>OX424444.1:12661223-15300038 GCA_949152495.1 Lasius fuliginosus
CTGTCATCGAGTTTCTTATCGCATGTGATTTATGTCTCAATTTATAGTTACTCACACAAATTTATTTCATTCATTTTATTTACTCACACACGCGATTATAACGTCGGTGTAGTTCCATTCATTTTCTACGAGCGTAGAAAATAAATGTATATACATCATTTCTCGTCCCGCGCTTATATTCGCGCGGATTTGGCCGATCTTTTTAAATTATTTTCTCATTAATTATTGCGAAGATCGCAAAACGGTATAGGACTTTCCTATTCGGTTTAATCCGCTCTACCTGCACACAATAGGTGGGGCGATTATTACCGGACACCCTGTATATATATATAATTGCTAAATATATTATGTGCCATACTGTATATTTTTTAGGTAATTATTTGCATAAAAAATACATCCTCTTACGTCATTACAATAAAAACTATGTATATGCATATTATATTATAAATATTGCGCGAACGTAATTATTGTGTACTTAGAAACAAACAATATTACTCTTATGAAAGATCTTTTTAAAGAGAATATCAATTATATTATATAATAGAGTCTTCAAAAACGTATTATAATTTATTTAAATTTTTATACATAAATTTTCAATTATAGAAAAATTTAATTAAATGTTTAATTTCGAACATTTTAATGAGAAAATTCGCATCAATTCGTAGTATGAAATAAAAGCGGAATGGTCATACAAGATCTAGACATCTCCCAAGGTTTCATTGAGACTGGCTGCTGACGAAATAGAGATCGTTATTATCAATGATAGTTAAGTTTGAATCTTTTTAATGCTTTGTGTTTAATTGTTTAGATAGTCGGTGAAGATGGATGGTATTAAATCATTTTTACGATTTCTGTTTGATGAAATATATAATTCAAAATATTATTCTAAAACAATTCTTATTTTATTTATATTTTTACAATGTGTTATACTAAAAAATTTAGACTTATATCAAAATTTTAGCATTTATTCATGCAAGCTCACATTAGAGATATATTTTTATTAATTTTTGCGCTAATTTTTAAATGCTTATAATATATGTATATCAAGTTCCTTATTATCATAATATTATATGATATTAACAGGAAAAATTTTTTGCTACAATATTTTTTTTTAAATATTGAACATTTTATTAAGAAAATATATTTCAGTATATTATGTTTATATGTTCCAGACTACATCGATTTATTTGAAGGAATAATTACAATATGGTGTAGCCAATCAAATTTATTATTTAATCCTTTCTATCTGACGCTTTCTAGCAGACATTCCGGTTGCCTAAAATGGGATTTTATATCTTCTTTTCAATTATATTTTTATTTTTAAAATATTAACAAAAATAAATATAAAATGCAAAGTGATATATTTTGGATTATTTGAAGTAATCTCTTAAAAAACGTACAAATATCATAATAAAATTAAGTAGATAAAAAATAGTATAAGTATAGTAATATATAAGTAATAATAGTATAAGTAGTGTTATAAGAAATAACTTATTAATAAATTAGATACATTAATAATAATATAATATAAAAAGGTATGTATAATACATGTGCAAATTTTATAAATAAGATTGGCTGAAACAATTAACGAAAAGAACTTATTTTTGTTAGATAAAAGATAATTGTAGATATAAATCCCATTTTTTTTATTTAAAACATAAAGATAATAATATTATAATTATTATTATCCAACATGTGTTTAATGCAACATTAATTATTTCTTGCTTAATTGCTTACATGATACAATATAGTATGACAGTAACTTTCAGTAAATTATTAAAATGTAATTCTCTATTCTTAGTTATTTTCTGCTGATTGTTTCATTTATGATTAATCAATAGAACTTGTATCTTTGGCTCAAAGCATTTGACATGTACTTTCTTTTATTTTTGCATCTGATATGTTTTGACTGATATACAAATATGGCGAATTTTAGCGCCATCTTTGATATACCCTAGATATAATACCAATGTAGAAACGGAGACATACAAAACTTCCTAAATGTAGTCGACGATTGTCCAAGACAGTCACTCCATAAGAGAACGAAGAGGCACAACGCAACGCAACGTGTTCACTATCAAATAGGCTGATAGGCACATGCTTACGTGGACAATAAGGTAGCGTGGGTTTGCATTTCATAAAGGTATTTCAAGGTCCCACGTGTTTATTTACGCTTAAATGTCAGTGCTACTGCGGACTGTGTGGGTTTCGACGTCATAGTGAACATGAACAACCCATCGCGTAAAGTGAAAAACCCGTTGTTGTCCGCTGCTGGTCCTGGTTTTCCCTTCGACAGTTACACGGAGAATACATTGCTAGTACCAGTTAGACCCGCGTCAGCCGTGCTCCGAGATGGTGAGTTTATTCAACGAGAAGCTCTGGGCGAGGTTCAGCAAATTTTGCATATTATTTAACCTGATAATACAGAAAATTGGATAGCAATCGATTCCGAAATGAGATTTGCAAGGGAATAATCATAAGAAGTAATTCTTTTTATTCCGCTTGCTCCGTTTTGCTGCGCTTGATCTTCTACGCATCGTGCCTCTGTATTTGCCAGAATGCATTCGTTGGCAAACATCTGTTATTCCTTCATCATTTGCACAGTCGATATTACAGAGAGAAGTGACAGCATGATGAAAGTCCTTGAATCGAGCATAAGGCATTTATATCTGTCTAGATATATGGTCCGATATATTCGTTTAGTCATGCCCACATTTGGTCATGCCCGGATTTACATAGCCGCGTATAAAGCATATGCATAAGAATTCAAATAATGATATAAAGATCAACATATGAGAACATTTTGTTATTTATATGCTTCCTTTAATTATGCAAATAAACGCCTGATATTAAAGTATAAAGACTTAAACTTTAAAATATGCAATCAATTTAGACGAATTAGTATAGACGAATTTGCAAAAATCTACATAATCATAAGAAGGTTTAAAGAATATGTCTAATATTAGCTACATTGCTGCTTTCTTTATTGAATAGTAATTGAATAAATAATTTCCTATCCAACTTAAAACACAAACCTAGATAGTTACAGTTTTTATACAGTATATTTTCTATTAATATTCATTAATGTAAGTTAAACTTAAATTTAGTAATAAGGTCAGTGCAGGTAATTACGCATAGCAGCTAATTACGCCACCTAATTCTTCATTAATACATATAATACGTATGGCTTTAAATGACGAATGCTAATTGTAAAGGCATAGATACTAAGTTGTTATCAACAAACATTTTGCCGTTTTGTACTTTCAGTGATTTGTAGTAACAATTAAAACAAAAGTTGTTATCAAAAAATTTGCCACTATAAACTTGGCACTATACTCGCCGCTAATTTGCCGGCAGTAATTATTACATTTTAAATATTTACTAGCATTATTTTCGTAACAAATTCGACGCTTTTTCCGAAAGTGTAATAGTATTTGTCATTTCATTTCATGTAAGTACAAAAAAAGTAATTTATTTACAAAATTTCAGGCTGCTGGTAATTACGCCACTTTAAGAATTCATAAGAATTACTAACGAATTTGATCTCTCTGTTTTGTATTTAGATCCGTTTTGATTGTGGCAGTTTTTTCGATATAAAAAATGAAACTTATACTTGACGATAAAAAATAAATCTTATTATTGCTTATTTTTATAAAATGAAATTTATAATCACAAAACACGTTTGTCTCCCCGTTCCTTTTTATATGCTTTGGAATTGCGAATAAAATTTACAACATATTTGTTGCAAAGCCCTGAGTTGGTTTCTCACGTAATGCCATGCCTCAAAATCACTTTATATGAATTTTTATTAGGTGGTGTAATTACCTGCACGTGTCAGTAAATACGCCACTTTGACGCACTGTTTTGAAACGATTGGTGGAAAAAGAAAAAGAGGAGATAAAGCGTTGAAATATTTTTTTTAGGCAGCCAAAAGATTACTTTTAATTATGGTATACTTAATTTTTTCACTCGATCCTCAGCAAAGTGTCCAAAAAATCCAAAAGCTTAAGGTGGCGTAATTACCTGCACTGACCTTACTTAAAATGTCACAATTATATTTTATAATAAAAATTTATTTAATGCTTTATATATACACTAAATAATATATATTTTAGAAATTTAATGTACAATTTTTATGATATAGTTGGTTGTAATAATGAGAGCTAATTTTCTCATTAAACATATTGTTAGAAGCTTGTTCTTTCGGATCTAGCAGGTGGTCTAGAACCATATCTTTGTGTGTAAGGTAGATCATGACTACTCCTTTTACGAACGCAATAAACTATTGCAATAATGAGAAATATTATAAGAAAAAGTAGTAGTAATGCACCAAGTACAATAGCTGCTATCTCTCCTTGTGATAGATTGTCCCAGGCTATAAAAATATTACATGACATTTGATCATTTGATCTTTTGATACTATTATACAGTTATGCCATTTTTACATTTATTGCATCTTATATTTATCATAAATTTTTGTTAAATTGTTGTGTCAAATATACGAGAAATTTTCGACTATTAAAAAAATATTACCTGTTACGTCAACAGTACGAACATACTGATTGTCTGAAATATCTATCGCTGTAATAGTAGCAATTGTTGAGCAGCAATTTGATAAATAAAAAAATGTGACACGTTCTTTTGTCCCGCTAATGAATTTGGTGTTTAAATATAACCCATTCGGAGTCGATAATACGCGTTTTAAACCTAAGAAGAAAAATCATGAGTCAATTAAATAAAACTTTTCAGTTCTTAATTTTATATATATATAGTTTATCCATTCATATTATTAAACATTCGTCGAGAACCTGAGTCATAATCTTGAACAATGATGTCAGCACTCCAAAATGTTCTTTCACAACGATCTTTGTCCAGTTTACCAGCGCAATTACTGTTAAACGAATATTCGAGTGTCGGTTTTATATTATCAATGCTCTAAGTCCAAACAGAAAAAAAAATACAATACAAAATTTATATAATGGTAACAAGTATAAAACATATAATCTTATGTAAATTTAACATTAGAATATATCATAATTCGCGTTGTGTATGATTTATTTATTATTATGATTTATATATTATTTTGTATTATTTTTTTTTTACATTACTGTTTCTATAAATTCAAAGAATTTATATATAAAAGAATTCTAGAATTGTATATATAATCGGTTATAATTTCACTTACTTTTATCTTCGATATTGGATATTTTTGAACGTAAATATATACTGTTTTCTCCGGTATTTCCGTACCATCGATCGACAACGTAAGCGTGTTAACAGTAGCGTCTGGAGTATCCAATGGTACAACTATATCCACGGCTACATAGTTTGTCTGTCCTGGATACAACCACAAGCTGTTGCATACAAATTAACGAAGGTAAACACAGATTTCGAAAGTAAAGATAAAGCACAATAATACAGACGCTTTTATATATACGATATTTCTCTTCGTAGCTCGTATTAAATATGATGCTTTAATACAACCTTGCTTTTTTGAGTAAATTTAATAAATTTTTAAAATATGAAAATTTATACACACACAACAAAGAAACAATATCTATTTAAACTCAAAGAATAAAATTTAATACATAATTTGCTTTTAAAATATATAATCCATGTTATTTACGAATCAATAAGTTGATCGTATTAATTCCGATTGTATTAATTAATTCATCTAAACGGAGGATATACAAACCAGTGCAAGTCGACAAATTTATGTAGTTGTAAATGTTATTTATTTTCATTTGCTTAAATGTCGAAAGCCACTTGCTATTGATTTTAGATTAGTATTGAAGACTATATATATAGGTCTGCATTTTTTATTCAGTCGACAGTTACTATTTGTATATTGATTGAGAAGAATCGAAACTGGTATTTACTGTGAATGCAGTGAATAACTATACATATATAAACTGTGAATATTATACGTCGTATACATCAGAGAGTGCTTATATCTGTTATCTTATTGGCCAATATATCCTCGTTTAAATTTTTCTGAAAACAAGTTAATCTTTATTTATTTTTATTAATTGATTTACGTACTAAATTGGTTGAACACCAATTATTCTAAATGGCGAACTCCTCGCTCGAATTGCATATCTCACTGGAAGGACGCAGTTATTTGTCACATCAAAGAGCACTCTATGTGTTGTTCCTGGTGCAGCAATCAAGTTACTTTTTACATTAATTTCTAGCAGTATCTTCCTTCTTTCTAAAGAATCTCCAATATTTTCAGCAAATTGCGCTGAAAAATCTTGATCGTTATTCTGCATTAACACATTATCTCTAGTGGATAATTTCATATCGTTCGTATCAATATCTTCATTTAACGATGCAATTTCCGATGATCGCGGTTGAATTTTCTGTTGTTGGTTCTGTTCGCCAAATGATGCACTAAATGCCTTGCTATTTTTTGATGCATTCTGTGGAATTCTAAAATCACCATAGCTCGCGCGCGTCAAAGAATTATTACGTAGAGAAAAAATAGGATATTTGATTATGTTTTTCGCTACAGCAGACGCGACCGAAGGCAATAATTCAGAGAAATCATTTGTCATTGTTTCATCGTCATTATTTGTTTCTTTTTCATCCATAATTTCTGCTGATCTCTCGAACAAGCGCGCGAACTCTCTCTCCTTTGGTGGTCTTCCATTTATTTTAGAATTTACTAAAGGTATTGCATATATATTGATTCGATTGTTGTCAATATTCTCGTGAACATCCTATAGAATATGCACATAATTTCATTGATTACGTAAAAGTATTAATAATTATATATAATAATGTATAATCACATGCAGAAAGATAATGTGCTGCTATATTCAACTTACTTTTCTTAAATTATTGAATTTTTTACTTTTGTTACTTATAGTTGTTGCTTTGCTCTGTGTATCTTCGATCTTATTAAAGTCCTTTTCTGTATTGATTTCTAAAAGAAACAATAAATTGATTCTAAAAGAAACAATAAATAATAATTTATAATAACATATTTCTTAAATAATATTATAAATAATATTAAATAGTGTAGTAATATTATGTTCTTTTAGTGATTCGTATTTTATCGCACATGAATGATATACGTATTATATTAATTTTTAAAAAGTTCGCCAAATGATGCACGCAACATTCCATCCGGAATTCATTCCATTTTATCCTTTTGATGCATAAACAGAACTTTCACCTGCAAAGGCCTTATTTAATTTCCTATGCCAACGAAAGTGAAAGCAATAGACTTCTATTGAAGTTGTTGCGGAAAGCAAAGAATAATTAAAACTGTAATACAAAGCCATAAGTATCAAGAGAATTCTAAAAGATTATACGAAAGAGATAAGCATTGAAATATTATAATTACAGTAATTTCAAAACTACAACTAATTTTACTAAATACATGCTAATAGAGACAGGGATACTTTGTAGATTGGCTAAAAATATGATCACGCGAATAATAATAATTTTGGCAAAGATTCGAGAGATTCAACGGCCTGGCCGAGAATAATGTAAATTTTATTTGCAAGAAACGCCCGTAGATTTAAACGACTGCACATTTGTTGTGATCAAACGCATGTCCGTTTCTCTTTAGCTCTATCTTAAATGTCACGGTAAGAAACACAACATAATTTTTTTATTAAAATCTTGTTTCTTTTTGTGCGGACTGGCACGCCTAAAAATGCAAATTGAGCGAAAATAAAAAAGAGGGAATGAGCGTGAGCCGTGGTCAAAGTGCAGCAAGTGAATTGCACAATCTTGTATATATTTGCGAGCCAGAAACGACGGATGGGCAATTGTAAGACGACTGCCGTATTACGAGGAAGTTGGCAGTCGCGCGAGAGTACGTGTGGACCAAAGAGCAACTCGCGCGTTTTGTTGACGATTAAGTCGAGATTTATTCGCGCAAAGATAAGTGTGTGTTAGTGCCTTCTCTTTCTGATTCTGAAAAAACCCGATTATTAGTCATCGTGATATGTACGTGAATATTTACGATTCTTATGCATAAGTGTAGAAAAATGTAGTTGCGAGACGTATGTCGTTCTATTTGATTTCTACTTCTATTATTAGTTAGCATTATGTAGTTAATGCAATAAATTGGTACGCAATTTATTTATTTTTCAATTCCTTTTGGAACACAACTGTTTTGCATTACAAGATTTGTTTGATCTTTTCTTATTATAATATTTTTTTATACTGAAATAATATTGCATCTCACAGAGCTTTTATTAAAATTGTCATATTTAGGTTTTTATAAATGTTATAATGGGTAAAAAATCTTGGAATCATTATTATGTTATATTCTTTTTTATTTTAGTTTCTTTAGCTATTTATAACTAGATATAAAGAAAGAAATATAATTAACATATTCTGTCGTTAGACAGTTAATTATTTTATACCAAGAACTTCTCATAACTAAGAAAAATTTTAAAAAGTGTTTATATAAATGTATACATATAATAGAAATAAGCTTATATATATAATTTATGTTATATTGCTATATGTATAATTAATTATATGATCAAAGTTTATAATTTCGATTATCACTCGTTAGTTTAATATTCTTCGTGACATTATCCTCATTCGTTCTAAAGAAAGCGATTACGTCAAAGTTTTGTATTTTGAATTTCCCACCCTTGTTAGCTTCACGCACCACTCTCTTGGTGGCAGGTTGCGCGCGATACTACCCCTTATAACTACCCCTTTCGTGTCGTGCGTACATTCCAACAACATCATTATTCCTGGTTTCGGCGTCATCTTGTCTGTTAATGTGCATAGTGGAAGTGAAAATTGTTTTTGGAGTAAACATCTCGTTGGCTCTGATAGTAAATTAAAATTGATGATAAAAGATCACAATTCACGTCGATAAGAGAATTATTAAGATTTATCTTTGCATTATTTTAAGCTGAATTGTTTTAATTGATTAGGGTTTTGATAAGGTTTTGTGACAAAAGATACATTGTCTATTAGTTAATAATTAATATATTTATAATAAGTGCAAGTATGAATTCTTGTGTGATGTGGCTATTCAGTGTAATGCAACGAATTCTAAGCAGGCAATCACCCGATCAATATTGTCCTTGGTGTACAAAGGTTAGACATTGGATGTAGTGACACTGTTCTATATACACCTAATAATCGAAAAATACATCAGTAAAAAAATAAGTGTGATACAATCTACAGTTTGTCATACAGTTTGTCAGTTTGGTTTAGATGATGCTTTTTTTGCATAAAAGATATTTTTGTAAATAGAAGAGAATTGTGATATAGGGTGTATTAGAAAATCCATCATCGCACGAACAAAATAATAAATATTGATGCATATTTTTACGCTACATTAATTAATCGTGTGTAGGTGCTGTTATTTTAATTGCAAGATTAATTAAATAATCTTATTTAAAATCAATTAAGTATATTTTTTTTAATATATTGTAAACGTTGACATAATGCTTTTTATGAATGGATCAATGTATATGTGAAATTAAAGATAAATATTTAGAACAAAAACACACATTTAAAATAAAAATACAAATCTATCTTTTTTCTGTATTTAAAAATAAAGAGAGAGTGCGTACTTACTAGATATAGTCAGAACCGCATGCGTAAGATTTCCCAAAATGTTGATTACAATTTCACTTACATTAGCATCTATGTGATGGTAATTGGTTTCTCTCTCGGTATATTCGCTCAGATTAACTCCGTGCACTATTTTTTTTTTCTGCAATAAAATGTATATATTTTATCTTTCTCAATATAAATTTCTATTATTTACTGAGAATTTTTTTCTAGTATAAAAAATGCTTTAAAATATAAATCTTGAAAAGTTTCAACGCTTTGATTAAATTCTAAATGTGAATAAAATTCATTATGTTGATCAATTGAAAGACTATTCTTTTATATTTATAATATTACAGTCCAAATAAAGATTAATGTATAATTATAATAGATACGTGATAATATTTATATCAAAATTTACGTTTCTCTAAAAATAACTTACTTCACAATTGTCTAAAACAATTGTTACATTTCTATTATATATAGGTATATGTCTTGTTATCTTCATGTTCGGGCTATTATCCAAAAAATCTCTCTCATCTAAAATGTAAAAATAATTATATGGAACTTACTTATATATAATTTGTATTTCAAATTGATTTATTACGATATATGCATTTTTCAACATACTCTTTATAATAACATCATTGTTATCACTATATGTCTATTGTAATCTTATCGTAAAAATTAAAAATAATTTAATTATGCGTCATCAGTTATGTTCATCTAGTATTAAAAGCTAAACTAATAATAAGAGCAATGGCGTAATTTGTAGAACTTATATACGTCAATATTCAATTAAAAATGATAAGCAACGTCAATAATATTGATAACCTAAAAAAAAATTATTTACGTAATATTGCTACGTTGAGATTCTCATCCCTTTCGCTCTCATTTTTAGCGAATGACAAGAAAAAATTAATATCTTCAACAACAGAATCATTTTTGCCAGTTTCCACCTGTTCTATGCAGTACCTTTCAACAGAAATATTTTGTTTTCTTTTATTTCAAAAATATTAGTTTCTTTAAAACAATATTTTATCGTAGTTTTATATTTATGTGCATATAAGATAATATTTATATACATTTATGTGCATATGAGATAATATTTATACATTTATGCATTAGATAATATTTATACATTTTTAAGCAATTGGAACATGATAAAAATAACGAAAGTTTTGTCTATATAAATATTCTTGTTATTAGTTTTATTAACATAAATTGTATATACTATCGCACAAATTAATATATATATAACGAACCTAGGACAGTTTGCTTTTAAAAAATCGTTCGAAATTTTCGTCTCTGACAGATCCTTTGGAGATTCTAACGGAATCTCAAATTTAGACCAGTCATTCTTTACAGTAATTCTCCCATCCAATCTCGTTTCCGTCTCGATTGATTGCACGGTTCGTACATTTTCTGTCTTGAGCATTTCCACATTCGGTTGAGAAGCGTTATTAATCGACATGAAAACTTTTCCGGATGTTGATTCACCGAGTGCATTTTTGCGTAGAATGCAAGAAGTCACATAACATATCACAAAAAGCCAGAACACGCGTGATTCCATGCCGTAAGTGCAGAGGAAAGACTCGACGGAAAGACTAGACGTAAAAATGTGCGGCATACTTATAAAGTTTCGTCCGCATAAGTTTACAAAAGAGGTAACATGTCTTCAGTTACATTGACGATAACACGAGCGCAAAAGTAAATCTGGGTGTTAACGTGCGTCAATCGAACGTTGCACAATCGAAGATATCTCGTTATGAGTAAAGTTTGACACACAATAGTTGGATAAACTTATAATATGTATTGATTAAATGCTTCATAATTAAATTTATGGGATTAATATTTATGATAATATGCATGTTCCGTGCATCAAAATTATACTGAGAAAAAATGATAAACATTTTTTATTATTAAAAAAAAAGTAAAACAAAATTCGATAAGTTGATTATTTATAATAACAAGGTTTAAATACTTTTCTTTAATTAATATGTATCAAATTAAATTTTATATTTTATATTAAATCTAATGGTACTGCACGCATTTCTCTGATCATGTATAACAGAAGTAGATCTTTTTATTGAATAAATACAAGCATGAAAATATTCTTATATTGATGTACAGGTTGCCCATTTTTTATAATAATTTAATGAGGAGAATTAGTATTTATTAGAAATATGAAATGTTTGAAAACTATTAATAAGTTTTTTCTTAATTTCGCGAATGTTATTGTTAATTGCTGTAAATTATACCTGAAGATTTGTGCCCATGAATAATATATGTCAATGTAAAAACAATAATTCAGAGTCTCTCTCAGAATGTTCTAACCAACTGCGTTAAAGAGTAAGAGTATTATCGGTTAGCATTATCTTCGTCATTGGTTCTTACGTTCATTGCATCCTGTCTAATATTGACAGTTCATGAATAACATGGACAATTTAATTGTCTAGAGGAAGGTATTTTGTGGGACTTACATCCGATTAATTAAGAATGTTTAAATATATCTCTTTTTAAATTTCTGACCATCTTAAAAAAATTTTCTAAATTTCAGAAGTGAAACATTTACAAAAATATTATTAAGAAACATTTATTTTTGTCACATAATTTTTTATTTTAAGCATTTTTTTCTATATTCATATAAATTATTGCAAGATGTTAATAATAATAAAAGCAAAGTTATATTTTTTTACATATTTTTTGCATGCGGATATACATATACAAATATATCAGAGAATCAAGTATATTAAAAAATAATATATTAAAAATCGATAATTGTAACTTAAATTATTTTTTTCTAGATGCCGAGCTCGACAACTTCATAGGACAGGAGCCGGCTAATATTCAATCCCAATCTCCAGCAAAGGCACAGGAAAATTCTCCCACGGATGCATCTTCTCAGTCAAAGGAGAGCAAGGATACAGTGAATCAGCCAGCAAAATCAGGATATTTTACATCGATTCTTTCTTCTCTACCGAACTTGTCGCTGTCATCAATTAAAACCGACGCCTTGGGATCACTAGTAAATCAAACACTCGAGAACACCTCAATCGGAGTGGTAGACGTACCTAATTCTTACATATCCTCACGAAGGCATCATGGTTCTCAGTCGGAAATACCAGGATTCTTAGCGATTAATTCTCAGGATCCTCCTACAAACTTATCAGGATTTGCTGCTTTCGGTTCCACTGATACTGTATCGAATCCTCCGCAGCCCGCAGCTCCGCCGAGTTTACCTCAGTCTAGTTATGGTGAGTGTCTAAAATTAATTCGCAAGTAATATTATGTCTCGACTAATATAATTACATTACTAACGACTTAACATAATTTTTTTTATGTTAACAAATTTTAACTAAATCTTTAGTCAATTACGTAATGTATGAATAAGTAACTCAGTGATATGTAGAAAATCTGATACAAAGCAATTCCAGCAAGAAATCTTAATTAATAAAAACCTAGGTCAATTTTACAATTTAAATTTTGCTTACGTGTTGCTTACATACGCGTATAATTATTTCTTTTTGTTTGACTTATTCTTTTATTATATAATATAGCAAGAACATTATGCTTCAAGCGCATTTTTTTAGAATTAATTATTATTAATTTATTTTAAAGCGCCTGTTTCTTATCGACTTGGTAACCAACGACGCCTGAAATATGCGCCTCCACCTGATTTAACGTCCAACAACCCAAAATCGAGCTCAACGGTACAAACATTCTTCTCTACTCAAAATGTGTCTGCGCCGCCGACCATTTTAAATCCGTTTAAGTCGGAGGGATCGGTGCAGAGTAATAATTCTAGCGTACAGCAGATTAATTCTTTACCCGAACAGCTTCCAAAGTTTGAGCAGCTATCAAAAAATAATTCTCTTCGTAGCTCATTTCGATCCAATTCAGTCGCAACAGAAACAACGTATAACTCATCTGTAGCATCCACAACTCAGAATCAATTTTCCGAAAGTTCTTCCGTGTCTACGTCATCGCAATTTGTTTCGTCGTTATCAAGACCGATACCTGCGCAAATATTGGAGCCCGCAACACCACAAAACACACCGGCGAACGTCTCATTCCCTGGCTTCACACCTTACGTGAATCGAGATGTCTTACCGACATCTAATTTAGATAGAGAAGTGGCTGCGTTTAAGAATCCAAATCAATTAAATTCATCGTCAGAATTTTCGAGGAACAGTATTTCCGAGACAACTACAGAATCTGCGCATAAACCGTCATTGATATCAGAGGAGATAAAAGCGACATTTACGCCAATATCAGCAGCCAAGGTGACAGAAAAGTTGGAAAATTTACTTGCAGAGCAAAAAGAAGATTCTTCTTGCGTAACAGCTTCCGAAACTTTTTCAAAAATTGATGAGATTACGTCCAGCGTCACTACTGAATTAACGAAATCTTTCGAACCGCAGAGCGAGTCGCCGCTGGCTACAAATGAGTTCATCGATGAATCATACAAGGCGAAGTTGAATGACGTTCAAGAGAAAACCGCTCAGCCTGGAAGTGACACTTGGAGTGACGTATTTCTTGGGCAAGAGCCAACGGCAGAATCGGTGATTTGCTCGAAAGTACATACAGCCGATAACATTCCGATTGTAACAGATATCCAAACGGCTGACTCGAGCACACATTTGCCTCAACAATATTTCCAATTACAATCGACATATGTGCCAAGCTCCGCTTTTTATGCAGACAAACCCGCAGATCAAAGATCAAGCTTGAATTACGTACCGCCTGTTCAACTTCCGCAAAGCAGTTTCCACAATCCGCCAAAATCAACGGAGCAATCGACAAGTGTATTCTTTGAATCGACAAAACCAGACAAATTTTTGAATTTTTCTCAAGAGAAAAATATAAATTCTTCTCTTAATCAGCCAAGTACCTTAATAGTTGATGTGACAAATAATTTGCAGCAGGTTCAAGAAAAGTCGGCTTCTACAGCGATCGATTCCACAGCTTATTCACCGTTTTGGAGTGCCGATCAATCTTCTCAATCGCAGGTGTTAAACGCTATATCCAACCAGCCGGTAAATACCGCGCCCAGCAAATCGCCAACGCCAACATTTTATAATCCTGCTCAATTTGCGAATGAATTGCCTAAACAACTGACTTTTTCACATACATACGATCAACAATCTTCTCAACAGCAATCGTATCAAAATCCACCTTTGTATGGAAATACCAGTGGATTACAGCAGTCTTACGCTCATGAAGGTAGTACCGCATATACTTCGCCTGCAATCTCGATGGTAACGGCAATACCTGAACCGACGGGATCAGCCACACTTAGCCCTATTCAAATGTCGATTAATCCACCGATTAATCGTACACCAGATACAATTCCATCAAGTTTCCAAAATTGGGTAAGAATATCTCGCGCAAACCATATATTTCTAATTTATTTATAAGACTAAGCAAAAATATCGTAAAATGTTGTAACTAAATGCAAATTACTAATAATATTAATGATTTTTCTTTATCATGTATGTAATTAATTTACATTTTTTTATCTCTCTTTATTAATAAATTTTTCAAATAGGATTTGTAATTGTATTTATATTAGTGGAACATTTTTAGCTATATTTTAATCGCTTTAACTTGTTATTTAAAAAATGCATGAAAATATATTATTATATGAAAAATAAATACTTTTCAGGCTGCTGGATCTTCCGATAAACATATGCAGTACAGATCGGTATACCATCATTGGTTCTACCGCAAAGAGGTGGAGAACAAAACACTATGGCTTCCGTTCTCTATGCAGGATAGTTTAAAGTTAGAAGAAGTACACAATTCTACCGATATTACGCCTGAAACCACAGTTGCTACTGAGGGTGGTCGTTATGACGTTGATATTTTACGTCGTCAAAGAGCCCCCGTGTATTGGACCGGTGCATCTACCGAAGTTAGGCGATGTTCTTGGTTCTTCAAAGGAGCAACTGAATCGAAATACGTTCCTTATAGCGAGAGTATTGCTGCAAAACTCGAAGAGGAATACAAGCAAGCCTATCTTGCGAACAATTGGAATCGAAGAATTGATTTAAATAACGGAGAATATGTTATCTTCCATAGCGCAACAGTTCAGGCTCATTATCTACAACCGACTTCGCCAGATTTGACAGGATCTTGGGGAAATAGCGCAGTAAGTAAACGAGCTATATATAATAAATTCCACAATAGAATAAAATTTTATAATAATGGAAACAGTTTATATTTTAAAATATTTAATTGGAAAATTTCGTTTTATAAAAGTTCTGCTTAATATACGATGTGTAATTGCGTTAATTTTGTATTAAAATGTTTTTTAGATTCTACTATTGTTCTCAAATATTGTACAATTTGTTCCGATGTCACTAATTAAACGTTTTATGTTATTACATTTCATTAAAATAAAATAAACGTGCTTTTAAAAATTATTCATTTTTTATTATGCAATTTAATTGTTGATATTATTAAAAATGCTTTGCTTTATATAATTCATATTTAAGCTTTTAATTTTGTCTTAATAACATTTTATATTTTAACTGTTTATAAAATTATATTTTATTTTATACGCACATTATTTTTGATTTATGCTGTTGTGTTTTAATAAAATATATCTTATTTTCTTTGATAAATTAATTTACCGTTTAATTGTAAGATGTGTACGCATTTTTTTATATTACACGCATGGTTCTGTTTGAAATGGTGGATCCTAATTTCTACAGGGTTCAGAGGACAGTACATATTTACAGAGTGCTTCAAGTAAACCAAGAGTTGTTAAAAGAGGAGTCGATGAATTCAATATAGATGAGGGTGAGCCTGAAAAAGTAGATCATCTCCTATTTCTCGTTCATGGTATAGGTAGTGTTTGCGATCTGAAATTCCGCACTGTAGAAGAAGTTGGTAAGTTGTGGAAAATGTAATGTTAAATGCGAATAAATTAGTTATAATAATCATTTGTCAAATCAAAAAATATCCATATATAATTTCGATATTAATTAAAAAATTTTTTTTCATAACAGTCGATGAATTTCGAAGTATATCACTTCAATTGGTACAGTCACATTACCGTACCGCGGGCGAGCAAGGAATCGTAAACAAAATAGAAGTTTTGCCAATCTCCTGGCATGCAACACTTCATTCCGAGGATACGGGAATCGACAAAAAGCTGCAATCTATCACATTGGAGAGTATTCCAAAGTTACGGCATTTTACTAACGATACTTTGCTCGATATACTTTTCTATACTAGTCCTGTATATTGTCAAACTATTATGCGCACCGTCGGAAGTGAGATAAATAGATTGCACTTTCTATTCAAAGAAAGAAATCCTACCTTTGATGGAGAAATATACTTAGGTGGTCATTCATTGGGCAGTTTAATCTTGTTCGATCTACTGTGCCATCAAAAGCCCGTTAAGAAAGAAGAAGAGGAAGATGAGAAAAACGATGACATTACTGGCAGTGATAAGGATGGTGTAAGTAAAAAAAAAGTTATCGTTTTTTAACTCGATCTTATGATAAATTGAGTATTTTTATCTCAACTTAAAATATTTAAGCAGTAAAACGTTTATCGCGTTATCGCAGGAAAATGACAATGTTGGGCCCATTAAACCAATGTCGGCGGCCATTCTGAGAAGACGTCTTAGTAGAAGGATCAGCTATGTTGTAATGGGCGCGGCAGGAACCGGTCAACCTTACATACATTATCCGCAACTCAATTTTCATCCGCGTGCCTTCTTTGCTCTCGGTAGTCCGATTGGCATGTTTGTAACGGTTCGCGGGATCGATACTCTCGGAGAAGATTTTACTCTACCCACTTGTCCGGCTTTCTTCAACATCTTTCATCCTTTTGATCCGGTAGCTTACAGAGTGGAATCTTTGATTAATCCTGAAGCTCACAAATTTCGACCTATGCTGATACCACATCACAAAGGCAGAAAAAGAATGCATTTAGGTGAGTTTAAAAATTTTTTATTTTCATAATGTGTATGATAATTTATGATAATAAATTTTGATAAAGAAAAATTTATGTATTTATTAATATTTATGATTTGCAGAATTGAAGGAAACGATGGCACGCGTCGGAGCAGATTTGAAACAAAAGTTAATTGATTCCGTGAAACATACGTGGAACTCTGTCTATCAGTTAGCCTTATTTCACAAGCCAGATAATCAAACTCTGCAACGTGAGATTGATAAAGTTGTCGAGGAACAGTTACAGCAGCAGCCTAGTGTACCAGATCAACATAACAACGATGATGATGGTGCCAATTTAAAAGTAGGAAAACTTAACGGTGGTCGAAGGATAGATTACGTTCTTCAAGAAGCGCCTTTCGAATATATCAATGAATATATTTTTGCTCTTACAAGCCATATCTGTTACTGGTAAATTTCGGTACATTTGTTGCGAAAAATATATTACGTTATATTTATTGCACACTAATTTCTATATTATTTAATTAATTTTAGGGAATCCGAGGATACTATGCTCTTGATACTGAAAGAAATATATGGATCTAAAGGTATTCAGACAGACGCGCAACTTCCTCAGCAGACATTGTCAATTGAGAGAATGTCTCCTTCGCCATCTTTAAATTTAGCAGTTGCGTTATCGAATAATGAAAGCAACGTAGAAACATCTGTTATGGGAACAGATCCTACAGTGCCTATATCCAGCAGACCTGTTGGTCCACCACCTAAGACTGGTTTTGTACCAAAATCATG
Organism: Lasius fuliginosus; assembly: GCA_949152495.1. Classification (NCBI taxonomy): domain Eukaryota; kingdom Metazoa; phylum Arthropoda; class Insecta; order Hymenoptera; family Formicidae; genus Lasius; species Lasius fuliginosus. Next base: position 12,679,484 of record OX424444.1, read on the forward strand.
ATCGACAAAACATCTTTCCCATATTACTCTTTTATTTTAAACATATAGCAGAAGTAAAATTAATCTTTCTCTCTCAACGCAATAATAAATTGCATTGAGAGAGAAATTAAATTTACTTTTGGTTTGTATTCAAAATGAAAAGATTAAATTGCGTCTAACATTGATATTAAACAGGAAAGATGAAATGCAGAAGAAAAATCAAACTTTGTATTTTACAGTGTTCTTGTATTATTTGTAAATTTTATCACAAAACATTAATTAAGATATATGTATATGAAATACTAATTGCACTATATTACAAAATCGGCCTATATGATTAATCTTCCTGACGACTTTTAATTTAGCAGCAAATCAGTTATTAGGTACGAATGACAAAGAAATATTGAGAATAATTCGATTCATTAATAATTTTTTATCGTCTAAATAATTGTTAATTATCTTTGCGTTTATTTGCATATTTAATGTATGCTTATTCGTACATATTATTATTGACATTTTAGCGGTATGCAATTGTAGTTGTACGACTGGAGGTATGTATAAAATGTTGCATAGACAAAATATAAATATTGGGACGAAAATGCGCAAATATTAGGTAACATGTAAATACTTTATAGTTGAATAATAATATAAATTATATAAATTTTTATAATTCGTCTAAACGGATTATAAAAGCACTAATTTTCATTCTTATGTATGCGTAAATTTTAATAAATTATATGGTATTCTTTTACTTTTCGCGACTTTATTCCTTCACATAATTTGATTACAAGTTTACGCATATATTTATCGCAAATCGCTATTCGATTGATATTAATAGTAAAAATTCCAAGTGCATTTCAGGTATAGCTATAGCGGCACGTGACAGAATCATGGAAAACTTCGGCAATAATCTCGATATCGTGCAGTCGAGCAGTGCCGATATGTTCCTTAAAATGGTGTTACATGTCCAATCGGATCAGCGAATAGCGTCACCTTATCGCGCGAGCAGCTTTAGCGGGGTTAGAAGAAAAAAGGAGAATGCTTCGGCACATGCACGGCTATCACGAAACGCTAATTAATTGCGGTGCAAGCCCACCAGGTTCGAAACTGCTTTGCATTTTGCGTGCAGGCTCTCGTAAAACTACATGCCTGTCAGCCCCGGCGAATTTCAAGATGATTTATCGTCCTCGCAAAACTAAGTTTTTCGCGGTACTTCGTGGCTTCTCGGCGATTCCGAAAGGCACCGCTTTCGACATGCAACTGTGGTCGCTGTGGGCACGATCCGTAAAGTTGACGTCGCTGATCGACTACTATTTTATATCCTCACCATCTAGCCGGGCTGACTTTGAAATATGTTTCCTTCAAATCTTTCGACGTAGGATTTTTCGGTCGGCACGTTTCACGGTGACCCGCATACGTTATAATTGCGGGGAAATTAAGTGCCGGCTTTTACGTGACGGCGTTTAATACGTACGGCCGAACCTTATTGTCACGCGAATAATCATGCACACGAAAAGTCACGTTGTACATTAATCTTTTTGTAATTTCGTCAAATTATAACAAGAATCGTGAAATTATATAGACATCGAGAGAGTAAAGTCCATGTACTTCTCTTTATCACATTAATATTAATATTAATATAACTATCCAAAACGCACATAAATTTAAAGATAAATATCTTTATTAAATACATAAGAGAATAAATATAAACATCTATAAAGAATAAATTGTCTTGCATTTAAATTGTAAAAAAGTCGAATAAATACATTCACTATTCGAAACTTAATAATTAAATTCGAAAACTTAATGATTAAACATTTTATAAAAATGCAGTTTCTCTTTTGCTTGAAATATTTTTGTTAAGTATAACATTTACGAGAAACATTAACATAAGAATATACACATATACGATCTTATATAAATAGTAATCTTTGTGAAATTTACTGTATTTTAAGAATGGCGATTCTCCTCTCTTTTTTCTTTTCAGAAAAATTATATTATTCTACATATTACTTTCATACACAATATCATTCAAATCTGGCTGTCCGACCATTCGTTATGCTTTACTACATTGTGTGCATGATACGTAGTCATGTTTTCCTTTTCAACATGCGGAAAGATACTCATACATACATTGCAAGACAGACGTTTACGCTCAACGGCAGTTATATAAAGTGAGGTAAGGATACGATTTTACAACAAGCCCTTTAGTAAGAGTGATATACATTTCGGAAAAACTCGATGACATTTACGATAGCTACTCACGAATTATTTATAGCACCTGGCCATAACAAGGTAAATTTCACAAGAAATATATATTTATTTTCGTTTTTCTGAAGAAACTGATAAAGTAGATATCTCATTGACATGATTTTATTAAAACACTATATTATACCTATTAAGTCAAACGCGCATGGTAGAAGCCGTACTCAAACAACAATGAATTGCTAGCGCTTGAAACATTTTTTGAAATGTTTTTTTGTTTTACGATACAAAATATTAATATAAAGAAGAAAAGCAAATTTTTATATATAAATGACACATGCGATTCACATACATGCATTTAAATAAAACTGGCAATCTTTATTCAAAATGTTGCAATAAAGTTTTGGAGTCCAGAATTAAAAATATATATAAGTTTATTAAATTATTCTTTTAACTCAGAAAATATAATTCATAATTAAAATTTGCCGCCTATTCTTTGCTTTAGCAGGCTATTTGGCAGAGTGCAAGATTCACGCACGCGCTAAGAGCTTGCAATTCCATTATTAGGATACTTTAGACTTTCTATGCTCTAGTTGTGCATAAGATGTATTTAAGTAAAATTATAAATGTGCAAGTATGCGGAAAGCTGCTGCGCTTAGCGGCTCGCGTTGCGTCATGAAATAGTTCTGAGCGTCAATATGTCGAACGATACAACGCCGAAAACTTTGTAAGTATTGTGTTATCTCATTGTCTTTATAATTTTATAATAATATATTTCAAGTTATTTATTTTTATGCGTATTGTATGCTTATAGGAAAATACAATGCGCATAAAACACTTAAAATCGGTTGTAATATATCTTTTATGAATTTACTTTATTAAAACATTTGCATTTACATATGTTTTATCTTAGAAAAATTTATTTATATTATTTTAGTAATAATTTCCTTAAAAATTATTTAAAACAATATTACTTGGATGTATGTGATACAAAGTTTAATATAAATGTGTAGTAAAGATCTTTTTTTTATATTTAAACATAAACGCTAATCAAACTTACATGATTTTGTGATTAAAATATTTATGATTATTTTAATATTTGATCTATTTATCGTTTTGCTATTTTTTATAATTTTGCTTTTATATTTATAGATATTTAATACAAAATTCATAGTTTAAGATAAATTCTGGTTTCTGCGGTTTGAGTATCCGTTTAACTCTCCTAGAATGTTACATAGCAAATTTAATGGTTCTCCTAATATTCTTCCGCGCATCAAGCTCCTCTTTCAGTGATTAAATGAAGAATTTATTATGGTCATCCGAACTTAGTTTATGTATGTCCGTATTGCGGTGCGTTTTATTCCACGATACGTATAACGAGTTAATGGCAACTTTATGCGCGACTCCGATGACATTTACTACTGCTCTATTCTTACTCATTCACGTAACAGCCGCCCGTATTATCGTATTGTTTCCTGAAGCACTCTTCATTGTTCTTCTATTACGGAAATCGAGCTTCGGCTACGAGTTTAGAATTTATCGTACTGTACGTATCACCGTGTACGGTATACATTTCGGAAATTTGGATTTTTGCCTATTTCCGTTCTAATTCGGCCGTCGGACATATGGATTTCTGGCACGTATCCATCCCCCGCTATATTTTCTGGAGCAACTTGCTGTTTCGTGACTATATTACTATCAATATAGCGATCGCAAATTCGAATTTCAAATTAATTCTGAATTTCAAATTAATAGTTATTTTTTCTTCATACGTATCTTATGTTAATGATCCCGATTGTTTCCAAATAGATTTTTAAACACAAGTTTATACAGTTTGAGAAAAATAATATTTGACGTGTGCATAATTAAAATTACTAGATTATGTTTGTATCCAGTTTACATAGCGCATTGATCAGAGTACTTTAAAAGAACGTGTGTTTAGAACTTTTTTTAATCATTTGAGAAAAAGAAATAAATATTATGGCTTGTAAATTCTTAATTCTTAATTCTTCGTATGTGTATATACATACACATATATATATATATAATGCATTTTTTATTTTACGTCTACGTAATAATAGATCTTTTACTTTTTTGATTATTGATATTAATTTAGGTATGTTGGCAACTTGGATCGTACAGTGTCGGAGAATTTATTATCTGCTCTATTCTCGCACATCGGCACCGTCAGTAGTTGCAAGATCATCAGAGAGGTAAGACGTTATTGCATCTTCTCCGCAACTATAACAGTCTTTGTATAAAATTTTATCTAAAATTATTATTTATAAAATTTTATCTGAAATTATTATGCAATTGAATACAAAATATGGAAACGTAATATTAAAAGAAAATTAGTGACTATAGAGAGCTATCGAACAATGCAACGTATTATGATAACATATTTTAAACTTTTTATAATAATGACGGGTGCATTATTTTCTATCTGTATTGATTTTGACCCATCAAAGTTACACCTTTCGCGGACGATTGTGGCCATTTACATGATACGTTATCATATGGTCGGAACACGGACCGAGACAAGTTTCTCTTTCGTGATCTGCGAACTCCACCCTCAAAGATCGTATCGTTTGCACGGAAGCCCGCATTAAGGCAAGCACTTCTGTCGTTATATCGATAATCGCGAGCAGTAGGTGAACATACGTCTTACTTAACATAGTTGCATTAACAGTCACTTAGCTCTCAGAACGTAATATGATCTTTCTATCGTTTAAGATAACATCGATCTGATATATCGCCACGTCAATTTCTTTTAAGTGAAAGCGATCAATAATGCTGATTTTAATTTTATGTTCTCTAGAAAAATATACTAATTAAAAGTAAGATATAGATAAAAGAAATATTTAATAGAAAATTATTTATTATATGATAAAATAAGATATTATATTATAAGATAAAATAAGAGATAAAGAATCTTGCTCACACATTTCTTTCATTTCTATTATTGCCGAACTATTATTACCGTTATTTATGAGCATGTATATAGTGTTAAATTAAGATATCGTCTCTCGATAATATTATAAAATACTGATAATTCTAGCTCAGCATTTTTTGTCAAAGGATATCGGGAATTAATTATAAAAACGTTATAGCGCTGCTAGTTAAGAATTAATAGTTCGTGAATAAAAGTAGGACTTGCAATTTATCAACAAAACTATATACACACACACGCACAAATACACACACGCAAACAGGGATTAGTGGGTTTCTTTACTCAAAGAGACGATAACATTTTGCAGAAGTGTGCACCCATGTACGCACTTACGTGATTACACGCAAAAACAACAGCCAGACAGAGACGCAAACGCCCACGAATGTAATTGCGAAACGTGCGGACACGGCAGACGCGCGAGACCATCAAACGTTGAGGTTCATACACTTTTCTCCTTGAGTCTCGTAAGATTTAGCCTCTCACTTATTTCTCTCCGTCTTTCTCGGCTTGTTATATATTATTTTTCTTCTATACTGGTAGATTGCATGCACCACGAGATATACGCTCGTTGCACGGTGCGGTTTCGTGCGACGTAACACTTGTTCATCATCCACCTTCGTGTATACGTCACACAAAGTTTTTTTCCTCATCGTCACTGTTCTTCCCTTGTTTCCTAGCGCTCTTTTTTTCTTCCTCTCTTCATTAAGCAGCAAGTATATAAGCGATATGCGCTGTCTATCACGGAAGATATTATGTGGCTTGGGAAGTAATATTAGCAAGGTACGTCAGACTCATTTTTTTCCGTGCATATTTGCGATTAAAGACGTTGAAGAAGCAGTTGGCAGAGGATGGATAACAGCAATTAAAAAACTAAATTTTTATTTTTTTATGTCTATTGCTTTTCTGATAACTTTTCAATTTTCAGCTAAATTAGTATTTTAATTAGAAAAAACACTTGTGTTTAGCAATATAAGTTAGTAATTTGAATTTCTATGAACAGGTTTACAAATTTTTAATTTGCATGCTTGAATGAAATACATTTTATTATTTTATTTCAAAAAATTTTTATTTTAAATATAGTTTAACCTCGCACATGATATTAAAACGGTAATATAATTTTATTTCATGTTTCTAGCATATTACTCATTAAACATGTTCAAAACATTTAAAATGTAAGCTATTTTTTATCGATTCTTATAACCTACATGTTTTTTTCTGTATATATATTTTCCACATATATAAAAGCATATACATAATGTAAAGTCTATATCATATAAATTTTTTAGAAAATATATTATGTCTCATATTAATAATTTTGATTAAATAATTTTTTTTTTATATTGCTTATAAAATTTATAAATTTTTCAATATTCATGCTTATGTCATGATATTTACATTATTGAAAAATAACAATTTTATATGTGCATATGTATGTACACCAATATTGATGCCGAATAAAAAAATTCAATCACAGTACAGATGAATTTTACGGGATACTCTTTCCTCAATTCGATAAATAAATATTGCCAGTAAAACCAAATTGTTGATATTACTAACCCCGAAAGAATATTCGCCAATTAAATATTGAAAAAAATTAAAATAGTTGTTATTTTTCCCATATTACTAATAAATATTACCAAAACGTTAAATAATCCAAAAACTGATCCTAATTCCCGCAATTGTTAACAATGATCAATAACAGTAACGTCGAATGATAGCATAATATAATATCGATCCTATTTTAGCCTTTTGACACACATTTTTATTGGAATAAAATTATCACTGCGACGTAAAATACGAGATTGTAAAAGAATTAAGGAGATTGGTGTCCAAACAATCGTATTTTGTAAATTAGAATGAGACAATAACAGAGAGAGAGAGAGAAAGAAAGAGAAAGAGAGAGAGAAAGAGAGAGAGAGATGGCGTAAAACAAATTCTATTAAAATCAAAATCAATGCAATTACTTTACTGTTACATTTTCTATAATAAGCGTGGTGGGATTATTTGATTGTACTTTTGTAGAAAATGTTATTATACCTGCAATTCTTTCCAATCATTCAAAATAATTATGCTTATAAATTATAGTAAGGATTAATATTTCAGAGAATTCATCGCTCAATTTATTAATAGTTTTAAAGATTATTTTGATGATATTTTTTAAAGGAAATCATTACAGATGAGCATATATTGTAACATTATTGTAATTATATCATGTAACATATATAGTTGCTTTTAGGATAATTACTAATTAAGTTTTAATGAGTCTGCAAATGGTAAAATATTTAGCGGTTAAAATCCGCGAAGCTTTCTACTGACACGAGACAATTTTGCTTCCTGATTTACGTGACGAAAAGTAGGAAGAATGTAAGCTTTCACTTTTTCTCATGCAGCTGTATATAATATAATGCTAATTGTTACTGCCAATAATGCTAAATAGATTATTCACTTCCGTTTTAGCAGGTTCAGTTTCAATGCGGTTTCTTCGGATAATAGGTAATATATAATGTAAAAAATAGGTAATATATTAATATGTCGTAATTGATTAATTTATTTTTAATAATTGGTGATATATACAATAGACTTTTGCGGTAAAATAATTACAAAGTTATGTTTTTTTATTTTAAGCAAAGAAAATAAAATGAGAAAAATAAAATGTATAAAAATTATTTAAAAGGTATATACATACATACATACATACATGTGTGTGTGTGTGTGTGTGTGTGTGTGTATGTGTGTGTGTGTGTGTGTGTGTGTAATCTGATTAATAGTAGAAAAATTTTCAACGAAGAACGTAGTTCTATATCAAATAGACGAGATCTATTTTCCGTTCGAGTTATTAAAATTATTATTCAGTCTTGCGATATATCGAATTGCCATTGCTATCACAACGATGCCGTCGTCCCCGGTATCATTTGGATAGTTAATGTATATCAATATTTTACGTATTCCGCATAAGCAGCGCGGTAGGTATTTGCGTTTATTAGCTATAAACCCCCTGCAGGTGGGGTTTGGCGCTGCGGGACGGATTTATGGGCCGCGCATTTTCCGTGAAAATGATGGTGAGACGAAAGGTTTGTGTGCATTATGTTTTGTCATGAAAAAGAGAGAATGCTGAACGCTTACATTCGGCAGATCTGACTATTTGTACTTTGTAATATTTAATAAAATAATGCTTGAAATCCATTATTATCATTCTGTAATGTGTCGACATATTTTCATAAATTTGTTTTGCAGCAAGTACAAGTCAATTAGGTAGTCGATTTATTTACATAAAATTGTAGAGATATTAATCAATTTTTCAAATTAAATATAAGAGCAACACGATTTCGAATTCAATTTCGTTTGGTTTATGTATGCCTAGATCTTTCATTATTGCCTTTATCAGCAAAAATTTCCCTTTAGACATTTTATTTTTTTAATTATGCCATTGAACTAAGAGAAATGCGGATATTCTTCAAATGTTTTAGCAAGATATTTGGAACGTGCCTCGTTCGAGCAGTTTTCTTAATTGAATTTAAGTAGACGGAACGCTTAGGTGGGTCCTTTCATTGTATGATGTACAGGTGATATAATTAACGCTATTCTGTCTTGTTATTCCTGATGATATTTCACTATTCCATTAATTTAAACGCAGTTGAAATGAAAAATGTATTTGGACGTGCAATAGTGATGTTAGATTAGTATATACATATTTGCAACAACAGTGTATAACATCATTCATACAAATACTCGTGCGAAGAAACAATCTCTGATATTTCTGATAATTATAAGACATTATACTCATTGTGCTCAAAAATCAAGTAAGATCATGTTAAAATGATTTTTAATGAACGTAAATTTAATCTTCTCATGCCTAAAATATTTTTTAATATTCTTATTATAAAAAATATAATAAAAATATATCTTGTTATAACGATTCTATAACTTTATGGAAAAGTTCAATTATTATATACATATTATTGTATAACATATATATTATATCATAAAATGTTAAGAAATACATCAAATGTTAAGAAATAAAATAATTAAAATTATATTTAGGATTATAAATATATGTAATATCAGTTTGCTTTTAAAGCAACGGCAATGCATCGCCAAATTTGATACATGCGGCTAAAATTGACATTGTGTGTGCTTTGCGTTCATGCAGGATGCAGAAAAGATCCTTTATCATTCCGCATAACGTGCAGTTGGTCCAGAGAACATGGAAAACGTCACAGGAAGTGGATCCTGAGAATACTTTCAAACTATTTTCTTCGCGACGCTAGCAAAAACGCAAAGTGCGGTTGCTTTCGGCACAATTGATCGTTATGCAACGTGTGTGTGAGTCCTCTTATACGTATAAATATGATAGTAATATGGAAATTTTACTTACATTAATGCTAGAAACTTTTAGGAATCCCATTTATCAAAGTTTCGCGACAGTTGTAAAGTCTGTGGCAATTTTCATTTTGAAAAACTTTATTTTGCATAATCAGGTATGCACGTAATGCAATCCAAAGACAGTTTTATCTCAATCGTTGCAAGGATTGACTAGAAATTGTTCTGACTCGCAATTGTGTATGTTAAGATCATCTATATTTAGATCATCCACATTAAAATTATCTATATTCAGATATCTTTTAAAAAGTAACAATACAAGGTATATTTTGTTTTTATAAACTCGCCGATCAGGAAACAAGAAAATATGAAAGGTGACAACTCATAATTCATATGCACAAGCGCGATCAATTTCTTTTTGATTTATACAGAGAGTTATATACCATGTGGCAATGAAATGGTCTGCCTTTTGCCGCAGGAAAATATATTGTTCTATATGATACATGTCCCGTGTGAAACTCATCTGTGAGTGTTTGCAAACATATTTAGAGTCATGGCGGATTGTAAAAACAACAAAAGTTTGCCGAGTTATTTTAACAATAAATCAAAGCTGTCGATATTGTTTCCAGATAGTCTTTCAAAATATTCTTCTTTCAAAATATTCTTTCAAAGTCTCCAATATATTTATAATATATTTCGAATAAATATTGAGAAATTTTAGACGCCGATGTTATTTGAAAGTTTGCAAAACATTTTCGAACCATCTAACGATTACATGTGTATATCGGTATTTTCATTTTGCCGAATGTTTCAACATATTCCGCGAGTACAAGAGGCTCGCGCGCACTCGTGCGTTTCGATATATTAATTAGACGAAATCGCAATTAAACAGATGTCATACGTATTCGCGGCGTGTGATGTAAAGTCCGTTCTCGTAATTCGAATTAATAGAACTGCGTCCTCCACCACCATCGCCCTCGTTGCTGCCGCTTCCGGCACCTTGAAGTTAAAGGCAGCCTATTCCCAGGTAGCTCCGGCGCATTCGAGCAAACGAGCCGCGACAGTCGAGCGAAATGCAATTTCGAGGACGAGCGGTGGTATGTCGGGGTTTGAAGGGAGAACGGAAAGAGAGGGAGAGATTTAAGAAGGAGATGAGAAGGAGCGAGGATCAGTATGTCGCTTCAAGAGCTGCTCGATACATAGTACGCGGGGTAACGAGAATTTTATGCGAGAGCACATTCCTTCTCCCTCGTCTCTCGCACTTTTCGCTTATTCTCCTTCTCTCCTTTTTATCTACCCTCACTCTCATTTTCCTTCTTTTCTTCTTTCCTTCCTTCCTTCCATTTTCCCTAACGTTCTTTCTTCGTCCGCATACATCTTTCTTCCTGGCCGTCTTTCACTTTTTGCGCGAGAAGAATCGCAGTACAGGATGTTACCCTGTGGGTAACCATAGCAGACGGGGTATAAGAGGGAGGGTATGTCTCCAATTCTGTAAGTAACTTCTGTCCTGGGTACCGAGCCCGTTGCACTTTCATGTTGCAAATGTACGCTCGTGATGAAGAGAGAGGAGTTGGACCGCGATATACTTATCCCGCTCGCATGTATGTACACACGTGCGCACGTGTGCCCACTCACGAAGATGCACGCACAACCTGTCCTGTGATCGCAGAATGCAGAATGCAGGAGGAAACAGTCTGCGTTTTATTGTTGGTTCTGATTTAAGAGTATGTATTTGATATTTCCTCGAATATCTGCCAACCGAGGCACTGTACAGGAGCACCGCATACCATTATTTGAGAAATAGCGATTAGCATGAACCGCAATCGTCCAGATTTTTAGAATTTATTATGCTTGTTTAATAGATAATTATTGCGATCAAACAATATAATCTTTACATTTCTTAAATTTACAAAATAATATTATAAAATTTTAAAGCATAGATAGTAGAAAAATTAGTATCTATAGACTATTGTTTCAACATTTTAGCGTAATTATATTAACAATTTAAAAAAGACATATTTTTCAAGTCCTAAAAATCGATAAGTTTCTTAAAAAAATTAACAAATCAGAATTTACAATTTATTGTTATTCACTATTAAATCAAGGAAGACTTGAATCTTTTGAATTTTTATCGCTACTCGCACGTGCGGATCTGTAAAATAAATGTAGTTGATAGCACGTATATGCGTTTTTCTCGGTCAAAAGGAACGGAGGTATATATACTTTGGGCACGTAGAAAGTCAAACTGACTAGTAAATTGAGAGCTGGTGCCACGGTTTTGGCGACCCTCCAAGGAGGCAAGTCTCTTCCTTGTCGGTTTCGCTCCGTGAACGATGATCGTCGTCTGAATTCTCCACGAATGACAGTGTAAAACCTCGACCACGAGTGAAGATACGATCACGAAACTTTCGAGAGAGAGAGAGAGAGAGAGAGAGAGAGAGAGAGAGAGAGAGAGAAAGTTTTTTTATTTCTCGTTATTTCTAATTACGGAAAATTGAACTTTTGTGTGTAGATTAATTTTCCCAGAAAAATATATACAAATCAATAATAATAATCCATTAATAATTATATTATAAGGTCAATAATTACAAGTTATTAAACTAATTAAGGCATAAGCATCATTGTATTGTAAATTATTTACATGATTAAGCATTCAATCTATGTAAATTAAATTATCTGTTATATTTTTTTTTACAAGACTTTACATTCTTTTATATTTATCACAGAGATGTTTGATCTTTTTTATATAAGAGTTGTCTGATTAACATATCTTTTTAGTATTTAACTAAAAATTTTATACATACTAGAAAATTACGGTAAATGTTTCACCCGCAAAAGGAAAAATTTTATTATTCACTAAATCCAAGTAGATCACAACGTGCTAAAGGGATCATGCGTGCTGCCTGATCTGTCCGAGTAGCACCACAAAACACGTCTGCGTAAGGCTTGGATTTCCATCCTGGGCAATTATTCTGGTAATTAACGTCGATGGGTCATAAGGGTAGCGCGCGGCCGAATGAGTTGGGGAAAGGGGGGTCGCCTGAGTTTATTACAAAGATATACGGCAGCCGGAGACTCTCACACTCGTTCGCGTTTTGTATGTGCGCGATATATACTTTACGCTTCCGGCGACTCTACCCGGAGAATTTCAACTATTTCCGCGGATGATGCACGCTCCTGGAACTGTCCCGGTCGTTTGCGAAGCACCATTACGGACAAACATGAGACTTAATAATGGATGTGTTGCGCGTAATCTATGTACAAGCTCCATCTCGGATGCCCTGTACTAATTCATCTGGTAATTGCTAAAATATCTATTACAAAATGTACTAAACAAGTATATTAAATGTTTAACACATTTTTTTTTAGCTATAGCCTTCTATAGCTAATTTAGTACCGATTTTTCTCTTAATATAAGTTTAATTGTTTATTATTTCTTTTTTATACGTTATAATATTTATATTTATACAATATTTTAATTTGCAATTATATTTAAAGTCTATAAGATAGAAATTGTTGATTGTATATTTAACAACATTTATATTATTTCGTCGAATTATGGTTTGTCTGGTTTATGATAGGTAAAAAATTTTTTACTTTAGTTTTTTGTAGTACATATTTTACAAATGCAAAACTTTACCTGAAATATTATATTTGCAAGATATAATCTTGCCAGTTCCGAGTGCCTTTAGTCGTTCATATGAGTGGTTATTAATTAAGAAATTCTACGCTTGTCTCGAATTAATATGTCGTCAACGGATGGCTAACATTCAAAAATTTCTCATTATATAAAAATTGTATTGATATACATGGCAGGAACTATAAAATAAAAATATTTCTGAGTGATACTCGTGATATTAAAATTTAGCGATTGAAAAGTGAAGTATTACGTTACTAGTCAGAAAAAAATCTTAATTACAAAGAATTCAGAAATTCAAACGTGTTAGTTTTAATCCTATATACATTCCTGTATTATATCCAGAATAAGCATATTGATCATTTTCAAATGTGCGAAATAACTATATTTAAAATTGTGGATAATACACAACATATTCGTTATATCATTCTTACATTTGCCGATATCTTTAATTAATAAAAAAATTTCTTCTAGATAATAACAATAAATTGATATGATTAAGCGGAATTTACTACGAGTCGGATAAACTTGAAAGGTCCTGCTCTATTTAAAGAATCGGACTTTTGCCACTGTCACGAATGATGGCGGCTATTGTACAATCGAGCCGACGCGCAATATAACAATAAATCAGGCAAATGGAAAACTAAGAAGTAAAATAGATAAAGCTTGTCGAGAGAGAAAGAGTAAATTTGGAGACGCGCCAGAGTAACGAACAGTCACTGGGTGACGGTTTTCGTGGTTGCCAATTGCTCGCATCTTTTCTTCGGCTTCTTCTTATTTTCTCTTCACCACGCGTTTCTGCGCCTCATATAGCTTTCAGTTTCTTCTTACATGTCTTTCCGATTTTCCTGTACCAGCCGCCATCTAAATTTACGTATACAGTGAGCGACGATTCGTGTCGTAAATCACACGACGGCAAATAATTCATAAATAATAGTCGTCGTCTTTGCGGCAGTTTAATTCGTGCTCGTTGCTCTCCATTTAAGTGCCTTGCTCCACTTTTGTTCCACGTTCGCTCTCATTTCAGTTCTCGGATGCCCTTCTCTTTTATTTTTTTGTTAAATTTTTATGCCTCGTTTTATATTCTTGCTTTCGGCAATATTAGGATGGTTGATTTTACGGTTGATCAAGAAGATTCTCATGAAAAGTCGACATTCCTCGAGAGTTTCGTTATTAGCAGTTAATTATTACTGATAATTTATTGCTGATATTGAAAGTATACCGTTTATAAAATGTTTTGCTTTTGCTATTATTTGTTTGATAGAGAAATTACCGGACATATATAAAATATTATCACTACAAAAAAATTAATATTTCGTGACATCTCTTTTCTCTTTTCTCTAATTCTCGTCTCTTACATTATTGCATATTCTACTTTTCTACGTTTTCGTTTTTTATGCTCTCCGCCGGTCGAGAACGATTAATGCAAATTTTATTGCCAGATTCTACCAGCACGTATCGCGGCGCAATAACTTGGTTTGCCGTTTGCAAGCTGTGCATGCTGTGACGCGATTAGAATTAATTAATTACATGTCTCCAATTTTTAGTAATTTTTATAAAAGATATTTTGTCTAAAATCTACGCAGATTCCTTATATTCCAACATCATTTGACACGTTTTCTTTTCGTTAACATGCATAAAAATTTATATTGGATAGTAATTATTTAATTAATAATTGGAACATTTCACATAATGCTTTTATACTATAATATTCAATCTCGAATAGAATCTTATAATGTGTGTGTGTGTGTGTGTGTGTGAGTTAATTTTAATTAATTTTATAAACTTTTTTCTTATATATTTGTATAAATAGTATATATATCTTAAAAATTTTAATTTTTAAGATTTCTATAAATTGCTTCACATTGATTATCTTTTATTATTTCTTGTTTGTTTCATTCTCAGTGTGATTCTCATACTCTCTATAAATATCATTCCTATTCATCTTTGATCTGTATCTGATTTCTAATAAACCGCGTTAATCAGATTGGAGTAATGTATCCAATTATTTATCGCTTGAATTTTAAACGAAATGGTGAGAGCGAATGGGTGTGACAATAAATTGTCGAGCGATCTTCAGAAAAGGATAAATGTAAAACGTAGCGAGATGGAAGCGAGAGATCGGGGATATTCGAAAAGGAGGCCGCGATGAAAGTTCAAGCATCGACGATCAGGAGTCAGGTTTGGGCCATCGACTTTCTTTTCATGTACCAAACAGGTTTCATCGAAGGGTATTTGACCTTGACACTCCGGCCGTGATCCAGAAACTAATGTAACTTCCTTGTTCGTTCGAGTCTCTCGATATAATCTCCAATTTTAATTACTCTCTTGGTTGATCGACCATTTCTTTATGTTAATAATTATATCAATAATAATTATATCAATATGTTAATAATTATATAATTATTACAGTAGTCAGTTAGTTGACATTAATAAAAATAATATTATAAAAATCATGTTTAATTTGTACAATAAATTTTATATTTTTATAGTATAATTATAAAGTTAATTACACAAGGAGGACGATAATATCAATAAAATAGTATACATATTTATTGTAATACATGTATTGTTCTGATATATTTTCATGTTTTGAGTACGTACCTCATATTCGTAGTTCTATACAAGTTCGCGCAAATTTTACTTCAGTAAAATGTAATCCCTTACCTTATAATATTCACTGCTCGTTCTACTTACTTTTGACATCCTTGGTACGCATAAATTTCCAAGTTTGCGAAGCCATTTAGCAAACTTTCTACATAAAGAATATACTGTTTCACGGTTGTAATTAGTTAAATTATTAGCTCTTTGGAGATAAACGTTTGAATGCTCATAATTCTAATAGATAGAGAATATATTATCAGATAAAATTTTTGCAATGCCTTATTTATGAAGAAACGAGAAATGACCATAGAATTCTCTAAATTTAATTTGTATAAAATTCTCTAGATTTGCCTAGCTTAAAGTCCAAAAATTGTTAATGCTTTATAATACATTTTTCTTAAAAAAATATCAATTTTAAATTGATTACACAATCCGCAAGTAAACAAATGTACGTGTAAAGATAAGAAAACACTGCATGTAGTCTTATCGATTATTATTTTAGCCTGTGACGCGATTCCTGCGTACATAAAAAGTGATTTTACCCGTCAGGCGCGTGGAGAGCGATTCGACGGCGGAAAGTGTTTGCCGACATGCCGAATCGATTTCGAATGGGAGATCCAGCACCTCGAGCATCGGGGGATCCATCTAAACGGGAATCTTTCGATTTAAAGTCTCCTTCCGACGTCGCGGGATATGGGATACGGCAGCGTAGTTTCGCTCCCGTAGAGGTTCCTGTTTCCAGAGGAAAAGAGAGTTGGAGAGGAGGCCCTTTTCGCTTTTCCTGGAATTTTATCTGTCTGGGTAGGATACCTCTGCCTTAGGAGGGGTATAAGGGGACGAAGCTATAATACCCCGACAGAGGTAAGATAAGACAAGACGTGGAGAGGAGTTCGTCTGTCACTGCAGCGAAATTCCGTCCGCAATCTCTGAAGGAATCTTTGGTATCCCAGCAGCCAACGGCTGTACATCCCTCTCGTATATACAGCCTTGTTCCCTTCTACAGCATCCTCATGGCAACCTCGTGAACTTCGGTTAAGACACGCGAGAAGGGTCGTCAACGCGCGGAACGGACAGAGGAGTAAGAAAACGAAAAGACAAATGAGGAAACGTGGAACTTCGTCGACCGGACCGGACATGGCGATGCGAGGAGGAAACTGATAAAGTAATAGTTTCATTTTACGACGAGAAAACGGTCCGGGAAATATGTGCGGCCCGAATGAGAAGAACTCATTCTCGTTGCCGCCTCGGAGCTTCGCTGGACATCGACTCGTCGGTCATGCTCTTTCATCATTCCAAGCGAGACATCGCATGTTACGTGTATACCTTCGAGGGTCAACGTAACACGATGATCATACCTAACGAATATCAAGAAAAAGCTGCGTGGAAATATGAAAAAATTTATGAGAATAGAAAAGATATGAGATAATACAGTGGAGCATGAATTGTAGCTAAATATTGGCACTATATTAAATTTAAATAATGTAGGAATATATAAATATTAGAAAAATTATTAGTTATTAACTTAATAATCTAACTATAATTGGAGATATAATCATTTCTTCTTGTGCTACTATTTTTAAATAAATATTTATAAAATATGAATTTATAATTTAATTTCTCTATATATATAATAATAATATAATAATGAGATACAAATTATATATCTGATGGCATTTTCATTCTGTCTGTGTCGAAGCCTTGAACTTTAATATTCCTCAGGAAAGAATAAAGAAATTATTATTGCGCGATCCTAATTAAGGTTAATTATGCGGATATGTAACGGAGACAATCTCTCCGTTGAGAAAGGAACATTTCCTCGTCTCGATATACGATTCTCTTTAGATTCGTGGTAATGTTGCTAATTATGGTGAGATCAAAGCATGTAATAGTGCAACTCATAATGATCACTGATTAACATTAAATTATCTCTTAAATTACAAGACATCGAATTTTAAGTAGAAATTTCTTGACTTTCACAATAACAAATGACACTTAGAGAAACTTTCATAAAAAATATTTAATTGTAGTCTTCCTTTACTGCCAATAATCTGATAAAATGCGATAATTTGATTTTAATAACAGTTAATTAAAAGGTATAAATCTTTCTTATTTAAGTATCGGAAGTAAACGCGTTCTTATATGAATATCTATGAATAATAAGTATTCGCCTTTCACTTTTAACGTCTCTAGTGTTAAGCAAGCAGAAATTCGGTCATAAAAGTTTTTGACATTTCAGTAGAATTGGATATCGAGATATATTTTTTGTCAATTTTAAAAATGCGCTTGACATGTTTTATATGCGTCTTATATGCGTATTTTCTATTTCTTCATATTGTGCAACATCGGCAATTTTTAAGTGTCAATAAGCTCAGAATTTTTAAATTTATTGCGCTGTGCTTTTTACAGAAACACTTTTACATCTTATTTCGTGTGGCGCCTAGAATTTTAAGATTTGCACGTGTTCCTTGTAATAAAGTTGTATACTCAAAGGAGCGAAAGTAAATGGCACGACACGAATTGCTTTTTTATACCTAATGCAAATGCAAGGTGTGAAAATTGTTCTTATATAGTAACGAGAGCCAAGTTTAGTGTCGTGTGACCCGTTTCATTTGATTAAATAACATAAAACGTGCGCTGCAACTCGACATTTTATAATCTTTTTCGTTAAAATATTCGTTTAAAAAGTAATGTGTCGTTTATCGAGAATTTAATATTATTTCTAGATTGACGTTTATGAATGTCTTATTAAGATAACACATGCTTTATTATAATAAAGTTTGACATTAATCGAAAACTTGGAAATTTTAGAAATTAAAGAAAATATTGATAAATATTTATTTTGCAAGTTTGTGAAGAAATATCGTTCTATCGTAATTAAATTTCTCAGACAATTTATTACATAAGTAATCGCTAATGCAGCTGTTGTCATCGTGATCGTTAACAACCGCAGTGCAGCGTATCGATTAATCTTCTGTGCGATAATAGAAAAGTTAACTCATTGCTCATTTTCTCCAGGAAATCGGCGGCATGCCTCATCCACCCGACAGGCAAAGCCAAGAAATTTGCATATCATTGCGCTCAAAACAAAGTCATGTATGACCTCGATATATGAAAGAGGGCAAGAAAAGTACAATCAAAGAGTTGCAGAAAATTACTGATTTATATAGACATTCTTCTCTTTTATTTCTATAAATATTGCAAATAATATATTATTAGCACAATATAATACGACAAATATCTTTTTAATTTATATTAAATTCGTATGTAAAATATATTTTTTTACTTATAAATTATATTTCATATGTTAATTTAATATATATATATATATATATATGTGTGTGTGTGTGTTATAATATATGTATAACAGTTAAGTTTACATTATTTAATAAATCATGATTCAAAAGTGAGTTTATGGTTGAATGGCGTGCAATTCAAATTATTCTCGTCATATCACATATTTACTCAGCTTATTGATCGAATTGCAGTATTCATTTAGATTACATTAACTAGTTACGGTTGATATAAGACGAATCACTCAGATATAACATTTTATGACGCATGCTTTGAAAAAGTAGCTATGTTATATAAACATATTATACTATATTATCAAGTACAGATAATGGTATAAAATTTTTTACTTATTTAGCAGATAATTTACATCATATCTGTTTAGAAAAATTATTTTGTTATATCATTATCTCATAAAAGCTATTATCTTATAAAATTTTACTACAGAAATATTTACAAGAACAGAATGTGCATTGAGCATATATGTAATTAGGTAAAAGTGATGATAATATGCTCTGAGAAACGTACATATACAATTAATTGGAGAACAATTGTATTTTCTCTATTTACTAATTATATCTCGTGTAGTATGATACGTAAATTTGTTTTTAGAAGAGCATAGATAATAAGTACTGATTAATCCGTATAATAAAGCATGTACTACAATTTATCATTAAAATAGAGAAATTCTAATTATCGTTGGATTCCTCTACAAAATAATAGCATTGTAACTGCTCTATTGTTAGATGCATCATTAGATGCTCCATTTAACATAAGCTATTAATATAAGCTTTTACTCATTACTTAGCTATATTCTCATTTGCATTTTAAAATTTATAAACTTACGATATATAACATTCTTATATATCGTAATTTAAATTATACCTGAATTTAAATTATATATATACACATATATATATATATATATATATATATCTACATATATGTATATATACATTATATTAGCAGCACAAATTTTATATATATATATATATATATATATATATATATCTGTGCTGCTAATATAATATTCTAATTATTAGAAAAATATAAAAACAATATTTTTATTGGCAAAGCACTATATACTACTCATATTTACTATACTTATCCTCTAATTTGATTAGAATGTCTCTTTCGAAGAAAGTAATTGGTATATTTTTTTATTTCTCTTATTTCGAGCCATTGGTTCACTTCGGTAATCACTTCAAATTTGCTACGGGCGTATTTTTGGCGCGTAGCATGCTGATTGCGCGTGACTGGAGTAGCAGGTATCCTATCTCTTGATTCACGAAACGATGGCAATAGTGTAGCACGATCTAATTCTCATTTCAGTTTCCAAACATGTACTACATTTTAATGTCAATTAGCACTTTTTATATGTTACGATACGATAAATATTTGCATATCCTATTATTCTAATATTTTCTCCATATGATCGGATTTCGTAAAAATATTTCTGTTTCGTAAAAATATACGGATTTGTGAAATTTCGTATTTTTCAAAGTTGGGTGTGTAAATAAGATTTCTGTAAGCATGAGATATCGGTTAGGGTGGAGTAAGATACTTTCTCCAGTCGTCGAGCATTAGATTGCATGAGATGTCTTCTGCTTCTCGAAGCGGAATTCCCGGCATAAAGTAAGCGATTTGTGGTCAAAGGATAATAGCTGACTTTGTATTCTTTTATGAGTTTGGTTTACGCATAAGCTAATAAAGAAAGAGATATCATGCAAAGCGTTAGAGAAACATTGCCGATTGTGGTATCTAACTTTTCTCATAGTATACCGTTGATTAGCAAAGTTGCTTATTCTTCTGTTGAAAGCCTATGATATAAAACTGTTCTGAGAACGTCGCGATAGCGTTTTTCCTAATAACTTCTACCCGTTTTTAAAATGACTACGTTTGCAGAACTAAGGTTGTAAATCTGATAAAGTTAAGAAAATTACACGAATAGTATATAATGCAAATACATTTATTCATTGTACAAAATCCGTAATAAAAGAATGATAAGATATTTGAAATGTGTTTATATTGAGAAATTCGAGAACGGCCAAGTTTTTTTGCGGCGGCCAAGTCCACTTGCGGCGTGTTGCTTTCTGTACACGTAGTGTGCGCTGTGTGTAGAACGAAAATAGTTTGTGAAATGATATGAGAAATAAAAAACACATAATTGAAATTATAAGAAATGCCGACAAATATGTCAGAATATATACTGTAGACATAAAATTCGAGAGAGTGACAATGCAATTATTTTCATTTATCTTAAAGGATGTAAAGATTAGTCGTGCGTATTAGGCGTTTTCCGAAAATCTATAAAAAGAAATAAAAGAATATATACATTGTGTAGATATACAGTTGTCTCTACTATGCTGAATACCTATCATTACATTATAATATATTGTTCGGCTCATATACCACTGATTTTCTCCTCCACGACACTCCATCGTCCCACGCAAAGTTAGCTTTTCTCTTGAAGTATCTCCATTTATGACAATCATAACTTTCTAAAGAAATATCGTCATCACACACCACTCGCACATCCTTATCTGTGCGCGATAAAGCATGTCCAGTAGATTACGTATCATGCGAATAATTGTTTGTAAAAACTTTCATTTTCATTCATATAAGAACGCCTCTTCCTACCGTAATAGACGATTTTTTTAATACGTATTTTTTGCTCGAATCAATAAATTAGAATAAAATTATTTAAACTGTATGTTTAAAACATACATTATATTCGTGTATTATATGTAAGCGGATTTGTTTGCACATAGGCGCGAGCATATGTAGGAAAGAGGAAAGTGATCAGCCGCAGCAATTTTTTTATTTACTTTATATGATACGAACATCGATAATAAATAAGTATAAATAAAAGCTTGTCACGTAAACTCGTGGGTCATTGAACCAAGTGCTTCGTCATGCGTTGATCTCATCGTCACAACGACGCAAACTCGATTTCACGCTTCATATCATCGAATATCGGAAGGGCATAGGAATCTAGACTGTCTGGTTACGCGATTACGATCAGTTAGGCTTTCGACCACGTGAGACAACTCGACACCTTGGCCTTCTACATTGTCATTACGTGGCTGGTGAGGTTCCTAGATCACATTCGAATCGATTTGCATAGCATATAAATTTAATATTGAATGGTATTATGATTGAGAGATAATGCGTGATAAAAGAAACTTAAATGGAAGGACTGAATCTTTTATTGCTTTAAGTATTTATTTATACGCAAATATATAAATTGTACATGTAGCTTGCAAAACATATATTTTATTTAATAAATATTTAATTTTTATTTTATTTAATAAATATTTATTTAAAAAATCTTCTTAAATAAGAATTATTTATATTTATATTTGTTCATAATTTAATATATGTTTAGAATAATATATTATTATACATTTTAATAATTTGCAGAATTTGTATTCAAACTGAGTATATATAATAAAATTTTACATTAAACAATATCGGAAATATATTTCATATACATTAAGAGGATTATACAATTGTTATTATAAATTTAATTTAATGAAATAAATCGATATTTTGATTGTATATGTGTGTAAGTCGGCCAGTAAAGGCCTCGAGGAATATGTCAGAAATATCGCTTCGAGTGAATGGGTCTTCACCAGTAAAGAAAGTGGTCCAAACACGAGGCCGGTAACACAAAATAATATGTCGATTTAATTTTGAGATTCTCGTGAAAGAATATAGAAACCGAATATACTATTTTTGATAATAGAGAAAAAGAAAAGTTTTGTTTGTGCATTAAATAAAGTTATTAAATAATATATTTAAAAAATCAGGTACTAACACTACTTTAACAAAATAATTAAATTATTTTAAAGTCTTTCTTTCTCTTTTTCTCTTATGTAAGTAATTCATATTTATATTAAAATTATAGTTTCTAAATTTACATATTAATTTATTTATAAATATAAATTTGTTTATTTTACTAAAATGTATTGTAAAACATACTTATAAATATTTTATATTACATTGTTTAAATGTTAATATTTTTGATTTTATTATTTTAGAAGTATATTAAAAACATATTATACATACTCTCTTCTCACATTTACAATCTTTGAAAGATTAGTTAAATTTGTTTAATTTATTTGATTATTCAAAGTTCACACTACGTAAAATTTCGAAAACCATTTCTTTTTCGTACAATACAAATGCATTTTTAATAATTTTATAATTATAATTTTAGATATTAAAAATGTATTTGTGTTGTACGGAAAATAAATGGTTTCCGAAACTTTATGTAATGTGAACTTTGTATACATATACTCAAATAAATTAGGGTCGTAAACTTCGGATTAATGACGGTGAGTGATCTCTTCTAGCATCTTCTATCTACCTCAAGGATTACAAAATTAAGTGTATTTCATGGACATAGTTGTAAAGTCGTGTAACAGGTTGATATATCTTTCTGTTTCATTCTGTAATGTTAAACAGTGTTTCGCGAGACCATAACTCAGTAAATTAACAAACATATATTATTTTGAGTGAAACATTTTGCTAGGATTGCGATTATATATTTACTTGTATTTTGTAAAATAAAATTTCGAAGCATATTGCACGTGTAATTCTTAATAAATTAAACATTAATTATAATTCTATTTTAGAATTTATTTTTATTTATTTGTTGTGTTTTATTATTTAATAGTATATGTATGAATTACAATTATTCGGTATAATTTCCGTTACCTTATCGTTTTCTATCAACATTGTTTTGTATTTGATGATAACATCCATTCTACTATTTTACAGAAAAGTCAGATTGCTAGTCCTATTATTTCGCGTCAACGAGACGATTCAATCGCAGTGTGCGAAATATACGCCCTACGCGCCTCGTACATTCTCGCACTGGCGTTGCATCAACTGCCGCGCAGAATGCATAGCAATGCACAGTCGTATAATTCAGGAAGATATTGCCGATTCAACGAGGGGTAGAGAACTAGTTGAAACGAAAGTTTGACTAGCGCGCATCGCGTTCCTGCCATCGATCGACAGAATTTCTCTGATACCAAATTCCATGGAGATGCGCCAGTTATTCTAATATACTACGCGATTCTAATGAGTAAGAGTGCATACATGCGTCAGACGCTAATAAGTTATGTTCGTTGGCTTTCATACGGTGTCGACATTGTCATCGAAATTACGATAGATGTATTCTAGTATTTGTTCTATCGACATGTTGCATAGATCGATAGTGTATTTCGTTTGCAGCATTCGTATAATTTTACATATACTGACATGACATATCTCGCTTAAATGGAGAAGTACTTTTAAAATATATATTTCTCGATATTATATATTTATATTAGAATATATATTTAGATAAAAAATTTAAAATCAGATCTCATAAAATATAAAGACGTAAGAATGAAAATAATATATGTACTTTAAATATGTTAATTATTGTTTCCTTGTGTCATAATTATTTAGAATTTAAATATATTACTTACATATATTATGTGTGTTGTTGTCTTTAAAAAACAAGAATGTTATATTGCACTTCTTTTTCTAAACAAATTTTTATAAATTATTGTTATTCTAACATAAATTGTGATCGTATATTCAATTAAAAAATGTTTTAAAAAGAAAATATATATAGGCAACTGTAATAAGTAATAATATATATTATTGTACATTTATAATTAATAATAATTTTTTGACTTAGGAAGAAATAGAATAAAAGATCAGTCTTGTCAATAGATGAAATAGCTTCGTTTCGCATTTCATTGTCAATAAATTGTGATATGCAGTCGGAATCAATGCATTCAAGAACGTCGAGAAAAGGGAAGCAACTCCCTATGGCTAAGAGTGAGGGTTTTTCCTATACAGATGCTTGCTCATCTTTTTTCTCACTTTATCTTTACGCTTGAATTTCTGTTATGCTTCTCTTCCAGCTAACAGTCGTGTATAATAAATATTTAAAATACATATATGATATTAAAATAATAAATTTTGTGGCTCAACAATTAACATATAATAACCATATCTAAACTCTAACTTTTACTTTTACTTTCTTAGATTTATTTTTAAATAAAATGAAATTGATAGATTGCAAAAGAATTTATGCTATTTGAAGAAACAAAATATAATTTATCTACTTTTTGTTAATGTAAAAACATCGGTTATGAATGGATGATAAACTGCAATCAATACTGCCAACCATGATCAAACAACTAGTAACTATGTAAAATTAAGTTCTATGATCTTGAACTCTAATGAACGCCATAAACCGCCCAAAGAAACGTTCTTCTTCGCTTTTGCGTCACTAGGTTACTTCCGTTTCTCTTCTCGTCAGCGACAAATTGCAATTTGCATTCGGAAGCAATGCATTCAAACAAGTTTGCGACTAGGAGAACGAACCTGAAGGTCTCTCTTATCGAGGTGACTACCCATTCTTCCATCTTCTCTTTCCTATCTCCTCATTCGTCGGCATTTCCTTTTCGTGACGAGTACTCGTATTACTAGATAAGTAGATTCTTCAATGATGCTGCGCGCGCCTATATATATACTCTTTTATATCACGATTAATTAGATAACCTTAATTAGATAAACTTTGCCTGATGTACAGAATCTGTCAAATTATTTATATATTAATTATGGTTATTTTTGTAAATGTTCTGTTAAATATTATTGCTGTATAATAGAAAAATTTAATTTAATCTGCGATTAAACCTCGCAGACCTATGTTATGCAATTATAGTCGCGTGTTAACAAATTTACCATTTATTTACATGTTATTCTACCATCTTACTCTCGCAATGATTAATTACATAACTTAACTTAAACAGCTTAAGCAAAATTTGAATAGCATCTAGAATCCTTCATAGCAAATGTTAATTCTTCCTATATATTTTGAATTGTTCTCGTCATTTCTATCTCATGACGCGACGATAAAGTTAAATATCAAGGGATTAATCCATTTATTCATATTATACATAGACTGCATTCTCCTGCAAAAGAGATAATGTGAAATAGAAATGTAGTCTTTGAAATTATAAGAATGTAATATTATATATATGTATATATATGCAATATTTGAAATTACAAAATGCAACAATTTTTATTGTTTTATTTCAGAACGCATGCAAGATGAAAATTTCAATGCTAATTTGCCGAGTTCGCTATTTTATTTCCGCTATTTCATTTCATTTCTTACATCACAAAGTTGCAATATTTAGCGGCGAGTTACAAATAAAAGATTGCAGTTTTTGATTATTTTACTGTTATCTGACCTAAACAACGCGATACCTAACATGTTCCTTGAAGAACGACATATTGTAATTTCCAGTACTACGTGCGGCAGACTAATTTATACTCCGAATAATTAACGCAGTTGGTCTCAAGTGCACCATGGAGAAGATGAAGGTATCGAAACAAGTAGTCTCCTCGGATTCTCAACCTTTCTCCGTCTCTCTTTCTCCCTTCTCGCTCTGTCTTTCTCGTCCGTTCGTTCTTGTCTCCTCGCTCGGGATTTCCTTTCCGCGATGAGAGGTCACAATTGTCGGGCGACCGGATTTTCCGGAGAAGGGAACTGTTACTACCACTACCGGCTCCTTCGTCTACCGACTGGAACGAATCGCCTCTTGCACGCAGCGCACCTCGAGCTCGCCGCGACGGCTTCCACGCCTCGTAATCACTCGGCGATTTACCGATCAGAGATCTATCACGCGCGCTCGCTTTAGAAAGTGCAACCGCACTCCCTCGTGGTCTGACTCGCGCTTCTTTTTCCACTCGACGAGCGGATTGCCCGCGCGACAAGTTGACAAGTCGAGCGACGTATCGCGCTCCATCGTTTCTGCCCACTTCTGACGGAAGTCGCACCCTTCTTTATACAGGCCTTTCAGATTTTTCGTTACGGAGTTCGTTTCTATAAAAGAGACTTATGCAACAATTTTTCTTGCCGATAGTTACGGTCGATTAGGAAGTATTCCCGTCGACTTTCAGGATCATTGACGCTATTCGCGTTATCGCGGAATGTTGCACGTATAATGGCAAGGCTGTTTTACCACGAAGGGAAATGTCGAAAGCCAATATTGAACTAGCTATGTCGTCTAAGAGAGGAAGTTTGTTTTAAAAATGAAAAAATAGAAATATGTAAAAAGTAAAGAATAAGACTAAACATAATTAAAGTAAAAAATGTAATTATGAAGAAGATTAAATTTAGCTATCTTATAAGAAATTTATTATTTCAAGATATTAGCAATTATTGTACACTACATTTGTATTTATATATGAAATTACGATTACATAACTAGCAGAGAGACAAAAAGGGAGAGGTAGGAAGAGAAAGAGAGAGAGAGAAATATAAATAAAAGTAAAATTTATATATTATTTAATATTTAATAAGTATTTCTATTTTTAAATATCAAGGTGTTAGTTGGAATTGCGATGTAGTGTTCATTGATGAGTATACGTCACCGTTTCACTTAGCTAATAATGGCCAGACGTGATGCATAACAGACATTGCGGAAGTTCAAGCGACAAGGACGCTTTCACGAGACTCTGACAGTCTCTTCAGCTTAATGTTGTGTCACGTAGTCTTTTACTCTTTAGAAAACGTAAGAAACATTTGGCTTTTATTTCTTATAATGTAAAGTTAATGCATTAATTTTATATATCAAATGATATTATATTTTGAACTTAATTATTGTAAATTAAAAGAATAGTTATATTGTATGAGAGAGATTATTTATATATGTATCACATATATAAATAATATTATTATGTGTCTTCATTTCTGTTTGTGATTTTTTTAATATAGAGATCAATTAGGTTTACATCTAATTGTAAATCAAATATAATATATTAAATGTAAATTGGAGATCAGATGTAATAGATTTAATGTATAGGTTTAATTACATTAAATTTTAATTAATTCTGCTTTGAATTTAATATAAACAAGTAATTTGAATTAATTTACTATTTCTTGTATGCTGCGTAAATTTATAAAACATTTATGTTTAAACAAACGCGCGCAAAAGTAAGTAAATTGTACAAAGAGTTTGTACACGATATTATTTTCACGGCTATGATTTAGTACGTGGCAACCGTTTTCATAACAGATCATATGAATGGGATAGAATTATTCATTAATCCACTTTCCACTCTCTGTCCTTTTCTATCGTGACTTTGCGGAATCCCATTTCCATATCTTTGAAGAGCTTCGCAATGTGAGATGCAAACTTCACAGTTAACGCGATCCAAGAAGATTATTAACGTCTACTCATTTTACGCGATTATGTGCGTTACTGTGCGAAGTCTCGGTTAAAGTGTTCGGCGTGTCCCACGCTCGAAGTTCAATCTCGAGAGAAAGTGCACCGCGATTCGATGGCCATGAAGATGAAGCCTATCCACAGGAATGTATGTTAATGACCCGCTGTGAATGGTCGCTTCGTAGAGATATAGGAAGAACATAACGGATATGCTTCGCCAACGTGTACGTAATCGAGGGACGTTCGGAATTTTTTATAGAGATTCCTTGGACATATAAAGGAATTTTTAAAGGAATGTTTTCTTAAATATATGGTAGGCATCCGCATCGAGACGACCCTCTGATAACGAATTTAAGCTACATTTAGCTTTCAATTAATTTGCCTATCTATATGCTGGATATTTAAAAAAGACTATCTTTTTAAATTCTAGTAAGAATCTGATAATTTAAAAATTAACTTACTTATTTTCTATTGTATTCTCATGTATACTGATACGATTTAAACAAAGTACGTATATCAGAATTACAATAGCATAAATAAGAATGCGATAGATGGAATAATTTATTGGATTTTTATTCAATGAGTTAAAACTAATTTTAACGAGAGCAGTTCTTTTCTGATTATGACCTAAATAAATTTTTTTAAATTGAAAAAATTCAAAGTTCAAGGATGAAAACGGGATTTTCACATGTTACGAATTTTTGGTGTCTCTAAATACGTACCATCAGAGATACGTGATTTCACTTGGTGATTCACCCGAGTGAAAACTCTGACGTATTCTCCGTTTAAATTGCAGATTTCGATTCCGCTCGTTCTGTATGCACATCCGATTAAGGATCTGACCCACTACTGTCGGATAAGAACTCCGCGATGTGACACGCAATCGCGTCGGTGCATCCAACGATACCAAATAACACATATATGATTTTCAGGGATATTTATATTATCATAAAATTTTTATGCTGGTCACTGCCGGATACACATGCATATACATTTGTCTGTACATTTGTAGAGAAAGTTTTCCTCCGGATATAGTTAATGTAAATGGCGCGAGTAACAGTTTTCAGTGTTACAATTCTATTGCAACACTCATTTATTACATGACGTGTATATTACATAGTTGTAATAGACGTCGAAGATGTAGATTGTAAGGATTATTAACATACTAATCGCGATAATTCCTGTTAATTTCTGCGTTTAAATAAGAGTGATATTTATTATCTATTTTTTTTTATTTATAATACAAATTATTAATATTAATACTTTGCGCAAAATAATTTTGATTTAAATTAATCTGATATAGAAAGCTATTAACTGAGGAATATATATTGTATCGAAACACGGCAATATCACATTTTTATTCACAAAGCTAGAACGCACCGATTTCATGCGACACTTGATTGCCGGAGCTTCGAGGAGGATAATGAGCACAATCCTTATTGGCAACATTGCTGGGAACAACGATTTTCGTGATACCTGTAATCAGAAGAATGAGGTTCTGATAGGTGGAAGCAAAGTTATAGTGAAACCTGATTACAGAGCCGTTTTCAACAAGCAGCAGTATGAGTTCTATTATTGGTTAACAGCACGAGAGACGAATGGTTCATGCATTTGT
This sequence comes from Lasius fuliginosus, assembly GCA_949152495.1. Classification (NCBI taxonomy): domain Eukaryota; kingdom Metazoa; phylum Arthropoda; class Insecta; order Hymenoptera; family Formicidae; genus Lasius; species Lasius fuliginosus. Next base: position 12,709,327 of record OX424444.1, read on the forward strand.
CGACCGCTGATTATGATGCGTAAAATAAACAAATAGTCTTTCGCACGCATTGACTTATTCAGTATAATTCAAATCCTCTGCAGTGTCCTATTTTGTCGTATGAAGTTTTAATGGCTACTTTAACATAAATTCAAACAACTTTAGTTATAACTTTAACTGTAGATTATTTTTCTGTTTAAAATTAAGAATAGACAAAAAAGTCAATTAAGCGGAAGTTAAAATTAAAGCCATATATTGAAGACCAGCTATAAAAAAATAAAACCATTGATGGGTTTATTTTAATTTAATAGAAATATCTTTTTCATCATAAAAGAGAAATGTTTTGAATATTTATTTATAGAAAAAAAACATTATCTCATTACAACTATTAAATTTAAGAATAGATAAGTTGAGACATGAAGTATTACGATTTTTTTAGCGTGGAACTATACGGAGTATAGATAAATTTTGATGGTCGAGAAACATTTCGGCGCGCAGGAGTATCCTAATTCGCGACTACCTGAGTCGAGGCGAGTAGACGGTGATAGTCCAACATAGGAAGGGGAGAAACTGAGATGATAAACTCCGGTAAAACACGAACGCTGTAAACTTTCTCCGATAATGGCCGACATCAAACCAATTTCGCGCCCGCGTCATTACCTGATATACCGTTGGCGACGACGAGAGGACAGAAAAAGAGACGAAAACTCGATGCGGAGGTGAGCTCCCAGTCATCGATTCGATGGAATGACTTTGTAAGAAAAAATGCAATTACGATACGCCATGAGAAGCCGGCCAAACTTTTTACAGTAGAAAATTTTCAACTTTTTTTACGTTTCGGTCTAATGTTTTTCCTTTCTGTAAACTTTGTTTTTTACAATCGGATGTTACTCGCCGATATTTCGAAATGGCTGTATTTTATTCGGGTCGTAATTGCAAAGATCGTGGAAAAAGAAGAATTTCTACTGTAAATTTTGCTTTCACGAGGATGTGAACGGAATACTTCGCGAATGAATCGTTCGAACGAGCGTGAGCAGCTTGTATTTGTCAGGCTTACGAAATTGCGGAGATCAGCCCAAGCGAAATACGAGAGAAACAGCACACAGGCACTTGAAGCACCGAATTCTCAACGCTGTATTGTGATGTTTCCGAGCGTTTCATTTCAACGACCAGTTACGGAAGTGGCCGTATTACGAAAATTCGGTCATTCCTTTTTATGATGATGGATTTATGGGACAGCGATAATCGCGGGTCGAAACGTCTTTCTCTTTTGTCATAAAAGCAGGATCGCTTTTTACTTCATATTCGCTATTTGTTCATAATACGCATTCACGCTTTTATTTATATATATGTATTATGAATTTTTGACTATTTTATTTCCTAGTTATATATTTGCTTTACATGCATTTATATAATTATATCAATTTTTTCTTGTCTCAGTACGATTTAGTATATTATGTTTTTCAAGCTATTAGCTTCGGTTTTAATATAAAATTTAAAAAAGATAAATAAAATTTAAAAAAGATAATTAAAAAAAATAATTTTTTACAATAAATTTCAAAAAATATATTTTAAATCTCAATAATATATTTAAAATCTCGAGATAATGCTATTTTCCCTAATGTAGAAATGTTCATATGTACTATTGTAACTTTCATTACATTTATGCCAATATATTATAAAAATATGTCATTCATAACGATGATGAAAACGTAACTGGCGCAATTAGTCGGTAACATGTATATTGAGACATGCCTTGTAGCTTGAATAAATACAGAGTTTCATCAGAGGAGATGCGTGCAGAAGATTGACGTCGATTCTTCACGATTACTATGTATTAGTGAAAACGTTTGTCACAATGTAATAGGTGTCATTGATGAAACAACATTTACATACATACTAATAGTAATACATAAGAATAGAGGATCGAGCATTTTGCTTTGAGAGGCATCCTTAATTATGTAAGTAAGGTTTGTCAAGTCAGTCCGCCGATTGGAAAAAAGTCATCAGTGGATTGAAAGGAAAGCCCGCTGTGCATTCACGTCTTGCATAAATTTGAATAAATCTATTTCAAAGAACTGCGCAGAGATTATTCTTATTCGAATTAGTAAGAAACACTTTTTTTCTTGAGATATCGATCCTTAAGTTTTACAAAATAATTACTTTTGTTATCGTACAGCATATAAAATCATAAAAATATACATTATTTTGTATATATTACTTTATTTTAATAGAGTTTATAATTTTTTAGGAATAATGATCAATATTTCTGAAAGTTTGTTATGTAAATTTTACTATAAGAAAATTCGTGTGTAAATTGTAGTTAGGAAATATGTAATTCTGTTATTACAACGTAATTTATTATGCATTATTCGATGCTTATGAGTAAGGAAATGTTAATTTACTGAGTCACTTCTGGTTGCTCGTTGTAAATCGAGCCAGCTGTGGTATATGCCGATTGCCGAATATGTGGACGATTTAGCAGGAGATCAGGTGTGACAAGCCAACTGGGGCTGATAAATCGCACAGATCGACACTTTGTAGATTTTCCAATACTATTGCCATTTGCCCATGGCTATTAACCCTTAATATATGAAGTGCACATTGGGATATCGTGGAATACTCAATACTGTATTGGAGGAGTCTGTGTATCTTATTGTGTATTCGCATCACACGCGCGCGAACGTATTATACGGCTCTTTATTACATGTAACTAATACAAAATTTTATATTACATTAATTTACACATTAATTTTTATATAACTATTCTAAAATAAAGCTAAGATTGCAGATAGATTAGATTAAAAAATAAAAATAGCGAGAGTAAAATAATGATTCCTACAAAAAGATTTTGTACGATTGAATGTATTCTATGATAATTTTTTTACGTGGATATAAATGAAAGATACATGTTCTCTCCTTTGACACGAAAGAAGTGCAATCCTAACAAGTTTAATTAATATGAATTTTGTCAAATCATTATAGAAGAGTTTCGAAATTTTCTTTTTAGCATGCCTCGTTGATGATACGCCTATTGGGGCGTGTATGTTATAGAAGAAAGTATACTTTTACCTCTAATACATTGCATAAATTATCCAAAGGCGATGGAAGATGTTATTCTAAAAATATTCATAGTTTAGAAACGTACGCCGTTGGAGGAACGCTTCATTCGTTGATTTCTCTCAACGTATGTCACCACGCTGACCTCGAGCGAAAGAAAGAAGAAAGTTCTACCTGGCGATACGAGATGTTGCCGCACCTGCGCGCATTCCACTCAACGTGACCCTAAAACTTTAATGCCCGTCGAGCATTCACCTTGACCATGGATCTTGTTGTAACTGATAGCTTCCCTTTCATGGTTAATTATTCCTTGCACGATTCGTTGCATATAGAAAAATATAGAAAGTCTTTATATTAATATCACGCGTGATTTGAAACGCGCGGTTTGAAGAACAGGTTACAATTCTTGCATTTCTCTTACAGTTTTGTGATTGTATTTATGTTATAAATGTATTGTTATCAAAATATTTACTAAAGCATTATATCGTACACGTCTTATTAATAACGTTTTATATAGAGATTTATTCTTACTGAGGTATGTAGTAAAATTCTAAATTTAATTATAAAATTTTGAATTTTTATACGTATATATTTTATTAAAAGTTTTCTTGCATATAGCAGTATATAGCATAAGTTTTACATATGAATAAATCCCAATGATGACGATATATTGGTGGTTGCTTTAACAATGTGATGGAAATTCGACTTGCCGAGAGGAATAAAGAATGGCTGAAAAAATTCCGATGGATGGTGTCGTTGGATTAATTCTAGCGCGCGTACCGCAACTAGTTACCTTTACCGTTCCGCACAGACTTTCGGATGAAACAATTTTGTTTGCGGGGGTCTCTCGTTATTTCGAGATTTTTGCGGCAGTAACAGCATCAGCGGTAGATGGTATTGCCAACAGACAAGCAAAGCCAGACCATGAGGGGCGGCACTTTTCCGCTGAATTATTGATGACAACGTAATGGATCTCAATGGGCCGGGCGTATGTATGCGTTGCTGCATCCGGTATGCACACATACGGAAACTGCTGCTCTGTGTCTTTCTCTCTCCTTCTCTATTTTTCTTTTACTCTTCTGTCTGTTTATTCTACAGCAGATGAAACTCCGGAACATGATTAAAAGCTTGAAGATATTTTAATAATATTTGATATAAACTATGAAATAATGTATACAAGTTTAGCTGGGTAAGAGATATTTTTGCTTTTATTAAGAGAGAGATTTGTTTGTATTAAAATACAATTTTTATTGCTTTATAAAAATTATATAAATTAATTGTCTAAGAGTGTCCTTATATTGTATTTTCTTAATGTTTTGTGTGTGTTAAATGGTCATTAAACACGTAATTTTTTTCTATAATAAGTACAATTATTATACATATATACAACTATCTATAGAATTTTAAATTATATATATTACAATAAATTTCTTTTTCTTAAAAAAATATTGAAAAATAAATTATAAATATACAAGAATATTGGATATACATCTCAAATTTATGTTATCATGTACAAATAAATTACTTGAATAGATTTACCAAATATATTGAAGAAATTCTATTAGTTGTAATACTTAAGCGAATAATTATCAGATATTATATCAATTGGATGTCTTGTAATTATAACTTTCATGTTTGACAAAAGTTTTACAAGAAATGGAGTATATATTTGGATATTAATTGAACATTTAATATTTCGATAGGTTACGTCGGATTTTCCATTATATGACCGCACAATTGCATGCAGAATGTGTGTAGCAGAAACTGAATAGATTTTGTGTGTGTGTTGTGTGTGTGTTGTGTGTGTGTGTTCGCGCGCGCGCGTGTGATACCGGTTAAATTTCACCCGCTCTTGACAGTGGCCGAGATTCGTACAAACGATCAATTACATAGCACAGTATCTGCCTTTTCGTATGCATCTAACAAAATATGTATTTAATTATAGATTAGTATATTTTTCATGCTCCACGAAAATAATTATATAAATTTTATTGGTGACAAAACTTCTCAATAAGATTGTTTATTAAATAATAATAATAATAATTTATAATTATAACTATTTGAAAATTAATTACAGCATTAAATAATTTTTCAAATAATTATTTAACATTGAGATCAATATATGTACTATTTGCTACAAATCGAAAGAAATGGACATCTTTATTGTAACATCGCTAAATTTGTATTTTTCTACGAAAAAAAATATATTAGTCTTATTTTTCTAATTATTTTTTAAATTATAAGCTTAATATTAATAATAAATGTACAAAAAAGGAAATGAGATTATGCGATTGATTGGTAGTGATTTATATTTAGCGCAAATAGCGAGAAAAGTAAATTACTGCCGCATCGATGATCTCTAAAATAATTTTACTACGTGCTCTACCGACAAACTCTTTTTACTTCGGAACATATAATCACTAATGATCTTCCTTCATTTACTCACTCTATGAAGATATAAGCAATAATTATGTTTCCGGTGAAAGACAGGTTGTACTGATAAAAAAAGAACAAGTTGTTCTCTCATATCGCGTTTTGATATCGCTATGCGTATTCTTACTCATTCCTAGCACATTGCGATAGTTAATGAGTATGATTAAAGATTACATCAATCCACAATTCACCATGGTGCAAATTATTACGTCGTATTGCATAAGATTTCTTGTGTATAAGTGCGATGCAATACTCTTGATGTACATCCTTCAAGACTCAATGATGCATCACTGATTCTTGGCCAATCTTTAAAGTAGGCGTCGACAAATATCTTAAACAAAAATAAAAATGAAAAGAGAATGAGTCTCACAATTGCTGTGACAGTGTTCAGTTTTTGGTCAACGCGAACTGGATCTGTAGAATTTACTTCGCGATTGTAAGATATATGGAAAGTTTGCCGCAAGTTTCACTTGCATTTTTATGCAAATTGTACTGCGTTTTTTTTGTCTCCGAGATACCAGCAGATAGGCAGCCGATAACTCACATCGATTCTTGTTGTCGATGTGAGCATAGGGTGGGATACTCGGTTGACCAATCCTTTCGAGGTCGCAGAAGGATTTACAACCAGTTTCACGCGACAAACGCGTCGTAATCATTGGGGACCGAGAGATATACACGCTGCATCTTCGACTTCTTTGGCGAGACAGAGGCAGGGCTAGCCTACTTTCTCTACAAAGAGAATTTTTAAGCGACGTGTGAGGAGGGCTCCCTCTTCTCGCGTTCTCATCTTCCTCGTGTCGCCGTCATCTTTCTCTCTCTGTGCCCTCTCTCTTTTCCTCTCTCTTCTCTCGGTACCCTTAGGCGAGCACTCACTCTCTCCTTTTCCCGGGTCTCCTTTCCGCGATTCACCCGACAACCTCAGTCGACAACTCCTCCGACTCGTAGCCCTCTCGGAGTCTATATAAGCAGAGTCTTCATACGAGACTGAACATTTTTTGTGTTAGTACCGGCGAGTCGTGGCGCTCGTCTGTCAAAGAGGCTACGGGCCGACGAGTGTCAGTATGGTGTGCGCGAAGTGTGATACGAAAAGCCACCGTTAAATCGCATACGACAAGCTTGGAGTAGACGCGATTTCCTTTAAAGTGTGGTGGCGAAAAGTAGACAGAGCGCGTCAAGAGCAAGGAAATCTCGTAGTGCCGGATAATTTGTGTGTAGTGCCGAGACTGCGATTTATGCGCGTGTGTCATGGTTAAATTCAAGGTAGGTCGCAGCGAGTCTGGATTGTCGTGCTTGGTTCGCTCAGAACGTTTATCTTTTTAGGAATTAATGAAAATGTGACATGAATACAGTTACATCAAAAAGTAAATCTTTTCCCTGCTTTAGAGCTTGCACAGTGTTTCAATTGCAAGTATTTATGACTTTACAGTATGTCGTTAAAATGTGTAATTTGTTTAGCGGAACACGAACTGTAAGTCTAGTTTTGAAAATATGTGCGATAAATGCAAGTTTTATTAATTTGCCTTTATATCTTGTTTAAATGGTTTGTTCAAAATGCCTTAAATAAACGTCATTTAAACACTAATTGTTTTCACGATTTTAATGTACATTATTTTAAATATAAGCACATATATCTGAAAATACTTGTAGCGATACAACGTGCATTTTAAAATATCGGTAAATAATGAATTGACTCGAAAAAATAACTACTGCATTGGTTGCAATTTTCATTAACATAATTGCGTTCTTTCTTATTATGCATGATGCTTTTAACGCTTTGGAATAGTACTTGCATTCTCGCGTAATATATAATTTATATTTTACTATATGGTAATTAAAGTAAATATTATATTTATACATCCATTTTCTCATATGTAAAATTATTCATAAATATTGTTTCATATATTAATTAATTATCGAGTCATTATTGTCTCATTTACTTTTGTTTATAAATATTTATTTATAAATATTCTCTATTCAACAGTAGTACTTATACTATTTCGGTTTGTTATTGCTAATACTGCTATTAGTTATTTAAAAGAAAAATGAATATATATATATATATATATATAAATTAAATAGAGAATCTAATTTATAATAAGGGTTTTATTAAAATTCCTTAAAATTATGATTATATAGTTTATAATTATATAACATTTTGTTGATTTAATATGTATATGTCTATGTAACCGATGAAACAGACTTCCATGTTTTAATTGATTGGCTTTTCAAATACATGTATGTATCGCGTTGCATCTCAGCTTTATTTAGAAACGAAAAAATGAATAGAGCACTTTAATGCGCAGAAATCTCTCCACGACTGAAATAACGTTACACCCCTCGATGAATAAATTTCCGTACTAATAAGGAGGGGCGCATGTATTATAAAGTAAGCGCACGATAAAGGTCTTAGGCGTATGCATTATCGATAATTGCACTGCGACGATTTCCAACCAAAGATTAAGTAATTGCCAATTTCTTATCGGCGTCTGATGACGACTAATCTGAGATACTGGTTGAATCAATTCTTCTAATTCGTTCGGTGAACAATTTAGCCTTTTGATTAATCTTTGAATGGTAAAATAATTTTAGCACATGTACATATACATGAATGTCACAAAAAGACGTAAAAATGTAATAATGGATAAATAAAAGTTATTAATAATAATTATTTAAGAAATATAGATCATTGAGTATTCCCGCATGCGTGGTAATGAAATATGCATGAAAACGAAAGTTTTCATAAGACACACGCATTTTCATACGGGCAGTAAGGAGTGCATCTGTATGTAAAAGCATTATACAGGTGTAAAAATGGTTCTCTACAACCAGGGAAGAAAACAACATAAATATTAATTTTTTTTAAATTAAAAAATAGCACTTTTTACTTAATAATTAAATTCATATATATATATATATATATAATTAATGCTTGTGACCATAAAAAAGAAATATTTTAAATTCAATCAAGATTTAGATACGATCTGATCTTTCATAGATATTACTCTTTACGCTACATACACAGCATATTATATTGAATCATTTTACTAAGTGTTAGCAACAACAGCAACAATATAATAGAAATGCAAAATATATATAAAGATAAGTAAAATATTCTTATAGCTTTAATATTGTGATTATGGTATTCTGTACAACTGGTAATTGGAGAATTTCGCATTTTTAATAATCTATAATTCATGTAAAAAAAATATATATATTTCAAATATGTACATATATCTGATTGAAACTTTTTTTTGTTGATCTCGTTCGCATTGATGATGTGTATGTTGTCCTGTTAATTTATATTTGCTATGTTGATCAAAATTGTCAAACAATATTGTTATACTTTATTTTGATGATTGTAAACCGAAGTAAAAAATTTTATTGATATTATTATTATTATTGCACATTAACTTAGTGTATCAATTATTACGCATTATTACGCGAATATTAAATTATATTCATAAGATTACATACGTTTATCAATCAAAAATCATTGATTAAAAACTGATTAATGTTATTTACACGGATATATAAGCTGCGAGCAATTACAAACTCTCAAAATTAGTTTGCTATAATATTACCAATTAAAAATTAATTTAATTTTTTCTCATATCTTTATATTTTCATTTATCTTTATAGATATGCACAGAATTATACATGATAGAGATATAATGGGCTATTGGCGATATACAAATTTAATCGAAAACTGGTTGCGTATAATATATATCGATTAATTGAAAGTCTTATGACGAGCGAATGAACCGCATCAAGATAGTAAAAAAGCTGAAATATGTTGATGTGCTCGTCAATCGCAAACATAAAGATATATATTTATCTATGTATAATATGTTTCAGGTTCTTCTATTATTTCAATTATTCTTTAGCAATTTTCAGTTGACTTTTAAAAAACACGGTTTGAACGTAAATAAATAAATATCAAAATAAAAATGAGAAAATAAAAAGCATTTTTCAAAAATAAATTATTTGAAATTACAACTATTGCTATACATTGCCAGGTTGCAAGCACTTCCCGTAGTCTTTGGAGAAAGTACGGTGACTATGTTAGCCTTGCATCTCGGCCATCGTGCCACTTAAGAGAAGAAGTTGATTTCTTGTCGGCAATGACAGACGATGAGCTTGTACGTTCTCATCGCTCCGTTTCATCGGCCTGATATTTTTTAGAAGAAACAGAAAAATGCTATCACAATTAATTGTTATAGTAGCATTTTACATATAATTTATAACAATATTTTGCATTATACATATAAAGTGTTACAGAAGATAGTTGTATAACTTATAATTGTATTATTGTCAATTATTTTATTAATTGAATTTTAATTGAATTTTTGTAAAAATAATTTTAAAATTCTATTGCATGTGTGAATGTATATGTGATATTAAATTATGTATGCTACTATACGTTCATAACTTAATACTTATTGTCAGTATTATAGAAGTAATATACTCAAAAAGTAGGCATCTTTCTAGCATAAATAATAGCTTCTTTTGCAAGAGATATTTATGATGAAATGAATATCGCACACAAATTTTGCGCATTCCATAGCTGTCTTTAGTTTTATATGTCATGGAGAGAATACTTAGCCTCCCCTGAGCGTTTTAACAATTAGAATCGATTAAGTAAATGGATCTTGTTATAATATTTTCTTAGAACGTACGTCATTATATACGTACTTTTTAAGACTACAGATGTACATATGTATATATGTATAGAAATTCTTTGTATTAGAAATTGTTGTTAATTATAATATTTACTTAAATGAGTGAAGAGTTAGCACTTCAAAAAGGATACCATTTGTCTTTTTTTGTAACTCGTCTTTATGCAACATACGCTAATCCGCTTATAATTGTAACGTAATTATTCATTCGTGCACGCCTCTTTAATGCTCGGAATACGTAAACGTAGCTTTACATAATTTTCACATATGATACAGTGATCCCTTCCTGATTTTAAGCGAATAATACAGAAGTTCTCACGGCCTCTAATATAGTTGCTACACAATAACGAGCAGCATGGTTGATCTTCGTATGTACTGCGAAACTATTCTTAGCGCCCAACGAACTAATTAACACGTACAGCTTGGTTTTTTAGATGCTTAAATGAATATATGTACAAAGGGCCTAATTATTTCCCTACTATTTTTGGTAATAATATTTATATGATGGAATATATAATAATCTTGATGATATGTTGTGTGTGTGTTTGTTTATTATACTTTGCATGCTCTGATATCTTTTACCACGATTATTTAAGGAAATAAGGAGCGAAGATGCGAAAGTAAAAGTATATAAAAGCAGAAACAATTTGTATCTTATTATCGAACAAGTGTATATCTAATTATAACAGATCCTTTTAAAGTGCAATATGTGTGTGTGTGTGTGTGTGTGTTTGCACTATTAAACTCGTAATTATTATTTAATTAAATTACATATTTTGTATTTAAATATAAATTAAAGTCATATAAACATATGTGAATCAACTTTATGTATAAAATCATATTACGAATCTTTATTACGAAATTGTAATGCGTCTGCTGTAGTTAAATTTTCCGAGATCTTCGGCGCGCAACGTATTATTATCTTTATATAATTTGATTTTATGCTACAAGTTTCCTTTCAGTAGAATCAAACGTGACAATAGTGTGGGAAATAGAGAAACGAAATATTAATTGCAAAAGCCACGAAGTCACTTTCTCCGATTCTAGTCAACCCGTTCTGTTTTTAGATGTTATTCGCGCTGTTCTGCGTCCTGTTGATCGGACACCATGTACAAGCGGTAGTGAACAAGGCGACCTCGCAAATACCATTAACCAAGGAAGAAGAGAAACCCACCAAGGCTAAAGCCGATGATAGAATAAGTAATACTTTCGATTCTCCGTCTGACGAGTATGGACCACCGTTAGGATCGAGTTTTAATGGACCAGCGCCGATATACGGACCTCCGGAGTTAGTCGGCAACCTTGGATCAACGCCCATTTATTCACCACCACCGCCGGAATTGCCGCCACCTGTATTTGGACCGGTCGTTTCATACGGACCTCCACGAAGTATTAAACCACAATACGGGCCACCGAAACAAAGTTTCGGTTTGGCAATATCCTCCGTTCTTTCGAAGCCTGCTTACAGCCCGCAGAAGCTTCATTATGGGCCGCCGAAACAACATTTTATGCCGCCGTCGGCTTCGTTCCCTACGTTTATATCACCGAAACCTCAATATGGTCTGCCATTGAAGTTCATTGGTACATCGAACCAGCAATATATATCGCCGCTACCGGCGAGTCAGCACGGGCCGTCCAAGCCGGGTCACGGACCACCTATTCCTATATCGCTCGAGACTTACGGTCCGCCGCCTCCAAAATTAGCTATTCAATTTAATCCCCTGCCCAATGACGAGTACGGTCCACCGCCACCGCCCGTATCCGCGCCGCAACCGCAATACGGTCCACCGGCTGGTGATTTATACGGACCTCCGCCACCAGCACCTCCGCCAGGAGTTCCAGCGCCACCCACACCACCTGACATAAAGTACGATGGATGGCAGCCTATCGCCGGAGTGGCCACTTCTCCTAAACAAAGTGGTCCACCGACAGATACATATGCCTCTCCCCTTGACGCAAAGCACAATTATATCGAAAGTTCATCCTCTTCAGGATCGCAATTATCTCATGCTTCTCTGAGTGTCTCGACGAATTCAAATGTGCCTAGCGATTCTTACGGCATGCCGTTAAATAATCCCGAGGATCATAATTTGAAGACGTCCGTGCATGAATCCTCGGCTTCCTCGGAGAGCAATGGATTACCGCCGCCGCCGTTGCCGCAACACGAACCTCTGCACAATAATCAAGGCCCAGGCGTCATCGCTACGACCAGTCAATCCGATCATCAGTTCGGTCGGCAACAATTAAACTTACATCACGGAACGCAAAACATCGAACCGTTATCCATCATAAAAACAGTAGGATTTGAACTATTGCCCACAACGGGCGCTTTGAACGGAGATCTCTCAGGTTTATCATTATCAGGTGGTACTTCCGACGTCTCGTCGTTCAATCATATCTCGAATTCGATTAACGCTAATTCCGCTTCGCTTCACTCGGAGTTGACATCAGACGATGACAAATTTAACACTGCCGCTTTAAGCAATGGCGGAGATTCTCACGGATTTCAAAATATAGAGAACGATTTGCCCTTGCAGCAGCTACCGCAACAGACGCCACCGAACGATTACGGCCCGCCCTTAACAACCATGACTTTTGGAAAATCCGCTGATTTTATATCAGGGACATCCTTGCTTTCTCCTCCGCCTTTAGATTCTTACGGCGCACCACCTCTGTCTTCTTACTCACTCACTGGACCTTATTCAGCAGCGCAAGGAGGACGAGGTGGACCGCTGTTTTCGTCATTCGGAATATTCGGAAGCTCTTTTAACAAGCAAAATCTGCATCATCACAGACTTCAGGGTCCGTTCAGGCCGCCGCCAATTCCTCTCGGTTCCTTGATACCACCGCGAAATCGGGAACCGGTTAAATTCAGAGAACCGATACCAACAAGGCTTTTATCAAATATTAATCGATACTTACCGCCGCCTACAAAACAGCAGTTGCCGAATCTCCACGCGCCAGTATCTTTTCGTCATACGGGATCGAGCAATTCATTCTCCGGCTCTTTCGCGTCATCTAACTCGTTTAATGTACATAATTTAAATTCTCCGATTGCCGCACCGCATGTTCAATACGGAACGCCGTTATCATTCACAGATTTCAATACACCAGCGCCTCATTTAACTTATGGAGCGCCTAACTTTGGCCCACCGACCTCCTTCATCTCAACGTCTTCCGGATTCGGTAGCAATCTCTATAGCGGGATTAATAACGCGCTGACAACGACATATGGCACGCCTGTGGTGAACGCGCCGTTATCAATCGGCGGCGGTTACGATTGCAATTCTTTACAGCCGCTTTTGCCTGTGAACGAAGCGTTACATTCAAACAGTGGATTGTCCGTGAACGGAGAGTTACCTTTAAGCGGTAGTTTAGCTTCAAGCGGAGAATCGCATTCCAGCGGAGAACTGCACTTGAGTGGAGGCTTATCTTCGGGCGGTGAAGTGCCCTCGGGCGAGGGGCTATCGTTGGATGCTGGATTATCCACGCATGGAGGCGCGCATTCTAGCGGCAAGCTACAACTCGGTTTCGAAAATGTGGGGACTTCTGGAAACGTAGAAAGCCCCAGTCCAGTTTTTATCAATTCTCTGTCAACGAGCTTCGCGAACTCCGCGGGAAGCGATTTATCTGAGGATAACCATCAAAATTCCATTTTCACGGGCAATTCATTGCCGTTTACTAAACCGCTTGATAATTTCCTGGGAGGTCCGCCGGTTAACACGCTAGATTTAGAACATAACGAACAACAGAAGACTAATCTCAAGGACAGTTACGGCAATCCCATAGGATTAACTTATGATTCATCGAATGAAGCAAGCGATACCAGAGCTGTTCACGCGTCCACGGATGTTTCGAACGAGCTCCCTGCGCATTCGTCTAGTCAGTCTCACAATAGCTATTCCGCGGCAACGTTTGAGCATGGCTCGGGAATATCGGCTGCAGCGCTGACAGCAAGCTTGACCGCGCAAGCCTTCGGCCAGCAAAAGAATCTCGAATTAAACGAGGTGGATGGTAGTCAATTTTTGAAATCGAGCGAAGGTAGCGAGGCACTGTCTTTGGCACAGCGGCTGACCGCCGACAATGCCGATGGTTTTGAGATTCACGGTTCCAAGGGCACTTACAGATTGCAGATACAACCAGCAGACGGAGGCCTGGGCACCGAAAACTCGGATGGCAGTATTAGACACGATCAGGTATTGTCTAATGGCCTACTTCAGGATATACTGGCCGCTATAGAACAGCCGGAGAATGGTCCTATACAATTACAAGGCTCGCCGCAAGTTCAGCAATTGGAAAAAGTTTTTGGTTCTGATCTGTCACAAGAGACTGGTGTCATTAATGGTCATTTTATCACCGTAGATAGTCAAGAACAGAACGGATTACAAAATCAAGTCGAGAAAGCCAGCGAGAAAAGCGATGACGTCAAGTATTCGAAAAATCAGCCTTCAATCGCTTTATTCTTTGATACTAAATACGGGGAAACGAGAAAAGAAACCAGATCTGTGCCGAAAAGCGAAATGCAGATCGTGAAGGCAAATGAACAAAATAACAGTAAAACGAAATCCTTCTTAATTTCTAAATCGTAATAAGAGCCTTTGTAAAAATATTTCATAGTATTTTTAATATTTGATCGCTCTGATTCATTTCGCAAAGACATTTTTATTTCCGACAAGAAAAGATATTGCTGTTAACGTGATGCCATTTATTTTCTTTGCTTGCGGTTGACCGATAAAATATTTTGGTGAAAGTTTTTAAATCTACGATGAAATAATAAATTTCTTGCATATCGATATTTGAAGCGTTACATAGTTTTTGCTGATATTTTCGGTTGAACGTACAGTCGCGGATACGAACGATTATATTTCCACGTATCAACAAACTAAAATCTTTATCTTCAAATAAATTGCAATAAATTGCTTTGCAATTTGACGTTGAAACTTTCTAACAATTTGTTTTATTTCTTTATTTTTAAAAACTGTTCAAGCAAAGACCTAAGATTATGCAATTTCTAGAAACGGTACGCTTCAAAAATGTCAAAAAAAGCTTGATCAACTGAAAACTAGAATTGGAAGGCATAAACCGTGCAATGAAAGTTTATGCAATCTTTTTTTCCTTATTTTCTCGCAAGTAAGCGAAAGTAATAATTACTTATTCGCCAGTGTATCGATAACAGGTTATTAGACGAATCATCTGCTTGCTCAAGAACTTTTCATCTCTTACCAGGATTGCGAGAATGATTATAGAAATAGACGGGGATATCATCGATATTTTTATCGTATGAGAAGATTTTGCATCCATAAATAATGATCCTGTTATCAGGTCAAATGTTTACTGAGATCCGACCAAGGATCCAGAACGCTTCAACTTTTCCGTGTCCTCGCGTCAGCGGCTTATCTTATCTCCGTGAATGGAAATTTCGTCGGCTCGATGATCCTTTCGAAAATGAGGTTTAAGGAAATTATTCAATATCGAACGAGATTTTTGTCGGGATAATCGATGCCACCACTTTCGTTCTAATCCGACGAAAGTGGCAAAAGTTAGCATTCGCTCCTCTTGTCACGATGTATGAAAACGTTATGCATGGTACAAGACATTACGCGCGTTTATTAATATTCATGTAGGTCAATAGGTTACGGCACCGCTCTCATGCGGAGTGCATATAGCTGGCGATATGGCATATCCACGTAAAATTGCTTGGACGTTTTCCGGTCGGTAGAACGTGATCGACGGCTATGGTATCTTTCGCGGTTTCAGCCTTCGCCGAGGTGAAAGTTCAAAACCTCGTTTAATGACCCGGCGGAATAGTACTAGAGCTTCTATGAGAATTTCGTTCCGAGTGAAACGCATTGCTGGTTTCTGCGGGCGTTCAAGCGCGGTTACGCTCGGTTTTGCATGTCTCTGTCACGATAACCGGATGGATGCGGATACGTTTAGTCTGCTACGTGTGTGCGAAAACAATAGAAAAAAAATGCGTGGTTGTACATGTTTAAGGCTGAACACGGCGGAAATGCGGAGCAATCGCAAAATGTCGATATTATCAAGCACGAGAAACCGTAAGCAACGAACATTATTTCCTTCCGCCGCGCGTATTAACGATCTGTATGCGACTCACGATTCGCAATTCTGCGCGTAAGTTGAAAATGAGTACGTATCGTGAAAGCGCGCCGTTAAAATCCCAAGTAATCTTAAAGCTCTTGCATTTTTATGATTTCGCCTGGCAAACGGTTATGCATAACTTGGTGTATTGCAGATACGTAAAATAAGTAGAGCGTATACGTTTAAGGGAGAGACGCTCATTGTTACGAAATATGCAGTTACAATACTGCCAAGCCATAAAACGCATCCACTTGCTCCTAACCCATATCCACCTACTTTTTTAGTATTTTAATTTATTATTTTATATATGCGAAGTTCTACGTGTGTGTGTATAGGTACTTAGCTTATATCCGACGAGCAATCGATGCTATCACTCGCCGGATATAACGATCTTATTAGCTTGTACCTTTAATATATGCTCCGCATGTAAATATATATATACTTTGTAAATAGAGCTCAATTTTTATTTCTGCTCTCTCCTTGTTACCTATATCCAACATTAATTTATTATATTTATTACATATAATATAACAATAAAAATCTGGAATTGCAATATCCATGTTAATATGCACGGAGAAAATATTATAATAAAAATTACAATATAATTTTTGTAATCGTGGAACATACTAACATACAAGAGAAATCACGATATTTTTATACAATAATATTATTTGCGTATTATATTTTACAAAGGAGTATTTTAATTATTCAAATACTTTGATGCACAAGCAAATGCATAATCATTAACAAATAATAGAATAAATGCATATAATTTACAATTTTTATAGTAATAAATATCTTAATGTCGTTATCTTTCAGTTTTACAATAAATGTTGTAAAAAGAAATTTATATTTCATGTAATTTGTACTGTGAAATTTTTTCCGTGTGTGTTATTTTTTCTCTATACGTATTTTTTTTGATGGTATATCATCTATTCTTTATTTGCAGCGATGCATTATACCAAGCCGTAAATATTAACATTAATAAGTATTAGTGTAAGATATTACAGAAACATGTTGTTTTCGAGTCCATTTGCAGAGATTGGCCCGCCGTAATGTGGATTACAAGTTTGCGCATCCGAAAGTGTTTGTCTCGAGAAAGTACTCGGCTAAATCGGCGGTCACCTAAATACCGCGAATTCTGGCACGACGGAGAAACGGAAACGTATGAGGGAATTAGGTATCCGCCACTAAGTAGAATTAGGGTTATGTAAATGAAACGCTATTGCCTCGCCTTCGATTAGAATGGTTAGCGTCCAGTGTTAAAATCGTTATTTGCAGATTTTCCACACGAATCCGTACGCCGTCGGTCTTCATCGACTTCTTTCTCCACTGCTTCTGCATTGTTTCACATGTCTTCCTTTGCGTCCTCTCCACTACTTACTACTTCGCATTACTAGACAATATGATCATGAAACTTCCTGTGTAATCTGACGCTATGAGAATATTCACACGTTTTCTGCTGGAAAGACAAGCATGCTCGTGTTAAATCAGCGGGTTGCACTGAATAAACTGATTCACGGTGATACCCTAGATATCATTTTTTTAGTTGATTCTAAATGCATAATAAGTAGTTCAGAATGTGTGACGAAACAAGTATTTCCGATTTTGCTCAAATATCTTTCTTTTTTTTATAAGAGAACTTTTTTTAGCTTGAAAATTTTTAAACTCTAAAACATTTATAATAGAAAGATTTGCTTTTGATTAAGTTACTTTATTTAATTTCTAATTACAGAATATTATATATACATTTTATAGTTATCTAAATAAAATAATTGTACCAATACATATAAGAAAAGAAAAAGAGAGAGAGAGAAAAAAAATTACGGAAACTTCATATCAAAACTTTTTTATGTCACCGCATTTAAAAGAAGTAGCCTTGATCAAATCTATTATAAGATTGAAAGAGATAATATCATGAATATAACAAGGTTATCTCGTTTCATGTATAAAAGATTACACGTCAGGTATTGAAGAACGAATATATTTAGCGGGTGATAATAATTTCCGGAACTCGTTAAAATTCATCGAACCTGCATGAGACATTACAGCGTTTGCTATGGAAAAAATAGTTGATGTCTACAAAGACGAGGCGAATTTTATTAGCGCTCAGGCGATCCCCCCGAAGGCGCGTAACAACTTCCTTCTGGTGCAATTTTAATCGTACGTCGTACCGCATGGAGTTGCCGGTCCTTCGAGACTAGCTTCGGTGACGAGGAGGGATTGGATGGGATCTCGAAGGAAGGTTTCAAGGGTTAGCCAGCGGGAACGTATGCATTTTTCGCGAAGCTCGGAAGTGCTTTATTTCCATACTGACGTCGTATCCGTACACACCAACAGTCATACTGATCTCAGGAGGCACGTTGTTGCCTCATGGGCGATATATACGGAATATAAGGCAAGCCGACAAGCGGAGTCTCCGATGTATCGTTGCTGGTATGCCCGACGTCGCTCCATCGCCGAAGGCAAAATTGTCTTTCCTGTGAATAGCAAACAGTTGCTGAAAGCGAGATCGCCGAAAAACCAAACGAGATTATAGGAAACGATTGGATGATAACAATACTTAAATTATCTCGATGCTCCAAAAACTGGCTCCTTCTCTTGTCTCATTCATTTGATTTAATTTGAATAATATTTTTATGCGCGTGGGCAACGCTCATTCCTTTTCATAGCAAGAAAGCATAGTTATCTCTCGCAATTTAGTACATGTGGTCACGATTTAAAACAATACGTAACGTGTCATTATAGCCGCTAAATTAGCGCCGTTCTCACATATTATGTTTTCTTCCGTACTCGCGTCGTAATAAAGTGGGTCTCTGACACGAATTTTTATTATCACAAAAGTAGTGTAACTTGTATTAACTTGTCATTGTTTAGATGACAAATATAAAATCTATATTTCTTTAATCAGACTTTTAAACTTATTTTTAAAGGTTATTACAATCTTTTATAATAAGATTGTTAAACAAAGGCTTTAAAAAACTTTCAATAAGAAAAAATGACTTTAAATTGACTAAACAATCTGTACATAAAAAAACATGGCAATTCTAAGATACCTTGCATATTATATGTATTTTCAGATTGTTAATACCTTTCTCAATTTATTTTAGAAATACATTTATATACTTCTTTATTTCTTGATACTAAAAGCTGTAAATGTTAATATTTACTAGGGAAAATGTAGTACTCGCTAGATATAAAAATATTAGATAAAACGCGATTTTATTTATATTGCATATGTTATTTTACGATCCATCTCATGAAAAGAGAGCATAGCAAATTTATAGTGAGCGGAGAAAGGTGATATATAAGGCGATATGTATCGAAAGGATTTCGACGATTTCTTGTAAATGATTTGACTTTTCCAAAAGCCTTACGATAAAAAGAAGAAACTGTAATAAGATGCTTGAAATAAAGAGACGTTTGATATCCTGCTTTATAAATGAAAAAAAAGAGAAGATCTCATATAGATATTAATGATATAGTCTCACATTGAATCTTGATTAGTATTGCCGTTATTAATATTAACGTGCTTCTAGTGAAAGTTTTTGTGTGATGTGTGCAATCCAGAATTGATTTACAAACGAGATATTAACCTTTGTCTTTATAGAATTTTCTAAGCTAATTATTATTATTTGTAGATTAGAATTATAATGTTAGTGTATGCGCATTATTTATATCGAGAAGTAAAATCGATTTCCTTTAAAATAAAATAGAAGCAGGCAAAACAATAGAAAAATCTCACGTGAAATTTTTTTAAATTATTACGTTAAATATAATAGTAATAACTTCTTCGTATATATTATATTTATATATAAAATATTTCTACACCTGTCTACAGTTTTAATTAACTATGTTCTATAGATTGACATATTTTTTGCAATCATACACATCACATTTGCAGTATGTGATTGCAAAAGATAGCAGATATTTATAGATGTGACACACAAGTGACGCTGTAACATACAAGTTCCGCGCTATAGGATATGCAACTCCTAATTAGGTTAGCCAGATTAGTAACATGCAGTTTCGCACATACAATTAATTTATTGAAGCGTTAACCTTTGTGCGTGAGAGTGAAGAAGGATAACGTGTGATTATGTATTCCACACGATTAAAAGGTAACGATCTACACCTACACAGTCTATTTGTAAATACGTATGTACGTAAATCGAAGTCTTTTGCTAAACGGGCATATGCAATCAATATCTCATAAAACATTAACTTAACATGTGATTACTGCAACATATAATAAGCTACTGATACTATATATAATTTAATACGAAATTAATATTTAACTGTAAGATTTTTTACTAATCAAAATATGGAATTAAATAAAATTAAAATAAATTATTAATTCAAATAAAGAGTACAGAAATTGAAAAATTATTTTATGTTATAAAATCAGAAAGATTTATAGATGCAGAAAGATTTTTTTCAAATTAATATCTCAATGCATTCTTTCTTTTTGTTTTGTAAAAAAAAAAAATAGAAAAAAATTGCCTTTAGAAAAATAAATAGAAAGAAATCTGTATCTGAAATCTGATCCCATAATGTTTCAAACAAAACTATATTGTGAATAAGGTACATGTTACGCTACAGCTAAGAAACGAAATGATTATTAATGAAGAGCATAAATGTAAACCAAGCAATAATAGGAGAACGGAAAAAAATGCAAAAAAAAGTGAGGAAGGAGTACTAAACGAGTAAAAGAAAAAATAAGATACATTCGTAATCGAAATAAAGAAGGAGCAAAAAGGAATCGCCCAGGGTAGGGACCGGAAAGAAAAATCCTCTACGAGGAATTCCATAAAAATAGGTGAAATATGCATAGTACCGCGGAACGTGGAGAAGCGTCGCGACGTCGTCGAGCGTCTCCGGGGAAACCGGAATCTCGGCACGGAAAGAAGGAAGAGCGAGGAAACTCACGCCGGAGGAAGAACGCGGCGGTCCGGAGTGAAGAAAGAGAAGCGAAAGAATGAATGCAGGATGGGTGGGTATCTCGAGGGGAAGTGGCGTAGGACAGATAAAGGAAAGGAAGGTTAGAGAGCGAACATTTGGAACGTCTTCCCGAACGAAATCTAATTTCGGTCCCACGGCGAAACTAAGCTATTTTCCCCGCAATATGCACGCTCGCGGGCGTGCACAAGTGTTACAGCAGCGTTTTCCGGCCTCTTACCTCTGACACTTGGCGATTTCTTACGGGGGAAACTTTTAACGTTCTCTATACAAGAGAGAATCGTAGCTTGTCCGGTGCAAATGCGTATTCGAAATGGCTGATAAAATTTTCATCGTCGTAACCCATTGCTAAAAAGCGGACTCCTCGTAATTTCGCTACGGCCGTGTTAGCTTTAGCAGCTGGAAAACGATCTTTCATTTGGCTATGCTGAGTCGTTTGTTCCCTCTGTTGGTGTTGAAAGCACGTATATACGCATTCACATACGTTCCTTCTTGCGAAGGAATGTGTGTGAACGCGTATATACGTGCTGCTTTATGCCGCGGTAGCATATAACGCGTGCTAAGGGTCATTCATTATTTCTAATGAAATGCTTTGTCCTTTTGACATCTCTATTCGTTAGAAGGTAACTAATTGCCGCATTTTGTACAATTGAAACATAGCTGTCGCTAACATCAATTTCAACCGACATAAAAGAGTGAGAGAGTAAGCTGTTTAGAATATATTCTTTATTTATTAAATAAATATTGATTTGAAATTTAGTCGCAAAAATATTGTAAATGTAAAATAGTTACAAAAAGGTGAAATGTGTAATCAAGTTTTTGTTAAAAAAAAAAATCAATTAAAATTAAAGATCAAAGTATATATTTCTGAGACTTGCTATGCTATGCAATTTATACTTTAATGCAAAGGCAGTTTCGATCGGCAGTTTGGACAGATATATATGTGAATTTCTTTTGTTGACTATTTGCAGGATAGACAGCCCCCGGAGGGCGTCGCTGTGTGTGTGATCGTTTTACACTTGGCATGATGTTGATCCCCTTTATAATTCGTGCCAAGGGCGGGATGATGATGCGAAACACCAACCGGGCTCGCGACAATTTCGAATGGCAGAAAAGCTTTGTGTGGACTCGACGAAAGGGAAAGAGGAAAGCGTCACGTACTAATGGCTGATTTTGCCACATGCAATTAAAAGGGAATCATTCCGCTCGAATTGTTTGTTCGTTTACGTTTTTTTCTACAGCGTGAGCCGGATTATCTCTTAATCAGTCACATTCGTTAATCAGTAAATTACACACTGACGTTCTTAGATGTAAGATATTAGCGTCTATTAATTAAGTAACGTAATTTTATTGTATACAGGGAAGTATTGCTTTATATATAATTAATGCATTTTGCATCAATCAAATATTTTATATCAGAAGTGTAAAGTCAAAATATGATACTTATATATATTATTATAATTTTTTAATATTTACATGTATATGTTTAAAAATGTGTCATAAAAAAGTGTAAAATTTTGATTATTTATTTACTTTTTTATTAAAATGAAGCTCAAAATATTCAATAAAAATTTTAAAAGCTCTTTAATAATTTTTTCTCACTACACTGTAACTATTGAAAAAGTAGAATTGGCTGATTTATTGCACTTAAATCCATCAATTGAACATTTTTCAGTAGAAAACAGAATACACCAATAACTGAAAGCACACTCTCGGTGTATTCCACTTTTCGTTTCTTTAGTTTCTATCAATTTCTCAAGATTCTTCAAAGCAGGAAAGATTCTTTAAGCCGTTCACGTAGTTGAACCTCGGAGGACTATCAAGAACGAAGCCAATGAACGAATGAACGAACGATATGGTAGAAGTAGCGGTTGTGAGATCGTGGCTAGAAGGTACGGCGTTAGTTCCTGCGTTCCTGCCCTAATAATTAAGCCGGCGTCGGTTTTTGATGGCCACTAAAAATGTCGCGGAGGGTCGAATGGCTAAGGAGTTTCGGCAGAACCGTCGTGCTGCCGACGGTAAAGAGCTCGAGAGGAAGG
This sequence comes from Lasius fuliginosus, assembly GCA_949152495.1. Classification (NCBI taxonomy): domain Eukaryota; kingdom Metazoa; phylum Arthropoda; class Insecta; order Hymenoptera; family Formicidae; genus Lasius; species Lasius fuliginosus. Next base: position 12,732,572 of record OX424444.1, read on the forward strand.
TGACTGCCGGATCGAAAGGGAGAGGGCGGGGGTGGCCCTTATGCTCTGATATTAGCAATACCCCGTCTCGTAAAGTCGACTGTGCGGCAATTCGAGTCACTTTGCGAACCCTTTATATACTGCCGCTCTCCGCCTCTCCACCTCTTTCTCTCTCTGTTCCTCACCCGACGCTTTCACCCTTCGGCCAAAACGGAGAGAACGTAACACGTAGAGGCGAGAGAAGGAACGCACGAAGAAACGACAAGGAAGGAGCCTCTGAAATACTAGCAGAGGCAGTGATTTTAATGCGGGTGGTTCTTAAATTTTACGTCACTCCTTGCCCTCGCCGCGTGCACCAACACCATCACCGCTTCATTCTGAACGCGGGATTAAACTGTAGCAAGGTAAACCTGTACCGCGAACGTTTCCCCACGTTAATTCGGTTATGCGGGTTAGCGATTCGAGGTCCTTCTCATGGTGTGAAATTAAAGATTAAATTTTGAAAAAAATATTTGTAAAAAATTATTCAACTGTGTGCTGTTGTACTGTAGAAAAATTAATACACATCTCGTGGAATAATTCATATTATTTCTTGTTGTACAATATTAATGAACAATATTGGTTATTCATATATTATTTTCAAGCATTTATTAAGATACTTTATTATTTCATATCCCATTTACTTATGCTTGTACGATTGATTATAAAGTTTATATTACATACAATATAATAGAATTATAATGCCATTAATTAATTTAAATACATATTGCAAGTTACATACTAGATTCTTTATTCGCGGTAATACTTTTATGTTTACTCATAAAAGTTGCATTATACAAGTTTTTAATTTAAATGAAACACAATTATAGTCTGTATATATATGTTTAATAATTAAAGTTTTAATATAAACCAGTTAATAACTATGTATATACAAATATATATATATATATATATATATATATATATGGGTATATATATGTATGTATATATATGTATGTATGTATGTATGTATGTATATATATATATATATGCATTACTCTATAAAATTCTAATTTTGACAGATTATTATATACATCTGACATAAAAGCATTTAATTGATTCGGTTAATTTAGTAAGGTAATAAAAAAATTGGTTTATTTCACTTGAAAATTGAAATTACATAAATACATATAATGAAAACACCACAATTATAAATTAATAATGCAGTACATTGTTATTTGCATAAGAATACTAAACTGCTTATGACAAACATATGTTTATGCAATAACCAATTATTTGCGTATAGTTCGAAATTTTTTTTTCTATCGTACAAATAACAATCGTGTTAATAAAATAAGTGTTATCTGTTTTATTATTTTAAACGTTATACAAATGTCAGATTTTTCGGTCGCTGAGTAATCGCATTTTCTATAAAAACAGCACACAATTTGTTATTATTTCCAATTAGAATTAACCTTTGCAATGTTTCCAGATAATTAAACGAATAACGAGCAAAGGGAGATCGCAGATATACATAAAATTCCCCGCCACACCGCGCTTCCCTGATTTAATAAGTTCATTACCTAATGAACAGATGTACGGCACCACCTCGCTCAATCGCATCGTTCGCTTTTCGATAATCAATATTTTTAATTATCATATTTTTATGAATTCGATTATAATTAGCTTTTAATTGAATTGTATCTGTGTGAAAATTGGCGGTCCGCTTCAGTCACGTTTTGACAAATTTCTCATTCTACAATTTGTAAGTTTATTTATCTAATGATTATTAATCTAATAATTATTTATTTAATGAGATAATTGTACGAATAATTTATATTGCAATATTTAGACCACATTCTGTATTATTTTATTATAATTTATTAGATTCTCATTATATTGCTTACGGTTTTTTAATTAATAATAATATTCAAAAAGACATTAGCAATTATAAAATAAACTCTAAGAAATAACATTATATGGCTTTTCTATGTAGTTGACACAATTATCAACAAATTTTCAAAGAATAATTAGTGTAATTGAAAAAACACTGGTAGGATGACAAAATGTACAGAATGATTGTGAACACATTTTAAGTTTTTAATCTTTCAAGACAAAGGTGACGAAAAATGTTGGCTGTAGCTGCGGCTTTAACTTTACTCCCTTTAACTTTATTCTTTTTGTTCACCGTTTCCCCTTATTCGCCATCATCGTGAATTAGTGGAAGGAGATAACAAAGAAAGAATTAAGATTCGTACACCGACGCAAGAGCGCACACTCACGCGGGTTAATATATGCACCATGGAAACTTTTTTTAAATCGCTGGCTTAGTCCCTTTTTCGCTAATGGTTGCTAAAACTCCTTGAAAATTTTTTACTGCTGCTTAGATTACTCACCCAGACGGATAACAGAAGATGAACATTGGACTATCGAAATTATTCCGATTTTTAAAAAATTTTTAGCGAGTATTGCACTTATGGCTTCTTGCCGATTATATATTTTCTAACACGAGTCAGATGGGAGCTTTCGTGCTTCGTTAAACATTAAACAGATATAGTCTATATATTTATTTTATATAAAATTATATAACGTTAAAATGAGAAACATTCCCGCACGAAATAAGCGAAATGAGAAAGTCCCGTGGACAATGTGGCTTTTTAGAAATGGAATGAAACAGCATGAAAGATAAAAGAGAAGCCGGGGCATCGAAACTATACGAGCAATCTCGATTCAAACATCGGCTGCTCGCACGCTGAGTTATACCACTAGCCATTCAATTACTCACACGACACATCCCGGGCGTGTTCGATTGCTTCGCTTTTGTATGCACTCGCGATTTCCGCTTGCACGCCGCTTCAGCGCACGGACCGACTAACTCTACCCCCGGGGAAACGTTAATTAACCCGCGCTAGCGGGCTTCAAATAAATTTCGGTTAGAACGTGAGAAGCAACAAATCTGAGTCAGATGGTGTCAACTACGGCGAATGCGAGCCACCTCTTACTTGAGTTACTTCAGCGCGGGGGTTTTGCGGCTAGTACGGTATTATGGCGAAACACTAAGGAGCGAAACAGAGCGCGACCGAGAGGGGCCGAGAGAACGACGGAGATAAGGATCACGCGAGAGAGAATAAGCGACTTGACGAGGAAGAGGGAATATAAGCGGATGGTAGACGGACGGAAGGAGAAGAAACAGAGATAGAAAGGAGAGTGAGGGATCCGAAGGGAAAGCTACCAACAGCGTCACTGCGTCTCCCGCGCGTCCTAATTAGAGAAATTTAAATTCATAGCCACCCCACGGTCTTGAACTTATTCTCCTCTACCCGCCTGTTCTTCCTCCCCGCGCATCTTCCACTCAAATCCCTTCTTTTTCCTCTTGCCACGCTTTCGCCAGTACGTCCGAGCGCGGTGCGCATTCCTTAACTTAAGCAATTACGAATCGTCCCCTCCGGTGACTCGGCCGACTTATACCAAAAGATAATGTCATTTTCCATCAGCGTTCTTTACCAGACGAACGATCCCCCTATAACGCGGCCTGACGCCGCGTTGACGATCCAATAGCGCTTGTCTCTGAAAACTTGGAGACATCTGTACCACTTAACGGCCTATTTAGAACCTTTCTAAAAGTTTTTTTTTTGTGATGCGAAAGTTTTAAAATATGTTAATAGTAGACGCGATCGACTATTCGCTAATCGTGTTATTTTTTGGAGAACGTTCGCTACAAAATTTTCTTTCAAAAATAAATAATTCTTGTATTAAAGAAAACTAGATATTTACAGATTCGTATAAGTAAAGAATAGATTCACACTGTTCTAATATTTGTTAACTTTATGAGATTTAAAAGGCAAATGATGATTTAAGTTAATTTGAACTTTGACATCTCAAACTTTTGGGGTATACGTGTTGCTTTGCATGTCTACATTTAGAAGATGTCACGTTTAATGTGTCGGTAGACGGTGGAGACAATGGAGTGCTATTATATATACGTAAATTACCTTCCCTTTACACAGTTGAACGGGCGCATTAGTTGACGAATCCCTCGTATCTTTAGTCAATCTACCGGGGATAAATTAACGACGAGAAGTGGGAACTGGGAGAATGAACTGTAGTAGTTCAGACCGGAAATTCGTAGGGTAGGCTCTTGGGTGATCTCGAGAGTGGTCACTAATACTCCCTAAGAACGCTCGGCAGCAGTCGTGGAACGCCAGTTCCCCATCAGTTCGTACTGCGTACTAATATCAAATGCATTCCTTCTTGATTAGCTCCCTTGCAAGAGACGATTTACTCGTATTTGCGAATCCGGCTAATTCTACCGATTAATTGAGAAATATGTATCGTTTTTAACTTAAGGATGGAAATAATAAATTCTCTTTAGAGCAAATGAGTTTGTGTACATTACAACGAATCGATCGACCATTAATAACTCATGATAATGATGACAATGATTGAAACATAATTACAACAAATAGTAACCAATAACTGTTATCTGCGTAAACACTTCAAATAATGCAATATAATTTTGCAAATGCACGCTTTAGTGCGCGCGTAATTATTTTATTTATGCAACAATTAAAATTTATCTCATTCGACACGCAAGGTATAAAATTTATATAGTTGATGACAGCAAATGGATTTTCGCTGCTCGACATTCGCAGCCTGAGTGTCTGCCTCTAACGTTGAAATCTTTCAATTTAGTATTCTCTTTTACAGTGGTAGATCGTGTCTCTCGTGAAAAGTTTGCCTCCGTCCGCGGATATATTTCTGCTCGGGCGTAATTTTTTGCGACCGTGCAAGCTAAAAGCTGTTATAAATCATAGGGTAGCTGGACAGTCATTTATAAGGGAGCCTTTCGAACTCTCGGAGCTGTCTTGAACCATAAAAAGCGACACAGAGAGATTTCAAAGGACGAAAAATAACGATAAAACATTAGAACCTTCGAAAATTAGCAATACGTAACACACACATGTTCAAAATATGCGTGTAAATATATATATATCTTGTAAATTAACAAGTTGGTAAATTAAAAATCTCGAAATTATTTAGTTTAGCAAAAAAGCTGCTATAATATAAGAGAAAAGGAAAAGCTAGTACAAGCGCGCGAGCCAAAATAGAAATTCTGTTCTTCGCTACTAAGACTTCATGCTTCCTTGCTTTTAACTTTTTACAGAATTCTGCGCAAGCGAGCTGTTTACACGCGTTGATTGCGAATTCATCAAGTTACAAGTGACGAATCGCTTGGATGCTTTTGCCTTTCTCCGTACTCTGTTTCTAAACAATTCGAAAATTAAATCAGCAACTTGGATGCTTTAGAAGAACTTTATCTTTCTCTTATAATCAAATTTGTATTTTTTATTTGGTTGAATTTTTATTACAAAAAATTATATTGCTTCGATATTGCTTCGAAAGATATATATATGTTATACATATATATCTTTCTTCTACAATTATTAATATCGATTATATGTCGCGCAAAATATGTTCTGCTTGTTTCATTTAATAAAAAATTCGTATGTGTCGTGCATATAATACAGTAAGTGCCGAGATAGCCTTTACTACAGACTGATGAATAATATGTTCTATTACCGCTGCGTTGTAATACAGAATACCGTAAAAAATCGTTGTGAAACGAATGCGCAGCCGCGTACAGCATGGTGCACGATAAAACGTGAGACAACAACCATTCGGTCAGTCTTCCTCCTGCCTCTCTCTCATTTTCTCTAAAGATAAATCTGTGCTTCTTTGCGGATACGGTGCTTGGAGCATCGTCGCCGCACCGTATCCCTTTCTGCTCGCGAAGATGCCACCAAGAGATGATAAGTACTATACACGCGAAAGACACTCGAATAGGGCTTCGGGAAGTACGTTGCACTTCCAACAAACTGTGACTACCGCAAGTAACGCCGGTGGTTGGTTTAGGGCGCTCAGGCCCGAAGTTTCGAGGGAGCTAGGCAACGTCGTTGGCACCGGTTAATTTGCATCCCTTAATGAGTCGCTCACGTAACGCTCTTATCTTTACACCCTGCCTCTTCTGCTACCCCCCCCCCCCGCCCGCATTCTCGTCAAAGCGATTCTGTTCCCCTATCTCTCCTCCTCTTCTCCTACATCGTTTCTGCCACGAGATATTTCCCTCTTCTAACAGAACCGGTTTCTCACTCCCCAAACCTGAACTTCTTCTCTGTTTTCTTGTCATTCGGCCTTGTTATTTCTAAGTTGAACCCCATCTCCCTTCTTGGCTCTTTTCCACTTCTTCGTCTGCGGTCTTTCTTATCCTTGCGGCGTGTCAACCTTCGAACTTGCGAGGCCATGTTTTGTGGAGATATACACTACTAACTAGAAGACGATTTCAATTATTCGTGCAAAAGTATTGTTGAAGATAAAAATCAAATTTTGTAATGCGTATTTATATCGAATATAATATCATTTTTTGTAGAAATCTCTGAGAAAGTTTTAAACTTGTCAAAAAAATTTTTTATTCTTATAGTATTATTTTAATTCCTTTCTTTATAGAATGAGAATAAGAAATTAAACAAGATATTGATTGCATGGATATTAACTTTAATTACGTTTGCATCAAATCTTTGCAAAGATATAATTTTGAAATAATCATGATGCATCAAAAGCTATACTGGATATTTTTTTTTAATAATGTAATGATTAATACTGACATTATACTATATTTGTGTCATTTATATCATTTGTATTATTATTAAAGTAATTAGAGCATTACTGAAACTTGTAAAAGCTCTTAAATATATTTAATATACATACGTCATTTATATCATTTAAGAAAGTGAATGTTTTGGAACATTTGATTTATGGATGATACATTTGTGTGCAATTAAAACAAACTTAAGTTTTCGACAAACATGTATATTTTTTCAGCTTTTTTAATATTATCTCGCGTTTTTTTGCAATAGCAAGAATGTTGCAATTGCAGACCCCGAAAATATGTCACCTCGATGTGGCTCTCTTGCTGCATGAAGCACCCCGTCGCTTATGTCGCCTTTCCACCCTTTCCGCTCCACTCCTGCTCCGTTATTCTTGGTCGGGTGGCTCGGAAAACGCGACGCGACGCATCTGTTGCCAAATTATTTTGCCCACGGGTCCGTGAAAAATTTCCCCCGGTGCCATTATTGTTCCGTTGCGCGTGAGAATCTAGTTATTTGCTCATTTCATTGTTTCTCCTCGCGGCCGATCCGGAAAATACGCTGCTACTTAGTTTCTGCGAGGTCGCGACAAGGATAATAACGATAGGTGAAATTTTAACATTCAACAAAAAATTTATGCAAAAAATATTTCTTGTTGAGTATTTTATAGATATAAGACCCAATATTCCCAATAGCTGTCTCTTACAAATACATTTCTCGGGATTATTGTAATATTAATTTTATGAAAAAATTATATTATTCTCTCTCAATAAAATTACTATGATTGTATTACTAAATGGAATTGAGTTATTATTGTAAATTACATATTGTAAATTATTTAATGAGAAATTGTTTTAAAATAAAGGAGTTATATTCTTAAAATAATATGTATGTAATTTATATATTTATATATTTATAGATATTTAAATACATATATGTATATATATTATAGATTTTTTATATTGTACATTGAGTGTTTAAATTATTATTTTGATATTTTTATATTGTACTCTTTTTTGTGCATAACATAAAATTCTTTGTTAATAAGCGCGCGCAGCAGTTACGAAAATTTAGAATATCTTGCATTTGACAATAAACCTTTGTTCATAATATAATTATTATTTGAATGTCATATATTTGAAAACTGCAAGGGTCGATCGCAATAAATAGTTTATTTCTCTTTAGAATTTCGTTAGAGTACACAGGAATAATTAGTGAAGATGGTGCGGAAAGCTAGGTATCGAGAAAGGCGAAATTCATAATTTATAAACTGATCTTGAAAATCGGATGTAAATACTAACAAGTTGCTGCACAATGAAATGTTTTTAATATTCAACTTAAGCCATTGCGACATAAGAAATTCATTGCGACATAAGAAATGCAAATATTTAGCGTATATCTCGTCGAGAATATGCAAGCGCATATCGTTTTTATGAAGTAATTCCCTCCGCAAGAGACAACACAAATAAATAATTATTCGTGTAATTACACTTACTTGTGTAACGGTATATTTACGTCACAAATAAATGCTGTGAACGCAACTGTAATCTTCAATGTGTGTTTTTACTATACGTCCTAATACATTTGCCGCGATTGTCGTGATTAATTGCTATTACACTAACATAATCTGTATAACACACACTCTCTCTCTCTCTCTCTCTCTCTCTCTCTCTCTCTCTCTCTCTCTCTAATAAGTTAACTAAATGACATTGCCGATGAAATAAATAACATCCTATGCATGTTATTAACTATCGCACAGTTTTAGATACATAGAGTAATATGACTTTTTTAAGACATCTTTTTTCAGGGTATGACGTTTACAATGTTTTTTTTATATGTATAGTGAGGCCATACGTTGTTAAAACGCTATTTTTTCGAAATCGTGCCGACATGTGGAACACGTGCGATAAACGTCACGTCGTCACTTTATCAAGACCCTTGTTTTATATCTGCTGCACCGACAGCGCTAGTAGTAGCAGTAGTATCTTCTACCTTGGTCAGCCAATCTCGCATATTGGCAACTATTGTTCTCAATTTCTGTCGTACATTTTTGTGCATAATATTCTTAACAAAACCGAATAAAATTTTTTATAAAATTGTATAAATTTTTAGACCATATAATAATGAGCTCAATTATCTACTGTAAATGTATATATATAATTTAAAAAATATAATTTAACAACAAGTAAATCTTATGTTATGTGCAAGATTTATAACATTGCTAACAAAATCTAACATTAAGAACAACTTATAACTTAAACTTTGATATTTATTAGTAACGACAAATAAAGTCAATTTAAATAAAAAAATGTTTAATCAATAGAATTTAATAAAATTTATTATTAACTTTTATTCGATTAAAAAAAAAAGAGTTGTATGCAGTCTCATAGCATTTCTAAATATAATTATCTTCTTATGGCTTTTTCGATCCTCTTGCACTCACCTTTTAGCCGTTCCCTACGTTTAACCGGAAGTGAAGTGCCTCGAAAATAATAAAATGTCATATTTCAAGCAAGCTCCTATCGTTGAAGCAGTTATGCAAATTTCAAGAGGAACCTCCTCCGCTTGAGATCGTAAAAGCGAAGAGCTCTGTGCCAGTGACATGCACATTTTTAATTATTCAAAAACTTAATCATAGCTAGAGACTTAAAAGTGTTCATTGTTACATTAATTTTCTTTTTAATATTTAGTTCGCTTGAAATAACAATCTATAGACAAGAGATATTCGACTTGTATTGATATGCAGTCTGTTTCGTCATAAAAACCTATATGTATTCAAAAATAAATTATATAAACAAAAAATGTGATAAAAACTTTAGTTACAATATATAAATTTATATCATTGCATATTTTATAGCAATCTATTAAAATTATATTTATATCTTTTGCATGCATTCAAAATTTGAAGTTATAATAAAGGCATTGCAAAGATTTCATATCTATATCATCATTACTTCTTACTTATTCTGTACACTAGCAGAAAAACTATACATGAGTTATATTTTTCTCCAATTTAAATTGCAAATGTTTTATTATACCACACTGTAATACAAAGTAGGGTCCGCAACTCACCGGATGCGGTCTTCATAACTTACGCTTCTTCATAAATATCAGATGACCACAGAGAAATTCCGTCTTACTCAATCAGATATTCATACTCTTTTCCGTCGTCTTTGATCTTGTATCTAAAGCCAAAATTATTCAGAGAATGAGAGTTCTGGTACAAATTTTAATGTTACTCGATTGTTTTCGAGAATTAAAAGAATCTTCTTCTAAATATTAAGAACCAAAATAATTGCTTATATATTGCAGTTGTAATAGTAATAATTGTAGCAAAAATTAGGGATTTGATTGTAGAGTTTTATAAACATATATCTTATAGGAATTTATCTCACGTTTTCGCAAAATTTTTGCTTTCTTTCTTAAAAAATGTAATATTTTGAGAAGATTAAAACTAATTGTTGTATAAAATGTAACATATGTTTCATGAATGGGGTTTCTTTGGATACTATATAAGACATATTTAATAATTTTGCTCATTGTACAGTGAAATAAGAATGATGGAATACGTATGTAATAAATCCGTAATAAGCGCAATCGAAACGGTATCGCGTGACCACATGTTACATTCCTCGCGCCAGAAGCAATTGTGTCCGCAACCACTTCTCATAGGCACAAATCTATGACATATTCCCGACTGCTCTCCAATTTGCCTGCCCCATGATTATAAATCACAGCAACAAGTTTCTAACTGGTTGTCTAATGCGAATGTCGATATGTACATATCTCCAATTCGGAGCTTCCGTTGATCAATCTAAATTGCTACTGATTGCAGTGATAAAAGAATTAATATATCTTGTTTGTTGTAATAAAATAAAAATAAAGAAAGAGAGAGAAAAAGAGAAAGAGAGAGAGAGAGAGAGAGAGAGAGAGAGAGAGAGAGAGAGAGAGAGAGAGAGAAATAGAAAGTTTCTGATAAAATTATTTTATATATATGTTATTGATAAAATTTTACTGATAAAATAAAATGTACTGATAAAACGTTTTTATACATACGTTATACATGTATTATGTGTGTATTAATTTCAAAACAAAACATTACACAAGTATATGATGTTTCTTTCTATGAGACATATATAACTTTTTTCTCTGAGTACATATACAACAAATAGATATACAAGTTTCAAGAGTGAAATTAGCGATCAACTTGTCATTCGATTAGCCATTTTCTCTGATTTCCAACTGCGCTGTACTTTTTCTAGCTTTTCACCACGCATTGTGGCAATTACCGGCATGCCGGTAAACGGCGGAGTCAGCTAAACAAAAGACCGTTAAAGCTATCCTCGATATCCGCATCCTCCGCTTCCGTTCGATCTCGTTTATTTCGTATCAACCTTTTCCATCAGCGTCATCAAGTGTTTCTTTTGTACCGTCTTTTCCTTCTGATCGTCTGATCATCATAATAAATTGCACAATTATACGATTGATCTTATCTTTATAATAGCACTATTAAAAAATTGCAATAATCTGAATTGATTTTAAATCTTAAATTTTCAAACTAATGCCTTTTACTTTGTATGCATAATTATTAATAGATAAATTTTAAGATAGCCATTATTTTTTCTAGTTTAATGTCTACATGTGATTGATAAATAATACATTCGTGTGATAGTACATTTGTTGTATATAATTATAATCACTTTCCAGAATTCTCCGAATCTCCATAAATTTCTCCCGTGTAGACATAAAGACAAATGAAGCGTAGAATTTAACGTGCGGATCGATTTAACTGATTCAATCGTAAAAACGAATGCGTGTAGGCACGAAAGACGAAACAGGAGAGGGAGTTTAGAACTAAAATACCAAGTGGACTCGAGGCACTTCAGAGTTAAATGGATCGACCCGTATCGAGGCCATTGCCAAAGTTACGCGAGTGCGCTTACGGTCAAAGCATAGCTCGCTTATCTCTTTGGTTATTCAATTATGACAATTTGTTCCGAAGGAGGGAGTATACGTCCCGCACACACCGACACGCTTTGTACCAGCGGAGGCCGTTCCGCGATAAATTGAGCTCTCAAGAAGGTCTGCGATTGCCGTATATATGTGAATCGGTGTGGAAAAGGTGAATGGGCTTGCAGCAGTTCTGATGGCGCTAGAGAAGAAAGGACGACGATGGGTTCTCCCTCCTCTTTCCTCTTCATTCTTTTTTCCCTGCCCTATAATGTACGCACATACACATGCCTGGCTTCGATATGCAAAATCGCTGAATATGGCCGTAAAACGCAGGCGGCGTGTATGCCAATATGGTAAGTATGAGAGACCGGATTCTCTTTCTCTCTTATTTTTAGGTGGCCAAACGACAGAAAATAGAAATATTAATATTTTTAAATACCATAGTATTCTTAAATGTCATGATTAGCAATTATTATACACGCGCACGCGCGCACACACACACACATACAATAAGTATCTATATGTTGCAATTCATTTAATATTTAATTTGTATCGATATTACTATATCTATTTGATTTTATTAGATTGTTTGCGATAATTGCTTTAATAACAATAAAATTAAAAAAATAAACAGGCAATATCTTTGCGTATGTCGAACTGTCATTACTACTGGGAGTTACCCAAAATTTTGGCACGTTTTAAGAAAATGACGTTTTTCCGTTCGTAAACGTACAACCATTTTCAAACAATTGTTTCTCTGTGTCGATTGAAATGTCTCATTTCCTAAAGTGAATCCAATTTCCTCGCAGTTCCGAACAATCGGGAATAAGACGTGAATGAGATCGTGATTTGCAAATGATTGAATTCAAATTATGGACCTCTTAATGAAGTGCCAGAACAGATTTATCTTTCTCTCCTCTTGTTTTTCTCGTAGGAAAAGATTTCTTTCTCTTTATTTTTTCAAATAATAAAATGTAATTATATTAAACTTTGAAGTAATATGGATAAAAATTATAAATTTATGTTTGCAAGTTTCTTTTACGTGTGTGGCTTTACTCTTTTCTTTTTTATAATACTCACATACACATATATTCAGTTTTTCTTTAATAAATATTTTGTAATAAGAATTAAAAAATCCAAAAGTTGGCAGTTGCCTTTCTCGATCACCATATTCAATTTAAAGTAACATTTCCGTATTACGATATGTAGCAATATATGTCAGTTTATATCATACAAAATAAGAGAGAGATTATCATCGATGAAGATTAACAAAAACATGCTATAATAATCTTTAAAATAGATTTCATGAAATTAAATTTGCCAGATAGAAATCGCTTTATAAAATACGATTAATAAAGCAAATAGTGCGTTATAATAAAAATATTGATAATGCGATTACTCTCTAGTGCACAACAGCAAATTGATATTAGCTCTTGAGATAACGATATCATTCCGAAGTTATAAATACGTACTTAACTTTAGCTCTTAACTCTTTATTTCTTTATCTATAAATATTTCTGCGTAAATATTACTTTGCCTTAAAATAATTTTTTTAATAAAAGAATTATTATTTACAATTATTTTTACAATTTTATTAATATTAAAGTTTTTAATTTATATTCAATTCCTTTCATTGTCTGTATTATATTTAATATGTTAGAGAGATAAACGTTTTTATTTTAAGGTTATTGTATAAATCAATATAAATTTATTCAGTATTCAGTATTCACAATATTCTGTGAAAACTTAAATAATTATTAATTAGATTTATTTTAATAATTTAGCTAATCATTTCGAGAAAAAAAAATATTATTTTGTGAAATAATAATTTTTAATGAAAAAGTATTCTTTAAAGTTACAAGATGTTCTTTAAAAGTTTTATTTTAAAATTTATTATCCCATTTGTACTGGATATTGCAGGATATAAATTCATTTATCGCAAATTATAATGCATTTCTTGACTGATAGAATAAAAGATACCTTTGTTATATATTTATCATCAAAATCTATAGTTCTTTGCATTTGTATTATAATAAAAACAGTAAGATTGAAATATCCATCAACTTTTACGCAACTTTGCGACAATATTCTAGAGATAGAATCATCAAAGCGATAACGATTAAATACAATTTTCCTATCGCACCTTCCCGCCTTATCTCTTGAACTCATTTTGCGTCATTTCTACAGTATCATTTGAAAAAAATCAATATTGTTCTTCACATGGGGTATCTTATTGGTCTTGCCGAAAGCCGCGAGTTTATGAGAAACGACGGCGTTACCAGAAAGAGAAAGATTCTATACTCGTCTTCGACAGAAACGAAAGTACAGCGATGAAGAGAGACCGAAGCGAACGAGATAGAGGTGGAGGTAGAGCTAGCCGTTGTGTGAAAGCGTCAGCACACACGTTTGTATGGTAGGTTGCTCGACAATAGGCATTGTGCACCCGCCATAACCAGGAACCGAACGCGACAGCACCACGCCAGCATTGTCCGAGTGTCAGCTAGCATCCTTCTCTTCTCTCACTTCCTCTCACTCTCCCTAGCTCACTCGCGCTCATCTTACATTTCGTTCATTTCGTTTCAATTTTCATAAACCCCTTCTTTTTGCATTTATTCATTTTATTATAATCCTTGTCTTCTTAACACCTGGGTTAGGTATGATCTGTAACAGTCCAGTGCATATCGACAAAGCTGCCTTCGTCTTTGATTATTACGTAAAACATTCTACGAATCACAGGCTTATCATGATACCATTACGCATAACTGATAAGAGTGCGAATATCAGAAGAGAACTGTCTGTATATAGCGATTTAAGTAGACTGATAAAAAGGATCTATTGGTCGCGGGTATATAAAGAGACCCTCGAGATAGTCGAGCGCGCAATTTGGTATGACCAAACTTGGTGCACCAAAGTGAAGAAAGTGAAATTTCTTTTGAAGAAATTTTTTTAAATAACAAAATGAAAGGTAAGCCTAATTAAGTTTATTGTGCAATTTAATTTTATTTAATGATTAGAATCAACATTGCTTATTGTTGTAAAATATGTCATAATAGCGAGTATATAATGAGAGCATGATTTTCTACAATTATTGAAACCAATTTAATATATTTTCTACCAAACTGAAATTGTGTTATATTAAATTGAGATTGTTACATGTAATATGTACATCCCTACTAACAGATTTTATTGAAAATATCTTAATTCAAATTTGATTGTAGCTATGTAAAAGATTCTGGCTGTAATTAATGAAAAATATATTTGTATTATTACAAAATAATTATCTTTCTGAAAAATATGATATCATATCTAATGCTTCAATGTAAATATTTATAGTTTATCTATAGTTCGTGTCTTTAATATCAAGCTCTCAGCAAAACTCTATATAACTTCTACTTTCTAAAACATCAATAATAATTATAATCATATAATCATTTACTTGTAATAATTATTAATGTTTTAAATTTATATATAAAAGCATATATAGAAAGTCATTTTTATGTAAGTCGAGACATTTTGCGAAATATATAATTATTATCTTGTTGTTACTTTCCTAAAAAATTATTATTTTGTCTCTGTTTAAAATATTTTAGCCATATTCCTCATTGCACTTGTTGTGTGCTTGGTGTGTATCTTTTACGTCCAGGCCGAAGAGATCGAATGCCCAAATAGAGGGCCAAAAGATGGGGAGGAAGCCATTCTCATCCCTCATCCCACAAACTGCAAACACTTCTTCGTCTGTGACTATGGGCGAGCGATTGTGATGGAGTGTCCTGAAGGTTTGCACTTCAATCCCATAGAAAAAGTTTGCGATTTTCCATGGAAAGCTGGATGCACAGCTGAATAATCAACCTACATAAATAACGCAATTGCATACGATTATATGATTATTTTACATAGTTTAGATATAAATATATGTATATATAATTTAATGAATAAATTTATGTTCTTTATTTAAAGCCATATCTTGTGTTTCTAATTTAATTTAATTAATAAATTTTTATTTATAATATTTTTTTCTTTTAAAAGATCAATACCTAAAATTGAAATTCTCATATTTTCTTATCTAATATTTCATATTTCCATCTTTTTTTTAGCTCACATTTTTCTAAAATCTTCGGTTTTTTAAGGTAAAATAAGATTGCAAGTTACAAGTAAAAACGCAGCAGAATATTATATATTAATTATAAATTGATAATTATTTTATTAACAGAATATCTGGAACACTTACTCTAGAAGAATACTAATTGTTTTTTTTATATTTAAATACACTCAACGTTTAAGTGTTGACTTTTATTGCAATAAGAATATCGTCTGATATCAATAATTTTATAGCTCGAATATAAAGATTAATTTACTTGCAAGATATAATATTTATACTTTGAGAAATGCGTTAAATATGCGTAAACTTGCATGAGTTAATTTGCCTTTATGGGCATAACAGAGAAATTATTTTGACACATTTCGAAACCGAAGGCAGGTGTTTGGCATGGAAATATATATCTCATATCAAGTGATGGCGGAGATCTTCCCATTGTGCGAACACTTTGACACAATTTAACAGCAACAATTTAACGGACTGTTTGTATTGTCAAACTGCCACTGGTGTGCAAGTGCGTTTTACGAGAGATGTAACGGTCGGTAGCGAATAAACTTGGAATAGTAATTGCATGCATATGGATGAGAATGGAAGGAGAGGTAGGCTGCGTGGAATTTACTACTTAATTGTTCGCACTTTTGGAATTGCTGTATGTAGTCTTTCGCGCACCAACGATCTCATTTAGACTAAGTATTTTAAATCAGATTAAAAACCTTTAAATATTTCTCTCTCTCTCTCTCTCTCTCTCTCTCTATATATATATATATATATATATATATATATATATATATATAGATATACATATACACGCAAACTATATATGTATATATCTCTGTATTAGATTTGCATAACACATTCTTTTATGCGCATATTCCTAAAGCGTGGAGTTTTTTTATATTTTTATGTTTTATGAGGGAATATTTTATAAGGGAATATTAATAATGCAGATATGTAATATTTAGATATATACATATATACATTTTTTGCATATTAACATATATTTAAGATTTTTTTATACAAATTTATATTGGTATTAGAATATCGATTAAATACCAGCATCTTATAGAATCCTGAATACTTGGGTTATTGCCATCGTATGTGGAATAGGAAAATGGCAAGCCGAGAGAAGAACGAGAGTGAGAAGGGATAAGGAGAAAGGGAGCACAAAGAGGGATAGTATTCGCGAGGAAAGACCTCATCACAGAACGGTGACACTTAAATTCCCTATTTCGTTTTGAGCTCAATGCTTCAATGGAGTTTGTCGCCTTCATCGTCTACGCCGTCGTCGCCGTCGCTCCGCGCTAGATCGCGGCGTCGCGTTGACGTCGCTCTCCGTCCGTCAGTTAATGTCGTATTCTCCTTGCAAAAAAGAGTACGAGAGAAAGAGGCGCGTGAAAGGAAAGGAACGAACGAAGCGGCGGACAGAGAGAACTGCGGAAGTGAACAGATCGAGACTTCTTATCGGTACGAGTCAGCTACCGGCTGCCAGCCGGCTCGCTTACGCGCATCTCGTATGTTCCCTTTCATCCCTCGTTTCTCCTTCTTGCAGTCTCGCCCCGCGCTCTCTCGCCGGCAATACCTTTTTCTTCCGTTACTTCCGCGCCAGCTTCTCGCTTTACTTCTGTCGTTTCCCACTTTGACACTCGCCGAAATGTATCCGGTCGATGGGAAGCGCCGGCGACAAGGGCGCTATTAATGGATTCTATTCTGTATCAAATTGGAAATCGATTGGTTGCCGTCGTTGTCATAAGATGTTCCGCGAGATAGGTATGTACCGATGATCGATCCGGGTACGTTTCGACAGTTTCACCGAAGCGAGAGAACCTATAATTGCCGAGACACGCTAGTCTTTAATCGTCTCGACGAATGTAGACGTCTGGATACTATTATTGATTCGTCTAAATGCATAAATGTAGTTCTAATTCGACATTCAGAGAAAAAATAATATTATCGTGTGTTATAATTAAAATAGTTCTTCCATTGTTCATTGTTCTTTATATTCCATTTATTGTGTTTTGGTGATTATGGAATGAAAAAGCACTGTAATAACGATTTATATCCTTATAAAAAGACTACATTTATTCTTCGCACAAAATGTGAATGTTGTTCATAATTTCGAGTTTATATTTTAACACGAGCTGAATCTAATCTTTACTCATTTGCGCTATTCTTCTCTGCTATTCGTAAAATAAAGGGAATTTGGAATACATAATCCAACGTTTAATTTATGTAGCTTGTTTTACCAGGTGGTACGTTCTGTCAAGATGTTATGCGCGGCAGGAGGTGAGGATAAATTAATAGCCAGACATTTTTCTAACTAAGGAAGATAGAGAATATAAAAGTGAGGAAGGATAACGAAAGAAGAAGAGAAGTATAGTGATTATAAAATGGCGTGCAAAGAACACGAAGGCTTTCCTTGCACGAGACATGCAGTAAGCTTAGGCTTTGCCCGTCAGCAGATTACAATTTTGTTGCGTGTTTCCTTGGACTTGTGCATTTGTTACATGAGTTAGTATTCTTTATTGAATAGTTTTAAATTATTGACGTCAAATTGTATTTTTCTTTTATTTCTCTCTCTCTCTCTCTCTCTCTCTCTCTCTCTCTCTCTCTTTCTCTACTTGCGTTATTAAATATTAAAAATAATTAAATAAAAGTTATGGTTAAGCAGTAAAAAAATTATAATTTTAATTCTTATTATCGGTACTTAGTTAATAATACCACGACGTTATACATATTTTTTACTAAACAATAATAATAAATTAGATTTTTTTATATGCCAGATGCAATTTGACATATAATACGAAGTGATCAGTTGTTAGAATATTTTGCACAATTAGCTACTTGTATTAATTATACATATGTACGTGTTTTACTTGTAGTCTGTGTACATACATAGACTGTACGAAATATAAAAAAATTAAGAAACGATATTATAAATTTAGATTCTTATAAAATAACGTATTCTAAAAGAAGAATGTACTGAAAGCAATATAAAAATTCAATGCATGCGACAATAACATTGCATATGCCTAGATAAAATGCCACTTGGAAGAATGGAGAAATTTCCAAAATTGCTTTGTATGCGATGCATCAACAAAAACTGTATTTTAATACATTACTTTAACTATACTGCTTTCTTAGACTATGCATATATGTAGCATGTAGTTGTATACAAAAATAAAAAATATTGAAACTCTTCTTTCTAGTTCCTTGACAAATTGTCGTAGTGGTTCACGCAAAATTATAATTATTAAGATAAACGATAGTTTTGTATTGTATGAGTTTTGTAAATGGAATTTTTAGATATTTTTATTCTCGTCAGAAAATAATTTTTTTCAAGATCCTTTAGGAAAGTAAAATATTACTTTCTAAAAAACACAATTTTATGGAGTTAGCAAAATATTCTACTTTTTATTCTACGTGATAGCTCCTAGCACGTTCTTCACAAGTATTTTTTTTCGATTCAATTATGAAAAGTTTGCAATGTATCGAAATATCAAAAAAATATGAATATCGAGTATTCTCATACTTAAAGCTTTTAAAGCGAGCATATGTACATTTGAGATTATGAGAATTCGATAGCATACTTTTCTTTAACGTCGTTAAAGCCTTATGAGAAGTAAAGTTATCTTTTTGTTTGTCATATTACAGAATAGGAAAGTAGAGTAGAGTCGGCCGAACGGCTGGCAATCGGCCTGCGATGTCCCCGAGGAAATCAAATTATCGATATATATGAAGCTGATGCGCACACGTAACGTATATATGACGAAGTGCGAACTAAGAGCACAGGTGGTCGACTGATATTGGTTTTGCTTTCGGATTTGGCGGACACCTCTTATAGCGGTAGACGCAAGCGAGACTCGCCACGAAAGGCAATTACCCCACTAAATATTCACAAGTTCATTACAAGCAGAGTTGAACGCATTCACTCTCTCCTTTCCCCCTCGCTCCTCACTCTCTCGTCCTTCACCTCTCTTGTGTCTTTACCTTCACGTTTCTCTAATACTCAAGTAGCATTCTCGAAATAGATCCAGTTTCACAGAGCACAGTGGAACATTTTTGCTTACGTCGCAAGTGAACTGTTGAATTTGATTTGAGGAGCTGGTGCGCAAAAATCATTCTTCCGCAAATATAAATTTCTCGCTGACTAGTTAGAGTTATATGCGAATGCGATCATAGATAAGATAATAGATAAGACTGTTGCAAATCATATTATGTTTTACGAGGAACATATAGCGGATTATAATAATTAAACATTATTTGCTTAATTCTGCTACGATTCTCGATATATATTATATATTGTATTTGTGAAAATATAATTTAATTTTCTTAAAAAAATATTTTGTTCTATAATTATAAAGAATTTTATAATTTATATTTATTACTATTGTCATTTATTACGATAAAGATAACGAAATCATTTTTTGGGTTTTCGATAAGTTTTATCAGATTTGTAATTGTGACGCTATAAATTTATAATAATAAACTATGCATGAATCTAGTTTTACGTAATGAGGCTTTGAGTAATATCGTTGAAATTGTATATTTTTTTAATTTGATAGTTTAATACCTTATATCCGATCGCTGTCGCGCTATTGGAATATTTCATCGCTGTGGAAAATGATATTGAGAAATTGTAAAATAACTCTTTTATTTCAATCAGATAAGGATTAACTTTATATGACTTCAACGTATATCAAATTTTTATATAACATTCTTTATATGCAAGCACGGCTGGAAATTTAGAGCTAACGGTGGTTCTCAGCGTGCTGCTCGAACGCGCGCTGTGAGGTTTCCGACAAAAAGCTCATAAAAATTTAATAGATCGTTCGACCCGGCATGCTTTTTATGACTTATAAATGTTTCGTTTGACCGAAAACAATTTTCTTGGTCTGAAGATCACGGCGTAAACTCGCAACAGCATTGGTCAGCTCAATACATTTTTTAGAAACATTATCCTTAATTTAAAATTTGTAAGAGCACAGCATTTTATATATGAATTCTGTGCTAATTTAATAATTATTTGAAGGATAAGCTGATTTGAATGTATCGATTCATGGACGATTGTTATTATAACAATGTACTAAAGTAGTGTCAAATAATTTTCCTCATTATTATCAGCACTTAAATTTCGATAACAAATCTAGATCTTAATCTATTATCTTAATGCATATCAATACAGGTTTTACGCATTATATTACACATAATGTTATCACATGCCAAATGTTACTGTCAAACGTTAAGAATGCCGTTGGGAATATATGACGGATTAATCTAAAATTATTTCACACATGTTACATTATACATGTTTGATAATATTGCATGTCATCAAATTATATATTCAATTTAGAGTAAACTACAATAAATTACGTATTACATAGATTACAGATAAAAACGAATAAATTGTCGTATTATCTATTTTTCTCATATGTTTTATAATTATTTGTTAAATAGTAATTAGTATTATTAGACAAAAAGTGATGATGAAATCTGTGAGATTGATTTCTGGCATATCGGATTTTACTCGGAATTTTCGAGGGGATCACACGTCAGCTATTCTGCAGGGACTCCGATTAAAATTCGATCAGTTATCAGTACGTTGTGTGATATTCCGATTTATGTACGGTGCTGATAACAATCCAGCGTATTATTGAAACTCACACATTAATTAATCGACAGGAATGATATTAGAAATTGATATGTACTTTCAAGCCAATCGTGTATCTCTCTCTATAGCATGTATATTATATTTTATCTATGAAAATAGAATAAACGATTAAATTATTCTTTATCAAAAGTACTGTGAATAATATATGATTAACTAAAAAAATAACTTATAGTAAGTAACTTAGTATAATAACTTATAAACATTTCGGAATTTGTGCTACTTGCGTTTTTGTTTTGCTATACATTTTAATGTCTATAATATTACAGTAATTTTTTAGATTTTACATTATTCGATTAACTTTTTCTTCATTATAATCGCATTGTCGTTAGATACAAGTAACGCGCTGATTATTATGAGAGTATCTTCATATTAATATTGTAAATAAGATCAATATTGAATATTTATTTAATATTGAATATTTTATGTTTCCCTTTGATATTCAAAAATTAAGTTAGCACTTTAGCATTCAAAAGCTGTTTCCACTTTTGCCAACCGCGTGAAATCCGCGTTCATAATCCTATTTCTTTACTTTATGGAGATATTGCGCAGATGCAAAAGGTGAACTAGCTGTGCGAGGGCTATAAAGGAAAAGGCGACGGAGCTCTGTTCTCCCTCCAATTCGATCTGGATTTACGATATTAGTTGCAACAGCACCTGAACCCAGACCAGCCAACCTTGTTTTAAACTATCTCAGACCGGTTCCTTACTCCACATGCACGTTAAATAGGTTTCCTTTATTTATTTCGATGCTTCGTATTACATCTTCTACTGTAAACTTTTCTCTTGTCGGGTTTGTATTTGGGAAATTGCTTTTTTGTATAAGCAAAAACCTTGTTTTATATAATTATATTTTGTTTTATATAATTAAACTTTATTTTATATAAATTTACATATGATAATTGTATAATTGATAAGATAAACGATATAAGTATTATTTAAGTCGAATTTTTTACAAATTCTTTTCATTTACGACTTCGTTGTTCTTTAAATTTTTGATAGTTATACATTTACAGCTATACAGCCGATTACGATAAACTAGGTACATTTATATAACACATAAGATCCGTTTCCAATAGGTGAATTTATGTACTATTAGATAGCGAAAGCAATATAAATGAGATTTTAAGTATATCTATCGCAAGTAGGTGTATTGCATGCGGATGCGCGCCTCTGCCATCGGCTTCTCGTCTTTTTTCTCTCTTTAAGCATATTTTCTATTTTCATCGAAAGGAAGACGATAAATAATAGACGCATAAATCTCGTCACGTGGCACGGACGTATTCGATCGACTAAAACGGCAGAGGGCGACCGCGGTATTATTTTCTCAATACGATGAACATTTTAAGGAATTGAACTGCGTATAGGTTTCAGAGAATCCGAAAATAAATTAACACCAATGACATATAAAATGTTTGGATAATAACGATATAATGGATTAATATAATAAGATCTTATTAAACATGCCATAAATTATTATCTTTACATTGTTAAATAGGTAATTTTGCGTGAATTATACAAATGTGAAATTTATCTCGCCAATAATTAAAAGCGCATAGAGGTAATATGGCATGGTTTATCGTACAATTGTGTATTTATATAATAAAAGCGCGAATGTACACGCTCGAGAATAAGGGACGCATATCAAAATACATTGCGGAGTAAATCATATCAGAACACTGAATAAATGCATAAATGAGAGAGCGCGGTTAAATGCTGAATAATTCGAGGTAATTTCGAGACGAAAAACTTTCATTTGCGTGAAAAGGCTTTTGGAGTAAGTAAGGGCGGATTGTTGTTAGAAGCTACGGGACTGGTAGCCAAGCCGCTGTGCGCTGGTGTGAATTTCATTAAAAGCAGCGAAGAGGTAGATAGAAAGAGAAAAAGAGAGAGAGAAAGGGAGGGAGAGAGGGAAAAAGAGATTTGTTCATTCGTGAAGAGAAATGAATGAATTTATAGTTTTTAATATTTGTTCATTGTACTAGCTCGATGAAAACAACGGATTCGCATTGGAGAGAGGTGTAAAGCATCCTTTTCTTACAACTGCTTATTATTTACAACTGCTATTATTTGAGTTTCTCGTTAAAGGCGTCGTTCTTTCACTAGATGGAAGATTAGTACTTTTATTCCGCCGTAAGCGCTCGACGTAAACGCAAGATGATACGATTTGATATTGCCGGTAATAAATTTTGACAGCCCCGAGGGAATAATTAAAAGACGGTGAATTCTAGAAAAAAAATATATTAGATGGCTCGAGAAGAATACTCAATCGTCACTTAATATATTTTATGCAATCATCACTAGATGTACTTTCATCTTTTGTACAAAGGAGAAAGAGAGGGCTGCCTTTGCGTCAATCCATAATCGTTAATTTTCAATATTAAGTAGTTGTTAACAACGCAAAATTTGAAGGATATTGCTGTCGGTCAATGGCTCTCTGCAGTTGAATGGATGATACGGGCAGTAGAAGTGATGTTGAAGGACGTGATATAGGGCTGGTGTTAAAGGACAAAGAGAGGCGAAAGGCAGCGGGAAATAGGAGACACAGGTTGGTTTTCGAGGATCCAGCAGAACGTTGCGTCGGTACTGTCGATGAATAGAGAGGTAATGAATCGCACCGGACACTAACACGGAAGAGGCGAGGCAATTCTAGACATTTGGCTGGACTCTGCCTAAAAAATGCATGTATAGATATAGACACACATATACACACAAACACACACACAATCCACTTGCTATCTATACTTCCGCCAGTAGATAATAGGCCAGTGGATAGACTGACCACAATAAAATGACGCATAAAAATTACTATAATATTCTCATTATAGATAGAATAACATTTATATTTAAGGCTATTTCAATATTTACGTGGATTACGTATACTAGAAAATGAGTAGTTAAAGACATTAATTATATAAATATCCTTAGTGTGTCCTTCCTCATATTTATTCCTCTCACACTTCGAATTTCTCTTATAATCGGTCTGGTCCTGTCTGTGACAGCTGCGCGCTTGGAAATATAATTTATATGGGATAGAGTTGCTTACGTGATTTATATATGTTTGTCAGGAACATAAGGCCAGTATTAGTCCATTTCTGGCGAAGGATTATAGTAGAAAATCAAGATTCATTATTAATAAGAAGTATATTTTTGATACATTGCGAATAATTGTTTAAAGCCGAACGTAACTGTTTGTATCGATAAATACTTTTATTATGTAAAATTTCTCATAAACTTATCTGTTACAATATATGTAATCTTGTACTCGATTCTTACTACAATCTCTGTATGTATTGTTCTTTATATATCTCTGTATATATTGTTTTGTATATGTTGTAACATTACTATATGTCATCCCTCTCTCTCTCGCATTTCTAACTGCTAATACATTAAAACCAAAAAAACTAAGCTATTAGAACTTGCAAGAATGGAACTTGATGGATTCACGGCGTTAATCTGTACTCTTATTGTTTTACGAACGCAACATTTTGTTGCTCTCTTTGTAACTATTCTCTCTGCGTTCGGCACTGCTTATCTCGACACGGGGAGCACGATCGATCGAATTCAGGATTATAGGTACGAGGAAAATCACTTTGCAATGAGGTCGATGGAAGAGAAGCGCCTCGAGCAACCTTCCAGAAATAACCGAATCATTTAGATTTCGAGACTCGCCGGAGGATGGGCGTGCTTGCCGGGTTGTTACAGAATCTTCCCGATGGGAAGATGTTGCGTGGATCGACGATAGCAAAGGGATGGGTGATGGAAGAGTAGGGGAAAAAAACGCCGATACTTTTATCGATACTGACGATCCTGAAGCACCGACGATTCAGTTCTTCATGCCATTCTTATTTTGATCAAAATATACGAACTTGCACATCTGTGTATGTGTAAAGTTAAACCTTTCCATTCTGTATTAAAGCAGAATATTCTAAATAATCATATATTGAATAATAAAAAAATAATAGATAAGTTTCGTTCACATTTAAGAGAATTATATTTTTGAATTATTTATAAAAAACTTTATTATATATATATATATATATATATATATATATTATTTATAAGTTTAAATTGTTTTTTTTTAAGAGTATAAGATATCTAAAAAATAATATAGAATTTTTTAGTTAAAATGTAAGTAAGGGATATATTATTATCACGTTTATGTTTTTCATTATTATTGTGTTCCGGAATGATTGAATTTACGTAAATTATCACGAGTTATATGGAGTTTTACATTGGTTATCTACGTGAAATAAATTGAAAATTCTCTTAATCAAATTGTCTATACACTTTTTGCTTTGTAATTACAGCAACTATGTATGTTCCTTTCTTCCAACACGTTCTATCGCGATGTATTGTAGTTTAGAACGATCGCCCGTTTTGCGGTAATCCTCGATTATGCATTTCATATCTCCGTATCGTTACGATATGAAAGCCAATCGCACGTGCCTAATTCTGTGGATAAAAAGCATACAGCCGCTTGCAGGCAATTACTCGGTCTCTAATTGGCATATAACGTATCGTGTCGCGTGTATTGTCTTGCGTTGTATCCAACGTATATCGAAAACCGTATGGATAGCTTGTTGCGAGCCATTACTTTGAAATTTAATTGGCGCACGTTATGGAGCAACGTAGCACATCTTGCTGAACCACACAGAATGCATGATGCGATCAATACCATCAGATAAAGATACCGGTTATGACAGTAATTATTTCTCCTAAAACAGCATGCTTTTACATTACGCCAGTGATTTATTATTATAGTTAAATCTGGTATTATAATAATTGATACTGGATGCACGATTTCACATTTTAGTATTGATTGTATAGCTATATATGCGCGCGCGCAATTTATATGCTTCGGAATATTATTAATTCTACTGACAATGAGTGTGTATCAATCATTATATTATTATATTATTTTATCATTATATCATTAACCATTATATCATTTTTTTTAATATCCTGTATTATTTTATCGTATTTTATTTTTAAAAAGAAAATATCAAGAAAAATATTATATGACAATTTTTTAAATTCACCATTTTTGTATGCTAATGAAGGGCTTGCTATCAGAATTATTCGGACAAATTTAAAAACAAATCTAGCCTCAAAAGGGATATGCGTGCGTTTTCCAAGTAAAAGTCACGTACGTTTTATCTCGACGCGCCGGCATACATATTTACACACCTAAACGGCATACCTAAAACGAAGTGAATGACAGGTTCTAGCGAGAGACCCATTTTAGATACAGTTCATAATGCGAGCATTTCAAACCACAGCACCACCATTTTTCATTACGCCTTTTTGCTCTTCAGTCTGGGACTATAGTGAGCCAAATATTATGCATGAGCTCGTACCATCTATACGCAGTAACACGACGTTATAAAAACCCCATAAAAGCCTGTTTCCCGGTAGGTGGTGGGTGGACGGCAGCACCAGCCTCGTATCTGCGGTTTAACCATTATCAGATATTACGTATTTTTATAATATTTTATACCTGTATGTCATATCGTGTCGTCGCTTACCTGAGTACCCTGCGAGACCTGCACTACTGATGCAGTTAAAAACATGTATAAAAAAATAGTATGAAATTTGTAATACGCTTATTGTACGATGTATTATTATATTATCTACATGACGTATTTTTTTTTATGAGTTCATTATATTACAAAATAAATTTCTTAAGAACTCACATGTGGAAGAGAAAAGCTTTATATAGATATATTGATCACAAGATCTTCATCTTGAGAAATGTTTAATCATATAATATTCTGTTCTATTCTTTTTAAAATTTATTAGTTTTTTCTATGCTCTATTTGTGTAACAAAGAAAAAAATCTGTTACATATATGTATGTATTGGTTAACTTTAAATTATACGTTGAAACAAGAGCGCAAGAAGATTGCAGAGTGATGTAATTCACGCTTTTATCGTTTGCATTATGGAACTCTTAATAGCGCTTTGCTTCGTTTTATCGTTAATGTATTAGTTTAGAAGGTATTTAATAAAATCATAAGAGAAGATATACTTTTCAAAATAAAGAAGAAAATTCTTCAAAAGAAAAAAATACTATAAAATTTTATTCGATTAAATATATAATAATATTGTATAATTTCTATTTGTGTTTTGTAACAAGCACACACATACATATAAGTATCCTGCATAAGTTTACAAAAAAAAATATTAATGTTAATGTTTATTACTATAATTATATATTATTATTATTATATTGACAATTATTATTGATTTCATAACACGTATTTTTGAAATATATAAAATTTATAATATATGAAATGTGTGATTAGTTTTAATATGTAGACATCATTATCTATAGTGTGTTTCGTGATATCTAAATAATTAGAGATATGAATATTTCATAATTGCCAATTCATTTGTAAAGACATTAAGGAAAATGTGATGTACAGTCATATCGAAGAGCGAATCTTTACGAGCGCGATATTCGTCTTCTCTAAATTACAATGTGATATTGCCTAGCGCAATTCGAAACGTATAAGGCGTTTCCGTGTACTAGTGATAGTTATCTAAAATGTTTATGGCCCCTCCTCTCCCTTTCTATATATATATATATATATATATATATATATATATATATATATATTCGTATTTTAAGATAATGAGCCTTTGTGATGACGATTATTAGCAATTACTATGATCTTTTTGATAACGTAATTATCTCCTGCGGCAAAAAAAACCAGGAACAAACAATTCTCAATAGCAAATCTATTTAATCAATTTACTCGGCAAAGCATTAGTTTTTTATTTATTTTTATCAGAATTGATAATGATATTATAGAAGGCACTATCTTACATTGCGCATTCAAAATTTATTTATACTAAAAAATTTTAATGTTCGTTCTTAATTTATTAAAAGTATTTGTAAAAGAAGGATTGCAATATTTTATATTCTTAATTAATCTTTATTTATTTATTATTATCTTTATTCATTATACACGAATTTCTAATTAGTTGATTATGTATCTATGTATCTTGAGTATTCAATCATTAAAGATATCATCTTTATCACTTCGTTCCACATTTCGTATCTTTAGATGCCCGTTTAGCACGGAAATGCAAAGGTCTCTGAGTGAGGCTTTACGCCAAACAAAGCGATCTGCTTTAAACTCTTGACACGAGAAAAAAGCCGTGAGGGAGGATAGGCGGACTGTTTTGCTTACGTTCTACAGCAAACGCCGGGTATAAAAACGAAGGTAGAAGCGAAGATAGAAGTAGGAACGAGATCGACGAGATTCTCTAGCTTGAAGCAAGCGCAGGCCGGTGCTTTTGAAGGTGTGAGATAGATAATACGTAGTATACGGCATGGAATGGTGGATAGCGCTCCCCGGAGGTTGGGTTAGTCATAAACGACGTAAATCGAAAGAAAAACTGCTAAACGAAAATGCCTGCCCCGGAAGATCAGGACGGACAATCTAATGGGAAAAATAATGGATTTCCAGTAGTAAAGATCGCCTGGCCAGATCTCGGTCCGTCCACCCTTGCTGGATCATCTTACTGGCGTGATTTCACTCTTCTCGCACCCAACGTGCGAGAACGTGCGCGTGTGCACGGAACTGAGGAAAATCGTATAACCGAATGAAATTTTATCTTGCTATTCGATCGATATGCATCAATGGTATTACAGTAAACTCGCGATTTTCATCGATTAGTAAATAAATGCATATAATTCCTTAAATTCTTCTTTTAAATAGATACAGAATCTCATTAAATGTCAGAATGTGGTGAGAGAATTTATTCTTGAGACAGTATTATGAAAATTTAGACACATTAATATAGTTTTACATGAGATTTAAAAATATTAAAATTTATATAATAAAAGATAGAATGTTGATAGTTTCCCTGTTCAATCTTCTTTTCCATATTTATTTATTTTACGATAACATTTAAAAACTGTTATGTTTTTAATATAATTGTTCTAAGATTAATTTAGCGCGTACTCACGTAATTACATACGTAGTTTAATTTGCCAATCATATTCTAATTACATTTTCCCATCGAATGTGACTTCAGATTGTGTTTAACTCATAAAATATCATATAATATACATACATAATAATTTTATAGTTATTAATATTCAACGAGTATATGTAATTTGTACAATCGGAAATATGATAAGAATAAGGATTACCCTATTATCCCTTGTATAGTAGTTTCCTGATCGCTTCCGTGAGAGGAAGTTTCAAATTCAAACATCGTCCAAATTGACCGGACGGATTATCGAAGCTTCCTCCGGGCTAATTGATTGTTTGCAAAATTTTATGCAAGTCTTGCACATAGAGGGAGGATTTACTGTCCATCGACACGCCAACTCCTTCGAGTGCGTTACGTGGGATTTTATGAAAGAGTACTCGCGGCATCGTACTTTCGAGATGTGCGTGTAATCATATCTATGGAAGGGAGAAGAGAAAAAAATTGTGCAGTAGAGCAATCCAACCGCGCAAAAGTTTCTTTTCTGTCTAGGAGTCTCTATGGAATGTCACATCGCATGACGTAGTTGGCGTAGAGATATTTTATTCCGAAATTTTCGTGTACTCTGGGCTAGCTTTTTAAGCTTGCGGCTTATGCTCCACAAAACTCCGAATACTCCGACATTTATTTTTTAACGCGATAGCTGCCAGCGTTCTTTTTATTTTATTCATTCCCCCCCTTACATATGTTTTTTAAGACTATATTTGTAATAATCTAAATTATAGAAAATACATTTCTCACATAAATTACGAGAAATATAATCACAACATAATAATTTAATACTAACAAATTATGGCAATTAATTATTATTGGTAACAAACAGAAATAATAGACATATTTATATCCTAAATAAATTGCAATAAAATATTCATAATTAAACTAAACGATAGAATATTTTGATAAAAAAATAAATTTAAAGAATTGAATATTATTGAATAAAAAATTATACGTATCACATACACACACAAAATTAAATAAAACATCTCATAATGATTGCTTATAATTTTTCTTCATTATACGTTGCTAAAAACTTTGCTTTCAACTCGCGTGCGAGTTTGATTTCGCTGTATCGACGCATAGTTCGCTATACAAAGCGGGGTAATGTAACGCGGGGGTTTAGGGGAATACAAGAGGGAGAATACAGCGGAATGAGGAGAGGAACCCTGCGTGCAGTCTATCAGAGATTAGCGGCTCGATCCATTAGGGAGTGATTTAGCTCGACGGTCCCCGAGCACTCTCTGCCACCGTTCAGACAGTGCCATACTAGCCACACCATGCTTCCACGTGTCGCCACACCATCACCATCGACACTGGCACGAATCTCATATATGAATGTGCATATCCGTGAAACCATATAGTTGATCTGCATTGTATATATATATATATATATATATATATATATATGTATATAACAGACACAGGCTTATTTGTAGTGAAAGAGACATTAACGATTATTGATTTGTAAGATTAAAAAATGAAGTTTAGTACAAAACAGACTGAATAATCGAGGAAATAAACGTGTGTGTGTGTGTGTGTGTGTGTATAGAGCGAGAGAGAGAGAGAGCGAGAGAGAGAGAGGGAGAGACAGAGAGAGGTAAAGCTCGGATCCCAAGGGCGCGATATGTCGTGCCTAATTACAATGGCCTACCCTTCTCTCTATCCAAATACAAATAGTGAAGCTAATGCGCACCATCACCGAAACACGGATTGTCGGATCGCACCTTACATCGCTCTGTCAATATCTGTCGATATTGCTGGCCGTTAGGAGTCCGGTCGTATCTACTGCTGCCAGAGCGGTCGATTGCTTGCAACAGCAAAACGAATAATAGCTCGTTCCCATTTACGTAGGCTGATTTACACCGGTCTCTATTTACAGAGTTTTTTGCAATTTTTTGGTGTTTGAACGTATGAACTTTTTATCTCGAACATAAATTAATCTCATAAAGAAGAAAAAAGTTATTACTTTTGTATGTGTGTTGTATGTCCTATTAAATTAAGAAATGAAATAGTTTCTCTATTTTATATATGAAGTCGAATTATATATAATTATATATTATATTTAATATATAAGAAGATAGATAATGATTTATAAAGTATCACTAGAAGAAAAAGGAGATAATTGTATCTATGTGTTCATAGACGTAACATATCGGTCCTAGAATTTATAATCGAATATATTGGAGTATATATATATAATTTTATGTATGTAATATTAGAATATATAAATGTATATATGTGTATATATACACATATATAACGTTCTAGTAAATACATGCTAAATATACATGCTAAAATTGTATTAAGATATAAATAGTAAATTCAGAAAACATAAAATTTTGCATCTGTGACAAAGTATTAACGACATCTGAAAGCTGTATCGCAAATTTAAAATTGCTATATGTTTTGTATTTTACAGATATGATATGATACATAAAATTTTGATGTGTACGTTATTTTAATATTATATATGATAAATATTTCAACAAACATGTAAACTCTTTGTCATATTATTTAGCCTGCGAATATTATTGCAAGGGAGAATTTAATTTCAGTCTCTCATCGTTTAAGTATAAGCGTATGAACGTAAATATATATATGTGTGTGTAACATTTTAGTTAATTATTTTCGTAAACATATGCTGTTATAAATTGCAATATGTTGCCCGCAGCAGGAAGCATTTTATCGTGCGTTTGCATTGGCTACAAAGTGAAAATCGAGTAATCCGCAAGTTATAATAAAAAATATATTACACTATAGTTTGAAACGGCATTTCAACCGACAGACAATGAAGCTGAGATAGGTAGGAATAACGGGGATATAGGCAGAGGGTTTCTTTTGAAATGCAAGCCAATTTTCATTGTCCAAATTAATGGACGCCGCAAACGAATGGCGCCAAATATCGCATATTTTCTGGATAATATGCACAGCCCTCGTAAATAATAACAGCTACTTTTCATATAAAAACGGGCATGGAGATAAAAGCTCGTTATGTAGTATTTTAAAAAGTCATGAGTATAAACAAGTTGCTTTAAATTTAATTAAAATGTAACATTGTTATAAGCCACATTGTAAAAAATAGCATTGATAAGTATTTTAAAAACATTTATAGTTTAAAAGCGTTATCATGAATAAATCATGCATATAAGAATCGTCATTATCATGTACATATGTTAAGAGATTTATTTTCCTTATTTCTATTGTCACTTCTCATGACTTTCGTTGTCATCAAGTATAAACAAAGACATCATTGTTGTATTAAAAAAATTGAAAACTAATAGAGTCCCGTTAAACAAGCGGTAATTTTCGATCTCCTATCTCGTGAAATTGGACGTCCCGTACTCGACGTCCAGCTCTAGATGCTATCTATCGTGCGATCATGAGTTTTCTCAGTATCAAACGATCTCAAGACATTACAGAGAATTATAGGGAATTTAGCCGTTCCGTATCAGCAGATACGATTTCAACGTGGCGATTTCGAGGATGAAATTTTACTGTCTTGCGACCACCAGAGTTGCCTAGGTAAATGAGGTGGGAGGACAACCAATTACCACCGAGAGCAATTAACGCAAAAGTTACAATAAGTAATTAGTACTTCCGCAAGTACCTGCTTGTAATTAACTTACGTGCGTTTTCCCATTATCACCTATTTTTCGATATTAAGCCAGCGTTGATTTTTGGCACAATGTTGATTTTGTTAGACAGCGGGCAAAAAAAGGAAAATTGAAAAAGATAGAATTTCAGACTCTCTGCCGCATCTCTCTTGTAGATTGCAAAATAATTATGTTCCCTTTGCAAAACGTAAAAATGTTCAGTAAAAATATGAATACTTTGTATCCAGTATTATATCTCTTTCGTTTAAATTATAAAATTTGCTAATGTAATCAAAGTGACAATTAAAACTCTCTCTGATTTCTGTTTATAAAGATATATAATATTTTTAAAGGAATGAAGAGTTAATATTTACAAAATATAAACAAATTTTTATCAATATATGCAATATATTTAAAAAAAAACTCTTGTCCTGAACTCTTGTCAAAGTTTATCAAATATTATCAGCAGTTTTTAATAAAATACATGTCACATAATCGTGATAATAAGATACGCACAGATTAAATGTGTTTCGCCTTTCTGATTGTAATTTCGTCAATACTTGGCATCGTAACTCTTCAGCCTTTTATAGCATAACCATATAAAGCTGTCGCATTAATGTCACGGGTACGGCAATAGGAATCCGAGCCAAGAAAATAAAAAAGAAAGCAGGACCCTGGATTTATTCTCCCGTTCGTGAGGCTCGATGAGTGGCTTTAAATCACAGTAGGATTTTACCTCTGTCCATCATTCCGGGAGGGCTAGCGATGTTTTTTCTGTATATCTTTCAGATATTGCGTGTCATTTAGTTTACGCCTTTTGTACGTTTTACGCTTTTAATAAAAGTTCTTTTCTTTATTGTAACTCTTTACTGATACTGCGTAAGTATATTGATTTCAATACTTTTAGTTTAAATAGTTATTGATCTAAATGAAAAAATAAAGCTTTGTGAAAGAGCAATTATATAATTATACTTTTCGTAAAAATGCAGAATAATTTAATATAGTATTATTTCTGTATTACGTGCGATTTTTTTTAATACTCTTTTCTATAGTTGTACGAACTATGTTATCCAAATGTAAATATTAAAATTTGAATTATTATTTTAGCCTGGAAATGATCCCTACGCATTTGTGGAGTTCGTGGATCACATAGCAGCTTCCGCGGCGTTGACGGCTCTCAATCAGCGACTTTTTCTAGAGAAGGTAAGTGCTGCATTTACGCTGTATCATTGCATTTGGCAATTTTTGCAACTGTCATTTTTCCATCGCCTTTCCTCTTTTACCATTCATTCTCGAAAAAGTAATTTTATTTCATCTCTCTGCTTTTGTTCTTCTGTAAAGTATTTACATAAGACACGACGGAAAATAAATATATCGATTTAGTAAGATCTGCCTCTATGTAACATAGACCACGAAAGAGTCATATGTTATAAACATAATCGTAAATTCTATTGACGTAGAATAGAATGGAATGCGTTTGATCATACTCCTCTCTCTTTTACCGCTTTCGTCTTTCCTCTCACGTCCTCCCGTCTTCCTGCGTCATATTCGAACTCCATGTGCAGTTAAAGTTCGCCGGTTGACGGTTACTATCTAGTGTTCGCGGGGAACGTCGACGGCGGTTGCGAGTGAATCAACGACGGTAGCGCGCGCGAGGACAAGTCTGCGGTCGGGGACGAAGCGGGATCGTGCTAAAGGGGTTGTCCGCTAGAGGTTGAGAGAAGGTATTGGGATCCGGCTGGAATAGCTAATGCTCGAATATGTCATAGTTTGGTGGAATGTGGTCAGAATTATACATGCTACACAATATATACGCCAAGTTACTTCATTCTCTCCTCTATTGCTCTCCTATTACCATGCACCACCCGCTGCTTCTTCTTCTCCTGCTCTTACTCCGTTTCTCCTCTCTTCCTTTCCATTCCTCGTGCCTACCTCGTTCGCTCATCTCCACGGGTCCTTCCTGGCCTCGCTTCCTTCTCTCGCTCGCGGCTTCTCGCGGCCTCGATTTCATATACACCACCACATCGCCATCAACACCCTCCAATTCGCCATCCTGCTACGACGTATATCGCAGCCCGTAACGCAGAGAGTTACTCGGTTAGTTTAGATTCGCTCAAGCAAGTTTTGATGTCGTGCACGCCTACCCCGCGATCCTCTCCGACCGCCTATCCTCCTAGCCACCGAACACTCTTCGAGAAGCCTGCTACCTTCCATGCTACAGTCACTCTCTAGCGTTTCCTTGCAGGTAAGTCTTCCTCTCTATATCTTCACACGCATACACACACATACACACACACACACACACACACACACACATATATCCATCTTTCTCTCTTACTCTCTCTCTTGCCGAGTCGCTTTCTGTCCCTCTTTTTCTCCGTCTTCCTGCGTACTTCTCCAAAGAACCGTCGAGTTCGCTATTACCGCCGACACATTACTAATGCCGAACCGGTCGTAATAGATTGGATGCCTGGAACTTCGGTATGTCAACTAATGTGGCAGACTAACCCCTTTCACTCGTCCATTCTCCCCTCTTTCGTTCTCCTCTTGCTCTTCGCACCGACTGTCACTCGTTCCTGCGTATGTCGCACTTTAACGAGCGTAAGTAGAGCACGATCGTGATAGCTAAACTTTCTTGAAAAATGGTTGCTCTTCATAGTTTCTCATTTGCGTTCAAATGCATAGATGTGACAAAAGAGATATGCTTTTCTCACTTTATTTTTCATTTAAAACTTTTTATAGATATTACGGACGCTAAAAGACGGTATTAAAATTGTATAATTAATCATAAAATTATATTTGATTAGCTCGACTGAAGAAATTTGCTTAAATTAAGTAAATTATCGAGTTTGCCATTCTTCGCAACAGTGATAATCGCAGGAACAATCTCCTTTCGTGCTGACTAGACTTCTTATTTCCCATTAGGATCTCGCGAGATTTCTAACGTCGTGAAGAATAAAATTCTTACAAGCCTCGCGCCAGCAACCTGGCTGAAAGGAATTCGGAAGTAAGTCGGGGCAAAAGTTCGGCCAAAAGAAGAATTTCTTATGCACAGCGGAGTACCTATTCCGCATTGCGGTCCTAAGCGTGCAGCCGAGCGGCGCGATCGCTAAGGAAAGCGCGCCGGCATTTCGCTATGTAACGAGGGGAATTAACCCCCAAGTTTAAGCGCGATACAGCCGCCGACTTTACTTTACTTACCTACCCGCGTGTCCCATACCACTACCGAATGTACCCCCGCTCACCACCGCTGTCGTTACTGTTTCCTCCCGTCTTCCGCAAGCCTTCCTTATACAGTATAGTAGTCTCTGCATCGCTCGTTAGCTCGAATTATACTTGCATGTGACTACGCCAGAAACGCTATACCGGGCGCGATCGTGCGTGGCGAGTAATTTCCCGTCCGGTGTTATTAATACGATGCGCCTCGTTTCTCAAAATCTGCAGCATTTAATCCGCGCATCGCGAGGTATTTTAGCTAATGTGACCGTAGCGCGCCCGCGGACTGATGTAGGGGCCTTTGTGTAAACGACATTACAGTTGCAACGCGAATAGCCCGCTGTTTACCCCATTGTATTCGATTACGATGCCGGAGGTAATTAGCTCCGGCGGTAATGGTAATCGATACCGATAGTATCAATTACCCACGCGTGGGCGAAACATTTGTCTTTCTTGCTGGTAATGTATCGAAACGTCGATTGCTCGGGAACTTTACACCGTAATGTACCGGCTGTAAATAGCCTCCAAGTACTAAGGAAGATGTAAATTCTCTCTCGACTGTTTGCAGAGACTTATTGGCTGTCACGCTGATGTTTCTAACTTTCACTCATAGCTCTGAATAATAATGTTTGTTAATGGTCTCTGGTGTTCGATTATTAATTTAATCATTATCATGTAAAATAAATGTATACAATCATGATTTTCTCCTGATGTACTAATGCATAAAACCGCATCGCAAACAACGTCTACATAATGTGATTTTATATACGTTCTAAATATATATTTTATTCAATAAAATTATCAGTAATAGTATTAAATATAATAAAATGTACGCTTGTTATTATAATATATCTAATTGTTTTTTGTATTTACAAGATATCTTAGAAATATGAGAATTGCTCTCTGTAATACATCTACCACCTAACTGCGTGCCAACAAATGTGTTCTCAGCTATAACTCGTATAGTGACACAGCAAACATTGGTATCAAATGACGAATAGATGGTTTCCCAATTCCATTCTGTGATGTGATCACAGCAACGGACACAGATGGTAAGAAGGGGGACAGTGGGTATATATGGTCTCGTAACTTTAGCTTGGCTTCGCTCTCCACCTTGTTTATAGATATCATCGTTGTCTTGTTTGCGAGTGATATAGTGTATAAGCTGAAGGAGAATTCTGAATACAAGGTTGGTTGACAATTGCACCAATCTCTTAACAAGAGCAATCGAGGATATAGCATCGGGTATATTGATACTCTAGTTTAAATACAGATCCATGAAATGCGCGCAATATTCTAGCAAATTGATTATATCTTCAAGAAGCGTTGTCATGAAAATCTTATTATATAATATTTTATATAATATTTTAGTAAATATTCCACCAATGTGTTATGGAAAAATTATGGAAAAAAAGATTTCTATAAAAATTATGAAATATAAGATAAATAAATTTTAAAAGATTCTAATTAAACGTTGTTTAAAATAAGAATGTACCAACATTTCTTATTATACTGAAATAATTTAATTGCACGATTAAAGATAAGTTTATTTATTGTTAAGTAATGTTTTATTTTGCTGCTAATGTTTTTATTCGACTTCAAGTCAAAGCAACATTATGCTTTCGACGAAAGAAACGATCCAGGGTAGCGCTTCCACTCTTTCGGAACAATGCGTTCAAAAAGAAGCGTGGGTAGAAGCGTGCTTACTGGCGTTACGCTTTTTGTACTCAATGGCTGGTTGACAATCTGTGCTAACGTTTTGACAGAGAATGTGTCAAAGTTATGAATGGTAGAAGCCAACCACTGTAGATGGATGACTATTGTATCACGCGTCATACTTGCGATGTTTTGTCAGTTACCCTCGAAAATCTTTCAGCCATTTCTCAGTCAATTCACAAAACCGATAAAAATCTAACAAAATATTTCTGTTGCGAAGAAAACAATCTAAATGAATGAAATTTATCTATGAAAATAAAAAATATATATATATATAATACTTAAATAAAAATGGACGTACAAGACATAAGCAATTATAATATAACAAAATTAGTAAAAATAAAATTTTTAAAATAATACTATATACATGTATACATATATAAATTAGTGTTTTTATGTTCAATTTTATCGAATGCACATGATATTTCGCTATCATGTTAAAACTGTGTAATATATTTTAAAGTATACAAACATAAAGCTTTTGCATAGTCTTTTATTACTCAAAGCGTGCTGCATATAGATAGTAGTATAAAGCAAAGAAATAGAGAAAGAAAAGCACAAGAAATGAATGGATTTCCGAAAGCACATACTTCTTCCAAACGTGGGAAGATACGTCAACTATGAATATCGACGAGACGCAGATATGAGTCGCAGAAACGGAAATCAGTTGGGAGTACCAAGTTACGATTGAGATTTAAGTTATTGACAAGCTACTTTGGCGAATCTCCACTGAGATCTGGCTGGTTTATCCCGGAGGCCCACTGCCTTTTGATTTCCCCCAGGACTCAACCCTTGAGATTCCATTCTTCTGCCCACAATGAGGCCCTACCTTTATGCTATTTCATCTCCATTGCGAGCGTTTCGCTCTTGCTATTTCCGACAACGTGCCGACACGTAAGGCAATAAACTCTTCTACTTTTTTTTACAAATTACTAGGCCAATTTTATAGAAATATCACTGAATTAAATTATTAAACTTTCGTTGAAAAATAATATTGTTAAAATATTAATGGATATATCTCTCCGATATGTACTTAACATCAATTTATATATACAAATAAGTCGTCGGACGGAATAGTGTACTATAAAAGTTATGTTTTCCTTATTTTTTGAAAAATAATAATATTTGTAAAAGTACTTATTGTAAATTTTAAATTTTAAATTGTAGATGTTTTGTATTTAAAAATAAACATCAACAATTCAAACAAGTGTTATTTAATGTTAAATTAAAATAAATCATTATAAAATGAATATTGATATATCTATATATAAGTACAGAGGTACCTATAAAAGAGGATATTAAGATATTTTTAAGATGACGATAGTTCTCGATTTAGGAACAAGAATTCTCCGTGATAGCAATAATAATGACAGTAATAAGGTCACGAACCGCTATTACTTCAATAATGACATTCGGATTGGTACGTTGGTCGATCTGCTTCCCTAATAAAACACAAGTTGCTGCGATTCCGTCGCTTATGGTTAGGAGGCACGCAACTGCACTTCGCATTGTAAATATTAGCCGCTACTTGTTTTAAAGAGAGATCGCGAGGAGAGCCTTTCCGATTCGATGAATTTAGACGATTGCGAACAATTACCGCGAAAAGCGGTAAAAGATGCTTATTCGACATTATCAATGCTATTGTGTCGAATGTATTTTTCAGTAACTTTGTTTAATATTGTTTGAAATTAAAATATAAATAAATCAAGATATCCTTGTTTAATTGAATGAATAAACTAATAAGATTATAAAAGAAAATATTACATGTAATATTGTATATATTTTATTACATACCTTTTTTCCAATTTTTTAATTCCAAAAAGTCTCTCTTTATTTGGAACAAAAATGTTCTTACGTTTTTATTTTTTTTTTTAAAGCAGTAACAAGGGGGTCTCGAAATGAGAGACCTAGATTTGATTGATTTTTACGATTTCTAGTCGTGATTACAGCTGCGTCCCTTCAATGTTTAGCGTTTCCTCGTTTTGCGACGAATGGCTATCTGAAACTACTCTATCGAGGGAATGGTTGAGAGAGTCGAACGAACGATGGTCAGCAGCACGAACAGTGGACATTTCACCCATTTCCCCTCGGCCCCTTTTTCCCCCGGCTCGACACGTAGTATATTTTATCGCATTACTGGCATTGTTGCATCAGCCCCCGCTGCACCTCGGCGGTCACCACTGAACGTGCAGCCGCCCCCGCTCGTCCGCCGGCCTCCCCCGTCCGAGCCGAACACCATTCCACGAGGATTAAATATTGACTGCGATTCTGATTTATAGTAATTGCCGGAGGGAATGGCGCGAAAGTGAGATGAAACGGACTAGAGGGAGAGGCGTTGAGCGAAAGGGTACGGTAGGGACGCGAGAAGGGAATCGAATGGATGGGTGAGGCGCAGACTGGACGGTTTTCGAGGCTATATGGGGGGTAAATGGGGGGGGGAGGGGGTGTCGAAGCCAACGGTGGATGAGGAAAGCCATTCCCGCGCCGCTTTCGCTCGCTGACAGATGCATTTGCCAAAGCGTTGCGGACGTTTCTGGCTTGTTCCATGTCGTCACGCGGCATGTTGTTATTATCGTACGTTTTTATTTAATGTCGCGGCGCGCACCAGTCACACCGTCAATACGTTATATATATAATGCTGTTACACAGCGTAATCTACATATCTGATAAATGCAACTTTTTTAGGATATTATTATAGCGGACGGATACGTGCGACGTGATGAGTATCGCGTTTTATAATTATCCGCAATTTCGTAGAAAACATTCGCCTCTAAAATCCATCGTTGTTTAAAAATGGAAACCTGATAATAAATACTGCAAAAGATACTCAATTGTGTCCTAATATTGAACGTACATTGGAAATGTAAACATTCTTTTGATGGAATATATGTTTTATATGCGGAATGAGTATGTCCGTCAATAATACAAAATTTATTCATTCGGAAAAACTTTATTCTTTAAAAATGTGCTTAGTTAGAAAACAGGTGCAAAGCTTCAGATTATCTTGTCTTTCAAATGCGTTTGTTCTTGAAATACAGCATGCTTGTAAAAATAGATCCTTTGACAATTTTTCTGATAAAATTTTGAAAAAAGTTAGAATAACTTCTTGTTACAATCCTTCTTTAATCAAATATACAACACAATCATAGATCTAGACAATTTATTACTTCCATATGAGGATTATAGAGAAATAACAGTTAAATACTAGCAGTATTTGTGGATTGTGATTTATGTATGTATATACATATACGAACAATGTGTTGAATCCATTACTCTTATAATCCTAAAATATATTTATAATCTAACTGAAAAACAGCTCTGTTTGCAAAACGGATTTACAATCTATATTTTTCCGCTGCTTTCTTTTTCTTTTTATATTTCGGATCACGCGTATTCTTTGCTACATTGCAACATATTCGGCATGCATATACGGATATTAAAAAATTCCCGCTATTCTCCATATAAATATGTATATATATATATACATGTATATATATATATATATATATATATATATATACTTGTGATAATAATATTTTAGTACCTTCACGAGCACATTATTCATTCGAGACCGACTTCAAATTTTAACCCGGAAACTGGATTTTCAGGCAGGTTTTCAAACAATTATTTCTGAGGGCGCTATGTCCATGCGTTTCGCAATTAATTATTTGTTAATTGCCGCCAATTAAGGTAAATAATGAGACGGCGCAATAGTAGGGGCGAAGGCAAGTGACGCGAGGGACGAACGGGGAAAAGGACGAGCCCGCGGTGCAAGCATAGAGACGGAAACTGGTCACCGTAGTACCGAGAACAGTGATTTAGTGAGGGAACAGCAGGCGGCGCCCGATTATTTTTGGTTTTAGCTGTGGCGGCCATTATTTTTGGTCTCCCGCTCGCCGCAACTTGGAGTCTACCCGGCCAGAAATTTAGTGTGACCGAGTTCAAGTGCGCAAAAAGCCTTGCCGTTCTGCGAAACCGGGGACCGCACTCAATGACGGACGAATTGCAAAGATTTCTCGCGCCAATAAACGGTCGTTCATCTATTGGATTCCAACGACCGTGCTACGATTTAACGTTCCGACGTTCGATAGAAGTCAGCGACGCAAAATGTAAAACGTTACTGTAAACATTATATATATGACCATTATATTATATTACTAAGATAAACATTATATTGTCCAATTCTTAATATTTATTATCATATATTACATACAAATAATCAGGTTGCATTTAGATAGTAATAATTTATTATTAGTTTTTAATTTAAACAATTTTATTTAAATGTGTAACAATTATCATTAATTAAAATTATCTAATTGATAATTCTTGTGTTGATAGTAATCTGCTACTAACATGGCTATTTTTTTAAATAATTAAAAAGTAATTATATATATCAGTATTGATTTACTTAAATATTGTACACATTACGTACGTATATTGGAAGAACAAAATGAAATATCCAGTCCCAGATGTGAAAGATTATATTGCACGAAGATAGTAATATGTTATGAAATGGGAGGATATGAGTGCTCTAGGATGGAAAAAAAGCGACGGCACTTTGAGGAAAATGAAATAAATGATGGAGAATCACCCCTCGCCGACACACCAGCCGGCCCGTCAGGCGTTTTTATTAATTCCTCTCGGATACAATTAGTTGGTCTATTCGTCAGACGCTTTTCATTAACTCCCCCTTCCTACCGCTCTTTTACCAACTCCGTACCCCTTTTCCATTCTGTCATGTACGCTATCTCTTTTCTCACCTACCATCTGTCTTTTCTTAAAAGAGAGCTGACTATGAAAAAGTTATATTTTTAATGTTATCTTAGACTTTTTCCGCAAAAATTATGTAACTTATAGTTTATTTTAACATTTGAACATTACATACAGTTTTTCTTAATTATTGTATCAATACTTGATACAATATTTTGAATAATTTGCATAATGACGTTAAGTAAAATATATTTTTAGAAGCTACTAAATCTCTTGATGATATCGGATAATCACTTAGCTCATGTGACAAAATTGAGAATTATATGATAATTTGATTTAAATTATCAGATATATATATTTCGTAGTTTGACAAGTATAATTCCACAGTTCTTGCAAAACGAAAGAGAGAGAGAGAGAGAGAGAGAGAGAGAGATAGAGAGAGAAAAGTCGGCGAAATAGAAAGTAAAAATATTTAAAACATTGTTTTTAATTAAATTCTAAATGTCTTGTTTTTCATTGCTCCTAATTTTTGATACCATTTATTTCTTTTAATTCTTAAATTTTATTGTATATCTTGTTTCGTTAATAATATTAATTTTTCTACAACTTTCTTGTATTTTTACTTTACTTATCGTTCGTAGAAGATAATAATCTGTAAAAAAAATGGTAATAATATTTTATATAGCAATTATTTATTACTTCTGTACAAATATTAAACACGCTGAATAAACTTGTAGATTAGATACAGATGTAACTTCTTAATATAATTTCATAACTTAATAAATTGAATAAATTCTTTTAGTTTAATACGTTAATAATTTCATATTTTTCAATCTTTAGCACAAAATATAATATTGACTACATTAATATATGTTACAGAAACGGTTAAATAGAAATAAGTTCTACTGTTACAAATTTATTCTTGACGTTAAATACTTTATTCGAATCAAATTAATATAAATTATTGCACAAGTGACGAAATAATGCATGGCTATATGGAACAAACGCGGACGCAGTAGTAACAGAGTCGTTTAGTCAGACGCGGATGAAGCGTCGAGCCGAAAGCAATGGACACAAAGGTGAGAGTGATTTGACACGGAGCGGCGAAGATGGAACTTCAGAATCGGTCCATCAACGAGAAAGGTGGATGGGCAGATGGCCGATGCGCGTTGGACCTCTAATGGAAATTAAATAAAAGAGAATCGAATGAACTGTAACCCAAAATTGTGTTCGCCTGATGAAAAACAAAGAGCCGGCGACTGCTGTGCCGGAACGGCTGGCGGCATGAAAAGAAAGATAAAGAGAGACAGAGAGTCACGCGAGAAGGTTTGCGGATAGAGAGTACAGGAGCGACAGAGGAAAGCAGAGGGAGGACGAGGAGGAGGATAGTCTCGTTTCGCGGTTGGGACGTGAAGGGGTTGAGGGTGAAAGGATGCAGGCGGCGGGAGGACCGACGTAGAAATGGAGGAATTGGAGAAGTGGAAGTCGACTGTGGGCCGGGGTGGCGACCGGAGAAATACGTATCCTGTTAGTTTTACACTGTGGCTCCAATTGATTTGAAATCGATTGTCGTTCGAACGGTTTTCAATTGATCGATTACGGAGGGTGGCTCGGAAAGAGGGGTGCTGCCACCCTCCGTGCCGTTTCACGAGAAACAGAAAGAGAGAAAGAGAGAGAGAGAGAAAGGGGGAGAAAAGAAGGAGAAAAGAGAGAGAAAGAGAAAGAGTTTGGCCTGCGGGAGGACTTACTCTAAGCCCACGCCAATTGCATCCCGTTTTTTACGCCCGCTTGTTTCGACGTGCCTTTACGGTCGCCCGACCATTTTCTTCCGCCTTCATCCTTCCGTTTCTTCTCAGGACGCTACTTTAATTTTTCGCCGTCTTGCTTGAATTTCTTCTTCAAGCCTCCGTACCATTCATTGTCACTCTACCACCATTTATTTTCTCGGCACCTTACTTTTGCAATTTATAGCGATAAGTAGTTAGAATCTAATGAGTTATTTTCTCGAGTTGGTGACAAGATGCAAATCGAATTAATTGTTGTGTTTTTAATATTTTTAGTTTAGTTTTATTTTTAGTTTCTTTAGAAAGTACACTTAATCTGTTAA
The DNA here is from genome assembly GCA_949152495.1 of Lasius fuliginosus. Taxonomy (NCBI): domain Eukaryota; kingdom Metazoa; phylum Arthropoda; class Insecta; order Hymenoptera; family Formicidae; genus Lasius; species Lasius fuliginosus. The sequence continues at coordinate 12,777,233 of OX424444.1, forward strand.
TATATATTCTTTTTTATATCTAAATATCAATATTTTTAAGAAAATAAACTCATTACATTATTGTAATTCAAAATTTGTTTACAAAATACTACTTTGAATTTAACGTTTCTCTCTTTGGACACAACAATTTTGATATTCAAATTATTGTAATTTTGTTATGTAAGCAATTGATATATCTTCGCGTATATATGTGTGTGTCTGTGTGTTAAAATACAAAATTATTTCGAATATTATATATATTTCTTATCTTATTTTGTAAACAAATTTTTATTCAGAAAATAGAAATAAAATTTGGCAACAATAAGGTTTCTATGAGAGATTGTTAGTTGTTAGTGTTTGTGTTGCTGTATAGTACCGCTAAGGTAGGGGTTTGTTTATTAAGGATACAGAGCAACAGGAAACGTGGATAAACCGGCAGCCACTCTCATCATTAAACGCGTACGACCGGCCTGCTGCAATCCATGTTAATTAAATCAGTCGAATTATATATTGCGAATGCGCGAGTATATACAAGCTCTGTATATCTGTTTGCGCGTAATTCTGTAACTCGGAATATCTGAAACTTTGCGTTGTAGGGATCGCCATATAATTCGTCCTTTAGTCTGATGAATAGGAATTATCGTTGTCCTTAATCCGAAAATGTTTCCACGTTTGTAATGTAGTCGAAAGTTATCTGTATACAATAATGTCAGATTTTTAAATAAAATACAGATAATGACAATTAATTAAATGCCATTTTCTTTCGGAAAAAATTATAAAAAGCAATGGTATTAAAAAAATTTCTTTTGACAAAAAAATTTTGTAAAAATTTTTACATACTTCTACATAAATTATATTTAATATTAGACGAAGGATTTTAAGTCATATAAAAAAATGAACCATTGTAATCCTGCCGTTTAAAAGAATAATTAGCATTTATAGAAATGAAACTGTGTGTTCGCAATTAAGTCTAGGATTGGATATTTCGGATATTTGCGTGAGCGATTATAATAATTTGGCATGTATTTCAATAAGAAATTAGAGCAACGTCGTCAGAACGTTTCGTTTGAAATGTATTTATACTCATAAAGTTAGCGTACCCTCTGATCAATTAACAGCAATGAAAGGAGAGAACGTTTAACGACATGATTGCACAGCGTGGGAAGATCACTTCCTGATGGGTTTCTGATAGTAGATGCAAAGCAAGTCCAGCCTTCGCAGTCTCGTGAAGACAACGCGCGAAGAACAAAGGCCAAAGGCGCGGCGGATCGTCGAAATGGTAGACTCCGGCGCAGCCCGGAAATAATGAAAGGGTGTTTATCCAGAATTAGGTCCGACCCCCGTGGTACCCCCATAGTCCATCGCTCGCTCATTCAGATAAATTAGCCCGGTGGTGGCTCTTTGTAGTCGTACAATTCAAAGCGCGTGTTACTTTTATCTGCTCGCATTCATGTTGGCAGAGCTCTTCAACACTTCATTTGGACAGACTTCGGTGCCTCGCCAGAAGAATATAAAGGATCCATCCCTTTACCTCCTAGCGTTAGGAGCAGAGTATATTTCTTGTTCGTTTCTTCTTTCTCCCTCCTGCCGCGAGCTTGCGGCCATCCATCTCGAATTATCATCCGTGTGCGAGCTTTTGCATGAAAGTTCGTTCTTCTCAATCGTTTGCGCGTAAAAAGAAATGAAATAAGACTGCGACAATAGAGCTCTTCTTGTGATGCCGGAACGCCTCGCGGCATTGAAAAATCTCTGCGTTTCATTATGAAAGAATTGGCACGTTGGATATCACACGACATCTTATGAGATATTGAAAAGATTTTATTTTCTTAATTATGCAAATAATTAAACAGTTCTTTTGTGACGTTACAAGTAATTATGCAAAAAAGGTAAGATAAAAGTTATTTATCGTACAGGATTTTACTTTGTAGTCATCTTCCGACTTGATCATTTTATGATATATTTGTCTTTCAATTAACTTTACTTTATTGTTTCTTGTTTTATAATTTTCTGTATTTTTTTTAATGGCAGAATACGAAGATTTTCATTTTTTACAGAGTTAATTTTTACAACATAAAAGGTGCATTGTTGAAAAAAGCAAAAATTATAACAGAAAGAAAATGTAAAATTATCAGAAGTAATTGACAGTTGCATAATACTTACGCTATTTACGTAACAATAAGTTTTCTATACATATAATATGGAAAACTACGAATAAAAGCCGATTATTCAGCGATTGCTTTGTGCAACACCAGTATATGCCAGAAAGTTCTGTTGCTACAATTAGAAGAGACTCGGTAAATTCTATGCTTACCCTATAGTTACGTCTAAGATTGGAGGTGTAATTACAAATTGTGTTCTAGCATGAGTACATGTTATATCTCTCAGATTCATGGAATTTGTGCGCTACTGATAACGTTAGATTAATGCAATGCCTTAATTATGTCATCGCAATAGTATTCGTTGTCGCAGCAGTAATTGCAGCAATATTCTAATATATCAAAATTGTTAGCTCCGTAAATGTATCGACTAATCTCCATATTAACGCCATTAAGAATTAATACTTACATTTAACTTACTATTTAATTTAATATATATCTAAGACTTTTATTTAATATATAAATAAAGAGTTATTTTATGTAGACTAACATAAAGCGCCGCGCTACGTGCACGTTATTCAAATACTATTCCAAAAAAAGTAAAAAAGAATGTACTAAGTCCACGCGCCTGTTGTAAAAAATTGTTTTAGAACAATATTATTTTAATTAAAATAAAAATTATAACAAATAATATTGATGCAAAATACTGTTTTACATAATAGTGCTATTTTAATTTCTAAAAGTAATAATATTAAACACACTGTAAACGTCATAAAATTGCACTAATTGAACTAATGGAAGAATAAAAATTAATGTATATATTTATCAATAAAAGTGTTATTTTATAATAAAAAAAATCTGTTGTGCAAACAGTATTAATCTAATAAAAAAACTATTATGTAAAATTTTAATTTTAATTGAAAAGCTCTTTATATGTTTCATGTAATTATAGTTAAAAATTAATATAAGAATATGATATTTTATAATTAATTAAATATAATTATATGACATTTAATGTTTCAAAATATATCAATTATATAATGTTTAAATTTAATATTATAAATATTTAAATTTCATTTCTAGCATTCTTAATATCCTAGCCCTAATATATATCTCTATTAAGATTTTAAAAAAGTTCTAACGGCTCTAATAGCCCTAATAATTCTACTTGCTGGCTAAGAAAGCGGGAAATCGAAATTTGGGAAGCGTGCCTAATCGCGTATCTTAATCGCGTGTTCTAATCGGCTGCCCTAATCGCATGCATCGGTAGCATTCTCGATTACGTGCTATTGTACGTAGATAAAATATAAAATATTTAAGAGAAAAGATATTTTGTTCTCAAAGGTATCTTGCGTATCTTTTGTTACGCATTTTAACCAATATTGGTCACTTATTTTGTCATAATTTATATCATTTTTTGGGTCAGTATTGGACCTACCTTTCGTCGCTCCTGGCTACATTCATTCTGGTTATATTTAGCTACTTTGACCTCTATTAAAGATCGAGGAAGGAAAAAAAATGCTCCTTCTACTGTCGGCTTATTACCGTCATCTCTCTATCGGCAGATAAGCGTAAACATTTTACGGTCGTTTACGATCGTTCGTTGGACATCGTTTAAATGTAACTTTGCTTTAACTGATATAAAATCAAATTGTCAATCAAAATTGATTAAAATTGACTAAAATTCTTATAGTAATATATAATATAATTTATAATAAAATGTAAAATTTAAAATAAAATAGAATTTAAATTTAAATAATTAAAATTAATTAAACTTTTATGTTATTTATTATTATTAAATGTAGTTTAATTAATTGATAACTTGTCTTTATATCAGTTAAAGCAAAATTTTCTAATATGTAAACATAAACGAATGAGCTATAAAAAATTAAGGTAAAATCATTAAGAGTACTAAATTCAATCTTAGAATAGCACGCGAAGAAATTTTTAATAAGTTTTCAATAACAACAAATTTTACAAAAATTTCCAGAATAAATTACATATGACAGCTGCAGTGATATCATTTTGTATTATTATACATGTATTATTTAACATCAACTATATATCGTTATTTTTGTAATATCTGTACATCTGGATGCTCTGATCCGTATGCATTCTTTCATTCCGTTTTTGCGGAATATTTTGGATATAAAATTCAATAGAATCTATGCACAATTTACTAAAACTATCCTTATACTAATAAAAATATTTGGTGTTTGCATAATGTTTGTAATTATTATTTTGGTAAAAAAAAATGTTTTGTTAAGCACAAAAAATCAGAAAAAAGTGACGAGAGATATTTATAACTGATCGCACTTTATTGACCTGTAATGTTCCCTCTTATTGTCTATTGATTTTTCCAAGTTTCAACACACGCTATGCCATTCGGTTTATTGATGACCATGCTTATTTGGCCGAGTGCCTAACGGTCGGGAAATTTCTTAATAGATCCGTAAACACCATAAAGCGCGGGTTCCGCTCGATGCCAACGAAGTGGACTGCGTCGATCCATTAATCTTGAGAATTAAAAGAAAATTAATTACAGTTGTTGCAACTTGAGTGGGCTCTGCTGATGGATGATGAGAAACGGCGAGATGTCAGCCGACGGAAGAAGAGCGGAGAAATGGGAGAGGGATCAAGATGAAGCGAACTGACATTTCTGCATTCCGCAAAACTTCCTCCAGATCTTAAACATTACTTTCATTGAGCTAAACGGACGCTACGTATATACATATATCTTTAATATATATATATATATTTCATCTTTATTTCAATATCAATTACTATAGATTATTAAGTGCTAAAAAGTATGTCATAACATTTCGTTATTATATAGCATTGTTGAGCTAGATACATTTTAATTCTTAAAACATTTCTTGATTAATTTTCTTTTGTTTGTGATGTTAAAAATTTGCGCATAAAATATTGATACACACAGTAGAGTTTCTCTCCACGCAAAATAATTAGTATTGATTGATCGCTAACTGTAGTTCTTTATAGATCGAGCACTCGCGTAACTCTTCGCATGTTCATGTTTCATGTTTCGCATGTTTATTTCCTTGTGATGTCCTTGCTCCAGTGAAACTGACCGAATATTTATCAAGGAGCGAGAGAAAAGGCGACGATGGCGTTTCTGTAGGATAAGATTCGACGGACCTGTTAAAGTGAACACGGATCTATCCGCTTTGATGGGACATCTCTCTTCTGTTCATCCTTATTCGCCTTCTCTTTCTATGTTCGTCAGGATAGGTTAAATATTCAGTTCCGGCGGGTTAAGGATTCAGGAAGGGTGCGGCCCTCGATGTCGCTCGCCTCGCGTTACGTCCCGTATAAAGGAACACGAAAATCCGTTCCTCGTGAATTACAGCGACGGCTTGTCCCATCCGTTATCCAAACCCCCGTTTTCCGGTAATTAACTATCAATTCGTTGGATCGGAATTCAGTACGATTATATTTTGGGCTGAAGCTATTTTTTTCGTATTCGTGGTATCGTTTGTAGACATTTGCGTTCATTTTAAATCCCGCTAAATCCAAAGCGATTGAGATAGTTATAAAGTTGAGATTGAATCGAGCAACCATTTTTCCTTTGAGGAATTGAGTCCTTATAAAACAGCATAGAAATATTATCTTCTAAAAATATACATTGCATATTTTTAGCTGTTTCGTAAATATTAATTATACGATGTATGTGTATCAAGATATGTTTGTCTGTGTGTGTGTGTATGTGTGCGTGTGTGTGTGTGTGTGTGTGTGTGTGTGTAAATGCTTATTAATAATGATAATATATACTATATAAATTGTTGTGTTTTTGAAGAATGTTTATTATTTGTGTAACGCTATGTATATTTATGAGTATATTGCTGAATTATATATAAAATTATTTACGAATCTCAATTACTCTGATAAAATTTATTTGCATTTGTTTGACATGGGCTTAAATCATATTTTATACGTTTAAAAGGTTTATATTGCACAATAATTTCTGATTTTATTCTCTTTTTATGATATATTTTGGTTATGTTACTATAAACTTTCATAATATTTGTAGTAGTATTATATTTAACAAGACAACTTTACATAGATGTTAAATCAAATAAATCTATGTGTTTTCAATCCGCTTATACCGAAATTATATCAGTCAATATATAGAATTGAAACAAAATAGATATTTGTAAACTACACTAGTAAAACACATTAAGACACTTTTTCTATCCAGATAAAAACTATTATTGTTGTAAAAATTATTTAATGTTGACACTAAATTTTATAACACTTATAATTAAAATACTTAAATATTAATAAAATAAAATTAATACAAAAAATTCTTGATCTTATTTATTTCAATACTAAATGATACGCGTCGTGCAATTAAATACAATAATTAGAGATGTGAATTTTTTTACGGTTTATTTCGCACATTTAGTACCAATAGGTGAATCAGAGAGAACGGAAATATATCGTAGTACGACGTTTAAATATTCCTCTCATTTCTTATTCAAAGTATATTTCATCCCTTCATTCATTCATTCATTCGTTTGCTCCTTCATACATATATATATATATATATATATATATATATTCTTTGGATAGAATCAACTTCAACTCCACTGCTTCTTTTACGAAAAAAGAAATAAAGAAAGAAGCTAGACTACCCTCTTTAACGCACCGAAAAATCTGAAAGATTTGTGCGACGCATCTGCATTTTAATTATTCTGAATAATTTCCTGCATAATCTTTATCCTAAAAACTTGGTGGGGTTAGTCCTTTTAGCATTCTAATTCCTCTTTTTCTTATAAAACTTTGCTGTAGAATAAATATTTTAAATTTTCTTTATAAATGCATTTTAATTTTTTATTGTCTAAATTATTTTCTTCAAACAAGTTATTTATATTGCAAACAAGTTATGTTAAATATTTATATCTTCAAGTACTTCAATACGAGGCATTGACAAGTTTGACGTCGAGAGAGAAAGAGAGAGAGAGAGAGAGAGAGAGAGAGAGAGAGAACGAAAAAAATTATATTTTTCAATATAAAGTTTATAAATAAAACATAACAGTTTATAAATAAAAACATTTTATGCTCTGTGAGATCATTAAGAGATAATTAAAATATATTAAAATAATTAAGAATTAAATACGAGAAGACGTATATAGTCTGCAATAAATCAGTTAAAAATATAATAACATTATAATCAAACAAGAGCTACAAATTGATCTCAGGTTTCTTTTGGGTTTCCTCTTTTACGCAAGGACTCCGTTTTTTTTTATTAACCAGATGCATTTATCACAGTCCAAAGAATGGATGAGACTCGACGGCGCAACCCTACTGCCGCCACGTTATTTTTTCCCTTCGCTGAATATTTGTCTCTATCCGACGAAGAAAGGGTTGGTAAGCGGATCGCGCCAGAAGGGTGTCAGCCGCTTATTAAAAAACCCTTTGGTCTTAGACGCAGCGTGATTTTATCTTCTTCCCCTGCTTTTACGGACAATGCACAATCATTAAAATTCACCATAGAAAATTACTCTGGAAACGGCAACGCATTGTCGAGGAAAGTTAATCGTAAGGAAATTTTACGCGTTTTCAGAAAAACGCGTAAAATTGTATTGCATCGTCCGAATGTCCTAAAAATTTTAGGTAAAATCCGAAAGTAATGTCTTTTTATAAAATTTGTTATCATTCTAGAACACGTTTTTTAAATATTAAACAATCCGAAAACTTGAGGCTACAAAAAACAATTTTTTATTATAAATTACATTCATAAAAACGTAACACCTGAAAGATAGCTAATTTTGTTAATTTGATACTTTTCTCGACTTGTTCATTTTCCGGTAAGATAAAGATTATTAAGAATTGAGAAAAATTATAAAGAGATTGCATGTAATAAGTAGTATATACATAAGATTTCTCTCTGTTTCGCATACATTGTACGCAACGCGCAAAGTATTTGTAAACCGATAATCCGGAGAAGCATACAACAAACTAGCTGTAAGGAAGAGCATCTGGTTACTGTAATCCCTCGATGCATCGGCTAGTCTAAGAGCGCTATTATCCGAAAGACTTGAATGACGAGTCATACTTAGCCTCCGTCCGTTCTTAGGTGACCTCGATGGCTTCTGCACTCGGAGCTTCCAAGGGTAGCTTAATCCTGAACCTGGTGGAGGGCATTAGGGATGGAGAGCAAGTACGGGAGGGACGAGGTGGCTGGCTGAGGGTAGGTGTGTCCCGCGAAGTAGATATCTATTAAGGAGCGTAGCAGTGAGGAGCGGGTTGTTCGGGCTAAAACTTGTACCAACCTACTCCGAGGAACTTTGTGTGAAATGCGCCTCGAGCACATCCTGCCGCGTCTCCTTCATCCTGTCTTCCATATTAACGGTCGTATCCTCCCTCCACCGTACCTCACCGTCATCTTCGTCTTACCGTCTCGCCCGCTCCCAGCATCGTCTTCCTCTTCGTTTTCCCGCGATTCTCTACGATATTCGAAGCGGGGAAGGTTTTCGCTCTCTGTGCGTTCGCACAGCTCGCGGTTTCAACGGCCGCGGTTACATTATGTTACGTGTGTTGGCGAAAGCGCAACCTTGCCGCGAAATAGATGTAAATTTTGAATATCCCTGGTTGCAAACGACCAACGCGAAGTTTAAGTAGCAATTACCGTCAATTCGGCATTTTGTGACAGTGTGAGCGCAATTAAGCAAACTCGTCAGTGCAGAAGAGGGGAAAATGTTGCATCTAAGTTTGCATCGTGTGCACGTGATAATATCTATATGCATACGTATCAAAGCGGAGAATCACGAATGAGAATACTCTATCACGTCTCCTCTTTCTACTGAAATATACACTAAAAAGCTAATGACATTCTAATTGCAAATATTTGTTTTTGCTGGAAATGCAGTAACAATATTAAAATATTAAAATAATATTAATTAGGGAAAAAATCTTTCAAGAATGACTCTCACGTAAGCTACATTCTTGGACATTGTCTTTCTCAGCGTACGATTCGGCATACTCGCGCAATGATATATTTAATTATATTATAAACAAAAGTAAATCCGTAGTAAATTTTGTATGCCGATTGCGTAGGACGGTCCGTTGAACAACAGCCTAATTTCTGAAGTCCGAGTAACTCGTGGGAGAAACGATGGCCAAATCACCGGTGAACGGGCGAAATTTGTCGAGATCAAACAATCAGTTCTGCCGAGCAAAAGATTATTTCTGGCAACCACCCGTAAAAATTAAACTGCTTCTCCGCCAGCCGTTTGTTTGACCGCCGCTTAACATCGTCCCGCCATCCACAACTTGTCTCCGAAAGGAGAGTCCACGGTCACTTCGCTTGACCGAGTTAGCTAACAGTTTGTGTCGCTGATGGAATAATGGTCCATTTGGAATGCACGTGCTGCCGCAGTACCCTCCTTTCACTTCACCGCTCCCTGTCGCGCGTATTTACATGTAATCTTGTACAATTAATATTTATGTCAGTTCTCGCTACGTTCTACCTCGCGACCACTCAAAATTGCGTTTAAACATATATTTTCGCACTCGATGACATTGTCGTGTTATATGCACGAATAATAAACCGACAGTACAAGAAATTGCAATTTTGTATTACCGCGATCTCTACCGATAAATCATAGCTTAATCATAAATGAATAATCTCTGCAGTATGAATAAATTATCCATTTTATGTATTTATAATCCTTCAATATTTAATGCTGTTTTACTTGCGATAGTATCACCTCGAAATTTATATTAAAATTTATCCGGATATTTTCTATATGTACTTAACTGTCAAAATAAAAATGTAATATATATTCTCTGTAGATATAATATACATACGTTTGTGAAAAATCTTTCAATCGAATGTCTGTGCATATTGGATTTCGCTCTAGGTAGAAAATTTCTCGCCGTGATCTACGGCAATGCCACAGCGATATTCAGTAATAAGAGTATCGTGTGCCGAGTGTGGGGGGAGTGCAGCGAGCATCAACGGGACGGTTGAATCTCTCGACGGAAGAGAGCTGCTGCAAAAGGGAGTTCAAGGACCGAACCTCGGTGCTTTTATACGCCCGTGGCCGTAAATACTTCAACACTGACGCGTGCAATATTAAAGGTGCAAAAGCTGTACGTACGGCCATCATTCGAGTACTCGACGAGCGGGCGAACGGGCGCGTCCGAGGGCGCTCACACGCGCGTAAAACCCATCTCTCGCGCGAGCCTTTCATGTGCATACGTTGCACACACATGCATCTCGAAGATTTATGTTGCTTATCTTCGCGTATATACGAAAGGCGCGGACGTTTACGGGCGTACGGGAAATCATTTACTCGAGCATTGATTCCCTCGCGCTTTCTCTGACGCGCTCTTCTGATATTCGGCTTTAACGATTCATTTGCAACGGACCCCTCTCGACGCGGCCCTCGTTTTACGAGGAACACATTCGAGAGATTCACAGATGCATTCGCGCGAAATCCGGTGGCGCATGCATGTGAAAATACGGCCCTCTACGAAGTTATTAGATGAGAACCGGACGGCTTTATTTCTCTTTTTCCTTGATTCGTAGCGCTCGTAGACTTCCGTGACCCACTATGCAGAACACAATCGTGCGCGCTGATTTACGAGACCGAGTAAGGACAAGCTGTGGAGATTATTTTTTTAGGCAGCCACTTTCGAGGTGAATTATTGTTCTTCGTGCTACGTCGAGGATTCTACGGTAATCTTGATCGCACCGAGCGTCGTATAGCCGGTTTGTACACTTATTTTCGGTTATCTTGTTGTTGATACATCTACGTAGAAGCGGAACGATAATGAATATTTGATGCATGTCCACATCGTATATCATTTACGTCGGAAAGCTACGATTTTAATATTTAAAAATAGTCGCCATTCCACAATAAATTTTATAGCTATTGGACTTTCATCAGGAAACTGAATATCTGTCTATCTGATCTACGCTGAACGCAAGTGGATATCTGTAGATCTCGGTAAAACGCACGTACGATATACATATAAGCCGTTCTGATAACCCAATTCTATTGGCGATAGCTAGCAGTGACCTGTGAAAAGTATAATTCATTTCGGACCAATAGTTCTACTCCAAATACATTTATTGATTTGAATTGATAACGGTTTTATATTCTAAAAGAAGAGTTGCATTTATCTAATCAGAAAAACCACGAATAAATAATTATTTTATGTTAATAATATCATGTGATAATGATTAATCAGTAACGGCAAATTATATTTAATAATTTTGATTAAACGTTAGTAATTTTAATGATAGAATAATATAAAATATTTATATATATATATTTTATATGATTTGCGGTATATGAAACACTACCGAATTTCTTACTTAAAATAATTTTTTCCTTTACACACATATACCCACACATACACACACTTACACACACACACACACCCATACACATTTTCACTTTTCCATAATTCCTAAGAGATGGTCTTATCCAGGAAAGAGTTGTATCCATCAAGATTTGTGGAACATTAATCTTCCAAATAGAATTTCTCACAGAGAGTTACATAAAACTTCTTTAACAGCATTTTTCTTCAAGCCGTTTTATGTGTATGCATATCCGTCTGTCTGTGTAATGCGAAAACGCGTTATTCAGTGTCACGTAAACATACATTTCTCGAATTTTGCACGCAACTAGTAAAACCGTCCTTTAATAACATGCAAATTACGTTGGCACTCATCGGAAATGTTTAACAAATAAAAGAGAAGCTTAAACGTTTATTGGATTTCGTGCTGACAGTTACATCTCGCATTTCTCTTTTTTTTTTACAGATTTACATCCATAATTTCCTAAAAATAAATAATGTGTGAAGAACATGAAATTTATACTTTCACGCACACATTGCGTATCAAATATATATAGATACATATTATCAAATATACATATATATATATATATATATATATACATATATACATTTACGATTAATATTGAATGTATTATATATATATATACATTTACGAGTAATATTACACTTTATTGTGTTATTGTATTCGTCCAACTTACAAATATTTATTATATGTATATCCAAAGATTTACGGATGATAAATTTCTTGGATTTCGGCAAATTCAATGTGGATACCCGCGTGCAGAAGACGTTTCAGAAACTATATCTATGTCATGCTATAGAAGCCAGGGTTTCTTAACGGAAGCACAAGAAAGCAGTGGCATTTGCCAAATTCTCCGGTTGCTTCTTGGTACATAACTTCGCGTAAATGATCATTGCAATATATTAGTTCCGTGTTTCCCTTTGCTCAGTATTACGTACATTATGCACAATACATTTTTACATTATGATATTTGCATATCATTTATGTATATGTAATATAAAAACATAGATGTGCACATCTAAAAGCTTATCTTATTAGAAAATAATTCTCTTCCTCTCACTCTCTCTCTTTTCTTTCTATTATATAATTTATAACAAATTATGCGCGTAATTAGATGTAATTTCTTTAAAACTTTTTACCCATATTAAAATCATGTTTAGTTTTTATGAAAAGAGAGAAATATGTGTATTTAAATTTTACTTATCTTGGAATTAATGTTATATATATTTCCATATTTATTCGCGTTTATAATAATATTGTTTTTATTAATATTATAGTTTATATCAAATATGTAAATATTGCTTTTTTATTTCTTTATATATTGATAAATATTTCTTCTTTTGCGTACGTAAAATTCTTTACGTCTACTAGTATCTCTGATACAGAAACCACAATGTACGGCTGATACTGTTAAAACGACAAACCATGTTTGCTTTCCAAATATCACTGCGACGGCAAATATCCATTAATCGAAACACATATTGTGTAAATAACAAACAATAAATCCTTCGACGGCTAGCAATATATTAATATCGATTAGTAACAAAAGAATCTGAGAATTATCCGTATAATTATTCTATTCACACATACATTGCGAATCTAAATTTTCTTATATTGTTTGCATGAATAATTTATGCAACAAAATAGATTTTTGCAACTACTACAGGTTTTTATATGTTGACATAATTGTATAATCTTTTTTCAACACTAAGAAAAAAAATGTTTATTCAAATAAACGTCACATCTTGAAGCAATATTATAAAACAATATTACGTATGTTTGCGACATCTCCTCTTGAGTAATAAACCTTTTAAAATCTCGAAACTTTTAGTAGAAAATGCCGACATACAAGTAACATTACACAAAATTATCGAGATAAATAAAGATAATAAAATTGATATATCGATAAAGATAATAAAATAGTTAAACAACTGATTTCAAATTGATGAAAGATGAAAATCTAGTAGGTATAATTGAATCAAATCGAGTCTCATTTAGAGTTGATGTTTTAATAGCAATTTATTATATTTTTTTCAAAAAAGAGTTTCTATTCATCATTTTTCACGAAAATTTTGTTGTTTATAATTTCTGCAAAAAACATATTTCAGACAAGTACAAAAATACGTATCTTCTTATTTTATGTATATTTCACGTGAAAATAGTTTCGTTCGATTTAAAAAATACGAAGTCAAAAAGGTCGATTTGACGTGGAATTGTCTATATATACATATATATATATATATATTGGTAAATTGCATTGAAGATAAATACATTCAAATTGTGTAACTCTAATAACTTTTTAATGGTTTGATAATAAAGCATTTCAAAATTTTTAAACTAAGGCAGAGAAAACTTATTCTGAGCATCTGTAAAGAAGATGTGTGCGATAATAACCAAAACTTGTTTTTTACTTTGATCTCAAAAGAAAGAGGTTTCTGCTTTGAGAGAAGTTTGTCACACTTTAAAAAGACGCTCTGAAAATAAGCAACAGCATACGATATATGCTGCGGGTTGGCTTTTTCTACTGAAATTTTCTACGTATAAAAAGATTTATAACTTGAAAAAGAAATTCTCTTTTACGTACGTTTGTATAAATATCTTTTGAAAAAATTTAATGGAAAGAGAGATAGATCTTGACAATATTTAAATAAATTTTTTACATCTTTCTCTCTTTATTATAACATATTTCCATTAACAATTTTTACAAATATATAAACAGAACGGAATTTACTATTATAATATTGTAAAAATATGATAGACATCCATTTATAGACATATATTAAAGCTCATCAATATTGGAATAATTTTATAGCATAATGGAAACTTGAAAGATCCGACAAAAATGCTGATCATACGAATTATGTAACATGATATCAACGATTGTGCTTGCGTGCAACGAACGTCAGAAAAGCATGGCCGTTGCGCTTCGTTTTATAAGTCCCACGACGAGTGCTTCGTCCGCCGCTGGGCTCGGTATAATGTACATGGTGGGACGTCGTTCAATCGAATAGCTTTATTTATTTTCATTTATATCTCGTAGCACAAGCGAGCGTATGCGAATGTGTATTAGAGAAAAATAAAGGAAGGTGTGAGAGCGCGCCGTGAGAAGAAAAGGATGGCAAGGGAAATGATGCAAAAATGGGACGACGACGAGGCTGGATACCGAGGACGAATGCGATATATCTACAACCAAGGAGTCGACTTGATTAATTGTATATTTATGTATCAGTCCACTTAACCGGTAGCTTTCTTCGTAAGCTCCTCTCTCGACCTGCCTCTCGTAGACCCCTGGTCTTTGTGCGACGTAAAGTCTCGCCTTGTCTTAACGTTGAAATAATGCAGGCGAAATAAGGTCGGCTAAAATGTTTAGAGAACTAAGCGCGCGGCACCGGATCTTAAATCACCGCGCGACGACATCTCTCTTTCCTCTTCTGCTCGCTCACAATCTTTTTTCGTCTCTTCCTCTACCGCCGTCGACATTCTTCGCCTCTCTTTTCCTAGCTCCATCGCCATCTCTCTTATCCCTGCTCTCTTTTGTGTCTGCACAACCACCTCGTTCCATCCCGCCTTCCTTTGCGACGAGACCGATTCGAACTTTAAAAAGCTTCACGAATTCTTACTATGGATTTCCCCTTTTGTGATTCGTGAGATATTAGCGGCTGGATACGAAAATTAATTAAGAACGGCGTTCTGCGTACAGCAGATCGACGTGCTAAAAATCTGTCCATCATTATCGATTGTCTATCTCTAAATTGTTTCGTTTAACAACTTATAGAAACGATAGTTCAATTCTATGTGATCGTAAAAAGTTATTTATTATTAAATATATTGAATATTATAATATTACTATTATAATAATAAATGTAGTAATTTAATGCTATTATTAACCTAATTATATATACTTTTAATAATGTGTTGATTAATCATTGCAGTACAGAAATTATTTCTAGGAGATTATACTATTTAGCACATAATTAAAACAGTAATTAACTCAAATTATAATTACCTATGTATTCTTCCTCAATACAAAACGGAAATGTTATTTTTCTTAATATTAAAATACTATTATAATATTTGAAGAAATAATGTCTTAATAACAAAAGATTTCCAACGACAAGACGGCAAGCATCATTTTGCGACTATATCGTTCTCAAGCTCAGCTTTGATACAAGATTTTGAGAAGAAGGATTATTACGTTTCCTAGATTCGTGAAAATATCTTTAGAACAAAGTGCGAAAAAAGATTTCAATGTGAAATTTGAAATCTAAGGTTTTGGAGCTTTTGAGTGGGGTACGTTCGGAAAAGAGATTCCGGAGAAAATTACGAAAACGTTCTCGAAACGAACGGAATTATCGTGCTTTTCGGAGCTTTCGAGGGTATGTATGGAAAAGGGATTCCACTGCAGACTACTAAGACCACTAAGACGAAGGTACTAGATTGCAGCATGGCACGCGTCGCTTAGCGCGAATTCCAGAACGGACGAAAAACGAGGGAAAGCAGGTTGGATGGCAAACGAATCGTTTAAAATTCTACGCAGTATTCTTCAACTTTCTCGATCAGTTTCTACTACTGTCGAAAAAACAGTCTTGTCGAATTTCCAGGATTTATAAATCATCCCGTTCTCCGCATTTATTGAAGCCAATAAACTCCGCGAATATCACTTCCAAAATGCTGTATAACTGAAGATGGCACAATAGAATTTCATGCGACTTTCAACGTAATTTGTTTGACGTGTAATAATTAAATAAAATAAGGCAAGAAATATTAGATATAATAAGATATAAGTTTTTTTCTTATAATTAAATATATATATAATCTTCTTTTTAAATTTATAAACATTTCAATATATGTTCTTATAAAAGTAATTCTATAAAGTATTTAGTCTATAAAAAGAATATATAAATAGCAAGTAGTTACCTTTGAAGCAGCGGCAAATTTACGTTACCTTTTACAAGTAACGCTTCAAAGTTTACTTTATTTTAGTTTTAACAAACTTTGTTCATCTTGACTTTCATAATTTCCAGATGAGTTAATTACCGTCTACTTGTGTACGCTTCTAGCAGATCTTAATTCGCTCTTGATTTACTTGCGCAATTTGATAATTGAAAACGGTTACGTTTATGCATACGTAAATATTTTATATTGGTGCTATTGACAGCTATGGGCTCTTCCTTGTATGCCAATACTTTCAATCTCCATTTCGAATGAGCGAATGTTGGTATCTGCATTTGACATGCCACATTTAATGTCATATAATTTTCATATGTGACTGAGATCAGTTGAACATAACCGAACACCAGTTAGCCAAATCTTTATCTCTTCATTTATATTTTGTAATTATAAAATGGTAAATAAAATTTTACATTAAAAAATTTTTTATAAATCACTGAACCAAATATATATGTATATATTAGTTCAAATCTTCACATTTAATTTATACTTTCCATTTAATGTTTATGTGCGCTATTTAATATTATTATTTCTCTCTCTCTCTCTCTCTCTCTCTCTCTCTCTCTCTCTCTCTCTCTCTCTCTCTCTCTCTCTCTCTCTCTCTCTCTCTCTCTCTCTCTCTCTCATAATTAATTGAGATAAGAGAAAAGTATATGGGGAAAAAAATAAAAAAAATAGTAAATATAAATTTTATTGTAATTCGTATAAATTGATTGTGTAACTTAATATTTTATTAATCAAAAAACGTGTGTAAAAGCGTATGAGGCAATATTAAATCGTTTTATTTACGCTAATGGATATTTTCTGTCATCTGTATTTTTTACTATAAATACAGTTATACGCTCTGAATGTATTATTTACGTTTTCGAAAATATTATTCCGAAAGTATTTTACAATAAAATATTTTATAAGGTAAAAGAGTTATCATAAAATCACAAGAGTACTTGCACATTATGGATTACAAATATTCACGTTCATAAAAATAGCTATAATTTTAAATCATTAATTACAATTTTAACTTTGTATGTAATTAATAATAATAAACTTGCTATCATAAATTCTATATATAATCAGCTATACACCTAATTTAAATGTTTTTAAAAGGTTTAATAATATAATCTTTATATATTTTTACAATAGGTATCTGCTAATAGGTATAATAAATGATGTATTAAATATTAACAAAATTTTTAAATGCCGTCTTGCGAAAATAGATTCGATAGATGAAATTGCAGGCAGATGAAATCAATGAGAACGTAATCAGTAAACGCTTAATCGACGATTGTATTAAAACAAATTGTTTAAGTTGTAGCAATTTCGGGTCCCCGATGGCTAATATCCGGATAATGAAACGAGGTGCCTTCGTCTCATCGGGTTCAAGAAGGGTGAGAGAACAGAGGGATGAAATAAGGGCGTGAAGACAACGAGCGCAAGGTTGGAAAATGTGAAGTCAGCCACGACGAAAAGCAATTGATAAAACAATAAAAAAGAATTAGAAGATAAATTCTCGTCATGCAAAATTAAAATATAACACTTATTCTAGACAATGCAACTGTGAAATTATTTAATGATGCTCTCAGCAAATCTAAAATAAAAACATGAGTTATATAATGTTGCAATAAGTATGTTCTACATTAATTTCCACGTGTAAGCAACACTCTCTATTATCTTATATACATATTATGTATTTAACAATCCAATTCGTATAAATATTTTTGATGCGCAAAAATAATTATATTTTTATTACCTATATTTAAATATCTTATATATTAATTACATCTTTTATCATATTTTTTATTTATGCAAAAAATTATGTTTTACTTTTTATTATAGTTAGAGATACGGAAAGTTAAATGTTAATTAATTATTAAATAAAGATAACAAATGTTATGCTTAGAATTTGAAGAAAATATTTATAAGCTTAATATTGAATTTTAGAAAAATCTGAACAAAAAAAGAGAGAGATATCTTTCTAACATTGCCGAAACACAGAAGACTGCTCAAAAATATCATTCGTTAGCCAAGAGTCGCACCTCGAGAACTGCAAAATCACGAAATAAGGTTGAGGCTAGTCCAATAAGAACATTTGACTTAATTTTCATTCAGAGCATTCCTCGCCGGCAGGAATTTCGAGCCATTAAGCAACTCGCTATCTTTCGGCGGGTTTGTCGTGCGTAACATAAAGAGCATGTCTGCAACCGCGGTCTATACGCGATAGTTAGACTGTACGCACCCTCGTTCACACACACACCCATCCACTTTCTTCTGCACCGCTACTACCCTTTTTGAACGAGACTTCCTTCTCAACGCGACTCACAACCGAAATCCTCCCGCCACCCTGTACCCGATGCCAAACCGCCTAGCAACCTCTTCCCCTCTCTCATCGTCCCCGTGTCAGAATTATTCCGTATAATTATATTCGTTTCGGAACGACACCCTCGGGACTCGAAATTGAAATTAAGCTTTCTTGCTTTTACGCGGAAAGGAGAGAGAGAGAGAGAGAGAGAGAGAGAGAGAGAGAGAGAGAGAGAGAGAGAGAGAGAGAGAGAGGGAAAGAATGTGGAGATTAGAATGAGACGAACGGATACGAAGACGGAGAGATCGTGCAGCAAGAGTGGTGGGAGAGATTTCTCTCGCGTCTCTCTGCGACGAGCCGACTACGGTTTTCTGTAGCCGCGAGCTAAGGTTCCGCTCCCTGCCCTTAGCTCCTGTTTTTCCGCTTGCCCTACCCCCAAATCCGCACGTCTTAATCTTCCCTGGAATTTCGGCGTTCTCCCTCCGGCTATGCAAAAGACTTTACCGAGGGGTCGACCGTTCGTCATGCTCTTCTACGTATATCCAGAAATAAGACGTCTATATTACGCGCCCAATTTTGTATTTTCCGCTGTGAATTCTGATCGCGCGATTAGCGGTTTGATAGACTTATTCGCGTTTTCGTAAACATACAGATTATCTGAGTTTTGCATTTAGGATAAATTAATTTTGTAATAAATTTCACATCTATACTGCCTATGATTGCCTTATTCAGTCAATAATATTTTTTTATGACAGTTATAAAAATTACTTTATTATTAAAATCTACATATTAATTACTTCCAGCGGGTTGCATAACGTTAGAAACCTCACAGAAACCCAAACATTTTATTCGGATTATATATTTTAATGTTTACCAAGTAAGTAAAGAAAGATTTGTATTATCACTATTTTGTACAATCATCTGTTTACAATCAATAATCGGTTCAAGCGTTTGTTTGAAAGAGATCGCTGGACCTTGTGAAATGAACGAATACGCTCAAACACTTTGCAAACTTTCTGTTGTAGTGGTTTCCTTATCCTTCTTTCGACGGTCTTCTCCTTTGATTGCCTCGCTTCCTTCGGCCCCTAGCAAAACACATTTAAGCTCGCAATTATTTAAGGTAGTTCACGGTTTCATGCCACAAAACAAGACCGCGGAGACGGAAACTAGTACCGCGCGAAACTGGCGACTGTTGCTGCTGTTTCTTGCTGAATCTATTTTATCCTGGTATATTGTTGCATGTTGCACTAATGTTGCATGCGATTATATGAAGGATGGAATGCTATAGCTTCAAATGTATTTCAACGATACTTTAAGTTTGTTATAAACTTTTTATCATGTATTTTTTTAATAAATTTATCGCGGGATTAAATATATTAATAATATTATATATGTACATATATTAAATTTTTCTATTATTCAAGATTTATTGTATAATTTGTCTTTCATTTAATAAAATATAATTAATAAAATTTAATTTGTAAAATAATTTTGTTTGTTACTTGTTTTACAATTGTAGGATATATAATTTGTAAAACAATTTGTATACTAATTATGTAATAATTAACAGCACATATACAATCATCTCACTTCTATAATAACTTTACATTTATCATTTACAATTATTTGATTGTAACTAGCTAGAAACTATGAAAATTATAGCTCAAATCATGAAAGATTATTGTTACATGAGAAGTAGATTTTTACTTCTCTGCGCATTAGCTAAACGGCGAGATTTGCGACATCGGCATAAGCTGCAATTTGTTTTCAATGAATGCGACTATAGCGATCGCGGCATCCCCAATGCAGTTTCCTGCTGATCAGCAGAAATTAGCATAGCCAATTTATGTTGGTCTATAAATAACATGTTTATCGTTATAATTTATGTGCATCGCGATGCGCCCTATCGACATTTACGCGAGCCGAGTTTTAGGTCAGAAAGAGATGAATGTGTTTTACTTCTCGCATTGTTTTGTGTAGAAACACACATAGTAATATTTCGATTGCGCTTTGAATCCTCCAATAATCTAAATTAATATCTTAAAGAATGTAAAATCGCGCGCAATTCTTATAAACGTACTTTTTTTCATAAAAATATTGTATTTATTAATTATGTTTGGTTGATACTTTCTTGATTTCTGAGTGTCAAATTAAAAAGATAGCCAAAAATATAATTGTATTGGTAATTTATAAAATAAATACTTATTTTAATGAAATTGTAAAATAAATAGCTCAAATTTGTCAATATGAGAATTGGGAATAAAGATAAAATCACAATACATAACTTTTTTACCATGCATCAGCAATTGATAAAATCAAATGTTAATTAAGATTGTATGCATAAATATCTTATGATAAATTGAATATATATTATATGAATTTGACAACAGTCACATAAATTATTAATTATTTGCATATATATATATATATATATGTATATGTTATACATATATTTAATGATTATTGGACAAAAATATGTATTATGACAATAGCATTTTTGTAAATATTATTTGCTATTATAGAGTGCGGATTTTTAAATATACACATATATATATCACGTTGATTGGTAGACTTTTACTAAATTTTCCTGAGAGACAAGATAAAATACGTATTCAAGTTGGAAAGTTCATAAGTGGAGTCGTACGAGTTCTATCCTCCTTTTTATAGAGCAGACACCTATAGAAAGTTATACTAGATTTGCTATCAAGTTATAGAACGTTCTCGCTCGGGAAGCGATCTGTCGCATCTATCAGGAATATACCGTGAGTTCGTGTATAATGGCCAAAAAAACTTGGTTAACTGCAAAATTGTGCCGCGGTCTCTCGTGGAATTGCGTTGACTCGCGTTTACGCACAATCGATGCATTTTCATCTCACGATTTGCCTCTACGTGTTCGTAATTGCACACGCGATCTTGGTATACGTGCACAAGCGCGCGTACGTGAATACGTTCGCGGATTCGGAAAATGCCAGAGAGAAAGAGAGCAAGAGAAGGTCATATACAGAGAGGCAGAGATGATGCGTGGATCGGAGTTCTCTCTCTCTCTCTTCTCTTCTCTTTCTTTCTCTCTCGCTTTCTCTCGTGTGAATGCGAACGATGCGAGCGGAATAGAAGCGTACGATATGCGGCCATTTGCATACATATAGGGTCATTATAAATATACCGACTCCCTACAGCCGTGTCTCTCCATCGTCCAGCCCATCAGGAGCAGAGGCCGCTCACAAACTGTCCGATTGCTCCGCTTATCCGTTATTGCGCTCGCCGCCTTTGCTGTCACTAGCTCCGCGCTTCGGGACGTTTCCAGGTCTCGACGGTCGTTCCGGCTCTGAACAAGCGTTTTTCATGGATATTATAGCAGCTCCGGTACCTCTCTGCGCGAAACATATCCGGCGAGATTGCACGGCGCACTGGCTGAAGTGTTAATTACGGCGTTATCGCTGCCAGAAGCCACGTTGTTTATTGTACATTTCTTAGTGGATTTTACGGCAACACCATTGCGAAATGTTGTGGATGGTATTCGCGCGAAATACTCTCGGAAGACCGTCAGATATTAGTACAAAAGTGGAATAGATTGCCGCAATTATTTTGATGATTATTTGTTCATATAAAATCACATAATTATGAATTATCTTTGTTAATAATTTCCAGCAATGCAGATAAAAACATACAAAACAAAAATTAGTTAATATTTTTTTTAAATAACTGTTAAAATATGACAAGTCCTTGTTATGTCGAATGAACGAAAAAGAATTCATATTAGATGTATCGCGCTTTGATACGAATGATTCAGCATTCTCCATTGTATCACTGTTAGAGCGTATCAATTATAGTAGAGAAAATATTTCGGCAATGCGCAGAAGTGTAAACACACATGTTGGTTGTGCGGTCGAACGCATGCACGCGATAGATACGTCGATCTCGGTTATCTACAACTCGACGAAGCCGATAAGGGCGCTTCATGTAAAAGCGATAAGTGCGAATCGCTTTGGTCGCTGCGACGCAGAAAAAAGAATTACAAAGCATCGATAGCAAGCGGATGTAACGATATGCGGCATACGTGTGACATGTGAAAGGCCTCTTAATAATGCGTCTACTTCCGCATATTATCGCGGCCTTTGAGAGAGCCACGGAAAAATTTCTCGGCGCTAAGGCACGACAGTAATCTTCCACCAACGGCTGCGTCATAACGCGGGACGCTGCTAAGAGCGCGCTGCGCGGGTGCATCCTATTAACATATTCACCAGGAACGAGTAGTAAACTCTTTTCTTCGCGTACGCGGGCACGAAACGGCGCTATAAATGGTACGTTGATGGGTTTGCGCCGAGCGTCAACGCTTGCGCCCCGAGAGTTAGGGGTAGATGCGCATTACAAATGCTAATGGGGAGCGCATAGTAGATGTTCCGCATAGAATACATTACCGTCTCGTTCCTCAGTCATTAGCCGCGAAAATACGAAATTTCCTGGGCGCAATGTATACACCATGCCTGTCATGCCTGCGAGCCTGCTCGTTGATGGCGACCCGATGGAAAATTGCCGACCGCGAGGACTGTGAATTATAAATGAGTTGCAAATCGCATTTAAAGTTCTTTCAATTGTTGACTTTGCTTTTAATCTATCTTTGTCGCTATGTTTTTCTTTTGCTGTTTACTGGCAACTACATTAGTTATAGTAATTTAATGGAAAAAGTGTATCCTTTATATATATATGATTTTTTATATTTCAAACACATTGATATGCAAAGTGAGAACAGAAAATATAATTCAATAAATATTTCATATAAAAAATAGATCTATTTGAATTTATATATGCACGTAAAAAATATTTAATCAGGTCTGTTCGGTAAATAATAGCAAACGTTTCATTCCAATTCATACATTGTCATATGTTACTTTGGTAATTACATTGCAGAGCACAAAAGCTAATCAAATCTAATACTATAAGCAGTTAAATATATACTGTTATTATTCTATTTGTGTCATGCGGTAGTTATAGAGCAGTTATTTTGACCACAAATGCGAGTGGTTCGTATAAATGTTCTATGCACAAAATATAATTAATAACTTGTTCAGTAATTATTAATTTCAAAAAGACAAAATTTCTGAAAGCATGGCCAGTAAATGCTGTGAGATTGTTCGATGGTTGATGAGAATTTATCGATAAATTAATTACAGGTATATACGTGATTCCTTCCACGACGATAACCGCCAGCAATTTTTAATTAACACGTGCGACAAAGGGAGCCAAATGACCAGTACTGATCGATTCATCGGCACTATAACCACATGCCTTTGATTATATTCTTCTTTTAGTGAACTAACATAGCAATAAAGAGAGAAAAATATTCATATTATCTCCCTAGACTTTTATAATAAAATAAAGAACTTTACTTATAATTTTAAAAATTTTCTTTTCAATTATCGTTTCTCCAATATTAAGAAATGTAGAATCATACTGACGTAATACTGAAATATGAATAAAAAAAAGTAAATAAATTTCAACTGTATTTAAATTTTGTTTTCTCTTCGTAATAAATTATTTGCGTGTGTATCTTGTCCTCGTATAAAAAGTAATATATGTATATATAATAAAAATAATACTTTTAAAATATCGCAATAATCAATAATTTCAGTAGAGAAACGCTGTCACATTTTTTAAATTTATTAAGATACATGAAAACTTTGAGTACATCTTGTATATAGATCTTGTCGTCATAAAATTATGTACGCTTAATCTGAGTTAGAACTCCTTATATATTTATATATATATATAAATATAATATAACAAATAATTATCTATTTTTCGATATCACAACTCTAGAATTGAGCGTCAATAAAAATATTGAGAATTCGTGCCGTCTTAAGAGGATACAAAACTGGATGGAGCGTCAAAAGACGATAGATATACGTGACAACATCAGCAACGGAAGCAACGGTAACTGTTCCCGCACGAGAAACGGCGCTCTGCGCGCCCTCGGTCACGAGATCGTCTGACCTACCCTCTCTTCCACTACCTCGAACGAACGAAGGAACGAGCCAGACTCCCACCCTCTACCACCCACTCGCCCCTCCAGTCTGACAGATCACCCCTCCAGTTACCACCGCCACCGCCGCCGCTGCCGCCGCCGTCGTCGCCACCGCCGCCGCGATACATTGCGATACAGGGTTCTTGTCTCCACGTTACCTACCCTACGTGCAGGACCAGCGCTCCACCAAATCCATAGCCCATTACGCACCAGGCTACGAGAAACCGCGTCGCACCAGTACCCCCGCGCATATATCCGCTTGTTCATCCGCCATTATCATTTTTTATCCGTCGCTTGTAACTCGCGCCGAGACACTTTTTCCCTCACCGTCACGCGCCAACACTTACATACGATTGCCGGCCGCATAAACACAACCTGTACTAGGACGCACGCGTACAAACAACCACGTTTACGATACGGTACGCGCCCCCATCGTTCGCCGGCGCCCCGCTCGAGAAACCTTGCCGACAAACAAAAAGGCGTTCGCGAAAGTGACATTTTTTTTGACAGTGCGTGACGGTAAGCTCGACGATTGTGACAGGTGCTTCGAATGTATCCTTAAGTGATTCTTTTAGTGCGAGGTAACGTGAATTGTTCTAGAAACACGCGCCATCGAGTTAAAATCCGCCCGCAGAATAGTGCTCGTGTCCGTCGGCCGAGAATCTTCTATGGCCTAGCGAGAAATACGAGCATCTGAGATTTTCAGTGATACTAATAATTACAGTGTCGACTTCAAGTTTATACTTTACTATCGTTTCCGAATTCTTACGATGTTGAATTATCGTGAAAGAAGAAAATTCATTTGCATAAAAAAATAAATTACAAGATTTTATGTAAAAATATATTCTGCTGGTGAATAGTTTCGGTATATATCGGAAACCATTTGTTTTGCAGCCTCGGAAATTCAACAATAAACGTTGATTGATATCTGGTTTGTGCCTATCAAGGTAAAAGGATATTTTGAAGCAGCTGCGACAAACCCTAGATAATTCGATTGACAGGATAAGCGCGCACCTGATACCCTACGCAGTCTCTCGTACATCTCGACTTCTTCTCATCGTTTAATCGATTTACTCACCGAATCATGTTCTACTCTTTTGTCTTGATTATTCACTCGTACATCTCGCCGCAAGACGATTAAATTTCTAAACGCACAAACGACGAAGTTCGTCCAATTTTGACATTTTATTTTACGAGTGAAAAACGATCTTTATAAGCAGACGCTTCTATCAGTATGCTTCAGTGTTAACATATAAATAAATATTGGCTTAACATTTCTCGAATTTATGCGTTTGCGACGCGCGGGGCTTACTTAAAATTTACGGCATCGAGATTTCATGAAAACTTCGGCGCGACGTTGACAACGAGACGCAAGGTGAAAGTAGTTGAACTCAAGCTAGTACGAGCCACGTGAAACTGGTCGCTATTTCGCCGGGCCGCACAGATCCTGCAGGCTTGAAAGCCCCTGGTTTCCCGCGCACAGCAAGAGCGAAGCACACACAACTACCCCAACCAACCAACCAACGAGTCGACCCACCGCCACCAACCCCTACACACAACAACTCAACGAAGCATCCCCCACTCTGAATCGCACAACAGCCTGAGCGGAAGTGCTAGTCAGTCGGCGAGCGACCTTCCAACATTACGGGTTAGGTTCCCTCTTTTTCCACCCGTCGTGTCTTTAATCTCATTTGTACGATCGCGAGGACCGGCCGCTTTGTTTGATTTACCCGTGGAGGAAGGAGAGAAAGTCGCCGCAAATACGGATGTTAATCCTCGTACAAAAATCGGAAGTATCCGCTGCATTTCATTTCGTACGTTGTTCGCGCGGCAATCACGTTCGATCAAATTTCTATGATTAATGCCTGTCACACCTGAAAGATATCTAGGAAAGCATTAGAAAGAGAAAACGAAGAAGGTGCTGTTTGAACGATCAAGTGATTACCGTTCTTCCAGGTGTGCGTGTGAACCGCGAACTTCGTATCTTTCCCTGCAACGCATTCGTAAGCGAAAGCCTTCATGCGACGCGTGCAACTACGTTGCAACGAGTGTTGTTCACCATAATCTATTCATCATCTGGAAGATTTTAGTAAATTTACGAAATATACAGTTGCGAGTTACTCGATATACTTACACTAGAGACATATGCTGCAGTATTTTTCATTATAAAGCAAAATACACGTGTTTTATGACTTGTATTGCCGAATCAAGTGACATCGGACATAGATTCGTTATAGATCGTTAAAACACATGCTCTGCTGATTATTAGAGAGAAGATATCATCAGTTTACCGGTTTATACAATGCGATGAAACGTATTCAATTGTTGTACATTACAATCAGCATAACGGTTATCTATGTATTAATTAAATTTTGAAATTGATCTCATCTCTAATTTAATATTTAATAATTGCTTATGCGATTATTTGTCTTAAGTATTCATTTCAGTAAATAAAAATTAAAAGATAAAAATATTTTGAGAACAAAAAATATTGCGGACTTTTCTAATCGCGGTGACGTATTTTATACACAAAAACAAATATATCTGCGATTCGCATTTATACCGGCATTCAAAGAGATTGACATAGAATCTTATCCGAGTCGACCACGTGGCCGTGAAGTGAGCGTCGACTGCGCTAAGAGTATACGGTAAACACATTCCACAAGAACGGGATTCGGTAGAACTCAGCATATTTCGCAGAAACATCTTTTAGGAAATCGTGACAAAAGTGAAGAATAGTTTTTGACACAATCGCATCGCTTTGTGGTGAACAACACAATCGGTGTTAATAAAATAACATTAACGAAACTCGAAAACTGGAAGCATCAATAGCTGCAAACATATTAAAACTCACCTTTTTCTCGTAACATATAAGACTGCAGCAAGAATTGTGATTTTTCACTAATTTATTTAAAATCAGCAGTCTTTCACGTGCGAACGTCAGTGTTGTGATACGAAATCAAGAAATAAAGTCGAAGTGAAGCAATTCAAGTTTTCTTCGTTGATTGCCATCGCCTGATTCAAGAAAATTAAAAACAGATTGAAAATCAGCGTCCGCCACGCGCAAGTCTAGAATTGATCACCCGAAGTACACTGCAAAGTAGCAAAATCCCGCCCGCAGGCAATCGTGAGCTTAAAGAGGCCCAGGTTGACGTCGTTCAGCCAGGCTCAACGATCAACGTCAACAGGACGTATCAACAAGCCCCCCAACAAGGAGGGTGGGTGCAGTGGTGCAGTGGTTGCCGAAGAGCCAGCGAGCTTGGGGTGGCCTCGTCCACAGGCGCCTTGGCACCGAGCGCACCGGGCCCCGGGGCTGCGGTGGTGGGTTGCCTGGTTGGGGTGTACCCGTGTTCTCCCTCCTCCACGGGGCCCAGGGGCCCCCTAAATCATCATCTCCAGGCTATTCCGAATCAACAACAGCCGATCGGCTGCCGTGCCTGTTGCTGCGTGCATAGCAATCACCAGCCAACTTCGGTTCAACTTACCAGTCAGCGGGGCGGTCTATCGCTGAGGGTAGCGAGGGTGGCGTCCACCACCTCCGTCCGAGCCGCCCCCTACGCCCATCCCCAGCACCAGGGGCTGGGGCAGGAGTGCAGGTAATAATAAATCATTAAATATACATTGTAGCTTCACTTCGACACGTATATTATTCCTTACTACTACTACCACTACTACTACCATTACCACTACTTCTACCTCTACTACTACCACTACTACTACCACTACTACTAGTGCTACTGCTACGCTTCTACTCTGCTCGTCGTCGTCGTCGGCAGTGTACTTGACAAAAGTAATATAATAAAAGTAACGATCTATACGCGTAGTAGCACGCCGAAATTAAGAGAAAAATATATAAAAAAAAAAAAAACACCGTTGATGGAGTAAAAAAAGTTACACAAAACAAAAAACGCACGAAAAAGGTGTAGGGAGGAGACGGGGGCATTGGGTGGAGGTGGTGCGCACATCCTCGGCAGCCCGATGCTGTTCGTCCCGTTCACGGTACCCACCTTCCCTGCGACGCATCATCAGACGACTCATCCTGCGCATCAGTCACATCATCAACAACTGCAGGCCAACACTCAGAATCCGGTGCAGCAACCGCAGCAGCTCACGCAGCTGAATCAGCTGAGTCATCTGAATCATCAGGGCATCGTGCCGGCGACGACCAATCAGCCAACTATACACAGCACCAGCTGTTCGCCGCAGCAGCAAGCAACAACACCGAATAAGGTAAAAGATTGTTCGATTGCTTGATGCGACTGTGTGCAAAAAGAATTTTACAAAAATATCCAAACATTGCTTGGGGAATAGATTTTACAGTGATTGAGACGCGGCAAATATCATAATAATACTGTTTTGTTGAATTTCGCTCATATATACGTTAATTATATTAGACACGCCAATGTGTTAGCAGAAGAGCTATTATAATCAACAGGGCGCTACCGCATAGATAGTGAAATAATGGCTGATTATCGTATATAATGTGATTATCTGCATATAAGTAGATCCGCGCGATACAAAAGCGCTTGATTTTAAAGCTTTTAGTTTTCTCTAATGCAATGGAATACATTTAAGTCATATCGATGACAATTCTAATAAATCTTATCATATTAGCCGTTACTACCATCAATAAAACTGATTGCATAATTTATAAAATAATGGTAAAATATATAGCTCATTAGTTATAGTAATTAAAAAGTATTATGTGCAAATCTTAATATCAGTGTCAATTTATCATTGCGTGCTATTACGAGAAGCTCCACAATTTAAATATAAAAATATTTCATATTTTTTATATATTAAAATAAATATATAAAATACTCTATAATTTAAATATTAAAAATTCGAATTTCTCTTTCTCCAATTAAAATTTATCATAAATAAATAACATTAATAAAACAGCTACTAAATATATTGCTACGTATGCAGATATACACACATTTCTTGATTTTTTTCCATCTAAAAGAAATGCAATTTTAATATATTAAAATTAAAAAAGGAGGCAAAAATTGAATTACACGTCTCCTTCAAACGTGAGGTAAGATATAATGGCGCAAATGTGATATATTTAAAATGGATAATCACGTTTTATCAGCAGTGTCTATTAACATTAATACAAAATTAAAATATCGAATATGAAAAATCATGTTCGTGACATTAATCGTTTAATATTCCAAAATTGTGCGACATGTAGACATTAGCGTAAATTTTCTAGATGCACCGTATATATGAAATGGGCCAAATGTTCCCATGAAAATAATGCAATATCCGTGTCGCGTTTAATATCGTTCGTAATATCAGTATCGCGATACAAGTTTTCGAAGCGCGCTAATAGATATTTATTAACATTGAGGCCGACAGCCACGATCTATAATCTATATGCATATAACGAGGAGGATTTCCTTTCTGGCCGTTTTACGTATCCGAACGACCTTTTTCTTATCGGTATCGCCCATGGTGTTAGGATTGTTTCTTCATTTTTCTTGCCCACGCTTCCTCGCAGCTATGCGCTTTTATTATCCTGGCGTAGATTCAAGTCAATTTTCTTTAGCAAGCCATAACTTGCCGGAAGATTCTCTTGAGAAGCACGGCGGCCGATGCGCCATAGAAGACATCACGGGGTTGGCAGCAGGAACACGGTTTAATTCTTGAAATCTGGCAATCCACGGGTGGTGTTTCCTTTTCCGGAAGTCCGTCTCCGTATAGCACAGTTTGAAAAGATCCTCAACCCTTTCTGCTTTTGGCGCCGCCACGATAAGATGTATTGCGATTTCGTGCAAATTATCAATTATAATATGCCGAACACTGAGAATTATTACAAAGTATAGGCCTCTCTTCTTAGATAAAATATTATATTATATTAACTTATATCATTAATTCTATTTCTATCTAAACATTATAATTTATTTTTATATTAATATTAATTTTATAAATATAGAATTGCATATATTTTCTTAATATATAAATTAAAAATTTACTAATCTTTGCGATAGCACGAAAAAAATGTTAAATTTACTTGCAGTTCTAAATAAAGCATATATTGAAAGAAATTTTCATGCTTGAAAGAACTCTTTAAAGATATTCTTTCAGAATTTATCTCATTGTCAGCGATGTCGAAAGATTAATAGATCCCAAATTAGTGAAAATGTCTACGTATATTTAACATATGCTATGTGAAACGTTTGATCAATAAACGATGTGTGAAGTGACTCTTACGTCACTCTATGTTCATTGTGTTGAATACTACACATTTCTCCATTATGCCTATATACATATAAATACGCGTCGCGTAGTACACGTGAAAATGTCGCTGACTTAATATACGTAGCGAAGCCTCCCATACGTGTATTATTACTGGCAACGTTTACGAATTATATACGTGTATGTACTATATAATTTACGTAGCAGTGACATATACTCTGTTGTATACATATATGTGCGTTATATATGCAAGTCACGACATCCGTATGTATTACAAATTCAAAGTGTCTACACGTGACTGTAAAATGTGTACACACTCTATGTACATCGTTTCTTGAACTACACGTATAAATTTCTATAAACTAATATTACTGAATGTGCTCGAAAGAGATGAGAAATGTTATAATTCTTTTTACACTATGATTTTTATATAAATAAATATAAATGCCTTATTTTATGCAGAATTTGTTGCGCATTGTCTCTCTCGTTTTATTTTTAAATTGATCATATGATGACTCTGTTTCTCAATTCTACTATTTTACTGCCTTAAATGAGAATTTAGCTGTTTCAAAATTAATCCACGTTCAATTAAAGATCGGAGCTCTGCAGTTTTTTCTCTTATATAAATATATATATATATATATATACTCGTATATATATCATTGTCGTCTATTAGAGATACATATGCCTACACACATATATAAATTTATTACGGGATGTATTTAAATAATACAATATCTATAATTACATGTGATATCTGTTCAGAGATAGTATTTTCCTGCACGTTATAATTTTTATTATTTTTTGAATGCAAAAAAGTACGAGCAAAATAAATATAGTACAAAATATATCAAACTGACAATGAGATCAACTGAGATTACATCTGTACATAAATTATGTACTATGTCTCTCTCTCTCTCTCTCTCTCTCTCTCTCTCTCTCTCTCTCTCTCTCTCTCTCTCAGCATTTAATAATTTAATATTAAATGCCATTTAAAATGTGAGCATAATTATCGGTATCGAAGGAAAATTCGTAGAAAAATATCTTTGCAAAATAAGCGGAAGACGCTTTCTCGTGCAATAAAGGGTTACAACTTCGCAGGTAGGCCTTTACGGAAGACCGAAGTATGAAGAAGCAATGAGGGGGAGGGAGAGGGAAATACCAGAATTTCTAAAGCGAAGGAAATAGCTGCTATCCAGGTGGGTGGGCACGGGAAGCAGGAAGACTTTGAGAGTTGTTCGCGTAACTTTATTAATTAAAGACCGTTAGTCCTTGTTGCTCGATACACCTTATATAGCCACGGTCATGGTTCTCTCGTACAAAGAACAAGCCTTCTTGTCCCTTTTCCTCTCTCTGTTTCTTGGCGCCTCCGTCAACGCGCTTATCCACGTATTGATCATCGTCACTGTCCATTGTAATAAATAGTATTTTGTGTTATTCTTTTTCACGTATTATCGATTTTTTCTCGCATGCGTAAACAATCTCTTTTAATATGAAAATTTTAATCTGTTCTTTTCTTTGCATTGCATAATAATTCAAAATGTGTAACTATTAC
This sequence comes from Lasius fuliginosus, assembly GCA_949152495.1. NCBI lineage: Eukaryota > Metazoa > Arthropoda > Insecta > Hymenoptera > Formicidae > Lasius > Lasius fuliginosus. The sequence continues at coordinate 12,809,687 of OX424444.1, forward strand.
ATTTTCGCTTACGAATAACGATAAATGGCAGAATTATGTGTTATAACTAATAAACGACATTAATTGCAATATTATTATTTTTTAGATAGTAATGTCGTTATTTTGGAAACATTAATTACAACTCTGTACAAAATAAAACGATTATCAAACTTTTATATTTAAACCTTTCAGTTTAAGTTATATAAGAGAGTATCATCTTATTAATTAAATTATTGGTTCCTGATAAGTACACTTCTCATTATGCTAGTAAGCTGGAAAATTAGTAAGAAACTTTAGGAAAGCAAACTCATTAAGTACGTTCCTAGATGTTATTATCAGAAAATAATGCAAAAATACAAATAAAAATAACTGCACTTTTTGGTATTTTTAGTTAATCATTTTTCAATGTTATGTTATCAATAGTGTAACTGTATGTATCAAAATAGTGTAACAATAAATCTATGTATGATGTTTTGAACTCTCTTATTTTATTTCAACTAAATATACAATTTAAAAAATACTATATATGTTATTTGTATGTGTGTAGAAATAATTCTCTTAAAAATTTATAGTTTTGGAGTTACAACATTTTTAATTGGTACTGTTGAATTATTCCTTAGTCAGTGGCATTTTTATCGTTTATATTTATTGTCGTACAGAAAAGAAGAAATATAGGCTGTGCGTATTATTTTAAGCTACATAACGCTTTATTCTTTTTTTCTTTACCAGTATAATCAAATTATATAGTTATGTTGTTCTACGTTGTCATGATTCAATGTAATATCGCGTGTCCACAAGGTGTTAAACTGAGAGACAAGTACTGAGCGTTATCGAAGGTGCTTTCCCATATCATAGCAAAGAAAAAGGCGTCTCATTCGCGCCACTTCATCTTCTCATGTTCTTCGCATTGCCTCTGACTCCACAGCTTCGACATTCATCATCGTCACCATCTATCGCCGTTTTTCGCGCAAAGAAAATATCCCACGATTGCCGCACAATATCACGCCATATGTGAATTCTTGTTATGCTATGCGACGCTCATTTCCGCTGTTGAGTTTCATTAGCACCGCTGTGCGGGAAATATCGTGCAGGAAGATAATTATGAGTTGGCCAACAGACGTAATGAAAAGAGTAACAAAGACGCATCCGACAGAAGATAATCGGCTGGTACTTGTCATAATTACAAAATTGCTTTTCGCATGATAAAAATGTGTTGCGGCAAAGAAGATAGTGCAAAAGGAACTCATTATGAGGGTATATAGGTTGGACCATGTGCCAGCCTGCCTACCTGTGCGTGCGAAAACGTTAGGAGGGGATGCGGATGGAGGGTGTTAGTAGAGCCGGTGCCGGCTGAGTGGGACATTCGCGAGGGTGGTGTGCGGAGGTGGCCTCGTGTTTTCAAGGGAAAGCGACGCGGAGGTTGCTGGTGATGGCCAGGGGGTGCGCCGCACGGGGAGAAGATCAAAGTACTGGAGATGATTTCATTACGACACGCCACTCGTCTACTACGTTGAAATATCAAAAGAGTGGCGCGAATCTCAGTGAATCTCACACAAGTATGGCAGTCGGCGACGCGATCCGGCGCGCGCGCGGAAGTTTTCTGCACAATGCGCTCTTCTTACCGGGCTAAAGAGACTGGCAAAGCACACGGAGTAGAAGAAGGGGTAATACAATGCTAAGAAAAAGTCGGTGCACGCACGAGGCAACCTTTCGCATTTCTGATTTCAAACTCTGCTCTATTTATCCAGAGGGAGGAATATTATTAGCTCAAGCTGCTATTGTCGAAATAAATTCGGCCGTTGCTGGGTGCAAACAAATATCGAAACTTGTTGCTCTATTATATTTAAAAACTTTAGATTGATGCGTAATCAATAAGCATATAGAAATCGATTATTATGTGAGCTGTTTAAGATGCTATTGATTTGTTGCGGGAAACTCAGTTTAATATCTTCAATGGATTAATATAGGTATTCTTCTTCAAAGATTGTAAAAGCTAATTAAATAAAAATTTGCTTTGCCCTGTAAAGAGAATAGAAAACATTTAGGCATTATTATATTGAGCAATTTGTTTGTGCAAATGTAATCTATCTATCTCACCATGATTTATTAGAATACAGAATTTGCGGTAAACATATGACAACATTTGCATTAGTTTGTTATTTTGCACACGCTTTTTGTATAAAAATTCTATATTAAAATATAAGAAATAAAAAAAATCCAATTTTCACAACACATATACAAAGCGCAAGAAGAAATACAAATTTACAGAAAAATCGACTGAGTTTATTGTAAATTAATATACGCAACATTTTAAATTGTTAATTATCTTCACCATAAATTAATTCAATTATTATCAGAAAGATTTGATCAAAAATTTTAAACATACGTTGAAACTAGATTAAATTGCTTTCGCCTTGTTTTTAATTATATCGAACTCAAAACTCGTTAAATCCGGCACACCTTTGACCGATAGAATAAATTTTACAAGCCTTTGTATTTTTAATGTCTCTATTTCGACCTTCCATCCATTCGCCGTTTATCACACCCTATCTCGTACGAGTTTAACGATGAGCACGGAGGAAATCAGAATCGCGTTTGGTATTGTCCGCGAGATGCGCCGCGCAATTTTTTGTGATTTCAATATGCGATAATATTCTCAGATCGATGTGCGAAAGTCGTTTAGAGCTTTCTCTTTTCCTCTCTCTCTCTCTCTCTCACACCCGTGCGATCGTGTATGCGCATCGAAGGGTATGCCGGCCGGATGAGCCAGTAATTAAAACGAAATTCGTAAAAAAGAACGGCCGCACACGGCACACGTAATGCATACAACATAATGGATACAACGCACAGCGGGGGCCATCATAAAATTTTACAAATGAGCGTGTGCCCAAGCGGCGCGGCTTACGTGAAGGGCGGACGCGGGGGAGACACAAGAGCTCAAAATAAAAAGAAAAAAAAGCGATGTGCACCAAAAGCAGGGGCAAAAGCCACGCCGAATAGCACTACGTTGCGCGTTGGCGGTGCTTGCCCTTTCTCCGCTTCCTCTATTTCCTCTTTGCATCTCCGGGACCGTAGCGCTCCCGCGTACCGCAGATACAAACAAACAGCAGCGGGTCATACAGACAAAGTAACAAATGCCGGACATTTACATTTAGCAGCGAGGGTTCTGCCACGCCGAGAGCCCTCCACTCATCCCCCCACTTCGTTAGCAATCTCCTCCGCGCTTTTCGACGATGTCTCTCTTTCTTTCGTTCACCAATCCAATCCGCGTTTTCTTCCTCGCTCCCGCACATGAATCGCTTGCATCCGGTAACGAGGGCGCACGTGTACGCAACTTATAATATGTACAGCTCTCGTGCACAGCGCACAGCCCGCCGTTAGTTTTCCGGGCTTCTCGGCACTTGCAAATTTTTCACTTTTAAATGTTAATTTCTATGTAATTGATGGCACTTCCATCGCACCTCTCAATGCTCTCGTTGATATCCTTATCGTTCTATCTGACAGTTTTTTACTGTAAAACAACTGTTGTACTAGCGCTAACCTATCTATATAAAACGGCATATTGCAATCAAGTTTGCATATTCTATTTAAAAAATTTTCCTCGAATTGTCTTTTAATATAATCGTCTTTTGTGAAAAATAGACTACAGAACTCAGGTTGATGCATGTAAATATATCTATACTGTTCGATTTTTTGACTGTGCTAGTTTTGTCTGGAATAAGTAACGATTTATTCGCTCCAATAATTCCTAACATTTGTACGTGACTTTCATAAAAGACGTAATCATCGCGTGAAACTGATCAGTAGAAGCTTTAAAATTTTAAATGCATAGGGCGCGGCGTCTGACAGGAAACATCTAACTGACCTCGATTTTCGAAATTTAAATCAACGATCTTTCAAGAAAAAAAGAGCGATAAATGGCTGGAATGCCAAATAAGAATATATTATATATATATAATAATTTTATTTAATAAGGAGTATTATTTCTGTTTTTCTAAATAAAAACTAAAATGGAATATAATTCTATTTTTGATAGTCTGTAAAAATTAAAAAATATAAAAGAAGAAAGAGAAATTGTTTAAAATAAAAGTTATATATACAGGGGGTGTCCGGTAATAATCGCCCCACCCATTGTGTGCAGATAGAGGATTAAACCGAGTAGGAAAGTCCTCTACCGTTTTGCGATCTTCAATAATTAATGAGAAATTAATTTAAAAAGATCGGCCAAATCCGCGCGAATATAAGCGCGGAGCGAGAAATGATGTATATACATTTATTTTCTACGCTCGTAGAAAATGAATGGAACTACACCGACGTTATAATAGCGTGTGTGAGTAAATAAAATGTATGAAATAAATTTGTGTGAGTAACTATAAATTGAGACATAAATCACATGCGATAAGAAACTCGATGACAGATGGACATGCGGCTAAACGATTATTATGACACCTTCGATGTGATGTGCGACACCGAAACAATTGAAGGTCGTCGAAAAAAGTATCAACAGTATTTTGTTTTGTTTTTTCTGCGTACCGAGTTCGAGCGGTGCTCGTCGAGCATGCCTTATTAGAGTGAGAGGATGCGAGGAGGATAAAGAAGGATACGAGCAGAGCTCGCTCGAGCGTGCCTTTTAAAAAAAAATAGAGATAACGCGAGAAGGATGCGAGGAGGATAAAGAAAGATACGAGAAGAAAATCGAGAACGCCAGTAAGACGAATCTCTCTTTTCTATTAGATTAGAGAATCGAACGACTTTGATTATTGGTCATCGCTCGAGGAGTCCGCGTGGAGTATTTAGGTCAGGAAATTCGGCATGACCGATAAACCGTGAGACTTGTCAATGCATCTCCCAAACTACGATTTTTTTATTGAACTATAATAATAGAATGACTATGATTTGGCTACCAAGCGATGACTCCGCGCGGATTAATTAATACACATTAATACATATGCTAAGAAAACCCTTGCTTGCATCTTACCATCTCTATTCCCCTTCTAAATAGCAATTTTAATATTCATACAACTATTTGTCGATTAAATTTTATATAATTATATGACAAATTGCGATGTTAAAAAGTTTTGCGATGTTAAAGGGTTTTGCGCTGCGAACCGATTGCGCGTTTAATACAATCGGCATTGTAAACTTTACGCAATGCATCGTCTTTATTTCAATCAAATAATCAAAATTACTTCGAGAAATGATTGCAACTTTATCGCATCGTGTCCAGATTGGCAAATGACAGAATCGCTTTCATTCTCTGAGCATACTGCACATAATGTAGCATGTTCGTTAGCAATTAAACGAATTGTACTTGTTATATCAAAATCATTCAATTAATTAAACTGATGAGATTGACATTGTGTTGCAATATTTATGATATTTGGCAATGATTTTCGTATTATACACGCTTATGTCTCTTCTTGCCCCGCGCTTATATTCGCGCGAATTGACCGACCTTTTATAATTAATTTGTCATTAATTATTGCAAAGATCGCAAAACGGTAGAGGACTTTTCTACTCGATTTAACCCGCTCCACCTGCACACGATGGGTGGGGCAATTATTACCAGACACCCTGTATATACATATAGCTAACATAAACTTTACAAAATAAATTTTATATGAATTGATAAAGATTTCATAAAGATTCTTATTAAATATTTTTTATTTATTTGATAACATTTTTAATAAAGTTGGATAAGAGATCAAATTAAGTTTTCTAATTAATTCTTTATAAGATATTATTAGAAAACGAATTAAGATTTTTCACAGTATTGGATGAAGCGTCAAGATAATTTTAAGCAAAACTGACACATGATACTATCAATTATGCTAAACAGCATGCTTAAATTCCGATGTCCATCGAGCAATACCATGCTACGAAGTACGTCGTGCGTGATCGGTAATTCGATCAACATGGTAAACGTGACAGAAAATTGATGTGTTCCGTGTATCCAAGTAGGTAGATATCTGAACGATATCTCTAGCTAATACTGACAACCGATCCTTAGCCATTCAGAGAATAACGGATATGCTTGGCTGCTTGATAACTACGAGTGTCCAATTATTTCCTGTTAGCCGTCCGATTGTCGTCCATTCCGATGCAATGATACTTCTACCTTCGAAATAAGCGATGCAACGATGGCGTCGCCTCCGACAACTCCACTTAATATAATTATAAAGTATCGATCCAATTCTGTTCAAGTCAAAGAGGGTTGAAAGTAGAAGATTACTAAACGTTTTGACTAAAGTAGTAGATCTTTTAATTTATCTTGTATTCTTGACATATCTGCAACAGTTTCCCGTCTGTAATAATTTATTCTAATTAGTATATATGCATGTGTACTAAATAGCTAACATGTTGATACGAAAATCTTTGCATTAACCGTTAAACTCGACACAAACTTAACTCATACGCGTGCGGTGGTCCTTTCTTCGTAACAAATATTCATTATATATTCGTTAAGACCTCTATTCATTATGATATAATAGGAAAATTTCTTTCAGTTAAATGAGGCGCTTGCGATCGTTTGTTAAGTTGATCGACGTCGTATGACGTATATCCGCTTCGCATGGTAGTTTAACAAAAAAAAAAAAAAAAAAAAAGAAATACGAGGCAGAGAAAGCAGCAGAAAACAAAACGGCGCCGACTAAAAGAGGTCGGAAGGGGAAAGAACGTGGGCAACATACGAGGGTTGAAGGGTGGAAGTGGGCGTTGGGCGGTGGCGGCAGAGCGGTGGAGCGACTCGTTATGCACGAAACGCATTACTTTTATCTCGGGCAAGCCGAGAGTGGCGCCGAATTGCAATCAATTTTTTGTCTTTCTTCTTCAGCCGTACTCATCGCTCACCCTCTGCCTCACTCAGCCCCATTCTATCCGCGGTCCACTCCGGTTCCGTTCCTTTTGGTTCCGTTCTGAACTGATCCGTGCCTGCACCGCGCCGGGCTGTGTTTCGTTCGTTCGTTCGTTCGTTCGTTTGTTCGCTCGCTCACTCGTTCGTTCGTCCGCTCATTCGTTCAGGATGGCTGGCTGGCGTTACCCCATGCAACCGGAATTTGCATCCGGGATCCCACTATTTGCATTTCAATTCCGCGAGACTCTCGCTACCGCTGCCACCGCCGCCGCCGCCGCTGCCAAACGGCGGGTACAAACATAAATACGAATTCAAGGGTCCACAGGCTACTATATACCGCCTGACATCGCTGGCGATTCGGTGCTCTTGTTACGCCTAGTTACTGACCACCATCCGATTCCCTCTGCACCACTTATCCATTATCAAATCAAGGAAGGAAGCTCGAAATATCAATGAATCGAAGTACGACAGATTGCTTTTTAGCGTCTATTGTTAAATAGAGATATATCTTTAATATATGTTTCTTTTCTTATCAAAATGTTTTCAAAGATTTTTTTTTTAATGCTTAAGCACATTCTGTAAAATGCTACACTTTGTAAAAAATAATAAAACTTGTCAAATTGTTGTATAAAAATTAATTTAACATAATATTTGCATCTTTTTGCAGTATTTATAGCACATGCAAATTATATAAAAATTGTTTTAAACAGTACGATTTAATTTAATACTGTGTGTTAGCTCTGATTATTATATTATAATACAATATATCTCGTAGTCAAACATCTAGCTTTTAGAAATGCATGATTTGTTATAAAAATCGCGGATATAAATATAAATAAAAAAAGTTATTCACAAATGCAAAAGTTTATTTTTCATTAATGCGAGCACAATGCTCGCAATTAGAAGCGAATTAGTTTAGTTGGCGTTAAAAACGCTAACACCACATACGTAGCATGGTTCTAAATATTGTAGCATGGTATATTCCATAATTTATTTACGCCGTTGAAAAAGATTTATCCATGTATACAGCATAAATCATTTGATTATAATTAGCAGCATATACTATACTTGAATTCTGCAGCGACGTTAAATACCTTTAAAAAAAGTACTTTAACCACATATATTCTATTATAAATCTCATAAACTTTATTCAACAAATGATTAATATCTTTTAACCTAATGTTTAAAGTTCAGAGACAGTAGTATTCTGCTGCGGTAAATTATTTTCGTAGATATATCTCTTTAAAAGTCCAAGAGGATCAATATTGTCGTTTATATTTTGTTGCAATATCACAATACATAAAGATCAAAGTAATAATCCATTAAATAATCCAAGAAGTCGTCGAGCTATCTTAAATTGTGCATATAATTTTTTTCCGCGATATTTCACGTCAATAGAGCATCCGCATTCGCGTCTCATCTTCCGCGAATAAATCTTCGCGTAATCGTTCCATATGGTCGCATAGCAAAAAAACACTAATGCGACGCTTTTCCTAACGTGTCCACATCGGAGCACCTACATCCGGTGATTTATCGACGCTGATACATGATAGTAGCCGCGTATCGCATCGGTATAACTAACCCCTTCATTCCGGTGAGGCCCCTAAGGCGATGCTCTCTTCGCCGCTCACGGTCCGATCGATCACATATACTTGCTCTCTTGTGTTGCCGCCGCCTCCGCTCTTTCACTGTCGCTCTCACCTTCTCTCGTGCGTCGAGTTGGCCGATCGTGATCGTCAAAGGGTCGCTCACTCGTAATCAGTCGTGCGAGGGCTCACGCACGTTCTGCCGCGACTATCGGGGTCGTTAACCCCCACCTTCTCCGCGCCCTTTCCGCGCTATTCCACCGGTCGATCTCTCTGCAACAACATGCAGACCCTCGTCCAGAGTCGATGCCTGCCCTCGAACCCCTTTCACGGGCAGCTGGATCTCAGGTGAGACGTGAACGAACAAAAGAAAATAAAAGAGTAGGGATAAAAATAAAGATCATGGAGGAGAGGTATCCGTGCGTGTAAAGCCATTCACTGAATTCGCGGGTGGATCGTGGATGCTTAGCATTTTCCATAGTCACGGATCCGAAATCTTTTTAGAGATGTAAACGTCTGCTGTTGCTTGATTTTCTACGATACGAAGCAATATTAAAGAAAATTAAATGAGAAAAATTTGTAATATTAGCTCTATTAAATGTATCTTACATACACACATACACACAGACTTTGAACAAAATACAAAATTGTTATGTTTAAAACTGATTTATTCATTCGTTTATTTAGAAATATATATATAATGTAACGCTTTTTTCCGCTCATAGAAGCACGCATTCGCTAATAAAGTAAAAAAGATGTGGATCTCGGTTTTCTACAAAAATCGAGAAACACAGTTGTTTGGTGAGTCTTAAGCCGTTTCTTGTGATCGCAGGTGTATCCTAGTAACGTATCATCTCGCGTCGACCATTGCGGAGAGCCACGGGTTTTCATCGTGTTATCCTTTGCTTCCCTTCGGCATCCCGTTCCACCACCTTGTCGCGGAAAAGTAGCGACGGTAGAAAACTGAGGGCGGTGGGAGTAGATTGCAAATGAGAGCTTTTGCAGTGGCTATATTTCTTGCTGAGGTTTTTAATCCTGCGTGCAATGCGATGCCGGCCCGACAGGCAGAACCGTCCGAGCTTTGCTCGGTCTTTTCTCCTTTTTTTTTCCTTTTTCTCTCGACCCGCTGGTTACCACCCTTCTCTCCGTCGCCTTTGCCTCACTCGAGTTTTCTTTTGGCGTGACCGCTCTTTCTGTCAAGTGCTCGTCGCGTATAAAATATTTGCTCGTATTGTATTTGCATATTTATATATGTATAACTCGGTGCATGATAAAAGGTTTGTATGTCGGTTGTGTCCGTTAGAACGATTCCAGACAGTGATATTTTATTATATGTTTATGTGCGCGCGCTTGTATATCAAGATTGTCAGTACAATTCTAGATAAATATCACTGTAATTTGACCAATGTGATATCAGCGTGTAGTGGCGACTATCATGTAACATGTGCGCGTTTGAAGTCATATCTTGCCAAAATTATGAAACATCTGACTCGTCTTTCATTATGAGTGGAGATTCCCATCTCGACAAATGCATCCAAAAGTATCCAAATAGTTTTATGAAGTGCGCTAAAATAAGAAGACAAATTAGAACAGCAATCTTTATTAAATCAAGCTCTCCCATATGTCACATGTTTTTCCGATATTTAAAAATATGAAAACTATTTTACAGTAATATAATATATTATATTTTGTTTTTTTGCATTGTTTTTTTGAATTTTGAATTGGAGAAGCAGCAGCTATCGTTGATTCTAAAGGTTACATAGCTCCTATTACTAACCAACGTAACCGAGCACGAGTAGTTAGGGTATAATAATGATGATATACATGCCCCAATTGTGTCGGTCATTGTGTATTATGTACTTACATATAATATATAATATATATATATATATATATATATATATATATAATTGATGACAAAAATAATATGAACCCTATTAATTTGAACACGTTATAGAAATAAATATTGCTAACAATATACATATATGAAAAATACAAATTGTTTTATTTGCGATAAGAAACGTAATTACAACTGTAATTACGGAGACTACGAAATACTTTTAAGTAACAAAGGCAAAGTGCAAGAGCTAAAATATTAATTTTTAAATAATTTCTAAAAAATCTTTGCATGTCAGTCCATTAAAATATTAAACTGGATAATGTAAAATTTTTTTATCATTCTATTTTCTATATTATTATTTTAAATTTAATCATTACACATGGCGGATGTTTTAAATAAAGAAAGAAATAACACAGATTTATACGGTTAATGCGCTTTCGAAACAATCGTATTTCCATCGTACAATTCATCCGTTTACGAGTTTTCTGCGTCGCAGCTAACGTTTGTCTACGAGACATATTTTCTGGTTTGCGAGGATGTGATATCTCCTATGGGAAAAGCTAGAGCACCTGCTTGCTCCCAAGTTGGTCCTAACGCAATATCATGCGCGTTGTACTAGAAACTAGCCATTCGAAAACTATTGCACATACTACGTATATGGTTTGAAGATAAGTGTTATCGTAAAATTTTTTTATATATTATAAAAGAATTACCAACATATCAATTTTGATTCACACATTAAAAAGATAAAAAAAAAATTATCAAAATAATATATTTTTTTCACTAAATTACATAAGCAAACTATATATTATTTGTAATAATTAAATAAAATATTCTCTATTTTTCAATACTTATTGATTATATTTATGATTAAATGTACAGAATATATAATAAAAGAGAGGATTAATTCTCTAAATACATAACTTTTCATAATTTTTAATTTTTAAATACCAATAAAATATATTCGAAATTATTTTGATTATTTTAATGTAAAACTTGCAACATAATGTTAAATAACGAGCAACAAGATGTATTTAAACAATTCAAAATTACAGTTCTTCGAATACATTAACACACCAAAGGAGCTTTATACAATAATCAGATAATTGTTAGCCAAGTCCAAATTTATTTCATCAATATACAGTTGGCTTTCAGTGTTCGATGATAATAGGATAATCGATGAAACTGTCACCTCGTACAAGAGGCGTTTCGATAGGCGGGATTCTGCCGTATTTCAACGAGACAAACCAAAGCCACAGTACGCAGCGTTAAATAATTGCTTGGTATCCGTTCGATTCTCGAGGGTGATTCGAATGGTAAGGTTGTCGATGGAACGAGGATGAAGGGAGGTTGCACGAAATGGAAAACCACGAAAAAAATTGAAGCAACAAAGAGGCAGAAAAGAGGAGTGAGGGAGCGAGAGAAAGAGAGATAAGCGATAAACGAATCAACGATCGTCAGCCACAGGCTAACCACCGATCGAACCCGGTCACTCGACGCCAACGAGAAATTGAAAATGGAAATGTTTAATTGCCCGAAAATACACAAAGCGTGCTTTGATGCAACGTTTTATATTTTTCGGCACATCCCCCAGTAATCATCCAGGTTAATACGTTCTATCAAATGGATAGATCATCAAAGAAAGCATGTAAGAAGAGCAAGAGACTTTTTGTAACTAAACTTATCAATTAAATAAAATTATTTATTTATATATCTATCGATTATTACGAATGTACAAGGAATTTTATACAAATATTTAAAAAGTTATAATAGATTCCTAACGAATAGGAAATGCCTGGCTGTTGCAACGTGATAAATAGACCACGCGATAGAAGGGAACGAATGGAGAATAGATAAGATTGGAAAGTCTCTTGAGAAATTGCCATAGACACGAGAATGTGACGAAGGCTCGAATCCTCTTAAGCCAAGGATAAATACAGGAATCTTGTTATTTCGCTCAGCAACCGAGAGATCTTCCTCATGGTAGGACATACATTAACCCTATACGTATTTATCTTCCGGCACTAAAGCGCGTTACGAGTACTTCCTTCCACGGAATATCAGCCAAGTTAATTAACCATGTCAAGAATCGAGTGATGGCACACACATCAGTATACATAATAGAATTACATTTAACTGCATGCTCTCAAATTGAAGCCCCAACATAATTAGCAAATACCTTATTAAATCTAAATTTATTTAAAATATATATTTTGTTATACGTTATTATATTTTTAAAATTAATTAATTATTTATTAATACAAAATTTATGTCCTTCTAAAAAATTTTATGCTGTAATAAATATCGAGACAGTTAATTTAAATCATCACTTCAATTATCATAATCCTCGCGAAACATTCTTTAATTTACGAAGATACGTTATCCTACCGCGCAACAGAAAGGTCTCCTGGAGCGTGTCTTCAATTTTACCTAATAAAATGGGACGTAGCGCCTTGTTAAGCCACCCTTTGGCGCTTGCTAGTAAATTAATGAGCTCACTGCAACACTACACCGTGCAAACCCTTATACCATCCCCCAACCACCCTAAGGCCCACCTTCTCTCTACACCACTGCCAGTCTACCCGCTTTGCGCTCTGCTTGGTCTACTCTCGAAACCAGCATTAAATCATACATCAGCGTACGATGCGGCCAGGAGTGACGAGAAGGGGTTGAGGAGAAGGAGTAAACTCGGGAAAGCCAGGACGAGTGTAGAGGTGTCGCATCTACTAATAATCAACCAGAATTTGAAATTCTGCGTGGTTTATGGTTACGGAGGGAAGTATGTACCAAGAATTATTGCAAAATTTAATCGCTTCAGCGAGATGATAATATTTGATGTAACTGAATCATAAATCAAGTAACGAGTTTGTGTATTACACAGAGATAGATTTGATGCAAAAGACTCTATTAATTGGTAGTAATATCGATTTACAGTTACATAAAGAATAAAGTTAAAATTATTTAAAATAAAAAAATTTTATCGTAATCTTTTGTCATTTACCAATTTGAACGAATTCGAATAAATTGCGCAATAGTTATAAATTATATATATATATATATGTGTGTGTGTGTGTGTGTGTGTGTGTGTGTGTGTGTGTGTGTGTACTTTTATGTTTTTTATTTTATTTATTCGATTAATACGTAATATTATCTAATATTACATAAGTTTTGCTAAATTCAAGTGCCGATAAATTTTTTTTTTATAACATATGAATAGGGAAAAGCAGTCCGTGTTATCCCAAAGATGGCCCAAGTGCGGTCAACTTATGTAATCCTCTTTAAAACCGACAAGAATTAACTTTAGCACATCGCAAATTCGCACCGCATTTCACGGCTCTTATGAATTTAAGCGCCCGCCGTCCGCAGTCCCGAGAGGTGCAAGGGATGCGAGAAGGGTTCATGTGTGGTTATGGAAGAGAAATCCGCAGTGGAGAAAGGCGGAAGTAATGAAAATGCTGGAGTACCTGCAAAGTAGACGAAAGCGGGAAAGAAGGGAGAAAAGGATGAAAAAGAGGAAGGGGATTAAATTAGAAATGAGAACAAAAGAAGAATAAAATGAAGAAACAAACAAAAGAAATAATGCGATTGATGAAGAGTGAATGTAAATAGCCTACTAACTTAATTTATAAAAAAATAGTTGCGTATATATTGTTATAAGACAAGTGAAGAATAATATCATGGATGCAAACAAGAAATATATTTATTAATTTCAATTTCCGTACAGTACATAATGTAAAACTAAGAAATATATTTGTACGAATGTAAAAAGCGTAAATGTACGTTTCTTTACTGAGGCTAATTAATTAAATAACGCGCCGAGAAGAAAAAGTAAATGTTGACAAGATGGCAAATATACGAGCGGAATGCACAAAGACTTTCAAGTGTCGCGGACTTAACAAAAGGAAAGATACTGATGTTATAATATGGTGTCGTGACTTCTAGTTTACAGGAATGCCGCAAAGCTGGTTTGTCTTCTCTTCCACCACCGCGAGCTGATCGTTCAACTTCGTTAACTCGGCCATTTTTTCATACCGCGAATGAGAAAGCCGATTTCGCGTTACCAAAATGCACCGGTCAAAAGTAATCAATTACTTTTTCGTTAACGATCGGAGCGTGCCTGTGATTTGTATGCCCGTATAGCCGTCATCCTGAAAACCGCACGCGCGTACATACATATACCTACGTACAAACACTGTGTATACGAGCACACGTGTGCAAATGATTTCGCGTGATTACATTCCGACAGCGAATCTTGCCGATACAGATGCAAATAGCTTAATGCATAATCGAAAGCCGGTTAATGCATTGTAAGACTTTGGTGTACCGACAATCTAACCTCGTAAAACTCGCAACATGTCATCGCATACTAAATTTAGGCCGCTTTTGTGATTCTCGCATGTGGCCCGACAGTATTCATCGAGATTATTATACGTCATGTACACAGTGTGCCGTGAGTGCTTATTAATGTCGTTCCTGCATCATCGATCAGGCGTACTGGCATGGTAGAAAATTGGCGCACATTGTGGTTACGAAACTTTAAATAAAGCGTCGAGCAATTTCATCAGGCGCTATTTCTATCCTTTAAATTATTCTATGAGATTAATTTTATTTTTAACTCGTAACGACACGTGAACGATAAAAAGTTATTGACCACTGCTTCTTACAATTAGTCACTACACATTATTTTATCTCGATTTATGTACGTAATACAATATAATGAATCATACGTTTACGTAATTCCATCTAGTGCTAACTTGTTTTAATAACAATATAATAACAATCCGTATCATATTGTGGAAAGATTTATGTTTAATATTCAGAAGAGTGCTGCGTTCAAACGGCTCACAGAATTTTCAGCTGACATAGCGATAAAACTTCTCGATACAATTTTTTGGGGGATATATATTTCTATTTTTGTATTTTTCGAGCTTGAAGGATTTAAATATTATCGCAAAATATGAAAGGTGAAGTAAAAGTAGCATTAACAAAACTCATTGATGTATATAATTCATTATCTTATTCTTTTAAACATACTAATTTATATGATATTATATATCTCTTGTTAAAACAAAAGAACATTCTCATTATAAACGCATTAACATTCTATCTGCATAGATATGATAAACATTGGTAATCACAGGAAGTTCCTCGCGATCGATCCATGCGTACGAATCACCGTTTACTGCAATTTTCCTGCTACAGCAATCCAACGTGACACGGCGCCGCGCGCGCATTTACATCGAATTTAATTAATCCGTAGATGATCGCACACAGTAATTCGCCACGTAGACCGAGAGAACCAACCTCATTCCCCATCAGCTTTTCCATTCCATTCTCCGCTAGACCCCGCTATAGTCGCTTCGCGGACTACGCCAGCATGCACCGCGTGCGGTTGTGCCTGCCTATCTCGATAGACAATCTATCAATTAATTAACGAAAATTACGCTCTTGCTAAATTAATACCGGGACTGTTTCTACGTATGCTTGCGCGATAGAGAGAACGCTCTGCCAACGCCGCGACGCGGCTCGCCGGTTTGCGATGTTCGTGCGCTGCTGCGGCCGCAACGTGCAGCAAGCGCCGGTGGTGCAGCCTCGCCACGAATTACCGGATATCTTAATGAGTACCGTAATTAATACGGACACAGATTGGGGGGACGTTCGAGGGTGCGGGGGTTAGATAGCGCTTAACCAGAACGTACGGGCTTTGTCACGGACGTGTACAAGATAACCGTATATCTGCTGTGAAATGCAAACCGGAGGACCGTCGACCATCGTTGCGGCCCCCTCCCCCTCCCCCTCCCTCCCCCACCCCCCCTCGCGCTATCTGAGAACCAGAACATTGCAATCCATCGCCATCGTTGAAGTATACGTATGTTACAGATACGTTTAATGACGTTATTTGCATTAATGATGGGAGAATGCAAGCTCTGCGACTGCAAGTTTTAACATTTCGGTTTCGCGTTCCGAGAAAAATTAATCAAATTAAGATAAAAGATAATTAGCATCGCAATTAATTAGATTATGAAATATTTACTTAATTTAAAGTACGTAATCTGCTTTAGACGTATTTGTATACATCTCACATCTCTTTAATTATATTTAAATGACAGTTGCTATTATTGATTTGGAGTACTTTCAATAAAATGTGATATTTATTCAATCGTACTTTTAACACATGAATTAAAAGTAGAGAGAGTTGATTGTCTAATGACCATCGCAATTCTGCATAACGTAAAGTCATTAAATATTCTAATGGTGCTGTGCTGGCGGATCGAAATCCGAGAGACTCTGTTCCTGTACCACGCTTTTTATTTTAGTCCGTAATCACTTTCTCATTGAAAAGACGCAGAGTTGAAGCACGAAAGTTTCACGTAGCCCCTTACACGATGCAATCCTCTCGATCCTTCCAACGCTAGGCATCTAATAAATATTAACAAGAACCGCGACGAGATGGTAATCCACGGAAGTTCTTCTTTGTGGATGGACTGCGAAGAAGATGTAAAACGGGAAAAGGGAGCGATGGTGTGAGGCAATGAGTAGTAAGGCAGCGGAGACTGAGAAGCTAAGTAACACGATAACGCGGTACAGCGAAAGTTTGACAATATCCTTCTTCTTTGATTACCGTTTCTGTAGCTATTGAACTTATCTTGTATATATTTCATAAATGCATTAATATTTTCCCAAACTTAATTTGCATTTAATAACTCCAAATTGTAACAGTAATTTATTACAATTATCATAATTAATTTTAAATACTGCGACGCGTGTTTATATTTTTTTAACAACATTACATTAGTATATATAATAATATTTTATTTTCTAAAAAATTATAAAAGATGTTATAATAATTTTACATAAACACACATAAAATTTGATTTATTTAGTCACGTTTGTGTTTTCTCTTCGGTTAACAAATTACTATTGCAAATAGGACATACTAATAAAAATTGTATCGTGTTAATACGAGGATTTACAAACTCAATCTTTCGAGACACCCTTTTTCTCGGCGGCAGGTAGAAAGCGCGGTGCTAATACCGTGTAAGCTTCTTATTTTCCTGCCACCTTTCGAAACACTTCTTCACAACGTCCCTTCGTAGAAATACGATCGCGGCCACGAAATCTCTTTACCTTTTTACGACTCCAGCCCGCCCGTCGCCGCCCACGATCTCATCGTCGGGGCGCTCCGCGTCCTTTATCTTCCTGCATCTCCTGAGTCGGATGTCGCTCACGGAAATGGAATTTCCGAGTAGAGTCGCGCAAAAATTGATTCGTTTAACCCGCTCATTGTACTCGGCCAGATCTGACAAGCTGCTCGTTGGGCTGGCGGAGGGCAGACTAGGGAACCGAAAATCGTGCGCCGTGGTTTCGATTCGAGGTTGGAGGGCGAAAGGCATGCTGAACGGAGCAGCGCAGGACAGGGCTATTCTAAGGGCTCGAGATTACAAGCCATTGTTCCCGCGGCACCCTTTGTCTCAAATCTACCCTTCCCTAGCCGACACTCACCCCCTCTTCTCGTCCGACTCGTCCTTCTTTGTGTTTTTAATTCGCAACTTTGTAACCAGTTCGTCGCTCTTTCTCCCTCCTTCTCCTCTCTCTTTTTCCTTTTCTCTCTTTTACTCTCTCTCTCTCTCTTCCCTCTTTCTTTCTCTCTCTTTTTTGTCTTTCTCACATGTTCCGCCGAAAAATTCATCTCCTTCTGTCGTCTCTCCTCGCTATACACTTTCATTCTGATAACTCTCGATTCAGCTGAGATATCCTTTTGGCTTTTACCGATGCTTACTCTTTCGACACGATGTGACTCTCCAATTTTAACATACAGTTTTTTTTCCATTTTCGGCCTTACGCGTTCTCTTTTTCATACGACAAGTGTATACGTTTCAAAAATTTTCAAATATTTTGCATATAATATAAAAGTATAAATTAATGTATAAATTATATGTATAATTAATAATAAAAAAATTATTTGTCCCTCTGAAAAACTATATTATTCGACGAGTATTTGGAACTTGTAATTATCATATTCACGCGGAGAGCCCTGGTGATATTACCACTTTTAAACCTTCACAACGTAGATTCACACCGAGCGACGCAATTTCATAGAAAGCTTTGTATGTGTGTAATTATATGACGTGGCTACGAGTTTAAGCAGCCGATAAGATTTTCGTAGTTTGCTGAAGAACAACGAAAACCCATTATAGATAACGAGAGACAGAAAGAGACAAAGTCGAGCAGGAGCGATACGAAGTGAGATCGAAGTGCCGGTGTACGAAGCGGCCTCGATGCGCCTCCTCCAAGGATTTGCGAAACGATTCTCTACTACGACTTTGAAATCGTTGAGCGAGCGAGGGTAGGGCACGAGTGCGGAAGGGATAGAGGTAGAGGCCACCGTTCTTGCTTGCATCTCTCCGACTATCGCCTGCAGTAAAATGACGTCTCTGAAGGAGAGGAAAGTAGAGTGGATATCCGGCGCGCTCCATACAATTGGAAACTTTTAGTAAATGTAAACCGTTTCGTGCTCGAGTAGATACAATCCGGCGCCTAACCCTGTATCCGCTTGGTTCCCTTTAACTTCGCTTCCCTCTCCCCGCTCTCGATCGCTTTACCTTAACCTTCTCCATTGAACGACGCGCAAGCAGAACAAGCACGACATCGTCAGGTGCACAAACGTACACATTGTACACGGGTGAACGCATGTGTGCGTTCGCCTATCGGTAGATTCTCCGCGTCGACGTGTGAAAGGGTGGCGAGTGAACAGGATCGAAATGTGAAGAGTGGGACTGAGAATTTCGCGAGGCAGTAGAAGAAAGAGAGAAATTGTGAGGGAACCGGGGGCGGATCGTGAGGAGTAAGGGAAACGTACGGGAGTTGCTTTCGCAGTACAATTCGCCCCCGCCACGTTCGACCGTAGCCCGATTAAAACCGACTCTAAAATCCCATTTCTCCCCTACACCCTTCTACAGTGCACCGTGGCTATTCCGTTTTATTGTTCAGGACACCATATGCATAGCAATAACTATACTCGCCCTTCCGATACTAACGGCCTCCGATTCCGCCACCTTTCGAGCGCTATCCTCTCGCCGTGGCAAATGTACTTGGTCGTTGCTGACTCTATCAAAGCTTCCAATCCCTTTATGTTTCTATGTGGTTTCAGCTGATTCCTTGGGTATCTGTTGAAGTGAACAATTCATTATGGCAATCTACAAAAAAATAAAATTGTTAGCAAACATTCTACGTGTATTGTTTTACATTTTTAATTGCGATAGCAAAAAATTATTAATCAAGTGTGTAAGAAAACATATAGAGATTTAAATAAAAATTAGCTTTAAAAATATCTTCTTGATCAAAAAGTTTTGTTATTTAAAAAAGTGTGCTGTAGAAAGCATATGATATATGAAGATCGATACATAACAATATATTTGATAAAAGAAAGAAATATAAGTTAAAATTATATTAAAATTAAATAAATACATCTTAGTTCGTAATATTGCTCTTTCTCAGTCTTAAACAAAAACTTATATAAAAAACAATTTTATTTTTATGCAAGGATCTGGTATAACTACACGAAGAGATTCATTTTTCTTTTATTCTAAAATGTATATACACACACACTTTCTGAATTTATTCTCCTTCTCTCCAACATCAAAGATATTGTACTGTCTGGATTCAGTAGTAAATGTAGGAATATTTCCTTTTCACAATTGCTTGCTTTCAGCATATATCTCAAACTTGTACTCTACATTTCATGCTAATAAGCTTTATGGTTATGCAGAATCTGTAAAGCACATATTTCTTTCTATCCGCATGTAGGTTACGGAAAGAGTTTTATAGAAATGCGCTTTTCAAATGTATTTTTAAATATTTGCTTGCATTTTATAAAAGCGGTGATCAATCCTTTAATCATTGATAACTCTATCAAAGCTTCTTGCTGACTATCAGAGCTCTCTCAGTTTTTAGCAGTTTCAGCTGATTCTTACTTAGAAACTCTGATTCTTACTCTGAAACTTACTTAGAGCCGAGCAATCATTCACCGATCTACTCGCAGTTCTTTACTTCATGTTCGAGAAATAATTAATACATCTATATGTTTTAAATAAACATGCAGTTAGCTTTTCAAATTGCAAATTTTTGCATTTCAAACTACAATAATTCAAAATGCAATAAAATTCTTTAAATTTATAAAATGTAACAGATAGAAAGTTTTGCACTGCAAAAAATACTGCTCTTTCCCTAATAAGTGAATATCTTTAGTTTTCATAATGGCATAACCGAAAAAAAATATATATAGGCAATTTCACGTCAAATCGGACAAGAAATAACCTCGTATTTTTTAAATCGATCGAAACTTTTTTTACGTGAAATACATATACATAAAGTAAGAAGATACGTATTTTTCTATTTGTCCGAAATATTTTGAGAGATATGCAGACGTTATAAACAACAAAGTTTTAGTGAAAAATAAAGGAGTAGTCAACTTTAAAAATTAATATCTCTGGTCATACTTGTCGTAGAGATATTTTCAAAAATGCATTTTAAAGCTAAGGAGACAATCTTTTTATAAAAATAGTTTAAGTTACAAGAAATTGTTAATTCCAATTGTTATAAATAATTGAAATGTTTAATAAATTTTTTCATCAAAATGTACACATTTAAAAATTTTTGAAATAATACTATTTTATTCTCCACATCATTCTGAAAATGTACATATTTTTTATTTTATGGAGAATCGATAGATTCTGTTTTTTTTTATATATTTTTAATAAATGAGGCGCCGCGCCGTGCTCGACCAAGTAGTGTAGCGCGTCACAGGCTCGATTGAGTAACATAGCGCGTCACTGGTTCGACCAAGTAACGTAGCGCGTCCATTTTTTCGGAAACTTTTTGTAGGAAAAATATATCTCCTTATTTTATGTACTTCACGTGAAAAAAGTTTCGTTTGATTTAAAAAATACGAGGTCAAAGAAGGTCGATTTTTGTCCGATTTGACGTGGAATTTCCCATGTACATTTTCTTTCAAGAAATTATAAAATAAAAATATAAAGGCACAAATCTTTGAGATCTAAGTTTTGGATTAAACTTGAGTATGCATACATTATCAATAAAAATGCAAAAAAGTAATGCGCAAAACAAATTAATCATTTCGTAGGATCGTATTTACATTCATATTTGTGAAATTAGCGTAACAAAATTTATACAGTTATTCAGTGTCTTGCGTATTTTACCAATAAACACGACACGCGTTGATAAACGAAAACATCCGCGGCAACACATCAGCACCTCGCAGTATCGACTACCTACCGAGGGGAAACAACAAAGGTACAAGACTCAAAGCAATTAAGACCGGGCGGTAGATGGCTGGAAGTCCGCGTACGTGCAGATGCAGCATACTAGGTCACAGTGACGTTAAAGGGTTATCAGATAGCTTAACCGTAAGGCGTTTCGGCTAGAAAGGGTGGCGAGGGATGCAGGACGAGCTGCTGCATCGTATTGGCATACCAATGGTTACAGAAGGGCCCCGTGAACACGTGTAGCCGAGTTGTATGCTGCTAGCTGTCTGACAGTTTGGCATGTTGCCTTCTACCACCACCGCCACCGGTACAGTATCGTCGTCATCGTCGTCGTGTCGGCTGCATCGACAAATGTGCATGCATGTGCGTGCACACACGGTTAACAGCACCCGGGAAATCGGTCAAACCGTGACGCACGCCCACACAGGACTCTAACTCTGGTACAACGCGTCAAAAATACGTGCTAGGCTGACCAATCGTTTCGCGCGGCGCGTTTTTGGATCTGATTGAATTTTCAATACCCGCGAATGTGATGTATGGGAATTAGGAATTTGCCGGAGTGATTGTTGGGAGATGTTTCGGCGCTGTCTGCTGAACGAGCGGTCGTTATCAGCGAGCTTTACGCGGGAACGAGCTTTCCGGTATATCAAATTTGACTCCCCCGAGCAAAGTTTATTTCACAAAATTCACGCTGCAATGTATTTTGAAAAAGTATCAACAATATTCAAAATACATTTAACATAATTGGTTAGTATAACAATAAAACTTTAAATTATAATTAATTATATTAAGACATTTATGATATATTTCTGAAATAACAGCAAATAATTTTGTGAGCGTATAATGTTCTCCGCCTTTATTTCCACACACACGCAAGATTATACTAAATGTCTTTTTGAAAATCCAATATTTACACGCGAACAACATCGCGTGGAAGACAGAGATCGGGTTTCAGCATCCTCGCACGTGACATCAACCATAAACGGTCGTCCTGAGAACGGCTCGACGGCTTTCCGGATTCAAATGTCGTGATAGTGTTTCTGCTGGATTCCTATGGGAAAATTATCCTCCGTGTCGTTTCACCTCGATATTGCAAACCGCATGATATCTCCATAGCAGGGATCGCCAGGACGATTTCGCCTATTTGCAATAACAGTTCGCCTTTCGCAGCATGAAAGCAGGATATGTCGTTGGTGTAGTGTGAGTAGGAGCTTGAAAGGGGGTGGGATTGGAGGGTTGGGAAGCGGATTCAGTTTCGAAACGTGCTTCGCGCCCGGGATAACCTTTATTTTACGAAGGTCGTAGGAATGCAAATTAAAGCGACGTATACGCCGAGGGTGAGCGAACCGATACTACGTAAGCCTCTAGCGAATACTCCAACCAATGGTGTCAAGCGAGATCGAACAAGCAGAAACACCAGGACTGATCCTGATAGACAGAAGATGATAAGTTTGCACTGTCTTTTAAAACTTCAACTTAAAACTTCAACTCAAGAATTTTTATCAATATTAAATTTGTTTTAAATAATGTGATTAAAAATGACGTCGTCAAAATAAATTATTTAATGAGCTTTGATATCAAATATTAAACAGTGTGTTAATTTCGGGGAAGAAACATAAAGATAAAAATCTAAATATATTATGGGCCTTATTTATATAATACGCATATAAATAGATATCACATAATATCTGAGAAAAATATTTAAAAGCAATATAAGATGATAAAAGAATAATAGATACTAAAAACTGAAATTAATCATTAGCTTTGATTTCGAATTTAATTTTTTGTTTCACATTTAATCTTTAAAGTTTCACATTTAAAGTGCAAGCAGTATTTCCGTTTATCAGTAAAATGCAATGCACCGTTAGTTCTAATCGAGTGACAATAATACCTATTCTAAAAAAGGAGAAAGAACGGTTTGAAAAACGAAACTTTATTCAACGCGTGTCGGCAATCACAATTACCGTCGCAAAAAGCGTTCTAGTTACAGAGGCGCTGCCGGGGTGCCATATTTTCTATCGAAGCGGAAATAAGCTGATTAAAGCATATATTTTTGTTAGAGTACAATTTGCACGGTAACGGAGGAAATAAAGAATACAAAAAGGGATGGTATACGTAGTCGTATGCCGGTAGAAGTAAAAACGAGGGTGGACGAAAGGCGGGCAAGGAAGAGGAGTAAATCCAACGTAGCGTGGCAGTACTGGCGCGCTAGGAGGTACATGGGCCGTGGTGGTCAACGTACCATAACATTATATCTATCCCACATACACTGTATATCTACTATTTCTTTTGGACATGTATGCCGAACCACCCTTCGGTAACGCCACCACCACAAAGTATTATGTCTGAGTTAGCTCTAGCTTATTTTTCTCTCTGGAGTTTCGCAATAATTTCATACGACGAATCATTCTTTCGAATCTTTTTAGTTTGGGCAGAATGTGTATTTCTTTTGCCCTGTCTATGTAAAGTTATATTATTTATTTAGTATACAGAGAACAGTGTATGATGTCGACTATTAATATGCTCAGTTACGAAATATCATTTACATTAAGATAAATATGCGATCAGCAAAAGCTAATAATAATTTTATAATTGCATATTATCATTTTCTTTTTATATATTATGTGAGTCATGAAACTTACAGAATCATCGTATAAACGATTTTTCATTTATTCTTAAAATATGCAAGCAGCTGATAGTGCCTCGTAAAAGAAATTTTATGTGGCGAGGATAGATAAGGAGCTTTTACTGCCATTAAAATATTTTTTCAGTAGATCTTGGGAGACTTAGTATATAAAAACCGAGACAAAGCATTAATTTCTCGGGAAGCGAAAGGTTTGGCGTAGTAGAGAAGGTGAAGAATGGAGAACGCGAGAGCTTATCAAGAGCTTTAAGTTTCGCTTGCAGAAATGTTGGTAGGTTTAGGGAAGCGCGGTCGCCAACTTAATCCTGTATTGTAAACTAGGCAGTATACAACAACAAGTTTTCTGTTTTGCGCCACTCTCTTACTATACTTGTCATTCTTTCGCACGTCATTTCCTTCCTATCGTCTCGTTCTTTCATGAGAGTGAAAGATATCCCAAACTAATCTGTCCCTGAAGAACTCTTGAATCACGAAACAAAAGAATCCGTTTTCGTATTCCTTTATCGGTCACTCTCCTCTTGTCTCCTAATTAAATTATTTATGCAATCAATGAGTAATTGTCTTCCGTCGTCCGCCATCACGCATACAAAGTTGAAAGTCACAATGGTGAAAATTCTAATTCGTTATTCAAGATGAGTAATGAGTTTAAAAAGATATATTCTGAATAAACATAATAATATTATTTCTGATAATCATAATCAGTAGCATCTTTTTTATTTGAGTATGTCCATTTATTATTTTTCCTGCGAATATCAAATTAAACGAAATCATTTATATTCTCCTCTTATATAAAGCGACAAAAAATGTATTTATTGCGTTTTAATTAATTTAATTAGCTGGAAATTTATATTCTCTTTGTAAACTTTTCATAGATAATACGAAAGTTTCAGCATCCCCAACAGTAATCCGCCATCTACAATAAAGCGTTATCCGTACATGGCAGTTTGAGCATACTATGGCATCTATCTCTGTGAAGGTTCATATCAGCTACGTGTTCGGATATGAATTATATCTCAAAGTTTCAGCCGCGTGACATGCACGTAAAATGTATAACTCGTATGCATACAGTCTCTATCGCGCTTTTAATCCCTGTTGGCCGACCGGCGCAATCTCGCGTAAATAGACCGTCTTGTAACTCACCTGTAGTACGTTAAGCGTACGCCTGTTGGATTTCTTGCTTATCGCACAATAAATGTATACAACTCGAAAAAGGTAGCTTATATCGCCTATATAGCGCGGCCAGCGATGGAAAAAGAAAAGCGCTGGCCCAGTGGCTGCCGCCCGCGCGTTGGCGCTTTCATACATTTATTTATGAAGCTCTATGAATAAATGGATGGTAGCCTTTCTCTCGCACTCAGTGTTTCAGAAGGCTGATATCGTGTTGTTGCTACCGTAGACGTACCGAATAATGGTTGTTCGGGGAGTATCTTGTCAAATCCATTACCTCACCTCTTGACATTCGCTTTTTGCGATGGGTTTATGTACATTTGAAGGCGCGTATGCTAATATCAGGTAGCAAGGTAACGTTAGAAAGAGCTTGCGTGTTTCTATAGAAAGAAAAACACATTTAAACACCGCATTGATTCTAAAAACTTTCAAACTATATAATTGCCTGCAGAAATATACGTAATTTTGAAGATACAAAAAGGATGAAAATATATTATATGTACATATATATTATGTCACATTGTGAATCGCTTAATATTCATGTGACTATGTAAGCATTGCAATTCTTCGGCACACTTTTTTTCATGAAAAATGTTCATTCGATTCTCTCTTTCAAAACATATTCAATGCCGTGTAATTCAGACAGAATTAAAAATTTAATAAATTTTTCCTTCTTTGCGGTGGGATAGCGGACATTAATAACGACGACAAAAAAATCATCGACGCGTAATTTCATTTATCAATGATTTATTGAATAAATCATCCGCCGTGAAACGCGAAGCAATGTAAGAGTGCGTACCGAAGTATTTTGACAGGACGGACCGATGCTCGTCGAACGGGAATATCCCGCCGTCTCTTTTCCAGCTGGTCTCACCTGAAAACACGGCTTCGCTTCCTGCACGCTTTTAATTCGCATTCGGAAAAGACGGCGAGTTCAACATTTAAACTGAGAGAACAGAGACCGGCGGAGCAAAGTCGAATCATGAAAAACGGTACGTCAGAGGGAGGCGCATGTAATTAACGAGTATTCTCAATAAGACGAGGGGAGGGAGATGGTTGAACAGGGAGAAAAGGGCGCGACGATGAGCAAGTTTCTCGAGGGAAAAAGGCTCAAAGCTCCGAACGGCTGAAGCGCGCGTTCGGAGCTTCACCTGTTAAATAAAATACATTTAAATTCCAGCGGCACGTTCTGGCACGTGGGAGCTATTGACCTCCCTCTTTCGCCCGCCGTCATCTTCGTTTATGCTCTCTTTCACCGTCACGTTTTATCGTAACATGAGACAGCTCAGTGCAGCGCAACTCGCATACGATAGATGACTACTTTCTCTGTTTCTGCCCGGATCTTTTTTATATTCTTAAGCTGTATCTGTCACGCGGGCATTTTTCGAGCTTTGCTCTTCTTGCTTTCTCGACGATCTTACATAGCGATGATGCGTTTATGAAATATACGTCAAGAACTTGTACTCGCGCATTGAATCCTTTCTTAGGGAATCTATGGTTTGATGCTCGGTGACCGTCCGTTAAACGATTTTACTTGTGTCGCACGAGCAAAATACGAATTCGCCATATTATGACTATATATTTCCTCACCTGTTATAGAAAAGTTATTTATTCTTTTGGCGAGTTATGTTTTTTCTATGAAAATACAGTTGTACTTTTTTTACGTAAAAGCCGCTTTCGTATACGCTCCCGTTTCGTATTCTCGATTACAAAATAAAATACGTGCATCTACATAACATCATAAATATATCAATTTATTGATTTATAAATAAATAAGCTGCACTTTTATTCAAAATAATTTGTTATAAATTTAATATTTGTAATTATATTTAACAATATTTAAAATTAGACTTTTTATTTTATGGTGTATTTTAATGCATAAATAAAAAAAGAAATCAATTGAATCGACAATGTGCGTATAATCGATACCAACATACGACATAGTCGATGAAAAGAACACATTTGGTCTAGTCAATCGGCATTGCATTCACGTAACACCTTCGGTACTACCATCACATTGCATCCACGTTTTCCTCTGTTCTTCGGCCATTCTATTTTCCTTCGTTTCATTTTATTTATCTTCATTTCTACCATACGCGGCCCCATTTACGACGGACCACCGCGTCGACATCGACGTCATCGTGTAGTCGTCCACGCCGTTCCATTCCGCTGGATTTCTCGTCGTACTTCTACTCATCCCGCGTCGCTGCCCGGAAAATAGATATTATTATACCGGATATGCCCCCTACGTCCTATGTGTAACTTCAATAAATATCGAACAAACGGCCCTGAGGCCATATCCAGAAAGGCGACCATCCTTTTCTATATGATAGCGAATGGCACGTACGTATCTCAAAGGTATAGTTTCGTAAATGTTGCAACCAAATAAACCTATTTGAGGAAAAAGATGAATAAATTATAAATACTATACTTCTACAATATGATTGTAATATAATATTTAATTATATATATGTATATACATATATATATACATATATATATATATATATTTTATTGTTTATGAATAATTGCATTACATTTACCACAATAGTTTAAATCACAACCTCAGAAATATTGATAGATAGCATATGTATGCGATATGCATTATTTCCTTTCTTATAAATGTATGAGAATGCAGATTTTTTAACCGCACTATTTAAATTATTTTCACGTTTTTTTAGATATATAAAATAAAAACGGTTGCCTGATTTCAATCAGCAGGCCATGGGCGATAAAAGCCTTTGATAGCCAAAAGCTCAATATATGTGAATAGAATTTTACTTTCGGAGGAAAATGGCGATCGTAGGTTCAACGCTAAAACGTAATAAACGAGCGATATCATAAATGAGTAATATCATAAATGAATATACTGAGAAGATAAAGAAAACATTCGTTGATATGCACATAAATAGCATATCAAAAGAATACTTTACTTTAGTAACTAAGTAATACCATATTTATGAGAAAAATTAACGTCAATATATATATTTTATGATTTATATACATATATATATATATATATATATATATATATATATTGCATAATTTTAAAATTTGTCTTGCTCCTAAAAATGTGTGATACAAATAATGAATTTTTTAATAGTTTATAGTAATATATAAATTATAAATATATTCTTATAAAAGATTAGTATCTAACTTTTTGATCTCAATATAATTTCAATTTTTCCGTTTATTATATATTTTAGTAAATTGATTTTGCACTGCAAAATAAGATACTCTGTTTTCTTATTATCTTATTATTTTAATATATATTCTTTTATATTTATTTATCAAAGTTTTATTAATATAACTTTTTCTTGCTTTTTTAATCGTAGAACAAGTTATATTTTTTGAGAAAACCATAGCCTGCTATTTTTTTCTTGCCCCTTTAGATCTGTGTTATGGTTTGCCAGACAAACTGCTGGGAAAAATTGTGGCCGAGCACATCGCAACCGCGACTACTGCGCAAGCAGGGAAGAGAGAGTATACACGCAAAATGATAAATTCTGCAGAACAAAGATTTTTCTTTATAATATTCGTACTTTTTAACACTGGAGTTTGTTACAGATAATATATTTGAAATATATCTCATATCATGCGTAAATACATCATCAATTACTGTCCGAGAAATCAACGCTTTATTGTTAGAATATTTATTCTGCTTATTAATTTCACGATGGCCTCGCGACGGCTGAAATTTATTCATATTACTTCTATTTATTAAATATTAAACGTAAAGAGTACTTAAACAGATATATTAAAATTAATGTTTTGAAGAAATGGAGATGCCACATGTATGAATGAAATCACTCAAATGGCATTATGATTAATATTAATAAGCAATCAAAAATAAAATAAAATCTATTAGAGACACTTGCAGACTAAAACTTGATCAAGGTTTAAAAACTAAGAGAAATATTGCTGAGAAATTGTATTAGAAGATTTATATTTATATATGAATGAAATAAAAATTATTTGAAAATGTTATTTATATAAAAAAATTGTTGTAATAAATCTTTTAACATTTATATATATATATATATGTACAATAAATAAAATAATCAAACAGATGAAATATATGAATAGCGCGCTCGCAGCGCATGTTGCATATGTCAGTATATATAAATATAAATGTCTATAAATATAAATGTCAATTACTTGTCTTACGGCAGGTAATTCTGATGCTTAAAGTATTTCGTATTCATGAGGATCAACGTGGATTATATGTCACGTGAACATCAAGTTTAGCCTAATATACCTGTCTTGTGAAAGACATTAACGAAATGACGTATTTGGAAGATTATTCAGGTATAATTTCTTTTCCAAAGATTATTTAAAGAATCAAATATATTTTAGCGTAATTACATATACATAGCATATTTAAAATCCTACAATATATTAGAATATACATCCTTAATTATTTATTTAAACGTGTATGCAAAAAGAAAAGAGAAAAATGCAAAAATTATCATAACTGATGCTCTAAGTAAGAATGTAATAATTTTAGATAGAAAATGCATTTTCATTAAGAGTACTTTCAGATAACATAAGTTTTCATATTCTACGCTTTTCAGTCGACTTATACGAATCGACACCCCAGGCTTTCTCATCGAACTAAGTTTCATTGTTGGTGACGTATGCTTCCCCGTTTAGGGGACAAGTTTCGGAGATGGCTTCCTCGAGAGCCAACGGGACGAAACTCCCGCGGCGCAAAGTCTGGCTCCGAGTTAGATTAAGCCGTGGCCAGTAAGCCACCTTCAGAAATTGCTCGTTGCCCTTCGGATTTCATTAGCGTTTCGAGCGAATCTCATATTCCGCAAAGTGCTTTTCGGGAAATTTGCGGTTCCAGCTCTACGTCGCGAAAGAGAATGATAACTTTCTAATATGTTGGATTTATTTCAAATAGAACGCGGTCATATCAAGCTTGTCATTAGAGAGACACATCTTCTTTCAAACTGCGAATCCAGCAATAGGAAAATAGTGCTGCATATATGTCTACGATCGTTTACAAAATTATTCTGCATTATATTTAAAACAAATTTAAATAGTTTAAATAAGTTTATAAATCATATATAAGTACATAAATCTATTATTGCAGATTTAATTAAAAAACAATGTATATTTATGTGTATGTGTATTATTGCATTTACCTTTTTGTTGTATAAACCGGAAATTGCTAATTAAATGCGGATCAATCCTTCGTACATTTACCAAACGCCCGGCTGCTAATAGTATCCAGAACATTTGCACCGCCTCTATTGAATGTAAACATACGAAGCGTCAAACGACTAAAGACCTTTGATGTTCAATTGCTTGCAGAGTATAAACGCCCTTGAACTATCTTCTTGAATCCCATGTGAATTTCGCCCTTTAGAATTCGTTTATCGGTAGAATGCGTTGCTAGTAATCAAATTTCAACTTGTTCAGACTTTATGTGATGCCGCAGAGTAATCGAGTAATTTCTCAAAAAACTGTATTAAATGTCTGTAACACAGCTGTGCTATATTTAAAAACACACATAAAACTCAATTTTATTTCAAAACTTCATAAAAGCATATAAGATATATGTGTGAAATAAATCATCAATCAAGTCGTACACGCGATACAAAAAAGAGAAAAAAAATTTATTTATAAAACATAAATTTCTTCTCTCTCGGGATCGTTAATTTTATCAGAGTTTTTATCTTCTAATTCTGGAATGAATTTTACCGGAAAATCCGATTATTGAGAGTTTGGAAACTGTGAAGGCAGAAATATAATAAAATTAACTGTTCACTGGTGTCTCTGCTCTTCTTCTGTCTTGACAACTCGATCTGTAAAATATCTATATACGATTATCAATAAAGAAATTATTTTCTCAAGATTAGAATAAGATGTCAATTCATTTATATTAGAATCTCAATTTTATATTAAATTCATACTTTGTAAGATTTTTCAAAGAAATTATCGAAGAGATTAAGCGTAATAATCGATAATGAAATATATATAGAAGCTTATAAATTATTTTCGTCTAATTAAATAGTTTTAATTAAGGAAGTTATCGTGCTTGACGATGAAAATCCTGACACATCGTTGAATTATTAATGATGACGAGAAACTTAACGATTCCGCTCATACATATTATATTTGCATATATCGGCGTCTGGCGGCTTATATCAAGTTAGTAATACCGTTTGGACTCCGGTCTTGTCTTTTCGGCTCGTGTGTAAGGATCACAGAAACGATACCAGGATTAACGTCGCGAATTGCATCGAAACTCGTTTACGATCACGTGGCCCTGCCTCTTCCATTTTGCGGGGATGAACATCCTGTTTCGTGGAAGACTAGATGGCCGGAGGGCTGCAGCGGCGGCGACAGCAGAGAATTACCGTTGTCGGTAAATGGATTAGCCGGACAGATATTACGAGCGCAGGGGCTCTTTGATGAGCGCCAGTTCGTTTATCGTTAATTTACAATGGTACCTACTCTCCCTGCCACCCTCTTCTCCCACTCTACGCCTCCCCCTTCCCACCCATTTCCCATATCAACCCCCGATATCACCCCGACATACGAGTATCCACCCATTCCACTTAACCCCCCGCGCACCACCCTCTCCGCCAAATCCCGGCACGACCGAAAATCCCACCCTCTTCCGTCGGCTCGGCCACCAATTATTGCATTGGTAATCGATTGGATTATCAAAGTTTTGATAACGCATCGAGCTCTGCCGCCTCCGCGCTCCTGCGCGCGCGCTCTCAACACACCCTCCGCGTCCTATCCCCTCGTTACCATTCCACTGTGTTCCGTGCCATGGCAAATTATTTGCTCCGACGAAGCATGAATTCCAACCGTAATTACATTTCGCCTGATATTCAATTAGAACTACCGGTTCGTTCGGCGTGCCTATGAGAAATGGAAAAAGGGGAGCAGAAAAGTGCGATTGAACGCGCATGAAGAAGCTCGTATATAGTGATGCGTCGACACCTCAACTTGTCTTCCTTGAGAACCGTATAGTTATACATTAATATCTCTGTTACAGTATATTCGAGGAATAGATATATACATATTTGTGAATTATTAGAAAATACGAGCAAGTTTGTAATTATGTCATACAAATTGATTACAATGTATTGTAATAAATAAGTATAAAGGGAAAACTTAAAAAAGCTATTTCCTATATTTAACAAGAAACAATTATTTTCTTTCCGAGTTAAAATTTCATAATTATATCTTATTTATTTTTCTGTACAAATTCCATTTTATTATTACAGATAAATAAATGTTTCCAATTTTTGCGAATTTCTATCGCAAATCTGTCGGTCATCTCAAAATAATGTAGCGCGCGTAATTGCTATAGGTACCGAACACCGCCATTCTCGCGAGAAGTTAATCTCTTTCATTCACGATCGCAGCATGTCGTACGAACAACGGCTATAAATCCTATATCCAGGACGACGGGCATCTGGTTCTCCGACCGTTTTTCACCAGACGCGATGCTGTACGTATATATACACGTTGCTCGTGGACAGATTACTGTAGCTCTCTCCCGGTAGTCACACGCCGCGCCGGGGGCTCTCGAGGGAGTTTAATTTGCAGTAATGGGCGCATCCTCGCACGAGCGAAAGATTAAAAGCACCCACCGCTTGCAGCACCACCGCTTCCATTCCCGCTCTCGATCTCACCATCTTCTCGACTACTCGCCGACCAAATGGCTGTTTGCCCCGCGCTCGTCAGAAAGGAACCAGTTCAGATACCATTTAGCGCTTTCTACGCTTTATTCCTCCGCGCTTCTCCTCGCTGACTCCGCGAGCCAACGAGTCTCGTAGTCTCGTTGCTCGCCTGATTAAATGCGAAATTCCGCTCAGTTCTTTCGCGTTCGTCAATTCGAGCTTTAACCCGGCGGCGCCCTTGCGTTCCTCATCCTTGGCGTCCTCTTCTTCCGCTCTTCTTATTCCACCGGCGAACGAGTTGTTTCCACCTTCGCCTCATCCCGCTGTTCCCCATCGCGCACATCTCCGTAAAGCTACCCCTTTTCTTGGTCGTGTTCTGCGTCCATGAAGGTACATAGCTGCAGACGTGGATATTGCCTGGCGTTACCCGAGTGAAAGGCGTGCGGATATTTGTTTAACGCTAATTGGAAAATGCTTCGACCTCCTTCCAGCATTCTCCGCTCTTTCTCTCTCATGTCTGGATGTCGGAGCGCGTTAACGAGCCGGCTGAAACTAGTCCACCAGTACACGAGTAGCATATATACACGAATCGCCACCTAAGGCTTTTCTTCTAACGTCGTCTTATTTGTGTTGTGCTCGTTTCGTTTTCTTGTTGTGTTTTTTTTTTGTTTTCCTAGTTGTCGAATCAAGAATTTGTTGCTCTTTTTTTTTTTAATTGATATGTGTAATAACATTAACGCGAGACACGTTTTCGCTCGATTTTTTAAGTAATCCTTTTGGAACATTGCAATTATAAAGGATTCTTCTGGTATAGGTGTGTTTGAAATAAACTGTAATCGAGAGCACTATTATCTCTGACAAACTGACTTGAATTGAAAAAGCAGCGCGTTTGTTTGGAAGCGTTTCAAGGTAAATATTAAACATTTGAAGATGTTACTTTACGAAGTAATAAGCAGTATTATTTACAGATGTGCATGAAGATCTCTTCAAATATATTATCGTTAGTTATAATTATATTTAGTGAACAGTATATACATTTTATTAGCTGTAGCTATGAATCTTTCTTTTAATTAAAAATATATTCACGGTCGATGACTCAAGGTCTTACTTTAAAAAGAAAGTTGTCTCTTATATTCATACATATTTTTAAAGACATATTACGCTATTACACTATTTACTTTTTTTCTGCACGACTTTGTTGACTGCGCCGGTTTGTAATCTATCTTTTCCAATCATTAAGCTAGTATTCGCTGTGTAAGGATACGGTATCGCAGACTCGGCTCAATGAAAAGATAAGAAAAGGAAGGAGAGAAACGATTCTTTATATACCACAGGCTATGTTTCACGAAGTTCCGTCATGCCGCTGCAAAATGATGCTCTCACTTCCTGCTTTTGACGTACGATGATTCATCGTTCCCATGCCATTTGTCTCAATGCAGGCTCATTTCCCGACATCTCAAGAGACGCCAATTCCAATTGCGAAATGCATCGAAAGCTCCTGAGATTTACTTGCTGCAGTTAAGTACGCGTGCGTTTTCTTTCGTCGCTTTTTTCCTTTTATGATCATATTATCTCTTTCTCTCTCTCTCTTTCTTTCTCTTAATAGCTGCAGCATCTCCTTTTTCGTACGCTTTAAATTTTGACTTTGATAATACGAGTACAAATCTCATTACTGAAAATATAAGCGATATTAGTATTATATATATCTGTGTGTGTGTATTTGGTTTATATATATATATATATATATATATATATATATGTTATTAAAAAATAATAATATTTAAAAGTAGGAATAAAAATTTTAATATTAAATAGAAAAGATAATATTTTAATACTTACATTTTTCAGTATTTAATCAAAATTTTTTCGATATCTATTAATATTTTAGTCGTAAGAAGTATATTTCCGAGTTTCAATTAATATTTACTAGAGAACGATTCGCGGAAATTCCAAAATCGCAAAGCCAAGACTCGCGAACATTACAATACGGAAGAGGGAATCTGAGGGAAGCATAGCTCACCCTTCTGCGTTCACACGGGAGGTACAACACGAGACATGCATGCCGCCGAGGGGCGATGCCAATTTGTTGGTGCTTGTCCTCCGGTCGGCT
Source organism: Lasius fuliginosus (assembly GCA_949152495.1). Classification (NCBI taxonomy): domain Eukaryota; kingdom Metazoa; phylum Arthropoda; class Insecta; order Hymenoptera; family Formicidae; genus Lasius; species Lasius fuliginosus. The sequence goes on from OX424444.1 coordinate 12,844,800, forward strand.
TGACGTAGGCCCGGAATGGGTGCGCTCGAACAACGGTCCATTTTATCGAATGATTTATTCAGAACATGATCATTAATGGAGGAACATTACTCTCTCGTCAGAAATCAATAGACGCTTGGTCGCGGCACAGCAGGTCGCCAGGGTCGGCAGATCGAGAGGGACGCGGATCGAAAATCAACGGAGGAAAAGAGCCGATGTGATTGCGTGAGAGCGCGCGCATGTGTGTGTGTGTGTGTGTGTGTGTGTGCGTGAGAGAAAAAGAGGAAGGTTACACGATATATGATAAAAAGAGACAGAGAGTCACCGCGTATTCTCCACCGAATTCTCCACACATATGTGCCTTCTTTCCCCTTTCCTGCCGTTGTACTCTCTCTTTCTGTCGATAGTGAAGGCTGTGACCCATACTTCCAGCTTCACTAAATCATGGAAACAAAACCGAAACAAACCAAAATAAATTGCACGAATAATGTATTCAGGCTGCAAATGATTATTCCAGATCCGTCGGGTTCAGCCTGCCTGCGGTTTTCCGCAAACCGCCGCGCTTGCCATTCCCCGGTTGCAGGGCACCCCGACTGCCTCCGCGTATTCTATGTCGTTACGTACTCTCTATCTCTCTCTCTCTCTTTCTCTATCTGTCTATCTCTCTCTTTCACGTGTTCATTCCTGCGTTCAGAACTGTCCCTCCGACCTTCTATTTGATCTCGTCACCCGAAACATAATTAGCCTCACGTCAACCCGTTTGGGAATTCGTTATCACGAAAATACTTTTGCACCTGAAATTGACATACGTTACTGCCGTTCATAGGATCACGGAATATCTACTGATTTCCAGAAATACCAACGAAGAGAGCGCCGTCTTTTCATATTTACTTAACAAAGCTTTTACTTTGTTATTATATATGTATGGAAGCGAAAATAGATTTTAAATTTACTAAAAATGATAAAGCAAAAGAGAAAGCAAATGTCGAAAATTAAGTGAATATTGCAATAATAATTTTCTTATAATTTAGTACAGAGTGCATTTCATAAATTGTTTCGAAATAAGATTTACGAAGAAAACTATCGATCTCACAGAACAGTCGTCGTATATTGTATGTTGCATTAGTATAGCAATATAATAAAAAACAAAAAAGATACAACAGTATTTCTTATAGATTTTAAATATTTTGCATAAGAAAACATATAGCTTACGTTATTAATTCTACATCTTGTGCAAAAATCACTTATACGCCTGTCTTATTTCTCGGATAATCAGCCGCAATCGAATTCTCACAAGCATCACATCAGATACCACTCGCGTTCCAGTTTCACACGTCCTTATACATTCGACTCGCGAAGCGTCGCGCATTCAACGGAGCGTACCGCCTGGCAAAAGCAAGTGACAGCCAGTTTACCGCAGCGACAAGATTAAGGAGTAAGGTATTTACCTCGACAAGGTGACAGCTCTGGATACGGAGTCGAAGTAAAGGGTTGGGCGTTGCGTGAAGATTTATGATTGTTACGCTGCAGGCAGTGGGTGGTGGAATGTAATAGGCAGACCGTTGCTTCTCCCTAGGGGCCCAGAGGCGACACTGAGTCCGGCGGACAAGGGTTGGTCGGTGCTGCGAAGGTTGCCGTAACACGGGTCTAATAGCTCGTTTGATCGGGACACACGCTTCATGGTGCGAGTCTTGCCTTGCTTTATCGCGTTTCATCTCTCCTTTCGTTCCGCCCTTAGTCGTCGCGCTCGTTCGCTGCGAGAAGCATCATCCAACGGCGCACTGATGAGACGAGCTTTACGGCTTCTCAAGATATTGTACTTGAATTCGGAGAGTTCCAAGCCTTTTGTTGAAAGATATCGTATGTCGATGCAAATTAAACATTTCGTTTCACTGCTCTTTTGTAATATCGACACAGAAACTTGCCTATTTTTATTTATCAAAAAATAAAAATTATAAAAATAAAATTGGTGAATAATTACAATATGATAGTGTACAGATATCATAGTGTACAGTATATTAATCTGAGGCTATTGTTTAATACAATATATGTACTAAAAATTTAAAACTTTTCTATTTGTTTATAGAATTATTTACATTTATATGAAATATATCTATAAATAAATCAATGAGAAAAATTATCTATGCCAAAAAGTATCATTCTTTAATTATAATTATTTTTTAATTTATTATAAAATATTATTATAAACTTATTTTTATTTTCATAAAATATAAATAAAACTAAAAACAATAACTATTAAAACATATTTTAATATATATTTATATCAATTTCTTTAAATTTATAAATAAATACATTTAAACACATTTTGTAATACTCCTTATATAATTACATTAACAAGAAAGATTAAAACTTATTATAGTGTTGCATTACACTTGAATTTATACAATAATTTACCACTGATCTCCTCGATTTAATTAGGTTCAATAAATACATCTAAATCGAGATTATTATATATTAAATCATATATTAAAGCTTTTCACTCAAGTAATAATCCCATATGCATATTGTCCGTGCTCCGATACAAAATTTAATGCAAATATACTGAATTTCGAAATCTTCTCTATCTAGAGAATGTTAAAATATATAATATTTTTATTTTCTCTCCCATATATATGTTCAATCCAAACAAAAAAAAAGGCAATACAGGTTTACAGCGAACATGCATTATATTCATCACATGATGAAAAAAAATCAATGGTTTATGCTATCTGCATAATTATTACAATCAATTTCAACGTATTATACTACATATAATATTTATATTATCATGACAAATACTCAAAATAAATTACCCTCATTACAAAAGAACAAATCAAGAAGTATTTCTTTTTTCCCCAAGGCAATCTATTATTTTGAAATGGACAAATGTTGAAATGGAGTAACGCCTAATAATGTAAGCTCCAAATAAATGAGTAGCTGAAGACCCTCATTGCGCCAACGAATGAGAAAGTGAGAAAGAGGAAGAGAGAGAGAGAGAGAGAGAGAGAGAGAGAGAGAGAGAGAGAGAGAGAGAGAGAGAGAGAGAGAGAGAGAGAGAGAGAGATCGGATGTCGGGAACTGCCGCATCAGGAAGAAGTACGACCGGGAGTCAAGACAGGAAAAGCAAGCCGAAGGAAGGGAAAGAGGAGATGAGCTGTGCGATGGTTGAGGTATGGGGAATAAGAGGATGGTCCTTAAAAGTTCGGGAAGAGCCGCTCTCTACCAGCAGCAGCCAGAACGAGAGTTGTTATCTAATTTTACTCTCAACGCTTCTTCGATTTATTCGCCAACTTCTCGACGCATTACAATATGCTGCTAACAGAGCTTGGATCTTCTGCCACCGTCGTTCCCTTTCTCTCTCTATCTTTCTCCTTCTATCTCTATATATTTCCTTCCGTCTTTATTCTCTGTCTCGCCTTCAGTCGGTTCCGTTCCCTTCGTAACACGAGATACATACTAGGCAACATGTACACAGATCTACATACATATGTACTCTTGTCGCATTCAATCCTGCCAAATATTTTCTCGCTATTAATTATTCGCTCAAATTTTTTATTTGTATAGATTTCTTTTGTTGCAATATTCTTGTCATAGTTATTTATATAAATAAAATTATGACTTGAATAAAATTATCAATTGTAAAATTATTTTTGGCGCATATTTCATAAAATTACATTAATTTTTGACAGTTCTATATAATTTCTTTTATTCTATTCTTTTGAGAAGAGGACGGATTATTATTAAACTAATTGCTTAAAACCAATTTCCATCTTTAAAATATTTTGTGGAATTGCAATAAATTTTGTGTATTTTAATATTTTATATTACGCAATTAACAACAAATAATAATTTTTAATTATACTCTTAGTGATATTTTATATCTATTATTTTACTTTCTAATTTAATAATCTAGTAATACTTTTCTAATTTCTAATTTTACTGATTTGTCGACTATAATTTAGATTGAAAATTATGTTTTCTCATTATTTACAGATATTATTAATCCCGACCTCTGAACTCAAGCATCGTATTTGATATATCGATTTCCAATTATATGACACAAAGGAAGTGTCTATGTATTTGTCAGCGGTAATCGGCATACATGTACAAACGCACATACTATCTGAGTTCATTGATCAAAGGATCATTTGTGGATCTTTCGTGGTTACCTTTAAAGGACGCGTTTGTAAACTATTTTAATTACAACTCTGTTGCTATTCTATTCTCTTGTAAGTTGATTCACCAACTGCTCCATACTCCTGCTTTTATCGGTCCACCAGTTAAATAATTTCGCATAAATCCCATGCAAGACAAGCATTAGCTTAAAATAAAATTAATCATAAATAAAATGCAATATGGATATATTCAAACAATGTATAAAATATTGTACATATTGAAATTTATAGAAATTTTAACAATAATAAATCAGAAATAATCATGCATTCACATACACATGATACACATCCTATTTTCCAGACTTTAATACGGTATATTGATGGTTGAATTACTACTCGTTACATTTTGTCGTTTTAACAGAGAATTGTAATAAAATTGTAAAACTTAAAAAAAAATCAAAGTTTCATGTTTTTAAATGCTTTTAATATTGCATTTTGAATATTGCATTTTGAAATATTAATCGGGACAAAAGAAAAGATTATTGTTTAAATTAAAAATTGTTTTGAAAAATCCCGAACACATATGTGATAATGATAGCGATAAAATACATATTATAAGTATATCACATATACAGCAACTATATTAAAATTTTTTAGTCCAATATATTGACTGTAGTAAGCGTTTAAATCATTAAAAAGACTTATATATTATTTATCACGCCATATTAGGAAGATAGGATATAGTTTATACTTATGTGTGTGTCTTTTTCATATTAATAATATAAAATTTAACATTACATTTTAAACAACTCGTATTGTATCTGTCTTTATTATACATAATTGGCAATTCATTTATGTATATATATATATATATCTTTTTTTTAAATAGAATTTTTATAATTAAAAAAATCTTTTAAAAGACCTATATATATATATATATATATATATATATATATATATATATATAATATATACGTTGATTCCTGTAACGTTCTAAAGACCTGCGTCGCTTAATTCGTGAACTTTACTACTAAAAGAAAAACGTGTAATTTTCTAGACACAGCTGACACAGACAGTAATACCTCGCAATATTGCACATTGATATTCCAATTACACGACCAAAAACCCTTCGCTGCGTAAAAGTTCGAGTCGCTGCAGCTACGAAATTGTTTTAAATTGAATTAGCTCGATCAGAATGCCTATTAATGTAGGTAGGTATATTGAACCAACGCGACCACGAGCGACGAGAGAAACGCTCCGCTCAGCGAGCCCGAATACCTCTCCGGCGCGGCGCGGCGAACAAGGGTGTACCGAAATTTTCGGGAAAATTACAACGCGAATTCTTCCACTCCATGGTTACACGCGTAACGTTCATCGAGTTCACTCCAGCGCGGAGGGCTGTTACACTTGATCAAAGCCGACGTGTATAGTTACGTACATTTGAGCCTCCCTCTCCCTCCCGCCCCTCCAACCCTCTATCTCGCGTGCATCCCTGCCCCAGCATCTCTGTCATCGTGTAGGTGCGCTTCAGTCGTGCTATTTGCATATTACTGGCGTGCGGCGTGCCGGCAACAGGCCATCGAAATACCGTCCCTCTCCATCGAGCTGTCTCTCTCTTTGTCTCTCTGTCGTTCTCTGCAAAGGGAGAAACGCACATACCTGGTATTCCCTCTGACAAAAATTTCAATATGGCACGCCGCGAACCGTACTGCGCGGCTCCGACGTGCGTTATTTTCGAATTCTATCGAATGAAATCGTGGAATTGGTACAAAATACGTTCGAAATATAACCGGGGGAAGTAATGTAACAGCCGGGGCGATTGCGCCGGGGGAGGAAAGCACGGCGCTGTTATGACGATGTAGGGGCAAGAATTGACAGGTTTACCTTGATTGGAACCGATGTTTGTTATCGCTTGTATTTTACTCGTAGTATTCATATGTTTCATCTCAAAGCACTTTCATAAGAAATTATATAGTAGTTATAGCTACGTATAGTCAGACATCCATTCACAATTTTCATATCTCGTTACATGATTTATTCTTATACATTTAATATTAATACAAAACGCATTGAGACTTTTCCGTATGTTACTTTCGCGTCTTCGATAATTTGCATCACAAAGACAAAAAGTTGTAATTAATTCCTGCGCGATTCTTCATTATGAAAAGAGATGCACCAGTTGAGCGCTTAATAGAGATCATTGCAGTACATTTTAATTAATTTGAACGCTTTACCACATATTATTAACCATTATTAACTAACCATTATTAACCAACAAAAGTGCATTATCGGCGTAGACACAAACATAAATTATGTTAATTAATACTTGAACACAGGTACTCACACGCCATATATATTTTCAATCGCGCCAGCACAAATGGTCATTTCCGAAATCAGCGCTTCACAACAAGTTATTAAATCGTTGCTAATTAAAACTCGACCGATGAGATGTTACACGGCTTCGTGGGAACAATTCTCTGTGTTCTCCCCATTGGAAAATGGTCTGAGCGCGTACCGCAGACCGATTGATGGTCAATGTCTTCGAGAGAATTTTTCGTTCACGTCGCGTGCAAAAAGCTCGAGAAACGAGCGTTGGTGCAGCCCGCGTACATTTTACGCGACCAATTGAATTTTCGTCGAGAGCCAGACACACGGCTGCGCATACAGCGCGAGTAAACGAACGGCGAAGTTATATACGGTAAAATTAAAAAGCGTACACACACGTGCGCGCGCGTGACTCAATGGTTGTGCGATGCGACGTCGTTGTCGCGTTTGGTGTATGAATGTGCGTGTTGTGTTTGTTGTGTATATATATATATATATATATATGTATGTGTATTATGTGTGTATATATATATATATATATGTATGTATGTATGTATGTGTAAGCACAGTATACTTGGAGTAAACTACCACCGATGACTTAGCTCGGCTGTTTCACGAGTTTTACCGTGTTCCGCACCGATTTAAAACTTTAACTATCCTTATAATCACATATTGCGAAGTTGATCCGTGTCCTTCTTTCCTGTCCTTTCCTTCCTCCGCCTGCATCCCTCTCCGTTGGTCGCACCGCATACCTCTTTCTAGTTACGGCCCGAACCAAACTGTGCTTGGGTCGCTGACGAGCCTTGTCCAACTCACTGTCGTCCACGCCGCAGGCTGCAGAGGAGAAAGGAGACGAGGGTGAACGTGGCAAAGTTCCGAAGTTAAAAATTGTTTAAATTGTCGGTTAACTGTTAGCCGCCGGGGCTAATGAAACGTGGAGCTGGCTATCAACCCTCGCTGCAGCCAACCTGAACTACCCCGTCGTTTTCCGTCTCCCTCTCTCATTTCTCTCTCTTTTGCTCGCGACGTACCTTTGACCTCGTCAGACGATACGACCACACGAATACTACGAGGAACTTTGCAATCGCCTTTCGTCCCTCGACGCTCTACGGCGATATCGTCAATCTTTTTACTTAGATTTTACCAAATCTGTAAACTAAACAATGTTGAAAAAATTGAAAATTTTTAATGTTAACATAGATCATGAAATTTCTTTATTATAACATTCGGCATCATAAAATTAATATTTTTGAGAAAAAATTTGAATATTAGAGAATATATCGTTCGGTACAATGTTAGACACTTATGTAATCGATTAAGAAAGATTCGGAAAAAAAGAAGAAATATATATATATATATATAAATCGACAACGAGAGAAATACTGATACGAGGGTTGCACGCAAAGAAGCTTTTCAGAAGATCTGGAACAAATGAACGAGTGGAATCGTACTGACAGTCGTCCAGAAAAAGTATACGGAGATAAAAACCAATAGGTCCACCCACCGTGCATATACATACCTTTCTGTATTTTATCGGTTCCGTCTTACTCTGCTCTTTTTCTCTCATTTTTATTATAAAATGCACAGAAAAAAATTTACCTAATTCTGTTTTACCTTATACAATATATATTGTTAAGAGTATGCAGTATGCGTTACGTAATTACAGGCTTCTAAGAAACGATTTATTACTTTGGCTTCTCCACAAAGCTCATTTTACACGACAAGACTATTGACAAAGCTCCTAGTTTGAAGCTTATTAGAAAACTTATAATCAAAAAACTTGTAGAAAGTTTTGAATTTATCTTACCTTGCGAAATACAATGCGATGATTCGTCACTTGCTCGTTTGCATTCATATCGCCTATCTATTGTGCTTTTTGCAATACCTCAAACGCAGTTTCGTTGGATAGATTCGACGTCGAAGCGCAGACGTGTCAGAACTTTCGACGTTGAATGCACATGATATTTGACGAGCGAGTGATATGCAACCGCCAAATAAATCGAGTTTACGATAAATCTGAAAGGACTATAGCAAAGCCGTCCCGGTTGCAGGACGGAAAGGAATAGGGAAATATGTAAGTACATATATATACACAGACGCTTCAACGAGGTGCTCTTGGAAATCGAGTCACGGATATCGCGTTGAGGCAACCGGATATTCGGAGCTTCTCCGGGTATACCGGGCGATCCGGTATCTGCGAATAATCCTACCACGCCTCCGATCTTCGTGCGACGTTAAATGCCGTTGTAGACAAAGAACGGAAATAAAGAGAAAAAGAAACGCGAACATTGAGAAACAGCTTGCGTCATCAAGCGTTAAAAAAGAAATTAAAAGAAAAACTAATCGTTATATTGAAGCGAATCGAATAAAATTGGTATATAGTAATTCTCTAAAATTTCCTGATGTAACAATCTTCTAAGTATATTCTTTGTTCCGGAAAGAATAAATATAATAATAGCTTGATTCTGTTCAAGACTGAAATATAATTTTATCATAAAAGAGAAAGAATTTTCAACTTTCGATTAAACTACTAATTATATTGTACGCGTAAAAGCTGAAAAGTTCGAAATATAAGCTTTTCGGGACTTTTTTTCTATCAATAAAAATAACTATCTATGATAATAGGAATGAAATGTATTAGACATTATATACATTTCTCTTTTTGCCTTCATTATTATTTTTTTTTTGTTCATTTTTTGTGTTCTTCTTGTTTCATTTATAATATAATGTATGAAAACAAAATTCCCAAAATTTATGCTAGTTAAAAGACATTTATCATAAAACAATAAAAGATAAAAATAAATATAAAACGCTTTGTATTTACACAAAGCAGTTACTAAAAAATACAGTTACTAGACAATTGCTAGGAGAGCTGTAGTTACTAGAAAATTATTATTACGTATATATATATATATAATTAAAACTTGTATATTTTTACCTAATTTTGAAAATATTAAGACACAATAAAATGTCACAGCAATTAAATCAAATTATATTAGTATAATTTTGTTTTACATTGTGCAATTGTTGAATATTATTAATTTTAGATAGAGAACGCGTTTAATATGTAGCACATGTTTCTGTTCCTCCCCCATTTATAAATCATTGGCGAACCCTACGGTTTTTAACCCTCTCTTTGCATTGTACGCCCAGAGAGGAAAAGCAAGAAATATACCATAAAACATGACCCTAAAATTAACCAATTCCTTAATTACTCGTTCCGCTTTTCGGACTATAACACCTCTCTCCCTTTCTGTCTGGATCCAATCTGTTCCTCATTAACTATTTTGCATTACTGCGTAATTATTTTGAGTTGTATAATACAATTGCATTCCAAGCCAGAACGCTCTAAATTTAACCCAGCAAATCGTGCTAAACGTAGTGCTGTATTAAATCTAAAATATTATGTTCTAAATATAATAATTTTCTACAGCATTAAAAGCAAATTATAAAACCAATGATAATTGAAATATAAATATTATTGCTGAAAATTTTGCGATTTCTATTTTTTAAATTTTGTATCACATTGTCTCTACTCTCACTAGCACTAATCTTCTAAAAATCTTTTTCGGTGAGTTTTCGCAAGTTTCCCCGCTTCCTTCTCACATCATCGCCAGCATCGTTATATACTGTTAACGTCAAATAGGCGAAGGGTAATATTGTCACGGATATTACTCGTGCAATGGAAACACGACGTCTGTGTCGGTGGTTACGATCGTTGGAGTGTTTAGTCTAGTGTCTCCGGCTGTTGTGACAATCCATTCGCGCGCAAGCACAAAGACACGCACGCAAGGTTAACGCATACGGACTGTACGATCGTACTTCTGTAACCGCACAGATAGAGCGCATATGTACCACGAGAGACGTACGACATAGAAGAGGGTTTAGGATAGAGGGTTTAGCAGGAGAGGGTGCCGGGACATCGGTGAGAGTCAGAAGAGATATATATATATATATATATATATATATATATATATATATATATATACAGGCGGAGAGACTATACGTACATGCTCGGGATTACCGCGATCAATGCGGTAAGCCTTGTTTGTTTTGCGCTGGACCCACCCACGCCCACACCGTCCACACATACGTACATATGCACACACATACACACACATCGGTGTCGCGCCGATCTGAAATCAGTCCTCTCTGTAGATTTCATTCATCGCCCATAGCCTTGAATTGCTTCGGGTCCGAGGTATCCGCAAATTGAAAGGTCCACCAATGTTTTCTTTTTCCCGCGTATAACCGCTGTCATCGGCTTTTCCGAAGTATTCCGGAGAACATGTTGCTCAAAATTCTCAACGAGTAACGCGTACTAACACGTTTTAGTCGCATTTTTAGTTGCAAATGGTGTTGGCCACGCGACAAATTGCAATCTATTAAAAAATAATTTTTCGTAAAATGATATGTAGATATGATATGTGGAAATCAATATTATTTAAAATATATGCGTTATTTGAGATTTAATTAAATATTCGTGCTGTTTTAACGATCAGCTCTAATCTTGCTTTAGTTATAAGGTGATAATTGAATTGCATGAGGCTAGATGTTTAACATTTTACATGCACGTATGTACACACGCTTTTCACTTCTTCAATATATTAGGGATATATATATATGTATATACATTCACGTAGATGTACTTACATCGTTGCGCGACTGCAATTGCTCGTGTAGAGCATAAATATATCATTGTCCAAGAGTATTCACAGGCATACGATGCAAATGAATTGTGGCACTTTCCACGACAAATTATTATAGTCACTTCTCACAGTCATCGCGGATGTGATTATCGCAGCCCAGATCCGACAGAAACTTCTCGGATACGTCGCGTCGGGTTATTATTACCGGTTGCGCGGTTGGTATCATTAAAAATGCTCACCTGCTCAGGTGCCACTTTACCTCTGCGAGTGCTGGCATGCTGGCGTGCATTACCGCCGCACTTTTTCACCGGCTTCTCCACCGTCTCCTCCCACTCGGTCCTCCGGTACAACCTTTTACCCTCACACTCACACACCGAGCATCGCCGTTGCGCGCTTAAGCGACCAACAGCCGCGAATCGAGATATCGGATAAAGATTAGACGCAAGATTAGACGCCAACACCGGTAACCTGAGCGTGGAAAGAGGTCGAAAAAAGTGCACGAAGGGATGGTGGTACCTCGCCCATTTTTCGCACTTCCCTTCCCGCGTAGAGAAGACTTCAAATTAACTCCCGCGGCTTTTTCGCAAGAGTAATAAGATCGACTATATAGGCGAGATAAAGAGCAGAGACAGAGCGAGAACGAGCAATAAGAGAATGTGCAATACAAAGACCAGGAGAGGCAGGGCTGCGCGAAGTGCGGGAAAGGATGCGAGAGTGGGTATACCTTCATAAATACTTCAGTGCCAGGCATCGGAAATTTTGCAGTCCGGTTATGGTCGCCCTCAAGAGCGGTGAGAGAGTGTATTCGTGGATGAAAGGAGGGTTGTGAATATCGGCCTCTAGTGCTTTCATATAAATTGCGCGCTATTCTCAGAAATAATCCAGACGAAATGGATGATCTGCTATTCTTCTGACACATGACGTGTGCAATTGACATAAAATCTGCTTTTGTTAAAATCTAATCGCATTAAGTATCTAGCGCGATAAAACGTTAGAGCGAATAACATATGTATCGTATTTAAAAGTTTTGCATTTATGTGCGTCCAAACTTTGTCAACGACAAGTGACAGACATTTGGAGAAGAAGCGCATGTATGTGTATATAGTAGACGTAGATTATTCAAACGAAGCAGGGGAAGCTATTGAAATAAGTAGGGTCGAGTGGTTGTGTAACGGTGGAGTGGGATGATGGCGTTTCTCTCTTACTCTTTCCTTTCCTCCCTTCCGGCTCATTGGTCGCCCTCATGATTTAACCTCGCGTTCTGTTTTCCAAACGGCAAAGCGAAGCGAGCGAGAGATCTGGTGGGAAGAAGCGCTACTTCATTTTTCCAGATACCTGCACTCGAGTAAAGCCATCTTTAGACACGATTGGCGTGAATGCAAACATAGCTGCACAGTACGACAGTGTTAACTTATACATGCCGCGCGTATCATGTATACAGTACTATCCAGAAATTCTGATCAACGAGATAAAATGCTGTGCAGCGTATGAGAACTTTCGTGGCATTTGTAGCAAATAATAGATTTTTAAAAAAATATCAAAATATAACAAGATATATTTATGCTTGTTTAAGATTAATAAGCATTTGTTACATATTTAGCAAAGTGAAGGAAGAATTATACGCGAAAACCATTATTTTTATCTCAATTTTTTAATAATTTAAATATATAAATATATAATGTGTGTCTGTAATTAATTTGAATACTATCGCGCGCGACTAATATTTTCAGTAGTAACGTAGTAATTTTTCTACACTTTCCTACTCTCTTTTCTTTCGCTATCTATTTAATTTCTCTGTCACAGTCATACAATTATGTCGTGATGGAATTGAATTTATTTTACTTAGACAAGCATCGTCCTGTTGACGATCATTCTAAAAGATTATTGCATGCAGACCGTTATCTATATTCTATGTACAAACTATATATTAATTAAATCACCGAATTACTTGTAGGAGTGGAGTTTGTCCTATTTGGTCGTTTTCAAGCTCTTATGGTGCCTGCGTTATTCCGAGTTCTTGGAATAAAGCGAAAACACACAGTATATATGCAAATAAAATGTAAAAGGTACCTATGCAAGCATTTTTCGCGAATAACAACAGAATACAGAGCGTATCGAATTTTGTTTGTATTTATGGTTGGCAAGATTTAGCAAATATTATGTGCAAACTAATATCTACATAGAGAAATATTTTAGATAACATAGTGTATTCACGTGTAAGAAATGTATTTCTGAAAAATATTTATCTGCTAGAAGAAAAGAATATATATATATAAATGTATAATTTTTACAATAAAATATAAACGTTTTAAAATATATGCAACAAAAATATTTTATATGACTATAAAATATTAAATAAGTCTTATTCAAACATCGATATAAAACATAAAATATAAAACAAAATATTTCTGAAAACGTATATGAAGACGTCTACATATAATTGTAAAAATAATTATTTAAAAATTTTATTGCAATTTTGTTTAAATTATAGAAAATATTTCTGCATCTTTTTATAGATATCGTTTTATTATTAATTGACAATAATGCATATCAACATCTTACATATGTTACTCGAGGCGCATATGTAATGTATACATATGTTATCATTCACCATTTCTCGTAGAAAAGCGAAGGAGATTCGTGAAGAGATTGTAGGATTTCTTTGGAAAGTGCAATTCCCGTAAACGTTACTATTGCTTTGCTGTCTCCTTTCACAGCGCCTTTTTCGTGCTATATTCCAGCCGTATCTATCACTACCTATCGCCGCCTTGAATTCGGCCCGCTTGCCGCAGAACTTTCTCTATAAAGTAAACGACGAAAATAAAAGCTGCATCGACGAAACGTAACCGCGGCGACCATTTCGTAACGGCACTTGTCGATATATGAAACTTTTCAGCATGATGCATTGACATATGAAAAGTTGCTTCATCTTAATGTAAAGGATATTCCTTTTTTTTTTACATATAAATTTCGTGATTAAGTCAAAATCTATTTTTTCCATAGCAAATTATAGTAAAATTTACTCGATTAAGTTTACTTCAAGCTTTATCAATTAATTCTACGAATAAGCCGATTCAGTTTCACATAAATATCTAAAAGCGCGAAAGAATTAATGGTTACACGAAAGACAGGAATCACAGCAGGACATGAAAAGAGTAAAGAGCCAAGGAATACTGAAAAGAGAGAAAGACCGAAAGAAAGAGAGACAGAGTATGTACACCAACCATCTCTCAAACTTACGGAGGCGGGTATCCGGTGGATATTTTGCTGGATGTTTTCATATACACCCAGCAGCGGCGAGGGAGAAACCGAGGTAGCACTCCGCTGCTGTAAAACAGAGCATTATTATCCTTCTAGTCCATTACCCAGGACACTACGGAGGCCGGGAAGTCGGGTGGAAGAGGATACCATAGCAAAAACCAAAAACCCGGGCAACTACGGGCAAGGGCCATTGACTCCAACACTACCGCCTTTCAACTCTCGACGTGATTTATCTCCGGATTCTTGGTTTTTGACTTTCATCTCCCGTTCGAATATCGCGAGTCGCTTCGCTCTTTTTACCATATCCCGTTCTGTCGCGTTTTCATTTTTCCCCAGATTTTAATATTCCACTCAGCGCGCGCACTGTGCGATTCTCTATGCAGGGTCAAAAATAATCTCATTTTAATATCGACTCTATTAAAATAAAGTATTCGGCAGCACGACTATGCTCTAACGAGTAATTAAAAAGTAAAGTAATATACTGCGCTTTGACAAACAAGTAGTATTTTTCTCTCTTTTAATTTATATCCGTATAAATTTTTTTATTGCATTTAACATTGTATTTACAATTGTTACTGCATGACTGTTGATTAAAACATCTAAAATATGAAGCATGTCAGTCGCGCGCGAAATTAACGATATACGTATGGATGATACATAAGAGATGAAAATATTTTTTGTTGTTTTTAAATATGTAATATATATTATCAACGTTATTCTTGCAATTGCAACAGGTAACATGTAAAAAAAACCATACAAATTTGATGAAAGAAATTTGCGAAGAATGAACAAATTAATGTCCTACTTCTGACGTAGCATTACGTAATTAAATCTAAACCAGCATGATCAAGAACCCCTTAATTACGGAGTTTAATAAGTTCCGGAGGCTCGACAGTCGAGCGCCTTGAGCGTTTGTAAAACGCGAAGAGCTCTGCGCGTTCACCAACCCCCTCTCAACTTCCTTGCATCTACAACTCACCTCCAAAACGCCGTTTCCACCCTTCGATTCGTCGGCGTCGAATGCCGATGAAGTATGCGTCAGAATCACGGCCGCGCGGAAAGTTTTCCGGCTATGCGAAACGCAGCCGTTGTTGAAATATCTCGGAAAGCCTCGCTCCCCCTGTTCCCCTCCATCCGGGCAAGCAACATAATATCAAGCTACCCTGAATCTAAGCATATTTAAGCCGGAGCGCGGGGAAGAAATATAGGCGCGTTCACCGAGGCGGACTTGCCGTAGCAAAGGGGAGAAGGACGGAGAGTTGCCGGGGGTGGCTGCATACCCGCTTTTTTATATACTCTCGCCGTGGAAGGTTATGAACACGGAGCTGGAGGCATATGAATAAAGTGGCCAAGTTTTTGCCACGTATATCACTGGGTAACGTTCGCGCCCGGTTTAAAGCGATTATATATATGCTCGCGGCCCGATGTAATGTTACTTCTTTTCGCGCGGCACAATAGGGACTCCGTTTAACCGCGCTTGAGTAATTACAGACTGGCAGGCGATGGATAGTCTCGCCCACGAGTGGCGAGCAATTTTCTGCGATGCACATGCGCTTCGATGTTCTGTTATTAAAATAGATAGATATTGTTCTTATTGTACATACAAATTTAATTGTAATTACAAAATTCAGAGGGCACAGATAAATTCTATATTAAATATTAATTATATGAAACAATCGACTATGCTATTTCTTTTGCTCAGACTTTAGAATAATTATTTAAAGCCCAAATTCCACGTCTTTTTATAACTTTTCCAATAGCTAAAGTTGTCTGAGAAATTATATATAAAACCTAGGAGCATTTTCTTCCTCCTTGATAGAAGTGAATAAAAATATTATATATTAATTCTTATCATTATTTCTTAAATTTTGTGTCAAGAAGAAATTCTTCATAAAATTTTGACAAAATTTTTGTTTAATTTTAGCAACTTATATAATTTCTTCTATTATTTCATATGTACATATGTATGTGTGTAATTACTGAATTCAATATATTTTGTATAAAGTGTACCCGATAGGAAAAATAATTCTCTTATCATAATTTTTAGACTAATATTGCCGATATTATTATGCCATGTTTTTTAAAAATAGTTTTCTTTTAAGTATTAACAAACTCAATATGCCTCTGTGCTAATGCATGTGCAAAATAATGCTCCGACAATGTGCCAATGCTTGCATAATAAAGCAGTCTAAAGAAGCAATTATTTATCGTAATGAT
The DNA here is from genome assembly GCA_949152495.1 of Lasius fuliginosus. Taxonomy (NCBI): domain Eukaryota; kingdom Metazoa; phylum Arthropoda; class Insecta; order Hymenoptera; family Formicidae; genus Lasius; species Lasius fuliginosus. The sequence goes on from OX424444.1 coordinate 12,861,346, forward strand.
CGATAAATCCTGCCGGTGTATGCACATATGCGATAATATAATATGCTATCGTGCTGTTCAAATGATTCAATTCGACGCGCAACTGATCAGGCTATAACTCGCGTAAACTGCGTTTGCGTGTTCGACGTGAGTTCTCTCGTTTTCGGGCACGTACCATCTCGCAATCACGTCCTCGCAATCCGTCCTTGGATTCCGCGAGTTCCAATCTACCTATCGACGGATGGCGCCGCGGCATTAACGTCTTTATACGGCGCTTCGAAGCGTAGACGAGGCTTTTTTCATCCCTCAAGCCTAATCAGGAAGAGTAAACTGGCAGCGATGACGGCAGGGGAGCAAAAGAACGGAGAAATGAAGTAAAAGGAGGAAGGTGGGATGGTTTTGGAGGGTATTTTACCCGGAGTGAGTTAGAAGCAAATCGATGCGTTACCCAGAACAGTCGTTGACTGAAAATAAGAGAGATAGAGGGGTGAGGAAGGGGAGCAAAGAGAAAGTTAGAGGGATGAATTTATATCACGAAAAGATGAAAGAAGAGATGCCTGGGAAGAAGAAGTACGATCTCGCGTATACATGTATACTCGCGTATCTGTGTGAAAAATGAAAAAAAAAAGTTAAGAGCGAGAGTCTGAGAGCAGCAACAATGAGAAACGAAGGGAAATGGTAGGGTATCCAATAGTACGTATGGCAGGGTAGTTAGCCAATCGCATTGCTGCGCTACACCAGAGGAATATGAATGAGCGAAAAGTCGCTCACCGCATTTTACAATTTTCTTCCGCTTGTACGCCAGGTTAGAGCGAGACGAAGAGAATAACAACAGGAAAAAGATAGAGAGAAGAGAAGGAAAGGAGAAAAATACAAAAGTCGCGCCACGAGTTTCTTGTTTATATAAGCTTCGATTAAAAATGTAATTTTCTATATCATGTGAGACAAATTGGAAATATCCATTTAAGTGAAAATTATTTTTCTGCAATATCACATGCCATTATAGAAAAAAATTCATCAAAGATATATTTTGTCCAATTCTCTATTTGTATTTTAAATTAAATTTTTATTTTTATTGTAAATGAAAATTATCTATTGTTTGGAAGATTTCTCAGATGCATTACATTTTTGTTTAAGTTAAATCGAAAAAAATGCAATTATTTCTCATTAGCACTAGTTTGTAAGCAGTCTATCTGCATCGTTCATATGAAGTCATTTTCTTTTTTTACATCGAGAGAAAGATAGCTGTGGTCTGAATTTTAATGGCAAATACGTTCTATGTGCGTTGGAATGAAAGTATAATAAGCGAAATGAACACGTCGCCATTCCTGTCTGTATAATGAACATTGCTACTCCACATGTTATATGATCATCTTTGTCAGACAGCTAATTTTACATGCTAATTTTAGATAAAAAAGAGAGAAAGAGAGGAGAGGGGAAGAGATAGAGTTTATTTTTTCTTTTTTTGAAAAGACCTTTTCTCTTAAAAACGCCTTTTCTCAAATAAGCCATCATACAATATACAATTCTGATGTGTCGTTTCATCTCAATTTGAAACAAAAATCATAGCGAAAACTCGCCAGTCACACAAAGGCATGTATGTTCAGCATGTGAAAGCTCGTACGTCCCTTATTGCGACAGGATTTGCATAAAATACGAATTGAAAGCGTATGACGAAATTGACGTTGTGCGCGATATCAAACGGAATTTAATATGAACAGCGAGGAGTTTCACTATGAGCAGCACTCCGTTTCATTAAATTTGTCCGTTGGAAGCCACGCTGTGTTACAAACCAACAAACGAAATAGCGGGGTTAATAGCTATCGCTGTTGGTGAGTAAAAAGATCCTTTAAAAACAGGTACATTTTGGGCCAACACATCGGCGATAACCGTTGTACGTGCTCTGCTATTTAATAGAATCCTAAACCAGCAATAGTAACATGCTGCTTGTTATGAGATTATATAGGTCTCTCTCAGATCACGTACAAGGTGCACACCAATAGTGGAGTTAATGTCGTTCTTGATTTCTTGCGAATAAATTCGCGCTTTTCGCAAATAATATTAATTTTTCATTCTTTAAACACATGCACAAAAGCAGACATAAGAAGCGGAAGATGAATTCAATGACTAGTACTCTGGCTTACGTATTTAAAGATTGAATATCAATGTGTCATTTTGCGCCATTCACTTGTCTAATATCGTAATAAACCTTCTTAATTACGTTCTGCGGTAGAAAAAAGTTCCACGCAAAGACGACGGTTGAAAGGAGCCTACGGCAAAGCGGAGATTACCAGAAATATAGAGAAGGCACACAATGAAATAAGGCGTGTCGTGAGTGCTTCTTGATCCAGAGTGATCCCTTTCCGCGGAGCTTATCTTTGCATTTACGTGGTATATATGTGCATGCGGTCGTTCTCCCGCGGCAATGTATGTGTTTATGTATGTGTACGCGCTGGGCGGCACACACCAGGAATGGTAAACTAAATCAAAGAATTTCGCGGATTTACCGACGTGCAATCCCAGGATACTGCAAATGCACGGTCTCGGTAACCTCTTGTAGAATATTTCTCAGGAACTCGGCGGTTGCCTTTCCGCTATTTCTCCTTTTCTCACTCGCGTACCCTCACGAAGACTGCTTCGTGAGAAAAAGCTCTCCCCCGGGTATTACCGATCTTTCGACCTCGTTTCTCCGTTGCCTCGTAACTCTCCCACTATTTGTTATCGTTCCTTATCTCGGTCAACTTTAAACGGCCGTACGCGCGAGTTATCACGCTCTCTCTAAACTGTTTCGCTCTGTTACGTTCGAGCGAGTTACCGCGCACCTTGGTGGATTATTATTGCTTCGGCGAAAATTGAAACCGATAACGACGAAGTATCACGAGTGGGAAAGAAATTTTTATTCCACTAGTATCGCGAATTGCGTCGCCACTTGACGTGGCGCAAATCGATTTCGAACGTGTAAATAGAAGTTACCAGCGCTCGACCTGTTGGATTGATTTCCGTAATTACGCGATTTCACAATGGAATAGTAAATTATTTTTCAATAGAATAGTTAATAACCTTTTCTTTTCGTCAAAATTTTAGGTATTTAAGCCTTGAGACAACTCCTGTATTTGCTCTGAGATCTTTAATATTATTTATGTTATACACCATTAAACAATCATTAAGTATTATATCTACAAATTAATTTTGGGGCAGTAATATATAATTGCAGAAAGATAAGGTGTGTGATACATATTATCATGATAAAGTTAATTGACACAGTTAATATTGGATATAATATTAACATTAGTAGTAGGTTATTTTAAGATTACGTAAATAATATATTTTACTAATTCATAACATTCACTAATATTCATTAATTAATACACTTTTCTTTCTCTTTCGTTTTATATTTTTTCTGTTTTTCTTTTTGTCTTTCCATCTGTTACCCTATTGTTTACGACGCGTTATCAAGCACACTCCTCTGATAGTATTATATCAATTTCATCGATCAAACCCAACCAATCTATCGCATCGGAAATGACGCGGCGTAAAGTAACGACAATAAAGCTGCGCAAGCACGATGTTGGATAGGGTGATAGTAATGAAATTTTATAAAGTTATGCCGCGAAGAGCCACGCTTTGTTCTTCTCACTGTCACCCTCTTAAAGAAAAATATAAATTTCGGATAAATTTAGTGAGTAAAAGAAGATAACAAAGAAAATAAAACGAGCAAAGCTGATTATAAATAATGTCACCAATTTGAAAAAAGCGACGGATAAAGAAAGTAAGATATTCTTGACATTTTTACATAAAAAAATCTTATGAATAAATTCCCTCACCTTTTCTCTCTTTCTACTTTTCTCATCTATGTCTCCTCGAAAAGCCGTTTATTGAGAGAAATATTAATTTCTCGTATTATTTTACATTTTAAACCATTTTTGAATCGCGAGATTATATCTCAAGACTGTTCAAACAATTATATATTTTATAACGTTTGTTTGTTAACGTTTTGTAATATGCGTTTTTGTCTTAATAACCGCTTGTTTGAAGAAAGATATGACACGGCATCGCAGATATGCGATCATGAGACGAAGAAAAAAAAAATACGACGTAGACGATGAAGGCAAGAACGATTGGAGCATTCGTCGCCACAAGGACAGAATAAAATAAGACGCACAGAAGATAGTTACAGAAAATTCTTTTTTACGCTTCCTCGTACTTTTCCTTCTAACGGAAAGCTTTTATTATATTCTCCGCATTTGCTTTCATATTGTTGGCGTGCGGTCGCGAGGTATCGTCGTAAGTCGTAAATGCGTAACACCTACTGTGCATACATAGTCGATGTGCGCTCTACGACGCCGTTTTGAATGAAGTTTTCCTGATCTTCGTCGTCGTCGTCGTCGCCTTCGTCCTGCTCGTCGTCCTCGTTCTGCCAACGAGCCGTTCTCTCGACATCCCCACCGAGTTAAAACTCGGTGATGATAATGCCGCGTAGGAGCCACGGAAAACGAGGGAAGGTAAAATAATAGAGGGCACCAGCGTGAGAGAGAAGGGTAGCGAAATGAGGACGGGAATAGGAAGGCAAGGAGAATGTCATATACAATTCATACGTACAAACCTAGCGAGACATTTAGGATGCACATCCGGTTGCCAAGATGGCCGACCGTCGACTTCCGGCCCGGCAGGGAGTTGACTTTCGCGTTGCCATTGTGTGCCAACTCGCACAAAGATTCTCTCTCTTCCTTCCTTGTTCTCTTTGCAATTCCTCTGTTTCTCTCTCTTTCTCTTTCTCTCTCTCTCTCTCTTCTACTCTGTAAGGCGTATCTTCTTTCTTCCCGACGAACTTTAGCTTTGTCTCTCGCTGATGTATATGACAATGTATCGGGAAATGCGTTGTGAAGTTTTGCATAAAATCTCCGTACGAATATCTATTATGTTGTTAATCACTTTATCTTTATTAAATATTCTTAATCTCTTTATCTTGATACTTATAAATTAACTTAATTAGGTTAAATAAAGGTGCTTTATGTATGTAAGCCAGATTTTATTTATAGATAGGTATCATTCAAATTTCAAATGTTGCGCATATAATAAAGAATTATAAATAATACCGATGACTTTCTACAATGTGAAATATATGCTGGCGTTTGAAATATAGTTATCGCATTTTATGGAGGTTTCATAGAAAAGTTATAAATTCAGGTGAATATCTATACGCAGAAACCTTTCGGCGGCATCGATCATTCGAGAAATATCCATTTGAAGCCTCCATAAATAATAACAAACGTAACAATAAATAACGACAATTCCTGCCGGAATGCGAAATATATGCGGCTCTCGTTAATGCATGAAGATGTTAAAAATTCAATCAGTTTTGTTGAAAATGTTTCGCGAGAGAACAATGTTCAATAGAATTAATTATTCGGCGAAACGAGCTTTCAACAGTGGAATTATTCAACGTCATTTTTCATACGCGGGAATATACGCAAATGTGTCACTCGCTTACAAAAGAGACTAACAATTGCTACCACTGAAATTTGTAATGCACGCACTGCAAACTCGCTTTTGACACAAAGTAAGGAAAGAGATACGATATCACGCCATCGTCGAAAATTAGCGTTTCCATTTAAACAAATCGATTTAACTGCGATACAAACGAGCCGCTGTAACCGCTGCTTTCACGAGCAATTTGCGCGAATTCCGAATCAATCTGAAGAGTAGTCGTATTTTACCGTTTTTCCCCACGAGCCCCGACGCTCTCTCTCTTTTTTGCCAATTAGAATATTAACGATTTATTGCCGGAGATTTTGGCAGACTACGCGATTCGGTCATCCCGATTGCTGCTGCTGCTGTCGGCGTATACGCGATAAAGTTTTTGCTTAAAAAGTCCCTGCCCGTTTAAGATATTCCGGCCTGGTATAGCTGGGGTTAACTAAAACATCGGGAAGGAGACGGAGACGGAGACCGAGAGGCCACTTCCCTGATATCCCTCGGGATGAGACGTTGCGTTTCGCTATGTCGTATGCGCGACCTTATCTCGAAGCGTCACAGCCTCCATATCGAGGAGTCGAGGGAGAAAGGGTCTTCGGCTAACAAAACTCTTTGTTTATAGCGACTCAGCGTCACAGAGAGAGCTTTGACCCTTTACACATAACTATTAGGCAATTAGATTATAAATTTCTACATAGTTCTCAGAGCAGAAATCTATGCCAATGTGAATATGTGCATACAGATTAAATTTGAACTGTCATGCTATGACTTGTTATAAGAAAGTACACGTATAATGTATACGAGTTAAATTTTAATTAACGAAAAAATTTAAATTGTTTTCATTACATATTTATGAATAAAAGTTTACTATGTATATCGAATAATACCACATTTACCCAATTTTTGAGTAGATTCTTCTCTCTCTCTCTCTCTCTCTCTCTCTCTCTCTCTCTCTCTTTCTCTACTTTCTCTCTACTTTCTCTCTTTGTTCTAAACTAGCATTAAATATTTTAAATTAGAATAAAATTTATATTGGCCTTGCTGTCATTTTTCCGTCTCATAGACACAAAATAGCTTAGCGCTATCTCAACCTAGTAATTTCCTTATGGTCGACACTTTCTCTCATCGGCTATTCTAACTCGAAGCAGCGGAAAATTTTATGCGACAGCTGACGTCCCCGCAAACACTCGGTTTCTCGTATTATCAATATTTGGTATATGCATATTTCGGCATCAGGGATGGAGAGTTATGGTCGACGAGGGACTTTCCTCCGCAAAGGAAAGAGAGAACCGGGGTCGAGGGGAGGAGAGAAGAAAATCGAGAATTGTAATCGCGAAGGTGTACTTCGAGGTACGTTCCCCTCTTTACCCACGGTATGTAGCTTTCGTGCGGCGACACCGTATCTCCAAGTTCAATGTTTGCTCAGCTTGATTCATATCCCTTGGCCCACTCATCCCTATTATCCCTGGCTCTCCACAGGACTCCGCGCCCATCCCTCCCCAAAGTGTACCTGCCTATACCGCGTCTCGCAGAAAGCCATAGTCGTATATACTCTTCGTCCCCTTTCGCTCTCTTTACAAGCATGAGTATGCGTGTCTACATCTGCGTATGTATATGCACAACGCACAACCGCAACGGACAAGGTCGTAAGCTTTCTCTCGAGACTGTGCTTCTGAGAGTTTATACGAGAGGCACTCGTGGTGGACTTGAGAACGACAAAAGAACCGTTTAACTTTAACTTCCGAATAATTTATGTATTCTTGATAAAACATAAAGTTATAAATCATTTGGAATGTAACTATAGAGAATAGATATGTATATAAATTTCTCTCTTCATATAAATAATTAAATTTAGATAATTCGAAATGAAAAAAGATACGTTCTTATCGAATAAAATTTTAATCAATTTTTCTTGTAATAATAATTACACAAATTATTTGCTGCAAAATAATATCTTTTCAAAATACTTAGTAACCATTTAGTAATAGTGTAAAGATTAAAGAGAACAATATGAATATTTTTGAAAGAACATATTTATAATTATTTATCTGTAAGCACTATCTATAGTCTAAAATTATCTTTTGTGCGCTTTCGAGCTTCAATTCTCTCTGTTTACAAAACTGTTGGAAATTATTCCTTCTCAAACAATAATTACGACCCTTTCAATTTACAGAAGCTCGATAAAATATTCGATTATTCGAAGGCAATATAACGTGGTTTCCAATTTCTTTTTAGTATAAGACAAATCTTAGTGTATGGTTTACATTAAAATGTAAATCAAGACATTTATTTTGTACTTGCAATTTAAATGTTACCAGACACTGAATGTTAATATATTGACTATATGCCGTCTTATTAGCAATGTCATTTATTTGTAATAATATTTATTTCTAAGAATATATATATATATGTATGTATGTATAAAATATTATATGCTTATGCGTTTAATAGAAAAATGGGCAAAACAGCAGCCGAAAAAGATATCCAAAATTCAAAATAAATCTATAAAATTATTGGCTGGACCAGACGCTTGAAGAGAAGCGTAAATTGCAAGATACAATCGTGCAAAAACACACATGTGAGATAATAAGAAAATTTGAGGACGGTGCACGATATCATTTGTCATTGTCAGCCTAACCTCGGATGTGCAGACCGACGTTCCACGTTGTTCTATTTCTATGCTTTTAACAATATTGTACATCAGTACAGCGTTGGCTTTTTCTCTTTTTACTCTGTTTCTTTTGTTGCCCCTCCTTGTCTAACTTCGAACTCTTCTCAGTCACTCAAGTCAACGGACGATATATCTTCATGTAGTAAGAAAGGGACATTCAACAACTCTGCTTTTACGATCTTTTAGAATACATTATTATTTAGCCTTAATTTCACTCTAAGATTTGCGAAGACAACAAAATTGCATACGGTTGCATATTCGGCTTCTATAAACTAACAGCTATTATAAGCAAGAGGTAAAGTTTTACAGTAAATAGCTTTATGTGTGTGGATGTGTTGAATTAAAATCAGTATAATAAAATTTGTCTATCTATACTTTCTCTTCTTTCTTGTAAACTATAGCAGTTCTTTCAAAAATATCTTACAATTTAATTAGGCATAACAGCCTATGCATGTCAGTGATATTGACACAATAATATTTAAAAAAATTAATTAAATTTTTATATCTTTAATCAACAATTATTATATACAATAATCTAAAATCACTACATAAACTTAGAAAGATGGAAAATATATAATTTATTTATTTTAATATTTATTTTAAAAACTTTAAAAATTTATCCGCAAAGTTAAATAGTAATAAGTTTGTTTTCTAGGAACTTTGTCGAAAGTAGAAGAAAAATAAAAATTTATTTTTTTTTGTTTCAGGTAAGACAGCCGATTTAAGACGTACCATTTTCCGTTACAAAGATGATCCTGCGTTATGTGAGCAGAAATCTCATTATGTATTCAAATTCGCGAATTACTTTATGCAATTGCATGCCATTTATGCATTTGTTTAATTCTAACTTTGTGTTTACTATTACGTTAAGAATATAATTATTATGAGTCTTAAAAAAATTACTTTCTTTTTCTTTTTCCTGCATTAACCAAAACTTTGATATTAAGTACTTGAATATTCATGACGCGGCTTTTATTACATGAATAACATTACCTTTCTTCACTCCGTAGCGAAGCATTAGGGACGTAAATCACGGCTCGAGTTCATACATTTTACATGATTTTAGTTTATAACGCAGTTAACGTGAATCATTAATTTCAATAATCCCTCGGATATTGCTCGCATAGACGCAACTGTAAATGTTACTCTTAAATAAAATCATTAATCATACCGATATTAGCACCGTATATCGTATATTATATTACTCATGTTCACACGTATGCAAATATGTTATAATATATAACAACATTCTGTTCTGTTTCTCTTCTTAACACTTATCAATTTACTTCTTGTCATTGCTATAGACAATGTTACATTCATGGGTATATATATATATATATAAATATATGTGTGTGTGTGTGTGTGTATGTGTGTGCGTGTGTGTGCGCGCGCGCGCAAACCGTAGAAAGTTAAACCTAGTTTAACTTTGAAATCCCACAAGCTGATTGGATAATGTCGAACTTAAATTAAGTTTATTTTTTAACTCCAACTAATTGAATCGATCCTACATTAGAGAGAGAGAGAGTACTCAAATATGTAATCGATTTTCAAACTTTTTTTTATTGAGATATTTGATCTTTGTATTTATAAAAGATGTGAATTATATGTGCTGTATATATTCGTTCACTTGTGAAAATTATTTTGAACTTCACAGAATCAAATTTTATAATTTAAGTATCTAAATTCCCTCTCTTTCTCTTTCATTCTCTTTTATTAACAAACGATTACGAATAAGGAATATTTCAATATGCACTTTAAATTTTACGATAAAATTATGTGAATGCAATCAGTCATTATAATATATATATAATTTAGAATAAAGATATTTAACATAGAAGATGTCATGTTGCATGCAAGTATATATATTTTTGAGTTATAATCTTTTAACATAGAACTTTTATATGAGATATAATGAATATACTAAATTCCATTCACACAGTATAATTCCGTTAAATGAAGACAAGCAACCGATTATAGAGCATGACCACGTACAACAACGGCTAAGGACAGCAAGGGTGAAAACCAACCCTTGCGCACCTGCCCGCTCCCATGTTCGATTAGCGATGAATTATCCCCAACCAAGCTCCCGTGCCAGTAATTCTACCTGTTGGTCTAAATCTCAGTCCATCCTCCCATTGATTATTCAGTTATCAAGCATTTTCAAACATTAACGTTTAAATCAATTGAGCTTTACATTTTATATTTACATTTCACAAAAATATACTTGTGTACAACGAGATAAAAAATTTATATTATTCGTATAACATATAACGATATATTTCTAGAATAAAATTGTGAATTAGTAGATAAATGTAAATGATTAAATTATGGGGAAATTTATTTATTGGTGTGAAACGCAATTTTTAGCTCGAGAGTAACCAAACAATTGTTATTGTCTAAATTGCTCTTAATGAATTGTGCCAGCAACAGCAACGGAAACCATTGCAGAGATTCAATTTATTCTAAATTTACTCTGTCTTGCATCGGACACGTGATCGATGGTTAGAAATACTTTACAAAAAGGGAAGTGACCATGTGTACCTTTCTCATTTTATAGAAACTCTAACTTCAAATAAACTTAAAACTCAATTTTGTTTGTCTCTTTCTGTGGACGACATAATTACATCTTATTCCATTGATATTAAATGTTGGCATACTATTAAAAAATCTTTTAATTACAATTATATAAAATATTACATAATTATTTTTTCACACTTACCAATCTGATTAATCTTTATTTATATGTTTTACGATGTCTTCATAAAAATCATTACTTATACCAACTAATTATGAATTATATTACTTTTATCAACTAACCAATAATTTTTTTAATTTATATTAACACATATGTTTGATACAAAGCTTTAATCTCTTTCTACCTAGAAAGTGTCCACATATCTGATGAAGAATTCTTCACAAAAAAAAATATTCGTGTATTTTATACTTATATACCATATACTATATGTATATATTATTGTATAAGTTCATTATCAACACTTTCGCGATGTTTGTGCAAGCAATAACCATAAAAGGTTCTATCACAAGATATTGGATTGCGAAGATGATACATAGTGAGAGAGAGATATACATGAGAGAAAATACGTGATATAGATGCTAACTTTCCCGTTTAGTCGTCGTGCGGTGTCGTTTTATACCATTCCGTGCTTGTATATAATGACATGAGTTTGCCTCTTCGTAGAGCGAACAATATCTTTATCTTTACGAGGCCCTAAGCTTTTTAATTTCATGACGAATTATCGTAAACGAAATCCGTACGAAAAAGGTTTTGGATCTTGTGGTATTTTATTAACGACCGCGCATAAATCCGTCCGACCATTCAAATATTAACTATTTCATGATAAACGATCTCGGGAAACTGAAATTGCGTGTATGTGTGTGTGTGTGTGTGTGTGTGTGTGTGTGTGTGCGTGCGTGCGTGTGTGTGCGTGCGTGTGTGTATGTGTGTATGTATATAGAGTTATAACACTGCTATGCTTGATTGTAGTTTGTGCATACCCTCTTTCGCAATTTCGTAGGCAACAAATTGATTGTTAGAGAATGATATGTTAGAGAATATAGTCAGTTTGGTTAAATGATAGAATTAAACATGTAATTTTTATTAAGCATATATTTACTGAAAATCTGAATAGCTATATATCACAAGATAAACAGAAAAATTGTTTGTCCGGATCAATCGACGTAATGACATTTTTTCGTACATACAGAGGATACGCAGGATTTTTGGTTGAAAGTTAAATCTCGGCAGACGGCGCGGAGACAGAAAGAAGAATATGAATTACATACACTCGGGACTTATTTGGCTTTCTAGCGGAGGCTTTGAATTTTCAACAGGAAAACGCTTGAATTTTAATCAACATATAAAGTGGCTATTTTTCAACGTGTATTCCTAGATACTTTTAGTATGTTACGCGAAAATATGAATATGAATAATTTCTTTATCATTGTGGATGCGGTCAACATAGAAGGTGCCAGTAAAAAATATAAATATGATGAAGCGCGCGCGCAAACTTATGCGGTACTTATATAAATTCATATTATAGGGTCTTTCTCTTTGTTCTTCTTAAGATAACGTAATCGCATCCTTTATTATGGAGAACATCTTAAGAATTTAAAGGAGCACTCGCGTACAATTGTTCCATGAGATTAATATATAACAAGATTAAATACTTCAGCATTTTAATTTCTAGAAGCAATTGAATATCAGATTAATATATTTAATTTTGTTTAATATCAGGTAATAATTTATTTTTGTGGTTGTTATCTGTGTCGATTTGGAATTATTAAACATATATGTAAATAAAATAATATTTTTTAAAAGTTCAAAAGAATGTAGAAAATTCTCTAATAATGTATGTCGCCTTTGAATTTTATAAGCAAAAATCTTTTTTAACATAATTAAGCCTAATTAATTTTAATATATAAAGTAAAACATAAACGCGCATTAGATTACATATAGAATTTATATTTTTATTCAGATTTTCATCAAAATTATATAAGTTTTGTCTAATTTTTTATATATAATTGTTATATAAATAAATGAGATGGCTTATTCATTACGTATCATTCAATGTATTTCAGGAAGATTAATTTCTTTTTCTTTTTTCTTTTTTCCTTTTGCCATTTTATCTTTTCAATCAATCAATCCATTTCTGAAGCTTTTCATGGATACTCCAAAAAAAGATGAAAAAATTATGCTTTTAAATTGATTAGGAATTAAATTGCATGTTAACGAGAATCGAGACTTTCAGTTGGTTAATTTCGTGGTAGTGACTTTGATGTAATTATGTTCATAAACAAACTATTATAAATAAAAAAAAGAAAAGGAAGAAAAAGCATAATTTTTGGATGATTATAAAAATTAATTTGTTAAATTTTACGTTAAACGTAAACGTTAGATTTATGTTAATATTTTGAGATACAAAACTTTAGCTGAATTATTTATATTTATACAGAATTTATACAGATTTTATATAGAAAAATGTGTATCTCATTCTCTCATCAATATGTAATATCATCATGTTATATGATATATGACATATTTTAAAGGGATAGTAGAAATATATAGCATAATATAGTTTAATTGTGTATAAAAAACATTTACATAATCTATCATTGAATTAATCCATTATATTAGTAGAAAAAAAGTTTTTACATCCATTCTATATTACAAAATTAAAGGATATTGTATCACACATCTGCTATATGCGAATACATAAAGTTACATGCAAAGTTAGGAACTCGTGTTTACAATTTTCGGTACATGCACTTCTATAGAAAACGCCGGTAGCATGCCATTGTTAGCAGACCGTTAGTATTAGCCATGCATCATCAAAATGTATATGTATATGCTTTCGCTTACGGTACGGCAGATTATGTTTGCTGAAATTAAATATTAAGAAGTAGAAAGTAATATAATAATTTATTTAAAATATTTTAGCTTATTTGAGTCTATCTCTAGTATTAAAAGTATACATTTGCTAAAAATTTTTATTATATTTTAATTGTATGTATATTTACACGCATTTATACATATATGTGTTAGATTTTATAATTTATCTACAATGATAGTTCTTCTAAAATGTAAAATTACATTGAAGCCTCTGGCGTAATAATTGAGTTTAAAAGATGAAATAAATTCATCTTCTGCAAATGCAACATGAAATATGTATACAACTACACGCGCTGTCATCTTAGTTTCACGCAATTATTCTAGAATTATTTTAGAAGTCTCTTATTTCTTGTTCATGCGCTTAATCGCTTTAAAACTGATAACTATTCGTAGAATTAAAATAGCGTTTGGATATTTTAAAGTTTCAGGATATCCATTTTCCTTGTACAAGTCGCGGTAAGTGTTAGGCTTCTCGTCAATCACTTGCGTAAAAAGAAATGGAACTATTATTTGGGGGAAAGAAAAAGAGTAGAAGCTGTACGGGGACTTTCGACGTGGATACATCTGCCCAAGGGCAAAGGAGAAAGAGAGAGTTAGGTCGGCGGATAGCGGAGGGTCGACTACCTCGTGAAATAACAATTCGGTTTCGATCGCGAGAAGTCTGGAAATTTTCATCTCCGCCCGAAGGCACGAGACGCGATGGTGGGGTGGTAAGGGGGGTAGTTGGAGGTCCGTTCTGGAAAGGTGGCGAAAGAAGGAGGCTGGATCGTACTGGGTGCCGAGCGGAGGTGGTAAGGAGAACTGGGAAATGAAACTGGCGAACGAGAGGGGTTCAGATGGAGAAAGGGGTCGGCGGCGAAGACGGGGGGGGGGAAAGGGGTGGTGAAGGGTTTAAAATAATAGTAGAACATAGCGGCTGAGTCGGTCGCACGAGGAGAGTGAGAAGAGAACTCCGCCCCGCGAAATATGGCGAGCTTCGCCAGGACGTGATTGGGTGACGGGAGGACCCCGAAGCTCCCAAGCCAAGACATTGGTGCCCCCTTTTCGCACTGCTACCCCCTTATTAACTATCCTCAGATACCTGGAGGGTGCCCTCTTACCACTCGCTCCCTTACACTTTCTCTTTCACTTTACCTTATGATCTCTCTCACTTTCTCTCTTTCTCTCTCCCTCTTCTGATCTCGCATATTCTCAGCTCTCAGAGTAAATTCAGTGAAATATTCTTGCCCATTGTCTGGACGACGCAACCAGTCGACCCTCGATATCTCCTGGCATGCGGACATCGCCACGTGGTTAGTAAAATATAGGTTGCCGGCGGATCGGCACCAGGCAGTAGTAACGGTCGGCGCGTAGTCAGACACAGCGAGTGATTTGATCATGCTACTTTGGTGAATCTCGCAACTGTATATATATATTTTAAAAAATATTTTATAAATCATTATATTAGTTTTTTAATAACAATTTTCTTTTTGTCTTGAATAGATTTTTTAAATATAATAATTTAAGCTAATAAAAAAAAATAAATAAATATCTTAAATATATTAGTTTCTTGTTTTTAGTAATAATATATAATATTAATGGATTATAATTTTTAAATTAAATACACACACACACATACACATATGTGTGTGTGTTTTTATTAAAAAAAGTATATCCCAAAAATAAATTCTTTAATGTAATTTTAATAGATATAATGTGACATCAACCATGATTATATCGCCCTCCTAGTAACACTATGAAAAATAGGCAACTAATTATCATAAAGACACATTCTATCGCATTTAATTTTCAGATCTGTCGAATATTTGAGATACTTCTCTGACATATGGAACAAGCCGTCATTCGTGACAGTTGAGTTCATATGTCATGAAATATCCTTATCCACGGTCTGGTCGATACGAATGGGCATCGCTCGATATCCCTTTTGCATGCGGAAATCGTACATAGTGCGGGAGGTGAAATTCGGTTCAGCTTCGAGGTGGTCAGCAGAACGAGCTTCCGGTCTGGAGACCCGATAATCTCGGCTGCGCAGTTCCATGCATGGAGTTGTCAATCAGGGTTGATGGTGTCCCGCTGGAACGTCCGCTGTCTGTCCGACTCGTCGACGGATATA
Source organism: Lasius fuliginosus (assembly GCA_949152495.1). NCBI lineage: Eukaryota > Metazoa > Arthropoda > Insecta > Hymenoptera > Formicidae > Lasius > Lasius fuliginosus. The sequence continues at coordinate 12,876,994 of OX424444.1, forward strand.
TACGAGGTCCGGACACCGCACGACATCCGCAGTATTCATGCGATCTATCTGATCGCCTTCCTGTTCGCGAGCAATACAATCGCGCGCGGTTCTCTGTTACGATTCAATGTAATATTAAGCTTCGCGTCGCTTCATTCCGATACGACAATAACGCCGCGATAAAAGTTGTTCCCGTAATCAATAACGAACAAGATTAATATGTGCTCTTTCTCTTCCTCGATTTTAAACGATTTAAATGATAGATCTATATAGTATATTTAAATGCATCTACCGACTCTCAGTTAACACATTGATTCACGTGGTATCCAGCATTCAGTTTGCGAAAATTTCGTCGATGAGTGGTTATTCTCCCCCGTGGCAACGAAAACGCAGATAGGCGCGGATTCGAATTAGCGCGAGATTTCGAACGGGTTTCGTGGTAATTGGAAGCGGTCGTTTTTGCCATCGTGCTACGCTCTCGGTGGGTAGTTACGTAGGTAGGTGGGTGTGCAGGTAGATAGCAGGTACTTGTTTGCGGAGGGCGCGAATAGATTAATCATCCGTTAAGCTTGGGCAAGACGTATACGCGTCGGTGGCTGTACCGGCTTAATCCAGCAGGTTCACCCCTTTATGCCGCTGCCTGTCCTCTTCGGTATCACCCTCTGCCTGGCTGGCGCGACGGAATAACAGATGTAACCTGAGCGCCTTACACAGCGGTGAGTTACGCCCACTCCGAGATACGCCAGATTGTGTAACTTCGTAAGCTCTCGCGTTTTTTTTAATGGATTTTCTGGTGTAACAAATAATGTAAACATCATGCGGTCCCTGTTCTTTTGTTTGCTTTGATCTTTGTAGTAATACTTACATTGGAAGATCAGGTGTACAATTAAAAACGATCCTTTTTGTTCTTATTTATAATTAAACTTATAAGATAGCTAAACTACGTTTGAGACGCTTGAATTATACCTAGTTGATAAAAATCCAGAATTACCACCAAAATTGTTCAACTGTCTTTTAAACGTAGGATTAATTTTGTATACTTTTAATCGATAAATATTTCATTTAAATATTTTTATTAAATTTTTCCCTATATTTTTGGACATGTATATGGAACAAATCTCGTGTGTTTTTTTTAAATTAAGCTTCCACAGTTGTTGCTCAATATAATGAAAGGCGTGCGTAAAAGATGACAGGAAGGATGAAAATCTTAGAAAGAAATTTTATATCTTCTACGGCGTAATAGAATCCGTGACAAACGTTGTCTATGCTTAATACATTTCTGTGTTCATACAGTCTTACTTTCGCAGTCTGGACAGACGATTTACGTTGCTTCCCACAACAGCCACAATCCTCCTGCCCCGTCACCCAACTTCCAGTTCTATCGACTTTGCGGTATAACCGTGAATACAGATTATATCGTGCGATGGTGATCCATAAATGCATGGTTGTGTTGGTAGTTTATGCGCCGTTGCATAGAAATTTAGGATTGGCGAAGAGCTGAATTTATATTTCCTGCGAACCGTATTTGATAACGTCGGTATATCTTCGCTCTAATATTCTTGAGTGTGTTTTACGGCAACTTTTCTTGAAATTGCTACATATTATAATGTTTCCACGTTTATATGTAAAATATTGCAGCATGTTTATATATTTTATAATATCTCAATGTATGTTTCATAACTTTCTCTCTCTCTCTCTCTCTCTCTCTCTCTCTCTCTCTCTCTCTTTCTCTTTCTTTCTCTTTCTCTCTCTTTCTCTCTTATATGTATAGAAATGTGTGTACATGTATCATAATTTATTGTTATAGAAAATCAATGACTAATAAGAGAATTTAAAAATATAAATTTACAGATATTCAATGAATCCGAAATAAAAAAATTAAAGATTTGCTTATTTTTTAAACTAATATTTTGCAGCAAATTTTAATACGCTTGATCCATAATTGGATGAATATGTCCAAACATTCTTGTGACTTTGGCAACATTGAGTAGAATTTACACTCTATGTTGCATATAATTATATAAATATACATCATCAAAGTATATATTATTGTGTGATAAATACGAAGACAAATCGTGCTTTTTCATATCACATCTAATTAACAAAGCTGCGCGTTACTTGGGTAGTTTCTTGTAAAATTGTGAAGCAATAGAGAAATTCAAATATATTATTTGCGAACCTATTTCGATAAGACACGACACAAAAAGAGGGCGGAAAAGGGACGAGAACAACTTACGAAGCGATAAAAACGAGAAAACAGGGGGAATTTCATATCGTCACCCTCGACGCTTTCGAGTAAGATCGTCGGTGCAGAACGCACCTGAGCGCCGCTTTTTTTCTTTTTCATGACGGCATGAGTAACACAAGAAAGCCGTAGCAGAAGAATTTAGGAGATGCTTTCTGAAAAAGATCGCATATAATGAAATATCTACTTTCTCAATTATATCTACACGACTATAGTAACTAGTTTCTGACTAAAATAATCGAGAAACAAGTTAACCGGCAATTTTTTTCTATTTCTCTTTTACCTATTTCTATTTTTCAATCAGATTTTATCAGATATATGTATATACCTATATATGTATATGTGTATATATATATATATATATACACATTGTATATATATATATATATATATATATACACATTGTATATATATATATATATATATACAACTAAAGCTATAATTTTTTTATAAAATTTGTATGTATTTTATAATAGCAGATATAAAATCATGAGATTTATATATTAAGACGTCAAAATATCATTTGATTAGCAGATTTTGAGTATATATTTCAAAATATGCCTTACGAAATTTTATCGACAACAACATCAAGCCAATTGTGATTTATATTACATCTTTTTTTTCGGTGGAATTGTCCAATGGCGCTGCGAAAAATTAAAATAAAGGTACTTAGACGACACTCAACAATAGGCGCGGTGTGCGATGTGTCAGCATAGCGTGGCCGACGCGTATCGCACTTTAATACAGAGTACAATCGTGTCAACAGCAAAACCGACGCGACAAAAATCAAGCCGCGGTGTTAATTGTGGCTACACTGATTTCACCTCATCGTTACTCGTACGTTCCACACCGACAATTCACCCGTGTTCCGACCAACCCCTCATACAGGCTGGTTTTTGGAGCACACCCCGGGAAAGATGTACGAGGGGAAATATCGACAGCTACTGTCCATTGAATATCGCGTGTGTGCTCTTACGAAAAATCGAGTAGCGTGGATTTATAATAATTGAGTGACGCCACGTTATCTAAAATTGTTATCAGCTAAATTTATATCATTCTCTCTATTAAAGATTCATTAGTATAAATTGCACTAAATTATTATTGCATAAATGTTATTAATAAAATAACGTATAATTTGTTACTAAATCTCTTATTCCATGATTTATTAATATATAATAATTGTTATTGTTAGGTATTATTATTAATAATAAAATTGTTTGCCTCGTGATATTTATTTATCATATACTTTTGCAAAATTAAAAAGATTGCAAAATTAATTAATAAAATAATCACAATAAAAAACTTGCAAATATGTATCCAAATTTAAAAAGCGATACTATAATGAGCATTTTTAAAGATGCACTATGCATGCAATCTTCACAATCAGTTTTCACAGCAATAATCGTTATGCATGATTTTGAACATTAGCTTATAGTTGGATATATCATAGATAGAATATCAGCCGCTATAATGTACTGATAATGTTTGGAGCACGTGAATAACGTTATTATACACGGTGCATTAAACAAAACGATTATTGTCCGTTAAATAATCAGTATTTAACAGACTCCGTCATTAGGCGACATTTGTTTACTATATCATTGTTATTATTGTTATTAAATTTGTGGTATCTCCCCTGTCGATTGGTATCACATTGCTTAAATACTTTACGGTACGCACGATATTAATGCTAATATTATGGATAGGTGAGCATGTACTGTGTCATTAGTCCTATGATTTGCATTTTCACCAAAATGTTTATGCAAATCTACGAACATTGCTTCGATAATTACTAAACGAAATACTGTCAAGAGGAACGAAGGGGTAATAGATTATTTTCAAAGCCCTTGGTTGCACTCGAAACGGTTTAGATGGTTCTTACGAGCTCAAAAGAGATAAGCGCACCGTAAAAGTTTTCCACCCAACTTTACATGGAGATTGGTGTATCGATCGCTTTGCAGGAGTCGAAATTTTGTTTAAAAGCCCTCGGTTATCACTAAGTCAGCCGACCCTTCTTCGCGTTTCCTTACAGATCACTTGGACGCGACGAGAGGCGCGGCCACTTTCTGTATAACGGAATGTTAAAGCCAACTGAAGCGTTGGTCTCCATGAATAACAAATGCACAATCTCTAGCCTCTACTGGCACCTTGGCTCCTTACCCCGCGGAAAGTTTTCCACCCTCTCCGGAAAACTTTTAACTGGATACATTACCTGCTTGACTACCACCGCCTTTCCTTTTTTATCACGGCCCGGGCTTTTAAACTCCTACGGTTGGCGCAGCCGCCGTTATTAGAGATTTCATGGAGGAACTAGGGGAAAATAATGAATAATAGTCGCGAGGATCGTCATTACGGCCATTGTTACGAAGACACACCAGCCAACGATCCCCTCGAGACGTGGTGCGACAAATTTCGCATCGCATTGTACTATCGTTTCCAACAGCACCGCGTTACATCGGCTTTTTAAGTTTGCTTGTTGCATAATTTTATTGATCGACTATTTATTCATTATTAAGATCCTGATTTACGGTCGGTCAAGTACGTGGCTATTGCTATTCAAACTTTCCAGGTTTTATACGCATTTATATATACATATACATATATATATATATATATATATGAATAATTCTTTAATAGAATTTATTTCTAATAAAATGTATAAAATATGTTGCGCGTTCTATCCCGATAAAATATTTCTTCTTTTCAAAGAATAAAAATAAGCAATTTATAAACATTTTAATAAAAGTACAATTTTATAACAATATCTATCAATATTGCAGCTATAAATCCATTTTACTCGAGACACGTATATAAACTTTTGAACAAATGAATAAAATTATTCCTTTATAAAAGTTAAATTACTTTACAAAAGTTCTCAAGTACTGGAACAAGATCTGCAACAGATAAATATAGAGGCATCTTTCTATTTGCATTTAATCGTGAATTGCGTAATAGAAATTACAATATATTGTGCATATTATTTAATATAATTTATAATTTATTTAATTAAAAGACCTTTTAATACTTTTTGACATAATCTTAAATAATGCTATTATAATAACAGAAAAATTAAGTTTTTAATTAATTCTAATTATCTCTCAAATACATTTCTCGAATTTACGTAAATTTGGTGCGTTTGAAAATAAATTTTATAACAAACTGTAATAATTAAAGATAAAAATTATACGAATAAAAATAGTGAATATTTTCATGCATTTTATTTTTTTTATAATTATTGTATTTCAGCTTTTTCATAAGCATATATATTATTACATTTTTTTTTTGCTTCGGTTATAATTGTTATACAAACTATATAATTTTTTCCAAAACTATATCACGAAAAACTATCATATCAAAACTGTATCGCAGACAGAAAATTTAAAAATAGCGTGTGCAAATATGATCAATTTTTTAAACTTTTTTACTTGTTTCCTCATTTAATACATTCATTTTAATATAATACATTTGAGAATATTTTAGATAAAATTTAAAGACAATAACAGATACGCCTACAACCCGCAAACAATGTTCGTAAAACAATAATCCAGATCGTCGTATAATCTGCGTTGTATTAACAAAGTCAAAATTGATGAACAACCTTAATTAGCGCGCTGCCCATCATCCTGCACGAAAAAAAACATATTTATCAGAGCAAAAAATTTGAAGAAAGAGAGAGATAAAAATATTATACGGTTCTATTTACCCAGACAAACGAGTTTTTCTAATTGTGTATATGTGTGTATGTGTATGTGTAATGTGTACGCGCGCGTGTGAGTCGTGAAATTCTACCTAACTCGCCGCTGTGTCATTTCTGTTAACCCGTTCCCCCTGTCGACTGTTTCCGACCGTTTGCGAGATTCATCCCCATCTAAGAACTCGAGCAAATATTGGTTTTGTCTAGTGGCCTCGCGATTTGCATAATTAAATCTTGGAATGTGCGCCTGTGCCATCGCTGCGATGCGACGCGACGCGACCGGTTGGCGGATGCGAAAATAGGAATAATTAAAACTTGGGCAGATTATTTGCCGGAATCCACCAGGACGAGAACACGCTCGGAGCAGCGTGGAGATTTATTAAGGGTCCCCGACTGTATACAGCATGCGATGAGCGCTGCACGTGGGATTTTCCGGGCGTTTCCTAGAGCGACGCCGCGTCATAAAAGAGAGGCATCCGCTCTGCGACCAGATTAATCCAACTAACGCAATTTTCACGAAATGGGATGTGTTTTACGTGACGTCGCGTAATCGCAAAAATTCATGAAAATCCAGAACAATACTTGTCCGCACATAGTGCTTTGTGCTTTTTTTTTGCGAGTCCACTGAATCGATGTTAACAGCAACAAACATTGACATTTATTACAACACATATGGAACAAAAATTGTTTAACGCAGATCACATTTACATCATGCTTTAGATAAAACAGCTTAGCTATAAATCGATATTAGTTCTCATGTTGCATATATACAAGTATACATATATATGCACACACACACACACACACACACACACACACACACACACACACACACACACACATATATATATATATATATAATAAGTTAGGTATATATATATATGTACACTTTAAAATATAATTTTAATTTTGCAGCGCGCTCTTTATAGTATAAAAAGAGTTTCTAAAATAATTTTTTTATTTGCTCGCATGTATTAAGTCAATTATATAATCTCCGATTCGCTTCTCATAAATCGCGTTACTCTAAGTACTCGTTATACATAGTGAATTTGTGTTATGACTGGTTGTCATGGATTATGCGTACGTAGTCAATCGAAACTTTTGCAGACGACAACATATAGTGTTTCTTTTCCAGGTCATTTCAAGCCATTACGGTAAATACCGCATTAATTTTGCAGCGTGATCAGAGATAGTCAAGTCAATGCTCGCACAGCGGATTTCCAATCTTGTCGCGCATCTGTAGTGCAGTTGACCGTATACTACATTAAATATTTCTCACTCACTCATTTTAGCGCTCTTGTTTTTGCATCAAAATATTTAAGAGTCTGAACAAACATCAAAAGTAGAAATTAGAATAGAAAAAGTGAAAAGAGGAATTGAATTGTTTATAAATACAAATGTGCTTCGTATTAAATGATGTTATTGTTGCATACAAACTATGTTTATATTGCATTTATATTTTAAATATATGTAAATATATATATATATATGTATATAATAATATAACTTCTACTTGTACAATTTTTGGGCTCAATTTTTATACGAATTTTAATTGAAAATGGGATACATATTCATAATATACTAAGTTTGCTGTGCGACATGTTTCTCTAATTAAAATACATCCTAATAAATTTTTTAAATTCTTATACAATTTGTGTACAAATCATATATTGTTCACATGTATAATAGGATGCTTAGAAGTAATTATCCGGTAAAAGATTCTGAGATTTGTAATCTTTACTCTTGTTTACCCGGATCTTTTATAATTAATAGTCAAACTTCCCTCGAGACCTACAACATTGCATTTTACTCTTTGTCCACATTCGCATATATGGGTACATCAGTACAAATGTGTTTACCCATTACATCACTTGTGTACCTACTAACATTATTCTCCTTTCTAACTCGGGAGCAGGTTCTCTCGCTATGGTCGTTGCCTGCGTTGCTTAGAATTTATTGCCCCATCCACCTATCTACCTACTAAGGCGCATAAGAACCGCGAAATGCCGTGTAATTAGCAAAGCAGAAATCTCGACCCTCGTGATGTTTAAGCATCTCATTTCCGCCCATACGTAAACCACGCGAGCTCAATCCTTTTGCGATTATGTCATTATCATTGGTATTTAATGATCGTGACCTGAAACCTTGGTATTAAAACATTTTACATTTTTGCAAATATATTTAATGTTATACGTTATGTTTACAAAAATACGAAAATGCTTAATTATGCATGCAAATATGACCCACTTTCTTTTATCATTTCTTTTATCTTTCTTTTACCATTTGTCTCAATAAAAACTTAACGTTAATTGTAACAATTTTAATAAACTTTTTCATTGTTTTCGCCGCAAAACAAATTAAGACTTTGATGTTTTTGAAAAAAATTTAATTTAATTTTGTATTACATTGTAATAAATCTAATTCTGCATTTTTTGGCACGTATAGTATAATTAAGATTATATTTTACTGAAATTATCTCTTGTTACACACAATTAAATCCAAGCTGTCTTAAAATATATAAAAATAATAAAATTATAAAAATTATAAAATAATAAAATTTATATACTTCTGTAAAGTATAAAAATTTATAGTAAAGAAACAAAGGGTGATACATTCTTTTGTGACATATTCACTGAATGGAAGAACGATTATAGCCTTTAGATTTGTTCCCCTTTAAGTTTGAGAGTGATAGATATTATGAATGACGCTGAGCGCGAACAGTAATTGTTACATCGCATGTCTGATCGCAAAAGCTGGGGGAGGGATAAATGAGAGAGAAGTGAATCGCCTAGAATTGATTTATTGCCGTTGAAGTGTACGTAAAACGCACTTCATTGGTCCCTCGTTATTGACAAGCGACGAGAGAGAGAGAAAGAGAGAGAGAAAGAAATAGAAATGATCTTCTGTTTGATATTATCTTCAATATTTAAATTAAATTTCATTAAATAAACGCAGTTGCGACATTTTAATTGCAAATAGAAGATTAACGTAATGCATTAAAATTTAATAAAGATAAGTAAGAAACAAAATTGTATATTTAATTCATTCCACGTTGAACATATTTTTGAATTCTTTAGTCATAAAGTTGCTATTTTATTATACATCTACTTTGTTATAAACCACAACAAAAACTAAAACTTATTCGCTTTAAAATGGTGACGAATTATAGAAGTGATTGCGTTTGATATATTATAGGCTCTAGACGCGTATGTCGATATATGACGCTATATGTCTCGTCTATGCGGACATTTAACGATAATTGGAAACATCCCTTGCGCATCATCGCATCGATTCTAGCCCTCCTAATTGAGGAAATGGGTGCGGGGGCGGGTTAAGGGCTAAAATTATCGTGGGGTGAAAGACATCCTTTATTCCGTCATCATCTTTGACGCTTCTAATGCCATTATTTCTTAAGCAATATTTCGATCGACATTACATAAACTCGAGAAATAATTATTATCTCCCAATTGTCACATAATACTTATATTTATGTATTAACATTTATTTAATGAATAACTAGAATCGTAGTTAATATGCGCGTTAATATTATATATAAGTTCATATATTTATATTCTAAATTAAAATTTATATTACTTATGTTCGATGTATTAAACGTAATTTGATAAGCTCATATAAATCATTAACAGATTTAATAGCTTTATAGAAAGAGAAAGATAAGATGTATACAATATTTGAGATATTAGAAGTTTATTTGTAGTTTTACTCTAAATGCTTTAAAGCTTGTTAATAGGCTTATTTCCACGTATCATACTATGTATTATATGTATGTATAGCGTAGATGTATTTAATTCGACTAACTGTTTGTTGCATGCAACCGCATAGATACTAAACACTCGATAAAACTGCCGCAAAAAGCCATATTAAAGATAGCAATTTGCTTAAACTTCGCCAAACTAGCTTTAAATAACTAACAATTAGAGTTAACGAAAATTCGTCATGCTAATCTTCATATTGATGCATCGTTAGAACAAAATGTATGATTACATTCTTATAAAATTCAAGTATTCAATACAATTTTTAGCCTGTTTCGTCATAATCCCGTCATAATCTCGATTGCATAAATGCATTTACAAATGCATATCGTATGCCATATTCCGTGAAAGTGAGCGAACTTGGAAAGGCGGAGGATAGATACCATGAGGGAACAGTGGAGTTAGATTAAACTCGAGTAGAAACAGAGCGCCTCTCGGGATGGCCGGGGCTTAAACAGTTTTAATCTATGCCTAGCAAGCTCACGTGGAAACAAATCGTGGCCTTATCACCACCTGTGAGGTAGATAACAACTTTTCTCTCGCTCCTCGTCTTTCCCTCCCCTTTTCACTCACCAATTCACCCTTTCCTCCTTCGCATCTCGCTCTGGTTCGTCGTCATTTTCATTTCCGTTCCGTTCGTCTCTATCCGTTTTACGCTACCATCTTTGTTTCGGGCGTTCTGCTCTCCTTTTTCTCTTTCTCCCTTCCTCTCTATTTCTCCAGACTGTTCGCATGAACTCCAAACATACGACCGTACGGCCCACCCGACGGATGCACCGATTAAACTTTCGAAAACTGTTTGCATGAATAGCCAAGCATTTTGCCGCACGTGTGCCAGCAGTGAGTGCTGACAATTAACACGCCGAAAATAGAGAAAGCAACTCACCGACAGGTCTACCTCTCGTAATACTCTTTTGCGAGTTAAAACGATCTTTATTAATTAGCAATCTCGGCGGTATTATAATCCCCTCTATCTTTATAATTTCATTCAACACTCGAAACCGCTATCGATAAAACAAATAATTCGAGTTTGTGTTTTGTCGCCCATTTTGTCGAGTGATTAATTATATATGCAGTCGGAATCGAATCAATAACATTTATTTAATTGATAATTACTTATCATTTAATTAATAACACAAAGTGTTTCTTTTTAAATAAATATAATATTATATATTGTGTCAACAAATAATAAAAATACGTACAAATAAGTAAGAGTTATTCCAATGTAATAAAAAATAATAAAGAGAATGAAAGATTATTAATATTAATATTAATTTATATTATTAATTATTATTATTATTATTAATATTAATACATAAAAATCTTTGAATTATTTTTTCGCTTTCCTAGAATAATTTGTTAAACGCGAACGCAATCATTCGCATCAATATCTTGTAAACGCCTGCGTATGGCCGGTGTAATCGATGGAGGGTACATTCAAAATAATCACTGATCGTAGAAATATTTTTTTACGATATTAAAATAATAATTTTTTTTACGCCGATCCGTTATACACACTACACAAAATGCGGCTATAAAGTGACATCACGTTTTAATAAAACGACAGGCCACGCTTATCGGACACAAGCAGAAATTATTTCCCGTCAAACACGATTTTCTTTTCCATCCCAAAAGTCAGGGTAGTAAGAGCATTGCTGAAAGTAGATCGTGGAAGTTGTTGGAATCCCCGGTGTGTCCGTGACAAGACCAGTAGGAAGCAACCGGACGAATCGGCGGAGGACAATACTTACACCAGTGCGGATTTCTCCGGCGCCGATCTGTTACGGGCGAAAGAGAATGAGCAAGGAAAATGAGTTAACCGTTACCTACAAATCACGAGATCGGGAATTCCGCGACTAAGAATCTCTCAACCGTTATTCGTTATAAAAAGTATTTTTATAAAAAGTGTATATCAAATAATTCATAGATGTAAAAAAATGTGCGATTTCTATATCACCCTATGTACAGTTTAAATATATTTCTTTAGTCCGATCGGAGATAATAAAAGCATAAATAAGTCGGCAGTAAAATTGCGAGAATTGTGATATACACTTTCAGAAAAATATTTAAAAAATTATTACGTACGAATAGCATTTTGAAAAAGATAATGAGGAACGATTTATGTCTCACGCGAATTTCTTTTTAGTATATTAATCATGAATTTTTATTAAGCTCAATTATATATATATATATATAAAATTGAGATGAATAAAAATTCATAAATTATATACTAAAAAAATTTAGAATTAAACAAATAATTTTATGATTTAAGTTAAATTTCGATTTCCTATCCCTTTCTTTATTTTTTAACGAGATATGTATTAAAGAAGAACTAACAATAACAGAACAAGTTGGAATTCAATAGCCTTCCTGTCAGAAAGTGATTGTACAATCTCTAATTCCCGTACTTTCTCTCTTGTTGGCGGTTCTGGTACAACTTGTCCGCGAGGTAAAGTTGGCATCGGGTAAGGCTGATTAGCCAATAAATCGAGTCTGAAAGGAGAAATTCATTAACCCACAACCATAAATAACCGCGCTCTCTCTCTCTCTCAATGGCTCTTGCGAAACAATAGTTATAGTATATTTATGCAAAGTTTCCAGTTACACAGGTGGATAAGAGAGGGTGCGAGAGCCGGGAGTGTCAGACTGGCGAGCACAGAAAGTCGGTAGAATGAGTGCCATTGTATTTCCATCGCGCTGCTATAAAGCTCTGGATATACGGTGCTTTTCTTTTTTGTGTCTCTTTCTTCTTAATTCCATCGTTATCTGTCTTTCTCCCCGTGTTATCAAAACGGTAATAATTCCGCGTATTATACATCGTAACGTATACATCGGCGCAAGTAACCATGGAAATCCAAGGTTGCACAGAGAATGGCGACGATGAAGAAATAAATTAATAAAGAGAGAGAGAGAGAGAGAGGGAGGGAGAAAGTAATAAGAGAAAGAGAAAGTGAAATAATGAGGATGGCATAATTAAGCGAAAACAGGATTGCATGGTAGAACGATTTCATTTGCGAACCAAGTGGTCTGGTAGAGAAACTCCGAAGTGACCTCGCAAGTAGCCAATCCGCTTTGTAGTACCAAGTTTCTAAATTTCCGGTCGTTACGGGCGTCGAAGGGAACGCTATACGGTGATGAAAGGAACTCGCAGTCCGGGAGCCAAAGGGGCAAATTTCAGTTTGACGGGAGACACTCGGCCTTTCCTCACTTTTATCTACTTCCATCCTGAAAATTTCTCTTTGCTGCATCTCGTTGCTGTGATTTCTTCCACTCGTTCTTCTTCTTATTTTACATCGTTCTTCTACTCCTACTCATCTCTGTTTGCATCTTTCTCGCTTCTATAGTTGTCTTACTCACTGTTTCGCTTCGGTTCCTCCGTTTTCCTCCTTTCTCGCCCTTACCTTCCCCCTCACTTTACCTTCTCTCGCCTTACATTTGTGTTCTACGTTTCCACGGGGGTGTTAACGGTCTATTTCGACTTGGACCTACGGGAAATTAGTCGAAACTCCCTCGGGGCCGGCAGCAGCTTGGACAAGATTCCCTTCTGCACACAGTGACTTCTCTCCCGGCAGTTGAGATCGGGACGAAGCGCAGCTGGGATGTAGATAAGACTGTATAACCGAGGAGATTTTGCAACGATAAATAAGATTCGAATTGCTAACGTAATTCGAACTATTGATTGTGTGTGCTTGATTACAACAGAATTCAGAAAAAACTATTATTTTCCCATTAATACTTATAAAGATAGAAGACACACTGAATTTTTTAATTTGAATAAAGATAAATACATAAAATAATTCATTAATATACATATAAATGAGTTTGTGCTTACATATATATTACAATCATACGTTTAAGACTGTCTTTATGTCTATCTTAAACCATGTTATTAAATAATTTTATATTTTACTGGAGCTTCTCGTATCCCATATCCTAACATTTATATATCTCGAGCTTCCTGAATTTCTCAGTTTCTGTAAATAGAAAACTTTCTCGGAAATATTGTTATTAACTTGGTAGAAACTATCTCGCGAAGTGAAAAAGTTTCGTCCAGAACTTTCCTATCCTTAGTGCAAAGTCGGAGTATTTCAACGGCATGATAAGGTATTCATTTTCCGATTATATAATTAAAAGATTTGTACGGAATGTATTGCTTATTACTTTCTGTAAAATGGTATATATAATTATCATTATTAATTGTAGACACTTTAAATGATGCAAGTTAAATACGATACAAGCCTATTAATATAAAAGAATATATTCTGATTTGTATGTAATTTGATATAATTAATATAAAACATTGTGTTCAATTGAAATTTATAACAAATGTTTACGTCTTTTTCCTATATTAAATACAATTCGAGAAAAAAATAAGTAACATTATTTCTTTTCTATGCAGCAATCCAATAGTTTGAAATATATACGAGCATATGTGATGAAAGTTCTAAAGTGAAACATTTGCACGGGTTGCGTTCTTTCAAGTTTTGGCACAAACTATCTTAAACATCGGCTTATAGGCATTTTCTCGTACGAGATCCGCTTTTTTTCAGCGTGACGTGTATTCGCACACAACATCGCAAAACGGGACAGATAGCCCGATAAAGAAAAACAAGGAAACAAGGAAGATTTCGAGCTACGCGGTGCAGAACATCGCTAAAGAAAATAGATTCCTCGATTCTCTTTGATTCTCTCAAGCCACGTTTCCATCTTCTCGCCCCAATCTTCGTACAAAATTTAAACATATACGTCACTTTTCCGTTCGTGATATTGTTGTGTCGCGCGATTGGAAACTGTCCGCGAATATATTTCTTCTTTTACACGTCCTAGCCAACGTACATATATGTATACGCGTGGAAAAATCTATGAACATGTGTGTATATAGCATTGTCTTATCTAAATCTAAAAATCAATGCCGTATGTTGTGCTTAGCATATACCAGAAATATATCGGATTGTTTTACTAAAGAGAATCAAGATATATATTTTCTAAGAAACACGGTATCACGCCAAATTTACGCGCAGCAAATTTACGCACATAGCAAGATAAATCATGATCTATATGCATTTAATCTACATGACGTTTAATTAAGAAATTGCATAATTAAAAAAGAATTTTGTAATTAAAACTTTCATAAAATAAAATAAATAAAAATGTTTTTAAAATTTTTATTTAATAATCTAAATAATTATAAATTTTAAACAATGTTAGAATATTTTATATATCTATAAAAAATATTAATTATTATATATATTTTATTGAGTATTTTAAATACAATCTCTTTTTAAATAAAATATAAAATATTTTATATTTACTATATTTATAATACAATGATGTAAAATAACTGACTACCGGAGATAAACGAGCAATTACTTTAACAATAAAGAAAACAATTAACAAATAATAAATAAGTTGCAAATTGCTCAATCATATGATTGCTTTGCTGTCGCCTGATGCCACCCTTAACCTCTATGCCCTCTCTTGTTCACCCTTTGCTGCTTCTTCATAGCACTTATACGAGCTTACACACAGAAACATCGTTAATTATAATCACGCGCGCACTAATCAGCAGAATACAACACTCACCTGGCACTTTGCACGACACTCCTGACGTTAATCGCACGCGACGCGCACTTTATTATATTGCGACGGGAGAACAAAACAAAAACTACGATCTACTCGACATTTAAAATTCACAGTCAAATTCATGCACCACTGCTGTGACAATGTTACCTTTGTTAACGAATAATATAATATGCTCGCTTCTCTTGCGACAAGTTCATTATTTCACGTTATAATATAAGTGAATAAATATACAAGCTAAAAGAAAAGTTAAACATCTGCAATATTCAAAAATATAATTGAGTTCGCGGATTTTTCGCAGATTTGATTTTGAGACAGATTTTGATTGAATAAGTAGCGCAAAATACGTGACGAATTATAATGATATACAAATGCCGAATTCATGTGGTATGCGATTGATAAAAATGTGTATAAATAAATGTATATAAATTAATGTAAACAAAGCGCTATATGCCACAAGAAACGAGCCTCACACACTGTGATTCAAGTTACGTTGATTTAAAATACGAAATACTTAACAATATGATTGTTTAATTTAACAATTGTTTAATTATTTAATTTAGTTGTTTAATTTTTAATAAAAACATAAGTTTACACACATGCGCAATATTCTGTTTCTTGAACTTTACATTAATTATTAATAAATGATATTACGGCTTTTTGTTTAATTGCTTTAGACTGTCAATTCGTATATTATCGTGTGGTCTCAATATGAAAGCAAATTACATTGACAAGTTATATTTAAACCGGTGTAAAATTCAATGCACGATGCAAGATTAATTTAAATCTAAATCGTTAGAAAATAATTATTTTCCGTATAAATATCGTAATAAAACAATAATTTATAATTTCCATGTAATTTTGATTCTCACTTTAAACGAACATATAGCGCGAAATACTTGCTTTAAGATAAATAAATGTCGTTTTGATATGTCAATCGCGACAGTTAATTAATCATGCAGATAACTATCTTTATGAATAACTATCTTTACGAAAAAACGCTTATTATGCATTTGTATGTAAAGCATCACAATATAAATGTATTTTATCTAATGTGAAAATTATTTTAATGCTTTATATTTTATATACAGGATTTGTTCATTAAAACTCCCATTACCGAACCTGTATATTATTTCAAAATAAATCAGATAAGTGATAAAAAACGCATATTGAAGAAAGTTATTACATAATTATTAGATGAATAAATTAAACGAGGTAACTTATCAATAGAAATGAGAAACTTCGAGGGATTCTGCTATCAAACACATGTCCGTGTTGGTATGTATGCGTCTTTCGCACCAAAGTTTGCCAGCCGTTCACACACCGTTTCCAGATTACTCGTGAACACGTGTTCGGCTTGATGCGTGTATCACGAATAGACTCTAAAGCATAGGCAATTTGATCGTAACTTGATCGTTCAAACGTCCGAATCTAATAAGAAATCGTGACTTTAAGAATGTCAATCGTGAATTTTTGATGTTGCTAATAAACATCACTTTTTTTTTTATTTAATTATCAATTAGTTTAAAAAATTTATTTTTCGTCACATATTTATATTGCAGGAAGACAACGTAATTACACATTAATTACACAAAAACATTAATAAAAATATTTGTCTATATCGTGCTCCACACTGAAATTATACAAAAAGTCAATTTCGTACGCTCGTTTGGCGCGGTGTCGTTAGAATATAAGACAGTCGTAGAAATACACGCGGGACGGATCTTTTTGCTTTCCACCGACACGATCGCGCCTTTACCGCCGAGGTTTTTGGCCATTGTAGAGGGGGCGGAGGTTAAAGGGGATATGACCGAGGTACGTAATGAATATATTTGCATATCAGGGCCGTTACCGAGCCGTTACTGGTACAAGGTATATCGAAGTACAAGTCTGCCCCGGCTGCCAAATATGCATGCATCTCGCCCGGGGCCAACCGTCCATACCGTTTCAACCAACGCCCATGTATATAACACTTGGAAGAGAGAATTGCCGATTAGTTTGCAAACTAGGGAGGTGCATTCCGTCGCGCATGTATATATTTCTGTCTACCTACTCAAGCGTGGAATTTCGCGCTTAGGTTCGCCGAGGCAGGCGAATTAGTAATGGTACATAAGATACGCTAGAACGACAAGTCTATGATGAGAATCCTATTTACTCTGCATTCTCGAAGCGGTGAGATATCATCTAATTCACGTATAACTCACGTCTCGTTTATAAGATATAAGAAACTGAAATTATTCGTAAATATGATTTTTTAATATACTTATAATATAGGAGATAGAAAGGATTTTCTTGGGAAGGGGGGGAATTTAGGTCATGCTTTAAATCCACATAATATAATTCATTAGCTAAAAGAGCAAAATAATTTCAAAATTTTTCTTCAATCTAAAGCAAAATTTTTCCTTTAAATTCATT
This sequence comes from Lasius fuliginosus, assembly GCA_949152495.1. NCBI lineage: Eukaryota > Metazoa > Arthropoda > Insecta > Hymenoptera > Formicidae > Lasius > Lasius fuliginosus. The sequence continues at coordinate 12,894,680 of OX424444.1, forward strand.
ATGACTCAGTTGTAGACATGAATATCTAACGTATATTTTTTTCTAATTGTGTTTATGTGTATGTGTAACGGCATTAAGATCCGACGATTTTACAATGAACGTGTCTCGCGCTGGATAACGAGAAATGAGGCCCTTTCGGGCTTTAAAAGTTCGATAATTGCCGAGGACACGTCTGCTGGTAAAATCGAGCCGACCGCAGCCTTTGTGGTCTAGTCCCTCCACGTTCTTCGTTTCCTTGTCGTCTGCCCTTGCATCGGTCTGTAAAAGTCAGCATATTTCAGCTTTCACGCGGTGCTCACTTCGTCGACCGTGAATGGCGTAAGAGAGCAAAAAGCGGAGACAACGAGAGGACAGAGAAGAGAATCTTATTGTGGATGAAAAAAGAACGATACTTTGCAAATGAGAGGGGAACGAAGAACGAGAGTGAAAATAGTGGGTACGGCCGGCGGGAGTATATATTCTTCTAGTCGCCTCATTTTTCTCGAAACTTTTCCCGCGTGAATTTGGATTAAACGTTCCGAAGTTTGCAGTACGAACAATAATTTGCTCGGGGATTCCAGCGGCAGTTCGCTGGACCGAAAGGGAGAACGGCAGTATCGATCCGGCGCGAGAGTTAGCGAAATTAAAATTCTAGTTCAACCAGGCAATATCCAATTATAGCGCGAGCACGAATATTAGTATCCGGTTTTTACTTCTGTTTATCTTTCCGACGGATTCCCGACAAATATGAAGTTTATGATAGGCTCGGGGTTCGGCCAGAACTTCTGTTATATCAGGACTTTTGTATCGCGAAAAAAAGGAAGAAGGCAAAGTTTATTAAAATAAACGGCCCGATACGACCGGCGATTTCTTTGAAACCCATATTTTACGTCCCTTTCAAACCGTCAACGGATTGACGTGACCCTTTTACATTCGCGTCATCGTTACCATTCGCATGATTCACGGCGAGCGGCATCGATTGTTTCGTACACGCGGCTTTTCCTTGCATGAAAGCGTAGCGCCAGTTCCGATCGCAGGTGTATTCAAGTTTGGTCGGTCCATTGATTTAGTTTTCTACGTTCTGCCGGTTTGAATGTCAGCTATTTGTTCATTCCTGCACGGCCGTTCGACCGATCGTTTTTATTCTATAACCTGTCATCGCGATAGTCCATCGGGAGTGATCAAGAAAACGATTCTTTTTCCATAGATTGATCGGTATAAACGTGATCACTGACTTGCATAAAATGCACATGTGTATATATATATATATATATATATATATATATATATACCGTGACCATTTTTTAACGCATTGACAGGTCTGTATACAGTAGCCTAAAAATCTCCGCCTAAAGCTATAAAAATTGCAGAAAATCTATTAAAAATCAAAATAATTGTTATATTGTTAAAAACTAGATAAAATAAGACAATTTATATATAACTATTCTTTGTAACAAAACAAAATTAATATAAATACAACTTTGTTGTGGTATTATAAATTTAGTCGCACTGATAATTCTTTACTAAAAAGTTACTATATTATTTGGCTTATAAAAATATAAAATTCCAACTCAAAAACTCTTGTAATCACAGTTCCGAAGACAAGCCTGCAAGTATCCGCGGTATGCTGGAAATTTCTGTTAAACGGATACGAAGCGATGTTGGCTACAGAGTGTTAAGCTCGGATATTTTCCCCTGACAAACGCACCTTTATTGCCCCTTATCCGTGACTGTTCGTCTATGAAATGCCTTCAATCGAATCTACTTGGAATCACCTAAATTCCCTGAGAATTTAATCAGAACGTGAGCTCTCTGTCCGCCAGGCAGCGAGAGAGTTTCTCTCTATCTCTCTCCTTTACTCTATCATCTACTTTCCTCTCTTTCTATCCCTCGTTTCGTACTCTCATCGCTTCTGTGCAGCTTTGTAGGACGCGGACAATAGTTTTACCGCGCGTGCTTAGTTCTCCGGTCACGTGCGTGGCCTTCCAGTGGCTTCTTACAAGTTCAACGGACAAGTTTAGCTCCTTTCGTCTTTTGATAGTTAGGTTTCGATGCCTGGTCCGTAAAAACTACCAACTGACCATTCGTTCACGCTCAGTATTTTTATATTTTTCATGTTTTCTCTTGGGCGTGCAGGAGAAACGTCTACAAAGACGGGTATACATCATTGATACAGAATATTGCAATACCGGAATATAAGAGCAACGTTTTTTATAAATCCTGAAAACTTTCTTATCATATTTTTTATATATGTGTTTAAAACATTAAGATCTACATTATATATAATTATATTATTATGTTACATCGTATTTGTATCATTACGTAGCTTAAAAATATAAAATTTTGTTATTACGAGATACAGTAAATAACAGATATATTTCTTTACAAATTGTTGTATATAAATTTTATGTCAGTTCCATTATATTCCGTAATATTATGCAACAGAGACTACAACTACGCCATGGCGCAGATGTTACATAATGTTATACTATAAAATAGCAAATCAAGGTATAAAATGCAATTGCGTGCGGCAATGAATAAACATCAATAAACATTAACCATTAATAACAAAAATAATTTGGATATTTCATACGCTATACATATATTCGCGGGTATAGAAAAAGATATGTGTTTACCATACGAATCACATGATTCAAACAGTCTCGAGAGACTCTCCGATCGAGTGTCAAAGTGGTGCGTATCGGTGTCCGGTCAGACCGATGCTCGGCATCGCCCATCTGCTGTCACGGCCCGTCGACGTTTCCGTGCTTGCCACTCTATATTCTCGTGTTACGCCCCATACTACGTGTTTCTTCGGTTTCGTCGATGCGATCAATTTTATAAAAGAGAAACGTAGGCAGGCGTGCGGGCGTGGGTCTCGTCGCGGAAAAAAAAAGAGATACGGTAGCCGCGAAAGAGATAGGTAGACGGAAATAAAGAGACATAGAGGCGAATAGATAGATAGATAAAGACAGGTACGAAAAACGCACGAGGAGAAGATACCCCGCATCGGGACGGGAAAGAGCGAGGGTAGGGAAAGGGGAGGCAGACTGTGTTTCGTGAGATGCGCTTGTTTCGGAATAAACAGATAGCACCGATCGCGGCCTGAATAGCAAACAGCTCGTGGCTCGCCTTTCTCGTAGCACGAAAATGTTATCCCTCCCGCTGCGAGCTGGGAGAATACCGTACAACGTATTTTTACCGTGGCACCTATACGTTGTCGCAGCATCCAAACAACAGAGAAGAGATAGAGAGAAAGAGAGAGAGAGAGAGAAAGAGAGAGAGAAAGAGAGAGCAAGTCGCATCAGTGTAGATATCTACCCGCTACTTTTCTCTATTGCAAGAGACAAGGGGCACTAAAAGTTAACCCCGCCGATCGAGCCGAGGCTACCTGCTTCGGCAACCTAAGGGTAGTAAGATACCCCGCTCGATGTACAAGCGAAAACTGCATTCCAAGTTCCTCGCTGCCCTTATCCAGAAACTGTTCTTCTACTCCGTCACCTTCGCCTTTTTCTTTCTCTGTGTTTCTTCGCCTGCCGTTTTCGCACAACGCTACCTACCTGTGCTTTCGTACCTCTCGCGCTATACTTTCCGTACCACCGGGGGGGGGGGGGGGCATCAGGATCCGAGAAGTCACTTTCTGTGGACTCGTGTCCTGCGCTCCCTCGAGAACTAGGGTTGTTACAACTTTTCTCGCTCGGCTACAAAACGAGATATAAGAATCCACCTGAGATCTCAATAACACATTCTCGCAATAGGCAAAATACGACCATTGCTATCGCGAGTCGTGAATTCCTCGTTAATATAATCTTTCACGGAGTTTCTAAATCATTATTTTACACATCGTTATTAGAAATTGTTACATAAATGGGACAAACTGCAGTATTGTTAGACTATAGTATCTTCCGATTGCAGTTAATAAAAAACATGATTGCATATTATAATTATACATATAAAGGCATAACATCATAAGAACATTTTTGACAAAAATGATTAATGAACAGAACGTATACATTAATCATTATCATATATAATATATATAAACATTTGTCTCTAAATGATGACATAAAAGATTTACATGCACTTTACTATTATTCTTTTGCATTGCTTGTGATTATTAATCTCTTTTCCTAAATAACAAATTTATGGCAAAATGTAACCTTCCAAATGTAACATTATTGTATAATTAATATTATAAACTAATTAAAAAGGAGAAAATGATAAATAGTGTATGTTAACATGTAGATACATGACGTTATACATCCAACTTTATCGAAGTTTCGTCGACATGCGTAGTATCCTCTTGTGATGTTATAGCATTGATCACTGTCCGGCGATGTCTAAGGCAGCTTCTTGAAAGTAACCTGATCTTCTTCCGATTTCCGACGTCCCGCGGGACGACCTTTATTATTCGCAAACAACGTGGCATTCTGGCTCCCTAATTTGCAATAATACTAAATTATCCTATTTCGCAGCCGGAGACAGGCGGTAGACGGAAACGGAGTAGAAGAGAAGAGGAAGAAAAATGCTCTCGGAGAATGAGTCTTTTTATTACCCTATTAATCCCAACTAGCGCCTTATTTTTAAATTAACATTTTTATCTCCCCAGAAAACAAGCTTCTCTGCCATCGTCCTCCCGCAGTCCCTTGCCCATCATTCGCTCTTTGTTTTTTCACGCGTCTTTCGTCCCCTCTCCCACCCCTTTCTCCTTGTCTTATTCTCTTTTTCACCAGATCCCTCGTTCTGCCTGTCATTTTTACCTCCCTCCGATGGCACTCGTAAAGCACAAGATTATAGAGCTGAATTCTATTATCGTGGGCGGCTAGCGAACTGGAGCAGTAAAGAGCAGCTCTCACGATATCATTAAGTATGCCTGCATTGCGACCGGAATCCATCGCGGTCTTCATACATTAAAAATAACAAACCCTCGAGATATCGGATACTTTGCGTATAGCTAGCTTAAAACAATATTTATCGATATTAAACAAATTGAGGAGAATACGAGATATTCTTTTCTTTCTGCTAAATTATCGCTGATCAAGTGCTTAAATAGCAAAGTAGCATGCGATTCTTTGTCGTTGGGGAAAGTACAAGATAAAATTAAGAAAACAAATAACTAAAATAAAAGGGCAAAAAATTGAAGATTCGCACAGATAAAGTAATGATACACATTATATGGAATCTTTGTATACTAATACAATAATAAAAATGTACTTTTTCTGTAACTTCTTATAACAGTCCGATCAATTTCCTTTTACTTTGTCTTTCTTTCTTGTTTTCTTTTTGTCATTTAACTATACTGTTATTTCTTTATTTCCGGCGCATTACCCACTCATCTCGTCAAATAAATTAAATTCTTTTGCGATTTCTTTTTAAACAAGGAAATTATTTTTATTTTACGTTTTACTTTAAAAAGTGTAGAGAAAAATAATAAAGAAATATAGTATAATATCTCCATTTTCTATAGAGAATTAATATATGAAAAATTTACATTTGTATAAAATTTTGTTGTAAGTTAATTTTTCTCATATATTATATATATATATATATATATATATATAGTATGTTTATATTTAATTCTCTGAAAAAACCATTTATATTATATTTCGGAAACGTTGTATATTTTAATAACAAATAGTATTAAGTTTAATTGTATTAACTAAATTAAATTTGAATACACACAATTATATAATGTAAAATAAGTTAACGTGGAAAAAATTAAAAAAGATATATCTGCGAACTATATTTGTGTTATTGTATTCTGATCATTCATACGTAATAGATTCACCGCAGCGTAGTGGATTCACCGCACAACAAACATATGAGAAAAAAACAACAAACTCTTTCGCTACAAAAACACCAGTGGCCTGTGAGATATGCAGATAACAATTGTTTAAAAAACATATATTTATCATTTTGCAAAAAACAATTTCACGACGGAGAACCGTTTCTATTTGCAAATGTTTGCTCTGCATGAATGCGTCGTACGCACTGAAGGTTTTTATATTCAATGGTAGTATGCACGACTTTTTCAACGCTGATAAATATTGGAGATACTAAACTGCGCGCATACATTTAAAATCATTAATTCTCAAGTTGCTATTGTAAGCAATTATTTCCATCAAATATTTTGTGGAAATTTTATATTTTATTCAAATTATTACAATATATATTTAATAAATTTTTTTATTAAGAAAGATTGTGTATAGGATATTAATAATACGTGATAGATGAAAAACATATTTATCCTATATAAAATAGAATAACTTTCAAACATTAATAATTTGTATCAAAATTTATACATACTAATGTGACGACTGTGTGTCGTTGGATAATTCCAATTATGCACAAAAATGTCTAGTTGCAAAGTATACAAACTGCGTACATCTAACAAAATAATATCCATATATCTGCTGTCATCTCGGATATGTTTATAGTGATCGACTATGATGCTTGCGAGAAAACAGCCTTCGGCCAAGTCCGAACGGTTAAGCCATGGAATCGGTGCACCAAATTGGATATTTTCCACCCCATGGTTCGCTTGGAGGGGTCGGCAGCTCACGATGGAAAAATATCGTCGCCCCCGGCCAGCATCGAAGACCGGAAACCTCGGTTTCCCGCGATTGGATCGCGCTCTTCGAATATTCGCGTATCGAGAAATGTTCAATTTCCGCTAGCAAAAAGCGGCTGGATACCTTTAATAGCTGCTTCTTGCTCTTCCGTTTCAAACGTAATATCGCCAGTGTGGAAAAGTAGCTTAAAAAGCATCCAGCATAATATTGAGTATTAATTAAACGGCCTTTATTTCAATATTTGAATTCCGCATTTATTACAGCAGTCTTCCGGTAATTTTTTTGTGCTAAATGCACGCATACAGAAAATCGATTGCACGTATTGTTCATAATTTCGATTAATACCTTAATTTTTTAGATTTAATTTTTGACAATTACATATTCATATTTACTTCAATTTTTATACTTCGTTTTTATCTCAATCTTAGATTTAAAAGATGTCTTAACAAATGCATATTAAATTATAAATTAAATTATAAATGCGTATATGATTAATTAATCGTACAGTAAAATAATATTATCAAGTAAATACAGACATTTTCTATAACACCTTTTATATATAAAAAGATCATTATACTTCTCTCTATTGTTTCCTTAGTACCGCCGCTTTTTATAAACGTTATACGATATTTGTGATCAAGCACGAGCGTAATCTTTGGATTGGTCTTCTTTTATTACTTGCCCAAATCGAACCTCTGGAACTCTAATATATGACATTGCCTTGAAATAGGTGCCACTAATGCTATCAGCTATTGACACAGCCGACAGACTGGCGCTACTAAGGGTTAAGTTTCCCTTCTGACTTATCCTGGAGAGGTTGACTACTATAACTAGATTGATTTTAGATAGTTGTCGACAAATCCTCGATGCCCGCCTCTATCTTACAGAGTATTATTCTTATATAACGGCGCCGAGGCAAGCTGCTGAAGTCAAGAACGCAGCTATTTTATGTAAGTGCTATATAACTGCAATTGCACAATCGTCAACCTAATTATCATATTAATTGTTCTTAATGTGAACAATATTATTATTGATATAAATATTATATGTTTAATAAATAAATATTATAAGCAAAAGAAAAGTCTTTTAAGTATTAAAAATATTTATGATATTTTTTATATAATATTTATATGTAATAATATGTACGAATTTTAAAATTAAAATTAAAATTTTTTTACAATATTGCATAATAAAAAGATTTATAAATTATATTATACTTCGTGCAAATTATACAACCAATAATTTAAATTAAACTGTCACAGTTACATTTGTTAACACTATAGAAAAATAGCAGTTTTGAAAATATAGGAAAAAAAAAATTGTTATCGAACGTTACGCCATTGAATCGCGGTTTAGCCTCAAAGTAGTATAGCTGAAATGAAGGTTGGTTTTGGGCATCGCATGAGTGTGGGTATAGTTCGAAGTGTTGATATTCTACTAACCTTTGCCATTCGTTCATCTTATATGGCTAACTTTATATTATGTTTGCCAAAATGTTTCTACTTTTCTTTTGAGAGAGATAGCACATCTAAAATTAATACAATATTCTCTGCTTGCTAAAATATATATCTAATATTGTGATTCCCATTTTTATTATAGTTTTTGTTAATATATTATTATCAGTCACAATAGAGCAAAAACCTGCAAAAGAAAAAATAGAGACAGACAATATATAGAACGTTTTAGAGACCTTATTTGAGGGAGTGAATGAACAGGGTTTTGCGAATTAAATTTGCGAGACCAGGTTGTACACTATGAATATGCAGAGTCTCTACATATACCATTTGAGTATTATATGGATATACTCTGCAACACGTTTCTCCTTTCTCGACGTGCTTCCTATTATTTCCTTTTCTTTCTTTATTTTTCTATTTACGAATATATAAATCGTCTCTTGCTTCAAATGCTTACTACTGATTTTATCATTACCACGAAATTATTGTAAATTCTACCAGAGAATCTAACAAATCTTTGTTAAATGTTTATTAGTTACCAAATTATCACACACATAATAAAAATTTGAGAATATCATGAAATATTCAAAAACTAGTCGTAATAATTACTTAATAAAAAATTAATAATAAAAAACTTGTTATTTACATATATTCTATTACATTATTTTATATGCAAGTATAGGGAAATATTAGAAACTTTTAAAATATTGAAATGTTTATTAAATCCGTATATTAATAACAAGCAATCAAACATAAAATTAAAAAATCTATTAGAGATGTTGGTAAAACAAAACTTAATAAAGATTAAAAATAAAACAATAATTAAAAAATAAAAAAATGTGCTGAGAAAAATAGGATCTTAGGATCTTTTCATACATTTAATTAAATAAACATTATTGGAAAAATGTTACTTATAAAAAATTGTTATAATTGTTATAATAAAAATTGTTATAATAAATTTTTTAACATTTTATATATATGTATATATATATTTATTTTATATATATATATGTACATATAATTAATAAAATAATAAAACAGCTGAAATATATAAAGCGCATAGGACGTTTATTATGTACTAGAATTACTAAAAAATAAACGTACATTTTCAAAAAAAATAAATGATAAGTATTATGGAATGATGTGAATAGGAAGATAGTTACAACGAAGATAGTAACAACGTAACACTGCGCAAATCGAGATGATCTCTAAGTTAGCCCCAGGCAAGCCAATAATTGCAAACAATTACTGTACATCTTCGAACTGACTTTACACAGCTTCAGTAGCTCTGCTTACTACTATAGCGGGAAAACAATCGTCCTTGCGATTCTGTGAGGTCGTTTCTATCTCCGCTTCACAATAGCTCCTCGGAGTTTAGGTAAATGATGGTAGTTGCCACGAAAATTTACTGGCGCAATTTTTCGAATGCCTCCCCCGTCCTCCGGTGTACCCCTTTCTTTTCGTCTTTCTCCGCTCGGCTTTTTCTCTCTATCACGGACGGTAGGAGGGTAAATGATTTCGGAGTAAATTGCTGTGTGGAGAAGGTTAGATTCAACCCCGCCTCCGGGCTACCTACCCTTTGATTCTTTCAACATGAAACACGTCCGTGCAGTTAAGGTACAACGCTAGGTCCATGAGAACATTGGAGGAATAGAATAAAGCGATTTCTTTTTTGACTAATGTTTTAGATATAATGAGCAAAGATTCCAATCACACTTATATAGTTAGTAAAATTATAAATATCTTCTCTCAAGGCTATCTAAGATTATTCCTTTCTTTCGCTTTTGTGCATTTGTGCATATCAAAACAGTTATTATCAATAAGTTTGATATACATATTTGCGTATGAGCGATATCAATTTCATACAGTTAATAAATTTTTATTAACTTTATTGCTAACAATAATTTTCTCACTCTTTCATGTCCAAGTTCACGCTTTCATGTATGTACACACACAATGCTTTACTATCGAGCAGATAATAGATCTAATTCATTAACGAATGAGATATCATCAGAATCCAGAAGATTTCTTTTAATAAATTTTCTATCTTTTTTTTAGCCGCTTTACGAGTGTTCTGCGCTGATACGAGTAGATTTGTTTTTTTTTATCTTTAGCTCTCTTCGCGTTTTTCCTTCATTCTTTCCCCTACAATTTCTCTCGGTTGCCGCTCTTTCTATCTGCTCCTCTAACGGTACACGTGGTAGCAAATAACGCGTGATTGATTTCGCAAAAACTATATTCTACCATAAAATTGTCAGCGAATGGTACAAATTGAAAAATAAACTACATGTGTTCCCTCAAACACACTTTGGTCATATCCAAAGTGTTGTGCACACGGTCTTGTTGGGCAAAAATAGAAATTATCATTGCATATAACAATAAAATATACACATTAAAAATATAGCATAGTCCGTCCGCTCAGTTACTGCTTGTGGCATAACTATATTTTTCTCTCGTGTGATATTAAATTAAAAAAATTTATATATTAAACCACGTAAAAAGATTAATATGTTAAAGTTATTTTATCCTAATTTATTATTAATATTGAATCAGAAAGAAAAATGTTAAAAAAAGTTAAAAAACGTTAAAAAATGTTTCTTATTTAAAGAAAATATTATATTATTAGAAAATAATATTATATTCGCGCGAGAGATAATCAAAATATAGAAAAATACATGAAAAAATTTACATTAAACCAATTTTTCAATATTGATCAAATATCAAGTATATTATTTTTTCAGCAACGATGAGATACCGAGCGAGTATACAATTGATTAATACTCTGTCTGGGCTGATATAAGAACATTTAAAATATTATCACATTAATATTATATTATTTATTGATATTGCATTGTAGCATTTATGCAGCCAAATAATATGCCAAATAAAGCAATTTAAAAAAGCAATTTGCAAAATTTATAATATATAAAAAAACTCAAATAATTATGAAATCGTATATGTAATATGTGCGTAATTAAAAGATAAAAATTAAATTGTTATTTACACATAAAACTTAAACAATATTCAAATAATATTTAAAATAAGGAAAGCACATTTATACATTCATACATCTTTTCCATTATTAAAAATATGTTTGTGTTTCCAGAAATATTTTTCACATAAATATAATCAATCATAATTTACATTCTTTACAGATATCATAATGTATCATAATATTAAATTAATTTTCTTACAGCGTAAATCTTTGTTTCTTCTATAATATGAATTCCATGCATCCTACCGTAAAACTAAGATTTATTTCACATAGTCATCTTCGCATTTATCATCCTAAAGTATACAACAATGTGCGTTATTTTCGGCATGTCAACATTGAGGGCATGGAAATTAATACGCAAATGTGAACGGATATTAATTAATTATAAATAATGAGTAGAGCCGTTTAACTTATGTACGCGAGAGATTCGCCTCTTCAAGATCAAGTAATTTCGTAGGATGACGCATACCTTTTCTTGCCAATTAATAGATGATTAATTATCAGGATGAGATTTTGAATTTTCTGCTAACCTCCTGCCACTCCTGGTTATCACAGCCTGTTGTTCTGCCACTCGGCTTTGTAATTAGCAAGACTTTTGCGCTTAGCTACACGGTCGCCAGATTCATCATATAAAAAATTTTGATGAGTTAATTGATAAATTATGTTCAGACATGTTGTCTATGTGTATTTGTGTGTGTGTGTGTGTGTATTATATTTGCATTAGAAATATATTTTTTATATTATTATATATTTTTTACCCTAAATTTTTCTTTATACACTTTTTAAAATGCAAAGAGGAAAAAGGAAAATTTATATATTTATTTAAAAAATGTCACAATATTTGTATGACGTAACATAATATATCACGTATAACATAGTATTCGCTATATATGTAGAGCTATTTAAAAGTCTGAAAAATGTTGAATGTAATATAGAATGTCCTGCAACCACCACATTTATCATGATGCATTATTATCTCACATACACAATTGTTATAATGGATATAACCGCGTTTGTCGCAGTCATATACATATATGTATAGTAAGCGGCAATCCTATTTCTGCGATTCGTTCGTTCTCGGTGATTGCGCAGTGATTGTCACGTCACTTACGAAATCAGCTCGTCTGCGCTCGCCAAATTAACGCAATTTCCAAAACAACGGATTTTACCTGCACATTTCGCGCCTAAAGTACATATAGCGTATATGGTGCCTACGTAGGATTTAATTGCGAGTTCCGCCGCAAACACTATTCATTTAACGACAAAGAAATCGTGTCAAATTTCTTCTTCTAGTATAATACATTAAAAAATTTTTAAAAAATAATTAATTAAATAACAATTAGAGAGAGATAAATAAAGATTTACAAAGTATAAATCCGCAATGACCATAATAATTTAATGAATTAAAAATTTATAATTTAATAAATCAAAAATAAAGCAGACAAATGCAATAAAGCAGACAAAACGCAGTTGCAAGGCAATTAATACATATTACAATTGTAATTAAATTATGAAAGTCATGGTTATACATACACTTTATCATAAAATTTTTAGATCTACTATTGAATATATATTATCTGAGACACTCCAAAACACTTAAGAAAGATTGACATAACATTAATTATTTATCAATCAAATATCATTTGCATTTAATAAAATTTCACTGTGATAAGTAAATGATTGAGAAGAATATTATATCATATAAGTAGAAAATTAATAATAAAATATCAGTACTCCCATGAATGTATATGTAATTTGTAAGCTAAAGTAAACTATTTTTAGATGCTTTAAATCATCCGCATTCGCCCCCCGCGCCCTCACGCTCTTTTCGATCTCCAATATTCCATCCTCGAATTCGCGGCCTGAGGCTTTCCTACCCTATATTTCAATCAGTGCTCTTGACAGGGCTCCTTCAGCTGGATGTAAGAACCACTTTTCCTCTTGGCAAATTAATCGGCAAATTAACCATGAAAAATTAATATCCATGCTCTCTAAAACCAACTACTCTACAAAGTTGGTAGAATGCTTGCACTTTATGTAGAACCTTTAGATTAAAAAAATTAAAAGTTTAATATATATATTTGTTACACCCTTTGTACCTGCATATATAGCAGGTTAAAAATATAATATAATATTACTACATAACAATATATTAAATTTAAACTTTTCTGACATAAAATTAAAACTGCCGTTGACATGTTAACTGCGGACTTGCATTAAATATTCTTATATATATATATATATATATACATATAATTCTTCTATATACAGATATAAGAAAAATGACAACTTAATAGATATATATATATATATATAACTAATTTTAATAGAAATAAATATTATTCATTGTACTTTTCATTTTTTTTAAATAAGAAAATAGTTCTTATATTATTATAAAAACATATAATAATATAGCTAAAATAATATAGCTATCTTATGCCAAATAAAAAATATTCATAAGATAATTAAAAAAATATTTCTAACAAGGAAAAATTTAATAATAACAGTTTCATGCAAAAAAATGCTTATAAGAATATTTACAATTTCTCTTTTAGGATATTCTTCTTAATTCTACGTTAATTATACAACATAGAACGTTATTTGATTCATTCAGAAATATTCATTACAAACGAGTAGAGAGATCTTACAAGGCAGTACATAATCTCGTTATAAAAGGCCGCTTAAAGTTGTTTTATTTGTTGAACGAAAGCGGGAAGGGGCACTAAGGAAGGGATAGAAATAAGAAACGAAGAAAGAAAGTAGGAAGCAGAAGATAGTTGTTAAAAAAAAAAGGTAAGTGTGGTATTCCCAACGAGACCATTGGGGAACTATGTATTCGTTGAACCGATTGAAAGGCACTGTACCGCGTGTCCAAAGAGATACAAAAAGAATGCCGTACCCGCAATAAAAGCTCCTTGTAAAGCGAGTTTTTATTTCGCAAAGTCGGACGAGTGACCTGCGGGGGTTTCTTTCTTCTCCTTTTCGACTCTTCCCCGCGTGCTTTTCTTTTCTGCACTCACAATCGTCGTTCTTCTCACTTTTCCTACATGCCTAGACGCTTCTTGGTTCCTTACTTCCTGAAATTCCGGATCCTTGCCCTTTCACACATTGCACTTTGTTTATTTAGTTTATATATGTGTGTCCTCGCCAACACGTACCTAAAGAACGAAAACCGAAATTGTTCTACAGATTGATTCAAATAATGATGCATATCTTTGAATTACATTTTGACACTCTCTAAACGTTTGCTTTCCTTAATAATATACAAATATGTTATAGAGAATATATATTAGATTATTTAAAGTTTAATCTTAAATTTGTTTATCGTTAATATATATAATTTGTTTTTCAACACAAATATGTTTTGTTCCTCACAAACCATTTTATTTCTTTAAACGGCAACATATATGTAAATTATATTGCGAAGAAAAGACTCATATTTTATGAAAACCAAATTTTGAATACGAGATAAAGCAAAAAAGATTCGCGGAAAGTAAATCAATCTGATATAAGAGTACGCAAGAGAGAAGCGAAGATTGTTTGCAGTTCACGTAAACGTTGAGAACATTTTGTATAAAGCCTAATATCCCATTTTAACGGACCATTCGGCACGCACTTCTTTCCCTGCTTCTCGAAATCTCTCAAATCCTTTGACAATGATACGCGTTTACAGCGCTTTGAAGGGTGATAGGTGGGCACGGCTGAAATCTCCCGGTTTCTGAATAATTTTACTAAATTGGTCCCATATGTATGAGAACCGCTCCTGCAAATCCACAACTATGAGCGCGGGAGGAAACGTAATGTACATATATATTTTTTATTCCCGCGTGCGCTCTTGTGCCCCTCTTTCTTTTTTTCTTTCTCATTCTATCATCGACGCGCGTTCTTTTCTTTCTCATACGCTTATTCCGCTCTTTTCCGCTGTTCCTTCGATCTCCTCTCGGCGTTCTTTATCTCACCCGCCATTCCAGGAACGGAATTTTAAAACTACCCTAGTAGAAATAAAGCAGTTTTATGGCCGATGCGAGCCCCTGCACGGCTGGTTACTTCCCAAAAATATAATGTCTCAACGGTATGTCTATCCCATCCTTCCCCGCATATACACCTACCTATCGCGTTTATAATGCGCAAGAAGTATTAACAAAATATTTCTTTTATGACTCCAGAGATCGAGCGAGTAGAAGTGCAAATGGTAAGTATAAATGCACCGTCTGGGTTAGGGTAATAGCCTCTCACTCAAGTGTACTACATCCTCTTACGCTCGTGAATGCTT
The DNA here is from genome assembly GCA_949152495.1 of Lasius fuliginosus. Lineage (NCBI taxonomy): Eukaryota > Metazoa > Arthropoda > Insecta > Hymenoptera > Formicidae > Lasius > Lasius fuliginosus. The sequence goes on from OX424444.1 coordinate 12,909,953, forward strand.
CTCTATATATTGCTTGGATACCGTTATACTGTTTTATATATCATTCGACTTATTCGCATCAATAGCAAAAACGGTTTGAACGCGAAACGCCAACTTTATTAAATAATTCGTGTGATCGGCTTGTATCAACATTCGTGATCTAATAACGTAACGGCAATGACAGAATTATTAATCGCGCTGTATTTTGAGTAAGTTATATTTGAAAATTCTTAACATATAAATACTCTATATATGCACCAATTATAGTTGCATCGTAAAAGACTATTACTGTAAAATTAAATTATGACGTTAAATAATTAAATTCATAATTTATAAAGAAACCTATATAAAGAAACATATATATATATATATATATATATATATATTATTTAAATCGAAACACGATACCGTGTACATACTATATGCAATAATATATGAAACATAAAGAATAAAGTAATGAAAATAAACAACAAGTATAACTCAATTGTTCAAGGTAAACATGTTTGAAAAAATATCAGTTCTATCGAAATAAATATGTGTCTTATATCGGTTTGTATTATACATTTACATTATATAAAGTTGCATGTTTAAATGGTACCAAGTATGAAAATGCGTGCGAATAAACATAAGTTATTCACCCCAAGTAGCACCGTCCCCACCGTTTCGTTGATATCTTTAAGCAAACATGAAGACACGCAATACCATATGACCGAGACGACGCGCCGGAAATGGGAATATCTTGTGGCGTTTCCTCCTGAATTTCGATGATGCTTTCTATCATCGTACTGTATCCGTAGAAATCGGTTCTCGAGACAAATAGTCGCGAATATATGTAAAGTGGAAATGGGAAAGAATTCGCTTTTTTTCTTAAATCAAATCGTTCAGAATATACGACGCGCACGTATCCATGTATTTTAGAAAAGTCGCATCAAATACAAAGTTCAACATTGACGGAACATTAAAAACGCAATTAATACAGAATGATCGAGAATTGATGATCATTTAGAAAAATAATCTCTTCTCTTATGTTTGAAAGGATTAATTTGCCATTTAATGTATAATTAAATTTTTCTCACAATATTTGCTTAAAATTACTATTTATTGATATAGCAAGAATTAATAAATAATTAAAAAATAATATTTTTTATGATTAGGATGACTAATTCTGGAGCTAATGCTAGAAATGTATTTTTGCAAGATATTAACGTTTTTTAAACGATCAAATACGTCGATCTTCGAGAATTTACGATGTAACGACATGACCAGAAGGTCGTTTTATGGGTAGCTTTTAAACAAAATACGAAGTTCGTGTAGTGATCGTTAAGCACGGTCGGTGTCTCCTACGTTCAGAGTAGCCTCATCCTTCGTTCTCTTGTCCTCCTTACCCTCTTCCACCCAGTCGATCCTTCTGGTCATCCTGCGGCAAACGCACCGTCCGATACCAGCTCGATCCTTAAGAGCCCACTCCATCAAAAGGGTGGCTTTTATACCTTCTATATTTACGAGGGATGTTTCTTCTTCCGCCGCCGGCTTTCTCGCGATAAGAGTAGGCTCTGCTATAGCGATCTACTCTTATCCGTACACCACTTCGATTGTCCGTGAAATCGAAGGTAAGAATACGCATATTATACGGATATTACCTTCCGCTGTTTATATATTCAGCTCCTAACGCTGAAATATTGCCCCCTGACGTGACGGCCGAATAAAATATTAAGAGCAAGGAGTGAAGATTGAAAACAGTTTCCCGTAGAGAAAATGAGTATCTGTGTTTAAATAACTTATTAACTTTTATTAATTAGCTACTGAGAGAGAATGCGACGGTGTAATGAATCATGTTGGATCTATAGTGTCGCTTTAACTCGTGAATACAAATGAACCACCAATTATAAATAATGCTATATGTAATTAATATGAACCACCTATATGTCATGATTGATAATATAACTATAAATTATATGTATATACATACATATATACGTACATGTATTTATATATTGCATATCTATTTATGTATACATATATGTATGTATTTCTATATATACGTATATGTACACACGTACACACACGTACACATACGTACACACACACACACAAACACACACATGTATCTGTTTCTAAAACAAAAAATATAATTCTATTAATCATATTTTTATTTGTTAATTAAGTATCTATTTATTTAGATAAGAATGACCAAAAAAATAATTAACTCTTGAAATAATGATTAGCAGAAATTTGTTTTTATTATATCTTTTTAAATATATTATTCTGTTTAAGAGAATAGTAAATAATATTATAAACTAATTTTACAATTACAGACAACACACATACATGTATGAACATATATATATGAAGAGTATGATAAAGTAAAATCAATTGACAGCTCTCTTTCGTCACTTTATCCCCATTTGTCCCATTCTAAGTTCCCTCCCTTGGGATATCCCACGTCTTTTAAGAAAGAAGTTAACTGTGCTGAATGTAGTGTTTTGACAGAAGGAAACGGATAATCGATCGTTGAACTCACCGACTCAGATATCTTTAACTTTGACGTCGACCGTTTTATATCTTTTTAAGTAGAAAAAGAAACGGTTTAAATGTACTACCGTAACATTATGAAACATTGTAAAACACAAGAAATATATATATTTTTTTAGTGTAGGCTATTTTAATTTATAGGAATACAATCTATGATTTTAAGATTAACTCTTTTGTGAAATATTTAACATAAAAAGCGAAGAATGATGTCTTACAGATATATTCGAATTCAGAATATGAAAAGACTCAGAAAAGGCAGAAGATTATTAAAATTCCCAGAAGCCTTAAGAATCAATATGACATGCGTTATCAGTATAAATGTGATTTATCTTTGCTTACATTTCTTAAAATACATAACGTAGGAGGGTGAATACTATATGAAGAGGCAGCATGCTATCACCCTAATACATACTGCCATAAATTTTTTTCCGTGCTCTCCTTTTTCGCATGGTTAGCTCTTTCGCGCTCATTGACTGCATGATTATGCAGCGAACTCGTGCCGCCTGGAAGACCTGCATATTTTTATGCGTACCGAAGTCGGTTCTAGACGAGACGTCGTGAAGGGTGGTGCATAAAGGAGAAAGACGAAAAAGTACTCGAAAAATATATCCAGCGCACGCTCTGTGCAGCACGGAGCCGCCGTGTTATCTTCGTTATCCGCATTAACATAATCGCCGAAGCATAAAGTTCGCAAGAGCGATCGCCCGAGCCACACCAAGAATCGATTTCAGCGCGAAATATGCAAACTAAATTACGTTTCGGCACTGTAAGTTTCGATCATGCTGCTATCTCGGGCCATTAACGCCGAAATAGTGCGCAAATATTTAACGGCCGAGCTATATATATATATATATATATATATATATATATATATATATATGAAAATCTAGTCGAGTTTACGTATATACAAAAATTCCTTGAATATATCATTTTTTTTAATACTAAAATAATATAAGCTAATGACATTTTGCGATAATTAAATTACGTTGATTCAAGTAAACACGATATTTTTTGTTCGTATTCGTGAAAAATACCCAGCAGTGTTTGGGCAAATATTAACTTGTAAATAGCACTTAACCCGCATTTAATATGCAATCATAGGAAATGTTTTGCGACGGGATACTTTTTTTCGTTCAAGAAGCATAAAACTCACATTTTAAGGAGATACACTTTTGAAAAAAGTTTTACGCGTCTTGCGCTGCGAATAGATTGCGTGCGAACATGCGTATATAACTGGAAATGAAATTAGTCACATATAACGATTACAAACAAAAAATTACGCGAGGGAGTGATCGTTGTCGTTTGTATACGTTAATTTTGATGAATAAATTTTGACTAGAGAGAACAAGAGAAAAGAATTAAATAACAATATAAATATGTATTGTAGATAAATTTATTAACAAACGTATAACAATAAAGAATCGCTATTTCGGCGGCCGAAAATATAACTGCGAAAACCGCATTGCTTTACTTCAGATTTGTCTCTGTTCATGGCAGTTGCCTTAGCGAAATGTGTTGCCGCGGATAAAAGAGGCTCGGCCGCGAATGGGACGGGGCAAAATGGAAAACCCGAAAACGGTAAATAACGAGGAAGCCTAATGTTGCATGAACGCGATAAGCCCTCACCTACGGCATGTATATTTCCTTGAGGAGGCTGCGGCGTAAAACGCGGTCCGTCGTCTCGCTCGTAGTATCGAGGGAGCACCATTCATCCGCTCGATCTAAATAAATAACAACTGATAGATGGGTTGGGGATCGGCACAATGCCTCGTGCGACTTTGCGCGTCCATGGATAGCGCGTTGTACGTACATAAGGCACGGACGATTCCTGAAGACGTAGGAAATGGTCGTTTCGCGTACGTACGGCAAGGGAAGCAACTCGCATTTCTCTGCGGAAGCCCGACGACAAATCGCTTTGACGTGGCTGTCGGTCGGAAAATTTCGCTCCTCCTGAGGTTACCACCGGGAACACGCGATCACTCATTGCATGTCGCGCCAGATTTCTGTCACGCCGAATCCGTCCGGTCGTTACCGAACATTTTGCCACGTACCTATCGAAACTTGTCGAGCGGTTAGATAGCACATAGCATAAATATAAAGTAATTATAAATTTAAAATCTTTTCTTTTGTTTTATTATATAGGCAAATTTTGATATTGTGAGTATAAATATCAATACGAATAATACGTATATAAAACACGAATTGTGCACATTGCGCTACTTAATAAAACAAAGACGTGTCCATATAAAAAATAATTTTTAATCGTACAAAACTATTGCAAATTTTAAGATAATTGCTCTATGCGTACAAATACTATTTCTTAAATTTTTATAATATCTATAGATATCTCTGATCTAAATGCAGAACCGTTCTGTTTGAGAAATTGTTACATAAAACACATAAAATTTGGTAGCGCTACATATAGATATAGATGTATAATAATTACAAATTTATTTTGCCTTTTATATATAACATGTTTACCTCGTGCGGCAAATAATCGCACATGTGCGATTCATCCGAAGTCAGCTGACTTTGATTTTTTTTAGTCGGATTATTCCTCAGATTTGCATAAAAATGAAACTTTCATGGATAGGAAAAAATAATGAATTTTAATAAGGGTCTCTGTGTCCTTCACCTTTCCATCTCTTTTCTCACGCATACCATATCGCTGCCATCCTATTATCGCGAAATAAATTAAATGCACTAATACTGCTGAAAAAAAAGTTTGATTTTACTCGATGTTTTTATTGGTATCTTTTAAGTTTGATTTTAAATTTGCGTATCTTTGATAAATATTTTCCTTGCACCCTTTTCTCTATTTTCTTGTTGCCTTTTTATTTTCTATTTTCGTGTAATTGGTATTCATTATATTTTAGAGATACATAAAGAGAGAAAAATGCCAGCTATTTCAAGCTGAATATCGATATTTCTAAAAATCTTTTGTATGGAAAAAAATGCGCTTAATACTTAATTTCACAATACTTAAATTCTATCTGAATAATGATTTTGTATGTTAAGATATTTTATAAATTAGTTAATGATTTTGGTTTTATTATATTTATTATTCTAATTGAGCATTATTCATTTTCAGGTAAGAACTAAATCTAACGAGGGATATATACAAATTGACTGCCATTGGTTACGCGATCGGAAAGGTAGGCTGCATTAAAATCTATAAATATCTCAGATTATCCCAAAGCATGCTCTGCCCTGCCCGATTCATCGGCGAGGCGACGAAGGCGCGCATTACTTTCCTACTTTCTTGGTCGATGAATAGGGTGATGTATGGAGGGTTCTACAAACTGAAAGAGAGAGAGAGAGAGAGAGAGAAAGCAGGGATGAATGCAAGCGGGATGGTTATAACATAGTAGAAGAGAGATAGACGGAGAGGATGAAGGAAAGAAAAGCAGTAAAGAAAGAGGAAGAGAGAAGAGGGTGCAGAAAGTGAAGGAAGGAAGAGAGAGAGAGAGAGAGAGAGAGAGAGGGAGGGGGTAGAGTTTATAAGTTGGTAATTTGAGGCACGGAGCACGTACGCGGATCCAGATCTTTGCGGCGCCGAAATAAATCAGCCACCTACGTCCCCACCTCCTTTTCCTCCTTCACCGCCACGGCATATCGCTCTACCTCCCTTTTCTCCGTTGCTTTCTTCCACTACTGCCTCTCCTTCTCCACCTTCGTCTCCACCGCCGCACTAGCAGCCCTCTTCTCGATCTTCGCACAAGCCCGCGGTTATTTATTCGAGAATTACCGTCGCTTATAATAAGCCCCTCTTTATTCTCCAGTGGCGTGGCAGCCGTGGCACTCACGGTGGAACAGATTTCACAGTGATTTAATGGAGCTCCCACCAAAATACCGGGCACATGCAAGCCGTATCTCATGTACTCATAAAAACGATTACCGGCAAGCGGCATTGATTTTACGCCGTAGCCGGTAAGGCCCCATTTTGTGTCATTGTAACGGCAAATTACTACGGAGTTCCTGTTCCTTGTATCCTGGAGCATGTCATTGACCCACCTACCTATCTTGCTGCTATGCCATAGAGTACCAGGGAATGCATCCCCAGGTAAAGCAGTTAATGGATCTCGCATACCTCCATATGTTAGATGGGTGAAAGCATATTTGTAGATCGCAACTTGTGATCAACATAGATATAAGATTAGATTTAGTAGTTTTGATATAAAAAGTCTCTAAGAACATCTGCCCTCAAGGAAATATATATCGTAGATTATCTTCTTTTTTTATCTATATGTGCGTTATCAGTCTTTGAAGTTGAGTTACATAAATTAGCCATGAATTTAAATATTTATACATACAATAATCACAAAATATATAAAAAATTATTTCGAAATATAATGCCTTGATTGCATCTCTGCATCATTTTGATATGTGTAACAGATAAAATTAACGAGGATGTTAGCAAAAATGTTACAGATATATAATTGCATACTGTCAGTCACCCAGCTGATTTTTTCGGCGAATAAAATTTAATAATCTACACAAGTACATCTATGTGCGGTCGTATATAGCGAGTTCGTTGAACTCATCCTTACATCTCATTTTGCGCGAATTCAGATAAAAATATTATATAATCAAATTTTAGTAGTAACTGTATTTTTCGTGCGTTTTGTAATATATATATTTTTTTTTGTGGAAAATTAATTTATTTTATAAAGATAAGGAAAGTAGCAACTATTATTTTAATAAAATGCAAATTTGGGTTCTTGTCTTCCTTTATAAATATTTCATGTTTCTTATGCATTTTTCTCTCGCCAAATGTAGATAACTATAGAAAATCTTTTCGATAAGAACTAAGATTATTGTGCGCGCGCATTGGAATCCACCCACGGGAGGTGTGGTCACCCTGTTCCACCCCATGTACTATATTCAAAGATTTGCTCTTAAATTAAAAATGCAAAAATTACATGTAATTATTATCCGATATTAACAACTTTTACGATAGATAAAGTTATTAAAATATAAATTTATTCAATTAATTATTATCACTAACTAACAGCACATCTTTTATATGTTTAATTTGTTTCAATTTATATAAAATGTAGATTTTGCAGCAAATTATATAAAATACTACTATTATTTTATATTAAAATAACATTCTATTTACAAAGTATTAATTTAACCAGTTTCTTCAATTAGATTTTTTCATAATTGTTGGTATTCTTTTCAAGTTTGTCAGTTTTTGTTATAATGGCAATGTATAAAAAAAAAAATATCTTATTACTATTATATATTACATCATTACATATCATAACATTTTTATTAAAACTTAATCTTATCCAATAAGTCGTACATATTACCAAACTCGTGGATGACGCTTCATCCGATCACAATTATCACTTTGGAGGCAAGCGCGCAGAGTTAAGCATATTATCGTGGCACGAGACTCGATGAGTGATATGTGAATGGTAAACGGAACAAAAATTGAAAATCTATATAGATAGCACGATAGGGACATCCGGGGGATTACATGACGGAAGCACAGAAAGAAAGAAAGAATTCTAGGGACAACACTTTTCCGGGTATCGGCGGTGCAAGTACGTGATCGCGCATTGAATCTCATTGGTGATAGCCACGAGTGGCGGGTAATATATCCAGTGCAGTCAAACCCCTTCCTTCTCTGCTTCCACCCTCCCCATCCACACACACCATCATCAACCCCCGTTCCGCTCAGTCCGCCAGTCCAATGTCCCCGGTGCGCGGCCATTGTGCGAAGCTTTGTTCGAACGGTGACGGGGTCACATTAATCTGTCTCTCACCCCTTCTACATACCCAGCGCGTTATACGACGTGCATCGTTGTCCCCATAGGTACGGCGTCAACCCTCATCCTCCCGCGCGCACTCTCACGAATCTACGTCACGTCGAAGTTCAATCGACCTATCGACCAAACGATCGATTGATCCGCGACGCGATACACTCGTTCTGTCTAATACCGAGTAATCCCTTGCTCGTCACACGCTCGCATGAAGAGCTTGGATCCTTAAATCTCGATAGCCATTGACAACGTCTCGAACTTGCATCGTTAACTTGAGCTAGAGCTTCAGACGTCGATTACGTACGCGCAAGTTCGGTTATTACTTCACAGGAAAACGCTCGTAGTTCTCGCCGGTTCATCGATTGCCCTAATCATAGCAATCTGGGGCAAAACATAATGCAACAGTTTAAATTTTCCAAGTGTAACTTTCTCTATAATACGCGCTCTACTTCTTACTTAATGACATTTTGAAAATTACCGCTACACATAAATATAATAACCTGAGATATCGTATTTTTATAAAGATGTGAAAGGAGATATACGTCATATATAATTAATTATTTCGCTCTTTTTTTAATATAAAATTTAGCACACGCAAAAATACGTATTTGGATAATTTATAATATACAATGAGATTACAAGTTTCAGAAATTAAAAATTAATGTCAGCGATAGGGCAACTTTAATAGTTAATCATGCAATAATCATAACATATTTGTGTTAAGTCTTGATATAAAAAGCTGCTATGGACTACCGATTCATCAGCGTGAAAGAGTATATTCATCGTACTAACCCAGACTATGTTGACCGACGTGTCCGGTACATATATATCAGCCGTTAGTCACAGTCAAGTAACGATGATGGATTCGAAAACTTACTATGTTGTTGGCATAAAGATAAACAAATGAAATGCCTTTGGTACGAAAAACCAAACAAAATCGCATAATGTATGATACGCGAAACTACAAAAGCACGTATATAATCTATATATGTGGCATATATATATATATATATAAATATTGTATTTATCTTAACTATATTTCTAGCTATCATATCTTGTATATTAAGTCATACATCAATTTGTTACGTTCAATCAATTTGTCAGTTTCTTGATTTGTTCTTAATTTTACTTGTCTTTCTTAAAAGGATCCTCTCAGTTATAGAATGAATACAAATGTAATAAAATTCACATTTTTCGACCGAATAAAATAATATTCTAAAGTTATTTTTCTCTAATCTTTATAATTTTCACGTAATTTATTTGGAATAAACATCTGCAAAATATTATTTTAACTTTTTATTAGCAAAACTTCCAAATAATTTATACAGACTTCTTAAAACTATTCTCTACAGTTATTTCATTTAGTAAATTTCCTGAAATTTAAGTGTAGTGTTAATAAATAAGTATTCAAATAATATTTGATGTCTTCAATTTATGTTTATATCGTTAATTTTGATTTCTATGTAATAAGAGTTAAAAGAAATAAATCAGGTACTTTGCAAAGAGAAACGAAGAATGTAGTTTAGAGAATACCAATTTTTATCTTTGATAAAACTCCCGATGTACACACCAAAATTTACGGTAGCTCTCCGTCCTTTCTATCAAACTTAGAATCTGTCAATGTCACAATTTGATGGATGGTGATCGAACAAATGACGAAATATTGCGAAGATAAACCAGTCGCCAGCCATCTCAATATATTATTTCGTATAAACATTGATTATTCTTGTTGTTAAGTTTTAAAATATCTATGTTAGGCCGTGAATTTCCCGTGATAAATTACACTTTGACGGATTATCAATCATTTTCAAAAATTACGATAATAATATTTCTTCGAAGAACTCTAAAAAAACTGAAAAATTAACTATAAATCTTGAAAGAAGATTGTATCTCGTGTCATTTTTACAATAACGTTTATAATTATAATTAATATGGTAATAATAATATAATAATTTAGTTTATATATTTTCAATTTGTAATTTTGTCGTTTGAAACCCTGTACTAAATACAAAATGATCATGATACAAACTAGAAGACAAGAGAGTTTTTTGTATATTATACTTTATAATGATTGAAAAAGTAATATCGGGACACAAAACATAGCTATCTATATTAGAAGAGTAAAGCTCTAAATTGTTTCTATTACTATACTGTAATCTCGTAATTTATAAATCGTTAACTTTTTCTCGAACTACACTAAAAATAATTATGCAACTCGTGCGTAATTTACTTGAATTTAATGAGCAAAAAATAAACGAATTTGATAGCATGAAATGATCAGAGGGATCTTGTGAGAGGAAATCGAGATGGAGGACTTACATTGTTCAATGGTAAATGACGCCTCGTCAAGCTTAAAAATATATACATCCGATGTGCGCGTATGTGGATAGAGCTGGAAGAGTCACCTGTCCGCCACGAATGATTCCCTCGCGTTACACTGTTCCGAGGCTCAATAGAGTTGCAATGGAAGGGGGTGCGTGCGCATTCCTATTTCGAGTTTCGAAGCTTCGGCTGTTGTATCGTGGCTGTATCGATTCATCCCCACTGTGCCCTTACCCTTCCATGGTGGGATACGCAGCCGGTAGTCCATTCTTCACGAGGCAAATTTTTTTACGCTCCAAAAAACGCCGTATCATGTATAATCTTTGACATTTTTATATATGACTTTATGGCTTTTAGTTAATGAATGATTCTTCTATTCTCAAATCGTTATTCAGGAAATCGTCCGCATTTATAATGTTTCTGGTAAAATGTAAGTTATTTTAGTAGAGAAGATAATATTTTCTTTGTTTCATAATATTTGATACATCTTCATATTACTTTTTCCTGTTCCGATATCTTTTTGTAATTCTTTCTAGTAATATTTTTTTTATACATTTATAACAAGTTATTATATTGCGTTTCAGTGATAAATTTTAAACATCTTTCAAATCATTTTTAAACATTATTAAAAACTTTACAAGCTTATAATAGATGTCTTTGTACTTCCAAAAAATAAACTTGTGTTAAAAACAAATTTCTCTCTTTTTCTTGACGAGTGTAACATGGACTTGTACTCCTACCCTTCCCAACATCCCTCTCCACCAGTGGTATCGTGAAACCCCTATCACCCCTTCAACCCTGATGCTACATTCGTAGTTCAAGTCCTGTCCGTAAGATGACGCCAGTATTTGCTTTTTCGGAGAAAATTCCGTGGCAAGATACACCCCTACGTTGGTAAGGTGGGTATTCTGATATAGCTTGAAAAGTTTGTGCGCGCATGCCGCGCAATAGTTTCATATCTACGTGCAATCTTCGCTTCCTGAGAAACATGTGGGATCGAAAAAGAATCGTGGAAAAAGGGAGGAAGAAAAGCGCGCGTGGGATATACGGATAGGGGGTGAGTCAGGACGCGCGCAAGGGGGTTGGAAAAAATAATACTCACGCCACGTACGGGACTACAGTAATTTTCAGAGCACTCGTGCTCGGCTTGCTTGCAGCAGAGTAAGCGTGACTGGGAGCGATAGCATCGAGATCCCGCCGAGCGGATAAGCAACCGCCAGCCTGGCCGTTTTATTTTCTAGTTTAAAATGTAAAATAACGGGAATTTCGCAAATTACAGCGGCGTGCGTTATTTGTACAAAGTAATGCGGCGAGCGTGCCTGATTCTCACTTTCATCCCCTCGCATCGTTTCTTCGCGACCAATTCCCATTCCCCTCCAAGCCACTTTGTCAGTGTGATGTTCCGCCGATTGTCTGCTGCTCGCAGTTACTTTTAAAATTTTTTCGCGGTACACGCTATCATTACTTTTAGGGCTGGATTTAATGTATACCTGAAAGATCTAATGCAGTTCGTCACGGGAATGTGAGAATGAAAACTTCTATATTTTCTGTATTTTCCAGGCAGACAGATATAGGTCCTCGTTGGAGAGACGTTTTCTGTGTCAATTATTATAATTCTGATGTCTCTAAATTAAAAGCAATTTATATAAATGCAACATAAAAATGCAAATAATAAATGTAAATTTATAATAATGCGTTTATTATATCATTGAGTAAAATTTATTATTATTAAAAATTAACATACTATAGTCACATAAGCAGATGAGAAATGAATTTGAAGAACAAATCAAATCAGATCTAAAGTCAGATTTAAAGTCAGATCTCTGAAATCATTTTCAATCGCGCGATTCAAATTACATATTTTTCATAATTTATTCAAAATTTATCGCTCTTCAACAGCTTTGTATCGATATTATAAACATTATATTAATTGCCGCATCCACTTTAAATTCCATGCAAATAAATATTAACCAAATGACCTAGAATTAGATGCAATAAATATGTTGAAAGCGATTCTCTTGCATCGACTTATAATTATATTTTTAATTCATTAATTTATTACAATGCTTGTTTTAAATAAAGCATTACATTATCAAATAAAGTTTAAATATAATTAACAGAAATAATGATAAAATTTGTGTTTTTATTTAATTGACTTATTATTGAAGATACATTTACTAATTTAGTATTGAGGCCATACACGGCAACGCTGTAAAAATTTAACTCAAATTGTCATCGCATAAAACAAACCAGAACAAAAGCAAAACATCTCAACCGGGACACACGTTATTTTTTATAAAAGGCTGCGAATGCACACGCTTCGTTGACAGAAATGAACCACAAAGTTATGTGTATTTACATTGCGCCCCATGAGCGCTTCGCAGTGTACTTAACGTCTGTAACAATCAGAATCAATGGACAGAAACCTTGGTGATAGCTGTTGCGATACAGAGTTGCGAAATATTTTGCATGTTTTTCTTTTTATTCTTTTTTCAGTTTCCGGCGTTGCATACAACATATGTACGTGATAGTGGAGATAGATAGAGTAACGGGAGGAGACGTGGGACGTGCCGACATGGATACGTGTACCGTTGACTGTGTATGTATGTACATACTTAGGGAAGCAGTGGGTGTTCGAGCTGGTCTGCGGGGAGTCACGCAGGGTAGTAGTGCGTGCTTCACGCGACACCCAACCCCCACTATTCTCGCAAAATCCCTCGCTAAGTCATTACTATTAATAACCAGACAGAGAGAACACCACGGGTAGGGCATATTATTATTCATAATGATGTGATTCATTTCCCTCGAACCCCTCGGCAGCGTTTCCCTCCTCTTCCCTCTCCTTGTGCTCACGCTCTTCCCCTTTCTCTTTTCCTTTCATTTCATTTCCCTGCCCGCACGATGACACCTTACTCTCTCTGCTTTATCTTGCATCTCCCTTCGTCACATTGTGCAAATGTATCTTCCATCCTCCATCAATGGTTCCATGCTCCTTCCTCGTATCCTCCTTGCTCGGCAGGAGTTTCGTAATCGTATTAACATGCAAATATTCACTTACTAAGGCGTCGAAAATTGCCGAACGTCTCGATGCACCATACATACTTGAGAGATGGGATTTCGTAAGTGCTGCGTACTGAATTTGATAGTGATACTCATATAGTTATAATCGTTATAAGTAAAGTAACACGAGAAAAACGTTTGTGGGATATTCTCTCATCCGTTTTACATATTTTCATCTTTTATCAAGATGAATGTAATGTTTAAATATTTATTACAAGTTTCAAAAACGAATAAGGTTCAATTATAAATGGTAATAATTGTATAAAAAATGCTAACAAGATCTTTAAGAAAAATTAGATCTTGTAATATATTTTTAAGTTTATATATATATAAAGTTATTTGTTAAATGTCACCATGTTCTTCAATATCATATTTAAAAAAATTTTGCATGATTAATAGTATAATATTTATTCGTTATTTTGAACGTTATTTATTTTCTCGTGAGATTAAAAAAGAATTTATTGCACAGCAAAAGAATTTAATTTTGAAAAACTTTAACAATACCAAATTAAAAACAAGCAGAATATGAATTATTGTTCATATTTACTCTCAGTTTGATCACATGTACGTGTAAACTATCCTTTTTTTTATTTTGTACGTACATATTAGCTACTTGAGCCGCGTAAATGGCAAAATTTTCGGAAATTGTCGCCAAGAAAAAGAGGGCACGTACGCTACTTTAATGGCCTGGACGAGGGAAAGAACTGTTTTCTCTGGACGACAGATGTGAGTCAGATAAATCTAGAATGTAAGCACACCCAACGAGTGAGCATCACGAAACGAGGCTAAATTCGTGTGAAAATTATTACAGAACAAAATAATATGAGAATTGAGTAAGATATTAAAATTCTCTTTCGAGTTACCTAAACTTATACATAACTTTAATACGCATATATGTATATATATAATCACATCTTCTATTTCTATCTTATTTATTTGATAAGAAAATGCAAGTAAATAAAACAACATTAAAATTATTCTTAAGCATTTTAAAATATTTTGTTTAAATTATCATTAAAATTGTTTTTGCATTTGTACATAATTTTATTAAAAAACGTAGAATGTGCTATGGAAAGGTCAATCAGCTTTGAACACGAACAAGCGGAGTCTTTACTTTCCACAAGTCAATACGTTAATTAAATTAAGAACGATTACGAACTACACTGAGTGATGACGATAAGACTATATATAATTATTTCCGGGAGTATTTCAGCGGCATTCATTTTTGGTCATTCGCTTTTTTGTCACTCTTAAATCACCATATAGTGCCGGTCGTTATAGTAATTTATCATTCGCGTTTGTGACTGCGCCGTTTGATCAATGGAACACGAGATCTTGTCGTCGAAGAACGGTCGGTGAAACTATAACAAGTTCATTTTTACAAAGGAAACGAATAAACGATAGTGGTTATGTCGCTCGAGGGGGTGGCTTCGTCATGTTAACGGATGTAACACCGGCACGGATGTAATGCTGGCGCGATAGTACCAGGATACAGTAGGGTTACGAAGCTATCTGCCGAGGGCAGAGTACGATGAGATGCAGAAGGGGTAGCAGCTTAACTTTGCCTCCTTATTTCCCAACAGACTTGCTCGCGCTACCCTCTGCCCTCTCGCCCACCTTGCGAACATTCCTCTTCTTACACCCCGTCCCATTCACACGCTCACCCTCTGCACGCGCTCGTGCTACCCATCGCACTCTGATGATTTACAACCAACGACGCTCATCTTGTAAACAGAAACGTCCACGCTATTTGCGATTCTGTCCGCATCCTGCCGCGAATTTGCGTCTTCTTCCTGGCGCGTCATCGCTCAAAATTCATCGCGCGGTCTCTTTGTTTTAGTCATATGCAAAAACGCCGGTGTAACCGGCAACGAAACGCTACAAAGGGAAAGCGTGTGTATCGTAGACGTTCGTGAAAATTGAATGAATTACTCGGGTCGATGTTCCGGCAAAATGGATACGAGTTTTGGCGGTGACACGTGTTTTTGCCGCAACGCGACGTAGTCCTGACACGTGAAACTAAGAACGTGGAACGCGCGCACCGCTCGCATATGATTTAGGGTAACATGTCTGGAGACAAATAGAAAGAGACTTAGGTCAAAGTGTATCATTTATCATCAATTATAAGAATAATTTGTACGCTGTATACTAATCCATTCACTTCGTTATATATGTATCTTTAAATGGTTTAAAATTCAATTCATACTCTTTTGAGTTACGGAACAATTTTTATTTATTTTAATATAGTAGTAACTTGAAATGTCAGCGAGAAAATTAAAATTTATGTGCATGTAGATGCTTTCATAAAAATAAATGCAGCAAATAGCAAACATATTGATTATTTTGATATAATATGTTAAACTATTAAACGTTTCCGCCTCTTCTTTCTCTATGTAGAAAAGAGTCAATTTTCAAATGTATGCATTGCACTAACGTGGAAAAGGCAGTCGACGGAAAGTAGTATTTTACTTGAGAGCACCCAGGTGCCATACCACTAGTTGCTAAGTGCAAATAGTCAGCTTTGGAGAGGGCTCTGAGGTCCCAGACTTATTTCACGGTAGAACGAAAGCGGGATACTTCGGAACGCTGGGAATTCCAAATTCAGATCTGGGAATCCTACCGCGAGTTCATTGTCGAGCGACTTCTCTCTCTCTCTCTCTCTCTCTCTCTCTCTCTCTCTCTCTCTCTCTCTCTCTCTCTCTCTCTCTCTCTCTCTCTCTTATATTATGTTTTGAAGAACGTAGAATGACGTACTACACTTATCTACTTAATAAACGTGAATAATGTATGAAAAATAATTATACTTTGAAAATTAATACAACACATTTTTATCAAAAGGCACCATTTCATAAAATAAACATTGAACATAATGTAGTTGTGAATTTCTCTTGCATTTATTACGCCTTAAATGTTATTTATAATAAAAATATTATTTATTTAAATTAATTGTAATAATTATAATAACTATAGAAACTTGATTTTTTTTATTTCGTCTTTTTCCTTTTTTTAAATAAAACATTACTATTATACGCGTTATTTCTCTAATAATATCGACGATATTAAAAACACATATGATAATTTAATTACGGAATACAGTTAAATAAAATCTGCAACTTAGTTTTATAGTAAAATCGAATAGTTTTAAATATTTAGTTATAGATATATGTATAAATACATTAAAAAAAAAGAACTTGTAAATTTCAAACAATAATTGAAATATCAATTTTCTTGTTTACAAGAGTTTTTCTACATCCCTTTTTCCGCAATGACGCGGTGCTGTTTTCTGATCATTAAAATTCTGATAATTAAAATCGGATAACAATGTTCAAATTAGAGATATCTGACGAATATTTTCCGTATCGCATTTTCGCAAAAGGTAAAAACAGATCCGCTGTGAAAATGGGATCGGCTACGCTAAAGAGTAGAAGGACGCATCGATGCGGCTCGAAATGTGATACCCGGCGTCAGATTTCTCGGTAGATTTTACGTATGAATTGTTTTTAACCTGACGATGGTTATAACGCCAGTCGAGCTATCGATTTTGCGGCGTAACCTAATCACGTACGCGGATTCGGGATATCACGGTACGAGCGAAACTTTAAATGAGAGAGTCGGAAAATAGGAGGAGGACAGAAACGTCAGCGCGACAGAATGCAGTTGAAAGGTTACATGATCGTGCGATCGGGGAGCTACAGGAAAGGCTTGACTGGTCGACAAAGCGTAACTGCACTCTCAAAAGGATGCCTTTCGATACATACCATACAATATACGGGGTGTCTATTTAATTTCAATGTTTTGTTTCTTTCTCTTTCCACTGCAAATTTAGAAAGAAAATTCTTTTCTCTACGCACAGACTGTTTCCTGAAGTAACAGATATTTACAGACGCAGCTTCAAGAAATCAAGCGATACTTATTGTAATTGTGATTGTGTATAAATATAAGAAAGTTTTATTAAAATTTCTTAGAAAGAAAAAGAAAAATACACGTTCTGCAATATGTAAAATTTTCTTAATGTTTAATTTATGTATAATTGTTAAAATAAATAAAATTGAGGCAGCATTGCTACATATTGTCAAAAGGAATGCCTTAAGAATTTCTAGAAACAATTATTTTTCTTTGTAAGATTTATTATTGCTATAAGTATTAAAAAAATTAATATTATATAGTTTGTCCTCAAAAATACAACAATTTTGCTCTCTGTCGCTTCTTATGAAACACCTTATAAGTACTTATATACATACTCTTCTAGTGAAAACGTATATATGTTTCAATTTTCTGTGCCACCTGTCTCGTTTGCGCGTTTTCTTTTTGTCCAATTATAGTTTTGCCGATACTTCTCGACACGTTCACGATAATTATTATCGGCGCAGTAACTCATCGATGCTTTGCTAAAGTTGTTAGCTGTCATCGGTTCAAAAAGATGCATCTCCTACGGAAAATTGTGTGTTCCGCCTAAGATTTGTATTATATTTATTAAAATAATATCTATATTTTAATAAATTAGAGTTTGATTTTGAGATAGTATATTCTTATATATTTAGCAAATCATTTACGCTTATAAAATAGTCTGACAATTAATTTCCTGCTCAAAAACCTAACTTTTGTCTCACACACACACACACAAAATGATAATCAAAGTACCAATTTACTTCTAACCTTTACCTGCTTACTGGACATAGCTCGCGATTAACAGTACTTTCGTGTATGTCGCGCATATACGGCTTTTTTCTATTATCCTTGAGATTTTAATTGACTCATGGAACAGTGAGCTGATGCACAAGAAGCAAAAGAGAACCTAATCGATCACGTTGGCTAGGCGTTTAATCTACCATTCTAGCGTAGTGCGACAGCTCCGCTCGTTTCTCATTGCCGTTTTGCAGACAGCAGCAAAAAGTTTATAGCGCGGTACTAAAACAGTGTACATAGATGCTCTATTAGAACGGGAGCGTTTGAACGGAGGCTTAGTCTCCATAATATTAAGCTCGCGGCGGTTGCACTTTTTCCTTGATATTTTAATACGGGAATGTTTTGGTGTATAAAAACATACGAGTATAAAGTGTTTTGACCGGTGCCACATAAATGCTGCAATTTATCGTGTCATACGAGCAGCGTGGCAAAAATTGGAGAAATACACCAATTTAGTATATAATGGCACATGCAAAATAAAAATCTACGCGCGTATCTCACATATGTGACCCTGTCATTTTTAAAGAGCATCAATCTTACGGTTGTCTAAAAATTCCGACAAAAGAAGAAAATTATTTGTAAAGAGGTCGCAAATAACAATAAAATTTAAGATAGAAATATGTAGAACAAAATAATAATGTTATATGTCGTATTATAACGCTTGCCACGACCTATAATTAGTTATTATTTCTTGATAAATCCAATCTCAGTAAAAGGCGAAGCAAAAGTGCAACGAATCGATCTCAAATAGCTGACAGCGGAACGTTTAATCTACCATTTTAGCCGCGGGCACGACAGGTTCGCTCGTTTCTCACTGCCATTTTGCAGACAGTGACAAAAACTTTATAGCGTGGCGTTAAACCGAAGCACGTAGATGCAAGAATAGAGGTAGGGGCACAAATGGAGAAGATTGCATTTGTGGTGAAACTTCACTGCAAAGGACATTTTCATATTTGTTCAGGAAACTCATGTTAATAGACCAACTGCTATGTTATCTTACAATTGAGATAAAATATGTATATAATAAGAAATCGCATTTATTTTTTAAGTATAATAAGTAATATAGAAAGAAAATTAATATTTGATTAAATTTCCTATGTTCCATTTTATTGTATTAAATTCGTTTCGCTATATAGTATGTGAGATATATGCTATAAATAAAAAATATAAAATTTTGTGCCTTCTTCTGATCTTTTTTGTAAAAGATCCATATAATAAATAATTACGTATATTTGCATTTAATTGATTATATTGAGTAAACATCAAATATAATTATAAGAAAAGATTTTAATAAAAATCATATAGCATAAATAACAGAAATAAGATCTGAAGCAATCTATATTAAATAACGCAAATGTGTTATCATTTTAAATAAAGGCACTGTATTCAAAATATGTTCTTTTATATTTCTTTATTTATATAGAAGACTTAGGTGCGTTGGTTAGAAAACTACCAGGCATAGCTTGAACACCTCGGGTAGCTTGAGTAGCTTGGGTACCTCGGGTTCGCTAAGCCCGTACTCACATTGTATGAGTCTATGAGGAAAAAAATGGTTATATAAAATTTATACATAATTAAATAATATATTATTTATGTTATTATTTGCAAACATGCATAGTAATACGTTTTAATAGCTCTAAGTTAGACTGCGCAGTAAATGCTTGTTAAATATATTTATTATACGTTACGCAGTATAGAGAAACAATTATATAGACAGGAGCTTTTAATTTATACAATTTATCTCACACGTACGGCGAGTAATATCATTGCTTTCGTGTGATATATACATGCTAACGATATACTTACTAGCTAGTTCCTATTATAGCCGAAGCAGTAATACCGGACGAACACATGGAGAGCGTTAAACGAAACCATTTCCTCAATCCACTAATATTATTGCTCATTTATTGGTGATAGCTCAGTGAAATTATTGGCAAAAGGCTCATGTGATATAATTCTCTATATATCCATCTGTTGTCTATGATCGTACATAATTCTTCAAAGTACAGTTTTCTTTATTTTATTTGACTTTGCACTAAGTTAATTCGATTAAGTATAATTTTGCAAAAAATATAATTAATTTTTAATGATATATGTACGTATATCTCTAATATACATGAAGTCGCCTCTCGCAATCAGGGGAAATAAATTTATATCCGTCGAGAAATTATATGAGAAACATATATTCTTATATAATAATTATCAAATGGGTAAATAAAAAAAATATGATACTTGATTAATTAAACATATATATGATTTGCATATAAACCTTATGTTCCACGTGTATACAGTGATATTAAATGGCAAGCCGTTGCATGTTATTATTACGATTATTGTAGAGTCAGAGAAAGTGAGTCGTTAGAGAATTAAACGGAATGGAAAAATGTTCTCGTTCGTGGCACAGCTGTATATTTTGCTTTCGTGCGATACTGTGGCTATACATGTGAGCAGCCGTTAATCCCAAAGAAACGATACTTGAGGAAAGAAATAGTGGCGGTATTAAACGAAACCACATTACCCCAACTCGCCGTCATTATCACCCATTTATCAAGGAACGACTGTAGTAACTGCTGTCTCCAAACTTGACACTGCGGTGCGTTTCTGCTTATGTACAGCGATCTCACGTATTGTTAAATATGTAAAAAGTATTTTGTATTACGAAGCTCGTGAAAGCATTTAAAAACGCTCTTAATCCTTATTTAGGTCACGCTTTGTGTTTGTTTATACGGCGAGAAAAAAAGTGGAAAATGCACATTTACGCTTCTTTCCGGTAATTAATCGCGTTTGCTTTTGTTCATTATAAAACTTATAATTTTGTTAGCAACACATAATGCTCAAAAACCGTCAGCCATAATTGTGAATAATTTAACGCTCGCATAAATATGCATGTCAAAATCATTCGCGGTAGTAACTGCAAGAAACGCAACTTGAAATACAAATACGACGTTAACGATATTGCAACGAATGATCGCCGTCTCTCCGATTTGTATGAAGCTTTGAGTCTGATATTACAAGATTAATCTAATCAGCATGAAATACACATGATATAGTACTTAACCGCAGCGGCTACATTCGTAACATGATTTTCTAATACGCTCCAACGCGCACAATCTAGAACACCGAAACCGAGGCCGCGATTGGAACTTTCGAAAGTTCACGCTCGTAAACACGATCAAGGAGGATTACAGCCCGGTAGTATTTCCGCCATGCGAGTACAACAGAGGGTGTAACGTCGGGTTTGCGTGCTGCGCTCGACATGGCGCGATAAACGTTCGAGTACGCGTAAACCTGGCCTTATACCATTGCCGAGCTTACGTCTTCATACGAGCCAACGGTTACCCTCATTGTCGTACTCAAATCAATCGTCGTCAACAGAACCGCTGACATCATGCTGACACAAGAAATGATAGATATAACAATATGCACTGGAAATGATGTGACAGCGAATACGAATTACGCTACGTTTGTATAGCGTAGCAGAAAAACAACAGATTGAATAAAAAGTATCAAAATATTCAATATCTCACACATATATGTTTAATATTACGACCTCTTATTCTAGTAATGATTGTCAGAGTTATTTGAAAAAGTACAAGTATTGCTAAAAATCGTGTAAAATTATTAATTAGCGTTTTTACTAATAAATTCAATTCTATTTTATTTTCTAACATGTTATATAAACTCAGAATCATCAAATCTTACGATTATAAACGATTATAAACGATAAAAAGACTCTTGTAGGAGCGTAATAGTAAAGCAAAAATATTAAAAAGTACATCGGCACACAAATTACAAGGTGAAAAATTTATTTTAAATAAAGGACAAGAAAAAAGAGAAAAAGATGCCGGCACACACTCTTCTTTGACAATTTTCCATAAAATCACTTACGCAAGTTTAAAGCCATGCACGATTACCTACAAAAAGAAACCGTGTTCGATAGATACACTTTAAAAAACGTTGGGGCTATAACGTAAAGCCATTAAAAACTTAATGACATCTTTATCGGTGAGCCGTATCGGCTCGCTCCGAGTTTCTTTTATACAGTAGAGATTAATAATTTGACATCACTTTTGAAAAGTTTGCGAACGAGGCGTCTTACGTGGCGTATTTGACCCTCCGGATAGAAAAAGGGTTTTAACCTCTTGCGTATGCGTATACGCAAACGTGTGCGCGATCCGCGACACGCACGTTTGCGCAGAATATTAGTGCACGCAAGCTCACGGAGCGGCATACGGCTTGCATAAGTATGTTACCTGCCGGTACGTAAGTCCGATAATTAACGAATATGCTAATCAGGCGAATAGAAAAGGAGGGGCCTATAATTAGCTCCGGGCGCGATACAACGGTCACGTTAATTATTCAGGCCTTGTTCTTTACGACCCTGCGACCAACTGTAATTAATTTTCGAATGACGTGACTGCAAGGAGGTTGCATCTATTAGCAATGCCGAGGTACTAGGTGACTTATGCACGTGACAGTTGTTATGTCCCCCGAGATGTCGATACTCGATCACGATAAACTCGACAACAAATTGAAGAAATTCGATAAGAATATGTTTTATATTACAGCTGTTTTATATTAGTAGCTGGCAACAATCCTTCAAGTTATTTACGATAATCCTTATATATTCTTTCTTTCAAATTATTTGTGATTTTCTAAGAATTATACCGATTTTTATTCTCACGACTTAATAATTGGATTAAATTAAAATTATTGATAAATCGTTAAGTAAGTCTTTCTAATTATAAATATTTCTTAACATACTTAAATACACATGTTATTCTATAGTGTACGCTATTTTCCTATTACTGTATACTTATAACTGAATTTGCCATAAGAAATTTTTTATATTTATCGGTATGTTTATGAGTAAAAACGGGAACGCGCAATTCATACGTGTGTAATGCTCGGACGTTTATGAGCAAGAAAAATGGAAGTAATACGGAACCAGACACATGCTCGTTTTTCAGATGTCTGTCCCCATATCTGAGCGCAGCACATCAATTTGGCCTGATCTCTTTATCAGTCAACGCCCTTCATTTTCTTCTATCATGTAATAAAACTGGAAAATTCTTATGCCAATCTTACACAATGCCTTTACAAAATCCGAGCATTATCTTTTCTCTAAATTTTAAGAAAATTTTTTTTTCTTTAAGTAAAGTTTTTATATCATCAAATTTTTCTCGAAAAAAACAAATGTTGGCATTTATCTCTGCGTTTATGCTTTTCGATCACCCTGCATCATTCTCATTTGCATTTAATATTTTTTAACTAACTCCATGTGATGTAAAAGTTACGAGGAAACTAATGTTTTTTTTTTCTATAGTACAAGCATTACAAAAACGCACCCTCTAGTACTTTCAAGAGAAACTTATGGAAAGACCGGCTCGAGTGGACAACTATTAGTCAGGATGTAATTGCGCGTAAATAAAATCCACCGCCACAGCTGATCCCATTTAAATTGCCAATGAATTTGCTTAAGACAGTTTATATTAATAGTCACAGCATTAACGTTTCGTTTACGATATTTTATTCCTAACTTAAGCTTCTATGCTGTTTTATAAATAAACTTTTTTCAGACTTCTCTTTTTTTTTGTTCTTTATATTTTTCAAGTAATTTTTGATCATTCGCGAAAGATTTAGTTTCTTATGCAGAAAATAACGCGAGAAATGGAAGCATGGATACGCTCGAAAAACATGATCGTTAATGATTACAAACACGCTTGTCAAGTTAATCGAAATGCATGCTAGTTTTAACAATATATCCATTAATGTTAATGCCACGTTAACAACGCATGGGGACAATTTAGTGGTGACAAACAAAAGCGCGAGTCCGCAACTCGGTCTGCAGGCGGCTCGTAATGATTATCGGAGATATTTAATTAATTAACATGTCCAGAACCGCGTGTGCGACTAATATATGATACCCTTATACTACTTGACATCGACGATATTACAATACACTCATTTAGCATTGGCGGCATATACGTGCGCAGTGGGACGGGAATTGGTTGAGAGCAACATGTGTACGTGCGCGCCTATGTGCGCGATAGAAAGGGTATGATAAAGGATATGATAAAGAGGATGTGTGGCGGAAAAGGGAGGCAGACACTAGGTAACGAGCGATGGATGGAAACGAAAAAATAGACGAGGGAGATACGAAATATAAAATGAGACAGAGAGAACGATCATGTGGAAGAGCGATGTAATTTCAATTTTACGCACTAATCAGGCGCAACGAGTAATTGCTTTAATCCTGTCCGATAATTTGTTCGAATAATTAGCCAACGCTTTGAGTATCGCGGAGGCATTGTATGGAAACGATCGACTTTCCATGACCTCTTCCGGTGAACATTTCATGCATCGATATCCGTCAAAGACAGTTCTTTGTCAACGTTACGCGTAGTGTGGCTGGCATGGTGATTCGACTATATTTGACATTTATCATCTCTAATTGCTGCAATACCATTTTCGTATTATGGATTTACTTACAAAAGTAGATTTATTAATTCATTAACCATATAAATAATGATATAAAGAATTTATTGATTCATGAGGAAATAATTTTTTGAAAATGCTTATACCTTTCTCATTTTTTGCAGTTATAATAATTAAAATTCTATTTACATTTTATTATTATAATTTAAAATGTTTCTTTATTCTTTGTTGCATTGGTAATAATAACATGATATTTATAATCTTATATATTTAAATAATTTGAGTTTAATGCATTTATAAAATGCTTTTGCATTTTTAAGATTTGCATAAACCTAATGTATAAAATATATCGTAAACGCATTATTATTAAACGATTGTACAATCTTTGAGAGTGGTATTGCTTGAAACAAATTTGAATTCTTCTTTTCAACGATTCTTCTGAGATGAAACTCTCTCAGCCGGGTCAAAAATTGGAATCTCACTGTAATACTTATCGCCCCCGCGTTAACCCCCGTTTAATTCACGAAGATAAACTTTCAGAATTCCCTAAGGGTTACGGCGGTAGAGCCTCATTTGATATAGCTTCGTCATTTAGTCGGAACCTCGTTATTTCAAAGCGGTAGAACGTAGCGGCGCAAGAGGGTCAAAGCGATTCCCTTGCCGTTGTAAGACCTTAGTTAGATTTAGATTAAACGCAGTAAAAAGAAGTCAGCGGTCAGGAAGCCACGGAGGTAAGTAGTTGGCAACTACTACGAACCCTGAAACCGGTAGGGGGACAAAAGTTTCGCGTTTACGAACGACGGTACCAGGTCATTTGTTTCTACTTATGTTCTATCCGCAACGAGTGGTCTGGCGTAACGCGATCATTACGGGAAATGTGTTGATACCGAAATTGCTTCATTAACATTATATTGTTGCGTGTTGGTTATAGTTGTTTTAACGATCAACCTACGTGCAGTACTTATCAGTTACGTTGACTGCAACTGCCGTTAAAGTCTTGTTTCACACTGACAATGATGTTCAGCAGTTGCCGTTCATTGCGGTTCCGTTTAATGTTACGCAAATAAGCAAGAATTTAAGTAGATTGAATGAAAATTTCGATGAGGGGAGAGAAAATCGAGTTTTACGCAATCTTTTATATATACATATATGTATATAGCTATCTATAATTTCTTAAAGAATTTTTACTATAATTTTTTACAATTTTTCTGGGGAATGTAATTGGTTATTTGGAGAATATATGATCTAATTTCTTTATAAATACATAACATTACATTTAATATGCCTTTGCTATATTTGTAAATGCATGGTAAAACTTAAGCGAGAAGATTTCAAGATTCCCTAGAGTAACATATCTGGCATTAAACGTACACATTGTGTACGCATACTAACCTACCTTAACTTATTCATATCTTCAGCTACGTCGGAATACAGTTATACTCTTACAGTTTCAGTTACAATCGCTTTGGATTCGACTATAAATCAAGCTACGAAGACCGGCTTTACTAACGCGCTCACAGTCTCGCTTATTGCTGACCGTATCTACTGACAACCGACATCCGCAGTAGTGCAGAAATTATCGAACTTACGACGACACACCGCCAACTCGGCAATTGCCGCAATTTATCCGCTCTCTCTCTCTCTCTCCCTCTCTCCCTCTCTCTCTCTCTCTCTCTCTCTCTCTCTCTCTCTTTAAAGCCAAGATATTCATTCGTTCCTCTTTCGCAGATTCATCCTTTTTTTCTTCTGTCGCGCGCGCCACGAATTATTAATCAAATCAAGCAATAAGCGCGTGAGTGTAAATAACGGGTCCGGCGAAGGTTCTCGCGCAGGCTGTGTTTTCCTCCTTTGCTTCCTCCACCTCTCCGACCCTCTGCCCACCCGTGTCTTTCCATTACTTCGTCCTGTTCACCGCTATATCGCACTCGTTTCTACCGGCAGCGGTAGGCGCTAGGTGCCGTGCGAGGGTGATTTGTCGCGGCGGATATGAGAGCGCCGAATGCCCCTCTGGATGCAATATTATTTTAAACGATGATATAGGAGGGGCGCGTGGTACCGCAGAAACCGCGAGTCGGTCCTTGCACGTACGTGGTGTAACGCGCGAAATGAAAATCACGGAACAGCGTGTGCATGCGTGTTATGTGTGTGTGTGTGTGTGTGTAAGCGCGCACGTACGTAGACTAGAAGTGTCATCGTCGTCGTCGTGTCGTCGTTGTCGTCGTGTCGTCATTGTCCCCGACGAACGGCAGTTACCCTTCAACCCCGACGCGTCATCGCGCCGAATTCCGGTCGCGTATTTCGAAATACGACACGTCGCATCTTTCGACCGTCTTCACAGCTATCGAGGAAATGTCCGATTACAAAGAGAGTAATGCTTTCTATTATTTTCAGTCGTAGATCGATACTTTTTTCTTAGCTCTTGTCTCAACTACAAGATAAATATATATATATATCGCGTTTAACAAAGTTTACGCAGGATTTTAAGTATATGATTTTTTTGCCTCAATTATACGAATAAAATAACATATAATGTTCCACAAAATTAATATTATATAAGAAGAAATAAATCGATATTAAACGAGTTACATTATTTATTCGCAATCTTTAAATTAATTAGCAAAATGGCAAAATTATTTTTTTATATTTACAATCTAAATGCGAATATATTATATATGTATGTAAAGTAAATATTAGTAATATCACGGCTTTCAATTTGACAACTTGAAGGAAACACTTGATAAGGGCCCGTACCCAAGGGCCGAAACGTTGTGTTGAATTTTTTGTATTTGCCAGTCAGGTCGAATTTAATAAATCATCTTTTAATTTTATTTATTACTGGCGACTTCTATTTAATTATTTGATACTTTTATATTTTATGTTTTAAACTATCACTCCTTCTATAATTATCGATTTGATACTGGCTCAAGAGAAATGTACTATCAAGAAGTTGCGCTTGGCTTAAGACCAAAAGCACAAGCTCCAATAACAAAAACGCATTAATTTTTCCTGCATTCAAATTTTTTTTCAAAACCGACGTAGACTGTTAGATTATCGAAAAAAAAATTTGGCTGCGAGAAATCAATTGAAATACTAAAATAAATCAGTCGTAAAATATTTAACAACTTACTAATGAATCATTTAAGATGCTACCTAAAGATATAAAATATATACATTCAACATTATAATCTCGAAATGAGTTAAATATGTTAACATTGCATAATACATCTAATTTCTGTAGCGCTATTTTGTCATTTAATATTTTTTACTTAATTCAAATATCACTATCAGTCATTTTAAGCATAACAAAAGTTAATTACCATGACAGATAAAGAAATTTTCTTGTTGCAAGATCACAGCTTACAGGGGAATCTCGCGAATCCGAAAATTCTGATTTTGATGAAATTTTGCACACATGTTGAGGGAATAAACAGATGAATTTAAAAATTTTTAGTTGCTGCCCAAAAACGATTTTAAGGAGTAAAGCCATATATGTAGAGCGACTTTTGCTTATCTCGATATATCTCGAAAAGCATTCAAGATATCAAAAAATGTTTAATACAAAAGTTTTATGGTAAGAACACCTCTATTTGAACACTCTACATATGTGACTTTACTCCTTTGAATTGTTTTTGGACAGCAACTGAAAATTTCTAAATTCATCTATTTATCCTTCCTACATGTGTGTAAATTTTCATCAAAATCAGATTTTTCGGGTTCGCGAGGTTCCCTTGTTTCATCAAAATCAGATTTTTCGGGTTCGCGAGGTTCCCTTGTTAGTAATTAAAATCGTGAATCGACAGTTATACTGCATGAAATTTAATACTCAATATAATTTATACTGCAGTAGTAATGTATACGTATTATCTGACATTCTCATCTGGAATATAATTGCAATCTTTTATCATTATACGTTAAACATAATATAAAAGAAATTAAGAAATTATTAGATAATTACGTGCTTAATGTAAGCACCAACATTTGATTGGTCCAAACATTTGTTCCAACATTTAGTTTTGATACCTCTATTTGTTTTTAACACAAAAATATATATGTATTGGATGAGTCAACAGTAAAAGATTTCAGATATTATAATATGTTATGCTTTAAACACACATCTACACATAGTATTACATAGAATTTACTGCAATTGGCAAATTAATGTTATATGTATGTATATATACACATAATTTTAGTATAAATTTACTTATTTAAGACTATAATACAATCAATAAGTTCTTTATAAACATGACCAAAATGATAGCAACGTTGGTTGTATATATTTCGACCGTTTTAATCACGAAAGTAAACTTTTTAAACAGCATGATATGTTTGTTAATTAGCAAGAAATTTTGTTGTTCATTATTCCAGCTATACGAAATGCATGAGAACCTTGCAATATTAATGTAAGTTGCCATGCTGTAATAAACAGCACAAAAGAGATACACCGCACGCTAATATCACGTGAACCACCGTGTACATATTTACTGCAACATGCCTGGTAATAAACTGACCAAACTGGTTGCCCGCCGGCCGGAAGTTTTAACCGGAAGTCGCCAGATGAGTCTCGCGCGCGTGACTTACTTCGAATCACGGCAAATTGACTTTCTATCTGGTTTGGCCGAAACCTGACATACTCTCATGCACACAAAGTGATTTCAAAGCAAGATTTCGGAAGCAGAAAGAAAATCGAATCGCGAACTGCGCAGGAATAAAAACAGAAGTAGAGACAGAAAAGAGTTTTATACTAACTGTACATATGACTATATAAACTGATTGTTATTTAAAGATGAATATAACGTTGTATGTAATATTATATTCCAACAAAAATTATTTTTATTAATTACGCGCAGCGCGTAATAAAATAAACTTTTCGTGTTATTAACAATTTAACTTTTCTTTGTACTATTATTTTGAGAATAATAATTAAATTGCCATAAATATTATAGAAATTGAAATAATGTCAATACGTAAATTAAAAAAGTTATTAATATAATATAAAATGTTAGCAAAGATTATATATAATAATGTTATTAAGTAGTGCACACACACACACAAACTAAAATTGAATATATAAAAATTATTTTATATTATAAAATATATAGTCACAACATTTTTTAAAGGTTGAAATAGCTCGGGTGAATTGAAACGCGAATATAATAAAAACATGAATTTCGAAAGGATGGTAAATGGTCAGTTATCTGCATTGTTACAAGCAAAATATGCAAATTGTTCGCTGCAAAAAAAATGTATGAGACATTAAAAAGAAACGTAAAACCTCCTTCCCCATATTTTCTTCCTGGCTTGCACGCCCGATTCTTGCTTACTTTCCTTAATAATTATTCCTGTAATATTGCAGGTACTTAGCAAAACAAGAAAAACGCTCTACTGTCAGCATAGTCTGACCCTTCTCAGTTGTTTTCTAAGCCCTATCCTTCGTCGCAATGAGGATATAGTCTCCTTTCCTTTTTAGTTCTAGTGTTTTTAGCGCCTCTGGTGTGGTCGCAGGCATTATACAGAATTACGAAATTAAGCCACGCGTACTCGTATACAGCCGGTCTAAATTAACCCGAGTACTTTTATGTAAAGCATCCAGCAATGCAGCTCTTGAAACAATTCAAGCTTACAGCGTAAAACCGTGCGCGCTCTTGCCCTCGCAGTACTTGAAAATTTTGATAAATAACATGATGTGTTAACAAATGCGCGAACAAAGAACTCGTTACTGTGAACAGGGATAAAATGTATTAAATTGTGAAAACGCCATATAAAGAATGCAAGTAATTAAAAGTGCTACATACATAACGTATTTAGGTAAATATTTCCGTATAAAGACAAAATAAAATTACAAATCTTTTCAACAATAAAAAAAGACAAAGATATATTTTTAAACTGTAACGACAATTTGCAGATGAAAGAGAATCGCTAAGATATATTAGGCATACATTTGTCTTTTATATTCTATGAAGTTTATTTAATCTAAAACATTTTTTGAAAAACGTTTCTTATGACCAACACGATATATAGGTAAATAATATGGCTGTGATACTGTGATTAATTCATTTCCAAAAATATCTACTATTAATCGCGGAATGGATAAAATCTTTAACAGTGCACATCGACACCAGTCGAAGCGGATGTAGAGAGAGGCAGCAAAGCAGCATAGAGAGGAGAGAGAAAGATAGGTTAGCGAGATAAAAATACGTAATTTCCCTCACAAATACGCCGTCCGACTAATTATTATCCGCAAAGCAAGCAAACAAGATTTTGTTTCGTCGCGATAAATAGTTGAGATACACGTGGCGTACTCGTATAATGCTTACATACAAGCGAGCGAACGAATCAGGAATATGCCGATAGATAGGCAAGTATCCGGTGTTTTATATATCACACAGCCGCGCATTGGCGTATACAGAGCCTCCAATATTTGACTAGCTGAAGCTTTTGATTTATACGCGCGTCCAATAAAATACAGGCTTAACTTTAATGCCCGTGAACCGAATATATGCGACCTATGTGTGTGGATGCATTCGCGTGACATAGGAGCGCGCGTACAACCTGGGATCGACGTACTTATTCATACACAAACACGCAACACGCACGTATCTCGTAGACAATCTCTGTCTATCTACCTATCTACCAACTTACCAGCTGCAACACAATATGAAACTCGCGTCGCGATGGCATTTACGACGGGTAGATGCGATATGCTCGCGTGAAAAATGATCATCGTAATCGCGCCGCCTGCTTTCGGAACATCGTTTCGATCGTTTCCGACGCGATCAATCGACACGATATGTCAAAGGATACCGGGGATATGGTTAAGAATGCATTTACGCGCATACGTGAATTTGTCGTGATTGAAAATCGAGATTTGACGGTTTATATATCTGCTAAACAGTAATAATGGTATAGAAGAGACGATATTTAATAATTTTAAACTATGCATGTGTTTGTTATAACTATATCGTATATCCCTAACATAGTTTCCATAAAATATTCAAGATATAATGTAACATAATATTATGTAAATATATCATCTAACTTCAAAAGTTATTATACATTTACTTTATATATATGTATATGTGCTTATTCTCTAACAAATATTATCTAGAAATCTTAATCAAGCATAAATTACGATTATCTCGAACATAAATTATTTTTTAATTATATTAATATTGCGTTAAATTACATGCAACAAATAGTTAATATAAAGTCATATACGAGATATAATAAACTTCTAATTAAAGATTAAATAAGAAATGAATATTCTGTGTCTATTACTGTTTATTATTACAATTGATTAAGTATGTTAAGATATTTTATATAAAATAAAATATAAAAGTGCAATGTTGTAAATATCTCAACATATAAAATATTCGTGGCGGTATATATACGACATCGGAAATGAAATTTGAACTCTTTCGATGTATATATTCGATGTGATACCATTGTAGCGCGATACCATTTTAACGATAGAAAAGCAACCACGCACTTCTTCAGATTAATTGTGATCCTACGCCCGTAACTGTCATTCGAGAATGTGCGGAATATTTTCTTTGTTGTCATTTTTCTCTGGCAACGCAAACAATCAGAAATTGAAAACCGTCCAACGTAATTTAATACATATGCACGCGTGCGGTGTGCACTTCAAAAAGGAAAGAAGAGGCCCGTGCCGATTTCGGAACAGCTAACAACTCGGCAGCAGCTTTTGATTTTCGTCAGGTAGTATTCGTCCGACGGATGCTGGAATTCGTACGGGAGAACCGATTGATTTCCGGGCTTAGGCAGGCACGTGAGTTAAATACGTATCAGCCCATGGCAGCTTCGGCAGTCCTAACATTACCCAACTTTCCTCGCTCCTTCGCACTTCCAATTTCAACTAACCATCTTCCGGTTGTAATCGGGGATTCGTCACTTACTGAGAATTCATAATGGAAAATAATAATGTAATTTCTCCTTGTCTGATTCTATCCAGGTATGTGACTTTTATATATATATATATATATATTCGTTCGGTTATATTATTTTAAAATATTAGAAATAGGTGAAGAGGAAAAGAGAGAGAGAGAGAGAGAGAGAGAAAGATCTGCGAATATTATTTAATATTCTTCTTACCTACGCTTTTCAGTGCAAATTTCTATTTTCTCCGCTAGTGAAAGTATTTGTGGAAGTGATCCATTCGGCATACATGTATTTTCATTTCCTAAAGAAACGTAAAGCGTTCTTACAATGATACAACCCGTCTGCTACTAAATATATAAATGAACTTAATCTTCTATATTTTCTTATTGCGATAAATATTTGCTTTCACGATAATATTTAATGCATCTATTAGCTGTATAAATATACACCAAATCGCTGTATAAATATACTTGCACAATATCGATAATAATTTTATATATAAAACTGTATCGTTTGATTTTTTTTATATTAGATGAAATAATCTCTCTTCCGTAATGAAAACGCATATATTTCCTTCTTCGACTTTGTACGAACGAAGTAGACAACAGAGTAGAGCAGAGTGGAGTAGACCGTCCAATATCGTGGTAGCTGAATGGAAAAGCAATGAAATATAAATATAGCACCCAAGGGAGTGTTCTCTCCTACTTGAGCCATTTGCTCATACTTTTTACTTGCTTTCACATTTCCACCTATACTATATTTGACTCAATATGTTTCTCAGCAAACGCTTCTTCTTTTCTATAATTTTATGTATGCTTATATTATTTTCCAATGAAAATGCAGAGGGAGCGCTTCTATTATATTTATGTTTATATTTAAGGCATTTCTATTTGCATGATAAAGTAACTGCTATTTTCTCAGCATGGCTAATTGACGCTAATGCATCTCAATATACGAATCTGCTGCGCGAGCGTGTAGAAATTATATAAAGAGTATGACAAACTTGTTTAAAGTTATACGCGAAGGCGCTGGAAACAAAACGAATGGAAGCATGTTTAATAGGAAGCATAAAGGGTCAGAGCATACGCGACGTATCTTATTACTTTATCTCGGGGCGCTTCTCCTCTTTCACGAAACTCTCTTGTTATTTTCGTTATTATTTCTGTGCCTGATGGAAAGCAAAGCTGAACGTATACGAAGCCTGAGGCTACAATCGTTGTACATACGACTCTTGTTATGCGATATACGCCGCGTGCGTTGTCAAAGTACAGAAGCTTTCAAGTGACAGAGGTATCTCATCGAATGAGAAATAACATATTACATATACAGGTATTTTGTTACAGAAAATAATTTGACTGCGTGTTAAAATAACACAAGAAAATAATCCATTTTTAATCTAGTGTTTAGTGACTCATATAATTTATGTAATCTCTAATATCATCATTTATATGTACAATTTCTTTTTTGGTTTGTCAGATCGTTGCTGGACTTTTGATCGCAAATTTTCTTTAATTCACAAATTATTTTAATAAAATATTTATACACGATCTCTAATAATACTAAAGACAATGAAATGTGATTTGTATTGGATTGCTATTGTGCATTATTTAAAAATATTACGAGAGAAAAATAATTTCATTAATTTTAATAATTTTAATATTTTATGATATTAAAAAGAATTATAATTTATATTGTCTTTCGCGATACAAGATACTAGTAAATATAAGATTATTGTAAGGCCTACAGAGCAAGTATATAGCTAGAGAACTATATGACAGATTATGTCGACACAAAATTTACGAAAAGAAAATGTACAAGTAAGAAGACGTGTGTGAAGGAAGTCTGAAATCAAGAGTCGAGACTAACTTACAAGATCGATGCTTATGTATCTCCTTAACGAGGAGAAGAGCCTCCGTCAGGAGTATGGGAGGCACTGAAGAACAACTCGGCGAGGAACTCAAATTAAAATGAAACATCTCGAAAACTCTTCGCTATGTGTTTGCCTTCCGGATGTTTAATCGTTTCACGAGTTCGTATTGTCTTATTACAGTTAGCCTTTTAGGAAATTACTTCAGTTTATGTATTAAAACCTGATTTATTGATCAGAATTATTTTTGCAAATTATGCAAGTTGTATAACGTGCAGTCTGTCATAATTGCGAACGTAGATTTGTGTCAATTACTTTATTTTCTAGATGAATATCTATTATGTTTTTTGCAATGTTCAACATCACAATACAGAGAGACGTCTAAAAAATAAATAACGTAAATATCAATCGGTTCATAAATTATAGACAAGTTTGTGTCAATGTATATACGTATGTAATCTATCGCGTAAGCGTTAATGTGTCTATGTCAAACAATTAGAGAATTATGACATATAGCCGTATTAGATACTACTTGTTAATAGCGTAACCGATCAATATGTGTATTGTGTACACGTCATATGTAACTAAAACACATAGTAGAGATGTATGAATGTATTGTACATATATCTGAAACATATATGAAACACCACACATATCTGTACATCCATATATATACATATATACGTGTAGACGTACATGAACTAAATGTACATATAATCTCTACAATTGTGAGAATATTGAATTGAACAATCAATTAATTAATTTAGTTTAGAAAGTAAATAAATTTTTCATTTAAAAAAAACATTTAATTAAATTATTAGAAATGTATAACACTGATCAAAATTGATTAGCCGTGTTTAATTATAAAAAACTTGGTAGCTTAACCATATGATTGGTACAATATCTACACTTTGCATTAAAAATTTAGAAATGATGAATAATGAAATGCAAATGTAGTTACACAAATATTTGAAATGAATATCATATGTTTATGTATTGCTTGAAGGTTTGATAGATTAATAAGAACTCATAATAGCAGCTCGAATCTGAAACTAATTAATATGAAATTATGGGAATGTGACAGATTAATTGTATAATTATTGTATAAGACCATAAGCGTCAAAATTACATAAAAATTATCTATTAAATAATAATTAAACATTACATTAGATATCCAAAATGTAATAAATAAAATAAAAATAAATAGAATAAAATTACGTTACACAAATTTAACATTAATCTATTTACAGCCAAATATAACATCATTCTGTATATGTTTATAATATTTAATTGACTTTCATTAAATGACTTTTATTAAATAATTTTGCAATTAATCTCTAAATTCAAATAAGTTAAATTAAAATAATAAATGAAACATTTTCAACAAATATCTGTCTACTTTTGCAGTTTGTGTGTGTGTGTGTGTGTGTGTGTGTATGTGTATGTGTGTGCGTGCGTGCGTGCGTGCGTGCGTATAAGAAACTCTATTTTTGGTTAGCTGTATTGGAATTACAATCCTTTTTTATGATTCTAAATTAAAATGTGATTTGGAATTAATAAAAAAATTTAAGAATCAAGTAATCAAAGAAATAATGATATATCTAGAGCATATTACATATTGTCCAATGTGTTTACAAGAGAAAACATATAATACTTTATTCCTTTAACAACTTTTTTCCTTTCTCTCGTCTGACAAAATCCACATATGATCCATTTTTAGCTTCAGTTTATATTCAGAGGCGAGAGTCCGGGTTTAAAGATTTAATACGTCGCAGACACACAGAAAAATATATATGACGCGGTAGAAAACAGCTGCTGAATATTCATGAAAAAAATAAAAAGAAGAAAGAAAAAAACGGAGAATTTGCAAAGGTGGTTTCACGAGTGTTCAGCAATACCCATGATCGAGCGAGACTTAAAAACCAACAGATTTGTCTCTGACTCATTATACGCTTGATTATAAACGATGACCGTCTCGAGCTTGACAGCACTGTCCGTTTAAAGAGAAATATGACTCCACCTAATGTAAGTCAGAGAGAACAAAGACCTGACAAAATGCAACGGGCGTTCTTCTCTCTCTATAGCCTGAAGTATTATTTTGCCTGCTGTTGAAAGCTAACGATCAAATTAAAATTGATTATCACTGTCTCATTTTATTATTGCGATAATCGATTATACCATGGCTTGAATATGGGCATAATTACAATCAAATTTATTTTCTTGTAAAAAATTATATGTGTGTGTGTGTGTGTGTGTGTGTGTGTGTGTGTGTGTGTGTGTGTACAGTAAATATTTGCCGTATACAATTAAGTTGCTGAAATTTGTTTTATAAGATATTAATAAGATAAAAACAGATAATAATGTAATATAATCTTATTCTCTTTAATTATCTATTCAATTATTTTATTCAGTATACAAATGTGTTAATGAAAAATATTTTAAAAATGACTGAAGCTCTTACTGTAGAAATCTATCAACAATAAATATTATGTTAGTTAATATTTCGGCATACTTTAATAAATCGGCATGCTACAACAAGCGTTGTCTTCAATCTTGTACATCATTTAGCATTTTGATAATGCCAAAACTTTTGTCTTAATATGAGAAAAGCATAATATAATAAAAAGTATAATTATTTGTACGCATATAACACATTCATATAATAAATCGGAATTTCACTCAAGCATGACAGAAGTCTGCCAGTACAACGCTTGGCGTGATCCACCCTTATTAAAGCGTTACTTCCTTACGTACTGCTTTATTCCGGCCTTTACTTTGCATCGTTTCGTTGAGACACGTTCGGTCTGAAAACTTGGACGGTTTTTAATTTGCTGGCCGTCAGAGGCGATTCACAGATGGGCGGCACAGGCTTGGATATAAAGTACAGACGTTGATGCATTACGAGAAATTTGTTAGAACTCCATGACGCAGCGAGTCTGTCTTTTTACGGACACAATTCAACTTACACTCCGTACTGCGCTGTGATTCAGCTTTCATCTTGCGCTGTTGAAAATAGGCTAGAGAAATGGAATTAGCAATAAAGGTCAAAATTACGTATGCATAAAATCACCATTTGCCATTCGCTGGTTAGTCATTTGACTTATCGCGTATCGCACGAGATAAAGCTATAAAAAAACGTACAAAATTACATGTAGTAATATCTATATGTTAAGAAGATTTTTTTCTGATTAAAATTCGATATTAAAATTCTTAAAAAGATGTAAATGCTAAAATTAAGTTTATCAAAAGTTAATCGGTTTTTGTGTGTAACTAAATCGCAATAACGAATTATGCAAACGTGATATATATATAAATTCAATCGTATTATAACACAGTCGTGTTTCATGAATAGTACATGCAAATATGGTAATCTACGAACCATCTAATCGTTGAAGTGTAAATTAATTTTCTGAACTAAATGCTCTTGCCGTTTATAATTTCTTATTCTTAATTAAATTAAAAAAATACTATCCACGAAATTATTAAACGTAATTTTTCTTTTATGTACTAAATAATTGTATCTAAGAGCGATGATAAAATGTAAAATAATTTCAAGATAAATTATATTTTTTTTGAAAATATAATAGTCAGTCCAAGAAAGAAATATTTTGCAAATTTAATTTTGCCTTCAGTTTTCACCGGCTTCTTTCACTAGAAAAAAATATCCTTTGACTAGGGGAAATAGATTGTAACAATTTTTAAGAAATATATAAAGAATCAAAAATCGGATGCTGCAAATAATCGTCCGTTCTTTATCTGAGAAACATTTTGAAATAAATGTTTAACTACGTGGACAATTAAACATTAAATTATGTTGTATATTGCTTACAGAATGTATATACGTATGTCATATACCAGCTTCGCCGCAAGGTATGCATTCCTGTATCCTACGCTGATTTCTCTCGTTAGTTTCCCAACGCTTCACAGTTTGTCTAAATTTATGGACTAAATGCAAAACGTCAAATAAGAATTATAATATGCATATGCATTTACAGAATATTAACATGCGTAATTTAGAACAGACGCGGTTAGGAATAATTTAATAAATTTAATAATTTGATAATTTAATAAATGAAAAAAATTATTTATTTTCAAAGCATGTATATTTGCAGTAAACTTGCAGTAATACTATTTCGTTTTGAATTTTAATTGTATGAATAAAGATAAAATAATTTTGTCGCAAGAATAGTTTTGTCCTCGGATTTGAAAGCAAATTTAAAGCTCTAAACGTGAATTAAATGGACGGGTCAACCTTTCATAGAACGTGGTAATGTAATTTTAGCACTAAAAATGCCGTCATTCCTATATAGGAGTCGCTCTCGAATGTATGCGCGGGTAAAATTATTGCCAATAAATCTTCGCGATATCGCGGTTGTACTCTTATTGTTTTAGCTCTACGAGTTACGGTGATGGAGAAATGAATTGTTATTCGATAGTGCAAAATGCAAGAAAAAAGAAGTATGATGCGACGCGAATGGACGGTGATTCATAGCCGGAGTATTTCTTTGCGAAATAATTTGTCACCTCCCTCTGTATGAATAAAAATATAAAAAAAATGAAAAAAAGAGAAGAAGAAGAATGCGAAGATACGGGAAAAAAAACGTAACATAGACGGACTGCTATGCAATTGCTTTCACCGATCGATGATTAAAACCTAATGTACCGTACAAATCTGCGGTAATCCCGCCGACGCAGATGCAGTATCGACTTGGGTCATACCACTTTAGCATGCCAGAGCACTTTGATCATATACGAATCATTCGACTACGAATTGCTCGGAATTACATAATTTCGTCTTGCGTAGCCTTTTTCCGGATATACTTTTACCCCACGACCTACCAACCTACCAAGTAACCGCCTTTCCGCCATATACCCCCGCATCTCTCATCTAACCCACCCACGGCCCGTGTATTTGCGCAACTTTTTAAATTTCCGGTCGCGGATTGCCTCCGCGGCTCCGCGCCATCCTTTCCCCGTTTTCTTTTTCCATGGAACAATAAAGCGGACGCGGGAGAGAGAGCGCGCTCCACGCGATGCTTCCCGCGATAGGATACGATGCACGAGTTCCAACTCTGTACCTACCGCCGGATGTCCATTTCCCATCGGCCCGAATTAGAGGAAATTTCTCACTCGAACTCTCGCATCGATGTACAAATGCCTTGATTGTTACCGATCGAATGTACAATCCGTTCCTTTGTGAAAACTTAAATAGTGCGAAATGGCTCGCTCTGTTTCTCTATATGAGGAAAGTTGCACTTGGTGTAAACGAAGTTGTTGCGGTGTGGCGCGAATTTGTAACATTTGTCAAGAAACTTTTACCGAGTTACAGCTATGCCGTATTTGCTTTCGAATGTTATAAATTGTAAATAGCAGCGATGTTGCGCAATTGTAAGAGTAAAATTTTTACAATCTAAAGGATAGTTATAGTAAAATTATTTATTTTTTATTATTATCTATGATTTGTATCCAAATAAGGAGAGTTATTAAATAAGGAGAATTATTGTGATAAACACATATAAAACTTTGTTCATGCTTTAATTTATACTTGATATATCTGGTATCATAAAAAATCGAAATAATTCAAGAGATCATGCAAGCACAACTTTTTTTTATTTCTATTAATTATATATTTGCATACTGGAAATTTACAATACTTTTAATACTTGTGTTAAATTTTATTTTACTGTAATGTATGTACAGAGTAATTTACAAAGACTATTGAAGTCAGATGTGGCGCTATGCCAACAAAACATTACTCTTTTGTTTCGACCTCCTGTGCAACTTCCAAATACACCGACAATTTTCAAACGTACCAAAAATAGGTATCTACAGAGAGAAATAAAGAGAAAGAAAGAGAGAGAGAGAAAGAGAGAGAAAGGCAAACCATAAAATTTTTTATCCTTTCCTCTCTATTTAATTCTAAGAATAATATTTCTCATGAATTATTATTACATTTCTTCCGCAAGCGTAGATTTTTTGCAATAAAAAATTAGATTAAAATATTGTATGATTAAGCAGCAGCATCATTTGGTTAAGACCTTCGAAATAATAGAAAAATTAGCATTTATAAAAATATTTTTTTATTATTTACTTAACTTTAAATTGCCTTCATTGCTATCATAAATGTAAGATAACTTTGATTCGAATTACTTATTCCTTTCATTCACATTCTAAATATCAGGAGAAAAATTAAGATTAATTATATGAATATTTTAATTATATGAAATGCTTTGTGTATGTATATGTGACTTTGATTAAATAATCACACACACACACACACACACACACACACACACAATAATACATGATACTAATATAGTTAGTTTATAAGATAGGAGAATCCTTCACTAAGATCCATAAAATGTAATATCTTATAATAATCTGTCAGTCGTATATTAATTTAGATTTTTATAATAACTAAATATAAGATTTCGAATCTTATAAGATTATTTACTTTTAACTACGCAAACAGAGAGAAAAATAACTGAAGATGTAAAAAACTGCAAAAATATTATTGTGCCAAAAAAAAACGAAAAACATGGCAAAGTTGAACTGTAAAACGAAACTGTGTAGCAAGTAGTAGGGGAGATGACGCGTCTGTGGTTTCTCCAGGTCGCCAAGGGGGTTTTACAATCATGTACTATGCTAATCCCGGAACGTTACGCTTCGCATAAAACATAAAACTCACTCACTCATTTGCTCTCTCACTTACCCCGTTCTTCCATTTGTCTACCCAGATCTTATATCTCGTCTTCTTTCTCTTCCCTTTCGCATTAGCAATTTGAAACGCATAAGAATATCCATTTGGAATGCAAATCTCTAAAAATAACTCATATTTCGTAAAAGTTAAATGTGACAAATAATAAATAAGCAATATTCCCAATATATATAGTCCAATTGAACTTGTCGTATCATTTGTTGCACGTTTTAGTTTAAAGAAATAAATAAATGACATTGATGTATGTTCTACATTAATCATATTATAATTTACATCACATAAAAGACGTAAACTCAATAAGAATTATGAGAATTAGTTGAAAGGTAATTCTCATAAGATGATTTCTTTAATACAAGACAAAGGATTTCCGTTTATTGAGAAAATATACTTGGTATATCCGCATGCTTTAGCATCCTTTAGTTTTCTCTTTTCACATTTATATTGCTGTTTATATTGTGGTTTCGTGTCTCTTCCGATCTTTTACGTAAAAAAATGTATGAGGAAATGTTGAAGGAACTAAGAGAATAACATTGGAAGATATATATATATATATATATTTATAGGCCACTTATTATAATTTCATTTCGGTAATTGTACTCCGCGTGTATGGCTCGTAAAATTAATTAAATTAATGCAAGACCGTACACGCTCTTTCGCTTTATATTCTTACGCTAATATGTGTGTATGATGTGACACGTACATGTGCAAGCTCGTAGAATACGCACGTGTATCTACTATAATATAATTACAATATACTAATTGGGTTAAGTGCCCTCGAACCGGACAACAAATAAGAACAATATTATAAGATAGAGATGAATTTGACGCGAAAACTGTTGATTTTTAAATACTAGAATATGCTCGTAACATTCAATCCTGTACAATTCTAATAACTCTGCATTCTGCATGTATAGATATTTTTTTACAAATATGTAGCGAAGATATTCATTGTTATATTTGATGTGATAGATAAAACTAATTATAATTCTTCTAAATTAATAAATTATAAGAAATATAAAGCACTTAAATATTAGATCTCAAAAAACTGATAAAATTATGTGATGCAATTTAGATTCTCAAATATTATATTGCTAAGTCAATCGAAAAGAATAAATTGAATCATCATTCGATGTCAGTTTATATGTCTCGTTTACGAATAATGCAGAATCTACTCAATAAATTGCTCTCATGGAAAACATATTTCGATTCGTTATAACTGATCCAAGTAATATTTCCCTGCTCGTTAACTGATAATTGGCGTCCACATATGTTTTGATTACCATTAATAAAATCCATTTTGAAATACTCGAATTATCTGTTTTTGAAATTAAATCACCATTATTTTCTATTGGCTGCGGGTGCTTCCATCAGATATATAATTACTGTTTATTATCATGAAATTCTAATAGAGTTATAATGTTAATTAATTCATAAAAGAAAGATATTTTTTAAAGGTATCATGTAAGTTGCCAAATGGAAGCGTATATATTCTATATATGCGCAAACTCAAACATAAAAATCGTGATCCTTAACTATACACATATTGGATGCATATCAGATGTCGAATTTTTCAAATAAAAATAAAACAATCATATAATATATATTTTTAAAAAATGTATTTAATCAAAATAATCACCATTAGCCTCAATACATTTTTGCCAACGACTTTCAAGTGAACATATTCCTTTTTTGAAAAAAGTCTATAGTTTCTAAATTGATAAATTTGGATTGTATTTTTTACCGACTCGTTTCAAAATATTTTTTTGTTTTAAAAGATGATTTAAATGTTTGAAAAATGAAAATTAATTGGAGACTGGCGAGTATGAAGAATGTTATAAAGATCTCATATTTTATATATGTATATATAAAATTGTTCAAAATTTTAATATCTAAATTTTTTATATTTAAACTAAAAAACTTTTGCATCCTTTTTCGTTACTCTCTCATCATAAGTGAGTAAATAGTTATGCAGACAGATATCGACAATAACTCCTCGTTTTGTGTATAATAATTCCACATAAAAAAAAGTTATGCGTATTTTATAGCGCAGTAATTTTATGATATACAGCCTTTGTTCTTGCTAACCGACTTCTAAGTGATTCCAAGAGTATACGATTCTTTGGATAATATTGCAAAATGAGAATAAAAACGTAAAAATATTACAATTTTCATAAATAATTCACAAGGCTACAGCACACACACGCGGATAGACAAGCAGACGCATAAGTGCTTTGCATGATGCATTATACAGACTAACACTTTGAAAGAAAATAATACTTCCTTGAATCTGAATATCGCTGTTTCCTAAAATATTATGATTTATCTTTCGGAATTAATTAAATTAAATAATATAATCGTACAAATATAATTTCTTCTGCTTAATAATATTTGTATATAATTAAGAAAAATATTATAAAATCTTACATGTTCAAATTCTTAAAAAACTATTAAGTGAAAGTTCATATTCATAAAAATTATAAAGTAAGATTACAACGAAATCTTATCATACAGCAATATAATATGCATTTTGTTCTACAAATTAATATTTTACAATTTGCAATAGTTATTTTTTCACATTATATTATAAGATAAATATATTTAATATTGTACATGGTGCGGACGCCGCGTGTACCATATAACAAGTAATGTGTATTTATTTCATGAGTGCTAGTGTAGAATATAATGTAGATCCGAAAGCTTGGCATATTTTCATACTAATGCATATTTGTTGCGAGAAAATATGTACATCTGTATAACTACATATATAAATAATTTAATAGTAAGTAGGATTTATGATGTCCAGAATATGTTTATAGAATGGGTCCTTAATTATATATTTACAAACATGGCGTGCGCATACTTTAAAATATAAAAAAATATTTTATAAGCATAATAAATTAATGTGGAAAAAATGTGTTTTCTATACGACTGTAAGTTTGCAAATCTTACTATACTACATGACATATACTACATACGACACACACACACACACACACATATGTATATATATATATATGCGTGTGTGTGTGTGTGTGTGTGTGTGTGTGTGTGTGTGTGTGTGTGTGTGTGTGTGTGTGTCGTATGTAGTATATGTCATGTAGTATAGTAAGATTTGCAAACTTACAGTCGTATAGAAAACACATTTTATATATATATATATATATATATATATATATATATATTTGAGAATGTTCTTAATGAAAATATTCCTTGTTCTAGAAGTAAAGATTCAATTTTATTTTCACAGAGAAGCTTTTAATAGAAATAAATAAATAAAGACATTGTTTTCCGTGGGTAAACAGTAATAATTAATATTTTATAAATATAGATTACATAAACTTTGTAGCAATTTTATTGTTTACAGACATTTGTTTTATCGTTTAATATACGATAACATACAATTATGTTAAATAAATATGATAAAAGAAACGTCTGTAAACAATAAAATGGCTGCAAAGTTTATGTAATCTATGT
This sequence comes from Lasius fuliginosus, assembly GCA_949152495.1. Lineage (NCBI taxonomy): Eukaryota > Metazoa > Arthropoda > Insecta > Hymenoptera > Formicidae > Lasius > Lasius fuliginosus. The sequence goes on from OX424444.1 coordinate 12,954,699, forward strand.
TTATAAAATATTAATTATTACTGTTTGCCCACGGAAAAATGGATTTATTTATTTATTTCTATTAAAAGCTTCTGTGAAAGTAAAATTGAATTTTTATTTCTAGAACAAGGAATATTCTCATTAAGAATCCGTGCATAATTAATCTCGCTTCTTCTTCTTCTCTCTATCTTTTTTTTTCTTTCCTGTTACGCTGTAACAGGACGTACTTTCCTGTTATTTTATTATTTATTCTGTAAAAATGTATTCGGTTCTTATTATTGAATAATAGCCATATAAAAATAAATATTAAAATTATTTAAATTTTCTTCTTTCCCTATATCGAATATTTGTTTATTTTTGTAAAAGATTCTAATTTGCATTCTATTTATGTTACATCGTTATACATAGAAACGAGAAAAAAAGCTAACGCATTTTTATGGTCGATTATCGGCGATCGATAGATTAAACGCGTTACGAAATAACGATGTTCTCGAAAAACCACGATGTGTCCGAAAAAACGTATCAGTGCAACATTGATAATATATGTATATATATCCCCGTATATCAAAGAATATATATTATAGATAATAGCATATATAACGTGATGCGAGATGACGTGTGTTTGTATGCGCGCGAGGCTGGTTCATAACATGCAGCTCAGGCTCGTGCGCGATATCGCATATAACAACGATTAAAACATTACTGATAAAATAGCCTTAAAACGAGAAAATTATGCTTCTCGTAATATAGCTTATGAGATTTTTCGCGGCGTGTTCTATATATGCTCGACGCATGTAATAATATACACTTACGTTACAACAGCGAACATTCTCATTATTGTGATTGAGTTATAAGTGACCGATGTTTTTTACGGGCGTTATTTTTACGAGCATAAGTTCGACTATACGGATCAGAATCCGAGGCCAGATGGATAGCAAGCAGCATTAGTCTTTCCCATGGACTAGGATGAAAGCTCTGCCACTTCGGCTTTCGTAGTATACAGCGCGAAGCTTGTCGGCTCTGAGACGGATTACCGATCTTCCTGTCCGGGCTTGTCCTGCCTGTTTCGCCTGTCTATGCTTGCATCCTGGATATGTTTGGCACATCTGCCGATCCTGATTTTCTGTTAATCTTCGCAGCTGCGATGCGTCCACGGCGTCATGTCCTGTCGTATTACGGGATATTTGGGAAATGAAATTTGCCGTGGTTGAGCGTCCTAAACATGTTAGATATACATATAAAACGATATGATTCTAGTAAACTGAAATATCAGTAGTTTCAATAAAAAACAATAGAGAATTGATATAATAATTAAAATAGATTCATAGAATAATGTATAAAATGTGAATGACACTTAAGAATGTTGACATTTTCTAATTTAAATTTCTATCAATTGTAACATATGACTGTATACATTTCTAAAACTATTTTAAAGTTCAATTTTATAAGTATTAATCTGTTATAAGTATGTTAAGAGAGAAAGGTTATAAAAAGTAATTCAATTTTATAAAAGAGAATGTCTTATGTTCTAAATAATATTTAATAAGAAATTAATTTCCTATAAAATAAAGTAATTAATATTATTTAAATTAATATTGTTTAGTATTATTCTATTAATATCAAATATTTCTAAAGATTGATTTATTCAACGAGATATGCAATCGTGCACCGTTAAATGAGCGCTAGACAAGCTATCCATTTACAACTCGTGTAGCGAGTTCAAAAGTTAAATGAGTTTGACGAACATAAAATTCCACATGGATTTAATATGTATATGCTGCATGCTTTAAAAATGTATAAAAGCTTAATTAAATGTCCCAACTGACCTACGGTTTAACTGAATTGCAGCGAGCACTGAAACTTTTTATTGATATGAACGTCACATATTCGTGATATCGGAAAGAGTAACTAAAAACGCAATGATAACAATAGAACATTTCCAATCTTTTATTTATTTTTATTATTACGGGACACTAATTCAATATTTATAACATAAATTTCAAGATCACAGAAATGCATGATATATAATGTATTGCATGATGTTAAATCTTATCAAACTTTTTATCTCATATCGTTTGATGTTCTTATATTCTATAAGATTGAATTTATTTATAATTTTCTCGTATCTAAAAACCTAGAAAATTGTAAAAATGTTGCATATGTAATGTGCACATAAACTTTTTTATCATACTTATAACTTTAATTATGTCTCACGCTGCTGCGTTACATTGGGTGTTTTACTTGCGTTATAACGACATATGTCTATGTGACTGCGTAATCTATATCAAAAAAATGCAAGAACTGCATATTAAAAAGAAAACCTTATATGAAACGCTCTCAAGAACATGATTTATATTAATATAATATATATAAACGGTATAGAGAGAGATGCCGGACGAGATAGAATTAGAAAACGTATTAGAGTATATCCGTACCTCACGCTATGTCATGCCTACATTATATCAAGAAAAGTCTCAGCGTACCTTGGCTCTCGCCTGCGGAATGATACTGCATTCATTATCGTAAAACTCGAGATTATCCGAGAAGTGAATTCGGCAAAATAGCGTCTCACAAAGTTAAGCAAGCTGTCGAGTATCAACGCTGAAATAGGTAGATTGTTAGGTGAGTTTCTGGCACAAGCATGTAACATCTTCCTACTTAAGGATATACGAAATCGTAGACGTCCACGGGTTTTGTTAATGTAACTTGACTCAACTACAATCGCTCTTGAAAGACTAGTGCCAACTCGCGTTAAAAGTTTGCCCTGACGCAATGTTCGAATTCTGTGAGAAACGTCGCATTATACGTTTTATTATGTACTTGCACATTTTATCCTTAAGATATTTTCAAACTCTCGTTAAATTATTTTCTTAACATACAAATTTTTCTTTATTTTAGCAGTATCGTGTGCACAAACTTATGCAATTATTACAACTGATTTAATATACAAATCAAATTATTATCAAGGCTTGAGACAAATTTCACCAATTTCTTTTCAAAAATAAGAGAGAATTTTTGACAGATAATGTCAACAATGGGAATCAATCATAAGCATATAATTGTATATATGCTGTATAATACAGATAAATGCATAATAATAACATGATTTAATAATTCCTTTACCGATTGATATAACTATGTATATATATTTAAATGGATTATGTTGTGCAAATATGTTATGTTGTGTAATCAAATGTGACGTTGCGTGTTATTTAAGCCAAAATAATATATGTGTGTGCTTTCCCTTGTATAATATTTACTATTATTGTTTAATTGTATGACCAACATCAAGCATTACAGGATAAAGTATACAATGTAAAACTGAAATTTCAGAAGAAAAGCATAAAATGTTTCTTTTACACTCTGAACTATTTTGCTGTCGTATCTAAACAATTAAAATAAAGAACGAAGTGTACATATATATAAGCATTATTACAAATTGTATAATTACTTCTATAATTAGTATATACTTCTATAATTTGCAATTATGAGCTCAATTAATCATAAGTTTTATTTTTTTTATATCTTTTTTTAATATTGCACATGTTTATGCACATGCACTGCTTATAATTTCAAAATTATTTGAAAAACATTTCCATTGCGTTATTTAAATTGTCTATCATTATAAATTCATATATTCACAAATCTTAATTTTGTGATCTCGCAATGTTGATATTTATTTAGCAAAATACCGCAAACAGAAGAATACGATGCCCATCTTCGAAGCGGTATGCAAACATATTAAATCGTTTTCCTTTAATTCAGTCAAGTGTTCGCTGCGTAAACTTAATTATCTCGATAACTAGATGCTCCTCATAACCGATTTACATCATCTCCACTTGTTCGAATTAATGCAATGCAAGTAATCTAACTATCTCGATGTTAATGAACTACTTATATCTCGCCTAACTGACTTTCCAACTATCTGAAACTCGTATCCAATAGTCGGGACAGACTTCCACATTTCTTTAGCGCATATTTAATGAATCAAAGGAAATGTAGCTCTTTCGTGAACCACGATTGCTCCTCAACAATCGCGCCACGCATTCCGAATTCAATTAAATCGATCGATTCAACGAGCCGCCTTATTAACTCCGTTCGAGCAGAGCGTCGTCAACCATTACCCTCTCTCATCGTGGATTAATGAGCTCGCCGTCGTTATACGCTGGACTGTTTCTCCCCTCGTTCTTCTTGCCAGCGAACGGAATTTAGGTGATACGACAAAAGTTCGCCGCGCCTGTGAATAAAACATGCGGCCAACGAAGCGACACCAGCACGAATCGTCGGTGAATCAAAATTAAGTGACTCGAGTTAACGAACAAAGGAGGAACCGTCCGGTGAGGATACGGAGAAGGAGTGTCTACGTAGAACAGGGACAGGCGAGATAAAGTGTCGAAAGCATCGTCGAGATTATACACTGGCGCGGGTCCACACTTGCGCGCCGTACTTTACATTATTGACAAGCTTGATTATCTTAAGCATACTTTGCGGCGTCGGAGGTTGCAATCTCGCTCCCGGGAGAGAATGGGAAGGCTTGCCTCAAGAGTAACTTCCAAGAGCTACTAATATATTTATTAAAAACCTCGAGCGAGCAAGCTCCGTCCGCGCTTCGAACTTATCCGCACGCCTTCTCTCCTTTTATCGCACTGACTATTCCCACCTTCTCGCGCCGAGCCGTCACACAACATTCACCTTCTCTCTTTACGTACTTACCTTCCATACTCTGACTTCAGCTTCTACATCAGCATCGATACCCACTATGTACGAAGTATAATCGCAGCCGGTTCATAGCCGAGTCACGAGAAAGTTTCGCTTATAAGCCAAATCCGCGCAAGTTAGATATAATAATATAATCGGCCGCGCGTGTGAGCGTAAACTGGCAATGATAAACTAACAATATACGAATTTAAGCTCAGCGCTTTAGAATTAACAATGAGCTCTTTAAGATCTGTCTTGCTACGCAAGGAATCTTTCGAGTAACTTATTTTTATATGACCTAATTATACACATTTAACACAATTATACGCATTTTCCTGTTACGCAGATAACAGTTTTTTTTTTTCGTTGAAAAATACAGTTAGAAAGAAAATAAGTCTCCAAGTTTTTATTGAGCTTATATATAGTTATTTCTATCTACTAAATATGATATCCTCCGTAAAAAAAAGATCTTTAAAATTTTTTTAATATATCTATTTTTTGTCTTACATCTTGTTTTTTTGTGATTATATAAGTTAGCCAATTTTTTGTTAATAATAAAATATTTTTATATTTATTATTACAAATTTTTATCTTATTAAACTTTCTACATTTTATAATATGGGTTTGTAAATACTTATTAACAGAAGAGAGTCTCTTTGAAATTTTACGTAATATAACAACTCGTCATGAAGCTTGTAAAAATTCTGCATTTTGGAGGTGTTATCATCGCACAAAATTATCACAAGCCAAAGAGATATGCCAGAAGCATGACGACCATACGATATTCATGCTCATTTGCAAAAAGCTCTTCGGCAAACAGAATTTTAAAGTTCGTGCTGCAATTTGGATTCAATTAACGATCGCAGCGCTTTCGCTAAAATTACCCTGGGCGCCAATTACCTTAATTTTACTTAATTGTATTTTGACATAGTAGAAAATTTGCACCTCGGATCAGAGGTTTGCTATCTTGGAAAACATCATTGTATCTTTTAAAGAATTATACAAATCTATTTTTTATAGGCACAAGTTATATAATTACAAAACATTTTTTTATGTAAAAATTTCTCAATCTAAAATTCGAATATAACTGTTCTAGAACTCTTCGCAAGTACAATATATAAAATATTATTTATTATGAGTATTATTCGAATCCTAGAAAATGAAACTTGATTATCGAATTCGATTCGTCACTACTTACTAAGTATATTAAAATAAATTAGAAATATGCACTACAATTATTTGCAGACAACGTCTGCTCACAATTGAGCTATACTACTGAAATGAATAAAAAGGTACACTATGACTGTAGTATAAATGACGTCCGATTATTGTCGGTCAATACTACTGACAGTAAAATATTTCAGTATGACTGCATGTAAATTTTCAATGTATTTGATCAGTGTTCTAGATCGATACACAACCGATTGGATAAATTCTCGTCGAAGCACGCATCAGCCGATTATATATATATCATCGTAGGTCTTATTTTCATCTCGTAAATGATATCCTTGTCAACGCTATCAGAATGCCCGATCTATTATTGCGACAATCGGTAGAAAGCCGGATATTCGACGAAGCTTGTAAATACACGAAGCGGAAAAAACATAGAAAACAATTGACCCTTTCGTGACGAGCACGGCGTATTGGCCAGTTTTGTTCGTTGAGCCTTGCCTGGAAACGAACGATTGGTCGGCAGACGTATCGAGCATCCGGTGCATAACAGGGGGTAGTTAACAGCCTGTGCACGACTTGTGCGAACGCGTAAAATCTTCGAGAGAAAAAAAGATGTCACTATTGTGACCTAAATTGTACAGTTGTTTTTCTCTCCCTTTTTCGGTATCCTTGACTGCACAATCACCGAAGGGTGCCACAGAGGGAGAGAAAAAACGGAAAGGGAAGAGGTTTTGCATGCCAGAACGAGAAAGAGAGAGAGAGAGAGAGAGAGAAGAAATGATTGACGTGTGTATATGAGACAGAAAGCGGGAATGAGGGTGAGAGCGAGAGATGGTGAAAGCTACATGATGCGATAGGGTGAGACGAGAGTGAATAAGAGTGAGAGAGCATAGAAGCTTTCGTGAAAGCTTCGGCAGGCTCCGCCCCTCGCCAATAGCAAAGCACAGAGCTTTGCTTGTCTTCTGGCGCGCCGGCCAATATCAAACTGACCCAGCCGCGCAGCCTCCAAGGTGGTCCAATCGGTAAACGCTCAGAAAAACGCGTTTCTGTGCGGTCACGCTGCAAGCTGCGTTTACGAGCCGCATTTGAAAACTCGCAGCGCGCGGCTGTTGTGCGTAGTAAAATCTTCGCATGTTTTCCTCCTTCCATATGTTCGGTCTCTCTCTTCCACTTTCTGTTTTCTTCCATTTTCTTTGCACTACTAGCATCATTCGTAAGTCTAGTTGCTATTTATTTATGCGACTTGGCAGTCTTTGTCTTTTAATTAATTTGGTACCTTGTATATCATATTCTTCTTTACATAGTTTTTCCCATGACTGTTTCATTATGCATATACATATATGCAATAATCTAATAGTAACAGTTACATATATCAAATGAAAAATATATGATGTATAAATTTGTTTGTTATATTAATTTTGTCAACTTTACTCTTAATGGTCTCGGAATTTTTAAATGTTTGAATTTATGCTTTTACCTGTAATTACTATTTTATTCTATTTAAAGAAAATAAATAATAATAATATTCGACGATAATTAATCCAAACAGTTATGTATCAAATTATAAGACTGATTAAATACACTAAATTTACATGCAGTCGTATTGCAGTATTTTACTGTCAATAATACTGTCACTAGTATTATCTATTTATTTCAGTAGTATAGCCCAACTGGGAGCAGTCACTTGCAATATAATTGTAGCGTATGTCTTCATTTATTTCAACATAAGTACTTAATAAATTTTAATGTTTATATTATTATAGAAGCTAAATACTAGAAATGTGTCAGATGATGTCATTTATTAACAATATTTATATAAGGGCAAAATATATATGTTACAAATTTTTGGAAACATTTTAATAGATATTTGATTGTACGCATCACTACAGCATAAGAAATAATGTAATCTCAATTTGCATAAGCACCGATACATTAGAATGAACTAAAAATCAGTGGGATAAGTTATACGCTATTTTTTGCATCAAACTATTACATAAAAATGTAGCTAGCCACATTGGGTGTAATAATGCATGCAATGTTCATAATTTTATCTCCGTGCTTCACGAGTGAATATGTAAAATTTATGCACTGAAGTTCCTCATAAAATAGCATAAAATTATTGGAATAGACATTTACTCTCTAACGCGTACATATATGTATACATTTATCTTATATATATATGTGTGTGTGTATATATACCGATGTTCAATATATCCATTTTTTGATAAAGCAAACTTGTCTAGATCAAATTATGTTAGTACAGTAAATTAAATTAAAAAATTCAACTGTCTCTTAATTGGTCTTCTACTTACGTAATTTGTATATACAATTAAATGTGACGTAATATTATTTGCTATAAACGAAAGCATTACAATTTGTTATTGTTTGCGGGGTAACTGTTCCGTATGATGCTTATAATTTAAATTTCCTCAGAAAATGATTTAAGCTGTTTTATCATGCCTGAGCGATCATACAAATTATTCTGGGTCGTTGGAAAACAAAGATACGGTCAATGCGTTAAAAACAAACGTTTCATTGAGTTGAATCTAACTTCACAGACGAGATATTTTCAGGAAATGTCTGTTCTTCCGGTGATCTTTCTCTTTTTATGACTGAATTTTCCGTAGTTGTGGTTGCAATACGAAGCATCCAATTTCATGGCAGTTATTTATGTTCCTCCTTTTTATAAGCGATTTTATTAATGATAACAGTCATACTTCTACACTGCAATGAAAGTATTTTTTGAACCGCGGTTAAACTCACCTAGTGTATTAAAATTTTTATATCTTCTATTCTATGCTACAGTTCAAATACTTTTCATTATTATTAGTACAGTTATTATATATCATATTTACAAATCAATTTTCTAAAGAAATAACTACATTGTAATTTGTACCAATCATAAAATTTACATAAAAATAAGAAATGACTGCCATTTTTTGTATTGTTAATAGAAATTAGAAAATATATATTAAAACATAATAAATCTCTCTTAATTTATTACATGTGTACATGTAAATATAAAAGCGACGTGCTCTCTATTTTTTATTATGTATGTATAATTTGATATTCATATATCAAACAAGTAGTCAACACAAATATCATCTCTGTAGAGATCTTATATTCTCTAACATCTCTATGATACATGCAGAAAGTAAATTTATCTCGTATATAAATTGATGTGTATAGACAAAGACGCAGAGCACGTCGATTCCACGTTACTACAAAAAAAATCAAGAAAGATTCAAAGAAGAAACTTTGAATACAAGATACCCGTGCTTAAGATAGACAGCAGTAGATACGGACAAAAGAGTCAGACATGTTCTCGGTAGAAGCCGTATGTGTACGGTCAGTACAGTAGTGTTGTCGGTAGCTCTTCCCTTTGCCATTTCAATCTTACGTTTTTTTTGATTGAATCACAATCTTTTTACACAATATTTTCGAATCCGTCTCTGTAACGTTCACTCGCGGTACGATTCAAAGGACAGAATACCGATATTATCGAATGTGCCTTAGAAGCGCATAAGTAGCATATGATAATTCGTAGAAAAACATATCGACATATGACAGTACACGGAAATACGTAATTAATCGCTACCTTTCCTTTATTTACGAATAAATGGCTGACACTACTTTATACTGATAGCGTAATCCATTTTTGCAGTTAATATGATTTGTAATACTGGGTAATGATTGAAGAGACATAAAATAGAATTTATTTTAATCGATTCACAAACACTGATAAGACAAAAAAGCTCGAATGTATAATCGTTGTGCATATGCACTCATCCTATAAAATTTTGTTTTTATATTTGTGCAAAGTGAATATATTTTCACCAATAGATTTTATAAATGAAATATAACTGTGATTCACGTTTATACTTAACTGAAATAAATAAACGGATTAAGTAATATCACATAAAATACATTAACAATATAATAAAATTAATTGCATATATAAATATTTCTAGTCTGCGTATAACTTTTTGTTTATTCATGACGTGTTTGTTAAATATCTATTTTACGTGATATGTATAATATCACAGACTCAAAGAGATCAATCTTCTCTCAGGCTTTTTACTTATGATCTTCATTCAGTTCTCCGCGCTGCGCAGTCACAAATGCACATGCGTCTTATAAAACTAATTATGCATTTTCCGCTTCACCGTACGAAAGAGATAGAGCGGTATTAAGACGAACAGCGCACAGTTGACTAGTTTCGAGAGAATGAAAGCAAGAACGCACACGACTTCGTGCTTTCACGTAATCTCTTATTAAAATAAGACGAAGGGATCAAGAGCTGAGCCACGAGGTAGCACGAATAAGGTAAATAAGAGAGGCAAAGACAGGCTCGCCCAAGTGATGCAAAGTACGACATGTTTTTATCATTTAATTTTGCAGACAAAAGATTCCGGCTCTTTCTTACCAAAAGGCAGGTTCATATTCTAAAGGAAGCTTCTCGTTTAGACGTTATCTTCTTCATTTGCCTCAGTTAGTTAAGAAACACCCCGTGAGATTAGAGATAGAATTTCTTTTGTTTCAGGTACAAAAGCTTGCGGTGAATTAGAACAACCAGACATTTTTTCGGGCTATCGTAGGTATGTAGATTTGCGAGAACGTATTTCAATCTATTTCCGAATAATATATCATGACTTAGTGAACGATTTTCCGGTATAATTTATAAAAATCCCAATTATTCGTAAAATTTAATTTGCTATTTTCATGTCCTGAAAATGTCAGGAACACAGTGGAATAAAAACGTAATGGAATAAATGTTCTGTATCTTTTCCAACACATTATTTAATGTACTCGTATAACTCAAAGGTATAGTTTATCAGAACAAATTGAATTAATACATATAAAATTTATTTTACCTGATAAAAGAATTCTGTGATTTTTTTATCAATAGTTAGTAAAAATAATAATACCATTAATAAAGCGCCGTGTATATGTATATATATGTATGTTTGTATTTTTTAAAATACTTCTGTTTCTAGCGAATGAATTCGTATGATAGGTACTTGCGCCAATTAGTATCGTATCATATTATATCATTATAGTATAATGAATATGCAAAAATAACAAGAAATAAATTCCACAATATATATAATAACGTAATATTTCTTCTCCATCACCAATAATTTTGTATAAAATGGTCTCAGAGATTATATTTTTTAAAATATACTTTATTTTTCAATATTCTAAAAAACAATAAATGATTTAAATATATATGATTTTAAATTTACAATGTAAAGCATATTTTTTCTAATTAATTATATCATTATTTATATACCTCTTCCCAATTATAAAAAACAATTGTGTATTAAAAATTATCTAGAAAAAATTTTTTTTCTTTGAAGAAAATAAAAAAGAGATTCGGTAGAATACTTATTCGCTTGTAGTAATCGTATTAAGCCACGTTGTCATACAATATACGATTTTCAAGCAATGTTTTTTTTACAATAATATTGCATATATTTTTCTTTTGGATGAGAGCACACTGCATATAATACCTGTAGTCGGAACAATATTATAGACACAAAGTGGCAGAGCTCTTACGTTAGGCTCGGCAATTTTTTCGCAGGAAAAATTTTCATGGTAAAGTCTATGGAATTAGGGGATATGGTATGGGTAGAGACTGTTGAGAGGATAGCGGAGCAGGAATAGAGGAAAGCGACGGAAGCACCTGGGCAGACTCGCATGAAAGTTTAAACCGATGTTTTACGATGGCTTTTTGTTTCGCGTGTTTTATTGAGCATAGAGCGGATATTCACGTCAATCTCGCTCTCTTGCAATCCGCGAGAAGCTGTGGAGTATACAGTTCTCTCTCTTTTCTCTTTTACTCTCTCGCTCTTCCTTCTTCTTTCTCACTCTTCTCTCTCTCTCTCTCTCTCTCTCTCTCTCTCTCTCTCTCTCTCTCTCTCTCTCTCTCTCTCTCTCTCTCTTCCATCAGCTTGTATGTTATTTTCTTCTTCATTCCTTCGTTTTCCCCTATTTCCATGCCCTCATCGGTTCTAGCTCCCGTCTCAATCTTTTACGCCTTACCATTTTTCATTGAACTTTCAGTATAATTTGAGAATATACAGAATGCGCGACAAAGATCGACGAATTCTTTAAAGCTTTAACACCATTTAAGTACTATAACAGTTTTTCTTGTAAAAGAATTGCCTAACACGGAGTTCTACCTCTTATTGACATTTAATGCTCAGAACATTGTTCAGACTATTAACATTGCATGCAAATATATGAGTCTTACATTAAAGACTGCAAGCACTTTTTGTAAATACAGTATGAGGAATTTAACATTTTTAAATGAGTATTCCAAAGAATACTAAAGGTGAATATATTCCAACATATAAAATTCGATTTCAGGAGCTTTTGATAAAACGGTATTAAAATGTGTTGCAGTTTCTCATAATTAAATTGTCTGATGTAAATGAGACCATTTATTGCCATTTAGAAATAACATACGGGTGAGTAAGTAAAGCAATTTAAAATGCAATTTACAATGTAAAATCGACATAAAGAGTAGAGAGAGAGAAGGCGCGAAATTATAATAAAAATGTATCGCTCTTTGATGTTACTATCGATTATACTTATTTCTACTTTATTAGCGATAGTCGTAATATATAATAAGACAAAGCATCTTGTTCTCTCTTATTAATATTAATATCTTATTATTAATTTAAATATCTCCAAATAGACAATTATAGTAAGATATTTTGCGTTACATACACAGCGGTAATCTGACTTGCGAAGTTTATGTCAACTCTTAACGATATCATATTGCGCGTCTGACAGAGAAAAGATAATGGTTAGGAACTTTCTTAGCCTTTTTAAACTTTTCGTTTGCCCAGGTGGAAAACTCGTAAATCGATAGTCTCAAGGGAAGCCAGAGTACTGGATCCCGCACTGCGACATACACATCGAAACAACCGTTTCGTGCTGATACTTTACTACGAATGACATAGCTTAAAACACGCATGAATAATTCTTATATTCGAAAATTATCATCATTGTTTTTTGCAACTCAATATGCTATTTATTTTTCGGGAGCTACATTATCGGCAAATATTAGCGATTTTGAAGAGAAGTAATGTATGTGTAATTGCATCGTTAAGTCAAGTGTACCCACAACTGATTGGAAATCATTCGCAATAGTCTTTTAACGACTCTGTGCTATTAAGTGGCGCTTACGAGACGATTACATACGTGTACATCTACGTGTCAATTTTGGTAGTATAATAATATAAATTACAACCAAATCGTTACATTGCATTAGCTCTTGCAATTTGTGACCGATTACGAGCTTTACAGGTATTATAAAACCAAGAAGTAAATAACTTTTTGCAACACTATAGCAGCTATCTGTATTAGCTAGAAATGTCTAACATTAGTTAACTTGATCAACGAGTATACTATACGATTTTATACTCTACATGAAGCAAACTAAGAGTCAATTTTAATAACGATTGTAACACTCGCGATAATTCAACTATAATCTTCAGCTATTATTTCAAAGACCAAATAAAAAGCTTGGCAATAATGCGAAGCAAATTTCAAAATCACATTATACAGCAATTAAAAATTTAAATTATTACAAATTGTTACAATCAATTTTTTCTTTCTCTCTCTCTCTCTCTCTCTCTCTCTCTCTCTCTCTCTCTTTCTATGATTTAAATATTTGATTTTAATTATTTAATTATGTCTATATGTGAAACAAAAAAATATGCAAGGATAATACATCACGCATCGCAAAAAGAAATAGAACGTATACAGCATCCCAATTATAATATTCGAAAAGAGCACAAGAATTCGTTGTAAAACGCGAGACCAATATCCTTATGTAAGGAAAGGATTACATGGCAGGATCCCATGGCATGTGAATACGTGTCGCTGTGCACAAAGGTGTCGGCTGGTGCGCGCGGTTTATATACACGTATGCCACAAGAGAAGAGAGACGGAGAAGAGATTTTTGGGAAAGGCACACCAAGGCGAAGACGTCTCGAGACCCTCTCTGTACAGCCGTGCGCCTTCGAACCGAAAGAATGTAATTACCAAGGGGATCAAAGTCAGAGAAACGACGTCCGTGACCCGTCTGTGTCGGTTTCGTCGTCGTCGTCGTCGCCCTGACGCGGAATTTAAATATCGACGGAAGTATTCGGCGTTTGACTCCTGTAACTGCTGCATTCGCCACCTTTTCCCCTCGACGCTGCCACTCAAAGACTCGTTCGCTGCTGTCGCTTTTTCTTCGTGCGGCTGCTAAAGGGCAAGACAAGAAAGAAAAAGAATGAGAGAGAGAGAGAGAGAGAGAGAGAGAGAGAGAGAGAGCCGAAGAAAGAAACAAAGAAGTTATCCACTGTCAGCGTCTTTCTGGAAAAAGGCTGTTAAAAGTACATGCGAATGTTTTAAAGTTCTCGCCTCGGCTTGTCTTGTTTCCTTGTTCTCTAAGTCTCGTTAAAGAAAGGTATGTTCAAGACAAACTTGAAGAGATCTGTCATTCCGGATGAATGTACCGACAATGTTTTATTGATTATTAATAATAACAGCACTAATTAATAATTATTATTAATGATAATCGCACTAATAAATAAATATACGTATTAATTTCGAGTGACATCAATATATAAATAGTTATAAATAATTTTGACTAAATATGAACAATCTCTTAATTCTCTCTTAATTTTATGCATAAATACTAAAATAAGCGATGTCATAAATATTACATTGCAGAATATTTATAGCGAAACATTTTTTTCATAAGTATGTTATAAGAAAAAATTTCTAAATAAACAACGTATCTCATTTTTATCCGTATCTAGTGCACAAATTTTTGATCTTTTTACAAAAATATAAAAAACATAAATTTGTGTCTGTCATAGTTTCTTAAGAACATGCATATTACATAGAAATTTCAATTCATGCATTTATTATATTCTCCTATTTTTACAAAAATAAGAAAATTCAAAGAAAGTGTTCGTTTATAATCAGATAATTATTAACTTAGCAGTTTAAATGTGAAATAAAATTATGTAATAATATATATACGGCGTTATCCCCCCTAAATAATAAACGTAATCAATTTAAAAGATCATAAGTTTCTCCTATAGGAATCTAAACAGATAATTTCTGTATAGCTTAATATCATTGACATAATATCTTCGATATTGTAACGTTATTGTGAGCAATCATGATATAAAGTTATATAAATTCTCAGACCTGTCCAAGAAGTATAACTTTTTTGTATGATATATACGATTTCTGTAATTATGTCATTTTAAAAGGAAAAACGCTACTTTCGCGTGATACTGTCTATCTTTGTGCCGATATAAACAAGTATTGATTATATAGTTTTAATAAAAAAGTTTACCTTTAAAAGCTTTAAGAGTCATAGAGAAAAGAATGAAAACTTAATAGTGTGTTCAATTGATAGCAATGACAGAACAAACTAGAGATAATACTTTTCTCATTGCACTACTTTGATAATTTCTCGCAACACACAGAAAGATTTTCTTTTTGGCTTTATTTTGCTATCGTAGTTTGAAACTTTTGGTTTACCACCATTTGTTATTATCTGATAAAATATTTCATTTATGTTCAAATAAATTGAAGTCGATCAACTAAAGTTAAACAGAATTTTCGAATTCAATTCCGAAACACAATTCTTGGGTAAACTTATTTTTGTTCCTTGACTTCAGCCAAGCAATAAATGACGATATATGCATTCTATCGGGCTTTAAACATACAAGCGAAGAAATCCCACAGCAATCTTGATTCGCAAACAGTTTCCTATTCATATATATCTTACACTTTCAAAGCACGATAGAAGAAATAGTATCTTATAGATATGTAGAAAAATTCTGTACTGTCAAATATATTAAAATAAAAAAGGATAGAAACACACATGCCAAATACGTAAAAAAAATTTTTCAATCTTGTATCCAACAAATAGAAATTTAAAAAAATAAGAAAATAAGATATTTACTTATATGTACTTGATGTTTTCCATTTTTTTTCAGAAAATATTTTTTATAAAAGATAATTTTCTGCGATTAAGCATCTAAAAAACAGAATATTTTAATCGTATATAATTACCTATATAATTACCTATAATTACCCTCGTATATAATAACCCTTATAATATAATTTGTGTAATTTATTACAAATGAAAGATTGTACTTATATTACATCTCTTTTTTTCCGTCGACAGAAATATAAATGCGATAATACAAAATGTATAAAAAATATAAATGCAGATATGTTCTAAAAAGAAATAAGAGTATCAAACGCTAAACCTCAATTCGTTTTTCGCCGTTACAAAATATTTTTTTTAATTATAAAATGAATTACAAAATATATTGTAATATTATTATTATTATTTATTATGAAATTATATAATATATAATTGTAATATTATTCGACATATATAACATTATATATATGCATTACATTATATAATAATGCAAAGCAAATTATTATTGCGCTACACTTTTTACTTTCATACACTTACATTTCAACTCGCTATGACTCGTCTGACCAAAAATACAGACATTCTACTAGCAAAGGCGCGCAATTCACATGACTTGCGCGTCTATACGGCGCGATCACGCGTTTTCGTCCGTAATAGCTACGACCTATCTTATTGTTAGTTTTCCTCCGCATTCTTTTAAATTTTACGAACGGCAATAACTTCGTACAGAAAATTAATATACCAGCGCGCTATAAAGACGGATTTTCAAGACTCATGATTGCATGTTTTTTCGGCGTCTCATGGACGGTCAAAACTTCTTGTCTACCAAGAAAGGAGAAAGGTATCCAGATGTTATATGAGATTAAAGATTTTTTCATTATGAGACTAATTATGATTAATCCGAAACTGATCCTTGAGCGAATTAATGGAATATAATTAAATCCTGAGAAGAGACGTTTTTTAGCCAAAACGCGCAGTGTTTTACATAAAATTATAAAAAATAAATTGTGTGTGTGTGTGCGTGCATGCGCGCGTGTTGTGTGTGTGTGTGTGTGTGTGTGTAATATTATAAAATTATATAATATAAATGTCAATAATGCTCGAACAATTTAAATATATCCCGTGCATCACACGATGCATAGATCCAGAAAACACATTTCTCGGACAAAATAAACACTCGCTTCTCCGACTGCGTATGCACGTGGAGCGACTCTCGGGCCACGCGTTTAGAATGTTTCGCGAGACGAAGAGCCACTTGAAGAGGTACACATTCCACGGGACGGGTGTTCACGATGAGAGGCTTCCACCAAAAGCTTGTGCCAGCCTTCTCGCTTAACCTTAGCGAACGCGTACATGCTTTCTGTCAGGAATGCCTAGCGCATCGTTCGTCGTCGAGCTACTGAAGCAACTATGGCCAAACTGCGTTTTACGCGGGTCACCGAGAGTGTACATGCAAAATTCACTCGATAAAAGAGGATCTGCGTTTAAGGCTATTTTCTGACGTTTCCCTGCCTTGTTCGCTGCACGATCTACTTTACAAGCATGTCTATTTGATTAAAAAAATATAAAAATATATGTAATAAAATATGAGATACTTTTTTTATATACTTGAATGGATTAATCTTTACGCAAATCACGAAAGGCATCGCTGTAAAATTTTGAAAATTTTATAAAGTTACATAAAAAGTAATGATATAAAAATATCGTATCTAGTTAACGTATCTAGTTAATCTTAACTTTAAACTTTAAACTAATATATCTAAACCTTAGAACATTTAGCAAGATGAATTGCGTTTTCTGCCACAAATATTCGATTACATATATAGTTGTTTCTTAGAGAATAAGTCGTTTCTGCTCTTATATCATTTAGGACCAAACAAGCTTTGGAATGGTTTAGGTTGACGCATAACTCACATGCGTATCGAGGGACATGCTAGTGGAAAGTAATATACGGGGATTGATCTTTTATTATTTAAGCTATGGTCGATCTCGGATATGCATGGAATGCATATTTGCTGGTGACCTACTGTACACAAACCGATGTTTCCCTTAAGGGCAATTGTAAATTTCTCCCTGAAATGAAGGTTCCGCTAAACAAAATTTTGTTGTTATTCTTCTGCATACAATGTTACTCAATGATCAAATAAACGAAAATACATATAAAAGTATGAATAATGCGTAAAACATTACTTAAATAAATTTTATTATCTTATTTTTAATTTATTTTTTGAACGCTATTAAAATATAAAAAAAACGTTAAAAATTATCTGAATGGATTATATATACATATTAATAGATTATATAATATATTAATATATTGTCGTAATATATAAATCTTTTGTTTTTAAAATAAAGTTTTCTGAAAGATCTCGATCAAAATAGTCTGCATCAATGCTATATTGTTTTATCAGACTTATCAAATTTTATTAACGCACATTCATATCGATGTCTATATATCAGTTGAATTTTGAGAGTTTCGCTTACAGTTGCATCAGGACGATCGCTGCCAGGCATTTAAAAGAGATTTGAAATCATGTAGCAATTACTCGCGCAAGAGAATACAAAAACGGCGATCACCGCGTTTGGCATTCGATTAAATATACGACAGGCAGGTTTGTAATCCCACAAACACATCAAGAAGGCGGTTAAATCATCGCTTGCGCATAGAACAGAATCGATAACCGAATAATTATCAAATGTGAAAGCTTTAAAAGAACTTACGCACGATCCATACTGATAATTTAGATCAAAACTATCTAATAATATAAATAGAAAATAAAACAAATAAAGAAATAAATTAATAAGTTAAAAATAAATTAATAGTTTTACATATTTATATTGAGTCGTTTCAAAAACTTTTCAAATCGATGAAAGTTTAGCTTGGTCAGAGAGTTTTATATTTTTATTTTCTTATACTTTATACGTATATATCTTTCTTTCATATTTTATCCTTTCTCGGCCTTTGTACTGTCCATTTGATATCACATCAATAATCGTGATTCTCGCATTCAAATGCACTCCGACAAAAGGCAGACGGCGGACAAACCGAAGCCACTTCGGTCCTCAAGATAGCCAGGCTAAGCGGGCGAGTGAGGTTGTATATACGCGATAGCAGTAATATATAATAAGATACAAGGGCGCATGCGGTATAATCATATATCATAGGTTAGTGCGGTGTGGCGAAATATTCCTTCATCTACACAGAGAAGTGTGCGTCCGCTTGTGCAACAACGGGACCACCATCACCATCACAACTACGTCGTCTTCGCATAAACACATGCAAAGACTAACCTGAGGGAGACTCTCCTTTCTTCCTCATCGTTCCTCATTCTCTACCTTTATCTTTCTCTCTCTCTCTCTTTTTCTTTCTCTATCTCGTATATATTGCCTACCCGACCGCCGACTAAAACTTCGCCACGGAGTACACGTATGCGGCAAACACCCGCATTCGAAACAAACGCTCGTGCGGCCGTGTGCACGAGGGATTTGGTGCTGTTTCCTTAACTTTTCGAGCAAGAAAGCCAGAAGGAAACTTCCCGTGCGCGCACGGGCGACACTGCCCGTGTGAGGTAAACGGTTTGGTCAATGAATAAATAGAAAACCAGGGGAAAACTTGACGTACTAAAACGCTTCTGGATCTCGTGGCATACACGTGTACCTGGAGATGCAGCTGTAATCACGGAGCTGTCCGATGCAGTAACATAGAGCGTACTGCCGTTGACTTATAGCCAATGTGAATAAAAAGATGGATACGATTTTAGCTAGAGGCAATTTCGTGAATATGTAACAAAATCGATAAAAAATTTCAACTCTAATTAAAACTTCAAAATTCGAGTATATAACGTATTATTTCAAATGTAGTGAGTAGTTCTATATACATTAGTTTCCCGATATTTTTATTAAGTAAAGTTTTTCAACATATAATTACTTGTAAAAGTTCTACGTTATTCATTACACAATCTGTATTAATGTAATTATGTAGTTATGTGATGAAACTCGCTAAGAAATCAAAGGTATGAACCTTGTGATAAAGTGCTGTTTATGAATTAAAATGCATAGAGCAACAAAATCGCACGTTTCTCATGGCAACTAAATCTCGGTAGAGAGATGTATGTACATACACAGCAAAAATATTTTTCTTCGCAAGAAATAATACTGCAGAGTATCTTTAAGAATTTATATCTCTCACACACACACACACACACACACACACACACACACACACAGATATATATACATATTATATCAAACAGATACATATATACACACTTTTTTCGAAAAGAAAGTTTCTATTGCGAACAATCTTATTAGAAAACAGTTGTCTATTATAAGATTATCGGAATTGTGTAGTATACAACAGAATTATGTAATCACATATCTGACATAATAAGAAAAAAATGGTATGCATATCGTAATATGCATTGTAAAAAGTAAGTAATAGTTTGCTATAGTTAGATATCATTTAAATTTAAAAATATTCTAATTCTTAGATACCTTTAAAGACATAATAAAATAAAAAAATAATAAATTCGCGTATTTATGCGCACAAATAAAAAGTTCAGCAAATAAATTAATAATAATCATATCGCAGAAAATAGACTTTTATGCAATCTCTCTTATTACAATATATGCAATTAATATAGAATAGATAATAAAAATATTTGAAAAATAAAAATCATTTTGTATTCCTTTCATCAATGAGACAAATATAACAAAAAAATGTTTTATTAAATAATTAAGAAATTAAACAATTAAATAATTAATTATAAAATTATTTGCAAGTTTTAAATTTTTAATGAAAAATATAGCAGAAACTAAAATTGTGTGGTGGAACAAAGAAATCTGACTATCTAATTATAAAAACTTAAAACTTGCAAGTAAACAAAACAATAAAAACGGAATGGAAAAATCTCCTTGAAAACTTTCTGCGGAATAGTATTGCAACAGTTTTGTATTAAGATTGCGTATTCTTCGTTTTTACATCTTTATTCATTTTCTACAGAATCAGCTTTCTGCAATATCTGCTTTTTATAAATTTTTTATTATTTCCTGAGAAACAAGCAATAGGAAACAACACAATAAAATGATTAATTAATGTGTGTGTTTTATATACTTAATGAGTTATAATAATTCATAATATGATACATATAAATATATATATATATATATATAATTTTATAATTATATTTATTTATAATTATTATAATTATTATTATTAAATCATATATATTATATAATATAATTTAATAATATTTTATTAGATATAATAATAGTTTTAAAAAAGAATATGCTGTGTTCTATAAATACAGAATTCTTTTTCAAAATTATTATTATTTATATAATCTGAATAAAAAAGCTTGCGTTATTGCTCCATGAATCAAATGTAATCATGATGGAATTGGGAAAATGATTATTAAGATTACTTGATCGATCTGCATATTTATGAGGGTTTGCATAGATTAGGATAACTCATAAATTGTCACTGAAGCATATAGTATCGATTTCATATACAATCAGCATAATCAATTAATAATAGACAAATTGAAATTCAAGCACTATCGAAACCATAGCGGTTATTGTAGCCGTACCGAAAGTGACGTCATTATAAATCAACTTTGTGCTTACAATGTCTCGACGGAAAATCGATTGTCCTAACTGTCGTAATGTGCAAATGTACGATTTATTTGTTTTCGTTCCTATTACAGTTAATTAGTAATTAACATAATACGCGAAATATCGACCAGCCATTACTCCTGATATCGGTTTCCCTCATCTTTCATAACAGCTATTAAACACTATAACACATACATATATATTGTGAGAAACATTTTATAGGTATTTAATTAAAATACTACTAAAATACATGCACGCTATTATGAGAAAAATACTCAATTTTATAAATTATTTCTTTCTTTCTACTGCAATCTAATACGTACTTAAGAATGAATATTGAAATTGCGTTAATTTTTCTATTGAAGTTTTTAAAAATGCAAAAAATCGTAATTTTCATAAAACGCATTCTACGAAAGTTGGTTCGTGTATAAGTAATCAATAATAGATTTTAGATTATATTATCATAAATTTTAAATGTAAACAATAAACAAATCTCAATAAATATCTCAGTTACAATATACAATGAACCACAATCTTTTAATTTCCCTGTATTGCATTGTACTTGATATATAATTTTTCAAGAGCGAAAGAGGTTGTAAAAGAAAGTTGAAAATATTCTCCGCAATGGAAAGAAGCATAAAAGGTTATTTTCCTCGAAAATAGTGATTTGCAATATTAAACGAGATTTCGCGAGAACACTTGGGTTTTTTCGCGAATAAAATAGTTGTCGCACGTGTTCGTGCGATGGTAAAAAGAATCAATTAAATCGATACTATAAAAACGAAAGAGATAAATATACCTCGAACGTTCGAAGTACCGATATTTACAGCGTAATTAACGATAGAGCCGACATGGAGGATTGTCATGGGGTTTACTAAAGACCTCGTTTGCGAGTATGCGTCTCGTAATGTGCGCGCGGAAAGTAAGCGAATGTTCCGTAAATTTCTTACGATAGCATTTCTGTGACTTATTACCGCAGCAGGCGAGAAACGTTAGTGGTGCCGCGTCGACTAATGGCGCCATGTGGCTGGAAAATAAGAAGGCATAAGTAAGAAAACGTTACAAATCCACCTCACCGTACTGGTCGCCGCGTCGTCCATAACGTTAAACGACAATATAAGACCGGTGCCCTTCGTCATGCGAAGGTCCGAAACGGCCTTATCCCATTAAATGTACTTATATAAGATACCACACTGACCGGTGGGCAGCCAACCGCGCATCAATCACGATAATAGGACAATAAATATCTGACCGGCAGGCGACTGCACGGCTAAGGTCAAAAGTGCACCAGCTTGCAATTTCTGTCCGATTTCCTGCCGATGCTCGCTCGCAATAACTCAACCTTCACATCTGTAATATGTAATCGCTATCTAAGCCCCTACCCCGATCTAAGCCTTACATTAAAGTGCCACGTTGATCTATTCCGTTTCTTTTCAATGTCGAAGAACGCAATACTCTACGCGATATTGTACGTGAGAGTTCGATACTCTGCAGACAAGAGATTTGCCGTTTTTCATGCATAAATTCGCTGCATAGACTACAAAAGGCAAAATAAATCTCGCACTTGGCCGACCAGAAAATTTCTCGATTTTGTTTACGCGATGGAATGAAGGCGATAAAGAATTTTGATTTTCTTCGTGTCAACTACATTCGTAAATATCGACACGTTTCATTATAAAGTCGTAGCATTAGAATAATTTGAAATTTCTATTCTGAGAATTATACGCAGTGAAATAATAAAATAATTAAATGTGTGTACTGTATCTTTTTGTTTATTCATTACATTTTAAAATTATTGTTGATAATTTAAATTTCTTATCTTTAATTTATTCCATTTAACTATTAAAGTTATAATACTAATTACATACTTTACTATTATCAAACTTTGTTTCTATTATATTTTTTAATACTATGTAGATAAAAAATGCGCCTGTATCTTATTTATAGTTTTAAAACAGTATTATGTGTATATATATATATATATATATATATATATATATTAATTTACTTAAAATATTAAAACTGTCAATGATCGATCATAAAATTTCTTAAGATTTCTTAGATTCAATTAGCATTTTTAGATTCTTTACAAATACGCACTATTTATATTTAAATATTATATTCTTATTGTTCACAAAACACGTACGAATAACTATATTTAACGAAAGTCAAGAGAATATAGTTTCTAGGTAAACGCAGACGAGGAAACTCATAAAACTCGCGCATACGCGATTACTTGACAGGAATAGTGTCGATAGTCGCTCATTCCTTATGGCAACTGAAATGCCGGGTCGGCCTCATTTCGCGAGCAGGTTATTTAAAACACAAGTTTAGATATACGCGTGAGGTAATACGAAGGTGGTGTATCGGACGGAAAACTTCACCCTTTTAATATATAAATATGGCGGAAGGTGGTGGGCTCGTAGCATAAGGCGCGTGTGCATTAACTGTTCAAAACTACGACATGTAAACTTGCTTTCCTCCTGTATGAACCATAAAACAACGGGCTCTGGACCGGTAGACGACTTCGCGCAGCCCAGGCTAACTATTAAAAGTTGCAAATTGCTGCAGACACACTGCGGGCCCCGTGTTCGCATACCGGTCGTCTTGGGCACTCGCGCGAGCGTTCGTCCTGTCCTAACTTACTTACCAGACTTACTCGCAGACGTGCGCGCTTCCTTACTTATATAGTCACTCGCTTACTTACTTATTCCCTCGTATTCCTTATCCTTCGCACTTTTCCGCGCCGCGGTTTTCCCCGGTTAATATTACTTGTTCCCGTCATTCTCCTTTTCTAGAACAGCTAGTCCAGCGGAAATCCCGGAGAAGAGATGTGATTGGACATTGTATATCGAAATAACAAGACAGCAGAAGCATATTTTACTGTTTTCGTTAGGGCTTTGCTTACAATTATCCCCTGACACATTCATAACTAACAAAACTATCAGTTAGTTAAAAATAATTCATATTTATTTTACTACATAATAAACGTACAATAATGTCGTTTATTTAACTCCTATACGCATACCGATACTATCTGACAGACTATTTGCTATGGTTAGTTTACCGTTTAGTTGTGGCGTCCCAATGCCGCGCGCTTCCAAATATATTTTGTAAAATAGTTTACGATGCGCGGCTGGCTGGTAATCGTACAAAGCATCGCACGTGGGCGTAAATGCTTTATCAAGCGAGACAGAGTATTTTGCCTCTGTTCGCACATTTCTCTATAATTCGGTTTAATTATTATTATATCGATTTTAGAGATGTGCGTTTAGCATCAGCGCGCAAATGCGGGTCTGCGAAATTGCGAAAAATATATTTGTTTGAAGACGTAAATCCCACGAACAGTTAAATCAGACACAAATCATATAATAATATAAATTGTGATAATTTCGGTATATGTATAATTCATAAAGGCCTAATGACGAATTTTTATTCCTCCTCTATTCCATAATAAAACTTTTTTATTATACATAGCTAATAGCTGCAAACTGTTAATTACATCGGACTGTACCGGATCAACTTCATGTATCGTTAAAATTGCTTTCAAAAATTACTAGTAGAAAAGCAATAGATTAATCAATATATCACGTTTTTATATTAAAAGACTTTTGACACGATATTTTGTGCATTATAATATTTTACCAACTATTTTATTGTTATTTAAGTTCAAAAGTAAAAAATATGCAATTTTATAAATTTTGTTTAACTAAATATAATTTATGATACATTTTAATGAATTATACTCATCAAATATTCTGAATATAACCAAATATAATTAATAAAAACGTGGCCACAAGTCAAAATATAGAAATATAAAATTCTTAAAGTTCGAATATGTGGTCTTTATTAAAATAACATCATCGGTCTAAAATTATTTGTGTCTCAAAACGCTTTTCTGTCTCAGCCCATACGCCAATTTCATAAACCCTCATAATCCAGAAGAGTTAAATAGCTGTCCGAGGCTGCACGAACGACGTCGAGAGTCGGCTGTGCCAACAGCCAAGAAAATGAAAAGTAACGATTCAATATCAACCCGCCACGCGGGTTGCGTGTACCGAATTAACACGTACTCTGATACGGCCGGTATGTCGTCCACGTTGGTGACACCATTCTTCCATTAATCCAGTTTACATTTTCTGCGTATCGTGCACGTGACTTTTATTATCCGCGTACTTCGGCCGTAACGTTTTACTATTTCCTGCTTATATCATGCTCGTGAAATCTATCACTATTAATTGGCAATAAGATTACGTAGAAAAATAGAATCGCGGCTGAAGCATTTCAAAGTGATTTTAGATTTAATAATTTATACATAGATAAAAAATAAGAAATATGCTTAATATTGCTAATAGCAAAAAAACTTTAGTGATAAGAGGCAACATTACATTCTTTCAAAAATATTAGAAAAGCTTATATTAAAATATAAGAGAATGGACGAATAATATATATACAAGTTCAATTACATGTTTTACATGAAATTTTTCCAGAGGTCTTATTAATTGTCAATAACATTTTACAAGAGACATATTGTACACAGTACTGTCCTGAAAGAACAATGTTATTTTGTCAATTAAATGAATGGATTTCTATCATTCGTAATGTATTTTCTGTGTTAGACATTTTGACAATATCAAATCAATGGGGAATATCAAATCAATGATGAATGCTACATGCGTAATGGTAGTAACTTGCTTGAGTTAGCCGTTGGCGTTTTGCAAATATCTCGTACATCGCAAAATTCAATACGGCAAAACTTATTCCGCGTCTCGTTCATGGATCTCGCAGCGTTTACGTGTCTTCATTTTTTCCCGGGACGCGATCGGTTCCAACGAAATGACTTTTACTATCTATCGAATATCTGCGACGCCACGAGAGCCGGTATACGACGATGCATAAAGAATCCAGTTTACGGCATCTGTTAGGACTCGACGATACCCGACACGTCCCATTTCCGCCGCCCGACGTCTTCTCCAAAGTGAAACCACTTCCTCGCTACTGGAATCTGCAGATCCGATTTAGAAGTAATGTGTGATCGATTCTTCTAAGTTTGACTAAGAAATTTCTGTAGCTCCAAAAATCAATAGCAATGCAGAAATATAAAAGTAATTTAAGAATGACTATAATAACTTGATAATGGCTTCAATCAACATTAATATGACCTATATTTGTTGCCATAATCAAGAAGCTAGTCGTCATTCTCTGTAATTACTTTGAAATAAATAATCAAATTAAATTAAATTTATTGTAACTATTTTTATTACTTCAACTTATTTAGTTGAAGAAAGTAATTATTCTTTTCTATACTTTTTTGCTATGAATATGTACTCATCTACCAGCATTTTATATATTAAGCAAGCAAAACTTATATGATATATTGATATAAAAATTAAATTGTCAAAAAATTATGAAAAAATTATTCTTAAACAAAATTATAAATTTATAAATCTAATTGTAAGCCGGATTGTTATATGTTAATGTGTAATCCACGACGATTTAACGCGTCAACTTTGCCTACATGGTATATATGTATATATACATATATATATATATATATATATATATGTTTTTTAGGTTTGAAAAATGTTGTTTCTTTTTTCTATTATTATATAGCATGTTATATATACTATAAACGCATTTTCTCCTTTTTAAATGTTTCAGGAGATGAAAGTTAACTGGGCGACATCGCCGGGTAACCAACCAAAGCAGGACACGAGCAGTAAGTACATCCACTTTTCAGATTTTCGTCTTTACACGGAAAAAATATTTAGCTTCGTACGTTTTACCTTTGATCCTATACTTGCTTGACTTGTTGGACTCGCGCACTAATTAGACAGAATAGAGAATTATTCTACAAGAGAATTTTTGCCATTTTTCATCGCAGAGCAAATTGAAAAATTTTAGTAAATTATATAATACATATTATACAAAAATGTTAGGAAATTTTCATTGAATAATAATATATCAATCCTCCTCCCCAAATACTCAAATGCAGATTCGATCCACAAACACATTTCTATATTAATCTAATATTATGTACATATTATTTATAACATTAATGAAACCTAGCAATATTAATAAAGCAGTAACATCTTCATTAATTTACGAAATTTCTAATAGAAATTTATTATTACTCTATTATAATCCAAATGGAGTATCATAGTTTATTTATTATCATTACATTGTTATATTAATACAATACACTTGTTCTCTCGACTCTATCTATTAAAATACATATCTTTATGAAATACATGCAGTCATTTAAATCATGTGACGATTAAATTATTATTTCTATAATATGTTTGTAACATATAATTTGGTAATACATAATTTTATAAATTAATTATTTGCCAATGCTACAATGACTCGCAACTGTAATTCAATATGCTACAACATTAAAATTTAAAAGTATAAATATTAATAATGTTATAGTAGAACTAGATTATATTCTTAAAAATATTTCAAATACTTATTTTTCTTATTTTTTCTTATTTCAATTTTAATTTCTCGATGAAACATTGATTTATATATCAATCTTGCAAGAAGATATTTATTTTACGTATTAAATGTTTTATACGTGCTTTTATAAAACTTTTATCATATTTTCTCTTTTAATGATTATTTCACAAAGCCCATCGTGGAATAAAGATTAAACTAATTTACGCAGACTGAAATAAAATAATTCAATACCAGTGACATTAAATTAATATTTTACTAAAAAAACATTTATTAAATACATCATTAATAACATTGTTCTACCTTGATTCCACGCAACTACAATTACTCGCATGTTCAATTGAATCGAATGTTTAATGTGTGAACTGATGTTCGAGACTCTTATTAACAAGTAACATTGGCAACAAGAACTTCTATGTAGAAATTTTAATGCACAATACAAATTCGTAAAATAAAAGAAATTGATAATAAATACAAATATTTTTTTAATAAGCTATGCTTTTTATACCATTTATAACGATATTATTATTATTTTATTGTACTATTTTCATTTCAAATTTTTGGCAATACATTAGAAGTGAGAAAGAGAGAGAAAACAAGTTTCATAAGATTTATAAGTAACTGTATAGGTAAAATAAAAATATGTGTTGTTTTGGGTAGTACCTAAATTCATATATACCTATGTATATATATATATATATATAGCAGTTTCGCGAATCGTCACGATCCGACGAGCCATTATAGCTTTTGTATTCGATACAACGTGTTAGAAATAGATTTTCTAGCATCTCGTGGCACCGAATAGTTTTCAGCGTCAATAAAACATGTCCAGTTTTCTTATCGATGAAAAGAGAGAAATCGTTGGAACATTACTTAGGTACTGAAATGCACAGCGAATATGATTCAATCGGCAAACAATGCTCAGAATTGATTATCCTTCGTAACAATGAATATCTGCAATTCTATTTTTAAATCGGGCCACAGATACTCTGACATAGAGCGAGCAACAGTTATTACAATATAGCAGAATAAATAATGTATAAAAATATGTAACAAAGGTTATATGTAACATAAAATTCTTGCAAACGTAGAGTTGCGCGAGATCTTCTTAAAAATTTCATCGTGGATTTTGAAATGCACAGTTATAATTTTGCTTAATTTATTATTTCAGCCTTTGTGTATATGTAGATAAAGCATAGGATATTCAGTGAAATGGGACTTGGTGTAACAGTTCCATGTATTTCTAGAATAACTAGTACGCGTAAGGCTGTCCGGTACAGCGGTAGTTCGGGATTAGCGTACGTCTCTTGTAATAATCTCTTTTGCTTCCTGTGTCTGTGTACCTCGGGGAATCAGCCATAAACCACGAAACCCGTCATAACTACTTTCTTCCAACAATCTCTATATGCTTGCGCGCATAGGAAGGTTGATGGATATAAATGCAGATTACAATGCAAGCTGTATGAATTAAGGTTTTTTAGTTTTTTTTTTTTTTAATACAAAAACATTCTTATATCCCCGAAATAACAGACACGAGACAAACTTACAAATTTGAAATACAACTTAATGTCAATTATAATAGTGTGCGAATAATATGAATGATAAAATAAAATCCACCCGTTACGTGACCAAATCCCTCGGCATCGACGTTCATGCCGCGAAACGGGCGGCTTGAAATAATTTAACAGGCACGCATGACGGCCAAATAAATATCTCAGGAAGATTCCCCCTATCATTCCCCGCGCTCGTTACACGTGTGAAAAGGTGCGCGGTCGCATTTCTGTGCGCGCCCTATTATATATGTAACGGCGGCGGCTGTACGCGTGTGCGTGCTTGAAATTCAGTGAGAGCGGCAGCAATATTTAACTCAGTCTGAAATTCCTCTTTTTATGGACTTGTAAAACCGTGACAGGCACATGGGACCCGATCCCGCCGTCTCTCCCTCCTATCCCTCGTCCCTGTCGTTTTGCCCTCTTCCTCTTGTTGCTACCAGCATCCCCTTACTCTCGAGCTCACCCCCGCTCGACTCACACCCGCTGACGGGGTTAGATGGCAGTCTCGTATCTCTTTCTCTTGTATCGTCCTCTTTCCTATCGCCGGTCGACGGTTCGCCACCGCGCGTATGTATCTCTACCTACCTACAATCACCTTCTCCGCTTCCCTTTTTCCTTCGGCGTCGCCATCCATCCACGCGTACCTCTACCTACCCTACCCGAGCACTCTCCTCTTTCGAAGTACTATTTTCTCCACGGCGACAAATGCAAAACGTATCTCTTCTATACCCTCTGTAAATATGCTGGTATAGCTACAGAGTGGCCAGACCTTTTTCCTCCGCTTTCGTTTTCCCTTCTGCCTCTCTTTCCACTCGCCGCGTCTACTTTCGCCATCTTCCTCACGATCATATATATATACAGCATTCAACGAATAGCTACGAGGGTGTCGTGCAACTGGGACGACGGGTTGTTTTACTTTTTCGCGAGAGATTGCTAGTAAACTCCGATGCACCTGCGCACATCCGGCGATTGTGACTCTTACGTCGCGCTTGCACATAGGAATATGTTTGTCCAGGTCCAGAAAAACGCGATAAGATAGGAAAGGAATCCTAACGTGTGTCAAATGCCTGCTTGTTTTGTTCCTTGTGCTCAAATTGTTTTTTGCTCAAATTTATTTATTTCCCCGAATTGAAGAATGTCATCGTAATATTTAAAAATTTGCAACTACGTTGCGCGTCACATTCTGACAGTTTTGTTGGCAATTTCTGTTCGTTTGTATGGCACAACAATTTGTTTCAAAATGTTGCATAGTTTGCTATTTAATGATATAAAAATAATTTAAAGAATTCTCGATTAAAAAAGAACTTTAGACTAGAAAATATTGTTTTTTATCTTTTCGTTTAAGAATTCGTTTAAGATATTTTAAGAAAACTATATATTTTATTTCTAATATGTTATTTATGTCATTGATCGTGACTCTCTTTTCTTATAACTTACAGATTTTAAAATTCACACTATTTTTATACTAAACAAGAGTAACTCATATAAAGCGTAAATCTCGTCAAATTAAAATTTTGATAACTGTTCGATAAATTGACAACTGTCTATAATTTCGACGCCGTAAAATTCCAAACAATATTTTGCAATCAAGAGCCAAAGATAGTAGCCTTTGTAAAGAATTCAAATAATATACGGATATAATGTATACAAAATGACTCTGCAAAATTACAGGTTGTATTAATTTTAAGTTAGTACCAGCTGGTCGACTGTGACTTTAAGACCGCTTGTTTATGCGATAGTGTCATAACGTAATACGCAGTCGTGGGAGATCTAACGCGAGGTATATTCCGCAAAGATGAAAATATAGCGGTCGAAGATGGCCTGTTATGGAAGCACAAACGGCGATAGTGCAAACGGTGAATTGCGGTAAAATATTTTGGACTTTCATATCGCGCAATATATTTACCGTAGAACGCAGTCGTGCTCGTGTAAGTAAGTACAGCTTCATAATTTTTACTTAAAACAAATAACAGTTTTATTTGCGACGTTAAAGTAGAAGATCTTCACACTTTTAAGCAAAAATTATAAACTCTATTTTCTTGTATGTAGGTGTACGCAATCCTATTTTATATAATCTTTTATATAAATGTAACATATAAATGTATGTGCAGATACATATTCTCGAAAGGGCATTCGAAATTCATTAAAATTAGCAATGCTTGAAACTTAAAGCGACAGCATTTGCATAATTGCAGTTTGTATAATTGCCGTTTCAATTATCTCAATCTCTATGCAGATTTGCTTATAATCTCTTATAGTGATAGTAACCCCGATATTATAGATCAATTTCACGTCGAATCCCTTTAATAGCGGCATGCAATCTCCGCGCCCACATCGTTCCCCAGCTACAAATAGATACCGATCCGTCGTCAGGTATAAAAGAAGGAAGTTCGGAAAAAAGGAAAGTTCCCTGTTCCACTTGTCTGCTTTGATTGTTAACAGGAAGGGTACTCGAGGAAGGGGCAGAGAGAAAGAGAGGCAGCTAGAATGCACAGGGAAAGGATAAACCGAGAAAGAGGATTGTAGTGTCGTGGCGAAAAGCGCTGGATTGGGTTTGGCTGGTTGACTGCGTAATCGCTCATCGTTTTTCCTACATTATGAATCGCGCCAAGGGATAATCGTGCCAGTATTTACGAGGCTTTTCGACACAAAGGGGTTACACCCCGAGTTCTACACTTCCATATTCCGTTTATCCGCGGTGAGAAACGTTTACCGTTTAGACCATAAGCCGCATGCGTCTTTGCTGTTTACGCGCATTACTGCCGCTATTATCGTTATTAACAAGGTGCAAGCCCTATTTCTCGCATTCTCCATTCCAGGCTTTTGCCTTAGTATCTCGCATTTCCGCGATCTAGCATCATCGAAACATATATATCTCTCTTTCTCTCTTGCGTCGCCGCGATTTGTTTTACGGCCCGTAAAGATAGCATCGATCTCTCCCGATCTGGTTGTAAATCTGATTCAGTTGGCGATTCGTCATCGCTGGGATTCGCCGATAGATTACGGAAATACGTTCGAATAGAATTTCGGGAGGAAAATTCCTATCGCGATTTTACGTGCAGCGCGGCTCGATCGATATCAATTATAATGAACTGCTGAAATTGCTCATTTACATACTCGCCGCGCGAAAGCAAATATTTTAATGTACGTATGTATATTCGCGAGGAATCCGCGACACGACTGCGGATCAACGGACCGAGAAAATAGGATGTATCGGGGGAGACAAGTGCATCGTGAATTCTCTTTGTTCACGCTGTTGCATCAAAGCCTACGTTCAGACACACTCGTACATACATGCAACATACACACAAATATGTACGCGCGCCTCCGCGTGCCATCTCCGCCCGATCCAAACCTTGTGGTGTAACGACGCTTCGTGGTGCATTGTGCGGCAAGAGCCCTGCCGTTGGCATTTGTGGACAGCTCATGGCCGATGCGATGGGAGAATCGGTAAACCACGATGTGGTATCATATCGAAATCGAATCTTGCGCCGGATTCATACATGAGCTAATAAGTACGAGGATTTGCTTCCGGTATTCGGAGACCCAAAACTGATCCGATAATCAAAAGCCGATAGCAACGCAAAATCTTTGAAACAGTTGCAAAACATGCGCGTGCATTTTGCATAAAGATAATAATTCTAAAAGATTTATTTTTTATGTTCAGCTGCTTTCATACAATCGTTTTACATTCAATTAGTATGCCTGTGATACATTTCGCTGATGGGAGAACGTAAGCATTAAAGGACACGTGCAAAAGGAAACTGCTGCAAACTCATTTTATTAAATCTCTCCTCTTCACGAGACTATTTATATTCGTAACTTTCCATCATAAAAGGCGCTAAATAATAGCATACTGTATTAGATTTCCGCCCGTTGGTAAAAGAGTTAATTAATGAAGTACAAGAAACATGAAGCTTTCATCGTGATAAAAAAATGTGTATATATGTATATATGTATATGATATTCCGCATAATGCCGTCCAGATGCCAGCCGATGTTTACTACACGGTGAAACGAAGCACTGCCGCTTTGTCGTAAAAGCGCCAGACATCCACGACCAACATACACGCTGTTCGGTGTATAATCACAGATGCACCGGGAAAGCTTACTACGTTCCGCACGTTTGAATGTAATTACCGAGACGCAAAAACAAACGCGAGAAATTATTATATTCCGCTTCCGGGCGACCGTGTCCCGAAAACAATCAGATCCGTATGCAATTTCTAGCCTGCGACCGTTACAAAGGAAGTTCGAGCGAGGAAAATTCGTTACTCCCGCGCTCTCGTCCGAGCTTTAAGGATTATTTTCACGTGCGCCCATCGGCGTTCCGCTGATGGAAGGATACGCGCTTTAATCAAGTTAATGCAACCACGCGTCCTACCCCAACCCTCGTCTCGCATTTTCCGCCTGTACGTATCAACCTCCACGTGTACACGTCTGACACGTATGAGCACGTGCACACGTGGGATAACTTTTATGTGCAATACACACTTTGGAAACGGTGCCACCGTATACCAACTTGGAACTTCCAACTACCACTCGCTTTCTACGAGAGCATGTTTTTTGCAGATTGGTTTCAAGAAAAATGTCCGGCCAATTTTCGAGTCACTTTTTCAACGCATGGCAAACGATGCAAGGCTATCCCGTCGCGCTTTTCATGTCAAGGAAAACACACAGCATTCCTGCGCGTTGTGCGTATTTCAACAAATATTATCAGACGTAAAGGATGACGCGTTGCGCGACCGGAACGTTTGTCACGATGTGTAATCCGAATTTCGGCCAAATCGCTTACTCGTACGCGATGACAACCGGACAATAAATCTCTGGTCGTGACGCATGTCCTCTACGATAAAGATGTGGTAATTTGTGGAGGATCATCTTTCTTGATTTCGACGAAATACTGTCCGTATTTTGCAAAATATTTGTTTCTATCTAATGTAATGTATATAATATATATGAGTGATTGGAATGTTGTTCATCAAATCATTATTATAAGTGATATTGATGTTGTGCGATAGTGTCCCGATCTCACATTTATATAGTATAAATACATTTTTACCGTAATATTAGATTTCTTCGCTTTTCACGACAAATTATGAGTTTTGAATAAAAGCTAGCACGACTTTTAAAGAATACGAAGATTTTTTTGCGCCAATTATAAAAAAGGATTATGCGTAAACGTGCTGAAACAATAGCCAGATATAGAGAACAATATGAAATGTCAATAACTCGCCATCGTTAAAAGCACGTACCGCACTGGGAATAACGGATTTGTTTGAATTTCGCATAGTTTTCAAAACGTCAATGGATACTGTAAAAAAGAGATCTCGTATTTGTAGTCGTTACGTACGTTTCACGTACAACGATACGGGGATCGTCCTGTTTGTTCGGCACAGAGAAGCGAGCATTATTTTCTGCGAGAAACACGAAAGTTCGGACGGTGAAAATGGACGCGCGATTTCAAATCTCGTCTAGTGACCGAACTGTAGTATGTTAAGAGTTCCCTTAGGAGAGTAATAAGGGTTGTCGTTTGCCATTGTTTCGCGGCCGGCGGACAATCAACGGACAACGGTGCAATATTCGATAGTGAGAATCACTGCAGTCCCCCGTGTGCGATAATTCAAGTACCATGAATAAGATGGTCTCTCTTCGGTCTAATGTACCACCATTTGTGTTATAACACACCGCCGACGTTTTCATCGCGACCCTTTCTATGTGTGCTCGCCGTAAAGATAGATATGTCTTACACAATCCATGATTTAGCATTCTCTATTGCTCTACAGTACTCGCCAAATATACGACAAATTGGAATACGCCAAGGGAAACTACAAACAGCAAAGACTATATTTACAATTACAATTATTATAATTACTATATTAACATACAATTGTTTCTTTTTTGCTTAAGCGCGCGTGTATATTACAATCGAATATTTATATTTTTGTCGTTAAATTATTAAAATTTATTATTGCTAAGACATTGCTGATTACTCATAAAAATCCCTTCGTTTTGCGATACATCGATCAACAATGGAATCAAGAATTTTTTATATTGATCCGCATTGCCTCCTGTTGCATAGCACTTTGAACAAAGTGATTAACTAAAAAAATTGGATTGGTAAACAAATCAATATCTATTTTTTCTATATATGTGAACGATTAATTATATGTGCTAAACGCGAGCGGCAATAAACGAGAATATTAAATAGATCACATTAAAAAGGCACCAGAAAACATATAAGTTTTGTAGAAAGAAAATGAAGCGATTTACGGGAAGATGCTTGTGGTGATCACAGCGCAAAATATGGCGCAAGCGAAGAAATGTATCATATTGGTGTTTATCTATCTTACCAGATAGTCTAGCAAATAATTTTAAAATGCAGGATTTATCTATGGGATGGAAGTCTTATCCAAGAGAAAATTATTTTATCGTCGTGACACATGACGGAGGAAAAACAGGAGAGAAGGGATTAGGGTAAAGAGCTTGCGAACGATATGAAAAACAGAGTTTATGGATAGTTGTAAAGATTACGTCGCGAAGAAAGAGCTCGTCGTGCATATGCTTTCTTGAACATTCTCTTAAAGCCTCATGTTCTTTCACAGCCAACCACAGATTATAACATTTGATTTATATCAAGAAGTTGGCCGATCTCAACTATCAATGTTACATACGTATTTAGACGGTTATTTATGCCAAAGAGTTATATTATACAGCGACATTTAATCATAATGAGCGACATGAAATCACATGATACCAGATCTCTCTGTATTTCATGTATTAGAAATAAATATCTAATTAGCGTATCGCGTTAACGTATATTATCTACTCATTACGATAGAAATATTTAATAGCACGTACGTGAAAAACAAATAATTATTCTTGAGTAAAAGACTTCGTACTGTACGGAAATGAGATTTTCAGATACGTCGCGATTGCAAGAAACATTTCTCGCGCATATTCTGATATGTAAGTTCTGATATGTAAAGTTAAGGAAACGATAATTTTTCTCTTGCTATGAATATGAATTGTGCAGCATATATACGCACCTAATGTATTACAAAGAATTTAATTATTGCAACTTCGCTTGCGACCGTCTACCTAAGGAAAAAGTTGTACATCATTTTAACCAGAGCAAATTTTTGTAGAAGGAAAACGAAGTTCCGTGTATAACTAATGATGATATATAATAAGACGAGATAGGTAGTATCGTACTTTGCAAAGATGCAATATTATACCAACAGTATGTAATGTATGATGCTGTTATTATACTGTTGCACAAAACCTATAAATTAAATATATTTTAAAATTAAATTACAATGCGGATAAAAAAATCTTGAACAAAAATACTCGCATATAACGCACGTGAATTTATAAATTCTACTTTGAAATCATGGAATATTTCAATTGCTCATTATTTTTATATTTATTACGCGATTCTATAAAAAAATTCTATAATAAAAATTCTTCTTTTTATCGTGATGCAAAATTAGTTCTGTTGGTGTAATCTAATTAGTTTAGTTTCTCCGTTGCTTATTTAGAAGGGAAATATTTACACAACAATCGAATTTTATGCACTTCGATTACACATATATTATACAAGGTTATTTACTAATTGTAATATAATGGCTAAGTGATTTGATTAATTATGCTCGGCAAATTAATCACATTATCTTCGAAAGTATAGTGCGCATGATTTTAAATCGCGATATTCTGATTTCTCGAAATTTGCTGCGGGCGTCAATAGAAACGCCAGTTGCTCATTCGGAAGCGGCCAAACTGATGATATAAATTCATATGCCGTATGCATGGTTAACAAAAACCGCATAGATGTTTTAAATAAACCACCGTCGGCCACGCCACAAGCTAGTTCATGTTTCCGTGACTATTTCCCGAAGTGAACCTGTGGATTAGCGAAATATGACCGCTTTAGGGGGAAGTGATGGGAAAAAATTTGCCAGAAATTTGCATCGAACTCAACTCGGTAAAAATGCAAATTTCATCGGCATCGAACGTGACTCGTTTCCAAAAACGGCGAAAAGAAAAAACAATAAATGTATCTTTCGAAAATATCGACGAATACGTTTTGTGTACCGCGTTTGATAAACAGTAATAATTTTTATTGTATTGTTCCAACAACTATAATTGGACAGCAAAAATAAATCTTGAATATATGCCAATATATTATACAATTTTTAACATTATTGAAACAAACCGTTCATTTAATTCCACAGAATATAAAGAAAATGGAATAATTTTAATAAAACACAATAACACAAATAGATATTGAAGGCAACAAATAAATATCAAGAATTTTTAATAATTGATATGTTTTATATACTTCAAAATTAAAATTGATTAATCATTTTATAATAAGAAGATTTTTAATAGAATATTGTTTAAAATATTTTTTAATATTAGAATTTTATATATCTTGCCTGAAAAAAATGTTTCCAAAAATTTATTTATTTAAATTATAGCTATTTAAAAAAATTACGAAATTTAAGTAGCTATATACCATTATTAATAAATGCATATAATTTATTAGTTAAAAGCAAATAAACAATAGAAATGATACAATAGAATAACTTAATGAAAAAAACGCGAGAAAAACAGCGTTTATTTCTATTAAATTTTAGATAGATTATGGACGCTTGTGAACTTACTTGCCATTAGCTGCAATAAATTATCGTTATTGCATATTATGGCAACTACGTACTCTGATAATTCATACCTCGTAAATTTCTGTGTTTAAGAGGCACTTTAAAACACAGTTCGTTTGATTACTCCTTTGCTTCACCGATTAGGTAAATCTCACATATCGCAATTAAATGCTTCAGTCATTAAAAACTCGCGTACTAATCGATAACTCCATGCCAGCTCAGTGTGTATATATGCGACGGGTAGTTAATGAGCTTACACGCAAAGCTTGCTCGCAAAGTATAATTAAATAAACCTTTATAATCAACTATGTTAACTTTAATGGATAGATATGTTCTATGATTTTAATATTTCTATAAAGTCTGCCGACGGACTATTTTCAAAAATTTTAGAGTTATTTATAAGAAAATCGATGATAACGTGGAAGCTGAGATCCAATAATCTCACACCACAATACTCATTTTCTTTGCACTGCTTCTTTTATTTTCACATAAATCCATATCTATTCTCTTGCATTTTTTCTCTTTATATATGTCTCGGTCAGCCACTCTCTTTAAACGCTCTAAAGATAATAAAGAATTTCGGAACGGTTAAGTCGATTCTCGAGAGAAGTACAGCTTAACTAGATGCACTCCCTAGTGTGCGATATCTGGCCGCTTCTCTCGCGACGCGTTGCAGTACCTGTTCTTCTTCAGTCTCCGAGCGAATAGCCTTACGGCGGGATATTACGTATGTAGCGGGGAGGAAAAACGCTTCTCCCTCGCAAAAAGGGCTGCGTCGGTGGGTAACCGAACGCCATGGCATCGCTGGCAGCAGTTAGAGGCCATCGTATCGCAATATCCGGCCGGGATAACGACGGCGGCAGCCAACCGAAAGAGCCGAGTACGCGAAGCCACGGGGAGCCGTTAGATCGCCAAGGCCCTTAAATTAGCAACGACGTACCGACGATACCGGGGAAGCCCCAAAGTGTAGCGCAATTTCGCGCCCAGACCGAGCGACTGCGTTGGGCCGCGGTTCGATATCGAAAAAGTATAAACCAGTGAGTATGCAAATGCGCTTCCGCAGCACCGTGACGCAGTAGTAGTATCGACGGCAGTTCGGCCACGCTCTGCCTGACTCCTCTCCCACGCGCACGGACGCATCGAATGGATGGATGTGTTCTCCTGCATGCAAAGCCAATTGTTCCTGCTTTTCATACAAAGTAGCGCGCAAGTCCGCGTGCGACAGCGTACCCGTCCAAAATGTCCTATGCGATGGCATTCACTTCTTTTTTTTTCTTGTTTCAATGCATATGATAGGCTTGATTTTATTCAATGAATAAAAAAGAGGAAGGATAGAGCCAAAACGCGCATTTTATAGCCACGAAGATTTACGTTCACGTGAAAAATACACATCTGCGAGTTAAATTAATTCGTATAATTATTTTTTAAAATATTACTTCCGCTAAACGTAGATCTTTTTATCGGAATAGACAATATAAATGTAAATTAAAAGTTCAAAAAAATATTTAATATTTGTATTATATATTAACGTACAAAATCATCAAAGATTATATTGCGTACAGCTGATTTGATATTTATTTAATACGTTTAACGATTGACTCCAGAGTCAGATATTAATTGATATATATATATATATATATATGTATATATATATATATATATATATATACACATAATCTAGAGCCATTAAGATGACTGAAAGGTATTAAATAACGCGAGGCTGGCTTTGATTAAATAAATTAAATTTGTATCGCCCGAAATTACTGCTCGTTTATTTTATATATTAACACTTTCATTTTCAGTTTTGTTTTAATGTGTTCACGCAGTGTGTTCACTTGGCGGTATAGAATTCCAGTCATCCGCGATCGCGACGACGCGATGGTAAAGTGCATCTCGCCGACGATAATTATCCGTATTCGTACGCGCAGCGGAGGTCGACAAGAGCGGCTCGTATCTAGACACACGTCACTTCCATATGCTGCCTAACAGTGCGCATTGCTTCCGGGAAGTTCGCAGGTCGACAGAAGGTTCCGTTTATTAAACGCATTTATCTTCTGTGAAAATCATTTTCTTCTTTCTCTCTTTAATTGGGCGTATTAAAAATAATTTTCGGCGAACATGCTTTAATACACAGGCCCACCCCGTGGCTTACACACTACCGGACGTGTGTTTTCTTTCTTCGGAATGTGCGTATTTGCACGTATGCACGCGTGTGTTTCCGTACATGCACATAGACGTAACGGCGCGGGCATGCTTGGTAGCAAAACGTTATAGAAATACGCGGTATACGAGAGCAAACCGGCGAGCGATTATGTTAGGCGTTGACGTCGGTGTGCGACTCACGTGTAAATATGTGTGCATTTTGCTACATCCGTCCGTACATCCGGATGATACATATTTATGATGGAACGTGTGCTGGGTGGCTGAATGTGTGCAACTAAACAGAGGCACAGAAAACAGGGAAGGAGAGAGAGGGATTATTTGCAAAGCAAATGGTGCGACGTGGCTCTAAGTGGCAACGGCAACCATGTACGCGACTAATCTCGTCCTTTTGAATTTCTCGCCTCTGTCTACTAGGTATCGTTAAGCACAATGTTTCACGTTGTCTCGCGAGTGATAAGATCTCTGACAAAAGTAAGATTAGAATTTTTGAAATGCGATGGTAGTTTTAATCGCGCGCGCTTATTATACGCTCTCTCTAAAAAGTACAATACAGCGATAATTGTGGAAAGAAATGGTGTCAGATATTACGCGCATCTGTTTATCCATACAAGTGGAAGAATATTTTTGCCTCTCTTGCAACTTCTTTATGCGAGATCATATAAATGTCTATTATTTGTCATCTGCAAGTCAATTTAAATTGCGAAAGCTATATATATATGTATATAAACGTAAAATGTAAATAAGAGGCTAAACTGATCTAGTAAAGATGCCGATAAGGCTACAAGAAATATAAATTTAATGTATTTTTCTTTAATAGTGAGCGCAACAGGTAGGTAAATACTTCAAATATGCGACGATTGCATGAATTTCAAAAGCATCGTTCGATGCTTCAAGAATCAGGATTATCAAGGAAAATATTGCGTCTTTTAGCAGACCAAGATATGCGGCAGCATCGTATTCGTAATAAACAAAACTTGCTAAAGAAACACTGATAGCTCGATTTCACATGTTAGCATTCTGCAGTTTTAGCAAACTTAAAACCAGGAAAAAAATAACATACTATTATATAAAAATATTAATAAACTGAATGTAAATTCAACATATGCAGTAATAAAATCTTATACATTTTATTTTATCAGAAATAATTATAAAATAATCTTACAAAAATTTAAAGTATTCTTAGAATAAAAATTTTAAATTTGCTAATACTAAGGCAGACCTGTAGAAATGTTTACATATATTCAAAATAATAAAATTATAATAAAAATTGCAGCAAGTGATCAACAACAAAAAGTGTCAACATCTCGAAACTTTTACGAAAATTGAGCGCGATATAGCAAGAAATAATTACTATATTATCTCTAAGAATCCTGAAGCCCTTTTGAATCTTGATTATTAGCAATATGCATTTTATTTATTATTAAAAATCTTAAAAAGTGTTATACTTGCATTTTTAATACAAAAGATATAGTAACAATTATTAGAAATTTTTAATCATGTATACGCAAACACCAGCAAAAATATCGAGCTAAATGGAATCCTTCGAAGCCGTGACTTGACAAATTATTTTTTCATTATTGTAAGGAATCTTAAACAATACTACAGTACTTGTATTTGGTAGAAGACGTAAAAATAACCGCCAGGATTTTGTAATCACGTATTCGTAAACAAGCTAGGATTTTGAAAATACTTCTAATTACTTTACGTATATTCTTTATCTCTTTTTAGGAAGTCTATTTAATGTATTGTTTTAATAAAAATATTAACTGTTAAAAATAAATCGTTTTCTTAACTGTTTTCTCTGAACTGCGCTGATTAATTCTCGTTAATTTATATCATATTTTTTATTGCTGCATCTATTATTAATGTAAATTATATTTTTATATATTAATAATTGTTAGTAAAAAAACTAAATTTATCAATTTATTTGTAATATCTATTTTATATATATATATATAGGCAATTCCATGTCAAATCGAACAAAAATCGACCTTTTTTGACTTCATATTCTTTAAATCGAACGAAACTTTTTTAACGTGAAATGTACATAAAATAAGGAGATACGTATCTTTGTATTTGTCCAAAATATTTTTTTGCAGAAGTTATAAACAAAATTTTCGTGAAAAATGAAGAAGTTGTCAATTTTAAAAATTAATATCTCTGGTTATATTTGTCGTAGAGAAAATTTCAAAAATGCAATTTAAAGCTAAGGAAACAATCCTTTTCATAAAAATAGTTTAAGTTACAAGAAATTGCTAATTACAATTGTTATAAATAATTAAAATGTTTAATAATTTTTTTCACCAAAAGGTACACTTTTCAAAATTTTTGAAATAATGCTATTTCATTCTCCATTTCATTCCGAAAGTATACATATTTTTTATTTTATGGAGAATCAATAGATTCTATTTTTTATATATTTTTAATGAATGAGGCGCAGCGCCATGCTCCCGTCACTGGCTGGACCAAGTAGTATGCTACGCGCTGTGGCGCGCCGATTTCTTCGGAAATTTTCCGTAGGAAGAATGTACAGTATGAATAACATAATTTACAATGTTGATTACAATCAACATTATAAATTGTGTTGAATGTAATCAACATTATAAATTATGTCATTCATACTGTACATTCTTCCTACAAAAAATTTCCGAAGAAATCGGCGCGCCATAGCATGTAGCATATCACTTGGTCGAGTCAGTGACGCGACACGGCGCGGCGCCTCATTCATTAAAAATATATAAAAAATAAAATCTATTGATTCTCCATAAAATAAAAAATATGTATACTTTCGGAATGAAATGGAGAATAAAATAGCATTATTTCAAAAATTTTGAAAAGTGTACTTTTTGGTGAAAAAAATTATTAAACATTTCAATTATTTATAACAATTGTAATTAGCAATTTCTTGTAACTTAAACTATTTTTATGAAAAGGATTGTTTCCTTAGCTTTAAATTGCATTTTTGAAATTTTCTCTACGACAAATATAACCAGAGATATTAATTTTTATAATTGAAACTTCTTCATTTTTCATGAAAATTTTGTTGTTTATAACTTCTGCAAAAATAATATTTCGGACAAATACAAAAATACGTATCTCCTTATTTTATGTATATTTCACGTGAAAAAAAGTTTTGATTGATTTAAAAAATACGAGGTCACATATCTTGTCCGATTTGACTTGGAATTGTCCATATATGTGTGTGTGTGTGTGTGTGTGTGTGTGTGTGTGTGTGGTGTGTCTGTGTGTGTGGTGTGTGTGTATGCATTTAAAATAAAAAATATTTATCACTCACTGGTATGATGTACAACAGCGGAGTTGTAGTATACTGTTGATCTGTAAAATACAAATATATCTAAATTATATAAAGCTGTGTCCATAATAATTAATATCTTAAAAATAATTATTATTCAAAACTGAATTTTCTACATTTGTACATTAAACAAATATTGAATAAAAAAGATTACATAATTTTCGAAAAGAAATTCTTTTAGATATAAACTTTATAAAACGTGTTAAACAAGAATTATATTATACAATGATGCAAATGGATCACTATGACAAAGATAAACGAGAGAAATTAATTTTACAAATAATAAATAGATTAAAAATTGCTTACCCCGGTTGCTCCGGCGTCGCCTGATGTCTTACAGGATCTCCTCCTCCAATCGTGTTTATCTCTTGCTACTGTTTATGCTGCTGCTCACACAACACTCATGAAAACGCAATTAATTATAATCTCGCACGCACTTTTCAGTAGGATACGACGATCATGCGACACTTTGCACGGCACTCTCGACATTAATTGTACAATGCGCATTAATATTTGCGAACGACAGAATAACGCGAGAATTACGCATGAAGATTTTCTCGACGCTCGAAATTTACGCGTTAATCAACGACTCTATATTTATTGTTAATACATAATATATGCGTGTATTTTAAGGTTTC
Organism: Lasius fuliginosus; assembly: GCA_949152495.1. Taxonomy (NCBI): domain Eukaryota; kingdom Metazoa; phylum Arthropoda; class Insecta; order Hymenoptera; family Formicidae; genus Lasius; species Lasius fuliginosus. Next base: position 12,998,917 of record OX424444.1, read on the forward strand.
AATTTTATTATTTTGCATTATAACATATATAAGTGTACAAATATACGAATTAAAATTGAAAATAAACCACCGCGGATGCAATATTCGAAAATACGTATGTTAGGTTTACCGACATATATGTATGTTTCGCATGATAGATTTCAATGTAATAAATCTTGCGAAATACGCGTTTTGGCAAACTACAACAATGTACAAACGCCGATTTTTGTTAAAAGAATTTTATTATGATGAAGTTAACAACGACTAACTTGTTAAACGCGTCGCGATGCTATGCTCGATCGAAGTTTATTCATCTCACTTTCGCGATATTTCAATGACCAAAACTTATTAATGATAAGCGCGGCATCCAAGCATCATTAAAAAACCGCCTGCAAAGAACAATAATGAAATAATAATTTATAATTTCTATTTTCTATAGTTTCGATTCGTACTCGAAATAAATCGCTCAAAATATCTGCTTTGGTAAATACCTGTCGTTTCGATATACAAATGGTTAATCGCGGGAATTAATAAGACCGTACGAGTTGATAATCGCTACTTTCAATGATCATAGGAAATGATCACGTTTAGCGTTTTCCGATATATGTCGCACTCACGTCTCGAGGGATAATATCACGACATACGGAGAGCGACACATCACAACCTTGCTGCTCGAGTCTCGCCGCGCGAATGACAAGCCACATAACAATTACGCGCTGTATATACATACGAAAGCCGAACACGTATAAGAGTTAATGTTGACGCTACTAAATATTTGTCGCACTACGAAATAAATTTATTTATATTGAATATTCTATTCGTTGAACTTCTTAACTTAATTATTTATATAAATGATTGATGGCTCTTCGTTACTTTAATCTGTATTATTTTAATACTTTATTACGTGTTCTCATACACGTCCATAAATGATTAGCAAATTACCTAAAATTATCTAAATTAGTGAAAAATTTAAGGCACAAAGCAAAATGTAATTGAATCCAAGCATATTTAAAGAAATAATTATCGTTCGTAAATATCGCAGTAAAACAATAATTTATAATTCCCATTTTCTATCACTACGATTTTTACTTCAAATAAATGTATATTATGTGTGTGAAATACCTGTTTCGATGAATAACTATTACGCGCGATCTCACCTATCATTTTATATAACAAGAATTAATCTCGCATGTTCAAAAAATCATAGAACTATAAATTACTGTTTTATTTGTTTTGCGATAATTATGTGCGAAAATTATTTTTTTAATTGTGTTTGGATTTAATTACATTTCGTCTCGCGCTTTAAATTTTTCGCAGATTTAAATATAATTTGTTAATCATTTTTGGATTGAGAGCATGCAGTAATATTTTAAATGTAGGATCAAGTGATTAAAGTAACGAAAAACTGTAATCAATTATTCGTAAATAATTAATTTAAAATTCGAGAAACAGAATCTTCCGCATAAATTTATTTTGTAACATGTTAAATATTTTGTAGTAGCAACGAATTAATTGTCACACGGTATTCGGTACTCGCTTCTCACGGCGTATAACGCTTATTTACACCTTGTTATCATTCGCACGGTAAAACTCGAGCGACAAGGCTACGACGTGTCATGTTCTGTGTGTCGTCGTATTATTATATCTCGAGACGTGATCGCAACAAGTTGTGTCAGAAAACGTTGAGCGTGATCATTTCCTACGATCATTAGAATTAGCAATTATCAATCCTCACTATTAATTAATTCCCGCGATTAATCATTCGCATAACGAAATGATATGTAATAGGCATATGAACAGATATATAAGGATTTATCAAAGCAGATATTTCACGCGATTTATACATTTTGAGTACGAAATGAAACAATAGAAAAAATAGGGGAATATATAATAAAAATACAGGGAATAATATAAATTATCATTTTATGATGATTTTAGCGGGTAGTAATTGTTTTTTTTAACGATGCTTGGATGCCGACATTATTATCAGTCATTGATAGAACATTGCAAATACAAGATGAATTAATTTCGATTAAACGACTTTCAATTAATAGATAATTAATAGTTACTAATTCTATATTTTAATAAAAATCGGGGTTTGTGTACATCGATGTAATTTGTCAAAACGCGTATTTCGCGAGATTCATTCCATTAAAATTTGTCGTGGGAACAGTCGGCAAATCTAAGTATATTTTCGGATATTGCAATCCGTAGGTGTTTATTAAATTTAATTTTAATTTTTAATTTTAATTTGTATGTTTGTACACTTGTGTTATAATGCGAGATCATAAAACTGTTCTAAAATACGAGCGTATATTAACAATATATATATCATCGGCGAATAGAGAGAGAGAGAGAGCACATAAATTTCGAGCGCCGAATGGATCATAACTTCGTGCGTAGTTGTCGCGTTGTTCTCTCGTCGCAGAGGTAATGAAAATGCGTGTTGTGTACAATTAATGTCGAGAGTGCCGTATAAAGTGCCACGCGATTGTCGTATCCTATTTATAAGTGCGTACGCGATTATAATTATCTGTGTTTTCGTGAGATTTGTGTGAGCAGCAGCATGAATAGCAGCAAAGGATAAAAACGAGTGGAGGAGAAGGTCCGGGGATGCATCGGGTGACAGCGGAGTAACCGTGGGGTAAGTAATTTTTTAACTTATTCATTATTTACTATTCATGAAGCTAATTTCTCTTCTTTATCTTTATTCGCATTAATGTATTATATAATTCCTATTTATCATAATTTAAAAGTATGTATATAAAAAAATTTTTCTTTGGAAATTGTATAATTTTTTTATTAAGTATCTACTTAATGGATTAAAAGAAATTCAGTTTCAAACAATAATTATTTTTTAAGATATTAGTTATTATGGACACTGCTTTATATAATTTCGATGTTTGTATTTTACAGATCAACATAGTGTACTACAACTCCGATGTTGCGCATCAGTATTGGTGAGTAATTATTTTTTATTGCAAATGTAAGGTAATATATGTATACATATAAAAGAAATCATATATATATATATATATATATATATATATGTGTAAAAAGTAACCATCAGAAATGTGTGTGAATCGAAAAATTAGTCTTTTGCTGAATATAAAAACAAATACTAGTCAGTAAATAATAAGGAAAGTGAATATAAATAAGAAAATTTTACAATTATTTTCATATTATGAGAACAATTTAATTCATCGAGCTGTGATTTTAAAACAGTATTTATTAATTTCGCGTTGTAGGTTACATCGCGAGGTTATATACATATAAATCGTACTATTTGTAAGCCTATAAATTTATCATTATTTAATATTAAGTATAACAATGTGATTAAGCATACTAATTATTATTTCCATCAAATATTTTAATTTAATAATATATTGTACGAAAAAATGCTATAAAAATAATGATATAATAAACTATAAAATATTTAATTAAACGTTTGTTATAAATATTAGACTAGGTATAATATAAACCCGATTTTATTGGCAGTAAGCAATAAATCAACATATCTATTTTGAAATTTCATCTCTTGAGGTTACTGCATTTAGATACGTTTATAAATCATTAATGTGCGTCAATATTATTATACCTTAATGGATTAATTGAGAATGTTTCATGGAAGCAATGTTGTTTCAATTTGGTGGCCTTGTTTTGCTCGTGTCTTGCATAGATGTAGCATATTGCCGAAGCATGATGCATCAATACGGTATTTCTGTTACAGTCAATCAACAGTTCAAATAAACCAAAAACTGCGATAAACACGGTGATCAAAATTGCCAACATGTAATATAGGCAAAACCTTTTAAAAGCATATCTGTGTTGCAATGACAAAATCGTGAACTGCGACGGATGTGTGTTAATGCACGGTCGCATTGGAGTATGCATGTCATAATAGCTTTTAATAATATTCGACAGAAAACCATGAGAGAAGGTTAATGCTAGGTAACTTTATAAATATAAACCCGGTAGCTGAAATTTACGTGCAGAAATATTCCAACTTGCATAGCGCCAGTGCCCACAAGCGCATCTGAGTTATATTTATCTCTACAATAGATGTAGAATATATAGAAGGACATACGTGAAAATGTAAGCAAACCAAAAAAAAAAGATGAAAGAAATATCTACACTATATGCATACATATATGTATATGTATCATAAATGTAATTAAAATATTAGACTAAGGCAAAATTACAAAATAACGCAATAAAAAGTATTGAAAATGAATATTCCAATTGTTGTAAGTTAGAACATATCTCAATTAATGTCGTTAGCTTGGACAGATTGAAAATTACAAACGGTAAACTATTAATTTGCGACCGCGTAAACTTGCGAATTACGGTGCAGTAGTTACGGATTTTAATGTATGGCCGTCGCGACGGGGACGTCTATGGAGAAATTTCAAGCGTAGAATGCAGTTGTGATACGGAAAGAGATATATACACTGAGGTCATGTGTGGAGAGACGGTAGGAAGTAGATAGTAGCATCCTGATGTGGCAGAGAGCTGTTTGCTCTCGTCGCACAGTATTTAGAGCTTTAATGCGAGCAGACTGAAACGCGAACTCGACTCGTGTACGCCGAGGTCGATGGAGTGAGCAGGGTAATGAATAGGGTGTTAGCGAAACACGATGTAACTGCTATATATATATAACCGCTGTGAAGCGGCCACGCGAATACGCTGCGTAGGTATTGTAAACCACGTGGACATGTAATGTAGGCAACGGTTGTATCGTCTAACCGACGGTAATTCTTGCTTGTAACACTTGCATCGCGAGTATTGAAGAATTAAGAGCATTAAGAGATCACAAGTTCTAAACTTGTAATGGAAAGCTAAAAAATCCGTCTTGTTGAAAAAGTTTCTTAAAATCAAGTTAGGCTTTGCACATTAAATCGAGAGGCAATCTTATGAAATTAGTACAAGATGCAAACTAAAATCAAATAAAAGTAGTACATATAAATATATTTATAAAAACTTTATATATGTATATAAGATGGTAAATATAATAATCTTTTGATGATGCGATTAAACGTACAGAAAGAATTTTATACCAATATAAAAAAACCTAATAGAAAAAATGTTAAAATTATTTGTGTATTGTGTATATACAAATCTTTTCTAAGTTATTATTGGCAAGAATCTTTATGTGTCACTTAATCTTTTTGTTTCTGAATGCATCTCTATACATACGTACCATTAGAGAATACATTGCCCTCGTCTTATTGTGAATGCACAATGTTCAGTCTCTGCGGCGCAACGGTCCTCAACAAAGTCGGCATAAATAATTCAAGGATCGGCGCGGCACGATGCGCTTATGTAATCGGGCCACTGGAAATCTTTAAATCCACGAGGAAAAATTATACCTATCTTGAGAACGACGTACTGACGTAATTACATATACATACTTATATGATAAAAGTATTTAATTATCATAAAAATATTTCAAAATAGATATTCCAAATCAGAAATATCTTTATAAGAATGTGAAAATCTTTTAGCTGATATGAAAATATCTTTTAGCTGATATAAAAATATCTTTTAGCTTTAGATAAAAATAAAAAATGAGAATGTTTATAATTTTTATCATTTAAATATATTCTTAAATAGCTTAATACATATATATAAAGAATGATAATAATCAGAAATGCACATTAATTTACTTATGTATAATTTACTGCTTTGTGAGCATAATGTAAAGCAAAAATTATAACATATAATATTCTTTAATTACGTACACCAGATATTTACAGCACAACAAGGAATGGTACACAACTCGCAAGGGAGTTTTCGCGTCGCATGCGAAAAATGACGTCTAGTTAGAAACAACATGAATGATGATGTTGGCTTGACAACTATGAATACACTCGCTCTCTTTTTCCCTGCTTTACAGTCAATTGGGATGGAAGGGAGCAACCGGAAGGAAAATGGAGAACGACTTTTCGAGCGCGGGCCCTGGGCACGGAAAAATTTGCCGTGGTTTCTCTGGCGCTGGCGTAAAAAGCTATGATAATAGAAGCGTAAAGAGGGTCCGGGGTTATTTCATAATTACAGACTGTACTCAGACGAGCGTGCATTATGCCCACCCTCTTTCTCTATCTTTTTCTCTCTTTCTCTTTCTCGTTCTTTCTCTCTCTCTCTCTTTCTCTTTCTCTTTTCCTTTCTCTTGCCAGTAGGTGCATATATTCGTATTACGGAATTAAGGGCAAAGGCTTGCTTGTAGCCGTGCAAAATCCAGGGAGAAAAAGCACTTCTTCCTATTCTTTGCGGTGCCTATGTCGCTTTTCGGCGACATCGTTACGTCCATTAGTGGATTATGGGATTTTTTCTTAATTAAATGTACGACGACTTTTGCAACCTTATCCAAATGTTTTGCCGTTGCACTTTCTAGTTATGCATACATGACAATTTAACTTTTTTCTTTTTCAATTTGAATCACATACAAGTTCAATGAAAAAAAAGAATTTAAAAAGCAAAACTATTTGTTATCAGTTTTAACGATACACTCTTTTATCGATTATAGTCGTTATTTAATGTTTGATGTCTCATAATTAATGCTACAATATGCGCATTTCTCTCTCTCTCTCTCTCTTTTTCTTTTTTAATATATTTTAATAATAATATATATAATAAATGCGCAAACAAATACACATTTTTACATATGCAATTCTTCATAACACTATAATATAAAAGAGAACAGAATACATATGTTTTTCTCTATTGCATTTTTGAAGATATTTAAATAAATTCCATTATTAAAAACGAGCGATATGATTGCAATGTAAAATATATATTATATATTCGTGTTACAATTGTGTTTCATTTCTAATAACACCACAAAATATTGATCATAAAATCGCTTAGAAATTACAGACATATTATTTACGCATACTTATTTTTTTCATTAATTTGATTACTTATGGATTAGTAAAATTAAAAGTTTATATTTTTCTCTCTTATATTAAACTGTGTATTAACTATTATATATATATATATATATATATTTTACATTATATATATATATAGAAGTGTGTGTGTGTGTGTGTGTGTGTGTATGTGTAAAATTTGTATTATTAAATATATTACTAGAATATACTAAAAAACTATATCTGAGACATTAATGCGAGACATTACACAAAATCATTCAATTTTCATTAAATGCAATACATTGCTATAATAACCTGCTAGAAAAATGGTTTACTGCAGTACCTACCACTTACATTTCGAAAATATATTTTCCTATAGAATATATGTAAAGGTTTATGTGTTCAATTCATGATATACTGAAAAGTTCTCTGAGATCCCTCCTCTATCAGCTCATGTGGAATAATGCGATGCATACGTAATCCTTTAGGCCATCGTCGTAGATCAAAGCACGTCGCATGAGAATCAACCTTCTCTGGCGGCATGCTCGATATCTCGAGCTTCTGGATTTGATGCATGTCGGGTATCGCCGTAATCTGCCACTACGCCCGATGACGTTTGCGCCGAGGTTCCTAACGTTGACTGTAGGCACGGTGTATAAACGTTCCTATAACCGACAGTATTGTGGCGCGAGACCGTGGGTAAGCACACAATGAGACCGGGTGCGTACACATGACCGCTCGTACACATCTTCTCGACTGCTTGTAACACAATGTGTACACTTTGTGACGCTCGTAAAATACTCAGGGGAGACCATTCTCTCTCCGCCAATCCCTTCGGCCTCTCTAGTGTACGTTTCTCATCCTCTTTTCTTCCGATATGTCTGTCACTAACCCGTTTCATCCTTACGTATCCCTCTGCGCCGTGACGTGCTTCTAGAATTACATGCGCGAACACACTAGCTTCTCGTCCGAGCAAAGTACGATCATGGAAGATCGACACTCGAGTCTCTTTCGAGTGCCAATATTCATTAAATCCGCGTATTTCTCTTGGCGTGACCGTTCGCGCGATCGATCGACCGCAAGAGAGGGTTAAAGAGGTTCAAGTACGCTTTGAAAATCGATGTCGGCGACAAAGTAGATGGTATAACTACCTTGTCTCGCTTTTGGGGATTTTACGTAAATTTTGATTAGAGTCAACCAGCATTGCGTTCATCGCCACGCGTTTACGAATTTCGTCCGATCGTTGATATTCAGTACTATCGTATTAATGGCTGGTTGGGGATCTCCAGGCGCTAATATACGGTAAACTTATTGCTGTCCGCTTGTTCTGTCGACACAGTGTAGAGTAAGATGCAAATTTGAAACACCATTTCCAAACAGCACATTATCTTAATGATACTTAAGATCCAGGAAAGATTCAGGAAAGGACTTCATTTAAATGATCTTTATCATATATTTCAATAGTTAAATGAATTTTTTGCATGCTAAAGCGCACACTTTTATTATGTAAAATATATTATTTAGACTAATTATAAAATAATTCTGATTATAAATACGCGTAAGCAAGAATGATTTCAAATATCTATGTTTGATTTTAGACTAATGTTAAAAATTAATCTTTGCATATGTAATGCATAATTTTGAATAATTACCAGTAAGAAGTTTTGATTAACTTTCTCTCTCAACGCAATACGTAATTAAAGTTATCCAATTTGAACTCACGTGACTCTATTACGACAATCTTCATTTCTGAGGAACAAGTTAATATTATCTTCATATATGTATATAGAGAAAACTTATTTTGTTTCGCAATATACGTTCCTCAGCATCTCTCTTTCCTCTTTACGAATAGAATCTCATTCAAATACTCACATGTTTTTTTATAATAAATCAATAGAACCTTTTTTGTTTATGACAAGCCAAAGCATAAAAAAGCAAATCTGTAACAAATAAGATAATGTCAAAAATTTTCTGATTTATCTATTCCTATTCTGATTGAATGGATTGTTTAAAAATTGATCAAAATACTTTTACAATCAGATATCGTATTAAATAATGAAGTATTATGTTCTTTTGAAATTGTTATGTGATATTCAGTACGTATAAAATTTTGTTTTCTATATGTAAAAATAAAAAACAATCTATCGAATAAAATGATGCACATTATAAAATACTATAAAATTTTATATTTTTCTAACAATTCCAATAAACTAATTCATAACAGTACTTTCTTTGACAGTATTTCCAATTGATACTTAAACCTTCCATTCTGAGGAAAAATTCATTTTTTTTGCCAGTGTACAGATTTATTCAATTCTAAGTTATATATATACATCTTTCACGCACGGTTCCGCTTCTCATTTATACCTGCGCTCTTTTAATTCCGATCACGTAATATATGTGAATGCGTAATACGTCCATAGGTATGCGAAAACATCGGTGCACGTGATAGCAAGAAGCTTGAGTGACGTCGCGTCGTTGCGATGTGACAATTATCTTTGACATGAATTTAATTTCATGCTTCTGACACGCATGGATCCTGGCGCCGCGAAAAGGAGAGCAAGGAAATATAGCAAATCCGGCTGCAATGAAACGCCAGCCATTATAACATATGCGAATAAACGTTTTGTGTACGTATTTGCATATTGCGAATGCGAATATGAACAATTTTGTGCAAGTTTTTCTATTCCGCCACGATATTATTCATTAATATATCTGCAACATTTATCAGAATCGTAGATACGATTAGTATGTTTCAACACATAAAAGCAAAATTGAATTTCCACAAGAACAGTTATCTTAACAATTATCTTACTTCTGAAATTTCTCTGTTGTATCAATAAAAAGTTGATGTATCAAATTCTAACAATATGTGAATATAATAACTATTCTTGAAATTATATTCAAAAGTAGATATTCAAGAATTTTGAAATAGCCCACGCACTCTGTTATCTTATACTTTCTAAATGATCGCTCATTCAGAATAATATTAATTAAATATATATAATGAGTCAAATAATAGTGTTCGTGTTTAATGGATCATGTCGCAAATCTAAAGTTTGCATTTAAATTTTAGTGACTACGAAACGTCCGCGCACTGAATGTTAATGCAGAAAAGCTAGCGAAGAAACGATAAGTTTAAGCGACATGCCGTAGAGATTTAATTATACAGGAACTTTCGACTTAGCCATTATCGGGTGCAGCGACACGGCACTGTTGATGTTAATACCATTCTTGTAATTTCATGGGGGTTTACTTGAGCCAGCTGAGCAATTAGCATGCAATGTTATGAACGTATTTATGCGACGTGTAAGAGTGAGAAGCTGTGATACCAAGATGTAGCCGAGGAAGGACGGTATCTTGGCATTAACCGTATAACAGGGGAAGCAACACAGGGTGTGTTTGTTCATTTGTCATAGGATAATCTTTCCGTACACATCGCATAAAGATGTTACACACGCCTATGCCGCATGCCGCTGCTGTTATTATTAACGCCTTGCTCTTTCGCAATTGCGCGAGCTCGCCATGATTATCATTAAGTAGGAAAAATAAACGAGTATTAATATTCGAAAAGTCTGTAGCTTATGTCTCTCATCGCATCTTTTATTGCAGACAGTAAACATAGACGGGAACATGAGAGGATAGAATACTGTTTGCTTAAAATATAAGAATTTCTGTGTGTGCATGTAGCTATCATTTATTTTTCAGAACATGATTATTTCTAGCTTATTAGTGCAGACGAATTAAGCAAGTTAGTAGAGTATGTATGATATTATATTTTATTATTATTATCTTTTATTATTGTTGCAATGCATCTAACGAGGAGAGTCTCAAAACCATTATTTTACCTTTTTCCACAAGTCGTATATTACGTATACTTTATTTTTTTAGAGAATTTTTTAATATTTTATATATATATATATATATATATATATAATATTAAAAAATTCTCTAAAATAAGATATACATCGCTAACCAAACAATCAAAAAATGCTGCTTTAAAATAATTGTGTAAGGTTAATTAAACGGGATATAAATGGACTTTTACGCAAACGGGAAAAAAAATCTATTCAACGTGTGCGAACAGAAAAGTGAGAATATGCACTCGCACCCAATTTTCCTCTTGTTATGACCCACTGTTGGAAAACGGTAGAAACGAATAGTTGGCATAAAGAACAACGAGTAAGTAGAATACTTTGCTTTAACGTTTTACAGCGTACAACGTCATGCGTCATATTATGGACAAAGAGTGGGGTTAAAGGGTTGCCGCGCGCGAGTTACGGGGGAGAGGGAGATTGCGTTTCATATTCATTACATCGGTAGCTATTTGTCACAGACTCGTATCGCGTTGAAATACTGGCCGAGATAGCCTAGGTCCCCCATTGCATTGTTAAAATGTCCAGGAAAAATGCTCTTCTCGGAAGAGGTAGAAAAGAAGAGGCAAAAAAACAGCGTCGAACAATCATCGCTCATGAGTTTGATATTACTGCTTGGCTGCTGAATGTAATAAACGTCGTATAATGAATCGCGCGGATAATCAGGTATTAGTAGATGTTCCATTTTAGAATATGATTGCACGCGAGTGGCACGGAAAAATTATGTATGCGCTATCCTCTACCTATATAATTCTGTCACTGTACAGCAATTACTTACTTCTGCGCGAGAAGAAAGTGGAACAGACTTGAAACGCGTGCGATACGCATTGTAATGTAAATTGTGCGAATAATTAAACTCTTAATACGCTTGGTTTACAATAGTCGATACATTTGATGGACAATGACATACGCATTAATGGACGTATTAATAGCAAATATTATTTATAACGTTATTATTGACAATTCAGTAGCGTCGCTGGAATGTGATAAATCGTTCGATCGCATTTTCGTATCGTACACAGACAATAAATACGAATGACGTTACGTATATAACATAGCGTCTAATTACACATTTCGTTGATGTAACGTTATAATATTGTATAATAATATAATATTGTTGCGTATGCTTCTTCGGAATTTGTTAGTTCCCAAAGTTCTATAGTCTTTCCGTACCTACGTCTTAGGGACGGTGTTAAGTTGGTGAGATTAAGAAACCTGATTTTTGTATTCATACATTCATCGATTATATACATATCTAGACCTCACGTAAGTCGAGATATTCTAAACAGATATTTATATGCACGGAAGGAGAGAAACTGTAGGCCGCCCGTGAGTCCTATGCGCACGTGTTATGAAGCATTCTCATTAACCTACACAATTCGCATGTATTTACACTTTTATGTAACGTATATAATTATTGCGTTGCACTACTTGACAAAATCAGAGAGAAAGCTGCTTTAAAAAACACACGATATGTTCAAGAAAATGAAAAGTGAGATTTATTACATTATGAATATATATAATTGCAATAAATAAAATTTAATGCAAGTCACTGTAGTCAAATAATATTCATGTTATACTCTATTTACTCTAATTTCTTAATTAAATAATTATCGTAAGTTATTCACGAAATACGAACAAAGCAATTATTAGTACAACCCATAATCCTTCCTTTCTTTTGTCGCTGTAAAACGAAAGGCTGTTCAGAGAAGCTTTTGCGCGTTGTCTTACCTTATTTCGCGCTTCAGGAAGGCTAATTATACCGTAAAGGACATGGCACGGTGTGCCTATCGAGCGTTCGCTTGATAATAGGATTAAACGAGTTAATCAGATTTCAAAGGAAAGTAGAAGAAATCGCAAAAATTGTAAAAAACTCCTATATTCTCAATTTTTAGTTCCTTCACTGACAGTAAAATGTGTAATAAATGCTATAAGTTAAGGAAAGCATATGTTTGCATGAATTTCAAAAATATAATTATTTAAAGTATATTCCTGCACATACTGTGAGAAAGAAATTATTTTATAAATCCAAGGGATCTTGCCTAATACGTCCTACGTGAATTAATAACACCATGCAATCAAAATAACTCTCATGTGTCACATTAAAATAAGTAATATAGGTATATAAATACTGAGAACGAAAAGAAATTTCAAAAAAGCAGCACGGCAGTAATAACGTACGTCAACAGAATTAGGAGAGAACTGAAAAAAAGAGAATTAAAAATTAATAATTTAACAAGATTTTAGAAATTTGCGAGAGAAGAGATTTCAGAGATTCTCGATTTATTTATATTACATTAAAAAATACTATAAAATATAGTACAAGAAAAAATCAAATAGGGCTTGAAAGGAAATATCCAAAATATATCATAAGACGATACGAGAGAAAAAGAAAAGCAATACAGGACTCAGGGACTTAAGGTAGACGATAAGACGAGCGAAGTAAGTACTATGATTTGGGAGAACTTTCTCAGAAATTTGAAAAGGAAACGAGCTACTTCGGGATCTTGAACTTTTCTCCGCATCGGCAAATTGAACATTAACCGGTCCTGCTACCGGCAGAGTACGAACGAGAACAAAATAAAGGCGGAAACACCAAACGTACACGACGCATTACGGGGAAGGGAGGAATAAAACGAGTAAAGAGATACGCTGGGCAAAAAAGAATATAATTCCAAAAGCTTCCGGGAAAATTGAAAAAGACGGACAGACGTTTCAGAATCTCGCGGCGTTTTCATTGCGTGGAATTGTACGTTAGTTAATAATACAGTCAAGCAAGCGTCCTAGTAGAACATCAAGGAGAAATACATACGTAAAAAAAAATATATTGTATATATGTATACATATCGCTAGACTCGGAAGAAAAAAGAGAGGGACAAGAAAGTGGAGGCTCGTGATCAAAGTTTTCTGAGAGATACGGGCTGTAAAAAAACAAAAATAAAAGGGAAAGGGACTATAATTTGAGAAACCGCAGACGCACGATACACCGGTATCTGCAGAGAACCACGCGTCCTGGTTTGGGGCACAATGGCAACGAGGTCGCCGGGATGAGAAGAGGCGACCGCGCAAAGAGAAGGGAGGCGAGGGCGCACAGCTCGAGGGGCGGAGGTGGGTGTTAAACGCAACATTTTTCAGCAGATAAGTCACGTATGTTTAATTATGTATATTACCGCCTGTGGGGCTGAAAACCAGAGCACGACTGCCGCCGCCGCCACCGTCGGTGTCGCGTCGCACCCCGCTTCGTCTCACCTCGTCGTCGGATAAAAGAGGGGAGACGCGCGACCCGTTCGCGGCAATATTTTATTTTAATTATTAATTCCTCGTGTGCGTGACCCATAGCAATTAGGCGTCTCGGCAGGAATGCCGAATTCCGCGTGTGGTGGCAGAGACTCCCTGGAGCTCCTCTCCACCCCCTGTTTCCCCTTCTTCTCATCGTCCACATCCCATGTCACGTGAAACTGCACCGCACATTCCCCATTTGTCGTATTATCCGGACTACTCGGACCAATGTAGGTGTTGCACACGTAATGTATCAGAGAAAGAATGGAAAAATTCTCTCTCTCTCTCTCTCTCTCTCTCTCTCTCTCTCTCTCTCTCTCTCACCCTCTCTTTCTCTCTCTCTCTCTCTTTCTTTTTTGCAAACGGTTAAGATGTACTTTAGTGTCTATCAACGACTGAATTTTTCGTCGCGCGATACAAGATAATCAGAAATTCCTGTCTACGCGACATTTTGTAATTCAATTAGAATTTTTGATTTTTTTCTTTTTGTCAAAGAAACATCGAAGCACCCCAATTATTTAGTTTTGTTGTAAACATAATTGAGAATATAAAAGATATCTAATATTGTGTTCTTTTTAAATATATTTGTATCATATTGCGTATTAACTTACTTTAAGTGCTTAATGCTTTATAATATTATCTTCGGTAATTGCATCATTTTCAGCTCGAAGAATTTGTAATACTCTTAAAATAAATTCATTGATATTTACAACATGACTGGTTCGTATTACTGAACGTTCCATTCATCCGCGGTTTCAGAAGACACGCAATATGACACCGTAATCCAGTGCTATTAGGGATCTTCTTTGTGCTCGTACACAGATCAAATTACTTCCGGATAACGCGAAAAACTACTGTGCTTAACCTCCCTTACCTTTGCCCCTTGCTGTCACTTTGCACCTTGCCTTAATAACCGGCTGCACGAAGCGCGGAAAAGGTCGCGACGAAAAATAATATAATAGCACGAGAAACAAGCCGCAGGCACCGTCATCACCGACACCGCTTTGACGGAGTTGCCTGTTGTCGTTCTGCTCTGCTTTTAATAATTAATATCATTATACACGCTCGAACGGTCAGAAGCAAAGCGCGTCATCGTGTATGTTATCTTGGATAGGTGACTGTTTATGACTGTTTAGTCGGGGTCGCACGCCAGATAGGTAGATAATAGGAGCGCGCGCGTATATCCTGAATCTACGCTTGCCGTAGCAATAAAACGGCAAAAACTTTTCTCGTCTAAGCTGCTGCACACCTCCACCCCTTTCATTCTCCCGTTACTCACACGCTCTGGCTTCCTATCTCCACCTTTCTTCCTCTATTAGTTCACTCCCGCTCTTTGTATCCGACTAACAGTGCGTAATTATGACACATACAGCTAAGGCCGATTATCATATCGTGCATTTATACCTGTATGTAATATATGAACTAACCCGCATATACACTTCTCTGGATTGATTTCAGTTATTTCAACCGTTATTCTATTCTATCTTATCACCATTATTATTCTCATAAATTTGATTGACATTCCGGACTTTTATTGTACATGCAATTTTCCGAAAAAAAAAAACTGTATATAGTATTTCGTTAACAATAAGAGAATATTCAGATATATTCTCTATGCAGATATTCTTTTAAAATTATTATTGCGGTTTTGTTTAACATACAAACTCCAATTTTTCGAGAAATACAAGCCATTATTAGATTCTTAGGAAAATTATATTTATATGATTTGTTTAAAATATGAAAATTAATAAGTACATTAGATTGTTTCGTAAAATTGTTATTATATTCTGTATACGTCATATACGTCATATTTCAAGTTAATTATTTAATAAGTTTCTATTTTAGTATACAATATTTATAGTACATAAATTAAAGAATAAATAAATTAATGTAAGAATTATATATATGCATATATACATATATCAGAGAACAAATATATGTTTAGCTCGATCAATTTCTGAAGCGCACCAAAGCAATGGAAAATCGAATCAGTATCCAACAACCGATCGTACAGTATTAACACTGCTGTAAAATTAAAGTCAATCTTACCAGGTAAAATCGGACTTAGAAATAGAGCATGAGCGAAATAGTGTGGTTGAGGCAAAAACGAGAAGAATAATGTGGTTTAGAAGTATAGTGTTATTGACTGCAGAACCCTTCTCAATCTACCTTCAATTTCTTGAATCATTAATGACTTTAGGCCGACCTCGTCAATCTGTTACCTTTCGTATCGAAGAAGATCGAGAAGCTCGATTTTCCGGGATTGTGGACAATTTATCAATCCGTGAAGAACGTCAGCACATGCTGTCGTAAAATGCAAAAATAACATATATATATGTGTTTGTATTTCCATTATTATATATTATATATTTATCTCCATTTATAAAAGCTAAAACAATATTCAAAACAAAGCTTTAATCCGCCTAAAATAAATTCAATTATTTAACATCAGCAAATATGTCTAGTAAGTAATGATCGTACATTATCTTTCATTTTAATTTCTAAAATATATATAATTTTATTCTCTCTTTTTCTCTCATATCATATTTGCGTGCACGTTAATAAGTATTAACAAATATGAATATAAAATTTGTACGTTATTAAACACAATATAGTCATTAGTAAATTATTTATGATCTTAATTTAAATTGCTGAATTACACATTTAAATGTTTTAGCGCTATATTACATTAACGTACAACTTTATCACCGCTTCATTTCAAATGCAGTAGTAAACCTCCCGAGACATTAGATCTGTCTACATTAAAATAGTTAAAATACTCTCGGTATAATTAAACAGTTCTAAGGTATATGTAAAGAGATTTACTATTATCAACAAATATCTAGTGTTAATTAATCTATGTATGTATAGAGCATACATTTAATTTTTGTAATACTGTGTTAAATGGAATAATATGAAATAAATTGGCGAAAATGAGAAACTTATTTTTCCTGCTAAATAGATAAAATACAAATATACGATTTTATAGCTCATATTAATATATTTTGCAAATAACTATCACGTAAACATAGATAGAAACATTGATAGAATAACATTGATAGAAATATTCTTAATCAAAACAAAAATAGAATATTTATGGTATTTATACTACAAAATATTGTATACGAGGATTTGTAAATTTATTGCATATTTCCGTCTCATAAATAAGAAAGGATTCCAACGTAAAAGCAAAATTTTATGGCAGCAGCTATAGTCATGGCATATTTATTTCACGAATCTGCACGTTCAACTTCATTAATAGGGAATAAATGTGTATAAACTTGTCATTGCTTGTTATAATGAAAAAGTGCTGAAAATACTTCTTATTGAATGATATACGCTGTGCGTTATTTCGTATTGATGAGAATCTGTCGTTGATCGTATAATTTGACAAGTCGAACATTGAAGAAATTAATAATGTGAGTAATTTAATTCATTTGATGCAAGAGTTTATATATAATGCTTTTGAAAAATGAAGAAAACTGTAACACATTAATTTCGAGTCTGCAACAATATATTTAAAGGCTGTATTTTGTTTTGTATTATATTTTAACAGCTGTTTTAATGTGTTGCGCACACACGGTGATCAAGTTCGTTCGCGGCGTGTTGCTTTCGCCATCGAACGCGCGGCAGTCGAAGTCGACTATAACAGTATGTTTTTTATACGTTTAATTAAATAAAAATTATTTGAAAAAATATTACTTATAATATGCTAGTATTCTTGTAAAGAAAATGTGCAGAAGATTGTACTAAGATTTATATTCTTAAACAGTTGTTTTTTATTATCAAATTTATTGTTAGTTCAAATTAACATAACAACTGATTACTATTTTATCGAAATTTAGAAATCACGCTGTTTCACACTCTTTCCAATCTTGTCATCTATACCAATAAAATCTTTTGATAGAGGACTGTGTATAATGGGGAAGAGAAATAAACCTTCTGTAGGATTCACGAAGAAACTCGACACGGCCCGCTCATATGTAACGCCTGGAAAGAAGCTATGACACAGCGAGAAACGGACGAATTATTTCATTCACGAATTTCCCATAAAATCAGAGTATTGAGAGGCTGGTGTCGCGTATTTAATAATGCAAAACACCGGATGTTCGTAGCTAGCTATCGAGCCAGCAAGGATGGAAAGGGAGAGGGTGAAGGAGAGGGAGAGCGGAAGAGCGAGAGTTAAATGGGAGAGGTTCCAACAGAGGAAGGGGTTTGCTGCTGGGGGTGGCGACGGGATAGACCAGGTTAAATATTTCACAACGCATTTCCGCCGTTACGCCCGGAGGGTGGTTTTGGGTGGGACCGAGCCAGGAGACTGAGGGGTAGTAGAAAAAAAGTATAGTACAATTTTACACGACAGGAATTCCCGCACTTTTTTCTCACCGGTTGAATATGGATTTTCGAATGTATGTACGCTTTCCGGAAATTTTTCGTTTCATAATTGATAAAGAAGTTTCCGAGTTCTGGGAGAAGAAAGGAAAAATTCTCGGTATATAGAGAAATTGAAGCCAGCGTGATTTCATAACATAGCAAAATCGTGACTGAACTAAGAGAATCGAAATAAGAATAAAAAATAAGAATGAGGACACACATGTTTGGAAATAGAAAGAAAAGGTCTTTAACTAAAATCTTTAAATAAATTCTATATCGAAGAACTGGAAAAAAGATATCGATAAAATATGTTTATGCGGAATAGGGCTTTAAATATTGAATGATTTAATTGGAGAACAACAAAAGCTATGGAGCCTAAGCTATATTTCTTATAAAAATGCAAGGCTTGCTTGTAGTGGTCCCCTACCGTGTTATACGTGTTGCCAGTTTTTCCAGAACCTTACTGGGTTGCACAAACTTAGAACCCACTGTTCTCTTGTCTACCAACAAGCGCACATTAATGTAATGCCCCTTAACCTTACGAACGGTTAGATGGATCGTGTCGGGGGTGCTTTGTTGCGCTATGGCTCGTAATAAACGCGATCCGTTACCCGACAGTTGCTCACGTGCACGAATAGCTTTATAGATCTCGTCGCATAGTCGTTACAGACTCGTCGTTCCTATTTTATAAACTTGCGCCGCATTATTCACGTCGATAATGTATAGTAACGAAAAGAATCAACACGATCACAATCGAGTTCTTGTTATCTCCTCTTTAATCATGAGCTTCTCTTATCACGAATCTGTATTAATGTGTATTCAAGAATCTGTATTAATGTGTATTAAGGTGTAATTCATTAAGGTGTAACACATTAATATACTTATAAGTATTTGCATTTTGTTTAAAATACATCATGCGATCAACCACTTTTATAATATTTAAATTCTAAGATATATAAAAGCATATGTATTTTAAAAGATAAAATATATCGCGGAAAACAATTCAATAATCCTCTCATATTACTCTCCTATTTTAAATTCGATTACATTTCTTCTTAGAAATAAAAAGGAAAAAATATGATTGAGACAATCGAGACTTGCAGCACTCGAAATGCTCACAGTATACTGTGCAAGAAGATCGATAAATCCAGGGAGGTTGGTCGCATGAAAAATCTAGAAATCCACTTTGTTATTTATGCGTTGGCCTGCTCGCCAGGATGCAGGGATACTTTTGCATGTGGAACAGGATTATCATTTTTCCTCGGTGAATCCCCGCAAGGCTGCTATTACTTCTGAAGTCTTTCCCGTATGTTTCACTTGCCATCGATTTGAAACCGCATTGCACGAAGAAGAAAAGAAATACAAAAAGAAATAACACACAAAGACGGAAAAAGAGATGAAAAATTTTTCTAAATACCACATTCTTTCGTGCTTGTAATTTATATTAGGATAAGAATCAAATCTCACAAGACATGTCACGGATTACCTGCTTTATGTGGCATTCAGCGTACTATTTTGAGATATGAGAGATAATCCTCGTATTTCCATCAGTCTTGAGTCCGAAGCATTACCTTTAATTATTAATAAATCGGATTAATAACTTATGCACTATATATGTGTTTGCATGCGTTTTAGTCGCATTTATATGTGACAAGCTGAAGCACGAGATTTATCCCGCACTTCTGTTTCTCTTCTCACATAATAGTAATAAAGCACGTTAATAGCGTTCAATATGAGTATGTTCCATTGATTACATTCGTTACTTGCTTTAGAGTACACTGTTGTGCGAATATATGCATACATTGACCATGTCCTCAAAGTGCCAAGAGGATGCTTGATCAGAATTGATACTTTCGATCTCAACAATGTGATATCGTTCGTTGTAGATATCTCTTCATATTGCTAATTCAACTATTAAACATTTTGCGATAAATTTTTATCTTTACTGCTCTATATCCTTTTTATTCTGAAATTAATAAAATTATATATGATTATGGACATATAAGAATTATTATTTTTCGTCGTTAATTTCTACTTGTATATATGTTGTAGGATCTTTATAAAATCAGTTATTTTATAAAAAAATTAGTTTCCTAGTTTTTTACTAACATAAAGTTTTACAGAGTACAGTTTGCATAAAAACTATAAGGGCTTTTTATAAAAAAACTAAATTTACAAGAAACCAGCAGCTTTTAATATATGTAATATATGTATATATTTTATACAAAAATTGCAATTATACGTTTTTATGTATAATTAAAGAAAAAACGTTCTTCGTACATTTATACAAGATCGATATTCGTTTTTTCCAACAGCAGTACAATTTGCGCACAATCTACCTTATATATTGAGGTGTTAATTGACGATTATGACCATTTTTACGCACGCAATTACGCTCTTCATATGTTTGTCTTCTGCTCACTTTATTTCGACTCGTGTACGCGAAACGAAACGTAGCCGCGTAATGTGCGAACTTCCACATCGTTACTCGATGAGAAAGAACATCACAGAGCGCTCGATTTTCGAGTTATTTGTTTAACACGAGAACCAGCGAGAGACTATAAGGGAAAGCAAAAAACAGAAAAAGAATACGCTGCAGAAGGTAGCCGGAGAAACACCGAGCGCGAGAAAAAATTCCGAGCAAACTAAAATAAAGAGCGGCCAAGCGAAATGGAGAACAACGCAACAACAAAAGTGAAAATTTAATGTAATAAAACGAGTAAATGTTTCATATCTATGTAACTGGCTTTGCCACATGCTCTCCAATGCGGTTCTATTTGCCTCGACCTAATGGTTTTGAATAAATTATATTACAAATTTCATGAATATAATTCTTTTCTTCTTTGATTTGATTTGGATTTTAAC
Organism: Lasius fuliginosus; assembly: GCA_949152495.1. Lineage (NCBI taxonomy): Eukaryota > Metazoa > Arthropoda > Insecta > Hymenoptera > Formicidae > Lasius > Lasius fuliginosus. The sequence continues at coordinate 13,020,158 of OX424444.1, forward strand.
AGTTAGAAAAATGTTTTGATCAAATTACAAAGAGAAATTTTTTGTCAAAATCCGAGAAACCTCATCGTATATAGATTTCAGATTGTTATATGACAGTCAAACATATGAGAGAAAATACGTTAATATAATTTTTTTTTGCAAACTTTTCTATCTTAAACTATCAACGCAACCGGCAACGTCATATAAAATTACATTTCTAGCGGCTGAAGATGAATCCGATAAACACCGCGCGCATCCCCGAATTCTTTTCAGTTTTGCTAGGAGATGAATATAAAATAGGACCGCGCGATAAACCGGTGCGTCGGATAGATCGAGCGTAACATTCTCTGAAAATTTCACGTGCACCGGCGAGATGAGAGCCGCGCACGGACGAAAGCTCGCATGCGCGCGCATATTTTCCCAAATGCGTATCTCTTATTCAAATTGCATGGAAAATTCGGTACGTCCGGCTCGGCACAATTTATGGACGGGCCACACTTTGCGGCGTGTCACGGCCGCTGGTCTGCAGCATTCGTAGCTGTAATTGGGATTTATGGGTACGCGTAAGCCTTTATGGTGGCTATGGCATCGCATTTGGTGTATACATGTATTTGTTGCTTCGCGCGTAAATAAAGTGAGCACACAGGGACGAGAGAGGCGGCGTTGATTTGCCAATCATGGTGAGCACGAGAGGAAGAGAGAAAGAGTCTATTCACCGCGGGGCACTTGATGTTGCTTCAGCACCAGCTTTCCCACGATCACCATCCATATCCAAAGCGGCATGCGCGTATTGTGTCGCTGAAGGTAATCGATTTATCGAGTATGATTTTTGAACATTTTTTCGCCCTCATTGCTTTTAGTAGAATAATTTAAAAATTGTGAAAAAGTGTCAATAAGTTTTTTTTACTATAAAAATTATTGATTATTAAATAGCTTTTGGAAATTAATAAATTTAGAATAAATATTTTTTATGGCTGCAGATATATATACATGTGTGTGTGTGTGTGTGTGTGTGTGTGTGTGTGTGTGTGTGTGTGTGTGTGTACACGTACAGAAAAATAATAGTAGATTTTATAACTTGCTGTTCATCCTGAATAAAAATGAAAAATTATGCGTTGAATGTTACCGGAAATATTCACACATGTAATTGATATTTATTATAACGTGTTATATAAAATAAAAAATATGGTATATTTTCGTGCACAAATTCTCATTTTTAACTAAAACTTGTTGGAGTATTAAGATCATATATATAAAATTGTCGAAATGTCAATCTCACAATTTGCCTCGTTGTTTAAACTCTTTCTAAAACAAAGGAATCGTAAGAATACAATCTTATCATAAGAAAAAAGTTCTGTAGAGATTGCCTGCACATACCAGCAGCGAATTGGATCTGTGCAGTTGCGAGATCCATTAACAAGAGATTTTATTCCCCAAATGCGTTCTCGGTAGCAGCTGAAGGCGATGCAGTGGCGCGTAGCTATATATCCGCAGGTGATAAACTTTCCGCTTATACTAGATTCGAGTTGTACGTGTCGCTCCGTACGCTTACGAAGCATCCGCCTCGCGCTGTTCGTGCGCGCAGCTTACTGTTGGAATACAGCTATGTTTGATTTAGCGCGGAATGTTGCCCGCGGCTAGAGCCGCCACCCAAGCCTTCCCAAATTACGTTTACATAAATGACTAACAATTACCAACAAGCCGAGAATACAACAAACACACGCGGGGCGCGGCCTCGCCGGCCTCGCCTGGTTGTGGCCTAAGTAAAAACTCGTTAATTAATTAACCTCGCCCTTTCTCTCTGCCGGCTTTGTGAGCAAACACAGGACGGGCGTGGGAGGGACGCTATGACGCTGTAAAGGGAAGGTATAGGGACCCGCTAAACTACTGGGGATGTCCAACCTCGAGAGGCCCCCGGCATGTTGTGGTAACCTGAGCCGACTACTAGTTTCCCCTTTCCTTCCCCCTTTATATACATCTGGAAGTCGTAGCTGCAATTCTGCTACGGCAAGCCCCACGGCGAATCCTTGCAGAGTATTTCCTGCATCGCCCTCGACCTCCGTCCGCCGGCATGGCCGGTACGCGTATATGCATTATGTTCTCTCTAAGCAAAACATACTCAGAAGCGCATAGCCTTAGCTCCGACTTCGCGGTTGCCGTTGCTTGATCTCGTACGGTCGACCTCACCGCTCTTCTGCCCGTTTGTCTATCCCGTTCGCGCAAACCCTCCTTCTCGTCCTCTTTGTCCGTGGTTATGAGAATTATGCTGCGGGCGCTTAAAAGCTCCGTAAACATAGTGCACGTGCAGCAGAAAGCCATATGCGGGTGAGGAGGTAGCTTCGGGGAGCAAGAAAAGGATCAATGGTGGACCCAAAGGCAGAAAACTGACTTTTGCAGAGGCCGGTCTTATACTCGAACTCGGCGGTGGATGCCGAGCAGTATTTCACAAAGGATACTTTACGTTAATGCCACTGTATTCGCTCTGTACCTGACGTTCTTCGATTTCTTGTTTTTTCCTTCCTTTTGTTCAATGGAGACGATAATAGTTGGTTTATACATTTCGCCCTCCTCGGCGGACCGCTCGAGGCTTGGACGAAGAAAAAAAAAGAAACGTTATTAGCTCGCTAATTACTAGTCGATATTGGATATTATCAATTCTCGTCTTTGTCTTTGAATTCGCCGCTTTAATGAGTTTCTTCGCGCTGCTCGGAGATGAAGCAATCTCACGCGTGAGATTTCTCAATAAGTTTTTCAAATCAACATGAGATAAATCCGATGGAGTGTTTTACATTTCAAGAATGTTTCAACATATTACAATATCTACTTATCATAACATATAACACAAGAGCATATAAATATTGCATATAATTATTGCGAACAATGCCTTTTCCTACGTGGCAACTGATTTAATCTATCAATATAAGGCAGAATTTTTTTTGACACTGGAGGAAAGTGAAAGAAAGTGAAACGTGAAACTGTTTTACTGCTCTGAAGGATAGCAAAACGAACGATTGCAAGGGAGAGGATATGTTGTAAAGAAAAGAAAGGGAGAAAGGGTCATCGGTTTGTCGCGAAAACAATGCTGTGACGAATACGAGAAAGTACGGTATTCTCTGTAGCTATTACCAGCACGCATTTGCGTTGACCCTGAAGGCTTTCGAGAAACGAAGCGCGTAATTACACGCCCAAGGGCGAGCGTCGTTCCAAGCAGACTCCTAACTCCTCGCTCGGTCCAATTCTCTCTTCCTCTTTCTCTCTCTGATTCTACATCTTTCTGATCCCCTTCACTCTTCGTATAGTTATATCTCCATATTTCGTTGTAAATAAATATTCGATCACACTGAACGATAGATGTAGACATGCACATATTCTTTTGCAAACAAAAAAACGATCCCGTTCTTTGAGAATGAACTTGTAATACTGAAAATCCATAGACAAACGTATCTTTCTCTCTCTCAATTTATCTTTTTTTTTTAAATACTTTAAAAATATTCTACATAAAATAATTGATACATAATTAAAGATATTTAAATCAAAGATTAAAATCGATTTACATTTACCAAAATTCTTGTGATGTAATTTGTAAAAATAATATATAGAAGTTATAATAATATGTTCTCGTGTATATATAATGGCAAAGAGATTTTTGGTATTTATTACAATAGATGTTTAGCGTATACATAAATACACTTCTTTAATAAACACTCAACTAAAGCTTAAATATATTAAAATAATAAGTGCTTTGTCTTATAAATGTTTTCGTAATATATATACGAGGGTGGTCTGAAAAGTTTCCGACCTCAACGTGAAGATGACAACACTCGTAAATAAAAGCTACTGAATTTCGTTGTTCATCTGTTGACAGTTACTCATCTAAAGTTTCAGCCATTTTGGACGCGCAGTTTTTATGTAACAGTCGTTTGAGTGAGTTGGTGTGAGTTTTTTTGTGAAAATGGACAAAATCGAGTATCGAGCTGTCATTAAATATTTGTTTTTGAAAGGCAATACGCCTACGCAAATCAAAGATGAGTTGGATTCTGTGTATGGGGACTCTGCACCATCATTTACCACAGTGAAATTTTGGGCAGCTGAATTTAAACGTGGCCGTAAGAGCTTGGGAGACGATGAACGTTCGGGACGTCCAAAAACTGCAACTACCGACGAAAACATCGCCAAAGTTCACCAAATGGTGCTAGACGACCGCCGAATTAAAGTGAGAGAGATAGCAGAGGTTATGAACATGTCAAAAGAACGTGTTTGTCACATATTAGATCAACATTTAGGCATGAGAAAGCTGTCCGCGCGTTGGGTGCCGCGTTTGCTCACGTTAGACCAAAAACGTGTTCGAATGAACATTTCCAACGCTCTTTTGACGCAGTTTAGGCGCAATAAATCCGAGTTTTGGCGCCGATTAATTACTGTAGATGAAACTTGGATACACCATTATACGCCCGAAACAAAAATACAATCCAAACAGTGGACTGCAAAGGGGGAACCGGCTCCAAAAAAAGCAAAAACTGTTTTTTCGGCTGGGAAAGTGATGGCGACTGTTTTTTGGGATAGTCATGGAGTTATTTTAATCGATTATCTTCAAAAAGGAAAAACCATTACAGGAGCATACTACGCATCATTACTTGACAAGCTGAAGGCAGAACTTGCGGAAAAACGGCCACATTTGCAGAAAAAGAAAATCCTGTTTCACCAAGACAACGCACCGTCTCACACCTCAGCGGTTGCCATGGCGAAAATCCACGAATTATCGTTTGAACTGCTTGACCATCCGCCTTACTCACCAGATCTAGCCCCAAGCGACTTCTTTTTGTTCCCTCATCTAAAAATTGCGCTCGGAGGACAAAGATTTTCGTCAAATGAAGAGGCAATCACCTTCGTGAACAATTATTTTGCAGAGAAAAATGCCGAGTACTATTTTGACGGGTTACAGAGATGGGAGCATCGCTGGGAGAAGTGTGTAGAGTTACAAGGAGACTATGTTGAAAAATAAAAAAAAAATTTCAGAAAAAATGTGTTGTATCTTTGTTAGGTCGGAAACTTTTCAGACCACCCTCGTATATATATATATATATATATATTAAATTATAAGAAGCAATTAAAATATATGAAGTTATATTTGACATAATCATTGCTAATGTTTAAGTCAAACAAATCGACATTCCTTATATCTGCGTAACGTACTTCGAATTGAAGGCGCAAAGTGTTGATGGCATAAACGCGATAAACAGAATTGTCAATTTGTTCCCTAAGAAGAATATTTTTACTATGCAAAAATACCGTAAGCGACATGAATCGTTCGAAAAGCACTTAGTCATTTTATATCGTTCCACACATTTTTGATGTCGATTTTCTTTTCCGCTGCGGAAAACTCTTCGACGTTTTCCGGGAACCAAAAGAGGTAAACCAAATACCACTCGACATTTCTGATACTCTGAGCGATTTCGATGCTTTACATTCCAAAAGTTATTCCTTCGCCTGGTTTCTTCACATGCCACATATCTTACGAGTATCTTGCATATAACGCCATATTTGAGACGAAAGCCTTCGTAAAACGAAAAGAAGTGTCTTCTTATGAATTCAATTTTTAAGAAGAATAGAATGATAAAAAAAGTTTATTATTACATACAATAATCAACAAAATAAAAAAATATATTATTTTTTAAATAGTTGGAAAACTCTAGCTGTCTTTTTTTTTAAAGCTTGCTTATTACTTTTAATTATCATCTGAAGCAATTGAATTAATCGTGTCGCTTAATCTTAATCTTAATTTTGCATAATGGTATCTTATCTGCGGCATATTCCCCTAGATACTACAGCGCACGATACATCGGGTATAATACTCGATAAGATGCTTATATAGAGATCAGAACAGGTCTCCAGTGTTGCATCACAGGTAATATGTTAAGCGTTAGCTGCTTACTTTTATTATCATCCGTTTATGCCTCAAGAAAATGAAATTTTCTCTGAGATGCTTGCGATTCGTCTTGTGGGATTAAAAAGCCCCTTAATTTCCCTAGCGGGGCTCCGGCATTTCCGCCTCTTCTTCAATAACACGTTCCACTATCCGCCATGCATCCACTTTCGGCCAGCTACAACGTGACTACTTTTAGTTTACCTCTTTCTATGTCATATATCGCGAAAAATTTAGGACCGTGGACAGTTGCACGAGTTCCAAAATGAGAACGAAAAAAAGATGAGAGAAGGAGAGAGAGGAAAAGTGCAGCGGGCTAATGCGCGCAGAAATTAAACAGAATTCTAGATGAAGCCTTACCGGGGTGGCGCGCGCTCTGACATGCTAATCACCGAAACACTCAGTTCTTCAGAGGCGTTTTCCTCTCCCCGCCAACGATGCTTATGAAATATGCAAGTACTCCGTCACTGTCCATTTCGTCTGGTCGTAGAGGCGCATCTTAGGCATCAATAAAAAAACTACATTTCTAAAAACCTCAATGCATAAAAATATATAATTTCCTATTATTATTCGAAATATTGTACAATATTAAATTAATACATAAAATTTGTCATCTGCGTTTGTTTACAAAATTAATATCGTAAATTTTATCAATTTTTTTTTAATAATACGTTATTTTAACATTTTTCGATTATGTATTCCTTTTATATTTCTTCTCCATATCTCGGTTGCAAGTAAAATGGATTTACTCAAATAACAGCATTACCATAAATATGTGTTCAAAGTTACAAAAGCTTTATATTGAGAGTACAAAAGAAGCAAGCAAGACACTAAAATTTTTACATATATATTGCGTATTTAACTACGATTAGCAGCGAAGTAACCAGGCAAAAGTCGGAACAAACCAAGAGTACCGACGGCATTCACTGCACTCCCGAGTTCCCCTGTTAATTAATAAAGTACTGGCGTAAACTAACAGCTTTACTGCGGAGCTGGCAAACTTAATACAAAAGAAACCTTTGTTTCTGCCTTTGTTTCTGCGCGGCGGAGCAAGTCCCAGACAAAGCCAGACGTAGGCAATGGGCAGATGACTTGTTACATACTTAAAATCTCAACAACTAAGCGATCTAAGAAAAGTTCGGACTTTTTCTTATTGTTTCTCTCATGAGAATCACCGATTCTTTTAGCCCACTGCATTTTTAATATTTTTTCTATGCTATTATGCCAGAAAAGTTTGTTAAATAAAATTACAAATTGCACAATTCTAACGCAATGAGTCAATAGATTGCAAAATAATAAATACGGAAATATTTTTGAATTAAAATAAATCATGTTTACATGGTCTATTAAATCGCAAGTTAATCGATTTAAAAAGAGAGAAATAACAAATTGTTATTATAAAATACGCTTTTAATTCTCAATTATTATACATATTAATATTTATATATTTTATCTTTTTTTAAATTAAGTACTTTAATTAAAAATTTGAATAATATAACAGCATTGAAACACGCTATTAAGTTAATATTGTCATATTCTCTTTCTATACTGAATCGGACTCAAAGCAGTCCGACGAAACAGGTAAAATATATTTGTTACGTATTTACAAAGTAACGCCTCCCGAGTAACTGGCAAAATGCATTCTGGAAAAGTAACCAACTACTTTCCACGCTAGTCATTTCTCGTTCTATTATGGCTGAAACTAGAGATGCCTTAGAAATGGGCAAGCACGTATGCCCGCTAAGCGCAGTGCTCAAGCAATGAAGGAAAGGAAGCCACTAAAAAAATAACTTTTTAATTCGGCCTAATGTCCAGACGGTTGGGAGAGGTTGGATTTATGAGACTGGTCTCCCACCCCTGGGTCAAGCGAGTGTTTACGAGAGTTCACCACAAGAATGTTGTCTACTACCCTTCCCTACCCTCCTAAATATTGCCCGCGTGTGTTACGTGCCGGTGCTATCGCTGCTGTTACTACTAGCTTTGCAGCCATTGCTGCTGCTGCTGCTGCCAGCTTGTTTTTCGAGGCGCTTTCATTACGCGTGCCGTAGTCGCATTCACGATTAAACCGCTGAGTTATGCGCATGTGGATTTTTAGCATACCGCGCTGTCGTCACTCGGTCATCACAGCTTCCCTTTTTGTTTTGTTTTGCTTTTGCATACATACTATTTGTTTTATCTCGACCTCACGAGATAGTCGAGAGCTGCCTCGGAAATTTTACGCGACGCGCGCAATAAAATCGGCACGTTTAATCCGCGAAGTACGCTCACCGCTATTCAGAAATTGTTCCATAAAAATTGTATTCTTTGGTAGTTCGCGAATGAAAGAGACGAAGCGCGCGATGACGATTAGATTCTACGATTCTACAAACTCGGAAGTTATATACGAAATTGCATCATTATCAAATAAAAATAATGAAATGTTATAATGGAAGACATTACAAAGTGCATAAATATTAAATATACTTGCACAAACTGCTTTAATTAAAATTATTATAGATAAAATAATTTAAAAAACACATCAGATCATTAAGGGAAAAAAATTTTAAACTTATTTTTCGAATTTAATGATAAAATGCCTTTATATAATCTGTATATTCATTTTACATTTAAAACATTGAAACAGGTTTAATTTTATTAACGGGAATAAACTTTATCTGAAAACGATATTTTTGTTGATATTCCATTCCATTGCAGTGCCATTTACAAGTTACGATCACAATGCATTTGCTTAACGTTTACGTAAAATATTTTCCAATTTAATGAATACGAATGTTTGACTTTCAAAAGTGCTTTAGGCATACCGGTAGCACTATGCCAAGTGAGACCAGACACCGGACTCTATTACAGCTTTTAAAAACAAAATTAAATTATTAAATTACCATGAACCTTGTGCGATTAATATCATGATTTCAAGTTCAGTAATGGACTGATGCGAATGCGTACCATTCTGAGGCAGCCGTAAGGGACGTAATTAGTAATTTAACGAGATAACAATAATAAACCCGATAGCCGACAAAACAGCTGCGTCGCAATACGAACAATTTTATTGTTTCAACCTGATCTTTCTGTGCTTATTTACCGAAACGGCAGGTACAAAATTTCTGTGTATGCGATTGTACATCGTCACAGCATTATTCATCCCTCGGGCGTATTTGACCGCCTGTACCCTAATGAACATTCTCCCGCTCACCCTTCTCGTGCAACCCACGCTTCGCTCTATCCACCCTTTTTTCTCCGCAATGTTTGTCGCACGCACGGGAACCGAGCACTCTGAATTATTAATAAACCGGTTTTAGATAAATTATTTGGGGTTGCCGACGGAGACCGATTGCTTCGAAAACCTAGCTGGAGTCGATATATTTACCGTACATTCTCCTACGAAGGATATGTCGCGTAATATGATAAGAACATGGAATACCAATGCACATTTGTGTGTAAAGACGATAAGAATTGGCGGTGGAAAATGGGACAGCGCGAAAATGACGATATGTAGGGCAGAGTAAGCGCATTGTTAAAGAAACAGGACAATAGAGATGAAAGAACGACACCGTGCTGGTTAGAAGAAAGATGTGTAGAGGAATAATACCATGGGAAGAAGACGCGCGAGAAAGATATCGATAAGGGAGGGATAGTGCTTGATCCGCCAATATTGCATATACATTATGCACCTGCAACCATAGCATCCTGGAGGAGGGGAACTGTCGCTATCGCTGAAATATTGTAGAACAGACTGAAAAAAAGGACATAAGCGAGGAATATTTAGAACATGGTAAAGAAAAATATATACATTAGACTGCAATGCAGACGTGAAGTTGTAGCAATGTGGTGATATAATATATTCTTTTTTCTATTTTTTCCTTAATCACATATTATATGTTTTACGCGATTTTATTTTAAATGTTTTACTATAACTAAGAAATTAAATAATCATTTATTTGATTAAAACATGTATTTTTTTTTCAACTTCAACTGCAGACAGTAGAACAAGAAGATAACGCATAAATGCTATTTATGAAAAAAAAAAAAAAAAACACAAGTTGGCGATATAACGTTCCCGCAGCTGCTATGCGCTTTCCTCACAAGCATTGTTGGGACTATTGCTAAAATATTGCGGAACCAAATATACATAGAAAGAAACGAAAAAACTACAAGCAGGGGACGTTTCGAATGCGGGAAGAAAAATACACGAGAACCACACCGAGGTGAACGTGAATTGCCAGTGGCAGTAACGACGGAGAGGCGAACGGGGGTGCACATGGGATGGATAGGGACGACGGTAGCGAAAAGAGGGGAGTCGGGTGAGTTGAGTATACAAGTTTCGAACGACGCGTTCTTATTTTCTAAACAAACACACCAGCAGGGCCCACTCTTCCCTTCGGCGTCGGGTTTATTTCGAGGACTCGTATAAGTGCACATACGTATAACCAGCGCAGGTCGCTACGCGACCGTGTGTTTGCGTGTTTGTTTGTTGATACAATACGTATAGACACGGTTGCGCGGCGTAGGAAACTTTTCGCTATTGGAATTCGAAAGCGGGTGTATCGAATCCAATAATGAATTGTCAACAGATAATGCGAAAGGCGACTTTTCCATTTCACTTTTCCTGTGAGTCGTATCGCTCGTTCGTATAATCTTTTTAAAACGCTCGACTGAGATTGCATTTGATGGACCTTAGTCCGCCGGTAACACTTTGCAGAAACAGTTCTGCGGCGAGAATAAAAATACTTTGCTCCCCTTGCGCATCGCTCGCGTGCTGTGCGCAACACGCTCCACTTTTAGCGGCTTATTTTTTCTTGACGGCTGGTTATATTAATTGGGATGCGTCCGAACATTTTTTTGCGGCAGCACACATTATGAATATCACGACTAACAGTTTTGTATTGTCGGCAAAATGGTGCAAAAAAGATGGCGCTTGTCAAATGTGTGGTTGGAGGAGTGGAAAATTATAATTTATATGCAGAAAGTTTTGGCGTATACATACATGCTAATTACTTAGTGCCCTTGTTTATTTTATATGCGTTAACAATCGGAAACAACCTCATATAAAATGTAACAATAATCAACAATAAACAACCTTTGCAATAAGTAATTTAATTAATAACGATCAATATTACGTATAGCAAACAAGTGTTAACGGAAATATATTAAATAGCTGCAACAAAGTTCATTAAATTAAGTAATTGAGATCTGTATTGTTCCCCGATGTTACTATATAATAATAATAGTAATAATATATTTAAATATGATAGGAATTGCATAATAATATTTTAAATATTTTTTACAGTAATCTATTATAAAAAATAAATTAGAATGTATACATAATTTAACCGAAAATACATTTGGAATGACAACATATTCAAGCACTTTTTCCATTATATAATTCTAATCTTCAGCTATCAAACTTTAAAGCTGAGATAAATACACGTCCAAGTATTTTTGCAAGGCATTCGAGGCACTCAATAGAAATCGATTGAATAAAATTTCTCATCTTTCAAGTGGTTTAGAATTTCGACGGAAGAAACTTATACCAGGTACTGTAAGCCACTTTCAGCTACTTTCGAGGTGAAAAGTCATGTTCCAGACGATATTTTAGAGTGCCATTTAATAATGGAAAAGACGTCATATTAAAAGCCAGGTAAATGCATATTCGATCATGCGATACCGCAGCAATGTATTTTCACGTGTTACGTGTCGTAAATATCAATAATTTGCAACTCTGACGTTTTTCTACATTTGGCAATGTATCACAGTATAACTAGTATACAGATATAAATCACATCTTTAATGAAGTTCTACATTATTCAGTGTAAACAGATGTATATTTTAATATATAAAATAATTTGTGTCACAGGCTGTGTGTTGCAGTTGATAAATTTTTAAACTATACAAGTTTAAAATTATAAATATAATTTGATATATAAGTTTTACATTTGTCACATACATACAAACACAGTCTTGAAATAACACATGAAACACATTTAACACACATACACACACAAACATATATATATATATATATACACACACATAATGTATATATTTGTATCTATATATTTGTATCTATATATATATATATATATATATATATATATAATTCGTATATATATGATATATATGAATATATGTATATATACATTTACTTATTTATATTTGTAAATTTACATATAGATGTATATTATTAACTAACCAAATATTACAAACAAAGCTGTTAATTTTAATTAATATGACTATTAATCTGCCAATATATTACAGTAATAAATTGAACGAGAATTATAATCTATTTAAGCCATTTACCAAACATTTATATTAACTGTTTCTGCAAGCTGATAATTACGAGCTGATGGCTCATTGTTAATAATGAGAAAAACAGATGATTAATAATCTACTTTCTAATATGAATAACAATGCGAATAAAAGACAATAAACTCGGCGAAAACGGCGGCAGAACAATCCTTCTTCGGTGAGATCGACGCGTGGTAGGGTAGGTAGAGCGCCGTCATTCTGTTGTGCAACATTCGATCGTACGAATTAGAAAACGTCGGAGAGTCGATCCAAAAGTTCTCTCCAGACCGATATCAAGTTGCGTAAAGTATACGAGCTATAAATATAAGTACGCTCGCCCGCTCCCTCTTTTTGCGATGTCGTAAGGCAATCGTGATCGTTCGCCTGGGGAACGAAGAAGTCAAGGAAGAAGCAGAGCCGAGTCGGCGGGCTACCCTATTTCACCCCGCGCGCGTTCGCAGCGAGGGATCACGACCCGCACATAAAAAGTTGCGAACTGCAACAGCCTGTGACACACAATGGCGTGCAAACAGAGAGGAACGTACGCAGAGATCAGGAATAAACTCCACTGCAGCGCCAGCGGGCGCATTGCGCAAAACCCCCTGACTAGCCCACTCTCTCACCTCCTGACGGTTGCAGGCAGGGGAAGGGGTGCGCTACCCTTACCCTCTTCTACATACCTACCTACCATCCTATATCTATCTACCTCTACATTGCATCCTCTTTCCCCTGCGCCCTTTCTTCCTTCTACCAATACGCGTTTTCCCATATACGATCCGCTTTCTCCCCACCGTTCTTCGTCGACTACCGTTTGCCTATTCGGATATAACCCTCTCTATCTCTCACTGTCACACCTCCTCCGACCCCGTCGTCTCTCACTTCTATTTTACCCTCTTTCTCTCGCCGGCCGACTTGTCCTTTTTTCGCGCTCTTCATACCTAATTGGGCATTTTGTGCTGCACCGTCCGAGATATTATCGCGGTAATAGCAGCACGAAGCGACGAGCCATGGGACACACACAATGGCGAATTTCGGCGAGTACTACTTCGCCCCGTCAGCTCGCACCAGTGTCGTTCTTTCTCTGCCGCTGTTTTTACGTTACCGTTCTCTTTGCGCCGTATAGAGATCGGATCGCCCGTTCATTCGTTCGCTCCTCAACGCGCGCGCGTAATCTTGAATATTCTGTCCACAGAGTCGTTTATTTTCCCTTCTGGTCTTTTGTATTCATAAAATATTAATGGTTTTTTTTTCAACCAGTGCGTCTCAGAAATTAATTAAGTGAATTTAATTAATTTTACAGCATGAATAAGTTCAAAATTCGAATGCTTCTGTCACGAAAATATAAAACATTTATAAGACAGACATATTCTTCTTTTTTAAGATAATTATAGCTACGTCATATATTGATTATTTTTATTAACAATTAACTGTATTTAAAGTAATATTCATGCTGTATTTAAAATATTAATATATTTTAAAACTGGAATTTTTAATGATTTAAATATTCTATAAATTGCTATAATTATTCTTTTATGTCGACAATATTTTTTCGCACGGTTAATTCCATTAATATAAATAAGGAAAGTTTCCTTCAGATAATCTCACTTATATATATGTATATAAAAGCTGTATAAAAGAAAGTTCATCATTAAGAAACTAAAGAATATATCCTCAGAACATCTTTATATTTATAAATATGTTTACTTTATTTTTAGATAGTGCCATAAGATTACGATACTTCAAAATCTCTTGTATGCAAAATTATATTACAAGCTATTGAAGAAAATTATTTTTCTTCTATAAAATATCACAGTAGACACATTATAAATTGAAAATAATAGCGTAATTCTATATTTTTATTGGTAACTAACACCATTTTACATTGACGAATATCTATAAAATAAATAATAAGCGTAGACAAAAATTAAGAAATATAAGTTAACACTTGATAATATATTCAAATAGATTTTTTATATAGTTTTTTTATAACATAATAGATCTCTTTTACTTCACGTAAAGTACACAGCTTTCTAATCTCAATTAGCGTACAAACTAACATCTCGAATGAAAGTGACCGTTCCAATAAGCACCGAGGATCACCATTTTCAGCTAATTTCTCTACTATCTTTGGCATGCAATATATAATTGTCTATACGGGAGCTCCCGGTGTGTAAGCATTCGTTAACATAAAGAAATCGCGGCTAGTCCCTAACCCGTATCGCGACATTATCGACTTTCTGGCGCAATCGTTAGCGTGGTAACTGTAATTGAACTGCTACAGATAGAAACCAGTGGCTCTCACTGCCTCAGTCATTACCGATTTTCCTTTGGAATAGTAATCCTCCGCTCTCGGCGCCGTCTTACACCCTGCATAAAATCGTCGTTATCCCTAAAAGACGTTGTGAGTGATATGCGACTGCGTTAAGCTTAATCGAAGGACTAATCCGGACCTGAACAAACGTCGCTAGGTATGATGGTTACGTTTAAATACCGAGAATAATCCGACGACTAACACATCTGTTCGCGTTCGGTAATATCGAATAACCATCATGATTAAAACCAGATGATCAAGTATTAATCATCGTATATTAACCATAGAAACAGTTAGGTTTTATTGAAATCGTTTATAAAAATCAATTTCAAGAATTATTAATAAAATAACAGAAGGAGTGAGAAATATTATCTTCTTACTATTTGCATTATGAAATAAAAGATAATTCGAATATAAAGAATTGTCGAATTTACATGGCTGCTATTATTATTATCTATCTAGAAGTACGAATAATATTATAATTTTGTTGAGAGAGAAAGAGAGAGAAATCTAATTTAATTCTAAGTATTTTCTGAATATTCATAAATAGCTTATTATAATAACATGAGAAACGTTTCATTGGATTGACGGTTTAACGAAAGTTACTTTTGCAGAATAAGTTATCCGATCTCACATATTAAGCTTATCCGTCTAAACAGTCAAGTCAAGCGTCTCCTTTCATTGAATTACGTTAAACAGTTCTACGTGGTGAACAGCTGATACCGCGTAAAATAAATAATGAAAATGTAAACATAACATAAAACGTCATTTCGCACAGACTGCACGAATTCATTGCACGGCGTTTGCCAGGTAAATATTGACTGCGCAGGCACAGAACTGGAATGTTCACTACGCGGCCGTAGCCAGCTTACTCTCATATTTCAGTTTCAAATGATTCATTTACAAATTTTCCTGTAATTTATACTTTCAATCCTATATTACGCCGCTTGCTGTTTTATAAAGCATAATATTTCAACATTACTCACTTCGCTCACAGAATTTTAAAATAAATAGGAACTTGCTTTATGACACAAAATAAATTTCCCAGGTCAAATTATATATTCAAAAAAATATAAAATAATCTATTGAAATGATGTTGAAATAGCATTAATTAAATTTTACAATGCTCGTCTAATCATTAAAAGCAAATTGAAGAAATAGTATTGTAGCCATACATTCCACCGCTTTTAACAAATGACAAACGTTGTACATTTGTTTAAAAATATTTACATAAAACTGTATTTTTTTAACACCTTATATATTCTGGATTAACGATTGGATTAAAGACTGGATTAGACTCGTGATAAGCATGAATTATGAAACAAAAATTATAAAGAACAATTTATTGTTTTTACAAATTACTTTCACCAATATTGTTAAAAGTTTATTTTGTGCAAACATTTCTTAATACCACATTTATCTAGTATCAGATAAATTATACTATTCTTTTTATTTTTCTCTTTTGTAAGTTTCGAATATAAAATCCATCAAAGTAAAAGTGCTAAAATAATCTTTCCCGATAACACTCAATTGACAGTGTTAAGTAGTATTTAAGCGTAAGTAGTTCGGACACTATCACGCGCGTATTCGACCATAGAATACAACGTGTCTACCAGGTAGAGAGCGGACACTACGCGTGCTTAATGAGAGAGAGAGCTTGCGAATAGCTTGAGGAAACTTCGCGAAATATCACTCCGCTGGTCCCTAAACCAACCGACGCAATGGCCGGTATTCCTGTTGGAAGCGGAATAATATCAGCTGTAGGGGTAGCGTAGCAATTTCATTACCGTAACCACTGGGTACCCAGGCATTCGTGTGCAACCGACAATGCCCTGCGCGTTTATGAAGGGGACAGCCTATACGCGAGATTACACGACTGCTCAAGTATAGCTAGTCGCGCTGTTGCTAATTCACCCGAAAGCTGGGACTCAGTTGTGTAACGTACAGGCGAATCGAGCGAGTCGTATCGAAGCAGGCGCAGAATTCCCGGCTGAAACCCCGTGTCAGGGATACGTTTATGTCTTCGTACATGGAGCGTGAAGCTACTTTTCTGCGAAGAAATGCTATCGAGGGGACCAATAAGATCAACGCTTTTGTCCACTGCCATTTTTGTTCCTATTTTGTGGTCCGCGTTTATTGCAATGAAAAAGCGGAAAGATGTGATGACAAAAAAGCTATAAAATTTATAGATACTGCTATACAATATAAAGTAATTATTTTTTTATACAAAATTATTTTTTCAATAATTTTGCATAACAAATGTTTAAATATCATTACAACATCATAGCTTATTCTTCAAGTGACTTTCTAATCGACAAAAATTTTGAGAAGAATTAAAATATTTAACAGAATCTCTATCACACAATTTGCAATAACTTTACTCGCAGAAAGGAAAACTTATATAAAATATATTATTTAAGTAAAGGAATTATTTAATAATTATGGAGAACATTTTGAATGCACGACGAATAAAAGAAAAAGAACAGGAAGTGTAAATATTAATAATTCATAAATGATGAGTCTCAGATATTGCACGGACCATTTACTATAGAAAGGAGGTGAATGTTAAAGGCGAAAGGTTAGCGAATAGAGAAGTCGTAATGAAAGAAAAATGTACAGCTTTAATTAGGTTTGCTCAGACCGGGAACAAGCCCTGGGTTGACAAACTACCTTCATCCACCGACATCTTTCTGCGTCTCTGTTCCGTTAACTCAAAGCAGCGTTGTTTCCCGAGAAAGTGTAGGGGAAGGGCATAGCGTCGTCCCCATCATCTGCTAATAAGACCCCAGCTCTCTTATTTAGCCGGACCTTCTCTAGGAAGGAAAGGCAGTAAATTGCCGGTTCCTCTGTTTTGTTTCCTTGCCCTACCTCTCGGCCGTGAGTAAAACCAGAACCCGGACAAAAGTACGATTTCCACAAGACAGGTACGCTGACGCAAGCTGACATTGCCAGCCTTCGACAAAAATCGCAATACTTTAAGTTCCATTCTTTGAAATACATCGTCGTATCATCGAATATATTATACATATGCGTGCGCCCTCGAGAATATTCAAAGCTATACGAATTTATCCTATCTATGGTCTCATTCAGTAATTACATCGATTTTTGTTTAACTATTAAAAATGCCTAAAACATGTTATTTTAAAACAACCGCTATATCGAGATGAATTATATATTAACTTTAGCTCGCTCGCGTTGGAAACAAATGTATATTTAATAAAGATATACTAAAACTTTTTTTGAATTTATTTAATAAATGTATTACACTATATAATAATTGTCTCTTTCATCTAGAAAGAATAAAATAAAATTTTATTTCTTTGCTGTTAATCTTGCTTCTCATCAGCACAATCGATACAACGTTTTCATTAATCAACCTGTTAGTTTAGAACGAGAGTAATTCTAACTACGACCTCAGCAAAGTTGGTTACGTAACCGGAGAACGAGGCGACGTTTAACTCTCATACCAACAACGTCTCGTGGATACCTCGGATAAACCTAAATTTACTACCTACGGATGATAGGCGAGGGTTGTTACGAGAAACATATGCGGCGCGATGCCGTCACGTCAAACGTTACCGAACAAGTATATGCCAGAGTTCACAGGTGTACACGTGACTGAGTGTGCATATGTATAAGACACATGCACGCTCATATACATAAACATAGATACACATACACATATTGCGAAGCGGCGAGCTATGAAGCAACTTCCGCAGAAACTTTGTACTCGGATAATTGTTATTATCGCGTTACCGGGTTAATTAGAAGCATCAAATGTAAAGGCAGACAAAGTCTTATGAATATCCGTGCACGATCCCTACTATTGTCTCATACATGTTCTCCTGTCTGTATTCTTCGAAACTGCCATTGCAAAACTGTGCTGCACGAACCGGAAAACTTCGACTCGCACGAGATTGCAATGTCTTCGTCAAGACAAACGTTCCGCATGAAGCTACCCTTCAGTAGATAAAGACGGTAAAGATGACATTTGGAAAAAAAGCAGGGTCAGTAAAGAAGAGGGAATTGCGACGAAAAGCTCGCAAAAGAGAGTAAAGAAACTTCGACGCTTCAAATGTTGAACACCGCCGGATTCAAAGAACCTCCGGCGTTTAATAACATTTATAATGAAAAAGACCCGCCGACGTTTTAAGAGAAAATGAATTCCAAGTTACATACGTATTCTTACTAAAACACGATTCTTTTTCTTATTCGACGCTTGCAATGATCTCCGTTCCTTTTCTTTTTTTTTCCCCCTCAACGATCTTAAATCACAACGGAGGACTCGATGTTGTTTATTTTGCAAGATCTATCGTCAAAAAAATGCCATTGTTTTAATAAATTGTCCGAAATGTATGTTGTTAGGCGATGAGAATTTTAAATATGGACTTGCTGTGTTTAGGAAAATTTTATAGAAATAGTCGTAACAATACGCGGCGTCTGTATAAAAAATATAGAGGCAATCATGGTAGTTAAGCGCGAAAGCACTTGTGCACTACGTTGTATAAATATTCTGATTTCAAACACCTGCTTCCAAAAATGATCATCAAAAAAATTTCGTACATCTGTCGATTTTTTAAAGGAAAAACCTTCGATATTAAAAGCGTCGAGATGCAGTATTTAAAACTAAATTAGATTAGTAAAATAACGAAATTAGATTAATAAAAATTAAATTACAAACTTGTTATACATATAAAAAGTATATCTATTGCAACAATCGTTATAGAAAATTTGGTATTTATGCCATTATTCAAGAAAGATAATCAATTTAAATATAACAAATTCGTATGATTGGTATAGATTCTACGTGCTGTTTTATTTATTTATCTAGAAATAATTTATATTTTTCTTAGAAAAAGAATTGACAAGCAACCAAAAAAGTGCTGAACAGAACCAACTCCTAATTTAGTCTTCTTTTCGTTCGGTATTTTCTTTCCTCTCCGACTTCCGACCTGGAAGACCCCAAGGTGTCTGTGGAAAATATTTCATGTTCAGTTAATTAGCGTAAGACAAACAGGCCAGAGTTTCTACTCAGACGCAGTAAAAAGTAATCTTTCTTTTTCCATTGCTGCTTTATTCTTCTTCACTGTCACAGCGAGGTAAATAATAGTAGCAAGACATGTTTTAATTTTTCACGGATCAGCTCTTAACATAGAAGAAAGAATAGACAAGTATTTCTTTTATCATAGCCAGGTTATAGGCGGAGATTTTTTTGTCAACAAACAATAATACAACGTGACACAATATAATAAAAAATACATAAAAATGTAGAAAAGTTAAGAGAGAAAGAGGGACATTATAATTAGGAAATAGTTAAAAATCACGTATAAATAATTTATTAAGTTAATAGATTTACGAAAAGATATAACACAAATTTACATAAAGTTAGTCACTAAGTAACATTTATCTTTCGTTTAGCACAATCACACAAGTGTCAAGATGCTCCAGTGCGTTGATTAATCTACAGGTTAAAGTCGTTTATAACATATACGTAGACGATCGTTAGAGAATGGATCGTCATCTATCTTCTTCGTTACATAGTGTTGATGCGAGCGAGCGAAAGCTAAGCGGAAGACCAGATACAAACGAATCAAGAACATTCTGAGCGAGACCCGTGCGATGCGATCTTGGCTGCAACTAGGTCGAAACGTCTAATGTTTCATTTCGATGTTGCACACGGCTGG
This sequence comes from Lasius fuliginosus, assembly GCA_949152495.1. Lineage (NCBI taxonomy): Eukaryota > Metazoa > Arthropoda > Insecta > Hymenoptera > Formicidae > Lasius > Lasius fuliginosus. Next base: position 13,040,337 of record OX424444.1, read on the forward strand.
AAATTACTGCCGGCTAAAGATGTGATCGCAGCCAGGAGTATCCGCGTGCTCCATTATCATGCAGATATGTACGCGCAATTCGAGACGGTATATATCTATAAAGACCATTCGCGAGTAAGCATTCCGCGAGAGCGTAAATCGAGAGACAAGGGAGGGTGGTCGCGGGAGAAGAACGCGCTGGTTGCTCTTGCGAGCACCCATGAATAAGTTGATAGAGTTCTATCGGACGTGGTGCGCGGTTACGAATTAGTAAATCAGCGTATGCGCTATTCAACCGATACTATGGTCGGTAAAGCAAATGTAAAGCCGAATCGCCGACCACACATACGGCCACAGCAGACCACAGTAGCATAATAACCGAGAGTAATGCGTGAATTATTGACTGCTTCCTATCTTGCTACCCTTTTCTCTTTCTCTCTCTCTCTCTCTCTCTCTCTCTCTCTCTCTCTCTCTCTCTCTCTCTCTCTCTCTCTCTCTCTCTCTCTCTCTCTCTCTCTCTCTCTCTCTCTCTCTCTCTCTCTCTCTCTCTCTCTCTCTCTCTCTCTCTCTCTCTCTCTCTCTGTAGATACATGAACACACCTTCGTAGCGCGCGTATGCGTAAGCGCGTTGGGAGTCCACCTTTGTCTACTGTGTATTAAATGGTTTCGTACACGTAGATTAGCCACTGTCTGCCTCACGAACAGGGCCGTACGTCACGTGAGTATATATACATATATATAGTGTGTGATGCTTATATGTGTTGTGTATGTTTGTGCACATGCGGGAATAGACACCCATGGGAGAAGGAGTAAGAGCGACAGAGACATGGGAACTCTCGCACGCACGAGAACTAAGTTGTCCCAACTACTTGCTAGATGGATCGCTATATCATCTTGGTCGTGATGGCGCATCTACAGTGCGTGTCTTTACTTATGCGTGCACGGAAATCCAATAATTCGCTGAAATTTTCCTGCAAGGGACACAAGGCTTCTAGTCACGAGAAATGGTATAACTATCGTATTGTGCCTTCATAATCGTACATATTAGAGTTAAATAATGAATTTAAATCTCTATTATCTAGTGTTCTTATACATAACAAATACATTATATAAAAATAAAAGAATTAATATAACAATTTATTAACTTATCGACTCTATTTCGTTTTAGTAAATTATAATTATTTTTTTAATTAATTGTTTTATTTGATTTGGATTACAAACGGTTATTAAATATTTTTTTTGTTTGCTAAGTAAATTGCATGCATCAATCTTTTCTTTCCCAGCACATATTGATAATTGTTTTATGTAAATACACAAATTTATGTACAAAATACTATCAGATAAGATATGATAAGAAAACACACATATAACATAACTATGGGATATATCAGTAAGTTAGAAAATATGCAAAATTATTGTAAGTGTATTATATCTCACGCAAAAAGTTACACTTACATAATATCTTGGTCTCTCTTTACCACGTGGACACGAACTTACGTCAAAAGAAAACATGCCGACGAATGTACGAAGCACGAAAAATTCAACACGTAGGTGAACTTATTATCCATCGTAAATGAACCTTATACTTCTTCTTTCTTAGTTGATATATTATAAAATATAACAAAAGAAATAGGAAGAGATGGGGAGAGAGATAGAGATCGAGATAGAGAGAGAGGGAGAGACAGAGAACAGAGAGAAAGAAAGAAAGAGATGAATACTATATTATACTTTTATAACTATGAAAAGAGATATTATCAGATTTTCCCAAGAACGCAAGTTTATCGCCAAATATACTTTATAACGTATACTCTTTTAACTATCCATATAATCTTGACTTTTTCACTTCTAACTGCGTATTTCTTGCGAAGTAGTTAGCGAAGGAAAAAACTCACATAGCATTTAGCATCTAATATGTCCACATGATTTATCTTTCATTGCATTTTGATTAATTCGATTACGCAGCAGATTCAACGGGCGATATTAAAGAGGCACGCGTATCTTTCAATTCGCAGATTTGATTCACGACAAAGTATTCATCTTACGAAACGCAAAGAAAGCGATTTGGATTATCGTCCATAAATTTTCGCGTATGCATTCAGATATGGATTGCCACGTGGACAAGCTGTCCCGTTAATCTTGAGGCTGACATATGTGTATACGCGCAATAGACGCGTATGAACTTCCTGTGTCTAGTACAAGGCAAGTTGTAACCGATGTCGTCTATCAGCTCGATGGAGGAGTCATCGATCAAACGTAAGCGAGCGTGGTAACGACGGCGAAACTCCAGGAGACAATATCTCGAAGAGAGGCTGACTTGTTAAACTATTATAACCATAGAACACATTAGATATCTGAGATTGTCATTTACAATCGATGTTATAGATGTTTGTATAATGAGAATACAAGAAAGAAAATGTGCAATTCTTATGTCTTATATAAATCAAAGTAGAGAAATTCATATTTTCACTCAGGATCTTACAGAGAACAGAGAGAGAGAGAGAGAAAGAGAGAGAGAGAGACAAAAAAAATAAAAAGAAAAAGAGAGAAGAAAGGGGAGAATAAAAGAATAAAAGAGTGAGAGAGTGAGGTCGAATATATAAAATAATACTTTTGATAATCCAAAGTTACGTAACAATCAACTAAAAAATTACTTGGATTTATAAAAATGCTTGTAAATACACATAGACCATAACAATAGGTTGAATTTTTTATAATCTTTTCATTTTAACGTGAAATTACAAATTCTTCTACAGTATGTTTTTGACCTTTAGTGTATAAAAATATTTACAAACATTTATGACATTTTATTTTAATCCATGCAGATCTACGCATTTTACGTAGGAAAATGTACATTTTTTTACATAAATTATTGCCGGACATCTCGCAAATAAAGCATTATTTTTACGTCAAATACAAGATACAAAATTATCATATTAGAATTAAATTTTATATTAGTGTTTAACATACAAAATTCCTAACAATTAATAATTATTATTTTTAATATTCGTAGAATTAATGCTGAATTCAATTTTGGATATGTAAGTATAAAGTTTGTAAATTAAAAATTATATATTAGTCTTATATATATATATATATATATATATATATATATATATATATCCACAGCATTATAGCAATGTGTATACAATAATTAAAAATATAAAAAATTAGTCTAGATAAAATTACGAATATTTTCGACATGCAAAAAACAGCATGCAAAAAACGACATGCATAAATTTAAATAAATCACTTCTTATAGACCAGTTAACCAAGCTCCAAATGTGAAAAATTTCTGCGTTGCGAATGCAAATTTTATTATCGTTTTGTCATAATATGACACAACTTATCACTTGCGTCGAATTCAGGTAAACGTGCTTCTCGAAGTAGTTAATCTCAATCATTGCACCTACAAAGTATACCTCCTACAATAATGTATTCGATAGTGTCCCGTCGGCGGTAAGATATAGTGGCAATTACATTATCCTGAAATAATCAAAGAAAAAACCGATATTTGCCCTTGCAAAACATCTTCTTCGTTGATCGAGAGGTAGTCGAGCGGCACTGCGATATACTGTCTCTCCGACGGCGGCGGTTAGGCGGACAGAAAGACGTAGCGTGCAGAGGTTACTGCGTGCCCTCTGGAGAAGACCCGGCACGGGGCCCTAGGACAGGGAGAAGAGAGACGAGAGAGAGTTCAAGCTCTTAATTAGCTGCAATTACTGCAACATAGCAATGTCGAGCAAATCGCCCGAGGCTCATCCTCCGTCCTTCTATCTTCCATCTGTGTGTAAGCCCGATTCGTCTCTCACTCCCAGCTCGCTCCATCACGGAACTCGACGCTTTCCCGCCAGTCTTCGTTCCATTTTGGAGCTCCATCTCTGGGCTCTCTTCCGTGAAAGAGCCAATTTATGATGGAATTTAAACTAATATGCGGAAAATAAAAATTGCTCTCCGGCCACATTGTTGTTCTTCTGCCTGTTATTTGCAATCAGCTCAGCTCAATCATACGGTGACGTCGTGAAGCAAAAGATACAAAATTATAATCTGAAAAATGTATGACAGATCTAATCATCGTGATACATCGCATAGGCTTTGCCCTGTTATCGTTCTTCATTATTCCAAGATAATGAGGAATCTTGTCTCGCGCTATGTAACATACCTTGGGTCGATGTTCTTTCTTAATGAATATAATAACAAGGGGGATAATACGATCCTTATCGAAATATTTTATCCAATATGTTACTTCATTTAAAAAGACCTACTTTTGCAAGTTAACATTTTCTGCAAGAATATTGATCTTTTCCTCTGTGTAAATGTTCAAACTTATTTCTCTTTTGAAATAAGTTAAGCAAAAACATTATATATATATATATATATATATAGTATAGATCGCTTATAGTTTATAATATAATAGATAATAAAGAATTTTTTGTAAATAGATAATATGTGCAATCTGTCCAGAACTCGTTTATTGAATAAAAAATATAAAACTATGTAAAAATTCTTGCAGAATAGCAATGTCATCTTGTTTAAAGAGAATAAGCGAGAGAAATGGCAACAGTAGTTCTAATGGAGTGACAACAAGACCGTATTGGAATGGACGTCAATGGCTGTAGATTCCTTCTTGGCTATCTAATGTCAACGGTTCATAGATTCCCTGTGCTCAGGATCGCATCACCTTACATTCCGCATGTCACTTTGTTCTCTATGTCTTGTAGTCGACCAGTACTGCGATCGCGACCGCAAACGGAATTATTTATAAGTTTGAACATGAGCCAAAGCTCGTCTACAAGCCACTAAGATATTGCTCAAATACATCATGGCATTCTCTCGTATCGGTGCTGAAAGAGCGAAATCATATCCTCTTCTATTTCGCGTAATAATATAAATATATAGCGTATGACTCTAAAGTTACAAAATTGCAAAAATGATTAATCTTAACCGATATCATGAAACGAAGAATTATATATTATACAATGTTAATCTCATCAAAAAATGTTTAAATTTCTGAGTAGATTAATAGAATATTAAAAGAAGTACAACGCATTATTTCTGGTTTGTAAATATGTATAAAGTCTTCTAATTAAACCAACAATATAAATGAATAAAATTACAAAAATAGCTCGTATTAAATCTCTCTAAAGAAGTTAAGCGCAAATAATTATGTCTCTAGAAGCAGGTTTTCAAATGTTAATTCAGTGATTTACATAAGTACATTAATGGCTTATAGAAACTGTAATTTGATACTGAAATTGTAAAAGCTAAACATTGACTTTCCATTTAATCGCATGATAATGTGCTTTATAATTTTACTTATTTCTGTTTATTACGAAATTACATGTATAAAATGCAACGCGTTTGCGCCAAATTACAGAACGGTTAGCTCTGTAATTAGCGACAATATCAGAGATTAAATACAGAATGATATCAATATGCACAATGTTTTAAAGCTTTATTATATGAAGCATTTCGAAACTTTTCATTAATACCACAAATGTCATTTTAGACCATGCGTGAAAACATGAAATTATCTCTTTCATATATCAGTTGATTCAAACAACTACAAAGTGTAAACGGCAATAAACCATAATTTCAAAGTTTAATAAATATTGTCTAATTATCAGTGAGCAGAAATAACAATTTCTTCAAATAATAGCAAAAAATTTTTTACATAAATATTAGAGCATAAAAAATATTTACTTAACACTAAATTTATAGTCATTAATTATTAAAACATACTTTGATAGTATATCGTATAATAGTACATTGATAAAATTATGCGAAAAGATGTTTGAAATGCAATCATCATAAATTTGTACACACTTTTGTGATTCTGAACCATAATATTATACAATCTTAATGTTAAACAAACAAAATTATCATGTTCATAAGAAATGCGGGTACTCATAAACTCCATCCCTTTCTTCACTTCAATCAAACAGGGCTCAATAAGATAAACCCAACTCCTGTCCTTGCCCTGCATCAATGTTACCGAAAACAGTGAGGGAATCCTTTCGGTCGAAGCTTAGCATCGCAATCACCCTAGTTCGATCTGCTACCAGCGAGTGGCGCCACTTAATGGATCAGTAGAAACGAGTTGCATTGAGTCAGACACTGCATTGTTCTACTTCGAATCTAATAAGTATTGAATGTTGACATAGTTCGGCTAAAGAGATGAGTTTTGTCTTGAAATTTGTTGAAATATCGAAAGACGTATGAAAACTGAGTTCTATATATAATATAAATATCCCTATTTATTTTACTACTTTCTATTTTTAAGAACAAATGTCAGAAAAAAACGAATTTCTAGATCAGCTTTATTTAATGTAATGATACAGCGGATTGTATGATACCATAATTTGTATGCTTTTATATACTAAACTTTATTATTTATGCATTTACAACAATTAAAATGCATTTTTAATAACTAAAATAATTATAGGGAACATGTTCGCATTAAATAATTATATAATTATAAAAATAAATTTTGATATTTAGTAAAAAAATATTTATTAAACATTTAATAAATATCTAATAAAAAATAACTTTTTCTGAAAACGCTATATACATTTTTTTATAAAAATACGCAAGATTACATTTATTACACGCACACATACATGCAGTTTTATTTGCATACGTAATTTTAGTTAGTTATCTTATTCCATTTAACACATATGTATATCAAAATGTTTTCTTTATATATAATTCTAAAAAATCAATTAATTTTAAAAAGCAATTAGTTTTAAAGAAACAACAAGAAAGCTATCAATTCAAACTTTAGTCTCTAATATTCCAGATTTTTTAGAATATGGCGAAAACAAAATTCACATGCGTTACAATCAAAAAAATTATGTTCACAAATTTTAATGTAGCAATATTAAATAATATTGTAAATTACATTTTATGAAATTGTAAAATCTATATCTCCTTCTTTAAATCTATATATCTTACATACATATATATATCTAGATCTATATCTATACTTTTTCAAAAATAAATAGGTATCTGTTTATTATTTATAGCATTTCATGAGATTAAAGTACGATACTTTTTATCTATGTGTGCTGTATACATATATCCTTATTTCTCAAAAAGCAAGAAATGATATATAGAAATATGAAATCAGGTTTTGCATATAATAAGAGAAAATTTTAAATTATTTTTAGTTATTTTAGGAAAAAATTATGATATCGCCACAAATCATAAAAATGCAATGTAAAAGTTTTTAACAATCTATTATGTAACTATAATCTATTATATAATTACAAAATTATTTTATCTAGATTAAGATAAACGTTTTGTAAGTGGTAAAATATATACTACCCTTCTGTGGTTTTCATAGAAATACACACATAAACATACACACACAAAAGTAGATTTAAAAGTATTAAGATTTATAAGTATTACAAAAATATCTATAATATATACGCATATAAAATAAAATAAGTGAATTTAGTTAACTTTTTAAAAATATTATTATACATTATTGCAAAAATATACAAAATCTAGAGATAAATTTAAATATCTCACCTCAATCAATAATTTTTTTAATTAAAATTTTTCTCTTTGTTAATATAAAAACAGTATTAATAGAAATACACAGTTATTATAAAATTATCATTTGTTCAGCAAAATTATCAGAAAGTTAAAAATATGTAAAAATGTTTATAAAAATTAAATAAACAAATAGAGAAATCTAGAGTAATGTTTTTCACATCTTCTAAAATTTCGAATGTCAACCCCATTTCAGCAATTTCGTTTCGTCAATATATTAAAAGAAATCTGCTTGATTAATTTAAAAGAAGAAAAAACTATTCATACAAGAGGTAAAAATACTCGATAAATATTTGCTTAAAACAAATTTATCGAAAAATACATTTTAGTGACCCGAAGATCAATCGACATTTAATCTATACGGTTAAAAGCATATACCATCGCTATTACACAATTAAATACAAAAAATATCGTCATTAATTTGAAATGCATCATCGTAAAATGCTGCATTGGCTCCCGCATCAAACAATCCTTTCGGTGTGGCGGCGAGCGAGCGACTGCTGGCTCGCGTCTTAGCTCGTGCGATTCCGCGAACGCTCGGGAACGCCGGCGCCTCTGGGCGTCACGACGGCGGGCGTCCAGGGCTAGCAGGCTGGCAGGCAGGCAAAGGCAGGCATCCCTTCGCGCTCTCCCCGCCAGACGAGTTCCGACTCTACGCTCGGCCGGACGTGACGTAACGCGCGCAGCGTGGAGAGCGTAGAGAACGACGTCGCCGTCATTGCAGCCACCGATATCGCCGCCAACCGCGCTCTCGATTACACCGTGCACAATCGTCGACATCATTTTAAACGGTGCTACAAATATTTATCCGTGTCCTACATAAATTTTCGCTGTCGGTGACGCTCATTCTCGCAGTTTCGGAGCACGCGTATTTGGCATCGCGACGCGCGCCGCTGCACTTCGCACGCACCGACGCCTCCGCAGGCAGTAACCGCGTGTGTTAGCACGCTTCAACGCCTTCCGCGGTAAATCAGTAGTGAACAAACAACGTGAAGAAAGAAGAAGAAACAACACGAAAGAAAAAATCATTAGTGACGGAGGTGCGTAAATGAAGAAATAGGAAGATCGTCGAACTTGATTGAGAGTGATCGTTTAGAAAACTGTGCGTTCCGATGTTCAAGAGGAAACTACTGAGCACCGGATTCGAGATAGCAAAATTTCCTGTAGTTTTTATAAATTTCGTGAACACAGTTTCGTAAGCGTTACTGTTTATTTGCAATTCTCTCATCCGGAAATCGAGCGGAAAAGTTGGACGAGAGGCTTCGAGATAGTGGCAAATGTTGACCGCTACTAAAATTCGAGATCAACGGTAATACGACAACGTGAAGTAATGACGCGGGAAAGAAGAATCACGGCAATCTACGTGACGACGCGTGAAATGTAACATGCGATGAGCAACATTGTCTTTTATCGTGGACAAACGATTACGAACGTTTCGCAGTGCGAATTCGCAGTTACTAATAAATCGAGTAATGCTATAGTTGTGGAACACTAACACGAGTGCTCGATCTTAATCACAATTGCAGTCGTTCCTTCGATCGATCGATTACTGCAATTCCACGGCAGATTCACGGTCCATTTATATTCCGCATGAATCGCACACGCCGCTGATTGTCTTCCCCTCAATTATTCGAACCCGTTACAATTTATAAGATATTAATAGAGATCGACGATCGCGTCCAGTGTCATCGTCGCCCTGTATTGCGAGGATTCCTTTCGGTCACGTAATAAAACTACGTCTTTCAACTTTCACCACGGCGAGACAAATCTTACGTCGCAAAAATGCTGACCATGTCGACCCTGATGATGCCAACTACGATAACCACTATGACGAATCCGGGACCGATACCTGCTCACAGCGTGCCGCAAAAAATAGAACCACCTAAGCTGACTGCAGCAGCTACGCTCACTCACACGGCAACACCCGTCAACAAATCAGGTAACAGTTTAGAGTAATTTATGGTTTCTTTTCGAATTTCATTCGAAAGTGCTGTTTTAACAATAAGAAAAATTTAAATGCATCCAGCTGTCGTACACGTTCTATTGATCACACCAATTCTAACACGCTACTTAAATGAAGATAACATACGTAAGAATTTCTTACGAGTTTCAATACAAATACTTAAAATATTCTTATAATTGCTATAGTCACTGATATTAAAAAAAATAATAAAAATACCGTAAAATCATAATCACATCTATATTATGTAAAAAAGTTCATCGTCTATAATAGTAAAATTTAACGACTATGAAAAGTGAAAAAAAGTAGAGGAAATTACACGAAATAAATAAAATTCGATTTTTCTAATCATAAATTCTGTTATATAATCGTTGCAATAAACGTGCAATCGAAACGGTAATGACCAAAACATGTTTACCGAAACTATCAAGAAAGTATTATATATAATGCATAATACGATAATTTTTCAAATTCAGAAAGTTTCTGTTGTAGTTGTATGATTGTGTGCAAATTTTACACACAACACACAAATACAGAACTATTTTTTGACGCAGATAAATATGTATAATTTTATTTATTTCAATGTATTTTTTCTCACTACTGGATACAATCCACAAATTTAACAACTCTTCGATACATAATTGCCATGACACACTTTTCCACGAAACTACAACCATTTCGCGCTTCAATTTCGACGCTCATAAAAGAAGTGCTAACTTCTCTCGCGATGGGTAATGGATGAGGGTGGTGAAGGAACAAGATCCAGCACGGTCGCCTGTCTCCCGCATTGAAATTCAAATGCGCGTTGCAATCTATCAGTTAACGATCCAAACTATTTTACAACAACTTCGTGATTGATTTCAGCATTTAAAGAAGTAAATTCCTCCTCGGCGCGCGCGCCACGGGCTAGCTCCCGTTAATTTGTTCTGAGGATAGCAGACATTGCGACAACATCTGCCGGTAATAATACCGCGTCACGAGCATTCAAGTCCCGCGATTATCCGCCGATTAAAAATGCATAATTGCTATTAAAACCGGGCGCGTCGAAATCCAGGGGAAAGCCTTGGCGCCGCTCCAGAGAGCCGTAAACGTTACTCAAATGACGCTCAAGCCCAGAATTTTTCTCCACTCAAGTAAAAATCTGCGAGGGTCGACCACACGAGCGGAAACGATCGGCCCCGATTTGGGCGCACCGGATAACATCTTTCGCGTTCGACCCTTCGACGCGGAAAGTCGCGATAATATATATCGACGAAGCGATGGTACACGTTTCCGCACGCGGCTATGTTTGCATACGTGTACGTAATCCTAAGAACGGAATACGTACAACTGCCAATAGGGCAATCCCTAGCCGCGCACACTTAGCACGTACTAGCAGTAGTTACCGTTACATCACGAACGTACGTGTCGTGGAAGCGTAACAAGGACGCGAGTCCGCGCGGCACGCCGCATCGCCACGTATACTTCACCCCGCGTAGTATGCGTAGCGTGGGCTACGTTGGACGGGGGTTGGACGCATTGAATTTATCGAAGACTTGCAGACATCACGACATTTCCCTCCCATGCGACGAATACGAATTTCGCCCCGTTCTCTAAGAAGATCAATCGCGCTAATTGTCAGCGAACGACCGAAACAACCGAAAGCGGATTCCAAGGATTCGTTTCTCGAATACCTTTCTCTTCCTCACCATTACCAATTTCTCCTTCATTGTCGTAGTTCCTTTATGAAAAGGAAATTCCAATTGTACTTATTGTTAGATTGGTGATTTATAAATGGTGCGTTTCATACCTGGACTGGGTTGCAAGGTCATTCATTATTTACAGCCAACAATAAGATTTACAGCCAACAATAAAATTGCATTGAATAACAAAAAGAATTGAAAAGAAACAATTGAATATCCCAGTTAAAAACTAAATTAGGGTGTACATTTCGGACCGAGCATTTTGGACTCGAGACATAACTTATTTCCACAAAGGGAAACAAACAAAAATTTCTATTTTTATTAAACTTAACAATTGCCGAGAAAGAATTCTTTTGTTGTAATGCGGGAGATGAATAAAATAGAAATAAAAAAAAGTATATAGTAAGTCTATAGTAAGTCTTATAACATAAATATTGTAAATCTCTTGTAATAATTTCAATATGTATAATATTTCAGTGTTAATTAATTCAGTATACTTATCAAAATAACATGACGTAAAAATCGATAAATTTTTTATATTATCTATATGATATGTAATAATAACATGTGTGAAATGATATCAGAATGTATTATTCTAATATATGGCTTGCAAATGAAACTTTTGACATAATTTTAGAACGATTAATCTAGGCAATCTGAAAACTACGTTATAAATGATGGGTTTTGCGTCAGGTGGTACTACATTGTACCTCGGCATGCCGCGAGTCACATGGTGCAACGTAATGTTAATGGTTGACGTGTCAATGGTTTCTCATCGCAAACTCCTGTTAGCAAAGTAACTAGTCCTCTTTGATTATGTAAATACAAATTACAGAATACATTTAACGATTTTCATTTTTACGATAAATTTGATAAATACGTCATTTAAAAAACGTTCAATAAAAGCGTTTTGTTTTGTATATTATAATAATTTAAAAATATTTGTAGTATTACTAAAGAATATAATCACAATCTTTTTTTTATATAATCTTTCAATACAAAATTTTACACATATTTTCGCATTTAAATAATATTATAATGACATAATATTATATTATATGCCTCCATTATATTTATCGTAAATAATTATAATTACATAAATAATTATGTATGTGATAATTATACTCTATTACGTGGAAAAAATATATATTATAATAATGATACACACACACACACACACACACACACACACACACACGTACGCACGTATATAAGATAATCGAAGAAATTGGCGAAAATATTTATGTGAATTATACATCAATGTCGTTATTCGATATGCACGACAACGTCAGTTTTCCTCTTGCTCCGTATCGGAAGGCTTTTCTAGGACAATGATTTTTCTGAACCCTCTGGAAACTGGTGGATGCACACTTCCACATATAGATCCCTAACACCTAAAGGGTAAGTGCTCGTAAAGTTGTTTGTCTGCTCGATATACTGTAATAGCAAGGAGGCGGCCATTAGTACGTGAAATTCGTTTAAACGCAATTCGCAAACGACCTAGTCCATAAATTGAATTGCGCAAAGGTTCAGGTTTTCTTATCGTCGATTTGCATCGTAAAATATTATTTCAGAAAGAGATGATCATGTCACAAATGTTTGCGGAAAAATATTTTTGAAGTAACAAGAATCTGTTGTGAACTTTATAATGCAGTATTTGTTACATTATCAGTTTATTTATCCGCGCTTTTTGAAATAAACGCGTTGATAAAAGAAAATTTAAAAAAAATAAACATCAGTTACACCTAGTATCTAAAACTATTCTGTTTATATTTAGCAAAAAGCAATCGGATTCTCTGTTTAAAAAATAATAAATCTAGTTTTCGAAATCTCGACAGAATACATAAATAGCATATATATATTGACACACTTTATTGAAATTCGAAATGTTTCAAGCTACTAACTTATATCATTTGAAAAATCTTTCTTTGGATTTAGTGATAAGATTATCGGATTCTGTTGCCGTGACAATCTATATGAATTGACTCGTGTCAAACATCAGTTGAATCATCACATATCCCGATATCCCAAACTAATTTAGCGAGATATGAGTACACGTAGCTAGATATCTCCGATGAACGTTCGAGAATATGTCGCCACCGCGCTTGGGTGCACGAATGGGAAAGAAGTGTCAAACAAATAGGCAACAAGAGGCGGAACAATTCTTCCAGATAAAACGGAAGTCGACGATGATTGTGCCGACGGCAAACGGGGCCGGCAACGAAAGCGCGGGCGATGGATGGCTTTAGCTTCGGTTTCCTGACGAGGTTACCGAAGTTTCGTTCGCAGATTCAATTTTAGTTGGCGCGCCAGCCCGCGCCACCACCATCCGCGGCGCTCAATGCCACGTAGGTACCTTACAGGGGCGGTTACCAACCCTCCTTTCTATATTCACCCTCGTCCCTCTCTCTCACTCTCTCTCTCCCTCTCTGCGCCATCCACCCGCACGGCCTCTTGCCAACTACCCGCTACGGGGCCACTTTATTCGGCTGCGCTTAAGTTTCCGCGTTTCCACGCCTGCCTTTGATTACGATCTTGTTTCAGCTTATTTTGATCTCACATAGAGAATTCTTGACTCTAGAGATGATGGGCTCGTTGTGAGTAATATACATTACGACTGTGTGTGCTAAGAAGTATAATCTTTACTAGATTTTTTATATTGTAGATTAAATTATACACGGATGAATTATATATTTCAATAAGGATAATCGTTTATTGGGATTAATTTGGCAAAGTTAAGAAAACAGCTATTGCAAAGATTATTGCAATTATTATAAGTTTTACTCTATATATGACAGATTTCGCGATGAATCATTATGAATGTATGTACACCATATTATGCATGAAAATGTTATTATTGTTAAACGTAATGTGAATAATGAAATCAAGGAAATATTAAATTAAATATTTCGTTAATTATGTCGAAAAATTGAATTCTTCTCTTTGTTACAAGCATTACTAACTATAATTCCGAGTATTACTTTGAGTTGTTTATCTATTGTCGACGTATAATTGACCACAAACGCATAAATGTTTTAACATAATGCAGTGTCGTTTGTAGTATTTAGCCGGGGATTGAGACCAGTAGATCAAAGCGTACGTGAATTATTCAAAATATTCTTTTTCTTTGAGACTACTTTATTTTACCACCAAGGATTATACATTTAATACCGCTTGAACACGAACAATATATATGTTCCATTTATAAATGCCATATAACACACACACACATGCGCCTCATGCTATTATAAATTTTTTAAATCATTAATTTAATTATTATCTGACACATCGTTGTCTAATCAATAGATTAATAAATCTAAAAAGTATTATTGTTCGCGAGATATTTCTCAAGTATGCAGGAAAATAGGAAAGCTTGATAGATTTAAAAAATTTACTATTTCCTACACATGATATTTTTTATTCAAAAATAAATTTATATTTTTACGCGCGCGTATGCATTAATAATTAAAAAATACTATTCTTATATATATTATCTAAGTAACAACAAAATCGTTGAAAACCTTAGTATACACTGGCTGTACACAATAATGTATATCCATTATTGTGTACATTGAATTGATATGTCCACATCTTTAGTTACATTAACATTCACATGCTGCATAATAAATCAATTTATCGGACCACGCAAAGGTAGCGTATATTATACATTCTTGTATGAAAGGTTTTTTCATTGTTTGCATGTATGTTAGTCATTTCCATATAGAATAGAAACCGAAGGCGTACTAGTTTGCACAGTAAACTTCTGACAACTTAATTTATTGTACAGTCTTATATTTTGCGAATGTTGTTTTCATAACAAACATTTTAGACAAATATTATCTCAGCCATACTGCGCTATTATCCGTTGTTACTATTGCGATACATTGGTTACATCTAATATAATTCAAGCTTAGCAGTTGCATTGATCATGGAGAAACCGACCTTGAGCATTATCACGTTAAGATCTAAAAATATCACAGCCACATAGCTACAAACTATAGCCTCAGCTAAAGGATTACCCCGATAATCTCGTAACTCAAGAAAAAATATTTTCCCCGGAACACTCTTCGAATCACAAGTAATTCTTTCTTACATACTAGAGCAATGCAAATCGAATATACGAATCGAATATATATATTTATTACTAAATAAAAATTTTATTTTTGCATAAAATATGTAAAATAAATCTTAAAGTATTTATGAATTTATATTGAATAAACTAATAACATTTCCAAAAGTTATATATATACATATGTATATATAAAATAAGTTAAGTAGATTAAATTAATCTTATTAAATAAAGTGACTTTTCCATAATTTTGATATATAATTACAATCTTCTACTCTTTGTGCATGGAATAATTTATTTTTAACAAAATACTATTAATAAAGTATGAAAACGTTGACAATATATAGAATCTTGAGTTTCTTTCACTCGCGTTAAATCAATAACGCTTGCAGAAAGCTCAAACGACGAAAGCATTAGTATAAGCTTTCTCTTGTCTACACCTCCGTTTTTCATTTACCAGCGGTATTATCCGCGTCGACTACTCTTATAGTATAGTGAGAAGAGTCATAATAGAATATCTTTTCTATTATGAGTTCAGATGTTTATTAATAATCCTGGGGTGAACTGTTATTGTGCTCCATTTTGAAGTGAAACGAAGACAGTAGTTGGCAACAATTGAGACGTAAAATTACAACGAAACATTATTGAAACAAAGCTGCAATAAAGCTATTTTCACGAAATAAACGAAAATCGAGATAAAATAAGAATAATTTTTTAGACAGAAGCTTATATTGATATTCTTTCATCCAGCTTGAATTAATTATCGCGAAATATTATTAATATATTTATATATAGTTGTTATACAAATAAGTTTTAATGTAGCAATAATCCAATAATTCACATTTAAAATTTCTTATAGATTTATATATATTTAGATTATGTAAAATTTATATTTATAATAAACAAGTTATGTCAACAAAATATTTTATTCACATTATTTAAATATAAGACTTTTAAATAAACATATGTTACTAAAAAATTATATATTTATCAAATTTAAAGTAAATCTCTTCAATTCAACAAATATCTTGTTGTATATGCAATATGTAGATTTTATTTAATCTTTTAATGCTTTACTTTTTAAAATTTAGGTCACGATTTGGTAAATGTTGATATATTTGTAATCAATTTATAATAGTAGGATCTCTCTATTCAAATGGATGACTATTCTATTTGGCACTACTTTGAAATATCAGCTACTTCTGAAGTGCACATTGTCTTTTTGCGCGTACATTAAGGAAAAACCGATCTCCTCAAGTATCCTTTCTCGAAAATTCCAGAGTCATACTTCATTTTCTGCTGAGTTGGGCATAGAAATGAGTATTTTCCGATTCCAAACTCGACATGATAAATATGCAAATTGTAGTAACAGTTTGCTATAAACCTAGCATTGGATTTTGTAGCGATAACTCTCGTTTGAAACTTATCGCTAAATAGAATACGTTTTACATACGGTGTAAATTTATACGTATTGCGCGTGACACTTACAAATTGTAGAAGAAAATTTCTATTTCTTCGCGACATACGTTCCTTCATACTAACCAAGTATACGACATACAAATATAAGATCAATATATGTATACATATGTCGACATATGATATACGTATAAATATACGTATACATATAAATCACAAACTTATTTCTTTTGAGATTCATTAATTACTTTTTATAATTATTAAAAAACATAGCTATCAGGCGATATCGTGGAAATCTGAACGATTTAAAGAGAAACCGAAAAACTTCCGTCCGACGAAATAGAATGAGGATGAGAGCCAGTCAGCTAACGACATTTTCGTAGCCCCAAATGCGTCGCAAACGAATTGGAATCGCGTTGCAAAATTGATTATCAGTCCTTCTCCGTGGAGATGGCCGGGAGAGCATACCACGGGGTACTCACTTCGGGAATAACATTTGCCGAGCGGCGTAACGACTGATCCGTCTATTCCCAGTGGCAACGAAAACTCGTAAAACGGTACTTGGAAATTCGCTGCGCCAAGTTAAACTTGATGGAGACGAAGGGGTATGGCTGCGACTACTACTGCCCATGCTGCCGCACTGCTCTACGCTCAGTCGTACGGATTCTAGTATGGTCGTGACCCAGAGGACCGAATAGCTGCTGGTCGTAGTCCGATGGGATGCGATGCGAAAAGTCGAGGCAGTACCTGTCGCGGCCAAACAAGTGATCCGGACGGGAGGAACGGGGTAAGGTATCGTGGGATGAAATGATATTGTTTTACCCGGGAACGAGTCCGCTGTCGGTGCTTAGAACCCATTTTCCCGTAAAAACCCAACGCGGTAATATCAAGCGGACTCGTACACTACTCCCTTGCACCCTCAAATGGCGCGCTATATATGTATAGAGAGGGAGATTGAGAGAACAAGGGCGAAAAAGGGTGAGAGAAAAAGAGAGAAGAGGAAAGATATTGTCGCGGATAAAGAGTTCGAAATATTCGACGATATCTACGTATACGGTTCCCAAGGGAACGAGGGCGGCAATACTGGCGACGTTGGAATACATAGAAGAAGCATACCATCGCGGAAGTGGACGAAGTATGAATCGGAATCTTCGCCGAAATTCTCTCCTTTCTCTACCGTCCGTTACAGCGTGAAGTCTCGTACTACACACGTGGAAAACCGCATGGGTTTGCGTGCAACTTGGCCGATTGCCTCGAATACCGGAGCAAAATCTGACCCCCTTTCACCGAGGGATAAATCTCAAATTTGGCATCAAGGAGACTTACCCGCAAAAGACGATCCGGAGAAGAAAGGTACACAAAATGCGATCGATGCTAAATGTGCATTATATTGGATGGAAAATGATCACGCAAATGATATTTATTTGCCACTGTTCGCAATTGCCACGCTAAATCTATTTATGTAACATTATATATTGGAACTAACGATATCTATATTGCATTTTCAAAGTGCATTTTTGTTCAGTTATATAATATACCTAATAATTATCTATATATTGAGAATGTGTGTTTTAGAAATTTTTGATATTAATTAATAATCAACTATGACAGATTCGGAATCAATTTTTTCTTAATTTTAAAAATTATTTGTTGCTTTGATAATCAATGTTTGAGAATTAAAATTCTGACTTATTTAATAACGAATCGATAAATATAATATCCAGGAAGATTATGCTTCGTTTAATAGCCGCGTGTACAATCTTCTTCTCTACGTTCAAGAAAAAAATTCGTTATACATTCCTTAGAATTATTGTACATTTCTGGAACATTATCTTGCGACATTCTAAAGTCTTTGACACAAAAAAAAACATTTATAAATTTTGGCAGAATGGTTGTAACGATATATCGTGCTCACTTTCGTTGTCCGAAAGAAACATCTAATTGTGAATCACATCCCGCTCTTCGTTTGATCTCTAGTCTTCCTACTAGCAAGAAGTGCATTGCTCACGCCGGTATAACTGTGCTAGTAATATCGGTTAGAAGCTCCTGTTATACAGGAGTTATGACTAGTAAGTTCTTTCTTATGTTTCTCCGTTAATAGTGGATGCTTCACTGATCAGCAGGCGTCAAACTTGTATAGCATGTACGGTATGTCGATGCTTGGCTAGCTAGCTGGCTGACTGGTTGACTGGTTAACTGGCGCGGTGCTGGTTGGTTGGGTGACTAGAGCATTCCCTCGTACACCTACCTACCCTATAAAGCAGCAGCTATAAGCCGGATGCGGAAGTCGTGTTCGCCGACCGGGTCGAGTTCTCGCGCCTCGAGATGCACGACCTACCGTAAATCGTTTGGTTCGACGTGCCATCGAATAGACTGCCCGAGTGACCAAGTGATGTACTGTAATAATAACGCCAGGATGCTTTGATTTATATAGCAAACACATTGAACTAGCATATAATTTTCCCATTTTTTTTTAAAATCTCGCGGAATCATTATCTCGGAATAATTTGCATTTCGCGTTTATAAAGCAGAATATATTATTGACAATTTTATTTCAAACACTATTTGATATGTATAAAATGATATAAATCATCATTGTATATATAAGAAAATTTAGAAACCTTTATAAATTGCACAAAGAGCAGCATTGCAAAAATATGAACATATTTATATCTACACGAGTAACATTTTTACATTCTGCATCGTTTAGAGTATTTAAAAATTGATAATGATCTACATGAATTATGTTTTAATTGACGTTAATTGATAATATTATTATTGATAGGTATTTTATCAATATTCAATATTTAATTTGTTCGTCGAAAGCATCGTTAAATACATCTGAATTATTTTGTCATAAAAACAAGTGGCAGTAAGTCAATATTAATTCCATTAGTTTAACTTGAATGTTATTGAACTGTTCCCTCTACTAATCGCATTTTATATTTTGATATCTATTTGATATTTTTAGAGAAACATTTATTCATTTTAGAGAAACATTCTAAGAATAATATAATTTAAGAAATGTGTATGTGTGTGTAATCTAAACTGATTTTCGATTTAACAAAAACTTTGATTACACACAAGATGTTCTGCAGATGCTATCTACTGTGGCTGCGAACAGCCGAGAAATATCACAAGCGCGAAAACTATCTGTAGCGTAAAATTTGCTTTAATCGGAAGGTCGCGTGTCGCTCAAGGGTTGTTTGAAAGGGCGAGCATGGATAACGTACCTCTTCAAAGCTCGTTGTCCCCGCGCTAAAACGCGCCATTATTAGGCACGTGCCGATATTTGAAAATTCATTATTATCGTACGCGTCGCATCCCTTATTGGAGCTATTTCACAGAGAGATTTTAGAGAATTTCGCCTTTGTCATAATTGCCTCGGTGCGAAACCGTTTAAAGAGACATGCAGTTTTTCTTATTTATATAAATATCACGATAGAAATAAGCGACTATTTATATAATGAATATCTTAAATATTTATTATAATAAATATTTTAAATATTTATTATGACTTGAAATTTGTACATTTTTCGCTTATTATATATTTTAATTTTTTTTTAACGGTCTCTCCTTCTCATTCCCTAGATATAAAGCAATATAAACTCGGTAAAAGCATCGTGACACGCAATATTGAGGGTCTATGTACACTCTATAACCAGCACGTAATTTATTTCACTCAACTCGAATGACGTTTCAATTCTTTTTTACACTCGCTGCGAAACTGAAACCACCGGGTGTCCGTAGAATCCTTTCAACACGCGGTACACAACATTATTTATGCAGAATATATAACATAGTTGCGCACATTACAGGACTACCAAAAGTACACATTACACAATATATCTATTCATGCAGTACGGTATATTGTCACCACTTTCGTATGCCTGTCTCGTTTATAAATGAAGAACGAAGAACCTGCGTGTACGACGGCGCCTTCTTTATGCATGTTGTAAAAACTTGTCAGATAACGAATACAACGTGGACGCTTACTACGAGCGACGGATATTGCATTCGCTGTAGTAACAGCCAAAGTGGTTGCTAGCATTAAGTGCGTTTTACGCTCGTGGATTTAAGAGAGCGGGTCGCGGTAGGCTGATCAATATGCTAATATTTTGATGCCTCCACTCCGCTCGACGAATTAAATTACGTTCTACGAACGAGGATAAAGAATACGGTGAAGTAACAGCAGGAAGAAAGAGCACGAAATGAGGAGGCGATGTGAAACAAAGTGCTCGACGTTTGAAGATAGGTAGGTAGGTATTACATAAGATACCACTTAATATTATAGCACATTCACCTAACGCGTTACCAATGTTACATACCGCGAGTGAAAACAATAACGTGTACCGGTATACGCGACAGGAAATTTAATTTTTTGCACACTTGCAAGACATACGGAATAAAAGGAAAGTTATGCTTCTCCGAGTACACATCTTTTTATCACGACAATGCGCGATGGAAATGTTATATCCGTAAAAGATATATACATATGATAATTTCCAAGTAAAATATAATGCTCAATATATATTTATAATAAAAACAATATAAAATATAATATATATTTGAAAATATAATGTGTCCCGTAAGAATCTTTTTGTTACAATATGTTTAACGACATATTACGTGCATTGTATAAGATATCAAGGTTAGAAGCATAAAAGTATTGACATATTTCTTCTTCAACTGTGAATATACAAGGACTAAAGCAGCAAGCGCGTTGAAAGTTTTGAAATAGTTTGAATTATCCAGTAGGTGCTTTAAAACCACGACGTACCTTGCGGTTTAGACTTTAATACAATGCTTGTTGCAAATATGTTCTTAGAAAGATTCTACAGACAGATTCATTCAGAAGGATTACTTTACGAAGTTAATTAAACATATTGCTTAATCACACTACAAGCAAGATTTTTGTTTTTGTAAGAGAAATACGTGAATTTATATTTTCATCACGTGAAACGTCATCATATAACTAGATTGTTAATAAAACGATAAAAACAATGTTATCTATTAATAAAAATTGAAGATTCAATTTTTCTAAAAATTTTTCTAAAACTAACGCGTCTACGTTCAAATGAAACATAACGCTGTTCAATTATAATATGTAGGAGGAACGTTTTATAATACAGTTCAGATTATTTCCGTAAAGAACTATTTGCGAACTTTCAGAAAAGTGTACATTATTATATCTATATCATTCTCGCAATTAACCAAGCTGCGTCTCCCGGGACGGAGACTTTTTCGCGATCATCCGCGAAATACAGCATTTTTATCTGATGCACGCAACCAAATTAAACGAAGATCGCCCAAGTCTATCGAAGTCCGATAGGTTAACGAGCAAAGTTTATTTGCGTATTTATTACCTTCTATGGGAGAGAGGATGCTATCTTCACTATTGCATTATGGCAGACTTTTATTCGTGCGAGACTAACGCCTCTTATCCTCGTTATACGTATAATGTTCTACGGATTGCAGGTACACTCTCCGCGTTCCTATTAAAAATTTTATGTCGCTACCTTGTAGTCGGGATATATGTCGCGTTCTCTTCTCGTGACTATTCTTGAAGCTGTTGGACGAAGAAGTGCTCTTACTTTACTAATAAGATCTCATTCTCACAGACGAAGTTACTCGCGTATCTGTTGTTTAGAAGCGTAATTTACTCCGCACAATTCTTGAAAGAGACAGATTCTCAATGAGCATCTACAACGTAGGGAAGATATCCGAACTATTTACGAGTTCTATATTATTCCACCTAAAATTTCATGGAAGCTTCGGAAACACGGAAGTTCGTTTGCCATTTAATTATGATAGCAGTGAATTCAAGCCAACTATGTTATATGTATTACGCGTATTCAGAGCGACAACTGTTTCTAAGATTTTAGAAACTTCCAAACTATTTATGAATCTCGACGTATTAATTCGAAATGGATTTAATATAAATGCATGTAGAGGCTTTACTCCGCGAAATGGAAGCAATGGAAATTCGGTGGAAGCGGATAAAAGGTGACGCAGGTTAGCGACCAACCTCTTTCGCGAAAATGAGGGAACAATTCGGTTATTAGATTGGGACTGCCATATCCCAAACGTTGTAATAATCTAACAGAACTCTCTAGATAATCTCGATAGAGACTAACTTATCGGAGAGTACCGGATTCGTCGAGAAGAAAGAACAGAGGGAATAGAAGGAAAAAACAGAA
The DNA here is from genome assembly GCA_949152495.1 of Lasius fuliginosus. Classification (NCBI taxonomy): domain Eukaryota; kingdom Metazoa; phylum Arthropoda; class Insecta; order Hymenoptera; family Formicidae; genus Lasius; species Lasius fuliginosus. The sequence goes on from OX424444.1 coordinate 13,063,197, forward strand.
CGGGTTGCCTTTGGATAAGGGATGCTGCTGGCGCATCATATTACCTATCTAGCTATCTTCTGCCTTTCCTTGAAACTGCAAAGTGAACCGTATGCCACACAAGTAAATATGGCTTCCACTGTGTGATGCACTCAGTCATCATTTTCTAGCTTTTTCCTGTTACTAGTCCGCTCTTTTATTCTCATTGCCGTTCTTACTTCAGTTTACCATCGCGTGCGTGCGGTGCGATGTAAAGTCCGGTTTCCTTCATGATCGCGCCCAATTACTTTTTTGCACTTTAAATCGGTCGGACTTAGATAAAGTAGGACGAGATTACATTTCCACACATTGAACTCTCTATCTTGTGTGCCAGATTTATCGATTGATACTCGTGTTCAATTACTTTTTCTATTCTTGCTTTAGTAGGACATAAGTAAATCACAAGAAAGATAAATTTTTTTTTTTTAGATATATGTATATGTTATTTTTATATATTTATTAATAAAAAATAATATCGTTACGTCCTATACATTATTTGATATATGCTTTAAGCTGCACCATCTCGCGACAATGCACAGTCCTGAATTTTGATACTATCATATCTATCCTCGATCGCGCGTAACTCTTGCGATTTGCAGTTTCCACTTGAAGACACTTGTGATTGCATCTAGATTGTCTTCCGTCCTTATTTCAACGATGACTCTCGTCAAGGAATCTTATATCTCTCGATCTTTGTGAAAAAGACTGCAGGCGATTTCGATGAATCTAAAATTCCGACCCAAATTTGGCGCCGAACGACGTACGTGTGGCGTCGAGCGATCTCGCTGCAAGATTGCGAGCGGGATCAGTAAGCGTAGCCAATCAGATTTACGAGGCTGGACGTATCATGATCGCCTTTACGACAATTAGTCACCGTCATCCTTCTTCCACCTGCTGCACCGCAATCGTGCAGTGATGGAAAAGTGGTAAAACTACTGTAAAAACTACAGAACGGTATCACGCTTCTCCGTACACCGTTGACTTTGAAACTCTATGTAACGAAATGCCCTAATTTATATTGATTAATTATTGCTGTTGGGAAAATGGAATTATAGGATCCGAAAACTATTTTTGAGTTGAATTGTAAAATCAAGGAGAATTCGAAACCTATGTTTTATCAATTTGTATATTTGCAGGAGTTAGACGCCTGAATTGCACATGTGTAACTCGCAAAACTAGTGAAACTTTGATTTTGATTATAATATTCGATATTTATTGTAAATTATAAACAAATAATGCTATCAAAAATCTGAATTGATGTTAGATTAGAAACGTTATTCTTAAAACAAATATTATCAGAAATATTGCGTGTTTTTTTATTTAAAATTTTAGCAAATAATGCAGATTTATTTTATTCAAAGCTTCGATTAAACAATAAACTATTTTTCAAAAGAAGCATAATTATTAGATACAATCAACTTCTCGTTTCTAACATTTCTGAATAAAGGCACGTGTAGCATCTTACCAATAATATACGTCACGTACGTCTCTCTTGATTCTTCCCAAGTCCGCTACCCGCATTTCGCGATCAGGATGCTGTTCGCCGTGCCCATGGCCGGTAGAATTCCCATGCGTTTTTTCTCCGGTTAGCTCGAAGGAACCAATCACCCATCCAGCTCTAGGGAGATGGTGGGCGATGCGCGAGGTGGTAGAAGCGGGGTAGTGAGCCGGGATCGATGGAGATAATGCCTATTACTCCTAATGCGAAACTCGCTCTTCTTCTACCTTTGCCCCATTCTATCTTCGATCCTGTACCCGGTTTTCCTTCGCCCGACCATTCCGTTCTCATGGCTCTTTGCAATCTGTAACCAATGCTCAATTACCATCTCTACTGACTCCATTTTCGACGTCTTCCTCCACCCGTTGTTATCATCATCGATCGGAATTTTGCATTTGTGATTTAAATGCGTAGTATCAGCACTCGCGATGTTAATCAAGTCATAGTACAATCCTATGTTAATGCCAAATGGAGTACGAAAACAATGTGGAGCTAACTACAAAATGCAAATTTTTTTAAACGAAAATAAATAAGAAATTTTAAGAAAAAAAATATATATGTACTATATAATTCATGAAAATTATTTTTTTTTTTTTTGGTATAAATCATGTATAAAGATAATTACAATTAAAAACGTAATATTATTTCCGTAATTTTACGTTGTTATCTTTTATAACATTGTTTATTTCTAATATTCTATACAATCATATAAATGGAAACTCACTCTGATTACGCCTGATAAATTGTCACTTAATAAAAGTCCTTTATTTAATTTGGGCGACTACCGTTTAAGCTCGGATAGGAAGTGAATCCCCTGCTTTTCTCTAATTTTGTCGGCGCCAACTTTTTCCATTTACTTTTACTTTTCCAATCGTCCTGTTCACCTTTAGAAAACGCGAAGTATATTACAGAAACAAAACGAAATCGCGCTGAATACACCGTAGCAGTAAGTTCTGTGGGCGCAGTAACCTGTTGAGTGTATTCGCGTAAGTGGTGAGTAGTGGATACGTATACGTGCGAAAGTCTGGGGATGAAGTTTCTGGAGGAAATACAGGCGAGACACCACGCTCGTGAGAATTGTAACATACGTACGGGGCGAGTGTATTCGTATCTAAGAATCCGAGAACAATACATCTGTAGAGCTATGCGAGCGGCCTTGTAACGACTTCGAAAGACGTTTATGCAATCCGATATGAAAGGAGCGCAACCCCGAAAGCAACTGGTGGTAAAAAAGGTTGGGTAAAAAAAGGATAGTAAAAAAAAGAATAAAAAACTATACGCAATATAAGAAATATTTCTTAACGCTAGAAAGAATAGATAGAATTATGAAATACGACGAAACACAGAGATAGATTTATGTTTTTATTGAAATTCGTCGAAAAAGTTATGAGATCCATAAACTTTTTCTTCAGAGATCGATAGTTCTTCGACAGTAAAGCCGATTCTATGTAAATAAATGTTGTAATTGAGAGTTTCTATAAGAACTTAATATTTTTTATGCAGAAGAATTTAAAATCAATATTGAAAAACGTTGTGTTACGAATCTATAAATGTCAATCATCAATTGTGCAAACAAGCATTCTACACACTTCGTTTTAGCTTAATATGTATTACGCAAAGATAAGATCTTATTAACCACTTAAGTGTCGGTTGTGACTGGTAATATAATCAACTTTAACCATTAGCCTATATTCACCGTCTGCCCTCCAAGCCGATAAATGCATCTATGACATTAATTCGTGGTCTCATAGTCTTTCTAACGATCATTTGGCAATTAAATGCACCGTAACGCGAAGTAGCCCTCGAAACTTTCGAGATACCGTGCTGATATCGATTCTAGATAATGGATATTAAAGATTGTTTTATGATCAGCTTAGTGTAAGGATGGTGTAAATGTGTCACATAGATTAAATTGTTAAAGTGGGTGATATATAGCGAAGATGTGATAACTCCGTTTTCCAAAATGTATGATGCTGTTTTTCTGTCATCCTTTTACAGCGACAAACGAGAGAAAGCTGATATGTTATTTTATATTCTCGTTGAAACATGCCAAAAAAAAACGCGGTAATTCCAGCTGCATTTATCTGTTTACATCGTTTAAATATCTTTTGTTAACGCTACGCACGAATGTTCTGATCACGTCTATATTTCGCGATCATAAATTACATCAACTTGCTAACGGCACGCTTTGAAATTAGCGTTGTAACGTGGTCGAGCGTTGCACCGGGGAATAACAATGTCCCTGGTTCACGTGCGCACGTGTATTTATACCAGGCATTGTATGCATCTAATTTCGGAACAATGTTGACGTCATTTACGCTTTCATTTAATCTGCTGATGACAAAATGTAATGTTTGGACATTACAGATCATATATATTAATCACTATGCATTTATGATCAGAGAGTATTTGCAGCGGCAAAAATATATCTACGAGTAAAGATTTAGCGTATTTCAAAATTTGCAATTGGCTAAAGTGATATTTTTATAAGACTTCTCGCATATATATTTCTCTCATATCTTTACCGTAAACATTCTGCACTAGATTACCTAGATAGATATATTTTCAATTCTCGTAATTTTTTTCTACAAAAAGAACTATTTTCCATTTAAAAACATTAATTTCAATAACGTTATATATCGCAGTTAATATAACGAAAAATATGTCTCTCTCTCTCTCTCTCTCTCTCTCTCTCTCTCTCTCTCTCTCTCTCTCTCTCTCTCTCTCTCTCTCTCTCTCTCTCTCTCTCTCTCTCTCTCTCTCTCTCTCTCTCTCTCTCTCTCTCTCTCTCTCTCTGTATATATACGGAAGAAGAACTTTTCTAACTGTTCTAAGCACATCCCAGACAGTTCAAGATTCATGATTCACGGCGATTCCCGGTGAAATTAGCGCTCGTGGTCAAACGTTTCACGACGGAAGTAACAATGTGTGCTTGCGCCCGGTGCGCTAACAATCGCGCTTGCGGAGCGACCGGTGTGTATCGGTATATGTACGTGGCATTGTGTCGACTGTTAAGCATTTGATACGGCCACCTTCCTGTCGCGCGTCCCGTCGGTGCCATTGTCGCCGGTACATTCGCGTTGTAACCGAGCCGCGTCGTTTCTCCATGTGCGATACGATATGCCCGTCGGCTGTATACCACCGACGACGAGCGTGTGACGCGCCTATGAAGAGCCGTACTTAGGCCGGCGTGCATACTGAAACAGGCGCACGAGAACGAAGCGACGAGCCCGACGAAAGCGGACGTGCGTGTAGAGTTGAGATATGATAAAATGTAAAAACGAGAGATAAGGAAAAATGTACATTATGTATGTAAAAAGTGTGGGATAAAATTGAACCTCGATTGTGTTTGTGCGTGTGTGTGTTACTTTTCATAAATTCTTTTGATCTAAGATTTGGAAGAATTTGAGAATATTTTTATTAAAGTATTATCATATTTAATTTGTACAAGAATACAAAAACATTGAAAATATAGAATTTAAAAAATAATATTATTATAAATCCGAGATCACATATGCATTAACAAAATATAAAATACTTGCAAAGCTAATTAAAAATATTAATTAAATATTTGTCATATATAAATTAATAATGTTTCATAATAATTTTTTCTCTGCAAAATATATTTCAATAAGAATCTATTCAGTTACTCTTTTGTGCTCTGTCTAAAATATCCATAGCATATATAATTTTTCTTATTTACCCATATGAATAGTTTTAGAACTGTAAAGTTTTTTTTTTACGAAGAAAGAGATTTTTTTATTCACAGCTACATATTGTAAAATAGAAAAGTTTTTATTAGAAAACTTTGTGTTTGTTGCAAGTATCACATCCTACATTTGCAAGTATTCTACAATAACACACAAAAGTATGGAATAAAAAAGTTGACCTACATTAAGACAAAGTTAATAATAAAAATTTGGACGTGCTGTATACTTTATTACTATTTTACTCCAACTTATGATACTCTTGCAATTATAATGATGCACCACAAGATAAAGCTTTTCATATATTTAATTTTCACATCATTTCCTCATTTATTAGCTTAGGTTTAATAATAGAGAAGAAAAGAGACCAGAGTGTATGCGCTTGGAATTGATTCTTTGTGATTGTTTCGCCTCTTGTATTTGCACACGGCCTTATGCACATAATCCACAAGCGATAAGCACGAGTGTGTCTTCGAGGCCCGGCGATAGCCGTCAGCAAACGCCTACGCAGTGCGCCTTCGACCGCTCTCATAACGCGAACGAATTGGCAAAATCTCGTTTATCGCATGTCTCGTTACTAATCTAAAGTGCGTCTACAATACGAGCCGTACATTCGACTTTCGCGCGATTCGACCGCAAGCCGCTGCAATTCCATCCGATGGATAATCGATTCCGATAATTGCGCGGCGCGATAGCTCAAGCATGACCATACGACGATGCCCATTGTTTGCAGAAGCGCTGGTTTCAGTTGGTAATGATCAGCATACGGCGCGTGTGGATCCGGCGATGATGACCATTTGGATAGAGTGAGCGCGACGGGAGAATGCATAGAGAATGCGCATAGAACGCATCCGCATATAACCGGATATGAACGTATTAATTATTGAAGACGGAACGGACGCACGACCGCAGTAGATAGAAAAACACCCGCGAAACAAACAGCCGGGAAACTCGCGGATTATTTTGGGACTGCAATTACATTTTTTATACGGCAATCCGATGTTGCGTCTGCCCGGCGCAACAGTTGTACGCGCCACAAAGCGCATCTAAAATTCGGATCGGATTAATATTGCCTGTTTTGTGCCTTGGATATAACGCACGTCAAAGTAGAAACAAAAACGCTTTGTTGTCAAAGTGCTCTGATAAAATAAAATATCGTTCGCTGCAAAATATTGTAATTTCAAATAACGGCGATTATTGTTTTGAAATTGTGTTATTACATTTGGATTCAATAGGTTCTTCAAACTTTTTCATTACAACACGATTTTCACTATGCACATTTGTAATCCTCGAAACTCGTTAAAATTGCACTACTTTCGTTGCAGTATTGTAATGCAATTTATGGATTTAATTGTGCACCGTGATGAAAAATCGGGACTGTTTTAAAAATATAAATCCATTTTTTTAAATACTCAGCGATTATACTGCTATATTAAGAGTAAATACAACGATAAAAAATCTCAAAATACATTATATTCATATAACTTAAAATCTCTTTTTGGCATTTTCTTTGTACGTTAACATTTATAATCTTTTGACAATTCTGGGTGATTTACCAATAAGACAAAGAGAAAGACTAATATATAATCAATTCGAATAAGTAACATTAACAAATGCGGTGTTAATAAATACACGGATTTATAGACGGTAGCGTTTGGCTAACTGCCAAACTACTTAAAATTTGAACAATACATTGTAACGCTTCGAAAATCAATACAGACGATTCCCATAATTTTGCATGAACCGTGCATCATAATTCTAGCGCCGCAACTCTCAGCAAGATAAAAGAAGATTAAATTTATATAGACGTTAATATGAAATTACATCATAACGAAGTAAACATTTTAGTCAGCCTTTTACCAATATTATACATACATAATCATTTTACTATAATTATCATGTCTATTATTATTGTTACATTTTTTCTTGAAATATTAGTTCTCGTCCTATTAAACTACAATCATATTAATTATGATGTCAAGTGAATTTTTAATGTGTTATCCGCCATATATTTTATAACATAATAGCAAGAATATATTGACATCAAACTCTTTAAGTTTTTGTGCAAAATTTCAAAAATATCTCGACTGTATAATTATCTTTAATTTATTTCATTTATAATAATATGAACAGGAAGTATCCGCGCGTATTATTATTGTTAGTATTTAAACAACTCGCAAAGCTATTTAAATCGCTCAACGTTCTTAATACACCATATCGTTATAAATATCTAATATATATGAGAGTAAATCAGTTTAACTCAGCGGTAAACTCGCTACGAAATTGACCGACTAAAGCGACCCATTTTCGCCTATTGTTATGTAGCGCCGGTATCAAGTTTCCGGGAAGCACGGCGGCGTGATAATATATCGCTGGCGGTAGTTATTCCTATTGCTCCAATATGAAGTCAGTGCGCGGCGGTACGTTCGCCAATTAAAAACTCAGTCGAATGCCGCGCAACGTAACGTTTATTAAACGCGACCATTCCTTGGCGCCAGGCGAGAAATACAATTTATCGCCAGCGAAACTCCACATCGGACCGCGAAATCGCGAAATTACGTATTCGCGGTCTCAATCGGTCTCCCGACTAAAACCGAAAACGGCATACGAATACATTTTTATCTAGCCGCGACCGCGGCGTGCAATCAGAGAGGCGCCCGTTGACTCGTGACGCTTCCGGTCCAGGCTTCCGGTCCGCGGAACCGCACCGTTTCCGTTCGGCTGCCCAGCCCACTGATCCCGACCGCCGACCGTCGTGGTGTATCGAGGCCTCGGTGTTCGAAGGAGCAGTATCGAAATCAGTGCCAGCGCTTCGTCACGAGAATGCAAGGACGGAATATTTGCGCGCGCCCGGATAATTAGTTCCAAGTGGTATTCGCCGTGGTTGCGGAGAATCGAACTGCCGTGCATGTGATCCGCGAGCAATGTCGGTTATTTAACCTATCGTCCGACATGCAGGATTAATGATTGGTTCATTGTCTTGAAAGATAATCAGTGTTTTGACATAGTGATTCGACACGCGGAAAGGAAACTTGCAATTTGTCGATTAATTTTGACGAGTGTTTGTGTTGGAAGAAAAGAAAGAGAGATCTTGTGGAAAGAAAAAGAATTCTTCGAAATTCTTTATAAAGAAAGAGTAATGTTGATAGTAAAGTTAGTGTTAATATAATTTAATCTCTCTCTTACGCTACGCGCGTTATAGTGAGCCTCTTAAATCCATATATTTTTTTTCCTTTCTTTTTAAATTTTTAATGCATATTTATGACAAAAAGCTACGATCGGTTTCATAATTTGTATTCAACGCTCGGAAGCCATCTCTTCTCCAAGCTTTGCAAGATATTTCGCATTATCCCTAACGAGAATGTGAAATTCATGTTAGGACGGGACGATAAAAAAATGACGCGTGTATCTCGCTTCGACATTTGTAACAGTAGAATTTATTATGAGGATACTCTCAAGGTTGAGACCAACGACGATCCAGTGCACGTTTCCTGATCCGATCGGTAGTCCGATCAAATAATCGATCATCGTTGAATGAGAAAAGTGGTAATCGGCGCACCCCCAGGTGGATGCGGTTGTATCTGTGGCCGTGATATGCGAAAATGGCGGTTGCACCCGGTAAGAATAAATTGAAAATGGGCAGTGCGGGCCGATACTATGGTGCTTATCTCATCTACGACGTGGCGAACTCATGCCTCGCCGCCTTGCACGCCAAGATGCCTCCTCCGGCCGTCGTCACGCGAACCAACCCTCCGTCTCCTGTGCACGTCCAGAACCCCCGTAAGTTTTCTTCGTCTTTTATGTGTTTCTTCGTTTGTGTGACTGGCGCTTCGGTAACGCGAATGGCGATTGCAGATGTTCAATTCCCTCGATTTCCTCGCGTTTCAGCAATTAAATTTTTCTTCCAGTCTTTCTAAAGGTAAATTGTGATTCGGAGAAGAATTGCTAGACGTGTAGTAATGCATCTCGCGAATTGTTTTACGGAACATTTCTACAACCACGACTTGGTGCAATCTTGCGCCAAGTCCTAATACGAAGAGATAAATTTTAATTGATTATAATTATTAAATGATTATGACGAAGCTTATGATGAAAAAGGCCGTATGCACGTGTAAAGGTCATGTACGTGTATGAGCATGTAGACAGTATTCTATAAATAAATGTATAATAAATCTCTAGTTGACTTTTCATTGAAAAAAATCATATGTAAATTAAGTGAGTGCTCTCTATAAGAAGACACGTTCTAACGTCAGTTATGAGATATTAGGTGCTGAATACAGAAATAGCCAAATCGTTGTCCATCGTTACTAAGATATGAGAGCTCGTTCGGATAGTTAATGGCAGAATCTTTCCGGTTGCATGTTTCGAACCGATAAGGATTAGCACATGCAAAAAAAAAGACGATTAGATGAATAAATGTGTAAAAATAAAAAGATTCGTGGTTTTAACAGCAAGGATCTTGTTAACATTATCAAGACGATTTACCAGGCAAAAATCGCTTCGTGCCAACAACTATAATGTTACACATGTATTTTAGCACACTCGGACAAGCACGACGATTGTTCTGGCCGAGATTATGCGAAACTATATTTCGGGCAAATATATTTATGTACATTTATTACATTGCGTCACATAAGCAGGGAGATATAATTATGTCATGAGGACTGAGTTACATTCAGGATTACAATATCCTTAATTGCATTAGTGTAACGCGAGAATGCCGCTGCTCATAATACGGTGCCATCGCATTTCCCTGCGCAGTCCAGCACGAGATTGTACTTGCATTTTTAACGAGATAGATAAAATCTAAATGCGACGTTTTGAAAAATTTGAATAAATTTCATGTAATAGGCAAAATGTCGCATAATGTATAATAGTTCCTTGTCCGTTTCCGCAAATGACTTTTAAGGCAATATCGATAACATTAAATATTCACTACCCAAAGCGTCCAAAGCTGATGTCTTATTCAGAGAAATAGCGGCATAAATAGGTGCACATGCGAGTGCAGTATACACATTATTCTGAAAACGGAACATAACCGTATGCCGCGGCAATGCGCGTAGTAAACCGTTTTCAAAGGCGAATATCACTATACATATAATATCGCGGTATAGGCTAATACCGATGCTTAGTAACATAACTCGAAGTAGACTTCTTATAGCGGCGGCCGATCCCACGTCACGGGCATAACGTGTCTGGAGAAGAATATTCTTTAATGTTTTGTGCAAAAGTCTTCAGATAAACGAAAAATTATATATTCCTTTTAAACAACGTTTTTAAATTGTATAATTGTATTATTCTACTTTAGAAATCAATATTAATAATATTGCTTTAGATGAAAAGAAAGAAATAAATGCACAATTTCAGTAACGATATTCTCCCTCCCCTCCGATCTGACATATTAAGCTCAAGAGACGATGATACAAAAAAAAATTAATTAATTTAATAGTTTTATTTAATTCATCCGTCGTGTGTGTGTGTATATATATATATATATATATATATATATATTTGTCAGTTTCTGTGGAGCTAACGTATAAACATCTCTTGTTCATTGTTTCTGCGATGATATTTCGGGCCAACAATTTTCTTTCTCTTGACACGCACCCTTGTCAACGATATCGGATAGCGACCGATAATACGCGACAAACTCAATAATACATCAACATCCGAGATGTCGAGTGGCGCTTCTCTTCCCTCTAACATTCTTTCCGACACCTGCTTTCGCGCCCCTTGTCATATTTTATTTCCTTCCTTTCCCTTTACTTCCAACAGTCGGCCAGGTAAGGAAGTAAGAAGGCATAGATGCCGGCGTAAGAAAGGGTGGAAACACCCTATGAGACGGGATAGCGTGTCTGTTTTGATTTATAAGAATTCGCCACGAACCCCTAACCTACCTTTCTAAGTCTGGCCTCACCCCCGGGGCTTTCATAGATCGAGCTAGATCAACCCCCCACTTCTCGACCTATCTCGCGCGTGAATAATAGGCAGATATACTCTATGTTATACCCATCGCTTCGCCAACCTTGCCACGATTTTCTCCCCTCATTCCCTACCGCTCTCTATCTCTTTCTCGCTTTTTCCCATCGCTCTTTTTTCATTCATCTCTATCACGTCTCGATCGCGCGCCGATCGTTCTTCTCGCGGACGACAGACGAGCTTCATCTCGTCGCTGGTCAATGAAACGATCTATCAACGTTTGTGCCAGAACAAGAACTGTTACAAAACATTAGCGAGTCATGAAAGATTTTGCATCGCCCGTTTCGCGATGGTATATACACGGATCGGGGACACGTCATCAATCTTTTTACTTCGCGCGCGTCGGTCCGGTTCCAACGCGGCTGGAGATGAGTCGTGATATCCGAGAAACGAATCGCGCTAATTTGCAGATGTCGTGCTCTCACATTGATAAATAGAAGATATCACATTTCAATTACTTCTATTTTTCGGTGAAAATAGTTACACAGATCTGTTGTTGCTGCTCGTCAATTGTGCGAGAATTTTGTTACGTAAGAAGATGTGTTTCTGTTTCTGAGGCAAGATAATTAAGGCAAGATAAATGAGCTTTGAACTTCTATATAATAGATTTGATTCTGCTACATTATTAATATCTTTCGTAGATTTCTACAAAGAGATATCACATATCATATCAAGAGATATCCTATCCTATTTATGCTCATTTATTATAATAGAAAATATGTAAAGTCTGTATCTCAAATTTAAAAAAATATAAAATCGTAAACAATTTTCATAAAAAATTATGATAACATTATTTACAAAAATATATTTAAGTAAGATTTTTGTTATACACGTAGTAAGATGTATTATGCAAAATCAACATGATTACATACTCGTATAAAAGTAATTTACAATTTATGAGAATCGTCATCCATCTATACAAAAATTTGTTGCGATCCGCTATAATATTGAATACACATCGGTTGCACCGGTTGAAAAACACAGGAAACGAAATGTCTGCAAACTTTTTCAATATACGCTCGCCGGCCTACTTATTTTCTCAATGGGAGTTTTTCACAGCGACACACCTTGTCGTTGTAGCACGGCTGTCGGCTTTAATCTGCTTGTGATTGTTATACGTCTCTGAAAAGGCCTACTGCCCTGGCTTCGATTATTGCCAACAGTAAAAGTGATTTCGTACTGGTGTCGATCGAGTTCATCGACTTTTTTGTCAAAGCGCAACAAAATATAATTACATAAAGACAAAGGTGAATAATTATCTACTATAATTAATTTTACGAATTAATTTTGTGTATGATTATCATTATTTTTTAAATATTTTTTACCAAGTTTAAAATTGCTTATAAAATTATTGATAATAATTATTGCTATCAAAGATAAGAAAAATTGCTTTGCCGAATGAATGTTCACGTTCCCCGTTTTGCGAAATCTCATGAAATATTCTGTGTGTACCGACGCTTTTCAAGGCAAGTGCGAGTGTATCGTAAGTGCTACCACACACTTAATTATTCACAGGCGCACTCGTATAATTATCGTACAATTTTTCTGCAATATCGCGCGTACTATCGTTATTCGTGCTACGACTCTGCCATCGGCCAGTGTCATACCTTCAAACGTGCAATTTTTTCTGCATCGTTCTCACGAACACGAAGTGTACCGATCGATTCCGCATACTTATAGCTTTATAGAGCTTGCAGACTGGAACAAAATGTACATGACATATACACGGTGGCCAAAAGGCGCGTGCATTTTATCAGTAAAAGTTGAGTATTTTTTCGATTAATTAAACGAGAAATGACATTAGTAATTCTTGTTCTCTCCTATTTCTTGCATTTCTACCTCAGTTTTATACGTAATTTTCACGTTCCAACATTACTTTGTAAATACGAAATGGTGCTATAAATAGTGATGGATAAAATCAATCATTTAACTTATTAACATATTGACTAAAATTATCCAAAATTATTCAAATTGATTTATCACAACACGCAACATTCGGTAATTGATAACATACGACCAATAAACATCTGTCAATTTTAAATGCACATAGAATTACCAATTAGCAGGGATCAATATTACGTGTCATGTAGAAATCCGTTGGCATCCCAGCCTGTTATCCGCGTGCCTTTATCTTAATTAAAACAGAAAAGTAAGTCGTGCGCAGGTCGCTCGTAAAGCATCTTGCTTGATTACAGAAACAATACCTTGTTAACCTCCCACCAGTCGTCTGCCAATCACGTCCAGATAAGAGCCGCTGCCATGCTACTTAGACGTCCCGAGACTTTCATAGGTATTTGTATAATCGTTGTAATCCCTCTGGATATCGGCTTGCCGTAGATGCAATAAAGTATCGTCATTGTCATGGATTTTTCGCCCATGACCCAATTACATTTATAAATTTATAGTACCAATAATATTCTTTTGCGCCCAAAAGTCGCAGTCATAAACATTACTTATCAAACTGATTACGATCAATATACGTTTGCGTTTTGAGAGAATCCTTGTATCTTAATTTTATCTGTGGATAAAAATTATAAAATTATTTTTTATATTTTTGCTGTATTTGATGTATATATATATATATATATATATATATATATATTTCAAAAATACGTTGCATATCAATTTCATATTTTAAACGAGAACAATCTAAAACTTCCGGAAATTTATTGTGGCCAAATAATAACAGCTCAAGAGCTTGCGATTTAGTTGCTATGTACAATACTACTCTGTATGTTTTAAAATAACAATCCAATTTCCGTGCGGGACCATTTTATACACATACTCGCAGATATTTGTGAGGTCAAGCCCAAATTACTCCCCTGGGAAAGCCCCCTAGGTTACCTCTTCAAAATTGCTTTGCATAACGTATTTGTGTAAGATACAAGAGATTCTCCAAAAAAATTATTCCCCCGTTAAAATAAAAAGAGCCGCACATAATATTTCTTCGTTATTACTTCCCAGCACCAGGGTAGAAAAATTCGAAATTCACGGGGAACATGCAGATTGTCCCTTTATACTTCGTCCATATATAACAGGCGTTCCCAGCAAAAGCGCATCGCACATTGAGGTGGTAAAATAATAGCGTCGTAAAAATAAAAGCACGTGTGGCTCGCATCATACTAAAATCCGTTGACAATATGCATACGTATCGGCACGATCTCGAGTGTAACGGTGCAAACACTACGATTATGAAACTGTCGTGTAACAATTTTCATACGAATTCATCGAGATATCATAGTACTAGTAATTCGACAGTGTAGAGTAATGACGTTCGCGCCAGTTTTAGCAATTTTATAGAGAAATATATTTTTATAACATATTCCATCGCTTTTCTCGTACAATCACAAAATGATACATCGTAAATGCATATATGTAAGTGTCTGACTAGGGTCGTTATAGCTATTATAGTTAATTACTTTATAATACATTACTTTATAATACATGCATATTGCGATAGAGTGTCAGGTTTAAACGTTATTATCTCACAGTTAATTGCTTTATGTCATTTGCGTAATAGGAGACTGTCAGATTTAAACAATTTATGTGAACAACTTATGAAAGCGAGACGCTGCAGTTTATTTACAAAATGTTCCTTTCGCACAAAATAAAGTATACGAAAAGTTATTCATCCGCAACAGTAACGAGGACGCCGAAACCGTTTTTCAGCGGCAGAGTTTCACTTGATATAATGGCAGATCGTTGCTGGGCCAGAGCCACCGTTCAGCGGTTTTATGAGATGTGAAATTAAGCCCCTAACTGCCGTCGGTCATTTTTTACATTCAAAATAGACGCGCTGCGCCCTTTTCAGAAGTTACATATCGACGTAGAAAATCAATATCATTCTGAGAACTCACGACTAGCGTAAACAGCAAAATGTTTTGGTATGTTAAATAGAAACTATCATTCGCGCGCACTGTGTGTGATTGATTTTAGCAAAATAGACACTGCAATTATTGGAACTATTCAATTAAATAAATTTTGTATTTTGGTATGGAGTTATAGACTAAACTCTGTTTGACATAGCAAATTGTAAAAATTATTTTTTTTTTTTATTTTACTTCAACAATATATCTAATATATTCTAAATGATTTTAATAGTTTAATCTTTAAACGTTTAAAATGTGAACACTATTGATAGATATAATATTTTTTCTTTTGTTTTTAAATTTGCTTTTTGAGAAGTTATAAAGATTCGAGTTACTTATGCATCTTTATTACTCAAAAGAGTAATAAAAATTCTCATTAACTCCCTGAATTTCTAAATTATATTAAACTATTCGAAACTAAGAATCGAAGGATAAAAATAATTATTACAAAAATTGAGAATTATAATGTACGAGCAGTTACGTTTTTCGGTTTCGTGCAAGTAGTAAAGGTCAATATCTATAAAATGCGATCTGTTATCTTTTATTCACACTTAAAATTTTTTTCTATTATTATGAATTTTAACGTCGTTATTACTTTTATGAATTTGTTATAACAATAGTATTTTCTAAAGTAAATTTAAATATTCAATGAAAGAGAGCTCTCTCATAATAACGTTTATCTTATATACAAACTACCTAAGACCTATACAACTTTTCTTATTTTCTGACAAATTGGATTTTTATGAGTCTTTACAATAATATTTCTTTTTCTAACACACAATAAATAACTTCTTTTTAATACTACGTAATGAAAAAATATTTAATAAATATTAATAATAATAATATTATTATTAAATATTATTATTATTATTATTGTTGTTGTCTATATTACGGATTTACTAAATTATTCAATAAAATGCTCACAGTCTTAGAATGTGCATATCAAAGAAACGCTGATAGATTGATTCTTGACATATCGTACCTTTGATATGTTAAATTTTCTGTCACTTCTCTCTCGAAAACAGTCAATATCTCCTTCGCATTTCCGTTTTCTTCATTTCGCTAAATTCGCTTCGCCATCATTTTTTGGCTTCTCTTCATTCTTTCACTATTCTCCTTTACGCCCTTATTCATCCCTACTTATGTTCCCTCTTTCATCCCCTCTTGAATTTAGCGAGATCTTCTACATCTTTCTCGCTGCATCCAGCAGATTCGTTTCCTTACCTTAGCTGTTCTTACTGTCTCCCAGCGTCTTCGCTTAATTACCAGCCGTTTAGGTCTTAATTGTTAATTTAGCGCGTTACGTTATTCTTCGCGATGCTCGTTAAAGGTGAAAATGCGGGTCGGTTACGTCGCGAGGCGGGGAAATGAGATTTCTCTTGAGAACCGCGAAACGGAAACGAGAAAAACAGGAACGGAATAACAAAAAAAAAGAAAAACGAGGGTGAAAAGACTGGCGCTTTAGCACGACCATATCGTTAATGGAGCGTTGTAAAATGTATACGGTGGAAGTATAACTACGGATGTCGCGATAAGAATAGCAAAAAGATAGCAGGTTTACTGTTGGATCTTAACAAGTGCTGCGATCCGCGAGTCTTTGACAAACCGTCACGATTATTACGTTTTTGCGCACAAAAAAAGTCACACTTTTCCTCAAATATAGCATTATATTTCAACTAAATTCAATATATCTCATACACCCGATAGAGTTAAAATATTGCGAATAAATCTCTTAAAGTATATATGAAGTAAATATTTAAAATATAATTAAAAATGTGTGTTTATACGTATAATAAACGTACTAATTTATTAAACAGTATCTCTTTCTATACTTTATGAAAACATTTTGAAGCTATTTTCCGCGAAAGCCAAAATTTTCTGCAGTTTCTTTTCTCCTGCACTATTTGCCAAATTGTGTGCTATTTTTAAGAAGATAAAAATCTTTATTTATGTAAAGCTATATATATAAACACACACACACACACACCAAAGAACTAGTTCTCCGCATCGAGGCACCAATAATTCGATCACAATTTTAAAAACTAAATCTACGTTTCTAGTGGAAACTCCACGTCAATGGTCAAGGTCCTCTCTTTAAACCAGGAACATTATTTTCTCTATATATTTCAGGGTCGAGCAGGAACGTAGTTTCTCGCCGTTTCTCCACTTTCTTTCGCCTTCTCCTCTCTCTTTCTCGCTCCTGCTTCGCTTTCTCTTTAGTTTGTCTCTTTTCCACTAATATTCTCTCTTTTTCTCTCGCACAACTCCGAAGATAAATATTTCGGTCACGTAGTACCCATCGTTCTCTCTCAAATGCCGGAGCTTGCAGACTACGCGCTCAGTGCACCGCTCTGAGTGATATTTTGCTATTTAATCCTCTCTCGATGTTCAGCGCGGACTCACGCTCGTCTTCCCTTAGCACGTTTCCCATACTCGGCGCTGTTTCTCTAATTTTCCAAGGGAAGACGTCTCGGTTTGCCGTCATCGGCGGCCCAGACGTCTTCTGCTATATCAAGCGATTCACCTGGCTTCGGGAAGCCATTTCCGACAGTGCAAGCAACGGCGTAACTATCCACCTTCAACCCCACTCTAAATCCGAATGGCGGTAGCAATGGCTCGGTCCACGGGTTACATGACTGACCCATCGACAATTCTTCTTGGACAAGTTCTGGCCTTACCTTCCACTCGTAGCACTCAGGCAACCGTGCCTCTCGCTTTCTTATCCCATTGTTATCTACCGCAATTGTCATTCGTCGCGCGAGCAACTCGCCCGATAGAACGGATTTACTCGTCTTTGCCATTGATATCTAAGAAAAGAAGCGGCTTCTTAACGCTCATCGAAACTATGTGATTAATATCAATCGCCCTGTTCGTGTTTTTTTTTTGTTCCTCTTTATATCGAATTTTATATCGAAGAAACTGAGATTAAGGAATGGCGCCTGTACTGGTAACCACAATATCTGAAGTGAAATTAAGGCTGCGATTTGAGCTTCAAGCTCGAAATCGAGAGCCGAGTTTTATTATAGAAGTTGGTTGGAGATGAGCTAAATTATAATACGTACATGTACGCGTGTGTATATAAGCTCATATTGATCTTTACGCGTTATTTGAATAAAGTCCGTGATGCAAAAGCAGAGCTGCATCCAACTCTTCATCTACTTGTGTATGTACGAGTGTTCCACATTAAAAAGTTACGCTGTTGCGTAGAGATGATAACTTTTTATATCAAAATATAAATCTTATTCTTTCGCATTTTAAAGTTCTTCTTTTATTAGTTTATATTAATATATTTATTATATTAATTATTATGTTAACTACATTGATTGCATATGCTGATAAATTTTTGTCGCTTAAACTTACATAATCTCAAAATAATATAGAGTTTCACGATGAATAAGAGGTTTATGTTCTAATTTATTATAACGTTACATTTTTCAATAACATGATAGTACTAACAGCCTTAGTAGGGCATTAACTATCTAATTTTTCAAAGCTTTTGTAGTTATATTTCTTTGTCAGTTAAGATATATTTTTTATTATGAAATCAACGAAGCGACGAACATTCTCATAAGCCGCCATTCTTTTAACCTTTAAAGGTCGAGACACGGAAAGCAGAAGAGAGAGAGAGAGAGAGAGAGAGAGAGAGAGAGAGAGAGAGAGAGAGAGAGAGAGAGAGAGAGAGAGAGAGTAATTACGCGCGGGGTCGACTATGAGCACCTTAAATTGCTCGGATGCACATCGTGATGAGCGTCGGCCGGGTGCGGGGAACTTTATTAGCAGCGAGTCCTATTTATAAACTAATAGTGATTTATAAACAGCGGCCAAACAATGGCGCGGCGTGACCATGAATCACTGTGGCCCAGTGAAAATCGCGGTGCGCCGCCGCGGGCGAACACGTTAAGTCTTTGCGAAAATTAAAGAGCTTTCGCGAAAATTACGAGGAACATAGAAAACCGCGGCGTAGCAACGTCAAGACTTGCATACCATTTGCAACAAATTACGAAAGGAATGTTGAAGTTTGGACAGTTCCAATTTAGTCCGTGCCGCCTGACACGGCTGTGTGCTTTGGATCTTTTCCACTAGCGTTAAACGTATTGGACAAAACGTATCGTAATTTGCACAGTCAGACAGGCGTTGGTCGTGCACGAATAGTCTGACTAATAGATACAGAAAGCTGAGACAGATAGAATATACAGTGAAAGAGAGATTTTAAAAAAATTATAAGCATACCAAAATAATATAATAATACCAAAATATTTATAATTATTTTATAATAGAAATGTAATTTTCTCTAATTTTTTTCATATTTGTAGTATCAAGAATTAATTTTCTCAAATTTTAATTTTTACATAATAAATTGCGTATCATAACTTTCCTTTTTGTTATTATTATAAGCGTTAATTACATCAGAGAGACAATATCAGCTGAGATTAATTGCAGCATTCTTGTATAACTTGTACTTGTTTGCACCGATTTAAATTTTGCGATACAAATATGTATAAGGAATGATTAAAAACCTATGATAGATACTATTAATTTGATAAATTACCTTTTCTATTAATTAAAATTTGTTACATAGCTTTATGTTGTTAAATATGACACCAAGTTTAAATATAATTTGTCGAAAATATTAAAAACAAAAAATGCATTTTAATTCAAAAGGTGTGTAATGTAGAAAGCGTAATAAAAAGTTTATAGGAGGCTTTGCTATATAACAGCACGTAGAACGACAATACGTTCTTCATATATCTTGCATACATCTATTTGCATTCTGTAGTCTTTCTCCAACGACTCTTTTCCACGCGTAGTGTAGACTCCTTTTCAAGATGCCTTTTTACAGGTTTCCTGTCCTATAATTTTACTTCTGGATCGTAACTTGCATAAAATATTAGCGGGTTGCACGGTGCGACGGAAGTTGCTAAAAACTTCAGTTTGCTTGAAGTTAAATAGAAGAGAAGGTTTTATTATTTCATACTCTTAGAGATTAATACTCAAAAAGCCATTTTTTTATTACGCTTAAACTATCGGCTATTTTTTTAATTCAGTATTACTTATTCTTATTTTATGCTATGGGAAAAAGTAGACTCCATTGATGAAAGGATTCGCATATAAAGTTTGTCAATCTTAATAAAGATCAATGAGTATGTTCGAATTGCGAACAATCCAGCCGCGGCCAATCTTCACCAGTGGACGGTCAAATTTGAGAAGAAGTAGAAAGAGAAAAGGCAAAGACTCGCGCACCACGTTCGTTTCCCATCCCCCTAACTCATCACTTTACTCTTTTTATTCCACGAGATAGATAAACGGCGTTTCGTGTCCCTTGGAATAACCGACTGCGATACTGCGGCATGAAATTGGACGACGCTGTCACAAGAATCGCATTAGTCGTAGCCGGGCGTAGCGTGCTGGAAAGTGCGCACACAAGCTAATTACAGGACAACACGAATGCCTCTAATTACTTTTATTCCAATTCCAACGAAATTTGTTGGAGCGGGATTCCCCGTGGACATGTATATCTATAATGCACCGCTGGTGTATAGACGCGTGCGATGTAAGTGTAAGTTACGTACGCGCGTGTGCGCGCGTACCTAGCAGTGCATGCTTATCGACCATGGCTGTATCGCTATTAAAATTCGCGATCGAGGATAATCTACAAATTGACCGAAATCTCGATGACAAAATAGCGCGACAACGTTTACTGTAAATTCGTGCGTGGACATGCACGGCCGCAGCATGATGAAATTCGATTGCCAACAGATTTCCATCAATCGAATCGATACACTGACTTTGTTAGATTGTAATTTTTTTATTCTTATTAATTCTCCGAATATTGGATACTTTTATTCACTTATAATATTATAAACGTTTTAAATAATATATCAACATAACAGAAAAATTCTTCTAAATAAAGTCTGTATAATGTCGTGGAAACCGATTTGTGTAGTAAAAAGTACTATAACATAATCCGGCACATTCTGTACGCAATAACTTTTGTGATCAATCATGTTATGTAATATGAATATTATAAAATGATAGTCTTCTGTCGGCTGTGATAGATTTATCAAAAGAAGATATAAAATATAAGAGCAAGAAATAATTATAATGTAATGATTTATTATCTTGTTTTTGAAAATTAAGTTTTTCAATTTCTGATGAAAAAAAGGACATCAGGTAAAAAGTTATTTAAAAGGCTATCTGTGTGTGTGAAAATAAAAGTTATTCATCTCTCGTAAGGGGAAGATGGCAGACGTCTTAAACGAAACTGAGATACTGGAAAAGCTGATGCTTGCGCGAAATTGCTTTACTCTTCAGGGACGACAATCCCGTTCGTTTCTTTGGCATGCAATCGAGTCATTCTTGCAGATCGGCACCGATCTACTCTTTCTACTATTAAGTTGTTTGTCCAACGATTTGGATCTATATATTTGCGCAAACAAGATATAGATGGGATCAGTGTTCAAATCAATTATACCTTAGTCCCTCGCGTACCACAATCAATTGATAATGCATAAGACCATACAAATAATACACAAAATCTTCCATGCTGTATAATTATAAATGTGATTTGGCAACATGATAATGAAATTAATGTCTAATATAACATAGAGTTTTGTATGTGTCTTGATCGCGCATATTTTTTCTGATAATATATAAAAACTTAAGTAAATAGAAATCAACAGTTGTTATTCTAGTTCTTGAATTTATATTCAATGGAGATTTGAATATTTTCATATATCTTAATGTGAAAAAGATTTTTCGCTCTTAATTTGCATTTTCAACCGCTGTCTACCTGCAATCGTTCCATTTTATATTTAATTGGCACTTGCTGCGACAAAAGGATAAAAAAAAACGCGGTTCAAAGAGAAGTAAAATTAACGCGTGTCGCTTTAATTTGCCACCAACTTCGTTTTCTTTCACGCCCTGTTACGTGGCAATCACCTCGTTTCGCTTAATGAAATTATTTCAACCGTTGTCATTAACATTATGGCTAACTTCCTCAAATGAGTTTAACGAGTAATTTGATGGAACGATGTTAGCGTGACGTATGAAAAGAAAATCGAATGAGAATATACGGAAGTTTGGCGGGCGAGTAGTGAAAGATCGGCTTTCGTAAGTCTAGCGTTTTTGTAAGTCTGCGGTCGCGTCTACTTCACGTTGGTCAAAGGAAGTTCGCGGCGAGGTTGCTTTTTAGCCGTTCTAGTTTTTCATCACGAGTTCAAAGAAGATATTATGTGAGTAGAAAAAGAACGAGCAAAAGAGAGAAAGAGAAAGAGCACGCGGGTAGTAGTCCATTCCCTTCTATCCCGTTGAACTGGCCCTACCGCTTTCGCGTCACTCCTTTCTTCGGGTGGTATTTGAAAATACCCTTACTCGGAAGCTCGGAGCTCGATAAGTGCAGAGGCTGGAAACTTTGATAGGCGACCATCTAACCACCTTAGCGGGTTGGTAATTCAAACAAAGCTAGCCCCGTAGTGAACCCGCCGGATCCATAAATCGGTAAAACGAGAGCAAAACGCGTAGATTGAAGAAAGTTGGAGGTAATAGATAGGGAGGAGTAGGCGTCCTATGGAATACCAAATGAGTGAGGATAGACGCATCCCAGTCACATATTCTGTACCCAGTGTCTCAACTCTCGACCTTTAATATCCCTCCATCCTCTCATCCGCGAGCCTTCCATTCTCCGTTCGATTTCTAACCGTACCGTACTACGGTATTTCTTCTTCACCAGCCAGCGAGTCGCTCTTCTCCAATATTCTCGAACTACCCAATTCTACTTCGCGAGACCTGCAAAGAATAACTGAATTCGATTCGTCGAAGTGACTGAAACCGGCAACGAAAGAAAAAGGAGTACGATCTTAACAATTTTATCGATGTATCGTTCTCGTAACTCTCTTAGCGATAAGCAAACGTGACAATACCGTAGTCTAAAATTTTTCTATATATAACAGAAGTTTGCTCAGAGCTGCAATGAACCAATCACTGCTTGAAAGAGTAATATTATATTATTGCACCGATGTGATACGATTTCGTCGACTCTTCGACTTTACAGCCGAGAAAATTTGGATGAGATTTCCGTCGAGTTCAGTGGGATAGAATCTTATCGAGCTCGCGAAGACAGTTTCCAGCGAACCTTAAGAACTCTGGAACTAATAGCTGTGAGGACTTAAGAGGAAAGCTAGACGAATGAACGAAGTCGCGAAAAGTTTCGGATGGTTGTCAAAGTTCGTCACGAAGTCGAACGATGAACAGGAAATGCTATGTCTAATTGAGGAACGGTAAGAAAACGATTGTGGTGGATAACCCTGACCTCATTTTATCTTCGTTTTATACCGTGATACATTTTATAAATTTATTGCAGCAAACATTATATAATAATTAACGCAAATGCACTTGTATCATGTTGTAATCAGATAACATTACAGTTTTCACACTTCTCTGTGCATATATCAATGCGACAGAAGAAACCGTATATATACTATTAATATTAGAACTTATAACTGTGTATTGACAATATTGAATTTACTCCTCTTATGCTTCTTTATTGCAGATTCTATAGAACCATCTCGTATAACGCATTATATAGACAAATTCGATAAATTTAATTAGAAAATATCAACTGTATTCATTTCTGATTATACTATCGAAAATCAACATTATTGCAATATAATACGTATTTATGTTGCATATAAAAAAATAAAATAGTAATTTAGTGTTATTTGATAGTGTTATTTGTGTGATATTCTCGTGTGATTTTTTATTTACTTGTGCAATGCAGGAGAAATAAAATTTTATGCGTATAATACGCATCTTTTTTTGCTATAAAAGTTCAACTATACAAAAGAAAAATATCGTTTATCAATTGATTTTTCGGGACTCTTAACTTTATTATCGTTGTACCAGTATAACGATAACACTGAAGACTTGAATCACCACTGGTCACATAAACATAAAAAAATAAAAATTGATACTACACTATGCCCTTGCGAGAATGCACATAGCACTGAGCACCATGTAGACTATCAGCCGACGCATCGGACGCACCAGCTGCACTCACGTGCTCGTTTCATAAATTCTCGTTGGCGTAATTTGACTCACTGCATTTCGGAATTCTTTTATTACATCGTCAGCTCAAAAGCACTCCGCACAGATGCGCGTCTGATTTTTTACGAGATAGCGTGTCATATATCTGCCATACCTCTTAATTATTATCAAAAATAGGATCTGTTAGAAAGAGGAATAAAACGAAAACATGCCATATCTCAATCTTTATCTTCATTTAATTTCAATTTATTGCAATATTCCGGATAAAAATTATTTAATGCTCAGATAAATGTAGTCAAATTGATGCAAATAATATTAAGTTTCAGTAAGCTATTTATTCCTTCCCTTTCTTTCTTTAAATTTTTTTCTCAAAATTGTATAAAATCTCTATTCCTTAAAATAATTACATATTTTATTAATATTGTGTAGATTCTATTACTTATGTAGCATTTAAATGGCATAATACGGATATAAATTACCTTTTCCGACGCTATTGAGTGGTGCATCACTTCGTGATTCGATTGCAGTAGCAGTATAAAAAATATTTGCTTTCGTCCTAGATGGAAACATATCGCGGTAAGCTCTGCGGCGAGTGATACTCGACGTTGGGTCATTAAGAGTTAAGTAGGTAAAGGATATATCCATAGCGCGGTAGTAACTTCATATTACGTCGCCAATCTTTTTAATGCTGTAACGGACGCGAAACGGTCACGAGAGGGAGCGTGATTTCCAACCGAACGACTATGTACGGCGCGGAATGTAATCAACCTTTACTAATCCGTGAAACAATGCAATAATGAAACTCAAATATTTTAAAACTCCGCTACCGCCGCCGGCCGGAGAAAGCCAACGCGAATACGCTGTAACGCGTTTGGGGATGGGCGCAACGTGCATAGTAAATGGATCGACCAATATTTGCGGGCTTTTGGCAAACAATCAAACAAACAGAACCTGGACGCCATGTTCGAACTAAATGTTAGTTAGCGCAAGTCAGGTGTGTGTCATTTCCATTAGTGGTGGTCGTGATTGTGCGGCTGTAACGTGCGCCATCCCTTGTTTTAGTCTCCGAACATACATTATCCCGTTATATACTTAACATACTGAGCTACAAATCTGTGTGTGTGTGTGTGTGTGTGTGTGTGTGTGTGTGTGTGTGTACGATGTATCTACGTCTTGAGCACAACTTTCACGATTATTGCTTTTTACGTGAGCCACATCACTAACCTCATTTACATTTCTGCACTTACAACGCAACAAATATTTAATGAACATTTAATAGTCGTTTATATCATATGCCATATGCTGTACATATCAAGTCATTCTTTGTAGTTCGACTAAATCGAAGTACTTGTTATTTGCGCTTATTAAGCATAGCTGGCTGTGCAATAATTATATATATATTTTTTTTTTCCTTAAATAATGATAAATTTTTGTTATGTCTATTTCTTATTATATTTGTTTCGAATATAATTTTATTAATTAAAATATCTTTTTATATATACTCTGTACATGGAAAAATTAATCTACTTCATAAATTTGATGAAAGACGTCTACAAATTTAGCATGTCGCAAAGCAATTATTCGTTTCAAATAAAATATGGAACGAGAAGCAACATAAATTTTTTAATAAATTGTAGATAAAGTCTTTTATACGAAAGCAATTTCGACCATCAGAAATGAAATTCCTTCCTCATTACGCGCAACCAAAGCCATAGCCTGGCCATATTTTTCTTCCGTGCGGTGTAATCCGTCCGACAGATTGAATCGTCACGGACGAGGTGGATGCAGCTATGTGGAGAAACCTGGGAACGACTTTGATAAAGTTATCGCGCGCCGTCCGACAACACGCCGCGTCAAGAAGGAAACTACCGACAGCGAGTGTCTCTCGTCAGAAAGTTTATATCGGCAACATTCGGACACGCGGTCGTCGCGGTTTCCGGATTCCGTTCAAAGCTGATGAACACTGTCCGCGTTATGGGGTTGTAAAGAGCAGCGTTCCCCGGGGTGGTACTCTCGTTTCGCGTATTTACGAGAAGCACACAAGGTTCGCGCCGCTGCCGTCCCCTCCTCCGTTTCACGTAACTCATCGTCCGGTGACCCATATCCAACTAATTTTCAGATAATTAATATTTCAGTCGCGGCTTTGTTACGCGCGAGTTAATTTCGATTTGGCCACGTTTCAGTTTCCCGCAGTTTCTCCTCTGCGACCACCCCGACTCGTCCCCTGCCGTGCCGATTCGTGCTCTCTCTCTCTCTCTCTCTCTCTCTCTCTCTCTCTCTCTCTCTCTCTCTCTCTCTCTCTCTCTCTTTCTCTCTCCATTTCTCTGCCCGTTTCACCCTATATACCAACCCCTCATCACCACCGTTACGCCGCGGCTCTCTCATGACGCCCCTACCCTTTTCCTCGGTTAAGCCCTTTCCCGTGAAAAGCGCCGTCCAACCAACCGTGCGCATTCGTACGCGAAGTGCGTGCATAATTTATTTTCAGCATGCTTTAAAGCTCCGGGCATACACCGAAACGACCGTCCTGAAACGGCTCGCTGGCCAACAGTCTTGAAATCCTACAGTATCAGTATTGCGTATCGCTTGTTGTGTCTTTATTCGCGCGATACGACAAAGGGAGAATAACAATTTTGCATCTTAACGCGAATCGACCAACGCGTTATTACGCGGGTAGGATGGCTATTATGCTCTCTCGCGGATTTTCCCCGTACTGGGATTAAATAAATGAGGGACGAAATGTTCACGTTGCGATCGGAAATCCGCGCACAAAGCTGATCTTTTAATGGTTCGATTTAATCGCTATAATGCATTGTAAATGATTTTAGGATAATATTCTGGCAGATATACTTGTACGATATGTACAACATTGTACCATATATGCAACGTTAACAATATATTGTAATTTACGATATGGTTTCGTATTTGCAAGAGAGAGTGATGGATATGAAGAATATATATAATTTAGCGTAGGAAAGTGAATATGAGATAGGGGAAAGAATGTTAAATAAATGTTAATCTTTATTAATATATTAAATAATATAGTAATAACTTAATATTAAATAAGTAAAGTAGTACGAATAAAAATAAAGACAAAATTAAATAAATAGGTAATTTAATTTAAAATATGACTTTATTAATTTATGTGTCTACAAGAGGAGAAATATTGTTGCGTATTTTTTTATATATACATATATATACATATATATATATATATATATATATATATTACCGAAATATGCGTCATTAATATTACAATGATAAACTCATTAACGTGATTAAACCAACAAACTTTAATATCAGTTGAGCTTTTCGTTAACGTAGTGCAAATATCATAGCCAAAAAATCGCTGCTCAATGTTATACACGACTATCGCATGTTTATATCCTTCTCTGTACTCACTCCTCTTTGTTATATGTTTTGCAAAATATAATATACGCGCGGAATATTTGCGAGAGTAAAATGTTTTTTCCTGTCTGTTAGACTGTGCTCCAACTGTGTTGTTTCATAAAATATCAGATTTCTTCTGTACATTACCCAAATGTATATTTACGTTTATAATCCTACCATCTTTTGGGCATTTAACCATTGCAAAATTTACAAAAACACAAACGGTAAAGTTTTAAAAAACATTTATCGTGTGTTCTCATCATAAACGCCTATTGGATGCCATTTGCATATAAAACATCAAATGGAAACAGTTATTTACCAGTAATAGCAGAGAAAATATCGTGAAAAAAATGCGTAATTACGCGAAATACGCTTGTTTATAATAGAACTGACGTTATAAAAAAATATTTTTCTCTAAAGTAAAACAAATTACAAAGTAAATATCCTATAGGGAGTCGAGTAAATATAATAGCAAAATTAAAAGTCAGAAATTGGAAAACAGAAGATAATCTTAATACACATTTAATAGAACATACATTCGATAAACGTTTCAAAAATATTTTTTATCAAACAATATAATAACGAGTAATTTAGTAACATTCAAGAATTGTTAATTATATGTTTAAGCATACATATATTTGGAAAAATAATTTTTCCTACATCAGACTAATTGATAGCTATATTGTGTGGGAATTTGCTAACATCATTGTATCTTATTTATTATTTTAACATGACTAGTGGAAATGCAAACACGAAATCGCAGTTAACAATCACGTTTTATATCCATTATGTGTATAAAAGTAATGCCATTTTGACTTACACACAAAAGAGACTTCCGTTCTCGGATTCTTAAATGCGTATATTAAAAATCAAATTAACAATTTATTTAAAAAATATATTCAATTAAATTTATCCAAATCAATAAACAACAATTTGAATAACTATATTATCGAAGAGAACCTATAGCTTTTAAAAAGATGCTCATTAAATATTTTTATTTTTACTAAAAATAAAACTTGGAATAAAAGAAAATAAAAGACTGTGCATGTGTAATTCTGTATCAAAATTTTAAGACATAGGAATTGATCTCTCTACAAAAATTTTTACTATTCGTCCTAGATTTGCAAATGTTTCTGTGGCAGAGATTTACATTCAAGAACTGACTGAAGAATATTTCTACTGAAAAAGACGAAAAACAGTTTCGAGGAACAATACATTCTCTTACTAAACTGGGCGCAAATTCATTCCTTTCTAATATCACGGAAATCACGTTCATCTTACCAAAATATTCAGAGAATAGCTCGCCGTAGAGTGAGACTGTGCTCGCCGGGGGTTGATAGTTCAGGATTGGGTTGGGAGTCTTCGCGTCACCAGGAAATGGCGACCGTTTCCTCCCTACCGTCCCTCTTCCCGCTGAGGGTTTAACTATACAGTGTCTCTCAACCTTACTCTCCTCTTTTTCTTAAAAAGAACATTTGAACGATAAAACTAGATCTCTTCTAATTTTTTTCTTATACCCACTTATCGTTGTCATGATGAAATAATGAATATAAATTTTGTTAATATTGATTTTAATAAATTGAAAGAAAATTGAGCCTATTTTTTATTTATTCATTATATTTTACTTATCTTAGCCTCATATTAAAATTATTTAATATTTTATTTGCCAGTTCTTTTTTTTAAAAAGCTTACAATTAGTGTTATTTTATATAATAAATAAAATATTTTAAATTCTTTTATATAAAACATTTGTTGTATATATATATTTTTAATATTAATTAAAATATTATGAAAAAATATTATCATTAATTTTAAATTAAATCTATCATTATAATTAATCTCTCATTACAATTTCTGATAACTAATCTTTATTCACACATTGGACATACGACGCGCGCAATAAAAATAAATGATAATGACTTGGAAGATGATTTCTAGATGTTATTATAGCCATTTAGTTCAAAAATAATATAAATTTGGAAGTTACTTAATGGTATGCTGATATAAATAGATGTGATGAAGCAGAAAGGGAGAAAGAGTTAGCGAGATTTTTTAAAGTCCAGTTTCAATATAAATGTCTAGATATCAGACAAAATAAACTGCTCATTTATAACTTGTCTACAGATTCGTACAAAGCACACATATCTCATCTGATACTGTTTTCGCGTTCTCAAATACACGCGCTACCACCTGCTTTTCGAGCTAGCGAGAGACATTATGAGAAGCGAGATAGACGCGTACAGCTATGAATAAATCCGAATGTATGACACCTATAGATACGCCGAACATATCATGCATGTATACCGCGGCTAGGGCGTTCGCTTCTTTACTCGCGTCGATATTGCATATCGGAGCACAATTTCTCAGATCATTACATCTCAGCGGTGAGAGAGGAAAGGGACGGGGTGCGAGTTAAATCATGCAACCTCCACCCGTCACCAGAATTCCCTTCGTGATTTTTCCGTGTCGCTGATGCCGGCGCGACCGCACCACCGAAGGGACGTACAAAAAGGCAATCCTGTCAGGACGGCTACGTGTCGCTGAATTTAAACGTCTGCTTAGTGAGCGTCGTGCATTGTTGCAGCCGCATTCGGATCAACATGTTCTGTGTACCGTGCACACCGATACACAATTAGCAGTATTGACGCGTTCGTCGTGTATGCGAAGTCTTGCATACGCATTCCTATGAATTTCCTATTTGTATACATAGCATTAGCACGTGATATCGAAATGATAGTACGGCCATTTAATTTGACTTATGCATGATTTGGTGAAAAATGCTGATAATAAAATATAGATGCAATCTAACGGGACACACATAATGATATGTCTACTATGTAAAATATATGTCTATTAAAATAATAAATATACCATTTTTTTTTCTTACTATAATATTAAATTCACGGTGACTTTCTAATTATTACGGGAATTAATATCGGTATCTAAGTGAAATTTTATACATTTAACAACATATGTCAAGCTACAACATTATATTCTTGCCTATATATTTGTTACTTCTAAACATATATTCTCCTGGTGACTTGCGAAGACAACTTTATTGAGAGCTATAGGAAGTGGTCGTCCTACTTCAGTTTCTTCTATATACTGTCAGATACTATTTCGTATAAAATGTTCTTCGTAAAACAACATCCAGCGAAACCTATCTAACTCCGTGTATTTACGACCATCCGATCCACACTGTTTTTATTGAAATGTATCACCCATTGTGGTAACGGGTGATACGGACTTTGCTCGTGATCGTTACCACTAAAAAGGGATGGAGCAAAAGAGAAAGAGAGAGAGAGAGAGAGAGAGAGAGAGAGAGAGGAAGAAAGAGCCAGTGTAAGATTGGATTTCACGTTTGGTTCGAATACGTACCAGTCGAGAAAAATCGTGAGCCACCGTTCCGTCTTACTCAGCAGACATCTCGAGCATTCGCTTCGGAAGGATACATTGGTAGGTACCTTGGTAGAGTATAGGTGGGCATTATCGAGGAGGGAGACCGATCGAACCGTTCGAATCGAATTTTGAAGAAACGACCAAACGCGCTTCAATGACGCGAAAACCGTGCACTATGACAAACACGGGACGTAAGGTGGAAAAGCCGGTGGAAAGATGAATCTGTAAAATGAGGGCAAGCTTATCAAATCGTCGAGGACAATGGTTCCGTGTCGTGCCGACGACCACATGTGTAAGTCGAATATAAAATAATCGCTTATATTAAATAAAATCACAAAAAAAAAAAAAATCAAAAATATAACACATAAAACAGCGTATATCTACTAAATTAACAAAATAAACTTTACTGGAAATTGTATGAAATATGCTAAATGTTGTCCAGAAACGCAAAGTTATTTCAACAGAAGAAATATAATGCTTTGTTTGCAAGGCTTCCCCGATATAAAGTCGAAAAATGGCATTAAAGAGAAAATTATTATGCACGCGAAAGGGTGCAAAAAAAATGTTATCAATATGTTATCAACTTTCCAAAAACAATTATATAATCGTAAATCGATAATTGTTACCGGTATGCATGAATCTGTATGCATGAATCTGTATGCATGAATCTGCATCGGGAAACGAGAGCCAAGAATGATGGTCAACGAAGTCTATAACAGAGTAAGCGATGCGAGAGAACGACAGGAGAACAGGTAAGAGTTGAGTTTGTCGAAATCAGACTAACTTAGCTTAGCGTCGACTTCCAGGAACATTGGCTTCACCGATGGAACAGCCAATACCCGACGGGTTGCTGGCTCCTGATTTCGTTGGCTGCTGCGAGCCGCCTACGAAGCCCCCAATAAGCCGAAAGATGAGAGCAAATATTGGCGGCCGGCGAAGTAGGACGGGGGGTTTGTTCAGGCTGATGCAAAAAACGTCGTCGGGAAGATAAGGAAAAACTCATGGAAAAACCGAATCGCTTAGCTCGTATTAGGAAGGACAAAGAACTGATACGGGGCGAGCATGAGCGAGGGGGTAAGAAAGGCAGGCGAAACGAGGGTGGGATAGAGAATGCTGGTGACGCGAAAGAAGTTGAAGGACCGTCGGTGAAGCCAATGGAAGTGGCAGGAGGTTTCTCTCCTGGGATAAAGAGGACTAGATAGGAGAAAGGAAAAGACTGTGGTTGTAAAAAAAAGAGAGACTGAGTGAGTGAGCGAGGAAGGTGTGCGGCGATATCAGAGGAAAAGAGAACGAGATAGTGATAAAGGGGTGAGAAGAGAAGGGCCGGGAGGGGGAGGGGGAGTCAGGACAAACGGATAAGTAGGAGAGATGAAGGCGTCGAGTGCGCTTATTTGTCTTGACACGAATTTATTTTCCCGTCTGAAGGAACCCGGAATGACGTCGCCGTCTCTTGCGCGCGTCCCGTGGGATACTTATTCCACTTTGTTATGTCACAAGGTCCCATGGTGATGAAGAAGACACATCATCTTGATGCGAGAAGTAGGCAATCTGCAATCTTTGAGCTTTTGTCGTGATAAATGTTCGATGTTATTTAACATTGCATTGAATACTTTGTTGCATTTACAGTAAACAGCTAATGATTTCCTTTACCTCTTGCAGTAAATTTAATAACATTAATTTAGTGAATAAGATGTCATTATATATATACTTGATATTATACCATTAACATTGTCCATTATTGACATATAAATGGAAACAATGGTTTAATAATATTGTAAATTTAATACCAATAATAATAATACTTGACTGTGCAATTCTTCGATTATAAAATATATGATGCATTTACATTTATTTTTTATATAACAAATGTTGTGTCTTGTAAGACATTTATTGGCCCATCCACATAGATCTAGATTTCCGACAGCCATCGTGTTACGTGATTTTTCTTGTAAGCAACTCGACGGAGACAGATCGCCACCGTAATTGATGAAACGATGGCAAACAGCGTCGAAAAAGAATTGTGACACACACGGTTAGCAATCCGTCTTACAATTTCACGAGCAACTTGCGCATTTACGCTTAAGTAACGTATCTGGCATGTAATGTTAAAGTGTTCGCTGTGGACTTGTCTCAGAGAACCGAGAAATATAGCAAGTGAACACGTTCGTTTTACTCGATAAATATATTCATGTCCTAGTTATCGCGATTTATCATAATGCTGGGAAACTGATCGTATGAAAGATATATTAAGATGGCCAGACTTTGAGCTTTCGCAAAGTTGTACTCCGTTCTGAATGAAAGCCTATAAGGTAAGGTCACCATACCGATAAGGTGACCACGTGTTTCACATTTTTGCTGTAAGCGAAAATGTACGAGCTTCGGCAAAAGTGGTACTACTTCAAACGAACTGCCTAAAGATAACCTGGCTCTCTTTGCCCGCGGCGCACACGTACTAGCAGTACACGACAGCAAGACGAAGCGTATTTCTCAGATTTTGCAATCCCGTAGTACACCTGCTAAAATCTCCGAAGCGCGCGTTTCCGACGTAACTCGGCACGCGTACTTTTCTGTGTTTTAATAAGCCGAGCTTTAAAAACTGTTCACGACTGTCAACAAAAATAAAAAACTTTTACGAGTAACAACTTTTTGCACTTATGTAATTAATGAGCTTTCTGATAATACTGTAAATCATATCATTGCTTCATGTATACTTCAGAAATTAGAAATCTAAAAAATCCTAGTCAATAATTATATCAAATATTATATTTAATACTCTAGGAATATTAATCAATCAAATTAATGTAGAAATCGAGAGAAATCTGGATAATAAGTATAATGAAAAAAGAGTTTGCCATAATAAAAACAGATTTTTTTCATCTATTATTGAATAGGAAAGATCACCGTGCAACACAATTATTATATTTCAACATTATATACAATATAACAACAGAAAATAAAAACATTATATAATCAACAGAAAACAAAAAATTTAGGAAATGTGATTGGATTTTTAATAATGGATTAATTATTATTCGTACCCCTGAGAAGCGAATGCATATAGTATTTTTGCTTGTTAGTATCACAATTGTTTTCCTCACGAACCGTCTATTGATTATCGTATGTACGTCTAAAGCTTAGTGATCACATGTCATCTGCACATTAATGCAAACGATAGAATACATCGCATATGTATTATGCACATATTCTTGATATTAAGCCATATACTATCATATAAAAAATAATAAACAATTAGATATGTTTTTAGATATTTAACTAAAACTTATATTTGTTTCAAATTTATTTTGTAAAAACAGCTTTTCATTAGATAAATTTAATAAAGACAATAGCATTTTCTTTCCTAATACATAGTTTACATATTAAAAACATTTAACACAGCTGAAAAAAAATCAACTTTGCCAAATTTTTGTTTTTAATATATAAACTATGTATTAGAAAAAAAAAATGCTGTTGTACTTATTAGATTTATTTAATGAGATAAATGTATATATGATATTAATGTATACATATATGTATATATGTATATATATATATATATATATATATATATATGTTGTGTTCTAAAATATAAAATATTAAATGCAAATGAGATGAGAGCTCTTGCGGCTTATATCGACGTAAAATAGCGTGATACTATCATATACTATAAAATATGTAATAGTATATATTTACATATTTAATATGGAAGGATCGAGAAACGACATCAAAATTCCATCGTCGTGCGCATAATATACGATTATCCTTGCTATGATCGATGCTTTCAAAATCGAAATCCATTCGTGTGGTTACGTCGCTCGAAGATCGAAGGTCTCCTCCATATTCGGCAAACACTCGAACCCTGACCGAGAGCTCGCGTTTTCTTAGTTACGGCTTATCCGTAATCGTGACTTCATCAGATCTGAGTACGTGAGTTTCGAGCGATGTGTGATTACTTGTCGGGCTGAAAACATTCATGCTAGAACGGATCACATAGAAAAGTACTATTGTCTGCACTTTTACGAAAATAGTGAAGTAAAATGCCAAGCGGAGAAGAAAATTTGGCACTACTATCTGTCAGCAGTGAGACTACAGCAAGAAAGATCGATGAATGCAAGAAAAAGAGCAGACGGTTAGAATGTGAGTATATGAGAAAACGTCGAAGATACAAAAATATAATATTTTTTTTATATATAGTTACTTATATTCCAAATAAACCGTGTAGTGTTATAGATGTCATAGGGCATAAATCTGACATATATGTACATATGTGTCGGTCAGATTCTCTATATATCTAAATCATTTCTAAAATTTATCTTAGCATGGAATTATTTTTAAAACATATTAATATAAATATATTATGCTTGTAATAAATCGGAAAGTATTGGCGCGTAATTACTGTTCTTTGATCAAATTATATTGCAACATTATTCTCTCTTCCGCATTCTGAGCACTTAAGATGCATTATTTACGAAGCTTTCTTCACTTTTATTTGTTCGCAATATCTACGAGCGAAACAATGCACACCAAGGCGAGAATGGAAAAGACGTCGAAAACGATAAAAAGAACGGAACTCGATCGCATCAAAGATAAAAATCGTGTTTGCAGTTGATATGGGTCGATGCGGTGGATGGGGTTAATCTCCCAATTAAATCTTTGTTGTACTTTCGGATGCGCGAAGTTCTTCTTGCACTGAGCCGCCATCGACCTCCATAGGATTTTCCGGTGAAACGGAGGTAAGCTTGTAAACTGTATGATTTGTGGCTCGCGGCGTGTCTGATATTTGAGCACAATCGCTCTCATCTCTATAGAAATTTCATGTTTCAATTACCTTTTATACGTTGTGCTTTATTATCTATGATTGGGCGTTGTATAAATTATCGTTTGAAAGCCATTCAATAGTCGACAAAATTGTTTTTTTCGACGAACTAGGTTTTCAACGAAATAAGTGTTTGCTGCATATATTGAAAAAAATAGAATAACTAACATTAAATTAAAAATAATATAACTGTGTTAAAAAATTACATAATCCGTACATTAAATTAACTCAAGCTTTTATTTTATATTTATAAAAAGTTATCTTCTAGTTTTAATTAAAAATTAGTAATATTTTATAATAAATGAGTTTATTATAGAAATATCACGCAAAAGTGTACTAAATTACATGCAAGAATTATAATTCTCATTTTCATTATTAAAACATTAAAAAGCCACGAGATGTGTCTTGTAAGATCTCAATGAACTACATCAATTATGATTCACGATATACGTAGGATTGTTTAATAATCTCAAACACTTATTGTTAAAAGCCTTAATTAATTTTTGTTTTTTCGATAAGAAAAAAATTTTAATTAGACTATTTTTGTTTAATTAGACATCTCTCATAATTTTTTTAGCAATGTAATTATTATTATTTTTTGATTATTATACATCCTCGCATATATAAATGCAAATTTCATTTTGTTGTGTAAAAAGCTCGAATATCAGGAATATGTTGAGCCCTACATGTCAAGTTAGTGATGCATAAATGTTTTCCGCAGATGTCCAGTTATTGGACGTTTCGTATTGTCGCATCGTTTCATTAAAATTACATACAGTTTGCTGCCCACAAGTGCACAATTAAATGCGAATCACACATTTGTTTTCATACATACATCCTGCTGTAACATCGGGTCGACTCCAAAATCACCAAGCACGATGGCTTTTTTAGCGCTTCTTTTGCGAAGACGTGCGACACGTTCATCTAACGGCTGTATTCGGCTTGTTATTTATCACCATTTATTTCATTATTACGGTTTATTGAGTTTTCCTCAGTTGTGTTAATGAAATTGTGACGATCAACGCATCCGGGGCATTTAATTACCATTCTCGCAGATTTGCTCGTGTATTTATGGCGGCGGTATTATTAAATTTTAGAGTTTCTTCTTTCATTAATAAGTAGGTCAAGAAGTCCATTCGAATCAAAAAGTTTACTAAGCATCCACAGCTGCTTTAGTAAAGCTTTGTTCGCGTTTCACTTAACAGCATAAATTTGGATAGTCCAAATTTAACACATTCTTTATTCCCGCACACTTTCTTAGAATTAAACTGTGCGATGGATTGATAATCCTTATATATTATGTTGTTATAAAGATAAATCAATATATTTTAAAGATAAACGAAGAAGAAATGCATTGGTAAAAAATAGTATTTTTCTATTAAAGGAAATCAGTATCATAATATCGTCTTTTTTAAGTCACTTTCAAAGATTCAAACTTTTAATCATCTTATAAATATCAATAATCGTTACAGAGATCTACAAAATTAATATACAATAAGATGTATAACGTGAAATGTGTAATATTTATATTTATGATTTATCCTGAAATAAGCGGTAGGCATTTTGACACTAGTTAAATAGCGATACTGTACGAGGAAGCCGTGAAAAGCGCATACCCGCGTCTTATAACGCTTGCATTGATCGGGCCAGAACGCTTACGGCGCAGCTTACAGGGAAATCGCATTAAGTTTAGCCGCGACGCAATTCATAATTCCATTATTAACCCTCGCGAAAGCGGAGCGCCGATGGGTCGCTTTGTTCGGCTTTAAACGAGCGGTTTTACGTTATATCCGGCAGCTTCCTAAGCTGGAGCCGAGCCCGAGGCAGGAACGGCAAGCGCTCGCTCCTGAAAGATCACAAAATCTTCGTTAACTTTAGTAACTGTATATATATATACATATATATATATATATGTATATATCTAAGACTTCAACAGAACCTCGTCACTTGCGAGAAATAATCATCTCTCCTTACGATACTGAGAAATTGACTTGAAGTTTTTATTTCATCTTATCCGTTATACAAATTCGTTGAGCGGATAATATTTGGGGGAAAATCATAATCTATTTATTCAGTTGGTTTATTCATGATTTATTTATGATATATCCACTATTACGAATCTTAAAGTATTGATTGCCAAAAATACATATTATATATGCGTCTTGTCAAATAATAAACTTATGTGAGAGATTACAGATAGCGGATGTAGTATTTATTAAGCCGTAATATTATTTTAATACATAACAATTATGACGATATCTTTATGATGTTATGAAGATTAAATTATATTACGTTATGACCACGTTTATGATTTAGATGCGTGAGCCTCTATAACAGAAACCGCTATTTTTGTATCGACTGATACTCCCACGCTATATGATATTATCGAGAGCGTATAATATTAGAAGGCAAAATCTCTCAACTTATATTTGATATTATGGATAATGCCGCTTCTTACACATTTACGTATAAACAAACGTGTATATTTTTCGAATAAAAAATTTCGCATTCCAACGCGCGAAGTTTTGCGGATGTTATTACTGCAACGCGAGCTTGCTTTGTTTTGGGTCATTACTTTTACACGACTATCCTCAAATCGTAGACTCGCTTGAGTGTGAAATAATGAACGAATTATTCTTATTGCCAACGATTAACGACAATTACCAAGATGATATTTGCGTCACATTTATAAACGAGAAGTGTTTTCATAATCTCCAACATTATTAAATCTTCGAGTACGAGAAGTTTATCCAATGTTTTAGTCATAATTATTATAAAGAGTTTGGAAGATCTTAGCTTAATAAATTTCAGATAATTCTTTGATAAAATGGAATTAGATGGTGTTGTCGAGTATATGCACTTTATTTTCATAATCTATCGATTAAGGGATACATTTAATACAAATTGATTACACATTCGAGCTTAATGATAGAGTAAATAAGTGTTATGAATCTTTAAATAAATATCGATTTTAAGCTTGCAATGTAACATGCAGGTGCGATATAACAACTAAAATTTGAGTCCAACAATGGTTCTCTCTCATAGTGTATCGATTAATAAACGTTGTAATTAAGATAATATGAATAT
This sequence comes from Lasius fuliginosus, assembly GCA_949152495.1. Classification (NCBI taxonomy): domain Eukaryota; kingdom Metazoa; phylum Arthropoda; class Insecta; order Hymenoptera; family Formicidae; genus Lasius; species Lasius fuliginosus. The sequence continues at coordinate 13,101,999 of OX424444.1, forward strand.
TCATACATGTATTATAATTGTTGGAATAACATACAACGATATTATCCAATGCTTATATTATAATAATGGCCTTTCTATATTTGCACATGTATGGATCGATAAACTATTGAAGCTTTAAAGGATGAAAAATGATATTTGAATAATGCTTAGCGATAGCGATAATAATGTTAAAAGATGAAAAAACAAATAGCGCGTCTATTGTATCTTTTACATATTTTTATAAAACTATCTTGATTTTTTGCTCTTTTATTCAAATAGACAAATTTTATCGACACTTGTAACTTATCAAATATACGTGTAATTACTTGTCAAATAGATGTGTATAGATAAGATCGACGATTATTTATTTAAGGATGAAAATACCACGTATAGCATTTAATGAATTTCTGTGATATAATGCTGTAGCTTGTTAAGATTTAGCAATTATGTGTTTTTTATCACATCAAGTGTACAGAGACCACCAATATAAACGAGATATTATCACTCTTCAATCATTTATCTTAAATGTGTAAAAATGAATTGTTTATTATTCTCTCTACCGCATTGTTTAGCCAATTGCAAATAAGACTATCATATTTCTAACATAAATTTGAGAACGGGGCACATCAGAGATTATTAATGAATCACGCGTCAACATTCGATGGGCAAAAGCACAAATCAGATTATACAAAATTATCTAAATTGAAGGCATATTCGAGCAAATCGACATACACATATACATACACACACACTCTCTCTCTCTCTCTCTCTCTCTCTCTCTCTCTCTCTCTCTCTCTTTGTGTATGTGTGTTTCTCTTTGTGTATGTGTGTTTCTCTTTCTATCTTCCTCACCACGCGTTCCATTTTTTCCCCTCGGTAAATCCATCAATCTGAAATGCAGACGGATGGCGCGCTTGACCGGCGAAAGGATAAAAGGAGCGATGGGGGGGAATGAACCACCGGTGGCTGCAGCCGGGTTGTCGGGTGGGTAATGCTGCGTTTGCAGGTAGGAAAAGCGAGTAGGAGACCACCATGTGGCGAGCAAGCAAGCAAGCAGGCAGGCAGGCAAGCTTTCACTATAGAATGCATTGAATCGCACCGAACTAAAAACAGCTTTCTGAATGTTTTATATACGAGATTACACACACACACACACACACACACACACACACACACGTACACGACCGTGACTTTCCCCGGTTCTCTCCTCCTACCTTACCGCCGTAACCTACGTACGCAATCCCCTTGCGTTATCAAACTCCTAGTTTTATGGCGGCGGGGGCTCTTCTCCTCTCTACCCTTAACATTCTCGTGCGCTCGACGTCTTTTCGTATCCCTCATACTCGCTTCACATCTCGATTCTTTCTCCGCCCAAGGTGTTAGTAGTTTTTCATCGCTTTTCACACTTGCAAAACTTTGCATTTCACTATTTTACCATGTGTGCGTTTTTGTGTTATTCAATTGCAATACCCTGCATGTTGCAACGTCGAACATCGCTATTAGACAGATAACAAAAGATAGGTATATTTTTGTAAATAATTTCGTTTACATGTCTACAAGAACTATTCATTCAGAAAGACATCTAAATCTAAAAAACTATGTTATTATTATTTTTACACGTCGTTTTCTTTTTTGCCGCGTATACAATAACTGTAGCATCTAAATATCACTTTCAAAGATGCGCAAGAGTAAAGCGACAAAGACGAGATGAATTATATACACAGACAGAGCGCTGATGCTCTAAATATTTAAACTTGCATTGTTTATTTTAAATTTCATTCAGCGTCGCTACTCGCCGTCTTCACTGCACGCGCGTACATCTCTGTCTTTCTCATTCCTTCCTCTATCTTATTACCGTTCCAGCTGCCTCCTCTCATCTACCTATCTACCTACTCTCCTTCGTTCTCTGTACCTCATACCACCTGGCACGTTGAAAGTTTCGTACTGCGCAGTTTGTCGCCGACCCCCGTAGCTTAGGCTGGCAGGTGCGCCCGCCTGGTAGGTATGGACCGCGGCTCCCTTGCGATTAATGGAAAACGACATAAGCTCCGCTGATTCCGCCGTCCTTGCCGCTAATGACCTCGAACTCCATCAGAAAGAGGAAGAGGAGAAAGGTGGGGTGGTGGCGGCGAGATCTTCGTTTCACTCATTAACGGCAAATCCGCCGCGCGCAGATAGAGTACGATACGAAACTCGCGTGAAACGAGATTCCGACAGAGAAAAAGAGAGAAAGAGAGAGAGAAAGAGAGTTTATTTGATGATCCAACGAATCACGACCCGGAAAGGAGAGAAATCTCCTCGCCGGGATGCTGTAGGAATGCCAATTTATTATCCTCGTCTCCCTTTCGCTGTCCGTACATGCGCTTTTAATGACATTAACAAGCAGATGAAAACTCTAAACACCTCGCGCCAGCGATACGTTGCCGTTCGGAAAATCACTGATCTCGCTTGAAATATTGTCTTCATCGCGCATGCCCTTAATGCGCGGTATTAAATCACTTTTCGCTGCACTAACTTTCCTCGAGCGAAGTTCGCAAGTCATGTAGATTTATGGAATGTAACGCATATACATACATTTTGATTAAATTTATTTTTACGACGTGCGTAAAATCTATCGAATTATTCTGCAGCAGGATTAGCAGGATTATCATAACCCATTATGATTTCTTTGGATGCAGTCGTATGTATTAGTACTTAGCGGTGTAAGACTTTATAATAGTGCGTAACAGTGAAACACGGACCTGGCAAGCATTCAATGATGTACAACACCGACATGATAGTCAATTATAGATATCCCATCGCTGAACTTCGATATCTTGTTTCGTTACACCTATGTAAGATATATACATAGAGCATGTCACGTTACGGTACTATCATTAATACGTATACGTATATCGCGGATCGATCGATAACCAGTGATTCATCGAAAACGACTAGGGAGAATCAATGACAAATGCCGATGATACGGCTGGAATCAAGCGATATTGTTCTAGAATAGAATAATATTTTATGATAATAATATTACATTATTAGCATACTAATATGCTTCATTAATGATAATATAATATACGTATACGTATATGCATGTAATGCAGTCGTGACATAAAGCATTATGATTATTACGTTTGTACATTTAATAATGTAATTGTGCGCTGGAAATTAGACAAATCTATTAAAATTAGTCTGATTTACAGGATAAATATTTATATTAGTTATAAATTAAATATAAATTAAATATATAAATAATTTAATATAAATTAAATATATAAAAAACAATAAATTATGTGTATTTATATTTAATATTTATCGATAGAAACTTTGAAAAGATGCAAAAAGATGCTAATTAACTACTTATTAAAACATTATATTGATGATAATAATAATCAATGTAAAGCGCATAGCAAAAAACAAGGTTTCAAAATACAAGAAAAGTTAATATTCATATACAATAAGCATATCTCACAAAAGTGTGCGCAATATGTTTCGATGTATTCATAAACGATATACGGACAGATATACGGCACGCTGCTGCTTGCTCGCCAAACTTGAGTGGCTTACTCGAACGAAGCCAAAACCTTTCCTCTTCGTTAGATTCCATCAGCAACCCTTTCCCTCCTACTACTCAACTCGCGCCTTACTGCCGCCGGTGGTTAGTTTTCGGATATGGGTAATAGTAATTCGTTTCAGTTTCGCACGCGGAGTACCGTGGGGTGGGTTCCTAAATCATCAGATAATTACTTTGGTAATTAATTACAACTCTGTTGGGCCGTGGACCCACCAGCCACGCCAGTAGTAGTAAAGTAAAGGGAGAGAACGTGCCCCACTAATAAACGAGCCGTCAAGGCGCCTCTCGCTCCTCTCGCGAAGCGCGCTCGTCCAACCCATTTTCCATTATTCTTCCTATTATAAATCACTCATCAACTTTTTTTAACGCGCTTTTCCTTGGCCCCCCCCCCCTCCCTCCTCGTTCCTTTTCGCCGCGCGTCGCCGCCGATGCTGCCGCGCAAGAAGTGAGAAGCTGCGCTCAACGTCGCTCACGGATCTAAAAACCCTCATCGCGAGAGAGGAATGGATCGCTCTTACCTCGACTTCGATGACAATTATACTGTCTAATGGACGAAATGAGATTACCAGAAAGATTACATCTGTCTCGGATATTACATTAGAATATGTTTCAAAGGCTGTTCCGTTCGATTTGAGATTATTTGAATCTGAAGACAGCCTAGTTAGAATAATTACTCAATCGTTTTTATGTTTCGATCGCATTTTAATGGGTTACAATACGATACTTATTGCTTTAATAATGCAACATTAAAACATATTTAATTTGATTGTTTTTAGTAATTCAGGAAAAACAGGCGTTGTATTAGCAGTTGTATATTTTATACTACTTAATCATCGGAACTATATTCCATTATTCAAATATTGAAATTTGTTATAATATATAAAAATTAAAAAATAATACAAATTAATTCTCTGCAGTAAAAAATAAAATGGCATATGATATTTCATGATACTTGATAAGATGCAGGTATTTATGACAGACTAAGACAGCACGTTAACTTCGATGAACGATCGATTCGAGTATCGGGACGGCCGTAGGTTTACAAGTTTGACAACACAGATCGTACAAGTTCTTTGAAAGGTCGTGACAACTTAGGGCTCAGGACTTCAGTGCTGGGGTTTATAAGATACATCTCAATCCAGGAAGTTACGAAGTAGTCTCGATACGGCCACTAACGCTCGCATAAGTTTCCCAGTTGGTCGTCCATTAGTTAATTGTGGTTTCCGGATCAGGATTCTGTCAGACATCTTTACGACAAATTGCTAAGAGAAAGTGGTTTAAGAGCGTATGTCGCTAACATACTATAACGAGAGTGGAGCGAGTGTGAGAGCGTAGAAAGGGTAGGCTGACCGGGGAGTGATGTCGTATGTTGGGGGTAAGTTTGACGATTTTCGCGTACCTCGCGTTGCTGATCAATGCAAGTAATCAGTCTTGTCGCCCAGACATGACAGCGCAGCCGTCTCGAACTTCACGACGTTGCTCTCTGTTCTCAATTTCAACCTCCTCTTATCGATGACCCACCATTTACCATTACGCAAACTTTTCTGATCGTTCCAGTTATCGAAGAAAGGTCGTCCAAGATCCACGCGAAAGCTGCTATCCGTTGTTATCACGGCGAACGCAGACTTCCAGTTCTCTCTCTCAAAAAAAAAAAAAAAATTACGATGCACACTCGTGAGCATCCGAGAGAAAATAATTTATTATCCAATAGATTGATGTTTCTTGCTATGAACGGTTCTGGCGAATAAAGTCGCGATGACAGAAGTTTAATGCTTCGAAAAAATGTGTGCAAAGTTGACGTATCATTTTGTTGAAATATAGATAATATATATAAATTTTTCTTTCACTCTTTCCAATTTTTTTATTCTAATAATATAGAAATCTTTGTCAAATTCACAGCTAAATTTATCATTTTGACTAGTTTCAAATTTGTTCACCTATAAAAACCTATATCTGATTCATATTACTTACACTATATTGAGCACTATATTTTTTATTTTATCTGTGACTTTTTTTAACTTTTCAAATAATAGACGTTATTTCTAGAGAAACTGATCAAGCATAACGCAATTCTTAACACGCGTTGCTAATGTATATGTAGAAAAATATTTGATAAAAAAAGTAAGTAGAAGCTTACGGCGAAAGAGATAATACTTGTATTCACAGAAAATCCGATTTAAGAGAAATGTATGTTCGTATGGAAATACGAGAAATCTCCTCCAAAAAATACCACAAGGTTGTTCTTCCTTCAACACTAGCGAATAAACTAGCAGTGATTTTCCATCGCGATGAATAAATTGGTAATCGAGTTATCGGAATTCGGAGTCGATGGAGATGGAAGAAATTCGAAATCCATTCGGTCAAAGTGGCGGTGCTGGCCTCGGGTACACTAGCCGTGTCAGAAAACTCATGCCGATGGGGATAACGCCCTCTCCAAGACGATAATGTTGCAAATTTATATTCCGAAGGCGATCGAGCAAAGCTGCTGAATGTGCACTCTTGGCCGCGACTGGTTTGCCCTTCCCAGAATGCCACCCCCTCCTAAACCACTTCTTTCGCATCTTTTTCTTCGTTTTCTCTTGCTCCTTCTCGCCTTTCATATCTTTTGTGCATGCCATACAGCCCGATGATGTTCGACATCTTGTCGTCAATCACAAAGTGACAATCAATTTTTCATATTACAGTTTTCTGTTCTCTATTGCTTTCTCGGTTACCGCCACAATGAAGCAAAAGTGAGTACTACGATAGAACACTTTAGCGTATTTTTACACACATTATGTACTATAATTCGTACACATTGTTGAATTTTTATGTGCAGTTTAAAAAATTGCTCCATTGTACTTTTGTTATATATCAACTATTATTCTTTCTAACAGCATCATGTTATAAAAATTAATGTATCCATGATATTTAAATCTATGAATCAATTGTGTTACTGCAGTTCAAGATTTTTTAGTGAACGTTGCAGATGAGAGTACGATACTTTCCGATTATATAAATATTAATTTATTTTCAAGGATAATGCAAACATTAGATTCAACTTGTGAAATTCATATCTAATTTGAATTAAAAAACTTTCAAATTTATATTATTAAATAAGAATTAAATTACATTACGCAATTCAAAGATTTTGATTTTTATATTGACATTTATACTATAAGTTTATGATGCGGCTCACTTTGTACATTTGCAAATATGTTCGGAAAAACAAGAAAGAAAGAAAAAGAGAGAAAAAGTATATGTGAGTTTTTCGTTCTGCTGTGATTCTTATTTTATACTGAAAATATTGAAATTTTTCCATCTCAAGTTCGCATTTAACTTTACAAATCGCGATAAGATAATATTTCTTCATTTATCGAAAATATTAATTGTATAAACCGTAGCAGTAAATATCAAAATAGTCATTAACGCTTGCGCGCGGTTTGTAGTAATTATAACGCTTGCAGCTCGTATTTACTGTAAGTAAGGTTGGCCGCATCAATCTTCTTGGAAAACAATCAGTTCGCAATTAGTCCTTCTGAAATGCTGCCATATTGCATCTAGGCAGCCGTACCTATTTTGCCTACTTCTACGTATCCGTCAGGTTACATCGCTTTCTGTAGACAGTAAATGGTGCATTTACACAAGTCATTTATCACGTGATATTTAGCTTGGCAGCGTTTCAGTTAACTTTGAAATTTAAGTCCATACTCCGGAATATTATTAACGGTTTAGCAACGTGTCATTTATCAAATCGCTTAATGGTAAGTATTAATCTTCTCTTCTTCGGTGGGCAATAATACGAAAATGGTATTACTTCGTAGTGTGTAGTTATATCGTTGTTATTTATTATTAAGCTCTATGGTGAACATTAGAATTTGATGATCCGCGTGATTATAGCTGCTTTGTACTAATTGTATAGTCATTAGTTTAAATCAGCTCATTTCACTGTAAAAGGTATGATACACAGAATATGGTTTTCACATAAATCGAATAACAATGACATTTTGTGTTTACGAATATTCAGATATCCATACAATTCAATATTTTATTAGATAATAAACAATTAAATAGCTACTTTTCTTTTATATTATATAATAAAAATAAAATTTATATTATATTTTTATAAGAATATATTTTTTCTAGTTTTTTCTTAAAATTTTCAATTTTTTACATTTGTGAAACATACTTTGATTTCGGTTGATTTTTAAACTACCATATATCATATGGCTTAAATATGTTTTATATCTCAATATTGGTATCCCCCCCCCTCCACACATACAATAATAATATCCACAGCTTTCTGTGTAGAGATATTTTAATTATATACTTGTCATTCACTTACATGTACATCATGCTTAAACGCGACCACTCGAGAATTTCCTCGCAAAGGGAATGTGGGTCGACGATAATGATTAGTCTTATGAATAATAAATGATGAATTACACGCGAATCAATCGGCAAATTACGTCTATTGTTCAGATGTAAATATTACTTCGACCGAAATTAGTTCAACATCTTTAGTCACGACGATCAATCTTTGCTTTTTCAAAATGGAAAATGGATTATCAAATATCACAATATATCGAGAAAAAAAGTATCTTAAATACTTAAAGGTATCGTCAAAATTTTATTTACCGTTGTTACTTATCGTTGACAAACTGGATCGATCTCACGATCCAACTCGTTACACGCCGTTACACGCAGTCGCCACATCTTTCTTCCCGATTTACTTTTAGTAATTGAACGCTGCTTAAGGCATCATTCGACATCCACCCGACAAAAAGCCTCTCTTGCCAATATCTCACCGACGCCGATGCGTCCGCACGACATCCCGCTAAGCGGCGTCCGCAAAAGCTGCCGTCGGTGGTTTCTACGAGTTTTTAGCCTGTCTAGATCGATAGGAACGCCCGAACCAGTGTCGAAGGGGCTGTCGGGAGGATGGTATGAGAGACGTAGGGAGGTAGAACGGGGTGCGAATGGGCTGAGAAGTGGTGGACGCCACTTTGTGCTGCATCGACATGAATTTGTATCCCTCCGGAGCTGCCGGTCACCATTCGCACTTCTCTTTCTCTCACTACTGTGTTCTCATCGACGCAACCCGATCTCTTTTTCTCGTTTCCCTGTTCGCTCTTCGCCGCCCCGCGTCATCCCGCGCCGAAAAGCTTCGGCAGTCCGCGGAACCCAGCCATCAAGTAAAAATACATCACGTTCGGCCGATCCCAAGAGCGAGTCACCCCGAATATCAAGAGCGATCCTTTCAGATCAACGTGCCATCGGTTTAACGATTTTCCTTTTTGTCGCTTTAGCTGCGCAGGTGATTTTTAAAGCGACCTTCGGGAACGGTGACAGTAACACGCTCGGGTTTTTTTCACGTGTCACGTATTTGCTCATGCGAGCGTACCGCTGGCCGCAGGCGTGCCTGGACTTTATCAAACGATAAACGATCAGCGGTAATGTATCACGTAATCTTGGCGTATTCAATTCTAATTAGTATATGATACAAATTTGAAACTACAAATAATTTTAAAGCATAATTTTAATAAGTTTTAATTATCTCAAAAATTCTTTGAAATTCTAATTCTTTGAAATTATATAAAAAAGTGTGTCTCTCTTAAGTATTTCCTCTCATACGCAAAGAAACTTTATAGTCGTTTCATAGCTGAAATAATACTGAATATTATGTTTTGATTTCTCAATTGATTCTCGTAAGAAATATTTTTGTTAAAGTTATACTAATTTTTTAATAACTATTAAAGCATTAAAAAAATTATCAACGCCATAGAGCGAATAATTTTTCTAATATACTACTTAAAATAAAAAAATATGTGTCGCATAAATTCTAAAAAATTTTACTTTGTTCTAGAACGTGGTAAATTCTTGTGCTGTATAAAATGCACGAGTTTAATAGCTGCATAGCAAACACATTCCCTACATCTCAACGTAACCAATGTGATTACGCCCGTATACATATGCGAGTCATGTACAACTGCAGAATTCATATTATTAGTCAATTATTTCCACAAGCATTGTCCCGCAGTGCAATCTAGTATACAAGAGTAACGCGTCTCTGTTGCACGTAATTATGCGATATTATTATAATATTATGATATAATGTATCTAAAACTGAGCATATACCGTTTCTCTCCGCAGTCGTATTACATATTGCTACAGAAAAGTTTGCAAAGGATACGGGAAAATGCGGATAAATAAGCGTTGCGGAAACGCCTGCTGCGCATAATCAAAAAATGTAGCACTAGCTCATCCATTCACTTCGTATCTCAAACTTACCCCTCCTCTCTCTCTCTCTCTCTCTCTCTCTCTCTCTCTCTCTCTATATATATATATATATATATATATCTCCCCCTCCCCCCCCTCTCTCTCTCTACCTTCTTCCGTTATGCGACGCTGTAAATATATAGCAACGCTTAATCATGTTTCACGAAAGTTCTGCGTCAAAGCATCCTATCGGTTTGTCACCCGCGAGAACGATGCCATTGTATAACAATACTTCGATTGTAAACCACCCTACTTGCCAACCACCTCTCGGAAACCAGCTCGCCCCCTCTTCCCCTTTTCCGAGCACCACGTTCCCGGCACTCACAGGCTGAATACGCCGGCGGATAGAACGTATCCATAATGCGACGAGCTTAGCGCGCGCGTGTTAGGATCGTCCCGGTACAACCGGGCAGATTGAGGCTTAGAGCAACGGCAAACAGCATCAATTTGGCATCGCGCCACCACGCACGCTGATGGATACACGATAAATGTGTGTGTGTGTGTGTGTGTGTGTGTGTGCATGTAACGTACACACGTACATATGGAAATCCTTACGCACACGCACTTCAGATGCTGTATCGCGCAGACCATTTAATTAAGCCGATTCAATGTAAACGAGACTGGGCCACGGTAACGTTCATCGGCAATCATGTGATGTTCGTTAATACCGCTCATTCCGAGTAATTTTCTATCTCACTTCGGTAATAGTTCCATAAAGGCCGGGTATGCCCCTGGAATTAGAGAGGCTCATAGCTACAGCAATCGCGTATTGGCTTTGCGACTGTTGACGGGTAAACTTCTACCACGTGCATAGAGAGACAGGGCGATGAATAAAACATGCGGTTACCGGATACGGTTTACATTTGGCTGTGAAACTAATTGTAACGCGATAGGCCGACAAGCTAATCATTTATAGGACTCAGGTATCGAATTTGATGTACATTTCTTTTCTCTGTAAATCGCGACGTGTGTATAAAACGAGGCGTTGATGCTATGCTCCTCATTGAAATAAGAAAGAATTGACCCGGATCCGCGACCGGCAATCTGAGTTTTAGGTATGATCATAACTCGAAATCGTCCCGCAGCTCGAAATGTTCCCTTTCGACTAAAGATTTACGTGTCCAGAGCGCGTTATATGCAAGAATTCGAGCCCCGGTTAGCCGACGCGCCACTTTGCCTGACCGCTCTGCCCTCGTGTCTCCCTTGAACTATTTAATTAAGCTGATTCCCCCGCACACCCCGCATTCTCGCATAAGCGAGAATGAACCAGGAGGAACACGAGCGCGAACTCGCGAATTCCATTTACGCGAGACGATTTCGTGCTATTGTTTCGTCAATACTCATCATCATGATTGTACGGGGGGATGGATAGGCGCGCTGGCAATGAAAATGATCGGTGAAGGTCTGCTTGGGGAATATCGACGGGGCAAAATCCGACGTGCAACGTAGCAACGGCAATTCGGCCGCTATCTACGCTCGTCTAGGGACAATGCATCATGCATCCCGTTGCTGCAGGTACGCCGGTGAACCTTGCACACCGGCTGCAGCGCAGTTTGAGCTATGCATTGGCCAATATGTCGTTCATCCCCTAAATCACGACGATTTACAGTTGAGCCTGGTCGCGCTATCGATGCCGGCTCGTATATACGTAATCTACGCTCTTTCGCCTGTCACGGGACTGACGAAATAAAAACTGTTGGGAAAAATTCGTCGAGCGTAACGATTCTAGTCTTCCCTTTACTGTGACACGTTGCACACCACCGAACAAATTGCTCATATTTTTTCCTACCAATCACGCACCAAGAACGCTCCAACATGTCAGCTTGCTCGTTGAGTATCCATTTTTCATATTATTAAAGATATAATATGGGGGGTCATAAGAATAGAATATATTAGTAAATATTTATGAAAATATTCTTTAATTCCAGATAATATATGATTGATTTTTAAAAAGATAATTATAATATAACATATATAAACATATATAAAATTATAACATATATAAAATTATATATTCGTTTATTAGTTTTTGAAATATTTTTTAGCTGATCACAATTACAATGATTGAGCTTGATAATAATCCACGAAAACACTTCTGGCCAAGCCAATATACTAGCGAGTACAATCAGTCACAAAGTGCCGTCATTGTGCGTTTAACAATGCACTTTCAATTCGTGATACAGTTACGAATGCATTGAAATGGCACCGGTATGTCTCGGTTAATACATTTCGTGCAATTGCCAAAGGTGACTAGCACAATGGTAATTAACATACTATACTCAGTCCATTATTTCATTTAGTTTGAATTTGACGTATGTATTTTTTAATAAATTTAATAGAATTATGTTTTCTTAGATTTATTATTAAAATATGTATGTGTGTGTGTGTGTGTGTGTGTGTGTGTGTATGTGTGTGTGTGTGTGTATTAGAAGAAAAAATTAAAATAATGTAATTTCTCTCTCTCTCTCTCTCTCTTTTTCTCTCATTATCAAATTAAATGAAGTTAATTATAATAAGGTAAATAGAATTGAAAAGTAAATTAAATAAAAACTTGAAACTTGTATTCTCTCAAGAAAAGTATAATGATCAAGTTGACTGATTTCTGGCGAACAAAAGGGTTCGAGAGGAATAAGAGTTGCACAGAGAGTAAGTTAATTTTTAATTAAAAATTTCATTTATCTTCCAATTCTATATTCAATTGCCATCAGTATGGAAAACATTCGCTTCATATCATGCTGCTCGCTGATATTAAATGATTGAAATATTCACCGCAACGTGTATTTTAAAAATACCTAGTTCGCACATTCCATACATTGTGCATTTTGGCAGAAAAATCCTAGTACCAGAAACAACAGATCTAAAGTACCTCCGGGAGTCAACCCGGTTAAAATCCCCGATGGAGGAACGAGGTAGCTGGTTATTACCGACCGGAGAAACAAAAGGACGAGTCATGCTAGTAGAGGCTTACAGAAAGAAGGATTTGATCAATGGTGAATACAAATGTACGAATTAATCGCTGATTGGAAGCAGCTTGATCAACTTCAGGCATTTGTCTAGTTAGAGTTTAAATCATTTGTTTAATTTGATATTCTCTATGATTTTCCGTTAAAACTGATTACAGAAACCTTCATTCTTTTTCTCTCTTTAATTCTGTTCCAAGATCTTATAATCCAGTCATATAATTTGCACAAGAGGATTTATATCAAGACATTGCAACTTAAAAAGGTTTAATATTTTATTAGTATTTACACACACACACACACATATTTTTTTATTAATTTTTATTAATATATAATTTTTATTAATTTCTGTAAATTTGTGTATGGGCAATTCCACGTCAAATCGGACAAAAATCGACTTTTTTTGACTTCGTATCTTTTAAATTAAACAAAACTTTTTTCACGTGAAATATACATAAAATAAGGAGATACGTATTTTTGTATTTGTCCGAAATATTTTTTTTGCAGAAATTATAAACAACAAAATTTTCGTGAAAAATGATGAAGTTGTGAATTTTAAAAATTAATATCTCTGGTTATATTTGTCGTAGAGAAATTTTCGAAAATGCATTTCAAAGCTAAGGAGACAACCTTTTCTATAAAAATAGTTTAAGTTACAAGAAGTTGCTAATTACAATTGTTATAAATAATTAAAATGTTTAATAATTTTTTTCACCAAAAAGTACACTTTTTAAAATTTTTGAAATAATGCTATTTCATTCTCCATTTCATTCTGAAAGTGTACATATTTTTATTTTATGGAGGATCGATAGATTCTATTTTTTATATATTTTTAATGAATGAGGCGCCGCGCCGTGCTCGCGTCACTGGTTCGACCAAGTAGTATGCTGCTATGGCACGCCATAGCGCGCAGCATACTACTTGATCGAGCCAGTGCCAGGGACGCGAGCACGGCGCGGCGCCTCATTCATTAAAAATATATAAAAAATATAATCTATCGATTCTCCATAAAATAAAAAATGTGTACACTTTTAGAATGAAATGGAGAATGAAATAGCATTATTTCAAAAATTTTAGAAAGTGTACTTTTTGGTGAAAAAAATTATTAAACATTTCAATTATTTATAACAATTGTAATTAGCAATTTCTTGTAACTTAAACTATTTTTATAGAAAAGGTTGTCTCCTTAGCTTTAAAATGCATTTTTGAAAATTTCTCTACGACAAATATAATCAGAGATATTAATTTTTAAAATTCACAACTTCATTTTTCACGAAAATTTTGTTGTTTATAACTTCTGCAAAAGAATATTTCAGAAAAATACAAAAGTACGTATCTCCTTATTTTATGTATATTTCACGTGAAAAAGTTTTGATTGATTTAAAAAATACAAGGTCATTTCTTGTCCGATTTGACATGGAATTACCCATATATATATTTAATATATAAATGTGAGTACTTCAGTGTGTACTACGTTAAAGTTTGTTTCACGTGTATTTATGAGATACACTCTTTGTTTCATTTATTGTCATTTACAGATAACTCGCACGCTTATTATCGAATATGTCGTTACATTTAATTACGGGATATCGGTAATACGATATGATAATATCTAAAATTGGAATTCTCATCTGACATCTCCGTGATATCAGCGCTACGTTATATAGTACTCTGATAGCAATACGGCCTTACGCGACCTATAAATAAACTAGTAGAGTTACATACCGATACTATATTTCACCAGCCTGCCCTAAAATGTTATTAAGCCGTATTACACATCTAGTATTGCTCAGCTATTAGCGGCTGACGTTATTCAGAGCTCAAATGCGCGAGCCTACTCGAATATCGACGTGCATTGTCAGGCTTTGAAAATGTAATTTAAAAACAGTGTGCATAAAAAACACAAGATAACGTCTCGATTTACTTCGACCGATCAAAAACAATCAAATCAAGCACAGGATAATCTATAAATCTTCGCATCAGCTGACTGCCGGCTCATATTTTCTAGTGTAAAGCCGAGACCAAATCTTATGAGCAATCCATGCGCGCGTGAATATACCACTAGTTTTAGGAGCGGTCATCCAAACTGAGATTCGATTGTGTTCACTCCGCTAGGTTTTCGCCGCACGGAGAATTAATAGAGGTCTCCATTGGCGGCACAGGCGCCATCCCTGGCCGCAGGGCATATTTTCTCTCGTGCACAGGGGTGCGTGCAAGCCGCTCGGCCCGTTTCGAGGTACAGTAAATCAACATTTCACCGTTGTCCCGCGAAATTAAGGAAACCCTTGATCTACGGGCTATCCACGCTCGATTCCTGATGTACGGCGTGGCCCGGACTTTTGTATGTCCACCCCCGCATTGTGCTGCTTCAATGGATCTCACTACCATGCTCCGGCGCTCGGATTCGTTTCTTTTCTATTTTCTCTCCATCTTTTACCTTCGAAACTGTCAAGGGAATCCATTCATGTCGTCAACCCGCGTGAAATCGTCACGCAAAAGACGTGACACGAAGAACAACTTCTCGAATAAATTTAAATCGAATATCACGAATTACATTATATAGAGAAAAATTATCTTTTCTTCATATTCTATGGGTTTCTAATTATATATTCAATAATTAAATTTTTATGTTATTTCGAGATAAAGCTACGACAATCATGAATTATTAAAGGGATAATGGTATGTGTACAAAGTTACGTTTCAAATTTCAGTCACAGCATCTGAGATTAAATTTAGAATAAAAGTCTTATATGTAGCACATGAAAAGATTTAGTCACAGTACACAGCAAATTAATTCAAACTCATTAGCTATTTGATTCAAAAGTAATTTATTTCAATTAATTTCATTAAAATCGATTGGATAAATTTGTACAAATCATTGTACTATCAAATAACTTTTCGCGCGTGATATACCCAGGTGTCTATAATTTTATCAAATTCTAATTAATGTAAATCATATTATACTCATTTGATGTAATCTTTCTTATTCAATTGTAAATAGATATATAAATAGATACATTCAAATTGTAAATAAATGTCTCTCGTATAATATACATCGCTAAAAACGCTTATTCTTGAGTCTCAAATGACTAATTTCCAAAAAAAACGATCTTATGTACTCAAAACATACGAAACATTTTTTCTAATATTAAACGTAAAATTCATTTCGTAAAAAAAAAATAAGTGAACGACACGCTACATGCAAAATTAAACGGCCTTCCCTTATTATTAACTCTACGTGTACTTTCTCGCGTACAACCTGCATACACACGTCGTAAACATGCAATACGTACATACATGTCACGCGGACACGTATCACGATTTTAGTAGCCTTATTTCATAACACATTGGAATTTCAACGTGGCAGTATGCCATGACCATGATGATGACGGTAATAATAATGATCTTTACACCCATTGCAACTATCGTTGTCACTAACATTGATGAAAATGTTCAATTCTACACTAAAATAGAAGCATTATTGTGCCAACTAGTCGATGTGAAAAAGAGAAAAAGAAAGGGAAAGATGAATAAACCTGCAATAATAAATGTCGCTCCATTAGTCCGACTTTATTGAAAATTGTGGGCCACGTTTAACCATCAGACGGCGGGCGAATCATGACGCGTGACGTCATCATCAAAGATCCTTTAATGCTCACATCTTTTTCATGCTACGCCCTTTCACCCGGGCCATATTTCAACAAACCTTCTCCCTACGAAATCAGATCTTGCCAACTATTTACTGCCGGATGATATCGAATTCGATAGATTTCGTGAAATTTCGTTGAAAGCAAACCGGTTCCAAAACCACTTTCGTGCAAGATCCTTTTCGGTGAAATTATGGGTATTTGGTCTTTCGTGATTCACAGAAAGGGTTTCAGTCTTTTTAGTCAGTTTGAGCTGTATGAATGCGATGCTCGCTGACAAATTCAGTAGACAAGAAAAAATGCATGGATAATTTAATCAACTAAAGAAACCTACAGCGTAGATGAAAAGAACTGTGTCAAGCAACAAGCAAAGCGTTTTATGGAATTCTGCCTCAACAATATTTATTTCAATGGTAAAAAGAAACCTTTTTTATGAATAAAAACATAAAAGAGATGCTCAAGTATCGAAATATTCATTAAAATTAAGAATATAAAAAAATTGTAATTTTAAAAAACTTTTACTATCTAAATTTACAAAATTGCACATAAAAATTACATTATCTTTAAAAAAGCAAATATCTATTATAGAATAATTTATACGACATGTGACTTCTATTAAAATATAGTATTTCAAAAGAAAAGCAAGCATAATATACGTATCAAATTAAAGATAAACACTGTCGGTTTTATCTAAAACTCGATCTTAAATTTCAAGACATATTAAATGGGCTTGATTAAAATATCGTGTTGATCGTGTTGGAACAATCGAGATCGTGCGCAAATCTCAGGATGAGAGAGAGAGAGAGAGAGAGAGAGAGAGAGAGAGAGAGAGAGAATTCACGGGCAAAATAAACTTTCGTCAATTTCCTGTTGATATCTTAATAGCTCCAAGATCCTGGCGCGATGTGATGGTGTCGATTACGCCGGTCCGGAGGGAAGAAGATGATGAGGATCAGACTAATTCACGAAAATGGGCCACTGTGTATGCCCACCGGAACCTGCCTCCGACCGGCAAGGATAGGCCATCAACCGATTGTAATCAGACCACCCTTCGTCTCTGACGGTCCACTCCTATTTTACCCTTCTATACTTTCCACCAGCGGCATACTACGCATTCAGAGTAACTGATGTCCCTAGTAGAGATCTTCCGGCGGTAATTCGATTTTCGACTACTCTCGTCTTGATCTATTCCTGGGAATCAGTTTGGATAAAACCGTATCGAATCAAAAAAAAGATGTGAATAAGAGAGAGAGAGAGAGAGAGAGAAAGAGATGGAGAGAGAGAGAGAGAGAGAGACAAAACAAAAATCCAGAAAAGAGAAGCATATTTTATCGAGCCGAGGCTGTACCGCAACGCCGCGACTTGTACTCGACTGCACGACCGTATGCGAATCGATAATTTATCCCCCCAAAAGCTTACTTCGCACACCGTTTCGTTGCGCTCATCCTACTCTGGCTCTAATCGTGAAATTGCACAGGTTTTGCGGGAATAAAAAGCATATGTAATTTTATATATAAGAGAAATCGTGGCGTTCGATGTGGTAAGATAATCGACAAATTGATACATTTATACTAAATAGAACATATCTCAAAACGCGCGCAATAAAGTGGTATAATTAGGAATAGAATAAACGAATATCATTGCCTCTCGAGAATATCGAAACTTCATATCCATAACTCCCAAAGCAATCGCGTTTTCAATCGCATTTCGATCAGCGAGAAATGCAAGCGCGTTTAGTACAAATGTATTAGAGCACTTATAATTCAATCTTGTGGAATAACATTAGCGTACGTTATGTCATACGATGTGTCGGTTTGAAAATTCAATGCGGCACTTCTAAAATGATAAATGTTTGCGTAACGTTATTTAACATAATATTATTCTGTAATCAGACGTCATCACAAATTCTCATTTGCCTTCTCCAATGAATAATGATACTGTTGCATATTATTACACAGTTTTGCAAATAAGACATCTTGTAACACATTTACAATTAATCGTCATTTCCAAAAATTCTGACTGTAATGAGATCGATCGTACAAAATGCGTATGTGTGGCTGTATGATTAATAATTATTTATTAATTATTATCCATTTCACACGTGCTCCACAATCTGTAGCATTTGTTCAAAAACAGCTGCAATTAATAATTATTTATCACCGCTAACTGGTCTATGTATTCGTAGGAAATGATTAAATTACAATCGTGCCTTCACCAACTCCTATTCTCCATCGAGTTATTTTGAAGTATCTATCTTAGAGGTCGCATCTTGTATATTATGAAAGACCTTCGATTGCCAGAGTAGCGTTCTCGTACGTAATTTCTCGCCATGTTTCATTTTATTTATGCCAGATATTTTAAACCGAATCATGACGCTGTTAGCGAAGGAGTGTTCATTAATAATTTAATGAAGAAATATTTTCAGATCGGCTAAGCGTGTTATTCGTTCGGTACATCATAACTATAAACACGAATTTTATAAAATAATATTGCATAAATCAGTTGTATTAAAAACCAATCTTTTAAATTTTTTTTTTTTTTTTTTCGTTTTTTTGACATAGAGATAAATGCAATAATTTTTAAATAAGCGTCGCCGGAAAACATTAGTCACTTCTTTTATCAAGTTATTGAATTTTTATCTACATTTTTTGTTAGACCATTGACAGCGAAATTTAATCATAAAGATATATATTTGGAACAAAGATAACAAAATAAATAATTCATATTTTTCATCTCCGTTCAGCCTTATAGTATGCTTGTTACTAAAATTAATAATATTCGCAAATATGATCATTATTATTCACCAACCAAATTCTGGCAAAAATTTACCGCATTGTTTATTTTTCCAGAATGTATCTAATTGTCTCGTGTCATTTTTTGTTTCAGAACACTATCACATATTTGTTGGGGATCTGAGCCCGGAGATCGAGACACATACCTTGAGGGAAGCATTTTCAGCCTTCGGGGAGATTTCGTAAGTCCTCTTAATCTTGCTCATTAAAGACGACTTATCGTTCTACTAGAGTTATATGAGCGATAATATAACGACATAATGTCACCACCAATTTTCCAAAGACGCAAAATAATCTAGTTTCTGATCTATAAATTTTTAACATTACTATTTTCTTTTAAATTTGAAGCTGAATATACAATATACAATGAATATACAATCATTTCTTTAATAAAATGTCATAGAAGATATACAATACATTGTAATATTTGTATAAAAAATCTCACATTTAAGAGAAAGATTTAGCATTCACGCTTGTAGAATAGAGAAAAGCTCTCCATTTGAACAACATGAAATATTTTATTTAGGCAAAAAAAAAGGAATTTTTTGTATTTTTTAAATATTATAGAAATATTAATTGAATGATTCTTTAGTCTAACATACATATATCCTAAAAAGAGCTGTACTATTTATATAAAAGACTCACACATACTGTTATAAGTTGCAAATATCGTTTGTAATCCTGATACTTCCGGAAATGCAATTTATAAGAAAGCAATAGCAAACCACAGCTTTACCGCAAATGGGAAATGTCAGTACTGACGATAAATAGACATAATCAAATCTCTAGAAATTGCAATAGAAGAAGATCCGGAATATTTCGTTTTATCAACCAGCTCCGTAAGTTTATTACACTTTTAACGATCTCGCCCTCTCGTCCTAACTGAGCTGTTTTACGAGTTTCCATCATCGTCCGACGTTTCACGATGCACCGACGCGAACAATAATAACGCATATCTCTGCGATCGCGCGGCAGCCACGAGTCCTGCGACCTTGCGCTCCGTTAAACTCGCCGATCGATAGATGCATGACGATAATTTCGCAAGCACCGATACCCTTCGAAGTCGGGTGTCGCTGCGAACTAGAAGTGAAGTCGCGTCAATCTCTGCAGTCTTGATCGATTGTATCAATAAGCTAGTAACACTAAGGCGCTTGCAGTTATACAGCAGAAGCTGGCGGTAAAATTGATTTTACGCATCTCTACAGACAGCCCTTAATAAATATAATTAATTCCCTGTAAATTTAGCTCATTATTAATTCATAATAGATAAAAAATATTCAAATATTTTTTCTTTTCTCCCTTTTATCTTTTCTTCTTCATAAAATATTATAAACATTATAAATAGATATATAAAACTTTGGAAACGTAAACTGTTAAAAGATTTTTTTTTTTAATTTTTTATATATGTAAATATTTAAAATTATTATTTTTATTTTATTTATATGCAATGGATATAATTAAAAATACAATACTTGTTGACGTTGTACTTTTAATCTAACGTGATAATACTCTCAAATTTTCAAATAAAGAGAATTACCTTTATTTCTAAAGGCAAATTATATGCCACATATGCCACATATGCCACGTACATATGCCAAGGATTCGTGATAGTCTAAGAATAGGTATAATAAGTGGCAGAACTTCGATTTCGCAAAGAAATTACGTGAGCAAAACAAAAGGAACATATTGAGCTTACATTTTGCGAGCATGCGAAGTGTCAGTAAGCCTGCGCTCTACATCGATTGTATCTGCAAACAGTATGCTACGCCCTGTGATTTTACGTGACGAAAGTCAGGGACAGTATCGCGATTTCGCACCGCGATAAAACCGCAAAGTGAACGAAATAAATGCACTCGCAACTATGTGGCATTACTTGTACTTCACCGAGACATTTATTTCACACCAATATTTCTCTGGGCGGGTATTTACGTTAACAACAATTTATCATCCCGCGCTTTATCATCTCTCTATATCTCGCGCGGATTAAGAATCTCAATCCGTAAAAATCGTAGAGGTAAAATCGCTCCTTCTGAAGCATAGATCTTCGTATCCGTTTCTCTTGCGGCAAGAAATCTCCATTCGGATTTCGCAGCCTGATTTATTCTTGGCTCATGCAGATGCACCACCTCTGCGCCGACGAAACTTCGCGAGCATTTGCTGGGTAGAGGGAAAAAAAGGGAATCGTCGAGCAAGGTATCGAAATTTCAGATTCCAATCTAAATTCGGCCTTCGAGCGACAACCGTGTTCGGCGGCGAAACAGCTGGAAAGGTAGGTACAGTTTGCGCCGCTTAGTGTACAAGAAGACGGCAGAAAAATGGGCCCCTCTACTCCTCCCACTGGAAAAATCGATTCAAACTCGCTTCACGAGTACCTAAGCCGCGCTTTAAAAAGCTAGTGAAAAATTGCCAGCGGTTTTCCTCTTTTATTTTGTTTTTCCCCAGCCCTTTCTTCCTCTTTTCTACCACACCAATGCTCCTCACGCCTCTTCTATGCTCCGTCCAACGCTCCTTTCTCCGATCCCAAGCACGCTCTTCCTCGCCTCAGCTGGTTTATCCCGGAAAGGCCTGCCATGCCTCGTTCCTGATGCGATAAACATTCGTGATTAATTATATCTTTAGTGCGATCCATTCGATCGAGGCTGATACTACACCGCAAGGAATCGCTGTATAGCGGGTAAAATATATTACGCGAATAACAAAGAGGCAAGTCTATCTAAATTTGCCTTTGAGATTGCGCCGTTTGACTTTCTATAATGATAAACGCAGCTTAACGCAGGAAAGCGAGTTATCGCGAATTTATGTCGATATTCCGTGCTAAGCAATTTCACGATTCTTATACATGTCGGTCAGCGTATTTCCCTCAAATATGAATAACGCCATGCTGGCGAATATCGCTTGCCAAGCGTGAAAGGCGGTTTAGCGCTTCTGCTTTTCGGGCAAGCCTTTATGAATATTGTACTATAAATTCTAGTTTTATATTACATTATACATACATACATATATATATATATATATATATATATATATATGATGTATATGTTTATATATGCGTGTGATCTGTTACCACAAAATGTCATGATGGAACATATTTTCTTTATATTTTGGCCACTTGAGAAAATCACTTATTTCTTTTCTAAAAATGCTACATCTGTTTCTCGACTGTTTACCGTAAAAAAAAAAAATTAATAGAAATGTGACTTTTATATCTGTCAGAAACTTATTTAAATGTATAATTATAAACTCTCGAAGAAATTATATTTTGTTGGTAAACTTTCAAAATCAAAAATATTTTCAGCCAAAATATATTAAAACACCAAAAATTGCATTATAAAAAAATTAGATAAAAACGACAACGCTTAAATTTAAAAACTTAAATTAGGAAATATTTCAGGATAGTTTTAAAACGTTGAGATATTGAAATGTACGCACGCGCCTGCTCTCGTATTAAATATTATAGAAAGCATAATAATATTTAACAAAGGAATTTAATTACAAATTGCTGATTCGTCCGCTATTGACTAGAAATTTTAACAATGCAACTTGAAATTTTAACCATGTAAATTAATTATCGGTCATAATTTGCAAACGACGCAACATTGAAACATAAATCAAGGCTTTAATTGATGTCATAATTACTGATAGTAATTATAGCAAAATAAATATAACGAAATAAATATACTTTGGACAAGATATATTATAGATAAAAAATAAAGAGAAGATATAAAATGTTACCTAATGATGACTTTAAATTCTACATTTGTTTAGTTGGTTGATGTTTCTATTACATTATTTTCATATTATAAGACGAGATAAAGCGTTAAAGAATAATCATTCCTTATAAGGGAACTAAGAGTATCTATTGAAACTTAGAGAAAGCTGCTACAATGAGCGACTACAATGATTACAATAGGAAAGGGATTTCTGGAATGGTACATTCACATGAGTACTACAACTTGCTTCAATCTATGTCCACATTTGCATACAAGCGCATTGCACTTAAACCTTGATTACTCTTGGAGATTCGAAGTAGCCACCAGGATCAAAGACAAAATGGCTTCGGATAATACAAGCCGGGTTACGCTCTGTTATAAGTTTATATAAAAACTGCTACACGGTTAATGTGTTATTTAATTATCATTACACAGCATACTTTCATCATTGATATACAAAATTAAGAAAATACAATAAAGTTAATAAGAGATACGATAACGTAAAAAAGAACAAAATATTCTATATAAAAAATTTGCGTGTAAAATAGAACAAATATAAAATTGACATTAATTAAATTTTTATAAACATCTGATTTATAACTGGCTTATAAAATGCTGCAACACAATACAGATAATTAAATATTTAATTATTCAAATTAATAGTGCCATGTATAAAAAAAAACTCAGAAGTATCAATATTGTAGAAACATAATACAATAACATATGTAGGGTTGGTTATACTCAAAGAAGCAATTCATGCATGTTGCTCTCGGGAGTGCTGCTTATAGTCATGTGTTTTGGGCGTTTCAGTACAGCGTTAGGCCGTTAGTGTCACAGCTTGATCTCGGCGGAGAACCAAAGCTCGCTTTCAGGTTTAAATGGTGGTTAAGTAAGCTGCACGGTCGTCTCGTCCCAACTTAACTACCCTTCGCCGATACACATCGTTTAATATACACATTCACGCTGAGGCACAGACGTGTTGCTATTAAACGTGCGCGCACGATCGCGCATGCAAACGTGACTAACACGTTTTCAGAGTCCGGCGCGCATAGCTTAACTTATGATACACGAAGGTATCGTTATAATCGGGCTCCTGCCACTTCGCACGTCCACCGTCACCCCGCCACTATCTACAGTTTTAATCCATAGATCTAGGACTTGAAAAAAATCTGATGAGAGAGGGAGAAAGAGAGAGAGAAAGAGACGTCGGCGGAATCTTGGGAAAAGTATAACGAGTAGTGGCTCGACGTGTCCCTGAGCAGCGCCGCGCACACATTGCCGTATCCGAGATTTCGTTATTAATATTTAACTACGGCGAAAAGATTAAAAAGTTTTAAGGAATTTTAATATAGCCGTCCCCCGGAGAGTCGTTTCCATGCTGAAACCTGCGCCAGACGTTCTCACACGGATGCTGCTGCGTCAGCCATGTGTACGTGCGACCACATACACCGTGCGTAAGTGTGTGTGTGTGTGTGTGTGTGTGTGTATACGCGTGTGTGTTATACACGTGTAAAGATGCACACCTATGCAACGTTCGCGTAGAAGGGCGTAGAAGGGCATAGAGGACGAACATATTGTACGTGCGAACACATTGAAATTTGGCTGCGGACATTTCTCGCGGTGCAGCGAACAGAATTTTAACGATCCTCGTTATCAATCTCGCGACGAATTTCGACTGACCAGCCGATCGACCCCGATCAGCTTCGCGGTATACCTTGTCCATTGTTCGTTAACGCTCTATAAAATCAGAATTTTGGAATCACATATAACGTTGGTTAAGTATATTGTAGACGAAGTTTCCGCAATTTGATTGCGTCAGGGATGACTATCCGTTGATAGACACCTTCGGCAATGAACGTTATCATCGGTCCTTCTTTATTAAGAAAGTATTCCATCTATCGCCGGCTATTTTGATCGTTTCTGTAGGTACAGATCTCATAGGTTTTTTTACAAGTTACATCAACTGTGCCAGTTTTTTTCGATCGATTCTACATATACTGTTTCAGCTGAGCATGCGTTTAGCGCTTATCGTACTCTTCACGCGTGATCTACCATGTATACAACATGCGTCCAAATTAATATTTCGCTTCGCGAGGTGAGCAACACGCATGACCAGTCTAAATGTTGAGAGTTTACGCGGCCTTTTGTTGTCCTAGCCTTTTGGAACGATCTGTTAAAATGTTACATGCCATTTATATTCCATGAAAATGTGCCATGATGTAACATGATAGACTTAATGTGTGATTGTCGAGAAAGATTAAACTTGATCCGTATACGGAACGATAATATTTTTACGTGCGTATGTGTGTATGTATGTGTCTATGTGTACGGGCGCGCGCGGAAAAAAATCAGAATTTTAGATCAGTAATAAAATATTCTTCTGTGACGAGCGAGTTTTTTGCATGTAGAAAATTTTACAAACATTACGTACGACTAAGTGTATAAAAGGGATTATATTCTATATTAAAAGTAATATAATATTTTTATATATAGCAAATTTACAAAAAATATATTAATGCTCTTCTTCAATTTCCATTATTACGCGTAAGTGCATCTCCAATCATAATATACAAGCTAATAAAAGCTGATGTTGGAAAATAACCTTTGCGAAGATAAATGATATCGATTATGCACTGTATGCACGCGCGATAACACCTGTTTTTCACTTTTTGTAACATTTAGAGGAACGTGACTTAGCTCTTTAATCTTCCCTATAGAAAAGAAATATCGTAAATAATGAAAAAAAGATTATTTCATAAAGCGTAGTGACTGAAGTTTTATTTATTCGCGGTAGTAACTTTACTTATAAATTACAGCGAAAGCTTCGCACAAGCAAGAGTTAACACGCCGATAATGATCGAAATATTTCGCGGCAGCTTTCCTTAAGAATTTGCACTGGTACTATTTATTCTCCGACCCGGCTATAAAGAAGAAACGAGTGTGAGATAGCGTCGAAAGGATAAAAAAGCATGATTGCTTTACTTTGCAGATCGTCGCCGTTGGTCGAGGGTAAGCGTAAAAAGAAGTGGGAGGCAGTAGAATGGGAAATGTAGCGGCAAGGGCGGTTGGAAAAGTTGACAGTCTCCGAAAGTTTCGACACCCTGTAGGGAAAGCGACGGCTCGATTAGTTTGCAAACGACCGTAACTTTTACTCGAGATCTTTATCCGTAAAAGTACAGACAACTTTCTCGTACCGCCGAGGGGGCGGCGGCGTGGATAGGTAGATAGATAGGTAAGGGATACGACTGTTCAATTGTAATGTCTGGACATAATAACTCTCAGCTTTCACTGTATGTCCGGCGTTATTTTTTTCTCTCATTTACACGTATTCCTCGCCCCTGTCGCGCTTAGACCTCCTTGCATTACCGCAAAGTAACTTCTAACTCTACCGTAATTTTTTCAGGATTATCAAACGCGCACGTGGTCGACATTCGTGCTTGTCAGCCAAAAGCTTTTTAAAACTTCGTGAGAATAGTACAGAAGCACGTTCACAGAGGTGTGAAAATTTTATGCGACAAAAATGAAAAAGTTCCCAGGAACGGCATGTATAAAACCGTTCAATTTTTGCCCGGGGTCAAACATCGTTTTTAACGCGACTAATATAATTCGATTGTCACTTGCGCAATCTCCCTCTCTTTCTTTAATGTCCATTACCAGATGCTCTCATCCATTTCATTTCCCGATGCACATACCGGTTCTTGTAGAGTACCAGTCCGTAAGAAAGACGAAGGGGATCAAAGCAACGGCCCAACGAAATAGCTTATCCCACCGGATATCGAATTTCGAAGGTGGAAGAGAATTATTACTTACGAGCCTCTCGCTGGTTGCGTACTTACTTACCCCCTTATTGGCTATCTGAAAGCAACCGTATATTTCTCATACTGGGTAAACTCCTATTTATTCGTCGATACATTTTATTCAATCCTAAGTAGTACGGCTCTGACATAAGCGAATGCCAGGAATTACGCCGAGTAGGTATGTCAGAGGAATTTCGAACCCGCATAGCGCTTACGCTTCAGCGGAAATTCCTGAAAATGTTACGATCTTCAAAAATCTTTCTCGCTGGCGTCGACGACAATATCCGGTTCACAATTTTCTCAATGTCACAATTTTTGTGTTAATGACACTAGATGCAATTCGCCATCCAACAAAGAGACTATAACGTTTCACACACAATCGCCCGCATGTTACGCCGGCGCAATTCTTGCTCGCACAAATCCACGCAGATCCATATACTCGCTAGTGTTGCGAATGTGCGGTCACTTGATTTATTACTCCTCAAGATTATCACTCTCTTCCTGGAGCAGAAATCCGCCTCTCTTCTTCGACCTTTCTCAGTCTTTCCTCTTAGAACCTTCGTTACTTTTCTGAGTGGTTTGTGACTTCCTGCTAACGGTTTACGGAGCGAATCTAAGATCCGGAATTCTAAGCGAAAACTGTAACGTATATATAATAGATCAAGATCGCCTTATAATTCACAAATAATTATTGATAATCCGCCGAAGGATAATTAGCGGATAATAATAAGCGTAGAATTTTTCAACCGAGTAACTTTAATAATACCACTCGCTGAATTTTGACTTGTATATGTAATAACGATATTATACTGTTTGAATATAAGTCTGAATATAACTGTATTATACTACTGAATTTCGACTTCTAATTACGGTATTATACTGTCGGCATTATACAATCTTTATGCACGTTAACATGTATGATATTTATTCTTATATTACAAATTTTACCAACGAAATGTGTTATATTATCTCGATATATGAGTCAAAATTATTTCTGTCTGTAAAATTTCACAGTTGCAGACATAAACAACGATAAGTAAGACAAAATTATTCCCATACGATATATATCCCCCGACGCGATCTCGTTCTCATCTCATCACGTCACGTGAAAAACCTTCACGTCAATCTCGTTTTATCCGCGATAAATCCGGCGCGTATATTCCGTGCTCTCTAACAAGTACATATGCTCGTTTCTACCGTATTACTCGTACGGTTGCCCTTCTGATGCACAACGATAGTACGAGCGGCTGACTACGTCGTAGAAAGGATCGTGGAGAGCGATATTCCGTGAAATGATTCAGGGAAGTCACCGAATGATGCGCCTCGCTGGTTCGGCGGTAGGCACTTAAAATCCGGAGACTGGAGCTCCTCCGCCTCCGGCTCCGACATCCGGGGGATTCCATCCCGGATCTCAGTGCTCGGTTATAGTAGTAATAGTAGCCGGTCGCGCTGGCGACCGAATCCACTGAACGAGCTGTGCACTCGGACTTGAGACATTGTCAGAGTTTAAATCTTACCCCCCTGCCCGTCCTCTTCTCGCCTCATCGTCGGACTGAATCGGCGCGCGGACGCCCAGTTCCTCTTTATTTCCCAACTCCGTCGCTCTAGAAGGCGACCACTTCGGTACCTCTAACCCGTTATATAGCTGCCTTTTTCGACAAACTGACCCCGTAAACTTAGCCTCACCCCAGCCATCACCCTCGCCCTCCTCTCAACCGACTCTTCGGTCCTCGGCAAATAGTCAAAGAGAATTCGGTCCAACGAAGCTATGACATAGTTATGACCACCTTTAACGTACCTACGTGCCGTGGCATTCGAAATTGTCCTGTCTTACACGATTTCAGAAGTCCAGTAGCCTTTGGCGATCATCTCCTTTTACTTCCCATCTCAAAGTGTCAATTGTACGCTGACTCGTGTAATGCGTCGAAAGGATGTCAAATTCGCGCGGACGCTGTATCGTCCTGATGCAGGAAACACGGGCGATTAGTTCTTTTTTTTTTTGTAGAGTACTTCGAGCAAAAAAAAAGAATTAGTAAATATATAATCAATTTTCTTGCGCGTTCCGCCTGATGAATTTAAAACACCATCACGATCTTTAACGTCCTTAACGTTCCGTAGACGCTAAGTACAGTACCTCCGTACTTCGCAAACTTCTTTCGGCACGGTGAACTTTCCTTCACTTTCCCGACTTCGTTCGCAACTTTTGAGATACTTTGCTGCTTCGCGTAAGCATTGCGCGGCGTCAGACCGTTGCGTACTTCCTTCGAGTAAATGTCGAGACGGACCATTCTTTCCACGAACAGTTTTCCGAAGAACTCAACGGAGATGGCGTAAGCAGAAGAGGGATGATGCCGGAGACGTGTAATGGTTGATTCCCTCAGAAAGGAAGCATTCGGTATGTCGGATGTTCGGGTGAACTAGTCAAGCACATCCGAGGTGGAGGGTTTTGGTAGGTAGGTCAACGGGTATGAAATTTCAATAAGGCTGCTACTCTGCGTCGCCACGGAAGAATTCCCTCGGCGCGCGTATAGTCCACCAGGGTTAGAATTATGCTTAGAGTCTGAAATATCGAGCGACGGAAGAAGAGCATAGAGGGCGGCGCAAGAGAAGAGCAAAACGGAGATCTTCGAAGCGGGTGCGGGAGCGGGGAAAAGGAAGAGTAGAGACAGAGATCTAGTAAGAGGCTGCATCGTGCATTCTCTTTGTAAAACCTGCTAAGGATCTCCTGCCATACCCTCGCTATCCTCTCGCACAGATAGAGAGAAGATAGACTCGAAGTACATCCAAATACAGCCCACGTACGAGTCTCGCTTTGAAGCTCAATATCTCGTTTGCCAGGAATCGAACCTGCCGAAATCAATGTCACGCACAAGTCTTGTCCCGAAGCTCTCAGTTTCATTGCCTTCCGCCTACGACTCACTTGCCACTCAAGTCACGTGACATTCAAGATCGAACAAGTTAATGCTTATATTTCGAAATAATCATCAAACTTTAGTTTTGTTATAAAAAAATGACGTGTTTTTCAGAAAACACACAATGAATAAAAAAATTAGAATTGTATCTAGAATATATAAAAATCATATATTATGTCTAATTATATTTATATAATACGTATCACATATAGATTATATTGAATATATCAGCCAAACGTGGATTTATGATCATAACTAAAAGCATTAACTTAATTATATATTTTTTAAAATAGATATAGTAAAAAATTTAGCACTTTTTCTAAGAAAAACTAATTAAAATCAATATTTGCTATGACAAAAGTATATAATATCTATAATTGAATAACATGCAAATATTAAATGTGATATTATAGTTTATTCAGCACTTTGTTCATAAATCTTTTTATAGATTTGCATTAACTTTGAATTTACAACTACTGCATCAAAAAAATAAGCTCCTAAGCTCGATTATAATAAATAAAACATAAAGAGTTGGCCGCTAGGGCTAAATAACACTATAGAGGAGCACTTTGCTCATTAGCTCATAAAAGTGTACGTTTATAATGTATGCTTTCTTGTGAGTAGACTCCTCAGGCACTTTGGCCGCTTCTTACTTGCCTCCTATATTCTTTAGGCCTCTCGGCGGCCCTCTATTTTCTTTCCTTTTACAATATACAGAATGTTTCTAACAAATTGCATAATATACATTTTATTAATTCAGGAATAATATTTAAGAAAAAAATATCATAGATTTGATAACTTTAGAATGGAACACAATGACTCTTAATCTTCTCTTCATTTAAATAGGAATATAAAGTTCAAAACTCAGTATCTATAAAAATAGATATTTTTTTATTAATTAATTCTTCCTTATATTCGAAATTTATTTCACATTTGCTCAAACATGTTTTCCTAAATTAATCATATAGCATTTATTAATAATCAAAAGAAAGTGCAATTAATCAGAAACACTTTGCATATACATGCGTGCGCTCGCTCGAAAATATACAGCAGTCTGAGAAAAGACTAGGGTCAGTATCCAGAGTTGTCTGCTATGTCAACTTGCTGTATGCCTCGAGAGAGACGTCGCAGAGAAAAAACTACCCTTGGAAGAATGGATATATGCCGACGCTGGGCCCAAGCACTCGTCCAAATAAAATATTCAGCATACTCGACGGCACAACAATACGTATTCGTTCTCTCTCATCCTTTTTCTCTTTCCTTCCTGGTTCCGGCCTACTCCGGATTCTCCAATGGGCAGTTCTTCCTTTCGGTTCTTGGTACGAATTCGACCAAATTTGTGCAACTTTAAGAGTTAGCGGTTCATGATAAATCTTTTATTCGCTACACCTCCATGTTAACGGCCGTTGAATTTAATTCAACATTAAATTAAAATTTGCGTTATAAGTTTATAGCTGTGATAATGATGCGATGATAATGTAAGAAGAAATATTTCTCGGAATACTTTCTTCAAAATTTAGGCAAAAAATAATATAAGTATCTTTCGAGAATATTATTTATCGAAACTTTTGCTCTATTACCATTCTACTATCTAAGATTTGCTATTCTAATGTCAGAGATAATTCTTTATTTCTAAGTTAACAATTCTTATTACGAATAGCTATCAAATAATGTAAGTAATCTTACAAAATGTACCGCATGGACTTTATCATAATTAAGATTTATAATCAGTCTCTTTACGATGAATAATATGAATATTGAATCAATATTTTATTTGTTATTATATGTGTTTCTGAAGCAGCTCTTTGATGCGAACTGATTTTTTTTCTTTAGAAATGACTGGTTATAGTATTCCACAAGATATACGAGAAATGATAGAAGAAATGGATATACTTAATAATATAAGAAAATAAAGTATTTCAGCAACATTGGATGGCCGATGAAGGTCTCGCTCGTGAAAGAGACCATTATTTATCTCTCAGCAAGCGCGATGAGATTATGTAAGTGCGATATTCATTTGTCAGAACATGATAACAGGCTTAAAATAAATAAAAAACGTATATTGTACGAAAAAATTAATCATGCAAATAAAGCAAAAGGCAAATAAAGTTGCACTATAATTAAAGTAATTTTTCAACATTAAATATGTAATATATGATGTATTAAAATTACATACGCAATATTTAAAATAAAGATTCAACAGAAATAATTATGAAATAATTCCGCATACTGACACAAATCTCTCCATCAATCATTAATAAAATAAAAAAGACTTCTTTATTATTACGCAAAGCGTGACTACGAAACGAAAAAGAAATTTCGTAACCGAACAAAGTTGGCCGAGCCATATCGCATTCGATACATAGGAGCGTTTAGCATGCTGGTGTGTCACGATATTAAATCGGCAATTCTTTTCCGTGGACGAGACGGCAGCTACAACCGACTTTCGCCGCGGCCACCGCAATACTCGGCCAACTCGTTCGAACAAAGGCACTTCGGAAGGGAAGTCTACGAGCGTACGATGCGGAGGAGTAGATAAAGGTATACACCGACGGTGTAGGTTGGGTATTCACGATCAGACGCAACACGTAAAACGATGCAGCTCCAGAAACAGCGGCCTTTCTCTATGGAAGTGCCTTTCCCCGCTTTGCCAATAACGCACACTTCGCGGTGTACACAACTGTAGTCGGCGCGACTATACAGCAGAATGAGTAGTGAGTAAAGGAATAGAGAGAAAGCAACTGTGACGACTGAGGGATGTGCACGTGAAAAGGAGGAAAATGAAGGGGGATTGATGGCGGAAGCGTGAAAGAGAGAAAAAGAGAAGGAGCTCTTTGAATACAACCGCGATTCGTGTCGACTCGTTGGTCGACGAACAGATAACTCAAGGGACTGAGACATCCAAGCATAGGGAAGACTGAAGAAAAGAGAGGGTAGATACGAATAACTTTAAATACTGCAGGGATTTGGAAAAATCCTTCTCGGATACCTCGTACTAACTATCGATGCAGAGAAAGCGTTGAGTGCGAAATAGTTGCAACTTGGACTTCTGTAAACGCGGCCGAAATAAGGAGGTCGAGTGTCGGAGAAAACAAAAGAGAGGAAAAAGATGAATGGAGTTGAGCAAACGGACGATTGTGATTGTATGTGTCTACATGTAGAAAAAGTCGCGAATATGATAAAGCTGGAAGCGGCATACTGACCTGTTTATTTTCTATATAAATCTGAAAAGCTTACCCAAATCTTCTAATGTAATGATAGGATATTCATTACTTTGGCGGTTAAATATTTATTGCTTTGGCGGTTAAAATATTTATTGCTTATTGCAGCTAAATCGTCAATTATCTTCTCTTTAAGATCATAATATGATTCTTCTTCATTTGTGGCTAATAAATTCATTATTCAATCAATTATGAAAGTTAAAACACATCTAATCATCAAAATGTAAATTTATATAACCGATGTACATACGTATAAGAAAAGTTTCCAACTTGATATCGTAACAAGACGGTAGAGGAATCTGCGGTTATAAAACTCTCGTTTTAGATTATTTTGCTCTGTTTTCTATACGAATTTATTTTTGAGCAGGAACTTTATATAGCGTCTTATCTCTCGAACTTTTGATTCATTTTTTTCAAAACAGCGACGATAGAGATAGGGTAGTAATTTTATGTACTTTTTACATTAATTACATCGCGTCACGAAATATAGACATTAAAAACTCTCAATGATAAAATAAAATAGATACATATTAATATATAAAGAAGAATAGTTTGTCGTGATAATCAATGTCAAGAATTAACGCGATAATGATTAACATTTTATTACTTGCTTAATGAAATTTCAATACGCCATTGTTATTTTAATTTCTTATTATTCTTAACTAATAATAGAATCCATCAAAATGTTTCATTATTAAACAACTTAGTAAAAGGCAGACTCACAATACCTGTAATATGATATACTACAACATAATACAAATACATTTATGAAAAAATTTTATTTTGCAAATAATATATGTATTGGCTTTAATATTTTCCAAGCATCGGGAAAATGTAGCAAGGTACAATTAGTTTGCATGTAGATAACATACATATCAAGCAATCAAATTTTATTATCAATATTGCAATCGAGATTTCATTATACGTCCCGGAATATTCACATTTGTGAAATATACAAAACGTAATAATGTTCGCTAATATTGAAAATTTTTTTGTATTATTATTTTGTATTAACTATTCTTTTTATAGCCATAGCACTGTTAGCATTAAAACTCGTGAAGCATCTCATCTAGTTCTTGGAAACTGTACAATTTTGAAGTGCAACATTATCATTTCATCTGCTTTACATTGAATGTATTATGCTTTATTTACGAATCTTCACTGCAAGCCACTACTGTCGCACTACATAATGAAATATAAACCAAACGTTTTCATTGAATATGAAAAAAAAGTTTTTTTCCTTTGCGTATAAAAAAAAATATTTTGTTCGACACGATATTAAATATTTTTTGCTCCTATGTCTCATAGATAATATTGCAAAAGATAATCATACAATAAGAAATTAAATTTTATGAATTATATTTTTATTTTCATAAAATATTTTTATATATTTTTATCTTATTACGTAGAAAAAAATCATAATTACTATAGATTGTGTATATTCATTGCAATAATTTATACAATTATACGTATAACACTGTTAATGATTAAATAACATTAGTAATCCATTGAATACTAACTGATTTATTCCAGTTTCGCAATCGATCGATTAAAAATATATGCATTGTTAAATTATTTTATATTTATTGGCCAGTTTTTAGAATGCCAACGATAACGACTAAAAACTGATACTCTCCAGAGCATCATTCACTCTGTTCTCTTGCGTATGGTTGTTTAACTATAATGTTCTTCTAAATCCCTGGAGTTCCATCGAGATATGGTTTATTATCGCAAGTACTGCAGTATGTGAGAGTTTTTATGATAACATTTCAAAAGAAGATAACGCGAGAGTATTGTATATCTCTGTTACTTTATTTTGTGCTATTTTTAATTTATTTAATATTGACATATAAATAATTAAAATAAACTTAGAGAGTATTGATTTTAGCTCTCATCAAAGTGCAAGAAAAGTGGGTAACAAAGTTTAAGCTACTATTGTTATATCATCAAGATAATTCTTTATTTAAATGCGCGCCAAATCGATTTCCACGATGTCTAAACAATGAATAAAGTATAGCGGACATCCTTTATATATATATATTTATATCAAAAATATCTACATATAAATATATCTACAGAGGCCCACGTGTCTTTATTATTACCAGACAAAGTAAATGCATAATTAATTATTAATGTTTACGTTAGATTAGTTATTTAGTACATGGATATAATTATAGTGGCTATTCTTTTTTCTCATTTTGCGTATATCATAAGTTACGTGGTATAAACATCAAAACAAAGGACGCAGGAAACTGACGGAATAGATGGAATTTATATTTGTACCTCATTTTCTATGATGACTATGACGAAGACCGCCAGACGAGGGTTACGACGGACAGGCGGTCGGTCCATAGTAGATATAAACTCATATTTTGGTCACTCCGGCGAGCTTTAATAAAGAAAGCTCCCTTCCTACAACGCAGGAAGGCCGATGAGAGGCGGTGTACCGTGAATCGTAGTCGCTATATAGATAGCCGTAGCTGTCAGTGAGCTACATGGTATACTCTTTCAGTATATATGACATCCCTATATACATATACACGCAGACGACATATATAAAAAGGGAAAAAGATGACCGAGCG
The DNA here is from genome assembly GCA_949152495.1 of Lasius fuliginosus. Lineage (NCBI taxonomy): Eukaryota > Metazoa > Arthropoda > Insecta > Hymenoptera > Formicidae > Lasius > Lasius fuliginosus. The sequence goes on from OX424444.1 coordinate 13,137,422, forward strand.
AAGGACTAGGCTGGCGACGTAGCGGTGGATAGGATAAGGTAAAGAAAGGAGGCAGTACTGAAATAGCATGAGAGGAAGGAAGGATATCAAGGCAAAACGAGGGTGAGGCGTTGTCTGTGAGTCATAGTCGAGATGACCCATCCCCGTAGGAAGCCGCGGCTTTGCAATATTAGTTTTCACATTTTGAAAAATCCCGTCATCTGACGCGATCCCGAACCCTCTTATACTCGGACCATCTCTCTCACCGTCTCCTCTTCCCTCTCTCGCTCCTCGCCACGATCCACCCTATCCACATGTCGGCTTCACTCCACACACACCCGCACCCTCTGCGTTTCAACCTATATTGTTATTTGCATACCCGCCACCCGCCACGGTCTGCGCATGAATATGGATGTGGATGTGGATGCTCAACGTGCAGCCTCGCACACTGAAATTTCGGCGAGGTCTTCGTCGGAATTTCGGGTCGTAAACGTTCGTCGTATTATACATACACAGATACGTAGATCATGTGTATGGCGACGTACAGACGCGTCCCAAGGCTCTGTCGAAGCGCCGCTGCTTTTCGCGTTTAACGGCCGAGCGTTTCCTTTTATCGTGATCCGGGAACGAGGCTCGGAAGATACAGAAAGCTCGCTTGTCAAAGGAGTCAAAGCCGTATTAAGTGTATTAAAGGAACCATGAACTATCTGCTTCCGTATGTAAAGCAGGTTGATGCGAATTATTAATGTATTTGAATTGCGAAATTCCTAATAAGACGCGTGGCAAGAAGTTGCTATTATTCTTTATATAATGTATTTTTTAATTCAACTTTTTATGCGCAATCAAAAATATATTCTAAAAAATTGGAAAACGCATTTTAGTTTCGCTTAATATTGCCTTGATTTTGCAATTTTCTCTCTCGATCTTAGAATTGCTATTAGATAATTACTAAATATAAAAAAAATTTAGTTTTATTTATCTTGTAAATTTGACTTTAGAGATTTGCTGATCTTTCGTTCAGTTGGAAATCTTAGTCAAACTTCCCGACGCATGAAACTTGAAAAGAACTTTGCGCATTATCTGATTAATATGTTATACTTTATCAAGTAAAATCTTCGTATTAAATATCATAAAATTAATAGATTGTTTACATCCTGATAGTGTTTAATGTATAATAAATACTAATAAAGAAAAACGAATAAAAATAAAGAATTATTTTAGCGTTTGCTAGTGAGGTTATTAGTGAGAAAACTTACAGATTAAGATAATTCGCTTTACAAGCGATAGAACAGACAAGAGCCGAGCGTCGATTTTCCCCAGAAAAGAGTTGATGATAATGAGGCGATAACGATGGTTTCGAATATAACTACTGAGAACAGAGCGCTTGCAGCTTCATCGTTAAAATATAATTTTATGTAAATAAAACTTGGACCCGCGCAGAGCTTGACTTGATTTAAACTACGTGGTTTAAGATAGATCGAGGTCGGCGGAAAGTTTTAAAGCCTTGAACAGCGCTGATAATATGTATATAGAATGCAACCACTAATTCATACCGCCACAACTCTTTCAATTGTCGTTATCTTTGTCTGTATCTTGTGCATTAGATAATAATTAATAATAGTGACACAATTTATGCTTTATTTTTTTTTAATGCTGTTAACTCATCATATTTTCTGTATTAGAATTGATGTAAAACAGAGCAAATAATACACGTAATAATAAACGTGTTTTAAAGAACTGTTCTTGTACCGAGCCGATTTTTACAATTTACAACCTATGCCGACTGTGAAGTGGAAAAAAATACAAGGTACTAGGCAGATTGCCGTTGTGTATGTATGTACAAAATTAATTGTGCTCACGTTTACCAAATTCAGTTGCGTAAACTGGTCCGGTACACATGTCTGAAAATAACTCGTTTGATCGCGTGTGAAAATAGCGAAACTGGCTAACGCGTTAGTTTTCCAACACTTTTCACATTCTTTTTCAGAGGCATCCTAGAATAAATTGCATTATTTGCGGTATTTACTTGTAGATTACATTTCATAATGCTATCTCAAGCACAATCCTTTTACAAACATTTACCATTTTTGGCATCGTAGAGAAAAAGCGATGCATTTAATCAAAAATCCACATAGTGTACTTATATTTATACAACATAAAGTGTCGTGATGTAAATGTATATATTTATTAAAATATAAATTATATACGTGAGAAAAATATCTTGAAGATATCTGAATGACACATATAATACAAAAATTATTTTTTATTTACTGGTACATTGTTGCACTAAAATATTCTCTCTCTCTCTCTCTCTCTCTCTCTCTCTCTCTCTCTCTCTCTCTCTCTCTCTCTCTCTCTCTCTCTCTCTCTCTCTCTCTTTCTCTCTCTCTCTCTCTCTCTCTCTCTCTCTCTCTTTCTCTCCCTCTCTCTGTTCATATCGTTATTTTATGTAAGCTACTGCGAAATGCGTAATACAATGTATAAGAAATGGAAGCTGTTATCGTTCATTTACCATCTAGAATATTTTCCATTTTCATACTTTTCAATATTTATGCGATCCCAACAGCTATCTCTCTCTTTCTCTCTCCCCCCCCCCCTCTCTTTCACACTCTCTGAAATATTGCCCTTCTCTGAAAATATTCTTTGCCACTATCTGCCTCCTCTTTGAACGTTCACACGGCCAGTAGTATATTCATATTTCAACTTCAAGAGCTACTCTTACTTTATCCCTGTTTCGTATTTTCGTAACATTTTAAGTTCCCTCCCTGAGGGCTTGTCCACGGGGCATTCAAAAGGCATACACTTCATTCCACTTCGCTTTATTCCATTGTTTTCCATCACGACTCGGTTGAACTATTTTCTCGTTTCGTGCATATGTTCTATCAATGTATACACGTACATTGCCTTAACAATAAAAAGAATATTTATTGAATATATTACATTTTTCCAATTATTATTTTTTTTTATATCATAGACTATGCGCGTATGTGTTTAATTAAAATTGTTATATAATAATTATAATGCATATAATAAATTACATTTTCAAAACGCGTTACGTTGTATCCAAGTGTTTCCTTTTACAATCTACAGTGGTTTCTTTCTCTTTCTTTTTGTTTTAAGCAAAGTAAATGTTTAATTTTTTCAATAGAAATAAAAATTAATGCAACATAGAAATTTGTAAAATAGTTGTTACCTGACTAAGTTGTAACTCATGGAGATATATCCATAATTATTCGTTCATGTAGCATTTTGAAACGAGCCAGTTAACCATATTCAATGTACAAATATGTAATAGAATTGGACAGTTGCAGTACAGGGAACTTGTATATTTATTATATTGTAAGTTATATATTATTATTATATATTTCAGAGAAATGCAAAAAACAAAGGCAGTTTCTTTTTATTTAGCAATATAATGTAATACACGTAATGTATTTAAATTTTACGAATTTGCATTTCATGATGCATCGTAAATGATTCTCTCTTTTTTCTTAGAGGGAATTCATATATTTATTGACATATTATATATCTGTAATTAAAATTTTTTACGCCATATATTACGTCATAATTCAGTAAAGAAATTTTACTTTAGTGAAAAATTATTTTTTCTTTAATATTCGTACAACCATGAATCATGCTGTCAGCATATGTTAGGAAGATACTACTGTCAGAATATATGTTACAAAAGTACTACTGAAAGATCATACTGGCATACATGAATTCCTACCTATCAACAGGTTGAAATAAATGGAGCCAACATGAAATAAATTGATACAAGTATAAGTACGGGGGGACAATGTAAGAAGTAGGGCAGTTTCAAATATCGGGATTTATATTTCGAGGACAACGTTAGATACGAAAGAACTGAACATATTGACGACATAGTTAAATACATAGAATTTTTATAAATATGTAGAACAGACGTATTCTTTTTCAGAAAAAATCTTTGGAAAACAGTAATTTCGAAAAAGTATAATATTATGGTTTATTTAAAAATAAAAAATTTTCTATTTTGTACTTATTGAGTTGTATTTATTGTTTTTTTTTTTTTTTTTTGAGTCTGTAAAATCTCAGATAAATTTGTATCACTTATAAAAATATTTCACAGTTGTTGAAATATTATATTGTACAAATATATAAAATTGATTTTTTTTCGAAAGGTGGATGGTTAATATGAATGATAAATTAATATATAATATCGTTAGTTTGAATATAAGAATTCAAAATATATAGTCTTATTCTATATTTTTTCACACATCATAAATAAATTTTACTTCCTTAAATGATTATGTGCCTCATGTCAAATCACATTATCATTGAAAATATGCCAACATTATTTAATGAAAAAACATCCATTATATCTCGTTAAATAATTGCTTCAATTTCTAATTTTCACCACCACTGTAAATAACTGAGAGGAACGGCAGATTTACATCGATACAGCACTTACGGGTAACAACGTTACTTCCGGATACACACCAACCGCGATGCGCTCAGTTATCCCTATTGCCTGATAGTTTTTTTCGCGCCACCATGTATCGACATATATTCGAGGCGTCCGATGCCTCATGTAACAATTAGAATTGCGGGTGAGTTTGGGGCTGACCGCGACAAAGCGTGCACCAGCGAAGTATTGAGCCGTGTATTTCACAGTTTCTCCGTCCCTCATGTCCAGCCGCGGCTCTCTGTGTGTCGCACAGTGACATTCACAAATGGTACGCACACCTACACATCTCTTCACCCTCCCTTCCGGTCTTCCACAGCCCATTCGCTCTTCCTGCAATAGCGGAGAGTTTGCACAGCTATATAGGTATATTTGTGCCTCGTCGACCGTGCGCGCTGGCCCATCTGTACCTACATAACTGGAACCAATACCAGTCCTGAAACGCGAACTGAAACGACTTTCTCTCGCGCCGGGAACACATTGGCTTCGGTTCTGCATCGCGCCGCGAACACATGGACAAGCTCAAATAGTTTGAAGCCGAAAAATCTATGGCGCCGTTTAAGCGTAGTTCAACGTGTCTGCGGATCGAGCCATTCTGAATGGGATCATGTCACAGAAAGCTTTAATGCAAATTCATAAAACGCTGGAAACATGTGAAGTTTATGGAAGCTACTTACATTTGTCATTGGATTAAACGCCGAATAATGGAAACTACTGATATTCATTTATCGGATTTATATGATACAGGTACGCGTGAAAAAGAATTATGTTTTTGCGTCTTTTGAGCTTAAGGATTCCATATTGATAGTCTAAAGCTAACAATATTCCGAGAGGATAAAAAGCTTTGAGAAAAATTATTCTTTGATTGAGAAGTAAAATTCTGATACTTACGTAATGTTACAATTTTATTCAACTTAAGCATTCATACTTTAATAACCCTCTTCAAATCCGAAATTTCAAGACGTTCGTTTACACATACTCCGATATACATATCTACCTACAACAAATATCAAGTTATATTCAACACTGGCGTTGCATATATCAAAAGTTACTCCACTTGTACGCAAATCATACATGTGCACATCTTGAAACGCCGCGCATGGAAATGCCACTTTGTGCCACTTAACTTATATTCCACTCCAACATATCGCTTCATTTGTCAATGTTTCTTGTAGAGCAATCGATATTGATTTTTGATAAATAAATTGGCCGACTCTTCTCTCCTCTATTTCTAGATGTGACATCATTTCTCACAAGGGAATATTCTTATTCCAAGCATCACGTCAAAGACACAAATCGGCCTAACTGACTCGGCATCCTATCTGCTCGAGTTAGCGAATTTGTCACTATTCTTTTCTACATTGATGCACCTTATACAAGATTACGATATGCTGGATACGAGTTTGAAGGGATCGAGATTTGAGAATGATTTACAGAGGACGCCGAATGAATGCGAATCTCTCGAGACTAAAACTACATCCGTTCCATTTCTATGGCGACCCTCGATCCTGGTTTGTTTCAATATACCATACCTTTCTTACGCTAAGAGCAACCCCGCTGTTGTGTTTCAAGTATACATCTACGCTCTCCCTTGGCAGCACTTCCAATCTTCCACGCGACATTTATGCCTCTCAAAACGTATTGCCGGAGAGTCGTGTAAACCGATACTGGTTTTACGACAGAAATCTATTCGATCTCAGATGCACGTCCGCGGACGTGATAACTGAAATTTCGATTACATAGAACAAAATATGCGATGATTAGATGGTGAAGCAAAACACTATTTTACAAGCAAATATATTAATATCAAAATAAGATATCGCAAAAGAATATAAAAAAAATCTATTTAAATAAAAATATTAAGAGAGATGTAAAATACTTCTATATAAAATAATATATATCTCATGAATTTTTCAAAAAAAAGTTCAGAAAGTAGTAAGCAGCAAATACAGTCTTTAAAAGAATGAAAGCGCTATACTAAGCACTGTACATTTGTCAAATATTTAGCAGTACGTTCATTTGAGAGAGAATAATATTTAAGAACGATAATTCCTATATTCATTTGATAGAAGATTATATTTAAGAACGACAATTTCTAAAAAAGGTGCCAAATAGAACGAAGCATTTTCCAAATTTCGCGTCTCCGTCATCGATTTTCGCTTGTAATAGAATTCAGCGCCGTACCTTTGCGATTCAGCAGGCGCGTAAACGTCAGAGAAGCTCAGTGGGAGAATAGCTGAAATCTTAATCTCTCCTACGTTCCGAGCAAAAAAGGAACTTGCATATTCGCCCCTCATCCAGCCTCTTCGGAGGCCTCGTGAAAAGAAGAATGAATCGGGAGTCGCTTTCTAGGGTAGTTCATTTTTCCTTGTGTGAACTCGGATTAAAAATCTATTATTTATGCGACTCGTATCTTCTCGCACTTTTACGTTTAAGTAGAATCTTCTTTAAATTGTTCGGCAAACGAGCTCGTACATCCACAATCTTCTCTAGTAGCTTTTGCACGTTCGTTGGCGTGTCTTCTGAACATGAAAAACCGAGTGGCTGTTTAAGTCACGTTATAGTCGGAAGTCTTGCACGTTCGCTTGTAAGAGGTTCACGCTTTTATTATTATTAATACTTCACTTAAGGGAGGCGATAACCATGTACTAGAAGATACTATAAGAACTCCATAATCTCGCGACGCGACCGAACGGAATTAATGATGTTTATTTAAAAGAAAATTTTTTTCTCATTAATGCCAGAGAATCAAAAAGTCTCATACTTTTTATAATATATAATATTAAAAAAAGAATTGTGATTTTCACGCGTTGATTACTTATTTTGCTTTTTATCGATTGCTAATAGTAATTTTTTATGATACTTCCATGTTTGTCAAATATTTTCGTTAAATTCCGATGCTTATTAAATTATTTCGAAGCTTTTTTCCTTCGAGAAATATTTTTGTATAACTTTACTTAACTAATTAATTAACTTCAGATAAGAAATTTCTAACGAATAAATCTAAAATGGAAAGCAGCGAGTAACGCAAATTGGTTTATATTATATTATCGGCCGACGTTATATTATTATTTTGATAAATTTATAATCTTCGTTTTCACGAAATTCATGTCACAGATTCATTTCTTTTAGAATATTAGCAGCAATCGGTAAGAGAAGCAAAATTTAATTAAGTGATACGCTATTAAGCAATAGAATTAATGGGTATACTGTCTCAACTTCAAGGTACGATCACAAATTATTCCTAAATAGACGGCGAGCTGTATCTCTGAAGGTGATAATTTCCCGTTGAGACCAGACGTATAACGCCCACGTTAATTTGTTGTTAGCGACCTCGCTCTTTAACAAGTTGTCGGGCATATTATCGCCGATACAAGCTTGAGATGCAGCTCGAAGATGTAGTGGGCAGTCGCTGATGCCGGACCGGGCAACAAGCTATTGCCTTTGCTCAGTGTCGTATACCATCACAGCTAAGAGTTTGGTATCCTCAAGTTATCGACTCTAGGGAGCACGCCAGAGAAACTTGACGAGTTTCATATATAGGTTGGTTGCATTGGATGTAGGTTGAAGTGTAAATCAACCCCTGAGAACTGACGCTCTTCTCTCTCTCTCTCCCCCGCATCACTCTTGTACCATCTCACGCTCTTTCCCCATTGCGGCAGTCTCGTCTTGTTCTCCATCTGGCGTGCGCTATCGTCTATCAGACTCACACTTCGCGCGCTTCTCGCCCTACCATCTGCCAACTATTTCGACGATATCGAAACAACCTGACGAAATTTCCAGTCCCTTCTTTCATCCTCCCACGTTCGCGTTTCACAATTTCGTTGATCCGTAGCAGCCCCAGAGCAACCGATTTTCCGTCGCGCGAGGAGAAAGGGGAGAGAGAGAGAGAGAGAGAGAGAACGAGAGCTAGACGAAAATAAAGATAAAAAAAAACAGGTAAAGAGTGGAACGAAGAGGTTTGTGAAACGAATAGCCAGCAAGAGGAACGAGCGAAAGCGAAAAGGAGATAAAGAGAGGACGGATATAGGGTCGAAGGATAAAACTAGCCACACTCACTTCGGCACCAACGGCGGCTCTCCGCGGTTCGAATGAGTTCCGCTCTTCTTCCTTCCGGTCGACAAATTGAAATCGTCAGACCGGGAAAGCTCCACCAAAATCCACGTTCGTGAAGAAGGCGCCAGGCGGCAAGAGTGGAAGAAGAATCGAGGAAACGAGCGGGGAATACGAGGAGAAGACACGAACCCCGTCGACAATGGAAAAAGAGAGGTGGATGGTCGGTGGTTGGAGCGCGAGAGAAATGGCGCAGGGGCGCGGAGAAGAGAGAAGGGAGAACAAGCGTGGTCCCAACGTGGTCGTAACTGGCGATGTTGCCTTACCGGACGATATTTCACCCCGTAATTATCTTAGCGTGCAACGCGATAGTGCGAGGCGGCTGCCGGTATTAATGCTCGCTGATAATGTACCAATAGTGTCCTAATGTCCCGTGCCGGGAGACCTGAGTAATAGATAGACCAAATACACTGTGGCTCGCCTAAGATATTCGACAGAGTGGATTATTGCTTTCTACTGCATCATTAACGATCGGATACGTTCCTACCCTTTGAGAGGGGATAGCGATCGTCGTTGTTCTCAAATATAGTGCATCAATAATTACGTCCGTAATCTCGTTGATTAAACATATTCCAATTCTATGAAATGAAATTTTGCATTCGACTATCGTATTACTTCAAGCTGAAAATTTCTGCGCAAAGAAAACGTATCGAAAGTGATCTCCGATAACTTGATATTACATCTCATTAAATTTGCATGACCACATTTGCGAAAGTCTTTTACTCAATTAAATGCGAAAATTGCCAGGAATCTGAGTTAATTTGATTTTAATGATAATACAATTCCGTAATAAATTCACCATCACGCATTAACATGTCTCGAAATGATTTTATTTTGCAGATGCAAATTTCTCTCTGTGACTTTTATAATCTCTGACTTTAAGATATATACATTTGTAATGTTTCGTTTAATATTATTTATATCGATTATCATGTGATAATAATCAATATCTCACATCGTACAATATATGTCTATAATCATATATTATACGATACATGTACAAAATACCAGTCATAAGAAACTGTGCGCTCTTTTCAATGCAATTCAAATAAGCAATCTGTTTTTACAAGTTATACAATTTATATACTAAAATTTTTATATACTAAAATTTACTTTGCTCAAGAGTTATGAAAATAATAAATGTGTAAACAGAAAGTGATTGCGTAAAGAAGCGACGAACGGAAGAATGTGTTAGATAGTGAAAACGAAATAAAAGTAGAAAGAGATTGCACGAGAAGGACAAAAAGAAAATAAACCCCAACCGGAAGGAAACCAAGTATAATAAAAGAGAAGTTCACAGCGAAAGCAATAGAGAATGTGAGAATGAGAGAGAGAGAGAGAGAGAGAGAGAGAGAGAGAGAGAGAGAGAGAGAGAGAGAGAGAGAGAGAGTACGAGAAGCGGAATGAACAGTACACATCGCCGCGTAAATCTGTGCAAGAGAAGCTGGTAGCGTTGCGTGCATGTACGTGGGCTGTCCGTGGCCAAACAATGTCTGTCCGAAACAGCCGCGATTTCTCTTATCGGGCATTCAAACGCTAAATAATGGTGCAACTTCTCCTTGGTCAACACCGACAACTCGGCCAGTCGCTTGTCCAAGCGCGCGACGGCACAAGCCCCCTATGAGTAAACGAGCAAAATTTTACATTTCCCTACTATTACATGCGACTCGGTATATACGATCGATCGATGTCGCAAAACGTGACATTAACAATATCCGCTGTGCGATGAACGAGATTCCAGCCTTAGCACGATCAATCTTTCAGAATCTATAAGATTCGAAGTAACGATATAAAAATATTATAATATTATAATAATATTAAAGCATAATTTTCGTATAAAATACTATAAAGAATAATTTCCGTCAATAAATCAATGGAAACATCTTAATGTTTATTAAAAAATCGCAGCCAGTATGATTATTTCGATTGTATGTAAAAGAGTATTCCCTCGTATTTTATTCGCATATTATTGCGTAAAATTATTTTGGGCCAACAATAAACTTACACCATATCTTAGTACACTAACACCGTTACCAGTTACCTTGCGTACAGAGTCTAAACAAGCGCTTTCAAAGTTTCACGACTCTCATCCAAAGAGTCCGCTCTGTCGATACTTGTCTTGCGTCGCATAATTACTTTAGGGAACAATTTTCACGTTAACGTCTGCTTTCGTGCGATGTCACGCACATAGAGTGGAAAGACATTTGCACCCTATATCACGTAAGATCGTGAAACGATAATGAGAATGACAGGGGATGGAAAGCGAAGTTACCGGGAGGCGGCAGTGGTGGTGGCGGTAGTGGTGGTTAGCGGACATCCGTTGAACACATATTTGGTCTGGGATCAGAGAGAATAATCCCCGGGATTACCCCTGGTTTTCACCTCCAATCGTACCCCCATCACTGCCTACGTTCGAGCCATCCGCTCATCCGATCGGAATATCGACCATGGATTTAAACGCCTTTCTGTCGAGCCTCGAAATCTCCGGATCGACTTTGGATTTCGTTGGAATGCCACTAGAAATTGCTATGGATAGCTTTGTCTAGAACGACTTTATAACTACGTTGGAAATTTTAAAACGATTCGGTCACTGAAAGCGCATTTGCCAAAAGTGTAAAAATCTTTTCTTTCGTGATATAGAATCGTTTCTTTTTTGTATAACAATTATTCTTCCAATCTCTGCTTGTATTAAGAGAATATCGCAGACTAAAATATTATTTCGACCATAATATATCGATGATTAAAGAAACTTTTTCAAAAAATATATCGTTGCAACCGACGTTCCAGCATATTATAAACGCCATTATATTATTACGATAACAATTAAGTCCGACGGATCTAGTTAGGTATCAATGCGTGCATGTGTTGTAAGTTCCCGAATTTATCAATAAAATGCTATTTCTCTCTCCCATGCTAATCACATTCGAATACATTTTAATAATAGATAGATAAAATACTAAAAGAAATAACTCGATCACAGTCACTTATCGGTTGATAAATAATGGATATTGACTATCGCAGTTTTTTTAACGTCCGTATCGACTATTCCATGATGCATCACGCTCGTGGAAAAAAATATCGATTTTAAAGTGACCTAGTTTTTTTACATCTTACAAGAAACGTGTCAGCCTTTAAAAGAGGATTTAAGTCGAAAATGTGTCGATGTTGATTGCATTAAGAAATAAATCTCAAAGTAAAGTTTACAATCTCATATAATATTTACAGCACTTTACAAGGTAAGATCCTCGGCTAAATGATTAAGCCGCTTTTCTGTTATCTGATAAAATCTCTTCCATTCTCCTTTTCAATTCGCTAGATCAAGCAATCTCGATCACAGTGTCCCGTGATTCAATCAAAGTTACCTGTTTTGAACCTTGGGCGAGTCAAGCAAAACAAACATGCCACGAATCGATCTTTCAAAGATTATATTAAATTAAAAGCAACCCTAGTCCCCCATGAATAGCGCGCGGATTGCTATTCTCGCGTAGAATACCATTCTCAGGAGCTTTTCAGCGAGTCTACCGAAAGAAAACAAGACGATTGCGCGCGCGGAGCAGTCGCGCCGAATACCGCCTTGCTTGGCCGGAGGAGGAAAAAAAAAAAGAGAGCATATCGTCGACGAGTAAAAGTAACCAATTTCCGTGCTCTCGGGGGAGAACGAGGGCGCGGAACGAAGTAGCGCAAAAGACGAACGACGCTCGACTTCGCCGATAAAACGAGGAGGCGGTTGAAACGAAAATCCCCAACGCGAACGGGGAGAGAAATGTGTTAGATGCCGGGCTATTCGTCCGCGCTATCCACGAGGATCAACCCGACAACGTGCTGTTAATTTCTAAAGAGTCCCGGTGCTGTGCGGGAGAACGACTTCTCTCCGACGTGGCGTCCCGCGATTTTCACCGCAAGGGAATAGCCCTGAAGGAAGATGAAGGTATGGGGTGCACACGAGAAGAAGAAGGTTCGGTGCTGTTATAGATGTATACTATAAGGGAAGAGAGACTCGGGTCGATACCTGTTGATACTTCGTTCAAATAAAAGTCAACTTGTACGGCGAGTGGTTTAAAAGTCACATACACGCGCAGTCTGGCTAACGTGCTCTTTACCCCGCACTCTCGTTCCCTCTACCGCCCATTCCATTCCCCTTTCCCCTTCTTTCTATAGAGTTTCTTTCACGGTGGCGGCTGTAGTTCGCGAAGACGAGAGGTTGGTCAGAGAACTGGTCTCGAGTACACGAAGTTCGAGCGACTTTTGCGGATACCGCTCGCGAGAGAACATCTGTTCCTTTTGCCATTTTATTATTTTAACACTCCTGATATCAACACATTCACCTTTCCTCGTCTCAATCGCGGAATTGAGTTTCGTCTCTCTAATGGAAACCCGTAATATGTTCCAATTGAAAATCTATCAAAACGGAATTCATATGTATGTTTTTTTTTCTTGCCTGAAATATACGTAAACTCTTTTTCGAGTATATCAAATAAATATTTATTTGTTCACGTTTCGGGGAATTGTGATTTTTGCATGCGTACGACAAATGCAAATTCAGTTATGAAAATGTCTCTAAAATAGGTTTAAACTATGTACATATGCAATAGACGGTATCGGTATACGGCTTCCGTTACGACTACGATCTCTGCGATCGCTGATCTATCAAACTAATCGCATAGACACGTTTAGTAATTCAAGAACTAATTGTTATCATAATGCCAATCCGCTTTTGTGGTCAAATGGCGATCGAATGTCATACAATGCGTGTAGAATACATTAGTCTGATTGTATATAACCAAACATATGCCTGGAGCAATAACTTAAAGGATAATTAAAACAGATCCCGATTATTCGCTAAGCATAAGCAATCATTATCGCATCAATTTCATATCTAATAAAAATAGCTCACAGCACTAATAAAAGATAAATGTAAAAGAAAAGTTATAGTTGGTTATTGCGCGTCACTTATTAATGCATAATAAAGTTGCAAAATCCGTTTGTAATAAATACGAGAATTATTCTGGACAAGAGATTACCAATGATCATAACTTTAAATTTAATCAATCTCCGTATATCCCTCTTTCAATTAATAATCTGCCGAGCAACGACTACGTCTCGAACTGGATGTCGATACCCGCGAGTTTTTGAATCGATCCCTTAATCGCTTCCTCTGTCAAATCCACTTCTCTTAATTTACGGGAATTGTTGCGGCACTTAATTCGTCGGACAGTTTCCCCGCAGATGCTGCCTGCTGAACTTCCTCTTATCCTTTTTCACGCAGGACGAGGAAAGCGAGCTCCGTGCGGGCAAGTCAACCGGATGAAATTCATATTCAATATGCTTTGATCACTTCCCCACGGAGATCCGGGATTCGCCCCTCGGCTACGAAGGATGGATGCATATCTTCTCGTAGACTGCGCTGATATAGGAAGGATTAAAATGCAACCAAGCTCCGTCTTTCATTCTTTGCCACCACAGCCTCTAAAGCATTCACCATCTTGGATATTAAAACTGCAAAACAATCGCGATGCCGAGATGAATAGACTGCTACGAACTCGGTCCGAATATTCGACGATACACATATTGTCGTAAACAAAAATCATACAATGTGCACGAGATATTTTCCATCATAAATTTTATATGGAAGCGGATAACGCTGACAGAAGACAGCGCGAATTCAAGTCTGCTTGAATAGGATTTACATTCGATCCTATATTTTTTAATAAGCTTTCATACATATTGTGTCCGTTTCCTATAACAATATTGGTTTTCTTCATGTTTTTTTTCCATATGCCATGCACATATGGTTTATACTAAAAATCTTATATTGCTAATATCACATTTACTAGAAATGACGGTCTATAATTTACATGTTTCTGCTTTTTCTAAAAATTTATGAAAACGAGTTTTTTATGAAACGCGCAGAAATGTCAGAAGAAAATCTCTACTTTATATGCTCATACGTAAGATATATATCATATATATATATATGTATATATACATCATATATACGTGCACAACTTAAACTCCTGATTTCGAATGGAATTATTCATGCATATTCTACAGGTCATAGTATTATATATCTTTAAAATTTTTTTTGAACTTGATTATGTACTGACATATACTAATTATAAAATATGTCGAAAGCATTCGTAGAGAAAGAGAGAGAGAAAGGGAGGGGGAGGGGGAGAATTTGTGAGACCTGTAATATTAACAAAAAAGAATTTTCAGGACACTAAGTATATGTATGTGTGTGTATGTATATAAAAGGAATATTATATCTTTCTTAAAAATATACAATTGATATTTATTAATTCATGAAATATATCTCACTCTAACTTGTATAGAAATAAATATTTTATAATAAATACAAAAATTATTTAATGTGCAAAGGAGCGAAATACTTCATTTCACATATACATATTTAAACGAAACTCTATCTAGATAATGTATATTCTTTCCATATAAATATAAAATTTCATGCTTTGAAATAACTTAAAATAAGCAGAAACACTGCACACACACGCGTAGTTTTGTCGAAAATACTGCATGTTATAACAAAGTTATGTAAAACGCGTCTTAAAAATAATTTTTTTATAGAAAAATTTTCTCAAGCGCGTTATTCTTAAACGATTCTTAATAAAACTTATTACGGATGTAAACGTTGAACTCGTGTTGATTATTCAATTGCTCGGGCATTTTGCCTCGGCATTCTCATTAAAAATAATCAATATTGCGATATTAACAAATGCTCTCGCGGCTTTACGTGCTGCCCGTCGTCGTCGCGACTTCACCGCACTTTCCTCGTTTCCCTCTTAAAAATCAATACGCCACACCAGTCACACCATATCGCGGAATTATAAAAGGCATTTTTAAATGCAGCACGTCAGCTCGCAGATTTAATGGAAATAAACTGCACCATTCGTTAAATCGCTAATTACCGAAGCAAAAATTATACGACATATAAGAATAATTCTTTAATTTTTTAATTTTATGTTATATATATGTTATATAATTCATCTCATATTTTTTTGACGGACTTGTCTGATCGTGTGTTATATCATTATATTATATTTTTTTCGCTATATACTTTATACGAATTTCAATCTCGAATTTTATCGATGAACAGTAAATCAAGCTTTGGCTATTCGTGCATAAATTTATTGATGCGTTCGTGCGGAAAACTACAGACAGAAAACAATGCGGAAGAAAAGTTTTTGAACTGTGAGTAATACGAGATTCAAAATTATGTCCATTGTTTTATGATGACGAAATTCATGGATGGGAACGAAAGCGGAGAATTCAATTTTCCGGGGCGAGAATTCTGGCATCCTCTGCAATTGTTTCCTGAAATATACTCTACGTTGACCGTAAAAGCCGAAAGTGAAAAATTTCTCTCCTTTCGACAATCTTTTCAAATTTTCTATACTCTTGCATTGTTCCTTTCTTTTACAAATGATTATCCAACGAGAACTTTTTGTACATTAATATTCTAGTAAGATATTAAATTTATAATTTATTAATAAATGAGTATATTATATAGATATAAAATGTCATGTACATAAAAATAATTTATAGACATTCATATTCTCTCTCTCTCCCTCTCTTTCTCTTTCTCTTTCTTCGTTAACAACCAGAAATTTAATTTATCTAATCGCGAAAATAATATATCTAAACGTGCCTATTGACCTATCGTATTAAAATTACAAAGCCAATAGTGAATTAATTTCCATTAGCTCACACAATTTTTTTGAAAACTTCTTTTATCTCGCACATTCATCGTCATTATTCTCGTGTGGAAAAGTGTCTAGGATTTAGCATTTCTTCCATAGTGAAAATACTCACAGCAACGGTGTCGCCTATTTCGAGTGGAAATTGTCGGACTGCGGGTCGACCCAAATAAAAAAGAATCGCGCATAAATTAATTCGCGAGTCCTTTTTCTTCCGCCGCATTGAAAGAGCAGACACGTTAACTGGCGGAACCGAAAGAAGGGTGGCTGACGCCCAAACTGGCTAGGACCGTTAGTGTGGTGGTCGGAAGTTAGTGGTGGTGCTGGTATGTTGGATGTCGAAAACGCGGTTCAGATCGAAGTGGAAAGGGGCGGTAGAGGGCGAGTTCGGTGGGTTGGCGGCAGGCCATAAACCTTTCCCCGCGTAATCTGGATAGCTTTATAGATTTCTAATAAAATAACGCATTAAATCAGGCGCGGCTCGACTGATTGGGCCACCGAACGAAATCGGGTCTACGCTCGTGACGTGCACGTATTGCAATCGAATAGACATTTATTATCCCGTCCAACGGCCACTAAATATTGGATGATCTTCCGCACGAATAGAAAGCACACATAAGTGCTCGGTGAAGACAAAAATGGAGGGTTTTCTGGATAATAGCGAATGTATCCAATGTATTATAGATTAAATTTTGTTCGGGATATCAACGACTCGCGTTTCCATATTTACAGTCTCTTATGAGCTAAATATAAAATGAGTTGAGACATTTTAGAGAAGACTTACTTCTTATCTCTGTAACATTGCTGATGCAAAGATTTTCAGTTATCTCCTATTTCCTCAAATTTACATTTATAAAATTCGATGAAAATTGAAGTATAAATTGTACACGCAGATTATAGATATGTACATTATTGTGTGCATATTGTATGTATTATTAGAAGCATAAATAATATTATCAAATATAGCTTGAAAACTGTTGTGTATATTTTACACTTGAATATAATACAAATATACCCAAAGTAATAAAGAATACAGCAAATTGTTTTAATATACAATTCAATTTATTCTTCTCTTTGTCTTCTCTTGTGTAACGTTTTATTGAATCGCAGTGAGCTGGGAAAAATTTACATTTGCTGCATAAGTAAACACACGTGATATTTATACATGTCTATGGTTCAATATTATTCAAGTATATTTATACTTTCCCGTTATTATAAACATTATAAGCCTTTTTCATCCGTATATACACATACACATATCATTAATTTTCAAACAGAATTTATCTAAAAATGTTTTCTATCAATGCGTTTAATCAATGCCATTTATAATGCGTTATTAATTATCGATCATATTATCAGAAACATTATCAGAGGCACATCTATACTTATTGATACGGTATGCATGTTTCGCTAATCAATATTTTTTAACGATAATTAGCATCAGCAAAATTTAGAGCATTCGCATGAAATGTCAATAAAGATGATTTATAATTTTATAAGAAAAATTTAGAGCTAAATCTCTCTCTTTCTTTCTCATTTACACAAATAAATATAAAGAAAAAAAAATTGAAAGAAATAAAAATACTTGGATAGCACTCTGACATTAACATGTATAATTTCGTATTTATATTAATAATTTTTGTATCTTAAAATTAGAAACTCACACACACACACACACACACACACACAAATAATCCTATTAATTCGCATGCAGCGACATCAATCAATAACTACTCTCTAAACACTCCTAATTTGGAATTCTTCTCGAACTTTGGGACTTAAAAATAATTCTTAAGTGATTAAATAAGAAACTTTAAATAAGAAACTTGCTTTTTTCTTAAATATTATTTCATTATATCATTTATTTCATTATACTTATATCATTATATCTTGCCCTTCCAAAATTAAGCTCAAAATTCTTCTATTTAAACAGAAATTGATATCCTTTAACGATTTTTTAATGTGATCATCAGTTTTGTATTTTCATCAAAAAAACTTAACCGAGACAATATCCGCTTAATAAAACTTATTATTAAATACTTTCTACTCTTCTTATTTTTTTTGTTTAAATTGAGAAAGTTTAGGATAAAAAGATTATAATAAGACTTAAGGCAATTTTTAAATTGCTTCTTATACTAAGTTTCACTCTAACTATATATAAGATTAATAAGTAAATTAAGGAATGTTTGTATATATTTGTAGCATCACACACAGCACACATAGAACAAAGAAAAGAAAATTAATTTATTCATTCTTTAATAAACTTTTATATGCAATGTTAGAATTTTTTTTGCAAAGCAAGATTGTAAAAATTATTCATAAGATTCAAAATTCAGAATGATTATCGTCACACTGAACAGAGTTTTTTGTCATGGGTAAATTCACTTTATGTAAATTCACTAATATGCGCGCGTGAATGGGTGAAACAAATTCCTCTATCAAGTTTCGAATAAATGCATTCAATGCCGTGATCATAGTTGCATTCCATGTGAGAACTATAAGAAAATGATCTGTAGACCATCGTTTTGTTCCACCATTATATCTACTTCGAGACTAAACGAGATTTTCAAGGAACTTTTGCATACCCATTCCCATGCAATATATGTAATAAATGTAAAACATATCGATTTATTAGAAACATATTGAAATATACGAGATATATATCAGCTATTTATCTTTACTATGACTTGTTCTCATCATTTATAAATGTAGTACATTGCTTATTTAATTTATATCTATATAAAAAAGCGACTATACAGCATCCACGTAGTAAGTATATTGAAGTTTTTCGTGCATGTTTAGACAATCATTGACATAATTTTACAGAGTAGAAAGAACAAACATTATATTCAAGTGCGTAATTCAAGTCAACTGCAATATCCTGCGTAAACCACCGTGTTTTAATCAACGCTTAAGACGGAAATGTCGATAGTCTTCTTCGTTCGCAATTTCAGAAAGACGTAAAGACTAAGTTTGGTGCGAAGTTTCTGCTCTTACACCTATGTCTAAAGCAAATACGATAGCTGGGAAAGCTGCTATCAAGTTTAATAAGAAGAGCCTGTAAGACACGGACACTATGTGATATCATATATTCGATACTCAGGGTCTGCTTCTTTTAATATCCGTGAGAATTTTCTTTAACGCAAAAATAATACGACCTTTCGATAACCGTTTCAACTTCCTCGGCTGTAGTAATTTTTACACAATTATTTTTGCAGAAGCTTCATATACTTTTCATAACATTTCCATAATCATAACTGTCCACACGTCACTGTGTCAATGTTATTTTCTTTTACACGAAATATTTCAAATTTTATTAAATAATTTATATCCTACTTTTTGTAATCTCATCAATGCATAATGCAATCTACATTTTTGTATGTTTGAACACACACACGCACACACACACACACACACACACACACACACACACGTGCTGTTTTTTTATGTTAAACGTATTGCAGTAATCCACTTGTCAGTGTCAAAAAAAAATTCTAGATTCAGCCGGACGCTTTCTCGCTCGATCTAGCACAATTTCAGTTAACGTAACTTCAAAGCTGCCTAATCCTCTTAACGAAGCCATATCGGAGCCAAGACATTGCGTTCTCTTGTATCTACCATCTTAACCCTTCGTTATTTTGGCTCCCCTCGATGCTAATTCGAAGGAAGGAAATTCTAAGTTCACGCGTTACGACCCTCACTTGTATTCTGTTAGATGCAAACTTTCTCAAACTGTAGCCAATTCGTTGTTAACTCATCGTAGTAATTTGCTTTAATTGCACAGAAAAGAAACAACCGCCGTTTTATCCTTAATTATCCATCACTAGCCTACCTATTGCCTCTTCATGATTTAATTATGCAATGCGGCTCGAAAGACTTTGGAAGTATTATTTCATATTGTGCAAAGCATATATATAAATAATTTGTCACAAGATTTGTCAGTAAAGGTAGTAGTAAAGGCGACAAACTTAATCTCCTTGCAACGTCAAATAAATTTATAAATAATGTCATAAATATTTCGAAATTTAATTATGTTTACGAAACTAAATTATGAAAATTACATTTTCTCTCGCGTTTAACCTGCTGGACGTTTGTTTATCGCTGACGTTAAGCAGTTCGTCTCTATTCACAGTAGTGATTCACATTGAATCTTTTGCGAACGTCAAGAAGAACAGCATGTGTCGAATAAGAACTTAATTTTGCAATAGTCATATTGCGGTAAATAATTGAATTGAGTATATATATATATATAGAACCAAATTTACTCTCATTATATTTTATGAAACAAATCCATAATTTATAATAATAGCAAACACGTCGTTCATTGTCATACAAAGTAAAAGATATGTCTGCGAGTAAATTTAGTAAATAATTCAAATAAAAGAAAAATATAATCAGAAACAGATAATAGAAAAATATAAAAAAAAATAAAGATCCTTCTTGTATTTCAATATGTAGATGAGAGTAGATTTTTTAATAGTCATATATCTATGTTTAAATATTAATTATTTGATAGCGCGAAGAATATTGATAGGAAGATTTCGCCTGCAATATACTTTCATCTGCAAAATAATGAAGATGTCAAAATTTTCGATCTATATCTCTTATAGATATTTGACATATATGTGAGATAATTAATTAACGCAAATGTTACATCAAGTAGCATCTAAATTCTGAAACGCAAAGATGTAAATAGTTTTTAATATAAATGTATAATAATTGTAATAACTCGGTATAAGCTGTTCTACAAATTATAAATAATTATTAGATGATATAATCTTCACTGGAAATTCACGAGAATATCTGATTATGAGTAGTACATTCTTACAGTCTCCGGCCGCTTGATAGGATAAGCTTATTATCGTGATCAGTAGATGCCATGCAGCTTATTGATTGGAGAAAATACTCGGGCATTTACCATTCAGCCGGAAGTTTTACTCGACCCGTGAAGAAAGGCTACGAGCCGCCATCATCGTTGCTCGCGCCACGGGGTTTTATTATCATATGTTTTTACTCTATACTTCTATCTATGGACGACCATCATACCTTTCTCTATAAATTCTCCTTCTTCTCTCAATTGTGCCGTTTCTTTTGCTTCTTTTTAATCTTTACATATATTTAATCAATTCTCATTTCAAATATCGCATGAGGCAAATATGAAAAATAAATAGATTATGGAATTTTATTAATCCATTGCGCTTTCTTCAAAATATATTTATTCACATATACGTGGATACTTCACATTTACGTTATATACTTTACATTTTGACTTCAAATATGTACTTAAAATAATATAAAATTGGATACGCTGCCAGTCAGAATTTCGAATAATTTATGTTATCTTATTCTTTTTTAAAGAAATACGATTCTTGTATAAATGAGCAAGATTATCTGCATTTTTATAATAGTATAATAATTTGATCTCGTATTATATTTCACTTTTATAGCAAAATTTCAAATATTATGGAAAATTTCACAATCTTTCAATAAAATTCCTCATCACGTTATTTCATCAATCGCGCAATATATTGGTCTGGAAAATATCGACACTGTGTGATTGTATTATAATAACTGACAGTGCTTTCGGTATCATTGTTGGCTAACGGATTACGCGTGCAACAATTCGAATTGAAAATTACATACATTATATACATATCATGCATCGTTGCGGGGAAAAGACATAAATTATCGATACCTGGCGATTCGCCCGAACGAATTCGGCTCCGGCGAACTTTGCAAAATAGCGCCGGCGTAATCAGTGGCGCGTTATCTGCCCTCGCCTACAAACGCTCGATGTTGCCTTTTGTGTGGGCACTGAGAGAAAGAGAGAGGACTGTCGGGGAGCAATAAATATGTTATTAAAAGTACCATAACCTCGCACACCGGCAGGGTAAAACGGCGCATTTTGCAGTTAATTTTCCGGTTATCTAGGTAATAATCTCGCTTACGGCAGGGCCGGTTAACCCTTTGGTTATAGGGGTGAATATCACATAAGGGGGATGAGTATGATAGGGGCGGCAGGTAAATCGGGAGCAGGGGTGAAAAGAGGCTCGATAATGGCCAGTGCTGATGCCGCGTGTTACGTATCGGGGACATTAATAAGCGGTTTACAGCGATGAAAGTAGGAACGGCGTGCCGTGGAGGAGGTTCAATTGTGGACATTTCCACAACGAGCATGGTTTCGTTCGTCGCGGTCTCAAAATCGAAGAGAGCTTCGCCTTGTGGGACCCTCGAGGGCTGTTGGGTGGCGTCGGTGCCAACCCGACTTTGTCTCAGACTCCCTCCGCCTCCACCCTATGCCATCGACCCGACCTATCCCATCGACAATTAGCTGGCTCGGTATTGAGTGCACTTAGTAAGAATTAAGTAAACTACCTCGTCGTTCTGTCGTTTTCATCGATGCGCGAAATGATTTTTATGGGATCTGCTTTCTTATTGCTTAGTATTTTTAGGCGGGATTTTAAATGCAAAAACGAAAAAATATTAGAAATAAGCAATCTTTGCTAACTATAAGTTTATACAACATTACTGCATATATCGTAAATTCTTAGATCGCGCTTTCCAAAATCAATCGGAGATAAGATCAGCATGTCTGCCATTAAAGGTATATTAAGAGAAAATATACTTTGAGGTATAAGGAGTTAGTTTGTTTCTCGAGTGAATAAAGTTTACTCGCTACATTACTTAAAGTCAACAAAATTGTGTAAACAATCGTGCTACTTGATTGACTGACATTACGCTAAAATGCTGTCTTTAATGCTTTATAAACACTTTTAACCCTGTTGATAGTGTAAACTTTAACCAGTTTGGCCAGTTATGCAGAATGCTTTTCGCAAAACCATGCTATTTGAATGGGAAGACGAATCGACGATAAAACAAGTTATAACGATCAAAGTGTTAAATTGAATATGATATTTAAGCTCGGTAACGAAATTTTTAACCTGGACCAAAATTTGATAATAATCAATATTATGATGTCAGCCTGCTGAGATTAGCTCTTTTGCTATTCATAATCGAAGAGGGAAGTAACTTCTTATCGAAAATATTTCAACCTCGGAAAGGGAGCGCCGTGAGAGGGTTATAAATTCATAACTTACATCTCGCGGGATTCATTATATAGCGAGAAGATAACAACCCCTGCTAGCATAGAAAACTGCTCCATACTATTTGCTGTTTTAACTCGAAATATTTCCGATAAAGGATTCTCCCCTTATAGCATGTGTTTCGAAATAGCGTACAGCTAAAATCATATAAAAGCAAAAAATTAAATTTGTGCTCCAAACGTGTGACGCTTTGTCTACAATACAACTACAAAGCAATTTAAGAAATATATAATTGTGTATATTAAAAATTAATATTTTCATATAATTTTTCATATAAAAACTTGATACATTGCGCGATCACGAATAATTTACGCGATGTAATCTTGCATTCGACTAACAATTAAATCGATACGTCTGACATGATCTGCTCGTGAATCTCTCGATGACATGATATCAATCTATCATCGTAAAATTGTGTTTGTCGCACGCTTTATAAATGTTTTATTCTTGATATTTCCATTCCTTGTAAGCAGATAAGTTGTTATTCGCTTGATACAGAAATGGATAAACGATGTCCGAGAATAGCGATCAAATACTGATAAACGATAGTACTCTGCAATAATTATTTGTAGGTAGATTGATGAATCTGTTCCCGCGCGCGAACATTCATGGTTCCTCTCCTCGCTCGCTCGAAAATAATGTTCTTCAATCTTCGTTGCCCGAGCGATAAGGACCCAGATCCTATGGTACAAAGATTTTCATGCTGACGCGCCATTCCTAGCGCCTAATTAATGAGTTTGAATTTTTCCGGCGGCTAATGGAAAGACTGCCTGCGCAGCACGTAGTCAAAGGAACCGGCGCAGTATGAAAGATGAAAAAGCGGCATCAAGGAATGGAGGTTAATACGCGAAAGTTTCGCGGCTTAAAGATTTGAAACTGATGAGGTCGTGACACGATTTCGTCAATTCACGATTCCCGTCTCTCCTAGCTATTCCCGCCTTATCGAAAATCTCTTGTACGAAATAAGAATGAAGGTGGGACGCTTGAATGATCATCGATAGAGACGTAGGCTTCGGCTGATGGAAATAAAGATTGCTCAGTCTTTCTGACACGCATGTCGAAATGTAGAAGGCTCTATGAAAGATTCTCGTCAGAGACGCAAAAAAAAAAATAATACTCTATCGATTGGTAAGATCATATTTTCAGAACATTTATTCTGGAAATTACACATAACATTAATAATGTTACGTGTAATATGAATAATATATAATTTTTAGAAAATTTTGATTAAAATCTATATAAAATTCTATATAAAATTATTTATGGCATTATTAATATAATTGTAAGCTAAAATATTGAATTAGGAAGATTTACAATACTTGTATGCATAATGGAAGGATGAAGGATTCAGGAAAAAGATACGAATAAAATGTGAAAGGTGAGGAGAATGGTTTAGAGTTGTTGAAATGCATCGAGCATTCTGGCAAAAGTGCACATTTTACGAACAGAATATGTTCAGCAGACATTGCAAACCTACAATTGTTAAGTAAATACTGCACGAACGGGTCGCATGTTAATTATCAAAATTGGACTGCCGACCAGCAGCTTTTATCAATCTTAGGAACTTACTTTGCGAGATAAAAGGAATTACCACTGGGAATTTTACAAGCTCCACTATACTTGTCTTAAGATTAAAGAGAATAGAATCTAAAAACTTGTTAAACGTTTGAATCATCTTAACTTGTTTAAAAAAATTTTAATCGCATTATAAGAAAATTGTTCCATGTAGCAGAATCACAGTAAATTGTCGATGATTTATGTAACTATTAAGTTAATTTTAGTCAGAGTAATACATTATATATTATTAATTTATTATAAGATATTAATTATTAAAGATCGTTTATTTAAAATAAATGACATCGCTTTTACGCGGTAAAAGTGCATAATAAAATTTTATTAATATAATTGATTGAATTATTGTAGAAATCTAATTTTTTTAAAGTAAGCACTTTTCCGTCAGTATAATCGTAAGAGAGATATCGCTTGTATAAACGTAGAGACAAGATTTCGAAATTGATAGAACGAACAACAAGCTTGCAATCTTTCTGCGGATTACGTCCCTAGCGCGCAATTTGAAACATCGACACACCCCACCCTTCCGTTCTCGCGTCTATCACGCCCGACCTAGTCGACGCCAATAAATCTAAACTTACGGTGTATCCTTGGATGCAAATTCTCTTACAGCTGTGGAAATTTCGCAATGCAATGTCGCCATTTCCTTTCTTCCGTTGCGCTATATATATATACACATATACATATATATATTTCTATAAAAATGTAAATTATCTCATAATCAATCTATCAATTATTTATGCCGTTATAAAAATAATCACGATTAATACCGAAGAATATACAACGGCATACAGAATCACAACTTTAAAACTAATAGAATAAACGAGACAATTTGTGTGAGATTCGTCACACCGAATGTACGCCTAGCGAACAATTTGAATCATCACCTCCTGCTTTTCACCAGCCCACGCAAAATCTTTTCTATCCACACGTCCATCGCGTTCGACTGGCTCGATGGCAATAAATCCAGACTTACTCTTTATCCTATCGAGGCTTTGCCCGCCAGGGTGCGAGCCTCTCTGGCATTGTCGCGGCTATATCACAGGCCAAAAAGGACGATGGAGGGACGGCGTGTCGTGCGACAGGACTCGACGGAGCCTGAATTAAATTCTGAGATTTATCGCGTCAATAACCGTACATTAATTTATGATTTTTTGCGGTAAAGAACGTAAATCCACGCGAGCGAACGTGCACGGCGCACGCCACCGTCGCGCCAATTGTTTCGCTCTACGTGACGATCCGAACAGAGGAATGGGTATAAAAGAGAAACGTCAAAGGGGAAGAGGGCAAACACGTTATATATAGAAACACACAACAGCTTGAAAACTATATTGATAGAACTGGCGCGGAGTAGATTCGCAGTATGAGCAACAGCGAAGTGGGCACTGACAGGACTAGCGGCGTGTTCCACATCTAACTTATATTGATCACTCAACATTCCGCGCTCGTAAAACTACGACGTTCGCCGATCATTCAGGCGCAAAAGCA
Source organism: Lasius fuliginosus (assembly GCA_949152495.1). Lineage (NCBI taxonomy): Eukaryota > Metazoa > Arthropoda > Insecta > Hymenoptera > Formicidae > Lasius > Lasius fuliginosus. The sequence goes on from OX424444.1 coordinate 13,163,836, forward strand.
ATCGAAAACGGTATATCGCGATTCCGAAAAGGCCTTTGAAGTCGTATACCATGAGAAAAAGCATTGTCGATTAAAATTATCCGTCCATATTTATTACTTGGAAAATATGTGTGTGTGTGATGCTACTAAAAGATTACTAAAACCGTACTTAAACTGTATGTTGAATTGCGCGCGTTGAAATGCGCTTCGCCAGCTTATACGATATATTTCCAATAAAGATTAATCGACTGGACTGACGGTTCGTTGTTTGGAATTTATCTTCTATCGATTCATTTCACGATCTGTGGCAAAGGAACGATCTTGTGGCAAAGGAACATTGTCGAAGTTGAAAACTAATTCAATTGCTACTAGATATATACATGTTTCGCATTAGTCATCATACATTAATTTATATTCCTTATCTTTACTCATTAGAGAGATGTACACATAGTATGAATTTCTTCACACTTTTTTCGCTTTCGCTCAGATACGTCCTTTGATCGATTAATCGTTTTAATTACGGGCGAAACCGCGGCAGGTGTGCATTCAAATTGATGCACAGAGTGGAAGTACCGACCGGCTGCAGCCTGAAACGCGCGTAATTCCGCCTGCCTTCTCTTTTATTCCCTTTTACGTCCTTTCCTTTTGACAACCCTTCTTTGAAGCCTCCTCTTGCCAAACGAGGTCGTCCTTTTGCTTTTTTTTTCACCGCCTATTCTTCGCTTTCCGTCCGTGTGTATCACGGCAAACGTCGTTTGCTAGACTTTTTAAACATAACACATTAAATTGTGGTTCCACGCATTATGCATTAAAATGACTTATCTTCGTGAATGTTTTCAGTTTAGTAAGCAGACGACAAAAGAATGATCGAAAAAAATATATATTTCAGCTCTAATAATATTTATTTTTTCGTAGCTTAATATCTCCATTGAAATATAAATTACTTAATTTAATAGAATATCATTCAGATTTGCCTTCTTTTTCACTCTTTTTGTTTTAATTATTTAATTAAAAATTATCATGTTTTGTTAATTATAAAATATATCTCGCACATAAATATCTATATTCACAAATGTCACTATATTCAACGATTTTTTTAATTACTTGTTACTTTCGTGCACTTCATCCATCACAAATGAGAAGACAAGGGAGAAAGAGATCAGTATTGTCATCTTTACGCCGGTCATTTTTTCTACAGGCAATTAATTCCAAAGTGTCATACATCAAAGTTCCGCCTACGTCAATAGTAGTCTACATCAATCACCGCGTATAGTTGATAGTATCATAGATAGCGCGCGACTATGGTCTTTTAAAAATTTCCATTCGCGATCGAAAAAAAGTTCAAGATAATCGCCGGATAACGGAAGCGTGGAGGAATCGCGTAGCACGGAATTTTATTCGTGGCGCACCCTGTCCCTTTCTATCGGTCGAAAGGATATTTCCTCGCCTTAAAGCTCTCGCCGAAACGACTGCAGCCTCCAGGGGTGGAGGGGAAGGAAAAGCACGTCGCGCGTTCCAGTATTCCTAATTTTGTCCGCCGGGCGCTACTGGAATCTTAATTATGAGGAAGAATTCGTCGGGGGCGGTCCGGCAACCCGATCCCAATTCGCCCGATCACAATGTCGCCGGTATATTCCAGGGAATATGAGCGTTTCAAAATTCAACTGCGCTTGAAACAAATTGAGGTCTTTCGCTGCGAGCGATAAAAACATATTGCGATAATGACGGCATAGACAGGGGTGAATATTCGCTAGAAAATATTAAATATCGTTACATTCGTATACATGTGCATTATTTCAATGTTCATTATTTCCTAACAAAAAGAGAGAAAAGATGATTTGGATACATCACATATCTTTATACAAGTATCATTGAATACCCCTTCAAGGAATCAATTAAATCATATCGCACAGAAATGACAAGAATATCAAATGAAGATTGAAATATGTAAGAGAACTCTTAATTGAATGGTCCTTTATATAATAAGAACAAAATGGTGAATTTAGACTATCTATTAAATCTATCGTACTAAATTTATCTATCATAAGATTTCTTGATAATTGAATCATATTGTAATAGACACATTACCCATATCTATATTTTATCTTATAAGATATAATATTTATGTTACAGAGATTGCAGAGTCGTCAGAGATCCCCAAACTTTAAAATCCAAGGGATATGGATTCGTTTCGTTCGTCAAAAAAGCGGTGAGTACACGATACTAACCCGGTAATATCTTTTTGTAGCAGAATTATGGAATTACCGTAGCTGAGATAATAAACAGATTCTATCACATGAGCCTTAGCTACGATATTTATGTTTTGCAAGACAAAATCATTATTTAATTATGCACACACAGTCATTTGTTAAAAGTAGATTTCCGAATATAATATTCTTCTAGCTAATACTCACAAATTATTTTTACATAAGAAATTTTGATCCATTAAAGATGCATAGCTCAAACAAATTTTTAATAACTCTGTTATTCATCCATGTTCTATATATGTGTGTGTGTGTGTGTGTGTGTGTGTGTGTGTGTGTGTGTGTGTGTGTGTGTGTATGAAAAAAACATTTCTCTTTAATAGCAAAAATTTATGTTTTTCTACAGAGAAAGTTTAATATATATAAAATCAGTTCATTATCCAAGCATGTATATATCACAATCAATATATCTTAATTATCAAAAATATATTCTGAATTAACTTCGGGATCTTACAGATCTCTTAGAAGAAAACTTGGTGCATTACGTTCTCTTACGACATACCGTTTTACCAAAATGTGGTTGCTTTCAAGAAAGTCTGAAAATAGTTTCAGAGAAAGTCGCAGCATGCAAAGTGCGTTGATTAAAGGAACAACATTCGTAACTCTATATCTAAAAGATTACAGTCAAAAATAAAATGACAAATTGTCCGGGTACTTGTGAGAAGAGAAGATAAGAGAGTTCTCGATGCACATTTTATGTAAATCAGACTTACGGTGGCACAAAACGGCCAGGTAGATAATTCCCTTCCGAGCAGCATTTTAATTATCACATTTAATTCCGACTATTCTAAAGTCGGGAAGAACGCGAGTATATTCTTCAACGACTGCGACTGCGAAATCACACCCGTCACTTCCGCAGCACGTCAAACTTGTGGTGGTACTATCCTTCCGGTTTCCTCTGATCAAATAAGTGGGAGGGTCTTGACCGTCACGGTTCACAACATCATTTTTCGAGACTAAATGGAGAGTGGCCGGAGTTTTACTATGACCCGCCAAAATCCGCGACGTAAATCACAGCGAAGTTAGATGTACGGCTGAGTAAAAGAAGGCTTTCCTCCGTTTATGGCGGGGTTATTCGTCGAGACGCCTGCCCCGAAGGTATAGACCCTCTCTCTCGTTTCCCCTCTGTTTTAATGCCCTATCGATCTGGACCACCGCCGGCACCTGCCTCACACCCGCGGTATTACTATTGCCGAAGTATAAATTTCCCGAGTGTCTCCGTTAACCTCGAGGAACACGCGAAAATTTCGCCCCCTTCCCCTCCTGCCACTATCCCCATCCCCATCCGCATCCCCCACCCCCTTCGCATCCGCCGACCAGTCCCACTGCCACTATATCCTTCGACCGCCGGATACACGTACCTAAATCGCGAACTCTGATCGCCCAGCATCCAACATTCTGGCTCTTTTAAGATGTACGAGGAAATACGAATTCTCTAGACTCTCGTTTTTCTTCGGGGACGGTCTTGAGTTTCAAATGCTGCATTTAATAAATACCAAACTTTATAATATCCTGTTAAATTCCTGTATTTCGTGCATCTGTATACAACGCGTTTATCCAAGCGTAATAATGCGTTAATACTGGCAACAGTTTTCTCAATATAGTTTCACAAATAGATTCCTTATTTCTTCGATTTTGGTAAAGGAAAATATTCACTTTCTTTATTTTGCAAATTGATTTTGATGATTCATTCGTCTTCTGCTAAGATAACAATAAACGATAAATAAGATTTGTAATTTTAACAAGAGAAGAATATGTATAAGTTATATCAGAAACGGATATAGTACAATGTCGGTATCTATTCAAATGCGTAGACGAATTCATTATATAATTCAAGAGAGTAAGAAAGAGAGAAAGAGAAAGAGAGAGAGAGGGGGGAGAGAGAGAGAAAGAGAGTTGTGCCCCTATTACTAGTTTGTATATAATGGTCAGTATACTTACAGTATACTTATGTTAATTCTCATGTCGCTCTAGTTACTGTCAACTTTTGTTGCTTTAGCATTTGATCAATAAATTGCGTGTATTATAACTTACGACCTTAAACAAAAGCATACCGCCGTGCGTATAGATTTATGTATTCTTGGGTAAATAAACAAAAGCAATTAGAGCGTCATTACGACGCATTGATTAGCATCTACATGTGCGTTATTTTAGTTACGATTGCAGTCAAAATACCGGATACATAACGATCACGTTATTGAATATACGCGTACAACCATGTAAATAAATAGTCTTTATTTTCTGACGCAATATAGATATATGATATATAGCGAATCGATGAATTTTTAAAACAACAAGTCATATTTTTATTTGGTCATAGAGTCATATAGCTTTTATTAAAAATTGTGAAATGTTAAAAGTTAGCTGGATATATGGTACTTATAAATTAAATAAATAATTTAAAACATTACTGCTTATAGTAACGCGCGAAGAAATACTGCTTGTCGTTTCGTTGCTATCTATTCTTTCGAAAATCAATATCAAATAATCGTGCCAAGCAAAATATATATCTCTCAATGATTTAAACTGATTTTATACAAACTCATATAAACTTTATAAAATCTTATTTATATTATTTAAACATTTCAATAAAAATTATCGAGCTACATACTACAATTGACAATAATTTTTTACGAAATTATAATATATGGTTGCTAAAGCAAAATATATAAAATATTTATGCTATCCATTCCTTTTATTTAAAAATATTAACTAGTCCAATTCAAATATATCGCAATTTATTAACGATGCTTGTATTTCTAGTCAAAGATATATACTAGAATTTGAAAAAATTTGAGAAGTGATAGAATTCAATATAATATTAATATAAAGATGTAAGCTTAAAGTCAATTGTAATTGAACTTGCTGCATCGGACTTGTTTGATAAAGAAAGAAGTTTCGTTAAGGCCACGTAATCCGACGGCGCGTAATGCATGTATCCGGGCTTGACTTAATAATGCGTGTAAAACAGCTGGGTGTCGGTGCACGGCGCTCCTGTCTGTCTATAGCATCGCCGACCGCGGAAGAAATTCGATTTGATGGGTACTTGGACAGTTCGAAAGCGGAAAGCGCGGGGGTAGAGACGGCAAGCGGCTAGTCAGTGGTGGTACTTCTGGTATCACGTAAACGCCCTGGTCACGCCGGACGAAAGGGGGCAAGCAGCGGTGGTTTTCAGGGGTTGCGGGTCGGAGAGGCGTCGGGGATATCGACCGAAGTTTAGAATCGGCTTAGAACGGGGCGTTCGGTCGCCTGGCTCTATCTAGGCTAACCGCGCGAATGCGCCGCATCACATATCTAGAATGGAAATTTGAATCGGAAATACTTTATCGAGAGGGGGAAACGCGAACAGCCGCGGGGAATAAGGACAGTGCAAAGAGGGAGAAAGAGAGAGTGAGAGAGAGAAAGAGAAAAGCACAGAAAGTCGCTGGCTAAAGTGTAGCCGTGGAAGAAAGTAACGGCTGGAGAGATGAGGCAAAGGCAAAGCCGAGGACTCCCCAAATGGCGCAAATGGTTGAGAGTAGAGAGCGGCAGAAGCTAGAGAGAGATTGCTGCTGTGGAAGCTGGAAAGGCGCAGGGGAGAAAATCGTAGAGAAGGTTAGAGGGAGGGCGAGAGATGTATCCTTCCTTCGTCTCTCACTATGTACGTACACTCGAAGAGCTTTTCGAACAGTAAACTTTTTCGGGGAGTTCCTCGCGTCGAGAAAATTTTTAGGTCTCCATCCTCTCTGTGCTGTCCGCATACCATCGTCACGACGTCGCGCGAGTTCCGAACGTTGCAACCGATGACGTGTGTCATATCGTATATATTTCCTTTAGAGGAGAGTCGTGCATTGCGAATGTCAGACCGAACAGTGATTCGACACTTTTACCGTATTACGCGAGTTTCGATAAAACGATTTCGTCTTGTTTTTCATACAATCGCGTAATGAATGCGCGTAGATAGCCAGCTTAAGAGAGTATCACGATAGGATCTGCTTTTGTTAGAACGTTTACAGAGATCGCGCGAATATATAGTTCGCGCCACGCGGAAATCTGTATATATCTATCGGCGACGTTCTTCTCTCTCGCCAAAGGCGAGTCTCATCCCTTCGCCCAGAAGGAAATCTAACGTCGCGATGGAAAATGTCCCGGATCGCCCGGAGCGGTTGCGCGAAAATCCGGGGAATCAAAAGTGCAGTCGATCGAATAAAATTTCAAAACGTATATTAAGTTGACCTGGATCGAGAGCCACGTTAACGGGATACCGCGGTTGAATCAACAATAAGTCGTGGATAATATTGACGTCAACATACCTGTTGGTTTTATCCACGGTTTTGCGTGTGAATGCGGCTCTATCCTCCCGCGTCTCGCGTGAATGCCATCGCGGTTCTTACGACGTCTCGCAATTGTTGTTATAGACATTGCGAGAGACAATAAAGGAGCTTTCGCAGAGACATTGCACGGCGCATCGCGTATTTTCATTCGCTACTCAGTAAAATTCCTCTTAGAAGCATTCCGCAATACGTAAATATACACCAACTTCCTATCTTACATAATTTTCACAATTATTACTTATTGTGGAATTTACATTAATTACACGACGCGAATTTTATGCAATTTATCAATTATCTACTTTGTACTTACATTCTGTTCTGTATTGCAATTTTTTTGTATATTTTAGCATATATAAAGCATTACAATATAAGAATTTTGCAAATGTTAACTCTAACTGTATGAGTCTATACACATACATTCGATGTGAAACGGTATTATAAAATAAACATATCGCAATATATACAAAAATATCTTATATTTCCATATAAACGTTCTTTGCAAAATCAACAGCTTCTTTGACTATAAAAATTGAATTAATGAATAATATTGTAACATAGAATAAAATTCAATCTGCTGGTAAAGCTATTAAAAAAGCCATAAAAAAAGAGTATTCCGCTATAGAACGCAACATTATAAAAAGCAACATTAAAAAAAGAGGGGAGAATATAAAACTAAAAAAAAAAATAAACGCAAAATTTTATAAAATTAACTTTGAAATTTTTATGCAATTTTCTTATGTTTAGTAATTAACAAAATTGCCCACTTTTTACTTTTAGCATTATATATTTTATATAAACTTTGCCTTTAGAATTTGCCGTAGAAAATGTTGATTTTCCTTGTTATTGTCTTTTTCAGGAAGCAGAGAGCGCCATCGGTAATATGAATGGCCAATGGCTTGGTGGCAGAAGTATTCGGACAAATTGGGCTACTCGCAAACCTCCCGCACCTAAATCCGAAGGTAAGTACCTTCGTATTCCCATGACCGAGCGTTTTGTTGCATATAAGAGTGTAGCATAATGCATGATTACTATCGTGATAAGTGGTTTTCTTGGTACAGCAGATGAAAGTATTCAATTGTCGTTACAAAGCGCAAATCAATGTGTATTACACGTGTTACGCAATCTTTCATCTAAAACGAGTAGGTTTCACGGTAGGTTTCTTATTTTACCGTCTTATTTTCTGAAATTTTACAGTAGTTAGAGGGTGAAAAATATAGTATAGCGAGACCCATAATTGCTATGAACAGATATTATCAATGAGCAAAATGCATAAATCGCGAGAACGATTACGACTTTATGAGAATGTCAGACACATTTTTCAAAGAAGAAAGTTTTGTTAAGTACAAGTTTTCGATGGCAAGAGCTGGAAGTAATTTTGACAAGTCGAAATCAGTCTAGCGGATAGAATACCGTAACGGTGCAATTTCGGAAAAGAAAATCAAAGGGTCGATACATATTTCCAAGTACTCCGTCAAAGCATTATATTTACGTCCACGACATGCCCCGTCATGAATACCAAACCGGCGCTGCTAAATTAAATATCGCGTTCGTCGGTCGCGAATGCGGAAATTTCGCCGACGCAACCGGAATTCGATTAGGTCGGCGAAATTCTACCGCGCACAAATGGATGCGCACGGTCGCGTTATTCTGTGGAGTTCGAAAGGTCCGCCTCTTGTGCAACACTCGGTGAGTCGTTCGCACAGAAAGCTTTCACTGTGCCATTCAGGAAAGCTCGAAACGGCTTTACCACGAGCGGTTACTCTGCAAAGCGGGCTCTACAAAGGCAACGCTAGCTGTTCGAGTGTTTGTTAATCGATACCTTGAGATGGACTCAAGAGCCTTTTTTCAATGGACCGAAGGCGGAGGAAGGAAGAAGTTCTACTCGCGTCGGACTATCATGTTCCTAGAGTACTGAGATTGATTTCAAAGCCCGGCAAGCGACAGTATGAACTCTGTGAAAATTTCCCGTAGCGCAATGGGGATCAACAAATATTTTCTTCTCTCTCTTTTTGAAAATGCGTTGCCTAGCGATAAGTCGTAAATCGCACTTTCAAACGTACAAATTCAGATAATCAAATACGATTTTAACAAAAGAGAATTGGAATTGTTAATAAATATATTTTGAAACATAATAATAAGAATATGTATATATAATAAATTTTAATCAAATATTTCCGATAAAACATTTGAATTGCAAAGAGAACTGTCTTTGCTTATGGAGCATCATTGCGGCCAATGAATGAGAGTTGAAACGTTCTCTTTCGCGATAGTAATTACTTGTATAATTAGGATGGTTTGAGACAACGGCAAGATGAAAGCCTTGGCTCCCTCAGTAGGGATAGTAAGAATCCAATTGAAGTTATGAACTAAACGCATAATGAGCTTGGAGGTAGCACACTCCGAGGCCCCAAGTAAGTATTATTATATTATCATAAGCGGCTCTTCGTCGCGCCAAGTCGAGGACTCCATCGTCCATCCTCGAGAGTCACCCCCGACCCCTCAGCTAACTAATTTCATTCCGCAAGTCTTTAATTAGTATTCGTCGCGAGGCGCCCAAACTTTTTCACTAGACGAGGGCTTGCAAACTCGACCTACCCGAATTGTTCACCCGTATTTGCATAGGCCAAATTCGCAGAAAGTACTTTCTTGCTGGCCACCTTTACACGGTTAATATTCCCCGACGGACGTACCCTAAATCTCTCATAAGAGAAAATAATGATCTCGAAGAAATTCACTTTGTTCGTTTTCTTCGCCGCCGTAAACATTCAACGCTCGTGACAGTCCCTAGTGCGAATATACGTTCGCGCGATTAAAAATGCGACTACGTGTGGAGAAGTAATTTTTAATTTATAACTTTTACTCTTCTCTATAACTTTGTGACCAAATCTATTTATCTGAGGTTTCGCAATAAAATCATAACATAATTAAAAAATTTATTTTTATTTCGATCTTCAAACTCTATTATATTAAGGTTTAGAAATTTATGATAAAGGCAAAATTCTAATTAAGTTAGTATCTATGCTTCTTCTAAATTAATGTAGAATACAAAAGAGAGAATATCTCTCAGTTATCTTATTATACGCGAATAATTTAATTTCTACTTTCAACTAAAGTAATAAAATTATACGCACGCATAGAAAACGCGCTTGTATTTTAAATCGTTTAAGCATTTCTATATATTTGTAAGAAAATTGCATAAATGCAAGTAAATATTATGCAATAAAAGTATCTGATTTAATCCATTCTCCGAGCTCAGCTTCATCTTTTCCAGCAATCACCATCTATGATTAACGATTATTTAAAGTAATATTTCAGTATCGGTTCACCAAATTGGATTTCAAATTTAATTAGCAAGTAATCTCGAAAAACTTGGGTATTCTTTAATTACATTAAATTTTCTTTCAATCTGGCTTTTACGATCATAAAATATTTAAGAATCTCTCAACGCACATGTTTTTAAAAAAAATATTTAAAAAATTATCTATTTAAAAATTACTACTCAGGTGTTTAAAACTTTTTTCATTTATTTAATTACTTTTAATCAAAATTTATAATTTTTTTATAAACAGTTTACGTATATCGAATAAAGAAATACTCTTTCAAATACATTATTCGCATGAAAATATATAAAATCTTATTGGCGATCTTACGAGCTCTAACAAAACTCTCGAGCTTCGAGTGAACGACTTGGCACGTTTCAGGCAAATTCTCGGCTTGTACGATAGCCAATCGTGTTCAACAGTACGTGTACTCAGATGTATTCGTGACATCGATTTGCACACTTGAAAATCACTATTTCGTATAATATCGTCTACCTGCGCCGTAGCATTGAATAGTAACTTCTTACAACTGCTTTACAAAAGTTAACAACACGCAAAGTGGCATAACTTTTGTAATGCATAACCAATTCTATATATAAAAAAATATTTGTAAATCTTAAAACTAAATAAATGATAGATATAAATTTGTCGTGTTTTAAAATGTACAATCATTATATAACAGTATAGAAAGAAAATATTATTTAGATTGCTCAGTTTATGTGTGTGTATATATGTACTCTCCACAACACTACATATTTTTATTAATTATATATTTAATTATATACATTCTTAAGTATATGTCAACTCATATATTTCAACTCCGAGCAATTTATTTAATATGAAGAGCTTTTTAATGCAATGTAGCGATTATTCACGATATATTTCCTCGATGTAAATTAATAGAAATATAAATTTATATAATTATTATAATATAAATTTGATTACACTATATTACTCTTGACAAGTTATTTCATTAAAAATTTTTTGAGGGTTATTAAAGTATTTTGCGTGGAATTTTTTGCGAAAGGACTTCTGCGTCTATAATACGCAGCTGCAACTTAAGATTCTTAGATAGAAGGGCTTCATATTTTCGGAAAAATGGTTCCTTGTGAAGAAGATGCATATATATCTATGAGCACGACATAACGCTTCGACGTAGAAAAATGTTCCAACGACATTTCCCAAAATTATAATAAACCATCTCTTTAAAAAACTGTAGTTACGCAAAGAATATGTTGTAAATCTTAATATTCTGAAGTAAAGTCATATTTTAACGGCATGAAAAGTATTCCACGAATATTTTTTGGAATAATTTTGAAGTAGGCTGAATAATATTTTTAAAATAGAAAACAATGTCACGTTACATTGACACTTCTTGATTTTATCTAAAAGAACTAACTTTTTAATTTTCGATTAATAAATTACTATAATCAATATATATCATTAATATTTTTATTTAAACAATTCAAATTATTATGTATCTCTTTTTAAACTAAAAAAATATTATTTCTTCTTCATTGTATTGCAAACTACGCTTTTCTTTATATATCACGAGTGCTCGTGTAAAAAACCATTAATGTAAAGGTTATAACGATAAAACCACGTTTAATTAAATTGCCGGCCCCCTTTTTCGTGCATATTTTATGACGAATATCAAGCGACGCGTATATACAATTTACCGTAGATACAATTTATCGTAATATATACCGGAATATGGAGCGAACAATGCGTGAACTCGCCCACCTGCGATAAAATATGATATCAAAAGCTTAGACGGGTAAATAAGTTTGAGCGGGAGATAAAAGAAAAATAACGCCGCGGAAAATATCGGGAGGCATGAAGCCCGAACTACAACGCAGACGCATCCCCGGTGAAACGCATTCAAAGAAAACAGAAGTCCCGAGTGCAAGTTTATCGGCTAGTGTTTTACTCGGCTGAATTACACGGTGGAGTTTATATGGCCTCGTACTTTTTTGCGCTTTACTTCGGTATCTTTCCAACAACATCTCAGTTGGTTGTGCCAACTCTTATCTGCAAATCCAAAACGCGGTTCACCATAACCACCGTGTCAAAGCTGATCTGCATATCCGAAAGGACGAAACGGGAAGACGTTACGGCGACTGTGTATCGAAGCTTGGATTATATATACTTCGACAAACATCGACAAGGTAGCTATCACGCGAATAAACAAACGAAATCGACACAATTTATTTGCATCGCGCGCGAACATGGACACGATACGTTAGGAAGAAGAATGCTTGAGTTTCTATCGTATTTACCTCCATAAATGAGAAACAGAGTACAGTAGCAAGGATCTAGTGTGGATAATATCAATTCTTGGTTATAATATCATAGAAGAAAAAAAAAACGAAAAGAAAGTTAGGGAACAGTTGGGTCGTGCCAGCATTTAATTTGACTGAGTCTCAAAGTTACCCGGCAACTGGGCCAATATTTTATAGCCGTGGCAATTAGATAATTTTGCGGTCAGGCAAAAATATGATTGCTGGCGTGTGAAAGGACAAACTTGGGCGCGGGTTAATGTCGAAAGTTTGTATCGCCGCCGACGTCGGATCGTACGTAGTCGAACCTTGCGAAGGCACCGAACGAAACGATGACGTATACATATTATTTTGGCGACATGATACATCACAATAAATGTGACACTCGTATCCAAATCGAATTTTATGTCTTTTCATAACTTTTTCATAACTTCCACATAAAATTTTCGCACTCCAATAACAGAAAATTATCATCTATTTTCACTGTCAAAAAATATCAAATTCACTTCTCTTATTTCAAAGGGCAATATATTTATCATATTGCAAAAACATTTATTTTATAAAGGTCGTTGCGACATGTCCTAGTAAAATATGGATAATTACAAAGTAAAACATATGGAAAAATTACATTGGAATTTCGTGCATCGATGCAAAATTCTCCTATTTCACAAAAAATTGTTGTATCGTACACCATGGTACATTTTATTACTGGAATCTCAGTAAATAAGAGCCGAACATGAAATCTATATTAATGTGCGTAGCCATTTTATATGATTACTACCCCTGTCTCCATTATTAAATAACGTAAAATGCACGCACCGCGCATAAAGTTCCCGTAAGCTAAATGCACGGCTTATACATTTCAATAATGTACATTAGAGGTCACGTTATGCATTGTAATATAATATAAGTAATAACATAGAAATAAAATATAACGTGCTGATTATTTTTTAGCCAGACATATAATATATGTATATCAAAATATAATTCAAAATTCAAAAGAATTTTACATTTAGTAATGTATACACGAAAGAAGGAATATTGTTATCGAATAAATATCTAAATTAATAGAAGATAGTGCTATGTAAAATAAACTCGATAGATATTATAAATGCAATTTCCAATATATAACTGCTAATTTCAAATATATATAATGCCATTATAATTTCTCTCCTGACACGATCATTTATAATTTCATTTGTACTTATGCACATTTTATAAACGCTTAAATTTTATACTGGTATTTGAATATATGCCACGTAATGGAGGATGCGAATGAAGGTATAAAACGAGACGGAATTCTCTAATAACCCAGATATTCTCGATTTCACTTCAACACAATCAGATTTTACAAATGTTCCCCATTAACGCTCAAAATTTTCGTCTGTGTATATGAGAGAAAGATAGAAATGTGTATATATGCATTCTCGTTTAAACGAGATACTTAATAATATACAGCCAAGCTATAGAATGAAATAGAGATTCGCATAATTATTATGCGCATCGATATATCGTATTACGCCGCGTAAATATCCATTTAATATTCATATCTCGTTATTTCGAACGTTGTCAAAGCGATAGCGCGGAATCGTCAGTGCGTCACGAACGCTCGGAAATTGCGAGCAATGTGTCGTACCGAACGGCAATCTTAACACATCGGAAGGCTAATCCGTCAGGAGCGATGTGCAGGCATCAAATAAGCAGCGCAGTCCGTTTGCATGGGTTAAATGTCGAGTCGTGTTGTGTGGAAACACACGGCACGCTTCCCGACGCTGAAGTGCGCAAGTATGCCCCGTGCTAGATGGGGAGATCGCGATGCATTCTCCGGCATCGCGATGCAGCAACGTACGCCGTATGCGTGCCGTCGGTCGATGCTATAGATTGTCTACTTGCAGGTGGTTCCGCAGTTAAGGCGGCCAAGAGAGTCGAGAAGTCGGCCAGCCCCTTTAAATTCACCCTTCATCTATATATCGCCATACGGCCTTAAGCGGAGGCGAGGGTGCCTCTTATCGCGCCGCGGACCTTAACGCGTTGCCTCTCGTCGGGCTTCTATTACGTGGCTGTTGTCGGTGCTTTTCTCACGATCGAGGGGAGCTGAGAGTTTAGACGGAAATCTCCAACAACTCGTCGAGTCCTCGTAGAAGTGCTCGACTGTGCTCCGTATTAAATTACACGGTGATCTTAAACTCACTCGGCTTAGAGTGGGACAGGCTGTCGGACGGGTGAATACGTGTGGCTTTTGGTTACAGACACGGAAAAATCTTGTCTCTCGGGCATCTTGCGCGTCACAAAATTAAAGATGATGAAAAACTATTATAGAGAAGATTGCTTTAAAGCAATATAACTTTATTTTATGCAGCGCGGCGTAACATCTAAGGGAAAACGAAAACTGGATGATTCCCTTTAATTGCCAAATACGAGGCAATGTCCCCCGCGGCGAATCTTTTTATCAATTATCGGAGAATGGGAAACGAACGCGCACACTGACAGCGTATGCCATCGACTGATATCCCATTGGTTAGCTCTTTGTCAAACTGTCACGGTTTGATGAAGCTACGCGAAATCAAAGACCAATTTGATTTCAATTAAAGGTGTCCCGCTTTCGTGATTTTCTCCGCAACCTATCCTATCCATCCCATATGATTTACAACTACATCCAGAGCAAGAGCCAGCGCGATTGCTGGCATGGCCGCGTACGTTAAATCGTTAACTACCGATAATTACTTTTATAGCTCAAGGGTCGAGTGAAGTACTCATCTCTTTCCTCCCCTGGGCGGTACGCCCTGTTAAGTATACATCGCTGTATACATTTAAACATATGTATACGCAACACTACAGAAACCTGATAAAACGTCAACAAACGAAACTATTAACCAACAAGCGCCCCGCGATACGTCCTCTCCCGCCCATCCTAGTCTCTCCTCTTGTATATCCTTTCCTCGTGTATTTTCCGACCATCCATCCTCGCTTTAGGCTGTAGAGAGTAGAGGTTTCTGCTTGTTGCATCGATGGCTAGCCGGTCGGTTGTTCCGACGAGAGTTTTTGATTGGCTGCCCGTATCACAACAGCCCGCGGCTAAGCGTACATCGAAGCAGCATGAATAGTAAATTAGTTGGAATTGCCGCGGAACGGGAAGTTTATATCCCTTAGGAAACGAGCCACAGGACGCGTGTACCCGGCGTTTCAAAGCATTATCGTACTCTTTGCGATCAACTGCTACGCGCGCAATGCAGACACATCCTTCCTACATGAACGGAATTTCCTACGGAAAGTGCAATCGGCTTTGATATCAAACCGGTAACGTCATTAGTATCATGTCGTCCGGGATTATCCATCAAACTTCAGGTAACGCAATTTGCAGAGTCTGAAGACACCTTGACATAACCATAACGTGATGGAAACGGATCTTATCATCGTATTTCATGAGTATGACGCAGGCAATGCCTAGTAATAACTAAACATAGACTGACAAATTTGATCACGTCCGACCGCGATCATAATTGATTTGAAGGATTTAATGTCGTAATATGCTAAATCAGACTAAATTTTATAGACGAGAAAGGAATGTCGTTAATTAAAAATGAAATTTTATACTCCTCTCCCTGTCGTCGAGCTTTATATATATGTGTATATATACATACACATCGATTTCTTAATATATTACATTTAAAAAGCACATAGGATTTTGTTATTAACAATTTTGATTTAAAAATAGTCAAACTCTATCATAATTGAATTTATAGATAAATATTAATATATATAAATTAATAATCGCATAATAGTATAAATTAATAATCATGTAAAATTTGATCGGCCTGAAGGTTTATATATATAACCATTATTACCCTAAACCTTTCATTATCATAGATTAATAAACATGGTGTTCCATAATCAATTTGTAAATTGTTACACATTTTGAGTGTATGATTATGAATCGTCCAACTAACCAGAGCATATTCATGATATATCCCCATTATCATATGAGCATAGATATACATACATTCCCCAAATATATGGTTTGTCTTGTGACATACGGATATGGCATATATTAATTATCACATAACGTATTATAATATTGTAATGTTGAATATCGGTCGTCATTGCAATGAAAAGTTACGAGTACCAGCATCTATTCTTTGATTTAAATCACATAGATGCATTATCGTAGTTTATGATTTTCTCAAATTACTAATGAGGTCCAAATCATGAGAGAAACGCGATATAATTAATAAATAATACATCACAAGAATATAACAACTCTTGACCTATTTCTCTTTGGCGAAATTATTATATATACTAAATCGATTTTTTGATATTGCTCGCACGATTTAACTAATTGGAGGACAAAGATACCCACAACGCTTGCAAGCCTCTTGAACAGATGAGCAGCAATTTCTTTCTGCCCCAGTATCTTCCAGGGTCACTCTGACTTCCTGACTCGATAATGCGGCGAGATGTGAAACTTTTGGACAGAATACGAAATCCGCGCGTGATGCGAATTAAGAGCGCAGCTGTTCGCAATACGACGTGAAGTCAATAGAGAAAAATGCGATATATCCCATGAAAATTAACCCAAGACAGACAGCATAACCACTTGTACCATATACTTTCGTACCACAAATTGAGAGAAATTGAAGGCTTTGTTATTTACAATTGATCCCGGGCGAGATTGAGACCCTTAGCGTTGGTTTAAAGCTTCGACCTTCTTTCGCATTTCGTTCTTTCCCTTCTTTCGCTTTTCTATTTTACGAAAAGACAAGTTTTGAAAAATACATAAACGTAAACAGAAAAAACGCAATACTAATTATCATTGATAATAGATACCCTAATTAAATTTAATTACACACACATTTTATATATACATATATTAACATGCTTTTGTTTTATATTAGAAAATTATCCTTTAATAATATTCCAAGTAGAAAATTAAAGTAGCTTGAAATTGCTTTAAATTCGATCCATAAAACGAGATCCATTAAAAACAAGATTGTGTAAAAAATTAATAAGATTATTTTTCTCCATAAAAAAAGTTAAAGAAATTAGTTGCGTAATTACATAACTGTTATATACTTCATATGTTGTATCTTCTCTAAATTTCCCAACTATGGGATTAAGCTTGAAATTCTAACGATTACTTATTGATCACAAAACATTAAAAGTCGACGAAAACGACTTGTATTTTTCATTGTCACTATAATTGCATCGAGTTCGTACTCAGTGACCCGTTTCGAAAGAGGTAATGTTCCAAACCAGACTGTGATGTTACTATGAATCTCGTAGGTATTGTTCTAAGGAGTACCCACACTTGCGAGATGTATTTCGCGCAAGAGGCAACGCGCGCGTATCCTAGTCGTGCATCTCCTCTTGGTTGTGTGTACTAACAGCAGTCGGTCGTTGCAAGATCCATTTGGTCGTTAAAATACTTGGTCTCGCTTTCCTATTGCATGTCCGCAATTCGAAGCTATTGGGAACAATCTGCCGTATTGATCATCCGTGTGTTTCGAATTTCATTTAAGTAATGGAAATGCTATTTGGGAAAATATGGATTTTTAATTTGGAATAAATGTTAGTGCAAATATAATGCACGTTAAAATACGATTTCGTTTCAATCAAACTGCACGGTTGAACCGTTTAGCACAGTAAGCCGAAATACGTACGAAAATTAATATCTATGATTGTCTTGGGAATACTCTAATGGCAGTTTCTACTACGAGATCCTCCGTTTAAATGTTGCATTTGATTAATTATATTGATATATATTTGGGTCTCGACGTAAAGGAGAACAAATTGTGTAAGATGTTTTCAGATAAGATAAAAAATATAAAAGAGAGAAAAAATACATATATTTTTATCATTATTTAGATTAAAATGTATAACATAAAATTTGTTTATTTTGCTTAAAAGCATGCAATACATGGCAATAAATGATGCGCTGAATTACAATGCGCGATAAAAGATGAATTACATGTTTTTCTATTATTTGTAGATTTGTTTTACTAAAATATTAAACATATTTTAATACCATTTAAATAGCACACTGTGTTATGCCAAAACATACTTGATACATAGACACTTATCTGAATCGTTGAGTGTGTTTCTAGATCAGTATATATATTTTATATATTTAATTAATTAAATATACAAAATACATACCGCTTGACAAATTATCTCTTTGCCGAGCGATCAATCGAAATATGTACATCGAGTAATATATATGTGTGTATATATATATATATATATATGTGTATATATTACTCGATGTACATATTTACATCATTTATTGCCATGTATTGCATGCTTTTAAACAAAATAATATTATATATATGCTCAATTTAAAACGTTTCTCTTTTTGCTATAAAAGTTTAAACAAAATGTTGTGCAATTAAAATACAAATTTTGATAGAAAAGAAAAATTTTTTTCTGCGCGTCAGCATTTATTCCGATAGACAGCAAACGAAAGTAGAGTGACGGTACCGTGCTAAAATTAGATTTCCGTAGTCCGAGATCGATCGAGTTTACTCAAGAGACGGTGTACGCATATGGCTGCCCTGCTTCAATCCCAAAAACTTTGACGATTATACAAATCGTGCCGATAAACCTACTTCGTCCTCGCGCAATTTCGCCTCCGGATTTCCGATGTAAATCGGCGCTCGTTTGTCCTCTCGACGACGTCTACTTCAGAACGATTCGGCCAATCAAGATCATACATCACTTTCAAAGGGCACAAATGCATGAAGCCAGCGTGTATGTTTTTACATATGAATCGACCAGAGAAAATTATTACGGCAAACACACGTGAAATATAGCATTATGACAAAGCACAAATCGGAAAAGCAAACAAAAAGGGAGACAGCGCTTTTCCGGATTAAAAAATTATATGTACTAATACCAAGACCGAAGCTAAAAATATGTGGGTTTGCGTCAACATTTGTGGTATAACAATTTATTATGCTCAATACAAAAACAATGGTGTGCAATATCTGTCTTATGTAGAAAACATACACGTTACATAAGATTACTATCGTATACGAAGAGAAAGGAAATCTAAGGTAGATCTCATATTTCTTTTCCTGTTTATAAGTCATAAACAACGACATGAAATAATTGATCAGATGAATCAGATGCAAGTACACCGGAATTCAAAGCCATCTCAGCATTCTTTTCCCTATATCCGCTGTAGTGAAGTCACCGTAGACTAGACTATCCAGCTCACGTAAAACAGACGCAATTTCGCGGCCATTTAATCGTGAAAGTGGTCGAAAGTAAATGATGGCAGACAAGCGCGGGGGCGGATAAGGCGGTGATTTTAGAAAGGGATGAGCGATGTAGGTGCGAGAACCCGCGTGGAAAGATAGATTGCTGGAGAGACCGAGCGCACGGGAAAAAGAGCGGGAAAGAGACTCAATGTTTGTAGTAGTAACTCGTGAGTAGTTGCCGTGCGAGTCACCGCTGCAACCACTAACCCAACCCCCGAGTCCTCAACCAAGCAATCACTGCTATCAGCACTTCGAAACCGGGACCGATCCAACAGTAATACACTCACCCGGACTAACGTGTTTTTGCAGACATCTCACCGACGCGCCGCTTCCGGGTTCGTACGCCCGCGATGGATATGACAATTGCACAATGCACACGAACATACGTTCGCAATAGAATACGCCTCACCAGCTCGAAAACTTCGCGCGCAATCTTGTGCGGTATATGTGTATTTTGTTTGCGCGAATCCGCGCGAACATTCGGCTACAGTGCTTCTCCCTTCTTTGTCCTTCTTGTCTTGCTACGGTGCGACGATAAAATCACGTTATTATAAAATCGATCGTGATAACTAAAAAATTCTCCACTTATAAAAATTCTCTACATATTTCCTCTGACCCAGTTTTGTATTATAAAGAAAAATTATCGACAACGTATATCTATATCATTACGAACTTCCAGATCTGTCGCTTCAGAGTCTGATAAGATAATTGCAATAGGAATTTCTCACGTACGCGCACTCGCTCTCGCATAATTGCCTTTCATCCTGTAATAACCTTCTCTGTTACACGAAGTGCGCGCAATTAGAACCAATGATCGGGATCGTACAGATTTTTACGGACGTTTAGTAGAGAGTATACGAACACGAAGCCGTGCACCGCGCTGACCGGTAATAAAATAACGATAGCATCGTATGTAAAAGCCCGACGTATAATTAGCCGCGCACACGAAATGAAATTCTTGAGGGCTGCCGCCTGCTGCGAACATACTCTACGGTTCGGCGAGATCAGGTTCGAGAACGGAAGAGGTGCCGAACACGTCGGATGTAGAAGGTCGAGGACGAATGGAAGTGAGCGGCAGAGGGGGTTGGTTAGCGAAGGATCGGTGATAACGGTGGCGGCAGCGGCGGCGGGGGATGCAGCCTGCGGAGAGCTTGCAGAGATGTGGATCGAAGGTAATATAGGCACATAGGCGAAAGGCGAACGAAGGTGCAGAGAGAGGATTGGTTTTCCCGTTTCAGCGAGGCGGGAGACCATTTCGTCGTCGAGTGCGGAACGCTGTTGAACACCCCCGTGGCTCTTTAAATGCTCGGATCAGTTTCTCTCTCGCCCTGGATCGTTCTGTTTCTATCCTCGTCTCATTTCCTTCCTGTGTCTTTTTTTTCACACTCACTCTCTCTCTCTCTCTCTCTCTCTCTATTTCTATATCTATCTCTTTCACATTCGGCTTAATCTAAAACGGCTCACCTTCGCGCATCACCTTCTTATCTTCGATTGTATTCTCTGCACCGTTTACACATCCGGTCTTCAATCCTCGCAAAAAAACCCACGTGGCGGATTATCGAGACGATTCGCCTAATAGAATGATTCGCGACTGATTGATCCAACAGGAAAGTAATTTACAAAAAAACATGTAATAAAAAGATGCAGAATTTTGTATCTCTTATTTACGTTTATATGCAAATACAATTAATGTGTATAAGAATGCTCGGAAGAAAATTTAATAAAATTATTGACTCAACTAATTGCCATATATTAATTATAGACGTTATCACGGTTGAAAGGCGCAAAACCGCTTTCATCTTCAGTACCATATATTTTATTTAGCTACGGTACGACAGTGGTTTATCTAGATATCAGGGCTATATGTACATTCCGCACTTCTAATTGCATGAATCTACGGATGAGCAACGTGATAAATCACGATTTATATACACACCTACGAATTTCTGAAAATATTTAGCGATAAAATGACCGCTGTAACGAGTTGATTCGAATCAAACATTAACGCAGAAACCAAGAATACCTAAATATACAAGTGTACGTATTGAATGCCTTTATGGAGGCCGCCAATCTATTAGGGCAAGTCAGAGAAGGCGAAAACTCAAATTTATGCTGCGACTACAAATCTTGGCTTGGCCCGACTCGGAGAGAACGAGCTTGCGAATCGGAACGGAGTAAAGCGCAAAGCACTAGCCTAGACTCAATTCTAGAGACCACTTCGAACACCAGATACTACATTGATCGATTACGATGAAAATATCTGGATTAGAAATGCATAATTCGTCGCAGTAATTAAAAACAAATCTGATCTTTGATTTACTTCCGTTCAACTATATAATATACAAGTTGCTATTATAAAATAAACAACCATAAGAGTAGAATTATGGAACACATTCTAAAAAGGAAGAAACATTCTCTCTTGTGACTTCTACTTTCAATATTTAAAATTATATTATAATTTAATCTCTCCAACATAAATCAACCTGATAGAATACTATTTTAAATTAAAGAATAATGTAAAACATAAAATATAGAACAAAACCGAACAGAAAGTATCAATGCTTTTTAATTTTTATATTAAAATGTAATTAAAATTGATACTAGTTACAATCCAAATCTAATAGAATTAATAATCTAATGTAAAACAAAACTTGGATCATTTTCATTAATTATATTACGTAAGTTACACAGTAACGCAAATGAAAATTTACATGGTTGATATAGAGATAGCGACTCGACTGTATGCACAACAATTGTGATAGAGATATAGGAAGTACGAAACAAGAGTCATAAATAATAACCGAGTAACCCTTTCGCATAGATTTGGATGCGGCTCAAACTTCGGTACGAGCACGGGGTTTGAGGTAAGGCTTTTCCTCGGAACGAAACCGCCTATCCCAAGATTATACGGAAACTTTAACGGCCACGGTTACTCAGCCTTCTTAGCAAAGTATGGCAGCCGTGGTTTAGCTCGCAGGTTTATTAGTCCCGATAATGTCCCTGTGGAGAACACGCGTCTGTGTTTACTGTTAGGGTCTACTTGAAGATACGGGCTCTAACGTGGTATATGCGCTTACAACAAATGTATTTGCATTATGCATCTGCGTCTTTGTGTGAAACTTGGATTTGTGCGAATCTATGCTATACTCGTATCTTCGAACATGAGGAACTTGATTCTAACTTTAATTGCATGATCTTAGTAAATTATTTGAGAGAATCTTGATTTTTTCTGTTAAATATATTTTTAATGTAATTCGACGATATGTAGTGTGTAAAGAATTTAAAATAAAAATAATAAATAATTAATCGCATTCTCTCTTAAATACTTAATATGTATTATATAATCATTTGTATAGGTTATATGTGTGTGTGTGTGTGTGTGTGTGTGTGTGTATTTATAGAGAGAGAATTTATATAAAATTTAATAAATTTGTCAATCTCCATTATTAATTATTATACTGTATGTAGAATATAAATCTCATTTGATATCAATATTCTGACAATTTACAAAAATATTTTGTAATGTGTGCACATAAACTCGAGAATCAACTTAATTAAGCTTAACTTAATTAAATCTTAACTGAAAGTGATTTCACTATAACACTATACGCTATAAGTAGATAGTAAAAGTTATAACTTACGGTTATAACTTACATGCAATCTCATCGTGCGTCGATATACGGCTATACTATCCATAAAAAGACGCATCGTACAGTTTATAGTGTAATCTTGAGAGATAGGAGAAACTGGTCAGGAAATACCTAGTTTTTGTCATTATGAGGAGATCCATTAAATTGTCGTTAGTGCCGTAGCGGCATAAGGATGTACAAACTATCGTCACAATGGTAAGCAAGTGGGATAAGAAGAAAGGGGAATATCTATTCAAACGTAGACCTTATTTAATGTAGCACATTTGTACAAAGCCTTCATGATCGAAAGCATTTGCTCCGCCATTCTTCACGTGCCTTATTGTATCGCGAATTTACGCTTGACTAATAATACCTGTATCGAGTTCTCTGACGTACAAATCTAACGCCAACTTGGCTAAACTCATTTATCATTAAACGAGATCCTCGCGAAATCTCTCAATATTTTTTCTAACAATCCCACTGTAATAAAACCTTTATTTGAAAGATTAAATATATAGAGTTAAGGAATCCTTTTAATACGCTTTATGTACGAAAGCAATTTCCGATTATTTAAACGTTATTGATATATGCTTAAATTAAAAATTATTGCATACAAAACTGTTTATTGCAATTTATGAAATTTTGATAACGATGACCTGCAACTATAACGAATGTCGCAAATAATTTTTGCGACACACATAATTAATGTTATAGGAGTATATTCCATACGAATCGTCGCTACGTTATTTTTTTTGCACGTGTCCTTTTAACACGGATATTTTGCAGGAGGATGATACGTCAGGAGTTAAGGCCAGTAGCAAAGAAAAGAGAGAAAGAGAAAGAGAGAGGTGGTGTGAACATAGACAAGTGTGTAAGTGTACCACAATCAAAGCAAGCTAGCTACAAACGTTATCTAATTTACCCTTTATTAAAAATATGTTTTTCGTACTTTTTTCTTACTTCTTACCTCTTTTTAAATAATTATACTTCGCAACCTTTCAAATACCTTTAACATTATTATTATCTGTCTATGTTGTATTTATTACTATTATAATTATTAATCATTCTCTTATCTCTTTCCATTTTCACTCTTCATACTTGTATACATTATTGCGTGGAGAAAAGCACTGCTATATATCACTGTAGCTGTAAAATATTACGATAGATCAACCGGGAATATATGTAAAATAACTGCCACTTTGGCATTAATTGCGCGTTGATTTAGAGTAATATTTTATTGCTTCTATATATTTTTCTTCGTATACATACAGCCGTTCTCTCTTTCGTTCACATTTTTTAAACACGTCGTCGCATTAATGAACGCTTAAAATAAAACAGCAATAACGTTAACATTAAATATATCACGCAAATAAATTTCATACCTTCTATTCGTAAAAAAATATTTCATATAATTGTACAAGAAAGAGATTATATATGCACCGATGTACTTTGTTTTATAGAATGACTTAGATTTTATATTTCTATTCGTGTTTTGTTGTGGAAAATATTTTCTGTTTTATATCTTTTCTTTCTTTTTTTTTTTTTTTTTTGAAAATCACGAGCGAGTGAACTGCTGTTTTATAGTACGACTAGTGGTATTAAACTAAATTGGTAGACTTGTGTCATGATCTTTTATGTACGTACATACATGTATACCGAGTGCGCACCTCGGAACGTATGCACGTATATGCGTATGTAGTGACGTCGTTCCAATCTCGTTAAAGTATTTTTTTATGTCGTAACGTTTTATAATACAATTTGTATACATTGGCTTTAATATGCATGCTCGTATACTTCCCCTTGTTTGAGAAGTCTTATCGGACCTAAGATATTCTAAATTGAAAAGGATATTAAAGGTATACGAATACGACAAAGAGAAGTACGGTAGGAAGAGAATGAGAGGGGAATTGTACAGTAAGCAAGGTAAAAGAAAATCGAATCTTCCTTCACTCTTTTCACTCTATTTTTCATATTTCTCATCATTTAATTTTCCATTCTTGTCGATATATTTTTACGTAATTTGGTTATTATCATCGGAGTGAATCAGTGCTCGGATTCTTATAAGAGAAATGGAGTTGGTGATTGTGTGCACAGCGTTTCTCCATCAACTTTTATCCATGATATCCCATTCATACTTCGCATATTTCGCATTTCATTACTCTCCTGTACTACGTACAATCTTTCTTAGTACATGTGCACTTTTATACACTGTGCACTGTATTTCATTCAATACTTTCCCTATTATATTTTCCGCTAATCTTACTTGTTTTGAGAAGATTCTAATTTTTAATTAAAATTATTTTTAATTCAAAATTATATATATATATAGGCAACTAACACAATGATAAACAAGCAAACGTAATGCAATAATATAATTCACGCAAACATAAAAAGAATAATAAATATATATCTGCACATGAGAAATCAATTACATTCATATTATCGAAATTAGATTCATATTTGTTTTACGAACCACTTCGCTCTTGCAACTTTTTCTTGCAACTTTCCAAAAATTTAATATCGATGGAAATACTGGCATTTACTAATGGCTTATATATATCTTTAAACTGTAGATAATTTAACAACAATCTAAATAGAAAACAAGCAAAGTATTTGAGAAACAGAAACCAAAAAGCCGTCACTTCGTTCAGTTCGCTTTGATTTACATAAACGGTCAGAAAGTTAGAAATGCATCAGTCCGAGCATTGATTATTCAGATATCCACGGATGTTCGAGAATAAGAAAAAGGAGAACGACTACGAGGACAGCCAGTGTCCACTTAGTGCTCGCTACCATGAATTTAGTCGGGACGAATATTGGCGCGCTACTTGGGTGACCAGTGCCAACGAAACTTCAAGTACCCGCGTTATTTAAGGGGATACGAGATACGTACATTCGAGTTCTATCGTCGACCACTGGAGATTCCATCCGCCATAAAACGGAGAAAAGTGGAAACTTCCCTTTCGAGAGAAGGAGAGAGCGAGGAGATATTGCAGAGGTCTAAAGCCGCCTCGTTCTTTCTTTTTTTTCCTTCCTCACTTCAGTATTCCGCACCCCTTTTTTTTTTTTTTTTTTTAAGGTCGGAACTAGCGCGTCCGGATTCCGGCGCGGTCAGTAGAAAATTTCGAGTTTACCCCCGAATTTCTTGTTGATCTTTCATCTCCCGGCTTTCGGGAGCGGCGAGTTATCGGAAATTCAGTGAAGTAAAAAGTTACTAGATTCGTGCGATAAATCTAGTTATTCGATCGCCAAGTGGTTCTCGCTAGATAAGAATAAAGTTTCGCAGGAATACGCCAGAACTGCCGTTGACTCGACGTATAGAACTCCGATTTAGGCACGTCCGCGTAATCAGCTGCCTAATGAGCCGAATCTAGAACTACAGGCTGTTTCCATAATGGCGGATCTTCGACCAGGCACGTCCGAAGGATCATAAATCACAAACCATTTTCGAAGAGCGACAGAACCAGCGAATTTAGATATTTTCTTGCCGGCACAAATTCTTGTTCGATCCGGAATACTGATATATGGATCGATAAAAGTTTAGAGGAAATTTCTACAGAATTTTTAGTCGCTGTAATACCATCGCTACCGCGCTGCTGTGCTCGCTACTTGAAAGTAGTTACTTACTTTTATTGCCGCGCGTAAACTGACACGTAATTTCTGCAAGCGCAGCTCTTGAAAATGTCGAACTTTATACATATCGGTTGTATGTGAAATTGCGACTATAATAATTACGTTGGTAAATAGCCTTCTCAAGACTGTGCAAGTCGTGCAATCACGTTAGGGTCAGGAACGTATTAAGACTTTAAATGTGTACGACGCATGAGTCGACCACTTAAAATGGAAACGCCGGGAAAGTCATGCCTGAGGGGTTAAATTGGAACATCGCACTCAGTGGAATCAAATCAGTTTGGATCGGTATAGCCCAATCTCGAGAAGGAATATTTCGATCAAGGTACTAAGAATTTTCAAAGAGAAAGTAAAGCCAGTTTTAGAAAGCAAGCCGTTGAATAATTTTGAGAATTATGATTTCTCAAAAGTTTTGTTGCATTTCTGCATGGAAATTCTAATATTTATATCACAATTCAGAAACTAGGATAAAATCTCAAACCTTCAAAACTTTATCAATTGTTTTTTTCTCGTCAATAAATATTAAGTCAAATATATATTATAGATGACAGTATTCACACACACATTCTGTTCACATCCTGAATGTCATATGTGTCATCATATATGACATATATCATTTGTCGTATATATTATATGTCATGTTAGAATTAATCAAAAATTCAATATAAAAATCGTATACAGTTATTCTTTCATCTAGTATCATCCTACGTTTGAATCAACTTCAGTTTTGTTATCTTTCTTTTAAATCATTTTTTTTCTTTCACGGAATTTTCGTGCAAAAACCATCGCTATAGATCTACAATAGCTCTTCAATTTTTCAACTAGATATTCTCGATATAATCACTTCAAAACGTTGGGAACAATTCTTTTAACCGATCCCTGACATCTTGAATCTCGATATCTTTTCTCGCTTACTTGAAAACTGCATCTACTGGGCAGACAAGTATTGACAGAAAAGCAGTTGTGTGTGTATGTGCGTGTGACTGTCTCTCATGTTGGTTAAAAACCAATATAAAATTAATATTCTGCCGGAAGCAATTTATTACAGTTCTAAAAGAAGGATATGAGTTATAGATCCAGCATCTTCTTAAAATACTGTGTTGTATGTTTGTTATATGCATCTTTTTTGCCGTGTATAATATAAAATAAATTATTTATAAAATAATTAATAGTATATGTTAAAAAATAGTTTTTGTTCTGACTTCTCAACAGAATCATATATATGAATCCAAATTCAATTATCTCACTTTTCCGAGTTAAAATTTTATTTTCCAATAATCTGACACTAATTAACGAATAAAACTTGAGAAATAGAGCGAGAATAAATTAATATTTTTAAAGGATTTAAATTTTTAATATTTAAGCAATCTACGAGAAATTTATTTGTTCATAACATATGTATAATGAAAAACTTGCATGTCCTGAGTAAGATTATAAAACTGCAATAGTTAGACAAATAGATATATCTCTTTTTTATATGATAATATGATTTATCTGCATATTTGATATATAAAATGCTTGCTAACTTGAAAGTTTTATAAAACTCACAGTATGATGTATATAATCCTTAAGCAGAATTATTATTATATTAAGTGCATTGATATAACATTTATACATATTTATTGTAATAATTATGAAACGACGGTTTAGTACAAATTTGATATTTTTCCTTTTTTTATAAAAAAAGTATCGGAGAAATAAATTAATAAATTTATCAGATTAGAAAAACACTCACATATAAAAGTTTTTGAATTATTTAGAATATCCTCTAGTAAAATGGAAATAGATTTTACCTTGGGATAATATCATATTAAACGGTCATCATATCGCAATAATAGAGACATTGACTCGTTACATCTTATCGTTTATAATTCTCAGCTATTAATCCCCGAAACGATCGGCGATCAAAGATGGGAAAACTATTAAAAGTTCACAATTCCGCAAGCGCCGGAAGCGCAGATATTTCAATCCTTTTCTTTTTGCGAAATAAGCATTCTAGAACAAACAAAATTTTTTTAAAGCCGATCATAGACGGCTGCGACGAGCAAGTTGTGCCGACATTCCGGAGATACTGAGAATAATGTTCGCCAAGCAATAAAGAGATAATGCCGAGCTTTGAGAAAAGAAGAGAACGTCCCTCGGTAAGTTCTTAACGGGACGTTCTGCCGTTCTGAGAGAACCTTCTATCTTCGAACGAGGCAATTACAGGCCGTGGTTTACCGGTCGCGTTTACACCCGTAGCCTGCCTCTACCGTATAGGCTAAGCTTCCCGGCACGATCGTAAACTTAGCTGACGGGGTTCAACCTCTTTGGCATTGGCGTTCGATATCTCGAGCAGCTCGGGCGTCCTGCTTCGACCACGTCGTGAAACCTGGTCGACCTCTTTCATAGTATCAATAAAAGTAATGCCGAGGGACGAGTGGGGAGGTAAAGGATACGTGAGAGATCTATCGCGCGCGCGTCGGGGGAAGTAGATACTTTCAATAATGGCTTTTTCCAAGGCTCCACATGCGTGTTGTTTCTTATATTGCTATCGGGATCATATACGATCACCGCTGGATGTCGCAAACGGAATAATCATTCTACTGCGCGCTGATCGTTTTTTGATGAATACCTCCGTATGCACCGGTGCTACTCATTCTTTATGCGCCAATCATGATTACAAGCGAACGGAACTTATGCATCAAGCAGCACAATTGTGCCGCATTGATTGATAATAAAATAAATGCAGCAAAATGTAGCAAGGCGTACATAGCCAATATTTTCTGAATCGTTTCCCTAATTAAGAAATCATTTTGCTTATAATTTATACTAATAAAACATTATTTTACTAATATCTGATGCGTAATGAATTAAGCGCAAAAATTGAAAAAAAAAAATTGATACGTCGACGTCGGTTAAAATAGGTTGTGATATATAGCGAGCGTTATATGTGTACATAAAGTAAACTTGTTAAACTTCCATACAATTTTGAATTTTATATTCACTAAGAGTAATTAATCTCCCGGCATGAACAAAATCAAAACATGGACAACCTAGTAAATATAATCTAAAAATTCGCAATACAAAACTCGTTAGCTCATACTATAATTGAATTCTCACAATAAGTGTTTTTAAACCATTTCATATTTTTCCGATACAATATGCAAGAATCCTGTACAAATAATCATTTATCAGCAGTTTCCATTATGAGTTTCTATTGTACGTCAAAAAAGACAACTTATATTCAGGAATTTGTCGTAGCTGCAATTATTAACGCTTGACTCGATTTACTTATACTTATCGATATGTTCTATAATGAATAGAGATTAAGATGTGCCATCTTTTTGTCTCACAGCGAACGCAAAGCCGCTCACGTTCGATGAAGTTTACAATCAAAGTAGTCCGACCAACTGCACGGTATACTGCGGCGGATTGACCAATGGTTTAACAGAAGAACTCATGCAAAAGACCTTCTCGCCTTTCGGATCCATCCAAGAAATTCGAGTGTTTAAGGATAAAGGCTATGCATTCATCAGGTAACTATACATTTTAACATATTAAATCGACACATTCGCACACATTAATAAATTAGTATATTCTCAAACTTGTTTATTACTGCTCAATAAAAAAACAGAAAATCGTCTTTTAAAAATGTTTCTTAAATAAAATTCATACCTATTATTAAATTTTAAGTAAAAATGTAAAAGAAGAAGAAATATTCTTTTTTTTTTTACATAATAGTGTTATACTACATGTAAAAATCTGTTAAATCTCAAAATAAAATCTCATGTTAGATAGTTTGTCCTCATTATATGTAAAAAAGGAATTGATAATTTTAAATTTTGATATCCCCGAAGACTATCAACGACATTGTTAAAATGTAGGACAGATGTATGTCGTGAACAGTAGCTTTTCAAATTGTCAATGTAACCTGAAAGGGGAAATTCCCTAAGGCTATAACTATAGATTACTGACATTCAGAGATTGTCGAATCAGAGATTGTCATCTACTATTTCGTAAACGTAGAATGCACTTTAAAATTGACTTACGAAAACTTAATCAAACAATTTCCATATGCATATAATGTGTGCTTATATAATATATATTTATAAAATAATACGTTCGTAAATGTATGATATTAAATATGTATGATTATTAATCTTTCATTTCAATCTTTCTCAAATAAAATAAAGATAAATTATACATTTTGTGATAGCATTAATTATGGAATAAAAAATAAGCTACAACATTTATAGATATTATTATGCCAATGGAGTATCGTGTCTATTAATACATCATCATATTGTCATGATGCACTAGATACTTCGCTATGTTGCGGCTTTTACAATAGGGTTACTGAAAATAGTAACTGTTCTAGTTATCTTCTTTTTGCTTACATTTATCATAAAATTAGCATGATATTAGCAAATTATATTGATTAGCGAATGCATCATGCACGATTCATAAAAGATTACATTTTTACGAAAAAAAGCCCGTGTATTAAAAATAACTGGCAATACTTAATTATAGGTTTAAATCGTTAAAGATTATTCATTTTTTTTTATTTTCCTAATTTATAAAACAAAAATATTTTAAACTACTAAATTATTTATGAAGCAGTTTATGCTGCTTTATGTTCTAATTTCTAAAAAATATATATTTAAAATAACTTCAAACATTCACTCTCTTATTTCTTTTATAAAAATGTGTATTTTTACTATAACATTAATCTATTACAACTTCTTTTTTCTAATAAAACAATGAATATATGTTTCACGGATTATCACTGTACATCTTAATAAATTGACATAATTGAAAGCCGTTTTATTCCATCACTCTTTAAATTACAAAATGATTTATCGATCATTAGATTCCACAAGGAATACTTAAGGCTAATTCTCTGAATGTCAAGAATTAAATGGAACTTTAGTATGAAACCTTTAAAAGCATTTCACTGATTATATAATCAAAGTTCGTTAATTACTCAAGCTTTTTACTGCCTTATAAAAAACGAAAATATAGAATAAAAACTTAATATGCTATTGCGATACGTTGTTGTAAATTTAATCGAACTTTTATATAAGTATTCCTTGACGATATATTATAATAATAACTTTAAATTCTTTCTTTATTCCCTGAGGTGCTTAAATACTCGATCCATTCGCGTACCGAACATAATGATTTTTATCAGAATATTAGGGCGAGATAGTACGTAATCATCTCTAATCAATTTCCAGAAATAAATGTATATTTTTATAAGCTATCTGTCTTGAATAAAATGATAAAATATAATTTTATCAAAAAGTATTATAACGATCGATTTTCAAGAAAAGTTATATCATCTTTAAGATAAATTTATTATTTGTATCATTTGTCAAAGCCATTACACTAGATTGCTATATACATATGTATTATGCGTAGTTGATGACATGCTTACATCAACGACCGTCCGGGTAAATTTATCATAAAATCAAGCAATTTGACTTAAGGCGAATCAGATAGAATGTATATACGTATATACATATATAAAGGATATATATATATGTATTATATATATATATATATAGATTAGCATAAAGCGATTGGATATTGAGCGTAAAACATGCTATAATGCTATAACAAGTGGTTATAACAAGACTTGAGGAAATTTTACTCAAAATCATGTACGATGATTGGTGCTAGCGTAATGCGAATCATCAAACGAGATTTTACGAAATATTAGAAAATCGCATGAATAGTGCATCAATACCCACCGTCGCCTGTGATTTATGGCACGAAACGCGAGAACATGTCGGGTCAATGGCAGCATGTCGGACTCATCAAGCTCGGATCCCATTTCATTAATCTACCCATTACATCCATGCAGATCATATATTTCAGTTCAACTCTACGTATCCGACAAGATCAGTTATGTATGTTTCAAAAACATTAATAAAGAATTGTTAAATTCAAAATAAAAATTATATTTTATGACATATATATAGATTTGCACATAGACAAAAAGTAATTATCACAATTTGAAGAGTAATTATAAATTTTACTATCGTAGCCATGTGTCGATATCTTCAAACCACAGAAAGAAAAATCTAACAATTCAAGAAATCAGCTGAGCATTTATATCTCTCGAAAGCGAATTCAGCTCTACCTTAACGACGGCTAGGGATCCGTGACCTACCTTAGAAAAGACTGCCGAGAGCGTGGGAGGGTTGCTCTAGAACGAACGATAAGAGGGAGGAGGAGGGAAACAGGAACGGAAGAAGGAGACAAAAAACCCTTTCTTATACGTATGCCCCCCCCCCCCAACCTCTTTCACTATTTCTTATCCTTTCTCGCGCACGTTACTCGATATCATCCTTGCCCGTCCTTATCCGATACGATAGCCTCCACCCGCTTCGTACGTCGGCCACAGTTCCGCCACCCCTAGACAATGTCCATCGTTCAGATATCTTCCGTCTAATTGCTCTTCCTCCCTCCGTCATTCTGTAGCGTGGAACCCCGGAAACGAATATCTCGGGATGACGTATGGACTTACTGCGAGGTACAACGAGGAAGCAAGAAAGTGGATAAGGGAAGGAGGTCTTTTCTTCTCCTGTGAAAGAAAGAATCTTATCTGCCGCTGGTTATCGCTCGAGGTTCAGTTTTAGAGGAAGGGGAGGGAGTTTGCTGACGATGACCATCGTTCGTCCTACTCGATCGTGGATGGAAGCTCGATAGATGGAAAGGGGCAAACTCCCAGACAGAGCTGTCATTGTGCAATCTTGAATGTGAACGTTAAAAGTGACCTAATCCTCGATAAATTCAATAATTCCCTGCCATGCTCGTTTAGCTTGCCGAATTCGTCGTGCTCTAATCACGTTCTCGAAAACGTGCGTCCCTGTCCTCTAAGATAAAATCGATCATTTACCGCGAAATGACAAATTTCGTATATTTAAATAATTGAAGAGCGCGCTATACATAGAATTAGAATCTATTTTTATATTTATATATCCATGTAACAGAAACCGTAAATATCTGAAGCAATAAAAAATGTAAATATAATGTAAATATCGTCAGACAAAATTTAAGATGCTTGAAATATTTCATTCTCTCACTTTCATGTTCTTAATTTTTTTTAAATATTGTCGAAGGAGCAGAACATTGAAACATAATCCATCTATATTACTTATTGCAATAACAGTAACATTTGTTCATCTAAAATGTATATACTATCCTAGCAAACTAGAAACTAAACCCGCGTAACCAGTGTGTAGAATTTAACATTGAATACTTGCATCTACAGTAATCTAGATTCGTCGAGATTCACAATTACCGTGCTCATTCGTGCGCGCAGTAAACTCGCATAAATTAAATTGCACTATTCGCAGAGACCATTTCGTTAAGCTACTATAATAAGGTCCAGTTTAACTCGTGGAAGGAGTACCTCATTGCTCCGAAGATTTTTCTTTTTATACACACCATAGCGTCGCACCAACATCAACGTCGAAAAAGACACAAAAGACTTAAATCCCCTTCTACTTCGATTTCAGGTTTTCTACCAAGGAGTCGGCCACGCACGCCATCGTAGCGGTACACAACACAGACATCAACGGCCAAACGGTGAAGTGTAGTTGGGGCAAGGAGAGTGGAGATCCTAATAATGCTCAACAAACTGGACAGGTAAACTCTCTCTCTTTATCTTTTATTTTTATTCTCTCTATCGGGAGGACAGTTTCGACGTGAAATTCCGTCCTCTGTGTTTTTCAACATTTACATCGCTACTCGTATCAAACCAGAGAACTTTTCTACCTTCTTTCATGAATAAACATTGCCGCTGATTTTCTTTCCGACATACTGCATGAGAAGAAAAACAGCGACCTTATGCGCATCAGTGAATATAAGTCACAAGCGCCTGTATTGTAGAAAGGATTATTTGAAAGAGAATAACATATATTGGCATTAATATCAAATTTAATATCTAATGTGCATGTCAGAGTGATGTAGCGCGACAGAATTCTCGATATACATATAAAAGCTTACCGCTGTTATATGTGTTACTGAAACTAGCGCGCACTCACGTCTCCAAGAAGTGAGAGCGTTCAAAGAAAGAAGTAGTTACCAGATTCGATTACGGCCGGTTCCTTCCGATTTCGCGCGGCTAAAGTGTCTCTATCGGTATATCGGTATATGGCTCGAAAGTCCGGTGAAAGAATAAAGACGGAAACAGAAAGAAAGAGAGAGAGAAAGAGAAAGAAAGAAAGAGAAGGAGAGAGAAAGAGAGAGAAGGACGAAGGAAGGAAGAGCAGACAGGGAATCGTGCAAGATTCCGGTCTATTCAGGTGCCTCTCTCTTCGAAGTGTGTCTGGCTGGGTCTCTTAGCAATTAGCTCCGTTAGGACGAGTAGCTACGCCCGATCTGGGAATGGTACCCGAAGTACTTCCCAAACCCGCTCGCACTCCCCGGTAGTACTTCCGTGCATCCATCCACTGCTACTCGGCCCGTGACATCGCTCTAATTGATCTCTATTCCCATAACGCGCTTCTCCCAGGGGAACCGAGATATCACGTTAGTACGTATCCTGCCATACCCTGTTCTCATATTCAACGGAATCGAACTGGTTTGCGTGATATCCGAGTTCATCGTGCCACTTTAACGAAGAGCATAATAGCTGCACATTATTTCCATAAATCCCGTTAAAAGTGCTAATTATTAAAAAAACCAACATACATATAAATAGCTTAACAGCAACATCGTTCTTTCAATATTGTTCTTTAATTTGAGAGCTTTTCGAGCTTTATCGGAAAACAGAAATGAATTATTTTCTCTTGTATCACAGAGAAGTTGATTACATATAAACTAAATTATTAAATATTTAGTTAAAAACGTACGTCGTACAAAATTATCTTATGATAATTCGGCAAAATAATTCAATTTTCTCTCTCTCTCTCTCTCTCTCTCTCTCTCTCTATATATATATATATATATATATATATATATATATCATACGAAAACGAATAGATTCGCATGAGATGCAACGAAATAATAAGAGATAATTTACGTGACGGCAATGAAATGATCGCGTTGAGATTCACGCGTCGCCCATTTTACACGAACGACCACACAAATCTTCGGAACGAAATTACCATTCCTGACCCTATCGACATCGTTAAGCATAAAATCCAGACAATGTTCTTGCTCTTTTCTATTTCATTGATCCTTGTGCTCTTTCAGGCGTTATCGTCGGCGACGTACCCATACTACGCGGCGGCGGCAGCTGCCGCCGCGGCGGCGGCGGGCGTCGCGGGTGTCGGAGGCGTCGGTGGCGTCGGCAGTGCTGGACAACTAGGATACTGGTATCCACCCCAATCTTATCCTACGACAGCGACACAAATGCAAGCCGGTGGCTTTCTTCAGGGCATGCAAGGATACACCTACGGCCAGTTCGCCGGATATCAACAGGCGCAATATATGGGGTAAGCTTTTCACACGAGATAAGTTCTTCTTTTCGCGAAGTTTTGCATGACGAAGTTTTGAATAATCGAAGATTCAAGTCTAATATGAATATATCATCTTGCCCTCATCTTTTTGCGACGTCGCGCTCGAGATGCAATGGATTATAAAACAATTTTACATCAAGCTAACTTTAAAATTCAGCAACATATAATTTGTACTGGTATTCATAACTATATTAGAATCCGTAAGGCATACGTTTTAATTTATATTGAATCTACGTGTGATCATCGCATACACAATATACATACATATATTAATAAAATTAATTAAACATAATAATAATAAAAATATAGTGCTTAGATAATTTTCAATCAAATTTATCAATTATTCACAACAAAAATATTAATAATAGAACAATATTATATAATATATTTACGACATAAATAAATAAATAATATAAATTATGTCAGACAGATTATAAATCGTAACATTTATTCATTTCTTTGCAAAATTGTACTATTTGACAATTATGTATGTCTTACGAACGTAGAATGGGCATGGGTGCTGTCCACGCTGCTGGCACAGCGGCAGGATGGGGTCAGGGATTACCTGGGGGACCACAGTTACCACCACACCACGCCACGACGGTCACGGCACCCCCAGGGGTGCAAGCCGCACCCCCGCCACCACCGCCTCCGGCACAAATGATGGCCTACCCAATGCAACAGTTCCAGGTAACCATTACTTTATCTGTCCCATCTGTATACGCGTGCAAGTGTGCATCGTACTTGTTTGTGTGATGTTGAATAGGAGTGTTTCGCTTTTTACATACTTTTGCATCTTGTCCTCTCTGTTACATCCAAAAGCTATTTCATTGGTACCGGTATTGGCTTGTAAATGTTGCACGTGGAAACTCGATTCAATATCAAAAGGATATCGAAGGCATGTGTCGACAGAAGAGTGCGCATAGTATATACGTATATATTGTCGGTGATCTTAGGAAACCTCGTAAACTTGATACTGTATATCATTCGAGAGACCAAGCGATAGAACACGGTACGCTTCACGTGGAACAATTTCGCACGAATGAAACAGTAAACAAAGCTACAGTATAACACGTATGATATAATTAGCTACACATATGTATTCGGTATAATATTCCGGCTTGAGTTACGTTCATTACGAGGTTACAGGAGCAACGGCGATATGCTAATTTCAACAGTTTATACCAGCATTATTTACGATGGTAGTTATATAATATATGCAAAAATGAAAATTTGCATTTTCTCAAATTATATTGCAAAACAAAGATTATTTTCTCTGCCGTGACTAATAATAAACTGCTATCAATATACTGCGCGCTATGTTATCGATCTTCAATTTTTCCGTCGCTAATTCAATCTACAAAATTATTCATTTGCTATAGATAGAATAAAAGTTTATTTAATCATTAATAAGAAATATTGCTGTGTATAAATGAAATACAAATTATTATTAAACGGGCCATGTGCTTATGCATTGAAAGTTGTGATATTATATATGAACAGAGCTAGGTAAAAATAGAACATTCACCTCATATTGCATTACTTGCACATGCATATTAATTTGAAATTATAATAACATTAATATAATGGTAAGTACTTTTGTCTTACATTTGAACATAAGTGATATAACACGTTACTCATCTCTACTGCGTAAACGTATACTTAGTCGCGAAAAATGCATTTGTTTTGTCATATAAAAGTGCTTCCGCGATTATAGCGATTGTGTGGA
This sequence comes from Lasius fuliginosus, assembly GCA_949152495.1. NCBI lineage: Eukaryota > Metazoa > Arthropoda > Insecta > Hymenoptera > Formicidae > Lasius > Lasius fuliginosus. The sequence continues at coordinate 13,201,690 of OX424444.1, forward strand.
GAATGTTTGTAGTAAGCATGTCTAATAGATCGTATAAATAACGGCAATAAATAACAGAGAAAAGTATACAACATTATTTTTATTATCTTGAACCGAATTTCGAGAGATATTAATAGAAACTAAGAAAACAACGATTGCTTATTTTGTGTTAAGACACTTGTCAAAGAATGAGGTTTGGTGTTATAATGGTAAATCAATCATGAGATTAATAAGCTGTCATTTAATGTTAAACCATGTTAGCTATATATATAATTTCTAATCTGTTGAGACTACATTCGTACTAGTAGAGCAATTTTTATTTTTCTTACACCAGACATTGATGGAGCAAGACAGATTCGTTTTCCCGCTCGACGAGAGGTTATAGGAGATCCTCGAGATTTAGATATGTTGCAAAAAATTGTGGTTCGTGGCAGTGAGGTGAAATATGATACTTATCGTAGTTGTTGTCCAGAAAAGTATACCTCGACCATTTTGCTTTCCGCACGGACTGCACACGTAAGAAAGTGCGCACTGTACACAGGCACATATCATCGCTAAAAACGACATTGCCACAAAAAAATATGGAATATTTGAAAAGAGATCACAAGGATGGCTTCAGGCAAACGCAGCAAATGCATTTCAACTCAGCACCGCTTTTAATGCCCCGCGTTCTTTTTGCTTCAAGAACAATTTCTGAACTTGACAACTTGAGATCTCGAGATTGAGAATGACTATCTTAATTTAAAAGCTCGTTAAGAAATTCTAGTCTAAAATTTTTAAATTAACTCTGCTATTTCTTTATATTTTCCTTACTCTCACTTATTAAGTAAACGGAAAATCTTTCAGAAATATGTTTTATGACTTTATGCTTATTAATAGTTGCATTTTTTGTTGTGCAAAGCCATATGCTCTCGCGTATATGCTAATATTATATTACATGTATTTTCATTTAGATTGTAAATTTAATTTTTTTAACCATGATTACACGTACATTTTTTTAACCATAATTATATGAATATATTTTAAATGATTGAATCAAACAATATACATAAGCCTGTTCCTTAGTAATTTCAGCTTATGATCATATAAACAATTTCTCAATTTATAAAATTAAAAAGTAAATCGGATCAAGGTCGGTTAAAAGAACCTACTTTAAAGAAGATATACAGTTTTTGGGAATAAGAGAATAAATTTTCACAAGAGCACTAAAGAAGTACTAAAGTACTGAATTAGTGAACGAGTATATATATATATGGGAAATTCCACGTCAAATCGGACAAAAATAGACTTTTTTGACCTCGTATTTTTTAAATCGAACGAAATTTTTTTATGCAAAATATATATAAAATAAGGAGATACGTATTTTTTTTATTTGTCCGAAATATTTTTTTGCAGAAGTTATAAACAACAAATTTTCGTGAAAAATGAAGAAGTTGTCAACATAAAAAAATTAATATCTCTGGTTATATTTGTCATAGAGATATCTTCGAAAATACATTTTAAAGTTAAGGAAACAACCTTTTTTATAAAAATACTTTAAGTTATGCGATCAGATTGGTCGAACTAGTGACACGCCACGCTACTTGATCGAGCCAGTGACGCCGCGCCGTGCTCGACCAAGTAGCGTAGCGCGTCACTGACGCGACCAGGTCGGTCGAGTGATGCGCTAGGCTACTTGGTGGAGCACGGCGCGGCGTCTCATTTATTAAAAATATATAAAAAATAGAATCTATCAATTCTCCATAAAATAAAAAATATGTACACATTCAAAATGACGTGGAGAATAAAATAGTATTATTTCAAAAATTTTAGAAAGTGTACTTTTTGATGAAAAAATTTATTAAACATTTCAATTATTTATAACAATTGAAATTAACAATTTATTGTAACTTAAACTATTTTTATAAAAAAGGTCTCCTTAGGTTTAAAATGTATTTTTGAAAATATCTCTACAACAAATATAATCAGAGATATTAATTTTTAAAGTTGACAACTTCTTCATTTTTTATAAAAATTTTGTTGTTTATAACTTCTGCAAAAACATATTTCGGAATAATAAAAAAAAATACGTATCTCCTTATTTTATGTATATTTCATATGAAAAAAAGTTTTGATCAATTTAAAAAGTACGAGGTCACATTTCTTGTCCGATTTGACGTGGAATTGCACATATATGTATATATTTAAAATCCGACTTGTTCGCCAATTCCATTCATCTACCGTTGCTTTAATCTAATGATCTATAAGAATCTTTCTTTAATTAACAGTGATAAAAAGCTAGTAAGCATTATAAAACGTGATGATATACATATTATTAATCTAGAACATCCAGACATTTCTGGCTACTAAATTAACAAAATGTATGTTTATCTTTCTTCGGAAGACAACTATATAAAAATATACTGCAAACATTTTCCCACACAGCATTTTTGGATGATTTCAAAACTACTGACATATTTAATAAAAGCACATGAGAAATCTTTAGATAACTTTTATCAACAATATGACTATGAATAATTCGAGATAACGTAACATACTGCAAATGCTGTATCGATTTCGGCTTTCAGTCATTAATCTGCAGCTGTTTGCAGTGCGTAAAACGGCCTGTCGCCCGTATGTGCTTAAGAAGATATATACATTTCACGTAGCTATAGTCGCTTTAGTGAGTCTTTTGTACATACATATCGCACATAGCGGAATAAAAGTAACGTACGATTGCTCGTCGATCGCATCGAAAGAGATATTTCGGTAAGAAAAGTTAGCTTGCTTTCGCACAAATATCTCTTTCCGAAAAACCGAGAGTTCGCATTATATCACTGCATGTCAAGCGAAATATCACTTTGAAACTTGCTTGAAAACTAGCCATCGAAATCATTCTCAATTGAACACGAATTCTTAGTAATAGTAGTGATAAAACAATGAAAAAGAGAGATGAAACATTGAAAATATATCGCCAACAGAATAAATTGCAGTTGACTTCCCGTTTATTTTACTAATATCCTTTTGTCACAAGAAAGTTACAAAGTTCTGCGTTTGATCATAATAGAACCTAAAGAGAGAACAAATTTACATGGGTGCTTGCAATTTGTAGTCATGAGCCAAAGGCTTCGAAGTTGCGAATATGTGAATATTCCCGTGCAAATTTATTCGTCGTGTATTAGACTGTAATATATATCTAATAATACAAAACGTATATCAATAAATAGAATAGAATAGAACCAATGAAATAGAAAAGGACATGTAACACGAAATTGAACAGAATATTAAATTCAAAGACAGAGGAGAGACAGAGAGAGAGAGTAACTAATATTAAATTGATGACATAAATATACTATAGATATGAAAAGCTAGTCGTTTACTCTGCATAGGTCTTGGCCTGCATGAATATAGAATGCAACATGCATGTATTATGCTTCTTGCACTTTATCTAATTCAACTCGAGTATCCCTTCAGAATGCTTTTATTTTCTTGTTTTTTTTTTTTTAATTTCTGTAAAGTGTAAAATATTGATGTTAGACTTTATACTATCATTTTATACAGATATCATCATCTTTTAGCAATCTCAACAAATTGCATAACTATTTCGAAATCATACAACTTCGACAAATGTTTTATAAAAATTGTATTAATCGGATTAAACTTAATTATAATTTACACATGTGTTTTTTTAAATAAATTCGTTGTTATAAATATTATTTAAGATCGAATATCATTTATTGATATAATCGATTGCTCTTTATACTAACCAAGAAGGGATATTCGAAGTTATCAAAAAGATTGTCTTTATTTACATATTTCGATTCGCAGGCACAGTGATCGCTACCACTATCATCGCACGGCCTGGCTTATCCTTTCTTTCGAATATCAATTAGCATCAGGATAACTGCATCTACAATAGACCTGGCTCAACCTCGTATTCAACCTGAAAATACTTGCTGCAGCGTGTTTTTATGCAAAAGGATAATATTTGCTACGACACGAAAAGGAATGGAAGAAATCATGTAAGAGATGAAAGCGAAATAAAGAAGCGATATTCGCATCTATTTTATCGGCGTAGCAATCCGTGATATTTTATTGCAGATTTCGTAGTAACGTAAACTTGATTTATGACGACAGAGAAATTTACAGTGATTAGAGAGAGAGAGAGAGAGAGAGAGCTCAGAAAAGCTCGTTAGCCTATCTTGCGTTCACTTCACCGTCGTTAATGCGTTCTAAATAATATAAGTAGAATGGTACACTATGACTATTATATTTATATGTGATTATTATCCAGTTTTTACGTTCTTACTACTGCACCACGTGGTGGAGGTTGAGTCATGGTGAAGGTAGATTCAGATTAGAATTTATGTAGTAGAAGAATGTGAGAAACTGTAACACGCGAAAGTAAAAGTGAAGAATGATGCAGAGGTGAAAGATAGAATGAATGGAAGAGAGAAAGACAGTAAACGGTAGAGAGCACACAGACGAGCGCGAAGACGAGTGAAAGAGAGGGAGAGAGAGGACATATTGTCGAGCATATTTCTATTACTTTCTTGAAATTCGGACCAAGACTTAACCAGCGTTTGTGTGTTCAAATGGTAAAGTGTGTTCTTGGTTGCGGTCCAGCTAGCGGATGAGGACTGGCTGACGCCTAGCCTTCTAGTGTGATGGTAAGCAAGTATACTCCACCAACAGGAACAACTTCTACAGCAACAACAGTTACCACCACCATCACCACCATCACTTCCTCCTCCACTACTACTACCACCACCATCACCAACAACAACAACATTTCCGTCATCATCGACGCCACCGCGACAGCAAAAGCAGTAAAACTCATTCCACTTCCGGCTTGACAATGCGCGAGTCGAAAGGTGGCAATCACAAAAACCAGATAACACTCGCTTAGTAAAAACGAAGAAGCAAAGTGAGAAATAAAAAAAAAAGATAGTAAATAAGAATCATAATCCTAGGTAACCTTGCGCAAAATGCATCCAACATCCCTATCTCCCCATAAGTTTTCACGTCCAGTATAAGAGAAAGAGCCGCTACCGATTATTAAGCGGAGATATCTCTCGTCCAGTCTATAGGATAATCTAGTATCTCGCTCGGCTTGAAGAAATAGATAGCATTTGTCGTTACAGTAGTGACCGAAGCTTCAATACAGAACACGAAATCCGGCAGTACACGCGAATACGCCATTCGTGATGGTTTTTTTAGCGAAACTGGCCAATTACGCATACTATTGTATCGTCCAGCGAGTACATGAAGGACACGAATCCGCATACACGTTTAACAGGATCGTGATACCCGGTTTATCACCATTTTAACAATGCGTATAAATTCCTTGATCCTATGGAGAAGAGCGTCGACAGACCGCCGGATTCTAACTCGTTACCCGGATTCGTTATTTTTGTAGTTTGGGCTTAACAGCGAAAAATACTAACTCAAAACGAAGTAATGTCGAAGGGGATGCTTATAGCCGAATGCGGTAGCCGGCGAGTGGCCGCGGTGTATAAATGATAAATACAAAGATCGATTAATCGAAAGAGAGAAACACTCGTGAAAATATAAATATATAAATATACATATATATATATATAAAAATATATATACATAAAAGAATAAAAAATTATTATAAACGAAATTCAACAATTAGCTAGTTAGATAGGTATATTATATTAAAAGTTGCTCGAAACCGATTCGAAATTCGGCGACAAAGGAGAGATGGATCTTATGTATATTCGATAGCGCAGCGTTTCTACGGGGACAAAATAATCAGCCCCTTTGTAAAATTCTTATCCCGTCTCGAAAACCACGGAATTACTACCGGATCCACGTGTCTTATTCCATTTTCCACACTCGAAGACTTCGTACCTCGGTTAATAAACTTACTTATCGAATTCGTGGTCGAACGATAATTCACGCATGAAATCTTCGCAAGCAGTTCAACATTCGCTTTTATCATTCGAGTCTATCTTTCGGACACGCACTTAGGCCAGTTGGATACTTTTATAAAACAATCAATACGTGGTACGATGTGGGAGATGCCGACAAATTTAGCACATTCCGAACTGAAAAAGTGACGGAACGCGCGAAACACCGATCGGATCGCCGTGGTTTTTAAATAAATGTTAGATTTTTATATAAGATGTGACTATGTAGAACCAAAGAAAATCGAGACTATATGGCGTTTAAGCAATAAAACGTTAAGCTTAGGAAGGAAGAAGGCATCCATTGATCCGTCTCTTTGTAAATCAATCTCGATTGTGTAAACGAGAAACACACGAATTCTCAACAACGAAAAAAAATAATCATAAACAAACAAAATAGTTAGAAGAGACGGTGCATGCATGCGTATATTTTAATTGTCCGAGGAGCAGTAAAACGATCACAATCTCCCCGATGTCCCGAATTTCGACTTGGCCAAATTGATACCAAAAAAAAAAAAAAAACGAAACCGAGACTCATATAAGTCGTTAACATGTAAGCAATTACATGAGTATAATCGTACATATGAAAGAGTGTTAGAAGGAGAGGGAAAGAGGGTATGAAAGCGAAAAAAAAAAGAAAGAATGAGTGGGAGAGAAAGGACAAACGACGAATAAGCCGCACAGCACAAGCGAGAGACGTAAAAAAAAGAGATTAAATAATTCGTAGATAGATACATTGCACAAACAGCACGAAAGTTAGATTAGATGAGTTAAGTTTTTTGTCCACGCGTGCCCTGTCCACGCGGCTACTGTTCTAGGTCTTTGATCGTATATAACCTCATCATCGACGTGCTCCTTCGCCGTTAAAATCATCCTGCGGATCGACGAGATGATAGCACAAGCAGTTTCAATATTTAAAAAATGCGAAATGGCTGAAACTTATTGCTATCCGTCTCTTTTATCTCCGTGCTCGATAGTTTGTATTTTCATCGTCTTGCTTTTTGCTCCTACCGCTTCTTCTTACTTCTTTGGTTTTAAGTATCGCAACTCATGCTCGTCGCACCGATAATACCGTCGTCCCTGCTTTTTCTGAGATCTCGTTCATATTGGAGCAGTGAGTAGAGAACCGAGATGAATCTATACGAAAACTAATGACACGCTAAAGCTTCAAGTTTTCAATCGTCAAAAAACTCTCTAAAATGAGAATAATTTTGATGTAAAATATAATTTTTAAATGATTTTTTTTAAATATATTGCGTAAAATTTTTATAATTATTCTTTCACACTATGCCCTGACAAATTATAAGCTTGAAGTCGCGAAATGTCATCTGCCTTGCATAGAACATGTTTGAAATTCGATATTTGACAAGAGCCTTCAACATCGTTGTTTTTGTTTGTGTTGAAAGAGCTTTACTGCTCGAAAACGTCATTGACCGCGCTTTAAACGGCAATGTTTACACAATGATGTATTTTTCAAATGAAAATCTTTCGTGATACTAATACGTTCCATGGATACATAATCCATAATTTTATCTATGTGAACAGATAGAAAAGATAAAAAATAAAAGAAGAAGAGAGGAAGAGACGGAGGAAAGAAGTGCAGTGATTAAAGGGCGAGAAAAGTGCGTCGATGATGACAGAAACGAGATAGGACGAACGAGATAGACGACTTTGTTAATAATCAAAAGACAGACGGATCGTGTTTTAAGCGAATCAAAAGCGTTCGGCATTTCTCAATCAAAAAGATCGATGATCAAAGTACGGCATATGAATGCTCGAAACGCAACAAAGAAAGTGGAGAAACGACACAATCAAATCTGCCCAACATCGCGTAGAGTTTAGATGTTTTATGATGAAAGTAGAGAGAGAGAGAGTGTCTACCAACGATCCATCGCGATTGCGTCAACCAGCTAAAAGAGTGTGACTTTCCCTTTGGAAAGAAAGCTCGACAATAAAAACCGCCACATTTCTCAGAGAGAGCGTTTTCAATCGCGATGAATGATTCTGATACAATAATTCATATCATTCATGTGACAAAATGTTTCAAAAATAATAATGTCGCAATATTGGCTGCATTTTTGTCGCCTTGCTTTCATTTAATTTGTAGCTTTGAGAAGAAAGTGTTTAGAAAAAATTATTTACAGATTATTGTTACTAATTTTAATTTGTATATTCGCACGAAGGATATCGAGGGATATTTTAACAGATTGATTTCTATAATTTGTGTTAATGTGTCAGTATGTTATTAGACATATATTTATTCATAGATTTGTTCAATTACGTGCATAATTTTCTTATTGAATGCATTTAGCTTATCCTAAATTTTATTATGTCTTTAATTTAGTGCAACATATAAATTATTATGCACGATCGCACGTGATGTAAGCGCGACCACGATTATTTCCTGCAGTTTTTGCATGTTAATGATCAAATTTTATAATCATTTCCCAATTCAATTCTCTCGTAACCTGCACCTTGAAAATAATTGTGTTTCTATATCTTCTTATGTCATTCTTTCGACACTCATCTCAGTTATCTTTATAACAATCGTGTTTTATCATCAAATATGTAACAAATTGTTTAAAGAATTAAAAATTTCAGAGAGTATATATATATATAGATATACTGTGCATTATAATAAAATGCAGGTTACAATCGCGATTTGCAAAACTTTTACAGCATTAAAATTTTAACTTAAAAGGAAATTGTCATGCTAACTGAATCTCGTTTTCTGATAGAAATTGGGTGACTAGCCTCGAGGACACGGCACGAGTATGCAAAGAGAAAGCAACAAAATTATAAATAAATATATATATATACATACATATATATAAATACAAAAATGCATATATATATTATATATATATAAATATATATACTTGTGCGCGCAACGGCGGCGAGGGCTGTTATTTTCAATCGTTGTGCGTAAAATAAAGCACTGTGCGTGAGAAAGTTAGCTCTTAAGAAAAAAAGCGACATGAGAAAACATATAAGTAAAAAGAAAATATCGTGTACATTATTAGTTAGGCGAAAGAAATAAAAATATAGGTTATTTTTGTGAAAGGTGGAACGAGCGAGGGGAGAGAGGGGGAACGAAGATCTCGAGTGGCAAGAGGGACCCAATAGCAGACTGTAATATGAATTATGCAATAAGAATCTGTTACCGCGTGCGTTTGCATCTGTCAATCAAATTCTGTACAGTAACGTATACTGGAAAGCGTTTAATCGACAAGAGGATATTAATTGGATCACTCTACTTTTACGTTCCTTACGTAAATCACTCCTTACGTCAATCACTCCCCTTATCGAATTGCTCGCTATGCACTCCGACTCGATTCCACCTTCGACAGAGAAAAAAAAAAGTGAGGGATCCTGCACTCTTTTAAAGAATCAGCGTGGACGCCCGATCCTGTAAAAAGTATTTGAAGAAAGGCGCCTTAACATTTAGGCGTGTATATTGACTTAATGTAGACCCGTGCGTTGTCTAGAACATATACCGAGTGGAGCTAGCCGATCGAGCGAGTCCTCATCGCGTTAAACGGGAAACCAAAATGTAGCATAAAATGATAGATAGATAATTATTAATGTAATCTGACTTAGTAGGCAAACAAAAATAGGGGCAGTGAAATCGCGGACGGAAACGACGGACGGCGGGGAAGTGTGAAGCGGGGCGATAAACTGTAAAAAAAGAGGCAAACTCGAGACGAAGGCCACAGCGCAAAACTAGCAAGAGATTCACTTATGGTACCTAAAATCACGGACCCATCCAGAAAAAAGAGACACGCGCGCGCGTACACGAGGTGTAAAAACATATACGCGTATGTAAATACACACAACACCAAGTACACAAGATGCACACGGCATACGTGTAGAACTGTAGCGATGAGAGACTTAACAAAAGCCCTAGACGTAGTCTAGTCTAGCTTATCGATCACTAGGTTAACGAGAAAAAGCGTTCATGAGAAATAGTGCAATAATTAATATCCGCAAATTATACTCAGAACCCTTATACAGCACAACAGCAAGACACGTGTATACATACATCGAGACATATAGACATACATATACATGTATACATGTACACATACATAAATACATACAGACACGCGTGCTGCGGCTGCTGCCTCCATCCTTTGCCCGCGTCCTTAAGTCGCAGTTCTCAGATTCTATAACCCGGCAACGTATCAGACAGTGTAATTCGTACCATTTCGAGATTTTTACCGTCGCGTCGTTTAAGCTCTAACAAGCGACCGCTCCTGACTATTCGACATTTATTGAATCTCATTATATTCTCCAGTTACAACAAAATTCGAAATGCATCCCTTTTTCTTTCTTCGCTTCTCGATTTCAGTCACATAACGTGTGTTTCCTCTCCCTTATCTTAAAATCCAAACAATTATATAATTTTGATTACTTTTCATGCGCTCCCTCCTTTTATGCTCTCTTATTTGTTTCCTTGACTGATGTCCTGATGCCACCGCACACGTTCCTCCGCCCGGATAGATTTATCTCGCGGAGATTTACCAAACGATAGTCGACAATCATTGAAGAAACATACATTTAGAAATTTGTACGTGTTCTTTTCATTGAGGGCTATATAGGTATTAATTATCGTTACCGACATGTTTGCACAAGTCCCGTGCAGGCAATGGACAGAGGAGGTGGTGTCGGTCCTGGAGAAAGTAAGAGAGCAAGGTGTATCGATTACTATCCTATCTCGTGTTCGCAATGCTTTTGCCTCTCGCAAGTGTACTACAAAACGCGATTTTGATATCGATCGACACGTAGGCATCGCGAATGCACACACGAAACATATCATCGAGCTAATCAACTGATCCCACCACTCCCAATTAGGAACTGCAGTAAGGGACATGGAATGCAATTAATCAATTGGTGCTTCAAGTTACTTAAACTGTGTGCTTGTGAAAATGTTTCTTCTCTTTTCGCGACAATAGAAACCGTGACGTTTAAAAACAAATTTTAACCGACAAATCGAGATGTCGCAAAATTTATTGCACACTGCATTTATTTAGATCATTTCGAATCGCACACGTAGCGATATGACAATCTTCTAATAATTTATTTCGATGTTATTCGAATGTGATATCAGGAATAGTACTTATGGGTTGTAAACTTAAATTTTAAGACGTCGCTTTAACTTTCATTCACGAGTATTAACTTTCGCACTTATGAATATTTGTGAACGACAAATTATTAAAGACAAGACAGCAAGTTATCCGAATTCTTTGCGTGTTGACTATCGATATGGGCATATCAAACCTATAGTTTTTTATCCAATAATCTTATTAATCATTACTGAAACAGAACTAATTTCAAATTCTTCTTAACTACTGTGTCCTTTATCAGAAAGAGACTAAATTTTAGATCGTGAATCGCTATTAAACATACGCGTATATTTTCCTTCTAAGCGAAGTGCATTGAACTAAACTATTTATTTTAAGATGCCCCTCGAGAGTCTAATATAATTCTTAGCGGGACGAGGGCAGCAGTCGGGCCAAATTGGGATACTTACCGATGCAAAGCACCGTGGAAACAGCTTAGTGTTAGTGCAAGAATGTTTAAGAGAAAAAGCACACAGTGAAAGAAAACAAAAGTAGGAGCCGTAAGCGTAGATACCGAGCATAACATAAAGTAATGTATGTATATAATCATATATATTATACAAGAAAGACTACAAACAGACACGCGCATCTATATATAATAAAGATATGTATATTATATATACATATGCATATATGTGTAAGAAAATAATATTAGCCAACAGATAGAAGCTATATCGAATATAAGCTTAACGAAGAGAAGAAGGGAGCGAACGAATGCGGGGCATCTATAAATGCACGCGCCCCGCGACATACTGTGTTAAATACCTTTAGTTGTAAGAAATAAGAAAACACATTAAAGCGTACTTGTAAAAGAAAATAGATGTTGTGGCTAGCCTGCCGGACCCCCCGTGCCCGTAAATATAGGCACGTCTAATGTATGGAGCGATAACGAGAGAAACAGAGTGAGAAAGAGAGAGAAAGAGAGGATGCATGTGCATGAAAGAAAGCGTGTGTAAGAGAAAAAAGATTAACAGGGCGAGCATGCGAAGAGGGAAAGAAAAACGAAGAATATGAATATATCGGATATGAAGAATAAAGGGCATGAGAGAAAGGTAGAGTGAGAGTGAGAGAGAAAGCGAAGAAAGAAACGAGATCTAGTACTCAGCGAAAGAAAGCGTTAAGAAATAAAAATTAAAAAAAAAAAGAATTACGATAATTATGATCGCGTCCGATTCATACAGAGATTACGACGTTCCTTCATTTTTCTCGTAGCTTTTCGTACAATTTGACGAAGTATGCGTTGCGGGGTCCTGTAGATATGCCCCTTCTTCCTATCCCGGTACGACACGCGGCATATCACTTACGATCGTATGCTAAGAAGTTAGGTGCCTTTATCCACTTCTTTGTGTATATGCATTTCGATAAAGAGAAGAACAACGAGAAAGCGAGAAACAGCGAGAACGCGTGAACAATCGGGGGAAAAAAATAACATACATCGGTAAAACATACATGTATTGTATATCACACGAATGAATGAACAGCATAGCGAAGCTTGAGGGAAGAGGCCGGTATGACATCCATCCATCGTGCATCGTTCGATACTATGCACATATTACAGTCTCCAAAATGTAGATTCGATGAAAGCAAGCGTCATAATCACGAAAGCGACGAAGGGGATGAGGGGGGCGATCAAGCGCTCGCGACTTAAGTAAGATTCTTCCGCGATTAAACGTATGGCCCGCGGGGTCCTATGGCAGCCTCGTTGCATATTTAAGTTAAGGAGCTGGGAACGCAGCTCAAAAGCGACACGCCGAGCGAAAGCTGTATAATATTCATGTAATTTGCAACGATGCGCGCAGCGGCGCACGCATAAGCACAACAATACATAAACTACATACATACACACACGCACGCACACACATACACGCACGCACATACACACAGACACACACACACACACACACACACATACATACACACACACGACATACACATACACACACATACGCATGTAGAGAGAAAACGAGAACCGTGTACTACGCGCGCGGGCAGTAGAAACAGACGTGTGTACACAGGCACGGCGGAATGTGTACACTTGCAGAAACAATTTTCACACGATATACACGCAACACTACCGCGAAACGCCCTAGGACGTGCGTAAGAAAAAAAAAGGAACGTGTATGATATTATATATACATAATATAGCATATAAAGTACACTATAAATAATGATGAATATAAATAAAAATATATATAAATACTATAAAAAAGTAAACAAAGTATAAATATGAAGGAAGTATATAAACGAAAATATAGGATAAAACACGCATAGGACTTAAGAATACAAGATATTATTATGATGATGTATGGTTGGTTTATAATGTAAAATATATTATAGAAAATGTATATTATTGTTTTACTTTCCAGTCAACCCTGCACTACTTTGATAGAATTTTTTTTAACAACCAAATATATGTATACTAATATTGAACTCTAAATTATTAGTTTAAAGAGAGAAATTGATACAGAAATTGAAATGCAAGTAAGGTAAGTATATATAAGGTAAGTTTATACATATATATATATATATATATATATATATATACACATATGTTTGCACATTCATTATATATATCATTATCATTACATATTTTTTGATAAAAGATATGCATTTGCAAAAATAAAAAATTAAACTTGCTAATAATTTCACAAATTTTCTCTTGCTCATATTTTTTGCGTGGCTAGAATAATTTCGAAGCAATAATCTTTCTCATCTGTTTACATGATGAAAACAAAGAGCATTTAACTTTAAGTACAAACAGCGCGTAACAATTAAACGTTTGTATTCAACGGTAATTAAACGTAAACATCGCTCGCATCGATAGTAGCCGCGAGATATAACGGCTGTATACGCTTGTTCTGCCTGTTAAAAAAATAAGGGTTGCGCGCCGCAACGCAGGTAATTATACAAACGCGGTGAATATGAAAACGAAGAGAAGGAAACACGTGCACCATGCGAAACATTAATTGAAAAAAATTAAATTATAACACAATTGCACAATATTGCAATACATTTAATCTTAAAAATATTTATATTTATCTTTTAAAATCAAAATTTCTGCAATAAATAAAAGATGTATTTCATATATCACAATATGCTTAAATAGACAGAAACGTTTATTTGAAACGTTTATTTAAAAAAATTTGAAAGAAGAGAGGAATATCAATCGACCAGTTGAAAAGAAAGATGAGTGATATATCCGAACGCGTAAGATGAATATAAACAATTTAAATATCGCACATCTTACAATATATTTTTTCAACTTCTCTCTATTTTTGAAGAATTCCTGACAAACATAAGTACGCCAAAAATTTTCAATCGCGATGTCTGTATTGCTAAAATTTGCTGTAGTATTTAAGTCCATCCTAATTTCCTTGTAATTACTGTATAATATGAGCAAATATATCTTAAAGCGCGACGAAATTGAAAATAAACAAATGAGCTGACAATCTCTCTAGCAAGGTTTGTGCTGGGAGTTACGGATGCTACTGTTAAAGGCACCCTTTGCGAAGCAGTCCTGCATGTACACTTGCGCACACCTGTGTACACGTCTCTGCGTAGATCGGAGATCGTGTGTTGCGTATAACCGGTAGATACATCCGCGCTTAATTGCGAAGCAGAGGTGCGATGCCCGATTATTTTAGTCTGGGCTGACATGACAGCCGAGGAAGTCCGAGCCCCGCGTGTGCAGCAGCATCACAGTAATGCTCAACCACTCACGTGTCATTGCACATATCATTTTCTTGGCTGTGCTAATTTCGTCACATTGGAAAACGTTACTTTTTTTTCGTCGGAAAGAGAGAGAGAGAAAGAGAGAGAATAATTATATCTCTATATCACATAGAATAACTCTATATTTGTTTTGAAAAATTAATAGTAGTAACACATGCGATATGTTATGGTAAATATTGAATTCATATACCTAATTATGCAGGCAATCGTTTTGTCCTACATAGCAATATTATAAAATATAATAATTACGTTTAGTCAATTCCTTATGCAGCCGTTCTACTTAGATAACGTGATCGAGATAATAATTATTTTTAAGTTTTCTATGTAATATTCGTATTCTATGTAAATATCTATGATATTTCTATTATCAACAAACAACTATACCATTATATAAAATCACAACACACGACTAAACTTTACAAAAATATGTATCTACAAACAAAATAACAAATGTGATTCCTGCTGATTCCTAACACGCATTAAGATTTTTATTTGTAAATTAAAGAAAAAATGTATAAATATATAATTAATAAAAAAATATCTCATGACTTTGAAAAAACACTTTTAATTAGGAACAAGAGGATTTGTTGGACTAAATAATGAAAAATAGTAGTTCATCTTAAAATTGCCAAAAAAGCTCAAGGTTAATAATCACACAAAATTTGGGAACCTCTATCATATGGATACACGTTCACTAACACATATACGCATATACGATCTATCACATATCTTTACGCGCGTGATGTGTAGATATACGATCATCTCCCCGTGTGCGGACGCACATACGAGCAGATCTCCGTTAATACATCGAATACCCAACGGCCGTACAAGAGAATAGCGTAGTATAAAGCATAAACTACAATTAGTGGTAATCCGCGTGACACGGGCATGGCACCCTTTGCGCATATTAGAGCATTAGCTGCCGACTCATACGAACGAACCGTACATCATTTCGGGACGTGCCTACGTCTACCGACAAAATCGTTAAATTTACGAAGAAACACGACTGATTCGATACATAGCGACTGAATATAAACTCGTTCAGCATGCGATCACGATGCTTGTACGCACAATCGTACGCATGTACCGTTATTGTTACGCATAGCAAGGTTTTCTTCATGATATTATAAGACTATATTCGATAAAATTTAAGGAAAAAACTGATGACCGAACTAAATACTAAATAAAACTTTTATCTGCTATAAGATTTTATTTTATTAGAAGTAAGTTTGAATGAGACTATTCTTGTTTTGCATTGCAACTTTGCGATTATTTATTGCTCCTAAATTGCGAAAGCTAGTTGCATCAATTACAATGATAAACGATCGAAGCTCATTTTACAAATGTGATTGGTTGATGTGGTTTTCATCATTATTTCGATGTTGATTATATATCATATGGATAAGGACTCTGAATCCTGTACAGTCACTTATCTGTACAGCCAGGGTATGGGAATTGAAGCACCGCAATTTTATGGTTTTGCGGAAATAGATATGGATCACAGTCAAGAACAGAGCGAGGCGAGATCGTAAAAAAAAGTACTGGACTATTCTGGAAGGATGCATTGTCTGCAGAGCCTGTTTTAAGAGGATGCAAGATTCTTGAAAGGTTTGTTCTTTATCTATGATTTGCGACATAAAGCAAATTACTAGTTATTAAAAGTTATGATAACTGTTGGCATCAGGCTGTAATCAATAAGTGTGATATATCAACCACGTTTACACAATATTTCCAGTATTTATCCTACATATAGTTATGCTCTTTATATATCTCTATAAATGTTAAAGTTTCCATAAAATAAAATCGTATAAGTGAAGTAAAATGTTTACGATTCATAATTCTTTTATAGCAAAAACAAATTTAAACAATGCAAATATTCAATATCAAAGTAAATTAAGGAATTAATCATTTTCTTTTTTTACTTTGTTGGATTATTTTCGTTTATCAACTTTATGTACCGCTTATAATTCAACGATTCATGCAATTCTGTGCATTTTCCGACATAAATTTTTTTTTAAGCAAAAATACCTTTGGAAAATTACAATCGTGTTTTAAATCATGTTTTTCGTATGAAACATCTACCAGAAAAAGTTTGCAATGATCGACTTTACCCTAAACTGAATTTTGCAGCTAGGATAAAGTTTGATTTTACAAACTAGATTCAGAAACTGTATGTTACATTCACGCTAGATAACCTGTTCCGTATCAACAGTCAGTTCCAGTTACTTTGTAGTAATTTGCCTAACAGATAGCTATGGTACAACTTTTACTAGAGAATACAAATCAAGCGACCTGCATGAGTACCCATAGTTGGAAGTTTAAACTTAGATGACTAGACATACTGGTTTACGACGACATATCTTTCATTTTGTGGTGTCTATAAAAGTTTATGTAGATTTCACATTAGTTCTAATTTTATAATCCATAATTATAAATTTTGATGTAACTTCTGCTATATTTTTGTGTTCAAAATTAAAATTTTATAACATTAAAGCAAATATATTATTAATAATGTCTACGTTATTCAATTTTATCATAATTTATTGAAAATATTGATTTGTACAATATCACGTAGTAATTAATAAATAAGTATCCTAAAAATAAATGTTTCATCGATAAAATATCATAAAAGCATTTTATTCATCTCGTTTTGCGCTGAACCTACATTAATCACAACGTTGTTTACAATTTTTTTATGAAGTAATTTATAATTGCCTGAGTTAAAAACTGTATGTTGAAAACTCATATAAAACTGGCTATCAACATATATATTCATAATATATGCCGCAATTAACATCTATCCCTCTTTAAAAAAGGCATGTTATGTCGTACTCGAAAGTCTCGAAGTAAATTGTTGTCTCTTTTCCGCTCTGATTGGTTTTTATTGTATCGCATGCTCCGTAGTGTTAAAAGCTATTTGACATCGCGAAAGTTATTTTGACAGTTTTGAAGTCAATTAGAGATATTAATAATAGTAAAGATATTAAAGAAGAGGAATTTTTAGGAGTGCATACTACCTAAGTATAAATATTAATGTGCAACACATTTTTTTATATTTAAAAAGAATATTACTGTTTGCCATATTTTTCGAAGTTTGCTCCTAAAGATTCCTCTTCTTTAATATCTCTACTATTATTAATATCTCTACTAATTGACTTCAAAACTGTCAAAATAATTTTCGCGATGTCAAATAGCCCTTAACACTACGAAGCATGCGACACAATAAAAATCAATCAGAGCCGCGAAAAAGCAGCAACAATACACTTTAAAACTTTCGAGTATTAACATATGAATCAAACAAAAAAAAATCAAACAGGAAAAGAAATCCTGTTATATTTATATAAAATTCATATATTTGAAAAATCTCTTTCTCTCCCCCCCCCCCCTCTCTCTTTTTTCAAGAATGGAAACGATCTTACGTACAATTTTGGCGCATTATCGTATATTATTTGTGACTATCAAAATCAATCTAGCAGCGTTTAAAAAGGAAGAAGCGTCTATCTTGTAACATAGAGCAATGAGACGAAGAACTGACTAACAATAAGTTGTAATATAATGCAAACAGAGATAAAGCTTAACATCTTAACACATCAATGAATACCGCCTAGTGTTGTTTACGCGGAATAATTGCTTCTGTCCGAACGAGAGCTTGTATTGTTACGTGCTATCGCAGGTGAAATAAAAAATCCGAGGAAATATATATCTTATATACCTTACACATTCTGGCCCCAGTATGGACTTACCTTTTGCCGCTTCTGGCCAGAAATCTTGCGCAGCTTACGTTTATTCTTCTGGCCAGATTGGACTTACCTTTCGCTTCTGGCCATATCTATTCTGGTATTCGATCTTTAACCAGGACATTCTTTCTATTGCCGACTGATTATTATTATCGGCAAATAAACGTAAAGATTTTTCTTTATTTACAATAAGTTAAATCGCATATTAAACGCGCGCGTCCTTCAAGTCACAAAAGATACACGAGTGTTTATTAAAATATTAATTTAAAAAATTTAAATATTAAATATTAAAAAATTTCTTTCTTATAATTTTTTTATTTAAAATTATCCACGAAAATTTGAAACAAAAAATAGATGTTATATAGTAAATAAATTGCTACGAATCAGAAAATTTTATCTTGCCTCGCGAATGTTCGGAATCGAATTGTATGATATTAATATAAAATTATAAATGTTTAGAAAACGAACAAATTTTGCAAGCGCTAATCTAAAATGCGTATTTATATTTGTATTTATCCGCGCAAAACCCGTATTTTTGCCTGTTGCCCGTAGTTGTTACACCTCGAAAGTTTATTAAATAACATCCATAATGAATGATGTGAGATTCGAAAGACATAATACATTTCTTGTACAATCAATATAAGAATGCTGTAAATTATAAATGTTTCATGTTCTCATATTGTGTATACGTCTTTATAAAAAATTTAATATCGATATTATATAATCTTGTTATTACATTATATACATCTCGTGCACATTGTTCGTATCAAAATTATATTTTATATATAATATATATTTTAAAATAAAATATTTGCAATTAATATAAATACAATTAATGTAAAACTAATCAGCTTTAAGACAATCTATATAAAAAAGTCTCCGCGATGAAACATCCGCGAAATATCTTTTGATCTCACATCATTTTATTATAACTTTGCTTAACTGATGTAAAGTCAAGTTATTATTCAATATGGATGAGCTATAAAAAATTAGGATAAAATCGGTGCAATATAAAAATAAGTTACAATATACAATTAATAATCATTAGCGCGTTTTTTATAAAATTAATTAGTAAATAAATTTTGCTATGTAACTGTAACGTTTCCTATCTTTATTTAATTTATGCTTGTGATACATATTGGAAAAATCTGTAAGTATATTGCTCTCTCGCACACAATTTATATAATATTTAATCCTGGATGGATATAAGGAGGAAGGAATAAAACAATTTTATTAATTAGATATTAGTTTTATTTATTTTATTTATTTATTTTATTTATCTTGTTATATATATTTTTTTTATTTAAATATATATATATTTTATTCATTTATTTTTATTTCTCAAAGTGCATATAGAATATCTTTTCTAATTTTGTTTATGAGATATAAACATTATGAAGAAACTGAAATAAAAGATATAGATATATAAAAAAGTTAATGAAACTTCTTATAATCTTCTTTACATTTTTATATTTTTCTTTATTTTCTTTATTATTTTATTCAAATAACAAATCAAAAAATTTAATCAGATATTTATATTTGACTAATATTGTCCAAATAAAAATATTATTAATATATTAGTAATATTCTTACCAATTGCCTTTGTTTCTCTCTTTGTATAGAGTACTTAGTAGAAAAAACGTAAAATATTATAATATCTTTATCAAATCTTAAATACAATATTTCTTATATATATGTTTTATGATTGTTTATTAAGCTTCTACCTGTAATATATTTCATTTTCTATTAATCTTTAATCTTTTCAAGATTGATTATAACTTTCAGGCAATTGATATATTTTATAACAGTATTCTGTATAAGACAGAACACTGGAACCAATAAATCATGCGATATTAAAAGAACAAGCTCTCTTGCGTGCAACTCTATGCGTGCATGTGAGTGCATCCTCATACGCACGATAAATCGATAAATGATCGTATTTATGATCGTATTATATCCAGGATGAAATATTCAGCCTAATTTGTTTTAACCCATCCATTTTAAGCTAACGGATTTATCTAGAATCTACATCTACGATCTCTATAAATCCATTACCTTCAAATAAAATAAAAGTTTGTCACTCACCAATCGATGCACAACAGCGGAGTTGACGGCATTGAAGCTGTAACAAATAAATAAAAGATTCAAATTATAGCAGCATTCCAAAATAATTAATATTTCAAAAAATTATTATTGTATGCACCGAATTTCATATTCAATGCGTACAATAATAAGCAAATATCTAATGGAATAATTTTTATAAATTCTAAAAAAAAATTTTTTTTAATAGAAACTTTTACAGAATTTAAGACTTTAAGACTTTTTCTCTCCAATTCTCTGTTATTTAAATCAAACAAACGAACCGAATTAATGCGCGTACGCGATTTATAATAATTAATATACAATTAATAAATACTTACTCCAGGGTTGCTCCGTCAGCGCTCGATGCCTCCTAGGCCTGCTCCTCCCCTCAGGTTTCAGGATTGTCCGTTTCCAAAGTCCATTGATTTACAAGCGCGATACTTTGAACGACACTCCCGCACTTTAACACGCGATACTTTAGACTTTAAAACGCGCGATACTTTGCTCGACACTCCCGAATTCCGCGATCGCGAACCATCTCGTGCGAATATCCCATTTCGCGCGAGAATCATACTCTGAGCCAACTAGTCGGGACTGCAACGGTAATTTCGAGCAAGGGTTAAGCCCGAAGCGGAAGAAGACGGATTCGATCGACGGGATGGACGCGAATGGGATTCGCTCGACTCTTGTCTCGTGCGCATATTCGCATCTCAGAGTGACTCGAACTAACTTAGGCGCGATTTCAGATGAGACGCCAGGATGCTGTATCACAGGCGATATCACAGGGCAGGTAGACGCGCCGAGAGAGAAGATACCCATTTCTGATGCTAATCATGTAAACCATGTATTAAACAATCTAAGAAATGGGAGCTCAACCTCTCGGAACGAGCTAAAACCGGCCTAAGTAATTAAATCAACTCATCAACGCGATACATAATATGCCACCAACGGTGCAACATAATATGACTGGTAGACGAGACAAGAGAAGGGACCCATTAACGACGATCCCGAACAATCGACCGAACTCTAATCCGATTCGAGCCGAGCCGTTTGTCGAAGCAGAGCGTGCTCCTCAATCAGCCGGATCTTGAGCCTGAGCTCAAAACCGCGCGAGCATCGTACGTAGATGTACATGCCATACGTGCGCGGCCGGCATCACTTCGTGTCGCGAAACACGAGGCATGAGAACGTTGCATTCGCAACGCCTCAATGAGACGTCCCATTCAGTCGGCATCAAAAGTACGATTCTCGACGACAATTATGAAATCGGGATACCATTGCGAAGATGCAACAAACTTGGACGCGCGATACTTTGCACGGCACTCCCGAATTCGGATGCACGACATTTTGCGCGGCACTCCCAAACTAATTAAGACGCGAAACGTGATATCGATCGATAACGTTAAAAAACGTCCCCAACGTCCCCACCTGAAACAAGAAACGAAGAGACTCACGTAATTAATCGAACGCGTAGTTAATCTGAGCTATTGTATGGGAAAATATATCAAGGGGGAGTCAACGCTACGCGCGCGCTTGTGTTGTTCTAGTACATATAAGAAGATATTTAAATATTTTTATCTAAATATTTTAAAAAATATTTAAAACATTTAAAATATTTTAAATATCCTTAAACTTTATTCTTTAAAACGTATGATCGATAAAAAGTTAACTTCTTTCCGACACAAATAGCAATGCGTATGTCAATTTCGCTACATAAAAAAATAAATCGAGTATCATTACATCGACGATTAGCGATATTCTTCAAACATTATGTTCTCACACTTTCATTACGATGCAATTAATCCTATCTCCTGTACGATTACGATCGCATAATTAGACGACATGTGAAGATTTTATTCGCGAGCAATGAACCGCGCCGGTATAATTATCCGCGTGCAAGTCACATGGATAGACTGTTTTATAATCGCGAATATAATAGGGTTCAATTTCGAGATCCGTCGGAGAATTTTTATGCGCGAGTGAACGATTGATATCTCCTTCTTTTGATAGGATAATCTAGAACGATAAGTCCTCGGTAAAGAAGGGAAAATCCCTTTGTTTTGCACATTAATATATATACTTAGCACATTAATATACATACTTAGGAAGTACATGTATGCTATCTATAAGTAGTGTATATTTATCCAAAAAATTTTATATATCGATAGTCAGTTTTGTATGAGTTTTCAACATATAGAAAAATTTTTAATTCAGGCAATTATAAATTACTTTATAAAAGATCTATAAGAGAGCAACACTATAATTAACGTATGTCCCGCGCACACAAAAGAATGAATAAAACACTTCCATGATGTTTTATCGATGAACATAAAACATTTATTTCTAGGATACTCATTTATTAACTACTGCGTGATATTAATCGCTATATGTTCGTTTTATCAGCGATTATCTTCACAATTGTATCCTGATGTATTTCGCTGACAATAAAAATAAACAGTAATATTCTATAGCACTCCGTACATGCCAATTAAGTCTAATTGATGCCTAACGCAAACAAAGAAAATGCGGTGCGGAATTCCACGTCCTTCATTTCAATCAACAGAAAAGTTTAGAGCAACAGCCTTGGAACGGAGCAAATGTGGTTCGCAGAATTGGCCTCATCGGTCACTAGAGAAGCGTGGAACAGCGTAGTTCCCTCTGCCATTCTCATTTGCGGTTGTCGGTCCACTGCCATTCCACCGCCCTCACAACCACTTTCGTCCTTTACACCTTCGTATATTTCGTTCTAGCAACATCACGTTACGTTGTAAGTCTTCTCCGAACGGTAAGATGCATAGTGATTGATTGTTCGGTGCTTTGGTAGCATGCCGAAACTATTGAAAGCGGTTGGAATGGGCGTTGGAATCCAGTAATTCTCGACTCTCACGCAATGTTCTGATTAGATCTTATTATAACAGATAATGTAATTATATAAAAAAATTCCAACGTTTGTGTCCAGCATTTTAAGATCAATTGATTGATCAATCAATTTGATATTATCAAATGTCTCTTATTTTCAATTAGTATATATGTAGCATAAATATTCTTTCAAATGAATAATTTGTTATATATGAAAATAATTTCTTGTGTATTATTATTTATTCTTTTCTTTTTCACATATTTTTGATTGTCTACTCTCCACTTTTACAAGCGGGTAAGGAAAAAATTATATATATGCTCGGATATGTTACTGTGTGTGATGATAATATCTCATTTGTTGTTCAGAGATTCAGTATACTTAAATCTTTGTACAACAAGTGAATTATTATATAAATCTTATTAATAGATATATATCTCAAAGTAAATTATTATATACACTATATCTTATTAATAGATATATATCTCAAAGAAAAAATATAAATCTAAAAAATGATATTTTGTATATTTTTATATTTTATAATAAAAATAATGTTTTGTATATACTTTTATAACTTTTGTTTGTTGTAATAAAAAATTGTCAATCTATAATGTAATATCTCTCTCTAAAACATTATATATATATATATAGAAGTACCATATATAATTTTAAATTTTTGTTACACACACATTAATTCTTATAATAATATATTGTAATGGTGCGTGCAAATTTCTCTTTAACGCAATGTACGCGTGCAGAAACAATAATGTTCAAGGTATTATGGTGCATAACTTCTCAAACTTGAAATATTAGCATCAATCGTGCAATTTTATGATGCCATAGTAAGCTTGTCTAAAGTTTGCCAATGTTTTATGCGCATTTTAAGCAAAATAAAAGTAATATTCCTACTTACCAATCGAAGCTTCGATGTTATGGCGCTTTCAGCAAAGCAAATCGTCAAATCTCGTACTATTTGGGATCCATTTGTTGGTTCCAGAGATGAAAATTAATGATATTGCTGCTCAACGACAATGTTCGATCGATCCCCTTTTTCCCGCGTACGCAACAAGCGCGGCGTCAGTAAAATATCTAATTAAAATAAAGAAAAAAACATTGATTTTCTGTTTATTCTATTTCTCAAAGTTACCTTGTGATTTTTTCCATGTTATATAAACGTAAAATTCGAAATAATTAGTATTAATTTATCTACTTACTCTAATCACTTTATTGCCGTCTTCTTTGTCCGCTGGAGACCGCCAAAATGTTGCGTGTTGTAAGCTATGAATACAGCTGTATTCTCTGCTGCGCATGCGTAGAAAAGGAAGTCCAGATCAGAACATCAATGGTCGTTGGTCGTACGATTATTGGCTTTACTGAACGAGACTAATTTCAAGCCGTACGCCGTGCATACGTAGAGGAGTGGTATTTATAACCTTAACAGAGAAGAAAAGAGAGGTTATATTGTGAAATTATAAGTCTTTTTTTATAAATTTGTAGGCTATTGCTTGCATTCAGTAAATGAAATAAGATTAGAAAAATGTCGTATTTAACGAGAAAAGAAATAGACGAAATAAAGCCACAGATCGAGAAAGCGGTTCATAAATTTCTTGGCTTCAGTGAACCAGCAATTGTTACTACTGCTATCAATTGTATCACTTCTGGCTATGATAAACGTAAAACAGCAGGTTAGTAATAAAGAATAAAATATCAATCTACATTCTTTATGGTTTTTAACATTAGCACTTAAAGCAAATAATATATATATAATTGCTATATTATATATATGTGTGTGTATTAAAATATATATATGTATATGTAATTTTATATATGCGCTCTTTAAATTTTCTGTAGATAAATTATCAGCCTTATTAGAAGACAAAAAAGCTTCCAAGTTGACGGAAAAAATATTTACAATTTATGATGACACTAAAGCAGCTCAAAAGAACAAAAAGCGGCCGCATTCTGAAGATAAAGATAAAGACAAAGATGCGAAGAAATCGAGGTTTAAAGATGATGAAGCAAAAAATGAGAAAACTGTGGAAACTCAACTTTCTGCAGATAAGGTTTTAATTCTACTTGTTATTATAATATTTATAATATAATATAAATGCTAGCTTTATAACACACTTTATTTTCTGTACATATTCTTAGATAAGGCAAATGATGGCTAATGCACAAAGAGAAATAGAAGAAAGAAAAAGAGCTTTAAAAGCAATAAAGCAGGAGGATGTTGCTGCAAAGCCATTATTTAAAGGACGAGATACATTACCCACAGTAGGAAGCATGTATAATCAAGGCCTATTGAGTAAAACAGATTCAGACAAAGCACGAAAAATAGCTGCATTGCAAGCACAAATCAGAAATAAGTTAAGTTCGGGATTACTTGCTAATATTAATGTACCAGACAAACCAACTCCTTTAATCTTAGATGAATCTGGTAGAACAGTAGACATAACAGGCAAAGAAGTACAACTTACTCAAGTGGTGCCTACTTTAAAAGCTAATATACGTGCAAAGAAAAGAGAAGAATTTAAAGCTCAATTACAAGAATCGAAAGGTCCAGAGGAAATACAGGATACTCAGTTCTTTGATAGCAGAATAGGAGTAAAACCAGCGATGCGTGGTAAACGTGCATTGAAGTTTCATGAACCAGGGAAATTTCAGCAATTGGCAGAGAGAATACGCATGAAGACACAATTAGAGAAATTGCAAAATGAAATCAGTCAAATTGCTAGAAAAACCGGGATTAGTTCAGCAACTAAATTAGCTCTAATTGCACCTAAAACTGAAGCTCTCTCCGAAGATGTGCCTAATGTAGAATGGTGGGATTCTGTTATATTAACTAGTGGATATCCTAATGAGAACGAGCCCACGACAATCAAAAGTTCAGCTATTACAAATTTAGTGGAGCATCCAGCACAAATGCGGCCTCCAAGTACATAATTAATTTTACTTTTATTTTATTGATATATTTAATATACTATATAATTAATATTTTGGTATTTCTTATAGCGGATCCTTTGAAGCCAATATATATGCCTGTGTTTCTCACAAAGAAGGAACGTAAAAAATTAAGAAGACAAAATAGGCGAGAGACATGGAAGGAAGAACAGGAAAAAATTCGACTGGGTCTAGAACCACCACCGGAGCCAAAGTTGCGGATCTCTAATCTCATGCGAGTTTTAGGGACCGAAGCTGTGCAAGATCCTACAAAAATAGAAGCTCATGTTCGACAACAGATGGCTAAGAGATTAAAGGCTCATGAAGATGCGAATGCAGCACGGAGACTCACTGCTGATCAACGTCGCGAAAAAAAAGCGAGAAAACTTAAGGAAGATACTAGCCTTGGTGTACATGTCTCTGTTTACAGGTAAATATAATTTTATTTACCTGTATGTGTATATACAATATATATATATGTATATATATATATATATATATATATATCGATTTATATAACATAAATAAATATATCTTTACAGAATACGCGATCTTATCAACAATGCCTCAAAGAAATTCAAAGTGGAGACTAATGCGAAACAGCTCTATCTTACTGGTTGCGTAATGTTGTTCCGAGACTGTAATGTTGTTGTAGTGGAAGGTGGAGCGAAACAACAAGCTAAGTATAAACGACTGATGATGCATCGTATTAAGTGGGAAGAGGACATAGTAAAGGATAATGATGGGAATGATGTACCAAACAGATGTGTTCTTGTTTGGGAGGGTACAAGTAAGCAGCGACATTTCGGAGAAATTAAGTTTAAAGTGTGCCCAATTGAAAAGATGGCTCGAGAGCATTTCAAAAAGCATCAAGTGGAGCATTATTGGGATTTAGCCTACAGTGGGGCAGTTCTTGATAACACAGATGAAGTACGCTCTTAAAATATAATGTAAATTAAATTACTCTTGTAAATTAATTAATATACAAGTAAAGCTAATATGCAGATCAAATAATAAATATAAGTTCTGTACTTAATAAAATTATTAAGTTCTGAACTAAATAAAATTATAATGAAAGATAAAAGATGTAATCATGACAAATTGAACATAAATAAAAGTTCACTGCTTCTGGAGATCTATTTCTATTTGTAGCAATTCAGTATAAAAACGTCTATATCATAATGATGAAATAAAGCGATCTTAGTAACTACTTTTACACGCTTTAATTTGCTGTCAAATTATACTACTATATGTGTGTGTATTTATTTTCTCATTTTTAATTTCCAATGTAGACAAACCTTTAAAAAAATTTTACTAAAAGCAGATAATCGTTCCGCTTCATCCTACGCGCGACGTACTCTCACGATTTATTACTGATGATGATCTTGTTGACACACAGGGAATAGAGAAAGTAATAGAGGGAAAAACGTGTGCGATTATCTGAATGAATCACAAACGATGTCTCGAGGAATTTTAATCTGCAAATGACATTGTAGTCAAGCCCATCAAGCGTATTAATTAATGGGCGCTGCGATGCTTATATTGTTATAGTATTATGCAAATAAACGCGCAGTCCACACATACCGCATTGCAAGCACAAAGATGTGAACGGAGTGTGTATTAGACCTTGAAACAGTATCGCGATTCTCCCAATAACGTAGCTGAGGAAAGGTGAACAGTAATCCGGCAGCTGCAACCGGTGCAATGATGTACTTTTACTAGCTGCATATATATTATACTTCAATGCATCGTGCACCATTGATACCATACGTTGCTGCGATCCTAGCTAGACCCCACTCCGAGATAAACCATACAGGGTAGACTCGAGTTTTACTTTCGTTCGAGCATCGCTCTCAGTTCAGGATTACCGTTGCGCGTTCTCGCGCACATCGCTCTCGCGCGTGCGACTCTTGTGAAATCGTTCCAGGCAGATGAATGCCATCGCGTATTAACTACGTGAGTGAGATCCTTATGTTGTGAGGATATCGCACACATTATCTCCAGAAAGATGTTGATCCCTGCTAGAAGCATCGCCACCGGTGGCTCGCTCATCTTTGTATCACGGTGAGTACTTTTTCAATCGTATTCTACATCTTAGCAAATACAACAATTAATATTATTTATATATATTTAAATTTGTATTAATTTGATATAAAATGTGATAAATTATGATTCAATAGTAATATTTGTTAGCGTTTGCAAAAATGAAATTCTTTATATATACATATCGAGAAATAGTGTGTGTGTGTGTATAACAAAACTATAATTCAAACTATAATTAACTTAAATATATATTTATGTTCTATATTTCAATTAATTCATAGTTGTTAGACAATAGATAACTAAAAATAGATAATTTAGAACTACAAAGAAAGAAATATGTTCTTTGAAAATTCGAATAATTTTGTTAATGTAATTACGTGAGTGAGATCAAAAATTATAAGAATGAGAATCGAGAATTAAGAGGATTCAAAATTACATGTGTGAGAAATTTAAAATTCAGTCACATAAGTATTCATCTGTAAGTTAATATATTTTGTAATCGAATAGCTCATTATTGTTTAAAAAAGAACTTTTCTCTAACATAGAAAATGTGTAAAAGTAATTGTTCCGCGCGTAAGAACAATATTTAATATTTTTCTAGTATAAGTTTCGTAAGATTATTACTCGTTTCAAAACCAGGGGTTGATTAAGCGCGGGATGTTACATATCGAGTAATTAGCTCATACGTTCTATCCCAACGATCGTAAACAGTGAAACGGCAACGTTATGAAACTTTGCGAACGAGAATGTGTTATGTCTTGGCACAACGATTTATATTCACGAAGTCAGATACGTTTCTCTTAGCTCATTATATTTCACCAAAGGTTAACGATTATGTTGTACAGAACTGTTCAGATCTGCAATCGATGCACAATGTCATCGTGTGGGCGGCACGAAACTAATTGCTTTATTATAATTATTGTAGTTAATTGCATAGCATATATATATATATATATATATATAATGTATCTAAATAAAATGTTATTTTAAGATAATTATGTAAGGCTGAAGATTAAGAACATCAATCATGATTTTCACATTCTAAAAAAATGAAAGTGCACGTGGTATTCAAAGCTTACCATGCAATCTTTCAGTCACAGTAGAATAGCCTAATCAAACACTAAACGAACACTAAAAATAATATTTTCGAGATTTTTGATATTTATTAAATCGAGATTTAAAAACTTTGGTAACGTTGATCTGCAAGTTTAACATAAAAGAATAAGAATTTTTTTAATCTAATTTCACACATAGGGACTTTAAGTTTCAATAATTAAAAATTTAAATAATAAGAGAAGTAGTGTATTTAATGATTTCTCTCTTTTTCTCTTTCTATATGTGTGTATATGATTGATTACTATAAAAAAATATATCATGCCAATGTCATAATGCACTGTAACGTTGTAATGCAATGTAATTGCACGTAATTTACCTCGTCGCTTCTATCGATTCTTCAATCACCGCAAGTCTTCCTCACGCTCGTAAAATGCATGCTCGTGTTCCAACAACATCAAAGTTCCGGGTCGATAAGGAGATTAACGGTACAGAGATAATCTGTTGAGAGTGATCGATCCGCGTGCGCCAAAGTGATTGTTTCCATCGATTCACGCGAACGCTAATCATGGGAATAAAGAAGATTACGTAAAGCAACTCACAAAAGAACCAGGAAAGATCTTAAATGTCAGCCCCATTCGATCTCCTCTGGAGGTCGCTTAGATCTATTTCGACCTTATGCTATATCGTAAAAAATGGCATAATCTCATTGTCAGTCGAGAACTGGCTCACGGCAGATATTCGAATTGATGAATGAATTTGTTACGGTAAACGCAACTCAGAACAATAGTTCTAATATAGTGAGGTGAAATGCCATCGAATAGACAAGGTCTTTCGGAATTTATTGCGATGGCGTAATAAATTACGAAATTACTTGTTATTGTATTCAATATCAGTTTGTCACGTAGAATCGAATTATGCGAAATTTCTCTTCTTTTTAAATCGCTTGCTGTACATAAACCCGACTATGTTATATACACGTTTAATCTTATTAATTTTATCGAAATCTATATATCTCTAACATAGTTAAAATATATAGACAGCGAAAGAGTATTAACCATATAGGAAAGTATGTAACATTTTACTAATGGAAAGATAAATCAAGTCTGGGTCAATAGAGCTCAATATAACGTGGCATTATAAAACTTGCGCAAGTTTGCAGCAGATAATGTAGCAAAGATGCTTTTGTTGACATTCATTTTAATTCTTTTGCAATGCGGATGTACAAGCGCACGATCATCCTTACCGTTCCGATGTACAACCCTATGATTATGTCTCCAATGATTGTATCGCGCACCATTGCTAAATTAGATAATGCAATCATTAAATCTGCATAACGATTATTGGGTAACAATGTAGCTGTACTATATGGGACATAAGTGCGTTCACACAAGAACGCATCTCGATTCGAAAGCGTTCACCGCGACGGCACTCAATGGCACTAAGCTATGCACAGATAAGTAGGTGTTTTCTATCTTTAGATTCCTTTTCCGATTCACAGATTCCTCGCTCTAATGACACTTGCCGGAGCTACGACCTTGCCACCCAGGATGCTGCAGGATCTGGGTAAACGCACGAACCTCTCTATGGAGAGATACAGCCAGGCGGAACGGACGATCATGAACTCGCAGACGCATCTCAACAGGGACTCGCCATCCTGGTTCTTTGGCGCATCTCACGAGATGACCGAGGGCGCTCAAAATCTCTCGAGGAAGGCTCTGCGAATCGAGACCATGACGATGATGCTCGTAGAGGCGCTTAATATGTCATCGGAACAAGCGTCCTTGCTGCTACCGACGGTGGCAGCCATCCTCTGTCCCGATTCGCCCAGCTTCCTACGAGTGATGTTCGAGTGTAAGAAGACGGATGTCCGTTACAGGACACACACGGGTCAATGCAACAATCCATTGCATCCGACTTGGGGTGCAGCGCTGGAGGCTTACGTGAGATTTTTGCCACCAGAGTACGAGGACGGTGTTTCCTTGCCCCGCATGAAGCTACCGAGTGCGAGGGAAGTCTCCTCGAAAATACATTCCGGCGGATTGGACCTTAAGCATCCTCATTTAATGGCGCTCACCGCGCTTTTTAGTCAATTCCTCGCTCACGATTTAGCGCATACGCCCAGAATGGAATTGCCGGATGGCACTAGACTCAAATGTTGCAATGTTGATTACGAGAATTTTCATCCAGAATGCTTCCCGATTCGCGCGGAGCAACCGGTCGGTTGTATGGAATATTCAAGATCGGCACCGCATCCAGGAAATTCGTTACACGTAATTATAAATACAATCTCTTGGAAATATCAATTCCTGTGATTTATTCACATTATTGTGCGAGAACTTCGATCCAAACATTTTTCAATGTCTTTTGAGATATACTGTATATATAAGGATTGTCATTAGAAGTTTGAAAGAGTGCACATGCTAATAGTATAATTTATTTTTACTGAAAATATAAAAATTATATATTTAAAAGTTATTTGAATATAAATGTTCTTTATCATAAAAATAATAAGTGAAAAAATAGAAAAGTAAAAGCTTTATCGTTACAGATTGTAAATGCGTTCTGGAATTTACAATATCTTTTTCAAACAGAAATTAGATTTTGAAAAGAATATTATCTCTAATTTTTGTGAAGAAATAGCATCCCACTTTTAGAATCCTGATACAGTTAATAGAATATTCTCACAAGTTTTAGAATTTCTAATATATTTCAAAAAGAGTTCTCTGACGATTAAATCACAGAGAAGTTTCACGTATACGTTAGATATCGTTTAATTCAGGGTTGCAAGTTGGGTCCGCGACAACAGATCAACCAGGCGTCTTCCTATCTAGATCTGTCACCGCTTTATGGTAGTTCTGAAGAGACAGCAAAGGCCCTACGATCAGGCAAGGGCGGTTTGCTAAATACACAGAGGAAAAATTTACCGATGGCTTCGCCAAGATACGAGAGTTGTCGAAGCGCAACTAAGGCATTCCCGTGTTTCTTTAGCGGCGATTCCAGGGTAAACGAGAATCCGGGTCTTACTTTGATGCACGTGTTATTCTTACGGGAGCATAACCGGATAGCTGCGAAACTTGAACGATTGAATCCTCACTGGGATGACGAAAGACTATATCAAGAAGCAAGAAGGATTGTTATCGCCGAGCTGCAGCATATAACTTATAACGAATTTCTGCCTGTCATTTTCGGAGAGCGTGCCCTCGACAAGTACGTAATGTTCCCTAAATTATACTTTATTCATAAGAAACGCGAACATAATAAATTAAAAATTATTGGAAATAACAGCCAATATATAACATTTGTTTGAACGTTTGGAGCAAGGCTAAATAAAAAAATTATATGTTAATTATATACTGTTGGATCGATGCATTTTACGGTTGTATATCTGAGAGCTGTATCAGAATCATGTTTCGATAATCGCAATAGCTTGACGCAATAATTTTATGAAGAAATCTATCTAATAGCTAATACATTATTATTTCATAAATTGAACTGACATTACACTTTGATAGCTCCATTTAGTGTTTAACATAACTTTTGTAGAAAAAAAATCATTACAAAAACAGCTGATGAACAGCTGTATGCGATGGAAAATAATCAAACGGTATTGCTATATGAAAGCGTGACTTCATTTTTAACATATGTGTATTAAGCTATATTTTACGTAATAGCATATCGAATTCTTATAACGAGTTGTTTTTCCTATTATTTGCAATTATTTATATGTCTATAAACCATCAATTATTATTTTTTTAGCTCATTCAGATTAGTGCTTTTTCCAAATCAATTTAGACAAAATTTAGACAAACAATGAGAGACTATGATTAGAATCCTTAATCGATTAAACGCTTTACTGATAAGAGTTGTGTATCTTGAAAACTTAATTATATTTACTGTTAATCAAGAAGGAATCCTTCACACAAACCGCCAAAATCTACGATGCATCATACAAGAGACATGACGCAACGAGATTACATCACGTTACATCGACCCCCGCAGTTTTCAAGACGCAACTCACATCCATATATGGTATCGCGTTCGTTATCTTTCGTTTTGTTACGTGTGCAAAGATTCAACTTACGCTTGACACAGCGGGGCTACTTCCGTGGCTATGACAGCCGCGTGGATGCGACGCTTTCGAATTCGGCAGCATCAGCCGGGCTCTTCTTCGTCGCCTCGCTGACCCCGAAAACCTTGGACTTGGTTGACTCACGATCATCGCTGAAGTCTGGCGAAAGATCCTTACTATCGGCCTTTTATTCGCCGCAGGAATTCTACGAGGCTGGTGCGATAGATCGGCTGATTGTCGGAGCTACAGGTCAGTTGAAATTACTCAGCATAATCGAAACGCCAGTGTGATCCGAAATTTTATCGCATATGATACTGAAATATAAAACAAAATATAAAAAATTAATTGAGAGAACAGTCATATATTCTAACTAAATATTCGTGAAAAATGTTATAGAATAATTTCATAAAATATTTTAATGTGATTAATTTATCGCGCGTTTATAATCGCGATAATATATATCAGGATACGGAAAACTTGAAATAGAAAAGGATCGTTCACGTAGTAGATTCATTTCTTAAACTTCGTCTTATTATCTTAACACCTAACGATAAGACTTCATCTTTCGTGTCATCTATATAAATCGTTTTTCATAAATTAGAATTATATCTAATGTCCATTTTATTCTTTAATTTTAAATTCTGTTTTTACAAGTTAGTTCTGTTTTTACGTAACACACTGTCAAATAATGAATGTCATTCAAATTAAGCATCAATGGAGATGCACAATATCGGTAATCAAGTTAGTGCGTTTCTTTCTAAGATAAAAATCAACGCATTACCTATCACGCTTCAAGGACATTAAAAAAATAAAATAAATAATCTTGAGTGAAGGAAAATGCATGATGTATTTAGTGTTCTATCATATTAAAATACATTCCAATGAAACGAGAATTATCGTTGTATTACAGTTTATAACGATAGGAATGTCTCAAGTAAATTAACTATGATTACTATTGTCATATATATATCGCGTGCATGCACGCTTCTACAATTATCATAAATTGTCTTGACTTTTTATTGAACATTCCTATACCTTTCACTTTTTCTCGAAACAATAACGTTATGCTTTAATGAGAATATTATAAGAACATATTACTTACTGCAAAAGGAAAATTTACGTATGACGTATTGTTTTTTTATTATAATCGAGGTCAAACATCAACGAAAATGGACTGTGCGAGCAAAAACTGCGCGAATCTTCGACACGACGATTTTACAAAAGTTCACAGAATATATACTTCCATCTTCGCACGAACAATAGCACGCGCAAACTTTTTAATTACATAGCGGAAAAGAGTGTAACACATCAGTGAAAGGCACGTTGCAATCACAATGACGCCTTTTGCGAAATTTTACGAGCGCGCGTGATTCAAGAAATTCAACGTAAAAAGTTAATATTAAACTTTTTTGTACATGTCTTAGACCTCTGCCAATCATCATTTGGGAACAATTGGAAATAAAAAGAAAAGAAAAGGAAAAGTTTGGTTTACGGCTTCAAATTTTATATCTCGCAAAACTATTTCGTAGAACGATTCCATTCTTATACGATCTAAAATTTTTTTTAGTACTGACATACTTTTCTTGAAGGTGGTACATGAAAGAAAGAGAGAGAGAGAGAGAGAGAGAAAATAAATTTTATAAATTATAATGTCGATGAAGGAAGATGATTCGCATAATGTAATAATATTGAAAATAATAAAAAAGTAAATAATTTTGAGCAAATTTAAATACTGTTGCATTCGGACGTCATATAGGTCTTGTGATTTTTGTTCCTTGAATTCGTTTAAATTTTCAGAGAAAGTCAAAATTTTACACATGTATTATTAAATTTACTAAGATCTACTATCACACAATATACACATTGTCCCATGAGAACTTGGTTTTAATGACGATCTAGGATGCAAGATCTAATTTCCGCGACAGCGGGACATTCTAGGAAGCCTCTGCCTCCGGGCTTGAACGAAATACTCTTGGACCGATATTTCCACGATGGGAAAACCAATGATGTAGCCGTGGATTACGCCGCGCAAATTATACAACAGGGAAGAGATCACGGCTTGCCATCCTATATCAAATGGCGAAGCTTCTGTGATTTGCCGAATCTCATTGATTTTTACGATCTTAAAGGCACGATGGCTAAAGATACTATCGAGAGACTTCGAATAGTCTACAAGTAAGATGAAATATAGGGTGAGATATAGTAATAGATTATAAGTCAATATTTAATTATAAAACAATATTTTTGAATTTGTACATTTTTACGATTGCAATTAAAAATGAGTCAATTATAAGATCCTACAATATAATTGATTATGAAGTTACTCTAAAAAGCAACCTTTAGAATATTTTACAAATTTTCTTATCCTAATAATCAAATTCTGTAATTTATAGAAGTGTGCAGGATATAGATTTAGTAACTGGAGCACTTTCGGAAGCACCGATACCTGATTCTGTTCTCGGACCGACGTTTCTCTGCTTATTAGGCCGAACATTTCGAAATATCCGTTTAGGTAAATGTAGTTTAGCTTTAGTTTATACTACGTTTTTTATATGGCGCAAACTTGGAATAGCCCATTTAAAATGTTATCATCTCACAATTTCTTTATACAGGTGACAAATATTGGTACGAAAATGGAAATTCTCCTGGTTCATTTACAATAAAGCAGTTAGAAGAAATACGAAAAAATACAATGGCGCAAATTTTATGTCATAATGGTGATAGACTACAATGGATGCAACCGAGAGCTTTCATCCTAAAAGATCCTTTCTTGTAACTATATTACCAATTTTCAAATATCGTAATTTTTTTAGCAAGTTCATAAATTGATTATGATACAAAGATAGTAATATGATTGACGCATTAAGCAACATAATATTTAAATATTATTTTTATGTTTCAGGAATGATATGACAAATTGTACAGTCCATGTAAAAGGAGCCATGGATTTTGCAGCTTGGAAGGAAAAGACAAATGCAATTTAAATCTCACCGAACTCTTTAACATTGCTCATATTAAACAACACTGTTCCTGATTACATTAGAGATTGCATGTTTGATTAAAATGAGCGATATTCTCTTCTTATTATTCTCATATTTTAAAAATTCCGTTATCACAAAAAAATTAAAATTATTATATATTGTTGAATCAAATTTAAAAATTTTAATCGTCTTGCTGTAAATTGTTCATGATAACAATTAGAAAGTTATATTCCTAATTTCATTTCAAATCTAATTAGAAAGATTTCGTTAAGTAAAGCTTTGCTAAAGAAGTGAATATATAATAGTTAGAAATTATGAAAAAAATAGTTCATAATATATATCATCGACACATTGTTGATAGAAATTTAATTAAGTTTATAACATGTGTTGATGGTTGTAATACCTCACTTAACAAAAAAAGAGAACTGTTTATAATGATCTCCATTTCATTTCTAATACGCACATTTGTTAATACACATTTTATTGTATTGCTCGTTATAATTTTATTGCAAATTATTATTGTTATTGCAGTTCCGGTGAAATAATATAACGAATATAATGTATATAATTCAAAAGAGCAAACAGTTTGATCGATTAAATCGAGCATTTTCTGTAATATATGCTTATATTTCGGTTGAGTTTAGTCTTAAGACTTTAACTTATTCTAACTTCAATGTGTTGTATTGTTGCGTCTCTCCCCTCCCCACCCCCTTCGAATAAAATTATAATTTTAACGGAACATATATTTATACATTTAACAATACAACGAATACTATATTAATAACGCAAATTTCATATTGAAAGAAAAATTAGAGTTGCCATTTTTTAAAATACTGGATGCGGAAATTATATAATCTTGCCCTATATATGTATATTTTTGCCGTATATTTATATTCATCGTTATTTAGTTAACATCGTTCATACTGATAGACATAAATAAATATTATTAAAGAGATAATCCTGTTCTATCCCGGCGGATCATCATTCGCTTTCATAGATATTTGCGGCAATTTTATTATTTGATTACATATACCAACGACTCAATACATACCAAATTTTAAAATCCGGAAAGTCTTGTATACTGATTAGAGTCCCGACGATTGAATATTTTTCTGTTTTTCCAACTTATCTCGCTTGCAAGCACTTAATGTAGCAACTCGAAGCTGTTGCAGAATATTCGCGTTGTTTCGCGAAAAGTAATTATGTTATTTTGATAATGATCTCGATGCGTAATCATCTTCTTGTTCGTAGAACATTCCGGATCTTACGCAGTCACGAGAGATAGAAATAATCAAGATGACCGTATGCAATTGCTATTGGTGCATACGGCTAGAAGTTTAACGTGATTGGTCCATCCTCAAGCCGCCGAGTGGCGCGCATGGCATGTGTGTTTCTGTACGCATCTTCACGGGAGTTGCGTCATTACACGTGAAGTTGAGCATACCGTCGTTTCTGCCGATTCTTTGTTGAGTTTTTATCGAAAGAAAGATGTTGACCGCCGCGAGATTACTGAACCGCAATTACGCCGGTGTCGCGTGTGACATTGCCAGGAAGCAACAGTTCAGCACGATTGTGAAAAATGTAAGTTTTGATATAGAGCGATATCGCATGCTTTTTCCTAGCCTGCGGTCGTTGCTAATTGTACGTCGTTTAACGAGAGATTCATCTTTATTGGCAGTGCTTTCTGTTTTATGCGATAGATTCTAGATTATTTCGCGATTATGCATCGCGAGAAGTCTTTGCCACACATTATAATTCCGCCACGATGCCGATTTTAAAGCCGGCACGTGAGTGG
Source organism: Lasius fuliginosus (assembly GCA_949152495.1). Lineage (NCBI taxonomy): Eukaryota > Metazoa > Arthropoda > Insecta > Hymenoptera > Formicidae > Lasius > Lasius fuliginosus. Next base: position 13,239,996 of record OX424444.1, read on the forward strand.
ATGCCTCACGCTTCGCAAATGCTTTTAGGTCTTATAATATACTCAATTTTCTCTGTACTTTGCATATGATTACTATTATTTAATAGAATTGATCACATATTCAAAATAGTTTTATTATAGATTTTTTCTATAACAAAATCTCTACTTTGTTACACTAAAAAAAATATATTTATGTGCATGAAACCAATATAGATATGGTTAACCTTTTATCTCATTTGTTTCAAATATATATATAATCTATATATTAATAAAAAATATTAATAAATTTTCTTGAGTATTTACAGTTGTATTCATTCTCTCTAACTTATTCCACAAAGTTTTTAATAATGCTATACATATGATCTGTAATAAAATAATTTCTTTGATTATATAATATTTCTACATATACGTATTATTTTATATTTGTATATTTCTATATTAAAAATTTATATTAATGTTTTATAGGTTGCAGCTCCAACAGTCACTGGATCACATCGGCTTACCGATTTCCAACAGTATCGGCATAAGTAAGCAATTAACAAGAAATATATATCAAATACATATGTTTCCTAGGTTTAGAATAAATCTAGAACAAACATTTTTAGATCCGAAGGTGTAAAAGGTGCAGTTATTGGTATCGATTTGGGAACTACATTCTCCTGCGTAGCAGTAATGGAAGGCAAACAAGCTAAAGTTATAGAAAATGCTGAAGGTTCTAGGACGACTCCATCTTATGTTGCATTTACAAAAGGTGCTAAATCATAATATTATATTTAATATTATATTTAATACTAATATTATATTTAAAAGTTTATTCATTTTTTTTATATTGTAATTTGTGAGTTACAATTATTCACATGATGATTGCAATAAAAAAAAACGTCTTAAATATTTTTTAAATTTAATTTTTTATTATTCATTTATTTTATCATCATCTTTCACTTCATTTTTTTTGCAATAAATAAATTTCTCTTCTCAGATGACGAACGCTTAGTTGGCATGCCTGCCAAACGTCAAGCAGTAACAAATTCTGCTAATACATTTTATGCAACAAAACGATTAATCGGACGAAGATTTGATGATGCTGAAGTAAAAAAGGATATGTAGGTATCATATTGATATTTATATGATTTATTTATAATAGGGTTATATTTATGTTAATATATTCTTATAGGAAAAGTGTGACATATAAAATTGTGAAAGCATCCAATGGAGATGCATGGGTACAAGGTGCTGATGGAAAAATGTACTCTCCCAGTCAAATAGGAGCATTTGTACTTATGAAAATGAAGGAAACAGCTGCAGCTTATTTGAATACTCCAGTAAAGAATGCTGTTATTACTGTACCAGCATATTTCAATGATTCACAACGACAAGCAACAAAGGATGCTGGTCAGATAGCTGGATTGAATGTGCTTCGGGTAATAAATGAACCGACTGCAGCTGCACTTGCATATGGCATGGACAAACAGGAAGATAAAATGTAAGAAAATCATATTTAAATTGATTTATAATATGAAAAAAGTACTGTTATGTAAATATAATCCCTATTTCTTAAAGATACATGTATCTTAAACATATTGAAATATTTACTGAAAGCTATGCAATATATTTTATATATTTTGCAAAAAAAAAAAAAAAAAACATTAATTGCCATATTGTTCTTTTTTCCAGCATTGCTGTTTATGATTTAGGTGGAGGTACTTTTGATATCTCAATTTTAGAAATCCAGAAGGGTGTTTTTGAGGTAAAATCTACAAATGGAGATACATTCTTGGGAGGAGAGGATTTTGATAACACATTAGTTAATTATCTTGTATCTGAATTTAAAAAAGAGGTATACACGTATTTTACACAACTAAATATAATTAATTGAAATATTGAAATAAATTTGTATTGATATCAATTAACAATTTCATTAAATATTGCAGCAAGGCTTAGATGTGACTAAAGACGCAATGGCAATGCAAAGATTGAAAGAAGCTGCAGAAAAGGCTAAAATTGAGTTGTCAAGTTCCCTTCAAACGGATATAAATCTACCTTACCTTACTATGGATTCTAGTGGACCAAAGCACTTGAATCTTAAGCTATCCAGAAGTAAATTTGAAAGTCTAGTAAATGATCTGATTAAACGTACTATTCAACCATGTCAGAAAGCGCTTTCTGACGCCGAAGTAATGAAATCCGATATTGGGGAAGTTTTATTGGTCGGTGGCATGACTAGGGTTCCTAAAGTACAACAGACAGTTCAAGAAATATTTGGTAGACAACCATCAAAAGCTGTAAATCCAGATGAAGCTGTAGCTGTTGGTGCTGCAGTTCAAGGAGGTGTACTTGCAGGAGATGTGACAGATGTTCTACTTCTTGACGTTACGCCTTTGTCATTAGGTAAACTATTATACTTAAACTGTTCTATTGTTGTGTGTGTATAAAACTGTGATGTATTAGACTAATCTTCTCTCTGATGGTAAATGAAGACATTGATTTACTGAGTTTAATTATTTAACTTTATAAATAAAGGTATTATGTATTATTAATTAAGGCAAAAAAATCACTTTTTAAATCTTTCTGTGTAGGTATTGAAACACTTGGTGGTGTATTTACAAGATTAATCTCTCGTAACACAACTATACCTACGAAGAAGGGTCAAGTATTTTCTACAGCAGCAGATGGTCAAACTCAAGTCGAAATTAAAGTTCATCAAGGCGAGCGAGAAATGGCTAGTGATAACAAACTTCTGGGACAGTTTAGTCTTATTGGCATTCCACCTGCGCCAAGGGGTGTACCACAAATAGAAGTAACATTTGATATCGATGCGAATGGTATAGTGCATGTATCAGCCAGAGATAAAGGAACTGGCAAGGAGCAACAAAGTACGTAAATTTTTTATAATTTTATATATGTATTTTATATGTGCATATATATGTATGAAAAAACATAGTAACACAATGATGCTTATATTTTTCGTCTCTGAAATTTATTTAATTGAGTAAAACATGTGGACTATACACTGACTGATTCATTATTATTAATAATAAATTACATTTTCTATATAGGCATATTTTATTTTAACTCTAATTTTTTATTACAGTTGTTATTCAATCTAGTGGTGGCCTTAGCAAAGATGAAATTGAAAATATGGTTAAGAATGCTGAGCAATATGCAAAGGCGGATAGAATTAAGAAGGAAAGAGTTGAAGCTATTAATCAAGCAGAGGGAATTATACATGATACAGAATCGAAATTAGAAGAATTCAAAGCGCAACTACCACAAGAAGAGGTATAATATTATTAATAATTGTTTTTAGTATTCTATATGTGGATATTTTTACTTACTCTTTTTTTTTAATAGTGCGATAAGCTTAAAGAGTTAGTTGGCAAACTACGAGAGACTTTGGCTAAAAAAGATGATGTTGAGCCTGAAGAAATAAAGAAGCAAACGAACGAACTCCAACAAGCGAGCTTGAAACTATTTGAGATGGCATACAAAAAGGTACTTAGTCTATGTAAAAATTAATTTATAATAAACGCGATTACGGTACTATATACAGCTCAAGAACTATTACTTAAATATGTTGATTTTACAGATGGCAGCAGAAAGAGAAAGCCAAAATCAGTCACAACAGGAACCTGAAGGCGAGAAGAAGGAGGAGAAAAACTAATTATAATTAGGTAATTCATATTTTGTAAAAAAAGAACAGATTCCATTTTGCATACACACTTGTATAAGTATCTGTTTTTTTTTTTTTTTTTTTTTTTTTTTCCACAAGCTTACAAAAAAGCCATTTATTATACATAAGATCAATTTTGATGTCCTACATGATAATGAACAATAGACATATTAGAAATTTTAAAAACAAAGTATTATGCCTACGAAAGAATAAGAGCAATTTTATTTCTTACAGAGCTTGTATGTTTTAATATATAATAGTTATAATTGTAAAATGATTTGTACCAATAACAATATGGAAATAATTTGTTAAGTTACTATCTTGCTTTTGTGGAATGCTATATAACACATAAAATGAATGAATCTGAGATGAGAATAGAATTGAGAGAATGAGAGAATGTTTTATGCAAAACAAGTTTATCAAGTGTATACCTGTAAACAATACACAATACATAGGTTAATGTAGAGAATATTGTTGTATTATACGATGTAACCATCTTTTACCTGAATTTTTATTTAAATACCTTAAAAAACATCAAATTTTATGATTTTGTTTTGTTATTCAATAAATCTCTTAAATTTTAATGGGTAAAATTAATTATGCTATTAACTTTATTAAAGTTTTGGGGCAACAATTACTATAATCAGATAAATATTCCCATTCCTTATTTATATTTTCGATGGCATTTTAACCTTGCAAAGTGTGACAGAATACAGTATATTATATATTAATTATTACATAATTTATCGCATTTTGGGGGGCTGTGTGCGTGCGTGCACGTAATATACTCAGGTTAAACGAAATTAGTAGCGGATATTGGTTTCGATATGTAAAATAAGGATATAAATACATAGATCAAACATTCATCTATTCTAATTAAAACCGAAAATTGAAGAAAGAGGTATATATAGTTTGCTTATTTTTTTCATAATGTTTGAATATTTATGCATTAGGTGTGTTCCGATATAGATTTTACTGACAGTACTAAAAAATCATTCATAAGACGTGTGTCATTCACATACGTTCATTCAATATGACGTATTGCCATTTAAAACAACACAGCCATTGCCGTTTCACTGTCAGCTGATAATGGTTCTGTCCTTTATATTTGCAACTTTTTTCCATCTTCTTTTTCTTTCCATCGTGCATTTCACAATATTTAATCGTATATCTATTATATTCCAAAAACCGTGTAAAACGGAGATTTACAAAGATTTGATATCAGATTTGATAATTGTATTTGACGTTATATATATCTTTCGATCTTTAGAGGCACATATTGTTGCATAGAGTGCGAAAAGTGGTTAGGATAGGTTAGAACTCGTTAAACAACTCTTGTGCGCGATCTCATTTTTTCTCTACAATACAAATCGTATTAAAGTAGAGTATGTCGGATAGTTCTGACGACGAATTAAATTGTGGCGATAATCACGAGAAAACGCCGTGGACTTTGTATAAAGACCGTGATGAGTGGAGTGACGTGACTCCTTTACCTCAGGATGATGGTCCTCATCCTGTTGTAGCAATTGCATATTCCGAAAAGTGTAAGCATATATAATTCTAAGGATTATATCATTATTAAGCTAAATTATATTTTATACAGCACATATCGAACGATCTTTATCTTGTTTTTCGTAATATTATTACATAAAGTATTTATTACCTATAAAGAAATTTTGTGCCAATAAATTATAGCTTTATTTTTATATGTTTTCATTATTTATTAATGTTGATTTTTAGTTAAGGATGCCTATGATTATTTCCGTGCCATTCTAAAATCAAGTGAGAAATCAGAGCGTGCATTAGCGTTAACAGAAGCCTGTATATGGCTTAATCCAGCTAATTATACTGTATGGCAATATAGAAGAGAGATACTTAAAGCTCTGGCAAAGAACTTACAGGAGGAATTAAAGTATACAGATCGAATGATAAAATATAATTCTAAAAATTATCAAGTTTGGCATCACAGAAAAGTCATTGTTGAATGGCTGCAAGATCCTAATGAAGAATTAGCATTTATAGAAAGTGTTTTATGTAAGGATGCAAAAAATTATCATGCTTGGCAACATCGTCAATGGTGCATACAAACTTTCAAGTTAGTATATCTTTATAGTTATATACATATGGCATTATAATAAATATTCTTCCATTGCATGACACTGATATATATATATAATTATGGATACAGTTTATATGACAACGAATTGGAATATGTGGAGCAACTATTAAACGATGATGTTCGTAACAATTCTGCTTGGAATCAGCGTTACTTTGTCATAAGTAATACGACTAGATTTGAGCAAGAGGTGATAAATAGGGAAGTTAATTTTACACTGGAAAAAATAGAACTATCAAAAGGAAATGAAAGTGCTTGGAATTACTTAAGAGGGTAATTATACTTTTTATTTATATTAGAAGTTTAGTTAAAGAAGAAAAATAGTATTAAAATAATATTAATGAATATATATACTTATTTTTGTTTACAAATTATATTTTTAGAATACTGTTACGTGATAGCAAAGGCTTAGGTTACAATGAAAAAGTAAGACATAAATGTGAAGAAATGTATAAAGAAGGATGCCGCACAAATCATTTGTTGGCCTGCATAATTGATATTTGTCAAGAAAAATGTTCATCTGATGAAACCCCATCTTCTTTATTTCACATTAATTCTGCATATGAGGTAAGTAAAGTTTTGTGTGTATGTGTGTATAAAATTTCTTTTGATACATTTGGTACCTAAATTCATTGTCTTTCTTATTTCTTGTTCCTTATATATTGTTCTTACTCTTTTTACTTTATTGAATTACCATTTAAAGTTTTGTCTTGACAATCTCGATACTTTCATCTAATATATATTTAAATTACTTTTGATTAATGTCATTGCTTACACTTTTCAGTTTCTGTGTATTTATTTTATAGTATGATTATTATAATTATAGTATATATTAATATAATTATAGTATAATTGCAATAAAATAATACTTATGTTTTAGATATGTAAGGATTTGTCGAAAAAATATGATACAATAAGATGGCGATACTGGGATTATGTGGCTAGTCAGCTAGAGATAAAATTGAAAACAGAACTTTGAAATTAAAAACTAGAGCAATCCTACACTGTGAATTGTTCAAAGAATTTTAGACAATGTTTTTATATGTCAATCTATATGGTTGATACATCTTGGCCTCTTTTATCTACACAAGTTATTGCATAATAATAAAATTTCTCAGAGCAATTTGTACAATTGGTTTATATAAAACGAAAGCATCTTTCATGTTCTTGAAATAGAATTAGGATTTGTTAATTAACTTACCAAAATTATGTTAAATTTAATACACTATAAGATGTGTGTATTATACAGCTGTATAAGATGTATTATACCAATATTGTTAATTTAAATAAAATGACATATTACGTTTTATGTTAATCATTTTATATTTTATATTTCATTTTATATTTTTGTACAGCTGCAAATCTTTGATCATATGTTATTGATATCAGCTTGCAATTCCAGAATTTTTACATTATATTAATAAGCTAACTAAAAAATTGTTACATTAACATTATAAAATGAAAAGCGGTAAAATTAGAAGATTTGTTAATTGGATGGGCGATTAGATATTCTATTTATGGTTTTTTAATTATTCATACGTACGCACATACAAGCGTGCACGCATACACGCACGTTGTTTTGATTATGGCACAATATTTTCTTCTATAAAGGCGTATTTTTCTGGAATATTTCGATAGATTTGTTTTTCTTTAATTTCTGATATCATTAACATAGATATAATCGTATAATCCACTAATTGTTTAAAAATTTTTTAATTATAACTAAATAATACTAATAAGAAAGCAAACGACATATATATATATATTGGTTATCTATTTATTTATAAAATAGTTACATACTTTTAAAATATAGAATAATACAATAAATAATTGATTTAATTAATTATAATTAATATGTATATATAGTTGCGATAATAACTAGATTTCGAAACAATTAAAAGATGATGCAAGACATAAAATTTCTAAATAACGATACATAAAATTGTGTTTAATACATAATCTTTTTAAATTCTTGTTCTTCGATAATACGAATCGCTTGTCCAATGGCTATCTTTTCGGGGTCGAAACATTTGAAACGAAAAGTGATTTTCGTTGCGGAAAAATTATGACAATGACTGCAAACGTTTCACGTTTTATTTTTCGAAATCTGTGTGTAAGAAAAGGCCATATTAAACTGAATTATACGTGCATTTTACAAATGAAGACACGTGTTGACGATTGCAGTTCAATGAAATAATGATACAACATTGATTGTGTAGCCAAAGATAAAGAACGATCAATTAACAAAATGCAAATCATATGCAATTAAGGGGACTTTCAGTATTTAGTTTGGGTTGAAAGGACATAACGCCGTATCCTGCTATCCTAACATTTAACAATCAACATCCAAACGATTATTCCTTTATGCGCTTTTCCTTGAGTGGAAACATATCATCTTTGTTACCAGAACACATTTAATTATTGACTAAACAGCTTCCTTTTACTACGAAACGTTGCACATATCGTTGATCGTGATTTACGACTAACGTATCGCTACCAAAGAAGTTGTTTCCACCTAGGTATTGCCGTTAAAGCTATGAGATACGTAGTCTTTACCACAAGTATATACACATACTTGATTTACACTGAAAATATATGAATATTTTTTACCTGTTATCCTTTTTTTAAATCTGTTTAAAATCTTCCATATTTTTTAACATTACAATAAAATTTCTGTTCAACTTTGTTGTATTCAACGTACGATGCTTGAGAAACCACCTAACACATTTTTACAATGCATTAACATGACACATATACTTTGCCGTATAATTGTACAACAGTTGACTTCGGATAAACAGAGAAATATCTTCAGATAATCAACAGACATAACGCTGCAATTATTTCCATAACAATTAATAAACTGCCTAAAACAAGTCTAGGCATTTAGAGTCATCATATTTTGAAGTACCTACATTACAAATCAGTTACTTATTAAACTCAATATAAATGATCACATCTTAATATATATTATAGACAATTTTTTTATTGCTTTGATGTAACAATCTTGAAAAAGTTTTCTGTTTGTATTTTAAATACAGCACGAAAATCCAAAAACATATATATATATATGATTATGATTCAAATATTAATTTAATTAAAAACTTAATAACTTTAAATATGAAAAAGAGACATAGTTTTATTAAAAATTAAATAATTGAAAATTTGTTTTTATAATTTTATACGACTATGCAAATGTGTCTCTGCAACGCTCTGTTTAACAACACTTTATATATAATTATAACTCTTTGCACGTACTTTTCTTTCATGCTTTGCATAACACAAGCTATTCTTGAATGATTGGACCATCTGTCAGTTCTCTCTCTAGTACGTGTATATATAGCTCGATTTCATAAAATTTTTTATTATTTTCTATTTAATAATTCTTTTTTCAAATATAACACACACACACACACACATACACACAAACTCTCTCTCTCTCTCTTTCTCTCTCTTTTTTCTTTCTCTCTCGAATAACTCTCGTAAACAACAAATATTACTTCCCCGTTTTGGTACTTCTACCGTTTGCATTTTTACATCACTTTCACATATCAAATCATGTATTTTCTCTGTCCAGCAGCTATAATGTCTATGATAAATATCACCGAAAATACTCTCGGTCAACTATCTACAGAGAAGAGATAGATTTTGATAGATCCTTGAATTCTATTAGAGTATAGTGTCTCTACATTAAAAAGGTCAAGATAGTAGTACTCGCGGCTTTGTGAAGCCTTATAGCTGAATTAGCTACACGTGAATAGTATCCACGTAATAGAATCGATCAAAAAGATATGCTCTATTCTATCATTTTTTCCAATTATTTGTTTGTTGTAAATAGTGTGACAAATTTTAAGACCGATGCAACCAAAAGTTTATCAACTACATATAACAGCCGCATTAAATTATACAGAATTTTTGAATTGTGAAAAATAGCGAGAGATAACTTAATTTTACGCAAATGTTGATCTTGCATATGCACATTGAATAAGCTAATTTATTTATCTCGTTTTCTTCAAATTTTTATATATTGTATAGAGTGTCAGACATGCAACAAATATGCGAAGAAGTATTTCAATTTTTTAGCGATCAGAAACGTACTGAGATATCTGCGAGTTTCTTCAAATTTATTTTGTGTGTATGTGTGCATATATATTTGTGTGTGAACGCAATTTATTATATATATATATATATAATATAATAAATTATATTTTATATTTGCACACGATAGTATAGTGACACAAGAGCAGATAAATAGTCTAAGAAATATTCACTGACTTCTATCTAAAGAGAGATTGTATTTAGAACCGAGATAATAGATATTTTATATTTTAATAACTACGTGGAACATATAAATAAATTTTATTTCTAATTTAAAACATATTTGCCAATTATATACTTAGAATATGATAATTGGATTAGTTTTAGATAATCATATTTTGAATACTTCCTGAAAAATGAGGAAATATTATTCTATTATATTTTCAATACAAACAGTACTATATAATATCTCTGTTTCTGATCGCGTTATAAAGTAGTTTTATTGTCCAATAATATAAAACTATCAATATCTAAAAGAAACAGTACGAGATTATATAGCTCATAGTTCAGCATAGTAATTGCAAAGTTAAATAAAAGCTAACATACTATTTGAAATTATTTAGCACTGCATATTACTCTCTTTTGTTCGCATAACACATTAAAATCGAGGATTGATAACTTTTTTTACTGTATACACATATATATGTATAATATATTCTTATATTACAATAATAATTATCAAGTAGCTCGTTTTCTTATCGTTGACATAAAATAATTTGTATTGTGTAGCAAGATTTAAATTAAAATCAAACTTTTCTATAGTTTTTTGATAAATCATGATTGAACTTACGTTACTAAAATTTTACGATATTTCATCTAGATAACTCGATGTTTGCGAAAGAAGATAACATGCAGTTCGGCGTTCTAGCGTACAATAGAGATTAAACTATTTTAGAATGACAGTGACAAGAAGTAGCGAGGCTAGAGAGAAATGTATACAGAATTACATGTTTTCAGCAGAGGGAAAATATGCAAGCGTGATACATGTGCAGACATGATTAAGATAGGGTGGATTAAACACACAGTGGCGTTAATTATAAGGCATAATAAGAACTTACATCCGAAATAAGAAATACTACAACTTTGTCTTCCCTTATTACTTGCTATCTTGCACATGCTCTCTTTTTACATCTTGTGAATTTAATAATATTCCAGTTTTACCGTCAGTCTAGTTTTGCGTTAAAAAATAATAAGATTATTCTAATTATAAAACTAATTGCGGCGCATAAAAAAGCTCACAACATATTAAATCTAGCTTATTTCCGATTAACAATCGTGGGATAAGAGTACTTGCTTCTTTCCCTTCTCATGTCTAAAACTAATGTCCGATCGAGTTCGAAATTATCTATACGACACAGTTACCCCGTTTCTGTCTTTTATACACTTACTTATGTAACTTCAAAGACATGCGGTAGTGATCGAGTTGATATGAGACAACATTCGATGTTTATCTCAATTTACATGTAAGTCTTATGCTCTATGAATAGGCGCTGCTAAAAATCGAAGAAATCTTTACGCCTGTAGTTCCATCGTGTATGCGATCTATCCCTTTGTTTTTTCACTGACTTTATTTTTTCTTCGCATTCGTTTCTATATTACTCTCTCAACGCTTGACATATTGATGCATCGCGTGAGTTAGAGTTATGTCAGCTTTGTTGTTGAAAAGAAATTAGTCGCCGTACTGCATTACTCTCTAGATCGGAGGAATATTCAAATATCGGTTCGCGACTTGTTATCTCTCGAATAAATATATTTTACAAGAAACGCACTCGTAACGAAAGAATATATATACTTGTATATATATCTAAAATAAATAACTTACATTTTTCGTTTTCCAATCTAATATCAACAATTTTGATCAGATTCGCTAATCTCAAGATGCATCAGAGATTCTCGTTTCGTTTGCTTGTCCATTCCTCCTTATTTATAGTTAACCAGAAGTAGGCAGTGATAGAAAATGATTAAATATATTTCGCTCAAGTAAATCTTCTTCGCCCATCGCGGAAGCCTTGGTCCAGTCTCCACGAGTCGTTGGATAATTATAATAAAATGTACACTTCGCGTATATTCGGCAACAGATCACTCGAATGTCAGATCGATAGAGAGAGGCTTCCTGCTTTCAATCCATATATTTTTTTCACCTTTCATTTTCGGTCAATTTAATTAGCTTCTCTCTCTTTAGCAGCACACAGTCTTTACGATCTAGAACCTTACAACAATAATACGCTTACCTGTCACAAAAATAAATATTTTGATATCGCTTACCATCTACATGCTTACGCACTAGAAACAACAAATCCCGCTTGACATGTCCAGCTGTATGACGGGATTCATGATAAACTTTGTATATCTCATTCGTGAGTTGACATTCTCACATTTAACTTTGTTCTTTGTGTTGCAGTTCTATATGCACGCGAAACTCACACGCTGTTATTACAAATTGTACGAAAATTACGAGCATTTACATATTTATTGCAATTGTCTAAAATGTGACTGAATATATGCTTGTGTTTTATGTCGCTACAATATGTAAGTATATCTCGAAAACACAATTTTGAACTACTTTTAATTAATGGATCTATTGTTTAAGATATATTAAAAAATACGTATAAGTAACACAATATTAATACTGAAAACTTCTAATTCAGATATGAATATTAAAAGTATATATAATATAATACTGTATAATTCTATCATTTATATTTTTATGTGAATATGTGTGTGTGTGTGTGTGTGTGTGTGTTGTTAGCCTCTATATTCGTGAACAATGTATATAAATATCAATGAGAGATAGCAATCTCTGAATTGAAAATTTTCATAATGAAAATTAACATAAGAAAAATAAAATAGAGTGCGAGTAACGACATGCATATATCTTTAAAATACATTCTGAAACATTTTGCGTTTACGATTCACGATATAATGTAATATCCACTCGATACAAAGAGTCGCTTTTATCATTTATTCGCTAATTCCACCTTATACTGATTAATACTAAAGCTTTATGAAATTATTACACACCGCTTTGTCGACACTTGAGAGCTACTGGGGGAAGGCTCATTACATACATTCTTTTTGTAAAAGATATCGTGCTATTTGTATATATACGATTTCATCATTTTTTAAACAAGTTTCAAGCAAAATATCAAAGTTATTTTAAAATATCGTTACAACATGCTCGTTTTTTACTTCGATTCTTCAATCTGTTTCATTTATTTTCTTATATATTTGCGGATTCTGATATCTAATCGTACAAACATTCTATCTGTCAGACAACACGCCGATCAAATATTTGCTTAGTTTTCACTCCTATCACAAAACAATTATATTTGTTGCTCTTTGTTATATTCAAGTCGCAAAATTCAAGTTTTAATATTCCATTTATTTATGTTTGTTTTTCCCTATTTTTTCAATAACAACTCTTTTCTTGCATATCTAGAGATTTTACTGTGTACATTTTTGTTGAACTAGTATGCGCAAAGTGACGCAATGTCGTCTCTCGAAACAATCGATTCTGAGAAATTGCATATCGGTCGTTTTAAGACGACGGGACACACCTTGAGGAATCTTTTTCCTCTGGTCCAGGGAGTTAAGGTACAACATTGAGCGATTTATTTCTTAACTGAGTGATCCCTTCAGGTCCATGGTGTGTATCGCGGACGCTGTGAGTGTCAGAAGGCAGTGTCCAGAGCTGCCATGCTGGTCGAGATGTCCGGATCTGCTCGACAAGCCTCCAAGAACTCGGATAGCGTCACTACGCCGTCCCTATTGCCATCCATTTTCTAGAACAAGTAAAGTTCATTTATATTTCAAAGCTTTTCCTATATGACGTTTAATGTTTATTAAAAATTTACATGATAATAATTATTTTGTTGACAGATATTGTTAAAAATTTATAAGTAATATATCGTTTAATTAGAGAGATTAAAAAGAATTCTATTAATCACGGATTATTAATAGGTTCACGTATTTATATTAATAAAATGGTGTTATATGTAATTTATATATATATCGACCACATCTTTTTTTAACGATTACGTTATGCTTTAGTAAAATATCATAAAGACACATTTTATTTTTTATATAAAATTGCTTGAATGAATAATCTCTTAATAGCTATTGATATAACAAATCATAATGTATTTATAAAAATAATAAAAAAAATAATATTAAATTTGCATTGTGTTACGATATAACTATAAACCATTTAATACTCAATGAATGCCGCAACTATAATGAAGCGTTGTGTCAAAAAGTTGATATTATGTAACATGTTATAATGATATTATGTAAACTTTCTATAGAGGAAAGTACTAAAATCCGCTTCGTAAATCCCTCTTTGTTTTACGTCACGGTTGCAGATATATGGAATCTCATGGCAACTCTAACATGATTGACTGAACTATGAATGAATAGAATTATCATGAAGCTTAAACTCAGAAAAAAGCACCACGTTGACCTAGATTGGAAGACCACTACTGACCTAAGACGATATATTATGAAGAAAAAGGAAAAGCGCACGTAGACGTCTTCTCACACTTTCGCGTTTCTGCGATGGTATGTCGATGTATACGTATATATGCGTCACTTAAAGTAGAACTGATCAACCACGAACGGTCTGACTACTGGAAGTCTGTTTCTACTGCGTCGCGCTTCAACTTTCTCTCTCTCTCTCTCTCTCTCTCTCTATTGTATATATTATTTATTGTATAACATCGTTGTTTTTGTGGTATATATAACTAATTTATTAGCTTAATATTATTTTTTTTCCATTCCATTAATATTAATATAATCACATTAAAAAATTAAGATTTATTTAAAAAATTGTCATATTTTTTCTTTTACCATTAATATAACAGATTATAAGTAATTATACAAGTAAATATATAATTTGTTTGCGATATAGTAGGTTTCATATTTTGCGTACTCTCATTCAAATATATTCTTAGACAGAAACTCAGCCATTACCGGAAGTTAATTATCTGCGATTCATGGCAATCTATCAGATCGAGTTAATTTACAGAACAAACATGATCGAGAAAGTTGAGGCCGGCATTTCACGTCATGTTGTGTGCATGTATGAACATTTAGATTGCACGGTAGTAAATCGGTCATCGGCAGGTGAGAATCGCAAAATTATTACTGCTCTCGCATTGCGAAACACAAAAGTCAATGTACGCAGGGGAGGAGTCTGTTAATGTACATCGCGTTGAATGGAATAATTTGATATCACGACTTATTATTATGCTATGATGCATTATTGTTTGTAATTATGCTATAGTCAGATATAATTACCGTAAATATATAAGATTTTGGATGAAGTTGTGGAAGAAAACCGACATAATAATAAAATATTACGTTGTTTGTCGTTTTAATATAAAAATGATTTTAATTTAAAAAGCATGTCAAAATAAATTTGATTTTAATCTTGCATTTTGAAGAAAATACTCATTGTATTATGATGCTATGCAAGCTATTGCAAGTCCATTGGGCAATATTTTACGAACAATTCTTTTGATAATTTCTGATGAATCAATTCTATCAGCAATTTTTTAGTTTTTACCATTAAATATGTTTTAATATTTTCTGTGATAATATATTTTTGTAATATATTATATATACATAATATATATTTTGCATTTTGCAAATATATTTTATTATTTTTTATATTTAGTTCGCGCGTGACGTAACACGAAAATGATTCGATATTATCACTAAAAATTGGCAAGGCAGCCAATTTTCCTGAGATGAAAAGTGCTAACGAGCTAGGTGCGCAGTTTCCAGAAACAATGGGACGGATTTAATCGTGATCTAAAGCGAACGAAACTCGAATGAAGCTCGTTTTTTAATTAGTACTACGAATAACGCAGATATTCCACGACCGACGCTCGTTACCTCTTTCCTCGTGATTAATTAGCAACGATTTAATCGAAACAGAGATATTCATATAAAAAAGAAATGTTGCGAAAAATTGAGAATGGATTGCAGTTGAAAGAAAGAAGAAGAAAGAGAAAGAGTGTAAGAATACATGTACGTGTAAAAATAATATAAAATAGATAGAAATTGGTAAGATCTATAAATGAATAAGTTAATTGAGAAGTTTTGTAAGATTCTTATCACGACAATTCTTATCATGACAGTTTTTTTACGTTTATCAACTTTATTATATATTATAATTATACATTTATAATGGCAACAAATTAAAATATTTTAAATAAACAAAGGAGTGTATTAATGAATAGTTAATGCAGATTTTTCAAACAATTAAGTATAATTATGATAATAATTATATTTGAATATTAATTTTTACTAAATTTAAAAAAGTTATCTAAGAAGTATATTGATGGAATTCTACATATAAAGGGAGGGACTGTTCTTCCACTGCTTTTCTACAAACGTATTGAGAATCTTCATAAGCGTTCAATGCCAGTGTGCTACTAGAAGTTAGAAGTTTATAAAGTGTTCACCGGTCCATTTTTCATTCGTGGCTTGTATTCATAGCTTGAAGTTAGCTTTAATAGTGCTAAAAAGACCTCATAAAGTTTGAAGACCAAAAAAACAGACGTATGTTTTAATTATTGTGCAGGAAGTTTAATAATTACTTATAACTATTAAAGACTTTGCATAAAGAGATAACAAAAACTCTTAAATTATCATGTATTTCACACAATTAAAAGCCTGTGTAATGTATTTTTTTGTAATATTCTTTGAATTCTATAACCTTGTATATAAAAAACAGTATATGTGTATAAATTTATACTAAAGCTAAATCAATTCTTAAAGCAATTAAGAATATTATATTATATTATCAGATCATATATATCAATTTTAGCATTCTTATTAATTCATTATATGACGACAAGAGTGGCTCTTATATTATTCTTGATATAATTAAAAAAACCACCACATTACTAAACGTATAAATGCGAGAAGCTATTCAATTAATGCACACTTATATATTCTCATTTTATTTATTTTTCTGCGTTAGCTGCCTGATTGAAATAATGTTTCATTAGAGTGATAGAAATGTATAGTAAACAAAATCGAGACACAAAACAGAAAGGAAAGAAATTTAAAATAAATAAAAATTATAAGCACATTAAAGTAAAATCGATAGTACACAAAATTTTTATTATTTAACAAAACAAACGACTGAAAAAGCTAATAATGAGAGCGTTTGATAAAGTGAATTACCATAAACGATGGATTCATGAACACGATATATCTGCAATATGAGCACTTCATCAATCATTAGTAAAAACTTGAAATCGATAACGTGAGATACATGCCAAACATTTGGTCCATTCATTTATTCTCTCATTTATTTTTGAAGCACGTATTGTGAATCTCTCTTGTAATTTCGTCTACAAATCGCACTCGCTATAAGTTGAAAGTACCTCGTGCAAACATTGCATATATAATGACGAAACTTTTCTCATTTTATACATTAATTTTTTTTATTTGTACGCAACTTCTTCTATCATTATATTTTTTATCTTATTTCTATATCCTGATTTTATTTGCCACATTATACTTCTTTGTCGCGCAACCTTTTTTTTCGACGAAGTACGTAAGAGAATTTCGAAGTATTCGTAACATGAAACAAGAAGATAAAAAATCATTTGAAAAAGCTAATATTTTGTCTTGCGCCACATTCTTCAAATTTTTCCACAAGAGTCTCTGAATCAATTTATCGATGTATTCAAAGCCTAATATTCGCAAAAGGAAACTTTGAACATCTAAGCTGCACATCTAGGTTGCACGCGCGATATCTCGTTCCTTCGTCTATAAAACGAAATATCGCTACAGGGCTTTAAACTATCCGTATATAAATAACAATTTGCGAGAAATAGTGTATATATATATATATATATATATATATATATTTATATGCAATGTATATTAATGTATTTTCAACGAGAAATATTATTTGTTCCATATGTATTAATGCAGCTCGCATTTATACTTGCGCTTTTACATATAATCGATTATTGAATATGATTTAAAATGTCATCATCAATATTCTTTGCACGCGTGCCGCACCGGGAGGTAGCATGCTACGGATCATTCGCGTAGCACAGATGATATTGATATCACGACAATAAAGTTTAACCGCCAAGTAACATCTGCGCATAGAACTTTGAATAGTTTCTAGTTTCGATTTACGGTGAATCACAGAGTTGATTGCAAATTGACTAACGAACTATATCAGGTAGATTAAAGGACTTGACTATAGAATATCAGGAATAACATTTAATTGGATAGCAAGCAGCATTTAGTCCAGTAATTTTACTATTATCGAATCGTTTCCTGACTTCAATAACGACAAATGATACATTGATTTAACAGAGTTTTAATGAGATGATGTAATATCTCTCTTTTGTTTTTCTAATATCATAATTAAATAAAGTATAATAGATCTTTTCTTGTACAACTTTGAATTTTAAATAAAATTTAATGATCTCTGTTTATAATCATTAATTACACAGATTAAGTACAGTTTTTTTTATATCCAATCCCCTTTTTTACATCCAGTGTCCTGTTCTATCTCAAACAAAAACATTAATGGTTTTGTCATGAGAGTAATTAAACCTGAATGTTGTGTTTATTATATAATGTGTGGCAGCGCACAGAGGCTGCAAGTTAGATTAAGAAGCTAGCTAGTTCCTTGAGAAAATCCTGTGAGGGACCTTTGAGGAACTGAAACCACAGGCAATTAGAATTTAAACTATCCGTATATATACATATGAACGTAAGGTGCGCGTACATATACTGTGGTTCCCCGAGTTAGAGCTCCGCGTGTTGTGCTAATCCTATCTCTCTTATACTCTCGCGGTCGCCGCACACACGACCGCGAATGTGCATACGTGTATCGGTGTGTATGTTTCAAAAGCAGCAACCCTAAACAAGGTGTTTACCCTTTCTGGTCGCGTCGTTATTTATTCGTCTTTACCGTCGAATTTGCGTTTCCTTTCAACGTCAGCGAGAGCGTAGGAAGCACATCAACGCATCCAACTGTGGCTACACAGAATCGAAGATGAGGATCTAGAGTCAGACATGACAGTTTAACGTGCCCATCGGCAATAGATTACGAAACAAGCTTCCGACCTATTTCGTATCTTCCGATAGTATAATTGAATGTTCATTATGCAAAAGAGCATTTGTTAATTGCATACAATAAGCAAAGCAAGATTAGCAATTTACTTATGTTATCATTCTGTATCTTTGAAGCTTTATTTTCACGTCTAACACATTTCTGGATTTTTAAAAATTTTAATAGATAAAATAAGAGTTATATGTTCTTTGATTATCTATTTCAGTATTAATCTATTAGTTTAAACTGAATAATATTTATTGAATGTTATGAAACAGCTGTTTCTCAATAGAGGCATGTATCTGTTTTACGCGAATCGATTGTCAACACAATATCGTGTTCTAAAAACGTTAACTCTTTGAACCTCATTTGTCATAGATTTGACGAAGCGTATAGCTTGTATCAGGCAGATAGAAGATATGTCATCTGCGCAAATTGTCTCTGTAGAACAGGTTGCTCCTTTTTTCGCCTGTAGCGGTGGAGATAGGTGGAAAGAACGAGCGCACTGCGGGCATTGTCATCCGCAGCTAACAATGTGACAGCTTCTAAAAAGAAAGGCTCGTTTCTATCTTGCTGATACACTTTCTGCAGACGCTCGTTTTCTTTCGTTGAAGTGAACGATTTATCGACAGCCATCGCACGAGGCACAAAACACTCATTAATTTAAACGTTTTGTTTACTCGAAACTCCGAACAAATTCTTTTAATTCAATTACTTTTAATTCAAAATTAGGTCTTTTATTTAATTAATTTTATAGATTAATTACAAGTTAATTAGATCTTATTTTTAAGCCGAATTTTAATTCTGGAAAAAATAAGATTTTGCTAACTACTCATGATATATTACATACTGAGCGAAAAATATTTAAACACTTTTTTCCATACGGGAACGCGATTCGAAGAGATTTGTTTTTTTCTTACTTGAAACATACGATCCACTTTTTCGCGTACACCTTCGTGATCCAAGTTTGGATCAGAGAATTTTCCCATCAGCTCATACACGGCAGTCACAATGTCCGTCATCTCTTCTCTCGTAATGCAGCCGTCCCCGTTGATATCGTAAAGAGAAAATGTCCAACGAAGTTTTTCGTCTATTGAGCCACGGGACAGTATACTTAAGCCTGTAACAAAATCCTGAAACATAAAAATCACCATTGATCATAGCAGCGTAAACATTTGTCGTGGAACATTTTCCGCATTGCGTGAACATGCTTGTATTCTGTAAGATATGTTCGAGTTGCGTTATATTGCGTTATATTGCCCACTTCGTAAACGTGGCAAATGTACTTTGCTTATTTTTAAAGTTCTTTCGTTTCTCTATCGGTTTATTATTTTTTGTGCAAAAAAGTTTGGAACTGCATTTAATCGTGTGTTAATTGAGCAAATAACGGTGATAGCGGACGGTATGCCAAGCAGTAAACTTCAGTGTTCTTTGGCTAAATTATGGTGCAACGTCGAACTTAGAAAGATACTTAGTACAGATGTGAGCACATACCGCACGAGATTTGTGGTCGTGTGGGTTAATACATTTGTAACTAAGTTATGTGAGATCTGAAGATGTGATTGTTCCATGCGTTTATTATTAGGTATGTCATATACATCTCATACTCTTTGATTCTTAATTAGAAATTATTGGTAAATTGTCTATTGGACATTAGTAAGAGTTTATCAAAAAATTATTTTTATCTTTTTCTTTCATAACTATGTAGAAGTTTTAGAAATCAAATGAATAATTTATGCAAAAAAACCAACAATTTTTTTTCTATAGAACACAATAATACATTTCTGAGAAAATCGTAAAATATTATTATTAAAAAAAATTAAAGTTGCAGTTGAATATACTTATTTTTGAAATCGTATGTAAAACAAAATTAGATAAAAGCGCAAATTTGATTACCGAACACATTCTTGCATTTATTTTAACGTCAACGCAGTCATGCAAATCTTGTTTATGTAAAAAAAAGGGCATTGCAATAAAAAAAGACCAATGCTATTTCAGAGAAATAGGTCGCTCGCACAAAAGCAATTTAGACAGGGCGTTAAATTTAATCGTGCATGGTGATTAAGCAAATAATGACGACAGCGTGTAACGCGTTGCCTCGTAGGAGATAAACTATGCTATCAGTCAGCTAAGTTGTGACGCAGAAATCCGGCCACACATTAATATGTACGCATATAAGCGTGAAACCCTGGGCGAGAAGTTTGTGTATCGCGCGGGGGAAAGTAGACATATATTAAACGTTTAAATATATTCCTAAGTAATAAAATTGGAGATATGCGTAGTCATCATTTCTGGAATAACGATTACTATGAAAATTTGTCTAGAATTTCAAATACGACGATTATAAAATAAATTAGAGCTGCAGTATGATTTCACTATACTACATTCGTCATAAAATGAGAAATAAATTACCGTATTGTCTATGCAAATTTTAGAATAGTTTTTATAACATGCAGTAAGACATAATAACGAGTCTGACGTGTTTATGCTTTTGTCTGTGGCGTCCCATGATTAATTCGCACGTCGAATTTTGTAATTATCTGTCTGAAGCGGAGATAAACAGTAATAAAGGGAATGAATTGAGTAGAATATCTGTACCTCTTTATTTCACCATATTTAAACATTTTTCCTTAAATTTTAATTAATCTCACAATAATATTTTTATTTATATTATTTATATTATGCAAAATTATATTATTCCACTTATCATGGATTCCACTTATCATAGTATCTATTCTCTCAGAATTCTTCCAAATAGACGATTTATGGGAGAAGCCACTCTGCTAATTGCCTTTATTAGGATTTGATTCCAATAAAACACAACATAATTTCGATGGGATGATATATATTTGAGCAAATTGAGCGATATTAAAAATTCAATACTTATCTTCTAGTCATGAAAATATTGGATAATAATTTTATATAATCAACGTAAATTACGAAAAATAAATTGCATGTATAATATACGGTTCAGTAAAAACAAAAATTTTAAAGAAAGCTAAATGTAGTATGTATGTCTCTCTACTTTTCATCTTCTCATTAATCGATGTATTTTTAATACCCTCTACATCCCTCGTATTTACCACGATGTTATTATTTTATGATCGTTTAATATGTAATATACAGTTGGATAAGAATTTTTAATAGTATTTCATTTTATTTTCATCACATGAAAATATAATAAAATATGCAATTATTAGTAATGATATTTTGTTAACCGCAAAATTTCTTTTTGACATTTTCAAGACACATGCATGTGCATATCTTTTTCCGCACTTCAATTTCTTTCTCTTCAGTTCTCTACAATTTGCTTACTTAATAATCAATCAAATGCTCGGAAAAGATAAAACATTGTAAATCTCGAATTTCTCGGTACACATTTCAGACGTTTAATCACCCTTTTTATTATGGACAAGTTGTAAAATGATATGTATTGTCCTTGGTCGGTTAATGGTGTTTCTAAATTTAAAAGCGCATCCGCTAAAGCTGTTGACCCAGCAAATTGTATTAAGCGATCAGGAAGAATAAAATAAAGTCAGCGAGATGAGGGAACAAAATGGTGGTAGACACTAAATGACTAAAGGTAATGGAGTTTGGAGCTGGGATAAAATGTAAAAATAGGATAGAAAATATATAAAGATAAAGAGAGTGTGTAGAAACTATACATATATACATGGAGATTAAAAATAAAATAGAAAATATATAGAGATTATAAAATAGCGAAAAATACAATTTTTGAAGATTTTTATATAATATCGATACGTTCTGGTATATCGTAACATTATTAAATTAAGAATATAATGTATAAAAAAATATATCGAGCCTTAAAAAATAATCTGAATATGTTTTAATAAAATAATCCAAAAATTAAAATAATGCTAATATAAAATATATGTATCTCTTTTTAATCATGCATTAAGTATGACAAATCTTATTGATAATAGTATTATAATGTATTAATAATCTATTTAAAAATTTAAAAACTTTATTTTACAGATATTATAAAAAATTATAATATACTTTATAATAACATACAATATTCAAATTGAGATAAGAAATGTTTTAGATAAAATAATTTTATGAATTTCAATTTCTTCTTGTGAGATGCGGAATTGTAATGATGTTATAGTAACGTACGAAATTGTTTAAAGATATAAATGAAATATTTTCCACAAGAATTTTTATCTTTATCTTTTTTCATAAAACAGTTTGAAATTGAGCTATGAAATATGAGGTATCGTTCTCGAATGTAATGAAAGAATGACGCAGTTCAAGGGGAGTAGGAAATTGCCAAATGTTGTATAAATTCTTCTAAAAGGTCTAAATCCTTCGGTATAGATCATACTTGACGTCACTTAATCTTACTTACAAAATCCACAGTTTCACGACTTGTGTTGCTTTGCGCGTTTACACATTTATCGTATGACTTCTTTCATTTCTCAAGGAAAATTCTTGCATACTTAATCTTTATCTTCTCCTAAGCTTCTAATTTCATTCTTTACATTTTTTTTAGAGAAAAGTATATATATATACATATATATACATATTTATGTTTGATATATGTATATTATTTTTAATATTTATAATATTAATATAAATATATTATGGATCTATTTTAATTTAAATATTTTCTACATATTGTGATTGTAATAGGTTATTAAATATTTGTTACTCGATTATCGGAGATAATGTCATTTTTTTCTAATACAAATATGATACCCATTTTTTTACATAATATTATATTTATAATATTATATAAAAAAGTTATTAATTAAAAGAATATTTAGGTTGTATTATATATTATGTATATTATTTTTGTGTGTATATTTTTTTAATCACACACACACACACACACACACACTAATTTATACTACTTTAATCCATAAATTTGATAATAAGTCGGGTTATAATAATGTTACTACTTTGTATATCAAAAATAACTATTTAATAGCCTACGCTGCTATACAATATTATACTTTTATCAATTTGCATACACATTATTTTTTAATTTTTAAGTTCTTCTAATGCCATATGATATCAACTGCCATAAATATCACATATCAACTTTTGCGAGAGCGCGACAATAATATTGAGAACATGGCGATATGCATTGCAATATCGGCGTAGAAAATCAAAGTTTACGAATATATAGGCGCATTTATATTTGGTTGACTAGTCATAGTAAACCAGTAATAGTAAACAGTGAAACGTCCGAATAAATATCGATTGTTGATCCAGGTCATCGTGGTTATGTCGAGAGTGAGGAAATGGGAACAGAACTCTACTCAATTATTCGGGGATTACGCACAATGAACGAGCTCAACGTATTTAAAGATTGCAGCGGCCATTATTCAAATACAAGTTTATTTAACTCTTAAAGTGTATAACTTTGTTCCTCAGAATTTGCATCTTCAAGATTTTCAAGATTGTATTATACTGTTTGTCTTTGTAGAATCTATAATGCCATACAAAACTAATTTGACGAATTTTTACCTAATCTGCTCAAGATCAGCATATTTAATAAGATTAACTGTTAACAGAGTAACAAATTATAACAAAATTATTTTAATTACAAAATAATAATATTGTTTCGACTTTTACGCTTTGTACCTAACTATCTAAAAAGTTAATAAAATATCTGAAACAGAAAAAATTGTAAATATATGAATAATTATTATGAACAATAATTTGTTGCTCAAATATTTTAGTTAATAATGCATTTGTTGAAATTCATTATAATTTTTTATACATATTTTTATTGTTGGGTAATATATTACATCATAATATTTAGCATAAACGATTAAATGATTAAATTATTTGAATATACAACGTGTATGACTAATTTTTGCATTGACATAGATATTCATAAACGCCTTTAACATAGAAATTTGATATAATTAAAATAATTATGTGTGTGTGTGTGTGTATTATACAGTTTGTAACAGCACCGTTAAAATTTAGTCTTCATTGAGACAAGACTTTATTCTCTTAGAAACAAGATAATGAATCACTACTACAATCATGTTTCTACACAATTTTGAAATCGTCAAATTTTACTTCACGAGAATAAATTTCTAATAATGTTTAACTGAAAGCAACGAAGATTTACTTTTGATATTTATACACATCGAACATTAGCGTTGGCAATACGCTGAGAAAAATTAGGCCAAAAGAATAAATACTGTAAAAGCATTTGTTTAATAGAAACTCATTAAAAATTAGAAGTAAATTATTTTTTCAATTTTGTTTACAAATAAATATTCTTATTTCTAAAGCATGGCAAACTTGGCAATGTTTTTCTATGACAGGTATGTTTGACATAATGTATCTTTTGTTTATCATATGTTTAAATAAACCAATTTGTAAAATCATTTGTAGATTGCTTTTCGGTTTTCATTTATCGTAAGCTTCTCATTAGCGGATAATTAAAGTGATCGATGAATAAGAACTATATCATGTTTCACGTGCTTGTCATGTGATATGCTTTTGTTGAATAAAATATAGAGATTTTCTGTAACAGTTGTATTATTCTGTTCCATCAAAAATCAATTTGATTCAGTTTTTAAATAACAAACTACAAAAAATAATCTGCAAATATATTTCACATTCACACATTTTTCAATTCTGATATTAATGAATTTAAATGGAATTGTGTTTGACGGACAACCGAACAGTTTACACGAAAATGCTTTTTAACTGTTTGGCATAGATTCACGTGTAAAAATAGTATGCAAATGATTTCAATTGTAAAAGGATCACAATTATTTCGACCATCGTGCGATTTAATTAAATTTTTCGTTTCTGATTAATCATAGTTAATTTATTTAGTTAATTAATATTAAAGAAGAAAAGCTTGGTATCTATTTTTAAAAATCATGCAACATTTGGCTTTATGTGTACATATATTTTATATAAATGTATAATGTATAAATGTGTGTTTCACACGAGAACACTGAAATAATTAATTAACAAAAAAGCTTTCAATCTTTTCGCTTTAAATTATGTTCCCACTGTTGAGCATTTATTATGATATACGATGTCATTAGCAAACAAAATATATTTTAATAAAGCATTACTTTTGCATTATAATTAATGATGCTACAAATACTTCTTATTTTGTAAAATATGTAAATACATTCGTGAATTGCAATTAGTTTTTAAAATTCTATGAAAACTACCTGATTAAAACGCTGCTATATCCGCGGGGAATGTTGCAACGTCAGAAACTAGGGAGGCTAAGGGAAGCCCATCGCAGAATGAGTCGTATTAAAAAAGAGAGAGAAAAGAGAGAGAGAGGGGGGGGGGGGGAAAGCTTTGCGAGAAACGATATCATAGTTAATTAAAAGTTCCGGTGATACTCGTTCTGTCATTTGCTTCGCTTGAAGCATTTCGCCACATACATGCATACACACACTCTACACACAATGTACGTATTTTTTTATAATACAAATTTAACACAGCGCAACGCCTCTTTTTTACTACATTATATGCAACGTTGTAACTAAATAATTTTTGTCGTCGTTGCAGCTTATGATTTCGATTTCAACTCTTGCCATGTTGGTCGCGCAAACGATTGAAACATGTATCCTGGCAAAAACTAGAGAAGCCAGTTGTGTGACAGTTTGCTGCGAAAGCAAGAAATTTCATAGTGAGCAACTGTGCTCACTACTACATATGAAATATTCAAGCTTGTAGGAAACAGATGTATCTCTTTTTTCGCGTTGGTTCATAACAGTTGCTATTAGTTTACAATCGCGCGTTTATTATTTTATTGTTAGAAATATCACATTGCAGAATTCTGGAGAACGAGCACTTGTATTTAATTACTATTTAACGGATATTGATTTCAAAAGCAATTATGTAATAAACGTATAATAAGACACTGATATGAATATTAATAAGTGCAATAATATCGTTAAAATTATATTTAAAATTTGGAAAAATGCATTGACAATTTTAGTGGGACAGATTTGGAGAAGTGAGTTTTCACAATTTACAATAATACATAAAGATAAAAATGCTGCACATGCATTTCTCGACGATAATGCGATTAAATCTCATGGTCACCGGATTTTTCGTCGTCACCCAAAGGGAGTGATAAGAAGAGAAGAAAAATAAAGGGAAGCCGAAGAGAAACCTCGAAGATGGAGGAGTCCTGTTGGGCCACGCGTTGAGAGCGAGTGCACTCGAGTAAAGTATTATCTCGAAAAGAGGAATGGTAATCTTCGCGTCTCGCGCGCGTTCTTTCTTTCTCTTTCTTTCTTTGCAGATCTTAGAGCGAACGTGTAATGCGATTGAAGAAGAGATAGAAACCTTCTCGTATATCAGTAGTATTACAAATAAAACTTAGAGAATAGCAGAGAATGGCATGCATACATTATAACATATGGAAATAAGGGAACTGTCATTCTTTAATTAGAAAAATTTTGAGATTAGCAAACGCTCTGTGCTTGCCCTATAATTACTGAAAAGAAAAACATCAATAAAAAACGTTTTTCAAACTTTTTTAAAACTTATTTTGAAATTCTCTTATAAATATATTATATACATACATTTGCGATATCATAGAGCTTTTATAAGGATGTGAAATTTCTTATATGCTTGAGAGAATAGTGTTCTATTCTATTATAATTCTGTTGTCTACGTGAAAATTAATCCAAAATTAAAGCACGTGTGATAACAATTCATGTATAACTCTTAAATAATATTCGTCTTAACTTTTCATCGTGTGTATATAATCGAAAGTTTGTTACGTATCGCTCAATGGGGAGCGCCCACCGACAGAGATTCTAGTAGAATAATGTAATTAAAGCATATATATAGCTTAATTAAATTATATCGCAAGTTATATGTATGTATAATATATATCACAGGTTAACGTGAGAACTTTATTATATGCAAAAAAAAGTTTGCATTGTATCTAATAATTCTCCACGAAGCATGGATAATGTCAATTATACAAAGCATAATTTCACTTCAGTGAACTTGAAGACAATTACATCTGATAATTATCTCGCTATGGAGATTTCTGCGTCTTCCCCTCCTATCTTATTATTCTTCAGAACCTGGATAACTTCGACAAATTGGTATCGTGTTTATCCGCAAATTGACTTTGACACTTGAATCGAGTAGTGGCGAATGATTGAAGCGTCACTCAGTAAACTTAATTAAATGCATGATGTTGCATGTTTATGTTACATTTAATTAGCTTAGTCTCCAATGCATATGTTTGCTTAGAATACGCGCGTTAGACTTTTAACTGTATGTGAATATTAATAACGATAATAATCACGCTAATGGAGAATTTTATATTTTATTAAAAAGATATTAAGAAAGGGTATTGAATAATGCAGATAAATTTTGCATGAAATTTATGTTCTATACGTAACCAGGTTGGTCGAACCAGTGACACACTACGCTACTTGGTCGATCCAGTGACGCGACCAGGTTGGTCGAGCCAGTGATGCGCTACACTACTTGGTCGAGCACGGCGCGGCGTCTCATTTATTAAAAATATATAAAAAATAGAATCTATCGATTCTCCACAAAATAAAAAATATGTACACTTTCAGAATGATGTGGAGAATGAAATAGTATTATTTCAAAAATTTTAAAAAGTGTACTTTTTGATGAAAAAATTTATTAAACACTTCAATTATTTATAACAATTGGAATTAACAATTTATCGTAACTTAAACTATTTTTATAAAAAAGGTTGTCTCCTTAGCTTTAAAATGTATTTTCGAAAATATCTCTACAACAAATATAACTAGAGATATTAATTTTTAAAGTTGACAACTCCTTCATTTTTCATGAAAATTTTATTGTTTACAACTTCTGCAAAAAAATATTTCGGACAAATAAAAAAATACGTATCTCCTTATATTATATATATTTTACGTGAAAAAAGTTTCGATCGATTTAAAAAATACGAGGTCCTTTCTTGTCCAATTTGACGTGGAATTACTCATATGTATGTATGTATATTTTATTTAAACCCCAAAAGTATATAAAATATTAATTGGAATATTTTACGCTTTCTATTCTATTCTGGCAATTTAAACTTGGCAGTATTCAATAATAGAGTTAGGCGTTAATTTTATTGTTAATTTCCAGTCGCTTTATTTAATTACATGTTTAATGCGTTAATTAGTGTTGATCGTGTAAACGAAAAAGCAACTAAGCAATTACTGCGTAATTTAGCTGCTTTATATATGCAGTTAATATTACAATTTTAAGTGCAAAATAAAATATATATATTAGGCAAGATATTTTTCTTTACTCTTTCTCATATATTAAAAATTATAATCTATACACATATTAAAGAAATATTAATAATAAAAAAATATTGTTTTATAAGTAATTTTTATATAAGTGACTTTTATATAAGTGATATTAAACATACGAAAAACAAAAAATTTTGGGTTGGAGTGCGAACATTTTGTGTAATTAATATACTGAAATCATATTTTTTAACCACGCAAATCTTGAAAAGAGTTAACGTCTGTGAAATTGCAAATTACATTATTTTACTATTTTCATAGTGTGCATTTTACGAAATGTATATTGTGATATATTATCTTGCTTCGTATACTTATGCAATATTAATCTGCATTAGATTGACCTAAAGAGTTAAATATAGAGGGTAAAATTGATAGTGATTTTATGCATGCCAACAACTTTCAAAGTAATATGCTAAACACAAACGATCTCAAAAGATAAAAAAAAGGCAAATTATACAGAAAAGAAGATTAAACATCACTTTGCGTTTCAAAACTATAAGACATATAAGATCATATAAAAGCCATTATGTACGGTACAATGCCATACAAAAATCTCACTAAATTTAGTCGGAAAATTATTAAATGTTATATATACAATGGATTTTATATATAAACTTACCTCAAAGCTAAGAAGCCCACTGTGATCCTGGTCCAAAGTATTAAAAACGTAATGCGCATACTGGCTTGTATTGGCTACACAAAAAAGAAGCAAATGTATATTTTCATTATTTCTTTATATATGCTCACATATTTTATTATACTTTATGTTTAACTTTATGTTTATTTTTCTATATTTTTATTAATATTGCGATTATATAAAAATAATACAATTATATTAAATATCATCACATATATATGTATCATTATATGTATGTGTTAATCATACGAAAATTGGTACAATATTTAAAAAGTTTTTACTGATACAATAATTATGTCCAGATTATTTAAATAAGATTTAAATAAGATTTTACACAAAAGTATGTATATCGATTATTATCAGTATTAATTAAAGTTTCTTTATAACAGAAGTTATAAATTATATTATCGATATGTAAGGTCATATGCAAATTAAAAATTGGAGTGATTTAAATAGGATTTGATATAGAAAAGGAAATATTTCATGAAAAGAAATTCTCACTAGAAATATCAAGAATACTTAATGAGCAGTATTTGAACTTTTCCATTCGACTTTGCTATTCGACTTCGAACCAAAATATATGTTGGCATTAACTTCGTTGAAAAGCAGAAGTATATCTCTCTCGTCATAAAAACACTTCAATTTTCTAACAGATACACACGCAATGAATTTAAACGAAAACCTAACAAAGATCGTCGAATCTGTTGTGGATGGCTCGTAAACTGGATACTCATCGGTGTGTGTTAATAACTTCCAGTCGAGATAACGCGAATGCTTCAAATCTAAAGCAAAGATTTATACAGACCAGAAATTATCACGCCATATATAATCATGTTGCGCCGGTTGCACCTTTCGCTGTTCCCCGGTAAGATTTATCATGTAAAGATTTTACGAAAGAATTGGACAAGATATACTACTTTTTAACGCAAAAATATCTTGCCGTTACTACGCTATGTGTAACATATATCCAGCAGTTTTCGAGAAATGATCTCGTTGCGGATTTATAAAACCTATATTTGTTGTTTTATATAACTATTGTCACATATACAATAAGAAGACAAATTACAATTGCCTTTTATTCATTAAGAAGAGATTTTTTGTTATAATTAACAATTGTCACGATAAAGAAATATAAAGTGGCATTGGCAATATGTATTATTAGTGGACAATAATCACTAAAAGAGCTATCTCACGATAGAAATACACTTTCGAATAGCACAATGGGAAATTCCCGTTTTTTGTTTGAGAACTTGAATCTAAACTTATCGAAAGGATTCACTTGAAAATTTGTAGCATTCCTATCATACTTCCGACATACTCTGTACTACGTCGAGAGTTTATCGCGAAAGACTGGGATATAAAGTGTATTAACTCGTCAAAGTTCGGTAGCATTGTGAACTGCATCTTCGTGGAAAACGTGTTTAATTGAAACAATGCGGAATTCGAAAATTAGTTTTCTTCACTTGGAAATGTCCAACTAGTAAAGTATTTTAAAAATAAATACCGATATGTGCGTATATCTATACTTTAAGATGTGTATAAAAGACAAACACTGCGACAATGAATTAGAAATATATATATATCTCACGTAACATATTTCTATTGTATAATGTATGTGTTTAATTCTTTTTTAAATTTATCTAAATTATATAAATGTGACTTTGCATATATTCCTCTATAATTCAGAAACTGAGTAAGATTTCCCGTTGCATTGCTAAGTCACAGTGGTAATCCGCGCACACAATCATGTTCTATCACATTGTCCTCGGAGAATTGCGAAGTTACAATCTCTAGGTGAAGGGTCACATATCTCACACCTAGAGTCATATATATGTACAAATTCTGCATATGTATCGTATGAAGGTATATACATATATACTATGCGGTTGAGCGCAAAATATAGAGCTATCTTTATAGTCGATATATACAAGACACTTTAAATATTCTCCAGATGTCTTATCGAGAAAATATTTCGCACATAAAAGCAAAATATGAGATACCAAATATGTATATGACAAGGCTATAATACTTTTAAAATTATAAACAATTATATCTTTTGTTGCAACTGATGTAATATTGTTCATAATTGATTGTACACAAACATTAATAAATAATATACAAATAAAGTTTTAATTCTTGCTTATCCGAGATATGGAATTTCCGAAATAGAGACACCAAATTTTATATATCAAATCAATTTTTAATATCGCGAACATTTCTTCATACATATATAAATGTCTGCATTCATATTTCAGAGAGGGTGCGTATGTACATAGTTACGCGAATCTGAAGTAGATAAGAGATGTTCTCTTTCCCATCTTGTGAGAGAACGGAAACAGACGAATTGCTCTGCCTCTGTATGAACTAACGAATACAAATCGTGGATTGTTATCTTGGGGAAATGAGATTTATCGCGATGTCATATTTTACATATTCGACTTTTGATTTTCGGGACAGATCTCTGTAATGTCCCTTTATTGTGCCGACTCTGTATTCGATATCAGAGGTATAAATTTCACGTGCTGAATTGCATATGCAGGTTTAGACTACCCTCTTGGGTTTGGTTGGCCGGAGGAATTTTAGATGAGTATAAACACGTATATTCCTGGTAAAAGACACGATTGTTAAGAAAGGTTCTATAGAACATTTATTGACAATTTTTGTGTCTTTTAAATGATTTCTTTTTAATCATATGCATATAAATGAACATTAAATATACAAATGACAAAGATATTTCTATAAAATTTTTATCATTTTTGAGACGAAAGTTTATCGTTAAAAGCATTAAAATTTTTAAGATCTACGATTTTAAAGTATGTACAAGTTAATAAAATATATGTAACATATATTAAATATATTAAACATATATTAAAACATGTTTCCATATTTTAATCTGGCTTTTAGGAGTTTCAGTTTATATTTATTTTGGAGGACAATTTTATCATGATTTGGTTGAGAGATATTTTTGAACTCCTGGTTAGTTTACATTGTCTTGCTTACTTTAGGTCCATGATCTATTGCTTGTTTATTCAACACTATTTTGATCTCACCACGAAATAACAAACTTTCATATTATTTGATAAGTTCAAACAAATATTACCTCTAAATATTACTTCGTTTTGTTATACATTATCTTATTTCAGAGATTTACGATTAGCATTAACAAAATTTAATATAAAATTAAAAAAAATTGCCGTTTTTATATAATAATAAGAATAAAATGCTACAAAAATAGATGTGTAATTCTTACATGTATAATTAGCTGTAGTAAAATATATTTTATTAATTTTACAAATAATTTTGTTCTTTTAAATTTTTTTTTATATTACCAAAAAATATATATACTATCTTTAAATATTACACACAACTTAAAAAAATACTTATATATACTTATAGTAATATTTATAGTAATATGTTAAAATATCTGTAATTTTATATTAATGTATGTATAATTTTAAAATAAATATGCATTATAATCTCTATAATGGGATGGCTCTGATATTGGAACATTCGTTCATTGTAAATCTTGTATGCAATAAAATACAGAATTACTTTGACTTTTCTAATTCTAAACAAAAAAAGAACACGATTTGTAAAATCTCCGTAGACAAATTGTCTAAAATAGTACGCTCACACACACACACACACACACACACACACACACACACACATTCATACCCAATGCGAATGAAGCTCTAATTAAAACTTCTAATTTAATTGCCATATGTGTGCTGTTTTGTATTGTCCTTGCTTACCAACCGTTCGATTTGTACTTAATTAATACAATGCGCAGTAAATAAATCTCTATAAACGCTTTTTCAATTAAGATTGAATATCTTGTTTCTCTTTTGCAAAGCAAAGATCGCGGTAAACACAAAGAATGCATAATTAGTTGTCTATTTTCTATATTAATTTATTATTTTTCTATATTAATTATTCTTTTTATAATTTTTTATTTAATCTTAATAATATACATATATTTTCACAGCCTATTTACATAAATATTCTTTTTTCTACAAAATATTCAGTATTAAGGAGAAGCTTTAAGTTCTCATTCAATACATTTTCAATATTTCGTACATTCTCTTGGGGTTGCTTTGACTGAATAATGCTGTATTTATTTCTCTGTCGGCAAAAAGAGAGACGATACACACGCTTTTCAGAAAAAAGGAACATAAATTGCTGTAAATCGTAAAATAGTAGACGTTGAAGATAGACATATATCTGGGCCATTGTTTATTCGGTGCAGTAAATTTTTTTTCAAGAATTTTGGGTTTGATTGCTCGTAAATCTGCGATTGATCTACCATTTACATCGAGCAACAAACAAATCATGATATCGACAAGGTATTGTGGCTGCGAGTATGAAACCCAGCGA
Organism: Lasius fuliginosus; assembly: GCA_949152495.1. NCBI lineage: Eukaryota > Metazoa > Arthropoda > Insecta > Hymenoptera > Formicidae > Lasius > Lasius fuliginosus. Next base: position 13,274,247 of record OX424444.1, read on the forward strand.
GAAGTTTGTTGATGACAGGAAGCCTTAAATGCTTCATCGATTCTTTGACTTTGTGAATACAATAGATCACCTGCTTCACTTTTTTAAATCGTGGCGCATTATTAACGCAAATGTTTGGCTATGCTATAAAAAATCTATAATACGAAAATGCGATAAATCTTGAACGTAGATCTTTTCGCTTTATTCGTTATAATTCTGTAAATTTTATAAAATCTTAGTTTATGTTATTGAATTATTTTTTTATCATGTATTCCTTAAAAATTGTTTAATTTTTTAATTAATAGAAATTAAAGGATAAAAATCTAAATTGTCATGTAATAATAAATTGTTTTAATTAAATAAGATGCAAACAAACAATTTTCTAATTTTGTGAAAGAATCTGTGATAAATATTCAGTGATGCACTACTTGACATCCCTATAAATCGTAATGAAGTTAATTGATTTTAGTTAAAACGTGGTGCGAAGAACGTAATTTTCGAGAACGTGAATTTCGAGTTAATGCGGAACACGCGCGTATAGTCATGGATAACCATATCTCTCACGTGAATGGATAAAAGCGAACGCGTTTGAAACGCAGTACCATTTTGATCTGGGGAGTTCGTTACCATGGCTACTGCAACCGCATTCAGCGAAGGGCTGTAGTTATCCTGGTTGTTGGATTATTCTCTTTCCTTCTTCATGTGATACTCTTCGACGCATCCCGATGCTGTCGTTGCAACGAGGAAATTTAAATGCAAATAAATGCGCGGCGAATAAATAAACCGGACGATATATCCGCCATCGTTCTTTTTGCAAAATAAACATTTCTTTGGTTTTTACGGAATTCTTTCGCATCGTACGTTAAAAACGATCATTGTGTTTATAAAAGAATGTGTATTTAAAAAAAAGAGAACAATTCAGAATGTGCTACTAATTAAAAATTCCATTGTTGAAATATATATATATATATGCAGCAAGCATAATTATAAGATACTCTTTTTTGCAGTTTTATTTTATATTAATTATAATAAAATAATAATAAGTTAATTTTCGGGCAATTTATTATTTTAGAAATTTAATTTTTTTATTTAAAGTAATCAAAAATTACAGGAGCTTTCTATTTAAATATTTAACTACATCGTAAAATATTTTACTATTTCGCTATATAATATATTCACACTTTTTTTGGGAAAAAATAATTCTAATCCGAGACGTATCATACTCGCATACCGTATAAGATCTAAAAATAATAAATTTGTTATTTTCTTTCGTGGTTTTAAGTGGTAAAACATATGCAATATAATTCCTTTTAATAATATTTTTTATTATTATTATTTGAAAATAGAAGAATAAGAAATTATGTTTTTAATGATTTTATCTTTATATTTAATGGTTTAATAGTTTAATATTTTTTATCGCCATTTTTCGTAATATGTCACTTAACATGACAGGAATATTACTATATCTAAAATTTGATCTCACCTCCTTGGGGAAAAAACTTCGAATAGATGCACTTGAAAGTATCCTCTCTGACGACTCCCGTAGGGCATTCAGCCTTGAAGCCGCGATATATTCTCTTCAGCTCGGCCTCCGTGAATCTGGTCGCTCGACAAAGGCTTGCCAAAGAGTCTGGCCTGTATCTCGGTGTTTGCTCTTCCTCATATTCTGAATCTGCAATATAAAAACAGAATGTATTTGCGTTAATCGCGGAAATGAAATCGACAAATTTCTTTCGTGTATCACAAATCCGTCGGATTAAAATACAAGATTAAAGAATTTTTCCGAAAGCTTAAGACGGAAAGAGCCATATTTTACGAGATCGTATAAGATGAATACGAGTAGCGCAACTATTGACGTGATATCTATAAAATAAATGAAAAATATTTGCTGCCAAATTATAATACAAAGAATCTACACTACTTTACAAAACACATATAAATATATAAATACAACTTCTGAATAATGTGTGTGTATTATATTAATCTTGTAACATATTTAAAAAAAAAGAGAAAAAATTAAACTCTTTCTAACTATAACTATTTCGTTATCTAAGACAAATTTGATGTAGTAGAATTTTATTCATTGGCCACAATAATGATAATTGTGCATACATTTTTTATATTTTGTACTTATTGTTAAAAGTGATGTATGGAAGTAACAAAACACGTATTATTCTGCCAACTTGGAATACATTGGCATTTATGAAGTTTCGTTTGTTCATGAAGTGTATGTACGTGAGTGGCAGTGTTACATTACTTGCATCTTATTTCCCACGGGATGTTCTTTTTCATTCTAGGAAGAATTCGTCGAACTTTCAAGAAAGCTGAACGTGGAACTTTCAGTGGAATAAAGCACAGCGTTTATGAAGCCGCTGGAAAAGACATTGAAACACAAGCAACCACGATAGTGCTCGACACAAGATTTTGTAAAAATTGCTCTTCCTTATAGCTTGAAAGCCATTCGTTCTATATCACGTGGCTCATACAATATTTATTAGATTTTATTCGACGTCGCAACGTTGTGAGATCAAAGATGAGGTGAATCTTCAAATCGATTGTGGAAACTTGACAATCGAAATACGGTATATGACAGATTTGCAAGATGTATTCCTCAAACATTGCTGTCGTTGAAAAGTTTTGCGTTTAAACACAATTTTTAAAATATTAATATTAGAACATAGAGTTTTCCTTTTAATTTTTATATATTTTTCTAATTTTTTACTATAAAGAAGGGAATTCTAAAGAAAAATTTAGATTAAATTTAATCATTTAGATATGTGTGTAAGAGGGCGAAAAATGTATGAATTCTTTGATAAACGAGAACAGCGAGTACGTGCGCAGGATACATGTATACATTTTTCCTAAAAAGATTTAAATTTCAGCATCACAATGAAAAGATTTTATATTTTACAAGGATGTTACTCGTATATATCCAGAATAATATATGAGCCTCTTATTTTTTAAAAGAAATGTAAGTTCACAGTTTTGCGATTATAATTTCTGTCATTGGAAAAATTAATGGTGTAACAATTTCTACAAAATTATTGTTGGACTTTATGTTGTCTTTAAACTAAACAATTCAGATACTTGAATGACTATTAATTTTGTTCCTCTGTACATTAGTTTTTAAAGAGGAAATATTAACAGAAATCTAAAAAAATGGATAAAATATATTATGATATTTTGATTATTTTCTATAAACAAATAATTGTCAAAACATGCATATAAATAAAATTTAGAAAATAAAGAGAATAAATATAATATTCTTCATAATATTATTGTTAGAAGAAACATTGTTAAAGTTATATATACGGAAAAAACATTTTATATTGTTTTTTTAGCCGTGAACGATTTTTCGTTATTTCTTCTGACATAAGCGATCTCAATGAAGCGATTTTGCAAGAAATCCCTTTCACATCGTGAAACACCGTCGCGCACAGGAGTGTGCAATGGAAATCGGGATCCGTGCATACGATACGCTACTCACATGTAGTATGGAAGATTTGGAAATTCAGGGCGGAAATTCGAGACACTTTTGCACTGCTGCTACATATATATATGGAGCTTACGTTATGTTTTTCACAGGAAAGGTTGCGGATGTTGGAAGGCGAGAGAGCAATCCAGTGTTGGAATTTAAATCGAATCGTCTTATTCCACTGCACTGAATTCTTGCAGATTCAATCTGCAGACAAATGTGATACAGGAAGTAAAAGATAATAACGAGACACGGCGAGAAAACTCACAGCATCAAAGGATTTCTTGCGCGATGAATGATAGCAAATACTCGGAGAGAGAACATATGACGTATAGTTTTCAGAATTATTTAGCCTGCACTCGAATATAAAGTATGCTTGCATTATTGTAGAGAATTTTGCAAATTTCCATTGAATCATTGTCAATGTCTTCAAGAGAAAGCAAGTGTCTTATCAATTGGAAAGTTTATAGACTCAATTATAATAATTTACACTGTTACTGCTTATCTCGCCTCGCCTCGCCATAATTATTAACCATGATAAAGATCATATAACGTATAGCATAAAATTATAACAATAGTATATATATAAAAGAAATTTAATTATCTCTTAAAGAGAGGTTTCTCTATCTATTACAATTAACAATATCGTTCCATAAAATTTAATATATTACATCCGCTCTGTCTCCTCTAAATATCAGCGTACCGATGATATAAGAACGAAAAACCTCCAAATTTAATCTAAATGATTGCAAGGTTGCTTCCGTACTTCTCTATTTGTTCTTTCGTGTCATATACTTCCTAAACGAAGGATCGGTTTGACCAAGCGTGAATAGGGTCAACGGTGAGGCAACATCCCTTCAACCCTAAGTTTCATTCCGGATGATATAGGAGAGACGAAAACAGAATCGCGGAGGGTTGATACTGCCTTCCCTTTCGAAATATTGGATCTGTGCAAGAGATGAAAGGCATTCCTCACGGAATGCATCAGTTGCCGTCGGACAAGCAACATGTACTCGCTCTCTGTTTCCTAATGAAAGGCCGGACTATTGGAGTTTCCGTCGATGCGTTCATCGACATCAGTAATCCCACAGGAATCTATTATACGCTTGCAAATTGGATGAGAATATTTGTCTTAAATAATTTCAGATATCGACAAACACTTTTATAAATCGTAATGATTTATCAATCAACAACATTGCTGGACGTTTTAAAGATGGATTGTAACATAAAAGGCAAATTAGAAGAGAATCTTTTCTTTATGTATATTCTTTGTAATCAGTGATAAAATATTGCGAAAAATTTAATGGGACATTTAGTGGGTTCTTCTGCTTTATTTTTAAATATTAAAATTTATAAAAAATGAATTTTATCGTAGATTATTCCAATATTCGGGCGTTTCAGGAAGAACGAGATAGGATTTTGCATAATCAGATTAATTTATGCAACGTGCCGCATAAAATCTTATTTTTTTAGACTATTTAACTAGTCGTGTCGAGAAGAAAATGTGATTACGTTAAATAAAAATTCTATTGAATTTTTATACGCTTTTATAATCCATGTATACTTGTAATAAATGACATAAATTTGATAATGGGGAAGTTTGTTATTCTAAATGTTATAGTTGTTTTTGAATCAAATAAATTATTAATTTATTTATTATAGTGATCAATTTTATTTGGCACTATTATTTAATTTATACATATACATATACATATAAATATATATATATATATTAAATAAAATAGTATATATATATATATAAATTAAATAATTAATTAAATATTGACAAAATAATATTATACATGTATGAAGATAGATATGTACGAAAACTTTATATACATATATATTTTTTTCTCATGATTTTAATCATTATTTTTTGTTTAATAATTTTCACATATCATTATAATTTATTATTGTCGGCATACATATTTTTCAAAACAAATTAACCGATTTTAAATGTAAGAGGGAGAGAGAACAGCTTCTCTCATGATTAATTAACACTGCATAATTAACATTGCATATATGCTAAAACTTTTCTCCAAGCAATGAATTCACAATGCTAATCAAGGAACAACGTACGTTGCCGTAGCCATTTAACAAATTTTTATCGTACATTCTTATCGTTCTGCTGTTCACTGCAAAATATGTTACTTTATTTTATTCAAATGCAATAACGATTAAACAAAATCTGTGTTCAACGTAACATGGTATGTACTTACTTTTGTTACAAGAATATATAATGCAAGAATATATAATCTTTATATAAAAAAAGAAAAAATATATATGGGCAATTCCATGTTAAATCGGACAAGAAAAACCTCGTATTTTTTAAATCAATCGAAATTTTTTTCACGTAAAATATACATAAAATAAGGAGATACGTATTTTTTTATTTGTCCGAAATATTTTTTTGCAGAAGTTATAAACAATAAAATTTTCGTGAAAAATGAAGAAGTTGTCAATTTTAAAAATTAATATCTCTGGTTATATTTGTCGTAGAGAAATTTTCAAAAATGCATTTTAAAGCTAAGGAGACAACCTTTTTTATAAAAATAGTTTAAGTTACAAGAAATTGCTAATTACAATTATTATTAATAATCGAAATGTTTAATAATTTTTTTCACCAAAAAGTACACTTTTGAAAATTTTTGAAATAATACTATTTCATTCTCCGTTTCATTCTCAAAGTGTATATATTTTTTATTTTATGCAGAATCGATAGATTCTATTTTTTATATATTTTTAATGAATGAGACGCTGCGACATGCTCGCGTCCCTGGCTCGACCAAGTAGTATGCTACGCGCTATGGCGCGCTTATCTCTTCGGAAATTTTTTGTAGGAAGAATATGCAATATGAATGATATAATTTATAATGTTAATTATATTCAACATAATTTATAATGTTGAATGTAATCAACATTATAAATTATGTCATTCATACTGTACATTCTTCCTACAAAAAATTTCCGAAGAAATCGGCGCGCCATAGCACGTAGCATACTACTTGGTCGAGCCAGTGACGCGAGCATGGCGCAGCGTCTCATTCATTAAAAATATATAAAAAATAGAATCTATCGATTCTCCATAAAATAAAAAATATGTACACTTTCAAAAGGTAATGGAGAATAAAATAGCATTATTGCAAAAATTTTAAGAAGTGTACTTTTTGGTGAAAAAAATTATTAAACAATTCAATTATTTATAACAATTGTAATTAGCAATTTATCATAACTTAAACTATTTTTATAAAAAAGGTTGTTTTCTTAGCTTTAAAATGCATTTTTGAAAATTTCTCTACGACAAATATAACCAGAGATATTAATTTTTAAAGTTGACAACTTCTTTATTTTTCACGAAAATTTTGTTGTTTATAACTTTTGCAAAAATTATATTTCGGACAAATAAAAAAATACGTATCTCCTTATTTTATGTATATTTCACGTGAAAAAAGGTTCGTTCGATTTAAAATATACAAAGTCAAAAAAGGTCGATTTTTGTCCGATTTGACGTGGAATTGCCCATATATACATATGTATATACAAGAAATGCCTTTAAACTAAATTCTGAAAATCTCTCTCCTTCTCTCTCTCTCTCTCTCTCTCTCTCTCTCTCTCTCCTCTCTTTCTTTCTCTTTCTCTTTATGGAATAAATGTAGAAAGAAAACAAAAGTTCCTTTTTCAAAAAAATAGTAAATTAAATATATATTGTGTATTATATATAAGAAAAGTTAATATATATAATGAATAAAATTGCCTTATAATCAAAATAAATTAAATTAAAGGTTATCATTTATTTAATTTATACATTCTGAGCTTGCTCCAATACAATATTCAGATAAATTTACTATTTAATAAAGTTATGGCTAAAAACAACCAGCAAATACAAATGCAAGCGCTTATTTCAACGGTATTTCACCGTCCTTCGCACTGATATGTCGGACGGATGACAACGTTGGCTCCAGATATTTCTCTCATAAATTTGTTTGTGAAAATGTAATTTGCGGATGAAACCGCACCTGGACTATATGAATTTTCATGAAGTTGGCGACCTCGAATTCCCAAGATACATTGTGTGGGTATTCCGTAGGTCTCAGGAGTATTGCGTGATGAAAGAACACTTTAGGTGACCATAGAATACATGAGACAATAGCATAAGCTAATTGTAAAACTATTCTCGTGCATAGAAATATAATTATAAATATTCGATGATTTTACGCGGAATCTCAATTTAATATTGATAGTTTTTTCACCTAACACTGTTTTCAAAGAATATTTCGTTCTCGAATTACTAACAGCTTTCAATTTTTAAACTAATGTACCAATTGATGCACGAAAACTAAAGCTGCTACACAAAAAAGTTTCTCTTCTACTTTTCTTTACACTTATACATATTCTAAAATCTAAATTTTGCAATGAGTTTGACATAATAGTTTGACATAATATGCATACTTATATATACATTACAAGTTCATGCGCATAATAAACAATTATGCGTAACGTTTCTATATGTATTGAATAAAGTTCTGATGCATTATACATCACAATTTGCATGCATCTTATTTTCGAAACATTAATAGAATTCACCAATTATTATACATATATTAATGATAGATTACTACTTGCTGATGAAGAACTATAGTGAAATGGCAATGAGAGAACCAGCGCGATAAGATAAATTTATCACAAATTAGTGGAAGCCACAAGTAAACATACACACAACGTAACGCGAACGTTTTGGGTTTTTTTCCTTGGACCCTCATTAACGCAATGATAAAAAACTATAGATAGATTACATAAGAAAACTCAACCATATATACAACGTAAATGCGAACGTTTCGGTTTCTTCCTTGAACCCTCTTCAACGCAATGATAAAAAACTGAAGATGAGTTACATAAGAAATAAAATTACGACGCAGTCGAAAATAAAATTGAATATAAAAACGTCAAACATACGGCGCTGTCATTACAAATTAATAAACAAAATTCCTCACGTCAAAAACATTGGTAAAAGGGACGAAAAATTCGGATGTCCGAATTTTGAGATTATGCGTCCCTATTACCAATTTTGTTGACGTGAACAATTTTGTTTATTAATTTGTAATGACAGTGCCATATGTTTGACGTATTTATATTCAATTTCATTCTCGACTGCGCCCCAAATTTATTTCTTATATAATCTATCTCTATAGTTTTTTATTTATTGCGTTAAAGAGAGCCCAAGGAAGGGATCCCAAAACGTTCGTATATATTTATATTTACTTGTGACTTCACTAATTTGTGATAAATTTATGTACGCTTTAATTACCGCTCTCATTGCCATTTCAATATTGTTTTTATTATTTATTATTAACGAAATTTATTTCAAGTATATTGCTGAAGAAGACTTATTTACTCATATATAAAGTTTACGCATTGAAACGTATAAACAGTATTTAAAAATAATAATATTATTATAATATTATTACAGCTTACACAAAAAATATTAAATTTAAAAAATTATATATATATATATATCGATAACAGTTTGAGGAAACTGTTCCAATTTTACTGATGAGACATTGATAAACAAGTCAGTACAGATCTGTCAAATGCTCTTATCAATGGATCCAAATGAGATTAATCAAAAAAAAGATATGATGTAATGAACTTTGCACGCAGAGAGCAAGCAAGCGTTGTTATGTTGGTGCAAGTAAGTATCATGCAACATTGTTAACCGATAAGACACAGAAGTAGCATGCAGTGTCGATCAGGAAAACCCTGGAGGCCTTCACTTTCTGCGAACAAGTACGCTCTTTTACTGGTTGTTCAATAGAAAACGCGGTATAAAGTACAGTGACGTTAGTTCATCGAATATCCTAGTTTGATAAAACGTAAAATGTTATTTTGCATGACTTCTCAGTTCTTGAATACATCAGAAAAGAGAAAAGTTGCTTCTCATAGCATACATGTATATATACATATACATAATTATTTTATAAGTTTATCGTGTAACTCTGAATATAGTATTTACATTATTAATTTCTATGTGACGTTATTGATTATATAGATCTAAAGAGTTAAATTGGTTTTTAATGGCTATTTAATAAACTCACTATTGCTTTATTTCATATTATGACATATTACATTATTTCAGTTTTATTCAGAGAGGAAACAAATAATACGAGATATATATTAAGCATACAATTCTCTTATTTTTTATCTTTTATCTTTTTCAATTTTATTTTTCAAAAAAAGCGTTTAATCAGATGGATTGAAAAAATGCAATTACATTACTCATACGTGTTTTCTAGAATATAGCATTCTGAATTACGTACTATCTATAATAATATCCAACAACAAATTTCTTTTGCGACTACAATGATTTTTACATCGATAAATCTGGCAATATACCTAAAGCAAATTTGACGCCGGTCCAAGCTTGCCTCACGTAGTTAATTAACCTCCTGTAGAGAGGTCTCGGCGGTCTCTTGGTAGAAGTTCCCTCCTCATCGTCGCACGTGCTGTCGTTGTCCAGCGTTCCCAGTGGCGGGCCCACGCCTGTTAGAGTACCAGCCTGGTTTCTATCGCCGAGGATGTTCACGACTTCTCGCAGCTCAGGCGCAACACCCTGCAATCCTGGTGCGTAATTTGCGGGGGCGACGCCGGAACCGAAAAGGCTCGCGCCGCCCCCGCGATCTCTGCCGCGTCCACGGCTTCCGCGACCCCAGACAGTGCCACTGCCTTCGAGAGTTTACAACATGATCAGATCTCGATGCTTAGATTTAGCAGGTCATGGGTATTTTTATATAAGAATAGAAATTTTGATTGATAATACAACTCCTTAAGATGAGACGTTAGGTTTTTGCAGATAATATTATCAGCTGTGCACTCAAAATATTTCGCATATTTAACAAATTTATGCTTGTGATTTGAAATATTTTAATGTTCTCTTTTGTAATTAAAGTTATAATTACGTTATACACGATAAAATTATTTAAAGAAAAACAGGAACTCATAATTGGAGCAATTCAGTTCTTAATCGAGTTATGACTTTCGCGTCTAAGAAGTTTATAGGATGTGAAATGACAAAAGGAGATCGTTGCGATGTAATATATAGGTGTTCTCAAGGGTGCCGTTAGTTTTAAATACATAACACGGGTTTTGTATATACATCATACTCTAGCGCGGATAAACAGGGAATTGAAGAGAGACTTCTAAATTCTTAAAAAATAAATCCCATATAAAAGTTGCATGCATTACTCACATATATAACATTGTATGTAAAAGTACATACGAACAATGTATCACGACTAATTGTAGTAATGTGATCTTTTAAATTATTTAATTAGTGTTAATGCAATATGAAAAATCTTTTCTAATATTTAATCTAATTTAAATAATAAAATATTACTATTGATAATGTCAAAAATAAGAAGTCAAATATTAATTAAGGGCTACCAATAATATTACAAATTACAAAAATAAAATCATTGTCTTTTACGATATATAAAAATACACAGCTTAATTTCTCTCTAGTATTAAAACACGCATTAGAATATTAAATTAATAAATGCAGATATATGAAATTTAAGATTCTGTTGTGTGTTGCAACGCGTAATATCATTCTTTGCATCATTTGGTATTCTCGGTCTTCCACCTTTCAATTGTGATAGAACGCCGCAGTACCTTGGCGCTTTTTATAAGAGGGGAGTCCTACCACGGGGCCGCAACCCCCCGCGGTTCCTGCGACAGAAGAGCTGATGGTGGCAAGACAGGGAACACCCCGACCGCCACCCGACCGACGTTCCAAATCACGACGCCTACAACCTCCTCCTCCCCCGCCGCCACCGCCACCCCCGGCGGACAACACCACGACGGACCCAGAGGTACGTTTACACGGCCCTCTTCTCGCGGAGCCCTTTTCTCTCGACGAGGGCCCCGCTCGTTTACGTCGCCAAAGTCGCCGCAGGCTTCCAAGAGAAATTCTGCAAGGTATTTCGTATTTTGTCACCCTAGCATCTTTCTCAATTCCTCGTTTTATCGATATAACTTCCAACTTGTCTTTTACGGTTATTTTTTTAGTGCGCATCAAATATATTTTTTATCCCTTCCGCGAGTAACTTTACTTTTGCTTTAAATTTTACATAATATAAACTGTATTATAATTTCATGTAATTTTGTTATTACGCGTATTCGCTATACCATCGTGCTTGTGATTATATCGTATACTATTTCCGAAGTATGTACTCATTGCGCTGATGAGATACGCGAAAATAGTAAACCGTGATTAAAATTCTGATAAACATAATAATTGACGCAATTATTGAACAAGTGATTTTTGTAACAGAATAGTGTACGGATTTTTTGTTCACTTCGTCGGCGACCTTATCGATTTTTCAATAGAAACTGTATGCATACAGTGCATACGCGCAATACAGTCAGCGAATTTTCTTGCTTTTTCCGCGCTTTCCGTATTCCGTCTGCTGCCTCCAAAAGCGTACTTTCCGGCCGGATACACCTGCACTCTCGAAATTCACGTCAAATGGTCAACAATTTACAAGGATTGCAATTTGAACGGAAGCATCTTTCTGCACTTTCACCCACTCGCGATAATTTTAACGCATAATCCTTCTTTCCAGAAAGAAGCTCTTCCATTTGATGCAAAGACTATTTTTATTGTTAAACTGATATTGCTTGATAATTATAAACAGAATATTCATTATCTATGAATTCCACCAAAGTGATATTAACAGAATTGTGATCAGACACATCTGTATTTAGGATACACACACACACACACACACACACACACACACACACACACACACACGTATATGTATATTTTTGTGTGTGTGTGTATGTATCCTGAATACGGATAAAATCTATCTTCTAATTTATATCCGATTTTTATAGTTAAAAGATTTTGTATTAAATAAATATATTTGAAGAAAGATTTCTCTCTCATCAGAGAATTTTGTCAAATGCTCACCCTGACACGCGTTTCAACACTTCAAACACGTGGCCTATTCCCTTCAGAAGTATAACATTAAAATCAATTTCTACGATAGAATATCCATGGATTAAACTTTGATAACCCACGATTTATTTAGTAGCAATTTATTCATTGAATAATGTGTGGGCTTGCCCCTGTTCTTTATTGCGCAGGACGTAATAAACCCCTTTCACATTCAGGACTTAGGGTGTTGGCATGAAGCCCTGGACGAGATCATAATGCTTGTTCTCAAAAGTCGTAGTTGGTTAGTGTGAGTTGTGAGTTCGGTTGTGTTAGTATCTGAAACAGGCAAAGAAGAGACACATGCATTAGTTGTATTTGTGCTGCGTTAGAAAATGAGTCGGTGAAGAAAAGCAGTTTGCATTTCTGAAATATATCATATAATAGTTGTAATAAAATCAATATTTTATTCCAATTTTATACATACAATTGTATAAATGCTTCTTCTAGTTTTGCAAAATAAAAATTTAAAAAAATATATATTTATAGAAAAATATTTACATTATTTTTAAGATATTAATTATAAAATTCCATTTTATGAGCTAAAATTAAATAAAATTTTTTAAGAAAATAGTTTTATTTAAAAAAGTACAGACAATTATTTCTAAGAAAAATTCTCCTTAAAAGAAACATATTGTAATGTTTCTCTTGCAAAAACATATCTTACTATATGTATATATTACATTACTATATATTTGGTTTGAAAGACTATCGCGCCTCTAGAAAGGAAGATTAAAATTTAAAAAATTTTCATATACATATATATTATATAAATGCGAAAATATATATTAATTTTCTCGAATTAAAAGGTCTTACAAATATTACAAGTATAATAATGCATCAAAAATTGACACACATAATAAAATATATTCTTTTATTACATTTAAATATCAATTCGCATCTATTATATATTTTACACAATTCACAACTTTTATTGAACAAAATAGCTACTGTAACTCTAGCTTTCTAACTTACTGTTGAATCAATTAAGGTCAAATCAAAGAAGAATTAAGAATTAATGAGTTCATTTTTCTAAATTTAATGCGGATTTTATAACGGCTGCCTATAAATTCACGTAGCAGTGGGTTTAGATTGTCTCCCTTTTTCTCATTTCTCGAGATTGAGAGATATATAGAATTCGATGTTGCGCCTTACCACAATTGCCCTTTTATCTTAACTACGATCTGTCGATTGATTGCAATGTGCCAGCACAATTAACGTAACTACCAATTTAGAAAATTTATATTCGAATACTTGTGCACTTTACAGTCGTTACAGTCTTACTTCCAAGTTTACAAATTATACCATCCGATGTAAGTGAGGGTGATAAAATAGCAACTAGATCGCTCGTAAAGCTACTTGTCGAGCAAAGTTCTTTGAAATTGCTTTGAATCGAAGAACTTTCAAGCTATGTGCTTCGTATGCACATGAGCTTTCTCATGACTGAATGAAGAAACGATCAAGGATCTATGGGGATAAAGAGGGGATGACGAATATCATTATTCTCAAGAGATTTGCTGAGATAAGATAAAAATCGTAAAGAGTTGACCATTCTATTTTTGCAATGTAAGAAAAAGAAATTATCAGAAAAATAAGTATAAAAATATAGTAATGCACATACACATTGATATATGTCATCTTACATTATGTATTTACTAATAAACCAATAAAATACAATGAAAAATACTTTGCTTATAAAATATAATACTAATATTATAAAAAAAACTTATAAGCGTATAATATGAATTTATTACACATTTTGTGAAAATTCTTCAAAATTATTGCTTATATATTGGGTTGATTCATAAATAAGTTTCGCTATAGATAATTATCGGATCACTTTTTTTGAGAAACCATGAGTTGTTAAATTGAAACGAAATAATCACAGCAGATGTATATGTGCAGCAACTATAGCGAGTACAAGAAAAATTGCAAAAAAGACGACCAGTTCTCATCAATCGCGAAAATGTGATTTTGCTACACGACAATGTCCGACCACATAACCCAGACTAAAATAATCCAGGAAAAAATTCTGGAGCAGGTCTTTCGTGGTCAGTTCTACCCCATCCTCTTTATTCTCCGCATCTTGCCCCATCAGATTTTCATCTGTTTAGGTCACTCCAAAATTCATTAAATGGAAAAAATTTTCATGATGATGCTGAAATCGATGAATTTGTAAAAAAACTTTTTTACATCTAAATCTCCAAAATTCTTCGAGGAAGAAATTAACAAATTGCCGTCTAAATGGGAACAAGCTGTACTTAATAATGGAGAATATATAACAGATTAAAATTTATTGTATATTACTTTAAATATAAATATTCAGTTTGTTATGTAAAACGGAATTTATTTATGAATTAATCCTCAATAATGGTTTTAATGTAGATGCAATAATACATTTATTCAATAAATAATAAAATTTTGCTATCTGTGTCTAGGATATGCAACGTTTGCAACGTCGTTAATAAGCGAATTATTATCGAAGTCCGCAGCGCAATCGATTTGAAGTTGATAAAACCGTAATTAATTTTGCATTATTATTAAGTAGAAATGTTAGCAATTGTGCTCGGTATGCTTGCCGTAACTCTTTGCGATACTGCGAATAAAGGAGAAAAGTACAAAATGAGAATAAGCTCGTCGAGTTCGGGATAAAGTTCAAGCAGTTTTGCGAGTTTCGAAATCTTTGAAGAAGTAGCTACGAGGAAAAGAAATGTATCAAAGTCATGCATCCCTTACCAAAAATATAACTTATCGCTTGATGGTTCGTTGAAAACAGAGATGGATTTATATCTTTAGGTATGTAAAAAAAGAGATCGATATTTATATCCGGAAGTTTTACACAATCCTATCTAGGTCTTTCCTTAGTTATCTCTCAACCGTTACAGAGAAAATATAATTCAATAAAACATAAAGATGGATACGTCTCTTCGTGATTCTGCAATTATACTGAGAAGATAATACGAATAGAAGTAGAAATATATATAGCACATCTTTTTGATACAAAGAAGATTAAATCTTGTACGAGGTAAGTCTAGATAAGCGATATTCAAGTAAGAAGTATATGATTTGGTAGAAATTATATTACAGAAAGATGCATTTTATAATGCAAAATTGATAATTTTTATTAATAACTTTTACTATTATTTAAATAAAATTAATGATTATATGATAATAATTATACATTATGACAGTTTTTCACGATACTGCAAAAAAAGGTTTTAAAGAAATATTAATCCGTTCATATTATCAACATTTTTAAAAATAATCCATGTACATGTAGAGTTTCGCTAATTTGTGTGACTGAATATCTCAAACTTTTTGTATGTGTCTCAGGCTTTATTAATACCTATATATCAGAAGGTTTGATGAGCAATTACTGCGGTCCTCTGCGACATGTATTGCGGATAGGAGCACGTGCTTATTTGCCACCTTTGTATCAGACTTCGTGACCTTTGGAGCTTATATCAAATTAGTTCAAGATGTAGTTGTAGTACGGTGATGTAAGACAGCGCTTAAGAAACTTTTGACATTATTGAATGGCTCAAGCATTACCTTATTCACGTGTCACATAATTACAGAGATAGCTTGCCAGACAAAAAAAAATTGTGCTGCTTATCGATTACGATTTTTCTTTTTTATCCCGTGTCTTTTCTCCGTTTTTATCTCCAATTTGGCTGAATTGCTTAAACTAGTGGAATTTTAAGAAGAGGGCGAAAATACGAAAGAATATAAAATTTTGTATGACAATTATGTATGCCGAAAAATTTATACATATACAAATGCTTAAATTTTTCTTAATGTTTAAATATTTTCTCGCAATAATTGAGAAAGTGTAAAATAAAATAAAATATGCAAATTTTTTATATTACAAATTTACAAGAACTCATTCTTCAATTTCTCAATTTCTTAGGACAGTAAAATAAAATGTGTTTCCTAATAAAATCAATTAGAGAATTGCAAAATAAATATTAAAACTACCGACTATTGCCATAATATATATTTAGACGTATTTATTATTGTTAAGACGTGTATATGTATATATATATATCAAAATATGCCGATTTTATTATTGATATTTATTCATGATCATTAGCGTAGATAACTGTAAAGGAATATAATTTACATTTTAATATATGTTATTATCTATATGTATGTATATATATATATATATATATACACACATATATATACATATAGATAACATATATTAAAATGTAAATTATATTCCTTTACAGTTATCTATGCTAATGATCATGAATAAATATCAATAATAAAATCAGCATATTTTGATAAAACAGCAGTATTATATAACTGAAAATGTACCTCTTGTGCGTTTGTGTGTGATTATATATTATTTCTATATGCTATATAATGTCAATATCCTATCGGTGAGCAAACATTCCGTCGAGTCTGCTGATCTAAAAAGAAGCTCTTCCACTCATCGTTGCAGACTAGAGTGCCATCCAAAATCGACTTTTATCTCCTGGGGCGACCGTCCCTTCATATTACTCCGTTTCCCCTTAGTTTTTCCTTACGACCATCTCAATTGGCCACTTTTCTTTTCTTCCAATTTTTGTTCTGGTTTCTTCGATCCTTTCCGATGTAGGTCTCGGTATGATCTTATAAGAATTGGAAAGAAAAACTAAGAGAGGATATCCAAAGAAAAAATGGAAGAACTAACAGATCAAAAAACACAAACGGATTAAAAGACAGATTTTGTAAAGTAGATGTAATCTTATATCTGTTCGATATTGTTAAAGAGAAAAATGATAACATATAAAGGATAACGAACTATATATTGAATTATATATATATAATCAAATACAAAAATTTTAATATGTAGAAATATTGAATTAAATTTTTATTACACGATGAACTAAAAGAGGTAAGCAGAATATAAGATTTAATTTTCTATTGTACTGAATTGTTTCATTACGTATAGTTCAATGCCTTTTATATTTTATTATATTTCTCTTTAACAATATTGAACAGATTGACAAGTAAGATTACATCTGTTTCACAAAATTTGTCTTTTAATCCGTTTGTGTCTTTTGATTTGTTAGTTCCTCCATTTTTTTTTCTTTGGATATTCTCTTTTGATTTATCTTTCCAATGCTTATGAGCTCATACCGAGATCTACATCAGAAAGGATCGAAGAAACCACAAATATAAATTTAAAAATAACTTTTTATATTAAATTAAAACAACTTTAAATATAAAAATATAGGAACATCTATATATACATTCATGTAAGAGGATTACTTTGCATGCCTCTGGATGACGAGCGCTTTGTGTCGACGTAGTATAACACTATCTCGATGTTCTCGTGACATCAACGCATTACACGGACGTGCATCTTCGTGTTAGATAATCCGAAATAGACTCAGTACCTATAGATCACATCTCCGTACTCTTGTCGCGTCGCACGTTGGCCTGTCTCCTCGCGTTTCGGCGTGCCTCGTTCGATCGTCACAATAAATCAGGCTTTAAACTCCCTTATATACGTGCTGCGAACGAAATCGACCCTGAGCAAGAGTCGGGAAACTTGTTCTCCTCCGCGGAGGCCGAGTCAGGAAGACGACCCGCCACCTCCAACAAATCTTCCGCGATTTTGCGTTGGGTTCGGTGGGTCTCGGCACTGGATAGAGCAGGAAGAGACGGGCCTATAATTTTCAGCAGGCCTGTCTCGAAGAACACGGAGATACCGCGCGCGTACCTTAGATCCTTAGACCCGTGGTACGATTTACATCGCAGATACGTCACGTGCATATAAGTTACGTCGTACACCGTAGCGTTTCACTAAAGCTGGACGACTTAATCGCGCATAAATTAGTCCACCTCGAAACGCGAAGCGCAATCATGGATACATAGCTGATGTAGCATTCGCACAAATCCAATAAAAAATAAATGTGTGTGTAAATGCAAATAAATAAGTACAAAAATGATACAATAAATAAGTACAAAACATAATAATTAAAAAATAAACATATTTGAGCGTTCTACTTCTCTTTTTTATATTATTAATTAGTTTCAAGAAAGACAATATATATATATATATAAATAAGACAAATATATTACTTTATTACAATAGTTGAAATTTGGGCAAGATATTGTAATCATTGTTTACATTAATTCAATTGAATAATTTATATTACGTACAAGTACAATTAGCAAATCTTTGACAATCATGCACATAGCTTAATAGATTAAACAGTCTTCCTTCAGGGAATTAGGAGTGCACAAAGCTTTGCGAAGCAATGCGAAGTTTAATGAAGCTTCTATAGTATTTTACAATCCGTCAATGCACACATATGCGCTGTCTCTCATCTATATTATCGAAATTTAGCTTAAAGGAAGTAAAATCAGTATTAACAGTAAAATATAAGAACTATTTATTCTAGAAAATATTTTTATATCTTCTAATCATATTATTATTTTTTATGCATTTGATAATGTTGATGCAAAAATAAGCGGCAATAAATATGACAAATTCTCAAAAGCATGATTGAATTTTTGACACATATTGTTATACACACACACACACACACACACAAACACACACACATATACACACATATACATTATAATATTTATAATTTCAAATTATAATACATGTACTAAAAAAAAATAAAGATGCTTACAGAGTAAAATATATTTTACTGTGAGTTCTATTTTATTGTTAGTTATTATCTTTTTTATTCACCAACATTTTTTAAATCTAACTATACATTAATGTCATTATGTAAAATCGAAGCCGTTTTATGTTTGAAAAAGTAGGTGTGCATGAATTATAAATATTTTAAAAACACTTTTGTACTCATCAGCGTATCTTGGGAAGGAAAGTATATACGATAAAATGCGTTGATAAAACGGCGTTGATTTATGAAAGGTAGGTGAAAGCATCGTGAATGTATGAAGGGAAGAATGAAAAAGAACTACGGCGTATTCCTTCGGTACATAAATTTTCTCGCAGGTCAACCGACGGAGACTACGAAAGGGCGGCGCTATGTGAAAATTTAAGCACTCTTGGTTTACGCTGTTTACACGTAGATGTATAGGAGATATTTTGACCGAGAGATTGCCCTTACGCGGTACAAGTAATGAGAAAAAAAAGAAAAACTGGTACCACACACATACACACACACACACACACACACACACACACACACACACACATCTCTCTTTCTCAATTTCGTGGCTGAGAAAATCTTGACGTGACAACTCTGCATAATGCTCGCTGGCTCGTCCAAACTATGGATCTTAAGCCAGTATCAGTTTATTGGAAAAATATATTGGCCCTTAAAAATGACAGGATAGAAAGATATCCATGAAGTTTTATTAAAATTGTGCCAAAGTAATATATCTTGAAGTAAGAAAGTAATTTCAGTAAAACAATATTATTTTCGATATAGTTATATTATATTTGATATACTTATTTAAATTTCTCGAAAAATTAATTGTCTTTGAAACTGATACACTACCATTCGCGTTTGATTCTTATTAGCTCAGAAAATTTAAATTTGTGTTTTACATGAGAGCCTTACTAATTTCTTAATTTTACATACTTATATTCTCGATTATTTTAAAATAAGATAAATAAATTTATCGTTCGTTATAAATTTATAACGAACCAGTTTTAAAGCAAAGTAACAATATGTTACATTTATTGTTTTTAAATGTGATACTATATTTTGATTGTAAAAATTAAAATATAAAAATTTTTTTAGGAAATCTTATTTTAGGAAATCTCTAAGACATCGCTTTAATATATTCGTTTCAATTAAAATTATATTGAACGGAATCATTCTATCGGTTTATCTAGGTATATTCTATGTTATTAAATATATATATTATGTATATATGTATGTTTAATTATAGAGATTTTATTTATAATCGATATTCTTATTAACGGCTAAAAGATGGCTGAGATATTAGTTTGCTCTCGAATCAATTCCCTTTTCACGGACCCTTCATATTGTTTCGGATAAAATTACAAAAATAGATTACAAGTGTAACCGAGACAGAAATTGCTCTAGTCGTTAGATTCATATATTTATACTTCTAATACATTTATATTATCACATATTTTACTTTTAATACATTTTATTCATATTTTTTACATAATTGAATATATTATGCATTTAAAATAATGATTAAATATTTATATTGTTTCTTTTTAATATGATATATACGTAACGTAAAGTGTTTTATTAATATTTTGAAAAGTATATCTATATACATATATATATGTATAATGAGAAAAGCAAATTAATTATACAGAATGTACAGAGTAATTTGGATTCCAAAATAAAGAAATTAAAATAAAATAAGTAATTTTTTGAAAATTCTAATAAAATAATGTTTATTATATCATTAAGTAATTAACTCACATTGCAAATGTTATCTAAATGTTGCGCTATGCTACATTAGAGATGTGAAGATGAGCATCACTATAAATTAACTTACGAGTTGTAATTTTCTAGGGTCCTAATTTACGCTTCACTATGTGTAAATTACACAACAGAATGTACAAGCTTATGTACATGCTAATTAGATCATTGTCAAATTATACGGTGTAGGATAACGCCGCGTAAACCAAATCACATGACGTTCTTATAGAATCCAATTTTCTGAGATTCTAAAGTAAATACCTTAAACATTAACTTTATCGATCTTAATCTATATACAACTAGCAGATATTATCGTTGGCGCATTCAGAAAGAGATATTTTGTCAAATAATGCGAATGTGGACAATTAAATCATGTCGAAAATTAAATTAATTGTACTCAAATCTTTTATCGGTCGTGCTAAATTAAAATATTTTTTTCTGGCAATAATTATCAGTTTTTAAATATATCAAGTCTAATTATTATATACATTTCATATGCTGTAATTAATTTTATATAAAAATTGAAGGTTTTTTTCACATATAATGGAATTCACACATCTACGCATATACATGCACATAGTGAAAACGCACATTATATCCGCAGGAAGATTAATATTTCTCATACGCAAAGAAATTCGTAAATTGAATACCAATGTGTCCGCCAGACATCTTTATAGAATTTGACATGGAGATCCAGCACTGTCAGCATGCGGCCCTTTATCCGCAATACCTAAATGCGTAACGTCGCTTGATCTAGTATTCGACGTCAATCCCGGTCTAGCATAACTCAATATTGGCCGGCTCACCGCTATTACGTGGTTCAACCATTCGAGTCTTCGTCCTCGATTATTCTCTAGGCTATCGCAATTTCGATTCTCACCTCGATCGATCTCCTTTCGACAAAGAAATACGGTCATCTTGTTAACTGCCTGTCATCTTTGACACTTGCCAGACATCTCTATTTCATAACTGAGATAAAGATAGTAAGAACAGCATTATTTCCGATCTCACAGACGTGGAACATATAATTGCAATTATAATAATAATTACGCAGATATAATTCAACGCGTATTGTACATCTAATAATATCGCTTGAAATTTTTTGAATACCTTTTCTTCTTTTTTTAAATAAGAATGTTATTGCCAAAAAAATATCAATTTTTATTTTAAATTTTGCACACAATTCTCATTATTTTAGTTTTTTATATAACGATTACTACCTATATAAGTTCTGCAATGCTACGCTCTTTTCTGTTATTGACTGTTATTGTTTCAGTAACGGATAATTACCAGCACGATATTAGCATGTATGCGAATGTAAAGGCTTCGGATTTGAGTTTTGCATCTTCATTGAAGCACATCTATTACATGACCACAAAGCGAAGTAAGCAAGATGTAAACGAGAGAATATACAATCTTAGTCACAGTAAACGTAATTGGCCGGGTAACCACTCTAGTTGATGAATAATAACGTGGAACTGCACTCAACGTTCCAAGAAATTACTACATTTGCCAAAGTGTCCAGAAGGTGCACTAAATATAGAATGCAAAGATCTGTAACCGTTGTACAATTATCATAATCTTACCTTACAGAATTTGTTATAATATCTTTGTCATAATATAAAGCACGATTTTTTTTTTTTTTTTTTTTTTTTTTTTTTTTTTAAGAAAACATTTTCTTTCTAGAATTCTTCTCTTGAAAAAAATAATTTTAAAAAGTTTTTAAAAAATTATTATTTTATTATTAAAAATTAAAAATAATTATTTTATCATTTTAAAAATAGTATTTCAATAAAAATAGTATTTTAATTCAATAATAATATATATAATAATAAATAATAGCAATCAATTACATGTAATTACTTTCAAAATTTTATTGCAAGTGATCGGTGTTAACAATAAAAAATATAATACGTGTTATGTAATTGTGAATTATTTTATGATTTATAACGAGATATTAATAATACATTGCGGACAATAATGATAATCAGCAATATAATGGAAATGTGCTTTTAGTTACACAGTATATCGGCATTGAGCTAATCCGAGCTATTACGCAGTTATTATGGAGATATTACAATACTAATACAACACACATTTTAAACGTAAAACAAATATAATAAAAAACAAAATAATAAAATTGTCAAATCAAAAATTAAAATTACGAGGTGTATCAAAAAATATAATTTAATATAAATAAATCTAAAATAGACAATGTTTTTGTCCCTGATATTTAAGCATCTAACTGACATTAACAAACAATAATCGTGATCAACAGTTTTATAGACGAGTTTTAGAAAGCTGATAGATCGTGTGTTTAAAGAGCTCTTAATAATGTATACGCGTTGACCTGGAATGTGACAAAAGCTTTGACGAACTGGAATTCTCTGTTTTATCATAGGCTTACAAAACCATTGCAACAGGTACAACAGTAGAGATTTACGTAATGTTACCGGATTATATCTGATTGCACTTGCGAAAGTTAGGCAACTAATTATAATGTCACGGTTTACGTAATAATGTCCACGATACCGGCGTTATTGCTCGCATAAAGAGATAAACCGTTATTATACTCTTTATAGTCACAAAACAAAAATTATACCTTTTTAAAAATAATTAACTTTTAATGATATTAACAATAGCAATTTTCGGTGCTATTATTAAGTAAATTGTCATTATATTTGCTATAATAGCATTGAGTTTCATCAAAGTTTCATTAATATTTTACTATAAATAAATAAATAAATTTACTATAAATATTAAAATTGTAATTTAAAAAATGCAAAAAACTATCGTGTATTATAATTACTGTATATTATAATTACTTTCTTACTTTTATATTATAATTATATTATTATCTTAAAAAAGAAGAGGGAGCGACATTCAAGTTTTTAACATTATTATTATATTACTTTTATATTTATATTATACTTTTATCTCACAAAGATATTATATCTCATTACTTTCTATATTAAAATATATTTTTAGCAAAATATTTTAACAAAAACTGCGACATATTATTTACTTTTACATTTATTCTCTTTTGGCAATTGTGTTATAAATCATATTTCACATTAAGAATTGTAAACTGCACTTATAACGCATGCTTATATATAGAAAACGTTTATAATATATATTGATAAATAACCGAGAGTACACTCAATTAAGTCAAGTTGGGAATAACTCGTTGATAGCTTAATTACATGCGCTATAATGTCTTAACAAAGCAATATCTCTCATTGCTAATACTACAAACAAGGCAGAATATTCATGTATTATATTTAATGAGCCAATCAATAAGGATTAGCAACCAAGCAATCTGGATATACAAGCTCATGAATTAAACTGATTTAATAGATAATTGATGTTAGAGATAATAGATAATATTGTTTTGTTTAAATTTGATTCTACCGTATAATTTTAGTAGAATAATATACTGATATTTTATATTTTCTAAATATAAAAATTATTTGATAATAAATCATGTTCTACACACGTTTCTCATGTTTCTCACACACATCTATGTGTAACATAAATATAAGCTTTTAAATTTTTAATTGCTAAGTTCATAAAGTTACAAAAATTGGTAAAGTAAGAAGAACTAAATAAAAAAGTTACAAGTTTATTTGAATAATTAAAGTATTAATAATAAAGTATTATAAGTATTAATTAAGTATAACGTGTTAATTAAATCACATTAAATCACTTTATTTTGACAGCTGCATATCTAATATGCGCGGACGAATAAATTACTCTTGGATGAGGAAATTATATTAGCGCTGTAATCATGAACGTCTGCCTGTTTCAAATTAATTGCTTAATGTAGTAAGATATTGTTTATCGAGCTTATACATAGCAGACATTATTAAATTGAAAATTCACCTCTTTAATTGATTAACAATAAATTTAGTAAAAATTTTTATTATTAATTTATATATACACATATATCTAGCATTAAATTTTAAACAACTTATTTATAAACTTTACCTGATCTTTGTTAGAGAGAGAGAATCGTATATATGTATAAATTATATTCGCGTTTAATATATATAAACGCGAACTCTAAATTTTGTGGTATATTATTTTCAGAAAATTGGGCGACACTAAGTCAATCAAATATATATTAATTTTTCTAACATTATTATAATTTGAATTCAATTATTTCTCCGATTAATAATCAATTTTGTTTTAATGAATTTATCCTAATTATTATTGTGGAAAGTATAAAGTGTTAAATGAGACTCGAACAAAACCAGTCAACAAGATAATAGATTTCTGAAAACTGTTCCTTCTCTTTTCCATTCGTTCATTCCATCACGTACTTCGATAACGTGGAATTACATTCTTCTACAAAGGGCAATGCGGTCTGATGTACTCACCAACGTCCTTCTGCACTGAAATTTTCGTAGTCACTCCGCCAAATCGATATCGCTTTGCGCAGTTTCATTATAAATCCGATTGCAATTTTGTTGGAATGCAAGATCTGCCAAACTCAATCGCGGAGCAATGAAAAATTTACATCGTCAATTATAGCATTATAATAGCCGTCGAAAGTATCCGACTAAATGAGTAGTACAGCACATATATTATATATGCATAATTTATGCGTATAAATTATGAAACGGTGTCATTACAAAAGATAGTCTTTTTCACCTTCATATATCAGTATTTTGATTAAAATTTTGCATTTCCTTTTAAAACTTTCAAATTCGTGAATTGATATAAAATGTTACAGTGTGCAAATGATTATTGATGTTTATTGAGTTTAGCAAACTCTTCTCTTTCATGTTGGGATGACATCGAGATAATTTCAAAAATATCGTTTTCAGCTTGCTTGCATTGATAAAATGTATATTAACACTATTAACGTAAAGTTAAATGTATATTATATGTACTTAAAATTTCTAGATACAATACTTATATTTTTCTGTATAATTGCTATATATTTTTTAATGTTTAAAATGTCGAAACGTATTTATACGATACATAAACGTTAAGCAATACATTACAAAAGTGAAATATATATATTTATATATGTATTGTATTGCGAAAATTTGCTACCGCAAAGTTTCTTCACAATTTCGCCATTATTGTGAAATTCTACATGTGCTTGTACAAATTTATCACAGTGCGCACATTAAGCCAATGGCAGTCGTGGCTTCTCACGTTATCCACGAGTCCTACAGGACGCATTCTCGTGCATCCGAAATGCGATTCTTGCGATGAATGCAATAAGCGCGAGAGAAGTGTCATGTTTAGAAAACTACAAAGAGTGCTCTAACGAAAATGGAACAGCACTCTCTGTGGATCCATGCAAGGATTTTATAACGCGAAAAAAAATTAGGACTGCAATAATCTGCAACATTGAATTACATATACGCAACTTATCTAAGATTTTATCCACTTTTAGCTTTGTGTGAACTTTTTGATTAATTTCGAAG
The DNA here is from genome assembly GCA_949152495.1 of Lasius fuliginosus. Lineage (NCBI taxonomy): Eukaryota > Metazoa > Arthropoda > Insecta > Hymenoptera > Formicidae > Lasius > Lasius fuliginosus. Next base: position 13,300,524 of record OX424444.1, read on the forward strand.
CACTTTTTCGAAGCGAAATAAATCCTTTGGTTAAAAGAAAATTCAACTTTTATTAAATAATTTGTACATTCCGTAAGATTATCTTATATATAATCTGATAAATCGTGCATAATGCATTGACATAATTTAATTATCACTACTTCATTTTTATATTACATGTATTAGACCTATTCATGCTGGCAATATTACGAATAGAAAACAGAGTATTAATTATGGATTGTTTATAATTTATATAAAATGCTGCTGTAATATGAAAGAAGATACTTTTTAGGAGAAATAAACTTAATTTTGTTTTTTTTTTAGGGAAATATTTAAAAATAATAATAAGTTCAACAAAAAAAAAATCAATTTTCACTATTAATAATCCATAAGCGTATTAAAGTGACGGATATTTATAAAAATAAATTTTCATTTTTCGAGAGGAATAAAATGATATGATAACAGCTTACATCAAAACAGCCAATGAGCATCAAAAAAGGAACAATTGAGATTTTCGAAAGAACTTTGATAGATTTAAGTGTCGATTTAACATGGTTTTTGCCAGAGTGGATTTTACAATTAGTCATAAAGTAATTTATATTACATCTAACTAGATATATAGAGACAATTGTCATTATTCACAAAAGAAATCACAGTTTGCAAAGAATAGTTTTTGATTCGTTGTCATTTTAAATGAATGTAGGTCGAACCAATTGGAAAGTTGCCAGTTGTGCTTTGCAAAGTTGAGCTGGTAGACAGTTTTTGTTGATGCATTCACAATTGAGGTTTTCCTTTCGCAAAAGACGTGATTGCAATACTTCGTTTCTCACGTATACGGTTCAAATTATTTCAATGAATATGTTGAATAGATTTCAATGCATAAAAGTGATATTTTTTAACCTGCTTAATTACAGTATTATTTATAATTTTACTTTCTAATATATACTACCAAAAATATAAATTATAAATAAACAAAATAATAAAATAAATAAATGAAAAATAAGTTTACTTTTATATATAACATAATACAATAACTTTTAGTAATCTCTAATTAATAATAAAATTAAAAAATATATAAAAGCAATAAAATTAAAGAATCTGTGATATAATTACAATTTTTGCATATACATTATCGCTTGGCAATATATCATTTTAAAGCATTCACTTTTAATCAACAATAATAACTCATCACTGAAATTGGTTTCTTCATGAGCATACCGTAATTCGCAAATTTCCTTTATTATCTTAAAAATAAAACAGAAATAAAAATTAATTTTAATTACTTCATGACGCATAATATATTGCGTAATGTATTACATAATATTTAGTCTTATAATTTTATTAGAGTCTTATAACAATATATTTACTAATTTCGATAAAATAAAGAAAATTTGATAGTTTATTGTCGAAAAAATTGATAAAATTTTTACAAATAAAGATTTTCTTAAAAATTATTACTTTAAAGTTAACAGAAAGACAAATTGCTTTTTTATAAAACTAAATACAATAAAATTCTATAAAGAAAAAAAAAATTAAAACTGTACTTTTAAACTACACTTTGTAAAGCATTTGCAGAATAAAGAAGAAAAACTTATTTAAAAATAGATAAAAAATAATTTTCATATATTATATAAGTTTTAGAGAATTGAATCTGTTTACGGGCAACAATTTTTTACAATAAATAATATATTTAATTAATCAAATCAAAATACAACACAAGAGAGATAAAATCAACTTCGTATATCACAATAGCTTCAGCCTCCCTAGGAAGGGTTTGAGTTTATCCTCTTGAATTTGCATAGAGTAAACATTATCTGTGAATACGTGATTATAGTCGAGTTTCATTGTACCATGCTACTATGTAGCATTTTGGAAGAATCTCATTACTACAGGGAGTATTATGAACAAATTAGCAAGAAGTTTACATTGCTTACAGATAATATGCCCTAAAATGGCAATAAAGGCAAACGTAAGGTTCAATGTCAGTTATTTCTCTCAGTACAAACATAATAAAATAATAATAAAATAAAATTAACATGTCCTACTATCTACTAAAGTATAATCTATAAAAATGTGTGTATGAATAAATATTAACATTGCATATATTAATAGTATACATTTTCTTAATTTTAAGAAAATTTTGAATTTGTCAATTTATTTGAATTTAATTACAACACACATACTATCTCGTAATGTAAAATTCACAATAGCGCTGCAGAATAGTTTAAATGTAAATGTAAATTATTAAGTAAAATGTTATGTATAAATCAGTTTTTTATATCCTACATAGTTGAAATTTTTAATATAGAATATAAAAAATAATATCTTTTTATTAATTATTTTATTGCATTTGAAAATGATTTACTTTCATTATTTGAAAAAAAGTTATTTATAAAATTCTCTGTTACATATACCGAATTTGACTTTCAATCGCAAAAACGCTTTGTACGGACGCGTTGATGCATCCAAAATGTTGCATCTTATTTTCTTTACTTGAATAAATCGTTGGTTTGCATTGTTTCCTTTTATAGTCGAATTAAGAGAAAGATAAATCAGAATCAAAATAAAGAGTTACAAAATTGCAAACTCTGAACAGTTTGTACAATCAGTGTGTTACTGTTTCCTAATATTCATAATATGTCACGTGTACGCAGCATGATACATTTATAAGGTATAACAAAAAAAATTGTCAAATAGCCCTTGGCATGATGGAAATTTTTTTTTATATTCAACCACAGACACGATATTGAAATTGAAAACAAACATCACACATAGCATTTATAACACAGAGCAAATATAACACAGAGATATGAAATCATCACGCGGGTGTATCAGACGGCCACTTTAAATAAATCAATGATTTAGAAAGGGCGCGCACATTTGTTATGGAAATAATTTATTGTTGTTTATATCGCAATAAATGGATAATAGGTTATAGTTTTTCCCGCATCATTTCATTCATTCTAGAGGCCATTGAATTCGATTTATGCCGAAAGCGACCCTCGCAGTATCTAACCGTCAGACAGAAAAATGGACGCGCTTTGATCATGAGTCCGAAAGGTTTACCATGGGTGAAAGAAGAAAGATGAAAATTCCCGTATCGAGGATGGCGAGAGAACAAGGATTATAGTCGATGCTCGAAGAGATAGGCAATTTAAGTTTTGCGGAATTGTTTAAATCGATGCTTTTCAGAGTATATATAATTGATTTAATATTATTCGTATAAAGGCAAATTTTTTATATTTAAGAGAGACTAGCAAAATAATAAAAAATAAATTCAGAAATGTAGAGCATCTTTTTTTACATCTCTGATTTATAATGTCAATAATATTTATATTATTATATATATACATATATATATATATATATATATATATGTATATATACATATAATATTTGAGTTTAAAAAATTAATTTTTAATTAGTTTACAAAATTTGTCATTAACAATGCTTTAAATAATGTTGATTATATTACGCAATCATATATTATATATAATATTATATTATATTACATCATTTCTGAATATATCGGATTGAAAGTACCATATAATTGCATTTGTTGAATAGATAACAAGCTTTTCTATATCTTCATGCTCGTATTATTCACGAGAAAATATCTCATCTCCGTTTTTCTTTTACAAGCCAGATTAAGTAAAGACTTTATTCCCTGGCACTGCTTGATCTTTTTTGTCAGAGTTGATATAAACTTTGAACCCTTACATCGTGGAATGAACAATGATCCACTTTCAACGAATAGAAGGTTTTCAATCTTGTCTTAAGACATTAAATCTATAAAATGTATAGACAAATGTGTCACTATTTCTCGATGATGTTATGAATAATTGAACAGACGATATATTTTCGTGAAACAATGTTCGCTTTAAATCAACATTTCGTATTTTTTTATTTATATAAATGATTCAGTATCTTATAAAGGCTTAAACTACGAATCTTTAAGAGCATTATAAACGTTTATTTATATACATAGATATTTTTAAACTTAAGATTGTTTTATTTATATTTTGCCTATAATTCACATGAATTGAGCAACAAAAAAAAACAATTTTTCTTTAGAACATTTGATCTTTAGAAACATTGCCATTGCTCTATTTCTCGCAATACTTTTTTCGTTCTTTCTAGTTATTTGCCCCATTTTATTCCACGACTAGAATACGGACGCATCACTTGTCTTCGGACCAATTGCAACTTCCCGATAACACTCGAGTGGATCTCGTATAAAAAAAATATAAATGTTCTGAAGTAAAGAAATTTTTTGTAGAGATACTATAAGTCTTTTTACAAGCTACATAGCAAGGTTGTAAAAACAAAATAGTCAAACATATTGTAAAAACAAAAGTCAATTTTTACAGAATACATCCTACAAATGCAACGTGATATCTAACGTTTATGTATAAATATTTTATTCATGCGTACATTTTTTACAATAACTTTAAATCATTATTGATACGTTTAATTCAGGAATAAATTATAACTTTTTTGTAAATGTTTTATTTTATTATGCTATTTTCCAAAATTTTAAAATTTACATATTTATTTTCTTAATGATTGAATGCTCAATAATCGAGTATTTACCTTTTCTTTTTGTGACATTTCTTTTATTTTATTTAGGATAATGAAAGATATTTGTAGAGAAAGAAACAGAAAGAAACAGAGAAATACACACACAAAAATTTCTATAAGTAGATATATTCTTTGGTATAAGCAATGGAGAAATCTTATCGTGTTTTGCCTGGCGAATACGATTATGGATACCTTGTTTCTGGTTCGTTGCGTAGTGTAGCTGGTAGGATTGCTACTACAAATTGATATGCAATTGCAGACGCGTCATGTGCATCCGGATATGAAACGCAAGGCACGAATTCCCTATAAAGGCGCGCATAAAAGCGTGTTACCACTACCGATTCGGGTCAAAGAAACTATCCGCAAGATAGAATATACATTTACTTAAATTCATATGTAAATCTTGACACGGATGTAAATATTCTACAATGCATCTAAGATGTGCCTTACGAATCTGCGACACAGAAAATGTGAATGCATCTACGTGGAAAAAAGATATACTTTTTCACGCTCAATACCCAAGAAAGAAATGTTGAGGTGTTATTACGTCAACTAGAAAAATTCTTGTTTCAAGTTTATGTAGTGCCTTCTTTCCATTTCTGAGCCAAAACACACAAGCTAGGACAGATGTTATAAGAAATTAACCATGAAACTGTCTTGAAGAAAATACGCAATATATTTAAACAAATAATCTTCATAAACTTTTCAAGAAACATTGCGCATATTTTATTTTGCATATTTGAGAAATAGTTACGTAAACGAGAAACAAAAAATAAATCTATTCTTCAAGATATTTAGAATATTGAAAATAAATATAATTCAAGTGAGATAAAAAGCGCGCGCGCGCGCGCGCGCGCACACACACACACACACACACACACACACACACACACACACACACACACACAAAGCTTATCAAAATCCTTATTAAAATCCTCATTGAATGTTATATTCATTACCAGACATACAGTTCTTTTATGAGAAGGATATCAATCAAATGTATGCTATGATGACTTATATACATAGCATCGAGTCAAACACAATATTAATTATATGTATAACTCGTGCACGTATACATAAATATATAATAAGACAGATGAATACATGATGAAGCAGTATCGAGCATAGCTAACTATATATCTATATATGTACATGTGTTTCTCATTATATCATTCTGAAAATAATGCAAGAGTATTAAATCTATTTATAATTATATAATCTTTACACTTTTGTTTTGTTTACAATTTTGTAAAGTGTAATATATTATGTTCTCATTTACATATCTACTCTCTAATAAAATAAATTAAGCGCTTGCTTACAGTTGTGTATATTGTCATATGTCATATTTGTCATCATAAAATTTGATATCAATTATCATTAATACTTAATCATAAAATAAAAATACTTTATAAAATTAACAAAGTATGTCTATTACAAATATTAGTTTGTAGATCACAAATGTTTTATGAAATGTTCTATGAAATGTTTTATAAAATAAAGACCTCTTAAATGTAAAAATTTATGTATCATATATAATGTATATATAAAATTTTAATTACTTATTAATTTACATTAACTTCTTTCTAACATTAAAGATGGCATTTCCATTGTTCTATATGTATTTTTTGCATAAATATAAGTCAATTATTTTTAAGATTAGTTTTAATTTTTGCCAATGTTTTTTTAAAAACACCTAATAATCAATTAAAGTATGAATGTATAAATGAACGTTAACTTCTATTTGCTATTCCTGCAAACGACGGAAGAGATCTAGGGCAAATACAATTACTAGACAGTACAGTACACATTTAGACTTTATTTCAAATAAAAAATCTAAGAAAGAACGTATAGTGATATTTAATCAATGTTTTAATATGCATAAATTTAAATAGAGATCATTATGCAATTTATAATAGCATAATTAAAGTTAATTAGTAAACAAAAACAAGAGTTAATAGAATCTACCATAAAAATAACTACTAACTAGAACAAATATGTTTATTATTACGTACATATACATATATAAATACATCAAATGTAGTGATGTTTGTGTGAAATAAAGAATGAATGACGAAGAAGATGAGATAATGAAGGAATCAATTAAAAATAAGAGATCCAAGAACGGATAATGTGCGTTTTATTATTTACAATGCATAAAAACGTTATTTAAATCAAATTTGAAGCGAAGTAGAACAATAAAACGAGCTATTACTGTGAGATGAGTCATATAGTCATTTATAAAGTACAACTACTATTCTCAGCTCATTTCCACGTTCTTGTGATATTTCGCAAATTTCCCCAAAGTTTTGAAAATTACAGCGACTTTTATATTGCATTTACTTCGCGAACTTTATTGCGGTATTTAAAAATGCAATTACTTAATTGATAGCTTCTTTCTCCTTATATCTCTATATTGTGTTTTCTTTCCTTCATTTCATTTTTTAATCAATTTGTGTAAAAAGCTCAACTTTGCCTTATCTTAATTAGTTTGCATTTACTGCGAAAGTAGATACATTAAATTATATAAAACTTTCATATAAATCAAAGTGTGGAATAAAATAAATTTTCACATTAAGAAAATTAAGAAAATGAGTTTTATCGAAATATTTACTAAAAGTAAGAAAAAAGGACATATTTAACTCATTGTCAGTACAAGTCAAACATCGCAAAAAAGACGGAAAATAGAGGAACATACAATATATAAAATGGCATTTATCGGCAAAATGTGATTTTATTTATTTCTTGATTTCTATGTTTTTATATAATTTAATAATGCATTGCAATCGACGTTTCATTCTTTATATGATATGAATGCAATGTGCTGTTTTTTCTTTTTTTTTTACAAATTGCAAAAAAGTGTAAAGCGTAGCTAGTGACTATGTATATAGTCACTAGGTATATAGAGCCGATCAATCGCGTTCTAATTGCAATCCTGTATCAAAACAAGATCGTGGATTGCATCTATTCATACGTTAATGAAATTCGAATCGTAAAGGCTTCGTGGAGCCGATAAAAAGCGCGAAGCAATGTAATTAAGAGAAATCGATGTTTCCTTTTTTTCTTGGTAAGTTTGACAATCTTGGTAGATAATCATTGGTGAAACGTGAACGAAATGTGAAAAAGAGCTGAAACTGTTAATAACGAGTAGAAGATAATCCTTATAATAAAGTTTTTTATTTCGCTGGTCGTACTGTAATCTTGCTCGAATCTTTATTTCATCGCTGCAATAACTTTATATAGCTGTCATATAATCGTTGATTGATAAGATAAAATTGGTGGAAATTACTTATGCACGAACTATCTTAGCGAAATTGTTGTTTTCATGCACATATCGTAATGTATATTATATTTTTAAAATATAAAATATATACAGAATTTCTCTTAGAGAAACTTAATCATTATTTAAATAACAGATCTCTTATAGGAATTTGGGATCAATGTTTTTTCAACAAAAATACTAAATTACTAATAATTCTTTAATTATAAACGACTGAAAATAAATGGCATTTGTAAATTAATTAACAATGTAAATAAATATATTGTCTATTATTTAATTTGAAATATACTTCTCTCTCTCTCTCTCTCTCTCTCTCTCTCTCTCTCTCTCTCTCTCTCTCTCTCTCTCTCTCTCTCTCTCTCTCTCTCTCTGTCTGTCTCTCCCTCTCTCTCTCTTGACAGTAATTTAAAACGTTAGTTAGAAAGATATTTAATATTAATAATTTAATATTAAAAAAAGAATTTATGTGATATTTTCATTTTCTTGACTTGATTTTATATTCTTAACTTATAAAGTATGAAGCCATTTATATATATATATATATATATAACCAATTCTAATAAAATTAATTATAAATTAAATAAATAAATTAATTAATTTTTCATCATTTTATGCGCATTTAATATATAAATAATATATATATATATATATAATATTTAATATATATTATAACACTTTAAAATATAGTATTTGTAACATATTATTTTCGTGTACAAGCAATAATAGTGATTAAAGAAATGCTATTAGCATTCAATATTGTTACGAAATTTTGATCGATAGAATAATCGATCTAAAGGGGAGCATCGTTTCCTTCACAGTTTGAAACTGACGCAAATCCCGGTGCTCGTTCGACGGTAGCCATGGCAACAGGTGGTGAGTTCTCACCACCCTTGCTCATCGTTATGGACATCTTACCTTTTATGCTTTACTCTCCAGAACACTCATACGACTTGCAATCCACTAGCGATTATAATTGGGTAACAAATGCTAAGCTCAATTATTTTTTAATTATAATATATTATGAAAACTTCGAAAAAAATATTCTTTCAATACCTTTATATATTCTCAAACTTTTTTTCTCTCATTATATACTAATATATATTTATCAATTTGTTTTTAGGACATTTCTTTTAACGTGCTCATTTCTTTTAACGCTCTAAATTTCTTGTAACATATGATAAATACAATATCCCGTAAAAGAGAAAATAAATAAAATATTCCATTAATAATATTAATTATTAATCCCTGTGAGTTTCTAATTCCCTGAATTTCTTCGAGATTTACATCACGCTTACAAATAAAGAACTTTGTTTCTTCTATGGACAATATATAAATTCTTGATATCATATGGACATGTGGCGCAAAATACATGATCTTCTATTCCGCTGTGCGTGAATAATCGATATAACATTCCCTAAACGTATTGTTGGATTGTGGCGACAGCAGGATTTAAACCAACATGTATCAATTCGGTCGTGTGACATTGATATTTTGCCTAACTGATAAATAATTCTATATTGTATGATTCCGTCGCTATTGATACCAGTCAATACTCACACACTGTATACTCGATATACAATTACGTCTGTAATTGACACATCGATCGAAGTAATATCGTTTTGTTGTCACCGTAAAGCGCGCGCGGAATTCACTGTGAATTGTGTGTGGACTGATTTTTCGGATCCAGCGCACATAATTGTCCGCCGACCCTCGGCAAAGTGATTTCGCTCAAGTATTTGTTTTCTGAGGTTGCGAAACACTGTTAAGTGTTTGATGTTCGCGCGAAACCGAGGTCAGATTGTGTCCACAGACAATGTCGGATTAAACTGTTTTACCAAAAGCTCATTCATAAGATTAAAACGGAAATCTTATAAATTATTAGCATAAACAATCAATATCTATGTATAAAGCTTAAACTGATCTAAAAATCAAAGTTTGCTTTTCGATTTTTCTTTTTCTCGTATGAAATCAATAAAGAAGATATAAAAAATTGTTTTCTCCGAATTCTTAACAATACCAAGAGAATACACATTAATTAAATTGCTAATAACTAATTAATTATAACAATAATTTAATTAGGAAATAGAAATAAAAATTTATAATTGCAGTGTAATAATTTTAGTAAGACTTAAACATTTGAGAGCAATATTCTCATCAATTATTTATGTCTTGAAGTTTCGTAATTTCTAGTAGAAAGTATGTTCTGTAGAAAATAATTAGTCGGAAATGAGATACATTCTTTTCTGTCGTATTGTAGTCTAATTGTAAGGAAGCATTGCCCATCATCTGAATAGAGAATGAAGTTAATCACTTTTTGTTCCAAGGACGTGCCTCTCGAACTAATTATAAACCAAGTTAATGCAATAAGCTGAAGTTGAAACTTCATGTACAACAAGCATTTAATTCAATATGTATTAAATTCATATGTATTTAATTCAATAATATATATATTATAGCTGTCGGATTAATTATTAATGATAATCTCACGGGAAATCTTTTCCTAAGAAGACCATTGATAATCTTTTTGAGAACTAATCAACTAAATACAAATCTTATTTCAAGTATATTTTATATAATAGTTATATAAATAAAAGATTTATTCAAATATTATGCTACTAAACACATAATCAAACACGACAACACTAATATACTTCGAACGAAACTGTTTATTCCGATGTAATTTTATTATCCTCGTTAATAGCAGGAAAACTAACTTTTAAATTACAAATACATACACACATGTAAAAAGATCTCTTAAATTACTATTATTTAATAATTAATTAATATTTTATTTTATTTTATTAATATTTATTACATTTTATTATATATTTTATTAATATTTAATATTATATTTTATTAATATTTCCTCTGCAGCTTCTATGTATTACTATAGAAACATTTTTCAAATTTGATTAACAATAAAAATTTTTATTGCGTCTCGATCGTTTGTGGTTATCGATAACCACTTAAGCAAACGGCCTACTTCTGACATCAGAGAAGTATACATCGTAAATCGATGATAGAAATGTCACGATGTCCCCGAGAATATGTATGTAAGCAACATATGGACTGGACGTTTTAATGGATTTTTGCATAACGATGGATGAAGGCGAGCACTAAAATTTCTCGATGTCGTCACAATTCTCTTTCCTGCATAAAATACCAAATGGATAAAATTTATAATGCAGCTAGAAAGAAGTGCCTGCAAAGAGACTCTTAAACGGAAATTTTGTGTCTGTGAATAAAGAGGTTTCTCGCATGGTAAGCCTTTAGCTTTTGAAATGTATATTAAATACGAAATTTTCCACATTATCCTTTTTCGCACATTTAACTCCATCATCTCCGTTTAATGGTGGCAAATATGCAATTAAAATCAAAATTAAGAATCTCTTTTTTATACATACTAACATATAACGTGTGTTACGCGTGCGCTATTTGTATATTTTAGCTTCGTAATAAGTTAAAGTACTCCTACTAAATACTTTTGGTTAAAACAGTATTCGCCCGAGTTTATTCGGCTTTACAAAAAATATTTTATATTTTATTAAAATGTTTATAAGTAACAAAACATATTTAAGACTTCTTCGAAACAAAATTGCTGCAGAGAGGTAAATCTACAAAAAAAACACACATATGTACATAATTTTGCTTCTAGGATTATTTAAAAGAGTAATACCATTCAAAAGCACTTTGCTTGTCATTATTGTCGTTCATATCATCGTTAATATTATCTTCTACCGCATAGGCATACTCAGCAATGTTCATCTATTCGTATCGCAGTTTATTCTTTGAGTTTGGAAAAACTGTGTGTATTGCAACTGACAGATAAAAAATTATGTCTTTCACACGCAGTACGTCATTGTTAATTACCCGAGTTATGTCCATTGCATAATTAAATAATTACTGTAATTAAAAAAAATATTCAGTTTTTGCGCGCTATGGACTGTGTGTAGATGTGGTAAGAAAAAAGGAGTGGTGCATTTTTAAAGTTGGAAAGATAACTAATTGCGCCATGACCCGTGTAGGCACTCAATGGAAGCGGAATTATTTGCCTCGTGACTGTAAAAAAATTAACGAGTGAATAACTTTTCTGGCATCTGACAGTTTTCACTTGTGTGCAATTCTATATGTGATATTATTTTCTTACTTATAAACTTTAGTGTGTTTAAAAATCATATTATGCATAAGATAATATAGAGATTATGTAGACTCAACATATGTTTAAAAATTATTCTTTCAATACTTATTTAAACAAACTTAAGAAAAATATAATTCTAAATGTATTAATCCTAAAAAAAACTACGTTTTGCACTTTACTTTTTGTATTTTATTTTTTATATTTAACTTTTTATTATATATCGATCTTGGAAATTATTCGTATAATGACACTTCGTTTAAATAGCACTTTATACACACTATAAGATAATTTATACAGTCAAACGCTTGTGTACTTTTCGCATCTATATGAACTAATTTGTAACGTTAAACGGCCTTTCATTACGGTCGCTTCTGTATTCTGATGGACGAGATGTAATTTTGCTGCCTGTTTGTCTGGCGTTTTCGCCTGAGTTTCTATTAGAATATATTATACGGATGAACGAGAGCGGAGAGCAGTCGTCCGCGATACAATTTCGGATCTCTCCGCGCAATATCATTCGATAAATATAACATTGAATGGTGTCGATTGGCTTTTGAGTCATTGAGTTTCACTCGCGAACGTTTCCAAAACGCAGTTTCGTTGGTCTACGGGTATACAGTCGAATTATGCAATACGCATCCGAGTAAATAATGTATTAATCGATAAAGATATGTATGTACAAGAATATTTTTGAGACAATAAGATGTCGTTTTTATGCAGATAATTTATGTGTGGCTACCGATGATATTAAATGGATTATATTAAACCAAATCAATCGATGAATAAACTTGATTAATTTGCAGATACTTAACATGTGTTACAGGCTAAATGTAATATATTCTGTCTTATGCAAAAATGTTAAAAAGATTCTGTTGGAAAATATGATTTTTACGCATATTATACTGCATTAGACATTACTGTTCACAGCAAACTGTCGAATCCATAGAGTTTTAGTCAAAATTGAGCGCGGAAATGCGTCAGATGGATTTGTGAAAAATAAGTCAGGTAAGTAGGTATGTGTGCCGAATGCAAAGAATGTGTGTTAATCATTGCTGAAATGCATTTCATTTTGGAAATGCTTTTCAATTGAAAAGCGAACATTTCGTAAATTGAGCTGTCTATAGCAGACAAATGTGCTACCAAAAATACCCAGCAGCTGCTTGTGGCATGCATTTTGTACTGATTTTGTCATATATCAACAAAATGTACTGTTTATAAGGTAGAGCAAATAAAAGGCAGGTTTTTTTCGTAAATATTTCCGTAATAATTTTCTTATTTGCTCATCGATTATTCAGAATTCAATTACCGCATGATACTTGATATCATGTGTAGCGTTTTCTTTAAAACGTGAAATTCTTCTATTGGCTTGAGCTAATTTCTTTAACTAATGTTATACGATAATGCCGATATGATTGTCTATGGCAAATATGTAGAAAAAGTGGATTTTAACGTGACCGCTTGTCAATATTACTATGTGTGACAGACGTTTTAATCCATAAATAATAAAAATATCTTGATTTCAAGTATCATGAGGCTCAATAAAATGCACGGCGTGAAATCGACGTACACTAGATTGATGTGAGAATTTATCTCAATTCAATTTGCGACTGCGATTTATATAATCAGTAAAGAGAGTGTATGAAGCTGGCGTATCATTTCGTGGAAACTCGCAAATAATTAAAAATTCTGGCTTTATTTTTAATAGTTCTAGAGTTCTTGATAGTTTAAACAAATACTTCTGTAGGCCTATTCTGTAACTTTATAACGACGATGTCGCTATCGTTACGTGTCGTTGCGCATATATTTTTACATGTCAAAATATATGCGCAGCGATACGTAACGATAGCGACATTGTCGTTATAAAGTTACAGAATAGGCCTACTGGTCAATAAACCATCGAAAATGCCCTAGGACAAACTGAGACGCCAACTTTACGCAACGTCTCACTTTGTCTTACGACATTCTCCTTATCAGTAATCACGTAATCAGTATCGTATAATTTTATCTATCTCTTTGGAAAAGGCAATGTACATGCCAAGAAATATACGAGAGCTGTTTAACTCTCCAAAATCAACCGGCGTTTCACCTTTATACTCGAAAATATGCATTTATCGGGCAAAATAATTGTTTAAAAAAATTTCTAATTGTTCTTATTATCAGAACTCTTTGGAAAGACAATATGCATGCCTAAAACTATACGAGAACTGTTTTAGAATAAGCAGAACTCTTCAAAATCGACCGGCGTCATACCTCTATAATCGAAAATATGATTCCTGTGAACTTCGCACAACATACCTAAAAATCTAAAAGTTTTATTAGAGTTCTGGCATTCTTTTGAATAGTTCTAGAGTTATACGTAAACATTTTAAATATTTTCGATGATTAGATACAAAAAATTCGAATCCGAAATTATGGTGCACTAAGTTCACATAGCGCATCGTAAATAACCGTTTTAACATTTGTCACTGTCGTCTCTGCGTTTGGTGCCAAAAAATACCAGCATGGTCGCATGCCTTGGACTCATTTACAATAGAAAAAAAATAATTTGTCAAAGAACAAGAACCGGAAGAGTTTCATTTATCACGATAATTCTGGATAGGCGCGTGAATACCCGTTTAAAAATTTATCACAGTCGTCTCTGCGTTTGGTGCCAAAAAATGCGAATATCATCGCATGCCTTGAGATCATTTGCAATTGATTAATATGTTAGATAAAAAGAGAATTCAAACTTTTTTTATATAAATATACATATAATCTATATAGTCATTGATCGTTGCATTTTCCGAAAATGAGATAATTCTTATAAAAAAAAGCCTGTTAGGGAACAGAGTTACATTGTTTTACGGAAAATTATCCTCTACCAATTGTCAACTAGTGTATATATAACTGACAATATATAAAATTTATTTGAATTACGTGAATGTGTTAAAATTTATTTAAAGTATCTAATATTTTTGCTGCATGAATTATTTACAAAGATATTACAAAATTTTATTTGTCTTTCACATATTTTGTGACGCGCAATGGAAACAATAAATGATAAGTAAATCTCTCTCTATCTCACTTTTTGTAAATTATGAATTATTTAAGAACTATTCATCTAATGTTTTTATCAAACGATAATGTTGATTTAATTTAATTGTCTGTAGTGTACTGCAAGTTGTGCTTGAATGAAATTGACAGATGATCTATCATAAACACTCTATTAGTTTTTGAAGTATTGTATCAACGTACCATATTTTCACAAAAATAAACTAAGCATACTTCGATCATTTATATCTTGTCAGGTTATTTTATATACTATATATATACTATACTATGTATATATAAATATATATATGTATATGCATATAACTATAGAGAAACTATTTAGAAATGCATAATAAAAATGCAATAAATACAGAAATATCGTGATTTACGGATCTGTTCCGGACATTGTTTCTTAACAAGTTAATTTTTTTTTATTGTAAATGATCCCAAGGCATGCGATGATACTTGCATTTTTTGGCACCAAACGCAGAGACGATTGTGATAAATTTTTAAATGGGTATTTAAGCTCCTATGCAGAAATATCGTGATAAATGAAACTATTCCGGGCATTGTTTCTTAACAAATTAATTATTTTCTATTCTAAATGATCCCA
Organism: Lasius fuliginosus; assembly: GCA_949152495.1. Classification (NCBI taxonomy): domain Eukaryota; kingdom Metazoa; phylum Arthropoda; class Insecta; order Hymenoptera; family Formicidae; genus Lasius; species Lasius fuliginosus. The sequence continues at coordinate 13,316,142 of OX424444.1, forward strand.
AGGCATACGATGATATTCGCATTTTTTGGCACCAAACGCAGAGACGACTGTGATAAATTTTTAAACGGGTATTCAAGCGCCTATGCAGAAATATCGTGATAAACGGAACTGTTCCGGGCATTGTTTCTTAACAAATTAATTTTTTTCCATTGTAAATGATCCCAAGGCATGCGATGATACTTGCACTTTTTGGCACCAAACGCAGAGACGACTGGAATAAATATTTAAACAGTTATTTAGGCGCAAATGCAAGAATATCGTAATTTACGGATCTGTTTCGGACACTGTTTCTTAACAAATTAATTTTTTTTTATTGTAAATGATCCCAAGGCATTGCCAAGAAATGTATCATCGCATGCCTTGGGATTATTTAGAATAAAGAAAATCTAATTTGTTAAGAAACAATGCCCGGAACAGTTCCGTAAATCACGATATTTCTGCATAGGTGCTTGAATACCCGTTTAAAAATTTATCACAGTCGTATCTGCTTTGGTGCCAAAAAATGCGAGTATCATCGCATGCCTTGCAATCATGTAGAATAAAAAAAAATTAATTTGTTAAGAAACAATGCCCGGAACAGGTCCGTAAATCACGATATTTCTGCATAGACGCCTAAGTAACCGTTTAAAAATTTATCACAGTCGTCTCTGCGTTTGGTGCCAAAAAAGACAACAAGGTGAAAATGACATGTAATGGCAGGAATCATGTTCACATTCTGATGCATTGACCCAGAATTTGGGAAAATGACTGGAATCTACGGCGCTATGGCCCAGAATCACAAACATTTTACTCGTTTCATGTATATACTTTGAAAAATAATTCAAAATTTATATATATGTATATATTATATAATATATATATATATATATGTATATACACTTGATTATAACTGACAAAACTATAAAAAAATTGTTACTCAATTCTTTGATACGCGATGTGTATGTCGAATGTTGCATATATATCATTGTATAAGCATGCTTGTTGTATCACTCAACGGCATTTGCCAGCGTTAAACTAGAAATTATTTATTCATATAATCAAACGTCAGAATCAAGCAGAAAGTAAAGTTATTATGGATAGAAAGAGACAGAGAAAGAGAGAGAGAGAGAAAGGCAACAGTTGGCTTTGAAGTTGCGTTGCATTATTTATTCAATCAACATATGTATTCTCGCTAACGAAAAGGTAATATTATGAGATGATTCACCGAAATATAACATTAATATTGAGATACATAATTTCTACTTAATTCTTAAATATAGAGAGTTTCTACAATTTTTAAATAAAAATATAGAAGTAAAAGAAGACAATAATAAATTATTTACATAAATTTTACATAAAATATAATATAATATACATCATATTTAATGTAATAACAGTAATTATTTTATTTCAATAAAAATATGTTATCAATTGCTATAATTTATATTTAAAAATAATTTCTTTCATAACTATCTAATTTCGAAATTCGATATAGCTTTTGCGATTTAGCTTATCTCTTAAAAAGCAAATCAAATAAAAGAAATGCTTGTTCTAAAATTTCGCTCCTAGAGAAACACTTGTTTTCTGAAACGTCGATCATAATTGAATCAATGCCAATGTTTCGTAAAAGCTAGTACTATAAATAACGAACAGCTCCAAATGGCACATTCCCAGAGAGCTTCCAGAAGCTGTCCTAAATAAAATATTCCTTACTGTTGTGACACAGAGATTTTTATAAAGCAAAACAAAACTTTATTTTCCGTTTGCATGATTATAATTTTATCAGAATTTCTTCTTTTATTTATACGTATAAAAGTATTATTATTTTGTAATCATGATTGAAATATCAATTTACAAAATCGTCATTATATCATACATCTCATAATATGTTATGTAGATCAAATGACCAAGATTTCGTGAAAAGAAATAAAATCCAAATCGCTTCTCTAGAATGAACGAGAGCGTAATATTTATCTTTCTGTACATATCACTGACCAATACACATATAGCACTATGATTCTTGAGATGTATAATATATGGTAATAAAAACTCACCCAATATACCCTGCGGAATGAAACCCAAACTTTACTACTGAAAATCCGCTCAGGATTTTCGCCCTTTTTCTGCGAATGGCCGACTTTGCCGAACGAAAAAGAAATAATTATGTATTTCATGAATATCTTCAATACTATGAAGCTAAATGTAAAAAAATTAATGAAAATGAGAACAGTATAGATTTATCACGCGTTACTAATATTCACGTATATAATCTCTCTTAAATTTATATCAAATTATTAAATAAAATAATAACGATAGTTATATAGTTTTACACTGTTCACACAAATCAAAACATTTTGGAGATAATTATATATATATATATATATATATATATATATATTCTTTTATCAAATAATAAAAATTTAAAATATTTGAATAATATGTGTGAAATAATTACATTATCGTAAATTTGAAACGAGGTTTTTACGCTTTGAAATAGCGCTTATTAGAAAGTTCAATTGTGTGTGTGTCTTGACAACGAAGTAATGATCGAGAAAGCATCGATTCATCGCAATTCGTCACTTCTGTCCGACAACGACTGCACATAACGTCGCGAGTGCTTTCACTATTTTTCATCGATGTTCCGATGAGAGGACATCAGTCTCGTCCGTTTTTTCCAGCTTTTTTCAGTTTCGACAAATGGATCCTACGTTCATCTTGTTTCGCGCCTCCAACCTTCGTTTCTCATCGAATTGTAAATGCGGTAACCTTTGAAAATGTTCAATTTTACCTTTCGGGATTGTTTCTTCATTGCAGAGGAAACAGAAATAATCCTCACACCACAAAAAAAAGAAACAAAAAAGAGGACCGAATGTGCGGCTCGCATTTTTTCCTATCCCAAATCGATATTCATTCATCTTACAAACGACAGAGTATATTCACGTCAAAAATTGTCAAAGGGTTTTGTCAGATATCGGATTTCCTCGGTTTAATATTTCTGATCGCCTATATTTCTTCTCGCATAGTTGGAAAGCCGAAAGTAGGATAATCGTTTGAGATCTCGCGCTTTCTGATTTAAGATTATCCGATGAAAAGTGGGAAGCCTACGAAAAAGCATTCCGACGAAGATTAGTTCACGATCCTACTCTCTTTTATCCTGTCAACTTTTTTATGCAAGCTCACTACTATGAACAAAAAATAAATATTTATCTATCGGTATTTTTCACGCAATTATATTTACTTGATTATAAGAGTTAAATATACATATAATATTTTATCTTCTTCATATTTCTGTATTACAAAATCTACAATAAGAAATTGACCGCGATATCGATTTTTGCATGCTATAGACTGACTTGTTGAAAGTTGTGACTATAATTATTAACAAAAGTAATTTGTGTTGACAAACATACATGCGCGACATGTATAAGTGAATTGTAGTCTCATAAATAAGTAATTGACCACAATAGAGTGTCAAAATAACGGCAGAAAGTACATATGTGTGATATATAATATTGATACTGTTTCGCGCATCGTTCCTTGTTTGCTTGTGTTAATATATAAATTATAAACTTCTTGTCAGATTTGATATATATCGCATGCATGACATTATGTATATGTAGGTGTGTGTGTATAATTTGTTTATTTTTTCGCAAATTTTGCTACATTGTTAGAATTTTCTATATAAAATAAAAGATTAAATAATAAGTATACACGTAGTTCTATGTGTGTGTGTTAACAAAAATAATATTTAATTTATTTATTATATTTTTATAATATAATTTAAGAATTAAAATAATTTTTTGTTGTATTTCAATTATATAAATATTTATAGAAGTGTTTTATTTTCTATAAATTAATGGAAAAATTTTACATACATTTGAACTTCTTGCAGTTATTGTACATATGTAGGGCATATAGAGAAAGAATGCTTTGTCATCTCATTCTATTGTTATCTTCGATCGTTAATTATTTTGGTATAAACTCGTGTGTTGCGATAAAATGGATAAAGCTGTTTCTGGAGTAATAGCGTATTTAAATGGTATATAGAAATTGGAACAATCGAAAGGGTCGTCCCGGATTGACTAGATTATTTCCCATTATAGCTCTCTTGGTGAAAGAATTACCTTTTATCTCGGAATACTGTGAAATTCTTCTCTGAAGGAAGATTATCATTTTGAATCTACCGGATATTACTCATAGAGTAGATAATGGGGGACGCTATCATTTTCTGCCTTGTGTTGTCATATGAATGTGTGAAAACTGAAGAATAATAGAAACATAATAGAACTGGTGAAAGATTAAGAGGATGCGCACTATATTACACTTTACTCCGTGCTTTATAACGCTACTTGCAGCTCCGTTATTCTCGAAAGCTGATATTTTAGGAAAGAAACATACTTATATTAAATTATTTTTAAGAACAATTTTGATTATATAAAGTACTTGAGAAAGAATTTTGCATAATTTAAAAAAAATGTATATATAGTCGCAATATTGCATACACATACATTTTCTCTATTATTTTTGTTTTATATTGAAATAACTTCTCATTCTTATTATACTCTCTTTCTTATTATACTTAAAATCTGTAGCTTTATGATATATAGAGATCATGATAATGTAGATCAAACACATGAGTAGCATAATTGAATTTAAATATTCAATTTTATTATTATATAATTACAAGTATACAGCATGAAAAAAGAGGAACGTGCAATTGTGCAACAGAATAAATAATAATTACAAAACTATTTTCTTAAACTAAACAAAATCTAAATTGTATAAAACAGATATAAATAAGAATTTAAGCTACATGTTTCTATGCATTGAAACTGACATGCAGTTTAATGTCGAAAAAACCAGACTGCTGCTTTAGACATTATGCAACATGTATTAGTATCGCACTATTAGTGTTAACAGCACTTTTTTGTGTCGCAGAGTACTTACGCATTCAAGTCTACAATTTATCTGAATGCGAGAAACCGCTAAAGGGTTAGTAAAAGAACTTGACAAAGAGAGAATTGCTCAAAGGAGGAATGTTTTGAATGCGTGCCAGTGTATTTATTGTTGATGTTACTTTAGATGCTGCCAAGTATTAGCGATTGGTAAATGTATAGGAAGATAAAGTGGATAAAGATGTCTTACGATATCATTTTTTTTAATGGTACTTGTCGCTTTAAAATTAAATCGATAACGAACATTTTATGTTACGCTATAATTTACACATTACGCCATTTATGCGCTGAGTATTCCATATTAATAAAATATTGTTAAATAATTTTTTATTATATTTTTATTATAGTTGATTAAAATATTCAAAGCTATGTTTATTAAGACAATTATTAGAAAATATGATGTTTTAACAATATGTCAGAATTAAGAGTAAGATGCATCAGATCTTTTTGTGCGAGTTGCGTTTTTCTTTCTTAAACATAAAATAAATGTTTACTGTTTGTGCATACCATACCACACACACACATGCGCGTTATATTTTTATTCTATTATAAATCCAAACACGACGAGGAATTATTGAATTTGCAGTGTTAAAATCGCATTCGCCATGGATGGAGATATTCGGATCGATCGTATTCAACGATGCAATTTTATTCATTTCTTCAACGATGTGGCGGTCGGCTAAGTGCTGCTCCAGAACCACCCTGAGTGGACGAAGTCTCTTCGCGTAGGGACGAACGAATGGAGTGAGCCGTGGAAAAGAAAAAGGAAGTAGCGGGAGATAAATTGCTGACTTGAAAAATTAATAGGTCAAGTGTCGGGTTGAGCTGGCGTGAATATGGGAAATTCAAAGGACAGCGCCGTAGGTTTTGATTGAAGTGTCCTTATTGAATAGCTTCGTTTAAATAAATTTTTCCGTCGACTGATCTCACTGTGTTCGCTATCTTTTCCATGCTTGTCCATTCCAAACGCTTCGAAGGCATTTGTGATTAATAATTATTGTTTTTCCTTTTTTCGTATTACGTATGCTCTTTTGCCTGGATATATGTGATATGTATATATCATATCCACATATATTTAAATAAAAATTGAAGAAATATTTTCATAAATAATCTTAAATAAAAATTAGTAAATCCTTAATCCAAGAATTTAAGGTAGTTATATCGCAATAGGCACTTTCTTATAATATTTTTGAAATTTTGAGTAATTATTATTTAAAGTTTTCTGAAGACAATGAAAAAATGAAAAAAATGATTGACTACATAGAACAGGAGATAATGAATTTTGAATTTTGGATTTCATACACTACATGGTTTGTAATAGGATGGTGCCAACTCACAATTTCACCTATAAAAAAAAAACGCTTCTTACAATTTTAATGAAAAATGATTTTAAAATAAAGCAATATCTAACATCTCCAAATATCACCTCTAAAAATTTTTAAAACCGTTCCCCATCTACATTTAACAATATTACTAAATAAAGGATGAACGATTTTGTCATGTCTAATATTGGAAAAAATAAATTCACAATGAGTTGACAACACTGCATTGTTATGATGACGCTCTAGAAGTTGACGCACAAAGCGCAGATGCAAATTTTTTAAATATTATTGAAACATATAATATGCATGAAATGAATGCCAGATTGATAATACCGTACAGGATAGATTGATAATAGTACAAGCTCAGTCAAATATTTTTAACAAATAAATAGTTTTCCGTTCATTGCACTGTACGCAGTGATCATTATTTTTGACTAATACTATCGCCATACAACTACCTTAAATAATTTTACTTAAACTTACAATAAATTGAAGCATTTAAGGCACAAATAAATTAAGAATCGAAAAATTCAATTCAAATAGAAGGAAATATTTTAACTAACAATATTAATTAAATTGTGAAATAAAGTTTAAAAAATTTAATAATAAAGATTACTAAAGATAGAAGTATTACGGAAGGGTAAAGAATTGTATGCGCAAAATTTCCATTTTTGAAAAGAATTTTACTGCCTCTACCTCTATATTATATTCGCTAATATTATCATTCTTCCATCTCGCGGGCTTTTACTTTTTCATGCCTTTGCTCGAGCATGGCTGGAACAAATTACAAGGTAACATGGGCATGAACATATCATGCGTGCATGCATCTAGGCACAGCATGCTGCGACACAGCCAATTTTATCTTCAGTGAAGTCTGCTTCCTGAGTGCAACATGTTCCTTAATTACGATAGAGATATGGCGCTAAGCGCCCGTCTGTTATTATCTATGTAACAGTGACGTTTAATACTAATAAACACCTCAGGTTCTCTGGTTAGCGAGTAGTAAGGCAGACACGATGAATTTATCTCACGATACGTAATAGCCAAAAATATATGCAAATTGTAAAGATTGCTCAGAATAATTTTTCAATTCCATATCTTTATTGAATATGTTGTGCATACAATTAATTCAGAAAACACATCCTGATCAATTTAAAATAATGTTGAATGATGTTAAAGTAATACTTTCTAAAAACAGTTTATGATGTACAATACTCTTTCCGATTCAGTAGAAGCATATGCTACATCAGAAATAATTTTAAACCGTAATAGAGAATTGTTATAATTCTAAATACGGAGCTAAAAAATATTTTTTGATACAATTATAATGGTGGCTTTACGTGGTAAAGCACAAAAGCTATATAAGATATTTTAAAGTTTTTGTGTCTCAGTCTCTCTACTTTATATTTTAGTCCTCTGCTTCTCCAGTTCAAACATTATTAGAGACAAAATTAAATATGGTTCATATCTCACTTTCAAGTTTCAATTACGAAAGAAATAAATAAGGCTAACAGACAATTTTACAAATTAATGACATGAGAAGATCTGAAAAAATCTCCGCGTTGTTAAGTCGTAACATGAAACGATCGGACAGCGAAAATGTAGTGGTAGAAGTAAAGTTGCGTATACGAGCACCCTTATCGATTTACTTGAAAATACGTCCTTCAGAAAAAATAAAAATATCACGCAGTATACGAGGTCGATGTTATTACATAACTAACAAATTAAAAAGTATATGCAATTTCTAATAAATATGTTTTAAGTAAGTTTTTTTTTTCATTGTCATAATATTAGTCATTAAAATTTAATAAATATGCCTGTAAAAAATAATGTAAAATATTAAATTATTAAAAAAATTGTCTGATAGTCATTATTATTTTGGTTTAATTAAATTTTATCTACGTTTACGGTGTAAAATGCAACATAATTATATTAAATAAAAATGAAATACACAAGGCAGAGCAAAATTATAATTTGCTTATGCAAGCAGTTTATAATAATTTCACAAATAACAACGTGACATTAATCATTTATGTTAAAAAAGAATCATCTCGAGAGAACTCAAAAATTACTGTATGGTACCGCTGCAACATATGGAACAAGTTCTGGTACTTCAATTCAGTCTCGCAGTCGCTTGCGAATGCATGGAGATTCTTTAATGAACGTGATGAAACGCTTGTATGCATTCAAGAGCATTCCTGGTGCTTACGTGTGATAAACGCGTTATATAATCCTCGATCTTTATAAAACGGTAAATATCAGAAATTTACTAACAAAACTTAATTGGATGTATGTTGAAATTACTGATGCAGCATAGAAAAGTCATTTAATCAATCCGTCATATAAGATCAGAGAGATCAATGGTTTTACGGATCATATGATGCCATTCTCGTTGTTGTCCGTTGAAGCCGAAATCTCATTTGATTGATGATATTGCATATCGGTTCAGTATGCACTCCTAACGGGTGACTTGCTATATTTTTATCATTCATCTACCTCAGTTTCATAAAAAATAACGTCTCTCACAATCCACTATTTTTTATTCAGATATTTTTATATGTCAATAATAATGTATTTATATTTTCTTGTAATTATTTATTTTCATTTTGTAAAAATAATAGTTTATGAATAAATATAAATATTAAAGAATCTGTGTGTAAAATTTTTATCTTTCTATTGCAGTTTTTGAATATACAAAAATATATGTTTTTATTTCTATGTGTGAATATACAAATCTTTCATCTTCCTAATAATATATTTAATAGGAATATTACACGCACGCAAATGTCATTTTAGTATTTATAAAAAATGATTATAAGTTTAAAACTTTGTATCATTAATAAATATATTTGGTGTTATACAAAAAATACTGCGCTTTCAAAATAGTTTGATTGCAACAAAGTTATGTAATAAATGTCATCGGAAGAGGATTCATATATCTCAAGAAGATTTACATACATACATCTAATTTTAAGAGCTTCCGAATAAAAGCACTCTGTTTCGTCTGACTGAAACCTGCCATTTCCTGGTTATACAGTTAAGTTTAGTGACGCAGTACATTGACATAACGACATTTGCTAGATAGCTGATAGATACAATATCGGTGAAAAGCTTTCTTTTCGTTGCGAAAACATAAACTTCGAGTTTTCAAGATAATTTTTTTAACTATTTGTAAAAAAAAAGTACAATAAGAAACAATTTATCTGTAGAAAGCGTTTGTAATAAGTACATTTATTTTATAGAATGTTTATATATAATCAATTTGTCTGGAAAGTGTTCCATGACAAGAAGTGCATTGAGATATTTTAGATACTCTGGTGCAAATTACAAAGTACGCAAGACATTTAAGTATCGTCGAAACAATATGTCTTACCATTACCGGTAATGATAGCCGGCCGGAAGGGTAAGAACAGTCATCTTGGCTCGATCGTGAATCCTTTGTTGGTTTTACCGTAGTGCATTTTAGAGTTGGAATCAAGCCAAGACACATTCCTTTGATAGACTTATAGGATCGTACGTCTACGGCGTGCTGTATAATGCAAGGCCGACGAATTCTTATCGATCATTTCAATGAACTTTAATCTACCCAGAGAACTTTAGAGATGGGAGTGATTCAACATTACCTGTCCGCATTATTAGCATTGATATTCGTCAAAAGTGATAGAAAGGAAAATATAATATTTTTATAGCATTAATATTTCTGTGGATGCATTCTTAAAAAAAAATATGTATTCTTGTACTTTACGTATTTTCCAAAGTATGTTGAAACTATATTTTAGTCTTATTGTTAGGTAGACACCAGGTAGAAAATGTGCTCGGTACTTACCTGAAACAAAAAGCAAAAATGCAACGTTAATATTTAAAAAATATTCTCATTTAAAACATTATTTCTATAATTGGTAATTATTGTTTATAATAACACTTTTTAATTGATATCTCTATCATCAAATACATCATAACGCTAAATAATAAACGCATAATAATTTTAATTGAATATTTTACATGACGTAATATATTAAATTATTAATATATTAATTAGCGCATAAATTTATATAAAAATTTTTGTAAATAAATATAGAGATATAAATATAAAATATATAAAATTGCTTTCAGATATAAAAGAATGCTGAAGATTGATAAAACATGCATCTCTTCTGGATAAATACAAGTTATGTAACAAATCGCAACGAATTCATGGGTAGCAACATGAGTTTACAAATTACGAGAAAATATTGCTAATGCATAATGACAGAAGTAGACATGAATAGATGTTTGCAAGAGAGATATTTGATACACTCTGCATTGTCTCGTATAAATGGTACGGACATAATAAACTATACTTCGCAGCAGATGAATTTCTATCACGTATTCTTGTTTGGTATACCGCACAAATTTCATAATTTCTGTGTTTGAATGAACAAGGCAAATTTAGAAATTAATGATACGAAATCGCTTAAAAACTCTCAATTATATATGACACATTGTATAAAGTGCCGTAAACTATTCTTGAAACATGCTATGGAAACTGTTTTTCTATTTATTTATTAAATTTATGTTATATGTATGGATGTATTCGAATATGTACATAGAAGCTCTTTAAAGACAAAGTGACGAAATGTAGTATTTTATGAAACATTTTTAAAAAATGTTGTCATTTTTACAATTTATTTCGCATAATCTCTCGAGGTTCATACATCTTATATCTCTGAATGATATTTAATTATTAAGACAATCTCTTTGAAGCAAATTTAATTAAATAAAACGTTTAAATTCTTGCATGTTGCCTGCAGTGTTGACGTTTCTTCAAGCATTGCGAAAAATCTGCTAGTTTAAAAGAAAATGTCAGATTAGCGCAAAATAATGTAGAGAGATGCGGTTAGAGACAGTAGTATTTCAAAGTATTCCATGCAAATTTTAATTATTGTTCGCAAATTATCAAAAACTATAGTAACTCAATTATCACTGACACTAACGTTCTTGTTAATAAGTATCAGAAAATAATTTGATATTATTATAAAACTCCTTGCAACGCATTTCTAACGTTCATTCTATAACGAGTCATCTTTGCGAATTGCAAATTAAACTTTTAGTTTTTAATCGCACTGTCATTAACAAAAATAATTTGCATTATAGAACCGAAAAGAATGATCCTACCAATTTGAGAAGTCTCAAAAATATCTACCTTATAAGTTTTTGATACAAAAGTATAAAATTATTTTCTTCTGTCGCACTTTATTCTATTGACCGAGCCATTCATAATGCTGTTAGCTCGATACGATCAGATTACGAGAGAGTTTGATGTTGTAATAATATTAATTAGCGTAAAATTATATGTATTAAATAGAAATGTAGCAAACTTTGCTCGTAAATAATAAGCTTAAATAGAGCTGTTGTTTTTTATTATATGTGAAAGTGTATGTATGTATGTGTGTGCGTGTATGTATAATATACATATTGGTACACTTGCACACACATAACTAATAATATATAAATTGTGTGTGTGTGTATAATTTAACTTCTTTTGCTAAGAGCTCAATTCCTGCAAAAGCAAATTATAAAGAGATAGATTCAATTCAAATGTGAGAGAATATAAAATTGAAATCACAATTATTATAATCGCATTAATATACTCTAACCATTATATTATCTCTACACTTTTAATAAATGTAATTTTACACAAAGTCTGACTTATAGATTAATATATATTTAAGTAGTAAAAACTATATATAGCTAAAAAGCATATTTTTTATGTTGTCAAATTTACAATTTTTAAAGGGAGAGAGAGAGAGAGAGAGAGAGAGAGAGAGAGAGAGAGAGAGAGAGAAATAAAGAGAAAGAGAGTTGCTCATCTTCTTTAAATAAAGAATTGAAAATTATACGTCTTTTATACGTCTATTATACATCTTGTTCTACGAGTATATCATATGCGATGCACGAATCTCAATCTATAGAAGAACATGAACGTGTGTCCTGATTGACCGACTTGACTATATCAAAGATTCAGAGACGCCCAAAAGATAGAAAATAAGATTTATAGTATTATGAAACGTATATTGTATATATAATATTATCATAAAAATATACATTATATATTCAATTCTAATATAATATAATATATAATATAATATATAATATAATATAAAAATAATTAAATAAAAATTAATTCTAGAAATATTTTAAAATTGTTTCAGTTCTGAATAGTTATAATTTTAGCTCACATACGAGAATGTTCACAAAATATTTTCTTTGAACTTTTGATCATATAGCCATAAAATCGCAATCTCTCTGTCGCACGCAAAACAAATGTACAAAAGTATAAAAGTTTTAGCGAAACAATGAGATTTAAATTCTTTCCGGTTTTTTTTCAGTATGTACAGTTTTTGCAAATAAAACAGACGCATTGCAAAAATCAAAGTCGTTTACACGTAACACGTGTAAACATTCTATATAATATCCAGAGTTAAATTTATACGAAATATTTGGATTTCGTTGTATTGTTGGACAGCGGTGTCAAGAAGCGTGATGTATAACATAGCGACATTTCACTCATTACCGATAACCATCGGCACGTTAGTGACGCTAATGAAGATTGGGTGTTACATATAGTTGCGTGTACGGGCGAGGTTTATCAACCGCGAAATAACGAAAGAAAGCCGCACGACAAATTTCTCGTTTACCATGATCCATTATTGTCGCCTGACTTGTCAATTTACTGGGTCCTACGTTTAATTCTCGTTGTGGCGTTCCGCCGATGAGTCTCTGTCATCATAACGACGAAGAAATGTGATGCGTATTTTTCTATCGTATCCATAATAGTGATGTATCGTCCTGTTCGTCTATACCCTGTAACGACGTCGTTTGTTTCTTCCAAAACGTATGTTCCTGTAGCGACATTTTCAACACACGAGTAAGAAAACAAAATTGAAAAACCTTGACGTATCACCGACATTAGCAGCAATTCTCTGGCAAGTTTTATTACGTGATATTTAAGACAATACAATATATTCGATACGAGCGGATTGTTCATTTGATTGATCATCTGATTTTAAACATTTATGCGGGGGTTTAGAATTAAATATCATTGATACAGCTTCATTTATTCAGCTTGTGGAATATAATTAAAAATATCTGGCATGTTATATATTTAGTTTTCATTTTTAAGTATTAGCTTAATCTGTGACTCATTGTGTGTATGTGTGTGTGTGTGTGTGTTTAAATTACTTTACAAAAAGAGATACAGACAATTTTAATAGTTTGTATATATTTTCACTAACTTTTTTCTTTTTTGTACAATTCTATAACAAAATCTATTGTAGAAAAATCGACCAATCAATCATTGATCAGCGTTACTCTATGGTACGCAAACCCAATCATACTATCAGCTATGCGATCGACCTCGTTTTATCCACAACGAGAACTGATTGAAATGAAAACTCTTTTTTACGTTGCCTAGAAACGAGAAAAAAATTAATCGCAGTGCAAATAATGCCTTGTTCGCTTTACGCACTGATAAGAATAAAATTAATTCTAATTAGAGAAAGATTGTATTAAAAAACATTTTTTTTCTCTATGTTACGTAATAATTTTATTATTCTTTAAATTTATTTAATTCTTTTCATTGCTTTATAAAAACATATTTACTAAAGAAAACGGATTTGTAAATAAAACTTCAGAAAAAAATATTAAAATTTACACACATAATTGCATATTTCTAATAGTTCGCAAAAATATTTACGAATATAACATATGTTTATACGATTTAACACTTTAGCAATCTTCAACTACTTTAAAACTATCATATGTCAACTATAATTAATTAAACTCGATTTAGCAAAGAAGTATTTATAATAATTTATAACAATTCGAACTCAAATATGTTTTATAAAATTGATAAACATTATGTTAATTTTTCTAGCTGAATTTAAGTTTGCTTATTTAATTTTGCTTTCGATTTCATTAACGTTAATTAACTTTAATTTGTTTATGTAAAGAATTTGAAGATTGAAAGAAAACTAAACGCCCAAAATAAAAATCTTAATCATTATTCTTATGGAAATATTGTAAAAAGATGACATTACTCACAGTGTCAATTAAACGAAATTGATTGCTAGTTTTATATGCAAAGTGAAAGTAGAGCATTCGAACGACACCTTGGCGATACTTGGATTCCCCATAAGCCCGATAAATCGAGAACGCTTCCAAGGCTCCGAGGGGAACGCGGCTCATCCCGACTTCTCATAAATTCCCAACATTCACGACACGACATTACGTGGAAGCAAGTCTGCTCGAAGTTTAGCTTCGCGGTTTGCAACGCATATGCAAGATTTTCCTTTAGATGCATTATATTGTCTGTATGATATGACTATTCGAAATTTGACATTACAATATCTTGGTATATAATTCTTCTCATCAAAAAAGTACGCGGACAGTAGTTAAAGATATAAGGATTTGTGTGATCACACACACAACACAAACCTCTCTATAATACAGATTTTGCAACATTATTCAAATTTCCATATAAAAGCTGTACTTGTAAATTAATAATTATATTAATATTAATATTTTTATAATTATATTAATATTATTATAATATATAATTATATTAATAATATATAATTAATAATATATAAGTAATATATAATATAATTGATATAATATATAATTATATCAATATTATTATTAATATTTATATTTTTATTACTATTTATATTTTTTTCCTATTAAGCATCTGATATATTTTTTGTAATTGTATTTTTTATCTTCCAAGATCCAATCAATAGTTGTAATACATTGTACAAAATATATGTCTATATATTTTTTCTATTGCATGCTATCTATAGATTCATAGATTGCAGGTAACAGAAAGAGACTTCAAAAGAAAGTTTTTTTGGATATGTGAAATACTATATACATACGTTTATTGAAATAAATCGCAAAAGATGCATATATCATATAAAACGTATAAAATATTACATACTAAATATTTGATATAATACAATCATTGCTAATAAATTTGTATAATTTTTAATTATGAAAATATATATCTCTCACATGTGCGTTTTAAATATAAAACAAATCAAGTTATAATAAAGTGAATAAAGATTATGTTTTCTAATTTCACGTTTACATAAGTGTTTTATATGATTTCAAATGTATCATATTCTGCATTACGAATGCAATTTGCATAATATTTCATTTTTTAAAGAATGGAAAATTGTGTCAGTAAAAAATATCTTTTATGAGAACTTATTTTTTATGTTTTTTGGTTAAATTACACAGAATGTTCCCTTTATTGAACGATGTTTGCTTATTGACGTAACATTATTACAGTTTACGATAGTTACGTCCGTGTGAACAAAAGAACGGATATAAATCTGTAAAATCAATACCATTCGCGCGCCCCACTGTCGATACTAATTGTGTGTTACGCATCGTGCTGCGCATACTTGTGGGGCTATAAATTAAATCTGATAATACACAACCGCAGTGAATTAACGAAGATTACATTGGCTATCAGATGTTCCACGAGTATCGCGATTTCTGGTTTTTCATTTGGAACCAACATATGCTAGCGTTTTATTTGCTGCCAATGGTTTGTTACTGGCGTAATGAAACCACCATCTGGAGCCAATTTTATTAAAAATAACCCGAGAATATACAGCAAATAAAGTTTAACCCTTTAATTTATAATACTTGAAAAGCAGTAGAGACATCATTGAAAGAGTGCTACGGCGCTCTTAAGTGTAAACAGTTAAGCTATGAAGTTCAAGTCAACAACAAGTCGTAACAAATGTTACGACGAAGTAAGCTGTGGATGAAATGTAATCCTGTGTTGATGCATTTCGATCAATAGCTTGCTAGTGGAAATTTTCATATTTTATGTTTTTACTCGAATTTATTTGCGGAGGACATTGAGAAATATTTACGCGTCTACTTCTGTCCGCGGTTATTGAAACTTTTCTATATTTCTACACTTACAATTAGTCGTTTATTCGAAAAAATCGCCGATCAAAGAAATTTGTTGAAAAAATATACAAAGAAGCAATAGAAAATACATATTCAATATTCGAAAATTCAATAACCGTACATATCTTTCGGATAAAGATATTATATTAATTTTCTATGTGTGTTTTTTATAATTTTTTATATTATGCTTGACAAAAAGTATTAGTAGAAAATAATTTAAATATTACTTAACTCAAAGCATTGTAATTATAAAACTATTTTCTATTTAATTAAAATTGCTCAAACACGAAGTTTAAATTAAAGCATGGATAAAATAATAGAAAAACAATAAGAATATATCTCTTTTCGAAATCGAGCTTAAGTAACAGTAAAAATATATTTCTCTTCAAACTCATGTTTTAAGTTAAAAGTAATTACTGTACTTTTAAATGTATAATTGTGTATTTACTAATAAATGTTTCCTCGTTGGAAAACTTATTTCAATTTTTTTCCAGGAAATTTAGTATAATTTTTTACTCTGAATTTGAATGTCCTAAAACAAATGCTTACAAAATCCAAAATTTTTTCTTTTTTTACGATAATGGTAAACAAATTTTAACTGTAGTCTCTCAAGAGAGTATTATAAGAATATATAGTCTTTGCATCTGCATTTCTTCTCTTAACAGCCATATATTCGACTGAATTTATAATAAAAGACATAGCTTCAAGTGTATAGAAGTTCAAATGTAGGGCAAGATAAGCTTTGGTGAACTCTTGCAATATTTAAACTTGTTGCAATAAAAATAGAGTATGAATACGATACTACATCATCATGATGTTGTACCAAAACTTCAGTTCTACTGAGGAGTCACATTTGATGTAAATGTTTGATAATAATTGGACTAACATTTTTCTATAATTAAAAAAGTGAAATTGATCAAGATACTGTGTATATTATACACACACTCACTCAGAATTATTATATTATTTAAATGAGAATCAAAATGTCAAAACGTCTGTCATTTAAATTAAATGAAGTTTTGAATAAAAGTTTCCGAGCATTTGTAAAAGTTAGATGAATCAATCTTCACTCAAGCAATGTCTGAAATATAATAAGTAAAGAATAGAAAGACCCAGCTAATAAATTCAATTTATCATGTGCAATTCACGAGAGATTCATAAGGGAAAATTTCAATTACTTTTCATACTTAATTAAACTTTCGATCAATGAAATGCTGAAACTAATAGAAAGTTCTATGCGCAAGCAAAAAAAATGCTCCTACGCGCTATTTATCATTCTCTCAACACGGGCCACTCGAAATTGACAGGACCACCATGTAATATATTGTTCGAAATTTACGCGGCCATTAAAAAAGTTTAAGATTTATAGGTTGCCTTGATAATTAATAGGCGTCACGTTTAATACGTGCAATCTGCTATCTTGAATAACGCCTTTCCAATACATGAGCGTATCAACAGCAATGTACCGTACATGCATTTGCATAATTTAAAATTATTGTTGATCTTAAATCAAACGATATTTCTCTGGGTTATGGAAACTTCTCTCCTTTTATCCACATTCGCTTTTTATTGCTCTTTTTTCTTCACTCATAGATAAGCGAATAGATTCTAATCTTTGTACTAACAAGGGAAGAGTTAAAAGTGTGCCTCTTCGATTTTGATATGTTGTAGTCTAAGTTAAAATAAGAGACACATATTTTTTTATTTATTTTGATATAGTTAGTATTTGCAACGTATTAATATGTTTTTGTTATGTATTTTGTTAAATATTTTTCAAGTTTAATGAAAAGTAGCAGACTGTTTTATCATATAATTTATAAAATTTAATAAAAAAGAGAAACACTTAAAAAAAGCATGGATACGTAAAAGCATAACAAATAATAAAAATTTTTAAAAATTAAGACATAAGTTATATGTGCACATGTATATTATTCGCACTAAACCGTGACTACTAATAGAACAGAATCGTATACTGTACTGTTAGTTCGATTCATAACGATAGATGCTTTTATAATAATGCGTACGTTGCATGCAGTTATAAATAAAATGATGCTATTACGTCAATATCACCTTATAGATTTTGCGATTGCGTAATCTTTATAATCTTATAAGCGCATCTTTATTCATTGCACTGTATCACTGTATCTATTACCTTGTACCTTGAACATCTCTTCAAGAGATTCTTGTTCGGCTAGTTCTATTTTTAGTGTATAAAAACATTTTTTTCATATGTGCAAATTATTTATTGCCATTAATTACTATAATATGTATATAATATAAAGAAATTGTAATATATAAATTACTTATTATAAATTATTATATATAAAACTTCTTAAATTATTATAAATTTAATTATTATATATACTTACATAAATTTTGATATGTAAATTATTTATTGATAACTTATGATTATCTCTATGAGATTATGAAGAAAAAGCTGTCGCCATGAATAGCGAGTATAAGACGGATACAAATGAAGTACATATAGCGATATAGAGGTATTTCTAGCTTATTTCTGAAAAATGGGCTTTTTGGGAATACAATTTTATTATATATAGTTAAATTTGGCGTCAAATATGCTATAAGACAAATTAAATTTTTTTTTTTAAATTTTTAAAAATTATGATAGGAGGGGGACTTCGAAAAATGACATTTTTGAAAAATCTGATTATATTATAAGGTATATTAAAAATTATAAAACTTTTATTTGAAACATTTTTAAAATATTTTTTACTGTTTCGATAGTATTCGCTCAAAAATATAAAAACCGAATTTTTTCATGTCTCACCTCCTTAACGGCCATATCAGAATAAATAATAAAATATATCTTTTATTTTGACTTAGATAACATATCCAAAACTCAAAATCTGAGAGAGACGCTTCCGATCCTTCTCTTCTAAGTACTCCTGGTAAAATTCAGAAAACTTAAACGCCCTTATTTACTGTTCCTAACTTCGTTCTGAAATGAAATTTATGCTTTTCCCGAGAATTCCTTGAATAAGTACGGTTCCCTTCGGATCTTACAATTATGTTAACAATGATTTATTAGTAGTCATTATTATTGTACTTATTTGTGCGCAGAAATGTGTTGATGTTTGAAACTAAAATTAATGAAATATACAACTTTGTGAGATTAGGATAATAGCGTTTCTCATTCCACTAACTTCAACTTATACTTGTGACTCATTGTCAGTCTAAACAGTTATATCTTTGTATGACAAATATTAGAAATTAATTATAAACACAAATAAAGTTTTAAATTACAATTTGCAACTCTCTTTCTAAAATTATAATTAACGTTGTAGAATATATATATATATATATATATATATATACATTTTGTAATAATATATGTAATTTTATAACAAAAATATTACAACACGCACTCTATATACGCGCCATTTATTTTCTCTCGTGGTTTACAAAATGTTAAATATTTCGAAGCGCAAACAAATGGATCGCCATATGGTCTGCTTAGTCATACTTGGCTATTGTTTTTCTTTGGCTCTTTTGGCTTTTCTTTTTCATATTATTGTTAAGACACGCGGTCGACTTATTGTCATTCGAGCGGCACAACTCGAGTTAGTGATGTGAGACGCTCTGTATATTGTAGAATATCTCTGTATATTGTTCCCTTTCAAAAATTCCTTTTCAAATCTCAACAAATATTGGGAAATAATTCGCTGTGATAATTATAATTAATGATTAATCAACTTCCGATAAACAATGTATAACTGTATCGCGATGATAGGCCTTTATCGAAGCGCGTATTCCGTAATTATTGTGATTATTTATTATTTGAAGTAAAAATCGAAGTAACAGAGATTAAAATTATAAATTATAAAATATTTTTATAAAGATTATTTTGTATCTCTTTTTAAAATAATTTATTTATCATTTAAATTGAGATCGCGTAATAAAACACAAATCGCAGGATTGATTAAAATAATTGAATTAAATGCATTAAAATAATACAAAATATAATAATGTGTCAATCGTTTAATTAATAATTAATTTGAAAATCAAGCAACAGAGTATTCCGCATGAATTTATTCTGTATCGCGTTATAATATTTGGTGGCAACAATAAATTAATTTACATTTAGCGCTCATTTTCTTACGATATATAAAGTATTGTTGTTTATCAGATTCATTCGATCGAGATTCATTAGATCGAAATCTGCTGTGTAAACAATCGGCAAATCTAATTATATTCTGACTATTCTAATCCGCGAATATTTATCTTTAATTTTAATTTGTATATTTATTTACTTATATTAAAATGCGATGTAAATATAATCACTTAATGATAAAATAAGTTATAAATTATATATTTTATTACAAAAAATAATATAATACAACTTTCTCAACGGGTACATCTTGACATTGGTGGGATGGTTCAGTACCTGAGGTATTCTGAAGAGGAAGCTAAATACCCAAAAAACACAGCATTGTCATAAATCGCAAATAAATCATATGTAAAAGTAAAAGTATTTGATGCGTTGAGCGCAGGAGCTCACAATAGCGCATCATTCATAATTTTCAGTATAGTTTTTAGTATGCCGTGGATGATTTGTCACGTCTTCGCATGATATCCTAATTTCGTGTTACTGTTATCGAAAGTCGTACTTTCGACGCCGTCGGAATAAGATTGAATCTCATTGAACGTTGCTAAATAATGCTAAATGATAGCATGCTCTACTCCGACAAGCCGTTCATTTGACTGATTGCCAGGATCTATAAAGGCAGGTGAGATCGTCATCATTTGGTCCCGTTCCATTTCTTATCATATAAATTGTACTATACAATGGTGTCGCCATATGTATTTATGTATAGCCTACCGAACACCACACGGCCTCCTTTTTTTCTACACCTTGAAGACATATATGTTTCATCTTGATGAGCTGGCTAGAACTTAGCACGATTTCTGCGATATTATAACGCTTATAAGCCGCTATGATATCATAATAAATTGTATTTAAGCGAGTTCGAGTCACTCTGAGATCCAAATATGCTCTGAAACAAGAGTTGGGGCGAACACAATTGCGTCGGTCCATCGATTTCGTTTTCTTCCGCTTCGCGTTTAACCCTTGCTCAAAGTTACCTCGTCGATTCAAAGTGCGATATAGCATATTGCTTCGCGATCGCAGAATTTGGGAGTGCCATATAAAGTGTCGCGTCGTATAAATGTCCGTTTTTATCCATTCAAAATATCACGTGAATTCCATTCAAAATATCACGTGTTCAAATGTGAGAGTGTCGTGCAAAGTGTCGCGCGTAATAAACTGTATGAACTTTTCGCAAGTACAATGTGTGAATCAACGAACTCTGACGACCCTGACATGAGAGAAAAAGAAGGCCTTGCGTGTGGAGAGGCATCGAGCGTCGACATCACAACCCTGATATTTATTTATATATTAGTTGTTATATATAAATCGCGTATGTGTGTGTGTACGCATTAATTCGGTTTGTTTATTTGAGAATAGAATGAAATAAATAATAACATTATGCTAATTACTACTAATTATTGTTACATACTGTTAAAGTTTAAAAATAATTTTTATATTTAATCGATTTGTTTTACATTAATTTTGAAGAATTATGGTTACGAATTATATACCGTTATAAGAAATGCCATTATCTTTTACACCGATATAACATTTAGCGGCGGAAACTCGCGCTGTCGCCTGTCATTCATAACGCGTACATAATGCCGCCTCTATGGATTTTGCGCGTCCGCGTATACATTTACGCATGCTTGTTTAGGCAATCCGCGTGCGTGCAATCAATCATACTTTTGTAGGTTTCTGATAAAATTACCTGACAAAATCTTCTGTAGGAAACGCGTTCTTGAAGAGAGTAGAATTACTTCCATATGTACATATTTACATATGCTTGCCGCGTTGATGATAAGCTCCGTAATGTGCATTCTCGTTAATCATCGTATTTGGATATAAAAGTATATATATATACATATCTCAAAACCATTTTTTATTATGTGTAATGCAATTATTATATTCTTTTAAAATATAAGCAATGTAATATCTGTAATAAAGTATTTTTTTACTTGTTGACACAATCCATGACAAATAATAATTAAATTTCAGAAATCTTAATTGAAGTAGACAAAAAATCTTTTTTATTATATATGTTAATGGAATATTTGTACAAATTTAAATTTTGACAGTTAATATTTAGAGATATATTTATAGAATATATATTAACGCAGAGGAATGTAATATATAATTTTATATCAATTTGCTGGATTTTACAAACAGCACGATGCCTTTGAATGTGTGCGGGAAAGTTATGTGAATGCATGTTTAGCAAAGTTAGAGTGAACCACCTGTTACATTATTCCTCGTACAGTATGTTCAAACTTTTTTCTCCGGCCTATGCCGGCCCATTAACCGAAATTCATCATCATTTGTCATCTTTTTTGACATTTTATATTAAATTTAAACGCATCGATTCGTTTTATATATCCTTTCAGTTATTTTGTATTGTTTATGCTATATTGAGATAAATAATACTATGTGTACGTACTTTTCATCTGCATGAAAAGTAAATATATCATCGTTTATGTCCACGTTCTGCATTTCAATTGTAGTATATTTAGAATAGAAATTGTTTAAAGTATAACCATACGAAATCTATGCGCATATGTTATGAAAAGAGTTAATTGGTGCTTTTATAGAATATATTACCGCGATAATTCTATATAAAAAATACATAAAATATATATAAAATTGAATCCATAGAAATTAATCATTCTATAAAATTGTCAGAAATTTTATAAACTTATTCTTATTTTCACTCCATTATGAATCATTTTAACATATGGGGATACTTTTTATATACTTTTAAAATATCATAAATCAAATTTTTTTGTGAAACGAAAACAGAATTTACATTCACAAGGGAAATTATAGTAGCTTATGTTCCCTCAAATAAAAATTAGGGAACAACCATTTTCTGCAGCATGCAAAAAAATTACGTACCAATTTGCAAAGTATAAATGTCACTGACAGATATAAATGACTGAGCGTCTGAGAGCAAGCAAAACGTGTGACAGAAATATCCCATAAAATCTTGAAGATTTTCAGTTTCAAAGAGGCTCCCGTAACAAACGGCATTCATAAAGACTTGAGATATTGCCCTTTTCTTTTCTCACAGCTGCTTGCGAGATCTGCCAGCGGAAAACAGGCTGGTGGGAAAACTTTAAATTGGCTGGATAGGGCTAATCAGAAATGCAACGATCAACTTCGCGAGACGAGACGCGTTCACGCGTGCTGTCAGATGTGTTATTAATTACATAAAATCGCCGAAGTACCTCGTTACTGAATTTAATTACACGATGCGAACGCAATGTATCTGACAGCCCGCCAAAACGACGGGTAATCGGAAATATTAATGATGTGTACCAATACCAGATGAAACGATGAATATGCATATATACACTTTCAAATAATTGTTGATAATGCTTCGATAATTTCGATGAATTCGTTGATAATGCGGGCGATCCATCGGGATTTATGCACATCAATGAAACTGCGGAAGACGATAAAAAGTATCCGTTGACGCGCGCATGTACATATTTTTTCTTAATTTGACAAAATTCCACCGCGCTAACGACACGCACGAATAATTTTCGAGTATAACATGCATAAATAATTAAAACCGTTAATATCCGGTCAACGATGCAATAATTATAAATAAAACATACACGTTGACAACAAGAAGAAAAGAGAATGCAAGGAAATAAACGCGAGAACAGCGTCCGAAGTACAACAGATAAAATCTCTGTTGTGGTTCACATTTCTGTCATGCTTGCTCTATTTTTCTCTATTTATTCTCGATTCGTTTATTTCTCGTTTTATTCTCTTCCTTCCATTTGTTCTCCATTTTGCTTAACTTTCTTCCGCTTTTGCTCGTTGTTTCTATTTCTTATCGAAGTGGTATTCTGTGTCTAGAATGGTCTAGGATCCCTTCAAATCCTTATATAAAATCCTTCGAGAACTTTGACGTCTTAATGTCGGTGCTGCGCCGACGATCGAACCAGTATTTGTAATCAAACAAAGATAACCATAAGATCAATAGATCTGCTCTGCGTTTTTATCAAATCTTACTAATTCCTAGAGCGAACCATAGCTGATCTTAGATCAATTTTCATTAGTTTCAATCGAACTTTTTACGAGCGACGAAAGAATAACGCATTGCACATAGAATGCTTTGTCAGAAGTATACTTTTATGGATCATTTACTCAAATAGCCGAGCAGTATGCGCTTTACCGCATTTTTATTGTTCTTGTATTTTGTTATTTTTGCTTTACGGTATAGATCCCCGAAGCAGACATTTTCTCTATTGTCTCGTTGAGTTTATATCATAGCCTATAAAATACTTTAATTGGCAATTCACTGTTCAGAACGGCAAATGTGATCGTTTCCGTGTATTGCTTCATGTTATAACATATCGCAAAACTTAGACATTTAAAAAAATATTCTGATTGTTATTTTTTCATTTAAATACTCTTATATTGTTTCTTTTTTATATTATATTATTTTTGATAAAAATATTGTTATAGTAATATTCCATTTGAGTGTGTATAGAATAAAATATAAAAACACATCAAAAGAAATATATCTACCAATATCGATCAGAAGATCCTCCTTAATGATCAGATTTCTATCATTTTTGCATATAACACACTGTGCTTTTTTCTGCATCTTAAATGTAAATTATATTTAAATTAATTTTAAAACATTATGTATTTAATAAATAATTATATTTGTACTTTTCCCAAGTAAAAATAGTTATATCATAATGGTAATAGAAAGGCATTGATTGCGCATGAAACTATGATGTCCTGACCTCACAACACAGGTATCTGTATATATATTTAACATTCAGGAAAAATATATCACAGTCTATTGTCATTTCGTCAATCAATGACATTTCGTGACAAGCTAGGCTGACGAATTTTCATGCAAATTACGATACGGCGTAATAACACGATTCGCGATCGAATCAATAAGCATTAATTGATATAGAAGCAAAGCCAACCGATCAAGAAGCATGACGGCTATTGCATTATGCAACACGATGAAGATCGGAATATTTAGTCGATGAAATATAAGCAAAGGACGTAGCACGTAGCGATAGATAACGTCATCGTACGATGACTTGTTAGGAAAAAGGGGTTCTTCTCGCAGAAACTTTCACGTGATTCTCAATCTATTGTAAGTAATCGATAGGAAACATTTCCCCGAGATATAAGTTTCTTTGTTTTTCAGGAAAAAGATCATAAATACGTCTCGACAAAATGTCTTCATCAAAGTAGCCACGTTCAATCTCAACAGGATATTGGAAGTAACAATCGCAGTAATAGCGTCCTTATTTCGCTCTAGAAATAGAAGCTCTCTCTGATTTATATCTATATAATTCTGTCGAAATTAAAGTAAAAGACATTGTGTCAAGTACATTTACAATTACTCAATTTTATTATAAAAGATGCATTAGAAAAATAATGTTACTCATAAAAAATGTTGTTACTCTCTTTGTAATTATCATATAGTGAAGCAAATATTTATATATAATTTTTGAAAATATAATATTTAAAAATAAAAGCATATTTACTTTTCTTGATTAATAAAATTGTATGTTGTATTCGTGTGTATTGTATGTGTATTATAATTTTTTCTTTAATAATATTTTTAATTTATAACCCACGTTAATAAAAAATAAACAAAAATTTATTCAGTGCATCTTAAGAGAAAATAGGAAATATAAAAACCAAATGTAATATTATTTTTAAATGCACTTAATATAATTTTTTATTTAATAGTCAATACATATGTAAATAAAATACATAATATAATTTGTATATAATATTTAAAGTTGCTGGCTTTCCAAATATAAAGTAAAATTTGATCAACGTTGTACACGTGCTCGCAAGAATGACTAAAATGAAAAATGCTTTAATATGCAAGAATCGATTCAATCTATAAATAAGGCAAATAAAAGCCTATTTTAAATAGAATTATTAATAGAATTAATAAATTCATTTTAATGTGCACATAATTCTAAGATGAAAATATTCACATTGTTGAAAATAAAAGTTTGGCAAGTCGTCGTGTTAAGCAAATGACAGAAATAATGTTTCTTTATTTAATCTAAATAAGGTACATAAAATTTCTAGTTAAGTACAATCACAAATTCTTTTGCATCTCTACGGTTAATCCCTAATCTGCTGTTTATTAACTTTGTAAGTCTCATATAAAGTAGATTGGCTCATTTTGCTCGATAAAAACACTTCATTTCCAATCCTTCCATAATATTAAATTATCATTCCAGATTATGTAATTTAAATTAATAACCTAGAAAAAACTTGAAAAGAGAGTCAACTTATAAATAATTTCGACTAAGTATATTCTATAAATACGCATACTTTATAAGATTACTACTTTAAAGCATATTATTATAAAAAATTATTTTAATCTTAGCTCTTTTTATTTATTTATAATAATGTGTGTTTATATATTTGCATAATTTAATATATATATGTTTTCTTTGCATAATAATATATAATTATGATTTTAATTCAACAATTGTAAACATTAACAAATGTATTTGCGCTAATCTATTTTCTAAAGATTTGTAATTATTCTTTTTACATTTTATACATTTCATTATTTGAATATTTTAAGGTGTTAATCGAGATATGCATGGAATCGCAGAGATGGTCTTATTTATTCGGGAAATGGCTTGCAGATTAACATCATACCCGAGCGTATTCTTCAGAAATTGAATTTCTCTTTACTCAAGTAATGTTTTGTGTGTGTGTGTGTGTGTGTGTGTGTGTGTGTATGTGTCACCTGCATACTAAAGCAATCTGGGTCATACGATAATAATCTTTTTTTGTAGGAAATCGGTCTATGTCCACAAGTAGTAGTATATAAGGTAGAAGACGGGCAGAGAAGATATAGAAAAGATTGAACAAATCCAGACTCCTATTAAAAATTAAATTTGTGGTACCGTTTTCAGAACCTGGCCCCGATCTGATTCGTCTCTTTTATCGATTCATATTACAGGTATAGATTAAGTATGCCAATCTCTTTAAGTGTGATTATTTTGGCTCTCTTTTCCTTCTCATTATTTTACATTCACAGAACTTAAACTTTGAAACTGATTAATGATAAATAACTTCTATCTTAAGAATATCGACTAAATATAAAATAATGTTATATATATATATATATATATATTGAGATATATATATATACCAATAAGAACTGTTTCTATGATAATTAAATCTCGATGCAAACAATAAAATCTCCAAAGTCATCGAACTTGTAACGTGGACTACTCTCTCTGCGCGGACAGAGAACGAGCGGAGAGACTCAATTAAGCCAGTCCAGTAGCGCAAAAGAAAGCACAATGAGGTGGAGAACAAGAGGGGCTGCCGACAATTAAAATACTCGATCAGACGAGAAAAAACGGGAGGTATGAATTAGCTTTGTCAAACGGCGCGTGGGTGAATTATAACTTTTTCAATAATAACCCGTCGATTCACTCTTTCCGACCGCTTTGTGATACTCGTGGTCTTTGACTAGAAAATCTCCGTTCTCCTTTTTTTAATCAACGAGCTGACGTCATACATTGGAAACGTCACGTTTACGAAACAGCTGTCGCGCCCTATTGAAAACTTTCGTTGAAAATAATAAACTGCGAACGTGCAAAATAATTCGTTCAAATTTTTGAATCAATTCGCAAAATTCATGCCTTTTTGGCTGGCAAATCTCATCGAACAAACTTAGATGAATCAAGTTTAGACAGCAGGGAGATGAGCGGTCCGAGGCAGTTTCAAGAAAGTTTCCGGCTTACTCTTGGGATCATTGCTTGCCAACCGTCCATAAAATTACTACCAGCTCGTAAAAACAAACTAAGATTGGACTAAGTATGCACTTTAAGTATGTAAATAAAACTTACTACTTTATGTATGTAAATAAAACTTATTATTTTAAATATATACAAATAAAATTTCTCTTTTTACATACTTTAAGAATTTTAAATAGTGATAGCACCTGCAGAGATTATAAAAAATGTAAAATGCTGTTACATTCATTAAGTTCATTAATTCATTAATTTTTGAAAATAACTGCGCAAATTAATTTAGCATTACTATTACAAATATCATAACAATGTGTAAGAAAATTTTAGTTTTTGACATACATATAATCTTATAATAAAATGGACATTTGTCTTACTATAGATGCATTAATTTTTTGTATAAGGTAGAAATTCTGTGTAATATAAATAGAAAGTAGATTGATAGCTCTAAAGGCATTCTGCATATAAATCGAAACTCCGGTAATTATACAACGTACACGTCAATGAAATTGATCGATGTAATAATAATTTATTAATGTTAAGCTTTAGCGGGGAAATGCTAATTTGTAAACGAATCTTACTCGCCATTCATATTTGATCTCGTAAATGGCAGAACTCTCCAATTAGTAAATGGATTTTCTGCAGCAAATACGACTGTGTGAAACTATAAAGCGACATATTCCGTACTAATGGGCGAACTAACTCGTTAATAATTTTCTTATACTTCGAGTAATCATAAATATACTGAAATAAATATTTCATTATTACTAATGCACAAAATCTTATAAATGCAAGAAATAATTTGCCAATTTTTAATAATTAGTTTTCCTTTTTGATTGAAAAGTATCAACATAATTAAAAGACTACAGGAAAATTAGTACTGTATTTAAGTCTAGAACGCGACTGCTTAATCGTGATTAGTAATTTTTGTCAATATTAGTTATTTGTTTATTTTGTCTTTTGCTTTTTTAGCCTTGCGCATTTTGCATTTGGTTTGCAAATATAATATATTTTCCAGAATTTGAGACGACAGAGATGCATGTGTATTACAAAATAGTGATCAGTTGCAATGAAAGCATTGGCAAGTATATTGAAGATACACCATTAATATTTCCTTTTACGAGAAAATTGATAAATATTCCAATCACATTTCGATATAATTCTGACTCGCACTATTAACATATTGGAAATTTAATCTAAAATTATTTTTTTCATAATAACTTTACCTATAAAAAGAATTATAAAAAAAGACCTATAAAAGGACCAATACTAAATAGTTTAATAATTTTGATAATTTAATAATTATTTTTATTAATTATTATGCATATGTGTGCTATAATATTACTTTCTAGTCCTCATTTTCAAATTATAATGTACATTTAATGAGTGACGCGTATTTATCGTGAAATTTAACTTCATTTTTAAGAAATTTACTAACTTGTTAAGCCTCCTAAAATTAAAATTTTCTCTTAATAACATACGAATTTCCTATTATTATACGAACCTTAATAACATACGAATTTCAGTAACATATCGAAGCGGTAAGAGTAGGATACTTTACACGCGCGTAAGAGTCGGAAATTTTATGCGTCTGCGTAATAAGTATAGTTCTTGTATTTCTTGTATTTTTATGTATTTCTATGAAGACTTTATAGACAAGATTATCATATGCTCAAATATCAGTATTTAATACGAAAGAAAATATTGATAACATGCAAATCTCTATTTAATAATCTCTATTTAAGAAAAAATAATTATTCTAAATTCTTATAGAAAAACATTTAACACAAACACATACACAAAATTGTTTCTGTTATCTTAAAAACAATTATTATAAGAACGTTATAATTAAACTGTAATGCGAAAAAAACAATTAAATTTAATTTTTTTGCGGAAAAAAATATTATCTATTCATCACTGTTCTATTGTTTGTACTAATGTAGTGATATTGACATGAAAAAACCGTCGTTAAATTACAATCCATTTTGCTTAGAAATTTTCACTGAAATTTTGTCGTGTATGAAATTGTAAGAGTTTCATTAACGCGGACGGCAGCATGAGATCTTTTTTTCTTTCTTTCGAGAATAAAGCAAACCCGCCGGTTCTTCCATTAGCAGGATGAAACCTGGAGACGACGTGTGGTCATTGTAATTACGAGGATAATTCTAGGGATAACATGAGATTCTGACGAAGATGAAAGAGAAGTGAATTATCATGCTTTATCGCGTCTTATGATAAATTTCCCACTAATGCGACATAACATTTTTAGACTGCCACATCGAAGATAAACGTGGCTATCTGAGCGGCGTAATAAAGAAATACTAGAAAAGTTGGAAAGTTCATGTTGAACTTTTATGCAGCAGCTGTCGCGTAGAACGCACCGCAAGTCTCACTTTTCATACGACCGGATCAGATACGACGCTATCGACTATCATCTTACTCACCAGTGAAATTAAAACGTCAGATATCGTCGTAGATCGACGAGAAAATTGGTAACGAAAATTTCCCGAACTGATCTTAGACGCGGCGGCGGGAATTGCGAGCCGATTTAAAAAATCCGGAGCGAAGAACGACGATAACTCCGTCGTTCTTAAATAAGAAGTGCGCGTGTGATTGCGTGTCGGGGCGCGGACTGAGCGACTGGGAGCACAGTCGTCTCTCCGGTTGTCCCACCCCACGGTTTCCTCAAACCATCCCCTACTCTACTCGTTTCCCTCGCGCCCCCGGCCCGTCATGAAGCTCCAAAGCTCCCAGAACCCACACCCCCGACCCCCGACACTTCCAGTACCGTCGTCAGCGCCAACGCCCTTGCGCACTAGGGACGTCTGTGAAGCGTGGCACCGCCAGTCGGTCCTTTGGCACTCAACACCTCGAATTGTGTTCTCCCTCTTGGCGTTCACTCGCAATTCTATTCCACATTTTTATCTATCTGCTATCTATCTTTAACGGTGCCTGTTTCTTTTTTTCCGAATTTAATCCCACCGCCACTTGCCACGAAGCGCTTGTCGAGAGCGGAATCTCATAGCACCGCATAATAGTCGACGCAGGTCTCACGTATATATACTACTACTTGTCGCGAAACAGTCACAGCATTGATTTGCAATTTGAATCACGTTGCAAAAATTTTCCGGTTCAGAGCATTTGAAATATCGAATGCACGGTTTTGATTGAAAATGCAGAGGCAATTTAAAGTTGTATATATACTTAAACGCCAAAATTTTTGGCACAGATGATACGACATTGCTTTAAAGTTTTCGAAGTCGCTCATTTAATTAAACCTAATTCTTTGACTAATAAATGTAAATAAACCGCGGATATAGAATAATTTCTCAAATAATTAAATTAATTAATTTCGAAAATAATTAAAATTAGTCATTAATGAGATTTCATCTCTTACATACAAATTTTATTTATTTAAAATATAATATCTTGTATATAATAACGATTAATAAGTGATAAAATAAAACTGTCGTATATTTATGATTAATTTTATTTTACTTATTCTATTATTTTATATAAAAATATATGCTTTTGTTTTCTTATTTCTTACGTTTTTATTAGAATTGATTTAACATATATCTTTTTAATTATTTAGCTACACCAACACAATGCCTAATTGCAATTTTTATTCTGTTAAAAAATTCTTAAGTTTATTTATTTAATTGTATATTAAAAAGATAGAATTGTGAGGAAGAAATCCGATCATTTATAATTAACTCGTAAGTACTGAATCTCCAATCTTCGCTTTTAGTCAAATGCCATTATCTTAATAAGATGTCAATTTTGATCAGATTTATCTCAGTCAGTTTGACTCAGAGTTCACTTTGATTCTGTTCTCGATCTATTTTTCAAATCAACCACAATTTTTATTCAGTTCCATTTACTTTTCGTATTTTCTCAATAAACATCGGTATGCACATATATAAATATTATACTGAATAAAGATGCTAAGCTTTGTAAAATACTGATAACGATTATTTAAATAAAATTATTATAAATCTACATTTATTTTTTTACGTTTTATTTTTATTAAATTCTGACTTCTTCGATAATTTTATCCGCATATTAATAAGTCTTTATAACAAATTTTTATCGAGAAAATAAAGAGAATCAGCATAATTTTATATCAGAAATCCTGAAAAATGTGTCTGTGTGTGTGTGTGTGTGTGTGTGTGTGCGTGCGCGTACGCGCGCTTATTCTTTCTTCAAAATTACTGATGGTTAAGGTACTATCTGTGATTCAGAGTTAGTGGGGTATCGAAGATAGACGAAGAGAATAAAATGCTCCATTGGGAATGAAGCAGAGTTTTCTTGAAGGTTTGAGAGAAATGACGAAAGGGATCGCAATAAGCTATAACTTTGCAGATATTGAGATGCTCTCTCTCTCTCTCTCTCTCTCTCTCTCTCTCTCTCTCTCTCTCTCTCTCACACTCTCTCTCTCTCTCTCTCTCTCTCTCTCTCTCTATCTATCTCTCTTTCTCTGTCTATCTTATAATATATGTATACATGTATTACAAAGTTTAAAGATATCTCTTTCTCTGATATCAAACTTTAATTTAGATAACCACCGAACAAAATATAATATTTTTTTCGAATAAATGCATCGAATGTTTTACAATAATAATTAAACATAATTTATTTCATATTATTATAGGAGCAGTTGACATCTTTATTTGAGATATTTTCCTCGACGATAGATCTCTGATGTTCTTAAGCTGTCGGGAAATTTGGCTGAAAAGATAGCCCATTAAAGCGGTTAACGAAGAACGCTTTCCAATAATGATTTCGCTCAGACTTCACTTGAGACCATTTCCACCCCTTAAGCTGGTATAAACTGGGATCAATGATAATCTTCTCGAATCACAGTCAGCCGCAAAGTGCATTCCACCATGATCTTTCGATCATAATAACACATAATATCGCGCAATAACGAAACTCAAAAAATCTAAACACAAAAATTAACTTCTTTTAGATTTTATTATAAAATTTTAATGGCCTATTAAAACGAATACACGTTTAATAATTGGCATTAAAATTTCGAAATAGGTGTAGATAAAAGCCGGCTATTAACACGTTATATTGACTTACATTGTTGTTACGTTAGTGCAAAGAGATATGAGGTTTATATTTTAACACACAAAATATACCTTTCTCTTATTCTCTATAGCATTCACGGAGAATGGCAGAGTGCACTTGTGATGCTTGGGAGTGGCGTTTTATCGTAAGATGCATACGCATATTCTCGGAGCACTTCGTATCCAGGAGCTGACTGAATTGGGTTTTGGTATAATACAGCTGAGTACTCTAAACATTTCTTTTTTGCGTTTTGCCGAATATATGACCTAAATGCATTGAGAAATAGCAATTATAATCCATATTTTTGCATTTTAATATTTTCAGAATTATGTGGAATGCAACGCAGATCATAAAAACGCTTCAACAATCGTATTGAGATAATGATATAACTTAAACATGTGTAAATGAGAGAGCGGATTATAAGTACTTCTTTTCTAAGAGTCGTAGTTTTTTCTAAAAGTCCATGTATAAAAGCGTTTTCTTGCAATCTCATATCGGTAATTGGATGCCTCCACATTCAAATGTCCAAAGATTCTCGTGATGACCGCATCACAATTATAATGTTGCTCAAAATGTGTGAAATGAAATCCATTCGTAATTCTCATTCCGCACCGCCGTGAAATTGCATTACGGTATTTACGTCGTCAACGAGACGCTTCAAAATCACTAGACGCTCGAAGCCATATAATTTCCATGAAATGGGGACGAAAGGAAATTCCGTTGCGCGATCAAGCGAAATACTTTAGCCTATAATCCGCCATCTACTACGTATTCCAAGGTATAACGATGTCTTTTGTGTAGTGCAATAAGCTTAATTAAACTATTAAACTATTTCTTAATAATTATACGATAATGATTATTTAAATTAGTATGTGCGTAGGTCCGCTAATTATTTCGCGAAATAAATGCAATTTAACAAATTAATGAGTGTAAGCCAACAAAATATAAGTTATTATCGTTTCTTAAGTACAGAAGTACTGTACAATAATCTATTTTTTTCTGCTAGATTGAATAAAAATTCATAAATACATTCATAAAAAAACTTCGACATACCAATCTACCCTATAAGGCGCACTCTACTTTTCCCATGAATGCGCAATTCTTCCTCACAAAGGACTGGCCCGGCATACTAGGTCAAACGGAAGTATTATATCATTTCTATATTGAAACATACGTTGAGACTTTACCTTGCGAAACAGGGTAGAAAGTTTCGTGAAAAAGCATGATAAAATCAAACTTGTATTTTTCTTGAAAGTAAACTAAAATTAATATTACCTTTTAATGATTATTTTTGGTAAAAAAATAAAAAGTTAATTTATGTAAAATATAAGAAATAATGCTATATCTATTTTATAGAAATTAAATGTAATTTGAATTCTTTAGTCGCAAAATTCATCAAAGAAAATAAAGTTGCATCTTACTAGTATACGTATCATTGTATTTGACCGACGTATCATACCAACATTGAACAAAAATCAGTTGATATTCCGGATGTTAGTTAAAGGGTTACTAGAGCAATCGTGCGAAGAATGAAACATTTGTTACGGAAAAAGACGATCGCAAAAGAGTAGAATGTGGTGAACCACGGGAAATAGCTGCCAAGAAAAGACTCGGAGAGCTTTTGCAGTATTTAGAAGAAAAAAGAGAACTGTTATTCTGAGAGAACTTAAGCAAACATGACTAAAAACATTCTGCAAAACACATGAAAATTTGATAAAGAAGATATTATCAATTATTCTAATAAATTTATATAAGTGTTTAATGTAATTACACATATGTTTGGATATAGAATATGTGTAAAATGTAAAAATAATAATTAATGATATATACTAACAAAGAAGACAAGAAATGAAAAAAAGAGGCTCCTTCCTTTGTCTTTTTCTTCCATTTTTGTTAAACTATAAATTTTTATTACTACATAAAAATTATTATATATTGTTTATATATTGTTTATAATTATAAGCAAAATTATAATCCAATGAACTCAATCCCGGATAACAAGAATCAAACATTGTCTCGTTTTGATTTGTTCGTAATGTGGCGGGAGATAAATGTGCACCAGCGTCAACACCGAACAATTAATAGAATTAATAGAACAACTATTAGAATTTTTGCAATAGATAACCACTCGATGTGTTACGGTCTGTTTTCTTTAGAGAAGGAACGTAGGACGCAATACTAGTAGTGTGCAATAGACACTAAGAGATGTTAAATGCGAAGTGTTATCCATTCCAGTTATTAGCTCATGCTGCTCCGGAAAACGCACATGGGTTTTCGAGAACGCGCACAGAACCCATCTAGGAAACGGCAAAAACACAAGCTTTGCTGACACTGAAAGCAAAACATGCGCGATAGTACTAGTGAAATGCTTTATAATATAATTTAGTATTACAAACGAAAATAACTCGGCAAACTTCTCCTGTCAAAGATCTCTTATTCATCACGGACGAACTTAAAATTCAGTTTGCCTGACATTTCACTCTGTCGCATCAAGTCGCATCCAGACGCATTTGTTTACAATTGACTTCTATCTCAATATTCGAAATTCCTATTATGCAACTTTCGCAATCTTTTTCCTTTTTATTTTTTTTAACTGGGTCCATTGGACATGAAAACCAATCAGAGAATATTTCAATTATCTTACGTCATATATCAAGCCAATATATTAAATATTAACAAAAGTATTATTACAGATTTAAACAGATAATTGCCAATCAAATATTATCATTCTGATGTCAGATACAAAACCTGATGTGAACGAAAGTACATTGCGTGTAATAATAAATTCATAGAAATAATTTTCTAATCCTACTCTTTAATTTCTAAATGTTGTTACAAATTAATTTTAATTCTTCTAAATTGTGACAACCTAAGAATTAACACAAGAGGAAAGGGATAATTTATTCTATTCTAATATGATTATGATTTTTAGGAAATATATATAAATCAAGTATTATTTACACAAACATTTTTATCAAATTCAACAATTTTATTTCCGCAAAATAAATCTAGCAACTTTCCAGTGACCTTCTTTTGTAATGGTTTTATTTGACCCTCGTCGCATTAACCAAGTCTTTAGTTTCGTGTAACAAGAAAATGCGAACGGATTTTGTGCTTTGCGAAAAGATATACTTAATCGAATTCACTTTGCACACACAACCATGGCTCTAGTCTCTATAAAAATGTATACTTATTTATCAACATTTCAAACTCAAAAAAATAATTTAGAATTTTTTTTTAAATAATCTTTATCATTATATTTTATGTATTTTTGCAAAGATTCTTATCGCAAGATAAAAATAGTTAACTGTCTATTGTAATATATCGGTTTAATTATACTTAATATTTCTCCTTTTTTTGGAAAAAAAGAAACAGAATTAAAACACTTTTTTTTATCAATAACGTGATTTATATACAGTTCATGTACAGTTTTTTTATTATTCCTTTGCGAATAAATATTTGCGATAAATTTCGTAGCAATTATTAGCGAATATAGACAACTATCTCATTATGATCCTTTACTTTCAAATCATATAAGATAAAAAACGAAGAAATTGTGTTTCTACTTAGAGGAAAGTGGTTCAGGAATATACCGATAAAACGAGCAAACTGTATTCATCAATTTAATGAAATGCAAACATTGCAAATATAGTTTACAAGTATCATATTCAAGAAATAAGAGAATTAGACATCCTTGAACCAATTTAACGCGAGATGGAAGTTCTCATTTTACTTATCAAAGGCCATCGATACTTATATCTACCGCATATTATTTTCTTTCATTTTAAATATTTGTAGGTCATTATGAATTTATTAATACATCGCCAAATAGAAATAAAACATAAAATTTTAACCACACGGGATTTGTATTTTTATTTGTTTATATATTCTAATCTTATATATATATACTTTGTTATATATTTTGTTATATACTTTGTTATATATTCTTATTAATCAGTAACTATAATATGATATTTTCCAAGCGAGTAGAAGTAATTAATATTGACGCTTATAAGCGACAACTCATTTGATTTGATTGATAATTACCTTATCACGAGAAAATCAATACGTTGTGCGTAGACTAGTCATCGAATTTACTCATTACATATTTATTAGGTCATTTTAAATGCCGTTTTACGAATATATAATAATTTTAATTTACAATATTTTAACTGTAGTTTCTCTCTTAAGTACTCCGCGCGTCTGAACCAGCTGTGCAAACTTTGCATTTTTGTTCAAAACTCAAAATTTTTTACCAGGCCACTAATTTGCATCCCGAGCCTCCATAATATACAAGTCTTAAACGCGAAAAAAAAGTTGAAAGTTTAGTTGTTCTTCCAGTATTCATTCATTCTTTTTGTAGTTTATCACATTATTCTCTGGAGCACGTAAACTTTTCTGATAGTAGGATCTTTTCAGCGGCTATCCCCTTCACGCGCTGCTAAACTCATTGGTTTCGTTCATGTCCGATCGGAATTTCTTTCATCCTTACGATATTTTGTATGCCATAGTGTAAGTTACAATGTGCACTTATAACAGCGGGCTTGTCATACTGAGGAAAGAGGATCGAGTTCGGAAAGAGCTCCTTTACGATTTACCAATCCTAGGATATTTCACCTTAACTTAACGATCGGTAGAGTCTATCGGATGGATCTTAAACTTCCGAGAAAAAAACAAAATAAGAGCATCTGTAAAGAAAGTCGAGGGAGCAACTATCACGGTTAAAAGTTTTAAGTATCTTCTATCTCTCGTCGATCTTTGAATTATGATCTCCGCGCTGCGAACTTCTCATTTTCTTTCTAAGGAACTTCTTAATTACTTCATACAAATACGTCTGTTAATAAAATCAATATGTTGAATATAGTTAAATCAAATATTAATAACTAAGAAATAAATTTTTTTTAAGATAAAACTCTTGCTAGACCAAAAAATCCGAATTAAAAAATACGGAAAATCTGACATTACAGAATAATGCGCAATTCTATAATAACGTACTACAATTGATAAATTAATTTAGATTGATTTACTTGCGATATTTATATATGTTGCTTTCAATATGCATAATTTTTATAAAATTGATGATATCTGGTATGTTATTACAAGTTTTATTGACCACATAAGTGGAAGTCAACTAGAAATTTGCAAGCCTGTAATAACGTCTTTTAAAATGAATCCATCGATCATCATCGGTTTAGAGAGAGAATCGATTATATTTTCTATATATGTATATATGTAGGTATATATATATATATATATATATATATATATATTTAAATAAAATTACTATTGCGTATAAGCATGGTGTTAATTTATTCTGTCGCTATTACGAACTGCGGAAGATGCTAAGACTGGATCTTTCGCGGAACGTTTAATTGCACAGGCCAATATTTATGAATATCACCATCTATCCATTAATCGGCGAGCCATTTCTTTCTGGTAAAAGCTAGAAGTAATTGGAAACTGCAGAAAAGGGTGTTTTATCGACTATCTTAACTGAAGCAATCTGAAGCAGCGTGTAAAACTTAACTCCTCTCCACGAAATGATATCGTTACTACTGTAAAGAAAATAATATTTTACTTTGGCATATCTGTTACCAGAAGCGGTAAACAACATTCTGTTATTGCAGCAAGCGGACAGTAACTTAATAGACCTGTCAATCTATATATGCGGATAATACAGAATACGATACGATTTATTTTATCGCGTTTTATCGATATTGGAAACAATAGCTGCCGTAAAATAAGGAAGTAAAATCGAAACCGATTTCCGATTGAATAAAACGATATCCGAAATCGAATGCTTATCGTTTTCCCGAAACAATTCGCGACGCTTTCGTTATCACTTGCTGTGGAATTGTTGAACGAGGGAGAATCAGATCTCCATTAAACTTAAATTTCTTCGTGGTTTTCTTATCTCGACATTGAGATCACAATTTAGTGAGAAAAAAGAAGTTTTTACTCTTACCACAAATACTCTGATCGAAATATTTATAAATTGGCGAAATATAGAAACAGCGTGTGTGCTGTATAGTATGGTCAATCAATACAAATCGGATCATGGCCGCATATTGCCGTGTAATTTCATTTTTGAATGAAAACTAAATATTGGTGGATATAAAATTCTAATGAAATAAGAAAAAAATTTAATCTTATTCGTTATTCACAAATCAAAGTTCTAATATAAAAATATATTTAAAACAAAAAGATATTTATTCATTTTCTTATTAAAAGATTAATTTTTTTTGCATATATATAATGGATAATAGTAATTTATGTACATTTAATTTTAACTGTAAATAAATTATTCTTATAAACTACATATATACCACTATGAACAAAATACTTATTTTTAAAACTTTTCATTATTATTATTATAAATAATATAAAAGAGCACGGGATTATTTTAAGAACATATATCCTAACATTTTGAAGCATCTTTGATTAATAAGGACATAAAATAGAATACAACACAATTGTTGAATATAATCGCACTATCTAACCAATAGAATTTCCTAGATTTCTGCTTTAGACAGATACAAAAATATGTCGCTTTCCCGGCTATCATCTAGAATATTCATCCTTTTTTATTATTCCCATGTTCCACTTTCGAGTGCCAAACGATCGCACATGTTCCTCGTGACAGCTATTGTTCCAAATCTAACGTCTTGGGATTTCCTCTTAATGCCTGCTTTTATGTGAAATCGATACGTGACTGAGTCTTGATCTTTGAAATATTTAATATCTGATAATACCGAAGGCAATTTGCAATGATGTGATCGTAACACATATTTGTTCGTGTTACGATTCAAGTATCATTATTGCAAGACGAGTAAGTTTTATCAAAACTACGTGGCAAAAAGAAGTCACAGATGACAACTGCGAGCTTTCATTGATATAGCGCGAGTTGTGTTTTCATCTCGGTAATATCAGGATTTCGTTTGACTGAACCGTTATACTGCAGGTGTTGCACATGTAGAGATTTAATCCATTAATTATTAATTTCGATGCAAATGCTAGAAACAGGAAACAAGGGAAAGCTATATGTTGATGAAATTGCTACTTGCAACGCCTACTGATGCAGATTGTTCACTTCTGGAGATGAATGAATAATCTATGCGTAAGAACTCATAAATGATAAAAGCCGAAGTTGCTAAAAGTTAGTAAATTAAAATTTCCGCGTCAAGAATTTAATAAATTTCAATTATTTGTCTCGAAGCAGATAATACTTATTTCTCTGCAACATCCTAAAATATGAAGGGAAAACATGACAGTAATTTTATCTTCCAATAAACATCTTATAAGCTTGCAAAAGATTAATATTAGTACTTTCAGCGTTTACCGTGTTTCTTATATCTCGTTAGAGAGATTTAAAGATAATTGTAATAAAGATTTAAGTTTAATATAATAAAAAATAATTTTATAAATTAACGCTCTATTTATTGATAACAATATTTTTATATCAAAGTGTGAGTTTTATTAAGTCACATGTACATCATTACGAGAATTAAATTTAAATATTATTGATATCATATTATAACTATTTCTTATAGAAAAAATAAATGTATTATCATCATAAAGTGACTTCTTAAATAGAAGTATATTTCCACGATACTGCATGCTATAAACATTACTTTGAGTATGTAACAGATCTAAGGATTATCTACGATTAGAACGAAGTTCTAGCCATACACGTACAACGCTTTCGTAAAATATGGGACTAATCGCTTATTCCGTATAATTGAGAGCGTTGAATCCTTCGATACGGGATACGTCGAAACAGCACTTACGGATACCCTCGCACGCGAGAGGCGATAGAATAGATGGAGAATACTCGTCCATAGAGATTTGGCAGATTCCCAAAGTTAGACGGCCAGATTTGCCGACAGCGAAAGGCCAAAACGAGCAAGTACGATCGAATAAGGTCTGTAATGCGACAATGAATAGTTGGATCGGCATGTGCGGTAAGTGTCTATATAGGGATATGGTAGTTTTAGTAAGTCACTCGGTAGAGAACTTCATGAGAGTTTATGGCTGACGCGTGTACTTAGAAATCTCGAAACAGTATTAGCTTGCCAGCGTTCTGCTTTAATCCTAGTTGAATTGTTTTATTTATTGTTCTGTTGTGCTTGGCTATTTTAGAGACTTTAAAGATCGTATTTCAAACTTTAATAACATACTCTATGTTTTAGCAATACTGAAAAAAATAAAATTCTACATAAAATTCTATAATATATCAATATATTTATAATTATTTATAATATAATCTCTATAATATCTATAATTTTATCAATTATTTTAAATCCTCTTTTATGAAAGAAACTAATTATGTTAAAATTATTATATACATATTATATACAAATACTAGAATATTACAAAACGCGTGCTATACGCGCGCCATTTTTATTTTCTTACGCCATATATTATTCAATAAACTGCAATTAAAAAATTTCAAATTTAAAAAAGAAAATATTTTCTCGAAGTTGTGGCGTAAAATAATATTCAATTAATTTACACAAATAGTTTCTTGATTAACCTAAAATAAATTATATCTTTTAAATAAACGTTAGAGACTTTATATGCGATGTTGGTCCAATCATCGAAATTAATTTGAAATGAAAGGAGACACAGAAAATATTTAGCCTAAATTTATATTACAAAATGTTGAATATTTCGAGACGGTAACAAATTAATTGTTACACGGTATTTGGCTATCGTTTTTCTTGGCATATTATATTAAGACACGCGGTCGTCTTATCATTTGAGCAGCGCGACTCGAGTAAGAAGGTAGTGCGAGACACTCTGTATATTATCAAATTCCTTTTCAAAACACGATCTTGACAAATATTGGGAAATAATTTGCTGTAATCATTATAATTAACGATTATCGGTCTCGGTGAGTGACAAACTTATTATTATACAATCTGTTATTATTTAAAACATAGTAATTTCTCATCAAAAATATCAGGATAATGTGCACATCATATACTTGTATACATATGAAATTTTATCTCGTTTTTGTGACACCTCTAGAGATTAATAGTGTCCACAAATGCAATTAATATTATTAAAGTCGAGGTCTGTAGAAGCGCGTACGACTTGCCTCTAACTCCGTAATTTATCGAATGCTTCCTCTGTCGGACTTGTTTTTCATTCTCTTAGCCGCCTCGAAGTTTTGACCTTTCGAGAAGGAAGTTGCTTGAAGTCTGAGTTCAAGATACGCTCAAAGACGGTAAAAGTACTTTAGTGAAACAAATATTGGTTTGGAAGAGTTGCGATCAATATTTCCACATATTTACAGACAGATGAAAATATAAGATAGAAATGTAACAAAAATCTCTCTCTCTCTCTCTCTTTCATCTCTTCGTTAATTTATTTTACATCAGAATTTATTTTTTTTCCCGTGAAAGAAATTAATCCTAATTTATTTTTTATATAATGTTATGTAGAAAATCTTTTAAAAGAATAACCCTTCCCTTTAGGATAGCTCTTGTGAATACTAAAAGATATTTTATTTAAAGGTAGTAATTCCTTCATGCATTGTCAAAGAAATTCGCTGATTCAGAATATACTAGGTATATTGGGTTGTCAAACTGCTGAGTGCTGATTTTCCACAATGAGAAGTGCTTCTCTATCTACGAAGATAATGCTGTGCTCCGAACGTGCTGACATACTTGAGTTTTAATGCATGCTTAGACAGCTTAAATTTACGATAAAATTTAAAAATAAAATTCGAAAAGGCCATTGTACAGACGAAATAATAATAATAATAAAATTAGTCTAATAAATTTACTATTTACTAATTTACGGAGATAATGAAATAATAAAATTTAATAAAACTAATTTACGAAAATACTGAAATACAACTAATGAAATACAAATAAAAATAAAGTGTCATAAAACTTTTATTTAGATCTTTTTCTCATATTCCTTTTTTCAGCATATTATAATATTGTTGACATTTTGTAAATGTTCTAAAACACAGAAAATGATTAAAACCATTAAAACAAATTCTCTTTGTAAAATGTTACAGCAATTAAAATAAAATAATTTTAAAGGAATAAAAAGAGAAGTTCTTTAGTTTATGTTGGATCATAAGATAAGGAAATTTTTCTTATAACTAAATTTATTTTAAAATTTATTTTATGCTGTTATACATATATTTTGTACTATATAAATTCTTGCTCATAAAAATAGCTGTTCTTCAAATCATCGGAATGTATCTCATCAATAATATCCAGGTATTTTGGAACATGACATATAATAAAGGCGTCACTTTAGCACCACGTGCGCCTTAATCGCATCACATCAGTATTAGGATTTCTCGTGAAATCAAGATAGCTATTTCCAGCCGTCGAGGAGAAATGTAAAAGTTAGAGTAAGAAAAACACAAACTTCGCGAAAATATATATAAACATAAGAAAAACTTTAACGAGGGGTAAATAAACGCTAATTAGATCGACAAATAAAAGAAGGAAAATACAATAGCTATATTAAATAGTCGGTCTTTAACACTGATAAAGCAAACAATCTGATTATCGTGTCATAATTGTAATTAAACAAGTAGAATTATCGATAAATAAAAAAAGTTTTGGGGTTTAAAAGTCGAGAAAAGAAAATAAAAACGTCACAGATTCGTAGAACTAACAATAAGAGAGAGATGGCTTTACATGAGATATGATGAAACATATTACTTTCACTGAAAATCGCAAAATGCATTCCGTGTCGACATCCGATTTTCACGCGGTATAACGAGAGATAAATGATCTGTGAAACGAGACCTTCAATGTTTTTCGGAGAAGATTTCGTCTGTCAAAAAGATTTATCGTCGTACTTTCTATACTAATATGTTCCCAATGAGATACGTCTGTCGTATCTTTGAGTCCCTACACACGCACACACATTTTCAACTACGAAAATAAGAAAAAGATTCTAATATTTATTTGATGCTTTTAACTGTTTTAACTGTAAAGCTTAAATATTAAACTGAATTAAATTCAAGTTAAGATTGGGACATGTGTTAATATATATAAACAGAAATAAAAATCCTATTTTTAATAATAAATTACATTATTTTTTATATACAAAATTGATTTTGCGTTATCATATTTTACAATATACGAATAAAGATTTGTCGAGAAATCGACATGATATTTTATGAAATTGGAGACACGCGGAGGAACGCAATATTTGGCGAAGACTACGACACGAAGCTATAATACGAAGTAGACTATGATACGAAGAGACTATGATATACTCTGATTTATCAAATTGGAATCATTGTGGAATTTAAAAAATACAGCTTATATATTATGTGGTATTTCGATGAAATATTAGATTCCGAACTTTATTAAAATCAATTGTACATATTCATAAAAGTCAGATCATAATATACGAGAAGCATTTGAGTGCAAATTTACAATAAGAAACGAATGAATATGCATCCGGATACACATATGTCTTACAATATTACATCCATTAATCACATATACAATCACATTAATTACAAAAATCCGCGTGCGTTTATTAAATCATTTGCTTTATTATCTAAATATTTAGATGATTTTTTCTTTGATAATTTTTTCTTTTAAAGAGCTTTGTAAAAATATTGTAGTAAAATCTTAAAAAATTTATTTTAAATTATAATTCGAGGATTATCATTCGAGAATAGGGAGATTGTATTTATTCTTTTGTAAAAATTATTAAACATTTATTAATTCTTTTAATAAAGAATACTGTTAAAAAATGTACATTCCTTTAAAACATT
This sequence comes from Lasius fuliginosus, assembly GCA_949152495.1. Lineage (NCBI taxonomy): Eukaryota > Metazoa > Arthropoda > Insecta > Hymenoptera > Formicidae > Lasius > Lasius fuliginosus. The sequence continues at coordinate 13,361,093 of OX424444.1, forward strand.
CTTTTAGAAACAATTGTTTTAAATAAAGAATTTTATATATAACACAAATTTACCAAATTATTTTAGTGTATGTGTGAAATTGTATAATGTTATGTTTCATTGTTTATTCGTTCAATTCTTTTTCTATAAAATATAATAAAACATCGTATTATGCAAGAGATAATTTAATGAATCAAATGTAACACACAATGACAGCCTAACAGTTTAGTTACTTACGAAACATTTAAGACAAAGTATAATTAGTTTAGGGAACTAGCAAGGGTAGGGATTGCAGTTATTTGCATAAAACCCGAGATATAATGGATGGGCGAATGAAGCAATCAGGTAGCTTTCATAAGAGAAATCCATGTCTTCATGATTGCATATCTAACGAGCTTTATATCTTATGCAAATTAGTGTATTATGTATCATATTTGCGTAATAACAATTTACTGATCAGTTATACATGTGCATCTCAATTAATACCTAACTACACGCTCGCGCGTGGAAAAATCCTAAACTAAATCCTAATCTAAATGTGTCTAAAATCTACACGTAAACTGAAACTGTAGAAATAATGACATATATTAAAATTTTAACAAGAATTAGAATATATTTACATATATATTAATAATAAATGCTGTTATACGTTAATGCTGTTATTTGCTATTATACTTTAATATAAATTTCATATATACGTAATATATATACGAGGGTTGCTCAGAAAGTACTGCCTCACATTTTTTTTCAGAAAGTATTTATTCAACAGGTTTAAAATTTACTCACAATATACATGGATGTTTCTTTTACACATACTATTTTTCCACATAATCCTTATCAATTTGTACAGCTTTACGGAAGCGCGATACAAGTGCATGGATGCCTTTATTATACCTTCCGATTTCCATCTTTTTGGGTCACTTAAAGATGCACTCCGCGGGTTTGAAGATCACGAGGACGTGATTCAAGCAGTGAGGACATGGTTACGTGAAGAGGACAAGAGCTGGCACAGTAAAGCCATGCATGCACTTGTATCGCGCTGGCGTAAGGCTGTACAAGTTGATGGGGATTATGTGAAAAAATAGTATGTGTAAAGGAAACATCCATGTATATTGTGAATAAATTTCAAACCTGTTGAATAAATACATTCTGAGAAAAAAAGTGAGGCACTTTCTGAGCAATCTCGTATGTATATAACATAGTATATAATATTATATGTACATAGTGTATATATATATATATATATATATATATATATAAAAGAAGTAATATATTTATAGAAAATAAAAACCAGCCTCGATGTGCAAAAGATGTGTTATAATTTGCAAAAAAACTTTTCTATTTTATTATTATTTGTTTAAAAATTACTATTATTATTAAACACATTTCAGGATTTTAAATATTCTTTTTCTAAATCATATAAAATTATACCAAAGAGAGACTTCCTTAATGCATGCTTCTCTTAAGTAAAAGTAAAGAGGCGTCCATGTATTCCTGATATCCATCGTAGATCACTAAGTCTTCTAATTAGCATATAAATAAAGCTGCGAACACTATCTGCGAACACCATTATTCGCTCAGAACGGTATCATGAAGAACAATATCTTAGGCATCAATATAATATTATAAAAAATAAACGTAAATATATTATTACTGACTTATCTCTTTTTAATCTCTGGACTACCTTTTTTATGAAATTTGAATTCAATAATTCACGATCTTGTCCAAGAATATATGCAATTATCATCAAAATAGAAAATGCAATGTAATTTTCTGCAATGTAATTTGACATTATGATTAATTTAATGGATATGTTCTATATATTTTACGTATAAAAAATAATATAAAAAATATACGTAAAATGTATATATGCATGTATATAATTATAGAGATTTTACCCACGTTTTTTCAGATACAAAATATTCCAAAAATAAATTTCATTGTAAATATTTATAGATAATATAATAAGAGGTAGGTTTTATTTATGTACACATATATAAACAAATGTTGCACTATTTAATTATTATAGAGTCTGTGAGCAATAAAATAAAAATATGCTCAAGATAGGCATTATGTAGATTTCATTACAATACATGTGATATATAGCGTGTCATAAATATTGCTTCCTTTCACAATGATGTATGAGTCGTAACATCAACAATCTGACATAACCCGATTAGATACAGTGAAAAGGGCAGTATCATAACGCGCTTCCTAAAATTTGCACGTCCTACGAGATATCGTTATCGTAGTCGTATATCTTTCGTGTTTAACGAAGTGAAATGTGTACCGCGCTTACGTATGACGACAATGTGATACTTTGAAAATCAATTTAAATATCTTATAATAATAACTTACATACTTTAACACGTTTTATTACAGAATATGATTCTATACAAAATTAATTATTCATATTTTTTGCTATTAATTTTTTACAATAATAAGATACGAAATATTGAAATAAACCGCAAAAAATCGAATTAACAAGAAACGTGTTATTATATATTTTATAAATCATAATCTTATTGTTAGATATAAATTTGTGTAGATGTTATAATTGTATAAGCGTTATAAATAATCATATTATATTAACATAAAAACATAAGTAAGTCAATTATATTATTATACGTTGTAATAATATAAAAACATAACTTACAAAAGAAGGCTATGCGCTGCTCTTCACAAACTTTTATAAAATTTGCAGAAATGGTAGAAGATATTGTAGTATCAATATATATAAAGTCATTCTTTTGAATAAATTTTAGAAGCCAATAAATTTTGAAGAATTTTAGAACAGTTATAAAGAATTAAAAATGGTTTCTTATAGCGTATATACATATATACGCTTATGTAGCTGCATGTTAGAAACTGACGTCGAGCAAGTAAGAATGGTTTAGTGGCCTTAAAAGTGTTACATATGTTTTAAGTACTTCTATAGTAATTATTTATTCAAAGAACTGTCATGAAAAATATAATTATATATTCTCTTACACATTTTTCTTTTCTTCTTTTTTTTACTTTTTATTAACAAGAAAAAACTTATGGAAAAAATTTTATATTATTTTCAACTTTACTCGAATCTGCACAAAATTAGCGCAATGCTTTTACTGGTAATTGCAGTAGAAGCACTGCTATGCTTATCCATTTAATATCAATACTGAATATACAGTTATATATACTCTGTAAGAATCTATCTTCATTCTCTCTCATAACTCGGTTTTTAAAATCCATTCGAAGAATGGCTTTACACATATTGATAGTATATCTTCTACCATTTCTGCAAATTTCACAAAATCGGTGAATAGCAGCTTTTGTTAGGTTCAGATATGTATTGCTAAAAACACATGAAATTATTCTATATCTTGATATATTAATTATGGAAAATTGTGAATTTTGGTTTTACTAACTCATTGTCAGTATTCACTTTATGTTTTATTATTTGATACACTATTACTTAAGGTCTTTCTTTAATTAAAATTAAAATTAAAAATCTAAAATTAATATAAAAACTAAAATGTTACGGCATTTATTCACATTTGTCATTTTCATTTATATGTTTGCGAGCAATATATCATAAACTAAAATTTTTGTGACAGCATGAATAATTTTATGACACAATATATTTGTTTAATTACATAAAACATTGGCATAACACAAGTTATCGAAGATTTGTCGCTTTAACATAATACATTTAAGAAAAACATAAATATTCATAAATTGATTCTAATTTAATATTTTTCTAATACTAAATTCCAATTGGCAAATTAATATCTAAATAAATAGTAAAATTCTAAACGATTCAACGAGAGAATTCCATTTTATTCTTTTGTTATAAAATATAGTTTTAAAGAGGGAATAGTTTCAGTTCTTATTACACATTAGTATAATAGGTAAGATAATTATCGTTATATGTAAATGCGAAAATAAGAAAGCTCTTTGATAGAATCTAGAGAGCTACTAGATAAAATTCACGTGAATGAATACTTCCAGTGCATTTCGCATTTGATACGGCAGAGATTCTGCACAGATAGTGCACGGATATATGAAAAGATCAGAAGATAGTTAAATGTATTTAACTACACTATTTCATTAGCTGAAAGATACGTTATAAAGCATAAATGGTAAATGCTATTTTTTCCAGTATTCTCTAATAAAATTTTACGAAACAGCGTCAATCAATCAATTGGTCCATCGATTCATTTAATAAATTTTGTATGGCCGCAATCTGTTGATATTACAGATTACAGATTAAGATAAATAACTAACATTTCGCAAAATTTTTGTCTATTATGTATATTAAACCATTATTATGAATATGAATATACAACTCAATTTTATATCTATCAATTTTAAGGCTCTTAGAACAAGATATTTAACAGTAGTGTAATCTTTGTCTGCATGTGAATAAAAGGTTATTATATGACATATAACTTTTCAAATTAAATGTATAGTTTATAATTAAATGTGTTGTAATTTGTGAGAAGAAAGTAAAATATGTGCATATATTTTTTGTATTATTTGGTTCCCACTATTAAATTCGAACAATTCGTCTTTGTAATAGCTTCACAGTAGACCACAATTTGTCAGGTAAACTTTTACAGATTTTTCTCATGCATTCCGATAGATTCATGTTTCTCGTACACAACACATTTCTATGTAGGTATGACTTGGATTTTTCGTCGATATTTATGTTTCTACTCTGAATAGACTATTTGCTTCTGACGTATCAAAATAAATTTCTTGAACAATACGAAGAAGAAAATGCGAACACTTGATCACTCGATCAGAACGACAAAAAATTATTGTTATGCGGTAAAAGAAAGTCGAAACAGATTTAAAAAATGATTTCTGGAGTAGAATTGAGAAGAAAGAGACAAGTGTACCGACGAAAAAATATTATTTGATAATTTAACTTCTTTGTTTGGTTAAAATATTATATCTAATATAATTTATATTTATCTTATCTTATACCTGGGAGTTATTTCATATTATTTACCTATTAAGTATATAAGATTTATTACTTGCCATTTATATCTTCAATTTTGCTGTTATGAGATACATATATTACAACTAAACGGCATATATGACGGACGTTTAGAAATTTATTCGAGCGTTATAAAGTTTCTATTCTATTTTTATCGCGTAGAAAACTAAAAACGTGCCAAATAATCGTTTCCTAAATTACCGTGTTAAGGTCACGAGTAAAAAGAATGGGATAAAATTTTCATTCCACCAAATCGTTGCGGAGAAAGATCCTTAAATAACTCTTTTCCTTCATTCCTGCGCATAAAAGTTCCCAAGGGGATCATACTCTACGAAAGCGAGATCGTTTCTTATCATCTATCCCGTCAGTGATATCTAGACGTGATGTTCGTGGCTCATCACTAGAAGTATTTCACGCTCTGACACAGCAAATTTCAGAGTGTGATAAGGTCTGCTAATACAGTTTCGACGACCAGCAGCACATTACTAAAAGCTTGCGTTGGAGAAACTAGTCGGTACGAAGTGTAAATTACGTAAAATAGCCACAGGAGGGCCACGGGGATAAATGGGAACGAAAGCGGTATCGGCGTCAGCAATAGTTCTGGTGGCTAACCAGAAGAGGTGGAACGCTGTTGCTAAGCAACTTGTTGCCACGGGCGTCCATATGACGTGATGAGAGAAAAAGCTCACTGTGACGACGTAAGCGAGACGAGAAAAGCGGCAAAATTAGAGGAGATGAAAATCGGTCGATTTCAGATAATAAAAGTTGGAAAGTATGAAGAGAAATATTTATAGCAAAACTCTCTGCAGCAGCGAGATGTAGGAGAATGAATTTCACACCCTCAAGTTTCCATCCAAAAGGAAAAGATTTTAGTAAGTTTTTCCGAGAAAACTTATATAAAAAAAAACAATTTATTGTTATATATAAAATAGACTAAATGTTTAAAAAATGTTAGTGTTACGGAAAAATGTGAATTTAGATATTTTATTAATTTATTTTAACATATATAATACACAAATTATTTATCACAAATATGTCTACAATAATTATATGTATTTTTGATGCTAAGACTCTAGAAAGAATATATTTAATTTCTGTAAGTCTTTATTCGCCATGTATGCATAAAAAATAAATGAAATTTTTCCATCGGATAAAAATGTGTTTATCGATCTGCAGAATTTAGTTTTATTTATTCTAAATTTATGCGATATATGTGTAAAGTATGCATCAATTAATCATAGTAAAGACAGCATTAGCGGAATGTTTCTTGATTCGAATGTTTCTTGAACGAGAGGCTTCTTAAAAGGAGGACCTAATGCACACGGATCTAGTCTAGTAGAGAAGCTCAACGTGTGATCAGCCCTATGTGGGTAGCGAATTTGGTAGCAAACGGTCGACCATAAATTTGCATCAGGCGCTACGAGAACGCGAATGTGATTCTGCCCTATACTTTGAAATGTCAAAAGCATGGCTAATGACTTCGTGAAATGGTAACATTTAGCATCGTACGAGCCCGTTACTTGTGACCTGTGAAATACCACGATCAAAGGATACGATGGGACAATGGGACTTTCGCATCCGCCTCATACCAGATCTACTTGATCTACTGAACAGTTCAGTAGAGCCTGTATTGAGTTACGACAACTGTCAGCCACGTAGACTCCCTAAATAAAGCTTCCATTTACGAGGTGCTATGAAGGCGTTTCGGATTCTACGTCGGAGAAGCCGTAATTGCAATCTCGCCGAAAGTTCAATCTCAATCAGTCTCTCTTTTTTGTTGTTGAAATAGAGTTTTTCGAAGTAAAATAGTACTCTATAACAAACATTCAATAGTTTCACGAGAGATTATGTTACGTAAAACGTACAATCATATCAACAAATAAATACAATTAAACGAAAATGTTTTCAACGGGACATATATTGGTAGTTAATACCGAATATCAATGGCTGTATTTTTAGCTGGCCGACACTGATTACAGAAGTTTTTTCTCGTGGAATACAACAACATTTATTTAAAAAGACTACCATCATTTTTACATTGCCACGAGACTCATCGATATATGAGAGCGATATTTTAGTTCACTTGTCCTTGCAATTTAAAATATTCTAAGTTAAATATGTCATTAAATATGATATATAATTAAGCATGGATAATCGAGATATGAATAATCAATCATAATATACATCAGAATGTCTAATTTAAACTCCCATAAGGAATCAAACATCGTGACATATAAATGTTTATAAAGAACGTATTAAGCAATTAATTACATCAATACATTCATAACATAAAAAATTTTTTAATTTATATATATATATGTATATGTATGTATATTTAATCGATCGGATAAGTGTATAAGTATTTGTGAAATGTTATAAAACCTTTAATGAAAATGAAGATATGCACTAAAGCGACGTATCGAGTTTAGCAAGACTTCCACTCTGTGCTTACATCATTTCCGAAATAATCAACTCATTGGTAACTTGAGTTAGCAGATAATAAGATTTCAGTAGTTTAGATCAAATTAAGGATCTTCATTGTTTAGGAGAGTCATGTTTGGCATACAGATAACTAGAGCAAATCTCTTGTCCCCAAACTACTCTTCAAGTAAATCTCTTATATGATGTAATTTTAGTAGTGTCTTCTGTTTGAACTTACCAAACTCTTGGTTTTTAATTAAACTCTGTTTAAACGTAATTAAATAAAATAAAATATACTGAAAAACATTGATTATATTATAATTTATATAAAACAGCATTCTGATTCAATTAAAAAATTTCATAGTTCTATCATGAAAAATCAAAGTTGGATGTATGGCAAAATTAAATGCAAATTTACTTTTTACTTAATGCTTTAATGCCGAAATTTATTGCTTTCAACAATTAGTAAAAAATTGATTTTAAAGATGGAAATACTGACTTAAATAGATTTAAAAAATATTAAATTTTTATAAATACATTAACATAAAATGCAATCATATAACAGTAAAGTAGAAAAGTAAAGGGTTAACAATATTTATAAAAGTAAGAAGTTGAAAGAAAAATTATCATTTGCAAAAATTGCAAATATTCGGCGGCGTGATAATTTTTTGTCTGTTATTTATAAAATTAATTGCTCGCTTATTTTTGCAGTAAAAAACATTTTTATTAATTTTTGGCAGATGTGTTTTTTTTTTGTTTACAATTACCTATAAGTGTTTTTTTGAAAGTGGGAATGCTAGCATAATATTAAATTAGCATAATATTAAATTAGCATCTTTAATATTAATTTTTTAATTGGTAGGAGTAATTACAAATTTGGAAGTATAGTAACAAATTAGCAATAAATTAGTTATTATTATGTGTTAATAATTAATTAGCCTTAATTATGCCATATATCTGTATTTGATTTCTCGTAAGATTGCCGAATTATAATTAAGATAAAAAAATTAATAATTGGTTAATTATCTTTAAATATTTGTGTAATGCATCAAGAAAATGTATCTAATCTCTCTCTTGTATGTATGCAAAGAAAATTTATATGCAAATCCTGTTCTGTTTTATGCTCAAAGCGCGGAAACATTTCTTGCGAGAGCTAGCGAAATATGCCTCGAGAAGATATCGCTTCTTCTATTACATTTCTTTATACTTTCAAGGCCATGTCTGATTGTGAGTTCTGAATAGTGGTCTAAGATGAGAACAAACGGAAACCGTGGTCTCACACAAGCTTTTACAAATTAGTCACACTCGGCAATATCGTCACGTTCGCATATAGTTTTAGATCCGGCTAAGCGATTCGTTGAATGCACAGCTGAGCACGCGTTGCATCTGGCGTGATACGATGCGCAAATATCGATTATCCATTATAGTGACAAAACTATAGCTCTCACTGTCATGCATGAATGCACGTACTTTTTGGAAAAATTCGTCAGGCAGATTATTTTTGCTGAAAATTTAATCGACGAGATTTTCGGAACAATTCTTTTATTGTTTAATCAAGAAATCTACATATGTTGCGTCATCTTGTCAGATACTCGTGTTCTCACAATTACAATATTCGCAAACTGTTACATAAATCTAACAAGTATGGACAATTAATCTTCTAATACATTAAATCAGATTTGCCCGAAAAATATGTCTCTATCCATACATAAATATCATTCATTAAACCACAGCAATAAAGTGTCATGATAAATTTACGATTATGACATGTAATGCTAATTAAAATTTGTCATCCGAAAAATAAATTATTAACTTCACACACATTTGTTACTAACAAACTAAAAGATGTATGCAAAATATATTATAAACGATTAATGAATTTTATAATATTATGATAAGAATAAATAGTGACAATATGTATAAGAGATATAGATTTATTATTATTTATATTAATCATTAAAAAGCATTTATACATAAAAGTTTATTAGATTTATAGAAGAAATAGAATTTTATTACGCTGCCTATATTATGTTAACTATTACTAATTGATAGTCAAATTTGGAATACAATATTTGATTGCATGTCTGTCCGCAACTGGTGAGAACAATATTTTATCTTGTAACAATAAAAACTACAATCTACTTTGGACTCGCAGTTGCACCGAATGCGAACGCAAAAACGCGAAAAATAGAGGTTGCACGAAAAACGGGATAACTCGTTGTTTGTAATGCACATTTTCATGTATTAAGACCAGTTTGTTCGACATTTTTATGCAGCGTTCGTATGTGTGTTCACATCTATAAATTATAAGACGTCTGCGAAGAAATGGATACATATAACAATTTTTACGACTCTTTTTAATAATTTATTAATTACAGATAAGTAGAATAATATAATCTGCTTTTCTTTTTATTTATAATTTTTTTTTATAAATGTCCTTCAAATGCGGACTATAATGCAAATATTAATTGCTGGAAAAGTTTTTGAAAATAAATAGAATGTTTATAAATGCTAAATATAAAATTATTACGTGTAATTTAATAGTAACACTAAAAATAAAACTAAATGTAGAATAAAATTAAATGAAGAATAATCTTTTATGATCTAATTTTATGGAAATTATGATCCAAAAGAGTTTGATGAAGAATAATGGCCATAATCTAACACGACATTCTATTCGATTTATCATGGCCAATAAAATGACACCCAATCGTTATCGGTATGCGAACAGTTTCATACAAAAAGAGCAAAACTCTGAAGAAAAGTAGGTGAGTCTGAAGATTGAGTAATTTATTGGAATCTGTGCCGATAATCCTCTAGGGTCAGACCAAACAAGGAGAAATTCAATTATCTGATATAACGAGGAATCAGGCATCCATTCGCTGTCCAAGCGTCGATGTATAATAAAACGGTATGTAAAATATATATATGTTTATATATAGGAAAAGAAGTGAAAGAAATTAGGAAATGATATCCAATAATTAAGATAAGAATTATATTTTGTGGCTATAAGCTTACAGTTAAATGCATCTTGAATATCTTTATGTACGTTTATCACAATTCAAATTATCATAATAATGATTTAACAAAATGATTTAACAAACATTTATAATAATAAATTATATATATTTTTAAGCATCTATAATTTTGACAAATAAATATTGGCGTTTGCAAAAAATATCAATAATACTTTTTGTAATATTTTGTGATTTAGAAGTATCACACATTATTATAGATATAATGTCATAAGATTCCAGCAAGTTGAATAGCTATATCTCAAAACTGAATTTGAAATAATAAGTTCAATCAGACTCGACATCCAATAGCACAATCATTTCGTTCTAATTTTCGACCTACTATCAAAAATCTTCCTTCTTATTGTAAAAATCATTAATTTGAATTTTTTTAATAATTGCATAAAATTATCACATATTACAGTATACGTATATATTAGAGAGAAAACACAGCACCAACAAAGATAAAAGGAAAGTAATTATTGATGAGATCGTAGAGGAGAAAATCAAACTTCGTCGTTTCCATTTATGTCATTTAACAGTAATGACACGATGGAAGTTTGTGTCGTGCGTCTTTCAAAAGGCGAGTCTACGAAACTTGCTGTTTCAAAGCTGTCTTGTTTCGCTTGACTATGAGAATGTACTGCTTCGTCGAATAAAAGAGTGCTTCCATTATTTCACATAGCAGCATAATAAATCGAAACATTTCTTATAATTTTCTTATAATCTGTTATCATATATCAAAATATAATCAAAATATTTCTTACAGCTTATAATTCTTCTAATATGTAAATAGAAAGAAAATTTAATAATAGGTTTAGTTTTGCATTTAATTATACGTTTAAATTGTTAAAAATAATTAATGTTAAATATACATATATTGTGATATACAAAGGGAATAATTTCATTGAAAAATATACATTCAGAATAAATCTACGCGATTCTATCAAAATTTTAATGCTATAGAATTGCAAATCAAGATTGAAATTGTTTGCTATACACGAAATTCAAATTTCTATCTAGTTTTGCATTGTTAAAAAATACTAACAAATTACATTTTCTAAATTATCGAAACAAACGTCAACCGGACATCTTTCAAGTAATTCGATCTCACATACCTGCAAATCTTTTTACCGGAATTTTACCGAACCACTATAATTTCCGTTTATATTTCCTCGATCTCGAACACAGCGTGATCCATTCCTTCAATAAAAGTTTCGTTTTTTGAGCTTGTCAAACGAATCTCGTGAAATAGCTTTTATTTTTGGTTCTATCTTCCGGTTCTACTTGTGACGCCTAGTTGTATTGAATCATACCACTATGACATGAACATATACGTGTGCACAATTTTATTCTCCGATCTCTTGCGTCGATAGCCATCACGGTAATGACATTACTGGTCTGTATAATACATGATAAAAACTTAGTACAATACATAAATGCACACATGATGTTTTTTTATTATTTTTTATTCTCAACATATGCTTTCTTTAGAATTATAATTTTATATACATCATAATAAGTAAATATTATTTTTAATAATACTTGGCATCAAATAATTTTCCACATAGGAACCAAAATATTAATATATATTTTAATAACATCGCTTTAAGACAAAAATATTAGAACAAAGTGCAACAAACTAATCGATTTTTATAGTTCAAATACCGGATGCTCATTATAATGTTATTATGTCGAACAATCTATTTGTTTAGTGACTAAATATTGTTCGCACAATGTCTACATAAATAGCCAGAAAGTATATCAATACATTTTTCATATTAGTTTTGATTGCTTTTGAGTTTTATAAGGATTAAATTTATATTATTTCAGGCAATTTTATTAAATTTTTTGATAACCAGACACACTTATGCTAATATGTTTAAATACATTCTTTGACATATTAGTTTGCAAATAAAACAATTATGGTCAAGTAACGGCGTTTTATAAGAGCTAATATCGTCCAAAATAAATAAAGATAATAGCATTTTGTGCGAACATGAAAAACTGTGAAGTAGATTTTATTATATCATTCACATTTTCAAGTCACTTCCAGCCAAGAGAGATTTTTTCGAAAAGTTTTTTACGAGAGATAGTGTAGGCAATATCTAATAAAATACGTTGATTGAATTTAATGTTGTGAACAGATTTATATAGATACCAAGAGAGGTTTGCGGAAAAATATAAAATGCGCGAGAATTAATTTTTGTTATACATACATATATGCAAACGTAAACATTTATAAAACTACATAATAAAAAAAACATAGCGCAGTGCGACACAACACAGAACTCAATGCATGTGTGTTATAACACAAAAAATATTTGTCAATTATATTATTCATTTATAACTGTAACAAAACCTACCTAAGATAATCTTATCGCAAGAAAATAATGACAAAAAATATCTTTCCTTAGCAAAGTAAAAATACCTTTGCAAATTAGGTAGCAATTAATAAATAGTAATTAATATAGTAATTAATTAATAAACTAATGTGGATAATTAATTGCTCTTCAAAAATCATATGGAATTGATATCTTTTATTAAAAAACTAAAAAACTAAATCATGCAATCGTATCGTGCAATAATAATAGCAATAACAGCACATCTAATTGCGTGTATTAATATATTCGTTTATCTAAAAAATTTAATAAATATACTTATCAATAATCAACTTTTGATAAGTAATATCAATTTTTGTTTTTTCTGTAGCTGTATTTAAAAGTTTTAAATCTTACAACTACGAGAACATTTCTCATACATTTCTCGTCATCTGTCTCGTCTCATTGTCGACAAATATACGTGCATTTCATTGCACGGTCGTCCCTTTTCATGCGCATTAGATGGCAGACTGTAATTTGCGGTGACGGATATAGAAACATCCACGATGAAATCAGCGCGCAATTCTGCGTCTGGTTAAAGGAGTAAGCACGAATAACTGCCGGGATTTCCCATAAAATTGTACGATTCATTTTATTCGCTTTATCCGCCAATTTTCAAAGATGCGCGACGTTCGATATACCGAGCGCCGTCGTTATATCCGCTGCATGGATTTTATTCTCATCGAGAAATCGATGATACGTAGCCCACTTGTTCGTGCTTAGAATACATCATGCCGATGAATCCGCCGACGCGACGCGTATGTTGGCATTCAAAGTTTCGCCAAAAATGTAGAGCGAAATTCCGCGTCTCGATTAAAGGGGAGCTTCCAGAAACATACGCGGTACTAAGATAACGGCGCGGCGTTACGAAAAATCGTCTCACTTTAATCTTATATGAATATACATATGTGTCTTGAGTTGCCAAATATTACGTGTTCAAAGAGAAATAAAAAGGGTCTTGATGACTTTAAAGTTGATTTCCTTTAATTTAATTACGAGGATCACTCCGAAATATTTTCTGGCACACGATTGTGCGAAAAGCGAGACAGGCATACAAACCATCTTATCCCGTAAGTAATCACATTATCGATGCCGCGAGTGAAAAGACGGCTCCCGTTATCGCTAAGGGTTTGACGGTAACTTACTCAAATTAACATTCTCTAGCTGTCACGGCATTAATTGCGAAAGTTTTCCTGAGAGATGAAAGTGATAAAGTGCCGACTAAAGCTGTGTAGAAAGTCAAGAGAAGCGCGGGACAGAAGGTAGGCAAAATTTGTCGTCGTGTATTGTGAAAATATTTCTGCTATATAATAAAATAAATCTCAAGCTGACAAATTCAACTGACAGCAATCCGATTAGAAAACATTATCTACATTCCACAAAAACAAAGACAATATATATCCATTTAGAAACACATGTGATGTTTCATTAAACCATTTTTGTCAAATTGTGCAAGATATTTTTATGAAAAAAATCGTGTAATATATTTTGAAAGAAAGCTGATAATAACAGTAAGTGTAGAATATGTAAGTAGTAAGGGTTAAAGCATTTTGGAAGTCAATGCTCTAAGCCTCCAGGGTCAGTTTTAATCTGCCTTTCAAACTGTATCGCCATACCGCGATACCGGAAGTTCCCAAGTGGCAAAATCTGTGAACGCTGCATACCCTCTCAGGTCTGCCCCAATTTACGATAACCGCAGTGGCTTTAATGTGAAAGCTACCGGCTGCCAACGAAAATTTGAATCGTGGCAATGACAGGGCAATTACGAGACCAATTTAGACCGCAGCATGTGGAATGCACTTCTCCCTTTGATACGGAATACGATCATAGTTGATGTAGCGATCTTAGATCGTGTATATACACTAAGATACGTCGCTAAATACTCTTGTTGCGAGTTAACACACACTGCAAACTTTGATATATATATAATTATATTGCTTAATACGAAAATATTTTGATGAGAGCTGCAGTTTTGTAAAGATATAAAACAGCATATTTTAAAGCTAAACAATAGTGCTATTAGAAAGAATTTTACTTTCTCACGACGGCAAAATTAGATGAAAAGCGTCATAGCTTTACACAATACAACGGAATTTATAAACAAAACTATTGAACAAACATTGAACTAGAAATATGATACGAGCAATTTTTTTTTAATATAACGTTTTTCCCTTTCAATGGCAATCTATTTAAGAAAAGACAGTAAGTAGATCACGGATCTGCCCTAGTATATTTTTTACACGTTTATATTTCTTAAACGTTGAGAAAAGCGGATGAATGGCTTATCTCTCTTTGCAATTCTCAATTTTTATTTGGCTTCTGTCAGCTACAGCACACTTTGCGAAAATCATTGACAGCAACGAAGCAGGGAAATCGTAAAACGTGAAAGGCCTCGGGGATATAATCATTACCTCCGTCGAGTATCAAATTTACATCCGCAATATTTGCTTGATGATAAAAAGTTAAGAAGTGTATCCTGTTTATCATTATCGGTTTGTTGACGTTCAAAAAGTCAATTATAATGTCGAATTAATCATCTAAATAATTTTTATCGCTATATCGTAACAGTTTATTATTATAGTAATAATAATCATATATCTCAAAATTATCTTTGTAAATTATTATAAAGATAGACGATCAAGAGCAATTAAAGTCTGTTCTAGTTTTCGTGCAACTATTAGAATAAATTAAAAATGTAAAATATAGATTGATATATTCTAGAATATTAATCAAATATTTTTTCCATCAAATTTAAAGCCACATTAAGTAAAAGTATTTAAGATATTAAGATCATATTTTACCTCAAATATATATATATTTATATTGGTAATTTCAAATATTTATTAAAATGTTGCAATAATGTTATATATCTATCATTTTTTATATTATATGCAACATATTATCATAGTTAAAGAGTATATTTAATTTATTTAATAGAAAATTTTATCTCTAATTTTATCCCTTTTTATAACATATTTCATGATTGTTTAAGGATTAGCAAAGAACTAGACCATTACTTTGTTGCTTGCGCATTTCAAATACTAATAAGCATATAAACAAGAACGTATTTCTTTATTTAAGTGCTTTCATGTGGGATTGCTTCACTCACGAATTTTTTAAACAACGAGTGTTCTTCATAATTCAGCATGCGCTTAGTACATAAACGGCTGTAGACTCATGTGATTGCAACATGTTCGTAGAGATCTCGACCGACAATCGTCGTGGTTATAAAAGCACCTTCGAGCTAGATAATCTACCCTGAGGATGTAACACGATTGTTGCTTGTTTACAGCACTACGTCAAAAGGAAACGGGAGCGAAACAAAGATGAGATACGAGACATTGCAAGCACCTTTGAATACAGAAAACGATCCTACTTGCTGCATTTAGTTAAATTCAGCATTATTAGAGCTAATTTCTAAGTTTCTTGAGCTTCCGCAATTTGCATATTAATTGCATTATATTATCTTCTATATATATATGTGTGTGTGTGTGTGTGTGTGTGTGTAAATGTTGTTAAACATTGATATAAGCAAAAACTAACAATGACAGCAAAAATGCATATTTAAAAGAATAGTAAATATTTCAATTTTAAAACTAAAAGCATAGAAACATAATGCGAATAATATATAGTTGGAGAAATGGTATTAAATTAGAGCTTCGAAAAATTGATTATTAAAATATAAAATATGAAATTAAGAATATAAAATATCTTTAAGAATGAAAATTGTTTTATATGTTTGCACAGCACACAATTTGATCCTTTATATTCAAACGCCGTATTTAATTATGCAAATTAACTTGAAATCGTAAAAAGTGGAATCTTCATAGGCTATATAAGGCACATAAAAAATTCCACCGGCGTAATTTCTCAGATCAGATGACGTTTCGCCTTATTTATGGTCATTCATCAGCTAAAATGATAAGAGAAAAACAATGGAAGACATAGCTATAAACAGTTAAGGATCGGCATGATTTTTTCATTTTCGCTCCAAAGGCGAAGTTAATTGTGGCTCCTGGTTGGAATTAATGGCAAGACGTGGAAGTCGTTTCTGTTAGATAAGAAGACCGTTAGGATGGAGATAAATAGTATCGTGGCAACGCCTCTGTGGTGATTCAGATATGTCTTAGGACAAGAAAAAAATAGGAGAAAAAGTTGGAAAAAACTGAGAAGACTTCACTGGCTGTAAAATGTTGTAACGCTATTTTATTTTCCTACAATGAAGATAGTGAACAGACATAATGCTGTTAAATAACTACTGAGAAATATAGCTATATGTAAATATTGAGAGATATTTCTAATTTATATTACAGAATTTATATATAATATATATTATAAAATGTGTTAAATATTTCTTGGAATGGTAACGAATTAATTGTCATACGGTATTTGACATATTGTATGTTATTGTTGACACGCTTAACTTGTTTTATCACTCATGAGGCGAATTCGATCGGGAACGCCGCGGTTCAGTATATCATCGGAATATTCTTCGAGAAATGCAATCTTTTCCTATGTGTATTATAATTCACAATTAATGACTCGATAAGCGTATCGAAACGATCGTATTAACCGTGTTTCCGCGAGTAATTATTGCGTGAGTATAATCAAGATGTAAAATAAAGGCTAAACAAAAGAAATATCCGGAAAGACATCGGGCGACAGCGAACAACTTTGAGATGAGCAATTTAATTTATTATTAAATATAATTTATTATAATTTAATTTAATTTACTTTATTATTTATTATTTGTAGAAGATTAATTGCGTTTTTATCTCCACGAATAATGATCCATTTTGTTGTCTTTATAATATAATTCACGTTATATTGTATTTATAATATAATATGCAATGTTCTATTTTTAAAAAATTTTAAATATTTAATAGAATATTTACAATAATTATAATATTTATATATAATATATATATTATAAAATACTTCAACATTATGTTTAAAATATGTAAAAAATTATTTAAATAAAAATTATTACATAAATTTGCAAAATGCTAAATTCAGCATTTGTCATGAATTACTATAATTCCAATTAATATTGTTAGGTATTGTTTTATTTAATTGCATAAATACACATATCAAAGAATTTCCATTCTATTTTTTCATCGTATTTTATTCTGTGATGTTATATATATATATGTATATTTATTTATTTATATTTATATTATATAGTTTCTAGAATCTATTATTTATAGAAAAAATCCGCGAGTCTGGAACATTACGCATGGCTATTACTATAACAGTTTATGCATCTATTTACATTAGATTTTCATAAATAAATTTAACAGTTACTCTAATTGTAAGTATAACTGCAAACTTCAACCACACGGAAACTCTCGACTATAGTACCAAACTTTTGGAATATTTGAATATTTCATATATATTCTACAGAAATAATAAATCGATATGTTAAAAAGTTTTTTTTGTGAAAGTTGTACCATTAGCAATGTGTCACCAAAAATATCGCATTTAGTAACATCATGTGTTTGTAGAACATTAAAAAACGAAAACATTTTACACAATCAGACATTTTAAAAGCAGGAAAATAATACAACATATTTCTTTCTATAAAATATAACGTACGAGAAAAATAACATATTAATTTTCTGATTGTTGCAGCATTTTCTATTTTAAAGTGTAATATTAATCCGTAAGAAATAATTTTTTTACTAAATAAATTAGTATATGCAAATTCAAAAAATTAAAACACACAATCATTGATTTTTGTAATGTAATTTATAAAAATTATTCTTTATATATAAGAAATTATTCGTGATACGCGCGCGTGTTAATTAATATCAGAAAAATAATACAATTTTTTTTATAGCAAGGATTGCATTTTTTAATTACCGTTTGTTGATAGAATTAGATATTGTGGCAAAATGATTCGTAGTGACATCTAGTGATATATTTTATCCCATCTAAAATTCTCGAAAATTGTTCAAACATTTTATGACATTAATATCCTTATGAATAAATATTGTACATTGCATTTCAAAATTATTAATAAATAAGCAAGAATTAAGAATTAATTTATTACAATTATTTTTCATATTTAGGTTTCCATGCCAACTGCTGATAAGCATTGTTATTCTTCTATTAGTATATGATAAGTATTTTATATAATGTATGCATATGTGTTACAAATTTTGATATAAAATTAATCATTGCAAGTAGGCAAAAATATACATACGGGACAGATGAATTTCATCAGTATCTAATTCTCTTCGATTGCCTTCACCATTTAATATCTTTATTCTACGCCAAGCTACAATGATAAAAAATTGAACATTTGATAAAAATCATTTATTTTTTTGTTTTCTTCTATTTCTATTATATTCATTCTCATTATATGTTTTAAATTGTATTTTCTTACCATTTCTAAAAAGTTTCCTTATACCATGTTTTTCTTTCTTTCTACAGCTTTGATAATTATCTTTTTTTGCTGAATTAACGTCTTCTTCCATGGTATAAAAAAGCGTATCTTTAAAAAATGAAAAACAATATACATACATATATATATATATATATATATATATATATATGTTGTATTAATAAAATAATGGTAACAAAATTGTTATAGATAAGCATTGATGTGTGACATAAACGTATTAATATTTGCTGTAAAAGTAAAATTTATATAATCTATATAATCTTATAATCTGATAATTTTAAAAATAATATAAAAGTATTTATATTAATTACATACACCCACACACAAATTATAGATTTTATTACAGAATAAAAAAAAGAAACAATTGCATCTTTCATTAATATGTGTATATTTTCTCGTCGTTCTATATCACTCTATGTGCACTCTATATATTACAATCAAGAAAATATTTTTAGCACAAGGCTTACATTAGTTTCATGGACGCCGCAATACTTGTCTTATCGTCGATATGGTATATTACAGCATATTGCGTTAATAGATGCAACAAAATATTATATAAATTTTGTAAAATCCAGACTTTTCTATTCTACATTATAACTTTTAATGATATACCAATCTATTGACTATTTGTAATGAATATTTTTCTAATTTAACATTTAATATTAATTACATTAATTAATTAATAAAACATAAATTAATATTAACTTATCAATTACATATACCTAATCGTAAATTATCTATTTGCGATAACAAATTTTCAGTACGAATGTTCTCATATTCATCATCGTGAGGAATTTAATGTTATAGAAGATCGCTCGTATTATTAGCAAAATTGCTTTGAATCATTTAACATTACCGATACTTTTGCAATGTTCTAATGCACGATGCAAATCAGGATTATATCAAAGTAGCAAATATATGAAAAAATTTACATATTGACTAAGAAATTTTCAAACAAAAATAGAAGAAAGATAATAAAATACTATTGTCGCATGATGTCAGTAGTAGATGTTAAACGTAATTTTCCCAAATATTTTTTCTAGCTGTCTCTTAATTTTTTTACATATTAATATATTTAAATATCTAATTTTGACAGACTATTGAGTTTAATGATGTAATGTGTATTAGTCTACGTTTTGTACTTAATGAGACAAAAATTTTATGTTTTTTCGATCAGATTAAATTGTAAAATAATTATATATTAGAGAAATAATACACACGTAAAATCAATTAACTAATTTATTAAACTTTTAAATGCAATTTTTTTCAGATATGTGCGTGCTATCAAACGTAATAAAAATAGCTTCAATAAATGCTATATGTCAGATTGAATGTTTTTACGTCAAGAATATAATTCTAAACATTTTATAAAATTACGCACTTTATTTTAATGTTTAATTCGGTTAGATTTCTCTTTATTCGAAAACATATGAAATTTATATAATTAAAGATACCTTTTTATTGTGTCTTCAATTTTGTGATTAATTTTTCCTCGACAATACTTTTTCTCTATAAATGCTGCTTTCGAATTTATATCTCACTTAAACTATTACTTTTATTCGCAAATTATATTAACGAAAAGTTATTATTGCTTTTATACACCATGGATTATTTGGCATTGTAAAAAATATTACATTTACTCCAAACTGATCTAGAAAACACACACTACACATTGTTTATACTAATAATAGTATTGTTTAATACGCGCAAATCACCGATTAAAAATCTCTATTTGTGATAGAAACTCCACATTTTCACAAATTGGATTATGGAATCGCGAAGATCATTGGATTGAATAGCAATGTCATACTACACGCGAATCAATATCCAATATCACCTCAGGCAAAACGCGCACATCACATTAGTCAAACTACAATAACTTCTCGCGGTGCTGTAGGTGGTTGTAGAATAACCAAAAGCTATTCGCGAGTCACTTTTAAACGGCTGGTCAAGTAGCCGACAGAGAGCGATTTTTGGCCAGAAGCCAGATCCTCCTACGCAAATTTGCATTTTTTCTGCTCGCAAGAGATCAGAGCACTATTCTCTCTTACGTCTTTCTTTTAACGTCATCGATTTCATTGAACCTCTGAATTGAACCATGTAAATGATAATTATATATCTCTACGTTTTTCTGCAAGATTCGAATAACGAATAATATTAAATGTCAGAGATTCATGATAGTAATACAAAGTTGTATTCTAAACACGTGATTTTATTTGGCCACTGCATGCTGCCAAATAAATTCTCACCTTGATAAATCTTACTGTTACTTGCATTATTTCGAAATAAAGCTTAACGCGACACAAGTATCAAATATTCAATGCCAGATTAAAATATTCAAATAAAATATTCAATGCTAGATTATATAATGCAAGTACAATCATAAATCACGCTTTCAATTTTAATGGCTATATATGACGTAAAAATATTGTGTATGTATATTATACACAACGTAATGCACATAAATACGATATTAATCAAACAGCGTTTGATAAAAATATGCATAAAATAATACAGAAATATACACATTATATCAAAAGATCAAGATGGAGCTTGAGATGTCATTCAAAGAATTCAACAAGCTCCGTCATAATAATAAATCTGTCATAATAAATCTCTTCAGCGTACATTCTTGCAAATACCTACTATCAGCACTATCATCTGAAATGATGTAGCAAAGGCGTGAGAACACGGAATATGTCGGATATTCGGTGTCACTTCAAAGGTAACCTTTTGCTAGACAACGCTTAACTGTAGTTGTTCTGTGCCCCCTGCCGTTTTACGCGAGGGGAGCGACAGTTTCCAGATAATAACTGTCGTCGGTGCAATCATCGGCCAGCCTACAAGGAAGGCATTTAATATCCTTTAGCGACTGTGTGCCGGCAGTGAACACCGCGCGACCACGCAAGAAAATTCACTGCATGTGCACAGTTAGTCCGGTAGACCGGCGGTCGTACTGAGAAACTTATACAGCCGCCTCAATCGCGATAATTGCTCAGCCACCTCGAGTACGTTCGTTAATCGGATACTGCACTAATTGGATCAGAAGCCGGTGCCATTGCGTCTCTTAAACGTATAGCATAATCAATCAGTTCTTCTATCACAACCTGCTTGAGACAACCATAGCTACAGCAACACTATAGAATTTTGAAAATAAATGCTAAATAAATTGGCTCAATAAATATAAAGGGGGAAAAAGAAAAAAAGAGAGAAAATGAAGGAAATGAAAAAATATTTAGAATAGGATTTAGACTATATTGTGTTTATAATGTTTTCTATTCTTCTATTTTTCTTTTTTTCTCTTTTTTATTTTATTTATATTTTTGTTTTCTTTTCCTTCCTTATTTTATTTGGAGTAGGAAAAGAAAAGGACAATGGGCTTGCACAGATTCTATTGAAAAACAAGATAAAAAAATAAATATTTTTCTAAAGTACGTAGATAATTGTCAAATTAAGTGAAACGTTTCGACACTTATTTATGTCTTTTCAGTCATAAATATATAATATACATAAAAGACGAAAGAAGAGAAAGACAAAATATGAGTTATATTAAAACGAATCCAAGTAATCGACATACAGAAAAGTCTTATAGTAGTAGACATAGATAGACGTGGGCAGACCTAGAGCTGTAGAATTCAGTAGTAAGAACAGTTGCTCGGAAAACGAAAGACTCGGATTCGATTCCCGATTCAATTACTCGCATCTCACATATTTTCTGGTCTGCAAATATCGTTCTCTAGCGATTATTTATTAGTACTGAAAAATATGCAAATGCCTTACACAGATGCGCAATCTAACAATATTAATTTCTCACAAACGGATTCTTCTTGATTTTCAAGTTATTATCGTGCAGCAGTGAACAGAAGATGCGGATAAAAAAAGAAGCTTTTATCAACCTGCTTACTATCAATGAGATGACTCGCCATAATACACTAAGTCCATGGAGGCATGCATTTTACAGTCTCGTGTCTGAACCTGAACCGCAATTTCGCGCCATTCAAGCAAATTTGCTTTTCTGTTAAAGTATCGCGTGCATCTACAGTCTGCAAAAATTCTTTCAGTTTGTCAATGCGTGTGAAGTGTATACACGCGTTTAATAATAAAGGTAGATTTGACCTCGATTATCAAGCCAATTGTGAAAATCAGATTGCAAATTATCGGTCGACGATGGTGCAATCTATATTCACGATACATTATTTACGCAATTATTTGGTATCCTACGTTTCGACCCGTGTAAGTATTAACATCCTTTTCTACATTCAAGTGAAAAAGATAAATTGTTAATTGTTTTCGCGGGCATGCGAACTTAACAATCATTGCGGGAGAACTTAACAATCATTGCGACAACATCAGAATGTGCTGCACAAATAGCTTTGAAAAAAAGTCATTCGGATCATAAGCTGTAAAGACTGTAATAATACGTATAATCTTTCACTCGACTAGCTAATAGACAGCACGACATAAACGGACTTTACAACCGTGAGCCGTACATCAGAATCTCCTTGCATACTGCAACATGAGAGAAAAAGAGAGAGAGAAAACCGTTAAACAAATAATACTCAAAAAATTATTTAACTGATGCGATATTTAAATGATACGCGCATTTAATAGTAATTAATCAATTATATAAAAGCATTTTTATGACAATGAAAGAATATTATACTAACTGTCCGAATTATCTTACAGAAACCATTGCTGTTTTTCAAAATAATTAGTTGATAAAGAATACAGACGAAAGAAGTGAAAGAAGCGCATAAATGCGAGTCCCGGAAGAAGGAAACTTGATGCGCGCACAACTGCAATTCAGGTACAAAAAGAGAAAAGAAGAGGGTTCCAGTCGCGAAAGGAAGAAGGATCGAACCCGCGCAGTAAATTAATGCCGGCTCTTTAGCTAAATTAATTACGCCAATGGTAATTACACTTAAAGCGCATCAGTGTATTTTGCACTAAACGGTGCCATCGCTTTTTATATACCTCTCCCTTCGCGTCCCTCGTCAGTCATCATCTTCTTTTTCTCTTCTTCTCTTTCAACGTAGCTCGTATCTCATTCTTACACGACGACAGCACGGTGTGTGCTATGCTATAGTCGACAATAGTCACAACCTCCATTGACTATCCGCAAAAGCGTGAAACATGTGTTCGCACACAGACAAATATAATTAGACTCTTATTTTTGTAGACGCAGAAGCGACCGACACGCATACCACACCCGTATTTGTCGTTAGAACTACCGTATTAGAGTTATCGAATACTACCATTTAGTTTAATAACGGATGTGAAAATTGCTGCCGAGTTTATAATTTTCAATCTAAAAAATATAAAATTTTGTGCGCGTAGTTAAAAAATTTTTTTTTATGATACTTATTTGAACATATGCAATAATTTTTGCATTAATTTTGGCACGAATATTTTTTTCTTCTATTAATCTATTAGAGATTACTTAGATATTGCACGCCATGATTGTTTGCTTTTAGAACAGTTTATTTTTAAGTCTTAAAATCAATGAAATTTCGCATTTCAATCAGTGATCCTGCTATTGAATGGCACAACATCGCTTAGAATAAAATGACAGATATAAAATTGTACACATTTGTTACTGCTGGCTTAATACACTAGTAACTTTTTACAATATTCAGTTCAATAGATAAACGATTCTTCAAGAAATCGAAAAGAGGAAAGACAGCCCGATAAGAGAGGGTCACTGAGGGGAAATGAGCGCAGGAAGGGCGAACTGCGCGGCATGGAAGCGACGAGGAGAGAAATGAGAAGGAAAACGCAACGATTCAGTGCAATGTAGTAGAGGGATGCGAGGAGGAGGCCGTTTGTCGGACATACCTTGGGGCCACCCTGGCGTCTAATTGCGTGTAATGCACTCTCGGCTTGCCAAGCCTCTCGAGTTACCGCCAGAGGAGAGTCTGGCGAAAAACTCGGGTCGCGAGGCAGCAAAACGTCGACGATCGCGGGGACGCGGTGCTATGTCCGGAACGCTCGAACCCACACGATGTGATGGAGAACGGAGACGGCGAGGACGACGACGCCCTCCAGGACGTCGACGTCCTCCTCATCCTCCTCGTTCCATCGCGTCGCGACCGTGGACGGGGTCGCGTCTTTTCTGTTCTCGGTCCGCATCGCGCCTCATCCTGGAATGTTACCGGCACCTCCTGACCGTTAAAATAAAGACGTGTTCTTCACCATGCTAAATCGCTCGGACGAAATCCTTTCTGCCGCGAATTCTTTCAGAGCCTGCCAAAAAAACGTGAACGCCGCAAGAAGACGTTCGAAGACGTATTGACGCCGAGAGAGTAACTCTATCAAATCGGAATTGTAGAAAGCGATTGCGGTATCTGTACCATATTCGGCTAAGATCGGCACTACATACATTTGACATTAAATATAATAGTCTGATCCTCTAAGTTTTATACTTACAATTATTTCCTTGAATCATCGATCAAAAATTAAACGTATAATAAAAATGAAGATGCTGACGTTACACCGCGTAAAAAAAAAAACGCATGAATAAAGTGTCAGATCATCTGAAACTTTTCTATTACGCGCCCGCATGCGTGAGATAGTTTGCTACTTCAGAATATTTCTATAAAATAGGAATATCACTTATATGAGGATTCGAGAATGGGATGAAGACAAATCATTCGAATCCCGAGAGCGGCATCCTTTAATTGCGGAATGATCGTCTCGAAACTTTCCGAAGAACCAGAGAGGGAGGGATGTCCGGTGGAGCGAGAACTACGACCGCGATTATTTAGCGTAGCTAAGATCTGTCGGTACGAGTTTTTTGTCGCGCGAGAGCTTATTATGAATAATGATTTATGTCTTGTCTGTGCCGGTGTAGGGGTGTTCCTCTAGAGAGCGAATGAACGAGAAGGCGAGATAAAGACGGGCTTACGATGACGTTACGCGACCGAAAGAGATGTATAGAGGGGTTAATAACGGTCGCGTGTTGTAATACCTGCCATTATCCACAAACCGACCGCCTAACAAGCTACCTGCTAATAATACACGACGGCACAGCACACACGATCACGTGCGTGATCTTTTTACTTGGACCTTATCGAGTTTTTGTCATTGCGATTGCTAGCCACAGCGCGATATCATATGTCGATCGATCTGAATGAGCTACGGGCATTAAACCGTTGGAAAAACGCAAATTAGAAACGTAAGAGCTAATCATTCGTTGTTTATGTATATCTTTATAGCACATATGCTATTTTGCTGTAAGATGAAAAGTGGAATATGATTTATACAGTATAGCCGCTCGAAACAATTTTTCAAATTAATGTTTGTTACACTAGGCTAGAATAAGAGAAATTGATATGGGGGATATAAGCAAGCGGGAAAGTTTATGCACAAAAGATCACTCGGTAAAAATTTATCAGTAGCCTAGCAATTATATCTGCTCGAGAAAAAATCGATCACTTCATCTGTCATCGATCGGGGCGATTCGGGGAAAAAGAACAACCAAATATAGAAAATGCGAAAAAAATGAGAAAGAAGCAGCTTTTACGAACCGGGATAACAAGACGCATCGACAAATCGCTAAATTCCATCTAGCATTTTCTCATCATCATGAAACGTCCTACTGTCGCAGAAGCTTTCAATTATCAGTAAGCGAAATTCAAAACTATTTTATAATAATCAAACAATAAAAACTACCGCATTATCATATTATTTATAAAAATATATATGGTTCTTTTGAAATATTCCTATCGTATTATAAATTAAATCGAGCGATGATACTTTGAATATTTTATGATACATGGATATAATATATAGGATATGAACCGCTAAGTTTTTCTGCAATAGCAATGAATTGCAGAGATAGACAAAACTGGTTTTGAAAATAAGCTCTTCAGTTATTTGTAACCTTCTAGTGCCGATAGAAAACAAGTAATATGCTTAGAATGTTTCTGATCGTTTTAACATCAGGATGGTTGACTTCCATCTATGCGTGTACACGGCGTGTTTGTCCGTCGGTCAGTCGCAATTACGGATCGGAGCCGGACCGAGAAAAACGTCCAGTGCATCGCTTGCCAATTACTGAAAGGAAGGGCAAGGGAGATTCCAATTTGTTGCAAACATCTCTCAACGAAGGGCGGAAGCGGCACGGAAGGGTGTGGCGGCATTTGACGATCGCGAATCGCGTGGCTATTCCGATTTTTGCACGAAATTCTTTAAGAGCGTGAAACATATTGTATCTATTGTATAGTTTGTAAAACTCTTTATTTCGTGACGCCAATTTTATGGGAATTTTCGATCTTATACGAATTCCATAAAGAAAGAGAGAGCGATTCAGCTTTTCAGAGTAAACCGAATTTTTTTTTCACAATTTAATATTTGAGAGATAAGAACAGAAAATTACTAATATAAATAGAGTTCGTTTTATCGAGTTTAATCAAGTCGCAACTGACCTCTAAATAACAGTAAACAATACGGTGGGACAACGTAGGCGGAGGAGAGCGTTGAGTGATCAAAAATGCAGCGCGGGTTTCATGGCGACGTTCTTTGTCGGCGAACTTGTGTGAGCAAATGCAAAAGCTTGTGAATGTAGTTGAAACGGCACGAGCTGGCATGAAAGGTGTACGCTAGAGAGCGGCGTCTGCTGACGCAGTCCGGGGCTTCCTCTTTGGCCAGACTTCCTGTCGGAAACGATCGTCGGGATTCGCACAAGATGGGTGCTCATTCCAATGATGTGATTTAATGTCACGTGCGTGTGTCCACGCCCAAAAATA
The DNA here is from genome assembly GCA_949152495.1 of Lasius fuliginosus. Classification (NCBI taxonomy): domain Eukaryota; kingdom Metazoa; phylum Arthropoda; class Insecta; order Hymenoptera; family Formicidae; genus Lasius; species Lasius fuliginosus. The sequence goes on from OX424444.1 coordinate 13,389,025, forward strand.
TAAAGATATATGCTTCACACTCTCTTATTTATTACATTTAAAAACGCCTTTAATTAAACGACTTAATATAAAATATAATAAATATTGTTAAACACATTTTAATAAGATGTGTTAAATAACTATTTTATTAATTACACATTTATGTGTTATTATAAATATATTATTATTAATGTTATTTTATATTTCTCGAAACAACTCTTCTTTCAATATTTAAATAATATAAAATTCATGTTACAACATTTTTAACGCATAAATAATTTTCAAAAATAATAGCGCACTACATTTTAATAATTAAAAAATTATGTAAGTGGAATGTCATTGAGAACCGTCATAAATCGTGAATGCAATACATGTCTACGGCATCAGACAGAGTCTCATGTACGCATCATTGCGTAAATGTTCTTTTGTACTATGTCACAATAATAATCGATACAGTTGTAGGAACTGAATGAGAGACCGTTGCAAAATGAATGTCTCAATTGATTAGTAAAGATGACTCTTAATATCGTGCATTTCGTATACGATATGTAACATTCGATGTTTTATTAAGTCGATGCGGTCACCGTAGGTGGTCGAAGAAGGTGCGGCGTATCAGGCGATGCCGAAAATCACATCTTCGTGCATCAACATCCGGAGGAAGACGCCTCGCTTGTGCATATTAATTATGCTACTTGGCAATGCTAATTAATTCTTCTAATTAATTAGGCGACGTAGATAGCGCACCGTTCACGCCTCCGCTTAAATATGATAGACACGATAGACGATCTATTATGTTTAATGTACGAGATTTCTTCGATATTCATCGCTAAATCAAATTTTTTTTAATGAACAAAAAATACGGAAGAATCAAGATTTCGCCATCTAGCTCGGTGATATCTTTTATAAGAAAGTAATACGTAACTGCAGATCTTGTAGTATGCGGTGTCACCTAACTGATAAAATCTTCTGATGTAGAGGAAAGTAGATCTATCCCTTCCACTAAATTTTTGCTATATGCATCTAATAGGAAAAGAATCGATGGCAAATGAAAACAGACGAATCGACGAATAGGAAGAGGACTGACGCAAGTGAAGTGCACAAGTCTATAATACTGCAACGAAATTTAGCTATAAGAGAAGTACAACTTTTTGGTTTGTGCAATCTTCGTCTATGTGTATGAACATCTATAGTAAAATGTCATCTGTAATCAATATCTTCTTTTAATATGAGATAATGTATTGCAACTGATATATCAATAAAAGAATAAATTTGGGAATCAAACAATAAAAATATGACATTTGTTATGTAACAAGAAATTAAAAAATTATATTATACATATAGAAAAACTTTATCCTGCCGAATAAAGTTCTGAAAAAAATTTACTGTTGGGTGATATATCAGTAGGATTAATCTTTCTATATCTTTTTATTGAGCATAAATAATTATATTAAAAAGTTTACTGTTAATTGTGAACACGGCCCGATACCAGAAGAGCGGCGAGTTGTGACAACTTCTTGGAAAAGATTAGGCATCGTTAGCAGCCTTCGCCGGACATCGACCCTACCGGTAGTTGGTACTTTCTTTCTCAGACTCTGTTGTGCGTGTGTTTCAAGATGTTGTTGGTCCAGACATCGAATGTTTCCGTATCGGACCAGAAAGACGGCTGGTTCTCGGCGAAACGCCTGACAACCGCTAGATCATACCGCAGATTCCATGCAAACCCGTCGGGTTAGTCCGCCGTTTTAATATAAGCGACGATTTGCTTCAATCACCATTTTGGTACCACTCTTTAATACCGTTTTTTCTGTGACAATTATTAAAATCGCATAAATACACTTGAAAGTATGACTATGTATATAAGTATGGTTAGCTATTATATCGAAAAAATACAAGTAGAAATATTGCCTTAAACAATAAGAAAATCGAAAATAATAATTTATCTACTTAATTTTAATTTTTCTTAAATTTCTATTTCTCAAATTTGATATTCATTATTTTTTCTCTTAAAAGCTAATTTCACTACTTGCACATAATAGTTTACACTTTTATACAATTCAATAATTGTACACACAGTTAAATATATGAAATTACTTCAGTATAACATATGTATTTATCTCGTTTACTAAAAATACATATTTAGACCAAAGAATTTCTATTTCAGAATAAATGCATAATATGATATAACATTCGACATATCATGTTTATTACTTTGATCGAAAGAAATATAGTTCTTGTATCCAGACACGTTGAAATCTTCGAGTCAGCGATTATGGATCGAGCAATACGAGACCTTAAACATGATTTCAATGGAGAGAATATCGCTTTGTTAACACTAATCAGTGCTTACCATGCTGATTGCAACATTACAAAATCTGCGCATTATTATTGCAACAATAAAGCTTATGGCGCACCTAACAAAATGTGCTATGAGATTTGCAATTTACAATTCCAGAGACTATTAAAATAACAATATTCTAATTAATTATTTACAATTTTGTCTCTCGCAGTTTGTAGCCTTTTTCTCGATCTTTCTTAATCACTCGCCTATTTTCTTAGTTTTTTGCTCTGCTATGTAGTCCACCATCTTGCTCCGATGTTGCAATAATAATGGCTACCCGTTGCACATTTTTCGCAGCACGCTTCGCTCGTTGGAGAAGTATGGTCTGTCCTTCCAGAAAATCATGGTTTAAATAATTAACTTACGTTATAATTTTTTTTTAAATTTTAAACTGTGCTAGAGATTGATGAGCATTGTACACATTTTTTTCCGAAAATAAATCTACATGCTGTATTGTTTGTCCGATACAGTATTTAAATATCTCACTTTCTTGACAATTCCATTCAAACCATTCAAATGCGGATGGTAGTTTTAATATTGACACGATGAGTATTGACAGCGGTCTGGACCGCTAGGACAATTATTTATCTGCTTTGGCAACATCTTCTTGGTTCAGGTACTGATCTCTCTGAGGCTGTTAAGGCGTGGCGTTGTTGGAGATACTGGTTCTACCATTGGCTTATACCACTTATACCATCCACAGACACTGATATGCTCTCTACAATACTCTTCCAAAAGCATATTATCAATCGTCCCATGACTACGTCAAAGTCATTGAGAACTTGACATACAGAGATAGCAGCCAGATGCAACGTCGCATATTTTATGATACAACAGAATTTATATATTTTATCCTTAAAATTTGTTGAAAAATTAAAAATGTATACGTGAGTAGAGAAACAAATTCATACATAGCACTTAACGCAAATCTATTATATATGCTTACATTTAATATATTAGACACACACACAAAAAGAGTTATACCAGAAAATCACCACCATATTTGTTCATATATTTTAATATATATTTTATATAAGGCTATATATTATCATATATGTATTATAATAACACGATATCACACACACTCCACGCGGCAATATAATGATTATAAATAAGCTTATTGTGTATGTGCTGTGTGTATGTGTGTTTTGACATGTAACACAGTTATTACATATTGCATATGCATTGCATAATGCATGTGCAGAGAGAAAGAAAAAAATATATACATATAGAATAACATTACTCGTTTTTTCTGGGGCAAGGTGTATTTCCCATAGGATATTTCTCGGGCGCGCTGTGTGCGAGACTAAACTCGCGGAAAACGTGGACTGGTTCCGCGTAAACTGCCGTCTATTCTAGCAAATCATGAAAATTCATAGGAATCGCTTCCCGGGATCGAGTTACGAGACGACCTCGTAGCTTTTCTACGAAGTGACGAAGCTGAACGAACTGAAAGCAACCGGACTGCCTTCTGACGTATAAGGCAATAGCTCACTAGGTTCTGAAGTTTTAAATAAATTATTCATACGCAGCGCGTGCATTTTCCGATAATGATCAACAAACAGGTTCGGACCTATACTGCGCGTGTGACTGAGATCAAGATTATTAAAGAAAAGAGAGATCCGATAAATATAATTTTTAAGGCATAATTCACAAGGTTTAAATTCTTATGTTAACAAGTTTGAAAAATATATATTTTATATATTTTTTATTGCAAGTGATTAACAATAGCTAGATAAAAAGTTTTTTAAACATATATATAAATAAAATTTATTTTAATAAATTAAGATAAATTTAAAATTTATTTCCACTCTTTCTAAAAATAAGATTTTTTATCATTATTTGAAAATTTTGCATTAGTCTTTATAATCGAAGTAATTGGACAATGAACAGTGATGACATTAAAATAAATTGTTACACAATAAAAGACTAAGTGAAGTTTCATGAGAAAATTACATTTAAACTTTAATTAACGTCAATCATAGTTTATTGGCTCATCGCAGAAATTGATACAATACAATATATCTATATAATCTAAAATGACACCATTTCTGATTTGCATTATTCTGAAAGTAAAGGATTCAAGAGAGTACTGATTACTGTATTTCAAATAAAAACACCTAGCATATTTAATCAGCGTCTGGTTTTACTATCGAGATAATCATGAATATGGAAATTAATCGAATAAATTGTATGATTTAATATTGAATAACTGCTCGACTTAATGATGCAAGATTATCGATAAGATCGCACAAAAAAAATGCGTAATTAATTTCTATATTTATCGACAATGAAAGATCAAATGGGATTTTCTAGATCGAATCGGGTAAATCCCCAGTAAATCCCCAATCTCCCACAGCAATACTGTCCAACAAAAACGTCTACGCGATATTGTATATTCTACAGATTTCTATTTAATTCCAAATAGAAAACGTCATGCAAAAATATGATCGTGGATTATATAACTACTGTTATATCATATCAACATAATTATCCAGGAAAATCAACCAAGCGAAAAAAATTATAGGTTTGTCGGTAATATACTGATCTTGTTCATCTAATCAATACAGTTTTTCTAATATTTTTTCTACAATAAACTTGTTGCTATGTATAATAATGCAAACTAATTTTACATTTCATAAATATAAACACTTCTTTTTCTTTCACGTGTCGTGCCTGGTGTCCCTGACGATAACGATCACTAGCGTGAATGCGGATCTGTCCTCCGCCATCCTGAAAAGTTGTTTTGCCCTTTTAAACCTGGTCCATTCGCAGATGATAGCCAGGACATTTGCCTTGTCCCTTAATCTTACCTTTCATTATCAACTGTAGGAGCTGGTACTTATCTCCTCTCAAGATGTGTCCAAGATAATTTAACTTCCTTCACTTGACTGTGGAGAAAATCTCCCGTTGTGTTTGCTCTCCATAGGACTTCCCTATTGATCACTTTTTCCATCCAAGAAATTCGGGATGCATTCTCCTAATCATATCTCGGAGGCTCCCAGACGATTCTTTTCGGCGATTGTATTCACTTTAAGAGTCCATGCTTCCACGCCGTACAGCAGAATGGACCAAACATAGCATTTAATCATTCTGTGCAACAATTTAAGGTTCAGACTGTCGTTGCATAAGCATTATTATATTTAACTGAAAATAAAAGATATTTAAGAAAAACGCAATAGATTAGACAAGATAGCTACAATATATATTCTCAAACAAATGTTTTACTATCTCTTGTTTCTTACAAAAAAATCTCTTGTTATTTATATAATTATTACATAATTAATATTTTATAATCATTTAGTTAAATATGAAATTATTATATTATTACAGTACTTATATAACTATATATTCATGAAAAAATATACCTCATATTTCTGATTTGTCAAATTAAGTAAAAAGCTATGTTTTAGAATTTTATCATGTTTTCTAAACTAATTTCGTACTAAACGTTTCGTAATACATGTTTTAAATTTTATCATGTTTTCTAAACTAATTTCGTACTAAACGTTTCGTCATACACGCTAAGTATACGATCGGTAGGTTTGACCCAAAGTGTGCTAGTTTAATTTTAGATCTAGATATGTATGAAGGCAACGACTATCTGGAAATACAATAAATTCTCAGACTTCTAAATTTAAACTGATCATAAGAATTCTTCCTTTTATGATGTTTTTGTGCAGTGAATTAACATACTATTGATTTTAATAACAACTAAAAAATATCATGGAATATATGTGTATAAAACCGATTTTATGTTTGCGTGTATATAGTTTTTCTCCTAAATATTTATGAATTAAAAATAATTAACGAATTACACTACAAATAATTAATTGCTGAGAAATTTAGTTTTTAGATATAACAACAGATGTTTGATTGAATACAAAGAGAATATAACACTTAAAAAGTTAAATTTAATGTAATTTTTGCTTGTTATTAAAAAACATTGAATATTTTACCGATATTTGTCTTTATAAATAGTATTATTATATTGAATTAATTAATCCAATTAAATATTTAAACTTTTACAATAGAGATCACTATTTTTATTATTTTAAATATACTTAAAAGGCGTTGGAAATTTAATCTAATATAAATTTGATCTGATATAAGTTATATAGATGATATAACAATTCACACATTCTACAGTATCTAACTATATATATAAGGAAGTTTACGTGCACATAAACTGGTTTTGTTAATAGATGTTTTTAGAGCGGTTAGTAAATTCTGATTAGCAATTATTACGTAAGTCTTGGTATAATTTCCATCTCCTATCACTTTGTTGCACTGCTTATATGTGTGTTGCACTTATTTAGATAAAGTATAAATATAGCATTATTACAATGCATAGCATTTTTCATACATACAGAAAAAAATATTTTAAAAATGTCTTTAAAACGCTTTTAGTAATAATAGCTTATAAGCAATATTTTATCAATGAAAAACTAGAACTCCAAAAATGTAATCTTTTTTTTATCAATCCCTTGAAATTTATTCGGATTAAATAAATTTTTAATCACATATAATTAAAAGATTAAAATATAAAAAATTTGTAATTATTAAGATATTTAATTTAATTATTAATTAACAAATTTCTTTATATTTGGCATCTGTAATATTTAGACGCTTTATAGTCTAATTTTGTATACTTCTATGATTTATGCAAGACATCTGTTCTATAGCAAAACTTATTGTGATGAAAATAAAAGCTGAATTTCAATATTCACGTTACTTCATTATCATTGACAGAAATTTGGCGTGTTCACTGTCTCCACTCCTCGCTCTTTCCGAGGTACGATCTCGTGCGCGTATATTGCGTGGGTTTCATGCATACGCTTGCACGCTACTTTCCATGTATATATAAAGTTTGTTCAGAAGAAGAAAGACAGAGAGATGGAGAGAGAAAAAGAAAGACAGAGAGACACACGTGAAGGCCCCACTACGCGATCACACATCAAAGACGCATATTTATGTATTACGCGGAGGAGGCACCTACACATGTGTTCATACCAATACCGACAAACAGCTAGACTGATATATTCAACCACGTTATTCTCCACGATCTCTCGCCACGGCAGTACATTCTACGCCACGATCATTCCGTTCGCTACTCACGAGGTTCCTAGTCAACGCTAGACTTCCTAGTCTCGCGCTTTCGCGAAAAAAGAAAAAACATTTTTGCGCTCCTATCGTTTTTCGTCGCAAGTGCTTTCCAGGGAAGAGATTATCGCGCGGTCCACCGATCAAGGTGAAGAAGATACCTCGTGGATCTATTGTACGCCGCTAAGGTGCCGTTCGCGCCGGTGACACCGTTACTCCGTCCTTGAGGAGATACCAGCTGCGTGAGGAACATCGCGAGTCACGCCGCGAAGTCGCAGTACGTTCACGTTCGTCGGGTTGTTTCCTGTCTGTGCATATCGTGGAAGATTCTAAGCTGCGTGCAAGAGATTCCGATCTATAGTAGTTTGACTAATCTTGGCTCCAAGGAACGCTAATCTGATCGAGATAGAGAGAAAAGTAAGATTTTATGGAATTTTAATTGAATATGCGATATATGTGTATATGTTTCTAGGAATTATATAGTTGACATAGATTTGATTTGGCACGCGACTGATTTGTTTACATTTATGGCTATTTGACTGACTTGATTATCAAAAAACAATCTATGCTCATATTCATTAGTGTAGTTTTTGTAACTAGATCAATAAGTAATTTTGTAACTAATTTAATTAAAGTTTGAGATTATTTTTAAAAATTATTAAGCATTTTTTGCGTAATTTTTCAAGCATTTTCATAATATAATGGATGCAGTTGAATAAAGAACTAACGAAATAGCTTTCTTAATTTGTTAAAGATTTAATTTTTTTTAATTATATATATAAACAAAATAGAGAAGCTACTCCTAACTGTTTTTCTGGAAACTTGGTAGCTTTTATTTAGATTTAAGATGTAGCTTAAAATTTAAAATTCGAAATTTATTAATGATTTAGAAGCAAATTTATTTTTTATTAGTTTCGACCTTGATACACAAATAATATCACGTGCATGAAGCAGCCATTCATTAACCTTAGAGTGATGTTAAATGAATTCAATTGTGACAATATAAATGTCTCATGTGAACGGCCTAAATACCGTTTGATAATTGCATGGCATATCTCAAGAAATATATCTACAATTGAATATAATCATAGAAGATAATACAACATTAGTCTAATACAAAATAGATCTGTCAATTAAATAATATATATAAAATAAATTTGTTTTATTATTTATAAAACTCTTATTATCAACAGACTTTGTTTCATTGTTATTATATTTTAAAAATATAAAATATACTTTATATAGAATGTCTACAAATTATCTCGAATAGTATAGGAACTACTACTTTTTTGCTAATGCTATGCTATGTTATTTTGCTTAACAACGAAAAAGAAAAAGAAGTATATCTTATTCAATGCATGTCTAATCGTAAATCAAATTTTAATTTTATTCAGAATATTTCCACTTATTGCGTAATACATCACAAATATTGCTTTACCATGCAGATGTTGATCTTAAGAAAATTATTTCTTGCAATGTGTGTTTATATTTTTATATATAACGTGTTAAAAATCCATTTTTTTTGTATGATTTATCAGTAATTATTTTCGTATAAATTTTTTGCGTATTATAATACACATTTATATACGTTGCACATCGAGAGTATATAAAAAATATAGCAATTAAAAAAAATGAAACGGTTAATTGCAAGGAGACTTATATAAGAAAAAAGTATTAGATTATCAGAAAATAATGCTACCAAAAAATATATATATATATATATAATTTTAATTTCAAATTCAATGTGTGACAAAAAATATTAAAATTATCATGTAGAAATGGTATTTCTCTCTCATTCACGTTCTGTTTTACGTCAGAAATGACACATATAAATCGGAATTCATAAAGATATAATATAAGTGCGCATTATTATTTAAAACTACTTCTGTTTTATTATCATCTATTTTTAATGCATGACAAAAAGAAAATTCTAGAAACCTTCTCTGATGTTTCTAATTGATACTATATTGTGTGGGCGAATAAAAACACACGAATTAGATATATATCGACCAATTAAGACATATGTTTAAAGGTACAAAAAGAATAGCTTCTCAGAAAATAATAAAAACATAATGTCAAAAGTATACATAGAAACGTTGACGGAAAGTTTTAATTGTGTTTGTTCGATATTTATACGTAATAAAAATGTATCATCTAGAGCGGAATGCTTCCTCCTACGTTTTCTTCGATCTTGCATTTCTGGCAAATAATTCTTGCTACATAATACTTTCCAACAATTATATGAGAATTAAATCTTTTTGTCCATATATATATATATATTTTTTTTTATATGTTTAGTTTTGTAGCGCGTTTTTCATAAAAAAACAAATGTTATGTGATTCGATTGGACAAGTAATTGCGATGATAGATAGTATTGTAACGATAATTGGGACAAATTCTTCCGGAGGTCTACACCAAGAATAAAATCGATAAGTCGTGCCCGACCCGAAGCAATGTCATGCAGTTAGTCCGTCGTGTTGGCGCCGTAAGCACAGGACGCTTCTACTCGCGTTCATCCCTTTTTTCTTCATAGTGGATAGTGTGTAATGTTTCTATTTTTGCGTATTTATTTACATCAATTCAATTAGATCATCATTTAATATATAAGTCATTTTAGAAGAAGGTAAGAGTCAATATCTTCATTTATAGTGTTGGCAACAACGTCAGTAAAATCTCTGAGATTAATTTAACACATTTTGCCAAAAACTTTCCAATTAAAATTTTCTTATGCACTTAAGTCATACACCTTCTATTTTGATAATTATATAACATTGAACTCTACAATTAGGAAATTATTATTAAGAAATTACTAATAAATCTGCGCAAAGCTAATTACAGCAATCTTTCCGAGCTAGCATCTTGACGGATCGATCACTGCTCAAGATTATATAAATTAACTTAAAATATTGATCGTAATTGCATATTAAAATACAATATTACACACATCTTCTATATATATATATATTTATGTTCTACAGATATATTTTACATTTATTATTCTTGCGATTTAAACGATATATAGCTCTAATGCTCTTTCGAATTAATTACAGAATATTATCATGTCTGCATTGATTGCCTGTTATCACTTTTGAGTGAACTCGTATTTGTAACTCAGTGATGCACTTTGTGTTACAATTTCATTGTGTAACTGTGTAATATCAATATTGCGTTTTTAAAATTACTTATCAGTATGCACTGCATGAATTATTACGAACTGTCGTGTCACCGTAAAACACGATAATGATTCTAACACCAATAACTATCAATGTATACACTATATTCTCATATGCATATTCTTCACGGCGCAATTTCATGCCGTATCGTATTTTTTCTGTAGTCGATAGAGAGGAGAGTCTGTCAATCGGTAAAGGAGTTTACTATAACGTAACTTCCACACAAATACACACACAGAAATATACAAACGTCTCTTATTTATGCTAATATGCGTGTCTTCTGGCATAGGATCTGACTCACTATTTCTGCGTAGGTATACAAACGAGTTAATCATCTCTTCTACAGATGTCTCCATTGACAACATAAAGTATTCGTGGGTCCAGGATTCAAATTATTTTTTATTTAATTCTTTTATGAATGAATAAAAGAATAATTTGTTATGTCTGAACATTTATTAGGAAACGCATAAAAAATTTATAGGCAAAGTTGCTCTGAGACTTTTTAGTACTTGCAATAATCATGAAGCAGTACATTTTTTTTCTCCTCCTTTCTTTCTTTGTTTTGCGTTATTAGAAAATAAATTCAACAAAATATAATAAAGTAAGATTATGGAATTTTGAAACAACAGATGATACCACTCCAAGCGCTAAAATAAATATTTTATGCGATAATCTAACAATTCCGGATTGCAAAAATTTTCGTCTTCTATCAATCTATTCTCTACTAAATTTTAGTTTCCACAAAGTATCTTTATTAACTGAAATTAAAACTTTAATAATGCATGCATTGTACACATATAGTTTTTTTTAGATTTTATACATATTATGTCAATCGCTAAATTTGAATTAAATATTAATCTAAATATTTAACGCAACATATAATTATAATTTCAACATATAAATAAAGAAAATGTAAAAATGTTTTACAAATTCTTAATTTATATTCTTTATTTCATCATGATGTAATTTGCATATGCGTATCAAACATCAATATAAGATGAGAATTTCATCATTTAATAAATCATATTGATAATGTATATATAAATTTATCTGCATGATTAATAACATGATTAATAAAATATATAAATGAATGATTATGTGATTCATGCTTTAAAATTTAATATTTGCGCGTCGCTTAAATATCTGAGCATACTTAGCGTGCAATTAAAATTATTCAACTTATATTTGTATGATCACGTGTGTATCAACTATAAAGCAAATTATTATAATCTCCGATAACATTTTTTTTCAATAAAACGTTTGCAAACCGTTATAAAATATAAATAGCAATTACCTAAGACCTTGCACTGAAAAAATAATATGTGTAACGGTATACTCTATCATTACTTAATAAGTTGATGTTTTTGCAGACAATTCTTTACCATTTTTTGACCGTTTTTTTTCCGGTAGCATTTTAATGTCTCGAGTGATCTAGAAATTTTCTCGTTTTCAATCTAAAACATATCGTCGTCAATTTATTATAAGTGGATTACTTGTTCAGCATTACTCAAACGTTATCAGTTTATCAGTATGCATCGTTACAAGAAAAAGAAAGAGAGATAGCAAGAGAAGAAAAGAAAATATGTTTGCAATCAAAGTTTCCTATACAATTTATACATATTATTCATATAACGTCGAATGCGCGATTAGTTTTACGTTTTCACGGATTCCACCGGCGATTTTCTCATGAGTCACGACTCGTGAGTGTGACTCATGCAGTAGCGTTCGAGTTCCAGCCACTCTCAGTTTGTACCTGCTTCATCCTAATTTTTTTGTGCAGCCTGATATTACATTCCTGTGATCATGCTAATCGCCACCTACATATATGACGGATCGTCTTTTTTCTCAATCATCACATTCCGCTGTTGCTGCTAGACGCACTTATTATTAGTATTACCAAAATCGGAGAAGTTATCTATCAATGCAAATTTGCAAATTTGCAAATTTTATACATGATTAATTAATATGTATAACTTATTAATATTTTTACATTACTTTTTTTAGAATATTTTACAACTTTAGCGAGATAAACGATTTCCATTAGTATTAGAACAGATTCTAAAGAGATTTCTGATGGAAAATCTAACATATTAAATTATCTATTATACGCGATTAACTGATTTAATCTAATGGTTGCTGATCTTTTCAGACTTGTAAATAATTTATTATCATATATAATTATACTTTATAAGAAAATCATTTACATATTGCCAGCTACTTACTGCATTTTTTCTTGTGATTCCTTTTTTTCGTATAAATATCTCACATATTCGTGTGAGGCGCATAAACAAAAGTCGACGTATTAAAAATATCACAAGTTGCTTAAAAAATATTATTTAGTAATTTTTCGATTTCTTTCATTTCTTTCGTAAAATATTATTCTATATACATTAAGAGATTCTTTTTTTCGAAAGTGTCTCACACATATTTTAATGAATTAATGAGTAGCAAATGAACGATAAATTAAGCTTTCAAGGGCTTCTTCGATCCAACCACTTTGACAAATCTCACTCATCTTGAAACATCTTTTGTCATATATATAGAGAAAATTTCACGAATATGAATATATATAGGAAATATAAAATACTATAGCGTTCTCGCGTTAATATAACGAATCAACTGGTGTTCATGGTCACGAGGCCAAGGTCGCCGGTCTTCGCTGACAGAAGGAAAGAGCGAGCGATCTGCGAGCGCGCGCGCGAGCCGCGCGTACACACCCACGACGCGTGCGACGCACGTGTGCGAGAAAGCGCACACGTGCAGAGCGTGCCCGGCGGTCGAGTACGCGCACGATGCACACGCGTTCGACCGCGGCCTTTAACTAACTACATGCACATTCGTTGCACCTATGCGTTGTGCGTGGATACGCACGATCGCGCGAACGCTCGTTAAAGCGAACGAACATAACAATTGCAACCAAATGTGTGAAAAAATTTAAAAATTAATAATTAATAATTAATTTTTTTATAAAACAATTTTATAAAATTTTTTATAAAATATTGTTTGTAAAATTATTAATTGTAAGTAATACTTCTTCGCGAGAATATTAATACTATTATTCTAAGTAAATATATTTTATTATTTATTATTTTTATTATTTAAATTAAAAATTCGGCAATAGAATTAATTAAAAGAATAACTTATGTGTCAATTACTATCTTTTATGTTTCTGATTTTCACATTGACACAGAAGATTTTCACAGCTTCCAAAAAAATTAACATACTTAAGAGAGATGATAAAGTTCAGGCATCTCTATTTACAAATGCTGTTTTGTATTTTCTGAGATCGTATAATTTCGTAAATTTTTTATAATGTGTTTTAACGCAGGTATAATCTAGGCATAATTAACACAAAAATCTTTGTTATGTCTACTTATGATACAGCCTGGATCAATGACATAGATATAGGATGAGGAAACACCTTATAAAGCTTTAAAAAAATTATACGTGTAAATTTTTAATCAATAATGTGAGCAACGCAGGAATAAGCTGGCTATTATATTGCTAGCATGTCACAAATGACGTTAATATTTGTAGACGGCTCGAGATATTAATAAAGGTTGCCTAAGAAGATAACAGTCTGAATGTACTGCAGTTTCCTGGATAATTAAAAACGACAAAATAAAATCATTGTAGTTTTCCGATCCTCGTTCAAAAGTTTTAGTTATTAACACGTTAATATTACGGCTATTTATTCACGGCTGGCTTAATAACATCGATTAAGATTGTTGAATGATTTCGCGTTATATGTGTGGATAATTCTAATTACGTAAATGGATGAATAATGCTTTTCTATTCCATCGCGCAGAGCCGCTACACGTTCAGGCAAGTCAAAGGAATTTTTTGACGTGTGACACATCGCAATGCAAAATCTTCCAAAGTTCTTTGGAACGTTTGCGGAAGTGACACAACTTTGTATTATTATCTTTTAAGACGCGTCATAAGAATCTTGATACTTTGATCGCATACCGACTTCCGCTCCTGCACAGAGAGCGTTAATAATTTAATTCACAATATTATTTTACTTGTGCACGGTTTTGATGAAGAGTGTAGAGCGAAATTTTACCAAATTGCGGTAAATCAAACTTATCAATGTCTACAATTCAAAATCATGTACATAAACATTTTAAATAACATAAGTATGTAAATCATAGTAATCAACAAAATCTGTTAAAACTTAATATAAAAGTGTGCACAATATGAAAAAATTATATAAAATTTAAAAATATTTTTTAATTTATGAGTACTGACTACATTGGTTTATTTTAATTCATTACAAGTGAATTATAGTATTTAAATTTAGCAATAAAAATTGAACATATTCCTACAGAATCTTAGATTTGACATCCGAAGTGTTCAAATTGATCGTAAAACGCGGATTTTGTTGGAAAGTTTATTTATAATGATTTCATTGCGTTGTAACTTTCACTTATTTCGTGACTGTCTCTGTTCGCTTTCTCGTTGAATGAACCAAATACAACGATGCAATCAGCATCTACGAAGGCGGATCTTGTGACGTCAGAACAATTTTCTTATCATTCAGTACGATATCTCCTGCGGAAGAAGGAGATTCCACGAGCTGGAAATACATTTAAGTCTTACTAAGGAAACGTGGGAAGCGAAGCGATAATTTATGACTGATACATGAATGTTTTATAATTTCAATAGAAATCTTTCGATATTGCGAGCAGGAAAGGTCGAGATATCAGAATTTGACGTTCATTTATTGGAATCAGGGAGCAGTTCCTGAAAATGATTGCTGCCTTCTCTACGAGGTTTTACGCGATGCAAACTTTGAATTACAAAACTTATTGTTAGATCTAAAATGATCCAACAATTTCACCTTACTATGCCCAATAGGCATTTTTTTCTAAACAATATTTTGCTCCAAGAAGCATGTTTTATGTTAACAATCTCAAGGGAATATCTGCTTAAAACATTATCGTTAAATGTATATAATTTTATTAGAAATAATTTAAATAATTCTTTCTTAGTTAGAAATAATTAATTTATTCAATTATGTGCTTTTTGAAATCTTGTTTTGTTTAAACAAAGCTTTTGTCAAACATGTATTAAAAATACGGAATGATATTTTAACTTGCTGGCTATAATATCCAAAAATACTTGGACGTTTGCATATGTAGATTCAACTTTTGTTCGTTACTTTACTTTAAACACAATTATAACGGAAAATTAAAATACATTAAATATCATTTATTTATATCATTTTAACTGAGCATTAATGAGCACGTTTATAAATCTTAATAGATTAGTTATAGATCGAACTAGCGCAGATTTATAGCGTCTTTAAATTAGCCTTTGAAGGTGCCCGAAGAGCGTAATGGAACCAGGCGATGCATTCAGAATTTTAAATCCTGTATTGCGTTTTCGATTGCTCTCGCATGAGATCGAGGAATCGGTCGGGTGAATTGGGATTACCGGCATGCTTTTTCTTGTGCAATCTCCTTGACGTCATTGGGTTGTTACACTTGCTTACTGATTCATACACGGGTTTAAGCGCCACTTGGTATTCTCTTCGCTCGTCGTGCGAGTACGGCGCAAGAGTACCTCCATCTCTTATCTGCAAACGGACAGAAAAACGTTTCTATTCATTAGCGATTTAGTTCGAATCTAAAATAGATTAATTCTACAGTATACTTATTGAATTAGCCACATTAAGCACGCAATGATAGTTATGCTAATTAAATTAAAGTAAAAGTGTCAACGTAATATTGCATTCATACAGTAATAAATAAATACTCAATTATATGTATATATCTGAGTCTATTTCTAATATATTTTACGTAAAATATTGCTTTTTCAGACAAAATTTTTTTTTACTGAATAATTTTTGATACATATATATACATACTTTTTTATATTCTTTATAATTATTTATATCTTTTATAATTATTAATTTAAAATCCATCTCACCAACAAAAAAAAATTGAAAGTTTCTACTTAAATAATTTGAATTCTCACACTTAATTCTCTTTCCTTGCAGACCAAAAATAGTGATTAGATTGAAATGTAGGATTAGCACGCGATTGTTCACAATCTGATAATTCTATATATTAGCAGCATGTTTTATCCATCGGATAATCGTACTTATCCAAGTGCATTCACATGCGCTGATAGAACCTCAGCATGTTCGTGATCGAGCGAAACATAAAATCGAGCGATAAGTCCGTAGACTAGTCTAGGAAATATTAATACCTTCTCGGACGGATCGTTACGAAAAACAGGTCAGTAATGCGAAATAACGTGCTGTACGTCACAGATGCTATTAATGTAACGATTTAGCCAACGTATTATTCAACTTTCGCACGCGTGTGCGCGTAAGCCGCAAGGCCGTGGATTTATAGCAACGTGCGATCATTTAGACGGTAGGTCGATGCATTGTGTGAGTGTTGTTGCATCTGTACTTTGCGCAAACAAAGAGTCACAGGTCATAGATAGGAAAACTATTCGAGATAATCGCACGTATCCCATCGCTTTTACTCAATGAATTGCAGTCATTGAGTTACGTTTGATTAATTATTACACTCATACACATTCTCACACACTTCCTCTCTCTTATTGCATTTTTACATTGTACGGATAGAGAACATTTCAGATTTTAGTGGAAAGGAAAAATGAGTGAAACTCTCGAATTTGTGAAACGTAAATATAGCCATTAAGTTGAACTACGCAGGAGGACAAGACCGAATCTATACAGATGAGTGCAACAACGAAACAGGAATCGAAACCGGTACAACATTAAAGTAGAGCGAGCGTTTAATACGTTACGTATAAACGCGATGCTTCTATTTATTCCCGCGAAGTTATATTTTCGATCTTTCGTACGGTGATAACATAATGACGAGCATGATAAGCCACAATCACTTGATTGCATTTAATATTTTCGATTTAAAAGGCGGATGATCTGGTTACTGGGAAACTTCTCTCGTTCATTTCTCGGAGTCGCGGGGGAATGATTCAGCTAATCGTGCATGGGTTTACCTACGACCCTCCTGCTATACTATTGCAGCTAGTAAATCGTACAACCACCGATTTTATAATCAATCATGATGATAACATAAAATTAAGGTAATTAATGATAATTATTAGTAATTTTAATATCATTGAATTGATAATATAGGATTAAATCTGTGCTTTTTTTACGACTTACTAATTTCTAATTAATTCAATCACGCTTATGCTAATCAATTCAATCAGTCACATTAATGCCAATGAGCAAAATTATTCGAGTCTTACATACCTCGTGCAGAAATAATTCTTGTTTCCATTAAATATTTTTTTTCTTGCAAATATCAACTATGAAATACAAACATGTAAAAAATATTGCAAAAATGAGAATTTTCGTCAAATCGTTTCGGCAAAATCTTTTTAGAAGACGCAAATTTGATTGTAAGGCGATCCTACGTTGTCAGAGAGATTGATCGTAATTCACTCTTCACTAAAATATCCTCACAATGTCCTTAAGCGGAACGTAGACCTGCGCACGTTCGCGACAAACGTTACAATCGCGTGAGAATAACGATACGAGTGTGCTAATTTGCCGGTACTCTGAGGTTGATATGAGTCACGCGTCACTGACCATTCGTTGTACGAAATGGTTCGTACCTGTCGATACAGAGATTAGAAAGGCGACGATCCACATTGACATGTCGAATGTGAAAATTGCGCGTCGATCGCCTACGTCGTTCGTCGATTTGAAAAGAAAAAAAAATCTCGTCCCCCTCGCAAGACAACGCGAACAGTCTTTATGCAGCGTCCGTTTCATTCTGTTGGGCACAACAACAATTAATCCAGAAATTACGAGCGGCTTGCTATAACATCTCTAATGGCCTCGATCAAAAGTCGAAGGCAAATTCCGCGAAATTGATCCTCAGTACTCGGATTGAGACGCAACAAACGACGTGTTTGTGGCGATGCGATGCCGAGAGGTGAATCAAGTGAATAATAATTATGCCTCGATATCGTCTGGACGTCTTACGCAAAGACCGATCGCCTGGCATCTATGTATATATAATATGTATTTCCCCTTAATGAATAACAGATATAAATTTCTTTATTCTGATGCCAGAATAAAGAAATTCCGAAGAACATATTTAGTTCGCAATCATACAATCTCGCAAGATTATTTATGTGTATCGCTGCATTACAACGATACACATAAATAATCTTGCGAGATTGTATGATTGCGAACTAAATATGTTCTTCGGAATTTCTTTATTCTGGCATCAGAAGTATATTTAAAAATTAATGTTAATATATAAATATGTATATATTATGTGTATGTAACCTTCCTCTCTCAAATATTTTTCAGTCTACCTTAAAAATAATGTATATTTATGATATATCGTAAAGTATGGCTTATTTACTTAAAATACTTATTTGTTTTCTATTTTCGTAACTCGTATCGAATTCATTCTTAAAAAATATATAATTTGACAGCTTGAATATTAAAGGAATTAATAAGTATATAATTTTATTTATTTGATAAAAGCTTTTCGAGTTTATAATGCTGCTTTTAAAGAACGGAAAAATTGTAATACACTCTTTTCGAATTTGTAACAATATTGAAAGACTCATTATAGAGATTCCGTATTTTGACAGCTTTTTTAATATCAAGCCCAAATACAAACCGAAGTCAACTAGTGACATGTTACTTTCGTCGTCAATGGAATATTAAACATAAAAATTCCTCAAAGTATTAAAAATAGCGTTGTTTAAAAATTAAAATGCCACGTGAATAAAATCGATATTATAATTGATACCAACAATCAAAAATAAAATTAAGCCTCTATTAGAGTTTGAGATAAAAACTTGACAAAAGTTTAAAAATTAAAAGAAATGTTGCTAACAGATAGTCTTTTCATACATCTAGATAAATAAAATTTATTTTAAAAATGTTATTTAGTAAATGTTATTTAGTAAAAGTTACTTCAAAATTAAATAAAATTTAGTTGAAAAATATTATTTATTAAAAATTGTTATATAATAAATCTTTTAACGTATATATGTATAAAACTTTTTAATAACTAAAATAATAAACTAAAAGTTTTATATATACATATATATATATATATATATATCTAAAAGTTATTAGAAAATTATATATATACATATACCTATATAATAAAATAATAAATCTGAAATGCATGAATGGCGCGCATGTAATGTGCGCTGTATGCTAGTATTATAAATAATGTAATAATATATATATAATGTAATAATATATATATCTACAGCTTACACGATGTTTTGCAATAGTGCCGTCCTGAAATGTCCGCATATCCATGGAATGACGGAACGTACGATTGCATGAATGAGAAAGAGATTTACATAAGAGCGACGTAAAGATCAAGAAGCGAAGCACTGTGTAACGGGATTCGATCTTGCGTAAGATCCTAAGATCCCAAAAGACGGTATCGTGACTAAACGGAAGAAAGGTAGTCCACCGCCCATCGCCAAGGGAATTCATTCGCAATGATTCAGAGCATTCAAAGCGTGCCGCGTTTCCGGCTTAGAAAATTACCAAAGTCCCGATCGAATTTTCAGCACATTTTGCATTATATGCGTTTACTTAACCACATGCCTAATATCCTGCATCGCTGGAAACGGTCCAAAGCAATGACGTAGGTAAAAATTCGTAGAGAAATATTACAGGCAATAATTTTGTATTAAACATGTACTTATCGCGGAAGACACTCTGACGAGAACAATCGAGAGTTTATTTAAGCTTCTTTGAATGGACTACAAATCTGCGATACTATGAGTGAGTAGTCACTAACTTGCAAAAATAGTATACCACGTCACTATAAGCGTGAATGAGTTCATGTGTCTGAAGGTATAAAATAGGGGGAAATCCATATCTTTGTTATGTAATCTACAAACATATATACGATTAAAAAACAGGCAGAAATGCAAGCACTGAATAGTAATTCTATTAAAATCTTTAAAAAAATTATGTAAATAAATAAAATAGTTTATATATTGTGATCAAATTACACAAAAAAATATATTTTTATTTTAATAACTTTTAAGAAACATAGCATAATTCTCTTTGTGGATTATATCTTCGCCAATTAAAAATGTTTGTAAAATTTATATTAATATTAATACATTACATTTATATTAATTAAACTTAATTATAGCGTTAATGATTAATAAATTGGAACATGAAAACTAGTGATACTATGACATAAGGGATGATTTAATATTTCTTCGATTATGGCAAATGGCAATGTAAACGTGACATTCTCAAAATTGGTCGCATTGTTATTAGGAAAGACGTGTTCTTAAAACCACGACCACTCGCGGAATGGGATCAGAATGACTCTTCCGTAAACAAGTACGATTTGCAAGATCTTCGGTTTATGCGTCCTTTATGAAAACATTTAAGCAGGTACATCAATTTTACAAGACCTTCGGTGTATGCGTCCTTTACGAAGACATTGCTCCGAGATGAATGGAGCATTCCTGGAATCGAGTCGTGATGATTCAACAAATGATCTCGGCGATTCTATGCGCGTTCAATCCTTTTACAAGCATGCCCTTGAAGACAAAGCCAACCGGCGCCTCACAAAAATTGCACCCATCTGATATACATTCCGGAAATAGCTACACCATATCTAACTAAATTAAAACACCATATTGTCTTTAAATATGACCTTAAATATCTATAATCTATTAAATCTATTAATAATCTATTAAAAATCTATTTAATAGATTTTAGTTTGGAAACAGAATTAATTCAAAGACTTTTCCACGTTCTGAAAAATTTAAATCAGTTTCTTGAATTTCTACGTTTCTTCAGCAACAGACAAAAATATATACGCAGCACTATTCATCAAAATTAAAAGAATAAATTTGTTATATTTTACATTAATTTAAACCTTTTTTAAAATATAGTCCATTTTATATGATTATTTTTATTCTATAAGTTAGTAAATTATTTTATCATAAAAATCAGTAACTAGCAAGTAGATAAAAAAAGGCTATTTCCATTTCTCTGAGAATACATATTTAAATAACTAAATATTAATTATAAATAACTAAATAATAATAATATATTAAATAAATTTATTTAAATAACGAAGAGATGCTTATTCAAAAAAAGTTGCATGAGTACGCACACGAATAAACGGCTTAAATACATCGTATCACTATCGATGGTATGCAACCTTCTTAGTTCTGTTTGCACTTTGTATCGAAATGGATAGCTAACAGACGGCCGAGTAAAATGATCTTTGATGATAACAAACTGTGGCCAGAGTATCGATAACGTAATTAAAGATTAAATACTAGCCACTAAGATTGTAATACAAGTTCTTTTATTAATGAAATAGTAATACAAAACTATATATTTGTCGCATATATAACAAAAGTGATAAATTTCATTTTTTTTCACAAGCAGATTTCTAAGAGACCAAACTGTATAAGATCATAAGATTCCGAAACACAAACGAATGTATAGCTGGGAAAATTAATACGATGACACAAATGTTTAAATCATTAAATTAGTCGATACGGCTACTCTGAATAAAAGCATGAATGAACGTAGAAAATCAAAGGCATGTATTGACAGTGGCGTAAGCTTCGTAAGTCTTGCTAAAAATCTTATCGAGAGAAATAACAAATATCCGAAGAAAAGAGGAAATAGGAATGACCGCTGACAGTAGGTTGAACCGATCCACTGGAGTGCATCCTAAATGAAAACGCGTAATATAATTGTAGTTGAGACGAGAGCTGCACAGGTGCATCCTGAGAGAGTAACACAATATCGTGCGATCTTCTGACCCCAAGTGAAGATCCACCGTCTCAACCCTGAAGAGCATCGGCATGGCGATGAATCATCCGGAGGAAATGATCTGTACATACCAGCGCTCTGCAAGCGACAAGTGTATACTTGAGAACGCACCGGCTGCTCCGACCACGTGCCATCGTGCGATCGCGACGTGTGCACAGGGTGTCCTGTGTATTTCTAGAAAATCTTTTAATCTTTAAGATTTACACATAAAAAAGTCTAATTTTTAAACACACTACTAACGAAAATTTATGTATATTTTTATTATATATAAATATATATTAATTATAATATATATTTATAATTATATATTATATATAATATATTTATATATTATAAATTTATATATATTTTATAATATATTAATAATTAATAAATATAATATTAAAGAAAAAAAAGATTATACTCCTTGAATTATATTTTACATATATGAAAATTACATTCACGTGCACGCCGAGAGAAATAAATGACCAGGATAAATACGAAATTTCATTATATGAAATTGCAACTAAAATAAACATTAATATTGAGATATTCGAGACACATTGTAAGTTAGAATATCAAGACGGATGGTCCGACAAGAACGGACTTCTTGGTATGCAGTGTCAGGAAAGTATAAATGATACACACACTTACACTCCCTGCTCTTGCACTGGTATCCTAAACCCAGCACAACTGGCCTTTACTCTGAAGAAGTCTATGGTGATTACGAAGAAGTCACTATAACAGGTGCAATACAGCTACGATGTGTTGATCGCATGTGACAGAGTCCGTTACAGTGTCCTTATCGGTCCACCTGGTCTTGCTCGCGTGAGAAAAATTAATATGACAAGAAGCGATGTAATTAATATCTTCCGGCCTAGGATAAAAAGCAAGATAATATTATAGACAACTTTTTATTTTTTTAATATATTCCAATTTTCCACTATTCGTTATTTACGTTATAAGAATATTTAATCTATTTAGTTCATACAAATAAGTTCAATGTACACGCATTCAATCTTTTCTTTAATATAAGATTACTACATCTGATGCATATAATTTTTTTTTTTTTTTAATACATCCAATAATACAGAAGTGTGTACATTATATTATACATATTTAGTATATATAGATAGGTAAATATGTTTTCGAAAGAGAACATGAAAACGCATAAAAGCAAGCTAACCTTTGCTACGACATCAATAAATACATTGCACGGCACAACAATCAAATGCGATGTATCTCGAAGACTCGTCTACCAACTGAGCATGATTCAAAGCATATTATTAAGAAACAATACCCGCATACTTGAAGGATGACTACTTTTTTTCTTCCGCCAAGCAACTATTACAGCAGCGGTAAATCTGACTTACGGACTTACGAAGTGACCGCAGGATAAATGCACGGGGGATATTCCAAGAGAATATCCTGCTCGACGTGTAACGTAATCGTTGCATAAAGCTTTAAAATATCTCGGACTTCGCATCCTCGTGTTTATCCCCGCTAAATGAAAGACGTCAAAATTTCATGTAACTCGAGAAAACTCAATGACAAATATGTATATTTTAAGAAACCTATTATGAAATTAACAATAATCAATTTTTATCTTCTTCTGTTGCAGATCGCGTTTTTCCACTCAGATTTCTTCACAGGATAAGGTGAGTCAATAGAATATTTTGATATTATTCTTTTACAATTGTGTCTAGAGTGCGAGATGTAATACACAAAAATTGATTCGTTGTTAGTCATTTTTTCAAAATGAGAAATTTATAATATATAATTTTGGAAAATAATTATTTGTTTTAACTTCACCTATTCATGTTCTCACGGGTACTTATCAAAGTTGCATATGCATAGGTATCTAAACTTATTCTTCGCGAGATGTATTACCTCGCGATAGAAGCTATGTGTAACTGATACCAGTTGAGTGCACGATAACTGTCCTCTCAATATTGTGCCTTATCTCCTTATATTAAATTTCCGCGACACATTGATACATCCTGTTTCGACAGTGAGTCGACAAAGTTGCTCTTACATCCGTTACCGAATTACTAAGTGATGACATTCTTGCGATGAGAACTGTTACGCGATAACGGCAACGTGCTCGAAATACTTCTTGAAGCTGAGAAATCTATGACGTAGCATTCGTGACGTTGAATTGACGTGGGCGGCAGTCGTCACGAACATGAAATTTCGCGCCTACATCTGCACCCACGGAAAACGAAAGCGTCACACTTGACGGAATAATCGTATTTTATCTGAATTCCATCGCGAAAAATCGAATCAAAGGTATCGAAACAACGACAAATTAACAACATTCTCTACGAGCATCTTCGCGGTGTAATAGGTATAATCTATCATGCAACATCCGTCACAAACAGTACCGCACTGACGTCAAACATTGAGGAAAGGTCATTTACGTGATAGCATCGCGCAACGTAATCGGTCGCAATCTATTTTATTATTTAATAGCATTTTAATGACTCGCGTTATTTAACGAAGAAAAATAACATCGTCTTCGCGCGTCTAACGCGAATGACGTTAATTTAAAATTGTGTTTGACGCGTACTGTGAAATTGATTGGGAGCGTGCCAAATGACAGATATGGGAGACAGAAACACTCGATATAAAAAAAATCCACGAAGCGCACAAAACGTGCTACGTGTGTGTATTATTATGACATCCGTGACATCGAAGTCAAGCTTCGACGATTAGGGAGTCGCGTATTGTTCATTTAATTTTTCTCGTGAGTTGTTTGCCTTGATGCCGATGATTTCTTCATCGATGCATTGCGCGAAACAACAGTATCGCAGATGCAAATGCGATATCCATTAGCACACACGATAATCGGTGGCCTTTCATCGTCTTACAGCGTCCCAAAGATAGAGAAATACACATTTATCATGATAGGTTGTTGTACTATAAAAACTTCACGCAATATAATGTATTCTGTAATATTTGTAATATATAATTAATCTGAGAATAATTTTTCGTCTTAAGAATAAAATTTCAATTTTTTAGATGTTTTTTTTTTATATTAGATGATACCTTATTAATTATTTGAAAGTAATTAAGAAAACGTTATATATATATATAAGCTAAGGTAGATACCCTTTTGATTTTAATAAACGATGAATTTCTTTCGAAATATCCGGTTTCTCGACTGATCATTTGTACTTTAAAGAATTTTTATGAATAGTTTCACTAACAGGCGGATATTATATGTCCGGAAACGGCTAGATGACAGCCACAAAATGGAATTCTAAGATCATTTTCTCAGAAAAAAAATCTGAAAATAAGGATATCGTCTAGACGAAGGCGTCGCGAGTATCATTTGCATTGACCTCAGCAATGGGTTAATATCATGCATCCTCCGCGAATAATTGAGTACAAGTTATTGATTGATATATTATCACAATAACTTACTCACATATACTTATACTCATATACTTATTTATTACTTCAAATTAAATGTGTCTGTTGAATAACAAATATGCATAATAAATTTGTTTATAGGTATCAATTAGGAGAAAGAATGATACAAAAATTTGTATATTTGCGTTGCACACACTTCACACTTATAACATGAAGAAATCATGTTGTTTACAATATCTTTTTATACATTCTATATTATCAATATCCACGAATATACATATAAATAATATCTAGATAATATTTGTAAGAATTTGAATAATAATTAATTGATAAATATTTGGATGCTGTAATAGAGAATAGGTACTCGATTCTCCATGCTCTGACAGCACTATTTTATATATATAATAATTTATATATATTTATATTTATATATATTTATATTTATATATAATTTTATATATATAATAATTTATTGTTCAATAAAAATTTACCTTAAATTTGCCAATAAACACTCGGCAAGCCTTTGACATATCAACACTTGTATGTAAAAACCGAGATGAAACCGAGATGCTGCATATATTAAATACACTGTTGCGTTAACACATTTTTTTTAACTCCATTTTTGCAATAAAAATTATTATTATCATAACATTTAAGAGTCTTTTTCCTCTTTTTCGCATAAATTCTTACTGAATATTCCGTTACTATCAACTTATGTAATCATTCAATGCATTAAAAATAGAAAGATTCGTTTCTTTTCTATTTAAAACACTGCAAACTGCACATGTCATAATACCTATTAAAATATACTTTTAAAACTGAAAATTTATAAAGATAAATTAAATTTGTTTTGTATATCACTATATTTAGATTATGCCGTAATTTAAAAGAAAAAGAGATACTTGTAAAAAAATATAACAACACCAAAAATCGTGCTTGACTCGGTGACGTACAAAAGAATACTGTCTACTGTCTGTATGGATAGAAAGTTTTTAAAGCTCTAATATCAAGACTCAGCTGTTTTCCCGTGCTTTTTCCACGTTTCGGAGAAAATTTAATGAGTGAACTCGACTTATTCATCAAGACAGCATAGTGCAGATTCATGATATTATGATATAGTACATACAGTAGTTATAGAGAGAGAGCATGCTTTATAACATGCAAAGTGATATCATCAGTGTTCACATAAAACATAATATTTCATTTAATCTACAAACTTTTCTCAAATCTTCAAATTAATGATAAAACTGTTGAGTAGTTATATTATCAGTAAATATTAATTTATATAGAGAAATTCTTGCTTATATATTAATAAATAAATTTAACTATATATGAAAACATATGCGTAGAAGATAGTTTTTCAATGTAGACAAAAATTTTATCATTAATAATCAATTTTTTTACTGACAAAGTGCTGATTTATCAACTATAATAAATTTAATTTTTTACATTATATTTTTTACTTGATGCACCGGACTTTTTAACACTTATTGATACAAGCTGTTTCGTGACACAATTGGAAAATCCTGGCAAGACTTTCTTATATTGTTGTTACTCGCATAGAATAGCGAAGCATCTTTCCTCGTGACTTATTAACGAGACTTGGGAGAGTATTCAACGATTGTTAGCAGGAGTTTCCACATGTGTCATTACACACCTTTGAATCAATGAACCTTATCGATTAATAACGTTCAAGCATACATTACGATTTGTTATAAGATGTATGTGCAATGTGCATATAAAATAATTATTCTTTTAAATAATATTTGATATATGTATATTATTATTTATTCAAACTTTTATAAGTTTGAATTATAAAAAAAGAAATCGCATAATTCATAATCCATTATAATAATTATAGTTACATAATCGATTTCATTAAAATGTCTAATTACTTAACAGAACAGAAACTCTCAAATTATTGTACGATCTCATAAATCACACACATGTTCATTTTTACGCATACCACGTTGATGAGTGCCACGGCTGAGGGTGCGGTAAGAGCAACGCAACAGCGTTATATGCAGGTCGGCCTTTGGTGACAGAAGAGCCGATAATTATGCAAGCCAAGCCCGCGGGATGACCTAATATACTCAGTCGGCATTAGAGCCGTCTTACAAACGCTCCCTTCCTTTCTCCCCTCGTCTTCGCGCGGCGTAGTGATCATGCGCTAAAAATAATAGCAGACGGTTACAACCAGACAAGACGAAGGCGAGAGTGAATCAAAGATTGGAGGAAGCATGGAGTTAAGGGTTGATTCACACTATATGGGTTAAGGATTGATTCACACTTTATAAGTTACTGAAGTAAATCTGTATAGTCATTCGAACATTTTAGCTACATATAAATTAATTGACATATAATTAATTCAATTCTTTTTTTATGTACAAGAATCGTAGTATGATTTTGTTTAGGAAACATTTTTCATGCGATGTTATTAAATGTAAGAATTGATTATGTTTGATGCTAATTATACAATATAGGTTTCTCAATTTCTACTTATCGGGCCGTCTAATATTATCAAATAATATATACAAATAATAAAATACAATTATTAAAATATTTTAAATCTAAAATTTAAATCTAAAGTTCTTTTTATCAGTTGTATTTAACTATATGCAAACATTTCTTCGTAATTCAATGTATGTCTGGCAATCGTAGCCACGGATGCACTTTAAGTCTAAGATATGCTAAGTATACCACGGTATACTTGAAATCAACTAAAATAGCACATAAGGCACCAGTTTGTTGTCAAATCGACAGTGAAGTTTCGAGAGTCGAAGTTCAATTCAAAAGTCAAATGATTTCGTCCGTAACCAAAGTAAGATAAGAACCGATCAAACATACAAGAATAAATTTCCGCTGCATATATAGAGAGTCAATATTAATTTATTATACTGACAATTTACGTGTTGCATTCAATATATTTTTATTTTTTCTGTTTTATTAACAAAAATTAAAATGTCTTAATGAAAACTATTTATTGTTAGTAATTTCTCCTTAATATTGATTACTTAATATTGATTTTTATATAAATTTCATTTTATAAATAATATATGTGCATAAATAAAATAATATTAAAATAATGTTTTTAAATAATATTAGATGATTAAATATTAAATATTGAGGATAATTAAAAGATTGCTTTCGCGATTGATATTGAGCGCACATTGATGTACGTCATCGTGTATGATTTCGAAACATTGTTAAAAGCACACTTAATGATATGTAATGCTTATGATATATCAGAAGGATAAATTCTTCGATTGTTTATATTCATGGAAATTTCGTTGGCAGTGACGCATAAATGCGCAAAGTACATACGGTTGTGCTACTCAATATATAGCGGATGTTAACAAAGAATATAATACTTATCTCGTAAATAGTCGACTTACGTAGATATTTTGAAAATGATGTTTCGATCGAGCAACGGAATTAATTAATCTGAACATAAGTTCATATATTAATTTTATCATTAGGGCATATTTATAAAATCTATTAAATAAAATCTATTAAATAATTTTGATTGCAAAAATATGCGCTACATTAGTTCGTATCAAATAATGCATATTTAATCATCAATTTTATATAAATATATCCAAGATTATGATAATGTACACGAAGAAAATATTATATTAAAAATTACAATATAATTTTTGTAATTGTAGAATATATCAACATATAAGAGAAATCACGATATTTTATTCAATAATATGACATACACATTATATTTTACTAAAGAATATTGTAATTATTCAAATATTTTGATGCACACAAACAAATGCATATTCGTTAACAAATAATAAAACAATACATAATTTACAATTTTTATAGTAATAAATATTCTAATGTCATTATATTTCAGTTTTACAATAAATAATGTAAAAAGGATTGCATTTTTTATGTAATTTGTACTATAAAATTTTCTCTGTGTAGTACACACAAACTTGCTTCATTATGTCAGATATCTAAAGACTACAGAAAATAATTGCATGGTAATGAGTGATTGATTTGCTCGCTAATCATAATATAAATTCGGATTTCCCGGCAATTACGGTATACAATACAAAACATCGATAAGAGTTTATATTTCCCGATACATCGTGATCCTTTTGTTTTTTTTTCGTCGTAATTATAACATCGTTGACTCGTGAAAGCAAACGAACCTTGCCAACCTTCAAACTCCGGATTTTCCAACGGCGTTGCTATATTGCCACAAAATTCACAATACAGTTGCGTGTCATTTATCTCTTACTCTCTTAAACATATTTTGTCGTGATACATCAAGTGCTTCCTTCGTTGATTAGCGTATTTTCTGAGATGAGAGACTTCATTGCCATGAACGCCGGGATTAATGACTGTTGACACGTGTCAAGCAATTTCCAAATCTCGCTTTCTTCAGACTGGTAAGCAAGCTTTCCTGTCGATACAGTTAGTAAAATGAAAAAATGTTTTCGATAGATGTAGTTCTTCACACATTGTCTTAAATTTTATTCCCGACGTAATCTTTCAAGATTGCCGACTGCATAAAATCTCGCATCATATATTACAAATATTATAAATTGTAAATTAATAGTATTAGTAATATTACAGAGAAAAAGAGAGAGAAAGAGGAAGGGGGAGAGAGAGAGAGAGAGAGAGAGAGAGAGAGAGAGAATGTGCAAGAAAATTTGACTATTTGTATCGTCTTTTGTAAAGTATCTTGAACGTTAAACTTGTGCATTTCTTATACCGCCATCTCAAATCTTACTTTAAATCCTTCACCATAACTTGCTCTTTCGGCGCCTATCAGGTGCGTTCTGAGGGTCGTGCATACATATTTCTGGTTGTTCAGTGGAGTTGCCAAAAGTCGTAGATCGCCGCGGTATGCTTTTTGGTCGATTGTCAGAGAGTTTCAAAGGTTGACCCGATATTTTTTTGGTTTTCGCCTCCACAGGTATAATCGCATTGAATATTGCGCTCAACGTTAGGGGAACGTCCATGGGTGGTCCCCCCAGTGCGGCCGAAATATTAAGTAGAAAGAGCAAGATAAAGAGCGAGACAGAAAAAAGCCGCGGTCCCTATCGGTGTCCCGACGTGCCTTTTGTACCGGTGGAATGTGACCGATGTCTCTATCCGCTTCTTGCAATCGCCGCCATCGCGGGGACCACACGAATCGATAATTGCCTCTTTCGAAAAATTACCCCCGTCTTTTCCACTTCGGATGGTTAAACGCCGCTTTTTAGCGCGCGCGTTCGTACGCGCCTCGAATGCGCTTCCTCGCGTAATGTCGCGCGCAAAATCTTAACCGGTTGCAACTTGAGATTATCATACTCGATCGAGTACAATGAACTCCACATTGCAAAACGTCAGGATTTATCTAATCTGTTACTGTTGCGAATATGTGTCGTTTGTTGTTGTCGTCTTTAGTAAAATCGATTGTCTGCGATCTTCAACTAGTAATTTGAAAATTCAATTTTAAGTAGAAAGTTTATTGTAAGGAAAATTTTGCAGGAATAACATTTTCAAGAACCCCAGTAACTTTTTTTATCTGTATTATGTCAGTTTCTAAAAAATTATTTACATATCAAGTAAAAGTAAAATAATCTATTTTTTCTTTAAGCAACTGAGATTTCAGTATACACGATAAATGGTAACTTGATGATTAAAAGATTATTGCACTCCGAAATGTGTGCAGTGTAAATCTATACTAGCAAAACCATTGTAACATATTACCTTACTAGTTGCTTTATTAATGACTCAAAATCTCGCACGTTCCTTCCAGAATTAATGCCATGATTCATGCGTAATCCAGAGCGCCAGGCCAAATATATATATAATCTTAGACGTGACATAAGCGATGTTTGTGTGTGTGTGTGTGTGTGTGTGTGTGTGTGAATCCACACTTAAAAGTCTTGTTACACAAACAGATTGTTAATATTATACAAAACGGCTTTATAAAAAATAAGATAAAATTTTGAAGCTTTGCATACATTTTGCAAGAACTATGATGAATGCTACGATAGGCCAGTGACATATAACGGAATTTTTCGACGTTTGTACGTTGTAAAAACAATGAATAATTACGTACTTACTGAGGATATATTACTGAATTTTATTTCTATTATAGTATTTGTCCTTTCTTTTCTATATAGATAGATTGCCTTATTTATTGCTCTTCAAATGTGTTGCCTTGTAGATATTACCTTATTTATTATCTTTAAAATGAAAATGAACAATATAAGAGATTTCAAAAGAAAAGAAAGTTTTTCATGCTATGTTACGAATGGAGTCCTTCGAAGCAATTCGGTACGGCAGAAAGCAGAAAGAAATTCAAAGAATGGAGGCTTATATTAAATTTACCGTAGCATTTGTCACGACTTTATATTTCTTGTCTTTAATGTTATATAATTTGCATTCAAAGATTTCGTTCAAAGTGTTTTTAATTTATATGCGTTTTGTCAATTTTAAACACATTTTCAAAAGATCTTCGTTTCTTAATCCTATTAATCCGATACTAAAGGTATGGCGCCTTAAAGAGGATTAACTCATAGTATTATAATATATTCCCGAACATTGTACACAAACATCAGTGAAAATCAGGATTATCTCTATACACAGGGGATTATCTCTGGCGATTCGAATCAAATCAATAAAATATTCCTAAAACTTACGAAATCCATATAGGCTCATACAATTTTTCAAATGTATTAAAACATCATTATTATATTACTATTATATTAAACATCCGTTTATTTATATAAAATTTAATGAATATTTTACGTACATATATGAACATATAATGCAGTATCAATTAATGTTGCATGTGTATATACGTGATATATAATTACAGTGTTAATGATCATCGTTAGTTAAGCAGATTTTAATTATGCTAAATCTTCTTTTTAAATACTGAAAGGTTGAAACACATATGACTAAGTATATGATAGGTAATGTGTATAGTTTGATATACATATATCCAATATATACTTGCATTATAAAGTTTTGAGTCTTGCCTTGAGTAACAATATTTCGTTTTCTACGGCGCTGCATACATGTTCGTTGCGCGCAATTCTCGCGATTCTCCTCTCGCATTTCCATCGAAGTGATTATCGGTTATGATGATGGGCATTACGCGTTGATGCGTGACTATGAACATAATGGTCAACCGCGATACGAAATTAGACTAATTTCCATAAGTAACGAGTTCTATGTGTCAATCTTGTAGAAGTTGACAAGGATAGATTCGTCACACGCAACTTGCGTGCGCATCGCGCATTCCATTTTCGGCGGAAAACGCGCGCGTTTCCAACGAAGCGGTGATAGAATTGACTCATTAATTAAGCAAAATATTTCGCTTGGTTCTCGCTCGCATTTTTTTCTGGACCATGCGACCGCATATGTTTTCTGCGTAAACTCGGTCCAGTCATCACTTAACTCTACTCCATCGTGAACTGCAAACGGAAGGAAACGCGTGCATATTAATGACAGGGGATATTGTTGTAACGAATTATATAATTGATTTCTTAAAATATAGACCCATCCATCTCTTATGTGATTAGCATCACTTTTAAATATTGTTGCGAAGGGAAACATAGGAATAATGAAATTTCTAATTATTTGTCATTCTTATATGTATTCTTTGTCTACAATAAATCTCGGTATAAGACGTTGTCACAGTAGATAGCAAAAATATTTGCCGTATCATTTCTAGAAATTGAATGAGATATAAACATATTATGCATATACACAACGATAAAAAATTAATGATAAAAATAATTACTGAGAATGCAGAAAAAATTTTATTGTTTGACTATTGCGATTCTCAGGACAACAATGTATCAAAATTCAGACGACATCGTCTATTGCGAAAAATATTTTTATCTGAAAATTCCTTAAACATTCTACCTATTTTTGATATACGCTGTTATTCTTGCCTTCTCATTAGAAAATCACGTACGTTCGGAGAAGGGAACGCATCGGTGTCGTATCATGTGTGATAAATAAAAATGGCAAAGCAAGATACAGAAAGAAATCCTACACGACCAAAATATAAAACGTAATATTTTGCCGTAGATTAAATATTTATTAAATTCCAGGTTGCCTGATTTTTACTTTCATCTACATAAAATTGATAACGGAAAACTCTGTATATAGGACTTAAAATTTTTAAATGACAAAAACTATTTAAGTCTATGGACAAAAAAATGATTGATACATATTATTTATTATGAAGAATAAATTTTTATAATGTTTCTCTCTCTCTCTCTCTCTCTTTCTTCCCCCTTCTCTCTTTTCTCCCTCTTCCCCCCCCCCCTCTCTCTCTTACAATATTCATACCCGTTTTCGTCTCTTTATGTAATATACATGTAGGTTTTAATCACATTGTCATTTTTTCATATACGGTTTCATCACGTTGTATTACGATCACGCAGTGCTTTAATAATGTTTGATTTTACGCCAAGAGTCGACGGACGAAACCGTGAAGGTGGTCACGTAGAGCATTCTTCAAATTAAAATGCGTCTCTCAATACAATGTGTCATTCGCTCATGCTTCTTTATTAACTAAATGCACAAAGCAATGTGCAAGTAAATCAAGTACTTGTAAACCAATTCTATGCAGTAATATCAATATATAATATAACAGTAATATTAATAAAAAAATTATCGATAAATATATAACCACGTTCTAAATGTATGTAATATTCATATTACATTATTTATCTATTTCTTAAAAAAATATAAATATACTTAATTAAATTTGCAATGAAATATCTAATAAGAAATGTAATAAAATGCATTATTATTTCTATTATTATTAGAATTTTTAATGACTTTATTTAATTTTGATACACGTTGGTATTATAGACGCAGGTAAACAATTTAAAAAGAAATATTAGAATCTTATTTTTCATGTAAAACGAACATTTAGATGATAGGCAATATTCATCGCGCATAACAAATTTGTATCAATAAATTCCATACATTGTTTGCCATTTAATGGCATACGTCGTCTTATTAACCTAGGTCATTTATTGATGAACTCTTCCGGTGGTCACGCCTCCGTGCTGCGTGCTTTATCAATAACGTCACATGATTTTTACTGACTATATCCGCAAATATTAAATAAGTTGTATCGACACGGCCGTTTCTTACCGATAGTCACGTAGCGGAATTGCATTCTGTCGGATAACGATGGCATATAAGCGCAGCTGCACATTAATATGATTTCCATAAACAAAAAATTATCGAAACGCTTTTCTGTTATTTAAGTAAGCATACAAAATCAAGAAAATGAAAATTCTGAGGCATGCAAAAGATAGAAAATTTGATTTTTAAGACGACGAAGCTACCAACTACCATTACACAATATTATCTTATAAAAAAATCGACCGAGACTAAAAAATTGTCAAGATATAGTATAAGATCACTCCGCAGAGAGGATTCTTTTCTTTTCAGTGAATAAATGTAATCTATTATAGAAAGATATCTCATTTTATATCTAATCCGAATAAAATAAAACATTTACATAATGTCTATCGCTATATGACACGCTAAATGTTTAGATCAAAATTTATTCAATCTATAATTCCTTCAATAATCTATGAATTTATAATCTTTGGTATGTTTTATTATTATATAATAGCTCTATATAATAATTCTATAAAAGCATATATCTCATCTGTAATAATCTATATTCGATAGTTATGTGGAACTTCCTGATATGCTTGACATGATATCCGGTACACTTAACCTGAGAATTGAACATGATCTGTTAAGCATCTCTTAACAGTCTCGAGAAATCTTCTTGTAACTCTCACATCATGATTCACATAACTATGGGGAAAATCACGACGTCATCATTTTAACGAGTTTTGAGCAAAACCATAAAAAAAAGAGAAATTAAGGTAATTGAAAGCACTTGTCACAGATCGATGACATCAAAGTTTGATTAAAACTAATCAATTGAAAATTAATCGAATATGAAAGAAATTTGTTTTGATTTGTAAAAGGTCTATTTCAGTGTTCATTGATTACATTATATGGTGCAATCGATGACAGTACAAACTACAAATAGTTGTCTCGTATAATCCACTCGTTGCCTGATTTTCAAATGACTGCTGAAGTAATTCAGAAATTATGTATTGTATTACTTATTCATATTTATCTAAATTTCATATAATATCTCATAATTATCTAATATAGGCATATTAAAATTTTTTTTTGAAATTATATTATGCCAAATGATTTTCTCTATAATATTTTTAATATTTTCATCTTATACCTAAATAATAATTAATAATAATTACTGAGACATTAATAGAAATGTAACATATCGTCATCTCATATTAAAAGTAATTATATAATTGTTATAGTTAACTTATATATATATACATATATTAAAGCTTACGCAACATTGCGCGTAAGTAAGACCATTAAGTGGAATTAACTCTATTACAATTAATTAGAAATCTCGAAATCTGTTTGTCTAACTCCAATTAACCGCATCGTTAAACTAGGATCGTTAAACTAGGTTTCTCAAAAATATTTGTCAGTTGGAATCCCATCTTGAGGATCCGGTGCTCATTCTAAGAAAATTTATTTTGAAGTACAAATGACTTGTCATATACGCGGGTGCTTCCAACTTCAATCCGTCCAAGGTACAGCGAAGTGCGTAAGCAATCGAGAGCTAGTGAAAGGAAACGTCATCACTGACTTCAAGTGGGAGGTAAAAGAGGATATGGACGTCGTTTTAAGTAGGGAGTGTGCGGCGCCATAGTGGGAAATTTCAAAGCGCGAGAGGAGAGAAGGATTACTCGATTAAATAGAAATCTCCCCGCGGTTCTGTGCAAGAAAGTTTCATCGCCACGGGATGTACTTGATCGAATCACGATATCAATTATGATAAATTAACAATACAAATACGGATTATGAAAAAAAAAATTAAATATATAAAATTCATCAATTACGACATAATTACGATATCGATTTTAGATACAAGTATTATCAATATGAGATATCACTCTATGCAAGATAAAAAAGAAATATATACGTGCAATAAAAAGAAATATATGTGCTCAATAAATTCACAAAAAAGTCTGCGAACTTATTGCAATCTTTAACAATAGACTCCGTTTTTAATCTAACATCGACACTCATTACATAAGAACGACGAAACGACGTAATAATTGCTATTAACGTCATCGTCGTACTGTCAGTGTCGTCCGTATTATCTACGGAAACGTATATGCACACGTTCTGACGTAGCTACGGTGAAGAATCGCGGCTCACCATCGTTAGTGCCGTTCATTAATGCCATGAACTCTTCGCAATAATCACGAAACTCGATACTACGAAGATGCTACGGACGTACGAGATTCTCGACGACATACCGTGGATAACGAATGGTGTCACGCCTTCGTCGACAGCGACAATTATTTAGCGGAATCGCGCGTACGACTGTGCTACTGACGCACATCTTTATAAGCGAAGTGTCTTATGCTATAATTAGTTCTATCGACAGATTTATTTTATCTATAACAATGTATTAATACGTCACGATTTTTATGAAGAATATGAATCGACCAACTACATACATTTCTGTGATTAAAAAATCCTCGCGTGCCCACGATACTTTACATAATTATGATTTTAATATAAAGTCTGGAAACTGCATATTTAACTCAGAGTGATACTGATATCAGTAAACATACTGTCAAAGATACAATTTCTGTCACGAAAAATGCGTTGATTTAATTGACGGTATTGTAGATTTTATCTCCCATAGAACAAATTATTATATGTTATCTATTGTATGAGCGCATAAACACACACACACACACACACAAATATTGTAATAAAAATTATAAAAATATGCAATAAATAAGAAAAAAGTTAGAAAATTTAAAAATCTTTGATTAGATCTTTTATTTTATATGTTTCTCAAATTGTGATCTGAACTCTTTTCTTTCGGGTTAAATTTTTACTTTTACGTATATTGAATACAGTGGAATAAAGAAAATAAAATTATATGAGATAAAAGAAATAAATTATGTAAAATTAAAAAAAAGCTCAGACAATTATAAAGAATAAGGTTGCAATTATTGGCGATATTTAAACCAAAAGATTAAAGGGCCACAAGCCGCTTCAGCGAATATCAATTGGCAAGTGCGAGGAAACTTCAGTATCTATTCGTAATACTCAAGATCGCCAGTTTGGGAGATGAGACTACAATGTGGCGGCAGGTCGACTGTGAGTCGACGTAGTATCACTTCGTTGGGTGACTAGCGCCTACTACGTACGCGTGGTGGGAGCTGATTGAGTGGGGATAGTGAGTCGGTCGTGCGGGGAGTTATGAATGAGTCGCGAAGTCCTGAACCACCGCAGATCCCGGCGGTGGGAGGCAGGGAGCCGTGTCGGAGAAATAGCAGGCAGAAGGAGGGAAAAGAGATAATGGACGCAAAGGAGGTGGCGGTGGCGGCGACTCTGATGATGAAGAGAAGGAGGAAGATGGGAAGAAGTAAGTAACACCAAGCGCGGGTGATCGAGGGAAGGTGAGAATGGTGGGAGGATTGTCCGAAAGCGGGGTGCGGGCCACGTGCTTCGGCGGCTTTACAATCGTATATAGGCACCGGTCGACTGAGTGGACAGTACCATACACTGACAGTCATACACTGGCGCAAGAGGTGATAGAAAGAGTGAAAGAGAGTTACGTTCGTGAACAGAGAGAAAGAAAAAGAAAGAAGGAGAAGAAGAAGGAAAGAGACCGAAAGAGAATAGGGATAAAGACAGTGCAACAGTGAGGGACGATCTATACGTACGACCAAGGCAGAAGTTCTCCACTTCCACTCCCTTATACAGGTTCACTCCTACTACATATAACGACGAGAAAACTTAGTGACCTTCTGACATTTTTGGAAACAAGACTATTTTTCGAATCAGCCAACAGCGGTGCAAGGGCGTGACAACGAAACGAGAGATAAAAGGAATCGAGAGTGAGAAAGTAACGGTGTAAAGGAGATAACCGAAAGTGGGAAAACTAAGAAAAGAAGAGGAGAACGCACGTGGACCACCCTTAACGGTGTACTCTTTTCTATTCTTTCTCTTCTTTAGTACCCCCGCCACCTTGTCACCCACCCCCTCCTCTTTCTCTCTCGGGATCCCACAACCCCCCTTGTCCCCTGTCGTATAAGAATCAGTGCATCGCGTGTGCTGGGACCAGTGCCAAACGGATTGTGATTCTGTGCGCACAGTTTTTCAAGTGTGACAACCCCTCGACGAAGTGACCGGAATCGGTGACGACAGGACGTTGGAGCACAAACACATACATACATACACACGCACCGTCCGCGGCATCCGTACATATACATATCTATAACGCACGTGTATCTATTACTCATATACATACATAGCTGACGCGAGAGACGCGCCCGCCTAGAGTGATAAAGTGTTATATGATCACGATAATTGTGGAAAACGTGATGATCCATTGATTAATAACGATGGAAGTCATACTCATTCGCGATCAGAGGACTACAACCCATCGGGTCCTTGACCGTGCCGCGCAGAGCTACGCACCGAAGTCAACGTTAATATTGCCGCCTAAATGTCAAGACGACGTCGTTACGAGTAATTGTTACACCGAAGCAACAATTACAAGAACGAAGAGAAATAATCATGCTCAAAGACGCTTGCCATACGATTCGCATCTTACGCCGGCGTTTTACGACGATCGAGGAATACGACCGATTCGTACCGCATCTGTCAGGGTATCCATTATGCTAAGTAAGTCGAAGTTACTATCAACTGTGTTGATCACACGGAATAAACATTTGACGCTTATGATACGAAAAAAATGTCGATGCTACAAAAATAATTAAAATTTAGTTTTTTTCAACACACACATGAATTAATGAGAAATAACTGAATTGAGATTTATGTTTCAAAAATTGTCGAATAATGATTTCAGATAGAAGCATCATGTATTGAAACATTCCAATAATATAAAACGAGAGATAATTCGAGCAGTGATATAATTGACACATGAAAAAATAATTTTATTATATTTTTATGCTACACATTCATTAGTTTGAGGTCGTTATAATGCAACATAATACCATTACGTAATTATTTTAACAATATTTCGGCTGTTACAATGTACTGTTCTATCTTCATGCAGCGTGGTCGTTGTCAATATAAAAGTTGCATCCTCTTTCCGGTTGCAAGGCTTTCTACGAATTGATTTAGAAATCATATCAAAATTTGCTTTATTTGCATCAAGCCTGTCATTTATATCCCTTGCTTACTATTAAGCTTTTGTAACATCAAGCGAGATAAAGAAAAAAAGACGCATATATATATATATATATATATATATATATATATATATATACTGACATATATATATTTACATATATTGACTTTAAAAAATTTATCTAATATCAAATGAAACTTTTCAGCAATTTTTTATACAAGTAATAATCCGACTAGAATTATCGATTAGTAAGCGAAAATAGAATTAAAAAATTCTATTACTCAGCTAATATCGATAAGCTAAACATTCGATAGTGGCTCGTAAATCTACACCCGAAACGGATTATGATTTGACGGTAAAACCCACGTGTGTTTCGGAATCTTAATCATTGAACGTCCCGTGACAAGTGCCCTTAAAACATACATATGTCGGGCTTTAAATATACTTACTGTGAGATCTACAAATATATTTTCTTCAATTGTGTGTTGATCTTATATTCCTTTCATATCAGTTCATGAAAATTATAACTTTTACAACTTTCTTGTATAATATCATGCCATTCTTTGCGTGTGTTTACCTATTGCTACATTTCTCGATGGTGAAAAAATTTATTTTGCAACATTATAAATAATGTTTCTAATAATTATTATATAAGGAATATACATTTTATCAATCAACAAATGTTGATTGAAGGAAAATATTGACACGAAATATTCAGCAGATGGTAGACTCGTGTGTCATTTTATGCTTTTCCCCGGATACCGTCTGCGCATCGCCGATATTACAAGGGCCTACCTCAACGACGACGCGTTCCATCGAAATTCCTAAGAACTCGCGGCCGCGTTGAAAAAAGTATGGCTCGCAAAGCCGGTGAACACCGGTGCAAAGCGCATCTCTGCTGTCGGCCAGCAAAAAAGACGGTGAAAAATGCGGTAATGACGCACTGTCTTCGCATTGCTTGTAACAATTATACCCCATTACACCCGACCCGCTACTCCCTTTTTTTCCGTTCGCGTCCACGGATCGAAGCGCGTTGCGGTAGGTCGCAATACGCGGCGCGTATGTGTGTACGCCAATTTATTATAGATTATTCTTTGACAATTTCTCATCACCATAAGAAAATGACACACTAGTGACACAAGTTCTCACTATTATTTCTGATATTAGTTTACATAATTGTTGATTTATTGCAAGAAATTTTGCTGCATTAACACCTCATAATGAACAATGAGACGTCGAATGTCTTTGATTTCACAATAGAAAAATGGTTTGGTAGGTGACTAAAAGATAAACCTGTAACAATTTGCGGAAGCTAAGATTAAACCACCTGTAGAAGAATCCCACTGGGTTCAACAGGTGGGCGGCCAAAGCAAATATAACCGTGTGTACACGCGGCACGTATTTTAAATTTATTTCAGGAAATTCTAGAGTTTCGATTAGGTACCTTGAATTGAATCGGGAATTTATAAAAAAGAAAAAACAGTTAAGATGATTGAATAAAGATGGCGTGTAGATTTAAGATCCGCAAACTTGTAAACGAAGAATCAATAAGGAGGACCGTCACAAGGCGGATGACTAATACGTTCATCGGCTTGCTCGAAAATGACGTCAAACTCGTAAGAAAGAATGACACGAATGACAATAAATAGAGTAAAAGAAGATCGAAACGTTTATAAACTGCGTATTGCATATTTTGTCTAAATATGAGATATGAGATTAAAAAAATATTCAATTTTATGCATTTCTATACAAAAATTTATTTTAGCACACTATCTACTTAAAATTGATCAGAATTTCCGCCATCCGCATATCGACATGCTTTTACGAAGTATAATTAAATCCGCGACGTTTTTGGATTAGATGGATACGAGAGAGAGAGTAAATTCTAAGCAGCTGGCTGCCATTTAAATTTCTTTCTCTCTTCAAGAATGAGAACTTGTCTGAAAGAACGCCTATTTCACCTCGTATCCCTTTCTCCGCCGACAAATTTAACCGATCATGGAAGACCAATCGCATAGCAATTAAATGTCTAAGAGAAAAAAAGAACGTGGCGTAATTAAAGAAATAAGAGAAAGTAAACGATGTCTTTGAGCGGCGAATAAGGAGATACAATCGTGGACACTAAGATCATTTATGTGGATCACTATAAATTCTGCGGCACGATAAAAATATTTGCAATGTAAATGATCGTTTTTCGAGATATAAGTCTTTTCGCTAAATATGGACTAAAAGTACATTGTAAGTACATGTTTCTCCTTACATCATTAGCGGACATCATTAATTGGACGCTTTCCGTTAGAATTGTCGTTCCTTCGAAGATAATTTTTTTTTCCTCTTTCCGTGACGAAAATAAAGCACAAAAATAGATACTTTTATCGATACGCCATCGTGTGTTGTGTACAATTAATTGCGGAAACAGAAACAAAAATAATAAATCGAGGCAACGTGTTCATACATCGCAACGGCAATACTATATATATAAGAGATCATGTGACTTCGTCTCCTGTGCATTTTTTATTTCGCATATCGTAGCTGGTTGTGTAATCTATCTATTTCACACGGATTCCAGAATCAAACGATTAAACCGCGCAATTAGCGCTTATCGCGTCCTCGCGATGATTTTTGTAAATTAATAATGCATTCTCGCGTTGCATTCTCGAACGTATTGGAAGTTTCGTCGTGGTGTGTTTGTGTCAAAAGTTATGGCAACGTGTCGCCGTCGTTGACCGACACGGTTTTGCGTCGTCACTTTAGGGCGCAAACTTCCCTACGGCAAATTGTTCTCTCATCGCGCAACGTAGAACGCACTTAAGAGCCGCTCATTAATATGCGTTAAGTGTCCGAGGCGTCTCTCTACGCCCCGTCCCACTCCTCGTTTTCTCCACATCTTGCTCTTTCTCCGTCTGCATTTCTGTCTCCCTCTGTTCGTACGTCGCGTCCGCTGGCCACGCTGCATCATACGTTCACGCACATTAAAATTAAATTCGTTAGCGTCTATGGGTGGCACGACGCACCTCCGGTTTTTGGTCGCGCGACTATTCATCTTGTCAAGAGCGATAAGTCAATCTCGAATCTTCAACTCTTCGAGACTCCTACTTTGATACAATGTTTTTTCACTTGTTTGAGAAATATCATTATTTATATCTAATTATCACTTTTTGCGAGACGTGATATTGTTAAATATTTTGACATATTTTGTTAAATAATAATAATTAAATTAATTAACAGGAGAAAATATCTTTTTTATGATAAATTTATACGATGACCGTATCTGTATAACGTCTTTTTAAATTATGTTTGACTTAAGAGACAGATTTTGATATGATAATTTAGGTAATTATATAAAATTTAGAATATATTAGCAAACGTAAAATGTGTCACGTCGTACGAGAAACAATTTAAATTCAAATCGACATCGTTACATTCTGCAGAAATATCTGTTCGACTTATGTATCGCTTGATTTTTGAGACCTTTTCGAAACGGGGGCGGAGAGAGAGGCACGGATTAAATGCAGACAACACACATCGTATGCGGTAGCCTCTCGTCGTTATACATCGTCCAAATGCGTACGCAACTGTTGATGGTTTGTCGTCATATCGCTGCACGTGATCCGAGGCCTCTCATCAAGGGTCGTAACTCGCGTAATAATGCGACGACGAATTCGCGGGCACGTAATTCGATGAGCGGTGATCCTGAAACTGCCGGATGATCATAAGACGGTCCCGATCGGAATCTACCATTTAGGCGCTTACTATCGACGAGTGAATCCCCGAGGGTGAAAACAGAGGAGAGTAGAGGGCCCGATGAGCCGGAAGCTCAATGATAATTTCACGCAGGCATCTCGCGGCTCTCACGTCAAATCGTTGATTACCATCGAATATTGAGCTGTATCTTCGTCTTTTATTTTTTAATACGCAGACAATTCCGTTAATAATGCCCCTACGCAAGTTAAGTCTTCATCGCGAAATGGCTCCAATCTTGCGGCGTTCATTCACTTGCATTAACGTAACTGTTTCGGCGATCGCTACAAAACTTCCTATTGTATATCCCATACGACATGCATTAAAATGCCACGTCGGCAATGCGAGAATCAAAGAACAAGGAAGGAAATACTCATCGTCGATCTCATTCTAACTCGTGCATACATGCACAAAAATAAAAGTATTCTTTATATATTACGATATTAAATCATCATCTTATCTAAAAGAAACTGAGAAGAGATGTTTTAATATTTCATTAATGTAATATTTAATGGCTTAATGTAATATTTAATAGTTTAAAAGCCACATTGTGATCAATAATTGAAATGCAAAGTATGCATAAAAATTATTTGGCCGACAAATCTAACACGATCATCTTTGTTTTCAGGGTGTGTGATTGTGATTCTACTAGCGGTTTCGGTACACGGTAATCCAATAACGGATTATAGTTTTCATGAAATAGAATTACCGGAAATAATTCGCAAGTTAATGATGGAAAGACCCCCGAAGTGGGTGGAACCTTGTGGTCCTTTCGAAGTCTCCGACGATCCGGAAAGTGGCCAGGAAGTCCCTATACCAAAACCCGATCAAATCCTGCACAGCATAGTCATCGAAGCGACAAATGCGTATACACATGCGCTAATGTTCCGAGACCATTATGTAAGTAATAAAATAATAGTATATGGAGTATATAGTACATAGATAAGAAGTATATATAATAAATATATATAATAAAATAAATATATACATATATATACTTATTATATTATATATACATATATATAAGTAATTGCTGTTTCCCATCGTTATCCTCTTCGAGAATTTTAGTTATTCGTACGTTTTTATTGTCATCCATTTTGGCGGATTAGAATCACAATATCGCTGGTTCCAATATTAAACTCATCAATGCTTGGATAATTACTAAGAAGGGAAAGGGAGAGAAGACAAGATAGAGTGAGAGAACTTCAAACGGAAGATGGTTATGGTAGTACTTCCGGTCGTTCGGACATCG
The DNA here is from genome assembly GCA_949152495.1 of Lasius fuliginosus. Lineage (NCBI taxonomy): Eukaryota > Metazoa > Arthropoda > Insecta > Hymenoptera > Formicidae > Lasius > Lasius fuliginosus. The sequence continues at coordinate 13,434,016 of OX424444.1, forward strand.
ATCGTAGTTCTATAGTCGTATAGACCTTTGAAAAAGATCTCGATCTTGTAAATGTCGCGTCTTTATATTGATTGAAAGTGCGTAATTAACTTGATCCTGCTTTTTCTTATATAAAAATATATAAAAGTAAGAATAATATAATAGATTATCCAAAATTTGTAGACAGATACATGGATATATAATAGAGATTTTTCAATACATTTCATGCTTCAAATTACAGTATAAAAATTAACATTTAGTTAAAATATATTAATTATAAAAAATAAATTTTTATATTTTTATTTACTATATTATATCTATTAAATTGCGCGAGACTTAATTCTCTATTACAGTTATTATTCTCATGGAAAAGGTTGCGACAAGATTTGGATTTTAAAAGTAATATGTAATCGATTTTATGAGACAGATAGATACATACGCGAAAAAAATTTTCGTTTCGAAAGAATCTTCCCAACCAATCGTACCTTATTATCTCTGGCCAAGGACAATAAATCACGCACCAGACCCAAGCGGTTCCTCAAGGTTTCTCTCTAGAGACGATTCAAAAAAAGAGACCGACTTGAAAACCGCAGAAGCAAAGGCGATGTTTCGCGAAATTTTATTCAAGAAAGATTATTCGAGATTATTTTTATATGCAGCAGTCTAGTTGAGACGCAATATTACTTTTTCACCACGCATGTTTTAGTTATATGGCAATGTAAGAAAACACACTCTCAAACTCCCGAAAAACGAGACGCGAAAAAGCGAACAATCATTAATTCCTAAATGGCTGCGTTTTGCCAAATAATAGTATCCAGAAATAAACACCCATGATTGATTGTTGAACAAGATCAGTTAAGACCACACAAAGACCCTCCTCCGCTCGCGCGAACGGTGTTTACCTAGGCGAAGCGAGTATATGACCGAGTAAATTAACATTCATCGCGTGTATCGAGAAAGGGTATTTATGCCTCTCCACATTATAGGGTCCGTCTCGCCCTGGGGCCCCTGCTGAAGGCGGCTAGAAAGCGTTCCCGTTACATCATCGCACGGCGATACCGGATACCGATGTTTTCCAAGTCAGCGCATAATATGATATTGCATGGATCCGCGACTCGCTTCTACCCTTGGCAGGAAAGACAATAAATTGCACACGTGTAAATGTCTTGCTACTTGCGACATAGAAAGAATGGCATGGAAAACGAGTGAAGTCATAGTTGAGCAGAGAAGAGTCAGGTTCCTCTCCTTGTCGTAAGCGTCGAGGCTAAGAACTTCAGGGGCGCCTTCCTCTCTTGATATCAATCCGCGGCGACACACTGTCTAGTGATCCAGTATGACTTCATTTTCCGTCACTCGTTATCGGTTCAGTATAGGCCGTCTACTGGGAGAAAGAAATAGATTAGTCAAGGATACCGAGAAAACGGCGGAAACGATCGATGTATCTCATGGCACGAACGCGAAGAAAATTTGCAAAAAAATGTCTCGGTCTCTCGCAATTGGAAAGAGAATTTTCCGTGAAGCTTCCGGGATGATTGAGAATCTTTAGAACACATTTGTGGTTGTGTCTACTAGATGGATTAGATACACTCGATTGTGGATCTAGTACATTTCGTTCTCCTGCTATATACATATTTATTCCGTCTATCGTAAAACTTTCGTTGTTTCGTCGTCGTGACGGTTCATCGTACGTCCTTGCATACAGCCTGTAAACAACTTATAAGTCGAGTTCGGCCGTCTGCGATCCGTCGTGATCGCGATGGACGGCGTCTGCATCTTTGTACGTGAAAGAATCGGATAAAATATCGGAAGCGGAGGATTCCAATAAATCAGAATCGGAAGCTGCCCCTCTCCGACGCGGACGGGCACGCCACATTGGCACATCGCTTGCATACTAAAACCCAGACCGGATATACAACCTGCCAGTGCATGTACTCGTCTCGATACGACACATTTCTTCTACCATGGTTATACTGCTGCATTTCGATCTCTGCTCGCGTCGCTGCTTTGCGCGATGACATATTTTTCAAACTCACGTGACCATCACGATCGCGGATTCTTAATCTCTATTCTATAAAGCTCTAAAAAAAAAAAATTCGCTTGAATGTTATAGAGATTAATACGAAACGATTTTTTTTTCTATATCAGAAAAAATCTAACGATTTATGCAATTAATGAAAATTGTCGATGAATTGTCGAAGTCGTGAGGACTTTATTTAAATCAAAAAGTCTATTTCCATTTTTAGCCATTTCTCTCTCTTTACATCTTGCTCGTAGAATGCGTCGAACTTGCGAGCCATTCAATCGGCTCTTGAAATCGCCGTCACACCGAAATTTTATAACTTCTAATAAGCGGTGCAGCGGTGAAGCCGCGCTAGGAGAAAGACTGAAAGGCTAATTGATTTTGACGGGTCCTCGGCAGCGCCGCGCACGGAGACCATACCTATTCTTGCCAGCCTACTTCCTGCCAGCTTCCAGCTCGGTTTTACGATTATTCGTGCCCCAGTGTGGCCGACGAGACTTTTACGAGGCACAAAAGACCCGCGCCACAGATTTGCCCGCCGCCAGTGGTTGTTAGCGACAATTCTTCTCATTTTTTTCCTTTTTGTCTTGCTTTTATCACCTCTCCCTTTGCTCGCTCCTGCTCTCGCAATTTCTTCGTATTTATATGTCTCGCAGCGAAAAAGTGCAAAGGAAGGAAATTTAAACGCTTTGGAGCGCGAAACAAAGATCACGGCAATTGTCTTTGCAACTTTGCGCGTCGTTTTTGGTATCAAAATAAGGATTGTTAAAGTATCGATACTCGAGCGGAATGAGAGCCATCACGTGTGAATGTAACCAACACATCATAAAACGCGACGATGAGAACGAGTTCTTTTCGGCACCTGAAAGAAGGAAAGGCAGACTCAGGCTTAGCAGAGAGCTCTACGCGTAGGTAGACGCGTAGGTCTCGCTAATGTATTTATTAGAGGATTGCTTGCACAAAATTATCGTAAAATTTCATTTAATTACCCACCAAATCCCTCATTACGTATACGTCTCTACGCGCCTAGAAAACTTTGCGGTCGAGATATCGTTATTGGTATTATTAGCAATAACGACTGATGACGCAATCGGTGGCCTACCACCGTGCGTATTTAATATTTTTTTGATACAAAGTGATGGGCCGAAAAGATATCTTTGTATCCTTCTGGATGCTTTCGTAACGACCGGGGCGTGAGAAGGGCCCGATCATCGATCGGCGCACGAGTGCCCGCAGGTACACGAGATCGAACATGCTATAACGAGGGAATGAATTTAATGAATGACTACCGCGATGCCGCCTTTCTATGAGCTACCCTCGCGCTCCGCTGTCGAATTTCCGCCGCTGTCGTATCTTCGAGAAATTCGTTTGTCACGTATACTTATTTTTCACGGGCGTGCCGCTATTTTCGTTCATCAACCTACATGCGAGTTCATAAACTTGTTTTTCCGCCGTGGCATTATATACATTAGATAGAGCAAACATTGAGGCCATATGATTTATCAGGCTACGCAACACGTGGTTCTTTGGTAGTGTTAGTTCTCAGGAATGTTGTTTGCGATCGAAGGTATTATCGCATTGCAGGTCATGAGAGTAGTATCGTACGATCATTATTTCCATTCCTGCCTGAGATAATGGTGCACATGCAATCCGTTATCTGCACCGAAAACAATTACTTCAAGATACGAGATCAATGATGCTAAATCATCTTTCTCTGCATATAAACACTACTCCATTGGATACCGTATTAAAGCAGAATAATAATGTCGTGATTCTTTTAAGACGGTTGTTTGATCCTTCAAATCATATCACAACTGTTTATCATAATAAGAGGCCAATGACCTATTTCAAGCTTGCAGGACTGAACGTATCGCGAAACATAAACGCGAAATGCTACATATTACATCATTATTATACATAATTATTGTACGATAAAATCTCATTTTACATAATAATTATTGCAGTGGCACTTATTAATTTTCTGAGGCTTTGTAGTTGAAGTAGATACATTGAAACAATCTTCTGTATCAAATCACATTACGATATCAAAAAACGGAGTACGAGAAATAACTTTCAATATACGCAAACGGTAACATGTTTCCCTCAGTTTTCTATTCCTACTGGCACTTCCCAACTCAGTGGATGATTCATAATGACTCGTTCGATGTAAGCGATCCCTGATGGAATAATTAGTGTGTCTCGGCCGGCGCCCGGATTTCCCAGTAATTTCTGAGTAAAGTAAAGGACTAAGCTGACTTTTTTTAGCTGACCCATCCCGGTATTCCCGAAAAGTCAGCGTGCTTCTGGCACGCGCGCTCCCGCATCGAGAACCGGCGCAAACTGCCGAGTTTTATTCACTAGGCAGCGTCCGTTTCGCACGGTTTACTGCCTGTTTTCATCGTACCAGGAACAAGGGATATCGGGAGACTGATCGTGTAAGAGGTGTTGCACGACGTGTAATCGGTGACTAAACTCGCGCTGACATCCAGTGGCGTCGAGTTACGCTACGCTACCGCGAGAAATTAGAGCGAGCGCGCGAATCCAGTACTCGCACCAGTGCCGGCATAATTAACGGATACCTGGAAATACAATAAGAGCAGCGCGATGCGCCAATCCATGATCCTCTTACAATGTAACGATATCAAGCGATAAGACTACTTTATTGAAGATAAAGTAGTGCTAAATCTCGCGGTGCACGCATTGCATTTTTGCTAAATCGCGTATTTTGTATTTTTTTTTTTTTAAATTTTTTGTCAAGAAAATAAAATTGATATTTCATTAAAAAAGTACGATATAGAAGTAAGAAAATAAAATTGTTGAATAAACGATTCGCTCTTATATATAATAAATTCGATTGGTCCCTGACAGAATAGCAATTTATATATACCATTCTATCACAAACGTAGGCATATTTCATATTGTTTTATATACACCGTGCATAATAAATATGCAGAACGATGTAGCAACAGCACCACGCCTACGCGGAACAATTTTTCTCAAATTTCCGTGGAATTGCGCACTGAAAGGATGACGATGAAGGAAACTTGATAGTTCCGCACATCTTTCTTCGATGTTGCGGCTCCTTTTTTGTGCGAAGCAATGCATCTAATCGCGCCCACGGTTTTCTTCTTTAATTTTGCAGATCAAAGAGACTTTCAAGACAGATTTTAAGGGCATTCACGATATGTTAATAAAAAAACATTACGACTGGCTGCCTTCATCAATACCCAAGGAGTTGGGAGAGACATTAAATCAGGAGTATCTCCAAACGTTGGACGTATGTGTTGTCAATAACATTACTTTCTGTCGCTTCCTTTTTGTTGTTAACAACGTACAATATTAATAATAATGTACAACAATAATCTTTGAGAAATGCTCATTTACGAAGCATTTGATGCAACATACAGATAAATACAAATAAACACCCTTATATAGTCTATTAATAACATAATTGGTATATTTTCAGCTGGATGAAGAACTCGTTAAAACGTATGAATTTATGCAGCTGTACGCGATGGGCCTGGAACAGATGGTTTGGGACCAGGAAATCTTAGGCATCAAGTTTGCTACGGATTTCAAGGAATGCGAATTCAAACTTCGAAGTGTGAGTTTATTTTTGAGATCAAATTCGTTAAGTAATTAAGCTGAACAACAAGTTTTTGATTTGTCGCTTTTCCGCAGCGTGCGGTATAAAAAAAAGAATCGCTTTGCGCATTGTCACAATAGCACCAGTGCACAATTAGCCTGAATTAATCTGTCTGCTGTTGCTGCAAGCGCGATAAGAAGTATTTTGCCAAGTTTTACGAGCATTTTACGTAAAGGTTGAGACGTTAAAGATCGTCGCTGAAAGGCGAAATTGCCGTTTTATCGATCATTCCGATGATGGTTTTCGGCGCGCTCAATTTTCTATGCTACATCGGAATTTTCTGTGTTTTTGTATTTATTCTTGATACGCATAATCGACTTTGAGGCACATATATCCTGAAAGATCACTGCGGAAAACATCCAAAAAATGCGAAAAATCACCGCTCATTGAAAATTATTAGCAATGTTTATTTTGACCTTTATATTTATATAAAGGGATATATTCGTCGATTCTTTTATAGTGATTAATTTTAAATTTGAAACTATAGATTTCAAATATCTTTAATATCTTGATGCTTCATTTTTTCAGGTTCTCTGTGAGATACAAAATGCTATAATGGAGCGCGGAATAATGTCACGGCCAAATGTCAATCGAGACCGCATGCCCCCTGAGTATCGAGCAGATGATCTAAGACGTGACACGACGTGCCGTATCACGCGGGACTGGGTGATCTTTCGTGACTATATGAACGGCCTCGAGTATGTGAAAGAAGTGTTCGCTTACCTACGCTCGCGCTACATACAGTCAAATCAGATATGAAGGTGGCGAGGCGGGAAAAGAGTTACCAGACGACGATTCCCCATCTCCTATCACGGGAAATCGGCGCTACTGCGGCTGGGTGCTCTACTTTTCTAAGGTGATTAGAGAGGAAGATGGCAGACACAAAAAAGAGAATTTTTTTTCGATATATTTTCGCATATTGAGAAACAATTTTAATGAGATATATCTCCTCAGCCAAAAACGGGTTATTCGTTGGTCGATAATATGAATCGATCGACATAGTCAAACCGATGGATATCCTGCATCATTGACATATTTAATATGTTCACCATCCATCTTCACACTCTCTAATGGTATGATACAATGTGGTGCGTCAAGTAGAACAGCATAAAGGGGAAAGGGAAATAAAAATTGGCCCATTAGCTTTCGCCGTCATAGTTCACGATTACACGCATATACTATACACACATAATCACACATGTTATCGTTTTGCGCGAAGATGCACCACGACGTGCTCATGATTTGATTTCACACGCGAGAAAGAAAGTAGGTATGATAAGTCCAACGATTCGATCGTCCAACGTTCAACGCAAATGATTCTCGAGACAACTACATATCACGATTATCTAATATTTTAAGAACGTGATATCTGTTACGCTCGATACATTCTTCTTACGATATTTCAAACGTTGAACACGATCACGATTTAATTTGTTTAGTTTTTAAATATTTAAAGACTTGAGACTCTTTATGATACCTTTCTACACGAATAATATTGCAAAAATCACCTGCTATTATTCACACAGTATACACGAAATTAGAGCACTCGAGAAAAGTAAGAACTATCGCAAAAAGCATTATAAAACAATCTCAAGTCGATTTATCTAGTATAATTATTTAGGTAATTTGCTTATATTGAATCCATGTCAGTTTAAAGATGTGGACACTTATCTAACATTACGAGTTTCTGTTTGTGCTCAATGCTTAAAGCAACGAGCTAAGAAAAAAAAAGTTTAATAGGAAAAAATTATTTACGCTGTAAGTTCATAATCAAACGCAGTATTTTCGATCTCTTGTGATCAACGAACAGAGAAAATTGCGTGTATAAATTACTCTGTGCACGCGACAAGAATTTCACAACATCATTAGAAAGAATTCTTCGCGAGCGATTCGTACCCCATAATCTTATATAATAATTTATTGATTAATTATAACATTAGTATATCTATATTTATTCAGATTATTTATTTTATTTTTATAAAGATTTTACACACTTCGATTAATTATATTTAAAGTATCTAGTTGAGCTTAAAAGTGCCTAGTGTATAAAAGAAAGAAGGATATATCACAATTAAGATCCCGTGCGCACGTATTTTGCTCATGTGTGTGTACGGAGTTTTATTATTACGATATTACTAACATAGCGCAAAAGGAGAAAGATGCATCGAGACGACAAAGACCTACGTCGCGTGTCGCGCTGCTGCTATATTGCTTCCTTCTTGATATACCTTCGCAGGGTATAAGAACTAATCAGAAATGAGGCTCGTTAATTTTGCATTTTTGATCACAATTATTTCACTCATAATGAGATCCTTCTAGTATTACGTTTTACTTGATACTATCCTGTTTAAAAAGTATTCTTTTACACGATCTTTTTTATATCGACATAGATTATTTCCATTTTAATAATATGCGAGGCTGTTGAGGACTATTAGCAAGGGCGTATAAAAAAATTTTTTTTTCATTAATAGGAGTTTATAATTTTATACACAGATCAATATTTTGCCATTTTATGTATATAATCGATATATATTTTATAAATTTATGCAATATATATTTTTATATTATTGTGTAATATAAAAATATTATTGTTCATGTAATTTAAAATCAAAGAAGTCATATCCTGATACGTCCTATGCCGGTAATCTTCAAAATTGATTTTTATTGTACTTACTCGACTCGTAGTCGCGTGGCTATCTTTCGCAAAAAAGCGGCCACAATAGAAAAAGTTACTGTGCGATTACCTGCAAATAACGTTGTCATACGCCCTTAATCATACTTAATTTTCACATTAATAGGAACTCGTAAACTTATCATAAATCATATGTATATGTGCGTACGAGATTCATAGTTATCATCAACGCAATTTTAATGCGTCCATTATTAAATCATTATTATGCGCACATACGTATCGTATAAAGTGTATTTTTATTTCCGTATCATCGCGTCTGTGATATGCATCCTAGAACATCCCTCAGGCGACTAATTATTCATTACCTGACAATTATCCACTTTGCTTCCTCTTGTTTCAATGAGAAAAAAGAGACAGAGGGAAAAAGAGAGCGAAAAGGAAGAAGAACGGACAAGAAGACATGACATATTGTCTTGAACTTTAATTCACCATTTATGGAGTATGGTGAAAGTATTTTATTACTTGTAACAAGTATTTTATTACTTGAAATTTAAAATTACTGACTCCTATTTTAAAATAACAGTTTTTAAATATATTTCTATATCATAAAGTGATATTTTATATCATGATAGGTTAATTCACATTTCAGAAGTATTATTTTTTCTAAATTTAAAATCACAAAATTTATTGCACATGCTGTCTTTTTTAATTACAACTCGAACAATTGTAGAAAAATGTACGGAACACATGAATAAAAAACTATATACGATCGTAAATATTCTGATTTATTGTAAAATTAAATGGTTCCGATAATTATAAGTAAAAAAATATCGCGTACAAAATTGTAAACTAAAATTTTAGTGAGTAAGATAGACACGTTCCATATATCGTTATACACGATAAATTAAATTTAAATTAACTAACGCGGTCGCTTCAGACATATATTGTATATAAACAGATCTGATAATATTCTATATTAATAATAATAAACTGCGAATTATAATTGTGGATATGTAATATGGAAATGGGCTCTTATGTGCTCAGAATGCCCGCTCAGTTGTATCATATTAAACCAAAGACCGTTCAACATTTTATCGTTGTTTCTTCAATGCCACTCTTTCCGTTCTCCTCAATGCAATTTCCTCTAAAAAAGATGTACCAAAAACATTTGTACACGTTTAAAAAATAGACACAAATAGATTAGTTTATTAAGCTAAATAGATGAGCGTGTTAAAGAAAAACTCGATTTAATATATTCATGCAACAAATCTTGCTTGCTCCAAAGATACAATTGTAAATGTACTTTGTGCGCATTTCACTATTTGCTTTTGAATATTAACGAGACAATTCTCCGATCATCGGCACATGTTGCTCGAGCATTCAGCTCGAACATTCCAACCTGAACAAGCGGAATCTGTCGTTTCCCATGATCAGTGTCCGATGCCGTGTCTCTGGAGCTGTCGACGTAGTCGGTGTTTGAGAGGAAACGCGTAAGTACATGATCATCGAACCGGGTACGGCTCTGTCCCAAGCCGCCGTGTTTGCACACGCTGTTAGCTCGTTGTCATCGTTCGCCCAACTTACTTTCTCATAAGGATTTCCACTTCTCTCGTGCTGACCCTGTGTTTAACGATCCCTGCCCGCCTTCCCTTTGGCATCCTCGTCCAGGTGGTTTCCTGAGCGCCGCCAAGGTGTCAATGTTTTGCCTAGCCATTAAGATCGTTAGCCCATCTTCCTACGCTACGTTTGACCGCTGAAGAGCGATATGATTCTCGAATTCTATATAAGAAGATGAGATAATTGCCCAAGTAAAACAGATAACTTCGTCAATGTGTAATAGCACATAGTATCAAGGAAAAATTTTTGCTGTAAAATTATTTTCGAAAAACATTTTTTTTCGAAATATTCTTTACTACTTATAATATTGTGTGTTGCATTTGTTTGTGTGTTTTGTGTTTTATACGGTACTTCTCCGCATAAATTACTAATATAATAAAAAATAAGATATATATTACAGTATATTTCCTTCGTAAACATTATAATAAATGTAATAAATTTTGTAATAAATATATTTAATAATACTAACTTCAAGATCCAAGAATATTTATTAAACTAAACGATTAACAAGTAATCGACAGAGTGAATCAGTGAATCTTCTCCGATGGAATTTTAAAGTCCGGCGCCTACTGCCGAACTTTTAGACTGTCTATGGAACATTAAAGGAAGAATGGCGCGCCAGTCGTCAGTAGCGCAGGTAAAGATCGACGATCGAATCTCATGCGACGAGGTATGAATGAATCGTGAGAAGAGACCAAGAAGATCGGTCGGCGCTATGAATGGCTTGAAAACTGCGACGTTTTTTCCTGAGGGATACGCTTTGGGTCTCTTTTATTTTTTCTCTCTCTACCATTCTTCGGCGTCTCTTCTAGTTTGTTCTATCATCGACGACGATGCTTTTGCACTTCGCTCTAAATGAATCCTGAGAGCGGTCCGAAATCGTTTAGCTCCCGCCATTGCCGCGGGCAAATACTTCGGTCCCTTTCAGTTAAGAAAAAAAAAAGAAAAAATAGGAGGCCCTATTGTAATTAGGACAGTGCGCCCGCATGGATTGCTAGAAGGAATCGCCACTCACTATTTTCATTCTTCTTCATCACTCGCTATCTGACTCGCAGTATCCTTCTCCAGCCTCATCGCTATCCTCGAATACCCGAAGGCGTCCTCCCGCTACATTCCTAGTGACCCTTAAGACAACTTTCAATAATGTCGAGACGAAAGTTGAGCGGTCCTCTTAAGACACCGCGGTATCCTTGGAAAGTATAATTCACTATATCGATAAAGTGTCGCTTGAGCATAAATTTCATGTTATATAAATTTTCAGCAGCGTCTTATCAAATTATTATATAAAAACTATATTGTCTTTTTTTATTACTAAAAAGTTCTAAAATTTTTATAAACAGAAATATTCAAACGACAATAATTTGGCACGTACTTTTGCACAAAATATTCTTTGTGTAATCATATTGAATTTTGATTTTTTTTTTTACGACGAAAGATAAAAATGCCTAAGAAATGAAATCTAGTAATTGTTAGTTTGAACAATCTGAGGAAAATGAGCATGGCACACGGTCATCTTTAACTGCTGCTAATTGAGAGGCGTGCTAATAGATTGCTCGCTATCCTATCATGGGTACCACGCGTTCTAAAATCTAGATATATTTCACGACTAATTTTGCCTTGTTAGCCGACAGGCTAGTACAAGGGGATCTCCATTCGTGCTCCGTCAACGAAATGCGTGCATGTTCTTCATCAAAACTTAATAAATATTAATAGCAATTTTGCGTTAAACTACATGACGTTTTGAAGATATATACACGTTTCGCGTATTTGTCTACATATAATTCTGTGCATAACATATCTGGAATTATATGACGTTATATATGTAACGTACAATGCACACCGCCATATACGCAATTAATATAATAAATTTATACATAAATATTCTAAAATTTCTCATTAAAAATCAATTATAATAAAATTCTGTATATGACACTAACAATATGTAAAAAATATTAAAAATTAGATAAATTTGTCTGTGTCAGAATTTAACTAGAATGAGAAAAAAACTACTAATTTAAAAAAAAAATAAAGTAATATTTTGTTTGCCTGAACATTATTACATTAAAGACAAGTCAAAAGTAAATCGTATGAGTATTCTCTCGCACTGAGCCGCGTATATCTAGAGCTGCATCCCGTGTTAGTGATTGCGACGCGGTTTCTCCTGGTTAGCGGTGAGATGACTTCAAAGAAAAGAGGTGCCGTTCGTGGGAACCGTAAGATCACTTCCTAGAAGCATGAACACGACGTAAATATCGGTCGGGAAAAAGAAGAAAGAGGGAACGATCGGCATTATGGAAATGCCGCTCTTTCGCAATATTGGCATCGTCCTTGTACGCGAACACGTTTCTACTGCGACAGCTCAGGGCCCGTTTTCGGCCAGCTGTTCCGGTCCAACGAGATGCATTTTGTCGCGAGATAACGTGCGGAGGGCGATTCGAGCACGTGGGTGGGTCGGCGATAACTGGTGAAACACACGAACACTTTTAACAGCTAATTGCCGTAGATAGGGACGGTCGAGAAGTTGACCATGGAGCTGTTATATCGTGAACCATTCTCGCGAAATGCATGGGAACCAAAGCCATCCTGACCGGCGCATGCGTCATCGTATGAATGCACGAGACAGTTTGAATTTACAGTTGATGCATCAAGATTGATTAAACGTGGTCACTTTCGAAAGTCACCGATGAAAAATGCATCGCGAAAGAGTGATTCTTCATGTAACATTACGTTATAACAGCAGTTTTGTTTAATGCATATCATCCATTTCCAACGAGAAAAGATATTTGAGAAACTATAGTTTGCACTGAGAAATCTTAATTTAAAACAAGGTTCATTTTTTTTTAACTCAGTGCTGGCATACATATAAAAAACTTATTAAATAATTACAATATCAAATATATTTATGTTATATATAAAATTATTCATTAAATTAGTAAATAATTGAGATCTCTCAGTGAAAATCCATACTCGATGAAATAATTCTTAAACAATTGAAATAATTTCTCATTCTCTCTTTTTTTTTCCATTCGATTCTCTCGATTATCTCTGTAAAATTTCTCGCATCGGCGACCATTATATGTATGGTTACATATCTTCTATATCTCTATGGGATGTAGTCGGTCTAATAGCGGGTTTGGTAGCGGCGATGGCGAAGGTTTGAGAAGGTAGCCCGAAGCGGAACGACGAGGTCGCGACATCGTGACCACCGCCAGCCACTGATTTACATATTGTCCACCGTTGAACCAGCATCGCGGGCTCTTTGTTTTGGAATGCCTATGCTGGGAGCGAGGAGAGGAGTTCTCTTTCTTCGTCGCGCTCCGGTACGCTCTCTTGCTCTCTTCTACACACGTTAGTAATAGCGTCCAGATCCAGACGCCAGTGCTATCCGCCGAACCACCAACGTCGATCTCGCCAAGAACTCTGAGAGGAGGCGTCGGGGTAATGCATTCTCATTTTTCGAACGGCGACATCCTTACTGCCGTTCTCTCGTACATGCAACATACGTGCAACCACGATTCTTCGCTGATTAGAACGTTTCTCTTGACAGGAGCATCTGATTTTCTGCGATAACAGCCGAAAAATTATGGAAAGCGCATAGAAAAATGCATATAACTGTAACAAGGCACAATAAAATGAAAAAAAGGAAACAAGAATTTTCAGTATTTCAAATTAAGTTCTGAAAAAAAAGGAAGCGATTCATTCGATGGACTCTTTGGACGCGCTTCCGGCGGAAATGTTTCTCATAGCTCGAATATATATACTTTGTTTTGGTGGCCCCTAAAAAAAATTACCTTTAAATAATACTTCCCCAAAAAAGCGATTACTAATGAATAATACTCTCGACGTATCATAAAGCGCGGTACGTGTCAAAAATAACAATTAGTGGCAAACGAAACACTTCACAGAAAACATACGATAAAAAACTACAAGAACATGTGCCGCGAATCCAGCATTTCGGTATCAGTGTTATTTTATCCATTCGTGGTCAGTCTTGCCGCACCCTTCTCGTTTCGTTTCACTTGTCGACCGCAGTCAGGCACGAGACTCATGTTGATGCCTTGTTAACATCCGCGAAACGACCGTCGGGAATCCCAAAGAGTCTGTCACATTAGATCCAGCCGAAAGGAGAAAGCTGTTTCGGGCAAGCACGCATGTCTGTGAAGTGCGATTGAGACTCTAAACTGCTCTAGACCACCTTTGCATAGATTATACAAATCATCGAGTGTTTGATTATATCGTAAATTAAACATTTCGAGGGTATTGATAATTTTGATTTCAGTTTCTTTCTTCTGCGTGAATAATTTCTTCATTTTTTAACTATTAATATAGTATAAAGAAAACAATAATAAAAGAAAAATTACAAAATAATAGCGGATTCTGTAAAAGTTCGAATATGCGTCGAACTAACAATATGTAGAATAGATTTCGATTTAAACCGATTTTCAATAAAAATCGACTTTATCAATAATTATTCACTATCGTTAAAATTCGTCGGACGATCTATAAAAATCTGTAATATATTCAAATATATAATTTTAATATTACACAGTCACATTTCGCCAACAAATAACTTTGAGAATAATATCTTTCATCTTAAGAAAAATTGAATAATTATGTAGATCAGTAAAATACTAATTAAATTATCGCTATTTGTACCGGTCGACGTATCTAAAATTTACGAGATATCGATGATTTTTTTATAGAATTAACATGTTTAGTCAAACTCTCGTCAGATTTGAGTCAAATTTTAATTCACGTTGTGTGTACCAGCGAAAAGATTACATCCGTGCAAATTAATACTTTTCTTCTTCTTCCTGACCTGATTGTGAGACGTGCTGCTTGTGGAGCAGTGGTTGTGGGAGAGCTGCTCTCTATTAATGCGCACATATTTGTATCCAAACATCTCCGATTACCATGAACGAGGCCTGCTTTCGGCTCGCGATCTTGGACCACCAGCGATACCAGCAGAAAAAGATTGCTTTAATTTTCCCAACACTCACGTCAAATATATCACGGTTGCGGCGATAATATATTAGCGGTCCGAGCAGTAAAGTATAAAGCGGCCCGTAGAAAGAATTAAAGCTCCTTCTTTCTTCCTATTATCTAGATTCGAACGTATTATACATTCATAACTAACACACGGAGACCTATCATTGTCACTTTTTCTTGAAAGAATAATTTTGAAAATTGTGACTCTATCTCTTGTGGTAGTTTATACTTTTTGATATCAAAAACAAAAAACCTTAATTTATACATAATATTAAAATTTCAGATTTTCGTACATTAAGACAATAGTGATAACAGCATTACGTTAATCATTAAATCATAGTACATTTGTTCGTATCTATATATGTGTATATTCGTTTGCAATATTTCTTTAATTGAATCTATTTTTAAACATCATGACTTACAACATTTTCAACACAAGCATAATGGCGTGAAACGCTCGTGCTGCTTAAGTAGCGGGCATCAAGTGGCGTCACGCTTCACCCTCTCGGTTTCACGCTTCTCAAACTTCGACAATCTGCGAACATAATCTGCGAGCAAATTGCGATTTCACGGCTCGCCAGTTACGGATGCTTCTCCTAAGATCTATGAGATTCACGACTGTATCCGATTTTTAACCTGCCGATTTTCTGAAAAAGAACGCCGACCGGTCATTCGAGAAGCTTTAATCCACTGGCGCCAACCACTTATGAAATTACATAGAACGAAATTAATACCCGAAAAGATTTCCTCTGTATCATCAAAATAATTGGGTATCTCCGGTTTATAATAGATTTATCATTAATAAATGTTTTTAAAGGCATCCTAATGCGATGGTTTCTCGGAGGATGTTTGAATCGACGATCTGTATAATGAAGCACAAATAAAAGATTTGCTTAACTATCGTACAACATAGATGAATTTAACTTTTCAGGTATTTTACATAAATAGAATTAGAATAATTAAGATAATTAAAATAATGGCGACTATAAATATGTGCATATTATCTTTCTTGAAACTGTGAAAAAATATACAATGCCGTTTGCACAAATTTTGAAATAATACACTTTTCTATTTAATTTGAATAAAATCCGTAAAATGTGCGTGTAAAATAAAATTTTACGCATTATATATATCATATCACGCAGTATGACATAATGGTAATATAATAACTAATGAATTACGCGATACATAAAATTATTTATTAAAGATCATGACCCCATCATTTGAAAGAAGAAACGCAACGATTAAGCGAAGAATTCTTATCCATGCGTATTCGCCGGTCGTCGTGAGATGTGAATATGGTCACTCGCGATTCCGCTAGCAAGCAGATCGTATGCTCAGGCACGTTTGGGCCACATAGACCGTGAAAAAGACCATCGAGGAGGCCCATACAACGTAGCAAAACACGATGCAATTACAAAGGACGTGCAAAGTCGACAACAACGCGCCGGTTAATTGTATGCACACCCTGGCACATTGTTCACCAAGAGGCATTCGAAACGACCGCCCATGAGATCTTGCTGGTGGTTCTCCTCTTGAGGAATCATAAACAGGTTCGTGAGCCTGGAGATGACGCTGACTCTTAGTAAAGTCAAGTCGATAGGAAGTCATATATCGCCCATTCGCGAGACCTTTCGAGGCGACCAACATTTACGTTTAACGTTTGTTCACACGATCCGCCAGAAAAAGTCCTTTGGTTTTTAACACGAATGCCAATGGGTCGAGCAATTAGATATTGTTATCACGGAGTAAGTTAAACTTTTTCAACGGCAATATGCTAATAGCGCAAAATAGAAATCACGATAAAATTATGTGTGACAGTAAGAAATAGATATAAATAAATTTTAAATTAAATATTGTCACAAGCTTTTCATTTTATATTTTTATATATATTTCTATATCTTTTTTAATCATTATACAATGAAACCTCTTAGCGCGGTTCGGGGCTCTGAAAAAACGAGATTGCTCCACTTCATTCCCAAATCGTGAAATTCAGGGCATTTTCAGTAGCAGTATCATTTCGTACATTATGTTTCAGCACACTGCCAGATAGATACGCGTTGTTGCGCGGTTGGATCGTTATCCTTACTCACGCTATTCACATGCGTTTAGCACGAATAAGAAGGATTTTTCGCGCTATTTCGAGATGCGCTATTACGAGATTCCACTATATATATCCCATTTTCAATAATTGCAGATAAATTATATTTGATATAACAAGAGAAAAAATACCATGTGCCACTTTCGAAATATAGGAAAGATAAAATAATATACTTTTCTCGCCTACGCTTCTTAAGGGAGGTCAGAGGAATTTATTAAAATATCTCGAATTGAGATTTATTTTCATTATTTGGTAACAGATCAAGGAAAGCTTGTACTTTGTGCAGCATAGCTAATCAGTTTCAATGAAAAATTAATTTTCCTTGAACTGATGCACTACCACCCGCGTCTGGCTCTTTCTAACCCGTTAAAATTTAAACTTGTGTTTTAAAATAATATATATTTAAAAATATTTTCATAAAGCCGTTTAACTCGGAACACGTTCAACAAATGCAACAATACGGATTAGCAAACAATCGATAACGCCTATTCCTCGTTTTTAACTTTTATTCACAAACTAAAATATAAAAAAAAAAAGTCACTTAAAATCGCATCTGCCAAAAAAACAAGGTGATAATTTGAAAATCGTATTGTTGACTAATGCGTCGAGCAACAAAGTTAAGCGCCGTCAAGTAAAAAGGATAAAGGACAACAATCAGAGTATCAATGGGCATCAACGCGTATTCAATACAGTACAAGATTAGTGTATAAGGTCATTCAAATATATATTTCCTGCTCGTCTTGTTAGCGCCATTCATGAGCAGCATTGAAGCCCTATGGAACCTCACAACACGAAAGATCCCGAAGAAAAGAGAGGCTCATTCTATATTGAGATATACGTCTTCTACCTGGGAACAAGAACATAAAATGTAACAGTAAAATGGCACGAGAGCTTTTTTGTTTCGTCTGACGACGGAATGACAGAACTGTAAACTTATAATCTGCATCAGTAGCCGACTTTCCGACTTCATGCCGTTCGCTATAAGATAGACTGAGGATTAGATTAGTCAACAATAGTATAAGAAATCGAAAAAACATCTATTTTAAAAAAATACGTATCCAAAATATTCGGCAGATTATCGCGTTATTTGTCGATTTATCTGCGTAAGTGTGAATCGAGACAAACGAAAATAAGCGACGGAAATGCTCGGAAGGATTAACATGAAGTACGACTCTCCCCGTAAAGTATACACCGGCTTCCAATTCTTCGGTTCACGACTCTGTTGAACTCTGTAAAGCCATCAAAGCTGGCAAATATTTGTGAAGAGGAAAAAGAGAGATAAGGGTAAGGCGCGTTGGCGGGGCCTTAAACTCACTATGGGCACGAGACCCCTTAATGAAATTACAGGGAGGGCGCTGCCGGCCAATTAGCGTGAGAATGTCGACTGCCGGTGAGTTTAGGGGGTGTCGGATCTAACTCTCGGGTGAGACGCGAAGAGACCGTATGCCGGAGAGAGAAGACGAACATCCTCGCAGGTTATCCTTGTCGTTTCGTTGGGGCCTACCTGAGTAGTCCCGGCGACTCATCGTCGGGACCAAACACGACGGGACCTTGTTCCTGTTGTATGCGGCTATTGAGTTGTCGGACTCTCGAGAGACACATACCGAAACACATATCTCGTGAAATACGATCAGACACGGATGCACACGACACACAAACAGAACTAGGCTTCTTTTATAGGCGGCGGAATCTCGATTGATTTCTTTCTTCCTCCGCTCTTCGTCCATCCTCGCTCGTATTTCTATCTTTTGCATTTTTTTCGATCTACTCTTCTTTAAGTAAACAATTGCAATAATTTACCTCCAATTTTGTTCACACACACACACATATATGTATAAAAATTGTTTGACATTGAAATCAATTGCAGTTTGCTCAGTAACGCAACGTTTGCGTCTTTTATAGCAAAAGATAAAAAATATTTAATTGATTCTCATCGTATTGAGAAATCGGGCGCGTTGATTGCAAGCAAACTGCGTGGTGCTATTTTAATGCCTGAATAAAAAAGTACCTGAGAAAGCAGAAGCGACGATGACGGAGCGGTATGCATAAAAGCGTGATAATTCCGGCGGATGTCAAAATCAGTTAACCCCTGAAGAATAGACCGCGTTCCATCGCGGTCGTGAACGATATCGAGTCTCATAATCTCGATCCGGTTTAAGCCTAAACACGATCTCTCACCGGTAGGTTAAGGGCGGGACGTGAAGCTATGTTGTCTTCTCACGAGGGTGAGTACCTCCTTCGGCTTCTTACCCTTCTTTAATGTTCTCAGCCGATCGTCCCAGTATACTGTCCGGAACGAGCACAAATGCATTTAGTGCAACAAAATGCATTTAAAATAACAAACCATATTCTCATCTTCCTATTTGATTTTACACTAAAAGGGGATAATATCTATATAAAAATTTATAGTGTCTGATAGTTCGAGAAAAAGAGAGAGAGAAAAAAACTAAAGTTAGTTTCAAGAGGCGGCGAGACTCTACAAAGCTCCAAGGTGGCCTTGCGCCTCCTAAAAAAGAAAGAAGAAGCTTGAGATTCAACCGCGGGGGTTCTCTTCCCAAAGCTAATAGAGAAATCTCATCAGTTTAATACTGATACTTGCCACTATTGTTAACAGCGTTATTCATGCTTAGCCGATGCCAAGAAGACGATCTATTTCCTCTATGGCTTCTTTTCTCCGAGGCTCGTAAATTTACAATTTACACATAGGTTCATAGCAGACCGAAGATAGTCTTTACAACCGCATTTTCTTTTCTTTGCCGCTAGCGTCGTGAATTCGAGATTCTTAAAATGCCGCCGAAGAAAAGCTGTCATGACAAATTGATAGTTGTTTCTATTTTTTCAATAGTAGAGTGAGAAATATTGTCACGAGAAATTAATAGTATTTAGAAATAAAAAACGATTTTTTGAAACGGGAATTCGGTGCGCCTTTTCTCTGGCTTTCAGTTTCTTTGTCCTTAAATATTTTCGCTTTACATAAAGAATCTTCTTGTGTGGTTTGAGCATTCAATAATATTACCATTTTTACGAATCTATTTTTCTTCATGGCTGGAACCGATGGCTTCTTCCGCTTGAGAGTTTTTGAGAGTCCTTTGAAGTCAGACTGTGTATAATTCATTTTTTAAATTTTTCACTTGCAAAAATGGTCTAAATTGAGACCGAAACGTACGAATTGAATAAGTACTAAATCTTTTAAAGACAATTATTTCTGCGCCTTGTTTTCCACATCTGACTGTCATTTGCTCATTTTTGCAATATTATTACAATATATATATATATAGGTCCGGTAATAATCGCCCCACCCATTGTGTGCAGGTAGAGCGGATTAAACCGAGTAGGAAAGTCCTTTACCGTTTTGCGATCGTCGCAATAATTAATGAGAAATTAATTAAAAAAGATCGGCCAAATCCGCGCGAATATAAGCGCGGGGCGAGAAATGATGTATATACATTTATTTTCTACGCTCGTAGAAAATGAATGGAACTACACCGACGTTATAATCGCGTGTGTGAGTAAATAAAATGTATGAAATAAATTTGTGTGAGTAAATATAAATTGAGACGTAAATCACATGCGATAAGAAACTCGATGACAGGTGGCTAAACGATTATTATGACACTTTCGATGGGGTGTGCGACACCGAAACAATTGAAGGTCGTCGAAAAAGTATCAACAATATTTTGTTTTACGTTTTTTCTGCGTACCGAGTTCGAGTGGTGCTCGCCGAGCATGCCTTATTAGAGTGAGAAGGATGCGAGGAGAATAAAGAAGGATACGAGCAGAGCTCGCTCGAGCGTGCCTTTTAAAAACAATTCGAGATAACGCGAGAAGGATGCGAGGAGGATAAAGAAGGATACGAGAAAAAAATCGAGAACCCCAGTAAGACACGAATCTCTCTTTTCTATTGGATCAGAGAATCGAGCGACTTTGATTATTGGTCATCGCCCGAGGAGTCCGCGTGGAGTATTTAAGTCAGAAAATTCGGCATGCCATCGATAAACCGTGAGACGTGTCAATGCATCTCCCAAACTACGATTTTTTTATTGAACTATAATAATAGAATGACTATGATTTGGCTACCAAGCGATGACTCCGCGCGGATTAATTAATACACATTAATACATATGCTAAGAAAACCCTTGCTTGCATTTTACCATCTCTATTCCCTTTCTAAATAGCAATTTTAATATTCATACAACTATTTGTCGATTAAATTTTATATAATAACATATATAACAAATTGCGATGTATGTTAAAGAGTTTTGCGCTGCGAATCGATTGCGTGTGAATGCGCGTTTAATACAATTGGCATTGTAAACTTTACGCGACGCATCGTCTTTATTTCAATTAAATAATCAAAATTACTTCGAGAAATGATCGCAACTTTATCGCATCGTGTCCAGATTGGCAAATGACAGAATCGCTTTCATTCTCTGAGCATACTGCACATAATGTAGCATGCTCGTTAGCAATTAAACGAATTGTACTTATTATATCAAAATCATTCAATTAATTAAATTGATGAGATTGACATTGTGTTGCAATATTTATGATATTTGGCAATGATTTTCGTATTATACACGCTTATGTTTCTTCTTGCTCCGCGCTTATATTCGCGCGAATTGGCCGACCTTTTATAATTAATTTTTCATTAATTATTGCGAAGATCGCAAAACGGTAGAGGATTTTTACTCGGTTTAACCCGCTCCACCTGCACACGATGGGTGGGGCGATTATTATCAGACACCCTGTATATGGTAATTGCAATTTAGTTATATAATTTTATAATATAAGCAAATTAATGCACTTATAAATGCAAATTATATATTGCATTATCGTTAATAATTTATCTCTTTTATATTTTGTAAATAGCTTCTGTGCAAATATATCCACATTTAAAATTACTATAACAAAATATTAATTCGAAAAGTTAATTTAATTAATATTTTTGCCACGTGTAAGATGGAATCTTAAAACTTATAAAGTATAATGTCAAGAACATCATACGTCTCAGTGTAATTCGTCACTAAATTGTGATTAAGAATTATAAAAAATTAAGAACCTACGGCAATATGATTTGTGGTGGTAAGAAAATTTTTGAAAAAGTAGTTATACGGAGTCACAGACACACACACACACAAACATATATACACCTATCTTCTCACACATTTAACATACAAATTCTTGAAATACGCCAAAAGTTTTCTATTCTATATAAAAGTATCTATTGTACATAGACACGCATTAACAGTGAAACTTCACGTGTTCATGACATGTCAAACACTTGATGCTCAAGTGATTATACAAATTTCAATTATAAAAATCAATGGATACTGTAAATCGAAACCGATTGCAGAATAATATATATATGAGAATTTTAGGCGCATAAGAAAAAGATTGGATAACATATGTCGCAACCTCTTTGTAAATTCAGTATTTTTATGAAAAGTCCAGGCTTTTTATAAAACACTGACTTATAAACATTCGACGTTTTTTTAAAAAGATCTAGCCTCTTTGCAAAAGATTGGTTTTTTACAAAAAAAGACTTACAATACGTGGTATAAAATGCCAATTATTGTCATTAATATTATTAAAGAAGCCTGCTTTAAATATTCATAATAGTAATAGCGCGCTTATATGACGACAGTTAAAGTGGAGATCAAACTTTGATGTGGTGAGAAAGCATAGCGTGGTGAAAAAATGAAAGTTAGATTTTATGAATCGCGATTTCTTGTCGGGATGAATGAGAGGAATGGCGCTTGCCTACGGCTACCAGCATCGTGTTCATTGAGCTCTTTACATCGATCTGCTCTTTGAGGATTGTCAGAGGAAAAAAGAGAGAGAAGGAGAAGAGCGAAACCGACAGCAAAGTGGGAGAACGAAGATGGAAGAGAGTGAAGCCGGAGAGAGAAGCCGGCGCGACGGTCTGATTTTAGTCCGGGTTGTTCTGGTGTCGCGTTACCGTGTGGAGACCACAAAGGATCGCGGAGGATTCTTATCTTAGTATCGCCTAACTTGTTAACATACCTAACCTACCCGGAGGAGCTCACGGAAGACTCATCCGGCACCTTGAGACAACTCAATCCCAAGTCCTCCTCTCTCCAACGCGACAACCTCCAATTCTCTTATTTGCCTCTCTCTTTTCTCTTTCCTTTTTTCTCTTTCTCTCTCTCTCTCTCTCTCTCTCTCTCTCTCTCTCTCTCTCTCTCTCTCTCTCTCTCTCTATCTTTATCTCTCTCTTTACGGTCTCCCTCTTCTCTCTGGCCGCTTCTTCCCGTTTTTAGTGGTACCGCGTTAAGATAACGACCTTGTACGCATTTAGGCGCTCATACCCCGTTTATATCGACCGACCTAAGGCTAGATTGACCATTCGCTAATGCACACCCCGCAAAAGATGAGCGGAAAACGATTCCAGGACATGAATATTTATCTCCCCGGATTCGATGAGCACTTTTGCTAAAGAAAAAGTGCCGTGCTTAAGTACCGGTCGCTGTTCCGAATGGCTCGAAAGTCCCACGATTGAAATCTCGGATAAATCAAGAGTTCTCCTCTTATTACATTCTCTTTTTTAATAAATTTCCATATTTAACCTGCCATTAATGCATTGTTAATCGCCTTAATGATTATAAAAGACTGATATCTTCAAGAATATGTTATTATTGTTATCACAATTTTATAATTTTTAGACACTAGCATCTTAGAAATTCATAAACTTGAAGAAATTTATATGTATATAGAATTATAATAATTTTTCACGCATTAATTTTTGTATTTTTAAGGACTAGGTATTTCACATAATTTGTAAATTGTACATTAGAATTTCTAGGATCGCTATACACCCACAAATGGGAGATTACGATATAAACTCGCTGGTCGGTTAAAGGCACGATCAAATGTCAAACAGAGGCGCCGCCGCGTTCTCTCCTGGTTACAAAGGCTTGTGGGAGCACAAGGCGAAATGCGAGGTAGAAAAGACTGATAATACCCACGATAAATAAAACCGAGCGAGTTTACGCTCGTTAAAACGTTGCTGGCAGACGGGCCGAGTAAGTCTTCCTCGGTTTATGCTAATCCCGCCGGTTGCTGGGCCCTGTCGTCAATAAATTTGGGAAAAATATGCCCCAATTACAGAAATGACTCATCAAGTAATCGCGTATAAAACAAACCGCCTCGCGGGAGATGCTTATGCGATAATAACGGCGCGGCGGCGGCGGCTTTGCATTCGGAGCACACACTGGACACCAAATAAGAACGTAGATAAGGCATACTTTCCCAAGACGCTTGACGCGATCGACCAGATTTACAGTAACCGGTGAGAAATTTCAAACTGATAGTTGCTGTTATACGTATCTATGTTCATAAAAAAAACAGATGGAATTGGAGAATCTTAAATAGTAGCTGTCTGTGATTCAACCGCTTTGACAGTAAAAAATAATGCAAAGATGTATTGTATTTTTGAAATTTTTTTCAACAAATATCATTTTTTAACAATATATTTTCATAAAATAATGTGTATTTAAATTCGACAATATATAAATAAAATTTGATATTTAAACGTGACATAAATTGTGCTTACATATTAATGGTCTCTCTCCTGATACACAAGTCTTTATAAATTGTTAACGATTACAATAATAGGTCTCCTCAGAACTTGTTTTCTGATAAACAGTTTTGAATATCTGGTTGCATGTGTCAGGCGTCATACGTGTGCTTTGTTAATTAAAAAATCAAATTTTTTTCTTGAATTTTATATGTTTAATTAGATTATATCAAATTATACCAATTTTTTTTTATATAGGTGTATATATATTTATGTTGTGCGTTTGCGTTTATTTACAATTTATTTATTTATTATATATCTATTTACTTATAAAATATAGTTATGCTTAAATGCAAATAAGCTAATTTTATATTGCAAATTAATGTTACATATGAATATATCTAATTCGCGCGTGTTAATTATAGATAGATAGATAGATAGTCGTCATTAATATCTTTCAATTCCGGGTTAAGTATTTTTTAATAGAATTGTATTATTATTTATCATAGATGTCACCATTTATCATAACTTTTACTTAAAAATTTCAAAGCCATATCTTTATTAATTAATTTAATATTATATAACTAATTATTTACTTCACAATTGTTTCACCTTTAATTATTGTTATAATTGCATGTTTAATCTTTTATATCTACTAAACATAAAGATGTGAAACTGTCAGACTCTAATACACGAATATCGGGATACAAAGTGTATAAAGATATCAATGATATTTAATGTGATCATCTACAATTAACTGAAATGATTCAATACATTAATGTGAAGCATCAATTGCAATATGTAATTAGATTTTCTCAATTTTTCACGTTTAATGACATAACTATATTTAATTAAAAATAAAAGGCATTAATGAGAACTTGAGTATTATATTTTTTTTTAAACTTATGATATGTATATAACAAATAAGCTTCTTGCACAAGGAAGAGTCTCCACCGTGACAAGCATCGAAACTATCGTGTAATACCTAACCGATAATAAAGATTTCTACGTTCTCAGGTTTTTTATTTTAAAATTGTGTTATATTGATGAAAAGGTAACTATCAATTTTATTAAAAAAGAGACAGCCTTTTTAATATGAAATAGAGCGCAAAATATAGAAACTTTATAATATAGTTTTAAAAAAGCTAGGAAAAAATGTAACGTGAATATTTAATAAGCATTTAATAAAAAAATCCATGGATCGATATAAATTCATCTATAAATAATATATATACGCTCTGTATACTCATTATGGTTGCAAAACCCACTTCCAGTCAGATTGTCGTATCGCAGTGCGTTACCGAATGAGATGTATAAATCAGATTTCACGATAATACAATAAATTGCGTTGAATGCATGTAAATGTCTTGCCTCTTTCTGCTAAAGAGAATATTTTACATTGGTTTGTGCAGGCAGAGTAGGCTGACTTGGGTACGATCTTCAATAGGACGCGTCACCTAACGCATCCGAATGGGTAATAAATAATGTGTGTGATTCCCGAATTGAATGATTTAAAATTTCATAAAAGAAGATCACGGACCAACATTGGGAAATCGCACAATATGTATAACTCTTCTCCGCGACGCGGGACCGCGATACCAGTTCAAGCATTTAAATAAATCGTCGAAAAGGTCCGTTTTGCCTAGAACTTTTATGGGCGATCGTTTCCTCGTGCTACAGAGAACCGCAACTCCGAGAGAATCGCAACTCCTTGCCGACTTTCTTCCACGAAAAGTAATCACTAAGTGAGTACTTATTGCGATCATTTAGCTTGTTAATTGTCCGCGGTGTTGTAAACTTTACCAAAAGTGTGTGTGAGATTAATGTTCATTGTAAAAATTTAGGTTCCTCTCGAATAAAATGTAGACAGTGTGTTTTACATAAGTTGATCTATCTCTCAATGTAACTAATATGTATTTCTATTCTTAATTTTTTTATTAAAAGAATATTTATCTCGATTCAAAGATTTTTTAAGAGTACACAAGGAGATATAATTTATATTTATATAAAATTAATATTTTAAATAAAATTTGTATATAGATATTACGTGGTATCGTGGTATAGATTGTACATAATGAAAACTTCAATGTTGTAAGATAGACAATATTTAAATGACAAATAAATTTGATAATCTACGATGTGATTGTGAAATACGCAAAGCAAAGTGGAACGCACAAATAAGGAAGTGAAATTCTGCTTCATTATGTAAGTAACAAAAACAAAATAAGACAAATCCCTCAAGAAATACATCGAAGATTAATATAGTCTCATGGATCTGCATAATTTACATATTAATATATGGATTCAATATACTCAGTTGCTCAACGGCTGGCGTTGACGGCGTGTATACAACGTGTAATATATGTATATATAATCAAATATGTCAACTAAGGCCGAGTCATTGGGGGGGTTAGATTCCATTAAACATATTTAGTTCGGCGATTAAACGTCAACCGTAAATCTGAGCAGTGTTAAAATAGACTGATTAATTAAGTGTTTAACCATATAGGAAATTTCTTAATCATGTTAGAAACAGAAATATTTCCGTTTATTACAAGTGATATGTAGGTTTGTGCACCAAACATTCTATATATGATTAAAATTTTATTCTTTATTTAAATAATAATACGCCAATAATTTCTCCGGATCTCTCAAAAAATCGTATTATACAAGATTTTACTGTCTTATAATCTTGAAATTTTTGGAAAGTAATTTCAATATTCCAATTAAAATGCAATCGATTATAAATTCGACATATCTTCGAAATAATAATAAACTGCATAATGGATGACCAGTCAGCAACTCAACAGCTTGTAACCTTGAATCTTATGCTTCGCCGATAAGGGGATCATCGACTTCTTAGCGATCTTCTTTGTCACGGATAACGATCGAAATCTCTCCATTTTCAATCCCGTTTCATGGCGCAGTCGATGTTCGGTTACAGCGTGATTTTTACGGGCAATAAAAATATTAGTAGATGATCTTTCTCTGCTAGCCGTAGTCGCTCATCGTTTTGTGCTGCTTCTAGTAATATTAACCCTCTCAAAAGGACACGAATTCTTCCATGATTCTCTACAGCGGTCCACAACGAAATAGATTCCTAACTCAACGGTCTTTTAACGATATATTTCATATTTTATGATTTGTAGAATGTTCTCGCTCGCTCTCCTTCTTAATCGTTGGAACACGCGATGACTACGTAAAATCTATCTTGTAAAGTCACGAATCCAGTCTATGTTTGAAGAAAAATCAGACGGCAAGATCAGACAGTTATAACTTTAGCTAAGCTTCTAAATAAATTCGCTCTATTTTGCCAATCTATCTTTTATATTGCGCTACTTTTAATTCACCTTGTTTACCTAATTTTAGTAACTTGCGTAAAGTCATGCTGCTAAAATTTGTGCACCGACAAATTGCGAATGCGCGTAATTAAAAGGAAGCGCATAATGACGGGAAAGAGCGAGAGAACGAACAAAGACAGCTTCCAATTACATGACGCTCCTTTAATTATGCAGCAAATGCGATGAACCGGCTATGAACAGTTCGTAGGAGGCAGCCAATGGCTTTAATTTGGGTCTCTGGAAGTTTTGCCAGAACCCGCTGCCCGGGGCGCTGTACGTGGGAATATAACCCGGGCCATGGATCAATCGGTATGGGTGGCCGTCTACGCTATGTCCTTGGTCCTTTAGTCGTCGGTCCTGTCTTCTTTTGTGATTGGTCTCCCGCGGAATTGAGACTCTTCCCCGTATTGGAACGAGAGCTCGCCGGCCGGAATTGGCTCTAAGACGCCGCTTTCTAATCAACAACTTTTTACCGCTTAGCGAATTTTACCTCAGAACCAGATCCGTGTCGTTCTTTTAACTTCTGCTAGTTACTAACACACTTGTATGAGCTTCCGATCGAATTATCGTGTGTCTGCTCAAATTCGAAGAATGCAGCGAAGATCATTATTGAGTCCTCTTATATCTTACAAACGACAGAATACAGATATAATTAATTATTATCGATCATTATACTTAATAAAGTAAAGCATAGAAAAAGTTAACAAGAAGCTATAATATACAATATTTTCTCCTATTTTTGGTAACTCTGTGAAAAATATCAGAATGAACTGATTAAATTACTTAAAATGCTAGAACAAAAATTTGAGATAAAAGAAATAAAGAATTTATAATATCGCAATATTTATTCTTCTGGATTTTATGCATTTACTTTTTGCAACTGCATCTTCATTACTACATCGTTACAGCGATGAAAAACGATTGAATTCCTTATAGGAATTGCGCACAAGGAAAAGTACTTTATAAAAGAAACGATTCTAAAGCTATTCGTACAATGCAAAGAATAAAATAGTGAACTTCGTAAACAGAGATTAGAGTAAAATCAGCGAACCATTGAGTCGACCTCGATTTCTTACGCGTCGAAAAGTCCAATGTACGGTCGCGCGTTTTTCAGCATGACAATGTGCACGTAATGCTAATCCACTTTCATTGCACCACACATGGTACTTAAATGATACTCGTTACCGAAAATGGTGCGCAATGCGCCGATAGCAGATTGTTACCCGCGTTTGCATTTTACGCTTGGTGACTTTTCGTCTGGCTCGTCACACGTTGGACATTCGCACTACTGAAATAATATCTTGACAGTTACGTTGATCGCCAAGATTTAACATATGGCCGTTTCGACTTTCAAAAACCGCAGGTAGATGAATTCTCTGGTGATTAAGCTAATCCGCTCAAATGTTGATGACGATGGTCTCCTCAAGTGGGTTATAAAAGTATCACTTCTTTATGTATCACATGATTTATGGAGAGTCTAAATCGACGTCTTTACACTGCACTTTTCGAATTCTATTATCGTCTCTACGGAGACGCGCACATTATTCGTATAATTGTAGAGGCAAATGTGCATCAAAATAAAACTCTTAGTTTTAAAAATTATAAAAGTGAATTAATGAATTTTTCCTGTCCAGAAATCTAGAAAAGTAAATGGAGAAGAAATACTATAAAATAGTTTTACGGTTACTTTAAAATTTAAAAAAACGTATATAAATAAACATATACATATAAATATATTTCCATGAGAATTGTTCTATGTAGCAATCTGTAATCTTCTATATTTATTAAAGTTATCACAATTATTAGATATTAAACAAATTTGTTGAAAAAATTTTAAAAAGTTGTAATATAAGCCACACCTGTCGTGATCGAGATATTATTTAAATTATCTCTATTTGATTAATGCCAAAGTATGTGTAGCTTAAAAAGTTGGAAAAATGCCTTTGATACATTCCGTTTCATTACGTCAAATCTGTCCTAGATCTCACGAATATGAGGCGTTAATAATTCTTGTCAACCAGATAAATTGTGTTTTATATTATAGCATGTATCGTGTATAGAGGATAATTTTCCATCTACAACAAGCTCCTTTCCAATCCGATAATATCGATCTGATACATTTTAATGACTTTTGCCTCCAGCCCTACCATTTTTCTCGAGAGTTATTAACAGATCGGATAATTAATTGATATTTTGCTTTAATGAAAAATATCTCGCAAAATGTTTTTGGATAATTTGGATTGTTTATATTTGTCGATCTAACCGCCTTCTTCATATCGTTGACGGAAGACGATAGGTCAGGTATTTTTCGTGAGACGAAAAATATCTACAATAAAAACTAGCACCTCACGATCTCTCTCTGCAGCGCAAAAGTGTTTTCTAAAGCAAGATTTACATTTTTATGACAACTTATTTGTTCTTTCCTATGGCACGCCTATCCGGGACTAAGAATTATTTCCACCTTGCTTATCAATCAGCCTTTCGTCTGCGACATTGCTTAATGATCGTTCAGTGACAAATAGACCCGAACAACTAGCTCCAGATGTTCGCCTTCGGCGGCGTGCTATGGCTGTTGGATAATTGTACATCGATGGATATAAATACGATTTGAAACTAGCTGGTACCGCCTTCGACTACTCGCGGTTACAGTCGCCTGCTTTGCATGTACCGCCCTATGAATGCGCACATTAATGTGAATAGTCGGGCATGCAAAAGTACTAAACAATTACATAATATAAAAGCATAATCTCTCGTTATATAAAACTCAAAAATATTTTCTTACATACAAATGATTACAGTAATATTTCTTTGCGTTTTAATTATGCAAATTTCAAAATAAAAATTTACCGTCTTATTAAATAACACCGTTATACATTTTACCTCATTTACAGATTATGAAAACTTAAAAATACATTTAACTATAAAGAGAAGAATGTAAATTTTTTCTCTTTTTTCTAACGGCAAGGATCAATTCAAATGCAAGAAGTATTAGATGGCGAAGCTTTGAGCGCCAACAGAAAAAGAAGAAAAAGTCGAGATGAATCGCGAAGCAGCAACGAGAGCATCGTAGCCAGCGTGTTTCGGCATAATTTTCGACGTGCCTCGATCTTTATGCAGATCGGGAGCAAACATCTAGTCCGACCGGCTGATTGGTATTCCTGACGGCACATGCGGCTCCTCACATTCCCCCCAGATTTATCGTACAAAATTTGGTTCGCATTTTTATATTGATAATCACTCACGAGAGAACTCGGAAGGGGAGGAGAGGCATGAGGAATGTGAGATGGTGAGTGCAGTCACGACAATGACGTCATAGTGGCTCCATAGCATATTATTGAATGTAAGTAGATAAAAAATGAGATTTTATTGCTCTCGTGGGATCATCAATCTTTTCGCGTATTTCTCTGTTTCAATTTGACTCGACTATTGCAGCCGATATCCCTAGTTAATAACATTATTTATTTAATATATCTTAATTTAAATGAAATCATCGAATTTGCGCATTATATAAAAGAAAGGTATATATATATATATATATATATTTATTTATAAATAATGAATAATCTACTTTTCATCAGAGTATTGGTATGAAGAGAGTATTCCAATTATCATCGTGAGATTTATATTTACTAACGTGAGAGGAATAGCTGACAAGATGGAGACGGCGGAACATCTATGCACGATATTAAGATGTTTGGAGAGTAAACAAAGCATGACATCGAGTATTGCTTCGTGAATATAACCAGTTCGTCATGCTAGCACCATGTCAGGTGGCTTTTCGTGAACCGTCCACAGTGTGTCCTCGTATAAACTTGCCAGGTGAAAAAGGGAGAGAGAAATTTCCTTCTTTACGTTTCTATTCTTGATACCAGCGAATAAACTCATTAATGCCGGACCGATGTCGCCGTCTGGATATTTTGACAATATCGCGTCATCGTTCGCGATAAATCGCGAGAAAGAAATCGTATCTTCCGCCGACTGTCATCAAACTTTGCTTGCGAACGTGAATCTTACGAGGATAAACCAAATAATAATGAGTTCACAAATATCGCTAAATGTAAATAAAATTTTCCACAGACGCTTATATCAGACTAAGAATTGCAACTCTCACTTAATGTATAACAAATGACAATCGCACAATACCTATATAATAATCGTTGATATGAGATATTGATAAGATCGATGAATAGATTCGATGTAGCAATGATCTCAATGCTTTGGAATGCTTTGAGCTACACTGTGATGGTATCGGCTTGCGATTGTGTAATAGCTTGTGTACTTTACAAAATAATATACATAGATAAAATACAGATAAAATAACATATACAAAACCATATATATAGATTTGTACATTTTTAAGAAGATATCTTTTATCAATAAATTAATTTTTAAATGTTCCTTTCTTTATAAAACCTTAAATAATTAAATTTATACGCTTTGCGCTAATTCATGAATCAATAAACTAAGCCAATATAACATATCATATGCGGTTCCATAGTAATCCAATAAAATGTTGCGAATAAAAAAATTCACAGGAATCCAGTACAATTCAATCTATATTTAACAGCATTTCGTTCTATTATTACGCCGATCTTGCAATCGCCAGACAGAATTGAATCATAAATCTATTTCTGCAGTTTTATCGTTCTACTGCGAAGATTTATTTTCATCATAACGTTCTCGTAAAGAAATTACATCAATCTTGTGTGAAACATATAACTATCCTTTTATCCACGGTGTTTTGATAACAATAATCTATTTTATATATTATCAGACCGATTTCCCAGTAACATTGTATACGAGAACGATGAGAATGTAGTGATTCCCCTTGGCGAGATTATTCGCAAGCGCCTAAGGTGCATTGCTATGAATGACGCAGTTAAAGTAAACATCACCGATAAGGGCTCATGCACGAAGGGTGAGAGGAAGCGAGAAGAGGGTAAACTGAGCCGATAACGCTCGTGCAGGTGTCTCGATGCTGATCCACGGGAAGTCTGATGCGGTATAACCGTAACAGCAACGTTCCCGGAGCGACCGATGACATAATCGCGGCACGTCCGAACTATGTCACCTGCACGATCATTATCATCGCAAGTGCATGCACGGCAAAAAGTCGACCCTTTTCCAAGTAATAATGGGCAGGGATACCCGGCTAAAGCTTTTCATTTCTCGCCGTGCTGAGCACATCACGCGTCGTTCACCGGATATCATTTAGATATTTTCCGTATCAGTAATCTGTCAACGCCGAAAACGAAGACGATGGCTGCAATATAGGCTGTATAAGCGTTCGCTTCGTAAACAGATATTGCACCAGATCCTTATTTTCGTAGATAAACAACGGCGCAGAAAGCCGTATCTTATCTTGCCGCAATAATTGCGATCGGCTGATTCATGACGCGCGGGCGTGCGATTATTGTTTTCGAAGATTGGAGAATTTGCAAAATCCGTAAATCTTTTAGAAACAATTTGTGGAAACAAAATTTAATTGTTGTTTTTGCAAAACGATACTTTTATATCTTTAAAGATAATAAAAACATGTATTGGGATATAATTAATGTTGGCTTCTTCTTAGTAAAATTATAGAGATATAAAAAAATATATAGAAAATTTTATTGCTTTTAGGGATCATTTTTTTTTCTTTAATTTTTCTGTTTGATGCTTATATATCATATCTTAACTGAACTCTCTGAATACTTCCAATCTTGTATTCTCGGCATTTAAATCGTCAGTTTTTTTAAGATCCAAATCTCCTTGCGATTCAAATTCCACCTCAAATTAATCCTTTCAAACATAGACAAAATAAACTTATACAATCTGCACATTGTTGCGTCAGATTGCATCAGTGTATGCATCGATAGGCGGCAAGATCAAAGAGAAGTAAACAACTTCCCGATTGTATAAAAAATATATTATTTTAAAAGAGATCCGCGAAATATATCTTTATAAAAGCGATTAGGAAATAACGCCATATGAACAGTTGGATCACACAACACGATCTAATATTAGTTTATCGACCGCGTTTTCGGGAACACGTAAATTAGTTTTGCAATCAGCTGATTCATTCAGCAGGTCTACCAGACCATAGCGTCGAGGATTCCGAGAGTGAATCATTGATACTCAATACTTACGATAACCGTGCTATAAACGGCCGCGATTCCGTTGTGCGTATAGGCATGCCGAAGAGCCACCGGGATCCTATCCGGTTAGATCAGTTCTAATTTTACGAGGTAGCATAGGTGACCGACAAACACGCGCGATGTGTCTGCGCCATTCATTTCGACCTATCAATTTGTTATGTCGCGTTCCGATATGTCGCTAAATTAATCCTCCACAAATAATTATTATTATGTCTTAATCGAAAAATTAAATCAACATCAATCAAACTTCTCATACTAGATTTACTGAATTTTCGAGACAGTACAGGAGTTATATATCTGTCAAATATATACACTAATTTTTATTCATTCGTGATGGTACATTTATATCAATGAATAGTGGTCAATAAATTATCAGATTATAAAATGGCAGAAGTATTTGCAGGACGTCTTACTTGTAATACGTGATGGGTAAGTAATACACAAAGTCTTGCTCTCTAATCATGTAGAATATACTTTTGTTTTATAAAGAAATAATATTTAAGATTTTAACTTTTCGCTTTCTACCATATTTTCCTCATTTCATTATTTTATTTAGTAACTTTGCTGTTCAATCTTTTCCCTAAAATATGTCGTAATAAACGTTCTGCACTCTGATGCAGTAAGCAAAATTTTGTTTTCGCCAATTCCATTTTACAAGCTTGTGATAATGAAACATTTTGACAGGTTTTTTCTACTACGTTTATTTTTCGTGAAACTCCTCGCTTGACGCTCTGGTCGCAGCTATTAACCCCGGCCGAAAAATAAATTATCACGCGGGATAACCATGCAAATCATATCTTATTTCCAAATTAATCTGTGGCCTTTCATTATCAAAGGATCTAATGGATATACGATGTTCAAAGATCGCCGATGCGGTGCGTGGTCGTTGCCGAGATTGACCGCCGTAGGAAAGCAGAATTCAAAATGTGTGTTTACAAGGAGTGACGTCACTTGCCCAGGGGGACATGTGTTGCCAGCCTGTCTGGCCGGATCGTCGGTCGTGATCCTTTCGATAACAAAAAATCCATCCTATAATCCTATCAGACGTGGATATAGACTTTAAGCCGTCGTTTCGGGTAATTGACACCTTCTGTACACAAACGTGCGCAGATAGACGGTGATAATCGCAATTATCAATCGTAATGGAATTTGCAAATTTTTATCGAAATCACGATGTCTGCTTGCGCGATTACAATACGCTCAGATAGGTCAAGTTACATTTGAAGAAGTGCATTTCGTAACATTATACCTTCTAGCGCAAAGATCAAATTGCCGTGGGAATAAGTAAATCGCACATAATTTAAAATCGCTTACAAATAATTATTAATAGCAGCTAAATTCTCTCACCACATAATTCTTCTAACAATAAGCTTGAGTATAATATATGTATTAGCTGAAGGCGATTACTAACTAATAAACTGCAGTGAAAGTTGTAACTAATGTTGCGCGCGTAATAGCAATAAATTAAATCTATTTCTTATTTGAATGATATAAGAGCTTTGTACAAGGTGTTTTAAACAATATATTTTAATGATAGATATTAAGGATTACGAGAATATTTACTTCAAAATCTGTTATAATTTAATATTTTATTTAAGACTAATATTTAAAATTTTCGAGAAAGTTCAAAAATTTCGAAAATTTTGCGATATAGCAATTCTTTTCTCTGTGGCAGTTGCTTTCAATATTAATTGATATTTACTAGAATCGTAATTATAATCGAATAAATATATTTTAAGAAATACAGATTTGTCTCCACTTTCTTCAGTAGATACAAAGTTTAACATGTTAATTATATACATAAATTATCATTCTTTTAAAGCAAAAATGATACTGTATAATGTTTTTATTTAAAAATCTATTTTATATATTTAAATGTGAGATTACGCAAATTTCATTGCTTTATTCTTTCGAAGTTATTCGCTAGTTAGCGACTACGTCGTAGAGAGTGAAGGCGTGGTGGTCCCTCTTACATTGCGTTATTAACGTTTCTCCGGCGCAGAAAATGTGCACGGATCACTTGTTACTTATTACGCAGGTATGCAACAACTGCAGCATCCAAGAGTGCCTTGTCATTACACAACTATCGACAAACCCGATGAAAGTATTTATTTTCCTCCGCTTTCAGAAAGCGCTATAACATACCGCAGCAGAATAAGTGTCTGCTCCGTGTGATGCATACGAATGAATATTTTTATTTTGAAATATATAATGTAGTGCTTTCTTTTGTTTTTAAATACAGTTAAAAAATAAAGGTGCAAGAGAAAGAACGTACTAAATCTTTATATGTGAAGGAGAAAAAGAGATAAGCAAAAATAATATTTTTCTTAAGAATAAAAATATCATCTGTAATAAATTTTGCAAAAGATTCAATCAGAGACGATGACGATTACTAACAGTAATCACGTTTCTTGCACTTTAAAATGTCATTATCGTTAGAGGTGACTTTAGATGAAATCAGAGCGTTTCTTATTTGTGAATTAACGTTCAACGTCGAAAAAACATAATAGTTATTGTTATTCGTTAATTATCGATATTTTTATCGATTTGCAATCTCTTTAATGATGATAACAATCATATTTTTGACAACAATGTACGTAATGAAAAATGATATAAGTGAACGTTTTGAATATGTATAAAAAAAAGATGCATATAAGTAAATTGATCTTTTGAGATGTTAAAAATTAATAAATAGCGTAGATATTTTTAAATCAAGACTCGATGCGCTTTCACCTTTTTTTTCTTGCGATTTATTTGATCATTCAGCGAAAGTATCACCGACTCATTGAGGTCGCAAAATGTGTAGGATGAAACGAGATAAGCGCAAAAGGGCAATAATTTAGACAGTCGATTAATAAATTCAATCCGTGAATGTAAAAAGTTTCGTTATTCTTCGCTTTATTTAATCGTGATACTGGTAAACTTATTGCTACAGCATTGCAATGGTCATTTTTCCAGTTAGATCCAACGAGAGTAATCTCTTCATACTCCAATCTCCTATTTATAGACACCATCAAACACCAGCAAACTACTTATCCAGGATAATGTCATCAGCCACATCATTCCGCTTGTAATAATACTATCGATATCTTGACAAGAAGTCATAATTTAACCGTACCTATCGTGCCGAGATATCTCATATACCAGACCTCTCGCCATCATCGAACGATGATGTGCCTAAATACTATAATCTTGGTTTAACTGGAGTATATATTTTACATACCTATTTGTGGTGCAACGCAAGACATCTAATCACGGGACAATTGTCAAGATAAAATCAAGTTGGAATTATACAAGAATAATATACCCATAACATATACATAATATATAGAATATTTTTAGATATTTCAATAAAACTTTCAATAAATATCAAACTCGATTAAAACTATTTATCTTTTTGAAAGTTAAATAATCTTCTCTACAGGAATATTATATATAAATTTATGGAAATACGTATAGAGAGATACACGCAATATCCTGAAGCTATATGCACATTATCACTGTACGAACTGCTCCAAGCAACGAATGAATTTGGTACAGCGAACCCCCTGGAATTTTAAGCATCATTTAAGCATACAATAGTGCGAGACCGCCACCTACGAGCGGCGTCGCTCCTCG
This sequence comes from Lasius fuliginosus, assembly GCA_949152495.1. Classification (NCBI taxonomy): domain Eukaryota; kingdom Metazoa; phylum Arthropoda; class Insecta; order Hymenoptera; family Formicidae; genus Lasius; species Lasius fuliginosus. The sequence goes on from OX424444.1 coordinate 13,471,633, forward strand.
AGCACCATACCTCGGGTATAAAATCGGGTCATAAGGTACACATAAGATGCAGTTATCGCCTGCCCCAGTCGCTCATTATCGCGGCGAATTTCGAGCGTAACGTATCCGCGCCGCCGCGATATAATTCGCCGTGCGGCAAAATGCGTGCGCGAGCATGCGTCCTCGTAATTGCTTGTTCCGAGGGCGTTGCATTATGCGGGTACCTCTGCGCGGCTCGCCTGCATCTGTGCCGGTGCATGGTGTGCGCGTCACGAGCAGGAAGAGAAGGAGCTTTCATTTGTCATGGAAGTGTTAATGGCCCGGCGTAAAACTCGACGACGACAACGTAGAGCGAGAGGCTCGGCGTGTGGGCGCTCCAAAAATATGGACCAGTCCGTCATCCAAAAGAGAGCTGCGGCTTACTGACCCGTCTTAATAACGACGAATGATTATCCTGAGATTACGAGACGCGCGTTACGCGCCGGCTGCTCGTGATTCGGGAAAAGCGGCAATTATAAGTCGACTTTCACGACGTTTCTGTTATTGGTCCACGGCGCGGCGCATATAACTGCGATTTCTGTCTCTTCAGGTCTCTCGAACGCGTCGTCGACCGTAGAAAGTAAACGAGGATATTATAATTTTCTCACATGATATCACGTACCTTTGCGGTGTCGCAACTTTCGCGGGGATCAAACCTCTCTCTTTCGTTCCTCCTCTTTTGCTGCTTCTCCCGGTTCTCTTTTCTTTTCGTTTTGTCGTTTTTTCCATTCATATTACAGATGGTGAAATCAGCGGTGTTTGTATTAGTAATATTAATCTTACTTGTTTCTGTAACAAGTTAATGTTACTGTATTCTTCAAGTATTCGATACATGTAAAATTATATTAATTTGCTACGTTCTATATTATTATTAGAAATTTCCCCATAGTTAGAAGTTTATTAATTCATCGAACTTTCTCTCAAGATTCTTCTCGATGCGCTCTTGCGGGAAGTACTGGCACAGCACATTGGCAATCTTCATCGACTGGCGATACATCTACGTCCGCCTTCAGCCTTGCACCACGAAGAAACCGTGTTACTTTTGTCACTTTAGTGAGCACCATAACGGACAGCGGATGTAAATTGCAGGCACAACCTGCGCCCTTATTCCGTAAGAGGAATACTCGCATCGGCGATCGACATCTTCATAATGTCTCCGATGAATTGAAATTGATCCGCCAATCACGATTGCAAGAATATCACTGTATCGAAGAAACGACAAAACTTTTCCGATGGCGGCGACCACGTGGGCTAATAGGACACGTGATTCACCGGGCTGCGTAGCGCATCGAGACGCGTGTACGCGTCTGTAATACGATCGTTGTAATAGCGACATAAACTCTCGATTGATCGTAAAACCAAAAGTGAACGTACGTGGGGGTATGAATTGGCCGTCAGAAAATACGCGCCAAATGATAAACGTAGGTTAAAATCAGACATAAAGCTGAGCAAGATATTTTCTTTCGGACACTAGTGATATATGGCTCATCTGCCTTAGGTGAACGTTATCGCTGTCAGTCAAAATCATAAAAGGGCTATAAAAATATCAACTACGGATATATGAACTTATTGATATAAAGTAAAATTCGCTAAAAATTAAACTTGCAAAAAAATAACAATAACCAAAAAGTGCATAAAAATTTAGTTCTTTCACGAATTTGTTTATAATAAAAATAATTTTTACATTTTTTAATAATAGTGCATTAAAAAAAAGCAAGCATATATTTGACACAAGTTATAAATGTGTATCCTCGAATCGTACCGCGATAAACGTGATCTAAAATCGATTATAAAAATTTGCGGTGAGAGATGTGCCAGCCTCGACTCTCATCAGACTCTCTCGCGCTTTTCGTTCCTTCAAAAGTCCCCTTGCGTGCAGGACAAAGATTATATACCTCGTCGCATGCATCCAGCAAACTGCCCCGACCATCTATATTCATACGACTCGTAAATGCGAACAACTCACGGACGCCTTCTAAGCGTTCTCGATGCGCACGGTTTCGGGTTACGCTCGAGAGATCCGTCTCGAAACTTTTGTGTGTATTACAATTTACAAGGATAAACACCTACCGACGATTTCGACGCGTAATGATCGCGCATATGCACAAAGGGGCGATCGCAATGGTCCGAAGCGTGTTCGACAGTGTGTGATACGTAAGATATTCGTAAAATATTGGTGGAAGAATATGACACTGAGCCACGCGAGATTAAATTCCTTACTCTTTGAAAGATGTTATTGTGAGAGAAATCGTTTTTTTACACTTCTTCTTGAGAATTTTGATAGCTATACGTAATTATAAATAATGATTTGTGATTTATATAAATGTTGATGAGTTTATGTTTATACAAATACTATCCATTTAAATTTAATTTAAAATTCAGATTGTGAGAATAAAAAAAAATATGCAAGAAATTAATATATTCGTTAATATTTTAAAACTTTTAAAAAAGAACTTTTCAAATTCTGTTTCTTGTAAATTATAAATTAAAGAATTGTGTATATAATGTATTTAGGAAAATGGCCTGGCGTAAACAGCAAAGTAAAGAGAACTGATTGTTGAGAGAAATAGTAATATAAATGATTATTCAGGATAGAACAAATTAGCATAACGGTGCTTTCGCTTTCATTGTATCAGAGATTGCCAGTCATGACGCGTTGAAATGATGAATATACTTTATATACTTTATATGAAGTTCCAACGTATATGAAGCGGTTCAATCTTGCTAACTGCCTTATTAACATTAAGCACCTATTCACTAATATTTCATATCTTATTCATACGATATACAAACTGACGGTATTCGCGTTAGCAAATCTGTCGTCATACAAACGCACGGCAATAAGTTACGCGTACGAAAGCAGCCGGCTCCACCAAAAGACATGTATATTATCGATACATATTCCCGGTTTAGTGAAGAACTACATCGTATCACGTAAGGGTACAATTACTACTTGGATGATGTAGAGCAGTCATCGTTGTAATTGCTCATGTCTCTCTCTCTCTCCCTCTCTCTCTCTCTCTCTCTCTCTCTCTCTCTCTCTCTCTCTTTCTCTCTTATTTTTTCTCTCGGATATCCCGTGGCCGCATTGAATCGCACGACGCGCGGTGAATCCACACTCCATGGTCGCGTACATGCGTTTGTGTTGACGACGTTGGCGTATGTACGATTTGTTGGAGGCTAAAGTCCGATTGACACTACGATACTACGAGATATATTTTATTGCGTTTATTTTATTTTATAACACACGCGGAAAAGCTCACGCGCGCGCGCACCAAGAAATTAATGAGTGACAGACACGAACAAAGAAAAGGTTATCCAACGAGGAAGTCGTTTCTTCTTATATCCAATATAGAAACATAATGGAAGACTTTATCGATGGCGGGAAGTAATTAGTACGTTCGTCAGAATCGTTTGTCAAAGTAGAAATATGGTTGTCCATATCAATGAGGAAGACTGCATGCCAGTGGTGAAGATTGAAATCTAATAAATCCTACTGGGACTTTACTTGTCGCATTGATTTTGCAAGAACTGGTTGAGGACATGTTCGCTATTTATTTCCATTTATTCCGGTTACAGTCGGTAGTTTTTGTTATACTGGTTTTGCACTCCTTATTTTACGGAGAACTTGTATGTTCGAGATCGCAGTCGATTGTAATAAAACCTTATGCGATTGACGATCATAATGTATTATTTAAACCTTGATTCTCGTGAAATTTTAACAATAACCATATATGATAAATATTACAAAATTGTTTAGCATTGATATTGTGCTCATTTTGTATCTACATATATTTATAGATCTACGTCGATGTATGCAAATCAAAAATTAAACAGAATAATTAAATAAAATTATGTAAAATCAAGGAAGAGATAGACATTTTCAAAGATTATTTTTTCACATATTACATTTGTGCATTTGCGAAAGCACTTTAGAGATGCAAAAGTTTTCATGAGATTGAGACGTTTCTCCAAGCTTACAATCCTTACAAGCGACACGTACGACGCGAGATGCAGCGAACAGTTCAACGTACGACTGTGAGAAAGACCTTAAGGACTTCTCCTAGGGCGTGGGCGTGCAGACGGACGCGAGATGCAGCAGTGGGGCAAAGATGAGGACGGGTACTGTGCGACCGCCGGTTCACCGACAACGAGTTCGCCAAACTGTGCGTCGCGCGGATGAGTCGGGCACGAGAAACGGAACACCTGAGCTTTCGTCCTGTCCCAGTCTGACCCTTCATCTCCCTTACTCCTTCGCTGCCGCATCTTCCTTCGTCCCCCGGCACCCCACGTCATCCGACGACACCTATCGAGTCGCACCGAGTCCTCCGGCTTTGGATACCGAGCCTGGAATGAGGACCGCACTCGCCGAGGAAAGATGGCTTTGCACTAACTCACCTACGTGGGACGCACATTTCCAAACTCTCTCGTCATCGACCCTTTTAGCTCGAGCCGCCTTACACCTCGTGGAGCACCTACGAACAAGGTCGCATCTGTCGGAGGGATCGATCGTGAGATCCTGGAGGGTAATATCTGGCCCAAGGTCTAAAGTTCGAGCGAGGTCACCGCGCGAAAATGTGAAAGGTGTCATGCGATGATTTAATATATTTTTGATTCACGAGTTCATCTGTCGATCAATAATCATATTTATCACAATTGTATTTGTGTTCTATACACACTTTTATACCTATTAAAAATGGCAATCGGTAATTCGAGAGTGGATTATATATGGCATATATAATGTAATAAAAAAGAATCCGCGATTCCTTTTTTTTTTCGTCTTCCTATAAACAATCCTCCTCTCTCCTCTCCCGATTCATATAAAATTCGACCGCTTTCTTATTTTAGTATCTTTACTGTCGTCTGCCCGACATCCGGTTATTGTCGAACAGGTGCGAAAGTAAGATAAAGTCATTTCGTGGTCTTTACTATCTAGGTTTACTGAAAGATTTTCTTTGTTACGGCAGAGAACAACTCCTTTGTCGTAATAGTATCTCTCAAGAGATAATTACATATATTAACAAAATTATTGGGCAGTATAAATTTGCGTCTCATGTCCCACTAAAGTAAACATACTGAGACAATCGCACGGAATTAGGATTACTGCAATCATCCGGCGTATCAGTCGAATTTATTATCTTTTTGCATTTAATTCCTGATAACATTATAATACATCGACTTTCCATCGCAATGTAGATGTGTGTCTGCTGTGTGTGTGTGTGTGTGTGTGTGTGTGTGTGTGTGTGTGTGTGTGTGTGTGTGTGTGTGTGTGCAAACTGTCCGTAGATGCTAAAGATTTCTCAAGCGATTCGTTGCGTGCATACAAAGAAAAGCTCGTGCCGTTAGCGATTGACTTTTCGCTCTTTGTGATATGTACCTTACCACGGTATTGCCACACGCCAACGGCTATATCTCGTTCGGTCTTCTTAAGGAATAAACGACGAGAGGGAAAAAGATAAGATGAATAGTACTCGTTCTATCGTGCGCAGAGCAAAATAAATGGTACCGGAGGCCGCCTACGTCCCCTTTGGCGTCCAACGAATTATTCGCAGCCTCTTTTCGTTCTACGCTACTGCACGCGCTAATGATATTTTGCGATTTCGCGCACTCGTTACGGTATCAATAATTCTCTATAACATTTATGACAAATGCATTTGTCAATGTGAAAATCATATGTACTTCCACGGCTAAAATTATATTAGAAGCAGCCTTTATATTTATTGACAATCTTAATTAATTATAAATATTAACAATTAAACGTAAGCGTGTATAATTCTTTTACTGTAGTATTCAGCTAATTATTTCGTATGAGCACTATTCCATTATATTCCGAGACTGTTAAGAATTAATTGATATTATGTGGTACAGGGACCATAATATTATGTAGTATATGTACACACACACAAAAATTATAAAGAACTTTGTGACACATATAAAATTAACATATAAACTGATACACAGATAACAGTTTAAATGTTAATTTCCATTATCAGTTTTCTAAGAACACTCACTGGTGCGTAGTAAAAGTCTTGAAAAAAGTTAAATTCGAGACAATTAAATACGTTATATATAGTGCTATTGCAAAAGGATATAATGATGTAAATTTGTTGCGCCCATTTAATACGTAAAATTATTATACGAAAATGTGTCATTACGGTTACAAGCGTGTGCGTATATCTTTCCTGAAAGTGCAATCTGATTTCAGATTCTATGAAAAATTGTCGAGGCTCGTTAAAACGTATTGAAAGTCACCCATAGTTCCGGCATGCCGTCAGTCTCGCCATCTAAAGCGACATCGTGCCCAGCGTTCGGCGGCGATGTGGAATTAGTTTAGAAACCCTTGCGGGCATAGGCGACGTTTGCGCTCAAATCGAGATCAGTTGGTGTCCGTGTGTATGTGCGTGTATGTGTGTGCATACGAATAAATATACATGCGTGACTGTCCATGGTTCGAGCTTGGTAACGCCCGTGAGATCGCTTATTGGTTGCCAATCCTAACATTTTTTGCCCATAAGAGAAATTGGCGCGTAATGGAGGTACGGTACCAGTTCTCTCACTGACTAGATTTACGAGGAGACTGCCTTAAAATTATTGTCGCCCGTACGCGAACAGCCGATAAGACGCTCAAAATTCGCGAAGAAAACCCATCCGGGAATCAGAGCATGACACATTTTTTTCGATGATAAACTTTCGTTAAGACTCGCGCCGAGCGTTACGATGATGTGCGATTCTTTTCAGAGTGTCGGGACAATACTATCGTAGATCGGAGAGGTGGATGTCCGTGCAACATGCTATAAATTGCGATATGCAAATTTAATAAGCGCGCTGAGCTACGTCGTTGCTCATCGCGCGAATCTTCATTGCGCGCGATTCCTGAAGCTCTATCTTGCGAACGAGCGGCGTTGATGTATAACACGCGTAAGATTTATAAAACGGAGTTGCATGTTAATAATGTCAAATAAATAAAATTTTAATTGTGTCCATAAAATAATTAAAAATATATCTGTTCAAAAATTTACAAAAATTTGTTGTCTAAAGTTATTTAATATAACATATTTTTATTTTTTGTTCTATCACAAACAAAATTAATATTAAAGTCGAATTTTTGTTTAATTCTGCATCGTTTTATTGAAGGATTAAAGCTTCATTCAGTTAACGGATTTTCTTAAATCTTCACTGCCAATGATTATAATTATATAATCGATGACTTGTCTTATTGCCATCTTGCATTTTCATTTTGGTACCATTCAAATCTTATCTTTTGGAGGAGAGATTTATATATAAATATTGATTATATAAAATGTAAGATAAAATGCACAGAAGACGCAAAATTACCAGAAAAACAGTCTAATATTCTAGTATATTTTTCAGTATAAATTTAACAATTTACACTATATATACCAAGTTTGTCAATAAAGTGTTGCAAGAACGTGATGTAATCTGTCATGTGTTAGATATTATAATTAAAATAAGCGACATAATTATCTGCAGAACACAAATGTAACCCGCGTAATTTCTGAAGATTTTAATCGTTTTCAAGACACTGTGCGCGACCAATCGATGCATCAGCAGGAAAGAAAAATACATCATTCGTTAACGAGCACCGCGTGGCATCACTATCGTCGCTCGCATCCTCGCGGACTCGCGGATGGACGTAATTACATCGTATCGACAGCAGGCGTTCCTGACCCGCGCAATGCGCGACGCTCTGTGATTTACAGTTACGCCGCTTGAATTAAATGCAATTAAGTCGCAGTAAATTACGCGCGCGTCCCCGCTGAGACCGGCAGATAAATCAGCATCGTGTTTGCCTTCGCGTGTAATCGCGGTGTAGGGCGACGAAGGGGAAAAGAAACCCGAAGAACAGCGAATTCAGAAGAGAATAGCGACAACGCAGGAAGGAAGCAGGAGACGAGATAAAGAGAGATATATCGAGAGGAGGATGAAGGAAGAGAGGAGGAATCGGCCGGCGGCGACGAGCACAATGCGCTTGCATGGGCGCGCGCGACTGTATTTACTCTTTGAAGAATCTCTAGAATGCGGACGGGGCTTTACCGTAAGGGGGTGTGCATCACGCGTGCTGCAGCCACCCTCCTCCGTCTTCTCTGTCCTCTCCGACCGCCGACCGTCTCTCGCCCCAAGGGTCGCGCACAAATAACTGTCGGCCCGTAAACTCCCGCTACGACACTCGAGAGGAAGGAGCGTAACACCTATTCCACCGGCGGCAATTGGCGATCGTCGAGGTTGCCTCGTTATAAGAATGAGATTCGCCGTTGCCGTCCGTTCTCTCGAGGTCGCGGTGCCGGCAGCAAAAAATCAAACTCCATCGACGCGTAAAAATCGGCCGCTATACGATATTTCACGCCGGCGCGGCGACAGCGTGTATCAACTTGGCACGCGTGCTCTTTTTGCGCGCACCGCCAATGGACCTGACGTATTGATGCATGCTGATTTAATTGATCAACACTCACACAGTTCGAGTTTCACGTAACGACATGATAAATGATGGAATTACTTTTGGATTGGACCATTTTTTAATCGTAACAAAGAATGTATTTTTTTATCGAGAACATTTGTTCGACAAACTATGTACATTATCGAATTCAAAATTACTTATAAAACATGTTCTTAAGGTTCATATAAAAAATTCTCTTTTAAACATTTTTATTGCATAATTTTATCGATCTTTTTAATATTAAATTTCTTACATGGTAGCAGTGGAGTCTCTCTCTCTCTCTCTCTCTCTCTCTCTCTCTCTCTCTCTCTCTCTCTCTCTCTCTCTCTCTCTCTCTCTCTCTTTCTTTCTCTATATAAAGTAAAATTATAGATTTTAAAGTATTAAGTATGACATTGCTTCATAAAATTACAATTTTCATCATTTGTCATGTCGTTACAGGAAGTAAATGCATGCGTACAAAAAAAAAATATTTCCCGGGAACTAAATTAATATATTATCATTGCTCCTGGAGATTATAGATCGTGAAATGAAATCGGCTAGCAAGGGAGGAAATATTTTAATGACGTGACGTCACGGTTAGCAGGTTAATAAGCTTGCGTGGGCGCGTCCTGGCAATAAAGTGCGCTCTTATCCGAGTTCCTTGCGCGCGCCAGGAAGACATCTAGCGAGACCTTCTCTCTCTTTATCTCTCTTTCTTTCGCATCTTTTCCTTTTATTCTGTTATATACTCCGGTGCGCCGGCCTTAATTTACATATCTCTGTATCAATGCTACTACCTTGCTTCACCGGGTGCATACTTTCAGCGACACGCAGCGGTTCACATTTCATGATCATTCGCCACTATAGATTCTCGCAGTGGGCAAGAAGGTTACCGGGATTGTAGGTGGCTCCAGATTTTCGCTTTTGTTGGCCACCAACTTAGCCGGATTCATTTATGCGGATGTATACTGCAAGGCGCGCATATCAACGTCATCTCCTACGATCGTCATCTTCGATGTAAGAGTACTAGAATATCATGGTAGCCACTCATAAATATGTTGACTATATTTGCCAGATGTTACAGAAGTTATGACCACATTCCTGCATCTCCTACTGTGAAATTTATACCGAATGAGAGATAGAAAATGAGCAATCTACATATATAGAATATATACTAAAGTATAATAAACAAAACGTTGAGAAAAATTATATAATATAAACATATATATTAAAAAATTATATAATAATCGAACTAAAGTAATAAAATGTTAAAACATATCTGTGTATCATATATTTAAACTTTTAACTTTGGTTAATAAGACACACACACACACACACACATTCTCTTTCTCTTGAAGAATTAATATAAAATCGACGATTAGAGCTATACGAAACTAAATATTTTGTTCGACGATTTTATATTTCTTTTAACTAAATATTTATGAGTCAAGATTCTCTCTTATTCGTTAAACGAAAGAGTACATTCACAATCATTATGCTCCGTATCTATAAAGCAATGTTTTAGCATCAATGTTTAATTTAGAATATGATTAACAAATATATATATACATTGGATATCGATAATCTAACAGATACATTCTATCAAGAATGCTGATTGCATCTAGATAAAAAATCAATAGTTACGAATCGGCTATGTGTCATTTGCTATCAATTACTGTTTTTACATCTATTCTTGTTGCTCATCGTGCTTACGGAAATACAGAATAAAAAGTGAAATACTAATTATTATTGCAGCAAATTTCCTGATCGGCTTTCTCCGATTATCCGCCAGCTGGCTTTACGTTTCCGTTTCTTCTTCGCAATACAAATATTGACTAAGAGAAATCGTACATTATTAATCAGTCACACACTCCAACTAAATACTGAGTTCTACATTTCCTCTACATATTTAGCGCTGAATGCGGATGTTTAATCGTTCACATTCTGTTTACATTAATTATTATTTTTGTATTTTCGACAGATTCGAAATCAGACAACCTCATTCAGTGCTAAATGAGAATAAGGATCTAAGTGTTGACATCACATGGATTTAATCGTGATTTAATACTCCTGGAGATAAATCTTGACGCATCGTTTGTAATTATAATTATCATTCGATCAGTCTTCAATGACAAAGCAATAAAATCATTTCTTAATTAATTAATTAATTATTAATTTATATATTACATTACGAATGTTAATCATTTTTCGATTTATTTTACAATTTAAGTACGCATTAAATTGTATAATTGTAGTATTACGTCAATTATGTTAAATTATCGCAAGTAACGATGACACTAAAGAATGATCATACAAGAGCTAAATTAATATAATTACGGGAAGTTTTAAGAAAATACATATTACGGTACTTAATAAGATTCAATAAATTATTATTGTCGTCAAAGAATTAAAAATTAAACGATTTATCTTTAACACTAACAATAAGTAGCGAGAATCTTGCTTAGGGAAAATCCTTAGATGGGATCTCGAATTTATTGCATAATGCAATTATTTTTCTTATTGCTCACGATTGCACGTCATTCCGTGAGACCATCAGGGTCTTTCCTAGAACGTCACTGGCGAGCGCAATTTGCGTGCCCAACATCGCGTGCAATCGTCCTGCCGAAGGATGACTAGTCGATTTTTCATGTAAAACGTGTACTTTCGAATTCGAAAAGAATATGTCGCAAACGCAAATACGCATCATTCTCTTTTTATTCACGACAGACATATCTCCAGTTTATCTGTTTGTTATTATGTCTGGTATATGTCCGTCTACCTTGAGGTTTTAAAGAATATGCACGCGTCTTTCATCGCCGTTACTTAACATGCTTGCCATGTAAAATCCCGTCCTGTGTAATAAAAATATAAAATTCCTGACGAGAGAGGACGTGTAAATCTAATATCGTTCTAAACGTCGTTTCCGCAAGCAACGGTGCAATGAGCAACGAGAAAAGTTCAAATACCACGTACGCATGCCCGTTTATACGAACTCTCCAAGCGGACTCGGCGATGCGACGAGGATCTCGGCGGCCGGAGATTAGGCCCGCTGGAGGTGCGCCTCCGTTCCATTGCACAGGTTTATTTAAATACATATTAATATTTAATACTCGCAGTGTGTTTAAGTGGGAGTTGCTCTCGTCGGCCGGCGGGCCCTATGTAATTACAACCGGCCCACATCCGCGAAGGAAACGAAAAAACGAGTAAAGGTACGAAGGCCCGGCTCTGCCCTGAAAATAAAAGTAACGAAGCTAACGTCAAACTTTGACGTTTAGTGCCATTTTACTCTCGTACAGAATCTGGAACAAAGTCGGTTGTTTCATTGTCAGTCATTCGAAGTGATGTGAAGCCCGATCGTCGAAGTTATCAGGGAGGAGCCAGCATCTTGTGAAAACAAACGTTATCTTCATGTCATCAACATTCTTGGCCAAAGTCATTACCGTCGCTTTTGTATCCGGTGTCTGTAATATTTGTACCAATAAACGATGAGTAACAAGACGAGCAGGAATCCCCGCAAAATGATGTATCATTATGCGTATTCCTTTTCGTAGCGGCGGCACTGAGGAAAGGATGAAAAGGAATCGAGGAGAAAGAAAGAGACCTGAACAGTGAGAGGAGGGCGAGAGCGTAGCGTTTTTCGCGATTTTCTCACGAGGATAATTTCGACGATTAGTGCAAAAAACGGGGTCCACTGCGCGGAGCGGTGAACGCGAGAAAATGACAGACAGAAATTGTTTTGCCATGCCGTATAATTTGCAGGGCCGCAACCATCATGTATCATTTACGCAAATTATAAATTCGTTATTTTACAATTATCATAATGCATTTGACCCGAAAATGCCGATGACCCAGTCACACCGGTCGGTACAGATACGCGATATGAATCATCAGTTTCTGCAAAAATCTTCAAAATAACTTGCCATTTAAAGCCATGTAAGACAACTTTTTGCATCCGAAAATCACGCACAAGTATTACTGCAGGATGATCTGTAAAAATATATATACCGTAATTTTTAATAATAACATTTACATAATTTAATTTATTTTTGTCCACATTTTTTATGTTACCAAATACTAACTTAAATGTTTTAATATTGTTAGTTGCAGATTATTTATCGTTTTTCTCTTATCTAATATTCATTATTACAAGATATTTTACACCTTATCATTTTATAAAACTGATTATCAATTTGCGTGACAAAATATGCCAAAAGATTATATATTATCGGTGTCTTAATTTTATTGTAAGAACTTGATAAATGTATATTTGATTCATATCCGGTTGTAAATCCTGAAATATTATCTGCGCGTGAATCCGCCCCTGCGCCCATGACTCGTATTCTGCCATGCGGAGAATCAACCTGTTGTATTGAAGAGAAGTCTCACGGAAGCTCTCCGATCAATTGTGAAGATCGTGAAGGATCGCGGCTACTGTCAAGTGTATTGCCAAGACCGCTAGTGTATCGTAACTAGTCTGCGGCGCGACTGGAATTAATTCGTTCCACAGCGTGAGTGCGAGCGCGCCCGCACGTGTTGCATCCATCGTTTTATCAGCCTCGTAAAAGATTTTAAACATGTGCTTTACGGAGACGTTACCATAGGATTCGTTACGTAGTCACGGCGACGATATAGCGCTGGCTAGTTTTACAAGTGACTTATGCATTTCAACGCAATCAGTAGTATAGACTTGATTGCGGACTTTCGCCAACGCTGTTAAACATACATCATGCAAAGGCGATAGGATCATGTCATAATCGCGAAATTCATTTAAAAAAAATATCGCGCAAATACGTATATAACTATTTATGAATTTTACGTTACGATGCAATGCTTTACGTGCAAAAAATCGTTTAAAAGATAATCGTATTATATATACTCGTAAATACAAATTATTTTTTATAGATATAAATTGATATAACTTTCAGAAAAGTATTCCTGATTAGAAATAAAAAAAAAACGTACTGTAAAATTAAATATCATAATTATGGTTCTTATATAACAGTACAGGATCGTATATATTGATGCTAAGAATTGCTGTTTTCAAAGTTAAAAATAACACGAAGTACGAATCCAACAATATTACATACAGGAATAGAATACTGCCGACACATTCTTTCGCTATGCACGAAGTCGGGGATTTCCTACGAGTATCTTAAGATCATTAGATAGACGATAATTTGCGTCTTACGTGAAAAGTCGGAAATGATAGATGGATGAGTGTGTCATACTTTGCTTCCGGTCGATCCTTTTCCAATTATGGTGATGCGAAATGGGTGTGCGCGGCTCTCTTCCCGGAAGATCCGATTCGATCGCGAGCAAATATTTATACGCGATCATACAACGTCGTCTCGACGTCATCGTGACGTCGTATCGACGATGACGCAAGGATGCTTCACCGAGTCGTGATGAGCCGTTCACGCAAGCAACTCGAAGTATACAACGAGGGATTCCTGCAGCCTGCAGAGAAGCAGCGTTAATTTTCTTCTATTTTTAGCGCTTTGGCACGCCTCACGTATTACAACAAGAAAGCGTGAAGTGACGAAATTATGCGCGTTCCGACAGACAGAAGAAAGTCTGCCAACACAGTCGGATTTTTCAAACGAATTTTATGACAATATGTTTATAATCATAACAAGCTAATTACGTTGTTATATCGTCGCGAAGTAGAGAATACATTCACGTTGATTGATGTTACGTAGGCCGGAATCATTCTTGCTGCCAATTAAAAGTACGACTATTCTTACGATGAAGTCTCTCATACTCAAGTGCAATAATATTACAAGATTCATCATCACAATAATGAAACGATGTCGTTAATAAGAATGAGGAGTAATTGCGTTATTGGCAGTCTATATCAAATAGAAATATTTCTACATTTGATCATAATCAAAGAATTCAAATACTTATATTTACGTTTAAATTTTTCATATTTCTTATAATTATCAAAATATCAAATATTCAAGATATAGGGTATGTTCTTTCAAAGATTATTTGTTAGCAAAGCAGATTATGATAGTATGTTCGAGATGTATACTTAACTCTGTGTGTGTGCCTTCGTAATATAAAACCGTAAAATATTTATGAAGATGTATACATATACATCTGAGGTGGAAGTTTGTCAGTGGGACATCCAGACAGATTTGCATCGGCTTTGGGCTAATGGACATGTCATCCCATTATTAATTGCAGCCACGGGCGACTTAATTCAGTCACGTAATCGATGCCTTGGTAAACTTTCGACCGTTGATGCAGATAATCGCTGTACCGATTAATACGAGTCATTAGATATTGAGAATGTTGGATGACGGCTGATAGCGGTTGACGTTTGATATAATCAAGAAGAATGAAATGATTTGAGGCGTTCGAAACGGCGGCGACCACCGTGCTCGCGTCGATAGCGTCATTCTATCATCATAAAACTCTACCATCCATCTCCGTATGTCGCGAATGAAGAATGTATCGGACATATTTGTGCAGTCACCGAACACTGAGAATTACTTCTTATTTTAAGTCGCATTCAAGGGGGCATCCATGTTCTTTATACCTTGATACGTTATTGCTCGTTCTCCGGTCCGTATTACCCAACCGGCTTTTTACTTACGATTAGATATGTAAATATTTTCGAGAGTTTATCCGAGAGAAAGAGAGAGTCTTTCAATCTATATATAAGTCTACAAAGAGAATGCAATAAATATCATTGCAATGAATCAATAGCGTTTGCAAAACAAGCGAAAACTAATGCCGTACATTAAAATTAAAATTACAGAAGGTGTCAATAATGCTTTGCACTTCTGAATTTGACATTTTCTAACGCATCGTTTTTAGATATTCGCGCATTATGACTGTTGCTACCGATGTAAGAAGAATCAGCAATATCAAATTCGTCACCGAAAAATTTGGCGGATATATAATCTATTAAGGTTAAATATAAGGTTAACAGGACGTAATATACAGAAGACATCAATAATACCTTCCATTTCTGTTAGTCATTTCCGAGTCTGATACATCGTATACAAATATATTCGCGCATCATGATTAATGATTCTAAAAAGAAGCCGGAAATACCTAATTCAGAAGGCATTATTGACACTTCCTGTATAATACGTTCTATTAATCTTATATTTAACTTCAATGTTCAAACAGATATCGAACTATTTGATGAACAACGCTGCTTTCTTAGGACCGATACGCGAATATACATAGACACGATATGTCTACGATCCAAAAATGCCTCACCCGGAAATGGAAGGCATTACTATTGCCTTCCGTAATGTGTGACTGCTGAAGTCGCCGCGCGACTAGATCGTAAATGTCATCAGCAATGTGAAAACGCTGATTCATTCGTTATTTGCCAATGCACCGGCTCTTATCTGCTAGACGTCGTAAAGTCGCGCGCAAGTACACTGACTCACCTCTTTGGCAGATTAATCGACATGTCAATAAGCAATATACAGCGATTCGGTCTCACGAAATGATCCCGCGTTCGATCGCGTACACAGTTGTCGCAGCACAGAAATATTACGGAAAAATATCAGAATTAACGTTATCATAAAGTATATTATGCACGGCCAAAATGTTTCATATATATTCTCGATCTAACCGTAATCTCGCGCATTCACGTGACGCTCTCTTATCTCTTACACTCTATTACCCACCACCGAAGACAGGCTGAATTCATGAATGAAAAGGTTCCGTATCGCTATATACACCTCCATGCTTACAGAGAGAGGAGAGATACCGCCCGCGTACGAAAGTTCGCGGAAGAGAAAGTCCTCCCCCTTCCTCCCTCCTCACCCCCGTTGAAGATGACATCATCGCTACCATGGTCATGGTCTCTATTGATTCTGGATCAGAGACGTGTATCGAATTCGAAAACTTTCCAATAACCTTTAAATGCTACGAAAGTTTAATCCTGAGATAAGTATTCGTTATTAAAGATAGTCTTTTCATCTTGCCTTCGAAAATATTGTATATATCTAAATAGGCCATTTGATAAAACAGATATTTTATGTTATAATTTATTTTCAATATATGTATGTTTTCACTTTGCAGAGAGAGTTTCTGATTTTCAATACTAATAATATTTATTAACTGATTAGTTTATGCAACCAATGCAAAGATCGTGTTTCAACCTATCGCCTTTCTCCGCAGGAACCTACCGGTTTGCAGTTCGAACTGCAATGACTCTTGCTCGCCTTCTTCTTCTTCTAGCGGTATACGCTTGTCTGTGAACAATGGGACACCAGAAAAGTGAATGACGTCACTGAATACAGCATCGAATACTGCCTTCTATGGTTTTCAATCTCAAGAGTTCACGCTATACCTACGTAGATCGATTGAGATAGCATTTATATGAAAATTTTTATGATTCTTATAATATCATACATATTAAAAATCATATTATTACCTATTACACCTATTACATTAACTAGCTAAAATTGGGAAACAAAAATCGTGAGATCTAAAAATCACGAAAAAAATCATGAATCGATCAAAATTTACAATTAAAAATGATATTAATAAGACACAGTAATATTTTAATATTTTTAATTATGTATCATTATATTACAGATTGGCAAATATATAGCAGAGATTTTACTCCTTCATATATATCTAAATGCTCATTTTTATATATCACAAAAAAATAACAGTGTAATATCATATAATACTTATCTCTCCGAGATATCTAATTTATATTAGATAAATTATATAGATATGTCGGATAAATTGCGAAATATACAAGTTAAAAAATTATAATAAATCTTCACGCTTCTCGATGACTGAAAATGTGATCTCGAAAAAAAAAATTAAAACGGATCTAGGGACTCCAACTGCGGCGTGGTTCTCTCAGACCCCCTCGTAATCTTCGTAGTTCTGTTCCCCTCATTAGGGAACTGGACGTAGAAGGTAATTGATACTTTCATAACCTAGCAGCATTCCCACCTGCGAATAGCTGAATTTTTGCTGCGGCCTCGTTAGAGGTGACAATAAGTAGTTACCTGTTTCCAAGTAGGTACCTGCTCTGCTCGCTTGCCTGTCGTGGAACTGAAAGACGATGCAATTGCACCAGCATTATTACGACTATGATTTTGCGATACGACTTTGTGGTTTTTGCTATGTGCGGAATTCAGTAAGCGCCGAGCAATGATAAATTAAACGTATATAAGTATGTTATTTTTTAAGAAAAATTTCGATTCTTCGACCATATTCTAAGACGATTTTCAAGCACTTTTTAAAGAAACCTATTGCATTTGTAATTTTTCAATTTTGCACACATATTTGTTGTCTTTTTAAGATATTATTTTTGTACAAAATTATTGATATTTTTCTTTTAGGTTAAAAACATGATATATATGAGGTCTAAAAACATTTTCTTTTATGATTTTCATTACATAAGTAATTCTATTATCCAAACTACAACAAAATAATATGATTAAAAATATAAATGGAAATAAAATGGCAGAACTTTAATTCAGTATGCAATAACCGTATGTGTGCAACAGATTGAGTGGACTTTTACATACTTTAAATTTTCTATAAAACTCGTATAAGTTGAATCACTTTCAACAGAAAATTCAATATAAAAATTTTTTATTTTATTTTTTTTTCTTGATTTTTAGTTGAATCTTCCAATCTCTTTCTAACATATTTTTCTTTATTTTTTGACACTGAAGTATCATCTACTTTTACGTAGGAAGCATGAGAGCATATTCTAAAGCGCTTTTTAATAGTTATTCGAAAATATTTGAACTTGGAGGAATATACATATATGTACATATAAATGCTTATAAAAGTCATGTTACAAGTAGGTATAATCTACCTTCTTTTTTTGAAGAAAAAATACAAAAGAATCAGCGTAGGTATACGCTCATTTCTATTTGTATTTCTATAAAATAGTACAGTTTTATAAATTATTCGGGTTTCACTAAAATATTTTAGAAACATATTCTTTTAGAATCTTAAACTTCAAGAAAAAAAATTGATTTCTTCAATCTGAAAAACTAGAAAGCCTTTTAAATCATACAAAAAGCATACAATTGATTTATTATAGAGATGCCTGTAACATATAATATTTTTATTTATTATTCCAAAGTGTTTTAATCTATTAAAATATAAAAATAAATATTAAGTAAGTAGTGGAATATTTAAACAAGCCATCGCATGTGCAATGTATAATTGCTGGCATGTGACTTTTATAATGTATGTTTTCGCACATTATTATATTAGATCTATATAGATAAACATATCAAACTTCTAAATGAGCAAACTTATATACGTTAAATAAATTTTATTTTGTAATTTTATTAATAAAATTAATGTTTTATGATCAGAATGAGACAGATTTACACAAAAATCACATTTTTTAAACTTATTCTGTAGATTTGTAGAGTATTTGCTGTGATGCATAAAACACATTCGTATACATAATGCAACTCACGTTGTTCAATAACAATCATTAAGACTGGGAATCAAGTCAAATAAATGACAGAGCCTTCATGCTCAAGGTCTACACTTATACGAATGAATGGTTCTTGCAGCGTACAGTTACGTTAGAAAGAGTTGTAGCGGCCACATTCGGGCCGCGACAACTCTTTCGCATCCGTAAACTAATGATTCTATCTAATTATGTAAGTTCATAAGCGCGTATGTGTATGTGCGTGTAATACGTACGAGAGTTTACAAATTAGACGCCGTTACGAGATGCGTGTACGCGAGTGTCGGCGCAACACTAATCACGGTGATTGCAGGGGAGTGCAAATTGTTGGCGGGATAATATTCCGTGTAATTGGTTCAGCTCCTGTCAATCTGTCTAGCTGCCGGACGATGTCTTAACCGAACAGTCGGTATGTGTGCGTGAGGGACGCACGCATTTTCGCAAACTATCTCAATACCTCTATCATCCGTATCCGTTCGTGGAATCTATTACGTGCCACGATCTTGCGCCTTCCTGAGCAATTGAATCCTAGTCAATCGCGATCACGACAGGATCTAAAACTGTGCGTTATTTCAAGTTAACGCGTCGATGATCAAGTATAATTTTATCAGCAGGACGTAATTTACTACTGCGATAAGCGCGTTGCATTTAGAAGTGTGTACATATATATATATATATATATATATATATAACATATAATATATATCAACTTTATGCACAACACTTCTCTATTCTTTTTCGTCTCATTAATATTATTATCAATAATCTATAGGTACGCTCTATGTGCGAATATTTTTTACACATATGTATATTTGCATTTCTTGTGCAACTCTTTAGAAGATGTTTTCTGAAAGATAGCAACTGTCGACGATGCTTTTGTCTGGTCCGTACATTCGAATCTTATTTTCCAAATTCAGCATTTTTTCGGTTTATCGTTTACTACTGAGCTATTCATTTCAATGGAAAGCGGATTGGATAGCCTAGACTATACTGGCGCTACAGCATTTGGCAGAGAAGGAAAAGCTGGAGAGAGAAAGATCTCCCATCACATTTATTAATAAGTTATAGCGGACCAATCGCTGTTCTTTCCGTAGATCTTTGGAGAAGATACAAACGAAAGAACAATGGACAAACGCGCTACGGGGAACCAAGAGAACCTGGAGATACTTCTTTGCTTGGAGACATAATAGACTTTGATAATGCAGTCGCCAGTATCTCATATTATTATATATACCACCGCTAGGGAATCGCAGATCAAAGGATTTAAAAAACCGCTTTCAAAGAATCGGACTGCACCGTGCGCTTCGTTGGGAATTCTTGGCATTCTAATTGCCCTGATTTCGATATAGCTGGATATCTGATTCTCTTAATAAAGAATCGAAAAAGATAAAGTACTTAATTATGTAGCACTGCGACATTATGTAAATATCAGGATGAGAAAAGCTTATTAAGAGAAATCAAATTTGAAAACTTTTTAAACTAATTAAATTTTAAGAATTACATTTTCTAGTCGCTTTCTACTCGCAAAATTTTATCTTCCTGAGATCACCATACCGGAGATTATGTTTATAAATTGCAATGTATTTTTTTAAATATTACAAATTTTTGTTACAAAACTTAGTAATATTTATGGACAAAGTGCATTTGCACTGTATAATGAACAAGGAACATTTTCTCTTATTTAATCACTAAATGATCTCAGCGAATAAGATTTGTTGCGATACAAATGCCGACAATTTATGTTCATATTTCCATATACGTGCACTTCTCCGATAATTCATTATGCAAGCGTCGTAACAATAGCGTCATAACACTACCATCTGGAATAATCGAAGTTGTGCATAATTATGGGAATTTTACATAATGAAACGTTAATTTATTCGAAGATAAACTCTGCACATGATACTATGACAAAATGTTTATCATAGCACTCGCTACTAAGAAATTGACCCAGTGTACGTGAGTAATGATGTAACTGATAAGGAGATATCACGCTGCTGAAATTTTGCAAAGATAAACATGATTCATACAAAACATATTAACTGCATAGTTTCTGCAAAAAGAAAATAAATTGATATGTATTATGATATTTAATTCTAAAATCTAATTGTAGTTTAAGATACGCGCGTATAATTAAATTTAATTTTTTTAAATAATATTCTTAATTTATCGGAATTTTATTTTTATTTTTTTCTTCATTGTTATTCTGATGGCACATGCATCAATTTATAACATCATATGTCTTTGGCACTAAAATGTATTAACATAATTCTTTTCAAAATAAATTGCATCTAAATTGTTGGGTGAAAGGTGTAATTCTCTTAATAATTTCGTTTTCTAAAGTTAGTTCAGAGGTCTAATTCAAATAGAAGAAAATATTCTCAAAGTGACACATGTTTGATGATGCCGCAAGGTTTGATGATGAATACGAGGATTCCCCTCTCGTTTTTAATTCTCTTTCCTCTCCCTCTTTCTTTTGTTTCTTCTTCCTCAGTTTTGGATGTAATTTTCCAAGAGAAAAAAGAACCTAAACGTAATCCTCTCATGTTTGCAAGTCTCCGCAGAGGGTCTTATTCTTATTGGCCGAGAGCAGAAAACGCCCACAAAGTGCGCGGATATATAGTACTCTAGTGCTAAACGGAGTTCATTCATAGTTCCACTCCAGCCTAGTCATTCATTAATCTGATACGACGGGAGTGTCCTTACGGAGCGTGCGCTGATCGCAACTCTCGATCACTCGAGTGACCCGCTTTAAGCTCGCCCGCGTGTGCGTGTGACTCGTCCTACGGCACGTGAGATCAAGAAGTACAAAGTAGTCAACAAGGTGAATTAACATCGAGCAAGGAGAATGCGGCTAGGTGAGAATGACGCATGATTATACTCGGTTTCAAACGAACGTTCTAAGAAATGGAACCTGTCTCGTCAGAGTAAGCATCTTATACACAAAATAAAAATTTGTATCTTATTCATGAAAATATTATTGATTGCGTTATATAAATAATATTTTTTATTATTTTATAAAGATTCTTTTTAATACACATTGTTAAAGCTCTTTAACATGATATCGTTCTTAAAGTTAATTAAAGGAGATGTGTAATGAAATGCTTTCGTCCGATAATATATACATGATACTTATGTGAGTGAAAATTTACCTACATTTACTATCATAATTGATAATCACACGATCACTAATGTTTGCTTCTTTATAAATATAATATTAATAAAAGCTATTAAGATAAAAAGAATTATGATCTACTAAACGTAAATAAAAAGAAGCTTCCTTATAATGTTTCGTTTATATTTAAATCGCGATACACTGCATCTTTGCAACAATCTGATTTCAGTGCAAATAATTCAGTGCAAATTGCATGTTTTTCTGCATTAAAATAGCGGCACTTTAGAAATAGCGTTTCTAAAAAAAAAGTCTCCGCGTTTTTAATGGAACGGATAAATTTCACGGCTCATCTTGTATCAGACTGACGTAAATACGTCTGCGACAAATTGCTCACGCCATGATGCTTCGGAGAGCGTTCGAAGCACGGCACTAATGTTATCCAGCAGAAACCGCGATTTCTCACAGTTCCTTTATTCTCGCATTGATTCTGAAAAGCGACATGATCAAAAGAAACGGCGCTTCATCTCGTTTTTCCCTGCAACAAGCCACAGAATGCCGCAGTCAAGAAATCCGACAGCAACTATGCGAATGATTTTGCACAAGAGGAGAACCGTATAATGTACTCATTCAACAATGTTTCTCTGAGAACTTCTCACTTTTCTGTCGCGTCTACGCGCGTCGCCTATGGCAATCAGTGTATTTCACATAATCGTATGTAATTTCACTTTTGTCGTTTTATGAAATAGTTTGCACGGCGTAACGTAATCGTTTATCGCGATGGAATAGTAATGGATAAAGCTTCATCATCAACGATTGAATAAATTGACAATAACACAATAAATAAACAAATTTGCACGTGCCGCTCTGTGAATCATCTTCTGGCGCCTGTTCCATCTTGACGGCTACCTGTTGATTATCGTCTTTATCGCGATGCGGGTTAATGCAAGTCGCATGATTCCCGATGTTATTCCTGACGTGGCATTCGCTACATTTACATGAACGCATTACAAAGTATATGAGCAAAATACGCATACGCATAAATATGAATCAAATTACTGATCAAATTTATCTTAATCTTATCGCATCGTAGGCCAGATAAGTAAAGTCGAAATCGATATATCCACAGAGGCAGGAAGTAACGATTAAACATAAAGGCCCCCTTGTACTGACATATAATCCTGTTTAGTCTCCTGTCAGCATTTTTACAAAGCTGCGCACTGCTAGTCTGCTAATATGTATAAAAAAAAGATATTAATTAATTAAGTCAATCTAATGCCATAATAAGTATTACAATAATGTAATACAATAATGTTTATATGCAAAATCTTGAATAGATTATAAATGTCTTTTAAGAAGCTAACGAAAAAAGTTTTGTTCAATAAAAAAAGTGACAATTAAAAATAAGGGCAATATAGAATAACTTCTCGCAACATTCACACTCTACTTCCCTCGCGCACATACATAGACTTATAATATCCGATGCCGACCAATCAAAACTAATAGTCAGCAATAAGATTTAACCAATCAGCTCGAGTATTATTCTAAAGATGGTGGGACAGTATACAGAAAAAAAATATTATAAGTGAACCGAGCCAAGGACCAAGTAGCGCAAGAATGGAAGGTATTTCCGTTCTGGCGTATACAACACTAGCAAAAACTCGACATTACTATCGACAGTGGGATTAAGCTCGTATCTCATGTCGACAGATCGGCCGATTTCAAGAGTTAGCCAAGCGTAGCGAGAATTTTCCATTTTCTCCTATCAAAAGAAAAAAAAGAGCGCGCCGATTGCTCGGAAATAGCCTGCAGCTTTGTCAGTTATACATTACATAATGGAAAAAATACGTTAAAAATGGGTAATTTACACAGAAACTCGGGGAAGCCCACCGCAATTTTTCCTTGACGCCATCCATTCTTATCGGAAAACTTTATAACGTCAATCTCTAAACCGTTTTCGATGCCGTTTTGATAAGACGCGAAAACATAAACGGGTATTTCAGATATGCAAATACGCGATAAAGATACATGACGAGACTCGGTATTTATATACATTTGTGATAAAAATATCAACAAATTAACGAAATTAAAATTTAAGTTAATAAAATACATCAAATTTTAACTGCAAGAATACATCGCAATAAATTGAAATTGTAAGTTCATTAGCAAATTTTAATTAGTTTTTACATTTTCACCACATATATACTTTGCTTTCTTCTGTCTGATGCCTTGGATCTTTAAATATAAATCATATATTATATGATACATTATATATGCTAATTTATTAATTACGTTGAAGTATATTCCTTATTTCACATCTAATATGTCGTATATATACATGTAAAAAGTATATAATGTTCAGAAATGTAGCATTAGATTTACACTTCTTAATTCTATTGTGCGTTAGATATCGTGTATCGCTATCCGATTTTAACGAGGTAAAGCGCATTTTAAAGTCTTTTTTTCGCGTGCAGACATCTTTTCGTCGTAGGACGGATTACCGGTCAATTAACGACGTGGCACTATAATTGGCACGGTAATTCGATCCTCTTACGGCTGGATCCTCTGAGGAAGCCCGCGCGTTTCTGGACCCTGAGTTAAGCGACCGCGCGCACATCGTTAAATTAAAATCCCGAGGCGTTCGCCGGCACCGACGAGGCCCGCAGCGGACCATCTCGATGCTGCCGTCTAATTTGTAGCGCATAATATTCGAATAATTTGCACGCGTTAATGGAACCGGCCGTGGGTTTCTCGCCGGCTACGGCGCACGATACCGCCTTGCAAATATTTGCGTGCAATAAAAGTGATTCAACCCAATAGGTGTCGGACGAAATCACCGGAAATCGTAGCGAGAAAACACGAATACGATATCTCAAACATCTCCGTTTAAATCTCCTATTTAAAATGTTGTATGTAGTTTCATTTATAACACTGTATACAATACTGTTATAATTAAATCGATGAGATCGAAATCGATCATCTAATCGCGAATGTATCTTATCGATGACGTATCACACGCGACTCTTTGCTTCTCTCCCATCCTTGGCAACAGAATAAAAATATCACACGTCTTGCGCGATATCTTCCGACTGGACATTATTTGCAAACTTTTACAGAATAATATGATCGGAATGAATTCTATTCTTTTATATAACTATTTAAGACTGTGTGTGCATAATTTTAACGATGGTTGACAATAATGACAAGACGGTGTTTTCGATATGTGTCGCGATACATTGTGATCAAAATATAAAATATGCGGGTTTTATTATAATTTGCGTGCGCGAGATTTATTTGTGGAGTATTTTAATTTATTTTAATTTCAACATGATCAAATTATTTCGTTTAAGTAATGAGAGAGGGATGTAAAGTTAAATATAAACACCGACTAGACGGACTGCATGTTAAGCATTTTAGCAGACATATATACGCAACAAGTCTTAGTCATCAATTTTGTGTCAAGAATATACACCTTCTTCGCGAACACTGATTTACGAGCCACGTGCCCGACACAGAAACTTACTTTCCTGGTTTCCATATATATTGATGCGATTATTTCCCTAAATGACTACATCTTCATCTGATTAACGTTATGTGACAATGCCTTCGGCAAATTAAAAGCAATAGCATTTAATATATGAAGATAATATTACCATCGCGAACATTTTAAACGTATTGCAACGTTATATTGCAACGAGTTTCTAAGCAATTCAGATATGTTTTATTTGCACATTTCAGTAACCAATGCATTTTACTGAAAAATCCTGTCTCGAGATAATTTGTTCCTCGTTTCAATTTTCCACCCATATTGTTGCTAATTATCTTGATGCTTAATTAATATTAACGCATCATTCATAAGATAATTCCCGAAAAATGTGCCTTTAGCTGTCGATTGTATTATACAATTTTTATTAATCGCCTCGAAATATCTATCACATGGACCCGCAAAGCGATCGGTGAGTCTAATGACGTTTCGTTCGTGCAATGAAATCGACGTGGCCCCCGGGGGTCCAATGCATAGCTCACCGTACAGTATGTCTCCCCACGCGGAGATCGCGAAGCAAGGGTGGCGTGCGTGCAGGTGGGAGGACAGGGAGGACGTACTGACAGGCCGAGGACTACGGTGGGACTACGGATGGGGGCTGGAGGCAGTGGCAAGAGGGAGAGAGGTGGGACTGAGTGCCGGTGAGCGTGCGAGAGCGAGAGGACGAGGTGAATAGTGAGTCCGTGAGCTCGAGTGAGTAACTGGAAGTCGCAAACCGGGGGACCCACTCAGTCACCACGAGATCGGCAAGCCGAATGGTCTACCGCGCCGGTGGTTCTTCTGAAAAGTCTGCAAAGAGTCAATGGGAACTCCTGCAGGGATTCTAGATTAGGCGCACATTATCCCCTCGAATGTCAACAGGCGGGATCATTCGCAGCTACCAGGATCTTACCGTGGCGCAGGTGGACAGCCGGTTGCGTTGCGTCAATTGCATCCCGACGGAGAACAGGCCAATCGATTGCGAAAATTATCTTGCGAAAACTCTGACGATGTGGAGATTTCTGGTGCGCTGTTATGTCACTTTGACATCCATCTGACGCACAGTAACTTTGGTGCATCTTTCGCAATCTCGACTCTTGGGTATCGCAACTTCGGTATCCCGGAGGATTTCGATATCCTCGAGTGACAGTTTGTCGCCCGGTGACAGTGGACGATAACGAACAATAACAGCATCGTTTTCGGAGCAATTCCAATCACCGGTTTCGCGGTAGGATCACGAGTGCGCGAGTGGATGCGAGCAGAAACTGTCGCCTGGAGCAGCCGAGGACTTACCTGCAGGAGGACGAGGAAGAGATGATCTTCGATCTGCTGGTGGCCGGAGCCTTCGCCATCGCCACACTAAGGCGGTGTGTGTACATTGTTGAATTCTATCCACTTTCTCTAATGCGCATATATATTTCGCTTTCGCATCGTCTCGCGGAGATGAGGTATTCGCCGCGGGCTAACATTTGCCAACAACAGACGAAAACGTTTCGCGGATATTATACTGCGTTGGCGCGTGTCGCTCCTCTCTCGCCAGCATACATTATAACGTTACTTCACTCCTGGCGTTGACGTCTCCGCGAAATCGCATTGCGCTTTCAGGAGAATAAAAATTTCTATCACGGCAAGTTCGCGGAACCGAATGAAAGAAAATGATCGTCCGACAACGACAAGTTTTACTGAAACGTGTATAATGATGCAATGACACACGTGAGGAATCCGCAACGTTTAATATATCGGTTCTCTTAGCTCGCACGATCCGCTGTTTTTTATCGTCTTTATCAATTGCGTTCAACGGGGGTTAGTGATCTTGCCTGAAAGACGGCCGGTTGAGAAAGAAAAAGATAATCGAGCCGCGTTTAATAACGAAAATTTAGCGCAAACGCGCGTCTATAATTTATTTCATTAACGTGCAATTATTTAAATTTGTGACGTATACAGCTTTCTATTTGCTTCGCATTCACGTGCTTCTCTACAACTATAACCAAAAATGCATGTCTTTGTTGAATTGATTCTATGCTCAACGCGCTACTGTTTTTCTCGCTTCATTCAGTATCATTTTTGTCAGAAAACATTTATCTCTCATTCATTCTTCGTAATACCTAAAGGAAAAGAATACGAGATCATCTTCTTATATTGTAGTTACACTTGTACGATGTTGTATGCGATGTTTCAATAATTTATTATATAAAGTATTACCTTAAGTATTATACACGCGAGGCGCGCAACTTTGGTTAAAGGAAGAAAATAATTTAAATATGCAAGTTATTAATTGCATTCATCTACTAAAATCTATCTATCAACTGCAGTTCCAAATTAGAGTTTGTAACTTAATTTTATTTATTCGGAGTGTTAAAAGCATTGTGACATTATTAACACTATTAATTGCTATTAAGAAATATGATCTACGTATATTTTAAATATTTTAATATATGTATGTTATTTGTATGATTTCCATTTACAAATAATTTCTGTGTGATAACAATTTATAATAATTTTACAATAAATACTTTAAACATAATACATCATATAATTTCAAAATATTAATTTCATATTAACCAATGTTAGCAATACAAATCATTTTGCTTGATTTTAAACTGGAATTTAAAAAAAAAGCAGATAATATGAAAAAATTTCTTTGAAAAAAGAAAAATTAAAATTAGTCGACATAGCAATTGCATGAGCTCTTGTACTAATTTAATCCCAAGCTTAAGCGACAAATACATATAAGCTCTACTTTCTTGCGATAACAATGCAAACATTTCTCATATAACACTGAAAGACTGATAGCCGAAAGATTTATAGTGTCATTGTTTGCGGAAATGATACAACATTCGTGCAACGTATATTTTGTTTTATTCGTAATCATAATGTGCTCATTTCTCAGAGAGTTTTTATATTGATATTTATTTACTTTTATATGATTTATTTATATAATTTATAAGAAATGTTTTTACTAATTATCTCTTTATATCAATTAACTTTGCTTTACAGTGTTTATGATTCCATGCGCGCTTAAAAAATTCTTGTTTCGCTAATTAATGACTAAGCATTAAAATGAGTCAGTACATGAGATTAGGTTGCCAGTGTGTTTATTTGGCTTCAGTCAGTCCGGGGCTCAAGAAGATAGATATCAATAGTTTCATTTACCTACGACCTCTATATCGTTAGCACTTTGTACATTTACCGATACATTAACATTTCTTAAGCTATTTGACTCTCTTATCGAATAAATCTTTAATACAAAAAAAAATGCAAAATGTTATATATGATACAGTACAATACTGCCAATATATCGATCATAACTAAACGTATTTTTATAATATAGATTTCCATTTATGTGAAAACAAGCCTTTGAGCGAATAATAAAATAAATTATTTATTTTATTTGATCATATATGTATCTGTTGACAAAAGTTCTAAGAATTTATGTCATTGACTATCTCAATTATATTTTCAATCTTATCTTGGTACATACGTATTAACCGCAATGAATAATTTATATTCAGTCATGTCTATTTATTTCTATCTATTTTCTGCGGATTAAAAGCGGTTCTTTTAACCGCGATAGCCCGTTGTTCCGCGTCACTGCCACCTCCGAACTAGTCTTACTCATTGCAATCTATTTAATCTCTCATACTTATTTAGATTTCCAATTCATTATAAATAATTGCTTAAATTAATTTGCAATTAATTTCCTGCATATAATTAGTCATACGCTCCAATAGTAACTTCATAATACATAATCGGAATTAAAAGTAGAATTTACTACGCTCATATCGAACAGCGTATATGGAATAAGAATATGTGAACGTATCTCCCGCGTTCCTTTTATATCCTAAGTTATTTAAGAGAGATTTAAAAATACA
Source organism: Lasius fuliginosus (assembly GCA_949152495.1). Classification (NCBI taxonomy): domain Eukaryota; kingdom Metazoa; phylum Arthropoda; class Insecta; order Hymenoptera; family Formicidae; genus Lasius; species Lasius fuliginosus. Next base: position 13,501,030 of record OX424444.1, read on the forward strand.
TATAAATATTATGCTATATATAGAAATAATCTGAGTAGTATTTAGAGATTATTGATCTGAAATAAAAATAATAGCATACAAATCCGCGATTGCACTTCTTACACAATGAAACCTCCCCATCGAAGGGTGATTCTACCTTCGGGGCGACAAATTTGAATTCGTCACCGAGAGCTGTCCGTTCTCCACCTCCACGTTCCCCACCACTCTGTAGAAGGTACGGCCGCCGATAGAGATGCGCGTCGTGTTGATACGAGACACACACGGACTGTTTGCTCGGGTACCATCGCGGACCCCTTTTTTTTTTCATGTAGGCTCCGCGGACTCGAGTCACAACACTAGTAAAGTTACAAAAGCCGAAGGCAAACAGATCCGGGGACAGGCCTTAACCGGTTTATTAAACACTCGTGCGCGCCCCGGAGGTGGTCCCCATCCTTGCTGAAAGTGGCGACGATGCGGACCAGCGGACGAGGACGACGGCGGCGTCGACGCCACTTGGTCGTCTTCCGGAGTCCAGGCCTGTACCGCGTCCGTCGCACGTACGTCGTGCGTCTTTCCTTCGGTACCCCCTCACCGAAAGGAAGTTCGCTACTTCTCGTACGTACGCGGGACGAAAGCGATTCCTCACGGAGTTGGGAAGGAACGAACGAAGGAAGAGTCAAACAACTCTCAGGCAAACCTTTCTCTCTTTTGTCAGGTCGAGCCGAGCCGCCGGCTTTAAATTCTGGCAATTTTATGATTTCTATTTTCGTCTGGTCTCATAGTCATTATGATATATTAATTCGGCCGACGGCGCACTTCAATGCTTTCTTCATTTCGATCGACTGGTAATACGGAAATGACTGATGCAATTTTTGACTGTCAGAACAATTGTCATTTTTTGAATTCGATATGTAAAATTCTTTTTAAACAAATATTTTTTTGCGACATTCTATACAACACGAAATTTTGACGAGTTACATCGTGAAATTTTTGTACGTCCCTTAGTGTCACCGAGTGACTTACGTCCTGCAACGGAAATAAAAGAAAAGTAAGGTCCCGAGAGCGACTTGGACGTGTACTGGGTTGTGGTTTTGGGTTCAGCAGGGTTCACTGGACATATTATGGGACAGACGAGCACTCCAGCGTGAAATGAAAATATTATGCCAGCGCTCAGACCGCGCGTGACACATCGAAGAATTACTGTATGCATATAAAAGTCGAAGATTCACCGTATATCTCACAATGGAATGATTTTTCTGCCGCGAATTGTCTTTTATGAAAAGATCACGCTGACTTTCAGTTAAACGATGCCTGCTGTTAAGATTCGATCTAAGATAGAAATCAGACAATAGAGTAATATTTCTCTCTATAACATTAGATGTTGACTTAACATCTTGATTTATAACCTTCGTTTTCCTTTATTCCTCCATTACGATTAAATAGTAATAATCGAATCGATTAAAATTTTGCAAGTTTCCACTAATTAGAGTATTTAATCATGTAGAAAAAGAGAGGGAGAGAGAGAAAGAGAGAAAATAGCAAGACCCTGCTATTTAATATATTATTTCTAATTTTCAATCTCGAATTATATTTGTTTTTCGAAATTAGATTAAAAATGATTTAGAATTCTTTTAATTATAATATAATTAAATCGTAGACAAGCATCATCTATTAAATAGCAGCCAGCTTGCATCTAATCCTGACGGAATACGTCAGCAATGAAGCATTAAACGATCTGACCAAGGCCTCCGGGTTACTTTTTGCGGTAATTTGTTAATCGTACTTAGTTACAATCGAAGGAACGACGCGAAACGTGCGCAAGCAAAGACACGGAAAAAAAAAGAAAGACAGGGAAGGATAGATTTACGAATAAATCAGACTCGAAATAAAACTTCAGTTTTATACATTCTTACTCAGTTTTTTGACAGTTTTTTCGTGTTTGATTGCTATCTATTAATTAGATTCGATCTCGTTCTCGGACTTCGATACATCATACGAAATTACGATTCTGGAACAATCTCATGTTGTTTATGATTTATAAACAATTCGAAATAATCGATCGCGCGCAATTGAGAATTTTACTTGCGCTAATTCGTGCAATGTCACGAAAAGTATGGAAATGTTTTATCTTATTCGAACGCCTGAGAAAAGAAAATACGCGGACGTTTTACACGGCAAACACTAAAGTGGACCGGCGATTACATTATGTGACGTGAGCAGGATAATAATACTTAAGTCTAATTATCGATAAATAATGCATATGTTAATTAAAGAGCTAATGCATAAATGTAAAATAAAGATACATATATCCACTAACTTTTTGTGTGTAGCAGAATTAATTACACACATGATATAATAAAATGCAACGGATATCTTTGAATCATCTTTGTTGTATAAGATAAAAAAATACGCGCGCGTTTTGCAAAATATTTCTCCGTCTATGTTGCAAAGTTACAATATTAAATACATCAGATATATCGAGTTTTTGTATAAATATCTACGATTGGCATGCAAAAGAAATAAAACTATTATGCAATCATTCTGTCCGGTAGCAGATTTTAAAAGTATCATATAATGATTGCTCTGAGATATTAGCTAAACTACTTGATTATTTAACGTCGCAATCTGCTTCTACCTACATTTAAAACTATTTGTGGATAGATTTACTACAATCGTAACAAAGTCCCGACTTAATTCATAATTCGAAGGACGTAATGTTCCCTGCATTGTAATTTAGGATTACTCGCGGTTTCGTTATCCGTAACGAGTCTTTAATTACTTGGATTTACGAGCGCGTTAAGTATCGGCAGCTCTTCTATGCTGCATTTAAGACGCGTCATTCTCGGCGGATCATTCTCGTTGCTTTCTCAAGGTGACTTTTCTGACTCTTAATATATCCTGCGGCATTTTCTTAACATCTTTTTACGCTTCATTTTGCCGACATCTTTAAAGAATTACATTAGGCAGGATCAGTTTTTACTTGATTGCCGTGTTTGACCGATCGTTTAAATAACGACGATTTTAATTTAACGATATTATTTCTCCGACATTATAGTAAATCATATACTAACCGATTGCTTAATAACCAGCTTGAAGCCGATCGATGCTTAATAACGAATCCTAACATCCCAAATTGGATAACGTGCGCTCCATATTTTTCGTGAAATTTTTTAAACCTGATCCCATCCACGAACAAACACACACGCACGCGAGCATTTTACGTGTTTGATCAACTCTCAATTATTGTCATTAACAGACTATTACGTTGACCACACTTTTGTTCGTCGCACAAACTTAGAAGTTCGCAATGCGGGTGGTACAGAAGTGAGGCAATGTTTAAATTACACGCTGCATAGTGAGCCGAGCTTTACGAGGCTCCACCGCGAACTCTTTCATTCCACCTACGATAGCAATTACGGAGCCCGAAGCTTGCCGTTGGCACACCACAATAATGTATATTCACTTCCGCAACTATGCACGACACGTAGAAATTATAACGCGTATCTTTCATTCTTTGAAACAGTCATCTTTAGAGGAAAACTTTAATACGCCGACCGCTTTCGAAGTAAAGTGTGTATGGTGGTGAAGTGGGCGTATGCAGTAGTAGTATCAAACGCTCACCGTTCTTTATTTCCGATTCAATTAGATCCGCATGTTTTAATTGTAAAATTCATTATATTCCAACATGGGCACTTGATATAAAATACCAACTTGCCATAAACGTAAAACCGGAACATTTATCGTTATTTCGCTGTGAACTCGATATCAGTTTTAAAAACTTCGATTTTAGTACTTTGAGAGTATTTTCTTACAATTGAAAAAAATTGAGCTAATTAGTTGTGTGAATACGACGAGAATCGCTGTACATATTGGTTTTTCGACAAGTTTGTCAATTGCGAAACACTCACTGAGCAACAGCCGAAGACAAATTCTCGTTTGCGATCTCTTGCCACCTGACATCATCCATCGTGCGGCTGATTGCTATTCTCTACCTTGAGGTCGCGCGCGCAATGAGCAATGCGTTCATTCATACACGGGATCTCGAATGGGTTGAATGTACTCGCTATGATACACAGACGAAGATACACGACGATCGATTCGAGATGAGGTTGGCAAAAACGGTCGCGTCCTTTGGAGAACACCGGGTGTGAGTTCACAAATACTGCGATCTGCGGCCGACTTAGTTTATTATTCCAAGCGAGAGAAGAAGATACTTATTGTCCCGGTGTCATGATACTTAAAGCGCTGTTGCTGGGTGGAAGGTGAAGAAAACACGCGATGAAATGTGACAAGGGACCGATTCAGTATTGTATATACAGGATAGGCAAAAGTTCGTGTCGATGCCTTACGTAGCGATACTCTTCGACCAGTTTGGGGTCGAGGTTTCTTTTTAATAGATATTTGATTTTTTTAATGTAATATCATATTCTTTTCCATAAGTAAAAATTATATAATTTCAAATAATATTGGACAAGGTGATCAAATTTTTGATAGCTTTCAGACAAGCTGTCATGTCTGACGCTGCAAATTAATCCGACATATTCAGTTACATGCTTAATTCGTTCTTTACAATCTGTCTCGATTATTTGTCACCTCGAAAACGAACTGGTTGCGTTAGTATCTGCACTTTTGGACTAAACCTATCAACGCAACAAGTTTCGTAACTGACTACACTGCCGCGTCGTTAAAAAGAGACAATACGAATAAGCCCCGCCGGCAATGCGTAGGCAGCAATCGTCTGCGAAAGCGAATCGGTAAAAAATTCATTTCGCGGACGCTTCGTAAAATCGGTTACGTATCGAACGGGCCTCGCGTATTCCGCGCAAATGTCGTGGGTGGAGAGCGGGGCCGGGTTCGTGCCTGACCACGGACAACTTTGATTCACTGCGATTGTGTTGGAAGCCGGTTCAATGATCGGCGCGACACACTGACAAGACGCGACCACGAGCCTGTACACGCGCTCACGCAACACATGTACGACGCGCGTCGCAATTCACTAGTCGGCCGAACGAGTCACGTGCATTACGGCTTACACACGGGCATCACGTGCTCGCGGCACACTCGATCGCGCTCCTACTTATGTATGTTGCGGCTCTAACGCCGATTAACCTGAGTGGCGAATTTCGCGTTCCTTGCATATACATGAGACGAATTTTCATCGGACACGAAGACTAAACAATTAATCTATCACTGCTAAATATCCGATGTTGCATCGAGCGTGGCACGCTTGTCCTTTACGCAATAGTTTCACGGATTAGTTAAATGCAGAGATTGAGAAAAATTACGAAGAAAAGATATTATATATATATGTATTTTTTTTTCATTGTTCATATATACTAATATTTTTCACGCGATATGTTGATGGAATTTATCGCGTATTTTTGGCACATTATTAATCATGTATATTAGCGAGAAGTATAAATATATATATATATATCACCTTGAATGTCGTCGATCGTAGTATATTAAGACCTAAGAATATTTGCTGTCAATCTAACGAATGCTTGGTCACTCGACGCTCGATGACAGAATCTACCGTTTTTACGATCTGAGGTCGAGGCCGTTATTGGCGTGTTTCACTACGCAAGAAAATCGTAAAGGATCGAAAGGGTCGACAGAAGGGCGTGGTATACACGTACCTAGTTTCATCTGAAGGCCCCGCTGACGTCTCTGTATATTCACGGTACGCGAGATCATCGTAAAGGGCCTCTATAGGCCGCGGCCGTGAAAGTTCGATTTTATGTCCGTCCCGATCCGAGACCGCCCGTCGTTAGTCACACGATGGTTTCTGCTTTCTTTAACACGTGCTGTACGTACGTATTTTTATAGTCCCGCGTACGACGGTCTTGTTTTGCGGCGAAACATTGTCATCTTGGTTTCGTATCCGTGTGTACTTGCCGTTATCAAAGTCATCATTTTCGCGGATTTCAAGCCGACGGTACAAACCAAAGAGAAAACACGGAGATACTCGGACCGTGCATTGTGAACGCATCCTTATCCCGTTGCTCGTAAAAGATACATCGCGAAATCGACTACGCGACAAATGGCGAATTACTCTCGGCTGCGACGAGACTGAACGACCAGTTTCTTACCCATTGTGTGTACCCTTCCTACGAATCTAATGGCTAAACGGAAGTTTGAAGATTGCGCTATAAGCTTCCTTATATGATGCCATATTATTTGAATAGATGTATAAATGCATGAATTATGATGTATAAAATATGATTTGAAATATATATATTAATCTATCAATAACACTTTTCACACAGAAATATTTACTATAAATGTAACTTGTAAATAATTAAGCCCATTAAAATGAAAGCACAGGAGAGATGATAATGATATTAAAAAAAGAACGGTAACATACATTGAAATTTAAATTTTGTATGTTTTTCAATATATTTTTTAATATATAGCAATAAGGATAAAATCCATGTAATATATCATACTTTCTCATTTATCTACAAAAATTTATCTTTAAAGCAAAAAATTACTCTAATTGAAAAATTTATAATTAAAAATATGATATATAATACCCCTCTCTCTTTCTCTCTCTTTCTCTCACTTTCTCTTTTTCTTTAAAATAGATTACCTATCTTTTTTATTATTTACTTAATTTTACACTTTAAACTTTAAATTTTCGGCTTTTTAGAATTTTATGTTGAAATTTTCTTAAAGAAATATTTAATTGTAAATACTTTTTGTCATCATGATTATTGCTTTTTTAGAAATTGTTACTGAAAGGAAAAATTAATTTGCCAAAAAATCTATCATTAAAAATAAAATTGGAAGTTCTGGATCACATATTGTATATAATTTTATCGAATAAATCTATATAACATCGTAATTATCTTCTTCTCGGACATCAATGGTCCGGAGTAATAACGTGATTATGTACTTACAACGCGATTTCTTCAGCGCGAGATCCTCCTATCGTCACAGTTAACAATATAATTCAGCGCAAGCTTTCTCTTATACATTCACGCATGTGTTACAAACATAATATGTGTTATTAAGTCAGGATCAAGATGATTTATCTTTATATATAAATGCATATCGATCGGCAAAGCTTCCGTTCTAAATACAAAAAAAACATACCGTAATTTCGACTATTTGTACGATAAAATTAAAAAGATTCGAAGAAACTCTTTCCTACGTTATTTTTCTATAGATTTGTGAAAAAAACGTATCTTAATTCGAATACTTTAATTTTGAGATAGATTGTGTATTAATTAATATTATAAATATATATACTATTGCGTCTATATCAGTGTCAGATTAGATCGTCGTATTCTTTTACATCTTATCAGAGGAAATATTCATGAGATTAAACAAGGCGCGCGTCATGGTATAAAATGCGTCCCGCATACTTCACAAATCGGATATCTTTTTACCTGCAACGAGCTAACGCATAAAATGTCATTTAACGGCAAGTACTTCATTCTCTTTGACGCAGCAAAAAAAAGCCGTGACTTACGTAATCCTTGCCATCAAAAGGATTCGAAGGAAAGAAAAAAGAACGGGAGAAAAGGAAGAGGGAGAGAGAGAGAGAGAGAGAGAGAGAGAGAGAAGGAAAGAAAAAAAGATACCACAATTAATCCATCGCGCTACCATCTGACCGTAATTAACGTATAGTATACAATCAGCCTTCGCGGGCGCTTTCTTATGCACGTGTGTACACGCGTATGCGGCCTATCGCCGGCCGAGGAATCGAGATAACGTAATCAACGATGACATTGAACGCCGTATACTAACCGACTGCGTGCATTCCTGCGAGCCATGCGTTTCCCCTCCTCATCTTTCCCATGTTACGGAACGTCGTTTCAGATCGACTCTTGCACTGATGCCAACGGTAGGTTGTCACCTCTGGATATAAACGACGGGTGACGTCAGTATGACATCAGTGATCTATATCGTCGTAACACCGAGGCGCCTCGCTCGCGTATTACAGACGTTTTACGACGCGTCAGCATAGAGACACCTCCGATAATTCGATGCGTCGGCAACGGGCAGCAGGTAGACTAAAGAAGATGCGAAGGAGAAACGGGAGAGTGAACGGCGAGGCTAGGAGCCGAGGGAGAAAACAAAAGGAGCATATAAAGACGGAATTGGCGAGAGGAGGTAAAGGATGGAGGTTGACGCGCAACTCCGGCAACTTAAAACCCCTCAGCGGCATTTTATGGATGGGGTCGCCCTCTCCTCCGACTATCCCCGATGTGCCTGGTAGTCCGGCCAGACAAAATGCAAATCTGCGCGCGCCCCGCTAATCTGCTTGGTGCATCCGTGAGGTCGGGACCCATTGGCGGAGACTGCGAACTCTCTTGCGCGGGTAGTCTCGAGTTTTCCCGCGTACCTCGTAAATCAAAGTCGTCCGCAGAGATGATTGCGGCCGGCTCAGGAAGAAAGTCGGGGGTATTGTGTGTCTGGCGAGCGTTCGTCGCACTGACGCACCCTGCCTGATTCATATTCAACGAAAGCTGAATACGCGGGAAGCTGCGGTAACCGTCGCGGAGAGAAAAACCGGTCCAAGCGGAGATCAAAAGTTTGGAGACAATGCGCCAGGGTGTCACAAATGATTCAATCATCTTCGTTCATTTAGTTTTAGTATGCGTCCGTGAAAACGAACACAAAATGCCATTTCTCCGTGTTAATTACTTTTACATGTTTATTATTGAATCTCATAATTAACGTAATTTGCGTAATTAGCACGTGTTTATCGCGCGCTGCGATCAATAGCAGACGATGCGTTAATTCAGTCTCGCTCGTTTGATGCTTGCTCGGATCGTTTCTTATTTCTCTCGTTGACTTTTTAATCACCGCTCGATTCAGAACTCGAGCGAGGGAGAAATCTGACACTTCTGTAGACTGCTCCCAACGATCCCCGATGCGCATACCGTATCAAATGTTGCGAGCTACGTATAATCTGTCTTTTGTATCTTTTCTAATCTGTTATTCGCCGTGCGTTCACCCGTGTGGTGCGACATTCTCGCTACAGGTTCAATTAGAGTGTTCCTTCGGTATATAAACATTACTTACGCGTACACCAGCGCGTATACGTGTACTACTCGAGGAGAAATAGTGTATAGAAACAGACGCGCGACTACGCGTCCCACATACCTCTATGAATGACGTTGCAGTAACGAAAGGCGCGCATTTTTCATGATAAAGGCGTATGACAGTCGCGTGACGTTTTGCACGTACAGTATCTCTAGATATCTATCAAGATGCGTCATCGCTAACTAATGATTTCTTACGCAACGTAATATTTTGTTATCTTTAAAGTAACAGTTTATCAATTAATTTAGTTTTCCATATGGCTCGCGTAAATGAAAGGTATATGACAGTATATAAAATCTCTTCAAACATTTTCTTCAGTCGTATTTACTTCAATATTTCACGCGCCCCGCGTTCCGCGCTCCGGCGCACAATCAATGAAAATTATTGCATGCATACACGTATATTCAATTACTATTTCGGTCTCTCCGCAAAATGTGAGACACTTTTCTTCGTAACGTACATGTATGCAATAACAGGCGCATATTGCGATTTTCTATTCTCTTTACCCCCTTTTCTCACCATCATATTTATCTCCGTGCGTGCGTGCACTTTTCAACGCACGTCAGCGCTCTCGCTCTCCGCGATACGCAATCCACGAAGCCAGCCCGAATGACCCGTATCGGGCACCTCGCTCCCACACTCGTCCGTACGACGAATGAATACTGGCGCTTTATCTCCCGATACCTCACTTGCGTCTCTTTCCGACCGTGCGGTATGCTCCCTTACCTGCTCGCTCTTTCGCTCCTTTTCTCTTTACCGTCCTCCGTTCGTCGGTCCAAAGAGGCGAAGGTGGAGGCTAATCACCACGCAATCACCGCTCCCGGTGCGGCCAGGACTCCGATCCGTTCCCAGAAAGCAGCAACCGCCTTTTGCCGCCCTGGGGCATTCACCACCGCGGTACCGGTGTTGCAAAACCAACAATCTTCGTCCTGTGCCGCGGAAAAAAAAAAAAGAGCACTCGCTCTCCCCGTTTCCCGCCCCCTTTTCGCCAAATCACCGGAGGGCCGAGCGATCGTCCGACTACTGGCATCCGGGGAATCCATCGCGGAGAATAGCCGCGATTCCACCTTGGCGGAGCCTATCGAGGGACGAGGAAGGCATGCATTAAATCCGCGGAGGCAACTACCCCGTCGACACGACACTGCCCCGGAATGCGAATGGTTGAAAAGAAGTATATTTTGGGATAATTTCACCGTATGAATGATGGACGTTTTGTTCTGAAGCGTGTTTTGAATCGATATTATCGTGTGTAATGAGAGTGTATAGTAAGAACAGGATGAGGCGCCTGCTCGAATAATTGCACGTGATGAAATCCTATAGAGAAATAACGTGGTTCTTGGGTGCGATTTAGTGGTCCATAGGTGGATCGCGATTACAGGGATATTATACCAGAAAATAATTGCATTGCATTTTTTTGCGGAGCTTAGCTTTATTTTCACGATGCATTAATTTTATATTAATTATAATCCATTGTCAACTATTTTATGCCAGAAGTTTATTTAGACAAAACTCTACAACTGTTATTTTTAAAAATAATTACTTTTTACTCTACATAAAATAGCCAAGATATCGAATGTCTGAAACACATAAACATAAAAATTATTCATACATAATTTTTAAATTTAGTGATTAGTCATTTTTAGATTTTTGATTAATTATCTCATTTATGATACCTAATTCTTAAAAATATATCTATTTTATCGATATACCGCGCTAAAGCGAAATTAAATCGTAGCCTGTCAAAAACAAGTAATTTCGCAGAAGATACTTTGTAGCTGTCTACCCTTAGATACGAGATAATAAACGCAAGAAATCGGTATCTGGTAAGTAAGAACGTAAATTGATATAGTTGGGGGCGATGGTCGTTAGGAGTGTATATAATATTGGGTGCTTCTTTAGCGCACACCCACGCGATGTGCGTAGCCGACAATACAGGATGCTTGAAACTCCTTGGGGCGATTCCGGAAGAAAAGGCGTGAGTTTACGATAAGATACGCAACCACACAACTGGCTTCCTACAGTGTTTTGCGCTAACGGGCTAATTGAATTGGGACTTGTTACGTCGTCCGCGCGCAGATTAGTTCGATATCGCATCGCGTAAAATCTTACGAGATAATCAAATTCTCGAATTTAAATCGTCTCGTTACGTTAATTACTGTAAGATATTCGCAACAAATTGAAACACTAATTAAGATTAACTCTTAATCGACTCATTCATTAAAAAAAAAAAGAAATAAATGAGGTAATTACAGCTACATGTATAAATAGAGATTTTTGTTTCGTCTCGAAAAAAAATACTAAGATACTTTTTCAAATCTAATTCATATAAGTTCATATAGTTAGTTCACATAGTTCATATAGTTCATATAAGCCTGATATATCTTATCTTTATCATTTTTACCACTTTTTTTATTTTAAAATGGCAATGATAGAAAATGTGAACAAGCTGCGCGATACTATCCCAAACTATCGTTAAAACGTCAATTATTAACACGTAGCGCGTGTACGTTTTCGCTACGCGATGATTGTGCCATGCACACGCACGTTAGTTCACGCGTGACCGACGTGCGAATTGTACGAACTATCGTATCGAATTGCTATCACGCCTCGTATCTGAGAGAGCGCCTATATCGTCACTTCGAATGGATTTACACGTGATTTTCTGCGGGCACGCACGAGCTATTAACCCGCGTTAATTGCCCAAGCAGTGGTCTATAAATTCTTTGTCGGTCTTTATAGCGCTACTATAGGACCAATGTTAGATTTCGCAGGAATGTCATTGATCGAGAATTTCAGATTCAATACGATGCGTTTACGTAATGCTAAGTATTATACGATACCGATTTCATACGAAGCTTAACAATACGCGTGGTTGTACATGGGAAAACAAAATATGGTATTTTTTCTTCGTGATTCTCCTCTCCTCTCTTGCAACAGATTACAAATTAAATTTTTTCCTTTTTCAACTCCTCACTCTTTTATTAAAGCTTTTATTAATTATTTTCCTGAGATTTATAAGAAATTTAATCCATCATTATCACATATTGTTTTCTCTTGCTATTAAACACACAAGCGTTGCGAATCACGTGCGGAAAAATTTGGAAAAATCCATTCCGGGGTAAATTTGCGCGCGTCGTATTACGGGGAAAGTTATGAGCTGTGACGTTTAATTGTGCAATAAATCTTGATTTTCCGATTTGCAATCCATTTTCTATTGCGGGGGCGACAATTGGTCGCTGTTAAATTGACGCGTAGGTGCGATGGCAGATACCTACGTATTCATATAGGTATGCCGAGTGTGAAAGTCGGAAGGATCTCCATCCCTCCCTTTCTCTCTTCACGTGCGTTTGTTACTCTTGTGTATAAAATAGCGCGCGACCTTTCTTCAATCGTGATCCGTTGACTTTATCGGCTTTAGCGAATTATCTTACAATCGATTGAATGTGTGAACTTTGATAAATATAAATATTATCTTATATCGTGATATATATCAAGTTATATATTTATTGCAACTATTATGCCAATATCTCAATTTGCTAATAATTTATCCATTGACATAACAAAGATGAATTGAGTTATGCATCTTCTGAAAACTGAATGTTTTTAAATTGAAATAAATACAATACCATGTATGCAATATTTTTATATGAAAATATATATGCAACGCACAAACAGAGAAAAAAAGAGAAAAAAGAGGAATAGTTTTAATAATGTTAGTTTTACTGTGCCTTTTAACATTTCTTTGACGAAAGTTTCTATTTTCGATTGCAGATTCGGTGGCACGAATAGTTACTTTCTTCTTTATCCTGGGGGGAAGGCTGGAGGTGAACTCGGTTTTAGGAATGTGCGAGCAACCTACTTCTGTAGAGTGCAATCCTACGGATCCCTGCACCACGGAACCCTGGTTACAGCCTTGCGGTACTACGTTGACGAGCGTGGCGACGAATCTGCAGCAGCAACGGCACAGCGTGCACAGTTTCTTGAAGAAAGTGCGAATGAAGATGCGAGTCGCGCGTTACTCCTACCAATGTTTCAAAAATGAGAGGAAGGTGAGAGATATACGAGAGACCGCTCCACTCGCGACCGCGATTCCGCAATTAATTGCAGCGCGGCGTCGGGGTAAAATCGCGTGGGCAGTCGCTCGAGGGGGACTCGCACGTGCTCACAATGCAACGTCTCTGGTGTGCATAATCCTACTTTCCGTCGGCAATTTGCATTGGTTACGGTGTGCCACGCATATTCAGCATAATTACTTTTTCTAGAGTCGCGCGCTGCGTTTCAGACATCTCTTATATTTGTTGACAAATTGCTTCCATCGTGTTACAAAACGAACGCATTCGATAAAAATGTCGTCGATATTATTAAATATATTTGCAATATCGTTCTAATGAACCTCATAGAAATGCATGCATACATTTATATAAGAGGCTTTACTTGTTTATAACACGCCGTTGTAACGAGATGGCAGATATTATTGTCTATTAGAGCGTACGAATTTATTTCAGCAGATTGCAACTTAGAGCAATGATTATTTCCCGTCGCGGGATTAATGCTAGAATCAATTGCTTATGTGTCCACAAATATCACACACACACACATACCGGATATCCATTAAATAATTTATAAACATACAACAATCACTATAGTTTATTGAATTTATGGAATAATGACATCATGATATAGTTGTAATATAATTGCGCGAAAATATAATTTATGCATAGTTGTAAATTATATACATACTTTACGATAAAACAAGGTACAAATAAATTATACGCTTGTGTGACACAATTGTAAATAATCGATAAAATGTATTCCTATATAAGATTTTACAATTTAAAGAAATTTGTTATATTAACAAATATCCGGGGTGATGTAATTAAGAGCCATGTGTGTGTGAGATTAAAATATTATCTTATCTTTTTATAGGGAATCTACAAGAATGCTGTAGGTATGCATGGCAAGTACAAGTTTAATTGGTTGCCCACGAAGGAGCTCATGTGGTATTGTTATGAAGTTTCATGCCTGGAAAAGGAGAAGAAAGCTCAGCGTATTCTTCCACATTTATACGATAATCTTCAAAGGTTAGCCATTACGTTTCATGAACTTGGAAAATTTCATCTCAACTCAAGTGTCGAAGCCACTGAAATCATACACACTCGGAACTGGATGATTGACGTAACATTTAATCAGATCCTTCAGGTAAAGCTGTGGCATATTACTCGTTCTAACAAGATCTATGTCAACACCTTCGGTATTAATTGAAATTTGCATTTCCATCGCGCGTTAGAATTTCTCGTAAATTAATCGTTTAACAAGCATGAGGTGTAAACTTTATTATTCCGATTATGTATTGAGTTTATAAACCTTCTAAATGTGTTTTGCGAGCGAAAGTGCAAACGTAAAATTAACACCTTGTTTCTATCATTGCAGATGCTGTGCGAAGTCGAGAACGCTTTGTATAATTTGCAAATTGATCTTCCCCCTCCGAAAAATATAACGATAATAACATCTAAATTCTGGAGTAAAGAGGGAGATGTAACTCAAATGTTGATTCAAGACTCGGGAGTGTTAAAAAATTATAAGACTTTCTTGTTTAATTGGAAATTAATAATGCTCAACGTTTTAAACACGACGAAATTTGATACTTGCAAAACTAGATTACTCAACGAATCACGTACGAAAAATCTTAAAAAACGGTGTATTCTCGAGAGAAAACATAAAAAATCGTTGAAAAAAAGGATTAAAACGATAAGGAAGCAGTTTGATCGAAATAATTCCTTGACCGAATATCGAGGAGTGAAGTAACTAAATTAAATTAATTATGGAATAATTAAAATCTGTAGAAACGAGTATACATTATATTTCGAATCTGAAGAATCTTTGCGATTGAAAAAGGAATCTTAGGCAACAGGAAGCTAAGATAAGCCTTTATTTTTATACGTAGAGCCATTTTTATATATTTCTTTGCGTTTAGTATCGACAAGATCTGCTGATCGTTTAAAGACACACCGCTTTTTACAGTATCGAACATATATTTATATCATACTAACATAACTTTGATATTTATTCCATCGTCGCTATCATTCATTCAGATATATAGTTTTACTCGTTTATTATATATATTTTTACTCGTAATATTTCATAAGTCAATAGAGAACCGTGCCTGATATTGTATTAAGATTAGATATCTCAACAGCCGTGAAGAACATTTGCTTAATTTGATAAATATCTTTCCAGTAATATTAGATCAACAAGTCTTGAGTATCTTAATACAAGTATTTTATCGACAACACGGCATACTACAGACCGCAGTATTAAGAGATCTACTTCAGAACAGTATTATATAACATATGAAATATACCGACATGGAGTTAACATTGAAAAAAATGTTTCAAAATACCATATTCTCGAATCGATTAGATTCATGAAATATCGGTCCAATAAATTGCAGCCGCGGCTAAGTGCACCTGAAACTCGTAATCATGCGTGTGCAAAAGGCATATCAAAAGCCAATTTTCATTCTCAGGCACTCAGCTATCCGAAGACAACGAAAAGAAAAACGAAAAATGCATTATGGAAATGCGTATCAGAAAGAGGGAGAAAGAGAGGCAAGTACAAGAAAGAGAATAAATTTACAAACGCATTTCGCACGTCCGATTGGCCGTCTTGCGCTTGATATTTATATCGATATGCTAACATAGATTATAAAGCTCACGATCAAAACGGTTTGTCATACGGACACGAGACTCGATTAAATCAACGAAATCTGCGATATATATGTAGGTGTCGATAGCACGTGAAAGGATCAACGACGAGTTTTTAAACTGTTCGTGAAACCTATTTATTCTAGTTTTACCTAGCATACCTAAGCAGATGGCGAGCTTAATATTGTTTAGCTGTGATATCCCGAGTGTACGCGGACGTACAGAGTTCCTACGTTTATACATAGGCGAATATGTGCACACATACATATACATATATAAATATAACGTGATATGTACTGACACGTACCGATCTTTAGACGTAAATGATTCTCTCTTCTATTTCCATGTGTTTACCGTAGAATCTCGTCTTGTCGTGCGAACACATGACAATTTTATCTTTTATAGTTAATCCGTTGACCGTACGCATGTAGACGAAACGAGAAACGTTTTAGAGGAGTCAAAGTCCGAGGATTCTGATTTTTTCCCGTCTCATGATTTTTTTTCGTCTCGCTTTAAATCAGATTGCGTTCGTTAAAGCGGTAATAAAAGATTATCATGAATTTTAAGAGAATCGTTTGAGCGACTTAGTTTTTCCTGAGCACCAGCCTGTGTGACAAGATCCTTTGCGATAGGTTAAAATGTATTTATATTTATATAAATCTGATGTTTTTTATACTAAAACGATACTTAAATATGTTATTATCTTAGCGTTACACATACTTTTGTTGCATACGTGCCGCGACTCAAATTACTCGTAGACGTGCACTTAAACTCTTAAGTATACATTATGCATTTTATCCAGTATAGAGATATGTAGTATATTTATTCGGTTGTATATGCATACTTATATATACAGCGTTCTGTTCTATTTATTGTATACACCATGTTACCATTGCATATACTATTTATTGTCATTCTTATATGTAATCGTCTCGAATAAACCCCGTCTTTTGTATCGAATTGAAGTTTGAATGACAGAGATACCTTAATAATTCACATAATAATTTAATTCAGCAATATTGTAAAATGTTCGTTTTGCATGAATGTGCAAAAGCGAATATTTGACCGGAAGTACCAGGAGTACATGAAGGATCCCCGTTCCTTTTAGCATTCTCGGTCATTATCTACATAATGCAAAGAAAAATAATGTGTATATAGATAAGAATATATTATTTAATTAATTCAATAAACATGATTCTCTCTGTCTTTCATCGCAGTAAAGCGATATTTAAATAATATTTTAAGCAGTTGATTAAATAAGTAATATGTTAATAGTGATGCTAATTTTTTGTAACTGCCACTTAATATTTAGACTCTATGTGTGTACATACTCTGTGTGTGTACATACATGCCATAAATATTGCAATACTGCAATACAATTTTATTACTATTTTTACAAAATAACATATAATTATCTTCATTTTTATAACACGTTTATTACAAGATATATTAAGCCGTATTTTATTTTAAGAATAACAGAAGTGTAATTATAATAATGACAACTGCCACACTATTGTGAATTTCTAAGTAACTGGTTTTATCGAAAGCTTTAAAATTATATAATAATATACGATGTACTAAATTATTACTTTTCTGTAAGTAAAAGTGATCAGGTCAACATCATAGCACAGCTTCATTATCTATAGGAAGATTTCCCAGACGCATCAAATATTGTAATAGGAGTACACGAAGAGTGAATAGGTTGTAATCGCTCTTCATTGCACTTTGCGTTTGTAAAAATTAAATGTATCTACTATAATTTAATTGCGAGGCTACTGCATTAATAAATTTCTCGTTACGTAAAATGGATAAAATCGCTAAAATATCTGTCCACTTAATCTAATCTATTTACTTAAATATATACTCCAGCAATTAATTTGATAAATTATAAATGTTTAATTTACAATGTAATTTTACACAATATGTGATTATTCAAAAATTATCTTCTATGATACTTAACATATTTACATATTGTTTTACTATTGGGAACGGATATGCTTATTATTTTTTTTTTTTACTTTCATCGACTATAACTCATAACATTACATTTAATTTGACATTCTATACTATAAGTGTTAGTTTTATAATATATTTTTTTAAATAGTAATTTTTTATTAAATATATTATTGTATAAACAACATGAATTTATTCGAGCGTATGGAAATTATTCTAACAAACTTTGGGTGAAATGCGTACAGCTATGTGTAATGCGCTTCTGCGTTTGAATCAGGCCACTATTTGTTTTCCTTCGATCGTGATGTACACTCGCGAAATAATACGTCACGACGCGTCGCAACTTAATCGGGCGTGAGAAGATCTCTAATCTTAGTTCGGTGAATTCACGAACGATCTAATTATAATATCGCCTTTTATGGCGTATCCTTTACGTGGTACAACGATCATGTACGTAGACGTCAACATACGTTGGAGAAATTACGTCTATTTCATTCACAAGTTTTTGTCACCATCTTTTTCGTGTTTCGACGGGAAATAATTGACCTCCTGACGTCAAGATTCCTTGTTTGCCATCGAAACGATCGGAGTTAGATATTGCACGCGTGATAAAAATGCATGAGAATTATTTTTTTATTTTTTATAATTTAGGAAAATATATTACCATCTATTTAGCAAAAAAATGTGTAGCAACTTAGTATTTGTCAAATTTTTTAATGAGAGAGTTTTTTATACTTTTTATCTATAATATTTTTTATCTATAATAATATATCTATAATAAATTTGCAATTATATATATATATATATATATATATATATATATATATATATTTGGAATATATATAGAATAATAAATGCCATATAATAAAAATAGAAATTTTCTACATAAGTATTAAAAAATTATACCGGTTATTATACATATATATTGAATTTTTCAGAATTATATCTCGAAATAGCTTGACGTTAGGAAATCATAACAAATACAATAGACGCTGAAAAGAATCGATGCCTTCTGTTATAAATATTTTTCAGCTTTTTTTTTATTTTTTTTTTTTCAAGAATAGCTACGCAAATTATTAAGCTTCTAATAGAAATAATTGTTTTAAGTATAAAGAAAAAAGAGAGATGTGCCGATTACGGATCTCTAGCGATTCATTTGACGACACTTGGCTTTCCCATTTGATTCATAATGCAAACACAACGGTTTGCGTCTGAATAGCGTGCGTGGCATCCGAAAAATTTCTGACGGAATTCGCGTACTTCCGCGCATGCAGATGCCATAAATGCGTGACGATAGGTACCGTTTATGCTTCGAGGAAAATCGGAACATCTATATATGTGGGCGAGATCTGCGAAGCATAGCTAATAGATATCATTATTATCTAAATGAACACGTCACTTAGATAAATTTGGATAGTTACATACAAAATATATGATAAATGTAAATTGATTAAAACGAACATTTATATAATAATATTCATATAATAATACACATCTTATTGTTCGAGATAAGATATAAGAGAGAATTGTAATGCTAAATTTATTTCAAATTTACTTAAAAAAATTAATATCAAGTATATTAAGTATATATTAAAAAGATAATTGTCTTACAATGATTTTATTATTAACTGAAAAAGGTAATACGCGAAGATGGCTATACGACCAATCGTTACGCATTAGAAAGTCATATCGCGTATCGGTATTATGACTTAAAAATGTTTGAAAAAAGTGTCTCTGTTTTAGCGAAGAAGGCTCGCCTATGATTTTCTGGAGCTTCATCGGCTAAACAGTAAAAAGTTGCAGACAAAATCTTTGCCGCAACCCCACCGTCTCTCCGTATGAGACGTCGAACATGCGTGCGTACGTTCGATTGTTTACATAATCCCATATATAAAGAGGAAGCACGAGAGTTTGACAATCTCAGTTCACGATCTCATATCAATCAAGAACATTGTTCAGTACCTTATCACGCATTTCCTACAAGTCGATTGGACGGAATCGTCATTGAACTTCGAAAATTAACCACAAGAAATTCGTGATAATAAATTCAAACATGTTTATCAAAAAAGTTTGCTTGATCTCAGCTATTTTTGCTGTCACTTCTGCTGCTCCAAAAAGGATATCTAGGTCGACGGTACCAATATGGCATATGCCATGTGGCGAAGATTCCAACCTGGAGGTCACTTCATCGGAGAATTTCGAGGAAGACATCAAGTCCAACCTCGAGAGTCTTAGACTGCAGCATCAGCTGACAATGAATGACTACTTGAATCGAGACTATGAATACTTGTACGAGAGAGTTAGAATCGGCATACACGATTACCAATATATACCCAACTGGCTACCCGGCAAAAAGGACACGAATCTTGTGAGAAGATTGGCCAATGTTAATTCTCAAACGGTAAGTGCGGTGAATTAATTGTTGCTCTTTTATGTTGTACATATTTCGAATCGTGATTTAAGCTTCTCATTATTAAGTGTTTCGAACTGCAATTTATTCAGTTTATTCATCAAGAACTTAGCATTAACACATTGTGCATTAACAAATTGTAATTAATACCTATTTTATAAATAAAAAAAAGGCGTTGTAATTGCAGAACTCTCGTTGGAAGCTATTGCACAGACAAACTTTTCGAAACTGAACTTAGTTTCTAGTCAACATCTTTAAGATTTTACGTGATATTACGATAATACTTATCATTGCAATATTTTCGGCTATATCAATACTCTCGCGCGCGGATGTTCTCGTCACACGTTTCTTCATCATCACTTAACATTCGCAACATTATATCTTAGGTCGTTAGTTTCTTCTCGATCATTAATATTCATCGTTTGTCACCGTCGTTACCGTGTAGCAGAAATGAAAGAGCAACCCGACCAGAGAGCTGTATTGCATGCAAGTGAAAGATAAATAGCAAGTGCGCGGAAAAGAGAGAGCAATGTTGCAGACCACCGTCGCGTTTTCAAACCGGCTAGCCCGCTGACCACCCGGTTGCAATTGATTAACGCAACGTTAAATAACAAATTTTAATGAGACGGTAATTATTATAAAGTAGCAGGCGAACAGGAGCGAGCGCGGTCTTTCGTGCAGTGCGCGCGCAACGCGACCGTACATATGCACTCATGTTCGCCGGGTCGCGCGGCTGCGTAATCGCGCTTGTCTGCCTCCTCGATGCGAGCACGCTGATAACGCAGACTGATATCGCGACCCGCGGTACTCCCCAGATGCCGGGCACGCAGTCTCCTTCCCGCTCTCTGCCACGCCCGGATCATCGGACTACAGGAACATTGATCCGCGGTGTTGCATTTTGTTGTGATTTTAATTGTACGTTTTCGGAAGATTGGATTTTATGGAGACCTCAGGCGCTCCGCGACAATAAAATTGATAACATAACCGAAAAAAATTAGATTTTATCGATTGCACAATTATTCTTTGATTCGCGATTACTTGTGTATTCATTTTTGCACATTATCTAACTGCTTTAAGAAATAGTCGCTAGATAAAATAATTTTAAAATTATGTCAGTCGCGCCTACTGTTTACTGTCACGCAAGCGACAAATCTCTTTGAATGCGAATAATTGAATTGAATTTAAATTGTTGCTTTTAAATTGAAATTATTGTTGTGTGATATATAAATGAGTAAAAAAATGATACATATAAAAGCCAGTCGCCACATTTCTGTATTTAAATAGCTTTAACTTTCCCGAATTTCTTCTTTGAAGTTTTTAAACATTGCTTTCAAACATTGCAAAAATAATACTAAACAATGTGTTTATAATTATTAATAAATGTGATAAAATAATTTCTAACTTGAATAAATAATAAAATATTTCAAATTGATATGAATAGTTTCGTCATTTATGTTACTATATGAAAGAAAAAATAATATTATTTCTAATTGCGTGATTTACTCTTAAATCAAAGTTTATATTATATATCTTCATATAGGATCATATGTGTGTAAATGTTAATCAGTCAGATTTTAAGTAAACGCGCGATTCTCGCGATATTTAATTATATCTAAAGCACAGCGATAATTTTGTGATAATAATTTTTTACAGATTATTAACCATTTCCCGAAATTACATATGGATCTTCAAAAATTTGCCGTGGCGTTCGAGGAACTGATCGAAGATGAGCCTAACTTTCAAATTCAGAACGCTCTTAGGACGACTCAATTGTACTTGACGATGATGCTATGCGAAGTTGAAAGTCACATTATCGCCTTACCATCCTTACGACTACCGATACGTGTGGAACGAAGCATCATGAACAGTATTGAACGAAATCCCGTAGATAACACGAGAAGACTCATCAGAGATTGGGGCGTACTTCTTAAATACCGAGACTACCTACATGCTTGGAGACATGTATTCAAATATTAGAGAAAAGGAAAAGAAGTATTAGAGCACGGGTGATCGATCATTCTCATTCACATGAAGAGACGCATCAGCTATTGTAAAGTATATATAACCAATGTAAATTGATTTAGCATCTGCCGATTATAGCCATAAAAACACGTCACTATCTGCATAACTGTGCAGTAAACATTGATGTTGTTGACAATAATCATTGGTAATGTAGCGACTATTACGAAATTTGGAAATTATGAATACGCCTTAGTCATTACCATGAAGTTTCCTAAATTATTTATTAAAGTTATTATTTATTATCATGTCTCAATTAAACATCTAGAGCACATATTTATTTATTCTTGTAGATGTAGTGGATTACTTATTAGTTATTTATTTATTCGAATTGATAGTACCTTCATTTAAAAAAAATATACCTTCTGAAAGGTGTATGTAACCAATATCACTATCTCTAAGGTTTCTCGGTTGCATTTTGTGATAATCAGTCACACGGCGACAATCATATTTTATTGTACCTTTGTGACAAATAATTACTCATAGCGATAGATTATTTATGAAAGACATTATTGGTAGAAAAATTATATCTACATATTTCACGCAGTATTATATATTTATAACTTTAGCAAAATGTAATATATATTTATATACTGTATATCTAATAACTTATTTATAAACTGTTTTATACAAAAATTTGCAATAAAAACAATAATTTATTTGATATATTTACACCTATGTGTTTTTATTGTATGTTATCAATACCCAGTATCCATACCAATCTAGTTCTCGAAAATTTAATGTTACATTTATATAAGAGAGATGTCTCTTTGCATACTTTAAAAAATTTATCATGTATTATTATTATCTCTAAAAATATTACAGATATTGTTATAAATTTGAAGATATATACAGTAATAATAATATTTACAAAATGCAAAAAGTCAAAATAATTTAATAAGGGAAACAATTACGAAAAAAACAAATAACATTATAATAGAGACACTTATACAAAATGTTGGGATTATAATGCAATAATATGCAAAACATAAGATTGATTAGAAATTATATGTTATAACACGTATTTAAAAATTATCGTATATTTTATGTTTGTATTATTAAATCTCGTCGTTTATAAAGAAATATTGATTGTATTTGAGATATCAAAAATTAAAAATAGTGAATTTTTTAATTTTTAGAGAACTAGTTTCTTGCACAAAGCAAAAATTAAAAATAACTTAAAATTCATGAATATAACCATTTCTACAGTAGGCATCTAATTTCCAACTGAAGGTACTTTAACGATATCAAATAATTTATCGACAGTCAAAACCGAAAAACTTATCCGATAAACGCTATCATACATAAATACAATATTTTATTAATTATTAAACATATAATACAAAAAATGTCTACCACTTCTCATAAAATAAATTAATTATACTTCTTCATTTGGAATATTTTTTAAAAAATAAACATACTATAATAAACAACAATAATTAGATAAAATAATAACAAATAGTTATATAAATGTGTATTAACATGTATTAATTAATCCGCGCAGAGACGTCAATGATCAATAATTGCAGTTATTCTACTCTAAAAATTTAATAGAAAAGTGTTTGCTCAAAAGATTTATTGTGATTCGCGATTACATATTACGGTTTATCGGAATAATAAAAACATAATGCTTACCCTGGAATAATGGATTAGATATCAAATGATTGTTTTGATAATGATTAAATAGAGATTCATTGTAATCTAGAGAATATGCTCGTATGACTTTTTAGAAATTCTGCTAAATTATGAATCTTACAATTAGCGAAATTTCGAATTTGTACAGAAATCATGTTCTCTTCGAAGTTACACTCGTAGATAATGTATAAACTACAAGATAGATTTAGAAAGGGAAAGAGAAAATGTTCAGGTCTAGTCCAGTTTGCACGTCAATTAAATTCAAATTTATTATGGTTATCATATGAAATCTCTTCCATTTTTGTAACACATACGTATACATATATTTAATGTCTTGCGATTAAAACAATCAACATTTTCATAAAAAATAAATGTTTATAAATCACTTATGTTCTTTTAACTCTTGTCCATGCAATAGTAACGCATATATTTGCTCCATGTATCGTGATTTTTACTATATGTAAGTAAAAGTGTATAATGTATATTTTATAGTATGAACGCTATGCACAACGACAACAACAATTGAAAATATTCGAATTCCGTAATCGAGAAAGATTGTAAAAATTACGAACGATAAAGAGAAATAGAAATTTGCTATTAAATTTGCTTGGTAAATTGATTATTTCTTTGGCGTGAAATAGATAAATATGTCTTCGCATGGTCGTAAAATGAGAGTGGATTCGTACTGAATCGCATCCGTTGTTTTTACACTTTTCACTCTCCACTTTCTCAGAATAGCTGTTAATATCGTTTTCTCTTCGAGTAAAGCAAATCTTTGGCCGATACAGTTTCTTGGTCCAGCGCTAAACGGAATGTAGGCATATGGATGTCTATGTTTCGAATTCTCTGGAAGGAAGCGATCAGGATCGAACTTTTTTGGATCTGACCAAACTTGCGGATTTGTATGCAATAATGAGATATAGAATACAACTGTAACATCTTTCGGGAGCGTATAATCACCTAAAATAAAACAGATTGTTATAGATTATATATAGACTGTATTCTCTCTCTCTCCCCCCTCCCCTCCCCCTCCCCTCCCCGTCCCACTCTCTCTCCCTCCCACTCTCTCTCCCTCCCTCTCTCCCCCCCCTCTCTCTCTGCCACATGAGAGAGAGAGAGAGAAATTTTATATCTCTCCCGATAAATTATTTAATATTGAGGTCCTAATGGTCTAAAAATGTTTTTGTGTAAAACCTATAATATAATCTTGAACCTACTTTAGATAATCTGTATACGATAATTCATGACAGAATTTTATCTGTGAAATAAGTATTTGAAGAATAAAATTTCACACGCGGAGCATAAAATGATAAATAGAATTTTATCCTGAATTCTCTTGCATTTAAGAGACCGTCTAAAGTGGGGTTTTAAACTATTGTTTTTTTTTTTTTTTTTTTTTGCTGAATCGCATTTATATATATATATTGTGTATATATTTATATATATATATATATATATATATATATATATTATATATTTAGCCTTTAAATAAGAAAAAGATATCTCTCCAAATAGAAACACATTCCCGCCTTCATTTAAGTGGAAACATTATGTTTAATTAAAAATTTTACAAAGAAGGAGGATCAATAAGGGCGTTTATCCATCCCCACTGGATTTTTAGAAAACTACTTTTTTTGTATTGTATGATCATTAGGAATGTCAAAAATAACCATTAAGTGAGAAAAAATTTTGATCCATAAAGTCAAAATTAATTATTAGTCTAGAAGTATATATATATATATATATATATATATATATATATATATATATATAGGTATACCACTATGGTAACTAAACCCTTTTTATGACTAATAAGTGAATCAATGAAATATTTCGCTCATTATACTGCTCTGCTATCATATTGATGTCATTTTAGACTACAACATGTATCGCCCCAAGGTGTAGGTGAATACAGCTCATGGTAAAAAAAAATTATTTTTTACTATTTAATGTGTTCTACATATTTTTTTAATGACATTTATTTTATTAGATCCTGGGGTGAATTTCGCGCACACAAGTCAATTTTTTTTGGTACCTTCAAATAGAGCTGTTTAAAAAATATCCATAATATTCTTAATCTTTACAGGGATCTTATATTATTATTTAATAGTTTCATTGTAGTCAATATTTCAATAATTGAAGTTCAATTGTGATGATGTCAAAAAGAACAGATGATTTAAATGATCTTCCGAGTCCTAAAAAGTTAAAAGTATGTATAAAAAAATCTGTGTCTATAAAAAATTCTGTTTTTAAAAAAAATTGATTTGTATCCGCGAGATTCATTCTAGAGTCTAATGAAGAAAAATGTCATTAATATGTAGGACACATCAAATAGTAAAAAATAATTTTTTTGACCATGTTCTGTATTCACCTTCATTTTGGGAACAATAAATGTTGTAATCTAAAATGACGTTAATATGATAGCAGAGCAGTATAATGAGCAAAAATATTTTATTAGTTCACTTATAAGTGATGAAAAGGACTTAGATAATGGTATACCTAGACTAATAATTAATTATGGCTTTATGGATCGAGTTTTTTTCTCACCTAATGGTTATATTTTACATTCCTAATAATTATACAATACAAAAAAATTGTTCTCTGAAAATCCAGTGGGGGCAAAAAAACGGCCTTATTGACTCTCCTCCTTTACATATTAATATCTTAAGATTTCTTTTATATAAATATTAATAGAGGTAAAGTCCTATCATACCCAGTTTTACATCTTCCGCTAATTTTCTTGAGATTACGGGTACACTTGGAAATAATCTCAGCGATTCTTTTAAAATTCTATCGAGATACTTTAATTGCGACAGCTCCTTTACGCTGGCTGGTGTCTCGGAATCTTTGAAAACTTCCTCGAGTTCTTCATGAACTTTTTCTTGATGATCGAAATTATTGCCCAAGAGGAAGAGCGTCCAGGTTATCGCAATAGCAGTTGTGTCGTGACCCTATATCATTATAGCTTTACTATTTTATACTAACATTCACTTATAACTGCATTACGAAACCCGATAAGACGGAGTTTTGCGTTAAATTGTAAAAATTCTTTCTCTCACCGCAAACATGAATGTGTTGACTTGTGCCATTAATTCATCATCGGTTAACGGAGATTCGTCCTTCTCATTCTGATCTAGTAACAGATCCAAAAAAGCTTTTCTTTTCCGTTTACCTAACGCAATAAATTTCATAAGAATAATTCGAAAAATATTCACACAATCCTTCAAAACTTATGTATAACGATAATTTAATATCACACCCATATTAAGCTCATCATCTTCGTTTTTCGATTTGGTGGAACCGTTTCGCGATTGTCGTGCAATCATTTTCTTACGAATTACCTGAAATATATTTATCCGTTGTAAACTTGATGAATTAACTTAAACAAAATAAATGAATAATTAAATTAGTAAAATTCTACCGATATCTTAATACATTATAATTTAACATTAGCGGTTTTTTTGCGCGTACTTCTCTCGTGAATTTATGTAGTCTATTAACCCCTAATTTATATTCCTTTCCTGAAGGCAGTAAGTCGTACAACCATTCTGGCCAAAGCCACGGTCGAAACAATCGTTCAAGTACTAATTTGGAAACTCTAAAAGTACGATTAAAACGTTAAACCGATATAACACCATATTTATGGTATTATGTTATTTAATCAATCACATACAATTTGCTGTTAAGTCTTTAAAAAAATCTTCTTAATAAATCATTAATGCTATTAACTAATTTATTATTAACAAAATATGCAGCTCATGATTTTTCGGACCTATGTATTGTTGTGGTATACTCGGTTTCAACTTCTTGAGAATGTATATCCACACCCATTGCCGTTTCTGTAAATAATGACTTATTGACAGTATTGTTATAACATTCACTTCAAAGTACTACATTAGTGCTACATTATAAATTTCAGAAAAAAAATAAAAGTGATACATTTATAATTTTCGTACATATAGAGTCAAATAGAGTTGAAATTATTACGCACAGGGATTAATACCGAAATAAAATTTTGCTTATATTTAAATATGTACGAGAGAGAAAAAAACCTTATATTTATTCGCAATTAAATTAAATGTAATATATATAACATTTAATATAAATTCCGGATTTTTGCGTCGATTTACATATACAACGGTAATCGAACTTATCAAAATTATACCGGCATTCTAATCCGTGATCATACATATAAAAAGAGTAAGAATTTTATTGTTACAACAAAACATTATTGTCACTACACATTTAATAAACTTTACTTTGTGAAAACGAACGATATTCGATATTGGAATCAATTATTCGATATTGCAAATAAAACTTATTTTTTCAACAGTACAAGAAGATCTTGAATGCCGATTTAATATGATTGTGGAAGCATAAATTTAAGTTGAACCAAAATAATTTATTTCTCCAGTAAACATATTTTTAACCATCGCTTTGATAACGAAATAAGTGATATAGATAAGCAATGAATAATTATAACGAAAAAATTTGCCAATTCAAAAATTAAAATATTTAATGGTCTTGACAAGTCTTTCTATTATCCATATTATATTTGAAAAAATTTGTTGCAGCATATAATATACTATGTCAGCGATACTTTTTTATGTCCAAGAAATATTATATATATATATATTTTTTATAATTAATATTGATACATACATATATATATATATATATATGTGTGTGTGTGTGTGTGTGTGTGTGTGTGTATGTATGTATATATATGTTTATTACCACATATAATGTCTAGAGCAACATTGTTCATGAACGGTAGAATATTAATAGTTTTCCCTGGATTTTTTGCCATCTCTCTCTCGAGACATTTTGTCAGGATCTCTGCTTTCTCAGACATAATTATGGCAAATTGATCCAATATACTAAAATGGAACGTAGGCACGATGAGTTTTCTGTCATGGAACCATTGTTTTCCTGAAGTAGTAGTAATCAGCGATACATTTACGTATTAAAAATATCGTAAGAGATTTAAAGAATATAAATATAAATGCACATATATATAGATAGTATAAATAAAAATGAAAGACATATTGTCACATGTTTTGTTTTTCGCATTTTAGTTTGGTTTTTCTTGCATATCTGCTAAATATTTGCAATGTAAATAAGAAAAATGCCACAAACAACTTAGTAATGTTTTAAAGTTTTTCATCGCATTTTTGTTTTGTTTTTCTTGCATATCTACTACATATTTGCATTGTAAATAAGAAAAATGCCACAAACAACTTAGTAATGTTTTAAAATGCGAATATATGAATAATTAATATTAATATAAAATAAGTTACTTAAGTCATTGGACACAAGAATAAGAATACGAATGAGTTGGCTTTTCCTTTTGTGTCAGGATATACATACGTATATACAAATTTGCGTATTTTAATTAGAGTAAAACTTTACTCTTTCGTCTTCTTGTGGTTTGATCAAAATACTTTCGCGAATAACCATAAATTAAAAACGCATAATCTTGTGTAAACAGTAATTTACTTTTTATCTTGAATGAGATAAGAAAAATAGACGTAGAAGAGTTTATTTGTATATTTACCTGTAGAAGTGATAAGTCCTTTGTCTAACCAAGAATGCAGAAACTTATAGGGCTCTCCTTTTTCAATATTTACGGTGCAAGGCAAAATAGTCTATAAAAATAAGTTTAAAAAGTATATAACCGTGCGTGTAATAATTTATCACATTTGCTGTATAAAATGTCCTTTTTTCAAATTTTCAATTTTTTCGTAAACAGAGCCTTGTATGCAAAAATTTTATTCTTTATTTTCAAGTTATTTTTTCATGTATTGTTGCGTTTTTCCTAATGTATACGTATAAACGTAAAGATTCTACTTTATTTATCACTTGATACAAGACACTCTATAATATTCTAAAGATTAAATCGATAATTTACCATTTCTCTAAAGAGCGGAAATCAAATTGGAAAGGGAAGTTTGATTGTGATTTCCCTCACTCGAGAAGTGGGTCAGATTTCCTGATAATGCGAATAAAATATAATAGAAGAAAATATTGTCGTTTAATCTGAATAATATATCTCCTTTTTATTACATACAGAGCTTCGACGTCTTAGCACTGTAAATTTGAAAAGGCACGCTTGAACTTTTTTGTCTTACGTTGAAAGAAAAGTTTGCTAACTCGGCAGATATAAAAGTTTGTTCTGTTTCACTATTGCAAAAAGTTTAGCTTTTTTACGATAATAAATTACTATATTCATACATTCCTTAAGTCAAATAATATAATAACCGATACTTTACTACATTAGCAAGAATCTTTTAATTCTCACCTCTAAAAATTCAGGTTTATAGAGATAGATCAACGGCTTCATGCCAATCCAATCTATGAAAATTCCTTCTTTAAAATATAGCATACGTTGTCTATACAATTGTAAGCGTTCTGTGGATAAACACATAATTAGATATTTAATATTTACTAGTTATTACACTTATTTAAATTAAATGACGAATATTTAGTCTTAAGTTTTTTGTTCAAAATATATAAATAACATTAAAAGCATAATGACAATATCTTATTCACAAAGTTCTTCACCATAATTTGTTAACTTTATAAATTCAAATGCCACGCCAAAAGGAAATCCACCGCATTGAGGAATGTTTTTGAGCTTTCGTCGAAGAACATACTGATGATGTACTGTCGATATAATTGCGGAGATTATTAAAACAACAAACAGGGCGCACAGTATCAAAGAGATTAAGTCCATTCTCGTAGTCTGTAAACATGTTGAACAGTTTGAGTTACCAAATAAATGCAGAAATTACTATAAATACTTGTTAAAATAGAATTATTGGAATTTTACACACACACACACACACACACCTCAACAAGGATTTCATTCAACGATGATGTTTATATCTTTATTATCTCACTGATACTAACCGACAGTATTAAAATATTTTATTGCCGATAACATAAAGATTTATAGTATATAAATACATATCATCGATCAAACTTGAATGTGAAATCAATGTCTATTAGAATATCTCGTCGGCGAAATATTTCTTCATTATTTGTAACTCTGACTATGTAACTCATTCAAATGTGGGTACGATTACGATTTCTGTGGCGCCCAGATTTGACTATGGATTCTTCATAAATGGACCATTTACAACAAAAATTCAAGAGTGGTAAAAGTCGCTGTCACTCATAGTTTCGGAGATATCAACCTTATTTTATCGCAACATTGGAAAAACGGGTAAATACGTATATAGTATTAGGCAGCTCTCTCCGATTTCCATAATTTTGAAATATGTTGTCAAGGTCATTACCTCGAATAATATTGTAAAGGTTTTAGTTGGAGGTCATTGCTTATTAAAATGTTAGGTAAATATGCATAAAAGGTCACACCTCATTTAATCACTACTTAGATATGTTGTAGGGGGGAGTATTCTGAGTAATTCCCCGCAAGAATGAAGTGGCGAACGGCATTGGTTTAGGAGATATAACAAATTAATGTTTGACAATTTTAATGCTTTTCCTTAGGTATTATAAATTGATATTAGGAACAGTCGTGTTTATGTACATCATAGTACTCTGTTTATGACCTTCTAAGTAAAAAATGGAAAATTGAATTGTAAAAACATAGACTTCATTTGCGTGGAAAGTTGCAAACCTATGTAGAATTATAAAAACATAGACCTCTTTCGCACTGAAAGCAGGGGATGATGGGGGTGGATCTTGCTTCGCGTGGAAAGATGCAAACCTATGTGGAATTGTTAGAACATAGACCTCGTTTCGCACTGAAAGCACGGGATGATGGCGGTGGACCATAATACTACGATTTCCGAGACCTAACAAACACACACACACACACAAACCCAAACAAAACTTATGCGAATTATTTTGTTTTTCCAATGTTGTGATAAAATAAAGTTGATATCTCTGAAGCTATGAGTGATAGCGACTTTTACCACTCTTGAACTTTAGTTCCAAATGGTCCATTTATAGAAGAATTCATAGTCAAATCTGCCACGGAAATCGTACTCTCCCCCAAATGTGAAATCTGTGCTCATTGGCGAATCGAAAGATTTACGAAAATTATAATAAATTTTTTATATTCTATTTTTCAGCGATATTTCATTAAGATGTTTTAAAAAATTACTATTTCAAATGCATAATTAATCTCCTTTTAATAAAAATTTGAAAATATATATAATAAGCGTTTACAAAATATTAAACCGATATTAAATTTCTAATCTTTGATTAAACGTATGTTTGTACAACAATAGCGCTCCATCATCACATTGTTTTCATCATCACTGTTTAATTGAAATAGCTAAGTCTAGGATAATTATGAAACCCAAAAGATTTTAAAAATACACAGTTAATTCTGTTTCCAAAAAATTATTTGTTATAAATTTATATAATACGTTTTAGAAAATCGAGACAGTAAAGAAACATTAGTTTCATAAAATATTCGCCCATACTTTATTTAATGATCTTTTCATTAAATCACATTTTAACTTTTCGCAAATTATTTTGTGTTATGAAAAAAATAAAAAGCAATACTAAAAGTTTTAACTACATGATATTGAAAAAAAATGTAAGATTTTGATACTTACTGTCTGTTACGTCGAAACACTTAATGTTCAAAACAGCAATGTTTCCAAGATATTTGACACTTTTATTTGATATTGCTGCTTTGCCACTAATTAAATGTCAGTTTATTATTCGTTATATAATTGTAATCTAATTAAATACAATAAGATATACTAAAAGCAAAAAGAAAAAGAAAATAGATTCTTTCCTCAAGAAAATATTTAAAAAAATTATTTTTTAGAAACTAAAAAATTATATAAGGTCTTCATATTTTCTTGATTCAACATTCGAACGTGAAATAAGACTGAGATCTTGATCTTTATTACGAATGTCTTTTTCTCGCTTTGTGCTACTCGAGCTTGCAATAATATATATATCCATACAACACAATGAACAAGACAGAATCACCAACCTCATATGAGTTTACCTCGCGAGCAGTTTCTTAACGATTGAAAAAAAGTTGTACCGTAAACTAAGTTTTTATAACGATGAGGTACGAGAAACGATTTGCATATACATAATTTAAACGATAACGCGCATGTTTAATAAATGCAATAACAAACAATACATAGTGAGCTTCATCTCATTGTCAGACAATGTATGAGGTGTGATGTCTATTTCCATTCTGTAATAACATTATATATATATATATATATATATATATATATATATATATAAAATATAATTTCACTATTGCAATCTCTTTGTGTATTTTGATAATCATGATTGTTTCCCCCTAAACCGGTTACGATAATAGCTTATAAATATTCCATCCTTGCTTAATTCTCATCAGAAAAATTAAATTTTATACGACCGGTAATTAATCCTCCATTAGTAATGTATACATGCTGATGTATCCAGTAGTTATATATCCGTAAAGAATAATATATATTACAATTCTATTGAAATAAATGCAGAAATAAAAAAAAACTTTTTGTAACGAAACATATTGTACATCTACATACATATGCAGATATATGTATTTATATATAATTAAATTCATCGAAGCTCGCGATTTCCATATACATATAACGAGATAACAGTATGCGGAAACAATTTTTATCACTGATAAAGAAAAGGAGAATATGCAAATCATTGTAAAACAAATGAATTACGATGCAAAAAAGCTTTACGTATGGATGAACAGATATATAAGCAAATTATGTGGAATCCGTTTAACAATTAAGTCATTAGCGATAATTAATTTTTTCATAATTTTTTAATCGCTTGGTGTCTTTCATTTTACAGTGTTTGCACTACCTGCTCGTTGAGTTCGTTGACTTTCAAGGCTTGAATTTAACAGTTTTTGGATCTTTCTTACGACTAGAAAAAGAAGCCCAAGGTCAAATCTAAATTTTTTTATGGAAAGGAATTAAAAAGTCGAACATTTTCACACCTAGAACGTTTTTTAAGAATTTCCAAATAGGAATAACAATTTTTGGAAAATTGGACCTTTTCGAACTTTGATCGTAAATAGCTCCCGAACGGGTCAACGTATCGACCACCGGTTTGCGTCAATAAGTTCCTTTTTATGTTCTTTCAAACAATATATTACAATATGGGGAGGTTCCATTTGAAATTTTTTAGTAGGGGTCCCCCACTAGGGCATCCCCTCGGAAGGACAACTTCTACAATCCCTTTAAGAGAGTAGCCCTGCAAAATAATCGAACACGAATTTCGCGGTTTTTCATAATTTCAAACCATCTCCGAAATATAGGAGGCGGGGACAAACTTTAAGGACAACCTGTATATTGTCATTTATGTTACTTTATAAAAGAAAAAAAATGATATTATTTCTAATTGTGTGATTTACTTTTAAATCAAAGTTTATGTATATTATATATCTCGAATGGGGTCATATATGTGTAAATGTCAATTAGTAAAGATTTTAAGTAAGCGCGCAATTCTTGCGATATTTAATTATATCTAAAGCACAGCGATAATTTTGTGATAATAATTTTTTACAGATTATTAATCGTTTCCAGAAATTGCATATAAATTTTCAAAAGTTTGCCGCGGCTTTCGAAGAACTGATCGAAGATGAGCCTAACTCTCAGATTCAGAACGCTCTTAAGACGACTCAATAGTACTTGACGATGATGCTATGCGAAGTTGAAAGTCATATTATCGCCCTACCGTCCTTACGACTACCGAAACGCGTGGTACGAAGCATCATGAGCAGTATTGAGCGAAATCCCGTCGATAACACAAAAAAACTCATCAGAGACTGGAACATACTTCGTAAATAACCGAGACTACCTATGTACATGCTTGGAGACATGTATTCAATTATTAGAGAGAAAGAAAAGAAGTATTAGAGCACGGATGATCGATCATTCTCTTCCACATGAAGAGACGCATCAGCTATTGGAAAGTATATATAACCAATGTAAATTGTTTTAGCATCTGCCGACTATAATCATAAAAACACGTCACTATCTGCATAACTGTGCAGTTAACGATGAAGTTGACATTAATCATTTGTAACGTAGCGACTATTACGAAATTTTGAAATTATGAATCGACCTTAGTCTCATTACCATAAAGTTTCCTAACTTATTTATTATAGTTATTATTTATCATCATGACTCAATTAAACATTCAGAGTACAATGGTATTTGTTCTTGTATATGTTCTGTAGATGTAATGGATTACTTAAGAGTTATTTATTTATTCGTATTAATAGTACCTTTATTGAAAAAAGATTATATCTTCTTAAAGGTATTATGTAACGAATATCACCATCTCTAAGGTTTCTCGGTTGCATTTTGTGATAATCAGTCACACGACGAAAATCATATTTTATTGTACCTTTGTCACAAGTGATTACTCATTGCAATAGATTATTTAGAAAAAACGTTATTGATAGGAAAATTCATATCATCATATATTACGCAGTATTGTTTATTTAGAAATGTAATATATATTTATTTACTGTATATCTAATAACTTATTTATAAATTGTTTTATTCAAAAATTTGCAATAAAAACAATTACTTATTTGATATATTTACAACTATGTGTTTTTATTGTATGTTAACAATACCCAGGATTCATACTAATCTAGTTCTCGGGGTTCCATTGTTACATCGATATAAGAGAGATGACTCTCATTGCACACTTTAAAAAATTTATTATATGTTATTATTATCTCTAGAAATTTTGAAGATATTGTAATAAATTTGAATATATATACTGTAATAATAATATTTAATAAAATACAAAAAGTCAAAATAATATAATAATAAGTCAAAATAATAAGGGAAACATTTACGAGAAAAACAAATAAGATTATAATAAGGATACTTACAAAATGTTGGGATTATAATGCAATTATTTGCAAAACATAAGATTGATTAGAAATTATACGTTATAACAAGTATTTAAAAATTATAGTATATATTACGTTTGTATTTTAAATCTCTTTATGAGAAAATAATGATTGTATATAAGATATCAAAAATTAAAAATAGTGTATTTTTTTATTTTTTGAAAACTAGCTTACTTGCATAAAGCAATAATTAAAGATAAATTAAAATTCATGAATGTATCAATTTCTACTGTAGGCATCTAATTCACGACTGAAGGTACTTTAACGATATCAAATAATGTATCGACAGAGAAAACAGAAAAAAGTATCCGACAAACGCTAATATACATACACCTATTTTTAATTAATTATTAAACATATATAA
Source organism: Lasius fuliginosus (assembly GCA_949152495.1). NCBI lineage: Eukaryota > Metazoa > Arthropoda > Insecta > Hymenoptera > Formicidae > Lasius > Lasius fuliginosus. The sequence continues at coordinate 13,537,053 of OX424444.1, forward strand.
TATAAAAATGTCTACTATTTCAATAAAATAAAATAATTATACATCTTCATTTGCAATTATTTTAAAAAAATAAGCATACTATAAAAAAAACAATAATTAGATAAATTAATAACAAATAGTTATATAAATATGTATTAACATGTAATGATTATTCCGCACAGAGAAAATGATCAATAATTGCAGTTATTCTACTCTAATAATTCAATAGAAAAATGTTCGCTTAGAAGATTTGTTGTGTGATCCGCGATCATGTCTTACAGTTTATCGGAATAGTAAATACATAATGCTTAGCCAGGAATGAAGGAATAAATATAAAAAGGGTTGTTTTGATAATGATTAAATAAAAATACATTATAATCTAGAGAAAATGCTCGTATGACTTTATTGAAACACCTCTCAATTATAAATCTTATAATTAGCGGGAATTCGAAATTGTACATATGTCATGTTCTTTTCAAAGATGCATTCGTAGATAATAAACTACAAGATAGATTTCCAAGGAAAAAAAAAATATTACTGTCTAGTTCTGTTTACACGTCAATTAAATTCTAATTTATCATGGTTATCACATATTAATTCTCTTCCACCTTTGCAATAGTAACGCATATATTTGCTCCATGTTTCAATAATTTTTAAAGGCATATCTCGTATTACTCTATTTCTTTATGAATGTAAGAGTTTATAGTGCATGTATATAGTATAGACGCTATGCACAACGACACAACGATGAAAATATTCGAATTCCGTAATCGAGATAGATTATGAAAGTTTCGCACAATAAAGAAAAATGGATATTCGTTAGTAAATTTGCTTAGTAAATAGATTATTTCTTTGGCGTAAAATGAATAAATATGTCTTCGCATGGTCGTAAAACGAGAGTGGGTCCGTACTGAATCGCATCCGTCGTTTTAACACTTATCACTTTCCACTTTCTCAGAATAGCTGTTAATATCGTTTTCTTTTCGATTAAAGCAAATCTTTTGCCGATACAGTTTCTTGGTCCAGTGCTAAACGGAATGTAGGCATATGGATGTCTATGTTTCGAATTCTCTGGAAGGAAGCGATCTGGATCGAACTTTTTTGGATCTGACCAAACTTGCGGATTTGTATGTATTAATGAGATGTGGATAGAAAGTGTAACACCTTTCGGTAGCGTATAATCACCTAAAATAAAACAGAATGTTATAAATTATATATATAGACTATAATCTGTCACATAAAGTTTTATATCTCCGTCAATAAATTTTTTTAATATAAAGGTTCTAATGGTCTATAAATATGCTTTTGTCTAAAACTCATAACATAATCTTAAACCAACTTTAAACAAAACGATTATCTGTATACGATTATTTGTGACAGAATTTTATTTGTAATATAAATATTTGAAGAATAAAATTCCACATGCGGAGCATAAAATGATAAATAGAATTTTATCCAGAATTCTCTCGCATTTAAGAGACTGTCTAAAGTAAGATTTTAAATTACTTGCTAAATCACATCTATTTAGTCTTTAAATAAGAAAAATGTATCTTTCTAAATAGAAACACATTCTCTTCATTTAAGTGGAAGCATTATGTTTAATTGCAAATTTTACAAATTTACATAAAATCAGAAAATGTTAAGATTTTTTAAATATAAATATTAATAGAGGTAAAGTCCTATCATACCCAGTTTTACATCTTCCGCTAATTTTCTTGAGATTACGGGTACACTTGGAAATAATCTCAGCGATTCTTTTAAAATTCTATCGAGATACTTTAATTGCGACAGCTCCTTTACGCTGGCTGGTGTCTCGGAATCTTTGAAAACTTCCTCGAGTTCTTCATGAACTTTTTCTTGATGATCGAAATTATTGCCCAAGAGGAAGAGCGTCCAGGTTATCGCAATAGCAGTTGTGTCGTGACCCTATATCATTATAGCCTTACTATTTTATACTAACATTCACTTATAACTGCATTACGAAACCCGATAAGACGGAGTTTTGCGTTAAATTGTAAAAATTCTTTCTCTCACCGCAAACATGAATGTGTTGACTTGTGCCATTAATTCATCATCGGTTAACGGAGATTCGTCCTTCTCATTCTGATCTAGTAACAGATCCAAAAAAGCTTTTCTTTTCCGTTTACCTAACGTAATAAATTTCATAAGAATAATTCGAAAAATATTCACACAATCCTTCAAAACTTATGTATAACGATAATTTAATACCACACCCATATTAAGCTCATCATCTTCGTTTTTCGATTTGGTGGAACCGTTTCGCGATTGTCGTGCAATCATTTTCTTACTAATTACCTGAAATATATTTATCCGTTGTAAACTTAATGAATTAACTTAAACAAAATAAATGAATAATTAATTTAGTAAAATTCTACCGATATCTTAATACATTATAATTTAACATTAGCGGTTTTTTTGCGCGTACTTCTCTCGTGAATTTATGTAGTCTATTAACCCCTAATATATATTCCTTTCCTGATGGCAGTAAGTCGTACAACCATTCTGGTCACTGCCACGGTCGAAACGATCGTTCAAGTATTAATTTAGAAACTCTAAAAGTACGATTAAAATGATAACCGATTTAACACCATATATATGGTATTATGTTATTTAATCAATCACACAAAATTTGCTGTTAAGTCAAAAAAAAACTCTTCTTAATAAATCATTAATGCTATTAACTAATTTATTATTAACAAAATATGCAACTCATGATTTTTCGGACCTATGTATTGTTGTGGTATACTCAGTTTCAACTTCTTGAGAATGTATATCCACACCCATTGCCGTTTCTGCAAAATAATGACCTATTGTCAGTATTGTTATAACTTTCACGTCAAAGTATGCTACAATATATATTTCAGAAAAAAAATAAAAGTGACACATTTATAATTATCGTAAATATAGAGTCAAATAGAGTTGAAATTATTACATACAGGGATTAATACCGAAATAAAATTTTGCTTATATTTAAATATGTACGAGAGAGAAAAAACCTTATATTTATTCGCAATTAAATTAAATGTAATATATATAACATTTAATATAAGTTTCGGATTTTTCGTCGATTTACATATACAACGATAATCGAGCTCATTAAAATTATATCGGCATTGTAATTCGTGATCATACATATAAGAATTTGCTACTACACATTTAATAAACTTTACTTTGTGAAAACGAACGAAATTCGATATAGGAGTCAATTATTCGATATTGCAGATAAAACTTACTTTTTCAAAAGTACAAGAAGATCTTGAATGCCAAATTAATTTGATTGTAGAAGCATAAATTTAAGTTAAACCAAAATAACTTATTTCTCCAGTAAACATATTTTTAACCATTGCTTTGATAACGAAATAAGTGATATAGATATGCAATGAATAATTTAACGAAAAAATTTGCAAATTCAGGTATTAAAATTATTAATGGTCTTGACAAGTCTTTCTATTATCCATATTATAATTGAAAAAATTTGTAGCAGCATAAAATTTACTGTGTCAGCAATACTTTTTTAAGTCCAAGAAATATTATATATATGTCTATATATATATATATATATATATATATTTATATAATATAATTAATAATGTAATACATATAGGTTTATTACCACATATAATGTCTAGAGCAACATTTTTAAGGAACGGAAGAATATTAATAGCTTTCTCTGGATTTTTTGCCATTTCTCTCTCGAGACATTTCGTCAGGATCTCTGCTTTCTCAGACATAACTATGGCAAACTGATTCAATATACTAAAATGGAACGTTGGTTCGATGAGTTTTTTGTCATGGAACCATTGTTTTCCTGAAGTAGTAGTAATCAGCTATACATTTACGTGTTAAAAATTTCGTAAAAGATTTAATGAATATAATTGCACATATATAGTTAGTATAAAAAAAAATGAACGACATATTGTTACTTTATATTTTTCATCACATTTTAGTTTTGATTTGTTTGCATATCTACTAAATATTTGCAATGTAAACAAGAAAAATACCACAAACAACTTAGTAATGTTTTAAAGTGTGCCAATTTGCATGAATAACACAGGCCCACCTTTTTCGACTTTTTTTTTGACCCTAAATTTCACCAGTTGTTTCTGAAGAATTTTGGCGTGCTGAAACCAAATCCATTGCCCGAATTGAACTATCACGTCAGATTTCGGAAATATCTGTACCTAGAAGTGCCAAAAATGCCATTTTTCGGCTCTTTTATGTTGAAATAACTATAAAACGATGCTTTAACCCGCGTTAAGCATAGCTGGACAGCAACTGGCGCGCGGGTTGAAACGTCCTTGAGATAGATGTAGTATTTTAATTTAATTTTCAAGGTGTAACGTATGTTTTCTATATACTTCTTTCTTCAGAATTCGAATTCATTGAGAAAATCCGCCTAACACGTATCGTTTTATAGTTATTTCAATTTAAAATAGCCGAAAAATGGCTTTTTTGGTACATTTAGGTACAGATATCTCCGAAACCTGACGTGATAGAGCAATTTCAGGCAACGGATTCGGTTTCAGTACGCCAAAATCCTTCGGAAACAACTGTTAAGAACTGAGGGTCAAAATTGACGTCGGCCTTTGTGCGTAATTAATATCAATATAAGATAAGTTACATAAGTAATTGGACACAAAAATAAGAATACGAATGGATGTATATCCTTTTTGTGTCAGGATATAGATATATGCAAATTTGCGTATTTGAATTTGAATGAAACTTTACTCTTTTGCCTTTTTGTGTTTTGTTCAAAATACTTTCGCGAATAACCATACATTAAAAACGCATAATCTTGTGTATACTGTAATTTACTTTTTATCTTTAATGAAATAAAAAAAATAGACGTAAAAAGTTTATCTATGTATTTACCAGTAGAAGTGAGAAGTCCGTTGCCTAACCAAGAACGCAGATAATTATAGAACTCCCCTTTTTCGATATTTACGGTGCTAGGCAAAATAATCTATAAAAAAAGTATAAAAAGAATATAACCGTGTGTGTAGTAATTTTTAACATTTGCTGTATAAAATGTCCTTTTTTTAAATTTTTAATTTTTCCATAAACAAAGCCTTATATGCAAACATTTTATTCTTTATTTTTAAGTTATTTTTTCACGTATTGTTGCGTTTTTCATGATGTATCACTAGGTACAAGACTCTCTATAGTATTCTAAAGATTAAATCGATAATTGACTAAATCTCTAAAGTGCGGAAAGTAACTTGGAAAGGGAAGTTTGAACGTGATTTCTTTCACTCGAAAGGCGGGTCTGTTTTACTTATAATGCGAATAAAATATAATAGAAGAAAATATTGTCGTTAAATCTGAATAATATATCTCCTTTTTATTACATACAGAGCTTCGATGTATCTTAGCACTGTAAATCTGAAAAGGCACGCTTGAACTTTTTTGTCTTACGTTGAAAGAAAAGTTTGCTAACTCGGCAGATATTTTGCATTTTCGTAATAAATTAAATGCGATTATTATATACCGCCAGCGAAAAGGAAGATTTGTTCCAAATATTAATTTTCTTTACTGAGAATAGTTTTGCTAAATCTTGATGCACACAAACACAACACAAACAAACGCAATACAAATACTACTAACACATACAAACAAAATTATATTACTAAAATAATAAATTGCATTCTCTATTCGACAATCACAAAACAATAAACGGCAAGAAAGCACTTACTAGGAATAGACTATTTTTCTTTAACGACTGTAAGTTTCTCTAAATATATTTATGCAGCAAAAATTTATCTATTATTCCGGAAGAAGTTTTGCTGTAATATTAAATAACTGATTATAATAGCGAAATTTGATCGTTTTTCATGTATGCAATAGCAGCAATGGTATTACTGACAATTAACAAAATTCTTTTTCTCCGCGTAATTATTATATTGAAGAACTTTTTAATAATAATACACAACAATTTTTAATAATAAGTTTATAAAAGTTTGTTCTGTTCTACTATTGCAAAAAGTTTCCCTCTTTTACGATAATAAATTACTATATTCATACATTCCTTATCGCAAATAATTTAATATCCGATACCTTACTACATTAGCAAGAATCTATTTATTCTCACCTCTAAAATTTCAGGTTTATAGAGTTGAATTTCCGGCTTTATGCCTAACCAATCTATGAAAATTCCTTCATTAAATTGTAGCATACGTTGCCTATGCAATTGAAAGCGTTCTGTGGATAAACACATACAATTAGATGCTTAATATTTACTAATTATTACACTTATTTAAATTAAATGACATATATTTAGTCTTAAGTTTCTTGTTAAAAATATATAAAAAACATTAAAAGCGTAATGACGATATCTTATTCACAAAGTTCTTCACCATATTCCGTTAACTTTATAATTTCAAATGCCACTTTAAAAGGAAATCCACCGGATTGAGGAATGTTTTTGAGCTTTCGTCGAAGAACATATTGATAATATACTGTCGATATAATTTTGGGGGTAATTAAAACAACAAACAGGGCGCACAGTATCAAAGAGATTAAGTCCATTCTCGTAATCTGTGAACATTTTGAACAGTTTGAGTTACCAAATAAATGCAGAAATTACTATAAATACTTGTTAAAATAGAATTATATTGAAATCTTACATACACACACACACACACACACACACACACACACACACACACACACACATACACACTCATCAACAAAAATATCATTAACGATGTTTATATTATTATTACCTCACTGATACTAACCGACAGTATTTAATAAAATATTTTATTGCCGATAACATAAAGGTTTATGGTATATAAATACATATCATCGAACTCGAATGTAAAATCTATGCCGATGAGAATATTTGTTCGGCGAAATATTTTTTTCATTATTTGTAATTCGGACTATGTAACTCATTTAAATGTGGAATATGTGCTCATTGGAGTATCAACAAATTTGCGAAAGATATAATAAATTTTTTATATTTTTCAGCGATATTTTATTAAGATCTTTAAAAAATTTATCGTTTATAATGCATAATTAGTCTCTTTTTAATAAGAATGTAAAAATATAATGAGCGTTTACAAAATATTGAACCGATATTGAATCTCTCTAATTTTTGATCAAACGTATGTTTGTACAACAATAGCGGTCCATCATCACATTGTTTTCATCATAACTGTTTAATTGATATAGCTAAGTCTTGGAAAATTATGAATCGTAAAAGATTTTAAAAATACACAGTTAATTCTGCTTCCCGAAAAATTATATGTTATAATTTTATATAATATGGTCACAAATTTTTTTACTGTCACAATTTAAAAAATTGTGACAGTAAAGAAACATTAGTTTCATCATAAAATATTCGCCCATACTTTATTTAATGACATTTTTATTTAATCACATTTTAACTTCACGCAAATTATTTCGTGTTATGAAAAATTAAAAAGCAATATCAAGAGTTATAACTACATGATATTGAAAAAAATGTAAGATTTTGGTACTTACTGTCTGTTACGTCGAAACACTTAATGTTCAAAACAACAATGTTTCCAAGATAATTGACACTTTTATTCGATATCGCTAATTCGCCATTAATTAAATGTCACATTTTATTATCTTTTATATAAATGTAATTTAATTAAACGCAATAAGATATCATAAAAGTAAGAAAAAATAGAATATAGATTCTTTTTTCAAAAAAATATTTAAAAAATTTCCTTTTTAAAGATAAAAAAATTATATAAGGTCCTTACTCTTTTTTTATTCAAGATTCGATCGCGAAATAAGACTGAAATCTTGATCTTTATTACGAAAATCTTTTTCTCGCTTTGTGCCAGTCGAGCTTGCAATAATATATATACTCATACAACGCAATGAACCATACAGAATCACTTATCTCATATGAGTTTACCTCGCGTGCAGTTTCTCAACGTTTGGAAGAATGTTGTACCGTAAATTAAGTTTTTATAATGATGAAGTAAAAGAAACCATTTGCATATACATAATATAAGCGATAACGCGCATGTTTTAAAAATTCAATTACAAATAATATGCACATAGTGAGCTCCATCTCATTGTCAGACAATATATGAGGTGTAATCTTTATTTCCATCGCGTAATAACATTATATATACATATATATATAATTTCACTATTGCAATTTCTTTGTGTATTTTGCTAATCATGATTGTTTCTCCTAAACCGGTTACGATAATAGTTTAGAAGTACTCTATCCTTGCTTAATTCTCATCAGAAGAAAACAATTTTATATGATCGGTAATTAATCTTCAGTAGTAATGTAAACATGCTGATGTATCCAGTAGTTATATATGCGTGAAGAATAATATATATTACAATTCTATTGAAATAAATGTAGAAATTAAAAAAACTGTTTCTAACGAAACATTGTACATCTACATACACATGCAGATATATGTGTCTATATATAATTAAATTCATCGAAGCACGCGATTTCCATATATTTGAGATATATTGAGATAATAGTGTGCGGAAAAAATTTTAATCACTGATAAAGAAAAGAAGAATGTGCAAGTCATTACAAAACAAATGAATTACGACGCAAAAAGGCTTTACGTATGGATGAACAGATATGTAAGCAAATTGTATGGAATCCGTTTAACAATTAAGACATTAGCGTTAATTAATTTTTTCATAATTTTTTAATCGCTTGGTGTCTTTCATTTTCAGTGTTTGCACTACCTGCTCGTTGAGTTCGTAGACTTTCAAGGCTTGAATTTAACAGTTTTTGGGTCTTTCTTACGACTAGAAAAAGAAGCCCAAGATCAAATCTAAATTTTTTTATGGAAAGGAATTAAAAAGAGGAACATTTTCATACCTAGAACGTTTTTTAGGATTTTCCAAATGGGAATAACAATTTTTGGAAAATTGGACCTTTTCGAAATTTGATCGTAAATAACTCCCGAACGGGTCAACGTATCAACCTCCGGTTTGCGTCAATAAGTTTCTTTTTATGCTCTTTCAAACAATATATTACAATATGGGGAGGTTCCATTTGAAATTTTTTAGTTGGGGTCCCACTAGGGCATCCCCTCGGAAGGACAACTTCTCCAAACCCTTTAAGAGAGTAGTCCTGCAAAATAATCGAACACGAATTTCGCGGTTTTTCATAATTTCAAACCATCTCCAAAATATAGGAGGCGGGGACAAACTTTAAGGACAATAATGACTGTATATTGTCATTTATGCTACTTTATGAAAGAAAAAAAAATAATATTATTTCTAATTGTGTGATTTACTTTTAAATCAAAGTTTATGTATATTATATATCTCGAATAGGGTCATATATGTGTAAATGTCAATTAGTCAGATTTTAAGTAAACGCGCAATTCTTGCGATATTTAATTATATCTAAAGAACAGCGATAATTTTGTGATAATAATTTTTTAGATTATTAACCGTTTCCAGAAATTGCATATAAATTTTCAAAAATTTGCCGTGGCGTTCGAAGAACTGATCGAAGTTGAGCCTAAGTCTCAGATTCAGAACGCTCTTAGGACGACTCAATTGTACTTGACGATGATGCTATGCGAAGTTGAAAGTCACATTATCGCTTTACCGTCCTTACGACTACCGATACGCATGGTACGAAGCATCATGAGCAGTATTGAGCGAAATCCCGTCGATAACACAAAAAGACTCATCAGAGACTGGAACATACTTCGTAAATAACCGAGACTACCTATGTACATGCTTGGAGACATGTATTCAATTATTAGAGAAAAAGAAAAGGAGTATTAGAGCACGGATGATCGATCATTCTCTTCCACATGAAAAGACGCATCAGCTATTGGAAAGTATATATAACCAATGTAAATTGTTTTAGCATCTGCCGACTATAATCATAAAGCACGTTCACTATTACTATCTGCATAACTGTGCAGTAAACGTTGATGTTGTTGACAATAATCATTGGTCACGTAGCGACTATTACGAAATTTGGAAATTATGAATCGACCTTAGTCATTACCATAAAGTTTCATAAATTATTTATTATAGTTATTATTTAATATTATGACACAATTAAATATTTAGAGTACATAGCATTTGTTCTTGTAGATGTTGTGTAGATGTAGTGGATTACTTAAGAGTTATTTATTTATTCGTATTAAAAGTACCTTTATTGAAAAAAATAAACCTTCTTAAAGGTATTATGTAACGAATATTACCATCTCTAAGGTTTCTCGGTTGCATTTTGTGATAATCAGACACAAGACGATAATCATATCTTATTGTATCTTTGTGACAAGTGATTACTCATTGCGATAGATTATTTATAAAAAACGTTGTTGATAGGAAGATTCATATCATCATATTTTACGCAGTATTATGTATTTAGAAAATGTAATATATATTTATATATTCTCTATCTAATAACCTATGAAAAACTATTTTATACAAAAATTTGCAATAAAAACAATAACTTATTTGATATATTTACACCTATGTGTTTTTATTGTATGTTAACAATACCCAAGATTCATACTTCTCGGGGTTTCAATGTTACATTGATATAAGAGAGATGACTATCGTTGCACAATTTATAAGATTTATTTTATATTATTATTATCTCTAAAAATATTGAAGATATTGTAATAAATTTGAAGATATAAACTGTAACAATAATATTTAATAAAATGAAAAAGTCAAAATAAAATAATAAGGGAAACAGTTACGAGAAAAACAAATAAGTTTATAATAGAGACACTTACAAAATGTTGGGATTATAATGCAATTATTTGCAAAACATAAGATTGATTAGAAATTATGCCTTATAACACGTATTTAAGAAATATCGTATATTTTACGTTTGTATTATTAAATCTCGTCGTTTATGAGAAAATATTGATTGTATATGAGATATCAAAAATTAAAAATAGTGTATTTTTTTCATTTTTTAAAACTAGCTTTCTTGCACAAAGCAAAAATTAAAGTTAACATAAATTCATGAATGTAACAATTTCTACAGTAGGCATCTAATTCACAACTGAAGGTACTTTAACGATAACAAATAATGTATCGACAGTGAAAACCGAAAAAATTATCCGACAAACGCAATCATACATACAGCTATTATTTCTGTTAATTACTAAACATATATAATATAAAAATGTCTATTTCTCATTAAATAAAATAATTATACATCTTCATTTGCAATTTTTTAAAGAAATAAGCATACTATAACGAACATCAATAATTAGATAAATTAATAACAAATAGTTATATAAATATGTATTAACATGTAATAATCAATAATTGTAGTTATTCTACTCTAATAATTCAATAGAATAATGTTCGCTTAGAAGATTTGTTGTGTGATCCGCGATCATGTCTTACAGTTTATCGGAATAGTAAATACATAATGCTTACCCAGGAATGATGGATTAAATATAAAATGGGGTTGTTTTGATAATGATTAAATAAAGATACATTGTAATCTAGAGACTTTGCTCGTATGACTTTATTGAAATACCTCTCAACTATATATCTTATAATTAGCGGAAATTCGAAATTGTACATATATCATGTTCTTTTCAAAGATGCATTGGTAGATAATGTATAAACTACAAGAGAGATTTCCAAAGAAGAAAAAAAATATTACTGTCTAGTTCGGTTTACACGTCAATTAAATTTTAATTATCATGGATATCATATATTAATTCTCTTCCAATTTTGTAATATATATACATATATTTGATGTCTTCGATTAAAACAATCAACGACATTTTCATAGAAAATAAATGTTTATAAATCATTTAAGTTATTTTAATTCTCGATCATGCAACGCATATATTTGCTCCATGTTTGAATGATTTTTGAACGCATATCTCGTATTACTCTATTACTTTATGTATGTAAGAGTGTATAATGCATGTATATAGTATAGACGCTATGCACAACGACAACACAATTGAAATTATTCGAATTCCGTAATCCAGAAAGATTATGAAAGTTTCGCACGAAAAAGAAAAATGGATATTTGCTAGTAAATATGCTTAGGAAACAGATCATTTGTTTGGCGTGAAATGAATAAATATGTCATCGCATGGTCGTAAAATGATAGTGGGTCCGTACTGAATCGCATCCGTCGTTTTTACACTTATCACTTTCCACTTTCTCAGAATAGCTGTTAATATCGTTTTCTCTTCGATTAAAGCAAATCTTTTGCCGATACAGTTTCTTGGTCCAGAGCTAAACGGAATGTAGGCATATGGATGTCTATGTTTCGAATTCTCTGGAAGGAAGCGATCTGGATCGAACTTCTTTGGATCTGACCAAACTTGCGGATTTGTATGTATTAATGAGATGTGGATATTAATTGTAACACCTTTCGGTAGCGTATAATCACCTAAAATAAAACAGATTGTTATAGATTATATATATATAAACAGTATTCTGCCACATAAAATTTTATATCTCCCTCAATAAATTTTTTTAATATAAAAGTTTTAATGGTCTATAAAAATGCTTTTGTCTAAAACTCATAATATAATCTTAAACCAACTTTAAACAAAACGATTTTCTGTATACGATAATTTGTGACAGAATTTTATTTGTGAAATAATTATTTGAAGAATAAGATTCCACACGCGGAGCATAAAATAATAAATAGAATTTTATTCTGAATTCTCTCGCATTTAAGAGACCGTCTAAAGTGGGATTTTGAATTACTGGTCTCTTGCTAAATCGCATCTATTTAGGCTTTAAATAAGAAAAATATATCTCTCTAAATAGAAACACATTCTCTTCATTTAAGTGGAAACATTAAGTTTAATTGCAAATTTTACAAATTTACATACAAATGAGAAAATGTTAAGATTTTTTTTATATAAATATTAATAGAAGTAAAGTCCTATCATACCCAGTTTTACATCTTCCGCTAATTTTCTTGAGATTATGGGTGCACTTGGATATAATCTGAGCGCTTCCTTTATGATCCTATCGAGATACTTTAATTGTGACAGCTCCTTTACGCTGGCTGGTGTCTCGGAATCTTTGAAAACTTCCTCGAGTTCTTCATGAACTTTTTCTTGATGATCGACATTGTTGCCCAAGAGGAAGAGCGTCCAGGTTATCGCAATCGCAGTTGTGTCGTGACCCTATATCATTATAGCCTTACTATTTTTAACTAACATTTACTTATAACTGCATTACGAAGCCTGATAAGACGGAGTTTTGCGTTAAATTGTAAGAATTCTTTCTCTCACCGCACTTATGAATGTGTTGACTTGTGCCATCAGTTCATCATCGGTTAACGAAGCTTCGTCCTTTTCATTCTGATCTAGTAACAGATCCAGAAAAGCTTTCCTTTTCCGCTTACCTAACGCAATAAACATCATAAGAATAATTCAAAAAATATTCACACAGTCCTTCAAAACATATGTATAATAATAATTTAATATCACACCTGTATCAAGTTCATCATCCTCGTTTTCCGATTTGGTGGAATCGTTTCGCGACTGTCGTGCAATCTTTTTCTTACTTATTACCTGAAATATGTCATTTATCCGTTGTACACTTGTGGAATTAAATAAAATAAATGAATTATTAATTTTTTAAAATTCTACCGATATCTTAATACATATTATTTAACATTAACGGTTTTTTTTGCACGTACTTCTCTCGTGAATTTATGTAGTCTATTAACAACTAATTTATATTCCTTTCCTGAAGGCAGTAAGTCGTACAACCATTGTGACCACTGCCACGGTCGAAACGATCGATCCAATACTAATTTGGAAACTCTAAAAGTACGATTCAAATATTAAACATATATAACACCATATTTATGGTATTATGTTATTTAATCAATCAAAAAAAATTTGTTGTTGTCTTTAAAAAAATCTTCTTAATAAATCATTAATGCTATTAACTAATCTATTATTAACAAAATATGCTACTCATGATTTTTCGGACCTATGTAATGAAGTAGTATACTGGGTTTCAACTTCTTGAGCATGTATATCCACACCCATTGCCGTTTCTGCAAAATAATGTCTTATTGACAGTATTGTTATAACATTCACGTCAAAGTATGCTACATCATATATTTCAGAAAAAAAATAAAAGTGACACACTTAAAATTTTCGTAAATATAGAGTCAAATAGAGTTAAATTTATTATACACATAGATTAATACCGACATAAAGCTTTGCTTATATTTACATACGTACGAGAGAGAATAAACCTTAAATTCATTCGCAATTAAATTAAATGTAATATATATAACATTTAACATAGGTTTCGGAGTTTTGCGTCGATTTACATATACAACGGTAATTGAGCTCAATAGAATTATACCGGCATTGTAATCCGTGATCATACATACAAGAATTTGCCACTACACATTTAATAAACTTTACTTTGTGAAAACGAACGACATTGGATATAGGAGTCAATTATTCGATATTGCAGATAAAACTTATTTTTTCAAAAGACAAGAAGATTTTGAATGCCGATTTAATTAGATGGTAGAAGCATAAATTTAAGTTGAAGCAAAATAATTTATGTCTCCAGTAAACATATTTTAAACCATCACTTTGATAACGAAATAAGTGATATAGATAAGCAATGAATAACTAAAACGAAAAAATTTGCCAATTCAAGAATTTAAATACTTAATGATCTTGACATGTCTTTCTATTATCCATACAATAATTGAAAAAATTTGTTGCAGCATAAAATTTTCTGTGTCAGCGATACTTTTTTATGTCTTAGAAATATTATATATAAGTATATATATATATATATATATATATATATATATTATTATTAATAATGTGCTATATATAGGTTTATTACCACATATAATGTCTAGAGCAACATTGCTAAGGAACGGAAGAATATTAATAGCTTTCTCTGGATTTTTTGCCATTTCTCTCTCGAGACATTTTGTCAGGATCTCTGCTTTCTCAGACATAACTATGGCAAATTGATTCAATATACTAAAATGGAACGTTGGCTCGATGAATTTTCTGTCATGGAACCATTTTTTTCCTGTAGTAGTAGTAATCAGCTATACATTAACGTGATAAAAATTTCGCAAGAGGTTTAAAGAAAATAATTGCACATATATAGTTAGTATAAATAAAAATGAAAGACACATTGTCACTTTTTATTTTTCATCACATTTTAATTTTGTTTTTTTGCATATCTACTAAATATTTGCAATGTAAATAAGAAAAATGCCACAAACAACTTAGTAATGTTTTAAATTGTGCCAATTTACATGAATAACACAGGCTACCTTTTTCGCCTTTTTTTTACGCTCAAATATCAATAGTTGTATCTGAAGAATTTTGGCGTGCTGAAACCGAATCCATTACCCGAATTGCTCTATCACGTCAGATTTCGGAGATATCTGTACCTAGAAGTGCCAAAAATTACATTTTTCGACTTTTTTAGGTTGAAATAACTATAAAACGATGCTTTAACCCGCGTTAAGCATAGCGGGACAGCAATTGGCGCGCGGGTTGAAACGTCCATGAGATAGGTGTAGAATTCTTTTATAATTTTAAAGGTATAACGTATGATTTCTATATATTTTTTTTTTCAGAATTCTAATTCGTCCAGATAATTGGACTAACACGTATGGTTTTATAGTTATTTCAACCTAAAGTAGCCGAAAAATGGCTTTTTTGGTACATTTAGGTGCAGATAGTTCCGAAACCTGACATGATAGAGCAATTTCGGGCAACGGATTCGGTTTCAGTACGCCAAAATCCTTCGGAAACAATTATTGAGATCTGAGGGTCAAAATTGACGCCTTTGTACGTAATTAATATCAATGTAAGATAAGTTACATAAGTAATTGGACACAAAAATAAGAATACGAATGGATGTATATCCTTTTTGTGTCAGGATATAGATATATGCAAATTTGCATATTTGAATTTGAATAAAACTTTACTCTTTTGCCTTCTTGTGGTTTGTTCAAAATACTTTCGCGAATAACCATACATTAAAAACGTATAATCTTGTGTAAACTGTAATTTACTTTTTATATTTAATGAAATAAAAAAAATAGACGTAAAAGAGTTTATTTATGTATTTACCAGTAGAAGTGAGAAGTCCTTTGCCTAACAAAGATTGCATAAAATTTAAGGTGTCTCCTTTTTCGATATTTACGGTGCTAGGCAAAATAATCTATAAAAAAAAGTATAAAAAGAATATAACCGTGCGTGTAATAACTTATAACATTTGCTGTATAAAATGTCCTTTTTTTAAATTTTTAATTTTTCCATAAACAAAGCCTTATATGCAAACATTTTATTCTTTATTTTTAAGTTATTTTTTCATGTATTGTTGCGTTTTTCATAATGTATCACTAGGTACAAGACTCCCTATAATATTCTAAAGATTAAATCGATAATTGAGTAAATCTCTAAAGTGCGGAAAATAACTTGAAAAGGGAAGTTTGAACGTGATTTCTTTCACTCGAAAGGCGGGTCAGTTTTACTTATAACGCGAATAAAATATAATAGAAGAAAATGTTGTCGTTTAATCTGAATAATATATCTCCTTTTTATTACATACAGAGCTTCGACGTATCTTAGCACTGTAAATCTGAAAAGGCGCGCTTGAACTTTTTTGTCTTACGTTGAAAGAAAAGTTTGCTAACTCGGCAGATATTTTACACTTTCGTAATAAATTAAATGCGATTATTATATACCGCCAGCGAAACGAAAGATTTGTTCCAAATATTAATTTTCTTTAATGAGAATAATTTTGCTAAATCATGATGCACACAAACACAACACACACAAACGCAACACATATAACAAATACTACTAACACATACAAACAAAATTATAATACTAATATAATATATTACATTCTCTATTCGACAATCACAAAACAATAAACGGCAAGAAAGCACTTACTAGGAATAGACTATTTTACATTAACGACTTTATAATTCTCTAAATATATTTATTCAGCAAAAAATTATCTATTATACCGGAAGAAGTTTTGCTGTAATATTAAATAACTGATTATAATAGCGAAATTTGATCGTTTTTCATGTATGCAATAGCAGCAATTGTATTACTGACAATTAACAAAATTCTTTTTCTCCGTGTAATTATTATATTGAAGAACTTTTTAATAATAATACACAACAATTTTTAATAATAAGTTTATAAAAGTTTGTTCTGTTCCACTATTGCAAAAAGTTTCCCTTTTTTACGATAATAAATTACTATATTCATACATTCCTTATCGCAAATAAAATAATAACCGATACTTTGCTACATTAGTAAGAATCTATTTATTCTCACCTCTAAAAATTCAGGTTTATAGAGGTGAATTTCCGGGTTTATGCCAATCCAATCTATGAAAATTCCTTCATTAAATTGTAGCATACGTTGCCTATACAATTGAAAGCGTTCTGTGGATAAACACATATTTAGATGCTTAATTTTTACCAATTATTACACTTATTTAAATTAAATGACAAATATTTAGTCTTAAGTTTCTTGTTAAAAATATATAAAAAACATTAAAATTGTAATGACGATATCTTATTCACAAAGTTCTTCACCATATTCCGTTAACTTTAAAATTTCAAATGCCACTTTAAAAGGAAATCCACCGGACTGAGGAATGTTTTTGAGCTTTCGTCGAAGAACATATTGATGATATACTGTCGATATAATTTCGGGAGTAATTAACACAACAAACAGGGCGCACAATATCAAAGAGATTAAGTCCATTCTCGTAGTCTGTAAACATTTTGAACAGTTTGAGTTATCAAATAAATGCAGAAATTACTATAAATGCTTGTTAAAATAGAATTATATTGAAATCTTACATACACTCACACACACACACACTTCAACAAAAATTTCAATAACGATGTTTATTATTATTATTACCTCACTGATATTAACCGACAGTATTTAATAAAATATTTTATTGCCGATAACATAAAGATTTATAGTATATAAATACATATCATCAAACAATATCGAATGTGAAATATATGTCGATGAGAATAATTCGTCGGCGAAATATTTTTTTCATTATTTGTAACTCGGACTATGTAACTCATTCAAATGTGGAATCTGTGCTCATTGTCGAATGAAAAAATTCACGTAAGTGATAATAAATTTTTTATATTTTGAGCGATATTTTATAATGATCTTTAAAATAATTACTGTTTAAAAGGCATAATTAGTCTCTTTTTAATAAGAGTTTAAAAACATATTGAGCATTTACAAAATATTGAACCGATATTTAATCTCTCTAATTTTCTATCAAACGTATGTTTGTATAACAATAGCGCTCCCTCATCACATTGTTATCATAATCACTGTTTAATTGAAATAACTAAGTCTTGGAAAATATTGAATCGCAAAAGATTTCAAAATACACACTTAATTCTGCTTCAGAAAAAATTATATGTTATAATTTCAAATAATACGGTTTGAAAAATCGTGACAGTAAAGAAACATTAGTTTCATCATAAAATATTAGCCCATACTTTATTTAATGAAATTCTTATTAAATCACATTTTAACTTCACGCAAATTATTTTGTGTTATGAAAAAAATAAAAAGCAATATCAAGAATTTAAACTACATGATATTGAAAAAGATGTAAGATTTTAGTACTTACTGTCAGTTACGTCGAAACACTTAATATTAAAAACAACAATGTCTCCAAGATATTTGACACTTTTATTAAATATCGTTACTTCGCCACTAATTAAATGTCACAGTTTATTATCTTTCATATAAATGTAATACAATTAAATACAATAAGATATCATAAAAGTAAGAAAAAAAAATTTAGACTTTTTTTTCAAAAAAATATTTAAAAATTTACTTTTTAAAGACTAAAAAATTATATAAGGTCCTTATTTTTTTCGATTCAAGATTCGATCGCGAAATATGACTGAGTATCGTAAACTGAGCTTTTATAACGATGAAGTACGTGAAAACGTTTGCAAATACATAAAATAAGCGTCAACGCGCATGCTTAAAAAATGCAATAACAAACAATACATAGTGAGCTTTATCATATGTATGAGGTGTGATCTCTATTTCCATCGCGTAATAACATTATATATATATATATATATATATATATATATATATATATTAATATATATAAAGCTTTTTTGCTTCGTAATTCATTTGTTTTGCAATGATTTGCATATTGTCCTTGTCTTTATCAGTGATAAAAATTGTTTCCGCATACTGTTATCTCGTATATATGGAAATCGCGTGCTTCGATGAATTTAATTATATATAAACAAATATATCTGAATATGTATGTAGATGTACAATGTTTCGTTACAAAAAGTTTTTTTAATTTCTACATTTATTTCAATAGAATTGTAATATATATTATTCTTCACGCATATATAACTACTGGATACATCAGGATGTATATATTACTAATGGAAGATAAATTATCGGTCGTATAAAATTGAATTCTTCTGAGTATTAAGCAAGAATATAGTATTTATATACTATTATCTTAACCGGTTTAGGAGGAAACAATCATGATTAGCAAAATACAAAAAGAGATTGCAATAGTAAAATTATATTATGTATATATAAATATATATAATATAATTTCCATATACACGAGATAACAGTATGCGGAAACAATTTTTATCACTGATAAAGACAAGGAGAATATGCATATCATTGCAAAACAAATGAATTACGAAGCAAAAAAGCTTCACGTAATGATGAACAGATATGTAAGCAAATTGTGTGGAATCCGTTTAACAATTAAATAATTAGAGTTAAATAATTTTTTCATAATTTTTTAATCGCTTGGTGTTTTTCATTTTACAGTGTTTGGACTACCTGCTTAGTTGACTTTCAAAACTTGAATTTAACAGTCTTTTGGGTCTTTTTTACGACCTGAAAAAGAAGCCCAAGGTCATACCTAAATTTTTTTATGGAAAGGAATTAAAAAGACGAACATTTCACACCTAGAACGTTTTTTAGGATTTTCCAAAAGGGAATAACAATTTTTGGAAAATTGCACCTTTTCGAATTTTGATCGCAAATAACTCCCGAACGGGTCGACGCATCAACCTCCGGTTTGCGTCAATAAGTTTCTTTTTATTCCCTTCCAAACAATATATTACAATATGGGGAGTTTCCATTTGAAATTTTTTAGTAGGGGTCCCACAGGGCATCCCCTCAAAAGGTCAACTTCTCCAAACTTTTTAAGAGAATAGCCCTGCAAAATAATCGAACACGAATTTCGCGGTTTTTCATAATTTCAATTCATCTCCGAAATATAGGAGGCGGGGACAAACTTTAAAGACAACCTGTATATTGTCATTTATGTTACGTTATGAGAGAAAAAAAATTATATTATTTCTAATTGTGTGATTTACTTTTAAATCAAAGTTTATGTATATTATATATCTCGAACAGGGTCATATATGTGTAAATATCAATTAGTAAGATTTTAAGTAAACGCGCAACTCTTGCGATATTTAATTATATCTAAAGCACAGCGATAATTTTGTGATAATAATTTTTTTACAGATTATTAACCATTTCCAGAAATTGCATATAAATTTTCAAAAATTTGCCGTGGCGATCGTAGAACTGATCGAAGATGAGCCTAACTCTCAGATTCAGAACGCTCTTAGGACGACTCAAATGTACTTGACGATGATGCTATGCGAAGTTGAATGTCACATTATCGCTTTACCGTCTTTACGACTAACGATACGCGTGGAACGATGTATAATGAGCTGTATTGAGCGAAATCCCGTCGATAACACAAAAAGACTCATTAGAGACTGGAACATACTTCGTAAATTACCGAGACTACCTATGTACATGCTTGGAGACATGTATTCAATTATTAGAGAGAAAGAAAAGAAGTATTAGAGCACGGATGATCGATCATTCTCATCCACATGAAGAAACGCATCAGCTATTGGAAAGTATATATAACCAATGTAAATTGTTTTAGCATCTGCCGACTATAATCATAAAAACACGTCACTATCACTATCTGCATAACTGTGCAGTAAACGTTAATGTTGATGACAATAATCATTGGTCACGTAGCGACTATTACGAAATTTGGAAATTATGAATCGACCTTAGTCATTAACATAAAGTTTCCTAAATTATTTATTATAGTTATTATTTAATATCATGACACAATTAAACATTTAAAGTACATAGTATTTGTTCTTGTAGATGTTCTGTAGATGTAGTGGATTACTTAAGAGTTATTTATTTATTCGAATTAATAGTACCTTTATTGAAAAAAAATTAAACCATAAAGGTATTATGTAACGAATATTACCATCTCTAAGGTTTCTCGGTTGCATTTTGTGATAATCAGTCACACGACGATAATCATATTTTATTGTACCTTTGTGACAAGTGATTACTCATTGCGATAGATTATTTATAAAGAACGTTATTGATAGGAAGATTCATATCATCATATTTTACGCAGTATTATGTATTTAGAAAATGTAATATATATTTATATACTCTCTATCTAATAACTTATATAAAAACTGTTTTATACAAAAATTTGCAATAAAAACAATAACTTATTTGATATATTTACACCTATGTGTTTTTATTGTATGTTAACAATACCCAAGATTCATACTTATCTAGTACTCGGGGTTTCAATGTTACATTGATATAAGAGAGATGACTATCGTTGCACACTTTAAAAAATGTATTATATATTATTATTATCTCTAAAAATATTGAAGATATTGTAATAAATTCGAAGATATATACTGTAACAATAATATTTAATAAAATACATAGGTCAAAATAATATAATAAGGGAAACAATAACGAGAAAGCAAATAAGATTATAATAGAGACACTTACAAAATGTTTGGATTATAATGCAATTATTTGCAAAACATAATATTGATTAGAAATTATACGTTATAACACGTATTTAAAAATTATCGCATATTTTACGTTTGTATTATTCATTCTCGTCGTTTAAGAGAAAATATTGATTGTATATGAGTTATCAAAAATTAAAAATAGTGTATTTTTTTCATATTTTGAAAACTAGCTTACTTGCACAAAGCAAAAATTAAAGATAACTTAAAATTCATGAACGTAACAATTTCTACAGTAGGCATCTAATTCACAACTGAAGGTACTTTAACAATAGCAAATAATGTATCGACAGTGAAAACCGAAAAAATTATCCGACAAACGCAATCATACATACAGCTATTATTTTATTAATTACTAAACATATATAATATAAAAATGTCTATTTCTCATTAAATAAAAAAATTATACATCTTCATTTGCAATTTTTTTAAAGAAATAAGCATACTATAACGAACATCAATAATTAGATAAATTAATAACAAATAGTTATATAAATATGTATTAACATGTAATGATTAATCCGCACAGAGCCAATGATCAATAATTGCAGTTATTCTACTCTAATAATTCAATAGAATAATGTTCGCTTAGAAGATTTGTTGTGTGATCCGCGATCATGTCTTACAGTTTATCGGAATAGCAAATACATAATGCTTACCCAGGAATGATGGATTAAATATAAAATGGGGTGTTTTGATAATGATTAAATAAAGATACATTGTAATCTAGAGAATATGCTCGTATGACTTTATTGAAAAACTGCTCAATGATAAATCTTATAATTAGCGGAAATTCGAAAATGTACATACATCATGTTCTTTTCAAAGATGCATTCGTAGATAATGTATAAACTACAAGATAGATTTCCAAAGAAAAAAAAATGTTACTGTCTATTTCAGTTTACACGTCAATTAAATTCTAATTTATCATGATTATCACATATTAATTCTCTTCCACTTTTGTAATATATATACATATATTTGATGTCTTCGATTAAAACAATCAACGACATTTTCATAGAAAATAAATGTTTATAAATCATTTAAGTTCTTTTAATTCTCGCCCATGCAATAGTAACGCATATATTTGCTCCATGTTTCAATGTTTTTTGAACGCGTATCCCGTATTACTCTATTACTTTATGTATGTAAGAGTGTATAATGCATGTATATAGTGTAGACGCTATGCACAACGACAACAATTGAAATTATACGAATTCCGTAATCCAGAAAGATTATGAAAGTTTCGCACGAAAAAGAAAAATGGATATTTGCTAGTAAATATGCTTAGGAAACAGATCATTTGTTTGGCGTGAAATGAATAAATATGTCTTCGCATGGTCGTAAAATGATAGTGGGTCCGTACTGAATCGCATCCGTCGTTTATACACTTATCACTTTCCACTTTCTCAGAATAGCTGTTAATACCGTTTTCAATTCGATTAAAGCAAATCTTTTGCCGATACAGTTTCTTGGTCCAGAGCTAAACGGTATGTAGGCATATGGATGTCTATGTTTCGAATTCTCTGGAAGGAAGCGATCTGGATCGAACTTTTTTGGATCTGACCAAACTTGCGGATTTGTATGTATTAATGAGATGTGGATAGAAATTGTAACACCTTTGGGTAGCGTATAATCACCTAAAATAAAACAGATTGTTATAGATTATATATATAGACAGTATTCTGCCACATAAAATTTTATATCTCCCTCAATAAATTTATTTAATATAAAAGTTCTAATGGTCTATAAAAATGCTTTTGTCTAAAACTCATAATATAATCTTAAACCAACTTTAAACAAAACGATTATCTGTATACGATAAATTGTGACAGAATTTTATTTGTGAAATAAATATTTGAAGAATAAGATTCCACACGCGGAGCATAAAATGATAAATAGAATTTTATTCTGAATTCTCTCGCATTTAAGAGACTGTCTAAAGAGGGATTTTAAATTACTGGTCTCTTGCTAAATCGCATCTATTTAGCCTTTAAATAAGAAAAATATATCTCTCTAAATAGGAACACATTCTCTTCATTTAAGTGGAAACATTATGTTTAATTGCAAATTTTACAAATTTACATATAAATGAAAAAATGTTAAGATTTTTTTTATATAAATATTAATAGAAGCAAAACCTATCATACCCAGTTTTACATTTTCCGCTAATTTTCTTGAGATTATGGGTGCACTTGGATATAATCTGAGCGCTTCCTTTATGATCCTATCGAGATACTTTAATTGCGACAGTTCCTTTACGCTGGCTGGTGTCTCGGAATCTTTGAAAACTTCCTCGAGTTCTTTATGAACTTTTTCTTGATGATCGAAATTATTGCCCAAGAGGAAGAGCGTCCAGGTTATCGCAATCGCAGTTGTGTCGTGACCCTATATCATTATAGCCTTACTATTTTTAACTAACATTTACTTATAACTGCATTACGAAGCCTGATAAGAAGGAGTTTTGCGTTAAATTGTAAAAATTCTTTCTCTCACCGCAAACATGAATGTGTCGACTTGTGCCATCAATTCATCATCGGTTAACGAAGCTCCGTCCTTCTCATTCTGATCTAGTAACACATCCAGAAAAGCTTTCCTTTTCCGCTTACCTAACGCAATAAACTTCATACGAATAATTCAAAAAATATTCACACAATCCTTCAAAACATATGTATATTGATAATTTAATATCACACCTGTATCAAATTCATCATCCTCATTCTTCGATTTGGTGGAACCGTTTCGCGATTGTCGAGCAATTTTTTTCTTACTTATTACCTGAAATATGTCATTTATCCGTTGTACACTTGTGCAATTAACTTAAATAAAATAAATGAATTATTAATTTTGTAAAATTCTACCGATATCTTAATACATTATAATTTAGGATTAGCGGTTTTTGCGCGTACTTCTCTCGTGAATTTATGTAGTCTATTAACCTCTAATTTATATTCCTTTCCTGAAGGCAGTAAGTCGTACAACCATTCTGGTCACTGCCACGGTCGAAACAATCGTTCAATTATTAATTTAAAAACTCTAAAAGTACGATTAAAATGTTAAACAGATATAACACCATATTTATTGTATAATGTTATTTAATCAATCACACTAAATTTGCTGTTAAATCTTAAAAAAAATCTTCTTAATAAATCATTAATGCTATTAACTAATTTATTATTAACAAAATATGCAACACATGATTTTTCGGACCTATGTATTGATGTAGTATACTTGGTTTCAACTTCTTGAGAATGAATATCCACACCCATTGCCGTTTCTGCAAATAATGACTTATTGTCAGTATTGTTATAACTTTCACGTCAAAGTATGCTACATTATAAATTTCAGAAAAAAAATAAAAGTGACACAATTATAATTTTCGTAAATATAGAGTCTAATAGAGTTAAATTTATTATACACATGGATTAATACCGACATAAAGCTTTGCTTATATTTAAATATGTACGAGAGAGAATAAACCTTATATTTATTCGCAATTAAATTAAATGTAATATATATAACATTTAACATAAGTTTCGGATTTTTGTGTCGATTTACATATACAACGGTAATCGAGCTCATTAGAATTATACCGGCATTGTAATCCGTGATCATACATACAAGAATTTGCCACTACATATTTAATAAACTTTACTTTGTGAAAACGAACGACATTCGATATAGGAGTCAATTATTCGATATTGCAGATAAAACTTATTTTTTCAAAAGACAAGAAGATTTTGAATGCCGATTTAATTAGATGGTAGAAGCATAAATTTAAGTTGAAGCAAAATAATTTATTTCTTCAGTAAATATATTTTTAACCATCGCTTTGATAACGAAATAAGTGATATAGATAAGCAAAGAATAACTATAACGAAAAAATTTGCCAATTCAAGAATTTAAATACTTAATGGTCTTGACAAGTCTTTCTATTATCCATACTATAATTGAAAAAATTTGTTGCAGCATAAAATTTACTGTGTCAGCGATACTTTTTTATCTCCTAGAAATATTATATATAAGTATATATATATATATATTATAATTAATAATGTGCTACATATAGGTTTATTACCACATATAATGTCTAGAGCAACATTGCTAAGGAACGGAAGAATATTAATAGCTTTCTCTGGATTTTTTGCCATTTCTCTCTCGAGACATTTTGTCAGGATCTCTGCTTTCTCAGACATAACTATGGCAAATTGATTCAATATACTATAATGGAACGTTGGCTCGATGAGTTTTCTGTCATGGAACCATTGTTTTCCTGTAGTAGTCGTAATCAGCTATACATTAACGTGTTAAAAATTTCGCAAGAGGTTTAAAGAATATAATTGCACAAATATAGTTAGTATAAATAAAAATGAAAGACACATTGTCACTTTTTATTTTTCATCACATTTTAGTTTTGTTTTTTCGCATATCTACTAAATTTTTGTAATGTAAATAAGAAAAATGCCACAAACAACTTAGTAATGTTTTAAATTGTGCCAATTTACATGAATAACACAGGCCGACCTTTTTCGCCTTTTTTTTACGCTCAAATCTCAATAGTTGTATCTGAAGAATTTTGGCGTGCTGAAACCGAATCCATTGCCCGATTTGCTCTATCACGTCAGATTTCGGAGATATCTGTATTTAGAAGTGCCAAAAATGCTATTTTTCGGCTCTTTTAGGTTGAAATAACTACAAAACGATGCTTTAACCCGCGTTAAGCATAGCGGGACAGCAATTGGCGCGCGGGTTGAAACGTCCATGAGATAGATGTAGAATTTTTTTATAATTATCAAGGTATAACGTATGATTTCTATATATTTTTTTCTTCAGAATTCTAATTCGTCGAGAAAATTGGCCTAACACGTATCGTTTTATAGTTATTTCAACCTAAAATAGCCGAAAAATGGCTTTTTGGTATTTTTAGGTGCAGATATCTCCGAAACCTGACGTGATAGAGCAATTTCGGGCAACGAATTCGGTTTCAGTACGCCAAAATCCTTCGGAAACAACTATTGAGATCTGAGGGTCAAAATTGACGCCGGCCTTTGTACGTAATTAGTATCAATATAAGATAAGTTATATAAGTAATTGGACACAAGAATAAGAATACGAATGGGTGTTTTTTCTATTTATGTCAGGATATAGATATATGCAAATTTGCGTATTTGAATTACAATAAAACTTTACTCTTTTGCCTTCTTGTGTTCTGTTCAAAATACTTTCGCGAATAGCCATACATTAATTACGCATAATCATGTGCAAACTGTAATTTATTTTTTATCTTTAATGAAATAACAAAAATAGACGTAAAATAGTTTATTTATGTATTTACCAGTAGAAGTGAGAAGTCCTTTGCCTAACCAAGAACGCAGAAACTTATAGACGAACTCTCCTTTTTCGATATTTACGGTGCTAGGCAAAATAATCTATAAAATAAGTATAAAAAGAATATAACCGTGCGTGTAATATTTTATCACATTTCCTGTATAAAATGTCCTTTTTTTAAATTTTCATTTTTCCGTAAACAAAGATTTGTATGCAAACATTTTATTCTTTATTTTTAAGTTATTTTTCATTTATTGTTGCGTTTTTCCTGGTGTATCACTAGGTACAAGACTCTCTATAGTATTCTAAAGATTAAATCGATAATTGACTAAATCTCTAAAGTGCGGAAAGTAACTTGGAAGGGACGTTTGATCGTGATTTCTTTCACTCGAAAGGCGGGTCAGTTTTACTTATTATGCGAATAAAATATAATAGAAGAAAATATTGTCGTTTAATCTGAATAATATATCTCCTTTTTATTACATACAGAGCTTCGACGTATCTTAGCACTGTAAATTTGAAAAAGCACGCTTGAACTCTTTTGTCTTACGTTGAAAGAAAAGTTTGCTAACTCGGCAGATATTTTGCACTTTCGTAATAAATTAAATGCGATTATTATATACCGCCAGCGAAAAGAAAGATATGTTCCAAATATTACTTTCTTTACCGAAAATAATTTTGCTAAATCTTGACGCACACAAACACAACACACACAAACGCAATACATATAACAAATACTACTAACACATACAAACAAAATTATATTACTAACATAATAAATTACATTCTCTATTCGACAATCACAAAGCAATAAACCGCAAGAAGGCACTTACTAGGAATAGACTATTTTACTTTAACGACTTTATATTTCTCTAAATAAATTTATTCAGCAAAAATTTATCTATTATACCGGAAGAAGTTTTGCTGTAATATTAAATAACTGTTAATAATAGCGAAATTTGATCGTTTTTCATGTGTGCAATAGCAGCAATGGTATTACAGACAATTAACAAAATTCTTTTTCTCCGTGTAATTATTATATTGAAGAACTTTTTAATAATATAACACAATAATTTTTAATAATTAGTTTATAAAGGTTTGTTCTGTTCCACTATTGCAACAAGTTTCCCCTTTTACGATAATAAATTACTATATTCATACATTCCTTATCGCAAATAATATAATAACCGATACTTTACTACATTAGCAAGAATCTATTTATTCTCACCTCTAAAAAGTCAGGTTTATAGAGTTGAATATCCGGCTTTATGCCAAACCAATTTACGAAAATTCCTTCTTTATATTGTAACACACGTTGCCTATACAATTGTAAGCATTCTGTGGATAAACACATATTTAGATATTTAATATTTACTAGTTATTACACTTATTTAAATTAAATGACGAATATTTAGTCTTAAGTTTTTTGTTCAAAATATATAAATAACATTAAAAGCATAATGACAATATCTTATTCACAAAGTTCTTCACCATATTCCGTTAACTTTATAAATTCCAATGCCACGTTAAAAGGAAATCCACCGGATTGAGGAATGTTTTTGAGCTTTCGTCGAAGAACATATTGATGATATACTGTCGATATAATTGCGGGGATTATTAAAACAACAAACAGGGCGCACAGTATCAAAGAGATTAAGTCCATTCTCGTAGTCTGTAAACATTTTGAACAGTTTGAGTTACCAAATAAATGCAGAAATTACTATAAATACTTGTTAAAATAGAATTATATTGAAATCTTACATACACACACACACACACACACACACACACACACACACACACACACTCATCAACAAAAATATCATTAACGTTGTTTATATTATTATTACCTCACTGATACTAACCGACAGTATTTAATAAATTATTTTATTGCCGATAACATAAAGATTTATAGTATATAAATACATATCATCGATCAAACTCGAATGTAAAATCTATGTCGATGAGAATATTTCTTCGGCGAAATACTTTTTTCATTATTTGTAACTCAGACTATGTAACTCATTCAAATGTGGAATCTGTGCTCATTGGCGAATCAATAAATTCACGAAAGTTATATTAAATTTTTTATATTTTTCAACGATATTTTATTAAGATCTTTAAAAAATTTACTGTTTAAAATGCATAATTAGTCCCTTTTTAATAAGAATGTAAAAATATAATGAGCGTTTACAAAATATTGAACCGATATTGAATCTCTCTAATTTTTGATCAAACGTATGTTTGTACAACAATAACGCTCCATCATCACATTGTATTCATCATCACTGTTTAATTGAAATAGCTAAGTCTTGGAAAATTATGAATCACAAAAGATTTTAAAAGTACGCAGTTAATTCTGCTTCCCGAAACATTATATGTTATAATTTTATATAATATGGTTTAAAAAATTGTGACAGTAAAGAAACGTTGGTTTCATTATAAAATATTCGCCCATACTTTATTTAATGAAATTTTTATTAAATCACATTTTAACTTCACGCAAATTATTTTGTGTTATGAAAAAAAGTAAAAAACAATATCAAGAGTTTTAACTACATGATATTGAAAAAAATGTAAGATTTTGGTACTTACTGTCTGTTACGTCGAAACACTTAATGTTCAAAACAACAATGTTTCCAAGATATTTGACACTTTTATTAGATATCGCTACTTCGCCACTAATTAAATGTCACTAATTATATATACTCATACAACGCAATGAACCAGAGAGGACCACTTATCTCATATAAGTTTACCTCGCGTGCAGTTTCTCAACGTTTGGAAAAATGTTGTACCGTAAACTAAGTTTTTATAACAATGAAGTACGAGAAACCATTTGCATATACATAATATAAGCAATAACGCGCATGTTTAAAAAATGCAGTAACAAATAATATGCACATAGTGAGCTCCATCTCATTGTCAGACAATATATGAGGTGTAATCTCTATTTCCATCGCGTAATAACATTATATATACATATATATATAATTTCACTATTGCAATTTCTTTGTGTATTTTGCTAATCATGATTGTTTCTCCTAAACCGGTTACGATAATAGTTTAGAAGTACTCTATTCTTGCTTAATTCTCATCAGAAAAATTCAATTTTATACGATCGGTAATTAATCTTCCAGTTGTAATTTATACATGCTGATGTTTATCCAGTAGTGATATATGCGTGAAGAATAATATATATTACAATTCTATTGAAATAAATGCAGAAATTATAAAAAAACCTTTTTCTAACGAAACATATTGTATGTACATCTACATACATATGCAGATATATGTGTGTCTATATAATTAAATTTATCGAAGCACGCGATTTCCATATATTTGAGATAATAGTGTGCGGAAAAAATTTTTATCACTGATAAAGAAAAGAAGAATGTGCAAGTCATTGCAAAACAAATGAATTACGATGCAAAAAAGCTTTACGAATGGATGAACAGATATGCAAGCAAATTGTGGAATCCGTTTAACAATTAAGTCATTAGCATTAATTAATTTTTCTATAATTTTTTAATCACTTTGTTGAAGGTATAATGTCAGGTTTTTAATGTTTTTCAAGACGCTGCACAATTTTCGAAACGAAGGTCTATTCTATTAAAATTTTCATATAGTCCGAATCATATTCCTTCATTTTCTAAAGAGTTTTAATCATTAGCCACGTTAATTAATTTTTTCATGATTTTATGGTTTTCCGATTGAAGATATAATGTCAGGTTTTTAACGTATCCATAATCGTATTCATATAGGTTTAATTAGTAATTAGGTTTTTACTTTCTTTATTTAGCTATAGCATTAAATATATTTCTACTATTTTAACGATAATATTAAAATTACTATAAATATTTTTTAATTAACTATTTAATTATAAAGAAAATTAATAAAGAAATATTCATAAATATTATATAATTCCATATGATAAAATCAGAATTTTTAATAAGTAATAAATAAAAAAAATTACCATATATACGAAATCGATTGTACAAATATCACGCGATTTTCATCGTATTATTATTCAGAAAAACACAATTTACATATTGAAGTCTTTTTCAGCGAATTCTCGTTAGAGAATATGTTTGATAGTTAAATTAAAGATTGTAAGCGGAAATTTAAGCAGAGAAGCCTCGATTCTCTAGGATCACGAAGTCCGTGCCCGATCATACCAGATGCGAGTCGTAATCGCTGGCATTCAAATGCCAGCTCTTTGTTTGCGGGTTTCTACATCGAGTATTATACTCCTGCAGATGGTTACCGCTGCACATCTGCAAAAGCACTATTCTGTGTATACGTCTCGCGTTTACACGGATTGCAATAGTTAAACGGAGCAGGATGAACAGTGTCAGCAGAATCGCTTTGTACTCGAAAATTATTACCTGTTATTATGATTTATCAACAACCGTGAGGAAGATCATGAACTAAAAAGGACATATTGATGACACATCGAAACAGGGACATCTTTCTGCATCATCGATTAACATATGTACACTTCGAAAAGATAATAATCTTAAATTCTAAAACTAAAAACTAAACTAAAAAACGTCTTCGTATCTCGCGTCATTAATTAAAGAATCGCAATTGTTGATATCAAATTATGACAAGATTATGTATCAATATAATCAAAGAAATCTTCGTAACAAGTATCAATAATATCGAACGACCATGGCCCCTATTCGGCTGATCTTATGTCTGAAAAGCGAACACGAGCTATTTAGAATGACACGTCGTCAATCAACAACAATGGTCACGCTGACGTTGACATCGTTGCCAACATGTTGCCTCGAGAAGAGGACGTGCAGTAATCTTTGTCATTATAATTCGTAGTACCGCCCATAAAGACAGCTTGGCGTCACGGAATCGCGCAATAATCTCGACGTTCATACCGTGTGAAATTGCCGGAAGGTTCTTACCTTCACTTAACGTGAATCACGCCTGTGGAATTATGCCCGTATGTTTGTCACATATGAGAGAAACGGAAACTTTGTTTAATCTAACGAGATTATTTTAATTGTTTAACAAATTTTTCAAAAATTTTTCTCTGATGAAAAATAAATATTGTTAAATAGTAGGTAACATAAATTGAATTATATTGAGAGTAAAATAAAAAGTAATTTTTTTTATAAATAATTGAAAGTGCTATATAGAATATATGTGATTATTTTTTTCATTAATTTTCACTTTAATTTTCATAATTTTAATTTTAAGGTTTCTTAGGATGCATTTAAATATACTTATGTCTTTATGCGACATTTAAAGTTTAGATAAAAATGCAAACAAAATGTACGCTATTCCCAGTACTGTCTCTGACGTTAGCATTTAATCTAAACATTAATGTCTATAAATCAATATTTCTTACAATTTCTGTAATTAAGATAGCTCTTGCATGAACGAAGAGCTGTAGAACTAAAATCTTTTATTCTTTATTTGATTGTTGAATCATAAACAAATTTTGGAAACACAAGGTTCAAACATCATCTGCATATTCTTCAAATATATCGGCATGAAATATCGCCTGTACAATCATTCCAGCGTACGGTTACATTTGTCAGTTGTACGGAAACGTTTCGAGATGCAATCTTCAAGAGGTCCCTTCCTACGTCTAATTGTAAGAATGAGAAAGCTGGTCCATGATTGAGCCTATATACGAATGGCGCGTGTCGTCACATAAGTAAGTATCATAAATCTTCTACACAAACTTATAAATTCTATCAGTTTTACCAACCTAAATCTCGTTGCATTTTTAGCAACTATCATAATTATACATATATGTTACTACAGAGAAATTAATTCTAATTTAACAACCATATACGAAGACTTTGCCATATTACTTGCAAATATGTGAATCCATAGTTATAATTTCGTAATTAAATATAACTTCATCGATCGTAATTATAAACGTTTAGTGCCTGATCTAACGAGTAGCATAAAATGATGAAAATAACAATTAATTAGTCGTTAATTACAATCTTACAGTATTTACAAGTAAATCTAAATTACTCTCAATATATAAGTAATTATATCATATTTATTATATGTTCTCATAAATACATATATATATATATATATATATATATACATATATATGCAAATAACAATGTGCCAATAATTAATAAATAATTATTAAGTAATTAATGTACAAATTACATAAATTAATAGATACCAGTAGAGAAGTATTGTTTATCTGTTTGATTAAAATTATTTATAATTAAAAAAGTTCTCATTAATAAAAATTTTGCACAATTATCTTGTTCATAATGAGTTTAGTAATATATAGTCATAAAAATTGATATTATAGATATTCAAGAAATAATAATCGATTACCTTCTCATCTACGGGATAAAATATTTGATCAGACATCGAGGATATACGTCGGATAATATTATACTTATGTCACTGACTGATTTCGCAATGGTGCTGCGATTCGTGCCACAAATAAGAAAAATGTGTGCCGCTGTCTGTCGACAACTCTGGAATCAAGAAATCGCAATCGAGAAAACGCAACCGGTAGTCGGTGAGTCGAGTTCCGACTCGACAGTGTAACCTGTAGGTCAGGAATCTCGATACAAATTCTCCGGAAAGTTTCTCCTAATTATAATTACTATCAATTAATTGTGCTGCAATATGCCTATGTTGTAAGATAAGCGATCCTTCATTTTATCCAGATTTTTATTATGTTTATATCCGCCTACGCTTATATATATTTATAAGTTGTTAAGGAGTAATTTATAATAAATCTGCAATATTGAAATGTAAAGCTGTTCTGTGATATAAAAAATGGAAAGATGGATCAAAAATTAAAAAATTTTAACACATTTTTTAATAAACTTAAAATCAATTTTCTCTCTTTTTTTTTTAATTTAATAAAAATATTTAAAAAAAATAATCAACTTCCTCTGTAGCTATTTTTTCAATTTCAATTGTTTTATCGTCTCTCTTATTCGCAACAATTGTGCGGTATTAAATGCAGAATTAAATGCACGAAATGCATAATTCAGATAATTCTAATAGTATATCAAACTTCGAATTATAGAGCAATTATACTGCTAACCGAATCTATCGATCATTAGTCATTCATTATAAAAGAATCATTAGTCTTATCACGCTTGATGTCTGTCAACAAGAAACGTTAGTAACCCGTTACAAACATTTATTTCGACGATTAAATTCTCTTTCTTAACATTAACTGTCAGAAAACCTAATAATTATTACAATTATAATCCGATTGACTATACAATAACTTGTCGTCACGAATATGAAAAAATCAGGGTTGTTAATTCCGATTTTCTTTTGATCTATCAGTAGGCTACAAAGTAAATGAAAATAAGAGAAGTCATGAGATATACAAAACGATAGATGCATCGAGAGATGCATCGATTTCTCTGATTTTCAGCATTTTGTCCTTGTCAGTGCGATTTATTGCGCGACCGGATAAGAACCCGGAGAAATGCATCGAGACCACCGCGTGGATATCGTCCGCACGCGATTCACGTACAGCCATTACGCGTGATCCCTCATTACGGATAAGTGAGTCGGTGTATTGTCAGTATATTAATCGATTAACTGTCATCGATAATATTATCTAGCGATATTGTCTAGCGGCATTATTCTTGGCGGTCACTATGCTGATGCTCTTATCGATAGATCCTTAGTGATCCGATTATTCATATTCTATTCTGCATATTAAAAATATTACAAAAAATATTTTGCTCGTTAAATTCGCAAGGTTAATCATGAGGAATAATAAGTCTACGAATAATTGTTAAATATCAATGTAACAATATGTAAATGCAATTACTATAAAATAATATATCCCGGCTTTTAAACTAAAATAAATAATTTCACAAACAAATTAAAAATGCGACATCAAGAATAAAAAGTGTAGAAATATATTGTTAATTGATTGTAACTAGAAAAGTAAGGATATAAAAGTATCGTAATATTTTTTTCATAAGCACACATGCTTTTTGCTAGCAAAATTAATTGTGCTTGAATATATACGTCGCGCATCCACACGCGCGAATCGCAATAATTAACGCAGAATCTTCATGAATAGTGTCAGTAGAATCAGCAGTATCAGCTGTTTAACCACGCATCATCCCGCGAATTATTTGTCCCATTCGGCTGAAGATTATCCTGTTAAAAAATAATTAAGATAATTGCATGAGATAACTGTTGACCGCATCCGCAGCACGATTATTACGCGATTGAGCGTTTAAGTTGAAAGCTATCGGTTAAGAATTCACGGAGAAGTTGTTTTTCTCTCGATGAATGTATAAGTACGTCAGTATGATTTAGTATGCTTCGCGCGTTGACAGCATCGGGAGGGAAATACGTTCCCGCACGTGAGCACAATTATGCAAACTTATCGGGGGGACCCATGTAATAAACAAAGATCGCCCGTGTCTTGGCGTTCAGGTAGACGATCAGAATCGAGCATCGTAGCTGAAATTGTATTTATACTTTGGCACTCGAGAGTCAGCGCGCGGGTGAAAGACAAATGGAAGAGGGAGCGTTCTGGCATTTGGGACGGCGATTGTTGGGAATGCAGGGGTACGCGAGTTAACTCTGATATCTGTTTCGTGCATTTTCTTGTCCTCTGCAAAGGTAGCGTCATAATATCATCATTATGATAATAAGATACTAGCGGATAGACACGAGCGTGGAGGCATCAACCCGTTCCGTTTTCAAGGAGAAACTAGGAAGCTAGCCAAGCCTTCTTTTTTCGCTCAACGACGACGAACGATCAAGTTATATTATCAATAACTGCGCTGATTTACTAGCGATAATTTTGTCAATTGCATGTGCATGCAACAAAATGGAAAGCGGGGAAAAGGCGCTTCGCTACATGTGTGAAAGCCGGGCTAATGAAGGAAGCGGTTACGTTTGGTGAGGAAAATACGCGGATCGTCTGGCAATTTGAGGCATCGTGTATCACTTTGTCCGTGATTATATCTTTCTCTCTGGCAATAAACAAAATTTACTCGGCACAGAGACGAATCTGTCTCATTAATCTTACTTTCACTTTCACTCAGTTCACTGATGCATACTAGAATTCTTCTGTTTTCAAGACAATATAATTATGTATGGAAATTTATCTCAGTAATTATAAATTATTCATAATTTATTTTATTAAATTTACCTGTCAAGAGATTTCTTTGTCGGGGCTTATAAATTCACAGTCAACTGATATCTAAATTTGCTATAAAGTGTCACGGTTTAAAACGAAGTTTGTATGTCTGGTATCTCAATCTCGCTAGAGATGAAAATATTATCTTCGATTATGTTTCGCGTTAAGTGCGCATCTTTTACGAGTTTACGGTTAGTTTTTATGCTCGTAGCATTGCCAGATGACTCGTGAGCAAAAGCGCACATTCACGTGCTGGAATAATGAGTAAGTGGCAGCAACACGAGATGTAAACGTCATTGGCCAGTTTGAATTAATCTTCTGCCGAAGATAGAAATTATTGTTTAGACGCAGCTTAGCGGCACTTTATGACCATTCTGTAAGTACTTCCATACTTTCCGTGCAATTGCTAATTATGCCTTGCATAGATCGCGATCTGCGCTTTCTCTTTGCCCTTTATGTTGCGTATGTTGTTCGTTCGACTTCGTTCTATATCATGCCATAATTTATATGATCGTGTTCTAAGATAAATTATGTGCAATGCTGTTATCATTGCTATTCCTTAGATAGTTACCGTGCCGTTTGCAGACTGATTGCCGCAGTTTTTACTGATAGACTGCCATGTGTATTTAAAGGTGTTTCTGTCAAATTCCATTGCATTGTTAAGATTTATTTTTGTCCTTTTTATTAAAATATATTTGATTACATTCTTTACTTAAAAAATGTAGTTTAAATATACATATATAATATACATCAATAAGTAATATATAATAAATGTTGAATGTGTGTGTGTGTGTGTGTGTGTGTATTCATTAAAATTCACTCCTGTGCGTGACTTATAAGTTACACATTTGTGGCGAAAATTCATCAGTGCGCAGATATCGTACTTAAAGATGCTTCTAGTCAAATACAATAACTGCACATTTATTTACAATATATAAAACAAATATTAAAATAAAAAGTAAATCATGGAATATTATTCACTTGTCTATAAAAATTAAGAACTTTTATGATAAGTCGGTCAGTTAGCTCAATTTAGTTTTCTGATTGAAAACTAAAGATCATACTGCTGAATGTTAGTATGAAGATAGGTACATAATAATAATGTATATCTTCTTTTCTCTTACTTTGAAAAGATCCTGGAAAGTTCATGCGACAAGCATTCTGCGTATGAGATGCATGAGAATGTTGAATGCACAGGTGCCTTTGAGCATTTGAGCATCTGATATGCCATTAATACACGACTCAAGCAGCTCACGCGTTGGCTGTTAGGTAAAATATACAATGGTGAGAGATGTGCATTGACCTATTCAGCACCGGATTCACCACGACTGTTAATGGCGAGTCGATAAAGGCTCGTGCACCTTCTTCATCGCAAGTCACAAGTCGGTTAAAGTCACGTGAGTATAACTCAGGAATCCCTGTTGTATTTATATGTCAAAGATACAGGTAGAAATACGATCTAGTTGGACATTAGTAAAACCATACATTTTCTGTAACACTTTATTTTGCATCATGTTGATTCTAGAAATCTAATTGTGTCAAGTATTATTAGATATATTACATACTTGTACGTAATTTTTATTATTTTTGCATATATAAATATAATTATCATAATTTGTAGTTTTATTGTGTCGAATCAATATTTATAAACTTAATTAAAACTTATAATTCAAAACATTTTATAATTATTCGCGATTTCTTTTGTTCTTTAATTAACTCATTACAAATTTAATTCGTTTTAGTGGCAAGATATTTTGAGACATTTATTATGGAAATCAAATTACCTTTTTCTATCACATCTTTCTAATCATATCTTCTATCTAATTCTAAAAGTTATTTTTAATATTTTTTTGAGTAATTTTTGTTTAATATTCCATAATATTTGTAGATATTTCAAAAAATTTGAAGTGTCTTCTAATTTTTTTCGCAGTTCACTTATTCAATGATCGATCAGATGCTCGGAAAAAACAAAATAATATAAACCTCGAATTTCTCACAAACACATTTCAAGCATTTCATTATTCTTTCTATTATAAATACAGAAATAATTGTTTTTATTTGTCATAATTAATTATATACAGTGATAATAATAAGGGGGGAAACAATAAAATTTTATAAAATTTCGTAAAGTTATTCATACCGTAAAGTTTAACCACTGCTTAATTTATAACGCAATATCTTTAAATTCTTTTGAAAAATAATCAAAACGTTTTATGTACATGATAATTGCAATACGATCATAAATCATCTAGATAAAATTTTGGGAGTGCCAATGTTCAGGTATGAATTGTAAAACCTTTTGAATTAAGAAAACGTTAAACCGCTTTAATTCAACAAATCCGACTGTGAATTATATAGTCGTTATTATTGCTTTATTAAATGACAAGACTTTAATAAATGGAATATTTGATGAACGAATACAGCTTACCTATAGTATTATTAAACGCATTAAAAATCATTCTGAATATTTTAGTTTTTAATGTGTGCGCTAAGATAAATTAGCAATTTCATCAATAAATACTTTAATAGTCTTTCGTTCTCTCGCCTTTTCAATCACTCTTTTGATATGTAAAGGAGATTTAAAGAAAAGACTTTCAACAAGATTCCTGATCGCCTGTCATATGATAAAAAGAGAATCCTTGACAAAAATGAATGTTGTTATGCTATATTCCTTTCTAAATATGATTGCTTTGAAGAATCGCTTAGACACTTGTTAGTCAGATGCGATCAAAAAGCAGTCGTCATCATTCCTTGAGAAGAAAGTTATGCTTTACCTTGTCGAGAACGTGACATCTCTGACCCATCGATCGCTCTCTGGAATGGAAGTAATCAGCGTTCAGTGAAAGCATTATATTCATGTATTTTACATCATATAACATCATACACGCGTACTCAGGAAACGGCGCTTTCCTATAATGACAATCCGCTTTTGCTGCACGACACAACGCAATTCCCAATCGGATAAAAATTCTATTGCGCAATTACACTATAAACGCGCTCGGCTTCAACTTAAAGATGGACTGTTATGATGCGTAAGCTCTTCGATAGTTTCAAAAAATATTTCTCATAAAAATATTATAAACATGGATAAGCATGTGAGAACTTAGCTTTCTTATTTTCAACAGAACAACAACAGAGATATTAAATGTAATTCTTTCTCCGTCATCATGCACATTTATTATTAATTATTATTATTCTACATTATTATATTCTATTATATCCATAATTATTATTTATCACATTTGATGAAAAATATTAATATATAAAATCTCTCTTTCTATAATAAAAGAAATATATATATATATATATATATATATATATATATCTATAAAGATATGTAAAATTGTTACATTTTTTTTAGAAAATGAGAGAGTTTTTTTATACGATCTCACATATATTAAATTTTAATTCATTCAAGAACTTTAACCTGTTCATATATTGCAAGCACTGTAATGACTAAAGAGGATCGAGGAATTACATAAGATTATCCGCACACAATAGATCAGATTGCGTAGGTAAAATCATTGTCGCACCAGATGCCAGATAACTCTTAGTAAGCAGGTAAGCACGCACTTGTGCGCGCGTACATTATATAAACTCCGGAAACATAATTACGTAACTGGCAAGATTCATCGATATGAAACTACCAAGTAAGGTATGAATGGTAATGACATTCGAATCTGCTACTGTTACCTGATTTGACATTTATGACTCCGCTAATACAATTTCGTTAATGTAAAAGCGTTATTAATTATTAAAAAAGGATGCAATATAAATAATGACAGCGAGTGATGAAACTTATATGTTACCTAATTTTGGAAAACAGAAATTTAAAAAATAACCAGATACGTACAATTAATAAACAGATATTAATAAACATATGTTTATGAAATATGTTGTATTTAAATTACATAAATAATTTGGAATATGCGCGAAAAGATGAGTGCGATATCTACACATCGTGAAAAATTAATATGATAGGCAAAATATACGATAATGAAGCAGGCGGCCAAGATTAATTTTGCTGTTTTGTCATCAAGAGAATTAAAATAATGATAGATACCATCACGTGAATAATGTGTTTCTTCTTGTGATTGCCTTACGATACTGTCACTCTTATCCTGGATTATTATTCCGTAAAGCAATTACATGTATTGGATGCTGTTTTGATAGACAGGCAACACAACGATAGAGCAATATCAACTGAGTCAGACTAAAGAGAATGCATGCAAGGTCAATCTACGATCCGGTCAAGCCCTACATACGAAACCCATTGACGCCACCAAGAATCTACCGGATCTAGTTTCAATCTGATCACTGTGCCGTTATTGCGCCCATAACGGTGAGTGTTGTAACTTTCAGGGTTACGTAGTAAAAATTCGATACAAATATATCAAGGATTCATGTGTGACATCGAAATTTGAATTAATTGGAGCGTTATATATATATATATATATATATATATATATATATGATTTATTTATGATGTTTGAAACGATGTTGCTAACGGTTATTAATTTGGCAATTGGAGAACAACGCGGATTGACCTTCACCAATAAACTAGTCTAATGTAAATTGGAATATAAAAAATAAAGAGTGTTAATCATGACAAATAGAGGAAGCGATGGCTAATGCCGGACGAATATTGGCTCATGAAACACTGTAGCCATTGTTGGCATAGTTCATCTTTGCACAATGTAAGCGCATTCACTCGAGCATCGGTCGTGCGTTTAATATTCATCGGCTTACACGAATATTCGTTGTATCATTGTCTTCACCATTTAAAAAGACGTATATTTTGAAATGGATAAGTTCCTTAGTTCAACACGTAATTTGCCTAGATACATATCAAGACATTTTGACCCATTTTTATAATACAATATTCCGTTCACTTTTATTATAGTAAATTTTATATACAGATTTTTTATACGGACAAATTATAGAAAAATATAAACCCGAAATTATAAGTAACAAAATGTCTGAATTGCAATGTTGCTGCATATTTTGACCTGTAGGCCTATTCTGTAATTTTATAACGACGATATCGCTATCGTTACGTGTCGTTGCGCATATATTTTTACATGTCAAAATATATGCGCAGCGATACGTAACGATAGCGACATTGTCGTTATAAAGTTACAGAATAGGCCTACTGTTACAGTCGCGTAAAATGCTTTGTATTTTATTACAGCAAATAGTTGTAAAATTTTTAAACGTTTTTATATGTGTGGATATATTATATTCGTTGTTTTTTAATTAATAATATAGATTAAATTAATAACTTTAAACTAATAATTTTTCTAAGTGAAATTTAAATGATAATTTCGAATTTTACATGCAAAAAAGTAATGCGAACAAATTTATCAGTGCGATCAATTCTATGGATAATTGTTTGTCGTTTAACATGGTACCATATTCATCAATAATAATAACAAATGAAAAAATTGACATCCGCATACATAAAATTATATAACGATCGATTTATCATTGCGACAGTTCATTAGTATAGTGTGCGCAACTACACTTTTACTCTCGTTTTTGTGACGACAGGAGGTTGGCCCCCATACTAAAAGATCTAGGACAAAGATATAGTACGTTGATTATATTAGCCAAAAAATTTTTTACCCTCTGACTCTATGTTCTCTAATTTTGTTTTTATCTAATTTAGGCAATCACAATGTTAATATATATGTGCAAAAAAGAAATGTTATCCACAATTTTTCATTTTTATGCGGAGTTATATTTAATTTAATTCACTTAATTAATTCAATAAATCCAAAAACTTTGTTTCTATCTCATTAACACATAACAGATTTCGAGAAAAGGCATTTTATTCAGAGGAAAGTGTACAATTCTTTTGTTTCGTTAATTTATAACCATTAAAGTTATAACCGTAAGAAAGTTACGCATCGTAAAGCACATATTTTAGAAGAAACTTCCGCATTAAAGTCACATCCACTTATTATTATCTTTATTATGGTAATTTTTAAGTGACAATGACATTCGTTCCAATTATACGCACAGAAGCGCTAGAGCAACGAAGGACATGTAATTAGAACGAAAAATCACAACGTTTTAATTATACAATTATATATGCGTACACGAGAGCAGGATGTAAACTTCAGAATCGTGTAGAAAAATGTAAAAAAGGACAATTGTTGAATGAGACATAAAATTATTGACGTTTCCCGTGTATAATTTGAAAGCAAAGGCGTATACTGTAAAGAGAAATGTGATTAAAATAGTCCTCTCGTTAAAGGCCTCTCACGAAGTGTATAACCGCATAATAGCTGTAGCGATAATTTTTACGATCATTAATAATACGTAAGTGATGAGATAAATATTATGGTAACGCATTATTCAGTGTTCATGTTCAGTTATTCGGCTACTCTAGTGCGTCTGGTCGCCGTATCAAAATTCATTAGTTCGCTCTGACGATTACTCTCCTTCGGGGAAACGAAATCGAGACTACATTACACGGAGGATTAATAAGCGAAGTAATGATCGATCACGGTAGATCGAGCATTCGGAATGTCTGTCTTTGAGAACGGCAAAAATACGCCGGTGAATATATCGATCTCAGATCAATCTGGACAGCGGTACATGGAAGTTGCGTCCGAGTTGTAGTCACGTGTCTCAACCGAGTCTCATAAGATTTTCCATTTTTATCGTAGCCTTTCGACAAGGTACCTAGGGAGCAAAAGAGAGAGAAAATGTGTGTCCTCAGATCATTATCGCGATACTCATTGATTTGCGTTTAATCCGCGATAGTAAAGTTTTTCACTTGCTATTTGTGGACACATACCGCGTGATTATCGTAGAAGATTTTTTTATCTTAGCGAGAAAGTTATCTCGTTGAGAGTTTTCTAATAATAATCGGAAATAATTAGCAAAATTTTAATAATTGATTAGTCCTAATTAGCCAAATTATGTCTTGAACACAAATAAAGAAAAATATATTTTGCGAAAAAAACTTAAAAAAATCTACGTCTTTTTACTATAATAAACATCTCGATCGAACGCACACCGTAAATATTCACACTATCGCGCAACATTATTTTTCAATTACGCATATTTTTCTGAAATAATATCGGCAAAAGCTGCAAAAAATGCTTTGCCGCTTATCGGTCGCTTCAAAATATCACTAAATATCCGAAATTTCCAGTCGGCAACATTTTATTCCTGAATCTTGCGTAGCATATATTCTGAAATACTAATATGCAATCGTGCGCCAAGGCGAACGATTGCATGAACAATTTATGATCTATAATGTATCGCCCTGATCATTAACAACATGTTCACGGTGTATCGTCGCATACAATCTACATTTTTAGCAAGAACGTCTTTTAATCATCAGATAACCAGGTGACAGTTCTCAGTAAGCCGACTTTCTAAATCATTTTGAAGACTTTATAATTTCTTAACTTAACACGCCATAAAGATTATCTGAGATGACTTTAATTTATTGTCAATAAATATTTATTAATCACATTAAGCAATTATATAAAGTCAGTAATGGAATCATTTTGCGTTATCATTGACTTACACCTAAAGTGATATTAAAACCAATTGATCAATCAACTTGTCACAAATTGTACATTTATTTTTTTTTGCACAATGTATCGTAAATCAACAACCGTCTAACACTAATTAATATTTATTTAAAGATGTCGTATGTGTCCACAAATGTCCGCAAGCAATCGAAATAGTAGAAAATATCGGATTAGATATATAAAAATGTGATATTTTCGTGCACGATAAGGTCTCATGAATATTTAACGAATCGTTCGATGGATTTAGCTTGGGAATGTTATAAAATTCTTCCGGATCGATGATCGACGGCGGATCGAAGAACGCTGGACTGTTATTTTAGTATCATCATTGATTTATAGCAGTATTACATAAAAGGAGAATATACATATATTATATATATAGATTATCGTATATCCTATATCGTTTCAAAACTTAGTAAAAATTTCATAAAAGATATATCAATAATTGACAATCGATTTTTCAGCAAGGTAAGAGTTTTAATTAATTCCTAAGGAAAATATATAACAGTTTATTATATATGTATAATTTACTATAAATTTATTTATTATTATTAAAACTGATTAGAAAGATAATGAACAAAACAATATCATAACTGAGACTTTATTTCCGCAAACTTTCTCTGAGAAAATGATATTCGTTATTCAATTATACTTCTGAGCAGACATCGTATTACAATGATTACGAAGAACATAAATACAGGAATTTAGTTAAATGGTGTGACTGTCATACTATAGCAAGAGAAAAAATTATTTGTATAGA
The DNA here is from genome assembly GCA_949152495.1 of Lasius fuliginosus. Taxonomy (NCBI): domain Eukaryota; kingdom Metazoa; phylum Arthropoda; class Insecta; order Hymenoptera; family Formicidae; genus Lasius; species Lasius fuliginosus. Next base: position 13,581,722 of record OX424444.1, read on the forward strand.
TTACAGGAGAAATTGAAAATGAGAAGATAGAGATGAAATGTAAAAGGAAAATGAGAGATAGAAAGTGTTTGCACAAAATTAATATTTTACGTTGTATTTTTTTTCTTGCTTATTATTTCAAAAGAGAAACATCCGGCAGACTTTCAAGGGAAGTCGATCGACTGATCGTTGCAGTAATATGAAAGACTATAGCAAAACCAACTCAATAATCCAACTTTAACTACAGTTTTATTTTTCTATGATAGCATAACAAATATATATAATTTTAAGTTATAATATTACTATTACAATATTATTGTTTTCAATTATGGGATAGCCATTGTAATAATCTTCCATTTTTAAATCATACAATGATTTAAAAACAATTTAAAGCAATTAATGTTAAAGAGGCACAAACAGATTATGTGAAGTTATTTAATTTAGTTTTTGTTATAAAGATCTTCATATTTTACAAAAAAAAAATTAAATCCTAAGTCTAAAACGGGATATTAACATATAATATTCAATAGAATGTTCTATGTTATTTTAACACATTTAATGTATTTAGAATTTTTAATTTTATATATCAAAGAAACTTTCGTTGGCGCATAGCACAAGTTTAGAAATATAGTAATTATATATTAATTTTGTGAAAGATTCATAACTTATCTATTAGTCAACGAGAGACGCACATTAATTGTATTAACGACTTATTTCTTACCATTGCATAACTCGAGTTGAATGAATCGCAACTGAGGATTTAAAGCGAAATGAACGCGGCACCACAGAAGCAAAGCGTCACGTGGCTACATCGATATTGCATCAATCTAAATTTCGCCAGACTCAAACCGTGGAAGTTATTAAGAGCTGATGAAAATTTTTATAGACTCTGATTAATGATAGGCGGACGTTTGGTAAAACGAATACTTATTCGTCCAAGTAAACGAATGCTCGAATTGACATTTTGAATATGCTTATAAATTTTCTAGAGTGAAAATCACATGTTACATACATTTAAAACTAAAAGAAGAAATCCCAAAACAGATCGCTGTTTTCATTTTGCTATCGTGCGTTAGCTCCAATTCTTGCATTAATTAAGATCACGGTCAAGTGCTTTGACACTCGAGCTGTTGCGAAAAGATCGCGATACATGAATGCAATTAAAAGGAAAAATGTTAGAACGAGAGAGGCGCAGAGCAACCGTGCCGAGTGTATGTCGACACTTCCCTTAGCGTGGCTAATTATTAAGGATGTTTGCACCACCCGAGATTAATGTATCAGGTATCAGCACGAACTCGTAGTCTCGCCGAGACATTATCGGTTCGAGGGAAAGGAGACTACTGCGAAATACTGTTTAAATTAAATCAGCGTCTACAATCAGAATTATTAATTATTCTTGCAATTATTATCGATTTGCCACGCATGTTTTGAAAGTTATTAAAATATAATTACAATAATTATTGTATAAAAATAATATGTAAAATTTCAAAAATGTTATACATTTCTATTATTTATTGTGTAACTATATGCTTATTGTTAATATAATTTTGTAATATTTTTTACAGTGCATATTCAATTTTTTATATTGATTGTAGATCATAATATCTTAATATTTCTATTTTTTGAGAATGAATAATATCTATCGTTGTAGATATTTTGCTAATTTATATAATTTATATTGATTTAATATAATATTATATATTTATGTTGAAAATAATTAAAAAAACAAAATTTAAGGCTCTGGTATTAAATATCTAACTTACGAGAAATGGGCTATTAAACTCAATTGATAGTCCGGCCTACGTAGCGCTCGGTTGGATGTGTTCGGGCGATGAAGTATCAAATGTTTAGACGTTGTGTAATGCTACCGAGCATCAGGTATTTCTTCCTCAACAGCTAGAACCGAAGAAAGAATTGTCATGATCAACCGTCATGGGGATAGCTGGAATTATTATTGAAAGTCGTATGCACTCTTTAGCTTGATTTACTTGCTGATGATGATCCAATCTAGGGACCGAAACGTACATTTATAGAATTAGTCAACAGAATCTCATTAGAAAAAAAGAATCTGCGCTTCGCTAATCGTGCCTAGCTCTTATAATAGCCTATTTTTCATTAGTTAGATATTTTAAATAATAATTTTTGTTATGCTGATGTTATTCAACTTTTATACTTTAAATTATATAAACTGAAATTATATAATGCCGCATCAACATAATAAAAGATTATTTAAGCAACTTCTAAAAAAAAAAAAAAAAACAGTTTATGACAATTTTACGGTCTAAACTTTAGATCAATGATATTTGAAATATATCGTAAAGGAATGCATTTACGAGTTTATCGCAAACTCTCTTAATCATGATAATCAAACGATTATATAACCATTTGTATTTCATAAAAATATTGCACACTTGAAACGTGCACATATCATGAAGTAGCATTATTTATTTCTCATTTGCATAAGAAACCTTTCTGCGGTGCTAGAGTAATGTAGAAAACAACTACAATAGAGATCGTTTAAGAGATCGTAATAAAGACGTTAATAAATGCCGTCGCATTGCCATAAGAAGCACAAACCTGTTAATCTGGAAACGACACATAAGATACGTCTTCTGTTATGTTAATAATAACAGATTTTTAAATCCGACAAACATTTTAAATATGAGATCATTGTGTTAATTAATCATAATTTGATTTAAGCATAGAATTTGCATCAATCCAAGATCAATCTAATTCAGTTCAATATGCATGGCTAAAGTTGCAACAGCGATTTCATATGTCGACAGTATATAGATACAGAATGTTATTATAATATAATCTATATTCCTATTAACTTATATGCGATTTAGCATAACGTTTCTGTTTCTATCAATTGTTATCTTACAGTATACGATACAAACACTATTTGCATAATTTTAAATTTTTTAAAAAAGCAATTAGTACTCTTATCCGAGGTAATTTTATACATAATATTAATATGAGAGAACAGCTATGTAATGCTAAAACAAATTTTTTCGTTATTATTTGATGCAGTAATAAATCTAATACATCTCGCATTTCATTTTCGATGCTTCTACGCGTAATAAAAATATAAATTAAGACGTGAATATCTAGTGATAAATAACGTGTTCGTATTAACCTCTCGTAATTTGACGAAAATCATCTGGAGATCTCTCTTCTCGCAGTCAAGAATGATTAACGATATTCAAAACAAAATCAGCCCGACTTCAAAATAATGAGGCTTGCTAAATCGCGGAAGTGCAGAAACCGGTTCATTCGGATGATAGGCAGTTTGCCGATATCTCCCTTACTTATGTTTTAGCAGAAACTCTCATCAAATGTTAATTATTTTACGATACATTTCTTGAAACACGCGGTTTAAACATTATTATTCTCTTTCTTCAAAAATTTAAATTCTAATTGATGTCTCAAAAATAAAGTGTGTATTGTCATATACATATATTTCATATATAGATATTATATATATACGTATATATATTTATATGACGAAAATTATACTTTTTTTTTAGCAAAGTATAATTATATTGAACAATACACAGTCGTTAAGGTCATTCATTAGTACACATATTTACTCCATGACGTTGATGCATGATCACGAAAGTGACCTGAGTACTTCAAGCTTATGAGTTAGACAGCGCTCTCGGTACATTAAGCAATATAAAACGTACAACTCGGAAGGATTGTTAAAGTTTTCGAAACGTGCAAACGAATGTTCAACGACCAAGGATAATGATCCCGAGTGCAGTAATGATTCATCTAGAACAGCGACTGACCGGCAAGGTGCAGTAGACAATGAATCAAATTGCAGGTTTATTCCACGAACTAACTATTATACGTTCCTTAAGAAAAATCTACTAAATTTGATTTATTTCTTCAGCGTGAGAAAGTCATGGTCATTGACCCAAGTCATTGTAGATAATGATAAATATTATCTAGCATATTTGCATTATTTCAATATGTGTTTTACACTACATAATTCTCATCAACTACAAGTATATCCGCTTTTTATATATAATATTTAACTATCGTTATAATTTGTTGTTTGTTGAATTGTGCACGATTTCAATAATATAGTTTAGATCCTGCATGTTAGAAAAGTGTAAAGTATGAAAAAAAAAAAATAGCGTTGAATTAAAGATATACTTCTAAACTTTTTCCTGCATAAACATGTATCGTTTTAATGAAAATAATAATAGTTTGTACGATAAATAAAAGAACTCGTAAAAATTTCAATCAATCTATCGAGAATTTTCCGATTATATATCAGCAATTAATCATAGAACAGTCTGCGATAATGAATGCTTGTTTTAGTAATGACACCAGCATTGTGTGTGGCTAACTATACAATCGGCAGCTCATCCATGTAATCGATAGTGCGGAACGTATGTCTGTAATTCAGCACTCGTAATTTCCGTATATTGGCTTTTTAATCGATACTCCGCCAATCACTTCGGTTCACCATAAATCGGAAGCAATTATGTAAGACAGTGCAAAATATCTACGTATTAATAATAGATTAATATTTAAGAACAATATATAAAGTTGAAGAAAAGTTTATTGGCTAAAATGACTAGGCTTGAGTTTATCTTTTAACTTATCCGATGATCGAACCGTTGATATCGCGAAAGTAAGACGAGACCTAATTGTTCCTAAATTTAATAAATTGGTAATTACTATTGTATATAATGTATAATAAATTGAAATAAACACATGTGCCATTAAAAAAAAATCAGTGTAATATAGCAAATTAAATAGAACGAAATCATTAAACGGATAGCAATCGCACATAAACTAAAATATTTAAATGCATAAAGATTTCACCGAATAGTTATTTGCACAACTTTCTATGTTTATAATTGGTTTCCTTTATCGTAATATCACTTTAAGCATCAAACAGTGCGACATATTTTATTATGCTGTTCTACATTGCTTCAACTATGTTATTTATAATAAAAATTAATAATTGTTCTCAAGCAATATTGTAAAAAATCGTATTATATCAAAAGAAACTAAATCTTTTATGTTACAGTGGAATTTCGTAATAGCGCATCTCGAAATAGCACGCAAAATCCCTTCTATAAGATTCTGAATTTTATGGTTTATGAATAAAGAGGAGGCAACCTCGTTATTACGTTCAGAACCTCGAGCCGCGCCCTATTAAGAGGTTCCACGGTATATATTTATCACAAATTGACAAACACAACGGAAATTCATGACAAACTGATGAGAATTCATGAGCACAACAATTAATTCTTTAAATTGCCTTATTTCAAGGTGCGAAATATATTAATTTTTCTTCCATAGGAGAGATTAACACTAAATTTAATATTTAATATTTTTTATATTATTGCATGCATATAATTTCTTATCTTCTTCTGTTTTAAATGGAATTCATGTTTTGTATTCTCGTGATTACTTTATTTCATATTAATTATTCTTATAAATGTTATCTATAAACAATAAAATTTGTCAATAAGTTTAAATTACATGATTTCTTAAATTAATGTGATTTTTAACGTGTACAATTGGTCTTCTAACTATTTTCTATAATATTTATAATATTGTCTTGCATATTTTAATTATTTTATTTTGGAGAGCACAATTAGAAAAAAAAAATATTTTCTATTACTCCAAACCTAAAAGCAACGAATAATTCATATACATGTTCGTGCCACAAAATTTCACGATTGTCCGCGATGCTTCATGATACGTCCAGTGACGTACATGAGAACCGTATAGAATCCCCTCTTTCGGAAGAGGTGCTTTCATGCGCACGTATAAAGCCAGTGAAAGCGCCAGGCGGCCCTTCAGACTAGCGCACAATCCGACAGCGATAGGAGCTCTGCGAACGTATTGTACGGCGGATTTAGATTAACAATACCTGGGAATCTCTCACATAAATTTGCACACATACGTTAAAGTAAGACAATTTAAAGAATTAACCGTTGTGTGCTTAGCCATTTACGTGTTCACGAATTGCCGTCGTTTCTATCAATTTGTGATCAGTATAGATTAGATCGGGAGTGATCATGAAGATGCATCTCGTTGGAATCTTGACTATCCTGTTAATCATCGATACCGAGATTTTAGGACATCCTTCACAGGAGAGATTAATGCCAGGTATTTAATGTTTTTGATATGCACATAATTTGCATCTATTGCATGCACATAATTTCTCATCCTTTTCCTATTTAAATGGGATTCATATTTTGCATTCTCATAGTTACTTTGCTTTACAAATTATTCTAAGTAACACCACATGTATATAAATTTAAAATAATATATATAAAACACAACACAAATATGTAGTATTTTATGAATAAGTTGATCTGTGTTTTCTCTAATATGTTTTATGAAAAGTTAGTTTAATAAACATTTCCATTATACGAAAATTATTAATACGTACATTTACTATAAAAATACAAGTTATCAGAGAAAAGTATCATCCCTTTATCTCGTCTATTATATTATTAATAATTAAGCGACAAAAATACAATGATCTTACAAGTATTCTTATGTGTGTATCGATTTAAAGTTCATGGTTGAATCTCTTGCACAATGCATCAATAATACAGCTCGGAAGGCGTGTTCAAAGACATTATTCGCGTTTTCGTATAAATATATAGTTACATTTTTATATGTACCTTCAACAATAGAGGATAAATTATCTACATATACGATATCTTTTCTCATAATTTAGTGTAAATACATTTCACTCTCATTAAACTTGTTGTATTAATAAAAAAAGTGCAAAAGAAAGAGTTAAGTAAGTTCTTTAAACCATCTTTTATAATTGAGAAAATTATTTAATATTGAAATTTATGTTTAATCTACATTAAGAAAATTATATCTATAATTTCTTTTTTATAAAATGTAATTTAAAAAAGTAGAAATATACATAGATAGAAAAAAAGAAACAATATTAAACAATGTTGTATATATTTTTTGATACATAAAGTGCTGACTAATATATTAGCATTCTGTGATAATTATGGAATATTTTTTTCATGCGGCTAGTAAACATCAAACCTATTAAGTCGATGATGAGAAAATTCCATTTCAAGCACCATAATTTTTTGAGAATGACGCGATCTTAGTTGCTCTAGCTACTATTCTTTTCTTTCATTCTATTTCGTTCATTTTTTCTTTCTATTTCGTTCTATCATAGTCATTACGTCTGGTTCTATCCCATACAATTATGTCTCCACCCTCTCTCTATCCTTCGTTTGCGAAAGTGGAACACTTCCTTCTACAGATGCTAATCCTGATAACCTCGGAGCGTGTGCCGTCTCTCTGGAACGTGACAGCACTCAAAAATGCTGTAGTTCAGATTTCTCGTTTCTGTCACAATTCCATGAACCATCTTTTCAACATCATATTGCTTTGCATTTAGGACTCTAACATTTGTCGATTAAACATCGGCAAAATAGGTATTACAACACGTGTTATTCAAACGCATGAGAGCTGCGAAAAGGCCTGTAAACGGCTGTCTGCATAAGCACGTGAGTCTGGCTCGTCATTAACTACGCTCACGAGATTCGCCGCCTACGCGTATATGTTTGTCGTCGTCGTTATATGCGAGTACAACGGCCTGCAAGGACTACAACTTCGCATTTTTTTAGAAACATTGACATAAAAGCAGGGTCGTCAAGTATAGCGGGAATCACATTGTGATCGAAGAGTACCGTTTTATAATCAAAACATGTTTTCTAGAGAAAAAATTTAACTAAAAAATAAATTTTTTTCAATCTGTTTTAAAAAATATATTCGATAATAATCAAATATTATAAATGCATAATTAATGTCTCAGATGACGATAATTTGAAGATTGTTAGAAATACTTTTTGCATTTATATTAGATATTAAGAGGAATATGACAAAAGAATATCACAGGCGTTCACTTATGAAATCAATTATGCATTTAATATTCATTCTTTGTACAGGCTGTTTCTGATTCTACACACTTCTTTTCATCTATAGGTTTTTTAAAAATTTGAAGTTTATTTTTGAGACGTAATTTGTAAAATTTTCTAAAATTTTGATTGTTTGTAACTTAAAAATAATTAATACTCTGTCGTCTTTGTTAAAAAAATCTATCTTTAATTAAAAAATTTATAGACGAACGAAACTATACAAAATTTGAAATATTCTATACATTTGCGTTCATATTTTTATAAATTGATTTTATAGTGAAATTAATTCCTCTTACAATTAGTGTTATGTTGCAAATACAATCTCGCAATCATTTAATAACTATAGCATTCAGCGTTCACACCTACATGTGTACCACCTATTATAGAATCAATGCCGTTGCATAGAGATACCAGGACATGGACGATAATAGTAATTCCTATATCGACAGGAGTATCACGTGCCGCACGTGATTGCATATACTTTTGCACGTGCCGGTTATTGCCGATCGGTGCGAACGCAAGAAAGACAGAGAAAGAAAGTCACGCTTGTATGCCTTTCCTCGTACGGATTAATGCCATCGAGGGAAAAGTCTGATCGAGTCACGTGCACGCGCCAGCCACTCACCTCGAATCACGCGACCATTCGTTCTGTCAATTAACGACCACGTGATGTTTTTTCAGCGTTTGTACACCATTGGTCTTATAGCAAGGCCACCATAAAACTCGTTTGTTTCGATTCCTTACCATGTGATATTTTTACCATGTCTGCAAAACTAAAATTTGCGATGGTATTATTTTAAGTTCTATTTGAAGAGAGATCTAAAGAAGATCGAATCTCTCTTTTACATCTTGTTTTCTTCTGACGGACTACTTATTATGACGTGGGAGAGAAAGTGCGAATGAAAGTAACTTTTCTAGGAAAAATAAGATTCTGTGTTCCGACATTGACATTGTGTATCTTAAATTAGCCTTGTATAAGTAACTAACTAATAGTTAAAAAAATGATACAGTCGCACCTCGTTAAATCTATTTGCTAGTAGAGACGGAGAAAGTATGAGAAATTCAAGTGAGATTGCAGTGTATCGAATAATGATATTCTCGCGGCAAAAAGAATAAAAAGGCGACATATCTATCATTGACACTGATTCGATTTCTCGTATCTAACACGCTGGTAAAGAGAGAGAGAAGAGAGAAGAGAAGACACGTTGTACATTTATAAAATTCTTTATAAGGTGCTCAGAGAATTAATTAATGCATGAATAATTTGAATACTTTAAGATATTGTGTATAATCGTATCTTGACGATTGTAACTTCGGGTGATACAGCCATTCTTTGCACTTTCTCCGATCATCTAATGAAACAACAAGATATTGTGATTTGAACATATCCAAGGATTATAATTTTTATCAATATTCTTTCTTCATTATATACACTGTCACACTATTGATTAAGTATTCGCAAATGAGCCATTAGCAAAACCGCGAGTTTGTTACGCGTTAAAGTTCTCTGATTTTACTGCATACAAAAGTGATTGATGCGTCATTAATTATGCAAGATGCAATTAAATATGTCCAATAAATATAAAACACATGTTGCACCGCAAAAGTAAGTTACGTAAGAAATTATCAGAGAAACGTGCATACACACGATAAAGATAAGCGCGTATTATTAAATTGACCTTCTATTCCTTGGATACATAATTTTATTCTAGCAGCTATCACAATTTAGAAAAATAAAACTGACTTTAAATCACATTTCATAAATACATTAAATCAGTTTATAAATATATTTTTATATATAATATTTTAAAAAGATAATGCTATATATATATATGAGTATATGTGTATGTGGACGAAGATAAAATATCTCTCACATGCTTGTCAAGTATATTTTTATATATTTTTAATAAGTCATATTTGATTGTTTAAAAAAGTCAAGAGATAAATATATTTCTTATATTTTCTACTAGATTGCCATAATAAATTGACAAAACATAATCAATCCTAAAATATTAATTGGACAGCATTAGGTTTGCTATTAGTGATCGAGTTTCTGATATAAGGAAAAGTTATGGCTTTAGTGACACTTTAGTGTGCAAAAACGAGTAATGGCTATGATCAACGGATTTATTAAATTGCTTACATCTACCGTCTCTGCTAATAATATCCAGGTAAATTCATTGGCCGTTTTTTTCTTTCTTAGTTCAACTTTCCACGATTCATGATCATGATCCGATACCCATGGGATTTTTAAGGCACCTGCTAACTACCGTTCTTTTATTGGCGGCAACAAGTATGTGAATTTGAACGTCAACTTTCTACGGCAGTTTGACCATAATCAATGTTATTAGTATCGATGTAGTGCGCGCCCGCTGTCAAACAGATTTACGGTAATACGTATATGTTAATTAAGCCGGCACAGAAAGGACCCCCAAAGGACCGCGTGATTCAACTTAATTCGAGCAATTAACATTGTTAAACTGTCATTGCTTCAACTGCACAGTGATTGATGGTGCATTTTAAGGGGACCGACTCCGTCTCATTCCTTTGCTGTTATAGTTTTTGTCTTATCGTAACAACGGTGAATTATTTCTCAGCAATTATTAAGTCGCGATTGATCCATCGTTACCGATTGCACCGCAAACTAGCCCTCTTTCTTCTTTTTCATTATATGTTTGTGAAATCGGTACGAGAAAATCTAATAGAAAATTTATTCCACTTAAATTTGGAGTAAACATGGGAACTGCAAAAATATTTCCTTTTACATACATTGCGATGTATAATTCACAATATATGTAACCGAAATACGCATCCTATAAAAGTCATTACGCGCATATTAATGAGATTTATTGTTTCAGTTTAATTATATCTGTCATGTACTTACGTTATAATTTTTTTAATTGATTTAAAATATAATTTTACCATTAATTATTTTATATTAATAATAGAGAATAAAACAATCGTCTTTTACTGTTTCTTCTGATATTAACTGGTGATGAAAATACTTGTTCGTATTTATAGAAATAAATAAGAATAAGGTATTGATATGTAACTTTGAATTAAAAACTAAACTTGTTCTAAAAACTAAAATTTACATATTAAAATTTAGACGCATATTATCCGAATATGCAAATGATTTCCTAGACATATAATATATGAAACTAATTTCAATTTACTGGCGAAAATCGTTATATACTTCTTACAAACTATAAAGTGTAGCAGTTGTAATAGAAATTTCCGCAATAAGCGCGCTTATTCTTGTTTCCCTTTATGCAGAATTCACGTGCACGAGAGTGTAGAGGTCGGCGCACTGTCCGATGCACGTGACAAGCGGCGCAATACGCTGCACGTGGTCACGTGCATCAACCGCGCGCGTTACCGTCGCGCTACGATAAGCTAACAATAAGTTACTTGAGATTTGTGGCTTTTAGTAAAATATATTTAAAATATATATACAGGGTGTCCGGTAATAATCGCCCCACCCATTGTGTGCAGGTAGAACGGATTAAACCGAGTAGGAAAGTCCTCTATCGTTTTGCGATCTTCACAATAATTAATGAGAAATTAATTAAAAAAGATCGGCCAAATCCGCGCGAATATAAGCGCGGGACGAGAAATGATGTATATACATTTATTTTCTACGCTCGTAGAAATGAATGGAACTACACCGACGTTATAATCGCGTGTGTGAGTAACTAAATGTATGAAATAAATTTGTGTGAGTAAATATAAATTGAGACATAAATCACATGCGATAAGAAACTCGATGACAGATGGACATGCGGCTAAGCGATTATTATGACATCTTCGATCGGGTGTGCGACACCGAAACAATTGAAGGTCGTCGAAAAAAGTATCAACAGTATTTTGTTTTACGTTTTTTCTGCGTACCGAGTTCGAGTGGTGCTCGCCGAGCATGCCTTATTAGAGTGAGAAAGATGCGAGGAGGATAAAGAAGGATACGAGCAGAGCTCGCCTTTAAAAAACGAGCGTGCCTTTTAAAAACAATTAGAGATAACGCGAGAAGGATGCAAGGAGGATAAAGAAGCATACGAGAAGAAAATCGAGAACGCCAGTAAGACACGAATCTCTCTTTTCTATTGGATCAGAGAATCGAGCGACTTTGATTATTGATCATCGCCCGAGGAGTCCGCGTGGAGTATTTAGGTCAGGAAATTCGGCATGCCATCGATAAACCGTGAGACGTGTCAATGCATCTCCCAAACTACGATTTTTATATTGAACTATAATAATAGAATGATTTGGCTACCAAGCGATGACTCCGCGCGGATTAATTAATTCACATTAATAATACATATGCTAAGAAAACCCTTGCTTGCATCTTACCATCTCTATTTCCTTTCTAAATAGCAATTTTAATATTCACATAACTATTTGTCGATTAAATTTTATATAATTATATGACAAATTGCGATGTTAGAGAGTTTTGCTCTGCGAATTGATTGCGTGTGAATGCGCATTTAATACAATCGGCATTGTAAACTTTACGCGACGCATCGTCTTTATTTCAATCAAATAATCAAAATTACTTCGAGAAATGATCGCAACTTTACGCATCGTGTCCAGATTGGCACAAGTGACAAATTGGCACAAGTGGCACAAGAATCGCTTTCATTCCCTGAGCATACTGCACATAATGTAGCATGCTCGTTAACAATTAAACGAATTGTAATCGTAATGATAAAAAATCGCCATTTATTATCAGTATTATTAACATCTTACATAGGATCATTTATTTAACTAAGTAAATATTTTCCGGTCTTTTAAATGTGTTTTGATTAAGACAGCAATCAAGAATAAATAAATTATTGCAATAACTTAGTGTTAATATAATAATATTATTTTATTGCAATTTTATTTTATTCCAATAATGTTTCAATGTAATGTATTCTAATAATTATTTATCACAAAAATTAATAATTGATGTAAGCACATATAATATTTTTCCCTGCTATTAAAATTACAAATTTATTATCATTGTATTTTATTTTATTACGACGCCGTATCTCAATCGCGATGGCAGTAAAGTTTCTCGCGCGTATCGCAGCATGTAACACTAAAAGTGAGAGAAAAAAAATAGCTGCGAGGGAAGGACAACGTATCTCTGCTCTCCCGGCCACTTAATTGCGTTGCCAGCAAGCGTAATTGGACGCTATTCGCCGCAGTAAAGACCTTTTCGAAATTGAAACACTGATAATAACCTTTATTCCTAAACAAGGTTTGACTTACTCGACGGTAGATCGTAATGTACGACGTTGTTAATGTCTTTCTTTGCGTTTCCATGTGAACTAAATAAATACTCACTATTAAAGAGAAACACGCATTCGCTGATAGCAAATTCTTGCACGTTTTATTCAATAATATACGTGTATATCAATCGGGTACATGTGGCAAAACGATCCGGCAAAAGGCTCTATCGCGACTAATATCGCTTGTCGGCTCCGATGTCGATTTTCTAGGTCGGGCTTACATTGCGCCTAATAAGTAATTACACTGGTGAACGCTATTATAAACTACTCGACTTTTGACCGCATGCATATTAGCTGAAATGCAGTTCTGAATTGTTCTCTCGATTTCTGTATTTTTATCGTTGACTGATTAATCTGGAACAAGAGTTATTAGTATTTACGAATGATATGATATAATACAATAAATTTTAATAATAATTTGTGTGTTTCTATTTTTTGTTACTATAAATTTATATCTGTTTGAATTTGTATACATAAAACAACAATAGAAATAAAAATATATATACTTCTATAATAATTATTATTTACAAATTATCCTACTAATGCAAAAGTGCAGTTCACACAAACGCGATAGGATGCCGATAGACCAGTTTCGCCGTCATTCACCATTTTAAGCAATGGAAATGTATCGATACGTTACAAAAAAAGCAAAAACACTGTCTCCGGGTGAAATTGACAGATTACGTACATCTCCTTGTTCGCTTTTGCAGGTCTAAGTAAAACATCAACTTTCTGCATACATACCGTTTGGAGTAAATTCTATCGTTAATCCATAAAATTTTTGTTTTTGAATTTTTTACATACCGACAGGATTGTAAATATCACAGTCGCTAACTTTTCTCGTTCTTACGTAAACGAAATCGTATTACTTTATTTGCAATGCCATTTCATTATCGCGAACCATCAATAAGACGTGTTAATTAATCCAATTAAATACTAACCAATATTCTATAATTATATGTATACATTAAAATAATCATCATTTCCTTTCTATCGATAATCTGGATATCTATAATCTGGATTCAATAGCCCTCGCGTATATTATACTGATGTAAATAAATTTTATACATTAAATAGGAGTTCTACATGAAATAAAATTTATTAGTCAATCGAGCTATTGCTTACAACTCCTTTGCACTTGGATTAAAAGTGCACGCTAACTTTTTTGCTATCTCTAAAAAATATTAAATGCATCTTGTGTCAACATAATGATGGAGTACATATATCTCGGCGATCCGTCACATTTAAGTGATATTGAATGGAGCCGAGACTATCAACGGATCGAGCGATCAACGATCGTGTGTGTCAAGTTTCTATGTCCCTGTCATCCTTGAACGTAAAGATGCAGTCATGCTTGCTTTATTAGGCAAACAAAGAGGGCGTAATAATGAGCAATCTCTCTAGTATGCGAAAAATTGGCGCCTACGTATCTTATTATTCTCGTCGCTATTATTTGTCTTTCTAACATTCCTTTAAATTAGCGACGCCTCGAAATCATTGCAAAATCTTTTCTTCGTTTATCATTTGCTAACTTTTGTTAGAAATTATTCTCTTATTCAATTTTACAATTCGTTATTATATAATCGTAACACACGAATCTTCTACGATACGAAACAGCGTTTAATATTTAAGTCACTACAGATAATAAAACACTTTATAAAATGAAATTAAATTAAATTAAATGACGATATATACGCGCAAATTTATGCTTATCAGACATATTCGGAAATTTGCAGCAATTCTATGAAATTGTTATCTCGTTACACAAAGCCTCGTCGTCCTTTGGCCAACTCCGTGTTTGTGCATAACACTTGTTAATCAACGTGCAAAGAGTTTTATTGCAACAAATACGTTCTCATATTTTGTCGCGATCGCGCATGATACAGTAGCACATTAAATATTCGTTGCATTGAGTAAACACGTAGCAACTAATTGCATATCTGTAAATTTTCTCGAGCTGCGCAAAAGTAATGGGCAAATATCTCATTATCATTTGTTTCATGGATCAGAATCTATAAATATAGCGATGTTTACTTAAGAAAAGATTATCTAAATTCAGAATCCGCGAACACATATACGTGTATAAAATAATCTCAAATGATTTTTTCAATTTAAATGCTAAAATAAGATATTGTATATTCTATAAGTCCAAAGTGAGATCGTTTACAGAAATTGGGGCTATTCGCTTTTTTGACGCAAGAGTCACATTCTTTTCAGAGAACGAAGGCGAATGTTTCTCCTGCCTTTGCTGGTGGAAAATTGTCTCTTATTTCTTAATTAAGAACTTGGAAGTGTGCCGTACCGTTTGATCACTTTTTACGGATAATGTCGATAGAGATTGGAACGATAAGAGCGAACGAAGGAGAGAGAAAGTATCGTTTCATTCTCTATTACGGGATAGGAAAGAGAATGAGGGGCGATGAATGCGCAATAAATTATATTGGCAAATAAATGAAAAGCTATGCATATCGCCGAACGAACCGCACATAAAAAACAGAACTGATTGAAATAAATACAGCCAGTCATGTTTTATAACAACATCTTTATCTCTATAAATGCGTTCAAGACACTTTCCAATCGTTTCGAGAAAAATGAATACTTATTTTTGCATAGCTAGAAAGCACACACATACACACACGGCATCCATATCTTGTGCTCAATAATCAAATCGCGGCAAGAACAAACGTTCAATTAATACCGCGCAGAAAAATTTTATTATGCCTAATTAATGATTAATACAAATAATCCCCCGTCTCCGGCATTCGCTTCCTAGCTCTATAGTACAACGTCTCGCTATCGTATAATTAAACAATAATACGATTTGATCGTTCTATTGAAAATAACACCTATCTCTAGTTTAGATAAACTGCATCGTTTCGCAATAAATCATTCGATTTCGCGCGCATCAACGCCTCCGCGTGTAAACGCGATTGTTGGCGGTGCATAATAGGCGGCCGCCGAACGTGCGGTCATCCGTCGTTGATTAGGATCTAAGAATCCGCTTATATGGGTCGCTCGTGATCGAAGGATAAGATCTGTGACACGGCGTTCTGAGCAACGGCGGGGTACAATGACTACCGGCCGTTCCCCTCATGCTTCTCGTCACGAGACGAGGCTGACGAGACTTGCCGCCGTCTATTTCATGCAAATACGAGCGAGTCCAGATAAATTCGCCAAGATTGCACCCGAGTCGAGAAACCAGATTCCCTTGATCTTGCGCGGCGCGAGAATTATTTTGCCATAAGCTATACGCAGCCGAGCTGCGCAAAGTTGCAACGATAAGAGCACTTCAGGTTTGTCGTTATTGTATTATCTCGAAGCTTGTAAAGATCAGAAGAAAGGTTCCTATTACAATTTACTTAATTTTCTATTTATAATTGTTGTCAAAACAGACGCTTGTTATATATGTATATATAATGTATAATATATATATATATATATATATATATATATATATATATGTGTGTGTGTGTGTGTGTGTGTGTGTCGTAAAAATAATATCATAATGAAAAGAGAAACTAATCGTTTTATTCAAATCGAATAACCATGCGCATTTACAGCTCGCAATATAATTGATATGTGAAAAATGTAATCGAGTCGGGGATTTTATTTGAGATTGTGAATGCGCCAATTTGAAATCCTATACTTGATTCACATCATTCGTATCTGATACGCGCGCAATTAAAACGAAAAACACCGATTAGCGGCACTGACAAGAGTTATTTCTCGAGATTCGGAGCACTATATTGAAGGCGTGAGTTTCCTAGTAAGCACAGTTATGTCGTTTAAATCACGAAGTTTAAGTATATATGCTTCTTTTTCTTTCACATTATTTATCGGCGACCTGTATTCGACGAATACCGCGGGTTTTCTCTTACAAGTTTAGCTATTTGCATCACGGCGGTCTCTTTAATCGATCGTAAATACGGTTAAAAGCGGCATCAAGAGGGGGCAACCGGGCAACCCGCTTTATCTCGAAACGCGGAACATCTCGAGAGACTCTTACGCGTTCCGACTTAACGACGCGAAAATTATCTTTCGTTTGCGCCGTTACCGCATTTCTCCGTCGAACTGCATCCCGGCAAACCGCACGGCCATAAATCTTGTGGCGGCTGCGAGAGCAAGTCCCGGCTAAAAACTGCGACTGTACGAGAAGAATTTAAATCATTCCCACTCTTTGTATTCTTATTCGCGCAATTGGCTCGGCGAAACTCTTTGTACGAATCCTCTTCTAAATAACATTCTTTCTGAGCCATTTCTTTCATATATTGTCTTCAGCGCTACGAGAAGATTGGTATTATTCCTATTTGGCGAATTTAAAGAAGACGTTTTGGTACTACTAACTTACTTAGCCGATACAACCGATTGCTTTCGAAACCATTTTATTCGTCCATCTGTTTTCCGCGACGAAATTCTTGATCACATTCACACCTAGAGAAAGCGAGACGGAGATAGGAAAGGAGAGAGAGGGCAAAAAAGATACAACCGTTAGAGGATCAGAGCGAACCAGCAGTTAAGAAATCTCCTGGCAAACATTGCTACATATAATGTCTGGTAATTACACAGTGATAGGACCGCTCTTTCGCGTCTCGGCGCCCAGTGTGTCATGCTGTGTGCAATAAAGTATCTTCGAGGATTTATAACGCGTTGCAAAACGGACAATTTCAATGCTCGCGACAGGCGTGCAAGTACTGACGCATCGTGAAATTGGGCGATTAGGCATTTATGTAATCCGCAAACGTATTCATCTCTCACTATCCTTACATCCCAGTGCGCAGTTAAGCCTTCCGTTGTCTCGCTTGTATTCATCATGTGAATTTATATACTCAGATGTCACTCAACTGTCAATCAACTTTGTTAATTGACAATCACAAATTAGCAGCATCTTAAATATTTAAGTTATTGCGCGAGATATCTTTGTTTGTATAGATATACTAACTATTAATCTAACATATAAATCTGAGAATCATGGAATAATATATTTTTATATGGTGACAGAGCATGTTATGTTTCTATTTCTAAGCAATATTACGAATATTTTAATACGATAGGAAAATATAACACATAATTGAAAAATGCTACTTAGGAAAATACTTGTTAATAATTAATATAAATTATTTTTTTATAAAAAGAAATATCTTATTATTAATCAATTGCTTGGATTTGAATCAATTTAATGTATCATAATCTCTCTGAAGTTAACAATTTACAAAATAAAATTCTCGGCTACAACACAGATAGAATAATAGTCTGTCATTCTCTTTTAAAGATCTCGTCAGCGCGTTAAAAACAATTATTTTGATTACATGTCTCATCGATCGCTAATTAATTTATCAACCAATTTGTAAATCAAGTCACAGGATTTGCTCATTACAGGCATCGAGAATTTAAAAAATGCAAACGACTACAGAAGCGCGTTTTGCAGCAGTAGCTTCGATTTACTCGCTTATTCCTACTTCTCAGGTGACTTTAATTGATTTGAAAGATATAATAACAGTGAGATTCGCAACGTGAAGAACAGCCTTCGCGCGTGTGCCGATTTCTAACGTTCCTCGAGTCCAGGATGCACGACATACGATGCACATTTCATCTCCGAGGACGCGCGGCACTTGAAACTGTCGTGAACTTTAACACCAGACAGTCCTTGAATCAAGCTTCCTTCGATGCAATCGCGATGCAACGCGGTGCAATGCACGAGTGCATGTATCACGATTCGTGACTCGTCACGATGACCGGCGGCAAAAGTCATCGCGATCCACGATATTATTTCTTCTCATCTGTCAGCTACGCTGCCTCGCGCGATACACGACTTTGTATAATCTCTTCCCGTCATCCCTGTCGATCTCGAGAAATAAATCCGAGTCGTGACGAAGTCTTTTACCGATGCACGCTCCTAATGCTTCTGCTTGAATTGGAATGCTGAAATCGGTCTTACGTAGTGACTTAAATTTGCTTTGCTACTTTAAAATATTTTCAATATCTTATTCTTTATTATTTCTTGTATAGATACTTTATATATTTCTCTTTCTTTATAATATAATCGCTGTTATAGAGAGAAAAAGAGAAAGATTTTGCACAGCTGTTCTTAGTGAAATTATAATAATTTCAATTTTCTTATAAATGTATGCTTATTAATAATAATATTACAATTTTATCTGTTTATCATTTATATGTATAAAGTATTAAAATTTCGCTAGTTTAGATTAACACATAATACATCATTTGCTTGATTGATGTCAATATGTTTAACCTATGCGACAAAGATATTCTTTCACACGAGAATACAAAGCATTAAAACTGTTACCTATTAAACATCAGATTATTATTAAGACAAAATGTGCAATTAATAATCTACAATATGCATATGACGTACGCATATTCTCCTGTCGGTTATGTTACATTACGTTTATGACATCAAAGTGATATCCTGCATTCTTTGTCATATAATTGTCGATTGTCGCGAGGTTTCCTCGATTATAAGATCTATATAGAATTTCAAAAATTAATCCTACACTTTCGCGTTGCAGTCCTTGAGTCGAGCCTTTGGAATGCAATTCACTATGCATTGTTCGTGACTTGTGAAATAAAAATAAAAATCACAGAAATTTATAGACTTGTCTTTTCTCTCGTCTATACCTATATATATTATAGTTTAATTATTTCTGGAGATGTTATAATACAATATTAAATGAATAAAATAAAACGAATTTTTAACAGACGAAATCATATCCCCGAAGCAAATATTGCTTTTTCTGAGTCAGCCTCGGTACTTGTGTATACTTGAAACAGTGAAAACCTCCAAGATCTAAACTTCGCTGTGCAATTCCTTGCATAACAAGCTTCCCGCGAGTTGAGATTCTTCTCGTTGAGAAGACTTCTCGCTACATCGTCTGCAATTTGTCGAAGAACGAGAACTGTGACTCTTCTCTCGGCGATTTCGTGACGCGCCAGACTTATTGCCGCAATACGAAATACAACCATGATTGCAACACGGCTTTTAAATGAATTTAATCTGCCATGGTCTCTTAATCGAAACGCGAAGGAACAATGGAGTGTTCACTGTCTCAGGATCGGAAGCTAACGTCGCTTTCATTGCGATCGACAAGTTCGATCATCCGTTCAATCTCGTGCTTCTCACAAATAATTGTCGCTCTCTTGAACGCGGTTTATTCACGCGTGACACTAAAGTATCGAGACCGTAACACGCCACAAGCGAAGACAGTATATTCGCGATTAACAATCGGAATTTTCTCTTTCACGTTACAAGTCACATATGCAATCTGTTCTATTTTTATTTTACATATACATCGCAAACATTGCTAAAAGCTATTCGGTTATTAAAACGCTTTTTGCAATATTTAAAGCGCAATTTTTTCGAAAAAGAAATAAGATGTATCTTTTCGATTATGTAAAGTCTGCGTTTTGGCAATGCTCGACAGACAGCTTTTTGTATATTAAACAACGTGGATTAGCCATCTCGAAACGGAGCGCTATGCCCGCGCTTGAAGCAATCCGTCTCTGCTCTTTCTCTCTAAACATTCGTAATAATACGATTATAAAAATTCAGTAAATATTGTACGTACTAGTCAGTTTCATTAATAACGCTACTCTCTCGTGCGCGACCCTGATATTTTCAAGAGCAAAAACTGTACCGTAAAGTTAAGCCGGAGCGTATCGTAAAACAAGTTACGTGACATTAACCGCGCATAGCTCTATTGGAAAATTTCACGTCTCCGATCTTTCTTATCGTGAAGTTAGTATTTCATAAAATATTTAGTTACTTTGGGTACAATTTCTCTTTTCCTTGTATGTTGTACGGCGGATAAATTTATAACGCGATAGTGAGACAGATGCAAAATGGAATATTATAATTCTTATCCTTTGATTAATATTTTAATATTTTATTCTTTGATAAATATTCTATGATATTGATAATTCGAATAAAAATTCGAATGAATAAATTTTGTGCTTCGCATAAAACAAATTTGTTTATAAATCCAACATGTGCTATCTGGAAAATGTATGTGTATGTTTAATTTAAAATATATATATATATATATATATATATATATATAAGAATTTTTAATAAAAAAAGTCTCTATTATATAAAACTCTGTTCTATATAACTCTGTTATATAAAAAAAGAAAAGTAAATATTTTACAAATATATATGACTTAAAATGATTTAAGCCAAATATTATAGAAAAAAGTACATATATCTAATCATTGTAATATAATTCTCTAGACTTAATATTAATCTTTTATGATATATTTTATAAATATTTTTATAAATATTTTTATAAATATCACTATAAATATTTTTCTGAAATGTAAAATAATAAAATGTAAACTAATATTAAATATTAAAAAAATTATTAAATAGTAAAAATCAATTTTTTAAATTATTATCATTAAATATTAAAAAAAACCTTTTTAACGTAGTAAATAAAAATGAACTTATTTATCGTCATAATTACAATTGAATTTAATCGATTTAAACATTAAATGAAAAAGATTTTTAGATACATCAAATTTATGATTTGCGTCTTTAAAGACTTTAAATTACAATTTGACTAGGCAGTTATGGAAGCAAAACTGATTATTTCACGATTCAGAGCGTGCACGGACAGGCGACACGTGCACGGATGAGCACGTGGCCTGCACTCAGTGTGGCCGACATGTTCAGTGAAGGGTTTAAGCAATCAACGACGACGATGCAATCAATGACGATCGACACAGAGTTCGATCAGAGGCAGTAAGCAATATAATTGTCGTATAACTACACCAGGCATTAGTTCCGATAAAGCACGCGCTGTCAATGTGTTGATCGCGATTACTGTGTAATTATGGGCGGCGCATAGGCGGCCAGAAAATTTTGCTACTTACATGTATGAGAGTGAAACAAACATATTGAGCTCCATTTGCATAAATAATCATAGCGCTATCGTGCGTTAACGAATATATTACACGAAAACAAAATGTGATTGATGATTAGCAAATGATTTCGTAAAATTTGCGGATACGGTTCACTGTGTCTCCCGAAAGGCAAGCGTCACGATCAATTAATATATAATAATATTTCAATAATAATTTTCATATTTACGCAACGTTATCGATAAACGAGACTATACTCCATCTATGACGTCGCAAAATATGAAATAGGAAAAAATAATCGATAGCTTTCTTACATGAGTCGTTCATTAGTAACAGTAATAATGATTACAACAAAAAAGGTATATAAAATACTAATGATAATATCAAAGATCTTTTAATTATTTCAGCCTACATATGTGATACCATTAAAGTGCTAGAAGACGAATATTATAAATAATGTTAGTTAGAATCTAAATCTGTTATTTTCAAAGAGAGTGTTTCGTACAAGCGGAAGATATTGTGTCTATTCTTTGCGCCATAAAGCGGAATTAATGAGTAATATTCTTACACAACCAGTCTCATAACTCTTCTCACATCGCGATTGCGAACGCAACTTAATGAGACGGCTTTTTATATCTCGACAAGAGCATGACGGCAGTTATATTTGGAATGCATTTAAGCTTAACGAGATCAACGTCATCGGTGTATCAGAAGGCGATTTCGCACGTGGAACGGACGCTGATTTCATATTGTTTTCTCACCATTTATTCGCATAACAGCGGATTAATGATTCTCCACGTAATCCATAGGTATTTTCTTCGTAAATGACACATAGAAAATAAAACGTTTGATAATCTTATGTCTTTTTCCGCTCAATAAAATAATTGGATATATATTTTTGGAGTTGTGTCTCGTTTGTTTCGCGCACGATCGTGCCTTCATCCATGTTCAACATTTTTATATTTTCCGAAAAAAATGTCAAAATATATTATATCTCGTCTTCGAAAATTATGTCTCGCCTTATGTCTCGACTTTCTTTTACATATTTGATATTTTTAATTTCTCTAATAATAATTAAAGTGAAGTCATAAAATGATTTGTAGTTTCTCAGCACTCGAGGCCTTATGTTACTGCTTAAGTCGTTTATCGATGAATCGACGGTTGTTTCAACACCTACCGTGTTCGCGCGTCGTGTTTCGCGAGGGACAAAAAGCGCATTCTACGCCGTTCAGATTATCATTCGGGCGAATCCGTGAGGAATGGACTGCGCGGTTTCACCGTGCGAGTTATACCGTCGATTTCCGGGTGTATGTTACGGCGCACGTGAAGTCACGGAACGTACAAAACATACCGCAGATTTTGCGATCGTCCTCCAATATGTCAAGCGCGCATTTCAACGAACCTCGAGAGGACTGTCGATGGCGTGCCAGCCGCGTTCTATTTAGCGGTGACTTATGTACTGTCAGCTCTCGTACTGTCAGCTTTCGCATTAAACACTTTCTCGATTCGATCCTGCTTAAAATACTCAACCCTCAAGAATTCGCGCGATAAGCACGGCAGATTTCGTTACGAAATGTACGATGCAATGGTCTTCCTTCCGCACGGAATTCTGCTTACGAAATCGCGTTCTGGACAGTTGCTGCTTGATGCTTGCACGCGTCATGCATTTCTCAAAGAATTGTCTGTTCGGGACGGAGTGTTTTAAACAGATAATTGAGTATTAATCCTAACATGTATGATTGTAAATGCAAATCAATTTATGTAACTGAAGACTGCCAGGTGTCTATACAAGTTTTGTTTTATATGGAAGCATATTTCTTTTTTTTTTATAAAAAATTTAAAAATGATTTTATATAATACATAATTTAAGAATAAGAAAAAAATAATCCAAAATTGTTTACATAACAATTAATAATAAAGTTGTATAAAATTGTAATAAAATTTATTTTATGTAATAAAAAGTAGGAAATTTTTAAATTCACAATTATATGAATTTGAAATACACATACATAAGTACATTAGCCAATTCATTAAAATCAACTTTCTTACTTTATTAAGCAATAAAAGAATCTTTTTTTTCTTACAATTTTATACCAATATGTATAATTTATAGCCAAGTATATTCGTATATTAAAATGATAATTCCGCAGGAAAATTATTAATGAATTGTGATTTGCTTAAACAGCATAGCTATCTTTTTTATTTATGTAGTTTGAAATAAACGTTTCATTCTATACAAGCAAAGCAATTCAGGCAATGAACTCGCAGTAGTTGCATAAGACACTCTTTACCACGGATTGCATGAGGTATCGCGTTCATCGAAGAATATTTTAAATATTGTTAGATTTTTACCACGCGCGTAACTTTCTATGCCTTATGCCGAACAATTATGTCGCAAAAATAAGAAACTCGTATCAAAAAATAATGGCATCCTATACATCATTCAAATATCGCGTAATGTCCGTATTTTCAGATGTCTTTATCAATATTAAATTAAATTAATATATAATTAAATTTATCGTGGCGTTAAAAAATTGTGGCGAGACATTTATATATCCAACGGGTATTTGAGACTAACTAGAGAAGGAAGGAAGAAAGACACGATTGTTGTAATCGCACTATATGTATGAGCTTTCCTTCTCAAAGCATAGCATAAAGATTATACATGAGATTACGACACAAAAAGACGTGTCTCTCTTGCTTCCCCAGTTAGACTCATATGTCAAATACCCGTTGGATATACATATGTATATAAATGTTTTGCTACTTTAACGCCAGAATGAATCTCTAATTATATATTTAATTTAATTTAATTTAATTTAATATTGATAAACACACATCTGAAATATTACGCGATATTTGAATGATGTATAAGGTGCCATTATTTTCTATTATTATATTGACGAATCTATCTATAATACAAAATAAAATAGTAAACGAAACGGCGACATTATGACATCGGGATTAGATAACGGACTTCATCGCAAAGTATCATTAAACTCTAAAAAGAGAAATGCGCGATGGAGTGGTACTTAAAGAGCGAAGCCAGATGGGAATCGCGCAACGCGAATTGTGCAGCGAGAATTTCAATTTGCCTATCGCAATCGCGGAAACTAGACGGCTTTAAGATAAGAATCGATCTTCTCATACATTACTAGAGATCAATTAATATACGAAAAAAAGAAAGAGAGAAAGAAAGAGCAAAGTTGCGCATCTGGAAAATAATAAAAAATTTCTCAATGTTCGAAGAAACAATATGAAACTCTTTTGTTATCTTTTCGACTTATCGACACAGTACTTCAAGTCGTAAAATTAAACGATTATTATCCATGGATAGTTTCATCGCAGTAAAATAATTTCGCTTATGATTCAGATGATTATAGCAAGCCACGAGAATCTGCTATTATAAAACTACGGGAGTTTGGCAAGATTGGACTCGCGCTTTCCATTTTATATCGTCCCCGCGATTTAATCTCATGGTATATAATGTTTTCTATGTTGCATTTTTACCATATCATCCGAAAGTGTCTACTTTATTAGCAGAATGTTGCTTCGATTTACAAATAAAAGAGATACAAATAAAATCTTTACTAAAAAATTTAGATGTTTAAAATAAGATTTAAAACACAGATCACGTGAGTATTTTATTTGGACATCTCTAATGTAAAAGAAAAAAACAAGCAGATTTATAAATGTATTTTCTTATTTAAGATAATAATATTGTATATACTATCTTGCAATAACAATTTGTGTGGAGAAACAACGAAAAGATTTTGTATAATATCTGTTTTGTTAGATGCAGGTATTTCAATTAACCGGAAGTTTCGTTAACCAGTTATTCGGTCAGAAAGTTGCAAGTTAAAGAAGATAATTATCCAGTAACAAAACACACATTCCCAAAATTAATTTTATATGCTATAAGAAATATTGATAAAATGCTCAATTTTGAATTTCGCAACATACAGTAAGTTGTGCATGACTGTGTACGCCCGTGAAATTTTGGTTAATAGTCACATAATGACAGGTTTGAGACCGGTTGTTGCATACACGTGCATAATTATTATTCAAATATGAAAGATAACACTTTCTGTATGTGTGCGAATGCATACTTGTGTATTTCCTCTGAAGCCGGCTGCGAGGTTTCCTACCCGGTGGATGTGTGCCAATGGCTTGTAAGATAATTACATCAATTATCCGTATGCAGAGAGAAGAGCTCGGCCGAAGCTGAGTTTCACTTCTGTTTCGAACGGCTGATTAAACAAATTCGATTGAGATATCTAACATTTTCAATTTTTTATACAACTCAATTGTGTCGCTATGAAATTTCATTCACGTGTTTATCCATACTGTAAGCTTATTGCAATAATAATAATTCTCGTGTCTACAATTTATAGAGAAAAACTCGTCAAAAATGTTAGAACTAATGCGTCAGATGCGCGATTCTGATTGCCGTTCTTTCTTTTACGCCTAAGATTACAAGTTAGTACATAATCGGGTAAAATACTCTTTTGTTTGGATTATGTGTGTGTGTGTGTGTTTGTGTGTGTAGATTTGTGGTAAAACGTGTAATTGTGCTTTGCTAAATCGCGACAATGTATAATTACAGCTCGTGTAATTGTAATTTCTTCGTAACACTGACGTTATTACTACATTCTCCTAATACCGACGCAGAATTATTATCAATGCCCAACAATGCTTTGACGCAATTAGAAGCAAATTTTTCACTTCAGTCGCGAAAAGGCGCTGATCACTATCGTGAGCGGTGAGGGATAGCATGTTACAGGAGATCGATATGGTCCAATGAGCATAAAACCAACGCGAAAGTGTTGGACCCAATTTCTTTTCACTGTCGCGTTTGATCACGCGTTTAAGCCCAACACTGAGACATATTGCTCTCTTTTTAACCCCTTAATTTAATCGCAATATTTGCGCTTTAATCTCCAAACAATTATATAAACGTTCATACAAAAGAATAAAGTATCGGTGATAGATGGATGTCAAATGCTATTTCACGTAGCATATTAATCTGTTAATTTAGTTTATTGAATGAATCGAGAGATATCGCGCATATCTGATCAATAGTGATAAAACAATGTACAGGGTAATAGAATATCGAGTTAGTGTGACAATTAATTATATCAATAGATGAAAAATGTATGTAACAGTGACCAGCACTTTACGCGCAACAGTCAATCGATGGATCAGAGATAACTAATCATTCACTGCAGTATATGCAGTCCAATATGTCTTACATAATCTTAGCATGTAAAGTTTTATTATTTCGTGTTTATACATTAGCGAAAATAAATCATTTCTTAGAGTAATTGTTGATTGAATAGTATCTTGTAAACTGCGGTATTTTTTATGCTCAAAGGGAAAGACGGTAATCAATATGAATCGTAAAATGTTCTATATTACGCAAAACTAGAATCTGTAAGAGCTGTTTATATTTTCAAATATAACTCGAATATATATATATATACAGGGTGTCCGGCAATAATCGCCCCACCCATCGTGTGCAGGTGGAGCGGGTTAAACCGAGTAGAAAAGTCCTCTACCGTTTTGCGATCTTCGCAATAATTAATGACAAATTAATTATAAAAGGTCGGCGCCAATTCGCGCCTTTTTTTTAATTTAATTATAATATAATTATCTAATATTATCACTTAAATTTACCGCATCTTGAATTTTTAATATACTCCAAAGCAGCGAATGATCTTTTCTAACATCGATACCGGACGAAATCGCTTGTGCATCGTTTGATCTCTTAATCACGATTGCACCTTGCTGCCAATTGATTGACAACGGTATAATTAGCGGTACTGGAACTCGAGCTATATATTATGTCGGGTGTGCGCGCGATATCGGGAGACGCGTTTAATGAACCAACTCATCTGTCTTCGCGATCTCAGTCACGTCTAATCGTGAAATTCTTATACTGTATCCACATTACTCTTTCTTTACGTTACGGCGTTACCGTGATAAATATCATTAAATCTGGGCAAAAATAGAGTTCTCATTTATGTAATTATGAATACTTGATGAAGCGATCATGAAGCAATATTGAACTCAATTTATTTTCTCTGCATATACGAGTAAATGTACGTGAAGTAAGTGAAGTAAAGTAAAGAAATATAAAGTGGTATAAATTAAAATAAAGTAATTCGCAGGGATCACTTCTTTTACATTACTTGCAAATTAGCAAATGTGACATCCAAGCGAAGAAAGGACAATATTTTACTTTCTCTTTTAAGTGAAGAGTTAAATTCTATACAATTACTTCTCAGGATATATTATTACAAACAGCAACTGTCAATGCCGATAAAATCACCGCATTTTTATAATATTTTAATTGCGTATATTTATAATAGAGATTCAAATCAGTATAAGTTTTATACTGATAACTTTTAAAACCGATCTCTGATAGCATAAATATGAGGACATCCTATTAATTGTCAATTTCTATTATTGCGAATAAATATAGGAATTATTTTATCTTATTGAAGAGATTAAAATATATATATATATATATATATATATATATATACATATATATATGAAAACAGTTTTAGACTCACCGAGATACGACGCGCAACAGCGGAGTTGTAGTATAGCTGTATTGATCTGTAAAATATATCGAAACTATGTAAAACAATGTCTAAAATAATTAATATTTCAGAAGATAATTATTTCACACAATTAAAATTTTTATACATTTTTGGAATATTTTATAGAAGATTACATAATTTTTTCGGAAAGTTTTTTTTATTGTATATAAACTAAAATTTTATATAACATATAATAAATAAAAATCTTACATAAGTAATTATAAATCTTAAGCACAATATTAAAATGCTTTATATGTATATAATTACAAATATTTTAAACATGTATTATATTACATAATAATTTAAAATATATCATCATTACAGAAGCGAATGAAAAAGCAATTAATTTTACAAGTAATAAATAAATATATTATAAGTAGCTTACCCCTTACGGTTGCTCCGCCGTCGCCCGATGCCTCCTTAGGTTTTTTCCTCCTTTCTTATTCGTCCTTTGCTGCTTTGTGGCACTCACGAAAACATGGTTAATTTTAATCGTGCGACACTTTGTGGCACTCCCGAACATGACATGCATGTTATTAAATTACGAAGCACAACGCAAAAACTGCGATCATATAGAACGATTTATTTGATATTTGAAAATTATACAGCCAAATTTACACTTTACTCACTACGCCAATGTCACTTTTATTTTCAATAATTATTTTTAATAATATTTATTATAAACATGTGCTCACATTCTAACATAAGCGAATAAATGCACAAGTTAAAATTAGTAAAATTAGTAATAAAATTTAAAATTTGCGGATTATAATGTTCGCGAAATTATAATTGAATATGCCGATTATTTGCATGATATATTTTTGATACTACAACTTAATAAATCTCACGAAATACATGTTTTAACAAATTACAATAATCTACAAACATTAAATTTATAATGACTTTATTATTAATTAAACGTATTATGATAGAACTTGTGAAATAGATTTCTTTCGTATTCTCACAACATCCTGTCAATGACCAAAAAATTTGAGAATTATAGTAGCAACTTAATTCTAATACTATGTGATATGACTCAAGCTTGTAAGTCAATGATTAATTAAAATACGCAATAAAAAAATCATAAAAATATATAATCGTAATTTAGTATTACATACGCAATATATGTATTTCAAATGTATAAATTTTGCGGAATATAACTATTCTATTAAACGCTTGTTATATCACATTTTCATTATTCGATTCTGCAATTTGTATATTACTATATTTTGATTCGCACTGAGTATAAATTTTGAAAAACATTTGCTTTGATAAAGCCGTTGTTTCTATATACGAGTCGTCAATCACGAGATTAATTAATTTCGTGGATTAAAAATTATTAATTCTAATGAAGAGAACGTTTTCCGAAATATAATACGGAGCGCGACGTATTGTGGCCTTCCCGTTCGAGTGTCGCCGTGCGATTGATAAAACGTAAACAATAACGCGCCTTATCAAAGTCAAACTCAGAGTATAATAATTCATGTTATTACAAAATATTTGGCGATTTATAATATAAAATGCGAAATATTCTATTCCATCGTCGTATTATATTTCGGAAAGCGATTATTCTTCGTTACAATTAATAATTTTCAATCCACGAAATTAATTAATCCTCGTGATCGATGACTCGTAAACATATAGAGACAACGTCTATTAATTAAATCGGCTCGCTTCATATCAAAAGATATTAGGTTGTAGTTTTTGCTGTCATTCTCAAACTTTTCGATCATTGTCAGAATATTACAAGTACAAGACAGATCGACTTCAATTGAATTGCATCGCGTTTGCATTTAATTAATAATAAAATCATATTATAAATTTAACATTTGTAAATTATAATTTGTCTAAACATGTATTTTGCAATGTTTATTGAATCAAAATATATTGCGCAAACAATCAGCAAACCAATTACATTTACGAACATTGCAATCTTTAATTAGCGTTAATTCTATGTCTCAATTTAACTTGTATACTTATTTGCTTATATTAGAATGTGAGTATATTATTTATTAGAAACAAAGATAGCTTGCTATAATGAGTGAAGCATGACTGTACGATTTTTAAATATTAAATAAATTATAGTCTTATGTGTGAATCGCAGTTTCCGCGTTGTGCTTTTGTTGCAATGTAATAACATGTATGTCACGTTCGGGCGTGCCGTGCCGTGCAAAGTATTGCGTGATTATCGTATTCTGATTAATGCACGTGCAATTACAATTAACCGCGTTTTCGTGAGTGAGTGTCACAAAGCAGCAAAGAACAAACAAGAGAGGAGAAGAAGGCCCAGAGAAGCATCGAGCGATGATAGAGCAACCATAGAGTATAAGCTATTTATAATTTATTTATTATTCATTACTTCTAATATTAATTACTTTTTTGCGTTTACTTCTGCGGTAATAATACATTTTAAATTATTATATAATATATAACTTTTTAAATATTCTAAATTTGATTTAGAAATATTTAAAATATTTGTAATTATATATGTATATGTGTGTATTTTTATATTAAAAAAATATATAAAGCATTTCAACATCATACTTAAGATTTATAATTATTTATTTAAAAATGAGATTTATCACATATATAAAATTCACGTAAATATAAAAAGAACTTTTTCCAAAAGAGTTATGTATTTTTTTATAAAGTATTTTTTAAAAATAAATGGAAGATTTAATTATGTGAAATAATTATTCTTGAAATATTAATTATTTCAAACATTGCTATATAATTTTGATGTATTTGTGTTTTACAGATCAACATAGTATATTACAACTTTGCCGTTGCACGTCGTGCCGGTAAGTATTAAATTAATTTTTATATCAATTTCGAAGTAATAGAGAAGGAGAGAAAAAGAGGAAGATCGGCAAAAATTTTATTACACACATGTACACGTGTATGTATGTATATGATGTGTATATAAGATAAGAATTGAAAGATTGAAGTTTTTTTCGGTACAATTATTGTTCCAAGAAGGACAATTATTGTGTCAAAAAATGTGTCATTAGTATGACTTTTTTATATAGAAAAATAATAATTTGACAAGAATCAATTCCTTTAAAAAATTCGTTTAGATCGAAATATTTGTTTAAATATATTTTTATAAGTTTGTGAGCATTTTTCTTACATTTTATATAAAATAGTACTTTGCGTATACGTGGAGACGCATACTTAATAGCGGTACTTCGAAACGCGTCTACATACGAAATTTCACAACGCGCTGTTGACGAAAGTTCGCCGCAAAATTATTACATGCAACTGCCTCAATCTCTGTCAAATATATTTTTACCGATTTATCAAACGCCAAACGCGCGCTATGATTATTACAAAGCATATGCACTCTGCAATGAAATTAAACAATAACAGGCAAAAGTTGTGAAACGCGGGAAAAATAAGTAGTTAAATATTAAAAACTATATTCATTATCTTAATATAAGCAAAATGATTGCCTGTTATTCCTATTTATTTTATAAAATTATAAATCTGCTATCTAAGGAAGATAAGAAAATTTATATTACTATTCACACATTGCTAAGCTCTTTTTTCACGAAGATCATTAAAAGCCAACTGAGAAAAACTTAATCAACTTTTTTCGGTAATAAGAGAAAATATTTATATAGTAATGCGCGATGATTCAATTGATCTACATAATAAATTGTTGCGATGCTTGCAATCACAGCTCACGTAGCAATCACATAGCGACCATTGAGGCTGGAGTAGTAAATATTATTTTCTCGTCCGACGATAATTTATTGAGGAAGCAATATGGCACAGTATTTTATCATTTCACGCATCTAGAGATTGTGAAAACGCTCGTCACATAACTGCTGCGAAACTGTCCGAATCTCCGAAGATTTCGGTCATCGAAGAAAACTTTTAAGGTGCATTAGTGATGAGATCGCGGTAGGACAAATCGATGGCATGGAATGTTATTAACATCATTAATGCGCAAGTCTTTCATCATTAGAAAGTGTTTCTTTGATGCGCGAGAAAGTCTTCTGTGGATTGACCAGTAATCGATTCCCGCTAAATTGCTAATTGGAAGAATGTATTAATGAGCATTAAAGCGTTTAGTTGCATAGTACCTGTTCGTAAGACTAAAAATTAAAAAATTTAATTTAAGTCTTCCAAGCAAATTTTATAATTTGATGAAAAAATTCATGTGTGTTTTGAAAATATCTTTTATCTGAAAATAATTATTTAAATTTTAGATAATGATTTAATCTTAATCACATTAATCATTAACCATTATGTCGATGAGTCTCTATCCAAATGTATCAGTATTCATTATATATATTTCTTTTAATCAATGTTTATTAATTTTATATACATACTTAATCGTTGTTAAGTCAAATCCAAGGAACATTTAAGTGTTACAGTGTGCACTGATTCATCGATTAATTATAAAACACGTTTCGTTTTACATCTGGCAAGATGGATTTTATATACGGTTATCCGCGCGCGCGCGAAGCGAGCAGCTGTCAATGGCGAATAACGGCACGTTTTAGCGTGCGCAAAGGTTTATAACATAAAAGTGCTTGCTTGTGCAGATTCATTATACGAAAGAAGAAGAGAGAAAGAGAGAATGGGAAGTCGTGAGGAAAAGATTACCGTAACGAGTACGGGCGAAAACGATGCACCGATAAGGAGTAACGCACGCGTCCGAGCGCAGCTATGTAATTAATATGCTACCACCGGTAGCTGTGTAAACTTTCTATTATAAGAACGATTTCGTTTCGTGTATCGTGTATCGAGGTGCATTTGGTTATATGCTGTTTATTTGCGGAACCGCCTAGGCAATGAAATATTACGAATTACTATTATCGTCACCGATAACCGTGACCTGCCGCAATAATATTGCGACACGCAACAGGTGCGACTCATTTGTAAGACAAAGACTGTCCCTGTCGATTGCGAGCGAATAGACGAAGGCCACGACGTGTTTCGTGATACTCGTTAAATTACTATGTCAGAGAAACACAAAGACGGTATATTATTTTTTTTCGAAAGTAACAGTTCGAATATATTCCTGAAATAGAGAAAACTTGTTAAAAAATATTGCTTGCATTGAAGATAATTACATATCGGTTAAACGATACGACAGTTTATTAGAGAATTAAGTATAATGTATAAATTGTTATTAATATGTATAAATATGCAATTAAGATAGATAGAGATTATGCATTCATTTAAGCCTAAACAAAAAATAGTATTTGCAATTGCGGTTTGCCTTTAGGCGACTACACAATTAACGTGGTTTGCCGCGGCATTGGGTTGACTGCCTTCGTTCGAAGAATGGTTTAGAAATAAACTTAACAATCATGAACTCTCTATACCAAGATTGCATGCTCCTTTCGTAAGTCATTACCTATCTTATTGTTGCATAAAGAGTGACCTTTGAAATTTCATTAGAGAAACGGCATGTGTCGATCTTAGACTATTCCAATTAGGATTAGATTTATGGAATCGTATTCTTATATACACGCGAGTCTTCCATGTCGGGCAATAAAATTCTCAGATTTTATACGTCATCATGGTGGTATTTTCTATCGTGTTGCCGTGGTTGCACGTTGCAACTTCAAGGAAAGGCTTTCTCGCTACAATACAAAACATTGGAAATATTTTTAGCACTGCATGCTGGCCTCTGAGATATTATCTTGCTAAACCAGTTATCGCGACTCGTTATCCTTGACAAACATGAATATTTGTACCCAGAAAGGCGCAAGAACTAATTTAATATGCAGTTTATCGACACTATTAACCGGCTCGACTAGAATCTTCCGAATACTGATACTTCTGAATATATTAAAGAGAGAGAGAGAGAGAGAGAGAGAGAGCTTTTTTTCAAAGAAATCGTATAATCGAATACAAATTGATATGATAATAATTGACTCATCTAGAGCGATAATATGTTGCTTTTCGTTTTGGAAACTCGTTTTTCTTTTTTGACATTCACTTATTTTATCATTCTTAATTAACGCATGCCACGCAGACATACGTCATTATATATAAATGTATATGTATTACAAGCGCATATAGTTATCTTTATGTTTGCATTTAATTTTATAATTAATGGATGTATACATCTAAATGTATATAGATGTATATCTAAATGTATATATCCAGAGATTACGTTGTATCGATGTTATTCGTGGTTGGATTGAACGTTAGAAGTACGCGAGGTTGGCGCTCTCTTGCGACACGAACATCATCATCTCGGTTCCGATAAACTCCTCTGCCGCAGAAGAGCACCGGCTATTGCACCGCGAGAGTTACGATCGAGAGCTGATCACTGAGGTTGCAATGTCTCGCAGTAACAGTCGTGGAAACCTTCCGCTTCAGCATCGCCACTTGCATATGTAAATTGCGGCTATCCCGACAAATGACTTGTGAAAACAACTGCAGATATATGCGACTTGTAATGGCATCTATCTCTAGTGCATTTTTCATCATTTTCAAAAAACGTGTTTGGATTAAATCTACTAGCAATTTTTAATAGCGCGTTGAGATTTCGATGATTATTTTTGACGTTACAAACTAATATAAGCTTTTATATTATAGCGTTCTTCTGTTATCATTTACTTCCGACAATCGCAAACTTGAAGTACATTAGATTGCGTTTAAAAGTGTATAATAATATATTCTTATTATTATTTATCGATAGATTTAGACCAATCTCTAAAAATGAAAAATTTACAAATATGTGAAATATGTGATTAATTTGTCACTTATATATATAGAACGCAGTTGAATATATTTGTCTATTCTAATGGATGACAAAAATAATTATTTGTCTAGATATTTGATGCATAGTATCACATGCAAATATATGCAGCTACTTCTCTCTTTTTGCTTCTCTTTAACAAAGTGCAATAGCTCAAAATCGACGTATATCGAACTATTTATTGCGCATCGAGGAGAACATCTTCTTCGGCGCCAGCCGTACTTTTTGACGCCGTAGTGTTACACAATTTCTGGATGATTGCCGACACCAGCGATGCATGCTGCACGCGACTACTTCAAAATTCCATTTCAATTCATTTAATACGATTATGTACGCGCGCATCATTCTCTTTCTTTTTCTCTCTTTCTCTTTCTCTCTTCGTATATTAACATGCTGGGCTGTATATACTCGTACAACCTATGGTGATCGTTTATGCACTCATTTCTGTAAATCGCATATATATATGCGTTTGTCGGGCGTGTTACATGTGACACGCAAGTCAGCTTGTTCATGCTACCTCAGAGCATGAAGAGAGGTCGACAGGCTAATCAGACTGTGACGCTCGTGCGAAGTAGTAAGTGCACGCCGTAAAAACTACAAAGCCCGTAACGAGAATCTCGAGTTATACGCGGAGCCAGCCAACAAATTAGAAAGTGAATCCTCGATGCATTCGAATAAACCGCATAACCGCGATTTGCTAACACAATCGATTAGCGAAACAATCGAAAATATTTCGAATGTTTATCTACGACACGTACCTGTCCTCTTGTTCTCTTTAGACAAAATTTATTCATTATTCCTCCTTATCGTTTATAGGCTTAGTGTGCGCGTTTTCCAAACTAATTTATACAAACATCGATTATCCTTGTATAATCGTGTATAATCGTTACTATGTGACTGATTCCACATACGCACGCACTCGTTTTTAATATCACAATTTAGCATATAAATGTATGAAATTTAATCGAAAAATTAATATATTAAAATTGCTATTTGGAATTAAAATAGGGGTGGCAATGAGCAATCAAGGGCCTCTAGCATATGAAATTAACTAATCCGTGTGAAATCATCGATCGGTGATCAATGATCATAGTCGCCTGATTCTCGAGGTCAATAGATAAATCGACTCTTCATCGACTGACATAATCACATCTTGCGAGTATATTATTAGGTAGTTATTATCTAATAATTAATTTTCTTACATTTTACACAGCAAAAATATCAATTGATTCGGCCTTTCGTCTGATTTTTTATGGTCGATAATAAACGATTTTACATGTAATCGACTATGTGTCAACATTATATGGATGGACATTATATGATTAATTATAATTAATTCGTGCTCTCGATGTGTTTATGCGATAAAAATGCCACGTGGAAAACATTCTTGATTACTTACATATCTTCATAAATATGGGACGGTATAAAAAAGTATATGCGATTATCATCTTTACTGAATTGATTTACTGCTCTACGTATGCTAGTAATACTTGTGCAAATCTTTCGTAATCAGTACACGAGAAATCACTGTATCATGTATATTTATCGCATATCGCTCCCTACACGCGTGATTAATATGATCATTACATATTGTAATAACTTAGATGCACCGGACTGCTCAATGAGAGCGATCGTTAGTTATTGTCGGCGCATAATTGAAGGTCCACGCATGCAGATATATAAATTCGTTTCAGTGCAAAGCGATAAAAATGCGCAAATGGAGCGAGACGTGTAAAAAAATATTCATGGCAGTCGTTAAAGTAATGAGAATGAGCATCACACAACTGAAGCTCGTAAAACAAATCTGGTGAGAAATCTCCTTCACGAATTGTTCCGCGCAAACGATATTTTTTTAAACCGCAGCTTTATTATTGCGCGCAGTGTTATGCTTAATTAACTGTACTATAAAATTGTCGAAGCATCTCATTTAAGTACAAGTCTTTTACGATTATTCTTTTATATACCGAGTTAAGGTTTCTCACTTTCGGAAAATGTAGTCTTATTTAATTCAATGACTATCATTAATTCCGCAGAACACGGAAGCAAGATATGGAATTTTTGATGTTACTTTCTCTAAGAAGTTATAATTCCATTTCTAACTGGTCGAGAGCAAAATGCAAAGGTATTACTTTCTCCGAATACTTCGTGATAATTGACAGTGTATAAGACGACCAGAGCTCGTCGACATGCGATCTTAGCACCGCTTTGATTTAAACCATATCTGTATCTGATTCAAAATTATAGTATACGAGAAACTAGTATTAAGAAACTAATTGCGTTTGTAAAACACCGCTGATCTATGTAATCTGCTATTTCGATCTGTTCTTTCATGCGATCTCATATAATTCGATTCGGGCCAGTGCTCGCTTAGCTTCGCCGATCTATCTTTGCTTTTCTACTCATTACGGATTTATAAGATATATGATCTTCTTTGCAGATAAATTTTCTATTCTTTATATTTCTTCCTTTGCAATCTACCGCTGTGCATTCATTACAATCCGCAAACTAAATCTTTGTTAAAAAATATCGAATTGATTACAAATTAATCGTTTCTAAAAAATTTCTAATCTTTTTGAAAGGAATATATGTTTAACTTCTATATATATATATATATATATATATATATATATATACATATACACATATACACATTGCAATTAACGCTTAACGCTTTTTTACAATCATCGCAAGAAGAATATAGTCCTTACAATCGCGCATATAGAAAGAAGAAGAAATTATAGCACTATCTAATTTATCAATGTCAGCTTTGATATCTATTCTCAACAGTTTATCACTTTCGCATAATTCTTCGCTCGATGATTTGATATAATTATATGTAACCGTGGTAGATGCATTTGATTCAATTTGTATATATAATACTCGATAATTTCAATGGATTTGCGATTTTGCTACAGCTCATACATTTATTTTATCTCGAAATAGTTATACATAAATAAATATTTCTTGAAAATTTATTTACGTTTAATATAATTATTTATAGTTTTACGTAAAATCGCGGTCACTAACAAATTATCGGGTGAATAATCCCGATATCGACACGTTAATAAGTACTCGCGCGTGAATCCGACACTTGAATAAACTGACCAATGCTCGATAATAATTTATGCTTCACAAGTTACATAATGAAACGTTCCTTGAGTATTTCAACGTGGCGCAAAAAGAATTATTTTATGTTCCGAGAGCAGAGCACAGATAACACCGTGTCCGCGCTGTGTGTGTGTGTGTGTGTGTGTGTGTGTGTGTGTGTGTTACCGTTCACCAAGGCCCTTCCTGAACGTAAAAGGAAATCGAATGCAGTTGCCGCGCGAAATTTCCCAATAATATATCTTCCTTAAAGAGCCGCTCGCAAAAAGTATCTAACCAATCGCATTCTAGAAATGTTTTCTCGCCAGCGGTTCCGCTCGTTTTTCCGGTTCTCTCCGTATCGGTCGATTCTTTCGAAACGCACGACACCTCATAATTGCTAGTATCGCTGATTTCGATACTGTCGGTCGAATGCCGAGCTAACAAGCTTAAATACAAGCGTACGCGAATCGTGGGTGTTGGTAGATTGTAGGATATTTAATTCCATACACGCTTCAATCATTTTGTCATCTTGTAAATTCGCGAGCATGAATCTGGGCTCTGTACTCTCGACTGAATTCTGAATAGATTTCTTAATATGATATACTCCAAAAATAAAAAAAAAACGCGACGCGATTTAGAACACGGAGAAAG
The DNA here is from genome assembly GCA_949152495.1 of Lasius fuliginosus. Taxonomy (NCBI): domain Eukaryota; kingdom Metazoa; phylum Arthropoda; class Insecta; order Hymenoptera; family Formicidae; genus Lasius; species Lasius fuliginosus. The sequence continues at coordinate 13,620,852 of OX424444.1, forward strand.
AATTATAGGCGTTATTTGTATGAGAGTTGAATAAAGTTAGTTCCTCATAATTCATGCCTTTTAAGAAATTCGACTTGGTGAGGTAATGGCGCTTGTGTCTCTCTGGTCTCGACTTGCTTCTCGACTTGTGTCAGGATCAAATGCATAGTCGCTTGATTGACAGACGAAAATGGTAGTCGAGAGACATTCTCCGCCTGGTCAACTCACATAAATAAGGACGTGCTATTTGTAACGTTTGCTTTGTCAAGTATCGATCAACTAATTGATTCATCTTTTGAGGCAGAATCAAAAAATGATCGCAAACGATTTAGAAACTGGAAAAATCGATAGGATACTTATATGCCATTTGTTAAACCAAATAATCTCGTTATTCTGAAATAACTTTATTTTTTTATCTATTATTTATTTTTATCTTAAACTAACTAAGGAAATAGGCTATTTTTTAACTTTATTTTGTTTTAAAAATAAACTGAAGTATATATCGGGCATTACATTTTACAAGCGCATCATAAACATATGTTTTTTTAATGCGATTTAATTATTTAATTAAATATTACAATTAACATTTATATTTAAAAAATACGATGCATAATACAATATATGTATTATGTTAAATAATTCATGTTAAGTTACTTATAGAATGCACATTAAATTATTTACAAAATTAAAAAAATAATGTCAAAGAACTCGAGCCGTGATATCGGAACTCCATTGAGTCTTGTCTAATGTACTCATTAACCTTGCCACGGACTTGTAGCGCGTTTTATTTCGAACATCCGCATAACATCCATGTGTTCTTCTATACGAATATAACAGCTGACAAAAAATGATAAACGACACATTTTTTCAGCTGATTGACTATATAAGGACATGTAATTTGTAATAGCGACTCGGTAATTTATTGCAGTAGCGGAACGAGCTTGCCATGCAGTAACCAGGAAATTGTCATCTATCATTATAAAAATAAAATATGAGTAGATATTATTTTAATGTATCTTAGCTTTCTTCGAAGACCACGATTATATTTATCTGCATCATTTCATTATTCGTATAATTATAGAGTAATAGAAAAATTAAACCAATTTATATTAAAATTATTTAAAGCGCAAAGACAATATATCAAATGGCAGTCTATCTAATGGCGAATGCGCGATTGGTAAATGTGGCAAATTTTAATTTATTTCGCAAATTAGGATGAGGCTCTTTACATATTTAATTATTACGGGAGAAAGCTGATACGGGAAGTTGTGAGAGTACGAACAGAAGTACACGATCAAACTCATACTCTTGCATCACGTTGTTATGTATCATTTTTTTACACGAGCATTGCTCATTGCAATTTGAAAGTATTATTAGATAATCACCAACAAAAATGATATTATTAGACAACAGATTGGTGTGCAAGAAGTACTCGTATTGATCGTACTGATTTTCCGATTATGGAACTATAGTGGTCGTTTGAAACTACTGAGTTAAACTATCAACTACTTCGAGATACGTAGTAGACAGTGATCCTAATTTTCCACTTTCTCGTATCTCGATCAAGAACCACCGTTGAGATTTAACGCAGTTCTTGACAAATTACCTCGTATTAACGATATACATATTAACCTCCTATCACGGCTCCGAAAAAATAGAGACCCACGGCGTTTTATAGAGCAAGGATGCATTCCTGTCTGCGATCGACGATCCAGAATCTGCTATCCTAGACAAACGAGTGGCAATTTGTTATCCGGCGAAAGAGCGATGGATAGTACGAGCGCGTTCATTCATCGTGCCCGCGATCCTTAAACGCCCGACCGTAAATCATCGTGTGTAGGCCATCCAACAGTTGATCACGTGTCTGATTCGCGATAACGATTCATGAACGACAGGATGAGCTCAAGAAACAGCGTGAACCTCCGTACGACCGATCGTACACTTTCTCTGCGGTGCTCCAGTCAGACCGGAATATCTTTCACTCGCCGAGTTGTGAGATTACTCATCCGTACGCGTGTGTGTCCACAATATTTACGTCATAGCACAAAAAAAAAACACGAGAAATGTATTTTTCGATGGCGCGGTGATGTCAATGTCCAAGATCGATCGTTAATGAAATAACACTGGTCAAGAACTGTTATAAATTTCAACTATCCTCTAGCAATTTCTATTGAATGCAACACCGAAGTATGTGCATATTCTTTCTTGTCATACCGAGTGTACGCTATGTCCTTCAGACATCGACTACGTTGATTCTTAATTAATTATCACAGATGGAACTTGATGCAGTGGAATACGCACCGTTAAGCGAATGAGGTTACTTCAAACGGAGTGATTTCAAGGAAGTCATTAGACGATAGGTAAGAACTTATGGCGGAATGAATCAAGAAAGTTACATTAAACAGGAAGCGATAGCTTGTCTCGGCGCGTTTTTGTAAGATGTTCTTTGGTCGTAGCCGAGAGAGATATCGTGACGACGCATTACCGGAGATTGGAGATTCTCTCTCTGAATGTTGCGAGAAAGTGGTTCCATAATAGTAAGGATGTACGCGCATAGCATATCGAGAATAGCTTATTTCTAACGAGCAAAAGAAGCGAGTATCGAAGAGACTACGATATCTTGGTTACCTTGGCCGCGAACAATATTAGTTTGTCTTTTTGAAAAATCTTGGATCAATTAAATTATTTAATCATATAATTATTAAATAATTATATTTTAGATGCAGTTTTTAATTTTATGCTTGTATGTTTGCCATACTAGCACTCAATCTGACACCAAGACAAACTAGAAGTTAGATAAAATCATAATTGTCTCTTATATTTCTCTGCTGGTTGGCATTACAATTGCCAACAATTAATCCGACATGCTGACATATTTTATGAAATATATCTAACCATTTCATTAGACTGTCGGATAGTTATCGCATAAGAATTATTATAATGATACGCCAAGATATAATAAATATCTAGAACGAGCTTAAAAAAAGTCGGAACAGAAAATGTGTCGTGGATCATAGTCGAGTTACAAAAATTTTAAATACAACAATAAACTGGAATAAAGAAATTTCGTTGATAAAAGTGAAAAATAATCTGCACAACTGATTGGGTCTGCGGATTTCTTTCAAATGTGCTAAATGTAAACCGATTAGAATCGCGATTCATTATCGGCTGACAAACTGAAAAGAAAAAGCCTTCCTTTGTGATTATCATTTTACAACACGAATGATGCACATGAACGGTGCTAACACTATAACGCGGAAGAAAGTGTGGCATGCACGAGAGCTCTTCCTTGTGATAACCAGATCATTTTTCGTTCACTTTCACCGGATCCCCGAGTCAACCCATTTATCCTCCCGCACGCTTATAACCCGTTGCCGATTGTACGATAACCCGATGTCATGCGACCAATCGATTTCATCGGCTTTCTATACATATACGCGAAAGCTTCGGATTTGCGTGAAAGCGCATTTCGTTTATTTCTTGCCATCTGTGACGAAGATAATGGCGTGCTAATAGCAGTGCGATAAAATACGAATTAGCAGCTGTCAATAAATATTTCTTTTTATGTACTTCTATAATTAATTGTATTCCAATATTGCTTTGATTTGTACGCTTTCTAATCATTAATTGTGCTGACAAATTGTTTTTGCGAGAAATAATTAATTACGCTGACAGGGTGAATGGACAGTAAGTAGTAATGAGCAACATCATAACGTAAGATTCGAAAGCAGAACAAAATCTTGGCGCGCTTTATTCTCCGCAAAATCGTTGTCCGACTGTGTTATAAAAACGACGGCCGGTTTACTACAAATTTACATATATATCGCTCAGTAAAATCTGAAACGTACATTATACGCTATTATACAGTACGCGGCGACCTGTTGAGAAGATATTACTGAAACAGTTTCACTAAGTAAAGTGATTGATGTGTAACAAACCGCGTTCAGCTCGGATTTCCACGTGAAAAAAACCAAGTCTAATTTTTGAAGGTAAAGTGTTAAGCAAAACTCGGCAATTTATGTCTAACTTGAGTTTTCATAAGCGCTTGTGAACGCAAGAACCAAATCTGTCACTCACAAAAGAACGTAGTTTACGCATCTAAAGTCTAAAGACTAAAATAGCTATCTATTATCTGCTCCTGTACATAAATATGCATGTATAAGCACGCATATAATGCTATCTAGCTACGTATAATAGTTATTCCAATATTTAAAATATAGCACTCGTTAATACGTATGTTAAACAATTGTACCAATTATACGTAGAATAATATATACGAAATTTATTACATATAAAAAATTGACATAATATTTACTTGTTTCTCTACAACAATTTTATTTAAAAAATATATTATTATTTTCTAAATTCTCCTTTCTCGTTTCGGTAAAGCTATTTACTGCGATAGAAATTACCACCGAATCGGTGATGTTAAAAGTAATGACAATAAGTAACATTCTGCCACCAAGAATGTGCATCACGATGTGCAATCCTATCCCAAAATATATGTACATGTTCTTAGCACGACGCATCGGTAGATTTATCTCTAAAATGATGTATCGCGGGTCGCGCGAAAGTGCATCGGGATACGCGAACGGCGTAAATTTATCTGCTTATTATCCGTTAACCGCGCAGAAAAATCGACAAGGACACCGAAGATGGCAAGATCGCGTGTGAAAGTACATACTCCTCGGCGATGACCGATGCGTGCGTGCATCACTCTTGCGTGTCAGTCTCTGCACGTGTATGACGTAAAGTGGGGGATCGCTATCGCGCGGATCACGTGAACCCCGGGATCATACGTGACTCGTAAGCCTTGGCATGCATATTATGCCTATTATCCTGCGCGCACAATCGATAGGCGAAACGTTCACGCGTCGTAAATGCGTCGGATAACATTCCCGAGCAACTGTGGGTGCCTATCATAAGCGGTAGCCACGACAACGCACCACCTACGCTCCATTCGCGGATCATTCAACTTCAGCGAGTAATGTATTTGCGGGCTATACACCCACACAAGGGTTAACGAGGCGCACAATGCGCGATACTTTCTTGACCGAACCTCGCTGTACTAAAAATAAAACGATTGTCGCGGCAAAGTATGCCGTAGCGGCCAACACGTTTATCCGTTTATACGTCTCTCGGTGATCGCCGAGATACGTTTGGAGGTATGCAGGTATTTCGAAACGCATTCAATAAAATTTGTTTTAGTTGCCACCGGGGCACGTATGGCTAACGTAATTTGCAGTGTTACATCGCGCCGTTTGTGCACAGCATTGTAATAGCCTCTCGTCGATACTTTTATCGGCTCTGCTTACCAAGCTTTCGAGCGTAATTTCAGTCAAGATCGGTCAGCTGACATTTACGCCTCTGTATGTAGCGCAATAAAAAAAAAAATGACTAATTATCTGTCGGTCGACTTTCGATCACGTAGGATGCCTAGTAAGTCCTGTTCGCGTCTCACTTCGTAGAACTGGAGCGCGTTAATTCTGGATAATGCCCTTTAATGCGCGGTGACCATTGAACTTCTAATCGGGGAATCAGTGTTGCCTTAGATCGTCGCCGTGTTCGCTAATCGACGCCTGCGTTAGCGCAGATTGGTGCAATAAAGCCAGCGAGCACGTTGAATAATAATTAAATCATTTCGTTATTGAATGTGTAAGTTATTCAAGTAGCATCTGTTTTGCACTTAAATATCGTAGACGTGGAATAATCTTATATGACTCAACTATCTCTTACTTTTTTATCAATTAATTTCTTTTTTTTCTCCTAATTAAAATACTTCTATATAATTTATTGATTCGTTTTGACACATTATATTAGCAATTAATTTCGAATGTAGCCTTTGCTTTTGTAATCTTATGTTTACAGGAAGAAGAATTTATATGTGTTATCAGATTATATTTCTATAATATTTTATCTCCTAATTGCGACGTAAATTAATTGAATATTTTTTTAAAATGTGTAATATATGTATATATATATATTTATATTTATTTATTTATTTATTTATTGAGATGCTTGTATTAAGTATATTTTAGTAATATTGAAAAATGACACAACTCGATAACTTTAATCTGAATACTTATATATTTTTAATTATAATATTTTCAATTACGATATTCTAATCATAACGAATACATAAATCACAACGCGATGAAAAGCCACTTTAACGCGCATTACTGACCTTTCGTTAACGTAAATTTGATTTAACAGGTGTAAACTTGTACTCATCAATTTTCCTCTCACATCAGTATTGCGCAATATTGAGGATGACAACTGCCTATATAAAGAAAAACATATTATCGAAAATCCTCATCTTTGTTAGCATGACTTTGATTAATGAAGCATAGCGGGAGAGATAGAAATACATCGGAGCTCACCATTCGTCTCGGAGCTAATTGGTTACCGCAGAATCTTAATGATCAATGCGTCCTTGTGCCAATGATTGAGGCGCTCTAGATCCCACCGTTAGTTAGATATGCAGGAAGAAAATGGTAACAAGGATGTTATGTCCTTCTTACACACGTGTTTTTTTCACGATGTACTTTCATACTTGCCGTCGATACGCATCACATGAAGGTCTAATGACAGCGAGGGACTATCGTTTATTTCGAAACCACGATGGAATGTCCTAGAATGCAGCATGTCCCCTTTCCTAAAGCCTATAGCTTTGTATAATCCCAGAAGTCTTTGTAAAAACAAAGCTACATAAAATCAAAGGAGGAAAACTATCATTTTTAATGCAAAAAAGTTCTTCTAGATAGAACCAAGAAGAAAAATAAATATGAAGCGGCTAGCCTTAGGGAGATTATAACAGCAAACTTTATGTTCTTAAGTGAAAAATTACAATTTACATAGACATTAACGTGTCCGATCGCGAGAAAAGAACCTGCTGCAAGAAATGGATCGAATTGATTTAAATATTATACGAATCCTGTACCGTGGAATTGGCAGGATGAGAGATAATCGGTAGTCACTTTCCTCTCCAACAGCCGTCGAAAAGATCGCAACAATTTACAACGATCGTGCCCAACGGGAATCACGATTCCCGAAGAATTACGTTCTAAACCGCGTCGTTAACTCATCTACCGTTACTGAAAGAAAAGTTATGCTACAGAGAGAGCATCGAGATTCTCGTCATCGTGCAATATATATATATATCTCTGACACCCGGAAATTAAGTACATCACGACGAAGAAAAAAAGAAAGAGAGAAAGTTGAGAATTTTAATGATCTGCGCCGAATCTAACATCGATCCTTCCGATTATATTAGTCTTGAGATGAACAAATTTTAGTGATTAATAAGATTTTATTAATCGATAGAAAGTTTACACTGAGATTGATTATCTATCGTCGTCAATAATAAATGAAAATTTTGACTGTAAAATCGGTTGTCAGAGAGTAAATCCATAAATACAATCCGAAAGAGAAAGAAGTTCATTATGTCAAACCATGATTATTAATTCCATTCTGAAAGTAATGGCATACCGAGATCAATACTATTTGATAGAAAGATGAAATATCAATTAATAATGTCGCCTTAAGACACTTATGATTTAAACAAAGAGAAAGTCAACTACTATTAAATTTCTCTCTTGGAAGAATCTTAGAAATTAATTATTTGCACTAGAAACTTCCTCTAGTTGTTACGTAATAATTGCATTTGATATTTTATGTTTGATTAAATACCATTCCGAAGATTCCCTGCCAAAGATGGAATATTTTTCATTTGAAATAATTTTGAACTATTTATTACAGTAATATTAGCTTATCTCTTCGAATATCACAATGGAAATTTATTATTCTATTTGTTATTCTGTATTGCTATATAACAATTATATAGAGCATAGAAATAAATGTTCATAATAACGTGATTGTATGATTCGATTTAATAAAATAATCAAGATTACAATATTAATAAAAAAATAGAATTATATGATTTATTTTTATGTTCTTAATTTTTTTCGTTTTTATTTTAATATAACATATAATGGTGATCTTGTGGTGTGTATGTTCTAAGCTTTAACATTTAAAATAGTTCAGTCCAGTTTATATATAATTTCTACGATCAAGCGGGGTTCCACATCTTGTATATCCGAGTTCTGAAAACAAGTTTCACAGGAATCTCGTAGCAGATAATTATATAGTTCTGATCGTGAAAGTGGCATCGACCCATGCCAGTTGTCACTGAAACATTGGCTGAATAGGTTGACTGTATTGTCAAGGTCAATCTCATCTAACTAATTGCCAACGTGCTGACATTCGCACAGCCGAAAATGGGATGTGTGCTATTTTTAACTCTTATCGTCATTTCATTATTTTAAAAATACATCTCTCTTCTCTTCTCTAATATTTAAAATTTTGTAAAATATGCGAATATATTTGGATGATTATTCGATTTGCATTTTCCATATATACTTAAATTAATTAAATTGCAATTGTTATTTAATATATATGATTTATTATATATATTTTGTATTTTTTATAGATACGTTTTTTTATAATATAATATATCGAAATGCTAAAAAGTAATTTAAAATAATTTTATCAAGAATTAAGTAGCCTATTTAATTATTCTTTAAAAAATATTTGAATGGCTACGTTTAACTAGAAACTTAATTAGAAATTAAATTCTTACATCAGAGAATTGTGCAAAACGCAACTAATTCTTAATTAATCCCATTCATTACGCTTTGTTCCTCACTATTTGTAACGTTCTCATGGAATATATTTATGAATCTCAACATACATAAAAGCACAAGTTACAAGCCCAGATTTCTCAGCAACTTTCACGATTTGTTTCCCATGCCAAGACGCGGATAAAATATATACTATTCTTGATAATACATCATGCATTTTTTAACCATCCGACGTAATACAGAATCGTTTAAGTTAATATTATATTTATAAAATTAAAAAGTTTTCTCCTTTTCTCCATTATGTATTTCGCCTATTAAATGTTACTATATAAATGTTAGCGAAATTGATAGAACAAAAGTCTCATATTTATAATAGTATACTTTCAACATAATGTAACTGTGAAAGGAGATTAATACTCCACGAGAGGCGCGAGGAGAATGGAGACCCATATTATGCATACTGTCATATCATGCGGTTTTATACACGTGATTTGCATATCTAAGTTTTCGCGTTCGAGCGTGCAAACGGAAAAGCTCTAAAAGATTCTATTCTTTCCTAAGAGAACGCCGAATCTCAAAATTCTTATTTGTCGATAAATCGCAAAGAGACATTTGATCCATGAAATGTTAGTCTCCATGAAATATTATAGAACGTCAATTTATAAAGCATTGCCCAAACGATATTAGCCGAAAATTATTACAGCGCAGCATAACGACCGTTGATTATGCAGTGCGTGCTATTATACAAAGTTGTCGTGCACTCGATTCAACGCCGGCATTACTACAGCAATATACATCTCGATGTCCTCTAGATAAAAAAAACTTTTCTATCATTCAAACCACTTCGCATAAGCAAACATGTATCTTAGTCAAAGAAAATCGAATAAGAACAAGAAGATACAAAGAATTAATTATTCATATCTATCACCAATCATCATCATCATCGAACTATATAACAGCTATTAAAAATATTTTTGCCATTTCTCTCACGCGTTCTATTTATTTCCATTTCATCGAAAAGTATTGCGAAATTTGTTTCGTCACTCAGAATGTCAATGACACAAAAGAAGAAGGAAGTTTTTAATCGAAATACCGCAATAGGTAGTTTACTAATCTCATCGTGACTTCCTTCGGGAGAAAGTTTGTGATTGAATTCTCGCCAACGCTGCGATAAATTAAACGAAAGTTTAAAGTCATCACGTTCTTTACGAGGCTATCGCTTCTACGTGTAACCGTGCAGCGCAGACTGGAGCTCGGATGGTGTATTATATAGCGAGCCGGATGCTTTCACTCTCAAGAAATATTTTCGAGAGACGAGTAGCATCCTTTTTTCTCTATCTCTTTTCCTCCTGGTTTCTTCTCTGCAGTCTTTTTCAACGCAATCTTTCATCAAAGATAAAGGTGTGGTTAACTTGAAACTCCCACGTTCTATACTGCGAGATTCTCATAATACTATCGATTATTAACGATGTATCTCAATGCAACTTTTTTTTGACATTTGATTTTTCTATAATAAGCCGATAACATGCCTCAAATAAAATGAATCAAAACGTTTTTAGACTTGTTTTATCGTCATACTCTTAATCTGTAATAATTATAACAAAATGACGAGAAATAGTCTTATTAATATAAATTATGAAAAAATATTAAATATGATGTGTGTATTTAATTATATATATAGTGTATATATTTTATTTTTATCTAAAATTAAATTAGAGAAGAACGATAGGAAAAATTTACATACAATTACAATATTATATAAACTATTAAGTTCCTGCAAATTATTAAACCATTTAAGTGCTATACATAAGATGCAATATGCAGAATATAACCACGGAAATGTATAGCTCTATACAGCCCGTCCATTTAATTATCAGCATTGTAGGTGACGTTAATTCAAGATGCAGATGCCGGTGCAGCAAGACTCGTGATCGTGAGATCGATTAAACTAGGTAAAGTTGTTTCTTGGTATATGTCAGATGTGTTACGAGAAAGGAGATGCAGAATAATCCTTGTGTCGAAATCAACAAGACATTTATGACAATATAAAACCAAGCACCTGTCTGATTAACAATTATTGATGCGACGACCACTTCTTACAATCTTAGATTTTGCTTTTCTTAAATATTTATCAGAGCATTGATTAACTTTATTTATTTCACATATTATATAATCGAATTATATTTACAAATTACAAAAGTTATTTAATGTGATTATTTGATATAAAATATTTAAAGAAAGAGATATATTAGCGGCATTTAAAATTTATTTCGTTCAGTATTAAAGAATTTAAACACTTTATTCGCGCGTTTAGTTTATCGGTTAAATCCGGAAAGTTGATAAAGTCACGAGAACGCGTCTCTTTTGCATATCTTATGGTGTATCTGGTTACGTGCTGGTGCCGGCGGCACCAACCGTAGTCACTGATTTTTCAGAAAGTTCGAAAGCAGGAAGCACCGATTCCCTGATTTCAATTCAGTCAGTACGAAATTTTCCTCTCGTTCCACGGAGCGTAATAGTCCGCGTCTTTTCCCTTCGTGACCTAGGGCGAAAAAAGAAACAAAAGGGGCAGCGCACTTCAGCTAATGGTAATCACTTCCTCGTCGGCGTGCGGAGCGCCCATAAGATCCAACCTGATTTGCGATTTGATTATGTCGTTCGCGTATTCATTACAATTTCTAAGTAGTGTACGGCTATGTCGAAATGGAAAACTGCAAGTTGTAGCATGGCGGGACACACGTCTCATTCCTCCATCAACCTTAGCGAGTCGTCCATTCGTTCAGTATGTATTTCCATGAATATTACACGAGAGAAATGTACATGCTACAAATTCTTTCCTATGTTACTGTTCTTTATGATATATAGCGCGGGGGTTTTACTTTTTATTTTAAATTTAATTATTGTACTGAATTAATATACTGAATAATTCATTTATTGCACATTGCATGATTGTTCATATTATAGATCAAGAATCTTCTTAATTTATTGTAAAATTTATGAATTATTCATACATAAAGTTATTAAAATATTAATTACATAAATTTTTAATTTTATGTAAATAAAAATATTTGTAATTGTAGGAAGCTTTAAATATTTATATCCAATTGTAAGGAAAAAGATTAAAATCAGTGAATTACATTTTGTCAGTTATTTTCGACAACCGTGACAGATTTACTTTGCACAGTGTTACTTCTTACATAATCATTATAGATTATTCGAATTATATTATATAGATTCGAAACGATTCCAAGAGAAGATTTGAAACAACTTATTAGTAGTGTTTTAAACTCAAAAAACCTACGGAAAAATGAATTGCAGCTTAATACAAATAGTAAGCACTGGTGGAAAAACGCTTAATAGACAAGATAAAGGTTTGCTGATACGGATTTATGTAATAATAATAAAGTCGGTTCCTCCGATGCTAGTGCGCGTAAATCGATTCTAATTATTTTAAAAACCTTGTTAATGCTACTGTTTAGCTACGCATATAAATTGCAACCAAGACGCTCTTTAATCAATACGTCATTTTTAGTGTCGACGATGCTAAAACGCTTACTTTAAATGTTACATTACACTATGAATGATGCTTTGATAACCGTTTTATCCTTCGCACACACAATAATGTTCTCTTATATGCGCAACATAAATTACGATTAATTAGAAGTTTCGATAGATGAAATAATTGCCGCATGCTGCGAAGCGACATAAATCGAAGTTTATCAACTCTCATTAAGCTGTAATAATCACGCAATGTTCTTTTCACGCGAAGCGAGCGCGATGGTAAAGCGTCATCTCCGGTTGTGTCGCAAATAGTGTCGCTGGGACAATGTTGAGAGTGTGACGACGCCGCACGCGAGGAAGCGGAATTCCCGCATTGGTGTCATCTCCATTGTTGCAGGATACGTAGAATGTCATTGAAAAATGGGGCCATGCTAGTAAATTTATGCTTAATTAGTAGTTGAGTAGCAGTATGCATAGTCTCTTTTGGAAGGACAATATTATTTAAATAAGATGATTATACATTTTTCATTAAAAATATTTTTGTTAGTATGTATTTTATCATATTTGTTAAAAAACGTTATACTTTTTAATTTCACAACGCATATATGTATATGCTTAATTAGTAAAAAAAAAAAAAAAATTAATATGTCAACTTTCATCAGCACAATAAGTAAAATTATTAGTACGCGATTGCAGGACGCAAATCAGTCCTATATAATGCATTTTCGTACGAGCAAAATGCACAGTATGCACTCGATTAATGATAATTTTTTTAAATCTGCCGATGCATGGCAAGATTGTCGAAAGTAACAGTCTGGCAGAGTGTATTATTACTCAAGAATTACATTCCGCACGAAACACGTAGTCTGCGTGTCTTTCGTCACTCGGACTTGATTGTTCTATTATGCAGAAAGCGCTCGCGGTTCGTCGCTAGAAAGTAAAGTACGTCGTGCATATTTAAGGAAGACCGATTGTCGTGTCATCGTGCAACGTTTCCTCTGAATTCAATGCGAAGCATTTCTATGATAACAAATGTGGCAAACTGAGAGTGAATGTATAGACTATATTAGCAGCTATTAATATATGAACAGCGCGCGCTATATATTTTTATATTAAAAATATATGATAAATATATAATTTTCCCTTTTTGTTAGCATGTCTTAAAGAGATGTCGTATGATCTAAACGGAAGATGATCAAGGCTCGTGATCCTTGATCGCGATACGCGGCACGATAAAATACGAGAATCTCGTGGAATCGCACCAACAAATTGCCGGTTGGTGCCTCATTACATTGCGGCGAGCCGTAATTGGCGTGGAGAAATACCGCCGACAGATCGCGATTTAACAAGTCCATTGAGCTAATTTCTTACGAGGCGATCTCTCCGAAAATCGGATCGTGCCGCGAGCATGACTCGATAAATCGAAAAATGGCGCACTGAAAGAATCAATGCGAATCATCTCGCGGAAATAAATACACGCATTCGTCGAACTAATCAAAAATACGTTACGGGAGGTTTTCGATTATCGCACACACAGTCGTTATTTTAATCTGAATATTATATAAATATCTCATATATCTTCTTAAAAGCGATTACATTCGCGAATAAATTCGCTTATAACTAACTATCTGCGTTCTCGAGATTTATGGCGGAATAAAAAAAAGACGGAAATGTCGGAAGCGTGGTCAGCCCAGTATCGTGTGTCTCAGACACACAGTTGACAAGCGGAGCCGAGGGAATGACGGTCTTAACTTTATACAAGTATCTCTGGAGACGTACTAAATCCTCGGTAAGCGTCTACGACTTGTCATCGACGTAATTGACTTTCTCTCATGTCGAGAGAATGAAAGAAACCCGGCAAGATCGTCCGTCAGTAAGGTACGAACCAATTAAGGAAGTCCGATGTCCGCGAGCTAATTAATAACGGCTTGACTGGATACTACAGAACAACGTGCGATTATATTTCTCTTTTCTTCCATATGTCTTTGTATTTTTAAATGAATTTCACTGTACATGATCAATAATTTACAAAAGGTACGTGGATATAATTTGACGTTTAAACGAGCGCTCATGAAAAGCGTCGAATACGATCAAATTTATTTCGAGGACAAACAAGAGTAGCCGGTTTCGCAGATAAAATAGTCGCATTCCGCAGGAACGTATCTCCTTGCGTCGTGGTATTAAAATGTATAATTTTACGAGGACATACTAATTTATATAGCATAAAAATAACTTAAAATCACTGTTTCATAATTCAGGTATTGTGGTAGGATATCTGAATTTGCTTATTTGAAAAATAAAAATCAATACACAAACAGGGGAATATCCCTTAATTCGATAATACATATAAGAACATAAATTATCGATTTTCACGATATATTCGATCTCTCTCTCTCTTGCAGCTGCCGATATAATGTAATCTATGTGGCGTTTTCAAGGTGTTCCACAAAACTCCTTGAAAATCGCGATGTAATACACAGCAAGCAACAATTGCACGCGAATGATGCATGCGACCGGTTCGATGATCTATGCATGCAATTGAGGGTGGTCATTAACAGACTGCAGCATGTTTTGCCAAGTTTCAATATCGACCATCGAAGTTTCACCGTGATTCGTGGATGCATCTTTATCTCAAAAAATATTTTGTTCTTTGCCTACGGTGCATAACTGGGTCGTAAATATCAGTATCCGCAATTTAACCGTGTTGTGCATGTGTCGCATACACATCTACCAGTATAGGATGCAACCTTCCTCACGAAGATCTGTTCTTTGTTTCAGATGGAGCGCCAGTTTCCGAGGACGCGGTCGAACATGAGGTAAGAAAAATTTTTAAAGAATAATAAAATGAAAGAGAGAGAAACTACATAGTATTGCCATGCCGTGCTTTAATACGAATGTTTAAAGCCTGATTTAAATCGGAAATCGCGATATATAAGGCGAAAGGATTGCCTCAGTAGTCGCCTGCATATTTTACACGGATTATCACAGATTCATGCAGATATCATCTCGTTTTCACTGAAACACCTCGTGTTCTCTTTTCGTATTATATTATGTTAGTTTATATTAAGATAGTTATCTGCATGATTATATTAACGCCAACCATTATACCATTGATCAGAAGATAAGATCTTCTGATTTTGATCTATTGCGAAATGTCTTTGTAATTTGTAACGTAGTCAGAAATTAATTTTATAGTTGCAAAGATATTATTTGATTAACATGTAGAATAAATTATTACAATTTAATTTATGTTATCTTATCTCTTATTTATATACGCAAAAGTGTATATATGTATATTTTACTTTATAATTATATTTTACACCACACACACACATACACACATACACACTTTTTTCTTTACTTATATTAATATAATAAGATATAAAAATATAGATACATCTGAAAGATGCAAATATACATCTGCATCTCTTCCTATGTCCTGCTCTTGACAGTCACATTTATAACTCTATTCGTCGATAAAATATAATTGCATTTGTCGCGATAAATGCACATAGTATATTCCTGTTTCGATATCCATAACGTAACACTGTCTGGGCGCTCATGTATGACACGTAATAAATCAAATGTGCGATTATTTCACTCAGAGATCGTATTGACAGCATGCTGTAAATTATATTTGTGAACGAAAACGAGCAATTGTCGACAATGAATATATTATAATATTATAACAATATGCTAATCGGCAATGATGCGTCAAAAATTTAAATATTTAAACATTTATACAATATATTTTAAATATTTTTCATGTTTGAACAAATTCAACAAATATTTTTGTTGATAAAAATCGCTTTCTTATGTCGCCGCAATATGTTATTTTTGTAACAGCCCTATTTTAAAGTAAAGAAAAGAATATTAATCCTTTCACTGGGGAAATAACTTTCTCTTTATTATCGTTATTATTTCTTTCTTATTATTATTTATTTATGCATCGTAATCACTTTTAAAAACCAATAAAATAAAACAAGACAATAATATAAAACAATTAATGATGACGATTCTAACGCTTTAATCAGTGAACCTTCCTAATATATAGATTTTTCAGCAACTAATCTTATTTAAGCTCTTATCTAATCTTATTTAACTTTATTAACAAGAAGGAAACGTGACAGACTTTAAACGATGATGAACAGAGGCATTATAAAATTACAAGCCTGTATTGTATTTCACGATCAATCAGCCAACCAACCGATGTCGATTTCGTTCCAGGATTTCTGCCGCACTTTCGCGTGCCATAACACATGCGCTTCACTAATAAAGTTTACATATAAGTTTCCTCGTGCTAAGACGATTCGTGCTGCTCTAAGAATTGCGGATCATCTATCGTATGGCCCGCGGCTGCTCGTGTGCTGTGTGATTGCCCCTAATTCACATATAATTCATACCAACCGACGGGGATAGACGCTCTATAGTTAATTGGATAGCGCACATGCACACACCAAGATAATATAATAATCTTCAGGTGTACATCGTACATTTTACCCGGTAAAAGAACGCATTGCGAGACTAATTTGCGTCCTGTAATCGCGTAATAATAGCATGTCCTTCTTTTCCTCTCAGCCTTCTTCTCTTTGTCAATCCTCGTCAATCTCGATCATTACAGGGAATATTGAGCCTTTCATACTATTATAGTTTAAATCCTGTTTGAATATTACATGTAAAAAAGTCGGGATAAATGGCAAAACAGATAATATGTTTGCGAGATCAGGCAAGCGACCATAAGAACTTTCTGATCAGACGCTTGCTATTTTACACCATAATTCTGGAATTTATAAGTACTTGTATTTATATAAGTGCAAATCGCGGAACTAATTGTGTTCTGTAATTATGTATAACAATTATAATACCTCTTTTTGTTCTTTTACTTTCTTATTATCGCTAATCAAGTATGTCTCTAGTACATTAGTATATTTATCTCGAGTTTGAGATTTATATCTTTTCTTTTTTCTTTTATTACTTAATAACATACATGATATAATTACTACTAATACACATTTTTTTATCAAGTTCATTGAAACATAATAACGCTCATATTTGTGTGTTGTTTTGTCGGAATAATAATTGTATATTTCAGAGAACTCCTTAATAAATATGTGCGCATATAAGAAGAAAGATTCAGATCTACATCGGACGGAAATAGTAATACTTTTATTATAGCATTTATCTTGCAACTCTCCCGACATATGAACTGATTAAATCATGTCTTGTAATCACATAATTATAACCTGTCTTTAATTTCTTTTATACTTAATTCTTCTAATTATACGGCATAACATTAATTTTATTTTTTCCTCTGTTTTATTCTTTTCAATGAGTCTTTTCTTATTTGTATTTAAATATTATTTTACAGATTATCCATTTCTTATCTGTACTTATATCGTGCGTGTGACGTAATTTTGAAAGGTTTTTACTATTATTATATACCATACGCATCGCGCGATAAATTATAATACGCACTTTAGCAAGTAATTTATTTTCTAATTAAAACTAATGATTGCATGATTATTGCTATTATAATTAATATCATGGGTATTTAATTATTATTGCATTACGTGCCGATCGAAATGAACGAACATCCGAATTTGAATCTTTCTGTATAATGTGATGTCGCAAAGGTAGTGTTTCAATTTGTCTCCTGTAAGCTTTGTAGTGCCGCCTAATTACATTAGTCAAAGCAGGCGAATAATTACTGGAGTAATTAACTGCGACACATTATTTTGTTTCTGATACGATCAAAACTCCGTACATAGAATCTTGCTCGTAAAGTCTATCATTCATTTTTCATTACGGAGTGCGAAGACGCATTCATCATGCTCATTCGCCGGTGCATGTACAATTTATTGTCTACATGCCCGTATAACATTCGGAACGGCTACTACAATCCTTCTTTGTCAGAACCATTCTTTTTCACGGACCATTGATTTATAATCGCTTTGTTGCAAAATTCCATATTTGTTTTCCCTGTTCAAATAGTATTACGCGGGGCATGTGTAATACGTGTAATATACAAAAAAATATATTCACCATATGAATATCTCAGAAGCCAAACTGATCACACACAACTCCACTTTTTATAGAACTTCTTAATTTTAATGTCAAAGCATATTATTAGTACTCTAAAATTCAGAAATTTACAAAAGTGAAGTTGATCAATTTAGCTTCTGAAAGAGAAATCCATATATTCAATAACACATTCAATTGGCATGTATAATAAATGTATTGTAGTTGGCGATACAATTAGAGATTCATTTGCGAGCTTAATGTCACATTTGTAAGAACAACTCCGATACGGGAGCAAGGTATTATATTAACTTCGAGAAGGCAGATACAGCTATATCGAACGTGTGTTGACCTGACATATTCGTAACAATGCTAGGCGTGTCTCGCCAACGTGTTGCAATCAATTTCGAACGGCCATCTACGCGCTTTGTACGTCCCGACGCATGTGCACGTAGTCGGTACAATCGTACTTCGCTCTTATAGAATGCGATATTGTGGTATACCTGGATGGTACACCGTACAATGTATGAGTCGCGTATAACGTGCCTATGGTGACTAGTCTTGAGCACAAACGGTACGAAGATGTCTTAAATGTCAAGGCGAGGACACGGTGGGCTCGAACGTGCAAACCGTCCCTCTTCGGTCGATGCACTCTGCGAAAGGAACTGTTGCACTTATTGAAATCTTTCTTGTCATGCTTGAACAATCTTTAATCACTGCAGCCGCTTGTGAATATTAAAAAATAATTCTAAGAAGAACGGTATGGAAAGTGTAATGTTCCGGCAGTAGCTGTATCTATATTCTGCTTGTCAATTTCTTGAATAGGGAAACAAACTCGAACAAGAGAAATGTGGAAAAATGAGGAATTATAAGGAGTAACCAAGTGCTAAGTTTCTAGAATTTTTACTTAAGTTTTACTAACGCGTAATTCACAATTATCATGTAACATCGGATTAGCGTTAAATAAAAGTACCATTCGCTTCTTTGAATTAATATCAAACCACAGAAAATTACGTAACAGAGAATTTAATATCCTTCTGTCAAGTTTTTATTATAATCGATTAGTGTGATGATAATTTCGATAGTTTAAAATCAATTTTCTGATGTTAAAGCCCACGCCAATCTTTACACTCGTTACACAAATCATCGAGGCGCATATAGAGGGGCGAGGAAAGTTCATGCATTGCAAAATTATTGAATTTAAAAGAGCACGTTTCCGTAACGTAACTCGTAACGTAGAACATTTCTTTGCTCATTCCTCGGCTTGTACCGATAAGCTTTCTCCTGCTCGCATTCCGCATTTATTGTTCGAAAGGCGGTGTCAATACACAGTATAATTGTATAGAAATTTCTTTCTCTGTTGCAGGATTCCGTGGCGTCAGCGTCAGAGGTAGGCGTGGAATACGATGATTCCGACATGTATATGGAACCGGATGAATCCGGAACTTTGCAATCAGATCGTATAGAAAATAGTACGCGAAATAATAGCGGGGATAAAGCGTTCATTGATACTATCGATAGAAGCAAGGAGAAATCATCCCAAGCTGAGGAAGTTGACGCTTCTAAAGATCAAGAGGCGAAAAACACGCAACATACTGCCGTCGCACAGTTTACCGATGTGGGAGATAAAGGCTTAGAGACGCAGAGTCAAAATTTCTTTCCATCCTTCGCAGAACTCTTCGCGAACCACCGACTTCCGTTCACGGAACAGCAGCAACGATATCGTCCTAACAGATTTTTAGGCTACTTCCAACGCGATCGTAATTATCCAACCGCTGCAAGCAAAGATCAGCATTCTCTATTAGGTTCAGGTAACTTCGGTGTGATTCGCGGCGGTACTTACTATCCGGAGGATAAGGAGAACGACGAGTACTCGGTAGACGAAAGTCTCTATAATCCGTACTATCAAAATCGTGGTCGCGCGCAGTATTACAGGAATCCTAAACCCCAGCCAATTCGTGGCGGCGACTTCTTCGCAAACTTCCGCGATTTCGCCGATATTACGGCGCCACCAAAATCCAGTTTCTCACACCTTTCCGTAGTGTACGCCAATAAAAACGGCAGTTCCACTGGACGTGTCACGGAACCCAGAAACATCATCGAGACTCTCAGAATGTTGGAGGAAGAGGAACGTTCTGATATAGATGAAATGACCACCACGGAAACACCGAAAAAGAAACAGAGTAAGGGCAAGTGGAAACTCATGAAGATGAAGCAGTACGAAGAGGACAAGGCAAGGAGGTCTCGCATGTCCGTCGAGCCACTGCTTGCTCTCAGCTGAGAGTTCACGAACATCGCTAAAGTGTACGTTAATGCGGACGGCAACCTCGGGATTTCTCCCAAACGCGGAATCTGGCCTCGAGATCAGAACCAAAGTATCTCTGAAAAGAGTCGTCTCTCTATCATTAAAGGAGAATGTTTTGAAAACGTGCGACAGAGAGAGAAACGAAGAAGACTCGCATCTTTATAGACGATACTGTGCGCGCGTACTGAACTTTTCGATCAATCCGAAAAACTGGCAATTTGAAAATCGTATTTTGAAATTAACGTCGCCGGTTAGAAGGTATTCAATTCCTAACGTTGGAATTCCGACGGTGGTCTGTAAGTATGCGGAAATGAGCAACGAAAACATCAGTTCGTAGTCTTTAATGTAGCATTGTACGAACTTTCTGTAACATTTCTTGGACGATTCGAGAATCCGAAATAATTAATTAGTTTTTAAGATATTATAGAAAAAAATGCATTTATGATGCGCGAAGATATTGCATTAGAAATCTAAAATACTGCCGTGTTTCTGTTTATTGGCCAATCATTATCATATTCGTGAACTGATCTTAATGAATAAACTATTCTTTACGTTAGGTGATAGTCGTGTAAGTTTGAGATATTCTAAGTGTAAGATTTTTTGAGCCTACAGTACGTCGATTAGGAAATTCCATGTGGCACTACATGTTTTGTAGACACTTGAAGAACTGTTCCCGTTTCGGCAAGACGCTTGCAAAGCTAACTGTTATGCACAGAGACCTTTTACGTTGATTGAATTTATTGCTTGCACGTAAACGTTACGCTCGAGTAAGCCTTAATTCTGGAATCGGTAACTCTTACCAACAACACTTGCGTTCGGACTAAACCTGAATTTCACGAGACTCGTGCGGCCTCGTTATCCTGTAATTATGCGAAACACAACATACGTAGAATATACTTCAGAATATACATGAGAGTTCTGTTTAGTTACAGCTTTGCGTTCATTTTTCTCTTCTCTTTAAAACGAACGTGACCTAGTTTCATTTGAGGTGCTAAAAGTGTAAAAATGTGTACAGAAAGAACAAACCTATGAAAACATTTATACGAAAATTTCTGGTCAAATTGACTTACAAAAATTGCGTTATTATTGCAATTATATTATATTGATGCGCTCTGCTTATGTCTATAATACTTTAATGTTTTAGTTAAAGTGGAAACGGGATAATAATATTGTGTTTATTCAGATAAGATATTAAAACGCGCGGCGCTCGTAGCTGCGTACATCAAGGAACAAAATTAATTTTAATTGGATATATTTTAAGTGAGAATCCGCATACATTTATTAAACTAATAAAGACTGTCTATTTTGTATTCGTTATTAATTATAAAAATACGTTAATTATTTCTCTCCGTGTTGGCAGGTTTAACAAGGCTGTCAATCGGCCTCGAAATTTATAAGGAAAACGTTACTTACAATTATTAAGAAAATCTTTGAACATTTCTTGTCATTTATGATCATTATGAAATAAAAGATACTTGAATATTGTGTTGGAATTTCTGTAGAATTCCAGGATGATTTACATTTCGGACGAAATTTGCGGCAAAGATTGGCGCATTATTTAACGAACAAAAATGCGATTTTAAATCAATGGAGATTCTTTATTGCAGATCTCGATTCATTGTTATTTTACTTGTTGTTGATTATTTTAACTGTATTTTTAGGCTTACTGACAACCTGCGCTAACAACATATCCAAAACGTATGCCTCGTTCATCTTATTTTATTCCGAAGGGGCATAGTAAAAAAATTGAATAAAGTATATTTTTCGAAAATAAGGTTCCTGACCCATAAAGTCCTACGTTAATCTTACTTTAAGATTAAGAAAATGCACATTCTCGTATACAAGATTTAAGTAACATTAATTTTAATTCCTTTGAAAACAAGATTTACAATTTACAATTCCAATTACAAAAGTATTAAAACATACAATTGATATATAATTTGATATAATAGAAATTTTTATCTATCGAAAATACAAATGGATATAAAAACGTAATAAATAGTATAGCAAAACATTATTAAAATATAAAAATGTTATAAGATACACGCGCAATTTCATTACGCACATATTACTTATTTATGCATTTCTTTAGCATTGTGACAAGTTTACCAATACCTTCGTGAATATCTGAATAAGTAGCAGGCTCATACAACCAGGCTGGTGTACTGACAACGTTGTACTTCTTGCATCGTGTTACTCCTTTGACATCTTTCATTTCTACTTTAGCGCCCATATCTTTGACCTTCTTGATAGCATCAGCGTATGGCCAGTCTTCTTTAGGTGCTGCAAAATGATTTACAGATATTAAAAAAGAGAATACCAACTAGAGAGAATGATCAGTGACTCACATTCTTTGCCAAGTGTAACTTTCACGCCTTTCAGCACTTTAGCGATAAGCACACTAGCTATGCATATAGTGCCGATCGGTTTTTTCTCGCAGTAAAAGTCTTCAATGAGTTTTTCTAAGTCAGGTAAGACCGTACAATTTGCACCTTTTTCGACAAAATTACTCCTTTATAAAAGTAAAATAATATTTGAATATTTGTGTAAATTATTATTGCGCTTAACATTAAATACATCCATAACTTTTATAATATATTATTATAGCATTGTTTTAATATATGTTATTTTGTCCTATATTTTATTATTCTTCTACGCTGTTCTACTATTTAATTGTTATATACTCGTACAAAGTGCGTGCGGCGCCGAATCCTCCGGGTATAATAAGAGCATCATGTGTACAAACTTCGCACTCGGTCAGAGGTTTTATACATGTTCTTGCTAATCTGGCAGCTTCCACGAGAGCATTTCTAGAAGGACCGGTAGTATCCATCTCTCTGGTAAAATGATCGACTACGCCACAAATCTCAATGTTCGGAGCATAAAATTGCGGTTTCATATCTTTCTGCCGTAAGTGTATGGCTGTCGAAATAGCTTCTGAAATTTCGGTACCATCTAATCGACCGCATCCGCATAGAATCTGTAGCAAAAACCGTATTATACCAAAGCTTTTTATGTATTAAATGTATAGTAATCACATTTTCCGTGTTCAAAATTCTGGACAATTCAAATGATTATATACTAAATCATTAATCATTATTTGAGATCTTTAAGGATGCTGACACATTTTATGTTCTTTTAGCTACACTTAGATAAGTACTAATTGATATAACAAAATGCATTTAAATTTGGGATTATTTCAAAAAAATTCAAGAAAAAAATTCATATATTAAACTAGCCAAAAAGAAAACATAGACCATTAACGTCTGTTGGTAATTTATTTGAATATAAATGTATAGAACTCTCATAAATTTACAAAGCTATACATCCTTCACTGTATTAAAATAACGTCGTAAACCTATTTTTCTCACATTCGCGCTATATATATATATATATATATATATATATATATATATATTATTACCATAAAAACTTAATAACTTGGAAGTAATGACTATCACTACTTTTCTTACTGTGTTTCTTTTCCATAGAAAAACTTAAGCTTCTTTCCGCTATAGACATCAATAAAACGTCGCGTTACATCATACCGCGAAAATTATTTCCCTCGTATGCAATATCATGTGAGGGAAAAATTTTTAATATCCGCTATAGTATCATGAATCTTAGATGAGTAACTATATCGTTTTTTGCTTATCAAGAATTGAACGATAATTAATACTGAATATTTCTCTTATGGATGTTACAACATTATAATGAAATAACAACTACGATTAAGATTAATTTATTTGGGAAGTGTAATTTTTGTTTTATGAATATTTTATTACATAAATCTATGTTAAATATAATTTAATAAAAACGTTTATATGAGAAATAATATATTTATATTAACAAATATTCCATAAGGTGCCGTATGTGCTCAAGCCAATACAGCAAATATCGAAGTACATTCTATTTCATTAGGCAAATTAAACAAAATAAACGTATGTAATAATAACTTTAGCGAATATTTGCGTACAAATTGCTTCCATAAACTTTGCGCAAACATTTTTGAATTACATTTTTGTCTACTATATGAAGAACATGTTATGGAAAGTGTATATCGTAATATATAATACTTACTACAGCTACGGATATAGGTTCACAGCTTTTATTTTTTTTTGCTTTGCCTTTTCCAGCCGAAATTTGCGACGTGTGAAGGTTATTAAAACACGCAGATATAAAAATGGAAGTGTCATGTCGCAAGAAAGACACAATTTGTGCTCGCAACATTTTTTCACATAAAAAATGGGAAAAAATTTTTAATTTATCAATTAAACATTAACATGCACCCAATTTCGATCAATAATTTTTGCAGGAATATTTTCCACGATTTCTTAATTTGCAAAACTGCGATCTTGATTTGTTCTTATCATACTTCACAGAAGGGATGCAACCTTCCTTGTTAATCGTGCTTCACAGCGAACGTTCGCGTAGTTTCAGACATTTTCGTAAGAGTGCAGATTCATTCAGAATTCCAGTCAGTGCTCTCGATGTCCAACGGAGAAAATCTCTCACTCCGCCGATATACACACCGACGATGGTTTCACAGTAACCACAGTCGGTTTGATTCAACTGAGTTTCACGAGAGCCGCAAGAAAAAGAGAATAATTTGAAAAGAATATGTAAGGATATAAGAAATGCGCATAGAGAGATAAAATTAAAAAGAAAAGGTTCTCGTAGTATATCCCACACGCTTAAATAAACATTGGTTAAGTTAAACTGAACTTACTTTATGGTTCGTATAATCTTTATTGTGCTCTAGGAGCAATTTTCGCTCAGACTATGAATACAAAACACACCATGGGATGGGAGGAAAGATTTAACAACGCCACGAGGCAAAGAACGGCTATGCGCGTGATAATAAATCCTGTTGGCTTATTGAAATATAAAGTAGTTTGCAGATCTAGTAAAAATTGATTTTTGTACTGGTATATAAAAAGTGACTTCACCATCGTGCATGGGAAAAAAATGTTTATAATTCATACATTTTACTTACATGAATTAATCGTTTATGATGTGTGTATGACACATAAGTTATTAATTTAATTTTAAAAATACTTATATTGTGTGTGTGTGTGTGTGTGTGTGTGTAATATTACATTATTTTTACGCAATCCTATTTATTGAGAGCATTGTTTCATACATTACGATATTATCTATACAAATATTCAATGAAAAATAGACTGCATATTATATGTATGTAAAAATATGTAAATATATTATATGTATAAATTTTTAAAATCACAAGTAACAAATGAAATAATAAAATATAAAAACGTTTAATATATATATATTATAATAAAATGATAAGATTGCGAACACAGGAACAATTATTCAATAAAGTTTCTTTTTTTATACATACTCAGAATAATATCGCTACATAACTTTTTACAAAATTTGAAGTCAGGTCGCATTACGAAACTGATAAAAAAATTTTAAATCACATCTGATCGCTCGTACTTCACTAGAATCGACAATGACGCTTATCACGTCGCTCGTACGTCATATAACGCCGCTTTATTATAATTATCAGTGCGAGATGAGCGCACCCCGGAGCGTTGTTTCGCCACGATACCATTTCGTCGATCCCCTTTCCGCGAGGCGTACGAAGGCTTACGCATAATCTTATGTAAATCCCAAGCCGCCCTTATGCTTGCACGTCCTTACATCGAGGAAGAGCGTCGTACATGGGTTTCGCAGCGAAAGGGATGCGTAGATGACGGTTCAGGGGGCTCTCGCACACGAGCGAGGGCGCGGGGCTTATATGAATGTTAAAATAAGTTTGAAATTGTCGCGGACAAGTTCGGCCCCGCGGGAGGTACCCGTCGAGTAATTTCACGGCACTGGTGGTTTCGACCCTTCGGCGAGTTTGCAACCAGCCGCGGATTCGTAGAAACTTCTGCGGCTTCACGACGCGACTTCCGCCACCTTTGCCGATAGCTTGACGATCATTTATTTTGACCCTGGGAAAATGCTATTATCTGTGTTGTGCTCGACAGAAGATTAAGAAGACAGCATTTTGCTATTTATGAGATTTCATCTGTCAGTATTTATTTTAAAAAAAAGAGAACTATATATATAATATATACAGTATATATTTATATATGAGTTATAGTAATCAATAAATTTTTTTATGATTAATGCATCTATCGATAAAAGCCAATATTATGTCGAAAATATGATTGTTTGTCTCCCTGTAGATAGAAGAAAACCTGTTCGCCGTTATAAAAGCAGTTTCTCTCGCTAATTTAACAAGTACTTGATAAAGCGTCGCTGAAAGAGCGATAGGAAAACTAACGAAGTTTTGCAGACGAAGCGTGGCAGAGAAGCAATACTGCCAGGGCGACCTGACGCGCAAACTAAAGCCGTTTTGCCGCGTGACAGCTTCGTGAGATCCTTGCCGGTACGTGCGTCTCACTCGAGGAAGACACCCTCTCGCGTCATCGTTCTCGAGAAGTTTAAATCACGAATTCGCGGAGAGACTGCCGCTGCGGCCCCCACAGACGTGAATTCGGAGAGGGTCGTCAGAGAGTTCACTGGGCGGGAGTCTGATGGGTAAATGCGATGTGATGCGAGTAACTGAGTGGCTAATTGAATGAGGTGCCTCCCAGGAGCGCCGATCCGTCGCGTGTCACACGTCAGAATTTGCGCAGCGGGAACGCAAAATTACGACGATTGTCGGGTCGTGTGCCAATTATCCTCGCGCGATATGATTGCCAGCGCGGGAAATTATGCGACCGAACAATACCGAATCCTGGCCGATACATATTCGCGCCGGCGAATCGTAACTAGGCAGTTCGTCAGATTCATCAGGAAGCTGCGACATTTCTGCCGATCATTAATAATCCATTAACGGTATTGGACGCTTCGATTTACAGGAATACCCGATAACGACACAACCGAGAGATAGGGGAAAAAAAAAGGAGATCGTTTGTCAATTTTCCGGATCGCTACTGATTGGTACCTGAGCCATGTCACGCTACGTCCATATTTTATGCGTATAAAATTCCAAAGAGAAAGAGAGAGACAAGAGTGATGTGATATTAAATATGGAAGTAACGATCCGGAGATTGCGAATTTTATAGTATCGAAAAAAGAGACTTGCAGTAGATTTTGTTCACCTGCCGTCGAATTCATCATTAATGTAAAGTTACAGGAAACTTTGGAAACGACGCTAATTTAATTTTAACTGATTCTGAATGTACACGTTCGACTAAATGGAGATACAATCGAATATATAACGTTAGACATTACAATTAATATCGACAATGAAAATTGGATAATTGCGACATTAACGAAGGAACGATAAACTTATCGGCTTGTTTGCGTTTTCGACAAATCTTGGAGAAAGCGACGGGACGGTATTAGGAATGAAGGCATTGTAAGCGGACGAAGGCTTACAGCATTGCGGATCGGTAAAGGAGACTGCTTATGCATTCTTGGCGCGAAGGCAATCGCGGGGATGGCGGGTGTTGGATGCTGTGCGAGAACCAGACAAGAGAACAATTACGCGCCGTCAGCCCCGTGACCGGCAGGATACCATGAGGTGAATCAAAACTAGGTGTGTGCCATCACCCTCTGGGCCAGGTCTATCTGCGCGTTCCGAAGCCACGTTCCGCGTCCCGGAGGAGAAAGATCGAATCTCGATCGGTAAGCGAGATTGGCAGAATAGGCGAGTGCCTGCAAAGAGCAATTTACGAAGGGCAAGCAAAAAATACAGAAGAAAGTTGGAGAAATCTCTGTGCAAGAAATTTAAAATGTTTTTCTTCTAAAGAAAACTGTAATAACATATTGTTAATTTTTTAGAGAAATCTCGTTATGGTATATAGTTATTGTATTTTTTTATATTTTATTTATTTTACGTTGTGTGTGTAGTACATAGTATAATATTTATTCTAATTAGTTAATACAAAAGTAGCAACAACATATTGGTAAGAGATAAATTCTTTTTATCGCTACATGCACTTTCAAATGTTTTGACAAATTTCCGAACAAACAATTCGATGAATTATGAAAAATGAATGGTGATCCACGATTAATGACTCAAAGAACCATTTATCGTCGAATCCCAGCGATGACAGGAGGATGTGAGCGATAATTTATGGTTATGGATTTCTAGAATGCTGCATGACACTTTTCATAAAATAATAATAACGAGATACTGTTAAATCCTTATGTATCGAGATATTTCGATCAATTTTTTCATAGATTTTTCAAAAATTTGATATATCACGATTAAATGTTCTCTTGGCAATGCGTGCACATTAATGTTGATTTAAATATAGTAATCAATTAAAAGCAAATTAACAAACCTTATATGTGTATGCGTTATAAAGATTTCTCTCATCGATTCTGTTCCTCCTGCGAACCATTCTAAGAGAATAATTACAACAGCCGATAATTAAACACATATGTCAGTCGGTGAGACATTCGCCTTCGTATTCTCACGACAAATGCGAAATACGACCTGATTTTCATTAGAGCAATCAGTTTCGTAGATCACGAAATGTTTACCGAATCTGTTCGTGTCAAACAACCACACGTATACTGAATGGCATCAAATCTTCGAGCAGAGCGGCTGCTTCACGCCGCATACATCATTTGCCCGCAACGAAATTTAAAAGGTCTGCCTGCGTGCGAATATCAAGAAAGTCGGAGTGCCATTAAAATCTCCGTAAAGTTCATCTCACCAGAATAAATGAATAAGTAAGAGGTCTCGTTCGTGGCGGAACGAAGGGGTCGGTTGGTATAAAGCGACGGCATAAAACGGTTTACACCGACACTTCGGCATTAAGCCTGGCGCCCTTCGGAAAGAATATGCAGTTTAAATCTACTCGCGCAACGCACCGTCTGAAAGAGATTCTGGAAAAGATGGACATTGGAGCATATTTATATTTTATTGAGAAAAACAAGCATACACACACACACACACAATAATCTGGTACACTCGTACCAGATTATTGTTTCCTTATTGTCTCATTCTTTGCAAATATATACAATTTTTAAGAAAATTGTACTCTTTTTGTCTTAATACAATTTGCAATTTTTTAATACTTTCTTTCAGATAAATTTCTGATTAATTAATTTTTATGTGTGTTAACAAATAAGTTACTAGCAAAATTTATAAGAATGACTTCTAAAAGGTCACATTATTCGATTATGACTATCGATTATTTTGTCCGAAGAAGCGTAGAAAAAGGAATGAGTCCTCTTTGCAGAACGCGAGCAGGCTAGTCTCGAGAATTCGAGACGAGTTTCGTCGTGAAAGAGTTTTATTGTATTTTTTTCATTAACAAGTCCGGCTCGTTCCCTGGAGATCGGGAAAGTTGGCGGCGAGTTTTAGCGAGACTTTTGTTAATGTTCGGAATTAACGGAGTAAGGAGACTTTAAGTCATAAGGCCCCATGGGAGCGCGGGGTTCGACGCGAACTTTCACGATTCTTTATTTCTTTATCAACTCCGACCCTCGCCTTCTACCTTCGCCTCGCGGAATGCTCGGCAGTGCGACCAAGCGTTTCCTCTTCCTACGCAAGTGTGCTCCATAATTACTTTGTTCGACACAATTCTCTTATTTTCATTTTCGTACGCTCTTTTCATCGTCGCTCGTGAATACAACGAACGAAAAATTCGCTTTGGCTCTTACGTAACAAAGCTATTGTATCATGTGCGTTTATAAACTTCTTTGCCGTTTCGCTTGTGCCGGCACGTCCGGATTTCCCTGTCGCAGAGGGTCTGCGAGGGATCCAGTAGGGGACGATTTGGCTCGACAGGCGGTTGATTAGTTACATGAGAGTGGATACCACTATTCTACCCTCTCTTCTACCTGTGCGATAATGCACGAGTACGTCCGCCTCGCGGACCTAAGCATCGTCAATGGGATGCATATGTCAATTGCCATGCTAATGATATGTCTACACAATGTGATACGTACACAACGCAATCATGTTACATTATGCGTGATGCTATGTGCGGTTTATGGAAACGTGTTTAAGTTAAATGCAAGGCACACAGCAACAACGCTAGCATTTCGTACATCACAACACGTTTAATACATTTCAATATTTTTAGGTTTAATACATTAAAATACTTTTTAATTATTGAGTATGAAAGTAATTTAGAAAATACTTGCAACGTTCAAAATATAAAAAGTCGTTAATATAAACATTTATAATTATAATCTTTTCTATCTCTAATACAGTGTTGTGCATAATAAGACAGCAATATACTCTATTGTTTCTTTCTAGAGTTATCCAAAAAAAAGAAATAGAGAATTAGAAGATTTAGAATATTTTTTTGGGATCAATGTTTATACCATACATTGGCAAAGCCCATAAATCTCGACGACCAATGGTATTTTTTCGCGCGTTCGCAAGCTGCGTGATGTACTGGTCCTATTACGCAGTGCAGTCATAATTTTTCATGAAATAATGAAACGTTCGAAATAAAAAGAGTTGGAACGTGGAACGCGGAAGTGAATTGAAAATAATATTGCGTAATGTTGTAACAGATATAAGTTTACCAAAGTTATATTTACTTATAAAAAATAATAACTAATTGTATTGTATTTATCGTATAGTATACACAAATTGAACGAGAAATTTTCGCACGAGTTTCGGTAATGAGGCGAAAATTGAGACAGCTTTATTAAGTTGAGGGAAGTTGCTCTGATGAAGTTACAATTACGGCCCCTTTGCCCACCAAGGAAGTCACCCTCGCAGCTAATTTTATTTATTACGCAATTTAAAAATCGATGCTGCGATTCGAACCAATAAATGAGCAGCTGCAAAGTTTTGCTATACCGTAACTTTAAAATTCTTGGTTAAATTTTAAATTATTTTTCAAATATTTTACTTATAAACTTATAAGCTTGCATGACAAGTAGTGTATAACTTTTATTATCAGCATTTCATATTGCTGATTAAACGTTTTAATAATTCGATGAAATGTAATGATAGATTTATGCAAAATATTTTCTTAAGATCTACAAACATATTTTTATGTAATTCCTTTCATATATCTTACAGATGAGACATCGCATTATAACGCTGCTTCACGTGAATGTTGCTGACGAGAAGTCTGATTCAGGATAACAAGTCGCTAACTACGAGGGCATAACAGCCATGCGCTAACCAAGTTAATCTAACCTGATTAACCGAAGACTAAGGGCTGACTTGATTGGTGGGATGAATGCAGGCAGGGGAGGTAAATATCTGCGCTGTCAGCTTGCTCATTTTTCAGTAATTAACGGTCTATTTGTACGCAAAACGTGTCTATGAAATTTTATGGCAACATCGTGCCGTTGTATTTATACATACCTACAAAAATAACTTCACTTTGAAAGTAGAAAATATTAAATATTTACATACATATTAAATATTTACAACACAAGGAATAAATAAATAGAAAAAAACGTAAAGATATAATTTTCGGAAAATATTATTATTATGATTAAAAAGCTATATTTCCTTTTATTCGTATTTATTGATCTTCTTGTGTGTTCGAAAGAATTCCATTTAGAGGGTAGAAAAATATTCTTATCACTTTTGCGCATTATAGCAATAGTGATTTTAATATCACTAAGGAAAGGCATATTCGAAGTATATCACTTTAGATACTGACAGTGACCGTTTATCGCGATAAAGAGTAAAGATAGCGGAGAAGATTGGATCCTCGATTTAGTGAGCAGTTAGCAGGTAGTGCGAGCCCGGATTACAGAATTAGCCGAAAGACCAAGCGTCATCCGCTGCACGTTTTGGGAGTAGTGGATCCCCTCAAGTGCTGCCTACCTCGTATATCCCTCCGAGGCCGTAGTCCAAGGTGGAAGACTTTACCGGGTGCTTGCTCCGTAATTAGCCACTTTCACTCTCAAAGGCTCGACATGTCTCCCCAAGAGTCCCAACGCAGGCTACATTATTTCGCTATTAGCGCACGAATGCGCTTCACTGAAATATTTATATGGCGCATATTATACGTTATCCACAGATAACATTTGTTCTAGATGAAACTAGATTTTACGATTATTGAGTTTAAATTTTTATAACGGTATGTCGTTTATATATTTAGAGCAGAGATTTTTAAAAAAAATTGGAAAAGTAGGCCACGTATTGTCAAAGGTTTTCATACTGCATCGGGGGATAGCCACGCGCGCACTTACACAGAGAGATGCAGCGATACACGCACGAATACACAGCCGGCCAACCAACCACTCTCGTCGTACGCAAGCATTCTATGTCAGGGTAATAAAACATTTCGCGTGCGAGGGTATAATTGTCGGGGTCGGGCCCGTGCGCGCGGTTTATACGGTGCTGGCGTGGCGCGGGACGGTAAGGGACGGTGAGGGGTATGTAGTCTAGGTTTAGGGGCCCCGGGAGGGTACCGCGCCCCCTTTTTCATCCTGTAGTTATTTATCGCCCTGTTTCCTCTGGTCTCTCTCGCTCGCTCGCTCGCGGCCCCATACACCCTTGGCTCGACCGATGGCGAAGGTGGTATTGCGCGTATGTCGGTGATAGAATGCGATACGTTTACGTTGCTATTGCTGTTGTTGTTGATGGTGGTGTTGGAAGTGGTTGCGGCAGTTTTGCGCATACCTTCGTCAAGTCGCTCACGACTCCGAATCAAGAATTGGCCACCACGCTCGCATCGCTTTGTGCTTTCACGACCCTCCGAATCGTTCGACTCTCCTCCTCGTTCTATCCGCCAACTTTTAATGCGAGTTCTAACGCAGTTTCGCGCCTCGATGAACTCCTCATCCGCTCGATCGAGCGAAACCTGCTGGACAATGTAAGTTGCTTTTCGATAATTTTTAGCAAATTCTTCTCATGAATCATAATATTATTTCTCAAGCAAGGATCGCCTGCACTCGTGTCATTCTTGATAGTAAAATGTAAGTACGCGTTCAAGAATTTTTCCTAATATAATATATACATCTTTCTGTAGTCTATTTTAATTTAACCCACATTTAAATTATTATTTTTCATCTTTAAACAATTTGAAAAATTATCATGTATATGTACGTATATAATAAATAACACATTTTCATTTATGTTGACATTTTATATATGGGCAATTCCACGTCAAATTGGACAACAAACGACCTTTTTTTGACTTCGTATTTTTTAAATCGAACGAAACTTATTTCACGTGAAATATACATAAAATAATAGTAGTATGCTACGCGCTATGGTGCGTCGATTTCTTCGGAAATTTTTTGTAGGAAGAATGTACAGTATGAATGACATAATTTATAATGTTTATTACATTCAACATTATAAATTATGTCATTCATACTGTACATTTTTCCTACAAAAAATTTCCGAAGAAATCGGCGCGCTATAGCGCGTAGCATACTACTTGGTCGAGCCAGTGACGCGAGCACGGCGCGGCGCCTTATTCATTAAAAATATATAAAAAATAGAATCTCTATCGATTCTCCATAAAATAAAAAATATGTACACTTTCAGAATGAAATGGAGAATGAAATAGCATTATTTCAAAAATTTTTAAAAGTGTGCTTTTTGGTGAAAAAAATTATTAAACATTTCAATTATTTATAACAATTGTAATTAGCAATTTCTTGTAACCTAAACTATTTTTATAAAAAATACTGTCTCTTTAGCTTTAAAATGCATTTTCTAAAATTTCTCTACGACAAATATAACCAGAGATATTAATTTTTAAAATTGACAACTTCTTCATTTTTCAAGAAAATTTTGTTGTTTATAACTTCTGCATAAAAAAATATTTCGGACAAATACAAAAATACATATCTCCTTATTTTATCTATATTTCACGTGAAAAAAGTTTCGATTGATTTAAAAAATACGAGGTCATTTCTTGTCCGATTTGACGTGGAATTGTTCATATACATCTTATATTCATCTTAATTATAAGGTCTCTAATTATTAAAAGATATTATTTCGAAAATTATACTTATAATCGCAAAACTATAAGCGATATTATAAACGATAAGATATAAAAATTGAATTTATAACAGCTTGAGATGATCTTTCAGGTTTTTGAAACGCGTGGACAGAATGTTCCAGACAGGAAACTGACAGTACTTGCAATCGAGGGGAAAACACATTCAGCGGTAATGCTCTATCGGGAGGGTTCGCTATTCCGGCTACATAAGTGACACATTGACGGGAGCTGACCGCCGGTTGGCAGCTTCGACCGTCTCCCCAGGGTGGCTAGTTACCGCATGATTGGCCCTCCATTACCATATAACGTACATGCGGACGTGTACACGATCCTCCGTAATATTCGTCTGCTATGTCTCAATAGAATGCGAAAGAGAGAAAAGTCTTCAGATGGAAGAAACTTGAAGATAAATGCGATATTTAACGCGAATAGCATTCGATTCATCTTTATTATGCTGTGAATGTTTCTTACAAGACTTATCAAATAATGATTTCGATTATGCGAAATTCCAATAACAAGTTTACATCCGCAAATCACGTGGTCTCACACGTAATTATCTCGAGACAACGAACTGCGCTATAATACGCGATCTAACAATATACGTTAACGAAACGTGGACGTCAGTTCCCTGTGGATACGTTGTATTTCTCAACACACACATTTTTAAATTCGCCGATATGAATGTACAAGATATATCTGCGGAAGACGTACTGAGGTTTCAAAGGTTTTTGCAGCCTTATCTCTCGACCCTTGGCATAAGGGACGACAAGTCGACGAAGAGAACAACCCTGCCACGGTTAGATGGATAGACATGATGCGAACGTACGTAGACATGTGAGGGTGCACTCGCTTAATTACACCGGAGGCCTCGTGGGATGTCGAGAGGTTGAAGCAACTTTACCCTCTCTCTCTTCCTCTCTTCCTCTATCTCTCTCCCTCTCTTCCTCTATCTTTCTCTCTCTTTCTCTCCCTCTTTCTCTCTCTCACTCTCTCCTCCTTTCCCTATATCTTTCTCTTACTCTCTCATCCTTCTCGTGTATTCCTGTTTCTCGCGCCTCGTCCGTCTTTCTCGCTTACTCTTTCCTCACGTGACGTTTACCAACCTTCCCTTCAGACGTATCGCATCTCCACGCTGAGATTTCCAAACTGGCGCGTAGATAAGCTGGTGTTGCATCTCTCTTGGGGACTCGTGGCCGGTTGCAGCCGAATGCACTGTCTGCATCGTTGAGAAGCTCTGCAAACGAACCACAGCTCGTAATGGCGCAGGAGTAATTCCCCGTATCCGACGCTGTTCCGTGAGAAATTCAAGATTCGTTCGCGACAACAGCACTTTCATACAAGGTACTACTACATTCACGCGTTCTACGTATATTTATAATCTGTCATATATTATCTGAAATTAATGAAGTAAAAAGTAAAAATAATTTTTATGAATCAAGCATAATAATCAAAAATTGAGGAGTTATAATTCACGCGATGTCAAGTATGAGTTTTCCATAGATGGACAAAATTTTAAAGTAAAACTTTTCCGAAATATTGTGGATTGACAACAAGGAAATATTTCGTTAACTTTTAATATACACGTCACATATGTAGGTGTCAATTGTCTCGTTTGTATTTCGTGTCGACTCTCCACAATTTCGCACGT
The DNA here is from genome assembly GCA_949152495.1 of Lasius fuliginosus. Lineage (NCBI taxonomy): Eukaryota > Metazoa > Arthropoda > Insecta > Hymenoptera > Formicidae > Lasius > Lasius fuliginosus. Next base: position 13,656,861 of record OX424444.1, read on the forward strand.
ATTCTAATCTTTTAACAGCTATTATGGCGTGACACAGACAATCCGTAAGCGTTGAAACGCATTGACTTAATTAGTTAATTAATGACGCTCTTTTAAATGGACACCGCGACTCGAGAGCAAGCGGAAGCACATGCCTCGATTCAAGGAACATTCATCATTCCGACGCCTGTTAGTGGCGCGAAACGCTCTACCGCTGGTCTAATCTCGTGCCCATAAATAAGATAACAATTTTTCATCCCCTCCTACCATTGCTATTTGCGGGGACGCGCCCACGAGAAAACGGAGGTGAACGAACAAGAGGGAGGACGCGCAGTAGGGAGAGAGAGCTGAGCCAGACAGAAAACGGAAAAGTTTGTAACCCTCGTTACTGGGTATCGAGTTCCAATTAGATGACGATCGCATTTCCAGTGGCAGAGTCAGAAGACGTTTTTGCGTGTACCTGAGACGAACGGTCGATTGCCGACTTACCTTATCCTCCCATGGGTAAATCAAACGAACACTAATTCACAGCGTTTGGGGGATTACTCTGACTCTATGATCGTTATCAGTACGGATGTCGCAATTGTCACAAATATTTTATGCTGACTTTAGCGCTCCACTCTTCTGTCGGTGATAACTCTGTCACATTTTACAATTTCTATACTATTTTAAGTATAAAAAATTATATATTTTTAAACGTCAAATCACGATTCTACTTATGTAAATTTTTTGAGAAACTTTTAATATTACCAAAATTTATACAAATTTTTATTATTTAACAGTGTTCATGAAACGTTATTCCGTTATTCGTTCGTAAAACTGTGACATTCATATCAAAGAAAAAATTTTCAGATCTCGTTACAATGATTCCGGTGTGGTGACAAGAAATGTGTTATATGTATTATATTGATAAAAGACAATTGTAATTTTTGACGTTCAAGAAGTTAATATACATCGCATATCTTGTCTCCTTGCATGCTACGTTTTGTTTTGCACCCGTGCAGTCTCCACCAACTGTTTGGTATACGAAACGAGCGTAACTCGATACGGAATATCGAAGTCAACGTACCCTCTCGAGAGGTTTCAAAAGCCACGGTGTGTACCTCGCGACACAGGAAGGGAGGCACCGGAGGACGCCGGAAGGACCGTGGCGAGGCAGAGAGAAAGGGAATGCAAGGGGGGAAGCGTGCTGCGAAGGTGGAGGATGCACTCCAATGGGTCCCGCGACAAAGAGCAAGATCAGTGTGACTCTCAGCTTTCCCCTGGGCTGTGAACAAGGTTCTCACATGTGGTTCTCACCTTCCTCCTGACGAACGTCATGGTTGCAACTTCGAAACGAGGTTAGTCATTGAGAAAGATCCGGATAGATTTGCACTTCACCGTGCTTATAGTAGTTAGCAAACTATTACAGAGCATCTTCGACAGCTGTCAATGCCGTATACATGCATATTATGCATAGAAACAAAGTTTTGTTTCTTCATACTGTGCAGCCTTGCATGCATGCAACAGAGAAAAAGCGAGGGAGAAAGAGGACAAAATACATTTTACAAAAATATAAACTTTATCACTATTAACATTCAGAGATTAATTAAGCAAACAATTATTAAATATCGATTAAAATACTAAAAAAATATTTATGAGTTAAATTAGTATATCTAAATTTGTGAAAATTTATTCGATAGAAAAAAGAAATTAAAAACTTCTCATATTCTTAATTTATTTTATTATATGAAATTATTAATTAAATTCTCCTTTCTCCCTTCTTTCTCATACAATATATTTGCACTAACGCTAACCAAAAGATTGTTCCACGAAAGTAATGATTTATCTCATTACTAGTATTAATTTATTTCGACATATTCTTTCCATCCTGTGTAAAAATATCAAGTATGCTCCTGATGTATCGCGAATCAATCGCGCGGATCTTGATGGACCAAAAGCAACGAGATTTATTCATCCGCTTCATACGCAGGCAGAGACAGTATATACGACTCGGTATTGACAGTCACTGGGGGTTCGAATAAGTGGTGCTCTCCGTGGCTGACTTCGGCCGACGGGGGTGCGACTGAGGAGAGTTTACGTCGACAGCGCACGGTAAACCCCCGGAATTGTGGCTCCCCTTGCGCCTCCAGAGACTCCGGGCCGGAGTATTGAAAATTACATCTTACTCTGCCGTACACCCACTGCCGCCCATTCTTCGCGAATCAGCCCTCCCCACCCTTCCTGGGAGCATCGCCGCGATGCGTTTATAATCGGCCACAATCGTTTCTCGATGCATCGAGATACTATACGGTATGCCCACTTTCTCGACATCGACGTTGCCCCTCTTCGCCTGTTTCCGGAGTGCTTTCAGCGATACGCATACCATCGGAAGTACACAGTTATACACTGAGCAGCTTAAAATCTACCAGAGGAAATTGTGATTTACTTCGTTTTTTTTTTTTATTATACCGTCGAGTTTACATCCTTATTCTGTGGTAACACGTTCTATAGAGTAAAAGGATAATTCAGTCGTTACAAAGTCTCAAAACTATCCTCATGAATAAAATTCTTTTAAACGTTTTACTATTACAATGTTGATAAAATCGGTGCATTCGGCGCCTTCGGAGCGTCTCGCAGTTACAAACGCTCCGCAAAAACGCATAGGGCTGTTATATAATTTAAACAGAAATGCGAGATGCTCTCCGCATTCAAGGGCGCTAAGGCACCACCATGGGGGATTCAAGTGAAAAAGAAAATACCCCTTCCCTCCGCGACATTGAATCCCGGCATACATGCATAATAGCCGCGGTGTTTTCGTGACGCGAAACTCAAGAAGCCGTGAGCGCGAGTACATCGAAGATGGGCACGCATTGCGAAGTTGTCGGAAGAGCAGAGAACGCGAGTCCGAGCTACACAGACATATAAGAAATGTACAAAGCCGGAGTGTGCGAGCATAGAAGGCAAGAGCAGAATCCGAACGGAGGTGTCGGTGCGGAACGCGAGAAATATTGAAAGGCGAATGGACGAGAATGTCGTTCTCAGGACACTTTTCAGGAGGATAGCGGCGTCAGGAGCACAGCGGAGGACTCGACCGGGGGTCTCGTGGAAATATCGAGGCGAGGGAAAAGTATAAACATTTAGACAAGTTTAAACTCGGAACTTTCTTTCCTTGGACCGCGACGAAGGGAGCCTGCGGGCGAGCTGACGTCTCCGAGACTTCAATATTTGTTAAACTCGCCGTCCCGCCCCTCTCAATATCCTTCCACCTTTCGATGCTGCCAACCCCTCGCACGCTTTTCCTCTATCCGCGTGTTACGGGGCAACCTCTCTTTTATAACGCATAAACTTCGAAATATACGAACGTATACGTGTGACACACATATAGATTTTATATACGATTACCTCAAAATGCACCGTCGCTTCTCATCTGATCCAATAAACCTAAGTGATTTTGCGATCGTATTTTCGTGGTTTCATTTCGATTGTGAAGTTCCGGTATAACACCAGATTCTCATATGTTAAAAGAAACATTTACTACCTTATTTAATTCGAGCTTATTCTTTTTCTTTGTTGCTGTGATTACTTTAAATGCACGCGACTACTAAATAAATCTCCACGGATATTAAAAATGTTTATGGATATTAAAAATGTGATAGATACGAAAAATCACGAATTTACTTCTTTCATAACATAAATCTTTTTCATTTTATTTATGATCCAAAGAAACAAATACTTTATTTTTGAAATAAATACAGATTATCGTTGTTATTTTTGCTCGAGATCGCAGCAGGAGATTTGCGTCAAATGATTTGACAGATATAAAAATATGCACAGGAATGTGTATGAATGTTCTTACAATTTAGTTCTACTACTTAGAAGGATCATTTGCGTAAAATAAGATGAACGATCTATCATCATTAACGCATCCGCTCTGTTCTTGAAATAATCACACACAAAGTGCATTCGGTATATAACAATGGTAAGAGGAAACACATAAATCCTTTAATATTCGCCAGAGATTACGCTTACTTGGCGTGCGTCTAGCCAACGGCCTTTCCCGGCCGTGACGGCAATGAGAACGTATTCCGCGCCGATGTAACTGGAACAGTCTGGAAGTGGCTGGAATCACCCGAAGTCCAAAGCGAGCGAAGAGCGAGAGGGTCGTAGAGTTGGTAATTGGCAATATGAGTGGCTGGATCCTGCAGGATGTCGGGTCAGTCGCGCGCCCCTGGGAGCACCCCCTTTTCTGGGGTGGCGGACCACCCCCCCACCCCCCCGGGTCTCTCTCGTCCCACCCACCTCCGCTTCCGACGACGGGGGTCGAGGGGTAGCAGGAATCAAATTGAGTTTCATACTCGCAGGGACTCTCACCCTGTGTACTGTCCGTAAGCTCGTACGCCCGAGATACTCGCTCCCGTATCGCTCCGCACTTCTGATTTTAGGATCGGCCGGTTCCAGATGTCTGATCCTTCCCGTTCTGTATCGGCATTTTAATGATGATAATCGCGTCAATCTTACGAAATCGAAATACCAGAGCAGAAATTTGGTGAATCTGGAAACTATGGATAGATATAATTCCTGTAGTTAATTTAATATGAAATATTAATTATATAATGATCCGGTAGTGAAACAATTTTTATATATAATATATTCTTTCATCTCTTCTTTTATATTTCGCAACAATACATCTTACAAACAGATTTTTATAAAATACTAATTATTATATAATAGACATAAAAATGATAACACATATATTATGAAAGCAATATTCTCTTCGTATTTATTTGTATGATTAACGGTTACAAAATGAATTAAGGGCATTGATAATCAGCGCACTTCAGTTGTAGAATGGAATCAAGCCGAAGGGGTTGACGGGGGTCGAAAAAGGAGGAGAAGACCGCTCGGTTGTGCGGCGGCGTCTGGACCGCGGATAATAGGAAACTGCCGGGGTATCTCTGCTAATCACGTTAAGTCCGTCAGACCGCTTTGTGCCCCGCGAACGGCCACCGGCCGAAATTCCCAAGTCCGAAACTCACGACCAACATGAACGCAATCCCGCCAGTTTCTCCTCATTCTCACCCCTTCGTGCTTTCCCCATCCACGCTCTCGGCACAACGGGCCATTCGACAAAGCGAAACTGAAATTCAACCTCTTCCACTTCGTTCTCATCATGCGCCGTGTACGTAACCGTGCGTTGAAAACTTACAAAACGGTCGGCGAATATAAATGTCAATTTTTCATAAATTTTAGCGACTTTAATCCTGTCTGTGAAATCTCACAACGGCTCTTCTCTTGGCAACATCTTCAAGATGATCCTCAGGGAACAGAAAGTATTAGAAGTTCATCACGTTCATCTCAGCATCGAATCACGCATTGGATTTCTTGTTCCGCCGTGTTGCATACGACGAGGGTAGAGTGATGCGAACTTACTCAGTCACAAAGTCCAGCACTATGAGCGTGTCATAACTTCAGACGGGCTTTCCGACTTGTGAATCTCATTAAAATCATTGGTGCGTGCTTTTCGGTTTCCAGGCTTCGCGCCGAGCGACCGACGAGTCTATTAAGATGACCATGTCCCCGTGATATTGCTCAGACATCAAGCTACCATTACATCTCCGTAGCTATGCTCATCTAACTACAGATATCTACTATACTTTTCCTTTTTATTAATAACTTATGTCAAAACAACATAATAAATATTACATTAATTATGCATTGCAAAATTATGCATTGATAATATACTATATTTAGAATCTACATGAAAATAAATTAAGATATACATTTGTTATAATTAGAGTGTGATATATTATTTTAATACGTTATTTTTAAGAAAAAACCAGTGACAAAATATAATAGATATTATCCAATGCATGTATATTTAAATTTTAATCTTTCTCTCTCTCTCTCTCTCTCTCTCTCTCTATGATCTTTCTTATATTTTCAATTACACATTACTTATAATTACAATAAAACAATTAATTTTAATTTGCTTTTTATTGCTTTTAGCTTGTCACATCACAACGACCGATTACATATATGACAAGTTTGAATAATATTCTTATCGGTCGGCACCCTTCGTTATCTACACGCTAGCCGCAAAAGTACATTTGCGTAAGTATTTATCGTAAATATTCCAAGTGGCTTAACCCCCGTGGGAGTCCATATCGTCGTCGTAGAACCGACGTTATAAGAAACATGCTCCAGGAAAGTTTTTAATGTCTTTTAAGGGGGATATATATATATATATATATATATATATATATATGTTCAAATAGAGTCATTCGGAAAATATCGTAAATTTCTCAACCGCATATAGCATATTTCTAGACGCGTTGACACGCGAGATAACGTGTGATAAGCTAATGCATTTGACCGAATGAAGTAGAGAAAACACTATCAATAAATTGCACATAACCGTATTTTTTCAAACATGCGAAAGAGGTAAAAGCTTCCTCCTTCAAGCGAACGAAGAACGCTTAGTTGCCCATCTTTTTTCCGCGGACTCGATTAAACTCTTTCGCGGTCGATGCAATAGAAGGTCGAGTGTAATTTGTAGAAGAAGGACCGACACCAAAAAGGGTTGCTCCCACGAAAAGGGGCTGAGGCGGGGATAATGCGACCCTTGAGATGCCAGACCGCAGAGTGATCTACGATGGCCTATCACACATCCTCCGTGTACTTATACTGTATCGGAGTGTGCCTGGTCAGCCCGACGGCGGTTCACGGCGTAAAGGTAAAAACGAAGGGGGTCCGATTTTGCGACCCGTAGAAATTAAACCACCGCGAAAAGTATGCAAATTCGGAGCAAAAACCGAACCGGCACACTCCACCCGACCTCATCCCGCTTGCTCGAGTACACCCGGCCCCTTCCATCGGTCCAAACCTCGTTACGTCCCTGGTCCGGACCGCCAGACCGAAAACTCATTAACGAATGCAAACGAGGTAACGTTGTGGACAAATTTAATAAAATCGTGCACGCGCAATTAGTTTCGCTGGGAGTAAACACGTTCTGGTGAGCTGTCCCCTTCCCGACATGCAGAAATCCGCAACTTCTCGCCCTACCTGGAAATGATCGAGAGCCTGTAAAATTTTACAATGCAATTGATATGCATTGTTTATAAGAATAATGTTGATTTTTTTTCTTTTCAATTGCTTCCTTCTACTTTTTTGGTAATCTGTTTTATATTTTATGCGCGCAAATTCTTTAATATTTATGTTAAAATCTAGATAGCAAAATAATGGAAAGAAGAAAAACAAGTTAATAAAATAAATTTTATTTCTATCACATCTCATACACACACACACACATATGTGTATAACAATTTCTTTAATATATTCTAATGTATTTTAATGTAATATAAATCTCTTTATATTACGTAAACAAAACATTTTCCTCATTTATTGATTTATTAGTGTATTAAAATATATATGTATGTATATAAGTACTATGTTTTTTAACAATTTGTAAATTTTTCAATTACTAATGGCCAATTGTATCTTATCTTTAGATTCATTGAATGTGTATTAATACATGCATGGGCTCTACTTATAGATCGTGAATTTTGTATATCTCTCAGTCCTTGCCAGACCCTAATACGGTTTCTGTCCATATCCAAGAATCAGCATCTAAAGAAAACATACTGACGTTGATTTATATGTGTCGAAAATCAAGTTTGCGGTTTGCGGTCGACATTTGAATATTGTATTTGAATATTTTATACTACAACCGTCAGTTTCGCTTAAAATATGACATGGACTCATGGCAAATTTTAGACACAGCAAATAGCAGCTTAAATTTTTCCATACAACAATAATAATACTTATTTGTTATAATATAATATATATTATTTATATAACAGTGAAATATTCTCGTTGGCTGTAAAATAAAATTATTGAAACATTCGTGTAAAGTAAAAAAATCGTGTAAATAATATATTTATGCGTAGAGGCAAAATTTAAAGCGGACTTAAAAAATATTTTTAAAAATGCTGTAAGTTTATTATATTAAATTTTTTCTATAGATCTTGATTCATCCAATACGTTGGTGCCACAAATTGAATCTTCCCGGACGACAGAATATTTCATTATTTAGCAGCGGCTTCCGTCGGCTATTTGCAAAATTATTGTTACGGAATTGGGACGAGGGTGGCGTTCGAGCCACCGAAAGAAACGAGTTCACGTTCTATTCCCAACCTCCATTTAGCTTCCCTCGTAAAGAACTGGAACATATACTCCTAGCAACGCGCATTTCTTTCACAGGACTGGATATCGTGGAATAGTTGTGCGAAGAAAATATAATAGAATTTAATATATGGTTTGTTTGAATTTTATAATCTTTATCATTACTATTATAAGTAATTATATAAAAATTTAATTGTATCAGAAAGTTTGGCTATATTTTATTTCTTATAACATACTTATTTACATATATCAAAGTATATTAAAATGTCAAAATACAGTAAAAGCAAATTAATATTTTTTCAGATAGAAGGTAAAAAAATGTAGTTTATGTATGTGTGTTGCTTATATATGTGTGTGTAATTGATTTATTTTATTACGTACTGCTGCAACATTCACGATCATTCCAGAGAATCCTTTACAACGACCATTTGGTTCAATCAAACAAGATTTCCGGTACGTAATGGCAGCGATATGTCTTGCTATCGGGAGAAACTCTTGTCGGAGAGGCTTCTCGCGCACACAAGCAGATTGGATCTTCTAGTGTCGACCCTGTCGACCGAAGGAGAATAAAACATTGCGGCACACCCCCCGCGAGACATCGGCGGATGATTTGTGAGTGGAAACAATAAGCACCCCCTGCAATATTCATCACGAGAAGATCCCTCCGCACTCCCCGCCATGATGCCAGCTGCTGGCACGTTCCAGCAAAAGAAGAAGAACTGCCGGAGAGCCAAAGTGGGGGATGTCCAGCTAAAAGTTTGATGGGTTACCGCGTGCCCTGGGGAAAATGGCCGCAAGGCGCATTGCTAGGCACCTCGCGTGGCCGCGTCGCAGAACCTGAAGGATTTTGGGATTCTATCAAACTGGACAATGCAATAATGCGTCGCTCCCTTTCCACCGACCTACGGTTACCACGTGAAAAATAGGCGTGCTGGGTGCTCCATCCCGCGGGATCGTGTTCGGCAGAAGCGCGTGATACGTTTAGTTTTGCGATACTGGATTGGCAGACGAAAAAGGCAACACTGAAAACATATTTTTCGATTCTTTTGGTCGTTTCAGTATTTTATATATGTCGATTTTTCACTGCTAGTTATATAAAAGTATGACTTATATTTAAAATACTTTTATTCTTTTTTAAACAAAATATTTCTTTCATTGATATTTGCAGGATTCTTTATTACAAGTATATTATACATATATAAGCTAATTTAAATATTTAATATTTCTCTATGCTTAATCTTGCATTTTACACATATGCAGGCGGTTCCAAGATACATCTGTCGAGGCTCATGGGGTTTATCGCGGTCGTAACTATGTTCTTCTTCCATTCTCGGTTTTCAGAGACAAGATGTCGTTCAAACACATCTCGACCATAGGCAAACACAAATCTTAGATACTCCGGGACATTTTAAATTGGCCATTATACTATTTAACTTGAGGGACCGCTACGCACTGAGCCGAGGAAGGTCACAGGGTAGGTACATCTCACTCGCGGTGCACAGGTTCCACACATGTAACTACCATTGAAACCAGAACAAACAGCGTTAACCGTATTTGCCTACGTCCTTGGCGATCTAATGTCTTCGCTCGTTTCTCGAAAGATATTAAAATTTCATGTTTACAACTAGAGAAAAAAATTTAGCTCTTTGGTTTTTATTCCGAAAGACGCTTAGTCAAATTCTTGACTAATTTTAATACAGAATTGCACAATTTCAACTATTTTTATAACTCTTGCTCGACTATATTAGGGACAAAACTTTCTGTTCTTGGCACGATCGTTCAACGTGACTCATGCTTAACTTTAGACCGTCTTTCATTGACTCTGATAACCCATAGGGATTTCGACGTAATCTTGAAAGAGAATTCATAATTATCTTCACAGAGAATCTTCGATGGTCGAGTGCTTTCGGCTTCAGTAATGTGGTAATTTCGTCTTCATGTGATCAGAACCTTATCTAAAGATATATACATATATACATATCTCTTTAGATATACATATTGCCATAAAGTGCATTTCTATCACACATAAATAATCAACTAAAAATTATAAAGTATACAAGGATATAATCTACAGAACTTCTTGGTACGCTTTGATACTCTTCATAAGAAAGATGCAAGAAAATTGGCCAGTGCCGAATCTGCACCAGGAGCAAACAGAAGACAATGAGTCGAGATTTTTAATTGTGTCTCCTGTTCCCTGCAGCAGAATTAACTGAAATTATACTGCACGGCGCTTTCTCAATGTTGATTTAAAATTTATGAAACCTTTTCAAAAAATCTTTATTGTGCATGTATAAATAATATAACGATAACTATGACAACTACTTAGACGACTACTATGTCAATATTTTAAAAGATTTTTTTGTCACACTTATTTTATTCATAAAGATTCAATGTTTTGTCTCACAATTGTGTATTAATTAACATGAAAATAATTTGAAAACTTTAGTAACTGCCACTTGAAAAAAAAAATTTAATTGCGCTATAATAAATAATTGTTCTTTATTTTAATCCTGAGTTAAGAAAATATATCAATCTATTTTTAAAAAATATAAAAAAATGTTAACGAGAAAACTTTCTCTTTCGCTTAATACAAAATTACTGAGAACTTTGTGTATATTTTTAATATTTATGATTAACACATGTTCGGACAAAATGTTAATATAAAGAAGAGTAAATTGATCACCATAATAATACGTCGATTTTTCTGACCATAAATGTCAGAGACAAAATATCACCTACTACGAAATGCAGAATACTGGTTTATGACGCAAACGTATACGAAACTCATAAAATCGCGACGGGCGGAAAACGAAAGAGGTCCTTCACGTCGGTTTCCATGGGACTGAGAAATAAAAATGAGTCTGTCGCTTCCCATATTAAGTGTAGGCAGCTACCGTCCAGGACACCCATGGGGCGCGAGCTGGATCGCAGCGACGTATTTAAATAAAACATTGTATCGTGCTGCAATTCACCCTCTCCTATCCAACGAATATCTCGTACCACGCTCCTCCTCCTCTTGCAAATAAACAAATTAAGCTGCACCGGATGTACCGCACTGCAGGGGTGAGCGCTTAACAAACTGTCCCGCATGTCCTCTTCGTAACCGGTACTTTTCACTCTTCGGGCGATTGTCATTTTACTTCTCAGATTAGATCGTCGGTGGCCGTTCATATATTTAAATAATATTGCAATTTACTGTTAAAATTTTACATTTATAAGCATTTTACGTAAGATGGATAAATAAATTTTTACCGATATTGTTATCTCCAATGTTAGAGAAATTCGAGAGAGGAAATAGTCTGGAGAAAAGATTATAAAGCGATACAATCGGGAGGTAAGTGACATGGATACAAAACAAAATTTGTGATCTTTCAAAAATTATCCAGCGCGATGGAAACGTACAACAGGAAGGCGTGTTATAAGAAACACTATGTTAAGACGGTCTGCTTCTTATAACGGTAAATGAAAAATAGTCAGTACGAAATGCCATTCACAACGACAAAGAAGCCGCTTGATGCGTCTCCCTGGTCTCCAGGGAAAAAGCAGAACGATTAATCAGCTGTTGGCGAGGTGGAGGAGAGCACGTCCCTGAGGATACAACGAAACTCGCACAATGTTTCTTTCCTTCGAACTGCGTAGCCGCTAGTGAATCGCGTGAAAACCACCGATTTTCACGTAGAAAGCCACACGCGCTAGACCTCCGATGACTCGGCAGTCCGTCCAAATATTTGACTTTCCGAGTTCCCAGAAGGGAGTAGATCGGGTTGGATTTTGGCCAGGTACACGCTCGTTGAAATTCTCCAGAGAGCACAGATTATTGTGATCTGTGGTGTAAACTATATTTTGTTTGCACACAACACACATACATTATTTTGATATTCTTTTTCAGAACACTTTTGAAAAGATTAGAATCAGACTTTGTAATCGCGCTTAATAACAATCGACACAATATTTATGTGACGACGAAAACTCCTATACATTTCACACACACATGACGATATATAATAATTTTACTTTAAGCGTGCATTTTTATGTTGTTACTTTAAGCATACGTTTTATCTTAGAGACACAATCGCTTGTGCGCATATGACGTGCAACGATTCATTTAAAACTCCCAAGAAACGCGCGTCACTTCTCATCAGCATGACTGTCACGAAATAGATAGCAGCGAAAACTCGCAAGCGAACGAAGTGCAAAGTACGTGAGCTACGTCGCGCGTCAGTTTGCCGCACAAGACCTCGAGATTTACGCGAGTTTTACATTCCTCGACACGACGAGGACGATCCATCATTTACCCGTGTCCGACTCACAAAAGTATCATCCCCTATCGGCGGTAATCCCGCAGCTTTCCGTATCTCGGCGCTAGCGCAAAACTTTCGCGAAGAACTCCAGTTCTCTTTTTTTTTTTTCTCCAGTTCTACTTAGAACTCCCCGCTTTTTCGCCCGGTTGCGAGCGTCCGACCGTTGCTGGTCCATTGCTATTTCTTTTCGCCCCCGACGGAAAAAGCCGCCGGAATGTTCTTGCATGTATCACGGTGTCCCGCGCGCGGCGCAAGCAACATCGCATCGTCTCGCCGGAGAATACGAAAATCCCGCAAAGCAGCACGGGGCCCCGAATGGCTTCCTAAGATGCGCACAAGCCGCGAGAGCCACGGAATTTCATGAGGATCGCCGAACCGCCACGATGAATATTTCTCCGGGTCCGTGGATTATCATACGGAATGAGATTGCGCTTGAATCATTGATAAACCGCCGCACGGCCGATGCCGTAGCTCTCGGGATGCGCGGGCTACAAGTACCGAAGGCGACGACTGCGATTTTTCGCATCGCGAATCATCGCCCGTTTCAATATTACTTACCTGCTTTGCACTGGAAAACATTTTATATTATACATATTATACAATTACGGTATTTATCAATATCTGCATAATACAGAAATGCATAACTAACATATAATTGATATTTTCAGGATAGTTGCTGAATGGCATCCTAGTCTTCCGAAAAGTGTCTCACAATTTTGAGAAATAAATAGACTTCACTAATATGTAAGTAATAATATGCATTTACGGATAATATTAAATTACATATAAAATAATAGAAACTTTCTATCTAGCATTGCATGCATGTTTACGATTATCTTTGAATCGCATATATATTATCTCACGTACTAATATCTGAAGGAAATGTAAAATAATGGTAACAACATGGTGCAGTTTTGAAAATAGATTGAAACAATTCGTATCTATCCTACGTAACAAATTGACACGTCTTACAATTACAAGCGGCATTTTACTTTCCCGTAACGCGATTTTGTACACCGAGCAAGTCCGGAACAGACGGGGACATACGATCGGCGAAATGAGACGAATGCACAAACAGACGCACGTTCATTTATTCGACGTCCCTCGTCGTTGTTTGCATCCTGCATCCAACGCCCCAAATAATCGCACGCGCCCGATTCTTTTCTCTTGCCGTGCTACCGAGCCTACCGACAAATTGCACTCGGACCCTCTTGGGAATCCTACGAAGTTATGACCGAGGCTGACGACTTTCCGACTCCCGTAATTACCGTTCTATGCTCGTGCCCTCCCGAATTCGTCCCAAACGTATTGGGAAACCTCGCGCGCGTGCACGTAGACATCATTTCCAAAATATAGTAGAGATTGACAGCTAATCTATCGTCGATCCATATCGCTGACAATTCCGTCGTGTAACTCAATCTTTTATCAGGCTTAATGCTTAAGACACAAGTCCTAACAAGTTATCCAATCTCTCTTCTATAATAATGTCTTATCAATGATAGAGTAATGGTAAAAAATTGTTTCTTTTTTTCGAAAAATTGTAAATATTGTAGAAAATTCTTATTAATTTTTTTTTTAATAATTCCTTAAGAAATGATAAAATCTAATCGAGTTTCTCGTTCAATTTTTAAGAGTTTGCACGTTATGTCAACATAAATTAATATAGATTTGAATTAATAGACGCGAAATAAAAAAAAAAGCAAGATGCGAGCCGGACAAAACCATGCAAACGTCTCGAAATTATACAATCGCGGGCGCGACGCATGCATTATATAAATATACTATGTTGAAGAGCACGCGCGTATCTACTTTACCCCGACTGCAGCTTCGATTTGAGAGCATCGGGGGTACGAGGATTAATGGCGGCCGTACTTTCGGTACAATAATAAAAAGATATTGAAAGATGCGCGGTGCACGCGCGGTACATCGAGGGTTCGTGCCCTCTGCGCCGACCCTGTGCATAGCTCGGCCGTCTTGCCGGGCGCGAAGAGGGTGGGAGTGAGTGGGAATAGAGAGATAGCCGAGGTGTACTAGGGTTTTCAGAGGTATATAGGTAGAATATCGCAAGGAAAGGCGCACAGGGGTTGCGCGTACGGTCACCAGGGGCGTGTCCGGCACCGCCTTCACAGCTAGCAACCCCCGTGAAATCCACCAGCCTTTGGACCCCCACTCACGACGGGGCCACCTATGCACCTTAACTCTTAATTTGCAGGGACCTCGCTCTTAATTGCGGAGTACTGCTCCAACCTCCTGCACCTGCGCGATGAGAATACGTCGCTGCGGCCATCCGTAAGGCCATCGACTTTCTAACGTCGCGTTAAGCAAACCCCAATCGCTTTCGGATTAATTTTGCAAGGCGAAGAGCTTTGTGCAATTTGCTTTGGAAAATGTAGAAATGCATAACGGAGAACGTAACATGGGTGACACTTCGTTATCGATATAATCATTTAGGAGAGATTACCTATTATATCTGTGTCGTTAGAACCTAATTAGATCGATCTTGTTGAAAGTAATTGGAACGATCTCTTGTTGGTACACAACTTTATTTAATATAATTTAAGTAGAGATTAAATAATATTTGAAACAAAATTAACAAAAAATAAGCAACTTTTTGAAGGACTTTTACTTACGTGTGCGATCGTATTTCAACGACACATTTTCATGATTCATAACTTAATACTTAGTTCTTCAAGTTTTCAGCCAGGATGATATTTATCTTCATACAGTTTTAATATTGTCTGCAAAAACCGCCGCTCACTGTTCACCGCTTTCTCTCATAAACGCAAGAATCTTCATGTCTTCTATTTTAACCTTACAGCATAGTACCTCTGTAAAATGAAGTTTGTTCTTAAAATTGTCTGAAACTTCTGAATCTCTGAACTTCGCGCCCGATGTATCGTGTATAATATAAAAAATATATCTTAAAATAAAAAATTCATTATAGTAAACTGGCAGAAACGTACTTTTTATTATTCCTTATAAATTGCAAATATTGCAAAAAATCAAAGGATAATATATTTAATTTCTGTATAAATTTATTTATAAATTTCTTTTTTACCATTATCACATTATTTTTTTTTTGTTAAATAATATATAACCTGTATTATATAGATCTTAAATACTTATATCACATAAAATTACATATCTATAGAATTCAATACTTAAATAACATCATATGTAAATGCATAATGTTTTTGTAGAACTTTGCACAATTGGAAGATTTGTGAAACATTTTTCCATCAAACTTTCGTTTCTCGTAATAATTCAAACTTATAAGACGTTTTTTGTCTTCTGAAACTTGAAAATAAATTGGGACGCTGACAATCGTGTATTTTCAGCGGTGCCAACGACATCGTATATGCGATAGAAAAATATGCTCGTGTATTATTTAGGGTCGCGACGCACGACGTCTCCGGAGACTCTCCACGGTAAGGCGGGAACCGACGTCACAGGTTTCCATCTATCCATCTGCATACGCTTTGAAACGTGGAATGCACGAAGAAGATGGTACTCTACACGGATCTGATCTATACGCTTTCCTACCTCGAAATCGGGTAAGCGTGAAAATCGGTACGCGATGAAAAATATCTCGAATAGCGACGAATATTCTGCAAATAACGCATAAAAATACGACAGTTTCTCTTATAGAACAGTGACATTTGTTTCGACGAAGACTTCGTCTTGGCAGAATATAAAGAATAATTTACATATATTTTCTATTTTATATTGCATAACACTGTAAAATAGATAAAAATTATTTTGATTGTCGAAATGTTTTCTGACCAACGTTTTTGAATATCGAGAATGTTTGATTATAGCAAAATATCATAAGGGTTTGGTATCTAGGGCTAATAGGATTCGGAGACCAATCAAAGTCTTGCCAGGAAGTGAGAATGCCAAGCGGTTAACCCCGCGTAATAGAGGTCAGTTCCTTCGGGGCCAAACTTGGACTTTGGAAACTGGTCTACCCTCTCAGAAGAGTTCGCATCAGCCTCGAATCGTTTTGCTATAGATTGTCACTTTGTGTGATTCGGTGAAACAAAACTAAGTTATTTAAGAAAAGAAGTGTTAAATTATTGTCATATTTATACATTCTCACAATAAATATTAAATTTTCATTTACAATGTTACAAATAAGAATATTTTAAATAATAATAATAATAATTTTAACGCAATATGATTGTATGTGCTCAGATTTTATAGAAAATAATATTTCATCACGAATATTTCTTTCGCGAGGAAGCTGGCTGGATCATATATAAATTTTTGCATAAGCGTCCCTTTTGCGCTGCTTTGATCGGAAAAACGCAATGACACGCTCTCCTCAGCGGAGCTGAACGTGCTAAAAGACTTTAATGATTTACGGAAAGTGTGATCGAACGAACGCGATCTCCAGCGCGGAACCACCGAATGCGGGGCGTCCCGCGGGACGTTGAATTTCGGAGGAAAACCGAAAGGCGCGGTAGGTCGAGTTAACGCTATATAGCTGACGGCGCACGGTTGTATCTAACCGACCTTTTCACTTCCTTCCCTTCGCCCTTCCGCGGGCGCAGTCACTGCTGCCAACTCTATTTATCAAATGTACGTTTAATTTTTTCCTGGGCACAATCATACATCATCCTCGAGGCGTGATCCGGTTAGGATCGGAGGGTCGGGCTCGCTTCCACAGACGTGGCAGGATTACCAGCCGAGAAATTCACCGGAAAATGGCGTCTCGTCCTTTCCCCTCCCCCCCCCCCTCATCGCACGAATAACCGTGTTCTCGGTTGCAGCCAGGAATTGCCACTGATAGATCGACCGAGGCCAGTCGCTCGACGAAACTGTGGTGCCGAGGTCGGTACGTATAATACGTCGTGCAGTTTTAAATCGAGCGAGAGGATAGCTCGGAATGCTCCTGAAATATAAGTGAAGCTCGATGCCAAGATCGACACGAGAGGTATCGTCGAAAGAAACTTTTCAGAAAGTCGTTTCTATCTAGTCTGACGTGTCACGATATCAATATCTCTCGATCGAGCCTGACTGCTGCGAATTGAAATAACACTCGACATAGATACGCAAAGTTGTCCATTACAGAGGATAAATATATTTAAAAAATAATTTAAATTCACGTTTCTCTCTTTCGTAAGATTTTTCAGATTTTAAGACCATTTTTGTATAAAAGATTTTAACAATTATAATATCTTTGACATTAATATTAATGTTATACAGATATTCTCTCTGTAAAATAATATAGCATCTGTTATATTTCATTTAATGACATTTTACAGGAAATTTATGTTGTAAATTCACAAGTACGCTAAAAGGTCTATCGCGGATAACTTATATTTTGATAACAAGCGATTCTTTAGGATCTGAATTCTTGAGTTCTTCGACATGACCATGTGTGCTATTTTCTGTATATAAGATCATGTCAGAAACGAAAAGGAAGGTTGCGGCTGGCAAAAGCCACGGTAGCTGCGGCTCAGCCCTGAGAAATTATGGCTCTTGTCACGGCTGTTCATTTGTAGATGGAGTTTTTGCTCCCCGAGGAGGCTGCCCCAATCA
The DNA here is from genome assembly GCA_949152495.1 of Lasius fuliginosus. Classification (NCBI taxonomy): domain Eukaryota; kingdom Metazoa; phylum Arthropoda; class Insecta; order Hymenoptera; family Formicidae; genus Lasius; species Lasius fuliginosus. The sequence goes on from OX424444.1 coordinate 13,674,851, forward strand.
CGAGCCGCGGAAATTGCACCCCCTTCCCATCCCCTTCCCTTACTACTTCGCCTACCCACCCTCTCACGAAGCCCCGAGAACCACCCCTTCCCTTCTCTTCGTCTTCCACCCTCTACCTTCGCCACCAACTTCCCCCTTCCCCCTACTCACCCTACATTCTTGCCGACACCTTACACCCCTGATATCATCGCGGATCTATTGATGCCTTGCGCAGTCGTCTCGAGATGATTTATCGAAAATTGGAAAGCTGACGATTGTCGATCGTCACCCCTTCTTCTACGTATCAACCATAAGACTTGTATCTCTATCCTCTTATATACTTTGACCCTCACCAGCCAATTTTATTTTATCACGGCATCAGATATATTAAATAAATGCAAAGTATGATAATAATAATTAGATTTTTATATTTTGAAACAAAAGAAATATTTATATTTAACGAGAAAAAATTACATAAATTATAAAATAGATATGTATAAAAGATTATTAAGGAATAGAAACTGAGCTGACTGACATAAGACATTAATTCTGATATTCAGTATATTAATATATATATAAGACGATAAAACATATTACATTCATGTGTCAAAGATACTAGGATGACGCAGTCTACGAAAATATGCGAGACAATATTCACTGCTTTTATCAAAACCAAGTAGCATTCTCGTAATTAAAGTAGAAGTATACAGGAGCAGGAGTGAGAACGCAGAAATACGTCGCAAGAAGGAGACAGCGAACAGGATCCATCACAATGCAGTAACGAAGGCATCAGCTGATGACACATTTTAATATCTTAAAACAGGAAGGTAGGAAAACTTTCTTTCTCTGCTTATTTTTCCTCATCATATCTCGCCTCTCTGTCATCGCGGAGCAACAAAAGACCATGTCATGCATTATCCTTCTGGTTTTCCAGCTTTCGTTGAGACGCGCGTGGTAGAGAAAGAAAAGATAGCGAGGTCCTATATACCACAAGATGAAAGACGCGAGGAGGTAGCAGGCGACAAGCGAAGTCCCCAGGTGGCGGCAGAGTGCGATGATTAAGCTCGCATTTTAATCAAAGGCTCGAAGTGAAAAGTCCTGTAGTATGGAGATGATAGGATTTCCCGTTTGATAAATCAAATCGGTATATTTCGTGCCACGCTGTAATAATACATTTTTTTTGTACGCATTACGGGGTCGGCGCCCCATCATCGCGCCCATCCGGTCTTCTCGCTGATTTTATATCTAAATTCTTCGTCGGCGATGTCTTTCGCGTGATTCTATATGGCAGCCGTCCGACTTTTTTTACTGCCGCTTACTTGAAAGATTTTTTTCACCGCGCCAGAATTTCTTCAAAGCTTGGAGTTGAACTCTCCACCGAATTTACGCGGGAGAGAATTCAATCAGCTGCACGCTTATGTTCGTCTCTAACCATTTTACAGATGATTATCTTCTATTATATATTTTCATTTTTAATTATATATTTTTAATTTTTTTTTTTTTTTGCATCGCTTTGTTAAGCATAATTGGAACACTGTTGCGTCTTCATTCTCCGGATAGTACGACAACAACATGATAGTGCTGGACAGATACGAGGACGAATTTCATGAACTAAATTATTATAACGGGCGAGGTGCGAGTAGTCGCGAGCTTTACGACTCCCAGCATTCTCGTATAGCTCCCTTAGCTAGTCGGCTACTTGGTCTGAGCTTTCCGACCCCCTCTCCCGCGCGTGCGAGCAACGCTGGCACAGGACACGTCGCCATCATCCATACATTATGCACGGACTAATGCTGTTTTTATTCAACGATCTCCGCGTCGTATACACGTCAGTCGGCCCCATCTACGAGACACTAAACCCTCGGGCATCGTTCTTTACGGAGATATAATTTAATTTTTCAGATTTAAGGACCACCTCTTCTTTTTCGCGTCCTTGTCTTCGCGCGATCCCCCAGGCAAAGAATTTCGCCGGAGAAGCTCGGAACACGCGATTTTATGGATTCTGGATTGGTCCGGAATGGCGAGAAAAAGCGAAAGAACAAATGCACTGTCTTATTATTATAACGAATATTAAATCCATTGTCTGATATCGAGTAAGTATCAATTTTAATATTTCTCTGCGATTGGCATTGAACCCGATAAACATATGTATTTCAAAATTTAGTTTAAAACATTTCTTTATTGCGATATTTATAACCAACATCTCTGAATATCTGATGATAGATCGTGCGAATTTCAGATCGCTCGCGACGATTCTGCATTTCCAATGTGTCGATGCACTCCATCAACGATTCTTAGAAAACTCGACGGCGGATTTCCGCGAATGCGAATGTATCGCGCCGAAGCCCGTCGAATTTGAGAATACGAATGACAAGCGTGCACTCACCGGCATACTCGCGTTAAGAACGTAGCAAAAGGTGAATAGGTGAGAGATCCATAGAGAGGCCTTCGAGATGCGAAGGAGCAAAAAAACGGAGAGAGGATGGAGAAAGATGTTGCGTTCTCAAAGGGGACATACCGTGGATGATATTTTATTCTTGGCCCTCAAGCCCCTCCCGCCGCCTCGATATCTTCTAGGTCCTTCTCAGTCCCGTTGATGCCGTTCTCGCCGCACCGCCGTAAGTAGCGCCAGCAAACGGGGCTCGAGGCCTGGTCTGATGGATTTCACGACTCCATGGGGTCCCCTCAATCCACACTCGCCCTCACCCCTGACCTCACGCTCGTTCCAACCTCCACGCGCTTTTCCACACACGTTTTCACGTTTCCACATACCCGCTCACGTTCGCCGCGGTAAGTGCGGTGCGTCTCTCTTCGCCTTCGTATCGCCAAATTTTCGTCGCTTCCACCATGCGTAGTGGACCATCCGCTAAGATGTATCGTCCTCCGAGCACACGCGAGCGAAGAAACGCCCCTAGCTCATGGAAAGACAAATTCGATCCCAAAGTAAACGATTGGAAACGCTTTTCGATTTACTCAAGATATCAAGTCTATTTTATTGCATGATGTGAATAATGAGGTGAATAAGAGCTATTTGCAAATGAAAGCTATTTAATAAAAGTTAGAATATACATGTTTGCACATTTTGATTTATGGAGGAGAACAAATTTCATATAATTAAGAGAGAAGCAAGTAATTAAAAACTGTATATAATATTTTCATATTCTCTTTTAATTGTATCATATTTAAACTGAATGTTTTTTTCTTTGTGTACTTTTCTCATGCTTATAGAAAGTGCGAACATGTAAATAAAAGATAATACATTACGAAACAGATTTTCGACACAGATGCATGATTACCGAAACAGCATCGTGGGGCGGTCAATAAAGCCGTGATATTGCCATCTCCTCGGACGATCCTTCTCACTTTCTGCCGTTACGACGCCGCGGCACGGCGAAGGGAAGAAGCGATGCTCGACACGACAGAAGGAGGTGCTATGGGAAATTCACGGGAGGTGTAAAACTTTCCTTGGTGACAAATCCATCGGTCGTATTCCGTGGAATTTTCAATTATCGCCTAAATAAAATATCGGTCGAAGAAGAGGCGAAAACGAGGACCGGGGTGGTATGATATGACGTAAAACCGCCCTTACGGCTCTCTAACTGAATTGTACATGTCTCGACGGCACCCTTATACGATCGCATCTTGGCGGAAAAAAAGACGGCTCGTAAAATTACCGAGTAGCAGTAAACGCGGGAAGAAAGTACGGAATGACCGCGTTAAATTGCGATGGAGCCGTCAGCGGAAAACTTTGTCCTCAAATGCTTTCCAAACTCAGACGATGAGATCTGCGAAGTCGGACGGAGGATTTCGCGATAAGTCGCGCCCTCGCCGGCAATGATCCATTTCGCGATATATGTACATATAACATAGAGAATTATGCGTAACTATCCATAGGCGCACGCATATGTCGTAACGGCGCTTTCGACGAACCCGGTCAAGCAGACGACGTTAAAGTTTTTAATATTCCTCGTAAACAGGCGGCATCTACCTCTGGGACGAAGTTTGAATTAGCAGAGACATATTCATACGAGGAGTTTGCATCGAGGGTCGTTCCTCGGAGGGCACTCCGTCATCTCACTGCTTCTCGCTCACCTCGTCTCTCCTCCGCGCTGTCCCATGGACGTCCTTAGGGAAAGGCTGGTCATTAATTAAGTCTTTTTGCAGACTGACCCGCACAAGTGGCAACGAAAGCTTAAAAAGCCTCCGGACTTCTATCTCGCCCGTACGACTATATCATCTTTCCTACCGTCTGATAGGAAAGATGATATAGTCTTGGCAATATTAAGAGAAAGGATAGCGTGTTTATTCGCTCTTTTCTTTAAATGAACAATGTATGATCCTACGCAGCTCAATCCTTGAACCGTTTGCGTCTTTGTTTCGCATATTTCAAGTGCATTGTAGACCGCAGTAATAAACGTCGCGCGCGACGAGAACAAGGTACGAATATGGAATCTTGCATACTGCACGGTAATCTACATTCGCTGTCCGATGAGTATGGAGGATCTGAAACTTTGAAGAGAACTGTAGATCTGACGGGGTCGTAGAACGGTCGCGAGCGGGCTTCCTCGGCATGTTAGCAGCAAATTGTTAAGGGATAGGGAATACCGTGTTCGCGAACATGACATCGGTGCCGTACTAGCATTCCGACAACGTACGTAGCGTATTGCGCTCATTCACGTATGCAAATAAGGTCTGGACAAGCGCGAAAGACATATGAAACGTAGAAGACATGCAACGCGTATGTATTTACGAACGTCAGATTAAAAAAGAAACACATATCCGCTTTTTAAGATGACTCCGTGCGTATATCGATGCGATACGTCAATTTCGACGGAGTTGTTTCCACTCTTTTCTTTTTCTTCTTTGCTTTTTTTTATTATTATTATTTTTGTCATTCCGAAATTTGCTACGGGCGAGTATAATGAAATGAATATAAATAATTGGAAAGTTGGCTTTATCGGTACAAAATTCGTATGTGACGATCGGACATACAAGGCTCGAAGAGGGGGAAGTTTTCGGCCGCGAGATAGCCTTCACCCTCTCTCACTATCGCCGCGGTCCAAACGAAACAAACAATATGTTAGCAACCCCCGACGATATTTCGAATTTGAATTTAAATAACTTGGCAGGATCGGCTCTGGGACTTTGGGACCACGCACGAGTGTTCCTTCTCTCGTTCCCCGTTCTCTCTTTCTCTCTGTCGCGTACTGTCGTTCTTCCGTGTCACCCTCTTTTTCTGGCAGTGGTCCTCTTTCTCTCTTCTTCTTTCTTTCTCTCTCTCTTGTACGTGCCGCGATGGTTGACACTCGCACATTCAAACATGCGAACCCATATGTGACTTATAAAGTCGTTACTTTTCTCTACTCAGAGATGGGACGATGGCCGTTCTGTTAATTCTTAATTGATCTAATATTTATAATATCGTCCAGTCTCGGAGACCATGCCAGATTTCCCCTGGTGGTCAGACCGACGGCGCCGCGGTTATATTGAAAAATATCGAGTCGAACGAAATGTTTGCATTCCTTTGGTTTTTTCACTCCCGCGTGCTCTTTCTCTCGAGCATTTTTTTTTTTTTGCTCTCTGACCCAGGCATGGCTTGATTAAAGTTTACTCTGCGCGCGTCGACAAATATCTCGCGCCGCGCGTAATTTTACTGCGCGTTGATGCTTCCTTTGAAAATGATTAAATTCGAGACATCTGTAAGATTAAGAATTGCATTATTCCACACGTTATGTTTATAGCGGTTAACGATACGGGACATATTTTCTTATTTATCTAGTATTTTTGTGTATTTCGAGAATATTGCGTAGACGTACAATCTACGTTTCTCATTGACATAGTTTTATTTCAATGTTCTTGCAAACGTTCGCTTTAATGCGACCGCAGCCCGTCAAGATTTACCCGCGGGCGAGTAACGGCACGCGGCTCGTGCATTATTTCGTCGACGAGATGGATCCGTCTTCGGGCAAATGGCATTTGGTAAGGACCGCCGAGTAAGTTGACGCTACGGCGAGCGCCGAGTGACAACGTTAATATTAGAGAATCCGGTTATCGCGCGCTTAATATGCAAGGGTTAATATGAAGGCGCCCCCCAGGAGTCGTAAGGTGGTGGCACACGTATGTCGGTCCACGCAACCCTTTACCCGTGAGCACAACCCAGAGGGTTCTCTCTCTCTCTCTCTCTCTCTTGGCTGCATATTTCATATTTATATTAACCTGATTAAGACATGTTGCCCCGCGGCTTAATGCAGATATGTGGAGTTTGTTTCTGAACTGGCATTCATTTTAATGGAATTTGTAATTAAATGAGCTATGCCGCGCCTCTTTCTCGTCTCGCTCGCTCGCGTGTGCACGCGGATCCGCACCTTTCGCCTCGCCCGAACGTTGTAATCCTTTCAATCTCCGCGCAATGTTGCGAGACGGCACAATGCAATCCGTTGGTCAGCATCGCGAGCGACGCAAACTGGGTCAACGCGCTTTCGAGAACTGCGATATGCTCAAAGAGCTTTCCGTGCACTTTCAATATAGCAATATTTCTTTAATAAAAAAACTCGAGTATCTTTCTTATTATACAGAATTATTATACAGAAAATATAACCGATTAATGTACAACAGTCTATTACATATTATTATACATAAGGAAATAAAGAGCGAATGTAGAGATTCTTATTCTCGAGTGATAAATAGACTTCTTTATTCTTTTAGAAGAAGCTATGATTTTTTTGTAGAGATGCAGAGTCGGTAGAAACGGGATATGAATCCGCTTCTATAATTCGCTTCTCGAGCAACGATATTTAACGAGTGTCGTTGATAATGAATTCCGTTTGCTACATGTATGTCGAGCGGTTCATGAATATTGCAAGCTAGAGCGCGCAGTATTATTCGGTTACGAGGCGTGATTAGCGTCTCCGTCAACTCGCATCAAACTTTCTCGATTAATCAACCTGGCCTGCCCCTACGGTGTGCGCTCTCTCGCCCCCCGCTTTCGCTCTTGTTCTCTCCTTCCCGTCCACCAACCCCTTCGCGGTGGTGACGATGCCACGGTAATGTAAACTAATTAAACTGGAGGCCAGGCACTAATGTGTCCATTATGTCGTCCTGCCCTCGGCCCAGCTTCGCACCGGACCCTCAAATCCTTCTCCCATCCTTCCTGTTCCTTCGTTACCTCTCGCTCTGCTTCTCGCTCATTCTCCGCCTTTCTTCTGACCACAATATAATAGAAATGTTAGGCATGCTGCACCATAGTTAAAGCTGTCTTAATCCTTTGCTACACCAGATTCGGAGCAACTTAGGATCTGTTTTGTGGAAAACCACAAATTTACTGGAAAATTTAAATGTCCTCGGGTCTTTTCTCAAGACGGCTTTCAAAGATTTCATGTGTTTTGTATCCGGAATAAAGCCTCGACCAATACAGATATGAAAGAGCACAACAGCTAAAATAAATAAATGCATTATGCATATTCTTTATTTTACAAAAAAATATCCGCCTTAAAAGTATGACTTTACCCATCATCAGCGAGAGAAGCAACTGTCAATTATTAACATCTCCATTTGTGATATATCTTGTGTGGTTTTGCCCATTTTTCTGCCTTTCTTTTCACCACAATACAACAAAAATGTCAGACACGCTGCACCGTAATCAAAGCTGTCTTAATTTTTTCCTGTACCAGAGTCGGCATGTTTGATATTTTTCAGGGCAATTTAGGATCTGTTTTGTGTAAAACCACATATTTATACTAGAAAAAATGTCATCGGGTCTTTTGTCAAGACGGCTTTCAAAGATTTTATGTTTTATACATAAAATAAATCTCGATCAGATATGAAAGAGCACGACAACTAAAATAATTAAACGCATTATGCATACATTCTCCCTCTTACAAAAAACGATCCGCCTTAATAGTACGACTCACTAATCATCAGCGAGGGAAGCAACTATCAATTATTAACACCTCCATCTGTCGGTACATCTTGCTAGAGCCCTCTCGACAGCGTAGAACGCTGTACAATGCACTGCTACATCATATTATATGCTACGATAGATGGTACGTATGGCAAATAAAATGTTCTATTCTCTTTCTCTCATTATCTAAGAAAAATATAAATATAAATATATATTAAAAGTATTGTAGCAATATTAATTATAACAAAAATATAATAACATAAGATTTAGCTTTTCTTAAAATATATTTTTTATCTTTGTTTCTATTTTATACAAATTCCTTTTTCCATTCTTTTTTCTTTTAGAATTTATAAATCTTTTGTAAAATATTAAGAATTTATTTCCTATAAAAAAACGACATTATTTGAGATAACATGTATTATTTACATGCAGGAAATAATTTTTAACATGAGCAGCATCACAGTTTTAGTATTTTTCTTCTTCCAATTCATAGGATAAATTAACCTCTGTGGAGTTATCCCTTTGCATCGCCATTTAGAAGTGTTTTATGCTGCAAAGACTGCACCATGGTGTTTTAATCAAGTGCCATAACATATTGCGCCCTAAGCTAAATGCGACTCTGTAACATCCCCTCCACAGGGGTCCCTCTTACAAATTGCTAGCTATCATACCCCCTGTAGCTGTGTCAACGATACGTCATGTCTCTAAATGTCTGAGTGTCGAATTCAGCATTAGAGCGCATTGTGCTGCCGTACCTGCTGAATCTCATACGTTATACTTGATGTTCATCTGCTTGTCTGCAACGACAGTTGTCAATTGAACGGCATAAAAAAATAAATTTTAGATAAATCTAAAAAATCAAATTAAATGAGAGAAAACAATTGCCTGTTCAAGTACAACACAATAAATAAGATGCATAATAATTAACAAGTAGTTAAATAATATGCAACAAGCTTATTAAGTATCATCTCTCAAGGTAGCAAAATATCTTTAAAAAATATATATAACTTAAGAATATTATAATATTCTTTGTAATATCAAAGCATATTACCACAATTTTACAAAATTATATCTTAAGAGCTCTCCTTTTTTTATACATTTCAATTTTTAGCGCTTGTGAAACGAAAAGAAATAATACTTTAAGTTTTGTAAAGATATGCTTCGATAATTCCAAGTTACTTAAATTTTGTCTATTCGCTTCGATTGTGCAAAAAAAAAGACCGGTATATCGATAATCATTATAGTTTCATGCGCCAACTGTCGCTGCACAGCAGGTTCTATTTATAGGCGTAAAACAATTTCCAGCATAGAAAATCACGCGTTATAGTTTCGTATTATAGCATAACGGCGTGCTATTCAGTAGGGTGCGTGGGGCTACCGTAGCATTCGTTACGCTAGTATTCATAAACCATCATAACTTTACTGGCGTGAGTTACAGCGTGATCCTCGTTACCTACTCCCTACCATCATGCAAAACGCACTGGCCTTTCGTCGCAAATAGGTGATTAAAATTAACTGAATTTTCGCAAGTGGTCAACCATGATTCATCACATATATATATATTTTTTTATAAAATAATAAATATCTTTAAAAAACGTATTTTCTTACACAAAATAAGAAATATATTATTTCGTATTAGTTGAGATTACATAAAAGATCTCATTTTACATATGCATACATAATTGCTAACTACATAAAAGTAGGGGTAAGACAAGTTATAAAAATCACACGTAGAATTACAATTGAATAAAATGTTTTCTTATATCGGTTACCAAGTCCTTTCGTTTTATATTTTTCTCGATTCAGTTGAGTATGTTTCTCTTTTATGTACATAATGAGATTAGTTCCAGGCATCCATAGAGACTTCCGTATATCCGAGATGATGTGTAATTGGATATAAACAATTAACTCTTTTTTTAAATGTCACTGATTTGCTTCACAATTCACAAAGATTGCTTTGAAATGTGCAAACATACCATTTTATATTACAAGAATACTACATAAACGATATAATAAAGTTTTATTCTTTTAATGCATTTTCCCATATTGCACGCGATTACAGATCTGCAAATTGCAGAACTCTAAGCCTTTTCCCGTAGAGAAATACTTTTCAAAGCTTCCAGAACATTATTAAAACAGCGCATTAAGAATCATATTTGATTATTGTCTCAATATTGATTATTTAATTACAGAACTGAGAAATACCAATGTTATTTTTACATATTCATATCAATCTAGTATATGTTATGATATAGCAAAATGTATAATTTTTGAATTATATGTTTTAATAAAGTTAAAGTTAAAAGAAAGGTCTTTATTTGCTAATATGACTGATTTTGCAAAAAGTACTGAAGATTTGCGACAGATATGTACATAACAATTTATTTATGTCATATCAAATAGCTATAGATGTATATCATATAATTTTTTAAATGAAAAACATTTTAGCTCACCGCTTGCAATTTTAAAATTGCCATCCGGCATACTCACAGATTTCTTCGCGGAACTTTAATTCGTTCCACATCTCAACGAGAGTACGCGCGAAGTGGTATATAACTACGTCGACCGCTATCCCACCTCTTGTACACGTCTCGAACGATAGTTTGCCAGAGATACGGACGAGTCCTTCAGGGCTCGCAAACCCAACGGCTGGCCACGGCGCCCACGGGAGAAACCCCAGGAACTATCCTCGAACACACAGGAACGGAACTTCCAAATCCTGCGAACTGCAACTAGCGCAGTTATCCACGTCGCTGTTTTTGATAAGGATATTAATAAAGTTTAACATCCATGGCATTCGCGCGATACCAACAATCGCACAAAGAGAAAGATAGAACAACAGATACGTTCATAAACAAAGAGACAGAGAAAGAGAGAGAGAGAGAGAGAAAGAGAGAAAGTTCAGACATCTTAAAAATTTATAACTTCTCTTAACATTATAACAGCAGTACAATTATTGCAAAAAAATTTTTGTATAACATAGTATTTTTATATTATACATTATTTTTCTATTTCTAGCATCTTATAAAAATTGTTGCAGAAATTATTGTCTCAGAAGATAATACATATGCTTAAGTTATACACGTTGATTGTTCAAATTCTTAGAGATATTCCATGAAAAATTAGGATTTACGATGGATAGTCGCAGCGTTCTATCTTTTCGCAGAACGTTGTCCACTTTTCTGCCCCGCCAGTTCTTCGGATGTACAGCTTTCAGCAGAGTCGGCAACAGGAGTTCCTGAAGTCGCGAAGGCACGAAGCTGGCTAGTGGCCCCCACAGGGGCTGTGCAGTGACTTTCGCCCCTATCTACCCTAAACCACGCTCTGGAAGCGACTCTCCACCCTCCTACGGATAGGTCGCATCACCGTCACCGTGGCTTGGATCCGACTTTTGAAGACGGTTTTCTCTCTTCACTTCTCTCTGTGTCCTGCTTAATACCGATGACGATATTCCGTATGCCTCCTGGCAGTGTTTTAAGTTTGATACGCGTGCCTACGTATTTGAGCAAGTTTATATAATAAATCTCTTTTAAGCAACTTTTTTTTAAGAAAAAGCAGATACAATGTTTTTCCGATAAAAATATATATGCATGTGCGCATATGTGCATGTGCGTGTGTGTGTGTGTGTGTGTGTGTGTGTGTGTGTGTGTGTGTGTGTGTATGTGATAAAATTCTTCATCACACCTTTTATAAGAACGTTTCATCACTTTTTATAAGAACATTTAAAACAAGATGTACAAGGTAAGATTGCGATATAAGAAGAATTATTTACAGACAAAATAATTCAAAAGATATGTAAATTGTTACAATTGTGACATTGCTAATGATAAAGTATTAATGAAAAGAGGAATGATGTATTTTGCTTCCAGGTAAAGACGCTATTTCTCTCTTGATGGATATATTTAGTTACCTGCGATGATGTAATTTCCTGTGTCAAGCAATTCATTTTTAATTATAGTCGACGTCTCTTGAGAATTTCTGCCTATCTTCAGGTACTAAACTTATTAAAACAACAAAATTTAATAAACTTATCTTTTAAAGTAAACGTATCTTTTTCTTAAACTCTTTCTACTTTAATGTTTACTTTCTTTATCACAATAATTACATAGTAATAATAATCTATTATTTCACACTTAGTTTAGAATGATAAACATTATACTTACATTTCAGTGTTTAATAATTCTTGATCAAAATCGATAACGATAAAAGCGTCTGAATATTTCCGTTGGGCATCGCTCAAAGTAGATTTCTCTACCAATGTCAGATTTGCATTTAAACAACGAGGTAAATTCACCTCGCGTAGCACGAAACAAGGACACCATTGGGAACACAAACGAAGTGGGAGACTGGCTTATGCCAGCTCGTAAAACGTCGCCGGGTATTTTAATTGGCAAAGTATGCTAAAGTTCACGATAAGATTTATTTATACGCTTCTCCCCCAATCATACAAACCAAGCAAGCCTGAAAATTTATCAGAACTCAAGAGACTATTCTACAGGAAATATTGTCATCTGTTTAGACTACCATTTATTTTGTGAGATTTCTATACTCAATTGATGGCTATTAGAGAAGTAATACTTATTTCTATTGATATGAGAGAAAGAACACACGACATAATATAATATGAACAACATAATATAAAATTAACATAAACATTATAAAAGTAAAATAATTCTCGATTATTATATAACACCAAAAAAATTTAACTCTTATTTGATGAAAACGTATTTTTAATATATAATAATTCTGTAAGTAAATTACAGATTTAAAATATTATAATAATAAACAATTAAGTGGATAGAAATTACTACAATTTCATAATCCTACAGATCTAGTAACAAACACAGACAAGGAATTTTCTCAAAAATGTCTTCTTTTTCTTCAACCTAAACGAAGCGAATTTAATATGAAACGGAAGGAGTGTTCAATTGGCATTTGTTACGGGTATGATATTTTCCTTTTGTTAGAGCTGTCAGCATATTTCGAAAAATGACTTGTTTAAAAAATTTTAGTGAACACGAGGTCTGAATATTATTTGATATTAGTTGGCTGTTTAAAGGATCGAAAAAATGCACTGTACTAGATTAATGATGTTTTCTGATCCTTCGAAAGAAAAAAAAACCCCTTTTCTCTATCGCCTGACAGCTTGCTCTCTACCAAAATTTCTTTAGTCGTAGAAAAGATGGGCGCGGTTGGAATCCCAAGCCGTTCAACGGCAGATAATCCTCAGAGTAGAGGATCATCCAATTACGGTGCAGGTGACCCAAGCGTCATTTGTATTCATTTCACTTCCGTCTACCTTCTTGTTGTGAGAAAGCAGAGGTAAGTCTCGCAAAATCCTATCTTTGTTGCATAGTTCTTGCATCGCTTTTCTCTTACTCATTCAATGCATTTCTCTTTTGTCGGAATCACGAGATTATCAGAACGATCATTAAACAAAAACTTAACCGGAGGATTATCTGCTTTATAGCGTGTTAAGCTTAATTTAAATCCAGTCGTGATTACATCTCGATTGTTCACAGTTTCGAGTAAAGAATCTTAGCGGAAAGCGCAAAATAAATGCCATGTTTTTCATCTCTACGGAAAAAAAGTGATGTTATTAATTCGCTTGATTTAATTCCATTTTATATCGTTATTAGTAACAGACATTAAACATTTTCATTAATAAAGCTCCCGCGAGGGCTATAAGCTAATTATGTGTGAATTAACAATTTCCGATGTATGGATAATTTATAATTTGCGAAGATACAGACATATTAATTGCTGTAATGTAGTATAAATTCTTTTAGAAGTACATAAATAATAGTTATACAGATACGAGACAAGAATATTGATTAAAAAGAAGCAGCACTAGAGAATGTACAATAAAAGACTCAGGTGCTATATACATACATATATTGTTATGAGAAAAAGTAAGGTGCCAGAGAGATCGATGTGCCGATCAAAAGCAGTAATAGGAAATGCACATATGACGCGGTCTTCATGGCTCGTTGCACTCGAAAGTAAAGCCGGGAGGCACGTTTATAATGGAGAGAGTATGCACTTGTCCGTTCTGCTGCGGTCTAAAATCTGATGCTCCCTGCGGATACCGGTAGCACCCTCGCTGATGGTCCTGTTGCCCCTCAAAGTGGATGCAGTATCTCTCTGTTAAATAAGTTTGAAAGATACCCGCGAAAATGACAGAGAAGGGTGAACGTGTTGCGGAAGGAGAGGGGAGTTTAGTCGCGAGATGAGATGACCACATCTGCTTGCAATTGGAGTAAATGGCTCGATTTTCATGGTTATACAGGCTCACCGATTAACGTCTGTCACAGTTGTGTACAATAAGATTTTGTTTACTCCATAATTATCGAAGATTGATAAAAACAGTGAGATTTTTGCTACCTCAAATGATATGTAATGATTCTAACAAAATTACATTTTATAAAATAAAACGCACATTTTACTTTATTCAATATATTAATATTATTTGGTTATAATTTTTAAATCGGAAAGGAGAGAGAGAGAGAGAGAAAAGAAATTAGTAAAGCCAAAAAGCCTCAAAATTTTCATCTACTGTTATAGAATGAATTCGGAGTTTGACAATAATCGTTCCACGTACATGGACCATCGAGAGAATAAATTAAAAGATAAAATCGTTTTTCGCGTTGTGTTGAAAACGAGAGATAGACATGGTTTCTATGCCAGGATCATTCTCTTTATAGATAAATGTTAGTGGTCGTTTCCATACAGGTAAGCAGATATGATGTTTCAATAAGAGACGGCAGTTAGGTGTCTCTAACGTGCATTTTGGTCTCAAGGCATTGTCATCCCCGTATCCGAACGACCGTCGTTCGACCGCAAATACCTTTTACTTTTATGCATACGCGATATGAGAGTATATAACCATATTTCTTATTACATTTCGCAAAATATGTTGTTATCAGTTGTATTTACAATTCTATAACATAAAGGCAAAAAATATCCGTATTTTTCTATATTAATTTTCCATTTTTTTATATTAATAACATATTATATATATATATATATATACATATAGTAAAATTTTTAGTTTTAAGTATTCTTTGTCGTATTCCACATACACAAATTTAAATATTAATTGCATTACAATGACAAAATTTTTAATTATTATTAATATTTATATTTTACTAAACTTTGATCAAAATGCGATTAATGTAAAGAAAACATAATATGCCAGAAATTCAGCTAAAAAAGATGTTACGAGACTACGCAGAGAACGTTTCTAGCTTTTGCTTTTGTGACAGGTGTCTCGCTGTGCAACGCTGTCTCTGTTATCGAGAAAAAGTTTACATAAATGATGAAGACGTCCACCTAGCAGTATTGAGGTAATACGCTACAGAATAAGAGGAATACAATGACACACAAACGAGAGAATGAGGGATAGAGCCTTTGTCCTCTGTATGGGGTATAGGCGTCGAAACGCCTCGTTGGTCACCAAAGGATAATGTTCCGCTCTCTCTCTCTCTCTCTCTCTCTCTCTCTCTCTCTCTCTCTCTCAATCTGTCATAGCGGTCGCAGAGCTTGTGTCTCTGCGTACCATGCCTCTTCTCTCTTGCTTCTCTCTGTTTATAGACACCAACGCAGCTACGAGTCCATAATCCAAACAGAGGGTGCCGTATTCACTCACCGTAACCATCGGCCATGTGCTCGTCTGCGGATAGCTATTTTCCTGATATTCGAGTAAACGCCCGTCAGCGAAAAGTGCAGATTTTCCGAGATTCATCTTTTTTCGAAAGACATTAGTATGCAATATATTTCCAATGTTTCAATCATAGTAAATCGGAAATATTTAGAAAAGTAAAGATAAAAAATTAAATTTGTTGTCTTCCATACCTTGTTTATAATTTAATAATTTATATTAAAGCAATGGAATAAATATGGTTTACATCTCTTTTAATACTTATTTAGATAATATACAGTGTATTTAATTTTTTTTTATATACGCCAATATACATACATTTTCATAATTAAATTAAAAATTATTAATATTAATAAAAATGTTGTATTAAAATGTATTATAAGTTTTAATCAAAATCTATATTATATCACGCATTAACTTCAATTTAAAGATGATGACAACTTGAATTTGGTGTTGACCAAAATGACTTTTACACTAGTCAGCACATAATTACAGGACAAATTTACGGATTTTTACATTTCTGGCAGAAAACCCTTGTCAGATGTCTCCGGTTACTTTTAGGTAGCTTAAACCTGAAGAGAATGATTTACCTCTTCGTCATATTCGTCGTCGAGCAGTCATAATGCCAGTTTGACAGCACATAAATCTTGAGTTAGACTGCGCGATATCACGAGCTGCATACCATGTGTTTCAGAGAACGCATTTGCAACCGACCGCGCAAGAAGAATTCTGTCTCTCCACCTTGTCACCCCTTTCCGAAACCCTTTTCGGTACCCTTGAACCCCTCTGATCGAGTTCGACCACGGCGCTAATTCATGGTCGGTGACATCTCGTTGCCTTTACATCAAGTACTATTGTTCTGGCCAACTCGATCGAATGACCATTGTACTCCTCCCGAGCGCGACATTAAATGTCCAAAGTAGCACCTGGCGGAAGAAATGTTCAGTGAACAATTTCTACAATTGATCCGATTTTATGTTTGTTTGGAAACACCGACACCACGTTACATTGCCCGTACTATAAATCGATCCAAATCAAAGATTTGACAAGCATTTGCGAAACTGACAAATACTACAAACAAGACGAAAATTTAAATATTATATGATTTGATATATCTTTAGATTTCTAAAGTAAGATCTTGTTTCATATTACAGTATGTCATTTTAATGGCAAAAAGATTTTTAATTAGATTTATTTATCATATATTTAAATATATGAGAAATATATATTCTAATATATATTTCTCTCATATATTTACTGAAATACGTAACTATATCAGAACAGTATTCAACTAAATCTTTCGAAATAGGCGAGCAATATTGTTAATGTAGCGGGCTCCGACACTGCAGATACGCAAACAAAACTGGGCGTTTGACAATAAACAGACATAATTGGTTGAATACCATCTCGATAGATAGAGACAAGTACTATCGGCGAATACTCCCGTGACACTGTTGCTCGCGTTTCCACGTGTTTGTACCTTGTTATGAAATGCAAGCACGCTTGTACGCGAGGCACACCACCGCTCCGTTCCTCTCGATCCCTCTCGTTTTACCCCTCTTTGCCAACCATTTGTTCTCTCCTCTTCCGACACGCTCACTCGCTCACTCGCTGTCCTGTATGCGAAGCAAATGTATCATATCACACGGGCCCCCAGGGCTGCATTACAAGCCCGATCATAGTACGTTTCCGGCTGTATTAATACGACCGTAAAAATGCAACCTCTATTTCGCGACTCCGCCGAACTAAACCGTCCGCTAATTCCATTTGCCATAGGGCGAGAATGGGGTGCGTATGCATCCGCGATGCAAACGTGCGATGTCGCATTCATAAATATGTACCTTACAATCCTGCACTTTGCAAATTTTTAATCAATAAAATAAAAGATATGCAAGGATACATATTTTTTCCATCGAAGGTTTTCTTGATAGGATATATTATTTTTCAAAGAAATAGAATGTATAATAAATAGAATGTGTGTAGTATAAAATACAATATTAAAGGTAAATTATCGTTTTTTCAAAATACAAAGGAATTGGTGCAGATAAAATCCATTATATTAACACTTTTCTAATCCAATTTTTAGATTTTCAATGTCAAAGATGTAATACATGGATACCGTAAAAAAATCAACCGCCGGTCAATTAACTTCTGGCATCGTGTTCGACGATAGCAAGTCGTTTCCGCTACGGGTGATGTACATAGTTCGGATGAACGAGGACTCAGGGAGCACCGAGTGATAATAAAACCTGAACAATCAAGCAACGCGTGTAAGATGCGGAGCCGGTAAAGTGAACGCGAGAAAACACGGAATACCTCCGCGTCTAGCTAGAACCGAAGGATCTTGGATGGATGTACAACGCAGGAACGATAAAAAGCAACCTTTACGACGTGACGGAATTACCACTATCCGTCGAACGAACCAGCGACGACCAGCCGTCGACGTTTCTACCCTTGCCACTGATTTCACCCTTTTTCCTACGCGTATAATTAAGCCGCAAACGAGATTATGCAGTTACAGATTCAATAGCACGAATATAACAGTTTATCATCGCCCTCCGTTGACATTTTCCTTCTAATTATCCTGCTACGAATATAAGTGATACTATCATTATGTTACGATTAATTTCGATCTTCCTTATGATTTAAAAGCAATGTTTAATGTGTTTGCCAATGACAAAACAATGCACATTTAATTAACACTAGCAGAAATTTATATCAAGGCTATAGCCACACGCAGGATAAACAAATAATTTTAAATAAATGACAGTAATATTTACGCGACATTTCGAAAGCCGCCGGTGTAATAATGGATTTACAGAGAAAACATGGAAGCGTGGCGGGCCGAATCAAGCCAGCGTGAAACAAACAGTGGATATTGCACGCAATGTGTCGCGCCTGGGTTCAGAATCAGTCCTCTGCAAATACGTTAATGTGCGAAATACACACATCCTGCCGCGGCTAATATTGCGAGGACGCCGTTGAACAAGACATACGTATCTTCGCTATAAGAAATGGTAGTTTTATTAAGGTCGGGCCTACACTAAGATATTACTACTCGTTCATAATTTATAGCGCAAATAATTGTCATTTATAAACGATGGTTTAGATTGACAGAATAACCTAATATAACTTTAATAATATATTTTTATATTTCTTATATATATTCGATTACAGCTCTCTGATACATATATATATATAAAGCATATATACATTCAATATTGTAACCATATCTAATTAAGAATGTAAATTTTATTAAAATTTAATTTTATACTTACATGCTATTTCTTTTAAATCAATATTCGATAATAAGCAGTCGTGCTGTAAGTGCGGGGGAAAAAAGAGTCGCAATAATTATTTTAAACACCATCGTTAGCAGCATGGATAGCCGAGCACGCAAAAGGGTGGACGCATTCGCGGGATTTTGTTAGAGGGAGAGGCTACGCAGTGGGATACGGGTGCGTTTACGCAATTACTCGATATTACTGCTCTGGGCATCGGTAACTCTGCTAGCTCTTTACCAATAAACGCATATAATCTCGTAATACCATTGATTTTCAATTCGTTATTTATCTGCTCTCGACGGGGTTCTCAAATGAAAGAAGTGATTCTGCGCAGTTTAATCGAATCTCGTTGATTCGAATATCGGCTAACTGGCCGTGAAGCCGAAACGAATATCGTGAAAAGAGAGTGTTATCGCGGGAATAAAAGTTTTCGCCTGTGTAACGAAAAATTGCCAAAACCGCCACAATAATCATAAATTTCGTTGCGGTGACACGATAAATGTTTCAAAGTGGAGGGGCAGATATTTGTCCGTATGATAAAGCCTTTGGATGAGAATCGCAACGCACAGTTAGCGCGAATGACTGCTCGGTAATTACAACAAAATACGCTAATATCACCCACTCTATATGAACCCCGGGTCAAGTGACCCTACGCGGTGCATCGGTCCGTGTGTCGATGCAACAGACCGTACCAAACAGGTAATGCATGCGTTATTAACATTGCCAATTTTTCGTATTAATTAACCGGGAATATATATGCGATAGCATCCAATTAAAGCCGATAAAATGTATACATTGTATGGCGCAAATGAACGGAAAGAACCTCATTTGCCCTAATACATAAAATATCGTGTATACAATAAGCATAATTTGGTTGCTGCAATTCTTCTCTGTGGAAAAATGGGACAAATATGTGTTATAGGATTTATCGCATTAGAGGTATTTATAATGATAGATTTTCTCTCTTCTTTTTCTTTCTTACTTGCGATATATTCGTTTACTATGTATTGCTATGTCGTTGCAATTGTATTTTCTTATTAACAAATAAAAATTGATTTGTATTATTAATATTATTAATTTCTTATACAACATTATAATATGAGAAGTTGATATAAATATATTTTTCAGCTGAGTATAATCGTCATCGCAATTTGAAAATTTAATAAGAAGTACATATTCTCAAAAGCATCTTTGAGCGCAGCATAATCCGACGTTTCATTAAATTCGCTTTCTACGATGCACATAACAAATCGATAAAATGGCCAGGACACGAATGCCTTTACCCCCTGACGTCATCATCCGTTCCTAAGTTTATGCAAAGGGATGGCAGGACATCGGGCTGGCGGGCAGCGGATACCTACGTAGAAGAACAAGATGGCAGCTTCCCACGAGAATTCTCGAACGAGGCCGCAATCCAGCGAATACACGTCCCGTCGACGACGCTGGCAACCTCCGTTTCGCTTCTACGTTTCCTCCTCATCCTCCTTTCCGCGTATTCGTCCCGTTCTCCTTGTCCACTTCGTGCGTGGCTTAGCTACGTTTGGCAGCGTAGCCTCGTGTTTCCCGCAAAATTTTCTCCCTCTATAGACTGACGCACAGGTCTGAAAAGTTCATGCGATGCACGCGTACACGCGAGCCAATCCGACAGATCAGAGTGGTAGCCGTCCGCGGATATTAGCTGGTAATCTATTTAAGTCATTAGCGGGAAATCGAGGCGCACGTAGCGTGTCGAAATTAATTAACGGAAACATACGACCATTTCTACTCTAATAATGAGAACTGAGCCGATATCGCTTCCAAATCACAGTGATACGTCGATACGATGTCAATAAGTTTATAAATATAACAATTCTTAATAGTTACTATTAATATACTTTTATATATATATATGTGTGTGTGTGTGTGTGTGTGTGTGTGTGTGTGTGTGTGTGTGTGTGTTGCAGAAATCTTATAAAATTAGTTTTCGTTTTATAAAGCGCGGAATCTTTATAGAACGTTTTATAAAAAATTGACTAAATTTACAAAAATAACCTGCAACATACATAAGATCATACATCTTCTGTATATAATAATTAATGCATAATTGTATTATGATGATAGCAACGCATATTTTCAAATTATAATTCAGTAATGTTGTTAGAAATTTGCTTCTCATTTGAGAAAAAAAAAAAAGAGAACTTTAGATGCGACGAAAAATTATTCCAATAGGTAGTCTCCGCAAAATAAGTTACATTTTCGGATACGGTAACCTTTGAGCACGCACAGGTCGAAGTCGTGTACCCCTACAGCTCTCGAGGGTATCCTATCTTCGACGGCGCACCCTCCACGAATCGCGCTATCGCCTCTTGCCAGAACGATTTCTCGACTTGGATGCATCGTTACACTTTGGTTAACTGGCCGAATTTCCCGTGTCCATCCCCAAAACGATCGACTAACGACCGTGCGCACGAACATTGTCGACCCTCTCGCGAATCACCGATGAAACCAACGATATACAGGGTCGGCGGTAATTCGTAGTACTTAGCGGTGATGTTGATTGCCCTCTCCTAGAATCTCCAGTGCGACATAAGCTGTACGATGTGTGCGGATGCTTCCCCCAAATTAACAATTATCTGCGATTGTGTAAAATAATTTAAACAAAATTTTGAATAATCTTTAAAAAGAAACAAAAAAAAAAAGAACTTATAAGATTTTATCTTATTCACTTCATACGAATTTTTGCCGAGATGCGTCAGCATTATTTAATGTGACAAGTGTAATTTGTTGCGGGATAGAAAAGTGAAAACAAATCCCTTGTATTATGGACAGCCGATAGAGGAACCACTATTGCGATTCGCTAGGTTTTATCCGTTAGATATATCATAGGGATTGTATGAGCGGTCAGCGACGTATTGAGTAGCCATCCTTGCTTATCACTAATTCAGGAGAACGTAGATATCCCTGGATATAAAAATAATTTGGTTTATGGAAACAGACGCGTCCTCGATTCGGGTAGACGGAGTTTAGTGGTGGTTACGGCTACCATGACCATGCGAGCCTACGGAATAAATCATGAAGCGATCTCTCCAAGTTTCGCCCATAGTATACGGAAGTTTCGTAAGACATAAAAAATTTCTGTAATATAGGCAATTCTTATTTTTCATTAATCTTACGTTGAACGCGATTTCATGACGGAAGCAATTTTCTACGCGGAATGAAAGTGTAATAAAAGCCTTGCGGTTTGAAAATTTGATCTATGGATGCGACGGTAAAGGCGTTGTTTTCCACACTGAAAATCACGCCTTACAGCTTATCTCGT
This sequence comes from Lasius fuliginosus, assembly GCA_949152495.1. NCBI lineage: Eukaryota > Metazoa > Arthropoda > Insecta > Hymenoptera > Formicidae > Lasius > Lasius fuliginosus. Next base: position 13,696,972 of record OX424444.1, read on the forward strand.
CGAGAAAAGGATTAACGACCAACGTGTCTCTTATCGGCATAGAGGTAAATCCCAATGGGCAAGGAACAAAAACGCAACGGCTAATGACGTTGACGCGGCAACCTGTTGTCCGGCCCTTTTGAATGGAAGTGCACGAGCAGGATGGCCGTGCTAATAAATAGCCCCGTCCGGTGGCGCATCTGCGTAGGAAAAACTTTACCCGAAAAACTCGAGCGCCCCTTAGGGGTTTTCGCGCGCGCACCCGCACTCACCCCCCTGAGAAACAGGAGGCGGCATTATCATTATAATCACGCATCAATGCGCTGATCAGCGGTATTGTCATACCAAATGCTGAACTCGGGACAGCACGAGAAAATACAATGCGGATGAACTGTGTGGTTTTTAACGCCGCCTTTTTGTGAAATACGCGATCCCGAGAGATGACGTCCCTACGACATGAATTTATTCCAAGATTGTTAATTAAACGTCTGAAAATTGTAATACGTTTAATAATACGGAAATGCGTAATTATTTTGTCTTCTTATTATAACTATGCATTTAGATAACTTCGCTTTATATTATAAAAACATATGAAATAAAATATTGCTAAAAAATAATCACTTTAAGCAATATGTTTAAATAATATCAAAAAGAAGTATATTACAAGCAACAGAAGAGCTCTCATTTCTTTTCATTCGTCAACCGAGTTCGATCTCTCGTCTTTGCGAATGCTTACAATTAAAACGGTTGACAGGTGGGGACGTCTCGATTTAATATAGACGAAAATAATCAGAGGACCACTTCACGAGTCGCAAGTGCAAGTGCAAACAAACTCTATCATAGAATTCTGGACACTTCTATCCCGCGCACATGTTCCGAATTCGCGAGCCTAAGGGATGCCACCCCACATGAGCGTCACATATGTCGAGGTCTCTTCGGCAGGACCCTTCTTGCCGACCCATGATGTACCATTACGTACTGGTAGTACCTTGATGCTTCAATGGCGGTAGGGTGCATCTACGGATACTATTACGGTGGGACAAGTGCGGTTCGCTACGGCAACACGCCCGTCTATTTTAGATTTTGCAGAATCATCGATCCATGTCGTGCGCGAAACTCACATTGTCCCTGTTTTTGCACGCTCGACGTACACAATAGGAGAAAATTAAATAGTAATATCTTATATTCTTAAAATTATTCCGAAAGTCTTAATGACATTTACTATTGCATTTATTGTTGTTTTACATTTGCAAAAATAATATTTGTATAATTGCATTAATGAAGAAAATTATGTATATAAGGTAAAAATGATAAGAAAACCATTATTGAATAAATTCCTTCGGTAAAAATATTTAACATTTTGTACTGCTATCTTTTATATATTTTTATCTATTATCAGTTCTCATTGTCAGCTTCTTTTTATCAGTTATGCAATATTTTTTTCTGACTACTCATACTTTAATGCATCAATAAAGATTTCCCTAATTATCGATACGCCAGCTACTGAGCTGAATCGAAAATCCGGTTGACAGTTTCATCCGCGTCCCCTTAAGCCGATGACATATGCAGGGACGAATTCCACGTGGAACAAACAAGAAAACCAGAATCGAAATATTATCATAGCCAAATAATAGGCTTAAGAGATAAGTTAACTAATGCAGGATACCTATATCTACGCAAACCGTAACAATACTGAAAGTCGCACGACCCTTCCAGCTGATAATTGGATTTGGTCAATGCGATGATGTTCATTTGACATCATTGAGATATTTAGGAACGTCGATACCGCTTGCAATTGGATTACTAGAATGTTCGAGAAGCGTCTACGCATAAAATCTATCAAAAGTATTTACTATTTGATATATATGTCTTTTCTATATCAATGCCATCAATATCTTTATTAAAATATAAATCAACTCGTTGCAAGAAAAATGGAAATTCTTAGAGACATAAAGAAATGGAAATTCTTAAGACATAAAGAAATTTTTACAAGGCTTCATTGTTTTATTGAAAAATAATGATTCAACTGCAACAGAATATTCTCGCGAAACATTTTGTTTTTGCAAACTGAAACGATCTTTTTTTAAGAACCGAGGCATAACGGAGCAAAAAGCATTTCTAAATAACTTCTCATACCCCGAAGTCGCGTCATTGACATAAGGTGGCAATGTTACAGGCTGTTGGGCAGCTGAGAGGGATCTCATGAATCACGGCAATGAAAGAGAAGACGAGCTTCAAAAAAAAGGAGATTGAAACCGGTTTGGCACGCGCGCATGTCGAGTGTTTCGTAATGACGCCTGCAGACCCTCATTAAGCTTCATTATCTTGCCATGTGATAAACATTAATCGGCGACCTCTGACACTTCGCATATATGGTGGGTGTACATTAAATAGTTTCAGCGATTACTCACTGTTAAACTTGATTTCGTAACATTATTAGCAAATAGATGAATATTTTAATCTTACTTGAATGCTAGTATTTCTTTTAACCGATATATAAACGCACGTGTATTTTTATAATATAACACGCAGCACAATAAGTAAAGTTCTCAATATTATTTTTATGTTATATACAATTAAGTTTAATCGATAGTACAACAGATAAATATAACAGAATATTCAGAAATGTTTGCAAATGCAAAACAGTCAAAGATGTAGATTCACGGTTGAAGTGGAAAGAAGGGAGAAGAGCCAAATTACCCGGCACAGAACACATTATCTCCACTTGATAGGCCCCATACCCTCAAAGCAGTGGTTCTCCGATGTAAATTGTTCAAACAAGATCTCGAGAAAAGAATAGATTTTCTTCAGGCTTTACACTAGTAAGAGGATTGCGAAACACTGCAAGTCTTTTCTTTCTTCTTTCCCTTCTAACTTCGCGATTGCCTTTATTCCCTCCATCACATAAATTTATTCAAACAAATTCTATAATTACTTTTTCGACCCAACTGCCACTTGACTTAAGATTTATATACTCGATTACATAGTAACGCTTAATGTTTTTGTCGTTTACGTAAAATGTATACTATAATTTTGCGTTAAGTATAATCTTTTCAAAATAAAATTAAATTTATAAATTCTAACAAACTTACAAATATTTCTAGAAAAAACCAACAGATAATCAATAGAGAATGATGAGACACATTTGTCATATCGGAATATCTTTTAAAAAATCACAAGAAATTCTCTAAGTAGATAATAAATACGCAGCTCTCTACATTAGTGGAATAAATATCAAGGCAAGAAAGAGAATTTGATTAAATTAAAGATGCATAAATGAGGAAAATTTTATTTCTACGATTTGATTAGCTACGCAAATTGATGTATAGTCGATCTATTAGCAAGTAGAACAGGTAATCTATGACTCGGCGAAGAGAGAGTGAGTTTAACGCCAATAGAAATGGTCAGTTGGTGACACGGTTCGATAAATTCTTGAGGAAAAAGATGACAGATTTCTTTGTACTCTGCTTGTATCTTGGCAAAAACTGTGAACGCGAACGCGAAACAACTCCAGAGCAGAATAAAAGGTATTTTCGCAATATGCGGTACATCTGAATGTTATCACGTTAAAATAAGGTTCCAGCGACATCAAGCTATGTATTACTTTCAGCCAAAGCAATCTGATTTTTTTTGTTGCGTAGTATTTAAATTATTTCAAATAAAAGCTATCTACAAAAATCGTACACTTTCTTAAGAAAGTATGTTATGTAACTACGAAAACTCATTTTCCAAAAATGTTCTATAATAGCAAAATTTTACATAAAATTGTTCAAATTTATACAACTTAATTTACCGTTAAAAATAATACAATTGAAAAGACTGGCAATGCGAGAAAATATATTTGGCATATTTTCCCGCCGAAAAATATTTTACTTATCTCACAAAAAATCAATAAAAAATGGGTCGTAAATTTCATCAAGAAATTACATAAAATTTTAAAAAATCTTTATTTAAGCAACAGAAAATGCAATTTCTCAATATTTTTAAGAAGTTTAAAGGAGTTTGCTCCTAAATTTTTCCAAGGAACGAAACGTCACAGTATCGACCTTGAGGGTAGTGCGGCTCGCACCAGAGTGACAGTCTCATGACGTTGCCGTAGCGGCGCCACAATCCTTGGTATCTGGAATGGGCGTCGAGATGGGTACAAGCAACTTCATCCATTGGTTGTGCAACTGGCAGTGGATTGGTGCCTGGTACCAAATGGGTAAAACCACCCCAACGGTATGGTCGTTGCGCGGTGTCGTTCTTGGCCGCGCCCACCGCTATCCTCAAAGCCCGACCCCACTGGGACCTGCTGGCACGCCGCTAGTGCCGGCCCTGACACATTCGACAAGCGGCTCCGTAACGGGAAACAACGTGCGACTGGGGACCTCGAAGGACCTCTCCGCTGGTCGCGAGACACGCTTGAGACGTTTCGGCGACGACGATAATACGTGCCAGGGTGCCGCCGACGAGTGCTCAGATTATCACCGCTGCATACGTTCGTGTCCCAACATATATCATCATTGGGTATAAAAATCCTAAAACAAGTTCGAAGAAACCATCATAAAGACGATTGAAGAGAGAGTTCAAAAGATAACACATGACATCCGTTACGAGACCTGCGAACATACGGTACATCGTGTAGAAAGTGATACAACCGGTGATAAAGACCCCGCGATATTTTGCGAGGACCAACGCGAACCGATAGGGAAAGAAAAGGACACGATTCTGCGCGAGCGAACGAGAACTGTCATCCAGTGAGAACAGTGCATTGTGAGACGCAACCCCTTAGTGCGCGCCCGTATCGCGAACTCGTGGCACGCACGTTTCGGACGCATGTGCATCGACACGCGGTCGGTGCGCCCGGCTTGACGGTGCAACCCCGGAACGACGCGACACCGTCAGTGGTGAGCGGACATTCATGCACCGCCACGGGCTACCGGCCGCTGGCATTCAAGTGATAACGATTCATGCAAGCATCTAAAGAAACGTGGCACCGAACATATTCGCTCTGACGGGGAGACAACCAGTGGAGTCTCTCGCGGAAGCGCGAAGGGGTGGTGAAGGTTTCTGCAAAGAGTGGCAACGCGAAGGAGGAAGCCTGTTGCCCCAAGAGAGTCCCTACGGCCTCACCACGCGGTCCGACGAGTGGAGCAGTCTCCTGCCCAGCTCCACGATCGTGGGTGCTGGGGGGTCGGCATGGCTCGGACTCGGCGCCGGGGGTGGTACCGGGGCCACCACGGGAGGCGGAAGTCCCGTCGAGCTCGAGGGTCACTGGGGACGTAAACTGTACGGCGCGAGTGTGGCCCCGCCACCCCCGCCGCCTCATCATCATCCACGGGCGCCGTTGGTTTTCGCGCCTCAAGATATGAGGCAGATATTGAAGGAGGAACCTGTACCACGTGCTTGGCCGCAGCCCGCGCTCGCCGACAACGGAACGTGAGTACAGAAAAATGTAATCTTTTCTCATTTGACAAAGAATAATCGAGACGTACGTGAGATTAGGTGCACTTATCGGCGGAGATATAATATTGGAAAAAAAATTGATGTTTATTGCATGTAATAATATACTGTATTAATTATTCCCTTCATTCGATTTTATTATAACAAGGAGGATATGTCTAACTGTATATTATTGTGAGGATTTTTGCGTGACATGTCTAAGTGATTTGGCCCTTCTTCATTAAATTATATAACTTGAAAATATGCGTGTGACATATAATAGCTTTATATATTTATTTAAAAGGCTTTACACACAATATAGTTTCTACTAACTTCGCCAAAGAGCGAAATTACCATCGCGCGGTCAAATTTTGTTGCTATCCATTTCTAAAATATTTATATTTTAAAGCAGTATATAAACTATATTTAAAGACATATTACATATATTATTTCGTTATTTGCTCGTCAGAAGAAAACAAAGTATATATTGCATAACATTAAAATTGCTCCGCTTTTAATTTTTCATCTATTATAATAATTAATCAAAGCTCATGATAACATAAAATACAGAAATGTATTCATCTTTAATATAAATTGTGCAAATATATTCCTGCTGCTGTTATGACATTTGCCGTCGGATCGCACGGCGAGCTATATCCCTACGCAATCCCTAAAACTCGATATTCACTAAAATTGCGACAATTTTTAGATACATTTACTATAAATATACAATCAAAGATCAATTTTATACAAATATGCAAATTATACGTTTATCAAAGAAACAAATAAAAAAATGATTTAAAAAGATGTGATTTTTTAACGTGGTAATATAAAGCTTACTTTTATTACTTTTCAAAAAAATCAGTAAAATGCAATTTTCTTCTTTCTTTCTCATCATAGAACACGATAAATTTATACTTTAGATCTTTTTCTTTGCCATTATTATCGTTCCATAGATGATAACACTGAAAATTGACATAGCTACTGCTCCCTGCTATGAAAACAAATAGTCTCTTTATTTTCACGAGCATATCGTTTCAATACACGTTCCTGCGTTTGGCGAACGATAAACCGTGCTTTATTGCAGTCTCGCTTAAAGGATTTGTACAACGTACAAACGACGAAGGCACAAATATCTACGACTACTCGGCAAGGTAAACCGGGCGAGCCGGCGGATTCGCTAATCCAATAGCGGTTCTCTAACTAATCCCTTCCTCCAAGTACCGTGACACGAGGACCGACCGGAATCGAGTTAATGTAATTGAGAATTTTAGCGCCTTTTGCTCATCGCTTCATCTCAGACTTTCCCCGTACTTTCTCCCTCGTTTATCCAATCGTTCTTCCTGCAGGCTATCCTGGAGCCTCTTCGAGAAAGAGAGACAACTATTTCGTCCCGCACTTGCGAAACTAAAGCGCGAATAATTTTATTAAAGCTGCCTGAGCAAGAGTATTATGTTACAAGACTGTCGAAAAATGAAAATACACAAAGAAATACACAAAGATTACTTAGAAATTTTAAATGCGAATTATAATTATGCTTTTCAATTATTTATATTTGTATGTAATTATAAATTTAACAAATTTTAGAGAACTTGAAATTATTTATAATATAATTTACATAATTAAATCACATAATTTCACATCATTACAAACATGATTGAGCGATGAATATTTAAAATGACTCAAATTATTAAAAGATAAATAACGATCGGCATCAATATTCGGAGCATAATTTTTCTTTTTATTAAATTTAATTGTATCAATGTTGTGGCAATCTAGATAAATTGCCTTACAAAAGTTTAAGAGTCGCAAAATGTTAAGCGTCAACTTTCGCCTTCATGGAAACTCAAGCTGGAAAGTTTCGTTTCCTGCTACGAAGAACGGTTGTATCACACAACTGCGTTACATAGAAATCAACTAGAGAGAGAGGAGAGGTTTGCGAAATTGTTTTAAAACTCCCGCGAAACAGAGGCATAAACTCTCACGCTTTTTAAAATCCCCTAAAAAAGTTTTCTACCTAATGAAGCAATAAACTACCGCACTCGACGGAAGGGACTGTCGCGTAGCAGAAAAACGATGACTTCGCATATGAATCAGAGATAAAGAAAAAAAAAAACGAACAGGAGAAAAATTGCAATCGATCTTCGAAACGGTTAGTCGTCTGACAAATCTGGGAAAAGACATATCGTAGTATATATTATACGTATCGCAGTATCATCATCGTAGTACGTATGTTTGCGTTTCATAATATAAATAATAAATAGTGTTTTATATTTATAAAAAATTATTAATTAAATTGTATATTTTATAATTATAAATCTAAATATTTAATAATTTATATACTATCCGATTAAAATATGAATGCTTTAATATACGAGTACGTATAATTATTTTAGCTTAATTATAATACACGAAAATTATTTATTAACGCGGACATTCTTATGCAAAATATTTGTAAAATATATATACCTATTTCATGTGTCTATTAATAACTAATAGATTTTTATGCAGAAGATACGATGAAACATGCTAAATTGAACAACGCTCGCAGTAACGCGTGCTCATAGCAAATTACATTCGGATATATTACAAATTGCTCATTATCTCCGTGCGCATTATGAATCGCGTTGGGTGCGAGCGTAAACAGAGTGTGCTTCGAGTAACTCGCAATAACTAATATAACGCCCGACGGTGCGTATTACCCGCGGATTTATTGTAATTCTCTACGATTGCTTTATCCGTGAATTCGTAACCATATCAGTGGGTTCGTATTATCCGCATATTTCATTCATAATGTATAGCGCACAAATAGCGCAGGTCGCATTTCGTGTATAAAGTATAAGCAATATCGATCATTTATCTGACAATCCGCCGCTACTCCAAATGCGTCGGAGATTATGCTTCGTCATCGTTTAAATGTCGATTACGTCGTTATCCGGCGTACGTGGATGATTCCACAGATTTCACGGAAGTGAAAAAGCTCTATCGTAATTTCCTAACGCGATATAAAGCGCAATTCTTCTCATAACTTCATATCCGCACGGTTCGTAAACCGCGCGTATGTGCCGCTTTTATTCGCCAGTGTTCGTATAATCGTGCAATACTCGTGTAATAAGTTCGCGAAGCTCCTCTCGCGATCGAGAAGTTGCGTTGCGAGTCGAAGGGCGAATTATATCTTCCAGCGTATTTTATATCTTTATTTGTATATTTGAATACACGCGTCGCGCTTCAGGATATCGCCATCGGTTAATCGGAATCTGCAAATCGAATCACACGACGTTTTAGTTAAAAGAATAATCATCGCGGTGGAATAGCGGCGGGGGATCGAATGATTCGCAGGTGCCTGAACGAGCACCGGGGCGTTATCTGCGAGCCGAAAGTGCACGGGTGGCAAATTGCACGCACGAATACAATAAACGCGAATGGAGCCCGTAATTATCACCTCGGTGTCGGTTGGTAGGACGAGCAACACGCGCGCACCTATAAGCGCATATAAAGCGCGTTATACTCATGCATTCGTGCAACGTAACTCATAAACGTTTGAGCATCCTGTGACCCTCACAATCAGTATGAGAAATAGCGCAAAAAGCAGCCGTCTGAGGAACGAATATCGATAAAAATTTATATAGACTTTTTTGCTGTGCTATATGTTTAAAATTATGACGAAATTAGCAAACTGCGAATTTGCATTTTTTTTGCTCCCTTCTAAGTTTACGTATCTTCTTCTAAGTTTACGTATTCCTCGAACATGTCTGGTTCATTTGAAAATTAATAAAATATGGAGAATTGCATCTGCACACATTACTGCAATCTTCAATTTTATTATCACTAAATTTTTCACAAAACATTTCGATTCATATCTTAAGATATATGTATATATATGTATATATCGATTAATCAAATAATTAATTACAAAATTTCTTTTGAAAAAACATTCTGATTCTCCAGCATTTACCATTTTTTACTATTTTTTTTCTCTCACGTTATGTTATAATATAACACCTATAAAATTTTAAATTTTTAAACAACTTGACCAAGATAACGTGGCATTTTTGTAAAATCAATATATCGAAATATAAATTAAATTTGAAAATTAATTCCTTTTTAAACTAATTTACGTGTAAGTTTGCACGCACCGATAACCGCATACGCATTATTGTCATGTTAGAGATACAAACTGCACGCGTATGCGCGGTTTTCCGCAATCCTCGATAGTCGCCGGAAAAGGCGTGGTGGTGCATCGGTGCGGGCGATAATATAACGGTACGGCGGAACGTGCCTACACGTTATACAGGAATTGGTGCATGGCAAACGGGGCAAAATAATCGGACGTCGAGAGTTATGGGGCGCGAACCGGCGACCGGTTAATCAGCCACCGATAATTATCGACACGGGCAGTACATCACTCCCCTTCCTCTACAAACGCGTCCTCCCTTGCCGTGATCCACCCCCGCCGTCCCCGCCGCACGTTCCCGAAAGCTCGCGCTGCAACCGACCCCTTGCTGCCGCGTCCTCCGCGTTTCCTCCCCCAACCTGCCGGCGGCTCGGCATCCCACCACCTGGCGTGACAAACGCACCGCCGATACCATCATTTATTTCGCAAATGTGCTGCAAAACTGCCGCTATTCATTTTCGGTCCAGTCGATTCAGTTTTCCGCTCCGAGGGTCCGCCCTGATGGCTGTGCGCGCGGCTCTGTGCAGTCGTGCGATGGTTTTATCGTTTCGCGACGGCACGATCACACACACAGACCAGCGCCGATAATGCGATTTCTCGGCGGTGATTTTTAACCGCCGAGTGCAATATACGTTCTACGGAAAAGTTAAAAAATCCTTTAAATTCACAATCATATTTACTATGGATTGACAACGATTTATTGCTGCGATCTACAAAGAGTTTGACGAAGCCTACATTACATTATTGAAAAAAAAAAGATTAACAGAATAAAACAGAAAGAGCTGCTTAGAGACTTAATAAATAATAATAAAATCGAGACTATATAATAATTATTCTATCGCACATTTTAATTATTAACATCAGTATATGAAAGAATAACGATAAAATGTGTGTGGTGATAAAGACCTCCGAGTATTACGAGGTCTATCCACATCGAGTCTGATATCCACACGCGAACTATGCGAAGTGCAACGAAAAGGGGACTTTCCGTGCCATTACTCAAAGATGGCATTGGAGTCCGGCGGCCTAATCTCAGCACATGAGACCTTAATGGGATTTTAAGGCGTCGAGGCCACCTGCGCGCTTCCCCACAGTCGACCTCGTTTGTCTTTCCTCTCTGCCAGTTTGGGCATTCTTATTGTACTCAAAGACTGATACATCTCTTCGATTCTACGATAGAGAACATAACGTTTCACTTTAAGGACTGCCAAATTGTAAAGATTATTTGTGCGCTTGTTGAAATAAAAATTAGTATTATCTTTAGACCATACGTAATTGATTCGTGTAAAAGAGATTCATTAAATCACAGATAAATTACACAATATATTAATTTCATATTTTCTATATTAATTTCATTATTTTTAAAAATGTTTACTTTAAATTAGTATAACAATATGTTTTTTATGCTAAATCTTCATATTCTAATGCAAGAAGGACTTATAATGGACGATATTCTGAAATGTGTTATATCTGATTGATTGAACAGGGTTGGAGTGGGCCGGGCGCATTTCGAGAAACAACCGCCGAGTAATCTGAGGAAAAGCAATTTTTTCCATTTCGTAATTGCTCTTTACGATCGACATGGACAACCGATCGAGATTGAGAGGACGTCGTTCATGGGCTTCGTCGAGAAAGATCAGGTAATAATTTTTGCTATTTCGATCTTCATACAGTTTTTAAAACTTCCACCAGTTCGATCCACGAGCTTGATCAGCCGATAACCGCGGTGCAAGTTACTATCCTTAATCGTAATAGCGCGAGAAGATGATCTGCATGCTGTCCAAAAGCTCGGAGAATCCGATTGCGTCGAGACATTTTTCTTTCGCAAAGGCGCGCGCGCGTCGATGTCGACGAACGAGTTTGTGAGTACTGGTAGAAATGACGATAGCGAGTGATAAGTTCGGAATTTCAATGCTTCACCCTAACCGCCTCTCTCCCGGGAGGCCGGATGGAAAAAGGAGAGGAGGCCCTTTATGACGCCGGGGAATATCGTGCAAGCGCGCGCTTATCTCGATAATTGCCGTTTCCATCGAGGCCGGCGTCAAATATTAAACAGCGACGCCTACGCGTGTATGCGTATCGATAGTCCGTAGAATCCATACCGGCGTCTCTTTTCCAGCAATTAGTCAGACAAGCGAAAATCCATCGGCCGCGTGAGAAATGGACGACCGCGATGCAGGATCACCGGGGATGGTCACGCGAAGCGCGAATGACCTACGAACAATAAAGAGCACCCTTAGAGCGCCTTCCCTCACCTTCGATCGGAGATTACGCTTTGTCGAGTGTTTGTTAACCAAGCACTCGCGCGCGCGAGAAATATCGTACCTTTACGAGAAATTACCGTAATTGCCGACGATACAGTCTACGGCTAATTATATAACAATGAATTTTTTTTCTGTCATACGCTTATATATTTTATGACGCGATACGGTTATATGTATATACGAAAGGGCATTTTGCTCGTATACCTTTAAGACCTTTCACGTCACGGCTATGAAACGCGACGAAGCTATTTTTTACGCTCAATTTCGCTGTCCTGGATACCACAAGTCAGTCATAACGGCAGCTCAGAAACAGTTCTATTATAGAGATAACATTTAAAATATATCATAATTATACATTAATTTCATAAATTATAATATAATTATAATTGTACTAGAATATGTATAAATTGCGCGGATTTTGGACACGATAATTAAAACACATAAATTGTGACTCTATTTATACATATATACGGAATATATTTATACGTATATATATATATATATATATATATATATACGGAAATTAAATGACAGCTGCTAATTATACACTTCCCGAATCGGCAGAGAATAACTCATCGCAATGAAAACCGTCAAACAGCTGTGAATCCAAGTTCCGGTCGTAGTTATCGCGGGAAACGATCGCAAAAATGCTCTCAAACGGGACGCGATTGTCAGCGTTCAGTCATCATTAGAGCTCTACTTTCTATTGGTCAATTAGTATAGCTGTTTAAGGAGAAGTTAACTGCCGCCGCGCGACGCAGCATCCATTCTTGCGCAAGAGAAATCGTTACGTTGAGAGATCGCGCGGACAAACGAGCGAGACGCGCGGATTTGCACAAGTATACACATCTCCGGTATGTAAGCGCAAAACAACCAGCATGCATCACGCGCTTTATGGCATTACATCGATCGATCAGATCTACATTAAATGCAATACATAGCGATGTGTAGTGCACACTATCGTATATACCAAACAACCGACGGAAATCCAGATGCACGACACGAGGACGAGCCAAGGTCCACGCGCGTATAAATTATCGAAACGTAATCCCGGCCGTAACCTCTGAAATTCTGGCAAGTCTCGTATAACGACGATGCTCTGTCGGAAGTCCCTCTGTCTCTTTCGTGTCTCTCTCTCTCTCTCTCTCTCTCTCTCTCTCTCTCTCTCTCTCTCTCTCTCTCTCTCTCTCTCTCTCTCTCTCTCTCTCTCTCTCTCTCTGTGTCTTTCTCTTTCCCTTCCTCTATACCCTAAGGTAACGAGGTACTCCCCCTAATAAATCTATCCGCCATAAATCGTCGGCTAATTCGACAGGAAGGCGTATAGATCGCGGTTCTCGGATGTGGATTTAAGAATGTAACAAAGCGCGACTTCCGATTCGGAAGGTTGTGAAATTGGGCAAATCGAGTTGGGCTCCATCAATCTGTAGTGTGCATGAAAAGACAAAATAATTAGTGCCTTCTCTTTAATATTATATGTAATATGATAAAATAATTAGAAAATTATATTCTATATTAATGTGACTCCTAATACTTGTGGCCCAAAAAGTTTATTGCAGTCGATTTGATGGTATAACACATATTGAAATTTTATATTCCTAATATAACGTAAACTTTGAATTTAACTTATGTTATTTCCAATACAAGATTCGCAAAAAGTTTACATAAAACGAATATTAATCGAAAACTCTTCTCATTCTTGGCATTGTTCTTTTCAGCATCTGTCGCTTCAACTTTCCATAAATCTATAACGTTCTCGCTTATTCTTCTCTCCTCTCCTATCCTGACCTTATAATACGTGCATAATTTATGTTGTCGGGACAGTTGCATCGTTGGCCTCCCTATTAATTAGGGTCATGCACCGCGGACATGCATCAACCCCGTGCCGAGTTCGTACCTCGAACCACACACCTCCGGCCCATCGCCGATCTTAATCGGAATTGTGTGTTTTACTACAGTTATAGTGTAGAAATATTTTCGTCAAGTTTCTGTGCACATCTTAACGCGATTCCGCTTTAATAATGAAAGAAGTTAACAATAGTTATGGACAATATACTAAAATACGAAAATATGGCACATGTTTAAAATTATGCTGGAGATATTAATAATTATTGACAGCGCTCTAGAATTAACTCATAAAAATTTCAAGAACATATTTTTTATTTTTATTTACTGTAAGAATAAAATAACAATATATATCACAATTGAAATATGAAATTTGTGCGTAAGTTATGTTTAATGACCACTGGTCATGGACGGCAATGTACAAAAAGGTGAATTGAGATCTCGCTAAGCTCGATGCAACAGCTACGACGCATCGCACAAATGAAAAAAATGGCTCTAGATAAATAGCTAGCATTTCCTCGTTCCGTCCGCTTTTTGCTCGTGTTTAATTAAAAAGTAGTCAGCAGACGAAGAGAGAGAGAGAGAGAGTAGCTCGATCTATTCGCGTGTATATCTGATTAACGTCCGTCGTGTGCCGGACGAATTTAGAGATTAATGGTTGCGACGAACACTGACGACAGAAAAGAGCTTAATGCGTACGCTCGGACCGTGCTGCGCGCGCGACGGAAAAAAGGAAAGAAAGACGTCGCCGGTCAGACGCCGATCAGCGAAGTAGGGCCGATTATCCGATGAAGCGGACGCGGATATGAGTGGAGCGGGGAATATTTCGTTAGAAAAATGATCACTTCTCGTTCATTCGCCGAGAAATCTTGCGATGGATTTATGCGGTGTTCTTATTCGCGTCTCTACTATTCTCGGGCTTAAGCTGATAAGCTATAATCTTGATATCTCCTGCGGAACTCATCGAAATGGAGCGACTGATACAGTCAGGTTAGAAATATAAGAGAGTTAAAAAATATGAGATTGTCCATGACAAACCTAAAATACCGTGAAAAAATAAATATTAAATTTCTCTTTTTCATATATTTTATGTAACTTTTATTATAATTTAAAGATTATTATACACATATATGTAGGTATATATACAAGTTTATAAATATGTATATATTTATTATCCATATATATAACTTTACTATTCATGATTAGATAATTAAAATTTGCTTTCTTCGAAATAATACATTTGAGTATAATTTTATATTAAGAATCTCTATTCTGCCATAACATTTGTCGAATACACCCGTCTATAAAAATGGCAGTCGAAGTATCATATTAATTAATTCATCTAAAAAAAATTATACACTTTATAAAAGGTTAACGCGCGATCTATTAGAGAAAAATTCTAGATAATTGAATAACATCGCGTCTGCGCGGACAGTAGAATAACATAGCGAGACGAAGTTTTACTACACATCTATGCGCGTAATTACGTTAATTTGACGTAGAATCGATCGGACTGCCAACGTTTATTCTCGAAGCGAAAGGTCGTATGCACGACTAAAAGTCGTGGTTGTGGCGTGGAGAGGGGGGAAGGGAGAGGGGTACAGTCGTGGGTGTACCAGCGACCATGATGTTCCGGGGGTTGGTAGTTGAAAATGCATTACCGCGGTCGCGGCATATGGCACGATGCACGCATGACTCGTCAACGGGGCAGGATGATAATTATGCATCGCACGCCATACGTAATGGCATGGCTCTTACCGGCGCATCAAGAAATTAATAATTAGCGTGAGGTGGAGCAGGCTGGGCACACACAGGCGTTGCGTCACGATGCACTTAATTAAAATAGAGCAGAGCGCGAAGAACGCGAGACCGATAACCACTGTAAGCCGCGTGTGTTAGAATTTGTGGGTACATAATTTAAAAATACAATTGATTCATTAATAATTCGTATTATTTACATGTATTGTGCGTCTCTTCTTACAGGAGTCTGAAGGCCAAAAAACGAACAATGGTATCCAGTACAGTCTACATCTACTTTACTCTAATGGTGAGTAGTAAAAATAATCTTTTGGATTTTTGTAATTAATGAAAATAGTTTATTAATTGGTTAAACGTCATTCATATTAATTTCACAACCATCAACAAAGTAAAATTAATTTAATAATTTGTTTTTCCGTACTTTTGATTATTTAGTAATTAATGCGCCGCATGTTTATATTAAATATCAACATCTTCATTTTCGGTAACTAATCTATATGAAATGAGATACACATTTGAATGAATATTTCCAAATCACATTCACCCGGAAAGGTATCACGACCGGATAGAACTCTCGAATTGATATTAGCAAATGCGTATTCGTGTGCCTAGGGGAGAGATAGGGTACGTAATAACCCCATCCACAGCGATGATGACGGGCCATCGACATTCCATGTGGACACCCGGTCTCTTAAGCCTGCTAAAAAGCTCAAAGACTTTTGAAGCCCGGCCGCAACAGAGACATATTTTATGTCACTGGCCCAAGCGTGGCAAAAAAATGTCCAGCTTCCGCCTCGAAGAAGCGCATGAATGTGCGCGCGAGAATGGCAGAGCGGAAAGAGAGCAGAAAGAGGGCAGAAAAAGCGAAGCAGTTTGAAGGTGGTCCGACCAGCAGACCCCCGAAAAACGTCCTCGCATTACGAACATATTAAAAAGTCGCAAGGCGCTATACGTCTGCAGATCCTCGGCCCTACAGTTTTTCGCTCCATATACGCCACGAGTAACGTCAACAAACCGCGGTCATCTCTCTATTCCTTGTTCTTGCCATCGTTTCATTTCATTGCCGCTATGAAATCACCCTACGTCTACCTTTCTTCTACCTTGTCCGTTTTTCCTTTTTCCGGGACTTAAACTACAGCGCACCCTTACTTCTCTCCCCCGTTGCCGGGGCCCGATCAATCAATGCAAGATTTTTGCGTTGACCGAGGCTTGACTGAGGGACCGCGCTCCCATCTATGGGCACTAAAACGTGTCGTCAACATCGTGAACAAGAAACAACTAACTGTTGCAAACTAAGAAATACCAACGCGCGTCTCTCGGCCGAGTTTTTCGTCTCTCTCGCGCGTTTCTTCACCATATTCCGGTTACCGCTTCTCGGTCCCGCGTATTCGCCTGTATTCTCTACAAGAGAGTACGTGCTCTCATCTATTTGCGTCCTTGCCTCTCCTTATCATTATGCAATTTTGTCCCTGCTTTCTCTCAAACGCGATGCCATTTGTATCTGTGTCTTGTCGGCGGCCGGCTTTGCGTATCAGAATCCTGATCGACGAACATGAAAAAGGTTCGTCTATCGAAACAGAAGCAATTGGAGGAACATTTAAATTTGATGAATTGTATACTGTGTGCGTTGCTTTCAAATCTATTCTAAAAAGTATGTTTTTTTTGTTGCTAGAGGAATATGAAAGAATAAAATTTCCATTGTATTGCTTTCTGTTTTTAGCAAAATTAAAGAATATCTAATAAATGTATTAACCACTTAATTTCTCATTTAAAAAATAAAAGTTTATTAAATAATAATCTAGAAGAGAAAAGAAGTAGTCAATGCAATATTATAATCGAATATTTAAATATAAAAATATTAATTATATACTACTTACAAAAAAATCTTAAAAAAAACATTTTTAAAAAATTACTTGCTTTTATCGAACAGAATGATGTAACGAAGTTTATACATTATCGCACGCGAGTAGTACACTACTAGCCATGCTTTTTACAATCGATCGATACATCTGTGCGGCTCTGATTTATGCGCTGTAGATCGGACTGTCGTGTCGTTTATAAAAGTTTCATGCACGAAATACTTTGCCACGTGCACACGCGAACGAATGTTATGCCCTGGAGACAAATTGGATCGCGGACATGCCTCGTCTCTCCACGTCCACTGGCAGATCCACATCAGGTGTTCCCGTGCACGTCATGGCATCACCGATCGCTTCGCGCGCGACCAGGCAATAAATCTATAATTAAATAATAAATAAGGAGCGTTCCTTACGGTTCGAGTGACGACGGGCTCTCGCCCATATCGGGTCCTACTTCTTTTTGTCATCGCTCGTTCCTCCTGCGCGCTCCGTTTTCTCTTCATCCTTCTCTTCCTTGTCTACATAGTCTACCCTTTTCTTGCACGCTTCTCGTGCCATCATCGCACACACGAGGGATAAGAAACATACAACACGTATTCGGAGAATAGAGACAAAGACGAAATACACGATTTTGTACCCGGCGGAATATAACGCGGTGCATAATAAAAGCGCCGCTTGTCAAGGATCGCTGATCAGAACGATAGAATGAGCGGTGTTTGCTTTTTCGAGAGATCGTTCTTGCCCCCTTCAAACCTGGTTGCCTAGTTATACTAATGCCAACCGACCTAGACTTATTTGCCTCCACTCAGCGGGACATGGCACGCGAGTCATCTTTCTTATTCAGTGTGTTTTTCATCGCTTACCTTTATCGTCGTCGCTGCGAATCGCGAAGTGTCGCGCCGCTGGCGATACGATTGACACGCGGCATTCCGCACGCTTATAATTACATTCCAAGTCCTTTAACCGATACAAAATGAATCAGTCTATATAAAGAATAAACATTCTCATTTTCCACTTTTATAATATTGCCCTCATTATTTTAAATTTTCTAAGCATTAATGTTATTCGTGCATTAATTCTTAGAAAACTTTGGTGGTTAATCCTGAGGGCATGCAATTATGAAAATGATCAGTCTAATTTTCTTAATCGATATCATGTGTTGGGATTAGAAAATTGAATGACATTTTATATATTTTCTTAAGTAAAAGAGTAATCGTGTTTTGATGTGTAGAATCTTTTATGATCGAAAAGTAAAATATTTTACAGATTTTCAAAAAATATCACATCGTGAGACGTCAGAATCGTAATTGCTCTGCATTTATTTATCATACGTTGTATTACGTCTGCAAAAAATATCTAATTTATATTTATATATATATATATATATATATATATATATAATGTTGGATCGTTACTGATTAGAACACTTGTAGCAGAGAAAGCCAGATATTCCGGCGGAAGCTCGCAGCAGTTATTCGGTCAGTTTAGCGTCGACCCGTATTTGCAAATCCTGACATGGCCACGGATACGGTAAACCGGTCGACTGCGTACGTAACTTCCGGTAAAGCCGCGACGGTTTCTCGAGGTAATTTGTGAGCTAGTTTCGAGCAGAGTATCGTAATCCGCAATAACGTTATGCGGCGGTGAGCCTGAACCTGGGCGCCCGCCGGGTCTGGGAGTCTTATGTCGGGATTACTTGGCTTACCGGGCACGCGAAGCCGGAAGCCACGGGGGTGTCTGTCCGAAATACACCCCGGGATTACCCGGGACTCCCCCAGGAAGGAAGGAACAGTTTCGAAAACTTGCTTGCAGCGCCGAGACGTACATTGTAGACAAATTATAATTACGATCCTGATAACGCGCGATAATAGCGTGCCGATACGTACCCCGCAATTTTCTTAACATTCTTTCCGCGGTGTGTGCCGTTTCGCGACAGCTGTAATTACAAAAGATATAAAACTTGCAGACCTGAAAATTTTTTCATTTGCACATGGCATCAAGACATGAAACGACTTTGATCTTCTCTCATTGGAAATCGCGTTTACCTTAAAACGTACCTTGCATGCGTGGATGTCAACGATCGTCGAATTCCTCAAGTTCGAATTTGTATCTCGAAAGAACATGCAAGGGCACGATAATTAACGCACGATAATTAACGTGTCGTTTTGCTTCCTGTCGTAAGATACGCGCGATGATGTCGGTATTCGGCATTTCAAAGCAGACTCAGGATCGATACAAAGAAGGAGAAAGATTGTGCATACGTATCGAAGGGCAAGAACAAACAGCTTTGTATCGCCGTCGACTTTAAATACTCCTTAATATGCAACTTTTTCTGAAAGACATGCTTTCGGCAGCGATATGCTTGACAAAATTTGGACATGTTTCCAATTCGTCGCATTCCTCTCGTAAATAACGTCGCGAATTCCTGTACGAAACGCTTCTTTGCTTAATGACGCTTTTTATCGAGATGCGCGAAGAAAGCAAAATTGTACAACGATAATATTATCTTGATCTGTCATCGATATATTTAAACTAACATTATTTTATTTATATTTTTTAGGTGTCAGGCAGGTACAGGATATTTACGTCAGGCTTATAGACTCCGCGACGAAACAAGTAAGTACAAATATCTTTATTTCTAATTTATACACGTAATTTAAACCTTACTCTATTATTTTCATTGTATAAGTATTTTTTTCTTGTTAAGAATTAACATAAATGTGTATGTTTCAATTATCATGACTCTTTCAAATTTTTTTATATAATTTAAAAAATATTACTGTTCAATATTTTGGCACAATTTCTTAATAATTATTATTATATTGAAAAACAAGTTATATTCTTTTATTTTTATAATATAAATTTCAATATTTAGCTCAATTTCTAAACATATGTATTTGTAACAGTATAACGCGGGACGTATATCTCGTGCATTACATCAGCAATTCAAGAGAGAATATACCAATCGTCTCTCGTTTTACGCAAGTAACTCTTGCATCATTCTCTTTTGCCATTTTTACGCAACAAGACTCGTGCGAAATCGTCGTAGCGATGCGCGCACGTGAACGGGGGTGTTATCATCTCGGCTACAAGCACTTAATTTTCCGGGGGGTTGATTCTTACCCCTCCGGGAAAGCAGGCACATCGCTGCGCGCGGCTGTCCCATCCTGTTATCTGCGCCACGTGGCGAACTCGGCGCGCGGCCCGTGAACCACGTGTTGTGATCCCGCACCCAGGGACGTAGATCCCCGCGCTTCGATAAGGGTGCAAAGAAGGATCACAACCTTCGTGCAAACGCAAATACACGGGCGCGATCACGGTCGCGATAAGACCTTTCATGCTCATCCGGGGGTACTTTTTAGGCAACGACACTTTCGTGAAAAGTATGTTTCACACCTACGAGATGTCACGACACGTAAAGGAACGAGACTATACCATGCAAGTTAGAGAGAATGTAAATAAAATAAGTGGACAGATATACGAGCAATTTTCAACGATTAAATGTTTAAGAAGCGTTTTCATACACATGAGTCATAATTTAAAAAATGAGATATATTTATTTCTTCCATATATACTTTACTGATTTTTTCTAAAAAAAAAAAAAAAACAGTTTTTAAAAACTTTTTAAAGTTATGTTACTTAAACAAAAAAAAACATTATTAATCTATATTATATAAGTAAAAGTTATAAATTATACTACAAAGAAGAAATATAAATGCAAAGAAGAAATAATGAATTTCTTAAAATTATTTTCTTTCGTGTCGTGACCCGAGCTTCTAACAAGTTCCTATAGATATGCGCACCATTTTAGCAAATTAAATCATCTTGGGGTTGGTCGGTTACCGAGGTAAGAAGAGGGTAGTAATAGTAGAGAGAAGAAGGAAGCGAAGAGAGGAAGGAACGAGGAGGGTTGGGGAAACAGAGCTGATGTTAGTTTTAGCTGATTAAATTACTAAGCCGCGGTGGCCTTGCACCGACAGAGACCGGTCCTCAATTCGCGATCCATTCCTTTTATTAATCGGATCCAGAATGTCATAGGGTTGAATGGTTAGAATATAAGATGATCGATATATGCATTAATTTTCAAAGCAAATGGCAAAATAAAAAGTATATGAATAAAAAAATATTGAACGCGGATATTAGTTTTAAAATACTAAACTGTCTATTAACTGACATACACACAATTTGTCTCAGTATCTATATAAAACAGTGCGATTTTTTAAAGAGATATTTTGATTATATATGTAAAACACATATCACATGGAAATTGCTTGTAATATTCACAAATTGCAAAAGAAACGAGAATTGTTTCATCTAATAATAAATATGACATATAACATATATGTAAATATAAAGAGAAAAAGAAAAAGTATATGTATGTAGCATAAATTTTGCATATATAATATTATATTTGCATAATATAATATTATATATATAACTTGAGTAAAAGAAAAATTATATGCTAGAGGAAGAGAAGTAAGTTGAGAACACGAAAAAGAAAAAGAGATCGAGAGAGTGTTCGAGGACGATTGTCCATAAAGAAAAGAAAAGCGGAAGTGATAGATAGATGCCGAGACACCCTTCTCGATTCTATGGAGGAATCATGCTGGTAAAAGGAGCAGAAAGGTGGGAGGGTGGGGAAAGAATCGAAAACGAGAAAGTTGCAATTTATACATCAAAGCTTCGATTGAACGCGTCTCCGCCACCCTGCTAGAACGAGAGGAAGAGATATAGACAGAAGAATCGATGTATATTTGCCGTGTCCGTGTGCGCCGCTACATGCAACAAAGTGCGCGAAGTGTTTAGTAAATCCAGGTCGATGTTGTATCTCCCTGTTCATTGTTCTCTAGAAAATTGCCAAACGCGAGGAGTTTCCAATCCATGATTAAAACATGGAATATAAAAACCGCTTAGAGCCTACATTAAAACTCCCTGATTTCACACACAAATTCACTGATTTAGAAAATTATATAACTTCTTGTATCTTAACCAATAGCTCTGATAATGGCTTAAAAATATAATGAATTTTATTCTTGTAATAACTATCCGATACATTTATGATTTTTTGTAAGCTCAAAAGAAATTGTATAAATTAATCTCGTAAAAAGACATTCACAAAAGCTTTTTACTTGAGATTCGTAGGTTGAAGATGCTTATAATTTGATTTTTCTTAAATAAGAAAAATTTAATTTTTTTTTAAACAAATGCGTGTAAATATTTGTAGTAAGTGCAGTAGTAAATATTTGTTAGAACTATCGTTATTATTTTCACATCGAAAAGTTTACAAGTATTTGTGCAAGCTCGTTCCACTTTCTCGAGGAATCCTTCACAAGCGCGAAGCCGAGTTACGGCTTGCAAATTGCGATTCGGAAACGCGCCAACTTTTCTCGAGACCGAATCAGGTGCTCGGTTATAAATCCGCAATAATTGGCTACACCGAGTCGGCCGCTGAGCTCGTGGTGAAACCCCCCAACCCTTAAGCTTTTCTTCAATTTCTTCGCTCCTCGCCAAGGTAGATATCTATATCAACGTTCGCTTCCTGGAATTCCAGCGAGCGAAGTACCTGTGCAACGAGACGCAAACGAAAAAGAAAGAAAGAAAGAGAGAGAGAGAGAGAGAGAGAGAGAGAGGGAGAGGGAGAGGGAGAGAAAGGGATGGAGAAAGTAGGGAAGAAAAAAAAGGGCACAGGATGTTGAGAACCGTGCGTTTCTCGGTGAAATTTCCAGAAAAATACGAGCTGCTTCCCGAGAAAGAAACGAGTTTCGTGCAGCGTGGCTGAACGGCTAACAACGTACGCTTTTAAGCGCTCGGGAACGAACTTCCGGCCGGCGAGAGGGGGACGAACGAGAGCCAGAATGCGCTTTTTCGCGGGATTAAAAATGCTAAATGGTAATTAGTTCCGGGGATAAAAAAGCATTTACAGGACATGTGTATGGAAGAAGCAGAGAACCGCGCGGCGCCGTTATTCTAAATGAATGAACAACAGGAAATTGTATTTAACCTTTTTAAACTCCATCCGCGCGACGTTGGAGATGATCCAGTCGTCAATATTTTTCTCATCGTGAGTGCCGACTGGATATCATTTGCAAGATACTGGAAAAAAAAACTCGTGTTCAATCGGATTATACGAGACTCGTTTTTTTCATCGTCCGATCGAAGATTTTTTTGCATTTTTTCGCCTATAATCGACGTGACACTCGTGAAGCCACAATTTAAGTTATCGAATTGAACCGGCATCAGTCTCTCGAGCATAAAGTGCCTGTAGCTAATACTGAAATATGAGTATTTAACCATAGATTAAGGAAATAATAAGTTCGAGATAAGTTAATCCTAGGCAGATAAGGAGAGAAAGAGAGGCCGACGGTTCCCCTCAGGCGATGGACAGTCTTCCAGGGGCGAGGGTGACGTTGTATACATGTTGTTCGGCGTATGTACGGGAGGCTGCCCGGCCGATATAGAAGGGGATTCCCAAGGGATTTTTGGAATCGATTCGGGATGGAAATCATTACGGCAGATTTGAATGACTATCTTCGAATTTATCTGCATCCTTCCCTCCTTGCTTTCCACCATCTCCAAGAGAACGACGTTACGTCGTTTTATTACCATGCACGCCGGTTCTTTTTCTACTGCCAAGCGATACCAGTCTGTTGCCTGCTGATTTCGATAATATAGCATACAAAAGTAAACATAAGATAGAATATCGATAACATTTTCGCTGGCTTTGATCGTCATTTGATTAGTGTTAGATTATTAAAATTGATAAGATTGCGCAATGAATGTAGTTACATTATTTCCAAATCTGCAAATATTTTTCGAGATAATAGCTAAAAAAGTTTTATTCTTAGCTATTACACTTGCTAATGCAATATGAAAAAGTTTGACGATATTACAATTCTGAAAAAAATTTTGCTTCAATGCATTGGATTGCAATATTGTGCAATATAAATTAATTATGATCGGACACTTCGAAGGACCTTCCGCTATAAGTCCTCAGTAAGTAATTCCCGTGGGAATTAAACTGTGGCGGGGGCCCAAACATTTTCCTGGTGGGACCAGAAGGCAACGGAAGAAAGGCCCCCGAGGGGATCATACTGACTGGTCGCACCCCCAGGACCCTCCGTTTGATGTCGTTGCCTTCGACCACCCTTCTCTTACTTCAGCTATTCACCCTTGAGACATCTTGCGACATAACCCCGCCATATCCAATAAACCGAGGAGCAAAGAAAGACAGTGGCGCCTCTCTTTTGGCGCACTGGCACATGTAAAAATATAAAAAAACTGAACGTACAGCATATTGTAATGAGTCTTTAGGAGGTACAGTTTTAGATCTCTATGAGATACAGCTTCTAATGGAAATTTTGCATCTATGTAATATTTCATTTATTAATTTATTAATCGCAATTGTTTTTCATTAATCAAAATTACATGTAAAAATACAATACGTGTGGTTTTGTTTACCTATTTATTCTACTGTTTGTTACACATACTACCAAAAGACAATATTTTTAATGAAAAAAACAAACAGATAATTTTCCGAAAGAGAGAGAGCACGCGTGATAAAAGTAATTGCTTACAAATTGTTCGCGCGGGTGTACACAGAATAAACAAAACCGTTCTAGCTCAGGTAATAGTCGCTAAGCAAATAATATTGCATGTCACGTCGCACGTGCTACATGATCTACCTGACAGTCGTTGTGTTTAACCGACAATAATATCACACCGCATGTACAAATACATAAACATCAAAGATGATTACATCCAACAATTTTTTAGATTTCGTCGGAAATCCAGATATCCTTAGTTAAATATTAGAAATTTAAATATCCATAGTTTTTATAGACTGATTTTGAAATATTAATTCCTCCATTATCGTCATTGTCATCATCGTCGTCATTATTAACATATATAATGTTTTAGAGAAATGTTACTAACTTTATTAGCAATTTTTCAGACATAATTCTCTTTATAATATAAAAGCAATGAAATGTGCAGCTAATATATAAAATGTTATATAATTTGGAAAGATTTTTTATATTAGTACATATTTTATACATATTCTTATATTTGCACAAGCAAATAACTATTAGTAAAAACAAATTTTTACATTTTTATATAAATATCGCACATTTTTGTGAAAACAATTCACGTAACAATTATATCGCGTTGTCCGTTGTCCTAACTATAATGAAAAATTCTGATTCACACAACAAATGATATTTCACACAAAACTTAATTGTTTAGGTGTAAACACTAGCTTTATCTCGCGACAGAGGTTAATACGTACAAAGTACATATTTATGTTAATTATTCCTGGTACAAATAAGTTCGCATGTCTCTTTACTATTAAGATTCGTAATAGCCGGACGGCACGTAACGTTCTATGACTTCTTCCGTTGCTCTTACGAAGAACGTGTACTTTTCCCCTGGCATCGTACGCGATATCCCAAGCCCTTGCTCTTCCGCCATGTTTATTTCTACCCCTCTATTTTCCATCCTGACGTCTCCGTTTCGACGCCGGATCCCTCTCTGATTTACCTATTGCGATATATACAGCCACGGCGGTTCGTTTACGTTGCAATTCGGTTATTTCGTCCGCATAAATATTTGACGCCATTCTGGAAGTCGCACCTACACGTCGGAACCAAGTGTGTCTGATACCATTACTGTCATACACCGACGTTTAACCGGCCAAGCGCGCGGTAGTGGTGCCGTCAACTCGACGAATTCCCTGGGACACTGTATTTCACAATATTTACATTTTATCGCTCTTCTCCGCGAACTCTAGCGATTCAGGTTGTTATGCAAACTACGAAATTGCGTAGAAATCGTGCATACAATCGATACGATTGTACACGTTTGTTCTTTGAAGTTTTGCTCCATCAAACGCTTTGATCTCACGTTATAAAGAAATTTTCGAAACGAGGAAATAGCGGTCAAATTTTTTTAAATCAGAGCAATAACACAATCGTTATCGTATTGTATTTTGAATTTATACCGTAAAAAATTTAAACTGAACAAAACGTAAATGTCACGTTTCTTATCATTAAAGCAGATATGTATATGTATGACGTATAAATTTAATTTTATATATGGATAATTTCTCCATAATGGCTGAGTTTAAGAAATGAGCTATTCTCCTATTTCGAAGAGCTATTTACATGAGATCAAAGCGCGAGCCTATCTATTCGCGCTTTGTTATTCCACAATTAATCCTCGCGAAGGTTCCCATCGGTAAGTGCACGAATACAGGATAACGACGTGTTGTCATTAAATAAAAATCAATTGCGTGGTCGTGAAGGAGGCTTAACGGATTTGCTTGCGCCGCCCATGGCTTAGTAGTCCTGCGGGGAAAGTAGCCCCTCTTCTCATCTCGCTCCACATACGAGCTTGCTTAATACGTTACATATTTTCCATCGATGGTTGAATTATCCGCCGAACTGGATTACTTCTACGTAGTCTGTGTCCACGCTAATTAGCACTTTTCTCTTCAAAATAAAATCTGAACGAAATCTTCTCGTGTATGTCGAAAACAGAGTTGACGACAGATATTACGAAAAAATTGAACAAATAAGCAATGGCTATAGTTATATTTATATAAATGTTTCAAAATTAGCAGAATAAATCCGATAAGAATAGAAATAATTTTTATAAGAATGCTGCTTATACATCTTAAAAGTTATTAATGGTTTACTAGTTACTTCTTGCGAACAGAGAAAAATATTGATGACTACATCATACTCTTTTTCTGTTATAGGCAATCATGTACGAGGGGCAAGATAAAAATCCGGAAATGTGCCGCGTTCTTCTAACGCATGAAGTTATGTGCAGGTATGTGTGTGTTCGCAAAGATTTTATTCTTTATAAATTATTCTTATAATAGAGGGGAGGGATTCACACATTTCTTTATATAAATTTTAAGAAAGTCTTTATATATCTACATATATAATTATTTTTGAATCATTAAACAATTTTTTGTTGATACTTTTTATAGTTTAAAGTTGTTTCGCACTTCAACTTACGTTATATTTGCGTTTAGAAAAATATCCCTCTTCTGTATAGGCAGCCACCCTCGTGGCATAAACATAACGAGGCATACGGGGATGTAGTCGTTCTCCGGGGGTGGCTGACTCATTGTGACCCATGGGACTTCGGGAGCGCACTACCACTAGTTTCCGCTACCTACTTCCCGAATCCCAAGGGTCTCGGTATTTTTTAGGTGGACTCAAAATTTCTGACTCCGCTGGAGCTTTTATATTCGTGTCTTTCTTATAAAAATAAATTTTGCCGCATAGAAATAATTAAAAAAACTCGCTCTTTGCTTACAGTCGATGCTGCGATAAGAAAAGCTGCGGCAACAGGAACGAAACGCCCAGCGATCCCGTCATCATCGACCGGTGAGTGTAATCTGTTATCTAACATTCGCGGAGCAAATGTGCCGATATCGCGGCTGCCATGATCTGCTTAAACGCACGCATTTATCTCGCGTGCATTACGTAACGACCGAATTTTACGATACAGAAGCGCACATGACGGAATCTCGACTCGACGACGGCGAACGTAACGACAGTAGGCATCGATTCCGTAGAAACGCCTCTCGTATCAGCTTGTCGTTCACGCTATCATCGTTTTCAACGATCTACGAAATAAGGGTCCAGATAACTCCTTCTCGAACGAGATTCGCCTGAATAAGATAGAGTCCCGTGTACCGTCGCGACCAAGCTCCTAGGACATTTAGGCTTGCAAAATACGTTTTCTACGAGGTGCGACGGGGCTGCCGTGTAGAAGAGTACTCGAATACGTACTCGGGCGTACTTATACATTCTCTACCTTGTGCATGGTGCTGCTCGTCCATGGTAACATAGACTCCCCTTATATATCTACCTCGCTCGTTCGCTCTTTCTCTCGCGTGTGCTCGCTCTGTCTCTCCCGGCACGGCTAACACGAGAGAAGCAGGGTGAGCCTGGTATCTGAATAGGCTATAGAGTGTCCTGAGATAGGAACGGCAGGGAGGAAGAGGTTTCCCGCGGGACCTGGACCGAGATAGTCTTCAGGAGGACATCTTGTGCTCAGGGGTGCTCAACTCTCGGGCCTTGATACGTCGACGGCTTCGAGCTTTCATCCGTATTCGAAGGGATATGTGTTACACGCCAGTGACAGGCAAAAGCCCGATAGGCCTCGCGCGTAACTATTTTTCTACGCCTTTGAGTCTCCCGACGTCTGCACCTGTTAGGTTTTAACCCCGATGCTATGTGTGACAGTCGTGTTTTATTCTCCAATATTCGAAACTAACTTGGTAGCAATATAGCAAATATAATATAATTGGATAGTAAATTTAAAGATGCAATATAAGGATTTTAACAATATTTATCAAGCTAATCTTTCAAAATAAGATTGCAAACAAAATCTTTAAAATTTTAAGACAACATCTTTTTAATAATATTTTTGCAATATTTTATGCGTGAATTAAAACATATCAATGTGTATATTGCAGGAGAGTTGAGAAAATAATAGTAGCTATACCGTCCTGTAAAGATTATGCAATCTCGTAGGCTGGTCCGATCGGTGAAACGATAGAAGAATTAATCTCGAAAATGCTCGTTTGGCATACGACACGCACGCACTCGAATAATGTCGTAACAACCGCGTTGTAACGTGAATGCAACCGCGATGCGGTCGCGTGTCGTGACAAACGCCACCCTCGAGTTTGTTTCATAGACACGATGGATCATAACGAGAGTAAAATAAATGGATGGACTTCCGCAAAATTATAGGATTAAATCTTTATTATAATTATTTTTATTATTTAGCAACTAAAATAATCTTACTTTATACAACATATATAATATTATACAATGTTAAATAGTCATATAATATATTGATTATGCACTGATATTCAATTATGCCAATGCAAAATTAATTAATTTATTAAATTTGACTAGATAAAATATTACACAAGTTCAAAAAACGTATCAAATTTGATACGTCACATCTTCTCGTTTATTACTGATTTTTAATCTCATATCTTTACAAATGAATTTACGTGCATACATATTCAAAATGTCATTCTTTCTTGTAAATATATGTGCCTTTATTCGTTATTCACGGAGAGAGAAATATATATATATATATATATATATATATATGTATATCGGAAAGAGCTAATAGATTTTTGGTTTCGCACAAAACCACAATGGAGAATGCGAAAGCCGAATTGAGAGAGTGGGCAAAGGGTATCAATGCCACTTTGATTGAGGCGGTCCTGGTCGATTGTGACATGCTCACTCAGCTGTGCAGAAAGTACAACGCGCTCTCCATCAATTCGGTATATATCTGACTATAAAGAGAAAAACAAAGCATCCGTATTCCTAAGCGTGATCGTTTTGTCATTCCTTCGCGCCACTTTCGATGCAATAACCGATCGTAATTTTCATTATTTAAACTAATACTGGTACTCAATACACATAGTAGATTGGGTTTATATGTTTTATTACATGTCATATGACATTTGATATTTGAGATTTGTGTGAGAATAAACTTTTCAAATATTTCCTATTTATTATGATAACGGTTTTTATTTTATGCGAGAACTCTTTTATGTTACAAGCTTGTACATACACACATCTTTTTTAGTTCAATTGGTACTTTTCAATACGTATACTACCCAATTCAGTTCAAAAATTATAAAATGTTTCTGTACTACAGATATATTCTGTAAACCGACGAACATAAATGCAGATTCATAAAAATTGCAGAGATTTTAACTCCCTTCTATTAGGGAACAGCAGTTTGATGTAATCGGTCCATCGATTGATCGAAACGTGATGGCATCGATCGACGATAGGCGGATTGCGAGAACAGTCCTAGAGAAGCTGGTATTACGCGAGACTCGGAAACCAATTAACATGCATAATTAAAATGGCATTGTCGTAGCCGGACAGCGCCATGGGCTCCCCCGTCGACTGACGGATCCCCGGGGGCTAACGGCGTTTCATAATTACGAAAATCCACCCGCCTCCTCCGCTCACGCGTTCCGGTGTCACTCTCTTTCTCCAATTGCCGGTATCCAGAAACTCTCCCTCCGAAAACAGAGAAACGGAGGGTGTGGGAGAATGCGTGAAAAAAATCGGGCATCGGGTCGGTGTGCGACGAATAACGCACCCTGGCGCTGCCACAACCAATAACGTTCGAACAGGCCGGTCGCCAGCACGATTGGCTAACTTTATTTCGCTCAGTGGGCAAGCCCTTAATTTCGGGGCATCGATCATAGCCCTCGTATGCGCCCTCCGTGCGCTGCAACCGGCGGTCTTCCTCTTCCTACGTCGCCTCCTCTCATCCTCCTCCACGCGTTTATACCAGCCGCGATGACCGTCAGTACCGTGACGCACCATCTCTCCGCTATTCCCTCCGTCAATTTGATGGATTCCATTTCGGATCCCACGCGATCGTTTCGCTTCCACCCGTGCCTCTCCGAGGGGACGCTACGGCGAAATTTTGCACGAAAAAGAAAAAAAAAGAAAATGCTCCAAGGCTGGTCAGCACCGCGATAAAAGTTAATCCGCTGGTGGCGAGCCGGGCAGATTTCAAATCGCTCTACTCGCTCACGCATGGAAACGTTACATGTTCAATTGAGCATGAAAAAATATTTCGAAATGATTGAGACAGTAATATCAATATTCTTACAAATCTGCTCAACAAAACTTTCTAAGAATAAAATAATCATATAAAAATTAAATATAATTTGTGATTCGATAATATAGATGCGAGATGTACAAACATTGGGTCATTGTTTTATTTAAGCCAAAGTATAAAAATCGTAAAAGATTACAATCATTTAAATGCCTAATTTCACGCCTAAAGAGATAATATTTTAACATAATCACAGATAGCAAATTGTATAATGAAATATATCTGTATCGCATTGAAATCTTGCAACAAAACTTAAAAAAAGAGTAGTATAAAATAATAATTTACAAAAATAAACGACGCGCAACATGCATTTTAAATATTTTTCATCGTCCCTTTCACTCCCACGATAGCTTTTGCAATGTTCCGTTATGCTTCACATAAATACCGGCTCACGATATTCTCTTCTCCGAGGCCAAACGCGTAACAATCAATCGTTACCTTAATTGATTGCGATTGATGGAGGACGCTCGGCCGATTTGACTGACGTCACAATGACATACGGATTGTCAATCAGTCTCGCTTGTGGCGTTAATGCATGCAAATCTGGCCGAATCGTGGCACGTTGTCTCACACCCTTCCAGCAAATCTCCATCAATATGGATTCGATATCAAGGCCGGGCAGGCCGTTTTCTATGCGCTGAAAAGTCTTTCTACGCCACAAACATCGAGATATTTTATTCAACCGTAATTGTCCGTTTCTCTGTTTCGCCAATGCATTCATCTCTTTATTTTTATTTATAACAAAAATTGACACTCGCTGACGAGTCTTTCGCACAGTCATAGTACAGTAGCAGAAAATCGCAGAAACGATTATAATCCTGCTCTTTTTATTACCGATATGTTACAATATTTGTACATGTATATTAAAATATTTATTTTATATATGTATATATATATATATATATATATATATTTACGATATTATAAAAAACGGTTGTAAAGTGGTATATATTTGTTCTCGTTCTCTTCTATATGTGCTCAACGGGATAATTATTACATGGTATTTACGCTTTCCAAGAGCAGCACTGCAAAATACCGGTTTTGTGGAACAAGCGTTGTAGTAAGCGGAAATAGTTTGGTGGTCTGATAAAACTTAATCAGGTGAAAGCGCGGCCAACAAGCAACACATGTCAGACCACATTGCATTAATTCTACTTCATGTAACAAGTACGCACGTGCGTATCGGACAACTTTTCACGAAAATAATCGAGAATGATCGACCAAGATAAAACCGATAATGACAGGTCTCGACTTCTCGCCGTAGATGACTTACATTGATAAGGAAAACTTATTAAGTGAATGACGTACGCGATGCATACGGAAATGAGTCGCCCATTCATTGATCAAGCCAAGCGATCCAGTGGGAAATCTCGCCCGACGATCATAATTAATTTTAGAATTGCCTTTACTTTTTTAACTTTTCCACACGCGATCAGCTATACACCGAAAATCAGTATAAATCGCGAAATTGTTTTTGCTCAAATATGGCATAAATTTAGCGCTCAATTTATTGGCAAATTAATTTTTTGCTGCTTACGACTTGATATTATATAATATTAATAAAATCAATATTAGTTAAATTGATTTATAGCACTAATAGAAATAATTTAATTAAATATCTTTTATGTGTCATTTTTCGTGGGAAAAACGTATCTCTTTTCTTTTTTGATGATAATAACGTCAAGCGAAATTATATAGACAGCGTCAGTATTTTCGGTTCAACTGCTTTCAAAAAGACTATTTTCTGACGTGACTATTAAGGAAATCAAAACATAGAGAGTAGTAACGCACGAGCTCTCTCTCTCTCTCTCTCTCTCTCCCTCTCTCCCTCTCTCTCTCTCTCTCTCTCTCTTTCTCTCTCTCTCTCTCTCTCTCTCTCTCTCTCTTGTATGCGAAGCATATGGGTCCCTATAGTTGAAGGGTATCACACCCTCCATTCTCGACATACCCCTAAAATAAATGGACAAGAGTGCGCGTGCACGCTCTTGTATTAAAACGAAAGCGGCTGATCGTTCGAGCGCGAAATCGCCGATTAAATATCCTGATATTTGCGCTGCTAATTATTTTTCGGTGAATCGGGTAAAAAATTGGGTAAACATATAAATATCAAATCGATGCTCTTGTAAAAAAAAACTGGAACAGAGAAACCAAAGAAAAAATTTACAAATTGTTCCAACGTGCAACAATATTTGTTGTAAAATAAGAATAGCTAGCTTTATAAAGTTAAATTTGATAAATTGTATCTATTTTGTCGATATATTCTTTCCTATGAGAATCGTAAATATTTAAAAAATCGTAAATATTAAAAAAAAATTATGAATAGAAAGGAGGAAATATGCCAGAGCTAAAATAGCCCAGTGACTTTAAAATCGTAAATTCGTCCAATTAGTTGATTCACATAAAACTTATAGTATCTCTCTGTAACCATCGAACAAATATACGAAGCCTCAGAGAAGCTGAAGACAGAATTTCTGGCGAGCCGTGATGGACAGAATGCGTCTAAAATACTCGTTTTAGCCGCGAAACGTTTGGAATCTATATTGGATATTATTGATATCTCGATCTATTCAGTTAGTTAATAGAAAATTTATGCTAAGCTAACCTGTCGTTCCATTATGTATCAACGGAATCGATTCTGGAATTGTTGAAGCATATCACTTGGTACGTTTTTTCGTAATCTTGCGCAGAAAATCATTTGCACACTCTAGTTTCAAGGGGTAGAAGGTAGAAGTATTCTCTTCCTCTTATTGTTGTCCTCACAAAACAGATTTTTTAGCATATTTAAACTATCCATATATAAACTAAAATAATCTACAAAATTCTTTAAATATCACATTTGTCACATCAAGTTTTTAAGAAATTTCTCTTATTATGTAAAAATAATTATAAAAAATAAAATATTATACATGCAATAAGCACCAATAAAATTTGGTTAGTAATTGCAGAATCTTTTTAATAATTGATGAATAACAAAACTGTCTTTTAAAAAATATATAAATAAATTGGTAATTACGTAAATAAATATTTATAAATTGAGAAATTATTTTGGTTTTTGATCTCGTTGATAATTGAAACACCTATTGCACGACAACTTACATTTTTTTATAAGATTTTTTTATTTATTTAATCAAATAATTTATCCGAATAGTACATTTCCATCACAGAATCAGTTATTCAATCAAAATCTATGCTGCTCAGTACTGTTTTATTCAAGAAACGTACGGATAAGATAACTTGATATTAACATAGCTTGAAATGAATACAAGGTGCGCGGTTGTACGCGTCGCGTACGATAACGAAAGCTCAAGACTTTTCAGAAGTCGTCTAGCAAGTGGACGCTGATTGGCCTACCTTCTATACAAAAAGTAGTAAGTGCAGCTTCACCGTAGCGAGAGCCTAGTCAGATACCAAAATGTACCCTGGAGTCTCGTGACGCCATGGAATCTTGGCCGTACTCCGGACTTCGGCTCGATTCCCTTACGGTTATTCCACCTGCCGAGAATTACCCCGATACGGTATCCTTATTTTCGAAGAATATCTTAACAGCTTCCCGCATAGCGTCTGCTATTCTCTCCTTACATTGCCAAGGAAAGGGATAGAATGGGAGGGTGGAAAAAGCGCAGTGCGCTCTAGCCACGTTTCCACGGCGCTCTTTCGATATAGCCACCTTTCTTCCGCTGGAATCCCGTCTCTCTTACTCCCAAAGAGAAGAAGCCAATAGGGAGAACCGATCAGCTTAATGCATATTGATGCGCGCCGAGCTAAGTGAGTGAAAAATCGCCATCGATCTAGCTTCCAGGAAGGTAGAAGCATTCTCTTTCTTTCACCGGCGGCTTTCCATCTACTTTCTCGTCGACAAAGCCGAACTTATTTCGTCTTCTCTTTCCGGTTCCTATGCCAAACGAATCAACCTACGTATCTACGCATTTTAATTCGCGTATAACTTCCACGATTCTTAATATGTTCAATTTTTTATTTCTGATTTATGTGAAAGTAAATTAGTATTTACTCTCAATTTTTCGACTTAATGTTTAGATTACTTCTCTTGATTAAATTAGCTCTACAGTTTTATTCTTGAAATATTACATTTATATAATTGTGATATTGTGTGTGTGTATATATACAGACTTTTAAAAAATTAAATTGTGAAATTAAAAGTAACTCAAATGTTCCAATAACTTAACGGCTCAAGACAACTTGTAGAACGTGTCATTACTTATCGCTTTCTACAATTTCACGCACGTGGGACGATTATTTCCAGCCAATTGGAGGATGAAACTGTTCGGAAAGCGGCCCGTGGCCCGATTCGCGCGAACTCGTTTTCGACGGTGTATCGTATAGGCGTCATAGCGGTGAACCCTTGGCATTTTGTAGCGGCACCGAGACGCGGCGTTATATGCTTACACCGGTGCTGCTTCTACCGGCCTCGTTGGGGTCCCGGCCCGCGGAACAGATGCCAACCGTCACGGCTCGCCGATGGCTGGAAGGGTGTTCCTAGATTGAGACACGGTGGATGACTCTAAATGGCATTCGGTCCTCTGCATTCTCTCCCTCCTACGACCCCTCTCGCTCGCGCTCTTTCGTGTTTCACGAAATCGATCTTTGCTTTTACCTCCTTCTACCACCTATTATTCTTAGCCAGAGTTTGCGACACGGCGACACTTTGCATCGCGAAGGAAGGGCATTCTGATTTTCTTAGCAAGAAACAGTCTATTTCACATTATTGTGCTCATCTTTTACACTGCATTAATTTTGATTGCATAAATTACTATTAATTTCAATATGTAAAATATACAAAATAACGTTAAAAGTTTTTATATGTTATTCAAATAAAAATTTCTGCCGGATATAATGCCGGATAGTTAAGCAATCGTAACACCCTTGTTAATGGATTACGATTCAGCGAGAGAATTGCACGAGCGCAAGGAAGGACTCGTTTGTCTCGATGAAAGACATGAGCAAACAGATCCGAGGGGCGCATCCATATACACGGGGTCGTAGAATGACAGCGTCGGCAGTAGTGGCGATCAATGACGGCGATAGGTTTTTTTTTGAAAGGCTTTAAAAACGGTGGCGCCCATTGGCCGTATGTCAATCCTTCGGCAAATCACACGCACGACGCAAATTTAGAACGGTGGTTGAACGAAAGAGAGAGAGAGAGAGAGAGAGAGAGAGAGAGAGAAAGGGATTCAGGTTCTCTCCACTCAAAACAGGTGGTTACCAGCGAGAAAGAGAAAACTAGAAGGGACTCCACTGCACGGAGGCCACTTGAAGAGTCGCGTGGCCACTCAATTACTTTCTAGGGCCTCTAAACATCGGGCACGTACCAATACCCGGATTGCTGCGGGCACGCTCGCACATGCTGCAATAAGGCAAAGTGGAACAACATTTCCAATCTGCGTGACAACCAATAATGTCGCAATTTATAATTCACAAGATTATGATCGCGTACTTATTTCTTTTCTAATATCTAAATAATAATTAGATGTATTTTTTTATATTATATTTAGAAATTTATCATTATGGGAAATATATTTTATTTTCAGTACGATTAATTCTTTTTTTTTTTACAATTATTATAGAAAGAACTAATCATTGCATTAACTAGAAAAAAATTGAATTAAATATTAGACATTGTTTTTGTAAGATAACGATAAAATATCCGTTTGTAATTAAATGAATTGAATTAGCATTAGACGCAGGAAGTAGGAGGAAGAATCTCGCGGTTTACGATAACCTCAGCATCGATCAGTAGGTGACTTGCGTGCGACCGCTGTAAGGGATTGCGGGTAGACGATTACAAAGCTCCTCAGTCTTGTGACCGCATCAATTCGTGTTAGATCCTTTTGCCTAGAAGCTTTCCGCAGAAATCAAGACCGCTTCCCCGTCATCCGGTTAATAAATATTCCAGAAGGCAGATCTCTTCGTAAAAAGGAAATTATATGTCCTCTTCTTTACCGCAAGTGGTCTGAGTGCAGAAGCGAAAGAATCTGAAAATCCTACATAGCAGACACACCGGAATAGTAGATTGACATCTTGGAATTCGACTCGGTTTATCGGTAGCACGCAGACGTCGCACGCACACTAGTATTCTCGTTCCCTTTTATACACGCTCGCTGAAGCTGCATCGACGTATACGAGCAGGTAGCATGACACAAGAGCCAAATAGTTGGCATAGCTTGGCGCCTCTCGGCTATCCATCAGATCCGAAGAACCACCAAGAACCCTTTCTCCTTCCTGGAGCATCCTGTCCTCACCCTGTCTTCGCCCATTCTCGCCCCCTTCCCCCCTTCCCCATCTTCGCCTTTCTTCCGCTTGCTCGTCGCTCGTTGTATATCGTTCTTCAGCAACGCAAAAGGGACCCAGTCGTACCGGGAATTAAACGGCGGGTTTAAGAAAAACGGAAAGTCTTTGCGCGCCTGTCAATCAGACGTCCGCGGTTTTGCGCCCATCTGGTTAATGATGATCCACTGCTTTATCTCGCGAACGTCTGCCATTCTCCTCAGTCGGCCTAACACGGCGCGATGAAAATAAGCGCGATTGTCGCGGTGGAACGTATATCGCGGAACTTTGAATCGCTAGAATCTCCCGGACAGCCTCGAGAACTTTTTTCAAATCGCTGTCGTCTACCGTCGATCCATCACGCATTGATGTTTAATGCACGATGCACCATTGCGTGGACAAAGATATTGACGAATTTATAAAGTTTAAAAATCAATCGAGATAACCAATTATTGAATTGCTAATTAATCCATGTTACCTCTAAATAATCTATTTTAGATATCGATAAAAAGAGAACATTTTGCTATTGGTTAATATTTGTCTGTGAATATTAACAGCTTCTTTTTGGAAATTAGAAAATTATGATTGATAATAATAATTGAAAATTTAACATAACGACAAAATATACTGACATTCGTGTTTTCAGAACTAGCTTTCTATATATAAGTATTTTCAATATTTCCTACAGAGATTTATAATATTCTATTTTATATGTATATAAAATTCGTCGTTTTTAAGAGTTTGAAAAAAGTATGCTTACGCAAGCATATTTCAAAAACACTTTCACCAATAAATTTATCGTTTTTCCTCTGCATCGGACTTTGCACTCAAATATGAAGTGACAAAACTAGAACGGTATCATTTTGCCGGCGCACGATAGCTGGGGCGAGAAAATTTTTCGTGGGCGTCCGACCGTGTTACCGAAAGGGACGATCGATGCGTCGAGATTTATGCGATTGATTCGAACGGAGCGGAGTGACGGTACAAGGAAGCGCTCTTAGTCCTGGTGTCTCCGCTCCTTCGGGAATACATCTCCCTTCGAAGCGCCGGTGTCCGAAGGATCTCTATAAATTTGCATGTAGAATACTTGCGGATATTCTCACGAGCGATAGGTGCGGAGGATAGCCTGTCGCATCTGTCGTCGCGCGTTACGTGAGCGCTGCCGCTTCTCTTAGGACGACTGCATTGCCTAATTTCATTTTGACAAGACCCAGAAGCCGTCACTTTACACGAAATTCGAGAAGCTACGGAAACGAACGAGCCGTTTGCCTCTCGTCGCTCTCAGTATTTTCCAGTATTAGCAACAAATTTATTATACATATGATATCTATTAACATACCACTTGAAAAGAATGCATCGCAATACGAAAATTTGAAAATATATGTTACGTGCTTTAAACAGTAAATTTTCTTTCCAATACGAACTAGATCGCTACTGAAATATGTAGATCTGTTGGCTTCTTAAACAGAAAATAAAACGAGAGATAACCACGAGAGAAAAGAAATCTACAAACGAAGAAAAGAGAAGCTGGACAGTTCTGTGGGCGAAATTCATGAATATATTGTCTGTGCCGAGATTGAGATAGTTCAAATATGCAAATACTGCGTGAGAATTGGAAATTGTGTATAGAAAGATCGCAAAGCAGATCTTATACATTCTCGTTCGGGATACAAACAAAGCAGCCTCATCACACCGGTGCGAGAGGAAAGTATATCAGGACCTACTGTCCGTTCTTCGCGGGTTCGCTCAGACAACCAGCCATCAGTACCGCATCCCCGGGTACATTCGCCCATTCGTTGGGCCGACTGGCTTTCCAGACTTCGGCCGTCGAGGGTGGACAAACCAGGCTGACCGGTTGCCATGGCGACCTTATGGATTGATCCGAGCAAATATCATCTCCGAAGACGCCCGAAAGAATCGCCGGATTTCAGAGAATAGCTTCGGCCAGCGCTCGTTGAGTTTCTTTCCGTTCCTCTGTCCTTCCCTCTTTCTTTCCCCCTTCTTCAGGTCTCCGTTCCACCGTACGGTTCATACCCTCTCAGGAAAAAAAGTCTGAGGAAATTTAGACGATCGAAGCTTACATCACATAATAATTGTTCACTCCGATTGTTTGTTTCTCGCGAAGAATACTCGTTATTCATTTACTTAATATATATTATTCTTAACGAAGTATCAAAAATGTCAAATATAAATCAAATTCTGACGACAAAAGTTTGGATAAATCTTAATTAATTATTCAAATATTTTTTTTAAGATATCATTCAGACATATTTATCGAATTATCATTTATTATCGCTTGACTATTACGTAAAATCATCGACGATTTAAAATTAACACGATTAGAAGGAAAAGTGCGCGCACACACATCTGTCATGCAGGAAATTAAAAGCCCGACGACGTATTAGCGAAAGTGACACTTCAAATAATACAAGTGTACGTAACAATGACTCGGCCTGGACAACGTTGTAGTAAATAATGTAACCTTGTAAAACGACGGAATGTATCGGTGCTGGTGAGTTAATAGCTGGCCTCTGGAGGAGCTCGCACACGCCGCACGACGACGACGACGACTATAAGCGCGATGAGTGATTCAGCGTGCGTCGCGGCTCGATCTCACTCTCTGCCGTCTTCTGGGTTAAAGCTACGGCGGTTCTCAACGCGACGACCGATCAACCCAAGAGAATCTGGGATGACGCCTGGCGAGACATCCTACGGGGGACCACCCACAGGGACAACGCTCCATATAAAGCGTCCCCGCGAACGTCGCACCGCATTGTCGAATCATTGCCATCGGCGCAGGCGGCGTCGGCATTCCTTCCGTTTTAACTTTTTTTCGCCGGCTCCTTTTTCTTCTTGAACGCGCGCGATCTCGGTATCGTCGTTCATCCGTCTTTCTTCCTCTATCCACCTGCGATCCTCCGATCTTCCTTCCCCGTCACCGTTTTTCGCTGTCTCGTACCTTCCGCTTCTTCTTTTGTTCCCCACTTATCCGCGTTTCTTCCTTCATTATGCTCGTTCAAGTCTCCCCCTCCCTTCTCCTTCGTGCATTTTGTCCTTGTCTTGCTCAAGACCTTTTATTAGATTTTTTCTCTCTGTCATGAGAATTATAAATTAAGCTATTACATGTGCGTTGGACGTTTCTCGCGCGAGTTCGAGCGACTTCCCATGGAGATTTCAAAGACAGCTGATTTCAGAAATAGTCCGTTTAAAATTCATCCGCGAGTCGAGTTGTCTTTGAATCGAATGTCCGATTATTCGATCCGACACCTGGATTTCCTTCAAAGCGCTTTTTTGCACCGCCACTCAACGGAGGAGGCTCAGTGTCATGCAGAATTTCTTCGCGCCTATCGACAATCGCTCGGAGGATTGCAATGTCGAGATGAGTGTTGGATTTCCTTCCTTGGTGGGCACGCAGTCGTTGGAAATTCAAGTGACGCTATAATTAATGGCCGACCGATGAAGAAGCGGACACTTCTTGCAAGCGTTACCCTAAGACGTTCTGATGGTGTAATTAATCAGAGCGTCGACATTCTTTTTCGCCCGATTATACAAAAGCGATTTTTGTTTAATTTTCCTCGCCGTACGTAACAAACGGTCTCGAAAGACTTGTTACCTTTAAAATCAAACGCTTAAAGTTTCAACTTGAAAAGAAATTTCAAACGGTATCGTTCCAGACGGCTAAAGAAATATATAACTAATAAAAGTTATAATTACATATAAATATTTAAAAACTTAAAGAAAGTAATATTGTTTATCCTAGAAAAGAATACGGAAATATAAAAATTGACGAAATTATGAAAAAATATAATATCAAAATGTTATATGATAAATGCATAACAATACAAAATGGATAAATTCTGACTGTAATTATAAGGAATTTTTCAAACACTAATCTATTATATGGACAAAAGTGACATAATTAAAAGAAACTGTAAAAGTCACTTTAACGACTTATTTTCGCCATAATTCTTAGTCCTTCGAGAGTCTTGAAACCGATGTGCGACTTTGTTCCACCATGCAGTTGGACGAGCAGACTGTAACTTCCGGTTAAGTCAAACACGGCGTAAAGTCGCGCGAACTTCGGACTTGGCAAGTCCCAATGAGGCGTATAATGCCATTAAAGAGAATCTTATTACGCTACGGCACCCTCACGCGCCTCTTACAATAGACGCCTTCGCTTCACTGCAACAAGTACCCGCGTAACCTGGTAATTAAGTCCCGATTAATTCTCCGCTTACTTTGTCTGCCAAATGGCGCGAGACAAGCCGACTGCGAAGAAAATTAAGGTCGCAAGACGGAAAAGAAAAGTTGCCAACAACGAGATATGCATCGATCGCATATGCATCGATTGAGAACCTCTCGAGAGATTGATCATATTCTGACGGAATCGCTGCTGAGTACGCGAGGGACATAACTAAGTCGTTGAGCCGTAATAATATTCGCGGTCGGATGCTCTGCTGTCTTATACGAGTGCACACAATCAATCCAACTACGGTTCATAAACAAGAATGTATGAATTACCCCGTCGATTCTCTCTTTAAAAGGTGAAAACCGTATTTATATTGATCTCCAATAATTTAATATCAAGTAAACAGACATGATAATAAAAGAACAAGGAATTTATATAAAAAGGAAATTATTTAATCCCTTAAGTGACATAGAGGAATTGTTGCTTGATGTTAAATTTCAGCAAATCTAAAATCAGAAATACGTTGCATTGTTATACATATAAATGAAAAATTATCTCGCGATATATATATATATATATATATATATATTTCTAGCAGGCATACATTTGTTTACCAAGATACTGTATGTGAATAATACTGTATGTGAAATCTACAGAATATATTCATTTTTATCGCGCATTGTATACGGATCGAGTATTCGCCAAGTTTAGTTGCACGAGTACGGCCGGCGGCTAAACCTGTAGTAAACGATAGCAAGGCAGCCTCATTCGTCGACCGAAGCCATGGACCGCCGGCAAAGGGTGATTCCATGATTAATGTTACAAACAACGATACAACTAACACGCCATCCACCTCCGGAGCTGCTCGTTCCCGGCCTTGTTGGTTCGGATAAGTTAACTTCCCGCGTTATATGTGCCTCCAAGTTAACCGCGACAACTTTGTGATATTTTGCGCGTATAAAATACAAAATAAGGTATATATGTACATACAAAACAACGCACGTAAAATAAATCAATAATGGTAAATCGACAATTGTAAAATATAGAAACGCGATTACACACAAATTTCTCTCTTACAAAAAGAGATATTTCTTAAGAAATCGCGATAAAACATTCGATTATATAAGGTCCGGAATTTTGACGAGTCCTCTCGCATTTCCACATACCTATCCGCCTCGCCTTTAACGACGATAAAGTGCACACGATGCTCCCAAAAGCCGCTCGTAAATCAATACGAACTCGAAAATAACTTCGCAATAATTCACCCGAGCGCAGAGAATCCACACCAACAGCCCCGTACGCGTTGAGAAATTAAAATAAATCAAACTTATCTGTTGCTCGGGCCACTTGCCGGTGATCTGGCGCGTGTATGCGTGTATGCGTATACAAACAATCTAGTCTATGAAACTCTTTGTATTCGTGTGCGTTTTCATGTACATTCGTGTACACGTGTGTATCGTATGAGACTAAACAGCACGCGATAGACCGCATCGGATATACAGATATTTTCTTCAGTATTTCTCTTAGCTGTCCTAGCATTAATAAATAATGGACTTTGTCATAATTGGATGGCTTCCAAAAATTCTCAAACACTTGATATTTTTTCAACCAACGGAATGTAACAAAATAGATAACAAGGATTTTAAAATCTTTCATCGCTCTTTTTATCAAAAACTAGATAATAATGTCAGTGAAAGAGACGAATTTCAAAAAATTTTCTATAACTCAGAATAAAGTGATTTTTTTTTTAAACATAATTTATTAAATCTCATTTTTTTTTCGAAAACCTCAATAGGCTGCCGTTTATGAATCGACGAGCGTTCTTCTCGGATTGCTAAAAGCGTTCGCGCTACTAATTGTAAGACTAAGTTCCGCAGCTAGGGCAACGACTTATCCACCAGTAGCTCGGTAAATTCAGCCATCCCCGTGAATAAATACGGTTAGTGGCCAGCCAAGGCCCCTTAGATCCCTTTGACCGGAGGGGGCACAGTGTACCGGGGTGGTAACTGGTAAGTGCCTGGGGCGACCATCTGTGCCCTTCTGCGCCTACGCTGCCACGTGGATTGCGCTACCGTTTATGCGGCATTTGTTGCAGCTACGCGCATACATTATCGCTAATGTGTGTCGAGCTAGGCCGAGCACGCGGCGTCTTTAGCAGGAAGACGTAAAACGGGCAAATAGGCACCGGCTCGAACAAAAGAAACGGAATTAGGGGGATCGGAAATTATTTGCGCTTGCGAAAGTCCGCGTTGCTCGTTAGAACGTTTGTTATATGATGTTATTTCTGCGCAGTAGTGTGCATTAAATGCTTTATGCGTGTATATACTACTCTCTCTCTCTCTTTCTCTCCTATATTATTATCTTTATTATTATACATAAATATAATTTTAATCTTATATATTTTGTACATATTTCTTATATATATCGAGCATGTGAGTTTTACTTGTCTGTCTTAAGCGTCGTCGCTACCGTGTATTCAGAGGTGTTACATTATTCAGACTAATTCCTCGTTCCAACCGCGAAAACTCGTCGTCCAACTGGCGGGGGAGCGGCGATCTTTATCTACGCGCCGCCACGTTGTAACTTACGTGGACACCAATCGTGACTAATTAACCGACGATATCGATCGACGTCCCGTCACGGCAAAACAACGGCAGGAAGAATCGCGAGCAATCGCATCGATTAGTCCGATAAGCCGCGACCAGGCCATGCTACGATAATTTCGCGACGCTAGTTACGGCGATGGTCGGTTATACGTGTCTCTCTTACATTATTATCTGTAATAGCCTGGCCATGACTAACTCGTGCACGAGCACGCGGTGCCAAACGACCGTGGCTCGTCCGCGATAGCGCCGCGCTTGTCCGGCGTCTGCGAGAGGGGCGTAGAACCCGGGTGTCAAGTTACACCACTACGGCTTGGTGACGTTACAATCGTTCTGTCACCCTCGGCTGAGTCCCTCTCGCATCGTCAGTGCTGTCGGTTATCGTTATCGAGACCCTACTCTCCGACTTGTACAAGACTGCCTTTACGTATGAAAAAAAGATGGAATAATTCTTTGCAACTTTCGAAAGTTCTTTCAATATGTATCAGTTTTGGAAATTTCAACCAATATTTGTCAACAATAATAATGTGCATAAAGATAAGCATACTGAGCTGATTACAATTTAGCCTCATATTAATATCATTTTTTTTT
This sequence comes from Lasius fuliginosus, assembly GCA_949152495.1. Taxonomy (NCBI): domain Eukaryota; kingdom Metazoa; phylum Arthropoda; class Insecta; order Hymenoptera; family Formicidae; genus Lasius; species Lasius fuliginosus. Next base: position 13,741,623 of record OX424444.1, read on the forward strand.
TTTTTTTTTTTTGTAAAGATATAGAAAGATATAGAAAATTCATATAAAATAATTGCAGAATTATTTTATGCGTTGAAGTATAAATAATCACCAAATACTTCATTATATGCAGAAACATGAATAGAGTGACAAAGAAACCGCGACAATTGTTCGAAAGGGTGAAAGAGAATGAAGGGAATAATATCGACGTGAAATGAGCAGGCATCTCTGATTCTAGATCTCGCGCAGGGTTCTATCCAAATTGCCAATTTTATCGATAATACGGATCTGGTAATACGATAGAGATATAATGCAAATTCGGTTAATTGTTCCTCCCGAGGAAGAAGACAGGGAGAAATCGAAAGGGACCAGTAGTGAACCCGCTTTTTGCGCTTTTGTTGCCCACGGGGCGGATGCTACGACGGGGGTTGGTGTTGGGTATCTTACTGCGAGATCGAGTTTCCTTGTACATGTGGTACTGACGAACGATGAACGCGACTGACAATGAAGCGCACCAAGTATTTATAGCAGATGGCATGGATTTATTTGACATTCCGTCTAGTACTAATTCGTGCTTAAAGCAAGTACAGCCTATTTATTTAATACTTTAATATTAATAACTTGATACTAAAAACTAATCAAATATATATTTATATATAATTTACACATTTATTTATTTGTTAAAATGTCACGTAAATATTATAAAGTACATGTGTAAAGAAATTTATACTATGTAATCAGATATAAGATCAACACTCTCTATAAGAATCAATTTATCAAGATATTTACTCTCTTTATATATAATATAATATCAATTTACACAATTTATCAAAATTTCCTTAATAAGATGTATCTGTTAGCAATTGAATACTGCGATTATTAGCCCTTTCTTTATATCTGCGGCTAATTAGGTCAATCAAGAACAAGCGAATCGAAAGCATCCGCCAATTAAAATCAGCTCGCAACCGCATCGGCGCTCGTTGCACGAAGCAGTGGCGGACGCGATCGCAGCCCTTAATTTTTTAAATGGCCGTTTAAAGGGTTGCCGAGCCAATTAGCATGCTAATCGGAAAGCCAGCCAAAGTTTCGACGGTGGTCCGCGCCGTTAAGCGCCACGGACCGAGAGTACGCATTCTGTAAAAAAAAAAGAGAGAAAGAAAGAAAAGAAAACAGAGGCGTAAACGAGTCGCTCGAGCCACACCACGATGACCCGTGGCGGCTCATATACCTACCCCTACACACTCACCCCCGAGAGGAAGATAAGAAGCTAATTGCGCACGACCACTCATTCTCGCCACACCCGTGTAAATGAACGTGCACCTCGCGTGACGCGCGCGCTTTCACGCACCTTCCTTTTAATAGTGGCGCGTCGCACGTGTACATATGAATGTGAACCTGAAATTAAATTCGTCAATTGTACTGGCCGTCAATTGTAGCGTATGTTCCCGTGAAGAATATAATAACATGTTTAAACGTTAATAATACGGTGCGAAAGATTCGGTTATTATTATTGTATTTGTACGTGTTTGGTCAGTTTGTTTTGTAACATGCGAGTAAATTTGAGAATATGAATTACACATGGATATGGATCAGTTAATTGAGAGAGTGGAGTTACGTCATGTCATGCAATTCCTCCTTGAGTTTTTAAACAATCTTTAGTCTTTAAATTATAAAAACTTTGATCATTATATTAAAGATTTACTTATTACATAAACACAATAAATTATAAATAAAAATATAAAAATCAATTAAAAATAAACAGAAATAACGATGCTATTACAGCACCTTATAAGTGATCAGAAACGATTATAAGCAGTCATTGACTGTCAGCAAATATACTTGATTAAATTATTTAATGTTTAACGTAATATATTTTTTCAAGCTTTTCTTTATTACTTTTAAAATTTGTGCGAAAGATTCGGTTATTATTATTATATTTGTACGTGTTTGGTCAGTTTGTTTTGTAACATGCGAGTAAATTTGAGAATATGAATTACACATGGATATGGATCAGTTAATTGAGAGAGTGGAGTTACGTCATGTCATGCAATTCCTCCTTGAGTTTTTAAACAATCTTTAGTCTTTAAATTATAAAAACTTTGATCATTATATTAAAGATTTACTTATTACATAAACACAATAAATAATAAATAAAAATATAAAAATCAATTAAAAATAAACAGAAATAACGATGCTATTACAGCACCTTATAAGTGATCAGAAACGATTATAAGCAGTCATTGACTGTCAGCAAATATACTTGATTAAATTATTTAATGTTTAACGTAATATATTTTTTCAAGCTATTCTTTATTACTTTCAAAATTTGTGCGCTTAAATCGAAAACTTATTGGAGAACGCCGGATTGCGCTAGTACTGACAATCGTTTCGAAAGAGCACGGATCATTCGATTCCGTATCGCGTTAGCGACGGCGCAAATCTAATAGAGTGCCTGCAGCATCAAATGTCACTGCTAGTTGTGGAGGGATTGTCGTATTGGAGTTTTTGATTGGCTAATCCGCCCAAATCTAATCGAGCGCGCCCCGTCCCTACAATCCATGGAACGTTTCTATTCTCTCATTCGGGCCTGGCAGGATTCAATTACGACGCCGAATCTTATGATCGCCTTGTCATAAGTTGTATTATCCTAAAAGAATTGCGGCAGTATATATATGTTAATACATTCCTTATATTTTTATGTCATTAGTAATAAATCTACAATATTTAAAGATACGATTTTTAAATGTCACTAATCAATCAATATTGTCTTTTTTATGCCTATATTTTACATGATTATAACTAAAGATATTTTTAAAGATAGCATAATTAATTACTGAAAAATTGATTTATTATTGTGCTCGCTACGAATCGATAATCTCAATGTAGCGTCTCAAACGAGGCACGCCGCGACCAATCAGTCAACAATAGTGATGAGACGCATCCGTGATGCGAGGGGCAAAAAAATAATGTGCTACACGAAACCGGTTTCCTATTGCATCAGGACTTTCGATCGCTTATATTTGGTCCAGCAGTCCTAAGTTGGAAAATATCGGAGCATCGTGTATACGCTGTGCGAATAAATTATTCTCGATTCCGCTTTCTCGACGAGGCTAGGAGATGTCATTAATTCTCTTTCAAACGGTTAAAATCATTCTTTCCAGATCGGAATCGCGCTACACGCGTTCTCGATTAACCGATTCTAGTACATACGGATACGCAACGCACAATATAGTCACGTCATTAAATCACGCCTCGTCGAGCAATTTACTCCTGATTCCACTTACACGAGGTTTCTCCCCAGAGTCTTCTATATCCATGCTGCATTTAGGATAGCTAACGTTCTCTTGATGTTAAAGACGAAGATGTGCAAATATTCTTTGCGATATTCTTTTAAAATACGAAGATTTGTGAAATTCCACGTCTTGTAATAAAATGTTATTAAAATATAATCTTGGTAATCAATGCTCTTGCATAAAAATTATATTATACGCAATTCTTATAATATTCATATATAATCACTAAAATCGATTGCATGACGCTGACAGCGTCAATTTTGTACACATTCGCGCGATAGCTATAAAATCGCTGGCGTTAATATTCCGCTGGCCATTTGTTCGGAGAGAGAGAAAGAGAGAGGATAGGAGAGACTATCGAACCGAGATGTTGTACTTGTGCGAATATAGACATCCGACACACCCTAAGACTGAGATATCCGAGCACGGCGGTGCATGCACGAGGGTGCATATATTGTGCCATGCCACCCCTCCCAACGCAACGACGCCCAAGTAACACCCCCCCCCCCGCCGAAAAAGCCAATAATACCACGTACTCCCGAGCTACTACGACGGCTTATTATTTTCCTACGGCTCATCGAACCCAGTGTGTGCTCGCTATCAATTACACGACATTCCGCGCGAGACCCCCTCGACGGACTTAGACGGATCAGACTAACCAGAATCCCATCTGGTAAACTTTTGCCTTACGTCCATTTACGCATCGCAGTAACCGCTCAATCCTGCAGTCACTGTCGTTCGAAGAAGCCCGTAAACTAAAACCGATAAAGATTGGCCGAATCGTCTCTTTAAAGAAAAGCACAGATATTGAATAAAAGATTGTGGCATGCAGTTTAGTTGCGAATGGAACGAGCAGAATTTTCTATATCGCGTTACTGTCTTGCGTTGTGTGTCTTTATCTTCATTTATTTTATCAGTATCAGGATTCCGGAATTTCGCGTGAAGACGAAGCGCGCATTTGTGTCTCGAGTCTCTGCCAAGAAACTGTATTGAATTCATCGAAATATCATAGTACGATTACCTTATCGAATAAACATGAGCCAGTAGGAAAAATTTGTGAAGCGATGCCAAAATGTCGCATGATATCGCTGGCATCGTGCATCGCCTGTATCGAGAACTAGGGACGGTCGGACGCATATATGTAAATCGAAATAACATTATCCATTGCTCTTGCGGCAGCGGGACAAAAGTGCGCAGAGAAAAAGAGAGAAAGAGAGAGATAGATGAATCAACGTATATATATGTAGATATTATATATATATATATATATATATCTATATATATATCTATATCTATATACGCACATAATGAAGCTGCATACATGTACGCATTGCTTGCTCGCACACATTCGCCTGTAAAGCGAAAGAGACGATGAAAGAGAGAAAGAGAGAGTGCTAGGGAGCGGAATTCGGAGGGTATAAAGCGCATTTCAACCGCTATCCCTGTCGCCCAGGGCGAGTATATGTCGTACAGTAAACGCGAGCTCTTCCGCGTCCGACATATGGCCGTGTTAGTTGTTCTTACCTATATTTTTATGCGACCATATGATAGAGGCGCGTAGATCGAGTATTCGCGCATTATCAATAGAGAAGCCTGTTATCAATTTTATCTCAGTCTTGTCTATTTCGTTCTTTATACAATTTCGGAATTATTAATGACTGCTAGTTTTTAAGCTTAATTCTGGCAAGTGTTTAAGTGTGCTTTACAGTTTCACTTTCTTTATCTCTCTCTTCCCCTCTCTCGAATTTTATCATGATATATTGATTCTCTGAAAATACATATTGAATAGCTTTTCCTATGACACTGTCGAAGTAAATCGTATTGCGGGCTAATAAACGGAATGCGTATAGCGGTTTTAACAAAAGAGATCCTTGTCTGAAGTAGCCCTTCGCGGAATTCTTTCGCAGGAAAGGACGTGTCATAACGCCGGGACAGTCTGTGTGTGGCCGAGCAACTGGATGGCGAGGTGAGCTCCGGCTCGCTAAGTTGTCACTCGCAGTCAGCAACTCCTTTTTGTCGGATAGAAGGAAGAGAGAAAGGAGGAAGAGCGGGACGAAAGGAGAGTGGAAGAGGGAGGATGGACGCGGAGGGCCCTACGATACCCCAGAACTGCCTTCCCTCTGTCCTCCCCTTCTGAGATCCTCCGGCCCGTCAAGAGCCACAGATTTCCAGTTTTTCTTCGAGTTTACTGCACGCAACCAACTCTCGATCTAATAGCTTGTCCCGTTCTCTTCCTCGTCTCCGACTCTTCCCTGCACCTTTTCTCCACCGTCTTCTTGCCTACTCTTTACCTCCTTTCCTCTTTCTTTCGAGCTTCTCTCCGTCTCCGGCCCTTGCGAGTAGAAGCGAACTCGGAGAACCGCGGATCGACCTAATGAGGATAATTCCTGCATTGATTGCCGAGGCACATGGAATGGTATAAGCAGTGCTTGTCCGACTAGCAGTCGGACCGGCTGGTTGGTCGACTCGTTGACTGGCTGACTGACTGCCGTTCGTAAATCATTCTTAATTAAACGATAGATATTTAATTAGGAAGCCCCAGATTGAGTTAGTTATGAGGCATTTAACCATCGCCCGTTATCGAGGTGGGCGACTCAGATGGCATATGGTGACGTGATCTGGTCGCTCGTCGCTGCCAGACGCACATTGCAGGACGGAGAAGGAAGGAAAAAAATCAGCGTCGGAGAAACATAACGTAATGTAACATGGCAATGTTATTATGTGATAGCTGGATTGAAAATACACACGAAGCATCAAATGACAGTTCGTGTTTCGTAAAACTTTGCAATCACGACGATGCGATAACATCTTTCTTACCTTAAATTAAATTTTGATATTTTTATAATGTCATTTCATTACAGATCATAATTTTTTTTGAAGTGAAAAATATTTTAAATGCAGAGAAAGAGAGAGAGAGGAGAGAGAGAAAAAGAAACAGCAACGACAACTCGCTTTTCTCTCGCACTCCACACAGTACATCCTGCGTGCTTTACACAAAACCAGCCACGTGACACCGATCCCGTGCGTGCCTCGTCGCCGGATACATAAAACACTTAACGGCTAATTTCCCAGCGGGTGATGATGTCGCCCTCATATATGCAGGGATCCGCCAGATTTAGTGCGAAGCGAGAGTGCCGACAGAACGTTCAGTTGTCACGAGGTTTTGACGCCTCCTGACAAATGCGGCTCCCAGTAAAATACAATCCTCTGGCGGGTCAACGGGTCAGACAAAACGCCAGGCGCCCTGCTCGTCCTCATGATCTGGTTCTCGTTCCGCACTCAAAAGACATTTCCTTTTGAGGGCCGTGCAAGTCGCTCGTTTCCTTTCGCAAGAAAAAAAACGTCTCTGCCTCTCGGTTATGCTTCTCTCTATTTGCTCCGCTCTGTATCCGCATGTGTATCTTTCTATCTCTCTTTCTCCCGCTACTTCTCGACTTACAAATTATACTAGCAATTAACGACGAGCTCGAGGCTTGTAAGATCCTTCCACGGTGAAGCGAGCGACGATGTATCCGTGGCTAATACCGGTATTCTCGTCGGCATTCGTATGTACAAGAAAACTGAGCAGTGCGGACTTCTCCGATGCGATCCATTTTGAGGATACATGATTTTTTTCGCGGCTCCACTACCGCTATGGTAGTACGTATCCTTAAGCGTGCGCTATCTCATAGCGAGGAGACGTAACTCTTCCCGCCGACCTACGAACTATACAAGTTGATGTACGTCAGCAACGAGGGATCTCACGGAAAATGGAAATGTATGATTGTGTCTTGAAAATTGCAACGAGTCTTCGTTCTGCAAAAAGTCTGCGAACATGAGTGACTGGCTGTCATCTCTGAAATTAAATAGCGATCGACATAGATAATGTTTGAAATATTTTTATTTGTGAGAACTGTATATATGTATATATGCAAAAATTTCAATAATTTATGAAAAGAAATGCATTATTATCAATTTATCATAATGTGTAGTCGTAATACATCATCGTAAAAAAACAGAGTGATTCTAGATAGAAAATACGTATTGCGATCTCGTACTTAAGTTTTTTTTTCTGGGCTATCATATCGAACTTGCTACAACATTCAATTAACTGACAAGTTTTACGATGGCTATAAATATGTCCATGTTTTGTCTCGTTTATCTTCCGAGATCGCTGTTCGTGACTGTCCACATCACCTATCCACAGTATAAAAAAAATAGTTAATTCATATTTTCTCACAATTTATTATTTATATATTCATTTTTCTACTAACATATAACAAATTTTTTATTTAATTAAGATAAAATATTTAAAGAATTGTTTTATTTTTTTACACATATTTCTCGCGATTTACATTTTTATCAAACGTTAAAATTGCATTGCTACAACAGCATGATACTTAATTGTTTTAACGCTAATCTATATCATTTTAGTCAAAGGTTTACATTTTATAATATCATAAAACAAATGTACCGTATGTTCATTGTAGTAAGTACGCGAGGAATAATGTAGCCGTATTCTGTACTTGCTATCTATCTTCCATCTCGAAATGAAAGCAGACTTGTATGGCGGAAGAAGCGGGACAAGGGTATTTTTTAGATCCGCACATGAAACACGCAGGCATCGCGCGGGTGAGACTGCTCAGGACCCGTGTTGTTCGTACGTAAAACGTAGTCCACTAGGGTTTTTTTTTATACGATATAATAAAACTTTCTCCTTACTTTCTCCTTGAAATGGGAATATTAAACTTTCCATATGCGAGATACGTCGCGTCGTACGACGACATCCACGAATCGTCCACGGGCTAAGCGGCATTTTACCGGGCGTATTACATTTATTTAATATTATTTATGGCAGCTTTTACGACGCCAATGATACGTATACGGAGACTATCCAATATCAAATATAACGTCGTAACACCGAGAAAGCGCGAAGGGTGGTGGAGGCAATAAATGTACGGCAAACGGCGTTTCCCCGATAGGCACCCTTGCGTACATGTTCATCCCACGAAAATAGGTACCAATCGAAGATTCCATCACCGCACTTACATACACGCCTGAAAAGGGACCAGCAAAAATCGTCGGCTCTGTTGGCCTTTTTTTATCATCCGACTATGTCTCCCACAATTTCGTAATAAGATCGAAAATATATCGATGAAAAATCTCAAACAGTTTAGTCGATGTCGAGTGAAATGATGTTGTCGATCATTAAATATTTCTTTGCAAATCGTATATTGCTGCACGGCGCAATATAACGCACGTTGAAACGTACGATTCTCTGACTCATTTATATCGCATCGACTGACATCAATCGAAGCATCGACATGTCTTCCGTCGGCTTATGCCAGATGAGTTCAACGACGGAGAATGGCGTGCGCGTTCAGTATCAACGTAAATCCAACTATCCGAATCGTATGGAATTCAATTCGAGTCGCTCGTCTGTTGGGACGATACCAAGAGAGCAACGGAAAAAGACTGTAAAAAGAACAGTAGATGGGGTGAACTGAAATGGCTAAATAGAAAACGCAAACGACACCCGAGTTTATGGCCACTCACTCGTTTTCCACCTCCATCGTTCGCTTCTCCGTTTCTCTTACGATACGCTGGACGATTTCACATATACTTCAACACTCCTCACGAACCCGGCTGCTTCCCTCTTTTACAGATCAAAATTGTAATCAAAGAAAATTTTCGACACGTCTGTTACATAATATAATAATTGATTAATCGCAGACGCGAAACAAGGCTTTGTCTCTATAAAAATACACTTTATTATCGCAAAATATCGACAAAGCTAAAAGTATTCTTAATATTTTGTTTTTTCACCCTTTTTTTTTACAACCTTTATTATACACTTTTAATTACTTCTATCTTAAATATATTTTTAATTATACAATCTGTTTATCTCTCTATCTATATTTGTCTCTCCACTCCATCGAGTTTCTGGCAAACGTGCAAGCTCGATGATTAAAATACTATGAATGCACATGCACGCAACGAAATTCGCTTGCATGGAAATTCAGTTTCCGAAGTGTGCCGGCCCATCGAATTTTAGATCCGGCATTTGTCTCTGTCCGGCTGGAATCGATCGACTGGTATCGGTGGCTCGAGTGACTACGAAACGAGAGGAAATCGAGAGGGAACAAAACCCGGCCTCTCGCCACTTTCTGGAACGGATAACGGCTTAGGGTGTACGTAATATATACGCACGCGTAGCCATCTCGTTGGTCCCTCACCTCCCTTTGAATATTTAATGCAGACAATTCGCCGATGCAGTTATTTCATGCCGGCCCTACGAAAAAGATTCCGCAGTCGCAGCACGTATCGCGAAAAGGCCCCGCGCACAACGTTGTACCGCGCATCGTTTGTTGGTCATGCTTTATACTTGTACATAAAGGAGCCAAAACAAAGTTATAAAGAGGAAAATCCAGGGACAGCTTATTTCCTTAAAAAAAAAAAAAAAAAAAAAAAAAAACTGCTAATATTTTCAATATTTGATCGAAGGATGAAAAGCACGTATTTTTTTATAGAACAAAAAATTAATAACAATTAAATAAAAATGCACTATTTTTCACAATTATACAAGATCTCTACTAAACGCTCACATATTCGTTAATATTTCCATGTATATTATTCCATGGTGATAACGAGAGAAGTGGCAGTAAAACGTTAAGTGGCTCCGAAACACGGACTATTGCAGGAAGATATATACGTATGTCTGCATTGTAGGTACCCATTCACAACCTTGTACATATGTCTGTAATACATTGAGCAAAATGTGACCGCACCATGTAAGATATGTTCGCGCTATAATATTCATGATAGCATGAATACTTTCTTCTGTACAGAATAAATTTTAAAATATCAATTATGATAAAACGATCACAATGTGGCAATTATTCTCATCACGGATATAATTTTTATATCATTATTAGCTTCAAACAATACTATAAACGTATTAAATTTATTCGTTAAATAATTTAAAATTATTCTGAGAATTGCTTAGAAAGAAAAACAAAATTAATACAATTATAATATGAAAGTCAATAAAAAATGGCATTTTCTCTTTTCTTGAGAAATAAGCTCTTGATTTTCCTCGTTTAACGTTAATTTTCACTTTTTTTCAGCGTCATTTAACGTTCACGGAATGAATGAAACATCGTATTACCATCAGGCATTTTTCTCGACCGCATAAACCGTAAAATTTAACGCGTTTCAATAACGCGGGAAGTCTCCTATCAAAATCGTCATGGGGAATTTGTTCGTGTCGCTCGTGCTTAAGCGCATCGCCGCGTAGGTATCGTGTATAATGCCGCGCTGTATACGTGGCGTTATCGCTGTACCAGCGGCTATACCAACACAGATATACACGGGACGTACGTATCGCGACCGCGGCGGAGCCAAGTAGCATTTGCATGAATTTGTTGGTCCGATATCCCGACGAAGAGATGGTGCTTTAAGCCGAAGGAGCTCGATGCGCGCCGTGAACGCCGAGACGGGCACCTTTAAGAGCCGAGCCCGAGGGGAAGGTGACTTTTTTCAATTTGTTAATTCAGGGTAATCCTGAGGGTGGCTAATTTCGACCCTGGCGTCCTTTTCTCGCCGCGGCGGCCACCATCGCGCCAATGCTCTCCTCGACCTTTCTTGCCGCTCTCCACAACGTAGACTCTTCTACTATGACTTTTAATCTGTGCTATATTTCTCTGTCCTCTCTTGGTCCCGCGTCCGCCGTACGTTCGCGCGACGACGAAGAACAACGGCGGTACACGATGGTATACGCTGTATACGACAATGACGACAACGTGCAATCGAGCAGCAGGTGCGTCCTCGAAAAGGTGAAACGTAACTTTGTGTGTTGACGGGCTCCTCTCCTCTCCCATCCCGTTCTCTTTCGCTCCTGCCTCTTTTTATTTTGAAATCCGATTGCGAGCGATGAATTCCGAGATTACCTAAATGGTCTCGGGGGCAATAATGTAAATTTTGCCGACGAGGTTTTTTTACGGGCTCCGCCTCGCGATTGCACCTCATCCGTGACTCGAGAACATAATCTCGCGGAGCTGCCGGCAGGAAAGAAAAAGCGTTTAACACTGCTCGCGAATAAAATACTCGCCATCGATCAAAAATAAATGCACGTTCTGATTTATATAATAAAAAAGAAGGAAGAGAAAAGAATATACTAGGAAACACTGCATCAAACACGTGAGTTTGTGATATATATTTGTAATTGCTTAACGCGTGTATACATTTAGCAGTATAACGTTGCAATCTTCCGATGTTCTTGAATGTTCTGCCAGCATAGCCGAACACGAACTATTGTATACATAGAGCCAACGGGATGACGGGCGTCGGCCATGTTGTCTTGACATTCTCCCTCGAGGGTTGTCGGGGGTGGATATATTTAGCCCGCCGCCTCCAGGGACCCTCGCCACCCCAACAACCCACCCAACCCTCAAACCACTCCCGACTTATGATGCCGTTGTCCGACCCCTAAACCTCATGCCACTCCTTGTGCGAGGTTTACACACAAAGCTCTTGTGAATAAAGAAAGCATGTGTTCGCTACTAAGCCAATTGTGTTGCGCGAATCTCTGATGAATTTTATGTTAACGTACATGACTGTAATTGTTGCATATTATATTAATAATTCTTTCAATTTTTCTTTCGCTTTCTTTTTCAAGTAAATATTAGCGGCAATCATTTGATTTAAAAATACGTAAATCTGTCAGAGCAAATTGCTTTATAAATTGAAAGTTTTCAGTTTGGAACAATTCTAAAAGTAGAACAAGTTATTAAAGAGAAACTTTAGAAGTATATTTGTAAGTGCACGATATTATATTTATCGTGATATAGATGACTGTTACAATATTAAAAAAGATAAATCAGTATTCATACTCAATTTAGAAACTTCTTAAGTTTTAATTCTTCAATTATTTCTTTTTTTTTTATCGATCAATTATCAATGAAGAAACATAACTAATGTTAATAATTATAATCAACGATAAACAACACTAATTAAAGCACAGCAGAAAATCTTCCAAATCCTTTCAAATAATGGCAATAAGCGTACTAAAATCGTACTGCGAGACACGTCTAGTCAGCATTAGCGGGCCAGTCCGCAACTACCGAGAATTGTGCTACCGCACTTCCTTCAGCATCCTTTCCTTCGCGGCTTCCCGCATCTCGATTTTCTACTCGCTACCCACCTCGTTCTCTCTCTCTATCTCTCTCTCTCTCCCTCGTACGTGGAAAGAAGTCATCAATATAGCGACGGCTTTTCGTTCCTGGCCATCGAAAGGGACAAAACTTTGCCCACGGATGGGCGGGGTCACGTCTAATCCCCAGAGTCAAAATGGTAGTCTCCGGAGACCCTCCGCTTCCTTCGAGAGAACGGTGGAAGTTTCGTCGCACTAGCTTCAGGTTAGGCCGGACCGAGGGTGGTTGAGGACGATACTTTTGCAGTCGCGTAACGTATTACCGAACGGGGAGGACACTCGGCGAATTTCGGTAGCCCGGCTCTCGCGCCGAAGGGTCGCGGAACAAGGGGACGCGCGAGGGTTCGCGAGGGACGCGCCGCGCACCCTTCGGATCCTCCCTCGAGAAAACGAAGAAGAGTGAGGAAAACCCTCCGCGTGGCTTTCCTTCCCTTTTCTTTTCCACGACCGCACGCGTACATACGTGTCAATACCTTTACGACCCGTTACACGCGCACAGATACTATACCCGGTGATGGCTTTCGATTTTTGCCCACTCGACAAGAACGCACGTGTCTACGCATCACGCTCCTCGTTGCCAGAGAACGGGATATCAGTGATATGAGAATGAATTCTCCGTTAAATAACATGACGTTCGCGCACGCGTGAAGATACAGATTAGAGAAATTGATATCGTCACAACTTTGCATCAAATTGAATAAAAAAAAAAAAATCAAGGATAATAGAAATATGCAAAATTCCATTGTAATAAAATAATTTTAAATATAAGTATTATCTTTCTTACATATTTATTAGATTAAGAAATTGATTGTTAAATATATCATTCTCAAGGATCTCTCTCGTTGCTATGAAAAGATACGAATGCGTGACTCGGCATTTCAATGTAAACGGCGAAAACTACATAAGTGATTTAGATATATAGATATTTTTTCGCGGAGAGACCATAGGTCTACAACTTTCTCGACGGCCATAAAACGTCAAGCACAAGGCGGTCGCGCGTGAGAAATGCGAAAGCACGCCTCGTGCGACCTCCAGTAAAGCCATTCGATTATTTAAAAAGTCGCGTCGCATAGAATGCCGGGAACAAGATACAGGTACAATGTCGAATAACGCATCAAGATTCACTTTCATTTTCCGCCTCAGTATGCGGAGCTCGATATCCGACGCGTGTAAGTAGTAGAGTAGGGAATGTGAGTTGAAAAAAATGGGGATTGTAAGTTGCGCGGATAATTCTCGGCGGAGACGGAGGCCGAGAGAAGGACGGGTAGCCTTTTGTACGAGGGTGGTAGGCAGGCAAGAGGATTCGCGATCACGGAAGAGCGCGGAGGGAGACAACAGTGCCGCTTGTACAAGGCATGGAATTTCATATAAACTTGGAGGAACTCTCCCTTCCTTCGAGACGTTTCACTTCGCCCCGCAACTGTATTTATCCGGCCCGTTTTGTTCGCAATTTAATCACTACGCCGCGCGCATTTTCTTATTATCACTCAACCAAGTTTCGCGTTACGGTGCATAATTTCATTTTGGCTATGAGTCCGGAATATACATTAACGGTCTCCGTGCACTGTTTCAGAACGAGATACATAAGTAACGAAGCTTTATCATTCGTATTCTACACATTAATACGAATTAAATGTTATCCGATAATTTGGTTTCGATACGCTTTTGATTCGAAACCTTAACCGATTATACCTCAATAATTTTTTACATATATCGCTCGATCTATATTTCTATTCAACTATTTCTGAAACTAAATCTGATCTCGTCTCATCGTCCAAAGTCGTCTCTGCAACTCCCTTCACCTGTTCGGCCATTCTGCTTTCGTGACCCACGATAGTGTACAAGCGGGACAAGGAGACGCTCGAAGAAAAGAGGGAGGAAAACGGAAAATAGAGGAAGAGACGAGGAAAGAGCATCGAGAACGGCGACTTCGGGAAAGAGATAGCGAATCCCACGGGACTATCGACTGCCGAGTCCCGTGGGGCAAGTCGATACTCCAGGGACACCCCCGTCCTCTTCCTTCGAAGGTACACCCTCTTTCTCCTCACCTCCTCGTCACCTCTTTCTACCAGCATTCGAGTTCTAAACACTCGGCGCAAGCGCAAGACAGCGCGACGTCCTCGACATTGGCTCCGCTCTTTATACTTCGTCTCGACGCGAACATCCCTATATACATATGTATGTATATATAGGATGTCTCCAGGTTGCCCATTTCTCCTTGTATATAAACTCTTTAATCAATTTGGAATAAACTTTTCCTTAATAAAAATACATTAAGCGAAAACTTGTATTCAAATTATAAGTTATTGAAAGATCACAAGAGATCACAAATTAAACTTTCAGAACAGAACATAATCAAATTTTATTCCCTACTAAATGCTCTTTATTAAAATTTTAAGTTATAAACGGGTGAAGTTAAATATTAAAAATAGAAAGCGTTCGATCCAAATTTTATGTAAGAAAAATTCAATCTCAAATTTTAATAAGACGATAAAGTAAAAAGAAAATGTGTGTGCATGGAAAAATATTAAATATTTTGCACATATAAACATGTACTTTCCAAAAACGTAAGTAGTTTTGCGAAAAAGCTTTCGTGTAATTTCCAATCAGTAATCAGAAGAGTTTTACTTCAGGTTTTACAATCGCATCTTTTAAAATATATTAGAAACAGAAGATATGTGAAATATATACTTTGAATTCGCAAATTCAAAGTCATTTTATTTTATTCGATGTTCGATCGAATTAACTCTTTTCTAAACAGAAGTGTTTCTATCTGTGATATTTTTCCTCCATCTTCAAGACGCTCAACGTTACGCAAGCTCGCAACTTGAAGTAAAACAGCACGCATAAAAGTGGAAATGCATCCTCTTGCAAGACGCTTGGCGAGCGAGAGACGACGGAATTATACGCAAAGCACTTTCACCGGCTGACGCGTAGACCACGGTTGGGTTACATGCGGCACGATGAGCGGTAACGGTGTGGCGGTCGGGTTGTCAGCACCAGTAAGTTATTTAGCGGTTGAGGTCGTAGCAGTCGGCAGCGCTGTCTAATTGTAACGACACCTTTGGGACCGGTATCACTCCCCGTATACCCACCAAACCACCCACTTTCCACCCTCATGATCGTTGAAGCGCTCAGGCGACCGCCCGCCCGCCCTCTCTCGTCTCTCTGCTTTCTCTCTCGCCGTCCGTTCCCTCGCGTCGGAAACCCTCAGACGCCGTAAACCAAAAATACGACGACACTTTGTCGAAGCGTTCGCGTCTCGTCCGTCTTGACTTCTCTAAAAAGGAAGCACGGTGATAGCGAAGAGTCGTTAGTCGGGCGCGCGTCGCATCCGCGACTAAAGCCTTTAAGTCTCGGATATACTGATATCGTCTTCGTGGTTTAAGGTCGTTTAATCTCGCGACACATCGCATTGAATTTCGTAGTTAAGTAGGAAACGCTCTTGCAGAAAGTATTAAGTATCACTTTTTCTTCCGATTCTTCTTTCTCGATCGCGACGTCAACGTGAATTATTCACTCACAGTTTCGCCACGTGACATTTAGAGACATGTGAGACTGTTGTATATTTATGATTGCTCGATAGAACATTCCAATATATATTAAACGTCAGATTTACTGCATCATGCATCAAATGAGAATTTTCAATCATTTATTCACATACAACGTATATGTATATCGGATACATTTAGTATAGAAAGAAAAAAAAGAACGCAAAAAGATTTGTATTTCGAGAAAAATTTATAGTAATATTATCATCCAAATTTTCCATTCAGATTTGAAATCTATTTCAGGAAAAAGAAAAGATAGAAGATATCAACTATTTCACGTATTGCAAGCAAGTAAGAATACTGCGAGCAAAATTAAACCTGTAATTCCAGCACTGTTTCTGCATTTTAAAAGCACGAAATTTATAAAAAACATATTTGAAAAATTTTAGATATTGTGTATATTCACGGCATAAAAATTGAAAAAATTACTAATATATTTTCATCTCATGTAAGATAATTTCCGAGATATGTGGTAATGAGAATGGAATACGTGAGAGGTATCGTGGCTTGTCGCCTCGTAATCGCACGACTCGAAAACCAGGTCTGTCTCATAAACTTTCGTGCAAGCATGAACGTTTGCTTTATTGCCGGAGCTTCTGATATCGCGGCGGTTGGTAGCAACATCGGTAGAAAGGCAGGCAGGCAGCATTATCTTCTCAGTGAGGGTGAGAGAGGGCGAATGCCCTCCCCATGAGATCACCATGGCAACCCCTACACGGCCTGCCACGGCGTCGTGTCCTGTGTGCTTCCATGTCCTGCCAGCATGGCGACTGCTAACCTTCTAAAGTCCTCAAGTAAAGAACGATAATTCGCGTCTTTCTTGTCACCAACTTGCATTAACAATCGGTGCACCTACATTTAAAAGCAGGTAACATAACTACGAGCAATTCTCTTCTATAGTTTGTCAAAAAATATTTTAAGGAATTTTGTGCATTTATATCTTTACAATTACATTTTATATGCAAAACAATTTATATGATGTAGAAATGTGTGAATGTACATAGAAATTATAAGATTAAAGATGCATTTAATCACACATAAATATTAGATGCAATATCAGATTAGTGTATGAATTTAAACTATCAATTTTAACTAAAAAACATAAATTTTAAAAATTACTCTTTAATAATTAAAAAAGAAAAATATTTATTTATTTTTGTATGTGTAATTAAAAAAATATTTATAGAGATTTTTTTTTAGATCAATAGATGCTCTTTTTCCATATTCACAAATTTATTAGGGTGACGATTCTCCATTGCAAAAGTAATTAGCTTCGCTTGCCAAGTCCACTCGTTCAGCGATTCTTTATACCAGCGTTCATCGGCATGGAGGAGCGTCCATAGGGAGAAATTAAAAACGTGGCCCCGGGCGGAATTAAGACATATTTTTTAATAAAGCCCGATAGAGATCACGCTCATTGAGGTGACTTTTTTCTCCCAGTAAGTGCGAATTCCACCAAGGTAATTACGTTAACCGAAAAATTTTTGTGGGATTATGAAAAGTACTCTCACATAGAAAAAAAATCAAAGTAAAAATTATATAAAGTTTCAAATGCGTTTTATACAATAAATATAGCGTTCCGTTTCTAGTAAAAATCGTATATAAATATATAAATGGAATATACAATAGATAAAATACACAAAAATTGTAAGTTATTTGATGAGTAATATATATAAAATTTGAGAAAATATAAACATATACAATATATTGAAAAAAAGACCTCTCACAATAATGGTCGAAATAAGAATGAAACGCTTGAAAGTTAGCAGAGGAATGAGAGATTGTGCCGAGTTTTGAAGTAAGTGCACTTCTCAAAGCAGGTTGCAGATCTCGCGGGAGGGGATGGACGCTCCCTCAGTAAGCCTGTTAAGGAAGGATTCGCGAGTTTCCTCAAAGGAGCCGCGAATATTAAAATCACATTTTAGCTCCCCTAGTTTGACAACAAACTCCGCGAGCGGGCAACGAGATTAGCCGGGATTAAGCGAGCTTCCGTTGACAAACTTACGGTGTGTTATTACTGTGTACACACTGACACGTGTCACTCTAAACTGTCTGCACGCGACAAATTCTCACGATGTCGGGAAAGTCGATCAAGTGAATACCGTTTCTTGGCTCTATTAATGGAAATTAAAACTGTACAATATTATCGAGTTTTAAATTACGGTCTGCAAATTATCAATTTAGAACTTTACACTACTAACTTTACTCAACTATTGAATTACCGCACATGAAATTTTATTCGCCGCGCAGTAAAACGCCGCTTAATTAACTTATCTCACTATTGCTATGTTTTATAAAACAGTAATGTAATAATAATTTAAAAAATTACTGTTCTGCGTACAGAACATTGACACTCTTAAAGCAGAGAAGCGCAAAAGGCACACTATATTCTTCCTCTGTGAACGAGGAGATAAATATGTACGCCTTACATGTTTCTCCAACATATCATGCAGCAGGATGTTATGATACGCGTGTTGCCTCTCTGTCTCCAGCAGCCACATGATGTACGAGAGCATGCGCAACTTACGGTCGTTTTTGTCGATATTCGACAGCGGTAACTTGAGAGACTTCTAACCGCCCCTGTGCTTTCAGAGGGCTCAGTGTCTAAATGCAGACATTAATAAATCGCGCGTACATTCGTATACCGGCGTGAGAATCGTCGTCGGCGTTAAGTTAGTTTACGCGGTTGGAGGTTCTGATGCATTTATGGAAATGCCCCGCTCCTTGTCCAAGCGCTGTATGCCCAAGGCACAGAGAGATAATTCAGCAATTTTCGCAATTCGCACGTCACATGTATGATATTTCGGGTATCCGCGCCAGACACGGTGGAAATTCAACATGATTGCTTTAGAAATAACCTTGAAACTGTCCGAGACATTCGTGGCAAAAATAATATTTGAATTAACTCGTGCGTATGCGTTCGTGACAATCTTTATAAATTTCCTTTTATTATTATTAGATTAATGAAAAGACCAAAATTGACATTGATATTATACGGTGAGTTTAATTTTTGTAAATACAAAAAAAAAATATAACTCTTGTCAGTTTTCATCGTTAAAAAATATATATTTTAATGTCTTGAGAAATTATATCAATTTCTGCGTGAGAAGGCGTAAAAATATAACAGAATATTTAAAAAGCTATTTATGGTAGTTTTCACGACAATTTACGATAATTCCCGCGTAATTTTTTACTAATTTAGAATAATTCTTCATGACGCATAACAATTTTAAGCATTGCAAGTAAAAAATTGAATCAGTGTAAGATGTGCGACTTTCCTCCTGCTTATCTCGGATACGCCGCGTGATTTATCCTTCCTCGGGCCGGTGCTAAGCACAGTCACGTTGTCGACATAAGCTAAGTCGGAGCTTACGCCAGTTAATAGCTACAACCAACTATGCGATACGTGGTAAATCGTCGGTTGATGCGCCGTACGTGCAAGGCAAATCTAGTTATGGTAGCCGGCCTCTCAAGCCGTCTTGCGGCTAATGTGATAGACTGCCATTAGGGGTATCTCGCTGTCGTGGCGAGGGGTCGACTCTAACGTAGGGTGAGAGCGGGGGTGAGCGGCTACGTAAAGCGAGGTCTACGACAGAGTACGTTAGTTCGGGGCCATGCTACCTAGTAAGATGTATTACTTGGATATGAATTATGCAGTACCTCGGCAGTGCGCCCGCCGAATAGCCTTAGTTCCAACCGTCTTAGAACTTAAGCAAACGGTATCCTCTCTATCGGCAGGAATTTGGTTAAGGCATCCGTCTTTACACACGTAGTCGATCGCCTGATTTCCTTTCGTAAACACGATGACATTCACTCGGAGACGAGATACCCTCGAAACGCGGCTAAAGATAAATGCAAGATTACTAACGATGTAATGTCGCCATTGGTTATCGTCTGTTCTGGTTCTACAACAGACGTAACCAAAAATTATCAAGCATGTAAAACGTTTATCTATGTATATTTGCGATTAGAATTAAAAATATGGAATACTACGTTTTTATGCAAGTGCATCATAAAAATTATTCGCCGTGTTTCCTGAAAAAACAAATTTTACCTAACCGTATAAAATCGTGAACATTAGCTTGATCTTCGCGCACATTTGCGCATAAATTTATTCTACTGCCGATTCTTGGTTGAACAACTATTTACGCCGACATTCTGGTAAGAGGATGTTAAACAATGATGTCTCTCTTTCTAACGGCACTAAACGTTTCATACGTCGTTATATATTTTCTCAGCTTTCCTGACCCGCTACTTCCTGCATAAATTAAATTTACCCATGTTTAATCGGTGTGCTCATTGTGGAAACATTCCGTTTCATAGAACATAACTCTCAAAATTTAATCATATGTAATTAAAATAAAATTTTTTTTTATTTAATTTTTGACTCATTTAATTTTATGTCATTTCTCGAATAAAAGCAAAGCTTCTTGGCCTGATAATTATTTATATTTGTAACATTATCCTTATAACATTATTACCATAATTACTGTTCCTCAAATCACGTCGAGCGATGAGTTAATCTTCTGTTATATAGGGTGCCTTTATTCCTGGAAAATGATTTCCTGTATTAATCAATAGTTACGCGCGCGATCCTTCTTAACCGTCTCTATAATACTTCCTGGGGAGAGAATCCGAAGGAACGAGTCGGTAGATGCTAGATGACGGCAGTGCAGAAAGGAAGAGGGGAGGGATACTTGGGAGGCAGTGGGCGTAATGGAGGCTAGTTAAACATTAAGCATCCCCTGATACCTTGCTAACCCCTTACTAACCCCGGTTAAGGTGTATGCAAGGTATACAGCTCTAGGTGGTTTCCTATACCTTACAGACCTTCGTACACATTCTTACTAATTGACGTCTTGCTCGTCTGCATTATGCACTCGTGATTACTCCCGAGTGTTCTCTTGCTTAAATATATCCGATCGAGTGGAAGTTATCGGTATTGCTTACAAAAGTTGCTTTCAATGTAAGCATTCCCGTTTATTATACTGGATATATTCTACTCTTTCTGAATGATCTCTAATTAATTGTTTAACATCCCGAAAGAAAACCATTACGTTCATATTATTTATATTATTAATTTTTTCATTGTTTTGTAATAATTATTTTCTTAAATTTAAATAAAAATATAACGATTATGAATTAATCTAGAGACCATCAAGACTAGAGACCAAAAAATTGTAATGAAGCTATTCCCAGGCATTAGGGAAAGACATAATATTAGTAGAATAGCCGATGGCTCACATTAGTATGTGATTAGCACCCTATTCGATACGCCTATTCGGCAAGATTCTGTAGTGTAAGCAGAATCTTTTTATACGTGATCTTTTTCTCTGATCACACGTATAAAGAACTCAGTACGAATTAAACGACTGCTAACAATAAAACTTATTGGGAATAATTTCTAATCATTTATGCGACACAATATAAGAGAAATGGTAAAAATATAACGAACTGAACAAAAAAAAGCGTTCCATCATGGATCTCTTCGTTGAGTTTTCGCCACATTATATCCTCTCTTTTATGGTGGCAAAGAAGAGGGGTGTACAACGAGAACTGAAAACATGATTAAAGATTCTCCGATGTGGGAGAAAATGGATTTCTGATACGCGTAATGCCACCCTATTTGGAACTATTACGCGTGAGTCCCTGAGTAAGCCCTCTATATCCATTCAGCCCCTGCTGGAAATATATTTACTAGATCAGAAGGTACTTACTTGCGACTTGGCACCCGCGCATGCCGTACCGGGTGGCATGTAAACAAGGAGAAGGGAGAATCTTCGTATAATTCCCTCATTTTCCCTCAGATTATTCGCGCTAAGTCCGCGAACTTTACTATACTTTATATATTGAAATGATAGAAATTAAATTATATCTCACAAATATATCTCACAAATAAATTTATATATTATTAATAGATACCCTGAAAATATATACCGACGTCACTTAATACGTTTTGATTTACGTGAAAAGATTTATATTTTATTTTAAATATAGTTTGCATTTTTTTCATATACATATATATATTTTATCAATACGTAAAATCGACGAGGCACCTGTACCTATAAATCACGTTCGTCACGTAAAGCGTGAAAATTTTTTTGGTCGCCGCCAATGGTTTGGTTTCCGCGGAGAAAAGAACATCGGCGTCGCGGTACGGCGAGAAAAATCGCTAATTGGTACACGGAAAATATAAACAAAACTGCCGTGCGAATACCGATGATTTACTGCAAGGTTTGATTGAATTCATTCGACTCTGTTTACCCGCTTGCTGCTCGTACAACTCTCGCCCTTCGTGAGCCTCCGATGTTTAGCCTTTTTTTTTTTTCATTTATGTCGTTGATTTTTTTTCCTCACTCGCTCGTTCATCCACCGTTGCAAAGTTGCTCGTTGTAAAACTGGGAACAGCGAACGATACGAACGTTTCCTGCTACAACCCGTCACCCTTCCCTGTCGTTGCAGCTCCCAGCCTTCACTTCGCCGCCTACTGCTTCGTTTTATTCTATTTGATCCGAGGGAATGGAAAGAGGTATGCGAGCTCCGAAGGGTAGACTAGGTATGATTTTGCAATCGAATCGCCTCTGTATATTTTCCTGCGTGTCAATTCGTTAACGAATACGAACACAACCGAAAGATCTCAAATGTCTACTGTAAAAAGACTTTAAATTATAACGATGTTGATATATTAAAACAAAATAAAAAATAATTTCTTTTTATGCATAAATAATACATTTAAATTACTAATCGTATATTTAGTTAGACAAAATATATTTTTAGCTACTGATGAACGTGGATGGAACATGGCGTTAATAATGTTATTGATAAAATTTGTGGTAGTTTATATAGTGTTAATTTTAATTTAAAAAATAAAATCTTATTTTTCTCATCTGCATTACATGCGATTAATAAAATAAATTGTTCTAATTAAAAAATAACTGGAGAATATATATATATATTTGTTTGTATTTATATTTGTGTGTGTAGATTATCAAAGATTTATATGTGCAAAAAATATTTCACGATTGGAATGTAAAAGCATATAACTTGAAGTAATGTTTCAATGACATAAAGTATATCTATCGGATGTTCTGAATGGCGATTTGGAATAAATTTTTCCGAGGAGGTTGACGCGAGCTCGCGAAGGTTGCCAACGGAAGAGAAAAATCTAATAGACTATCGAAATCGAATTTGATCCCCTGTAAGAAACTAGCCCTTCTTGCACGCGTTCGCGTTACAACACCATCGATACTGCCGCCCCATCGAACTCGGAATGAAATCCAGTTCGCATTTGAATCAGTCGATAACGCAATCCATTAGCCCCTAACAGCCAATACTTCGAGGACGCGCGGAAGGAAACGACCTCGTGTAAGGAAAAAAGAAAGAGGAATAAAGTGGTACGGCAGCGGCGCGACGGGAGTGTCGTAAATGATTAGTGTTGCCGATGAACGAATCCCATAAAAAAAAGGCGAAGATGTATAGCCCACCTATCTTTCCATTGCCGATCCTGGCAAGCGCGCGCTCTTCCTCCCTCTTCATAGAACCTCCTGCGTAAGTAGAGTCATTTTGTTAGCGTCAAATTCTGAAAGCGGATCGTCCGATTTCTTTACTGGAAGCGGCGAGCGCGGAATACTAGTCGGAATATTTCAATTACCTCGGATTTTTTCTCTCTTTTCAACCAGATATTAATATAATTTCTTTCTATTACTAAATTCTTTTTAAAATATTCTTTCTTCTCTTTTCTTCGTTTAATTTTATTTC
The DNA here is from genome assembly GCA_949152495.1 of Lasius fuliginosus. Taxonomy (NCBI): domain Eukaryota; kingdom Metazoa; phylum Arthropoda; class Insecta; order Hymenoptera; family Formicidae; genus Lasius; species Lasius fuliginosus. Next base: position 13,765,394 of record OX424444.1, read on the forward strand.
TTCATGTTTGATGTGTATTTGATTAACAGTTATGTAGAATGTGTTAAAATTCAACAAACGTATATAATTCTTTCCTTTTTATTCTTAAACAGTCTGATCTATATGCGTATAGTTTACATGGAATGATCGAAATAAACACGACGCATAAATATCCCGCCGCTGGGAGAGAGTTTTTTTATTAAATAACAGTGATACACGATTTCAATATAGATACAAAGTGAAACGTTCTCGATTCGAAGGCGGTTACCGACTCGTTTCTGTTGTCGTCGACGTCGTTAAAGGGGCGGCTTCGCGCCGTTCTCGCAATAGCGTAGATGCAAGTACGGTCGATGGTATTCCTATCTGGAAACGACTAGAGGCAGCGTCGTCGGGCAACGCCTCAGGCACGATGAAGATATCGTGTTTAGAGCAAGATCCACGGCCGCGATAAGCCAAGCTACAATGCTTTGAATACCCATCCAGCATCGCGATAACATCTTAACGTTCTCTAAGAGTAAACGAAATTAAATTCGCTCGACGCTGCGAAACGCGCGTGACATTAGCCCGAACTCTCGCGCAGATACTTGAGGTCCACGGCTGGATGCGAAAACGCGTGTAACGCGAGATCGATACATTTCTTTCCCTTTCTCTTTCCATATCAGCGAATTCCCATTCCCTACATGCCGTCTCGCCTCTCATCCTTCGCTTCACTCAGTCGGCATTCCCTCTCGCGCTCCCACAACGGATGCATTTCGTTTTTACCTTTCACTTTTGAGCTTTATGGATTTTCCGACAAACAAATTAGAGACTTTCAACGAAATCGCGGATACAACAACAGAAATATTGTGTTAGTACAAGTTTTCATAAACTATACATATATGTTTGTAACGAAAAAATAAATCTTTATCAACATTTTCAAAAAATTATTCGATATCTTGTCTTCTCTTACGTTTCAGCTACGCCAGCCATGCATGTGATACGAAAATCAAACTATATAAAATTAATTAAAAATATTCACTGTATCTCAAGGAGTATCAATCATGATTCTTCCGCAAAATATTTGGCATACATGCGTGAGAGACAAAAGCAGAGGTGCAGACAAAAAGGTATGCGTTACTTCAAGGTATGCGTTTGATTTTTCCATGAAGTCCCGGTTCCCATGGACGCACTCTTCAGGGGAAATGACAATGGCGTCCCATGGGAGAAAAAGCCTACCAACCACGCAGAAAACTACCTCTCCCTCTTACCAGCATCGTCGTCGGCGTCGTCTCGCCCTCCTGATTGTTTCCTACGCGTTTCCTTCGCTTTCTCGATCCTTCTCGGTCTGACGTTCAGCTACCTGATCTTCAAAGTCTCTCTCCTCGTCTCTCAGTCAACCCCTTCCATTCCTATAGGCGCAAACGGGGATACTCTGCGTCTCAAAAAATTTCCTGAAATTCAATATCCCCGACGTTTTACATAATTCATGAAAATTGAGCCAGCGGCTTTTTGGCAGAACCCTTCGCGCACATATCCTTGCGTCACGAAATTCTGTCTTACGTGATTTTTGCGCGTATAGTAAAGATATTTACTAATATCTAACATATTTCAATTTTTAACATGTGTGTGCTTATTAATTGTATTATATCATTTTCTTTGCGAATAATTAATAATAAAAAAACATATTATGCAATAAATCAGTAATTAATATATTTCAACCTGACGTAATATTGATATATTCGTGATAATATTTTTAACAAATAACTAGTCTTTTTATAAAAAAATAATTATAAAGTAGAAAATAAAAAAGATATAAACTTACAATTGTAGTTGCAAGTATACATCGTATCTGTTCATTGTAGAAATGTAATCAGGAAAATGTTTTTTGACATAGTGATGGAACAATAAAGTAGCCGCGTATTTCGTATACAGTATACAATGCCGCACGCAGGCCTAAAGGTCGAGAAGCACGTAGTCGGAGGTTTAATCTAGAGAAATGCTGAATAATAGAAAAGAGTGGAACGGGGCTCGCGATTGGCTTATACAATATTCAGCCTTGCTTTCCGTCCAAGTTCGCGTTCTAATTAAGTTTCCGGCGTTGAAGAGCGTTAAGCATCTTGTCAACCGTTTAACTCTGGTCCCCTCTGTGCTTGCAGATTCTTCCTCAAGTTCTTTCTCAAGTGTAACCAAAACTGCCTCAAGAATGCTGGCAATCCACGCGACATGAGACGCTTTCAGGTAAGAGAGTTATTTATGTTCGCTTTCAATTTACTTTAAATTTAAACTTGTAATTTTTTTATATGATTAATAAATTTGATTTTATTCTCATATGTATCAAACATTTTCATGAAATTCTTACCTAAAATCTTTATTTTTTAAAAGTAAAAAAGTGAGCATACATTATTTGAGGACTAATAAATTTGTTCGTTTGTTAAAACAATGGTAGTACAAAGAATCTTTCATCAATAAGTGGAGAAATATACAATCTGAATACAAGTAAAATAATTTTTACCAATAATTCACCGAACGCGATTTAAAGCTTTAATCGTTTCCGGCTTTCCACTCACTTGATTCAAAGACGTTCCAGATCGTACCGTGATACTGAAATGTACATTACGCGAGACACTTGCATCATTCAAGTCACGATCCGCGAAATTATAGGGGCGGACAGACAGAGACGAGAATGCCGAAATTCCGCCGCAACATCGCGTGACGTGTATCGTCGTAAAGAGCATTATTTTTTGCGTAATTTCTGCGTATTGTTAGATATCACTATTATTATCTAATACCTAATTAAATATGAATAAATCCATTTAAATAAACGAATAAAGACAATGATATATTGAACAACAAATTCTCGTCAAGTCGGCAAAACTGACAAAAAATTAAGATCTCTATCAAATAAACATAATCCGAAGGGATTGTCAAATTCTCGGCGCAGCATCATCGATTCACTCCCTCATTCGTTCATCCTTTATTCTTTACAACGACTACTTCCATTTAACGACCGTATCTTCTACCTGCCCTCCATTCTCACTAAAACACAAAAGACAAAATTAAAAAATAAATTACCAAAAACCATGGTGATCCCGACAGTCCCTTCTCTCCCCGTGACTCATTTCTCTCTATGTTGTTCGACCTTTTTAGTTCTCTCTTTTCGTACGTCGGCGTGACGACGAACTGAAATTAGAATACTCATCGCACTTTCGGATTTGCTTCAGAATTGCTTATTGCCCAAACTTGCGAATTAAAATTTTAGTGCAGCCCTTACGAAAATTTCTCCGACCGCGGGGCAGCAGAGTTATCGTCGCTTCACTCTAAGTTGGTGGCAGTGTTACTCGCCGAGTAATATCACTAGCATGCGAGAAAGTTGCGAAGTTGCGAAGGACAAAACTTTCGGGCGCGTTTTCCAGCCGCTCGCACGATTTTATAAACGTTCTTCCTGCTTCACCGCGAAAATCTTTTAACACCGCAAAGCATGCGGAGAACGGCATAAATGTTTAAGCGAATAATTTTCTTCAAGTTGTTAAAGATTTCGTAAATAAAACTTTATATTGCACATTTCTTATTAATTATATCTATAAAGAAATAATTTCATATACGTATATGTTTTTAATATATGATTATATCCTATTATATCCTATATCTGCGCGATTATATCTGTGTCATACGTCATACGTGCAAGTCACGGATTGCATGCCGTGATACTCGGTGCGGCAAATCGAGTTGTCTATGCTCGTTCACAAGAGATATGATGAACTTGGCTGAGTATATGATGCGCATGAGAGAAATGCAATATGATTCACCATAACGTCTATCGCTCAGCGTACCTTTCTACGCTCTATTAAGTTAGACATAAACGATACATTACACAAATTTTATGAGAGTATACAACATTTTAATTTATTAATCTCGTTTCAAAATATCATATTATGTTCTTATAAAAAATGTTATATAATTATTTCTTAAGAAATGTTCTTAAGTGTATATTCTCTGCGATCTCACACATTCAATTAATAATTTTCATAAAGATATTTACAAATATATACAATCTTAAACTTTTATTATGTTTAAATAGAATAATTTTATTAATATATTATATATACTATTTTTCTTATATATTTTTATATTAATCTTACTTACTTTTATATTAATCTTATATCAGAAAATTTCTATTTCGTCTAACAGGTGGTCATTTCTACGCAAGTGGGAGTAGAGGGACCATTACTAGCGGTCTCGGACAACATGTTCGTTCACAATAACAGCAAGCATGGACGCAGGGCGAAACGTTTGGATCCCAGTGATCCCGGCGAATATAATAGTAAGTATGATTGATAAATACTGTATAATTAATTAATGTCGTTAAAGGGATAATATATGCGGAACAGGGCATCAATATCGCCTGCATACTTAATCGCTTAACTGCACGAGCGTTTACACGATAATTCGATTTGCCCGTAAACACAATTGGCCCACCGTGCAGTTTTTTCGTTATTTAATTTTGCAGTTAGCTGCTGCACTCCCCGGCGATAAATGCAACATTCAGCTTTTGCCGTGCTAACAAAGCACTCGCAGAAAGTATAATAATTAATTAACGGGCGATAATTAAAAAGCCCGATGTGCACATTAAACGCCCTCATTTATTCAACGCATCGATTTTTCACGGCTAATACGATTCACGCGTGCGAGCTTTCAGCCGTTTACCAATCAAAATCGACTTTCCGAGCGATTCGCGTTCGAGGCATCGCAATTCGAATGCTCGAGGCGTGTTGTTTCCCTCATGCAGCGCGCCTTCCGGCGAGGGGTGGGGTCAGTTTTCTTCGAGATCGGTATAACGACTCGGGAGCTGCGGCGGAACGGAATCGTAAGAGGGTGCAGGAGGGCGCGCCGGTAGAATGGGATATATGGAGTCATAGGGCAATTCAGCAAAGTTTGGCGTCGGCCGCGCATACAAACGGCTGATATCGCGCGGCCACCCCCTCGACTGCTCGCTCCTCTCGCGCAGGCTTCTTCCTCCGTCTTTTCTTCCTATTCCAAGACAAGATGTAAATCAATGGGATGCGAGAAAACGAAGGATCCACGCTCCGTTCCGCGCTCCTTGTTCCTCGGCTTTATTTTCCCTTCCACTCTGCTCTCACTCGAATTTTGCCCGAGTGCCTGTTCTTCCCTTCTTCTCGCCGCGGGTTCCAAGGTTCTCTAGTACTTAGATGTTGCATACGTTTGAACTCATATTTTTAGACCCACATTTTTAAATAAAATAGCCTTAAAAATGTTAAAAAATACAAAATATAGCTATACGCAAAAAAGTGTCGAATCTCCAATAAAAAATGCACACTTGAAGGAAATTCGGCAACAAAATAGGAAATACCTGTTTAAAGAGCTCGTTCTTCATATTGATTTTCTTTTAATGCGTTTGAGAATATATGACAGAGTAATTCAGAGCAGTTAGCTGGCTATCAGTAGTAGTTGTAAACATTGTATTATTAATAGAAGCGTGTCAATTCATCAATTAAGACAAATAAGATACCTTGCATTGAAACTTTTTTTGTTTTTGATGGTGTTAATTTATCACAGTTTAATAAATAAGCATGTTCATTAAATGTGTTACATAGAACTGCTTTAAATAGATTTAAAATTGTATCAAAATTATTTCCACTAACAGCTTTGGAACTTGAATATAACACTGGGTAACTAGCAAAATAATTCCTTAAAAAAGTCTTGAAAAATTAAAAGGTATTATTGTCCTTAAAAATTTTATAATTTAAAGAAGACATTTTTCAGATGACAATCCCTGTTTTGTATCTCGACAAACTTCTTCAACATATTCATGTTCGTGCTCTTACCGAAACGACGCGGTACAGTTATTAATATCTCTATTGCGTTATTATCAAAAACAGCCCTTATAAAAAGAGAGCCTTATCTACAAAATCATCTTTTTGCACTACAACACTAAAATCGGATGTAGACGGATTGAAATGTGATTTAGGTGTTTCCTATAAACGTAATTTAATATAGTGTGCATTTTTTATAGCAAATTCGACACTTTTCGGTGGGTAGCTACCTATATTTTATATTTGTAAACATTTTCAAGGGTATTTTATTTAAAAAGTGAGTCTGAAAAATGTGAGTTTAAACGTATGCAACATCTAACTACTTCCTCTCCATCCGCCGCCGCGCCGGTTTCTTTTTTTTTGCCTGGTTAGCTGCCGCGGAGCGCAAAGACACGAAAAGAAAGAGAGCGGAATTGGACCGCTTCTCTCATCTCGGTCTTTCCATTTCTCTCATACAGATTCCTCCTTCGTCGTTCTCGCGCTCTTCTTCTCGCCGTGGTTGCCGCGGCGCGTTGGTTTGTGAATGCTAAGTTTAAGCTATCTCATGCCATCCACCCTGCGACGCCAATGAAGGTACCAACACATCCACTCTTTCCAAATCCTCCCCTCCCCTCCCCCTCTTCCGCGAGATGTCCCACCCCAAACGCCGAAACGAGCATACCAATGAAGTAGCAGACGCAAGAGAAAGGGGAAGAACGCCGGTATCTCGTGGATTTTGCTGTCACTGTGAACGAATTCTCCCGGTTGCTGTACAAATCAAATCTTGATTGTCCATGAAATCTGAAACGCTTGTTTACAACCTATTTTCTTCGATGCGTTTTATAACATCACGTTTCTTATTTGACAAAGTACTGTTGCAACTTCTTATTTTATGCTTCAGAATTTCTCTTTTTTTTTCAGATTTGATTTACGGCGCAAGAGAAGATTATAAAGATACACTTTAAACTTGCTTCGTGAAACAGAGAGAATATTTAATATTCTTATTTATAATAAAAATTAAAATAGAAAAAGTCAAAACTTTAAAAAATTTCAACTTCGCTAAAATTTCATAAAACGATATGGAAATGTGTTAGCAGTTTTAATCTAATAATAAGAAATATTATTGCGTGAACGTCATTGTAATAACGCTTGCTTGCGTCGGGATAAAATCCGGTTTTTCTGATAAATTTTTCGAGTCTTTACCACAGCGAACGAAGTTATTGCGCGATCTAGCAGTGATCAAAGAGAATCGGGCCGAACGTGTCGGAGTACAACGGCTCTTCGACTTCGACGATAGTTCGGTGGCAAAAGAGGGGCCTGGGAGGGTTGGGAGTAACATCCCTTACCATTCAATGGCACGGGGGATTTTATTTATTCCGGGTTGGTACGCTTGTTCCTTGGTCTCCTCTACTGAATCCCTCTTTTCAACCCTCCGCCTCTTCTTTCCCTCTCCACCATCGCGGCGACCCATGCCACACCGACAATTCTCTACCAGGATGGTTGCCAACACGGCCGACTCTCTTTAACGACTTTCTCGTACATTGAACGCAATAAATACCAATGTCCCATTGAGGAAAATTCCCATTTGCATAGAGACCACACTCTCGCAACTCTTCCGCGCTTCTGTTGCGCAATCGTCACTTGTTGATTTGATTTTTTTTTTTTCAAAGCAAAAAGTTTACATAGAATGATTTTTCCTGATGAACAAAAATATACACGCATGCGATATTATTCTATTATTAGATTATTTATCTTTTACACAATCTGTATTCGAAGTAATTTATCAAACTTTTGTATATTGTTAACGAGACAATTATTTTATCAATGGGCTGAATAAAAGCAGTTAGAATAACAAATAACCGTTAATTACGTTAATTTTGAAGAAATATTATTGTATGTCGACAATATCTAGAGAATGTTCTTTAAACACATCCAGCTACAGACAACATCGGAATCTTTTAAGCCGCCGAGATTTATCGGCATGACGGCACATAAGCACTCGAAGTGGAAAGTGTTTGAGCATCACTGGGAGCAATATACCATGATGTCAGCCACTCTGCCGTGGCTCCGCTTCGCCCAGGGTTGGTGCCGGGGGTGGCTTGGCTTCGCCGGGGTACAAAATGATATCATTGGGTTATAAATTCCAAGCAGAGACACCGGCGGCCCGATCGCTCCCTCCCCTTCCTTCTTGTTACAACCCTTCTCCGAGCACTCCAACCCTCAGTCTCTTCCTCGTACTCTCTCTTTCTCTCACCGTCTCATCCTCTTTCTACCGCTTTCCTTCATAGTTTCTCTTTCATTTTCCGCCTCTTTCTCACCTTCACGAGCTCCACGACCTCGAAAACTTGCCTGCCACGCTGGAAAATATATCTGCCACTCGGCCTCAACCGAATAAACAGAATATTCAGATAATTTTTCATATCCTCTCGTCAGTCGCAAACTATTTTCAAGAGAAAAACCATGATATCACTTTTTATCTAATTTTATCAAATCTTATACAAAATCTATATAAAATCTTATTAATCAAATTCTTTATAGTTTTTTTTTTTTATTATTTTTATTTCTTATTTATCGTCAGAAAACTGATGCTTTAGAATTCTTTAGCGCTCTCAATGTGATCATCTTTTATGCCGACAGCAGATTTCAACACGCCGTGCATTTAATACAAATATAAATGTAATTATACGCTAAGTTAGTATTATTTTTGTGTTATAAAATTAGGTTTATATCCGCCAATACCTCTTCAAACGCCGTGCATAAAAGCGATATCGCCTAATGAAGGTTGGACGTCGGGTGGATCTACCGTCATAATCATTGGTGAAAACTTCTTCGATGGATTGCAAGTAGTTTTCGGATCGATGCTAGTTTGGAGCGAGGTCAGTGTAATTTGCAATATTCCTAGAAATCTCTAATTCGTAATTAATTAATTTCGCGACAGAAAATATAAAAGTATTCGTGTTTTTATTACAGTTTATCACTGCACATGCAATTAAAGTGCAGGCACCGGCACGGCAGATACCCGGCGTTGTTGACGTCACGTTACATTACAAAAGCAAGCAATTTTGTAAAGGAGCGCCCGGTAGATTCGTTTATGTTTGTAAGTATAAAGAGCGTCCGGTACTCCTCGCAAAAGAATATATATATATATATATATATATATATATATATGCGAATAATTACCATCGCGAAAAAATTTAGCGACTGCATCCGATCGCGCAGTAAGAACCAACGCATTTTTGCTGATTTTTCCAGCTGTAAACGAACCCACGATCGACTACGGCTTCCAAAGGTTACAGAAACTCGTTCCGCGGCATCCGGGTGACCCCGAGAAGCTTCCCAAGGAAATAGTACTGAAACGGGCAGCGGATCTAGCAGAAGCCATTTATAGTATGCCCAAGGGCGGAAACATGGGGATCACGGGGGCACCCAGAAGTCCCGGTTCGGTACATGCTCCCGCGCCTCCTACATCCAGTTCGGCAACGGCCTTTAACTCGTATACAGGGCAGCTCGCGGTGACGGTGCAGGAAAACGGTAGCGCGGCGAAATGGACAGACGGTATGTATCTTTCGAAATATTCTTCACAAACGCTCGTACCATCCCCTTGCACATGTAGATATTAAATACTTATTATAAATTTTAATGATACTTTGGAATCTGTTTGATAAAGACTTTTTGCATCAATCAAGACGAAGCAGTTAAATTTGCTAGGCAACCCAGTCACGACCTGAGCGATCAGATACTGACGAGTTCGTCTGACGGGCAGGTTTCTATTTCTAGACGGTAGTTCCGTGACGACAGGAGCCGCTGCCGATGGAGGAGGTGGTGGCGGCGGCGGCGGCAGTGGTAGCAGCGTCGGAGCCAATGTCGGTAGCACCGATGCCTACAGACAAAGCAGCAGTGCCAGTCCACGTGGTGTCGTAACCGGTGGTGGTTATTGCGGTAGTTCGGCCAGCACACCACACAGTCACAGTACCAATGGAAGTTACTCTGTCGCCAATCCGTACACCGGCAGCCCGACTCTTTACACGTCGCGTAAGTCTTTTACTCTTCCTCTTCTCGTGTAGACAATCCCGTCTTTATGCGGAATTGCTATGATCATATATATTTATATCTACAAAATTCGAGTTGTGTCAGGATGAAATCCCGATTTTATTAAGATCATCACTTTTCTACTTAAATGCAATCCATGTACCATAAGATCGATTAAGATGACGACAGCGCAGATAACTTTGCATTGCGGTGAAAAGACTGCTGCTGTTTAATAATCTAGATTTTTGCCCAAGTTCAACATTCATAAGATCATAATATTCTTGTATAATACATGCTAAATGATAATGGTTTTTAATTTATAATTTTTTTCGAGTCCACAATTACTTCCAATCTTACATTTTCTTTATGGACAAATAGCAACCGTGTTAATTATCAGAGAGGGAATATAATTAATAACATCAATCTAAATAGATTAAATCATATTAAACATAAAAAAAAAAATCTCTTGTTAGCATCGATATTATCGGCACAACTCAAAGAGAACCTAACACCACGTCCACGTATCCAGCATGCATGCTCTTCTTCTATTTTAGCGTTACTTTTCAATGCATGCATTTATGATTTTCCCTTATGTGGAATTTTCGTTTTAGCGCACGAACAATACGGCATATTCTATACGTCCGGGGACGGGAGTGCGTTCGCCCCCGTAGTACGACCACCGACCACCTCAGTCCCACCGCACTGGTCCACACAGCACCACCTCGCCACAGCCGCCCAGTAACCGCTAACCGTCCATCATCACCACCAACACCACCATCATCACAACCATCACCTTATGCACTGCGATTAAAGAATTATGAGAGACGACATTTGAGAATATATGTAAGCTCATTTACGACGCGATAATGTTACATTGATTTAGTTGCAGGAAACATTGACGATTATTTAGTTAGAATTAAGTGTCAGCTTTCTTTCATATTACACTTTCGCGCTATAGTGCTATAAAGCTTTTTATAATTAATTAAAAATATTGCGATATATTTTTTTGGCAAAATTATATTAAATGAACAAATACGTTTTATAACAAAAAGAAATTAATTTTGTTGGTATAAAATTGGAATGATACATATATACATATGCACACAGCATCTACGAAATGACTATAATCGAATTACAATGTTCAATTTCCTAATTTATATCTGCAGAACAATGCCGTATATTTTTGATATGCTCTATCTGTTTATCCGATCGTATTTATCCACATATGTTATCGGAAACTCCATGAATCTTTGCCGTCATTTGTAAAATACACTTTTAGCTTGAGAATTAAAAGCTTCGAGTAAAAATAAAAAATATAAAATAAATAAATATATGCACAGAAAAGTAATCCCGAAAAAAATAAGAGAATGAGCGCAAACTTTCCGATTATCTCCAATTTCTTTATAGAATAAGCAATTATTTCTCGCATATTTATCGAGATTCATGGACATTCTCTTCACGATTTTACTCAAACAATTTTATCATTACGTAAGCATAAAATTATTATGTGCTTCTCGCCGCTTATTTTTTACCTATTGGTTGTGCCATTGCACTTAAGCAATAATGCACTAATAATGTATAATCGACAGTGGGCATGTTACAGGACTAGGAGAAGTGGTTGGATCACCTTTCAACATGAACCCGTTTATGTTGCCCACATGCAACCAGGGATATTCAGCCGCTGCCAGTCCGCTGCTTTCATCAAACGGCAAATAGTGTTACGAGATGTAAACTCCAACGAAAATGTAATGTACGGCAATCTTCGCGAAGACATTGTACGCGAACTAATAAATTAATACGTGCGATCGCGTCTAGATAATTATTCAGATAACTGTATAAACTATCTACGTAATTTTCGCATCGACGCTCGTACATTGCCTTCGCGAATTCGAATTAGATATACTTGTGTGCGATTTTTATTCTCTTTTTTACTTGTTTTGTGATAAAAAGAGAAGAAAAGTCGCATGCGCGTTTCCATCATCATTTTCGTCGGAGTTGAAGTCAACAGGAGAAATCGTGTGCAAATCAGTGCAAAAATCTATCTAAACAACTATCTTGCATCGATCACGAATGATCGCACTAATTAAGAAACAATACATATCGAACAACGAGAAGGTGTCTTTTTATAAACATAATAGCTCGGTCATAGAATGGCTCGAATAATCATTCTTAAGAAAAATATCTTCTTTTGTTTTTCATAACAATATTCTAGCAATTTATAATTAATGTTAAATATTTACACATAAAATGTGTGTGATTTTGATCAATATTAAAGAATATATTTATAATGCAATTTGCGCATTTGCGCTCCTGTATTCCCTTCATCTTATATACAATTATTTAATTCTATTATTATTGCAGCATTAATTTATTTCTGTATGATCTGTTAATGTAAAAATAGCTTCGAATATATTAATAATGAAAGATATTTTTCACCGATTATATCATTATCATTACTATATAATAGCAATATATAGCCTGCTATATTTAATATTGTTGACGAACAATGTCTTTGCTTAAAATAATTGTCTTTATTATAAATATTTTAATTTTTTATTTTAAGCAAAATAGATTAAATGAATTATAAACTTGAGAGCCATTCGCATATGAATCGAGTAAAAAAGCTGAGATGGCATCAAATGTTTTATATCATTTGAACTGCGAATTCTGATGTGAAGATTGAAAGAAACTGACACCTCGACGGACATATCGCTTGTCAATGAATAACAGATACCATAGTTTTAGAGAGCATTTTCGATTTCAAAATTTTAACTTCCTACCCCTACGATTAATAATTAATCAATATCGCCTAGTTAACGTAACGTGTAACTTATAATTTGTAAAATATTTGTAAATATTGTTGCAACGTGTACAAAAAGAAAACTATTTCCAGGAATTCAACGAAATGGCATTTACGTCATTCTCTAGAGTGAAAATTATTATACATAGATGTAAATAAGCGTAGAGCGTACGTAGCGCATCCGTATTATCGTATCCGCGTCATCCAATTTTTTAACGTAACTCCAATCGCACGAGTTTACGTCTCCGTATCTATTTCGCAGACGACAATTGAATTTGTTGTAATCCGTTCCATTCTTCGCTTTAAAGCAAAAGCTAGATAAATGACCGGTATCTGGGAACGAAGTCAGGCTGACGAAAACGTTAAAAAGTTGGATCGAACGCGACCTGTATAAAACGTATATAGTTGATTTTGATCGTTTGATAAGAGCCGGTCCGAAACAAAAAAATCTCATACAACTCACGAAAGTATACGAAGCATGTACCAGGTTGAAATCTCCCAGTTAGTCCTCAAAAGTTTTACAGCAATTTACCAGCGTAGTTCATATCGTTTGCGAAAATGTTAAAAATTATTATTGTGAAGAGTTCCTTTTTGCATATCGACTTGGTATGTACTTTTCTCCTAAGAAGAGTGCATTCTTCGTCCCGGAGCCCAAATGCTCTGTGATCTTGTGATGTTGATTATATATATGTATATTGATTGTAACCTTAGTTCAATCGTCACGTCACGTCATCTTTTACGAGACGCGTTGTTCTTGTACGCACGCAAAAACACGACACGCACACTCGCGCGTATGGAGACACTCGTCGGTGTATATTGAAATAAATTAAACTTACTTTTTGAGAACTAAAGATCTTGATGATAGAAAAGATTTTCTATTCTATATGCCATCCTTTGCTCACATTATCCTTGACATTAACAGCAATTATAATGTGGCAAGTATTAAATTGTAATTGCTTTCGAATTGTAATCACCAATATTATTTTAAACTAAAAAGAACTTGTGTGATTAATTTCTATTATAAAAAGATTATGGTACTATATACATATTTTTAAACACATTATATAAAAAATTTAATATTAAAATATATATAATAAAAAAAATATACGCGTGCTTATTTAAATTGTTTATCCATATTTAAATTAAAAGAATAGCAGATAATAACGTTAGAAACTTATTTATATTATTAAAGTATCATAATTTTCTTATATGCAAAAAATAATAATTCTAATACATATCTGTTCTCTCGATATCAAATATATCAGAGAAGAATTATTCTCAATATCATAAGATACGAATCTATGACATGAAGAACAGAAAATGTTTTGCATAATATGTTAATCGTCAAACTCAGTTGGGAGCCTATTTATCCTGGAAGAAAGCAAGCCGGAATCAACAAATAGCGAAACAGGATCTGGAGGACCACTCTGAAGCGATTAGTTCACATGGTGTCCCATTACCTCCTGCTGCCAAACGATGGCGTGTATGATGTACGTTATTGTGGGGCTGTTTGTGTTATTAGATTTAGATTGGCCGGCACGTGGCAATGGCAGGGGTGACGCGTGCCGCATTGCAAACGTTACAACGTGGGTACAATACAAAATCGTTTTTCTTCAAATACTGGTTTCTTTGGCTTCCCATAGAAGGGTATCGATTTTCACTTGGTGCGTGGCCAACACGCTGTTACAATAACGCACTAATTTTTCTGCTATATAATTTATTAAAAGAATACGTATTTGCATTAACTGTATATGTAAATTAAGAGTTTCTTTATTATCAAATAAAAAATTGTATTAAAATAATCTTTCTCTCTCTTTCTCTTAATTTACAAATATTTCATGCATTTTCAGAGAAATGTTCCAAAAATTAAACAGAATAAAAAACTGATCTCTATACATTACATAAAATGTATTTATCTATAATTTCATAATATTTCCTTCTTCAATTTTCGACTTTTTTTGTATGATTCTTGTTATACAACTAATTGTAAATTAATTTAATAAAAGACATAGGATCGCAAATTTTGCAATTTTATATTTTAATCTCTTTGTGTGTTTCAGCCCCTAACTTATACACACATATATAGGCGCTTTTAACTCACCGCGATCTGTCAGCTTAGTTTTTTGACACGTGTTCCCTTATATAAAACCCTATACAATCTACCGCAATCTAATTGGAATCTATGAAAAGAACACAAAGTGTGCAATTTTATGGAAAGTCTACAAAGAAACTTATATTATTTTTTTTTTTTAAATCTCTCTCTCTCTCTCTCTCTCTCTCTCTCTTCCTCTCTCTCTCTCTCTCTCTCTTTCTCTATCTATCTCTCTCTCTCATAAATATGCAACATTATATTATATGCAAATTAAATATTTATTTTACCTTGAAAGATTAATAAACAATTTATCTACAAAAAAGTTATACATAAAAAGTTATAAATTCCTCCTGGAAACTCTAATCCTTTATACTTATCGTTCGACTGTCTATGGGTTATCACAGCATCACCATACGTTGTCGTTACCATCATTATGTTATCGAGGCTGAGCTCAGGTTGCGTGTCAAAGGGGATGAACACTCGGGCAAGCTGGGATAAGAGCAATCCTGTGATCCACCCCTGACAGTTCATCGCGATAAGATCTACTCGTGCAACGAGTCGGCTCCATTCGTATTCTGTTTGCTTTCTGGATCCTACGACGTCGTAAGTCCATTGTACTCCCGATGTGACGTGAAAGAATATTACCATCTGCTTATTACCGATAATCTTCATTCAATAGTATCGAATTTCTATGACCTTGTCAGAATAGCGATCTCGTCAACGAACGACATGTTCGAAGTGCATTTTGTTCACTTTTCCAAGCATAGCCTAATAAATAATTTATGTATCCAATTTTGCAAGAAATATAATCAGCGAACATATTCAAACAAGTAAAAAAAAAAATAACAAATTATACGAGAAATAATGTTTTTAAAAAATTAAAATGCCACTTGAATAAATAAATTGATATTATAATTGATAACGAGCAATCAAAAATTTTAAAAAGTCTGTTCGAGGCGATAAAATATTGTAGACAAAAACTAAAGAACTTTGAGAGAAATAAGAGAGATATTGTTGAGAAATCTTAGAGAAAGTTTTTTCCTCGAAAAAATAATTAATTAATTAATATATAAATAAAATCTGACACACCGGATAAACGTCATGAATTTCAAGAACGTAAGCTTTTAATACATTTTATTAAATTAAATTTATTTGAAGAATGTTATTTATATAAGAAAAATTGTTATAATAAATCTTTTTCAATATTTATGTATATATTAATAATATAATAATAATAATTAACAACTAAACTAAAAACTAAATAAGATAATAAAATAGCTGAAGCATTTAGAAATGAAATACAGAGAGAGATACAAAAAAATGTTGATTATTTGAAAATATCAAATAGAAATTATGTATTTATAATTTAATTAGAAACAAAAATAATAAAATAGTTTTAGATTATAATTTTTTATGGCAAAGTACAACAAATGTATCTATTTTCAAGTGAATTATAAAAGAACTACACGCTGTGTGCTAGTTTTATTAAAAAATGAGAAAAACGTAATAATTTTTTAATTGTATAATTACATGTTATTAAATAAACTGTTATATTATAAATAATTTATCATAACACTCAATATATACATACATGTATATACTACACATCACTATAATACGATGTGGAAGATCAACTAACACATCGAGCTAGGTTGGCCGAGCGGTCTAAGGCGCCAGACTTAAGTTCTGGTTCCCATCTGGGAGCGTGGGTTCGAACCCCACACCTGGCAAATTTTTTTTATAGAGCATTTAGAAATGAATAAAACTGTTATCAAACTTCATACAACATTATAATTAATTCATTGAAACAATTCCTATTTAAAATTTTCAAATATTCAACATCTTTGTATTTAAAAAATTTTTGTATTTAAACATTTGTATTTAAAATTTTATCATATTTTCTCATTAGTCAATATATTTCTAAGTAATTTGAATCATATAACACATCAATAATGCGAAATAATGTTATCAATTTTGAACATTTTCCTAAAATATATTGTTCTTTAAAAATACTTTATTCTCGTTACATTTCTTTTGTTTTATATACAGAGCTATTTTACAATTTGGAAATGTCCATATTATGATGTAATAAGTGATAGATAAAAGCAATAACAAAAAGTATTAAATAATGAAAATAACATGAAGTACCATCTATATCTTACAAGTACAATATCAGTAGAAACTGTTACACATCGGCAATATAGACATCTGCATGCTTATTTTAGCTTGCTATCTCTAGATATTTCAGATATTCTCTTCAGATAAATCCACAAGTCCTCTCAGAGTCTGAGTAGACAGTTAATTCTCACAGTACTAGATGTCAGTTGCCCCTATTTCCAATTAGACTGATATTGATTATATCAAAATTAATAAATTTCTATTAATTATTTCTCTTCCTGTAAAAGAAAGTATATTTAATTAATAAATATATAACAGACGTAAAAAGATTTACAAATTATTATTTTATTCTTAAACAGTTTCGACATTTTGTTTCATCAATTTTTTCTTTTTATAAAACATATAAATTAATATAAGATTTAAAAATAACTAACATGAGAAATAGAAAAAATCGATATACATATTAAATTTATAAAAGCATTAATATATTCTAGAGAAAAAAATTTTTAACGACAATTCTATTTTCAGCGTGTATATTACATCTGCTGACAAATTGTCACGACGTGTTTTTGATCTATTCATTATGATCATATAATCTTAAAAAGACTATCTATTTCAAAGATGACTCTCTCTTTCATAATTTTTTGCTCACAGTATACAATTACCATGCAAGTTGTCTAAGAAAACAAAAAATAATTTATAGCAATCATTAATAATCATATATAATTAATCTTTTAATTATGCAATTAATTCCTTAATGTACAAGTAATTAATACGCATGTATGTTACATTATGAGGGAAGAATACTCAAATATTAGAAAACAAAGAATATTTCTCTGGCTTTTTCAAACACATTAATTCAACTAAATTTTTCAAACGAATTAATGATGCGCTATATAAAGATATAATCAGAGCTTAACACAGTAACAGAAATTCTTTGTACGAGACAATCAGATCAATACTCAGAGATCTCGCTTTCAGTAAGCAATCCCATACGCATTACGCATTGCATACTCTCTCATCCACACACACCACACATTCTTACATCCTATTTTTCAATGATAAATGTACATTCTTTTATAAACTCTTACAATTTGTGTTATAAATTTAATGCAGAGTTAAAGTAATTGCATGCTTAATTACAACTAGTAATTTAATTATGAGAAGAGTCTTTTTATTATCTAATCTAGATAAATTTAGATAAGAGTCTATTTATTAACTAATCTAGATAAATTAAATCATTTAGTTAATTATTATTTTTTATCAGAAAATTATTTCAACAATAAAATATTTCACAGAACAATTATTCGCGAACGCGTTTTCTTCGTAAATCCTACATCTCGTCAAGGATCTTATATCGATGCGGTGGCAATCGACAACGCTTTAATAACATTTCTACATTATTCGGCGATCAAGTTTTGAAAGATCATTAAACGAAACAACGTGAAGCGATCGTAAAACCTCCTTGTAGTTTCCGCATCTCTTTCGAGCGGCCTCGCGTGTCAAGCAAGACGCGACACGACGAGGCGAATACGGTGACGAGCATTGGCCGTAAAGGAACGGCACGCTCTTACATTAGAAAACGATGAAACTCCGGTATAATATTATCGTGCAAGGCAACGG
Source organism: Lasius fuliginosus (assembly GCA_949152495.1). Lineage (NCBI taxonomy): Eukaryota > Metazoa > Arthropoda > Insecta > Hymenoptera > Formicidae > Lasius > Lasius fuliginosus. The sequence goes on from OX424444.1 coordinate 13,783,824, forward strand.
CCGCGCCGCAGTCATAAAATCACCGTACGTACGCCGAATGATCGCGGGGATCCGCGTCAATGATCTCCGCGCGTTTTCGGGATCGCTGATGGGAAGTATGACGAGGAACCGCGGAATATTAACGAGGGAAACTGGTCCGCGCCGTAAACACTCGATGTAAGTGTATCCGAGCTCGCCGGCAGCGAGCTTGGACTGTGGGATCGGCGCTAATTTAGTTTTACGTTACAGAGTGATTATACGTATCCCGACGGCAACGGGGGTAACGCAACACGGACACGGTCGGCACCTTAATCCGAAACAAAGCATCCGTTTCGGCAAGAAAGAGAAAGAGAGAGAAAGAGAGAGAGAGAGAGTACGTAGGTGTGCAATGGTGTATGCGGTGAGACCGCACACATTGTCCTGTAAGTGAGCTCTTCGTTTCTCCCGCGCGATTGCTATGGAACGTTCCGGGCTAGAGATCAGAGGGATATGGTATAATTATGTCGAACCACTTACGCGTGACCTCTTCGACTACCTTGAATCAGAAATCGATTACTCTCGCTCTTCTCTGAATTTCAGTCTCCTGAAAGCGTGCCTTCTCAATGGTAAACCTCGTAGATGTGGGAGTGTTCGTATTTTTCTGGTCGGACGGAAACGAGATAAAATGATTGGAAGAATCGATAATCGACGGCTCTCTTGATGGAAACTATATAGTGTGATGTGTGAGAGATATAAAAGAAACCGTTATAAAATCCAGGACCTATTTCTACGTGTCAACTCGATCATGAAGAAATTTCCAATTTTTGCCAGGAAATTGTCGCCAACGAAAAAAGAGAAATAACTTTTTTAAATAAATTATAAACGTGATAATTGCTTCTTTTGTACTTACAAAAGATGTTGTCTTGTTTTTGCAATTTAGAGATCCGGTCACTCTATATGAACTCAAGAATATATATATGTATATATAATTTTTTACATTATCTTTATATCCTTACTTCTTCCACGCAGTAATCTATTTTGCTGAATTATACGTTTCTTTCTAAATAACTACACATCATCGATATACCATTAACGTAATAAATGTCATATATTTACGAATCGAAATACGCGTATAACGTAGTTTATTCCCGTAACTATTACGTGAGTCGGAATGAAAATAGTATATGAATACGGCGGCATTCCAATAATAACTTACAATACGCGGAGAAACCACTCTTCGCACGCGAATAACAGGTAATGACGGACTTGACGAGTACGGTATAGATTTCGCGTAGGTAGATATATACGACGTAAAGAGGTTCAGGGTTCGAGGTTCAAGTGTCCGTGCACACGTTTCACGTGCGTCGTCGAGGTGTGGGTCGACGTGAATTCCGAGTACTTCACGCACGCGTCTAATAGTACGTTCAAACACAACGGTAAATTAGCGCCAGCATGACTCCATCTCGGAAGGCAAACTCCCACATTAATCGACCATCTTCCTGACGGCAGGTCTCAAATGGCTCGTAAGGCGCTTTACGACGTAATCCGAAATTGTGTTGCTATCACCGATTAAAATTGAGATTGCCGCTATTACAGCCATGATAAAATCCGCAATGGAATTTATAATACATCCTCATAGCTTCCTATATTGCAGGAAAAGCATCGACTTAAAATTCCATATATACTTCCTGTAACTTCCTGTAAATTCATGATGTGTGTCCACAGCGTGCATGCATTAAAGTGAGAAATGCTTCAACTATGTTACCAGCATTATAACATAAAATATTCCTTCGATAAAAGGTGTTACTAACTAAAATCAATACATACCGATGTGTCGCGTATATGACTTATGGATTCTAATCAATAAGGATCACGCAATAGAATATTTGCAGAAAGATTACTGCATATTGATAACCATTCCGCAATAACTTACATATACACGACGTTCATGACAATATTGCTCGACTAGCTCGACGATTTTATGATCACAAACGTATCCAATAATAATAATTATTTTTTATGTATAAAGATATACACACATATGTTTTTTTTTTATTTTAAAATAAAATAAAATAAAGTAGAAAATATTTTTTTGATACTGCAATCACGAATTTTATGTAAAATACAATAGCTTGAAGTAATGTTCATGTGAAATAATGTTACATGAAACATTTATGATGCTGCGTTCCATCTTCTATAAGATGAACCTCGTTATACCGAATTTGGTAACGACCACCTTCAAAGTGGCACGACGCTACTTTCGTTTGTGTTTGACACTCTGTCCTCTGTGTCTACCGCCGAGTCGTTCCTCAAAGAATCGTCTAATGGAGAAAGCCGTGATAAGTGTATGTGTGTGTGAAAACACACATAAGTCGTAACTCATCATCGGTAAAGCCTCATTTAACCTTCTTTTATACATAATTTTTTTTCATTTTCAACGAAAATTTTGCCTCATTTAAACTACATACTTGCATCGGTAAATGAAAATTTGGAATGAATGAATATGTGATCTTTACATATTCAAATGATTTTGCACGCTTCTCTTAGCATAGGCATCACGAGGACGGGGCTCTGCAGTGTGCCGCTTGCTATAAAGTAATGCCGAAGCGATAAAATACACACGTACAACGTGTGTCTGCGAGATATTGTGTACGCGTGTGGGAAGATGACGTCGCAAGTAGAATTGGTACATATTGATACATCGAGATTTAAGACAAGATCGTGGCTTTGATTCGTCCCGAGATGTATCATACACTCGTGCTTATTAATACTACACCGATGCGTTATCATCTCATAAATACGGTTGCCGATACGAAAAATCACGCGTCACCGCGAGCTTGATGCGAAGCGTTAAATCAATCCTTCCCTTTTCTTTTCCTGCTATTGTAAAACTCATTGATGCAAATAGAGCGCATTTGTCACGGTCGTTAAGAAACGAATCGTTCCGTTTCATCAATATCGAAGAACCGTTCGCGCTGCTGATCGAAATATTCATTGAATAATTTTCATCGAGACATATTGGACAATTCGCTACTTCAAATATTGTATTCAGTTGTATTTTAATTACATCTAATTCAGTTGTATTTTAATTTACATCTTTGATACCTATACCGCGTACGTGTGCATATCGTTGGGTGGAAACATTACATAATATACTACTTGAAGTCGACTGTAAGTAAAATGTAACAGCAACTGTTGTCGCAACAATGTCTCGCAAAAAGGAAGAAATGCACGACCATTGTGGCAAGTTTTTATCATTGTGATCGTCGAGCGAACATAAACACTGTAGGCCGTGTTTCTCTTTGCAGGGAATGCAAGAGTCATGTGGGTTTCGAGAAAACAAGCGAAATAATTGGACCCTAAGATTCGGCGGAACGCGCGAAGACATATGTGACATCGTTGCTGTTTTTCTTTCGGGAGAATGCAAAGCTTTATGAGATCTCGAACACGTGTAAATTCTAAATGTAACTTCAACTCCAACATTCCGATCTCTCCCAAATTTACCTTGATGTTTCTAACATTTTATATAATTAAAGTACTATTTCTCTTATAATGCTAATTTAGAAAAAGTATTATTATTTACCGCAAAATTAACTTGCATTTAATTTCAACCGAATATTTATGCTTCTTGTGTTTGAAACTTTGACAATCATGTATAAATATCAAGATTTAGAGGACAAAAATGTTTATGCATATCGCGATACAGGACGGTGGCGTCATTGGACAGTGATAAAGTTTTAAGATGCGGAAATAAAAAAATATGGGCCGCCCTTATAAGGCAGGATCTCACATACGCGCGTATTACAAGACGGCCGAAAGTCGCAGGGGTAATTTATGACGCGGGACAAATTATGTCTCACCGAACCGGTAAGGAATTTGTGCGCTGCCGAAGGTACCAGTTGTAACTGCCTACAACGGGTGTTAATTGAAAGTCACACTCCTAAACAATTATAAATATCCTCTTATTATTATAATCTACCGAATTTATGTCCCACTTATAACACGTACAAAATCAAAAAGAAAAGAAAGTGAAAAAGATATGTATATAAACAGTTCGTCTCAAGGTAGATTTGTTTCGAGAGGTATTAAGGATATAACATGACTATTTTTCTTAGAATACTCAAATATATCTCTATAACACATTTAATTATAAAGTTGTAATTTCATTGCGCGCTTCATAAACGTTAAATTATTAAACCGCTAAAAGTATATTTCGTAGATACAAATTAAAAACTTATAGGAGCAAAATTTAATAATAATAAAATTGAGCAAAGTAATATTTTTAAAAAATTATCTTATCAAAAAAAGGTAAAAGACAGACACTAAGTCCACGCGCCTGTTATAAAAAAAAAACTATTTCGTAGAAATTATTTTAATTTAAATAAAAATTATAAAAAATAAAATATTATTGCAAACAACTATTTTATGAAATAGTGTTATTTTAATTTCTACAAAAGTAATAATATTACACACAATTGATAAATTTATAATTAATAAATTTTTTAAGTTTTTTAAAAATAAATTTTGTTTTATTTTATGGTACAGAGCGTCTCGCACCACATCTTACTGTTCGAGTATCGCTGCGCGAATGACAACACGCCGACAATGAGCGCTTATGATAGTAACACACTATATGTCGTAAAGACCATGTATTACAATTAATTTACTGCAGTTCCATTTAATATTTTATGCATTATTTTATAATATAAATAATGCTTAATATTCTGTATCTTGTATTTAAAATTAATGATAAAAATAATTGTTGATAAATAGATTGTCATCGCAAATAAAATCTAATGTTCCTTATGTTAGAAGAACAAAATCTATTTTATTTTTATCACAAAACTATTTGCATAAATTAATTTAGTATTATTATTTTATAAAATTTTCAATTTCCGAAAGGAATAATTTTATTTGACGTTAAAGAATCAAGAATTTTTCTCTTATTTTTAATAAGTCAGTATAATGAAATTTAATTACTGCGAATATGACAACCCTTTTTCTGTTTTTTATAAAAATCACGCAAATTTTTTCTCGATAATTCCTGCAGCGATTCGCCTACTACATACTGCAACCAATTTCAGATATTCCCAGCACGGAACTGGCGAACAGACGCGATTATTCATTTTTCCTCCCTACTCTCTGGCAATACCTCTTCCTTCTTGAATAATGTGCATATCTTACCTGCGGTTTATTGCAGCGAAAGCCATTACTGCTGTCATTGCGTACTCGCACTGTGTGCTTCAGAAGAGTGTCTTTATTAAACGCGTTATACGTAGCACCTATGCACGTAATTTTATACATTGGCTGATATATTAAATAATAATCCAATAAGTTATATTTCATGTCTAAACATTGCTAGATATTTCTATAATATAGATATGATGTAGTTCAATATTTTCAAGGAATGCTGAAATATTTTATTATAATATTATAATTATGCAAAATTTATTTAAAATTTCCCCCACGTAAAACACTTGTGAAATATAATATAACATATTTATCATTGTCATCATTAATAAGAGACACGCATGCTAAATAATCTCCAGAATAATCCTGTTAAACTACAGTAATTTCTTCTAACAACCTAACCGAAAGACATTACTTCAAATTGCATGTTTCGTCGATCGATGACCATTGGAAGACGAAGGACGAAAGTACTGTATATACATATTTCGTGCGTGCGATCGTTCTCTCAACGAAGTCGCCCGACCGCGCAGTGACCGTCTCGTCGGTTCCACTTCGTTCAGTGATTTGTAATTACTGCTACTAATATGATACACGCCGGCAGTAGCTCTCATCCGAAACGGCAAGCCAATTACAGGCTCGAGACAAAGGCCCCGCAAAACGTCGTGCGGAGCGAGCTGCGCGCTCATACAGACGGGGTCCATCACGGTCCCGGGAGCTTTACGATCTTACACGGCGCCACAGGTTAATCATCTGAATCTTCCTCTCCAATCTTGTACTCTCCCGGTTGCAGATCTTTCACCGAATGGAACCTCGATCTTTCGCCTACCTGCAACGATTCCAACCGATCGCTACTGTCTTTGCTGATTCAAGCGCAGAGATTCGACGCAACCTCTTTCGGATCCACGGTGCCCCTGCTTCGGATACCAGAAGCCTCAGGGCCATGCACGCTTCCTCTACATGGACCATCTCCTACGGTTCCCAATCTCGTTTTCGTAAATCACAATCATCGGCGAAAAAATCGATTACCGGACCGCGCATTCTCCGCTGCCGTGTTTACTAATCGTGCAACACGATAGACATCGGTAATTGGATATAAGAACCAATATATAAATAATTAAAAGTAAAAATATTATATATAAAAAAATAGATACAGTGAAGATGCTGGGAATGTAGCATATTGCAACACATTTATAAAGTCGCCTCCTGCGTTTTATATAATGTATCACTACGAATTTATAATATTAGAGGCCAGAATTCCTCTCGTATCTTTCGCCACATGAACCGTTAATTCTTTTTGGGCGCGTATATAAATATTTTTAGATTAAAGTATTATTTAGAGAATAGATTCTTTTTATGCAATTATTTCTGTGTTAAATCTCATAATTATATTTTTTCGCACTTCCCTTAAAATAACAAAAATAAGCGAGCCCTTCCTAGGGCTCAAATTATTAAGTAAAATCTCGTATTCGAGTTACGTAAATGACGGACATATCCTGCTTAATACAGCGGCAAGTGAAAAAGACGTATTTCTCGGTTTCACCACGTGCCGCGGAACTTAGTGTAATTTTCATGGAAGATCGCTGTAAGGTGCTAACTAACGTTCCAACAGGATCGACACCATTCCTTTTCCGAGCGTGCCGCGCAATTCCGGGAATAAAGCCCGAATTCGTCACGTGCTGCCGCGTTCTATTGAACCGTCAACGCGATTGAGATGACAGGACAACGTGGCAGTTCTGTTTCGAAATCGTCGGTTTCAATCTTGCGAGAGGGACCCGTGTTTCGCAAGCGGTGCGAGAAGTGGCGGGGAACGTGCGAATTGATTTGCGGTCGGTCATATGTCGATGCACGGCCTGGCGCCACAGTTGGCATTCCAGCATTTCCGGAATGGCATACCGCCTCTCATCAGATCCAGCCTCGCATTAACCGGCCGATTGCCGCTTGCAATCTCGAATGACAGTCTGCGCATCAAACATCGAAACGATATAAATATGAACGATCCGCTTAAGATTTATATACAGTGCGATAAAAACATGAATATCGATTTATTATCACAGATGCATATCGATTACGCGATGTTAATATTGTGACGTATGAATCTACGATTTCTAAATCGCGATTTTGTTTCATTATCTTTAATTAGCACATGCATCCAATGCATATATTAATTTATATTACACTAATTAATACAATTTAAATAAATCTTTTTCTCTGAATAAAAAAGTGAAAGTCAAAAATCTTTATCTAATTAACTCTAGGTAGTTTAATCAACTTTGTCAAGCTTTCGTGAAAAAACGAATATTCTAATGGAATATAACTGGCTATGAGTGCTAAGCAGCCCGAGTGCTATTAATTTTCTTTGTACATCACCCATCAGGAAAACCATGCGCAGAATGGAATTTCCGGCTCATCGTAAAATTCCGCGACGATCTAACTAACTCTTGAGCGCGCGTAAAACCACCGGGTGGCATTGCGGTGTACCGTAAAGTTCCGTTTACACCCGAAACGCGAGTGGTCTTAAGCCAGGTCGAAATCATGTGTGGGAACCAGGACCGCGCGGCACAATGGCAGGCTTATTAAAATTCCTGGCTGTATTTTATGCGCGCGAGACGGTGGGCACCATCTCGCGAGAAGGCGCGGTGAGAAGCTGGAACGATGAGAAAGAAAGAAACAGAGAGGGACATTGGTAAAGGAAAGGGAAGGGGGGCAATTGGTAGGGGAATCGACGGGGTACGAGAAGGGGGGAAGCCACGCGACTCTCGGGGCCCAGGCTTAATCTCGCCACATCTACACCTACGCTTACTAACCGACATGGGGTATATAGGTATATCGCTGGACCACGGGCGCATTTCACTGCGACAACTTCGGGTTTCATCCTTTCGCCGGCCTCGTTCGTTTCTCCTTCTTAAGCCGGTCTCGGACCGGCTCCCAAAATTTTCCGCTTTAAAAGAGGTATGGAACGAATTATGCTTTGTCAATGAGATCATACGATCTCATCAACTCTGTGCGACAGAAACAAAAGGTGATATAGATATATATATATATATATATATATATATATATATATATATATATATTGAATTCAAATGATATATTTAATGTATTATATTAGTACCATATATATTGGAATTTTTTTACATATTGCCATCAAAACATGCAATTAAAAAATGAACTGATATTAAATTTCAATACATATTTAATTTATTTTTCTTAGAACTATTATTATTTATTAGAACTCATTGCATCATGTTATTGTAAACCTCATAAATTTATTCGATAGAATTAAAAGACCAACAACCATCGTTAACAGTTCTAGATTCTAAAGAGTGCTCTGATTATACAGGGTGTCCGGTAATAATCGCCCCACCCATTGTGTGCAGGTAGAGCGGATTAAACCGAGTAGGAAAGTCCTCTACCGTTTTGCGATCGTCGCAATAATTAATGAGAAATTAATTAAAAAAGATCGGCCAAATCCGCGCGAATATAAGCGCGGGGCGAGAAATGATGTATATACATTTATTTTTTACGCTCGTAGAAAATGAATGGAACTACACCGACGTTATAAAACGTGTGTGAGTAAATAAAATGTATGAAATAAATTTGTGTGAGTAACTATAAATTGAGACATAAATCACATGCGATAAGAAACTCGATGACAGGTGGACATGCGGCTAAACGATTATTATGACAACTTCGATGGGATGTGCGACACCGAAACAATTGAAGGTCGTCGAAAAAAGTATCAACAGTATTTTGTTTGTTTTTTTTCTGCGTACCGAGTTCGAGTGGTGCTCGCCGAGCATGCCTTATTAGAGTGAGAAGGATGCGAGGAGGATAAAAAAGGATACGAGCAGAGCTCGCTCGAGCGTGCCTTTTAAAAACAATTAGAGATAACGCGAGAAGGATGCGAGGAGGATAAAGAAGGATACGAGAAAAAATCGAGAACGCCAGTAAGACACGAATCTCTCTTTTCTATTGGATCAGAGAATCGAGCGACTTTGATTATTGGTCATCGCCCGAGGAGTCCGCGTGGAGTATTTAGGTCAGAAAATTCGGCATGCCACCGATAAACCGTGAGACGTGTCAATGCATCTCCCAAACTACGATTTTTTTATTGAACTATAATAATAGAATGACTATGATTTGGCTACCAAGCGATGACTCCGCGCGGATTAATTAATACACATTAATACATATGTTAAGAAAACTCTTGCTTGCATCTTACCATCTCTATACCCTTTCTAAATAGCAATTTTTATATTCATACAACTATTAGTCGATTAAATTTTATATAATTACATATATGACAAATTGCGATGTTAAAGAGTTTTGCGCTGCGAATCGATTGCGTGTGAATGCGCGTTTAATACAATCGGCATTGTAAACTTTACGCGACGCATCGTCTTTATTTCAATTAAATAATCAAAATTACTTCGAGAAATGATCGCAACTTTATCGCATCGTGTCCAGATTGGCAAATGACAGAATCGCTTTCATTCTCTGAGCATACTGCACATAATGTAGACACAAGCCTTTTTGGGTAAATTTCTTTTCTCTTTTTCCGTCTCTTTACGCGCTTCTTCTTCTCGATCGAGAACGTCACGCGGTGAATTATAACGATGAATATTGTTATATATGTATAGTCATTTTAGCCTTATCCGGTCAACCGAGCAATTAACATTGTAAATGCAATTAATATTGTATACGCTTAGATTGCAGCAGAAATACGAGTGCGAGTCTAACGACATGCTAAAGCACACTCGGCAACGTAGCGGCTAATATATTAATTTATTTTTTTTTGTGTGTGTTTTAGCAGAACGGCGATGTTGTTAGACGTTGATTCGCACAGTGAACGGGCGGATGAATCGCAGAATCGGCGTGTCATTTCATGAAATGCAGAGATCACAGTTTATAAGCGTTGCGTATCATCAAGTCGAAGTACGCATCGTGATCTATGCTCGCACTGATAGCGCTGTAATCATTCATGAATTCCTCCGCCGTCACCTGCAAATGAAATAACGACGTTGATTGAGGTGAGTTGTTTACAACGTAAATTATAATATATCGCATGGATATAACGCTAAAGGTGCGCGATATAATATTATTATAACAAGAACACTAATAAAGCGGAATTCTCTTTTAAGAATTTGATTAAGAAAACGTAACATATTTTTTGAATCGCATTGTAATTTTTAATTTGCGGACAAATGAACTCTCTGAGTAGGTTGCAATTTATCAGTCCTTGATAATTTTGACTAATTCATACGCTGTTAATTCCACGGAGCAAAGTTTTACAGGCCAACACAAGATCGATTAGAACGACATTTCGCTCGTTAGCGAAATTCCCGAGCGATTTATAATTTACGCGAGAGATGCCATCGAAATACTCACGATGCCGTCCTCGTTGCCGCCGTGCTCGAAATTCGAGAGGAACTTGTTCAAGATGCTCTCCTCGCTCTCCTCGCTGCTAATGTAACGCGGATGACATTTCACGTTGTAAACTCCTTTAAGATCATCGATGGTGATCCGTCCGTCTCTGGTTTTGTCCAATTTGTTGAACGCCTGCTCGACCACACTTCGTCGACTTTGACACATTGGTGGCTGAGAGGAGAGATTATTTATTAGCGAACTTATATGCAATATTTATATATTTCGGTCAATCGTTAAATGCAATTTTTGCGTTTGAGCGAAATTTTATATATATTTTATATTCTTAATTTATATATAATATATATATATATATATTTAATTTATATATAATTAAATTTATATATATTTATGTATAATTTATATATAATATTTTATATTTTTTTTTATTATTCAATTTTCAACGGGGAAATACCTTTCTACGGATATATAATTGTGCGATTTTTGCACGAGAATGAAAGGTGCAATAAATAAAATAGCGCAGAGATAAAAAAAGAAACGTCAAACAAGAAAGCTTACTTTTATGCCGATGAGGAACTCGTCGACGTTAATGTTTCCGTCCTCGTCGGTATCGAATTTCTGAAAGATCTCGTTAATTTCATCCTCTCCTAGTTCCATCTGCGTCTCCTCTAAACCCGTTTTGAACTCCTCGTGATTTAGCTTCTTATTGCCATCTTCGTCCATAAGACGGAATACTCTGAGAAAAGCAAAAAAAAACATTACACACTATGAGATGGGATGAAACTCTGGACAATCAAAGATCGAAGACGGCGACATTGAGCTGATTCATGCGCGTGAATCGGGCAAAAACCGTATCGTCATCCGAGTCATTCGAATGTATTCGTGAAGTCGAATCATACTCGCGAACGACTGACGTTATACATTTTACATTATAAATTTTACATTTTACATTATACACTTTACGTTATACATTTTACTCGAACGCGCGAATCGATTGTCAATCGATAGATTCGGCACTTCCGTCTCGTCATTTTCGTTTAATCACACACGATTTTAATTAATTTGAGATTCTTCTCAAACTGCGCGAAACTTGTGTTTGGAGACTGACGTCTCGCGACAAACACTCGAACGCGCGAATCGATAGTCCATCGATAATTTCGACACTCCCGTTTCGTCATTTTCGTTTAATCACGCACAATTTTATTTAATTTGAGATTCTTCTCACACTGCGCGAAACTTGTGTTTGGAGACTGACGACGTCTCGCGACAAACACTCGATCGCGCGAATCGACTGTCCATCGATAATTTCGACACTCCCGTTTTGTCATTTTCGTTTAATCACGCACGATTTTAATTAATTCGAACTTCTTATCACACGTTTCTAGTAATGGCCTCATCATTTCGAATACTGGGAACATCTAAATTTAATTATTATTCGGCAGTTTATTTTTGCAAAAATAATTAGCATACTATGGAATCAGTACACAAAGTGATTTCTTTTTTTTTTAAAGTTTATACGTACAATGAAGTGATAGAACCAAAATGCCTTATTATAATTACATTTTTTTCGCAATGTGAGTCGACGAATACGCTGATCTCATACTATCTGACAATTTTACTTTAAGTACGTGGCAATTAATGAATTCGTTTATTTAATTTTTACGTTGAACTTATACTATCTGACAATTTTACTTTACATGACGATTAAGGAATTCGTCTATTTCATTTTGCGAAATTGTTACAGGTAACGAGACGTATGTGTAAATACAATACATATGTATATGTGTGTGGTGTGTGCTGGTGACGAAACAAATTTGCTCTTTAACGTAAGACGAATAGTCGCTGCTACAAGTATCGAGAATTCAATTACCGCTCCGGATGTGATGGTGGGGCGCACGACGGCCCGGAATTTGCGATAAGAGACGCACAGAGAGGAGAGCCATACAGAAAGAGCGTCCTCTTTCTAAGTTGCGCGCACTCTCGTCAGAGACGCGAATACAGGTAGATTGCATATCTACATTCACCTGCGGAGGGAGTCTGGCCAGACTGGCGCTTGATAAATAAGTTACATCGCGCTATCGATGTCATTAGCAAGGCACCGTGTTCTTTTTACTTGTTGTTCGTGGAAGAGCGGCTTTCCATTCCGGATTGCACAACGGCGTGACACGGGTCTCGTTAACGCCCAGCACGGCGCCCTATTTGGTACCGATTTTATAAATAATCGCGGCCACGTGGGCCGTTGGACCGGGGCCAGAACACGCCTAGGAAGATAAATAACAATAGTTCCCCATTGAATTCGATTCCTTCTCCTCCCGGGAGCGGTACGAGCTGTCCGGTCCAGCAGCTTGTCCACTCGCTCGTGGGTGTGGACGCATCGAAGGTGCATTGGCAACGGACTCTTTCGCCGAGAGAAATTTCCGTCTTTCTTTGTCTCTCTTTGTCTGGGAAATTTTAGGAAAATTTCTACCGCCGAACATCCTACGCCGCTAAAGGCGAGTGCGTTACCCTCGCGCATTGCTCGCTCTTATCGCGCGACGACCGCTTATCAAGCCAGTCTGGCCAGACTCCCTCACGCGCCGTTGCCGCGTGATTTCCGGTGAAAACTGCCTCTCTTATCCTCATTAGGTTAATTTGCTTCTGGCCGACGGCCAATTGGACAAGGATCCTTGGGCAGGAAGCGCTCAACGAGATGTCGGAGTTCCTCGAATTAACTTTCGCGTAGAAGAATTCCATTCGCTCTTGACCTCTCGCGAATGAAAAAGATTCTTTGCTCCAGCAGCAGGTGCATATTTCTATGTAAGTTTTCGACTTATGCTTTTCAAGAAAACAATCTTGACACGTTTCTAGTAATGGCCTCATCATTTCGAAATACTGGGAACATCTAAATTTAATTATTATTCGGCAGTTTATTTTTGCGAAAATAATTAGCATACTATGGAATCAGTACACAAAGCGATTTCTTTTTTTTTTTTTTTAATTTTATACGTACAATGAAGTGATAGAACCAAAATGCCTTATTATAATTACATTTTTTTCGCGATGTGAGTCAACGAATACGCTGATCTCATACCATCTGACAATTTTACTTTACGTGGCAATTAATGAATTCGTTTGCTTAATTTTTACGTTGAACTTATACTATCTGACAATTTTACTTTACATGACGATTAAGGAATTCGTCAATTTCATTTTGCAAAATTGTTATTGGTAACGAGACGTATTAAATTTACGCCTGTTTTACGATCTCGTTATATAATCGAGTTTCGTTTATTTTACGATTTCGCATCTCCATTCCATAGATCATGCTGTCGATAGCGTTATCGTGGAACAATACTTTTGACCAACTCCTCGATGATATCGGAACGTCATAGGTACCGTCATATATCAATCCTTCTATTCTTGCGATCGATTGAATAGATAGATATTTGCTGGAATTTTATCCTGCGTAACTGCTACAAAATTGTCCTTTTATATATTGTATATTTTATTAATGTCCAATTATATTGAAACATTGGAAACTATGTTAGAACAATGCCTTATGACGATGCAGAATACTTCATTAATTAATGAAATCTCTGATGTAATGTAGAAAAGAATGTAAAATACTACATTTGAAAAATGGTGTCAGCTTTCCGAATATTTTCTTAACAAGACAGAACGGAAAGGTCCAAGATTAAAATCACAGATTGCTTTATTATTAGTCAGGAGAAAGAATCTTTTCACGTGAGTTCTTTATCCCGTTCAGGGTGACTGGCGAAATATCGACAAAATCGCCTGACGCCAGCAGAAAATTTCGTAATACTTATTGAATTTCTGTTGCGGTTCCGTCTTTAAAGCTCTCCATAAAATCGATTCTATTGACTTCTTTTAAAATCTATTTCATGTTCCAACATAGTTTTTTTTTTTTAAATCAGTCAATCTTTTTGATCTTCGATTTGTGACGATATATTTTCATAAATAACGAATAACGAGAAATTTATAAATTTTCACATCTTCTAAGTATTACAAATAAATTTCTAAATTTTTCAAATTAAAATATTATCTAATTATATAAGTTTAGTATAGTATTAATAATTTTTTTTTAGTTTAGTATTAATAAAAATTAAATAATAACATAGTTTGATCATAACAAGGAAATGTTAAAATAGCGTAATCTTCGGTTGTCAAAAAGTGAGAAATAAAAATCGGTAACTTCCTCATCTCTTTGTATTTTCTGTCGTCATCGTGAACTCAGTAACACGAGAATGCATCAATATAGCGAATGCCTCTCTACATATACTTTTATGCATGGTGGCTGTCACGAGTGCAAAAGTTGTAAAAGGCGCGAATGCATATATCATATGCAGGCGTAATGCAATATCAGCCGGGGCCCCTTGGTCCAGGGGCCTGACATCCTGGCTATATACCGGTGTAAGTATAAGTAATGTCTGTTATTTGCCGGGTATTAGTTTTTGCACCGGCCTAACTTATCGTCCTCGTAAAGTAGCGCACAATTACCTGTCTCTACTGTGCGAGTGCCAACGCAGAAGCTCATGACGACCTCTCTCGTATCACTTCCGAGAGTGTTTCTCCGTGAAATTACATTCGCCATAAAACGACGATAAGATAAATTGCGGAATCAAGAAAAAGATTCACTTGAGGAAACCAGGCATATAATTATTAATAAGGTACGGTTTTAGTCATAATAGTTAGTCATTGATAATTTCTTTTTTTTTTCTTTAAATAATAAATTTAAAAAATTTTGAATATACAATATTAAAGAAAATGTTACTGCCGAAACAAGCTACTAGTCGAAACAAGCATACTATCTCTAACAGTTCAAATAAGCTTCGTTAAAAATGTTCATCACGCATACCACGATGTCACATATTACTTGAATGAATAATGCCAGTATAATATCAATACGAATTTACTTATCTTCAGATTTTATTATATCATATGTTAAATTTTCAACAATTATGAATATTTCAAATAACTCATGTGATAACGATTAATAAAGCATTTCGTCATTCTCGCATCACATGATGACTAATGAAGAATTGAATTTTGTTGATGCCAAATGTCATAAATAATCAGCGAGAATCGACAGAAATTTATTATCATTATTGACGCCATTATTAACGACATGAATAATCATTTATATCGTTATTATAGTATGCGAAACTCTATGGAATTTTATAAAAATATCCATTTTCTCAGTTAAACAATGATCGATTTTCAATAACATTATGCAACTCTATTTTCGATTACAAATTGTGATTGCATACTACTATTAATGCTCGATATTACATAAACGGCTATCTCACTCATGCACGTTCAGTAATGTTGGTCTTTCTAATTCCAAATTTAAACCGTCATTAGAACCCTTTGAAAATCATTCAGATACCTGGAAAGCGTATTTTTTTCACGTTATCAACTTAACAGATCAACGTTTAGCGGGCATCAACGATCTCGTCGGTGGGCTTTGTTCAAAATTACGAGTTGTCCTCTGTTTCCTCATTTTCCATTTTTCTTCCTCTCCCTCTTTTATCTTTATGTTCGTGTAATCATTTAGGATCGACGATATTTTCGATTACAGGAGTAGCCGCCGTTACGGATAATGGGCCCCGATAAGGCCAATCGCCGAAAAAGCAGTCAATACACATTTATATACGTACCCATGCTTGGTCCAATTAAGACGAACCGGTAGCAAGCCAATCATAAGATTCCAACGATTTTCGAAGATTTATCCGCAGTCAGTCGATGACCACACATCAAATCAATAACAGCTTGACGAGGTAAACTCTATATGCGGATGTGTTCGATATTTCAAGGAAAGTGTGAATGCCAGAGTTGATGGATGCTGTGTCGCATCTCGTGATGCATTTAATGATGGAATGAAAACAATTTAAACAAGCGTACTCGAATAGTATTTGAACATGTTCACTCATTGTCATTCCATTTGAATCTGTCAATTGTTGTTGATACATTAATTGTTTCATTTAAGTTTTCTATTGCAATACATGCCAATATATATATAGCCGATATATATATATATATATATATATATATATATATGGCTTTATTCAAATAAAAGTTGTAAGTATAAAAAATATTGATGATAGTTTAATAAATTGCGCCGTGTAAAAATAATATAATGTTAGTAAAAGTTTTCAATTATTAATTACGCTAGAATATTCATATTCTACAGTGTATTATCTATACATATATATTGCGTTTACTATTGCGTATTATAACGGCGTTGAATGAAAAAATAAGGATATTTGCAATATGCATTCAAAATCTCTCTAGTAAAATTCTTTGTAAATGAAATTTGAAACATATTTGAGAACGGTGTCTATAGTAACACGTATAACAAAGGATCTCACACAGGTACGGGTAACCGTTTATTCGGATCATCCAAAGAATCGAATGCTGGTCGCATTTACCCGGATGAGAATCGGGCTACACAAGGGTGAAAAACTAAGTGAAAGTCCACCTGGTGCTTCCGTTGCTCATGTGAGCGAAGCGAAGGGGCGTAAACGCGCGAAAAATCGACATTTCCTCGATTTTCTTCGAAGGGCGTTGCGTGACCACCCGGCATGTCCGCACATAAATCCAGCCGCGACAGAATTCGCAGCGATTAAAGGAGAGGTCGAGGTGACACAATACGGGAGGCTATCCGTCGAATATTTACCGAGGTCAGCCCCTCATTGTCGCTAGAGCAATAGCAGCTCTTCTTCTTCGGCTCCTCGCATTTTTCAGCATTTGACTTCCTGTGCGTGAACGCAAGATGTAAAAAAAAATATATATATAGATGCGGAAACGCGAAAAGAATTAAGGATCTTATATGAGAAGTACTTCAAAGAAAAAAAGATTTTAAATAATTGATACGCGCGCGTGGCATATTTAAATTCAATAATGATATTCATAGACATCGTATGTGAATTTACATGGAAATATAGCAGAGTATAAAATTCGTATAGTTACGATCATACATGATTAAATATTTTGTAAAATGTATTAAACTTTTCTGCAGAGTTTGTCAAAGTCAAAACGCTCGCGCGACTGTAGATGTTCGGGTATTTTGATTATGCGACATACTCTTTGCAAGAAACTGCCATGGAAAATCCTTACAGAATCCTTTCTCTTTCCTCTACCCGGTCTCTTTTCCAAGAGTTTGGTCTTTTCACACACAGACACACACACACACACACATTCGTGTATACTCTATACTCTCGGATTGTCACTGTTCTTTCGGACCTCCACCGTTGACATAGCGGCCAATTTACTGAATGGACGTCTCCAAGTCACTTCTCTTTGAAAGATCAGAACAACCGCCTTTTAAAGCTTCTATAAATGGGGGCGTTTCAGAGGAAAACTGGTGTATGCAAAAGAGGGATATAAACCGAAAAAAGTCATTCTATGAATTTTTAACAATATCGATACTCAATAAAGAGAAAAATCTAACAATACATCGATTATTGTAAATTTTTGACAAAAATTTACATTATACATCACTCGATAAATACTAAAAGGTAACATTTAATTTAATTTAGATCTTTAAATGGCAAATAAAACAGCAATTATATGCTTATATGATAATTATGTATTACATTTATGTGTTCAGATATTAGAAGCAACACACATTACGCTCGCGTTCCCGCAGCAACTAATAATGTGTCAAGTTATACGCGCGAAGTTATGTCTGTTAATTCGACTAGGAATAACCGTTTCAAAGTCTAATAAACTCTCGACACGCAGGATAATTAAGCGTACACGCGCGTCTAATTGCGGAGATACGTCCGAGAGCGCGGCGGCGTATCTGGCTCTCCCGTGAAGCCTCTTACGAAATAGCAGGGATAGAAATAACAGCTGGTAGCGGCTGGAGCAGAAGGACGATCACGGATAGGATCGCTTCTAACGATCGCTGACTTAATATTCTCCCGGCGCGATGGTACTCGATTTAACGAGGGCGGCATCGCCACAAAACGCACGCGTGCAAGCAGGTGAAGCAACGCCCGGGAAATAGACTGACCGATCCACAGAGACTGGTCCAGGGACCGGACAAACGCGCCGTACCTACTGGGAGAAACGCGCGGGAACCTGTCCAGGACAGGCCGGGCAGATAAGCAACTGCGCGATAAGATACGCTAATTGAGAGATCTTAATTGGAGACTGCGCGCTGGACCCTTTTCTCGCGCATACCGCCAACGGCACGCCGCATTCGTGAATCCACGGACCGTTCACGACGCTCTTTCTTTGACTCGTTTTCACGTCGTATACAAATATTACAAAAAACTGTTTTACTGTGCATCCCGAAACCGAAGATAATAAGGCCAAACTAATAAAACATCGCATGTTTCTCAATATTAAATTACATTAATAATTTTTAGTTTATAAACGTCTAAAAAAGTCTCTCTCCAAATTAAACAAAGCCATTCTATTCAAGTTAAATAATTATAATAAATTATTATATATGATAATTGCTTACGCGTAAAATATCAGTTTATGCAAAATATTTAACAGTACAATACCTGTATCTCCATTTGAAAGACGATTTAAAAGTACGAATATTTGCGGCATATTACATATAGACACACAACCGATGGAACGAATAAAACAATAGCTAGAGACAAACGTTGAGATGTGAAATGAACAATACATAGATTTCATATTCAGACACACGAATCTCATAATGTAGACTTTAAACGATTTATTTATTGTACTGTCGACTGGTGCGTGCATTTCGTGTGAAATCTTGGGACACCAATCCGCCGCGTCCGGACGAAAGCGGATTGCGGGCATTATCCGGTAAGATAGAGTTTCCGATGGGGGGACGCACGAAAGCCGCCGAAGAAGATAATCTTGGGATCTAGATGCGGGAACTTACGCACCATAGAACACCGTCAACCAACCCGGTGACGCGTGAATGTACGTTGATATAGAGAAAACGGAGGAAGGAAAAGGGGTATGCGAAAGATTCAACAGCGGGGAAAACGAAACGATAGACTTTGTGTAAGGATAAGGAGGGTGCAACGGTTTCGACGGGCCGATTTTAAGTTAAACACTTGAATGAGAGATAGTGAGACGTAAGCGCAAGATTTATGAGAAATAGCTCGAGATTTGGGCAGACGAGATACATGAACACATTTTTCTTTTTACGTCTTCTTCTCTTTCCCCCTTTCTCTATATGTAATATGTAGAAAATCCCGATTCTTCCACAACCATCTCGCTGCAAATAGAGAACCTCTCGGTCGGACCGTGTTACCGCCGCCGTCAGGGCGTGTTTGATGTGTTTGATTTTAGCTTTCCGTCTCGAGACGGCTCGAGTGGACGGATAAGTATATTGAGAGTCTCACAAATCCATCACCGGTAAAAAAATTCGGCGCTCCCTATGAAGTTGAATTTCTTTCACGACACTCGAATATTTTCCTTTTCAATGCTGTTATGAAAGAATATATAACAATAAATGTTTGCCATGTTATTATATAACGAATTTGGGGTCTATATGTGTAACGCGCATTTATAAAATTATTAGAAATAAATATATAGTGATGCTTTCTTTCTCTCCTAAGGAGAAACAAATTATTTAACGGCTATCATTACAGATTCTTAAATACTTCGTGGGAAAGAAATGTGAGATTAACTATGTTACGGACGCTATAAAATTACGCAAAAGACAAACCCCCCCCTTTTTTTTTTTTTTTTTTTTGCAAACATTTCTGCAGTTTGCATAACTCGTTGGACCAAATTGTATGTCCGCTACTTTATCGCTCTGGAGACTGGTTTAGCTACCGTTCCTTCACATTGTCGTTTTGCATGCGGGACTAAGGATTATAGCCATTAGGAGGATAAGAAGTCGGTATGATAATAAATACGACGAATAGCAGTGTATGAGCGTGTATTTGACAGTGTTTTTCTCTCTCGTACGGCGGCACACATTATTAGACTTCGCAGTACGTATGCGATTTAAGTTGGAATGTTATATTATTGCTAGTTGCTGCCGGGCGTGCTGTGCTCGTTCGTAATAGACTGTCGCGCATCGTAAATAAAACGTGTGTGCGTGTGTATGTGTGTACGCGCGCGCATGTGTGTACGTGTGTGTCTTTCGCGTTACAGCCAGGATGATTAACGCCAAGCAGCGCGAAGGCGCAATCAAAACCGATCTAATTTCTCCAGTCTGGGATGCGACGCTCGTTGAACGTCGGCCAGTTACGAAAGTGGCTCCCGGTCCTTCTCGTAGAAAAATCTCAGTTCGGCTAATTGGCCGTCGTCCAAAGTGCGACGCACCTGCAAATCCTCTCTCTCTCTCGGTCTGTCATCCCCTCGAGATACGTGCACGTGAGCACAGCACGGCCGGGGTACATCGATACATCGATTTAGTGGGTAACGGGTGGGCCTCTATATTACAACGCGAATTACAGTGTAGAATATCATCATCGTCGTCGTTCGTTATACAACAATCATCGTAATAATTATTATCATCGTTTCATTGTTATCGATCGTCATCGGGTGTGCCTAAGACAAGTCGGTATTAAATATCTTACAATACACATCATCTTTCATATATATATTTTTATTTATATATATATATATATAATATTTATATTTTACCTTTTTCTTTTTTTATTTTTATTTGTTATGTATACTATCTATCTATAGGGAGGGGTAGAGTCAGATTCATCTCTTGTGTTTTGTTCGTTTCATACCGTTTTCTGGTTTGTCAATGGTGAGGAAATAAAAAAAAAAAAAAGACGGGGATTTGGGATAGGTGGTGATGATCTTCTCGCAATCGAGTCAGGCGAATGATAAGACGATCGCAGTATCATACAGTAGTATTAACACAGTTTAAAGACCGACGAAATTTTTTGCCAATATGTAAGAATATATAAACAAGCGAATGTCAAACAATGAATTGATGGAATTTTTTTCTCGATCCCGAAATTAATACCAAAACGAGACTCGATTACGAATAGTTCGATGAGATCGCGAGAATGACTGATCAGGAATCGCTTTTTTTTTTCTTCTTTATATATATATATATATATATATATATATATATACACATATATGTATATATATATATTATATATATATATATATATATATATATATATATATATAGAACGACAGTCAGTGACATATCTCGCTTTCGAAGAGACTCGCAAACTCCATAAAAATTATTCCATCATTTTTTTTACACATTGCCGTGAACGCCGCGGTGATTCTCTGCACGTCGCTACATGACACGCTAGGCTTACACATACAAAACGAGTTGGTTAATTTTTAAAGGTGGAATTACAATACCCATATTAGAATACAATACACATACGTTTTTTAGATTAGTTATCTGTTATTAAATTATAAGCGTCGGATTTTTTTTATGCCTTTCTCATGGTCAGCTGCTGGCATTTAATTTCTGTTTACACGCGACATCTTATCGTGCTTAGCTTGCACTCGCCACGTGCCGATAACGAATCACCGAAGGGTATAAGACTTCAATGAAAGCAATTAAAAGCAGTCTATGATAAAAAAAGGCAAACAAGGATATTCGCGGAATATAAAAATTGTTATTCCCGAAAAAATAAATGTCTAATTTATTAAGAAATGCGTTGCAAAATTAAATCTATGATTCGTTGTGCGAAACGTGGCGTTACTACGTGCATATTGCTCCCTACATTTTTTTTAACACACATACAAACATCCGTAGGAATAAGTTGTTCTATGCACTGCCACTCACATATGCAATTAAATTAATCAAACATTGAGTATTTTTCAGACTCTTTGTGTAAAAAGCGTGTTTTAATAATCGAAAAAGTGAAAGGACGCAGAGTAAAAAAAAATATGTCTTTAAGCAAATTTAGTTATTCAAAAAGAGTAATTAAAATCTTGATAATATGTGTGCATAATTCGAATATTACTTCTTATTAGAACGGTATGTGTGATAAACTATAAATATATAATTAATCGTTAAGCTTTTTATATATGAAGAGAATTTGCAATACAAAAATATCTTTCCAAGAAAAAAGTATGAATAAATTTAAGACCGATGAAATACTCTCGAGCATGTAATTAACGATTTCGTATCGAACGATTCACAGTTGTGACGAAATAATGTTGCGCGAAATGGTAATTAAGGAATGCGACTGATAGAGAAGAGACGTGAATGGGAAGAGGGTAACGGTGAGCAACGGTGAAAACGATAAAAAGAGAGCAGCGCATATCTTCATATACATATACATATATATATATATATATATATATATATATATATATATATATACGTACAAGGACAACGAAGAGTCTCTCTCGGGCGTTTCGGCTTTCGTAATACCTAAACATGATTTCAATAAATAAGCTACCTATAGGGAGTGATCTCTTTTTTTTTTGAAGGAGAGAAGGGACAGGCGCTCCTTATGTGGCGAGTCTACGAAATGGATCATCCCAGGGTGCCTTCTTTGTGCCTGTAGAAGATAAAACGGCGTGACGCGCGCGAGGACGGCGCGTCCAGTCGGAAAATAGAAGCGAAAAATAAGATCACACAAGACATTCTCGCAAAGAACTCAGCGTCCCTGGTTCCCTTCGTCGAGTCACCACCGCGTCATATATTCATGTACCTAGCCTAATAATACAGTCTGCGATAGCATTCTAAAGATTAAGTTCATTAACGGTAATGCATTATATATTACACGCATTCACACCGCGTTCCGGAGGCGAAATACGTATGCACGCAAAATGCACACAAATATAATATATGCTCGCGCACAAACATGCAGTTCCAACCGATCGCCGTTGTCCGAATGCTTGAAAGGAAAAGTGTTTCAAGGTAGATTTCACGTGAAATTATTTAAAAAATATATGTCGATAGTTCAATCGATGTCATTTTATAGAAATATACTCTTTACTTTTTTTTTTCATTGCGTATCTCATAAGAATCCTCAAAAATTACATGTACAGCTTCCTGCATTATATTAGTATAGAGAGCTCTTCTAAATATACAAAAGTAATTTTTCGAAAACATGGTGCTCTTTTCGAGCTTCTTCAAATGTCCCGCATCTGAAACATTGTGTTTCTTTTAATTCAAAAAGCCACGCAATGACATCGTTATTAATCTTCAAAGATATTGATAGAATCTCGATATAAAACTGATCGTCGATCATGCATCGACGACCCAGGTGGAAATAAGTTTGGATTATTAAAGAAAAACTCGGAGAACTGTCGTCGGTCGTCATATACTCGGCACGTTCGTAATCGATCGTGCCACGAAGTTTGTGCGTCGGCGGCGGTAAGGCCTGCGTCGCGAACACGCAGGCAGGCACGCACACATTATTCATACACGCGGGCAGGCACGCACGCACGCTACGTTAGGCGGCGTAATTAGCACAGCGAGCGAGAGAGTCTTGCGCGGCGTGAGCTCTAACTGCGCAGGAGGGCGTAAGAACGACGACGTACGAGCGTCCGCAACGTGACAAATATTTCTTCACTGGACCAGCGCCGACAACGTTCCCTTCTTTGATTCACGAAAGAATGAACCGTACCGGAGATCGTGACTGATTAATCGCACGTTTTATGCACATCGCGCGTAATTTCTTAAAGAGCCGAATGAATAAATTGGTGTATACAAACGAAATTTTCTATTTTTTTTTTTTTTTTTTTTTTTTGCTTTCTTAAAGTTCAATATTTTGAGATATTAAATTGCATCGTGAATATCATCGGGCATTTCATCGAATTTTTTATATCAATATCACATATTTGAGCGAATCAAAAGTTTGCGAGAATTATATTAATATTTCGAAAATATATATATGTGTGTGTGTGTGTGTGTGTATTAATATGTAGACATTAGTAATTGAATATTTCACGATATCCGAAAGATGGATTACCTTTGTCGGGCAAGTCGAGAAGACATGTCCATCGGCGTGCGTCGTCCGCGCGTCTTTTTGCGCTACCATCGCGGGCCAGTGACCGCGCTCGAAGCACAGCAGCCGTTCGGTTGCGTTTCTATACGACGTGAATTCCTTTTCCTCCATTCGCATTAAACGATCGATTGGGCAATAATAGCTCAAACGAATTTATATGACTGGTATCGCACAATTTATCGCGATGCGCAGCATCGAATGTGAAAGAAAAATGTACTAATTGGCCACGCTTCGTCACGAGATTAAGAAAAGAAAGAAAAAAAAATAGATAGATAGATAAATAGATAGCTAGATAGATAGAGCGAGAGAGAGAGAGAGAGAGAGAGAGAGAGAGAGAGAGAGAGAGTGCGTGTATGTGTGAGTAAAAAAGAGACAAGAACAGAGAGATAACGAACAATTCATCGCGCGAACCAAACGAGGAATCAATGATTAGAAAAAAAAAAAAACGCTCTTATTGTTACGAGGTACATACTTGCCTGAAGGGGTCAGTCGGGGCAAGTGTAAATCGAACTTAACCGCGTGAAATTGAGATAGCTTCGTCGGACGGGAAACTCGCGCCCTCACGCTTTCACGTCGTCTCGCGTCTTCCCCGATCTTAGTTGGACGCTATCTCGACGACGACACCCGTTCCCGCCGCGGAAACGTTACCGGGCGGGAACGAAAACTGAACGAGCGCAGCAATGTAAGGCGTGTATGTGTGTGTGTATGCGCTCTCACGCACAGTGCGAGCCGCGTCCACGCTCTCGATTCGCCGACCGAATTCGAACGTGGTGCTTCGAGCCGCGACTCACGAGGCGCCGTTATTAAGTGGGCTCCTGACATCCCGACCACGAGCGGTCCACCAGCGTATTTGGCAGTCTGATCTCAGGTTCTCACGGGGTAATGGAGGAGGCAGTCTTGATCGGCGAGCTCGCACGCGGCTCAATACTTGCTGGCCTCGACGAGGCGACTCTCGTGTCGTCTCCGGGGCCCCGAGGAGTCCGTCCCGTCCTGCCGCATCTTCCAGCGATTCGAATGCCGATGGCGATGCGTGGACGTGTGCACGTGCTGCCTCGCACTGTCGGTCTGCAACAGGGAATTCTTCGTGGCCCTCATCACCGGCGATGGCTTCCTCGAGACGACGTACGGCTCCCGCGGCTCCATCCCGCCCATCTCCGCGTTCACCAGGCTGTTGTGGTGCTTTATGTCGGCATGGGGATTGTACTTGATGAAGTTGAAGCACTCCTGTCTGCCGTGGGGATTTTTCATCGGCTTACCGAACTTGTTGAAGCCGATGTACCGCGAACCGTCGACCACGCTCCTGTACCTCAGATACGAGCCGTTGTATACTTCGTAAAACTGACACATCGGACCCTTTTGTTTCTTAGGCTAAAAGTAAACAATCAATGGTTCGTTATACTACCTGCTGCTTTTCAACTTACAGCTTTACAGCTCGAGATAATATGGATGAATATTAAATATCATTTTATGTCGTAAAAAATGTGTCATTTAATCTAGCTTTATTCGACAAATTCCATAAATTTTTAACTTTTATTATAATATAAAATGTAAGACTGCAAAAGATTAAAAATGTTTATGCAAACCTCCTAAAAGTATATGAATTAATAAAATTATATTTTTTTTTTTAGAATTTGCGGTTTGTTTTTTAGTAAATCGATCGAAATTGAAAATTAAATATGAAGATGGTAGATGGTTTGCGTGTGATTTTAATTCATAGCACTCACACAAAAGTAAACAATAATTATTCGAGAACTTTCTTCTCGACCTCAAGACGGATTCAGGATATTGAGCGGTAAATTTAATGCACGATGAATCAAGTAAGATTAAAGCTTGTAATGCACGTCGTAAACGTTGAAGCCTTAAATCATCAGACTATTAATAATCCAATTTCTAAATTACAGCCCCGCACGTAAGTAACGAATAGAAATTTACGAACAGTGCAATGCGAAGCGTTTACCAGTGCGTGTAAATCTACTCGCTCACTAGGGATGATGAAGTATGTCTACTAATTGGTAGGCGAGTAATTACCAGGCCGACAAGTTTCCACCGCTTATTGAAGCAAATGTATCGTTGGCTCTTCTCCGCAAAGATGTACAGCTTCCTACTGAAATCTTCCGATTGTGTGGTGAGTTTCTCTGTAACACACAAGAAGAGAAAGAAGCGTGAAACATCGTGTAACAAACTATTATATTTAAATAAAAATTCGATAAAGTTTATTACGTGATTTTAAAAATCGTTTTCTAAAATTATTCATTTTTTTAAAAATCGTTTTTAAAAATTATTCTCTCTCCATGGAAGAGAAAATAACGGAAACTTCGCATGAAGCAATATGCATTGTAAATAACTCGGAATAAGAATAACTCGGAAGAACCCGAGAGACTTTGAGAAACCCTTGCAATTTCTACCGGCTCCGATCTCGGAGGACAAGCGACAGGATGCACAAAGCGAACCGTTTTGTGCTTCGGTATGCACGCTGGCATATTTCCGAGAAGAGACCTCGTCGAGGTTTATGGCGCGAGTTGTACCTACAACGACGCCGGGGCCCCTCTACCAAGGCGTTCTTCGGCATCGAGAAAAGAAGAAAAGACTTGGCTAAGCCCGCCGCCGAGGCTAGTTGGTGCTAATGAAGGAGGCACAGACCGTCCGGTGTGTGCTTTGCCACTTAGCGGATCCTGTCGTGCCTCGACCCCGAAGTGCACGTTGCACCAGCGCCGTCTTTCTCTTTCTCGCTCCGCGTCTTCACATCTCTTTTCCTCCACCCTTCCTACCTGGTGTTACGAAATTTTGTCGAGCGAGAAGCAGGCACCCTTTGTCTGCCGGATGGAGAAAAAAAAAAGGGACCGGCCGGGTACAGGTGCACATCGAACGTTTCTTTTCTTCTCCTTTTTATTTCTAGTGCGAGAAACATCTAATTCAATATGCTCACATCGCTGTAACGTCAGAACTGGGCCAGAAGCGATCGAAATTCGATTCCTTTCTTATTCTCGCCGTCTACAAGAACGAGAATGTAACAGATATAATATTTTTATATCCTGTGTTTCGCGGATATAAATTTGCGTTTGATGCTACAAGTATCTTCGCGAAAGCATTGACTCTTCAATTAAAATCAAAAGTATGTAGTTTGTAATGCTTTAAAGAATCTATTTCGTTTCGACATATGTTAGCACGTAAGAGAGAATCGTAATGAGGAAAGAATCAAACTAGAAAGGCAAAAGTTTTCTCCTTTCGCTGATAGGTTTGTCTACAACCGATCGCAACATTTCTCGGAAACTTTGTGACGGAAGGCGCTATCTTGAGATCGAGTGTTTGTCCGTGGGTTAGTAGTGCGGCATGAGCTTTAGTAATATAGAGAGAATAAAGAAGATGAGTCTGCAGGGTGGCCCATTTGCCGGAGCCTCGTTAAATTCAAGTGGTTCTCGTCGGACGCCCTCCCAACATCGAAATCAAGAATGTCCCCGAACTGCCTCGTAAAGCCCTTCTTCGGCTCAGTCTATTTTCTCTCTCTCTCTCTCCCTCTCCTTCCCTCTCTCTTTCTCTCTCTCTCTCTCCCTCTCCTTCCCTCTCTCTCTCTCTCTCTCTCTCTCTCTCTCTCTCTCTCTCTCTCTCTCTCTCTCTCTCTCTCTGTTTCCTTCTTCTTGCTTATGTCTCTTTCTCTTATTCGCCTTCCACAGGTCTTCGTAGACGAAAAAAAAGCAAGAGAGAGGTCTTAATCTCAAACTGCTGTCTCGCTAGCTTCTTACAGTGTTGCAGTCTGCGCCAATTAATTGTGCCACTTACGCTAATTAATTAGGTTTACCTCGCAATGGAGCATCGATTCCGATAGTATCGTTAAAGAGAACAAATAATTGTCCCTTCTGGTCCATCGTTTGACATAATCTACGTGAGAAATATCTACATGATTATGTACCCTTAAAAGCGGCGACCGATAGGTTCTTTGAATATTAATGCGCCGAGTGATAGATGCTCGAGAGATATATTTCGAAAAAACTTGCAACTGATTGATTAATCATGAAATATGCAATTATTTTGCAATTTAGATACACGATAGATATACGCACATAGCATTTTTGAATAGATTACTTCGCATATAAGAAACTGCATTAGCAATCAAAATATAATCATAATAAAAATTATCATAAAGAAAAAAATTCCATATATTTTTTCATTTATCATTATCAATAAAAATAGTTTTATAAAAATGTAATTGAAAAATGTTCATGAACAAAGAACATATATGTACAGAAATATCATTTTTTTCAAATGATCCATCAATCATATGATACAGAACTATACTTAATAATTTAAATGGATCGAATATTTGATCAAAAAATGATAATCACTTCTGTCGATCGGTCGCGATCAATCAACTGGTAATTAATTAGCAAAAATAAAGCCATGGAATTATTTTTATTATATTATCATAAAAAGAAATATTATTTATGCAAATATCGATAGAATTGATAACAGATGTTAAGTATTTCTTTATTAATTGTGATAACAGATGTTAAGTACTTTCTTTATCAATTACCGAGAACAGTTTATTGATTATTAAACGGTAACAAATTGAATAAAGAATAAATCGATGTAGTACGATAAAAGTTGAAAACATCTACGCTACCTTAATACGTTTATTGGAGCAATTGCGTGAATTATGCAGCTGTAAAAATTCGAGCATAGCGAAACTAGCAAGTCAATACAGAATATGCGTTACATGATAATATAAGTATCGCGATGGTTGCAAACAAGTCAGAAACTATACGAGCCGATACTCTCTCTTCCTTCCGGTTCATGACACCGGAATTTTAGATATGCGTCGCGCAATATCTGCGGTACAACGACGGAAAAAGATACGATGATAACAACCCGATGGCAACGACATTACCGCGTTTCACAAAGTCCGCTGTACGTATTTGCTCGCTCCAGTTACCCATTACCGAACTTTCACATTTCCGGTGCCTCGTCGCCGTCGACATCATCGTCGGCGACCGAAGCAATCGCAACGAAACTCTGTCGTTTCGTTTCGAAGTGATGGTTATCGTTATCAAAGAAAGGAAGTGAGAGAGACCGGCGAGCTATTCGAGTGCTGACGCGTTTGTTAGTAAGTTGCCAGACGCGCGGAGACAGACGTCTACGGCGCATTGATTTCAATCTTCTATTTGATGGATCTCCTCGACCAATGAATACTTTTCTCGAAATTTCAGGATGTAAATCGAACATAATAAGTAAAATTTCGAAAAATCGAACGAATGAGCAAAATTTTGATATCAGCGAAAATATTCAAGATTATTATTTTCATCTAGAAAACATTTTGAGAAATATAATAATGCGAGAGACAGAGAGAATTATATTCTGTGATTAAATTCCTAAATTCTATAATATTGAGTTAAAGAGAGAAAGTAGAATATATATATGTAATAAAAGAATAATATCAAGAACTATAAAAAAATTATTATAAAAACTGCAAATTACTATAAAAACAATAAATATAAAATACAATTATTTTAAATTACATTCATAATTATGTATTTTCTCATAGCTATGACGTATCTATCTAACGCTACTCCCAAAATATAAAATTCAGGGCATGTAAGAAGCAGAGCTGCATTCCTTTGCAAGACCTATCCGCAATCGATCGATGTAATATATCTTGGCGAAAGATGCCACATTGGAATTTATTCATGGCGCACTCGCAAGCTCGACGGCGCGTATGAGAATGAAGAGAGGAAGCCACTAAATTTTTCGCTTCAAACCTCCTGTCTTCTCTCCCTCAACTCTCCCTCCCTTCGCCCTATTCCCTTTCGGCTCGTCGCCCTCGCTCTGGTTCCCTCTGATCGGAGCCGCCGCGAGATTAGAGGCTGCCAAATGAATTAAAAGCCAATTTTAATCAAAAGCGGGCACCGGCTTTTAGGCACGATTACCCCGGATAATAACTAGTAGGATGGGCCTGCGCGTGTAAGAGGAAAAGAGCGAGATAGAGAGGGAGAGAAGAATGGATCCCATATATTACTTCTACGTGCTCCTCGCGATATAGGAACCAATTCGCCGCTTGTTACAGGTTCGCAACTACCTGCATTTTTCTATCGCGCCGAAGCAAACTGTGCAAATTATTTTATCTCGCAATTAAGCTACGACACAGTTTAAGAAATTGAAGAAACTTAGAATCTCCGTTATCTTGTTGGAAAAACAAGCAAAAAAAAATTACGCGCGCGCACATAGTTACACGGAAGAAGTGTCGATGCAGCTACTGGCATAATACTAGCCTTGGTGCGAAGGTGAGACGACACGCCGGATCGAGAACCACTGGGGCGCTACAATTTCGCGGCGTCGGCGTTATGAAAGCTATAATACAACGCGCGAGGGAGAGATGGTCGGTACCGACCGTGTAAAGCGCAAGAAAAAATCAAAAGGGAAAGACAGGAGGAGAAAGAGAGGCGCGGCGTATAGACGCAGCTCACTCGTTATGAGCGCGCGCGTATAATAGCGACCCTGTCATTAACACCTAAACGCACGATTGGCCGATGCGAACGCGCCGAGAACGTCCGACTCTTCGACGATGTACAGTAGACGAATACCGGCGCATCAAGACGGACGGGAATGCAACGCGAGGTATCACGGAGATGGATCAAAGGTGCGACAGGTGAAGAGCCTGGTTTATCGGGCTGACGCGGTAATCACAGTCCGCCGCGACTCGAATAATTAAATTCCGGTCCGAACGATCGGTGCTGCTGGCGCATCGATTCTCTCTGCTTGCGTGCCTCCCCTTTTCCTTTTGTATATATACAGATCTCTATCGTCTTTCCTCTTTCGCGAAATCGTGTCGAAATTCGCGCGGATAGATATCAGTTGCGAAAGATACCCGATTTTGGAGCATTAAACGTCAGACGAGGCGTTTCGTGAGACGCTTGGGAGATCATTTAAATGTGCGGTAAGTATGTCGCGTCATGGTAATTATAAGCGTATCACGTCGATCATATATGTGTTTACTCGATGGGGGTAACGAAAAGTCGATAATTATTATTTACCTTGATTGTAGATGATAGTTATTATCGTGTTATTTCTGACGCACTTGAATTATGACTTATCATTCCTGTGGCTACGTTCCCTCTCCCTCGCGCTCAGAGCTTCTACATTTTCTTGTATATGTGTCTAATAATATGAATTGCAGTTATACATAAATCGCAGCTCGATATATTAAGTGCATCTAATGCGACGAATTAATAGAACGATTAATTAACAGTTATTGCATTATTTTCACGAGTGCATGACATTGCACGCTATATCTACATATTACTATATCTACATGTCTCATTTAGTAAATCATCGGGATACAGTATGACAGTTCGTGCTATTTAATAGAAAACACTGAGGGCCACGTTAGCTGGCATTTGACTATAACTTGCACGACAACGAAACTTCAGGAGACTTCAAACTTCTGAAGATTCGTCATGTCACATTCTTCCTCAAAGCCTGATACACGACTCTTCAAGGACGCTCTCACAGTGTCTCAATCCCTCGTGCAGCAACATACCGCCGTTCAGCTTCGCGAGAGAGGCTTAAGTAATCGCCGGTCAGGAGAGACTCGTTGTCGGCAGTTGAGTGCCGTGAGAGGTGAGAGAGCAGGGTAACAGAGGGAAAAGGGAAACGTGTGCAAGAAGACAGGAGGAGGTAAAAAGGGGCAGGAGATGAAGGAGGGAGAGAATGTACATGAAGGTGATGGATCTTGGGGAGGTGCAGACGCGGCGCGCAGCGCGCGGCGCGAAAACTGGCTCCTCTGTTTGCACAAGCGAGCCTTCTTCCCTCCTTTCGAACCTTCCTTTCGTCCCCTACCTCGACAGCGATCGTCTCGAGAGGAACCGCCTCGTACTCGTGCCGCACGTAGGGCGGACAGCCCGGTTCTCGCTCGTTTCGTCTGGGATATCGCGCGCAAATTCCCGCGGAAAAATTCGCGAGAGTCCGAAAAAGATCGCCGTAGAAAGACCGTTTCGACAACGGATCCATACGGCAGTTAATAAAGTTTAAGCTGCGATATAGAAAAAAATTTTCTATTATATTAATAGCGCTCTATAAAATAGCATGTCACACTGGTAAAATTTGAGAATAGAATAATCATACCGTATGAGATGAATGAATAATCCATGCTCTAATTATTCTATTCAAATTTGTTTTAATACAAAGTTATACGCGAAAAATAATGATATAAATACATGCTATTATCATGGCATAGAAATTTTTTGAATTCTCTTCAGAAATTATTAATTTAAAGCTCCAAAATATGTCGCTATTTGCTCCTATATTGAACGAGGTTTAATTTTAGATCACCATTTAGGTCATCGACAAATTATCGTAAACGAGCGAGTTATGTAAGGCGAACACGAGAAGTGTCATTCATCATAATCCCGTGCTAACGATCTGCTCGATTTAAGTGAATCAGCCAAGGATACGAAATGTTTGGTAAATGTATCATCGTGGCATATAAACAAGCGTTGTTGCGATCATGGTGAATGTATGTCGAGGCGATAGAATGCAAATGGAAAACAAGCAAGCACATATGTAAATGTTCTATGCATTTCTCTATTAAATATCTTCTCCTAGCTTTTAAAGAAGTAAAGCTGAACTCCTTGTAACCTCCTTGTGACAAGGATTCCAATAAATAAAGGAAAAAGAAAAAGCGCGAGTTCGATGCACGATAAAACAAACGGCGAGAGATAAACAGTGTCTAGCCGAAAACAATCGAGACGAAGCAGAATTATGTCGTAATTTATTGGGCCGCTCTCTTTTACTCCTTTCGCCTCTTTCCCGTTCGAGCACTCAATGCTCCATTCGCGAAAATAGAACTGCAGTTATTAGTTCGTAAAAATGAAGATTTATCCGGAAAGGCCCCGCCATGGAGGCATTAGCTAGTGAAAACGAGAGAGATAAGGTCCTCGACGGAGGTCGACTGATAAGAATCGCAGTAAATTAAGTTCTTTAGTTGCATCGTGCCTGGATATTACAGGCACAAAATCTTTCTTTTATGCACGAAACTATCGATCGGAGCGATAACGAGACGCTGAGATGGTGACTGGGATCGATTTAATTAACAGATTTGATTAACTCTCATCCTAGATGATTACATTAATGTGCGCATATAACAAGATTTTCTTCACTTTAAAGTTAATTGGTATCGAAGATTATATATCCTAAATAAAAAAATTATCGATTAATATTAAATAATATTAATCAACAATATTAAAGTTCAGAAAGCCATTATATAAGAAAAAATATTTTTTCTCGAAAGGAAAAAATTTATCTTAATAGATCATTATAAAAGTATCTCCCTTTGTGTTACAAAAGCTATTAAGTCATGATAGACAAAAACATTTTTCGCACAAAATTTCGAAAACGTTTTAATAAGAATAACAAAGTGTATTTAAGGGTGTTGTGTATGTGTATATGTGTAACAGTGTGTGTAAAATAATTTTCTTCATTCAGAAAAATGTTTTATTCATCACGTTTAGATGATATTAGCAATAAGAGATATAGCGAATCATTGCGGTCTTACTTACGGTAGGGTGCATTGTGATCGTCGCGGCCCATGGCTTTGATCGAGCGGCTTATTACGGTAACATTGCCGCTGCTGCAAGTCGAGTAGAGACTCACGGAGCGCACCATCGCCGGCACCGCCCCGCACATCACCACCTGCAATTACAAGAACAACCCACTCGTGTATTCAAAATTCCTTAGCCACATCATTTGTGAAATCGTTTTACTGGTACTTTGTTCTGAGAGTCGTTTAATAAAATGCATAAAAAATCGTCGACCTCAACGGATCACAAACCGAGACGTTTCGGAAATGAAGTAATCGCAAATGCTTTGGATCGCAGCACTTTTAGTATCAAATCTGTGATGTATTTTACGATTTGTAAAAGAACCGTATTCAAGATGCCCGTTTTATGATGATATTACTTTTAGCCGGGAGCGTAGTTTTATTTCCGATATTTAATGAATTATTCAAATGTGCCGATAAAAATTCATATGCAAGCACGATCGTATATTAAAGGAAAGAAGTAAATATAAAAGGCAGTTAAGCATCAAGAAATCGTAAAACAGCGAGAGAAAACAATTCGGATCAAAATTAGAAAATCGTGTTTTTTATATTATCCTTCGCGTATTATGCTGATTTCTCGATTAAATAGAAGGATCGAGCTGGTGAGAGATAAGAATTCGCGTGCCGTGTTTTCAGAACAACGACCGAACTGAGAATCGTTAAGAACGCCGAAATTCTTTCACGGCCGCCTAAGAAGAACGCTTTTACGATCGGTTCACATATCACGACATCGAGTCATTCGTTGATTCGCTCGCACGGCGAATAAGATGCGATAAAAGTGCATCATGTCGGAGGAAGACGAAACGTCATCGTGCTGGCTGTTCGGAAATAACATACATGTTGATGGCAGAAATTTCGTTAACGAGCGAACACGAGCCACCCATTAATAGTCGCTGGCGTTTTGTTTATATCAAAAGTGGCAATGCACGATGTTCGATGCGATGTGTGCTAGTCAAAGAAACGTCAAAACATATGGAAAGCTTATAGAACAATCATGACGTTCGAAAAGCATAAATCTACATAGATGTGATATTAAAAAAATATCATATGACTCACATGTCCTCTTCTATCTATATTATTGGATTCGTATGGAACTTTTTAGTATGTATGATTTAAATTATAATATCGAATAAACTGCGAACGTTCTTACAGTTTTAAATATTAATAACATATTAAATTGATTATTCTTAATGCAAATTAATGCTATATTTTTCGTGCGATTACTTCAGGATTTATCGCAAGGAAATACCGTTGAATAATACTATCATGTAATAAGCGCACAAATGTGACGAACAAATATACATGCGAATGGTTGAGTTGCGTTTATCGATTACAGAGAGCAATTAAATTCACATTGCGGGACTTTATTGCAGTTCCATGATCCTGTAACATCCACCTTTTAATATCTTTGAAATAGTCGATCCTACATACGTACATATAGCTCACAAGCGACAAGTAGAGCTAATATATAACACGCCGCTTCTCTCTATCGTTTAACATACAAAGTTAAGTAATGACCGTATATATGTATACTCGCCGAAACTTTTTACGACGTGACGAGCGTTGCATGGCACAAATTCTGCATAAGTGCATCGCAATACTGTGCGCATCATTATGTGGTCGTCCTTACGTGTATCGATAAAAACTCGGCACGCTAATTGATTCCGCGTCATCATTCCGCATTATTCATATTATCATTTAATTGACAGGACTTTCAGAGCGTAAAGAGGAGCGAGAAGGATAATGACAATAGTCAGTGAATAGCTTTGCAATTTTATGTATCGACCATTCATTAAATTCTCACGTCAGCGAACGTATATAGTCAAGAGATAGTCTCGAATATGTTTGTCGCGCTCTTTACCAGGCAGTTACTCGAACCGGCGACATCTAAATTTATCGCTCGCGATTCAACCGACCACTCATTTAATTACTTATTGAATCGGCAAACCGTTTACTGCACCACTCGAGACCAGTATCGAGGATACATAAATCTTATTTAAATACGATTCGAGTCTCCGCGCGATGGGACTGTCGCGTAGATTGTCCTTATCATACATATATATATATTAGGAAGTCGAACATAGATTCAAAAACATAATAAATAACGAATGCCATACGAGCCAAATCTGAAATGGTACTGAACAATTTATATAGTACCATCTTCAAGCTTGAAAAATTATTTTATTTTAATAACGAAAATCATGTTGATATACTACAATAAAAAAATCAAAATTGTATATATAAATAATTATTCTATGTTCAATAAAAACTATCTTTCAATGCATTAACCGAAATCAGATTCTAATTCAGATTCTGAAGAACGATCTAAAAAATTAAAAATTAAAAAGTCAAAACATGTGTAAACATATGTTACAACACTTAGAAAAATAAATCGCTTGGAAACAAGCGATCCCTTAAAAAAAACAACAATTCTTAATATATCGTGTACGCAGTTAATCAAAGTGCGACGGCAAGCTAACGGTATACTGCAATGTACGCCGAGTACTTAAAAATTCAACGTCAAAACTTATAGCACTTTGCGGCGCCCACAGCGGGGAATTAAACGTACGCCGCAATGAGTTAAGATGAGTTCAAAGCCGGCAGCGAGCGCCGCCTCGGCCATATAAATTGTCAGTGTTGTAAACGCGTAGGAGTGGAAGCGCCCTGATCATTAATCTATGGCAGGTAAGGTGCGTGCCGACATAATCGCCGATTTACTTAAGTCTTGGCACAAGTTTCAGCACGCGATCCTCTCAAGTCTCGACCTCTTCTTCGTGCACGGGATATCTCAGATCTGACCTAGTCACCCTCGCGAGATTGCGCGGCCCGCCGTATATCTTTACATATATTCGCGAGCTACAAAGTAGGTGATTTTGCGGCTTCAGCGGAACTGCGGTTAGAATTCTCGGATACGAACCCCATACCGCTCGTTACCGTTGGCGAAAACTAGGCCGACTGATCATCAGATTATCTTTATGCAATTAGTTCGTACTACAAATCGGACACATTCAAAGATAAGATTACAAGCCAATTATAGCGCGATAAATGCGTCGGTGTTGGAAAATAACTATTTCGAGATATCTCTTCCTCCATAAGTGTTTTAAACAACGATATATAACTATGATATATATTGTAGTCCCACTCATTTTTTCTAATAGTTTAGTTACAGTATAAAGAGTATAAATATTATAAAAAATTGTATATTCGTACATATCTCAGAAAACTCTTAATTATTGGAAATAGAGGGACTACAATTTCTTAGTATTAAATAATTACAACAAAATTACTCACCATCAGGAGGCACAAAATCTTCGCTAAAACGGCAAGCTGTGGTAACCTAGAAACAACAAAAATACACCCGTTAGTTAAAAATGTCGACCAGGAATATGAACTAGAATATGCGATAAGACCGCGCGTTTTATCGAGTGCATTCCAATTTGCAGCGATTCTGAGTGATTTCGTATGCAAATAAATTTTACATGATTATATAGTAAACTCGCGCAGTACGGTTATTACTATTGCCAACTGCACATGTCGAAAGTATAGGATGCATTTGATCGGTTGTAATTGATAAGAGAAAATGCTCGAGATAATCAATGTTAAAAAAAACCACGTTACTGTCAATAAAGTATGCCGCATATTTAATTTCACTCTAACTCGTGTGTATTAAATCCTTTAGAATATCCTTTTAATTAACATATATACTTTTGTATATTAAATTCTTACATTTCATAAATTAGTCATTATTTAATTATTTATATTTAGTTTCTGCATTAATCTTGTTGAGAGATATACATTTTGATTTTTTTTTTTTAATTACACAGAGATTAACGTCAACGTAAATAAATTTTACATGATTAATACACATGATAAATTACACAAATAACTTTTAGTATATTTTCGAATATTCTTTTTACAAATGAGAATAATTGCATTTTCGTAAATCCTATATAATTAATAATCAACAAGTTTTCGCTAGATTTAGGATTAGGAAATGTGAAAATATATTAATTTTGTATATGATTAGATACATATATATATATATATATATATATATATATATATATATATTTTCAGCTGTATTAAAACATTAAACGCATATTGTCTCACGTAAAATCAACATATGTCAACAACAAAGAGACATCGGAGAGAATCATAGAAATGAAGAATATAGCGACGGAGCGCGCCGCGGATTGTAAATAACCCAGTTACGCACACGAGCTCTCTACGTGCGGCAAACCGCCGCAAGAGCAGTTGCGTAATGCAAATGCATCTCGTGTTATGGAACATAGGTGAACAACGATCGCGGTAGGAACGTGCCGGTAGGAACTTTCGTTATCCGTCCGCTTTAATTCGGCTGGTTATTAGCTCGCCATACTCGTGGTATCGCGGGCTGAACCAAACCAAATGCCTTTCTTTCACCTCATCCCGCCTACTCCATCTCAATGCACTCGATGCACCGCGCGGAATGCCATTCTCTCTCGGCGTCCCTAATCCTCTTAAAATATTCGCTTTATTTCGTCTCTGTTCAACGGAATCTTCTCGCGGAGAACTACGTTTATTTCCGAGCTATCAGATTTTTATCGCTCCTCTCTTATCATTTTTCTTTTTTTTACGAGACTTCTAATCGCGTTACGAGATTCTGATTATTGCGATTAAACGCCGATGTAATTGGATTCAATTTTTCGGACGAGGTATATATTATCAGTGTGATCTCCAAGAATTATTCCGTTTTACGCAGTTGTATGCAGAAAATCTATAGGAGGAAGACACAGTAAATTCACGTGATACAGATTTCGCCGCAGGTCTTTGCCATGCATTCATCATCACACTCTCCGTGTTATATACATCGGGTCGTAACGTGGAGCACGATACGGCGTACGCAGTCGACTCAGGTTTCGAGGTTTAATTGCACTGGCGCGACTGCAACAGCGGCGCGGCGACTCGATTGCAAATACGCAACTGTATTCGACATTTGCTGCCGGATGTGTGAAGAAACGATTTATGCTTTATTAAATCGAGAGACCTCCACGCGCACGTAAAGCATTCTTTAAAAGAAATTTGAAAGATAAGGATCACACAGCGAAGATTAAAAATTAATTTAATCACGTATCTCGATTGATCATCGTTCCAAATTATCGTCCATACTATTCGATGTAATGATAATTATTGTTATAATTTTTAAAAAATTCGCATTACTTTTTCGAAATATATAATAATAATAATAAAATATTAATAATAAATAATTTTTATATACAAAAAAAAGACAATTTATATAAGTAGACCACATTTGCATTCTATTGCCTATTCGATGTGACATTCCTGTTTCTTGTATACTGAGAGCCACTTGTAGAATGTACCGTGCCACATTCCAAAGTATCTAATTTACGTCAGCAGCGTCAATATCGATTTTTCAATTTTCACATCGACGAAGATCGCCGCCTTTAAACCAAGGTGTACGAGTATTCGCCGGGATGCCGGTTTACATAATTGCAAACTTAGTCACATCGACGTCCCGCTGACAACTATTTGCTAGCCGTTTCATTAACGGCCGTGGATCACCTCGGACGCGATAATACACGCGACGAAGGTAACTGCGGCATCGAAAGGCGCGGGATACATTAACATTCGGATCTCCCGGGACGTCTGACGTAAGGAGGAAAAATGTTCGAGAGAGAGAGAGAGATGTCCGTGAATGTTTCACGGGTGAGACGTGTCATCGGGATGGAGAGAGTGCCGAGAAGACGAAGAATTCTATAACGTTAGACATTAGTCGCGATCATCGAGAGATATTTTTTTGTTTATCGCGCGAATTATTTTGGATATCAATTTATATAATCACAATTTTTTTATTATTATGACATTATAGGTTTTGTCTAGGATTAAGTAGGACAAATTTATAGGTCTCTCTAGAATATAAAGAGATTTAAATAAAATAATCTGAAGTGTCAATTTTGGTCACTTGGTTAGCAAGACTATTATCGCGTGTATCGATATCGATACACGTGATCGGTACTACGAAGCGGGATGCTGCGTGCCGTCGCGTGAACACGCGCTCACGTGCCGAGTCGGAACCCCGCGTGGTTGGCGGTATACACACGACCGCGTCATGAAATTCCGGAGAGTCGCGAAATTCCGGAACGTCGTGAAATCCAACCGTGACAAAATTCCAACACGCAAGAACGGTCTGCGCACGTCACGCAGTCCGTGACGCAGCATCCAGTCAATGTTTGTTACTTACGTCTTGTACTGATATCTGGTCATAGCTGATTGTGAGTCTAAAAAAAGATACCGTTACAAAGAAAATCTGAAAGAAAACATACCTCGTTTCTTCTTGAAGAAAATAAACGGTATGCGTGATTCATGAGAGAGATTCATATAGAATTTCTAAAAATAAAAATTCTATAGTTTTTTTGAATTTTTATCATTACGGATCTTACGATACGTAACGCAACGTATATAATAGGAAGAATTATAATCAGGGATAAAAAATAACGATTTCCGAATGTTTCTTCATTATCAATTCACCGATTTTAAATTGAAGTCCGGAGAACGTCCTACCTAGGTCAACGCGAGACATGTTAACGTTGGCGACGAAATCGTCATAACTCACCCAATGATCGCCGTAGACATAGCTGCGAATCTCCGTCTCGGCGTGTCATCTCAATCCATACATTGTAAACCGTACGAATTACGACCAGCTAGCCGCAATAACGATTTAAACACATCGTTTCGCCACAGATTCTCGCAGTTTCCGTTGTAGTTGTGGCGATTATGTATAATCTGATGAACATATATACTTTACGCGATAGAATACATTTGACAGATCGATGACACTTTCGCGATTCCGTTCGATTGCACTTCTATCTCGATCGATGCGAATAAGTCCAGTTTCGAAAGCAGCGTTATGCGTTACATCATCATCGGAATTCAGAAAAAAAAATCGTGCCGATTTCAACGTGACGGTGCGACACACTCGCATCCCAGCGAGATCGACTTTGCGAAAAATCCCCGCACAAGCCAAGTCTATATATGTTACGTATATAGGCGGCGAATTGGCGTCGCACACCTATCAAAGTCCGTGAGCTTTCGAGTCAGGGATTTAACCTGGATTTAAGTAGATATCGGAGTGAATCGTAACGCTGACGTAATACGCAAATCCCCGTGATTGTGAGAACGATGTGGTTTTCCCAGTATTGCGATCCATGCGCTATTATTAAAGTGACAAATCGCCCTTTGCGTCGTCATTAATTTTTGACGAAAGCATCGGATTTTAATAGGATATCACACAATCCACTATCGACGAGATGTTAGATTGTCCGTGAACCGCGAATGAAAAATTAGATTACTCTGCGCGATGGAAATTGGCGGTGAATTTGTTGGCGCGCTAAATCACTTTTCTCGTTGGGAATAAATTTACTTGGACCGATCGATCGCGATCCGATGATATGTCCGAAAAATCACTCCGCGAGTACACGCGACTTAGACGGGATCAGCACGGTGAATGCCGGCGAGAATGCGACATCCCGGACCACGTGGGGACTCATCCAAAGAGGATTTTGGTGGGGATATTTGTCGCCTGCCGCGTGAAAAACTGCCAACACTTGAATAGGCTCCGACACGACGATGAAAAACGCGGCTACCGACCCGACGCCGATGACTCTCAGCTGGACACCGCCTGTCGTCTAGGCGGGATACGCGGATTTCGTACATGACTACACCACAATCCTGAGGAGTCATGCTGGAGGATCACACTCATCGTCAATGTTGTTTAATGAGCAACCTAATCGATCACCTAGATCACCGTCCACAAAACTGCCCGACGCGTATATCAGAACATGTTTGCGTCGCCAACTAAATGAATTACTATCGAGCGGTTTGACATACACTTCACACACTGCAGCGTGTGTGTATGTGTATTGGCATAGACATGACAAAGTTATGAAACCGCGTCGATTGATAAATTCGGATAACACAATTTTCTTTTGTAACAAAAAATTATTTCACGCTACAGCAAATTTATATTACTTAACATACTCGATATTGATATATTCAAACATAAAAACGTAAGCTTATTACACGACATTATTTGCTAAAAAGCTGAAATAAGCGTTTGGTAAACTGTTCTCGGAGTTTTAGCTATATGGGAGGGGGCGTTATGGGAGATGAACGGCGACGTCTCCATTCAATATAACCGCGAGATTTACTACCTTTGTAGTGCTTTTGCAGCACGAGCCGATCTATGCGAACGCCCCAAAGGGAAAAGTCACCTGGCATCACGTCACAAAAGCTGGCTCCGAAATGTTTCCTATATAGCCGTGGCAAATTGCGACAAATCACGCGTGTCAATGGATTCCCAGACGGTTACAGTAAATTGTCGTGACCAATCGTGGTAGCAATGCATCACATCGCTAGCGCATCGCGATCAAGATCAACGCGCGAGAGTCACGATTTGATTTAGAACCCGTAAAATTCGACCACTAACTGACCGGGTCTAATCAGATAATAATGGACACAATATATAATCATCGTAACCACGATAACATGCTACCGATACATCTGCTGATCGACAAAATATTTTTTTCTTTCCAGATTAATACGTATAATGAATAAAAATCAAAAGTTTCTTAAAAGTATAAAGATCTTTGCAATAATCATAATATATAAAATAATAGACTAAAAATATTCAAATTTCGTTAAATTCTTTGTAAATATTTCAATCTTTAAATATTTAAAAAAAGATTTGCGTCTTTCTTCACGCAAATATATAATTCTATATTCTATATTAATAAAGAAGTAGCTTATCGTAGCAACACTTGTTATCATAAAAACTTAATCTGTTTCATCTTAGAAAAATCTTATCGATTTATTTTCTTCGCAAATAATCTATGCTAAATATAAATATATTCATTTATTTTTCCTTCTCAAAGAGAGAATCTATATTTTTCCAACTATTATATCTTTTTCAATTACGAAACAGAGCAATATATCGCGAATTTTTCAGACAATGTCTAATCTCAAGAACATTATAAATCTTTCACGCATCAAAGATTAAATTTGGACTCACCCATGTGCGTGTTTCGCTAATGATCAAGACCAATGAGTAATCGGAAATAGTCGCGACTGTACACATCAAATTTGACCATCTTTGCCGGAGTTAGGTGAGCCAGTCATTCGCGCCGTTTCCATGAAAAGCATCTCTTAATCCAGCTACCTCTGAATTCCAGGAGATTACGCGAATTATCATCGAATTCGTCATCGTGACATTTACTATGCCATAGGCAATATTACGGTTGTCTTCCATATGTTTGATGTGTCAGATCATTACTTTGTATCATAACATTTAAATTTTCCGAGAAAAAAATTAACTT
The DNA here is from genome assembly GCA_949152495.1 of Lasius fuliginosus. Taxonomy (NCBI): domain Eukaryota; kingdom Metazoa; phylum Arthropoda; class Insecta; order Hymenoptera; family Formicidae; genus Lasius; species Lasius fuliginosus. The sequence goes on from OX424444.1 coordinate 13,827,215, forward strand.
GTGTTTCGACTTTTATACAATTATACACATACTTACTTATTTGATTAATTTGGATAATTAATTATGCTAATTAATATTATGACTTATATCATTATCTTTTATCATTAACAATCTTTTCTTGTTAATAATTCCAAAATTAAAACAATTGCTTTTATTTTCACTAAATAAATGTTAAAATATTTTCATACTTTGAGTGTCACAACAATAATTATAATAACCATACATAAACTAAAATTATAAAATACGTATTTTCTATGCAGTTTCTTTACTTTTGTAATAACAAGAAATTCGTTATAGCGACAACAAGATTGGTTGCAATCTGTGTGTAAAAGATCAAAATACAAAGACACGTCACTTGCGAAAACAGAGTCGAAATAACGCGAATCGTTCTGTGGTCGAATCGAAACTATACCGGGGATACTGCACGTAAATTATCTCATTGATTGAACCCAACTTTTTCTTCCTTCTAGCACGAGCACACTCGTGTCTCCAGGCTGGTGCCACGTGAAGTGGTAGATAGCCGTCGACGTCGTCGCGTTTATGGAGAACGGATAAGGAGACGACGAGCGACTAAACGAGTCCTGTAACGTTACGTAGAGGACTGTCGTGCGTCAAGTGTACCGCGGCGAGCGGGATGCAAGTGCAAAGGAGAAAAAAGGATAGAGAAGAGGAATATAAGGAAGGAAAGAAGAGAAGAGCACAAACAAGAAGAGGAGCCACGCGAGAGGAGTACGCGACGTAGTTTTTGCTCGAAAGCCGCGACGTTCCGCCGGCGTCACATTCATTCTGACACGCTCCTCGTCATTCCCCTTCTTTACCGTTAAGAAAAAACGGTTAGAGAGTAGCGGGACGAAAGAGGTAGATGAACAAATATCATCGTTGCGAATGAAAAACCAATGATCTATTAATTTTCGTGAATCGCATATGAGCAACGAGCTGTAGGTCAAACGATAAAAATGTTATCAGTTTTCATTAACAACACGATGATTTTATGCTGTGTAATATTCTATGTAATGCTGATATAATATTTTTGATCCATTAACTATAAAAATACATCTCTCGAACAGCATATAAATATTTAATTTTTAATTTCAAATGTTTGATTTTATAATATAAATATTAATAATTCGATGACTACAATTATTGCTGTTAAAGCATTAACGCGCGCGCGCGATTTATAACAGGCTTCAAATTCTGATATTAAATTTGAGTTGCGATATATAATTCCAGACTATTTTAAACTAAAATTCGATCGGCGCTCTTTACACGATTGTAAAACGCGTTGATGTTGAAACGGTGTCATCTAAGAACTCACGATGACTCACGTTGAAACTGATCTCGTACCCCACCGATGAAGTATCATCAAGCTATCCCTTGCATTCCTAGCGTTTTACTTAGACCTACTTAAAAGGGTTGGATCACATTCGATGCTCTTAGGGCGGATATCGGTTTCAGATGAACGTCTACGGATAGCTCAACCCGGTTTGAAACCCGGCGCATCCTGCACGACCATTCATTACTCGTCTCGTCTCGTCGTTCGTTAAGCCGTGGCCGTTAAAGAGGCCACGGTTAATTGAGTTTTAGGAATTCATTTCGTCGCCGATAACCCATGGTACTCTCTCCTTAACGTACCGTGCCCGTTGTGACCGACGTCTGAGAATTTCGAATGTGACGATATCTCTCAAAAGAGGAGCCGCTATGTGTATCGTCGCACATACTTTCGTGTCTTACGATTCAATGTGGGTGATCGCGCGATAATCGAGAACGTATTTCAGTGTAAATCATACGAGATGCATCGAAAAGGTTTCACATGCACTATATCGAGGCATCAATTTATATCGTTATTATTAGCTGATTGTTATTTCAGCAATTATAATAAAATTATATTTTTATAATCGAACTTCGCATTTTATATGATTACTATCCTTTTATATGAAGATGTCCTACATGGATACTTTTCGAGACATTCTATTAATGTTTTACTATCAAGTTATGATATAATTAAAATCAAATCAAATAGTAAAACATAAAAAAAATAATTTGTAATTGGAACAAATTTATACACAAAAATATATAATTTCTTAATTTTATATGATTCAATGTGTTAAATGCAAAAACTGAGGAATGATTTGTGTATCATCTCGTCATTGGTTATCATATTACCGAGAATATGATTCATCTACGAATTCATCACCGTAACAAAGCATCGCTATGAGAGCAATGATGAAAACGCAGCTATGTATATATGAGTGAACGTGTGTCTATATCATTTTACGGACATAATTGTCATAATTCGGTTATGTATTTTTAAACAGAAACAGTCAAGGTTGTGCTGACGCTATCTATTATATACATATACGCAATGTGTTTCATGCGAAATCATCGGAACCCATGCGTGCCATCTCACGCGAGTAAAGAGGGAAAGAAAAAATATAGTGGTTGTAGAAAGTTTTGTTTCAAAAAGCAACACGTATCGCCGTTCGACTTGGCTCATCCACACCGACATTTGTTGTTGGACCGTAATCTCTAATGGCTCCTATGGGCATTTAAATAACCATCTCGCCCACCCACCATCACTTAACTCTCTCCATGTCTTCTCTCCTTCGTGTCTCTCTCTCTCTCTCTCTCTCTCTCTCTCTCTCTCTCTCTCTCTCTCTCTCTCTCTCTCTTCTTTTCTCGGAATCACGGCGCTATCAGAGGCACATGCTGATCGAAGAAAAACGAGTGCTCTCTCGTTGGCTTTCCATTTTTTTTACGTTACGAAAATGCCGAAAAAGCTCGCTATTATTCGCCACTGCTGTGTGAAAGTATTGTTCCTAAGAGTCAAGCGTCGTATCGTCGGGAGATTTTGATCGGAAAACACGAACGTTACGGCCAAAACGAAAAAACACAGATTGACAAAGACAAATGTTTCCGATAATATTGCATTACCGAGATGAAAATGTACGACGTTGGGAGAAAATGGCTCTGTCAAAATCCGTCTACAACGGATCTTTCTTGCTCGCGTTACGCTCGCGAACCGGAGGATGAGTCATAACGGAGGTTAGTCATACGAAACTTGGTTAGTCGACGAATCCACACAAGAGCAAAGGCGCACTCTCTCCCAGCAACCCGAGCCACCGGGAACGACAATATACGTCGCGTTCGATCGATTCGGGCAACGATCCACCGATTAAATTTATATTTAGCGAATCGTTCGTCGCGGGAATAAGTCAATACCGCGCGAAATTCCGTCGGCGTCCATGAGAACGAAAAAATGCTGTCAAGGAAGATTAAATCGAGTCGTTGATGGAACGTACGCGGAAATTTTATGATCCGCGTTTAATGGTCAGGCCAATGATCGAAGACAATTCACAACTTCGTTCTTGATCAGACAACTCGGAATAGTCCGATGTATAGTGATACGCGAGTTGTAGAAGTAGAAATGTAGAAATCATTGGATTAATAATTGCGCTATAGATATAAAGCCACACTACTGAAAAAGTACATATTTCTAAATTAAAACACAATTCAATAACGAAAATTGTCATATGTTTAAGATAAATTAAACCATTAGACTTTCCGACCAATATGTGTCTATCTTAAAATTCCATTAATAGAAACTGATTAAAAATAAAAAAAGAGATAATGCCAAATAAAATTAGAAAAAATAATGTCGTTATATTTATCTAATATAATATTAATATTGTCTCGTTATAGTTATCTAATAAAATATTAATATAATGCAGCGAGACAATTATTTCCAATATTTGCTTACCTAATTAAAAATTTAGGTAGGCAAATAATTATATATCATGCATGTGTAATAATAATGCTCGGTCATAATTAATTTCAAATATTGCGATCGCTTGCGTGCGAGAAAAATATTCTCAATACTAAAGCAATGCCTCAGAATCGCTGATAACGAGAGCGTGGGAGTACGTGGGAGATAAGACTTGCGAAGTCGGCGATGGAATTCGTGTAATCGTTCTCGGGAATTTCGTGGAAGCGTTTGTACGCGACACGAGTCCGAAATAAGTGTATTACGTCAATGGCTTAACGTACATCGCCGCGATATCTAAGATCGATGTCATTCTCGCGATCAACATTGAACAATCGAATGTTTACTTACCCCAGAAAAGGGATATGATATCGAATCTTTATCAAAAGTATCCTCAGACATCGCCGATGATGAGCAACGTCATGTTTGTTAGCGATCTTTTTAGCCGTCGAGTATCATTTACGGCATTAAGTCAAATTGATGGATACGCAAACAAATTAAAAAATCGCAAATGTAGTTAAAAAAACAACTAAAATTATTAGGCGTATAATGCAGTAACAAGTGTGTCTATCTTAAAATTCATTAACAGAAACTGATTAAAAATAAAGAAAGAGATAATGCCAAATAAAATTAGAAAAAATAATGTCGTTATAGTTATCTGATAAAATATCAATATTATAATTAATTTTACAATTAATTAATATTCTTTTTCTAAGAGATAAAAAATTAAAGCAGACGTATCAAAAAGATATGTCAATGTCTTGATCGGTAAGTATTTCATTATATTGCAATAATTTCTCTCTTACGATAACTTCCTCTTTAAATGATATAAATAATAGAAAGTTATTTTACGTCTAATTATCCGAAGCGTAGATAATTACACAGTTAATAGGAGCTTATCGATACCTGCAAAAAAAAAGCACTCGTGGCGATACAGACGAGAGTGGTCCGGAGATATATTAAGTTAAGAAGCGATTTTAAGCCGCCGTGAAATAACTGACCGGAATCACTCCGGTTTAATAACTCGGCGTACTCGGCCGCCAGCGCGCCGGTGCCGATAATCTTCAAATTCGCGATACACTTATTGTCTTCGTAAACGAGCCGCTTTCGAGCCATTAGCCGACCTAATTAAAACGTCGCTATAAACGCTATGCCGCGCCGTTTGTGAAGCGCACTTACGAATACGCGGCAGTAGAACGAACGTCGTCGAGAGGATCCCCTCCTTTCCCGAACGAACAACACGGTTGGGTACAATTAGCGATGAAATCAATCGCCTGTATATATACCGCGAATCCATCAGTATGCATAATCGCACGAGCGCCATTAGTCGCGTCTGCGTGTGCGTGTGTGTGTGTGTGTGTGTGTGTGTGTGTGTGTGTGTGTATGTGTGCATGTAACATCGATGCGGCATGACAAGATGCGAAGGTCTCCTACTCTCCAGCTCCTTCGGCTGTCTCATATGCATGAGTCGTTTTAGATGTAATTAGTGAGTGATTTGCACCGATTGACGATAGCGGCAAGCTGGAGAGAATGAAAGAGACATAAAGCGGTTGACATGAGCGAGAGAGAGAGAAAGAGAAAGAGGGGGAGAGAAAGAAAGAGAGAGAGAGAGAGAGAGAGAGAAAGAGAAGGGGCCTTCCAGCTTTCAGAGTAGAACCAGTCCGAGGCGGACGTACCGCGGCTGTTTCTCTGCTCGCGGGAGGGACTTTGTCATGGCCGAGTGATATCCAATCGGGGATATAGTTAGCGAGAACGTGGTATCCAATCGGCGATATTGCTACTAATTGACCCCGATACTCACGGACAATCATCTAACCGCGATCAGGTGGTCTGCCGTGGCGGAATAATTTCGATGCCACGGATAGTATTGGCGATAATTTTGATCCTGGCGTTTTGAACATGTCGCCGCAGCGTAATTCTGTATGCCAATATCATAAAAATAGAAAATAATTGTTGAAATTATTATAAATTAAATCTGTAAGGTGTATAAAATTTTATATCGTTTATTTTGCGTCGTTCAGATGAATAAATCTGATGAAATGTAAAGAACAATTTCTTTGTGTGCGATTATATATAGACGACTATATAAAATAATATTTTCCTCTTGCTCATTTTACTCGTTTCGTTATGCGGGATTTATTTATATTTTGTTAGCTTCTTTTGATTTCCGAGAGAATAATGTTTCAACAAGGTCGCCAATTCCCGTCTGTTATCTTAAAAAAGATGGTCGCAAGATGTTACGGTGCCTCGGATCTACGCGATACGATTAGTAATATTTCATATCGCGTCATTCGATCTTCGTACCGCGAAGGATGCAAATTATCTAGCGACGTTGGTGGTCTGACTTATTTCTTAATTAGCTTTACTAGCTCGAGGGCGCGCGGGAACGGCGAACGAGGAAATATTCTTGTTGCTCCTTTTTTATCGACAAGCTCTACACCGCTACTCTTTAGCAGGATCTCGACAGGATCCTCCCGTACCATTAACAAGCGAACATTCGCCAGAGCGACCGAATCGCTTACCGATGTTACTCGCCGACATTCAGGCTCGTATCTTTCTCTCTCTCCCTCGTCGCGGCGAACACACGCCCCTACTCGTCAATTCCGAGTTCTGTTTGCACTCGGCTTTCCGGAACAAGTGCTAAAATACTTGGCGCTACGCATGTGTTGTTAAATCACGCGGCGATTACACGCCAGAAATAAGCGACGCCGCTCCCCTCGGCCATAAAAAGGAACCTCGAAATCGTGTTAATTGCAACAAATATGGGAAGAGGATCCAACATCATCGAGTATGGTAGTCCAATGGGCGGCAAACAAGTACATTTCCCAATGGAATACCAAAAATAGTAAGTCTGCGAATCGTATCGCCAGAAATATAACGCCGCACCGTCCGCCTGGCAAACTTAATTAACTAAAACTTTATGTGCGCATGTATTTGCCGAAATTTACGCGTGCTCGTGAAAAGCAACTGCATACCTCGATGATATTTTTTTCGGGATGTTTACTCTTTTTCGGAATTTTGGCTGCAGAATGCTTCGAAATATGCACGAAACGGGCAGACGAGCACAAGTAGATAGCGCCCGCACTAGTCAGACACAGACTTCGCGCAACTCCTGTCGTCGTTTGAATTTAAATGCTTTATGTTAAATCGATTGAAAAACATAACTAATACAATTAGAACCACTAAAATGTATTTTAATTGCGAATAAGATGGCAAACTTAAGCTGTGAAAAGCATATATATATTGTAACACATCTCTTGTCTAACCCCTTTGTCTAATAAAAGGCGTTGTGTAAACGGTGTACCAACTGCTTCTCCTCTCATAAAATCTTTCTTTGTTAAATGAAAATTAACCAAGAAGCTATGCTTCAACTCGCGGCACAAGTTTCTAAGCCATTCTACGTAAAGTAAATCCGTCAGGCGCCGCAAACAGATATAAAGAAATACTCGACGGACGTCTCGACGAAATTCGTCTGCGAAGCGGATATCCCGGAACGTATCGTTCGTCAGGGCGTTTTTATAGCGCAAGTTTGTCACGTAAGAGTCGGAGAAAGCAGAAGTATCTTTCCACTCACACGGTGCATACGCACGTTTCTTCTCCCCGGCGCGTTCGTCACGCACGTCTCTGTATGCGTATTCTGTGAGAGAGTGCACATATCCCATCCACTCGTCCAATTCACGGTGACGTCCGACGTCGACATGAACACCTACACGTATATCGGGAGTCGTCGAGTCAAGATACTTTTGTTTTTACGGCTTTACGAGCCGTATCGCCGATTGCTCCGTTTATTCAGGTTCAACGATCAGCATCCGGATTCCAGTGGCGATTCGGTCATCATCCCCGAGCAGCCTTTGTCCGAGCCCCCTTTTCTCCGCATCGTCTTTCCTTCGGACACTCACGTGGCACATCAAAAAACCTAAACCTACTTAGAGTTCGCGATTCGCTTGATAAAAGTTCGCTTTGTCACCGAATCTTTTTCCTATACATTCGAACGAATTTACGTACACTTTCAAAATAAAATTAATAAAGAAAAAGGATGTAGAAAAAAAAGATTAATTTGTATAATTCTACCATAATTTTTCTACTTGTTTACTGCCCTCAAACCCCTTTCAAAGATCTTGTAATTTTTCTATTTGACATTTTGCAAAGCATATTACTCTTTTATGAACACGCATTCTTCCCCCTCTTGTGTGCACGCTAATTCTCACGCTTTAATTATTCAACAATTTGTGTGTTTAAAAGTGTCTACCGAAACATTCATCTCTCGCCAGCACTAAATCTCTGTTGACGCGCGCGCGCAATTCGCGAAGGTTTCATACCCGTTCTCAGCATCACGAGCCGAGAGGCGCGCTTTGACCACACTCTGCACGCGATTACGACTCACGCATGCGACGACATATCCCTCGTGTGACCGCAAACATTGTGTCATTGTCACGAGAGCACGCGTAGTATCGCGTGTAGGCGGACCGGCCGGGCGGACCAGCGCGATGAATTATACATCGCGAATGTTTTCGGTCTCGAATTTGCATCGCCTGAGCGGCTACCGCCCGCTATTCTTAACCGCGGGGGCACCCTTATACCTCTCTCTCTCTCTCTCTCTCTCTCGCTCGCTTCCCCCCTAATTCTCCCTCCCTCTCGTTCGCTGGCCAAAAAAGAAGTAACAAGATGTACGACCTTAGAATCCGCCGGCGTGTCTAGCTGTATGGCTATACGCGCCTGGCGCTACGTGCGGCCGATGCAATCTCTCGCCGAATGTAGAAATTAATTATCAACAGTCACTTGTGCACCGGTCAAAATTGACGATTCGCACTTGTAACAAACTTAAAACATTTTTACAAAATTATTTCGAGAGCCGGAAAAAACTTTACCCGATGAAAAATAATAACCCACCATTCTTTTAAAATATCTTTTTCACGAAGAAAAATATCATTTTCTTAATTTTTTGTATATGTGAAATGTTAATCTTTCGCTTTTTTCGACGCTCTTATTAACCGTTGCAAGATTGCTCACCGGGAATGCGCGAAGGTGGGAATACAAAACGCTTGCATAATTCACAAGAGTTCTTTTGAATGATGTTCTTTGAATTCATCCTCGCTGAAACGCCGCGCACAGACGAACGATTCAGAAATCTAAGAATGAAGTTCCTTGTCGCGCTCTCCGGACAACAACAGGACGAAGCAGAAGCGACGTCTGGACAGGATGCTTATCGCGAGACACGCGCGATAATAAACGTCCCTTTTACGAGCGCGGAAAGCGCAAGATACGCATAGAGCGCGGAAAAGAGCGAGCGTGGAAAAGAGTAAAGCGAAAGGAACCGGGGAGGGTTGCGAATGCGCCTCGCGTATACCAGGCGAGCGTCGCCGTTTGTTTTGCACGCGCCGGCGGAAACGAATCTCCACGATAAAAGCTAGAGTTACGATCGGGCTTTAAGTCGAGCTGGAAAAGAGATTGCTGGCGCGCGGGAGCACTCGGATTCGGATCGATATCGCGTTAATTGCATGCCTTCGCGATTGTGCACTCGCGGTTGCAGAGACGGCAATCTCTCGCCGTCGGTGACGCGCAACATTCGCTCGCTGGAGAAACCGCCGCTCTCTCAACTGCACTAATGCACTAAGCTCTTAATTCACGCATATTTTTTTCGTGCAATTTCTAAGAGTTATACGTATCTCACATAATATAAACAAATGTATTATAAATATTATATATTAAAAATTTAGAATAGAGAATTTTCTTATTCCCCACCCTTACCGATTTTCTGAAATGTAATTGTCACGTAATTTGTATCGCAGAATCTAAATTTATTCGAAAATGTTATTCATCTAAATCTATATGAATTATGATATATGTTCTCTTCTTTCTTCTACATTAACTGTCGCGGCTTCTCTTGAGTGTGTCACCAAACCAACTTCTTACTTCGATCTTAGCTTTCTCCCTTTCCCAGATATCGCTCGTAATTTATTACAGTCCGACGTGAGTGAGTTCTGCTCGTAAAGCACGAACGAGCGGGGCTCTCGGCGAGAAGGAAAACAATAGCCGCAATAGCAATCTCCTCAGCAGCAGCAGCAGCCGCCGCCGCCGTCGCCTTCTACCTTGGCGTGTCGGGCGATCGGAGAAGAACGACGTACGAGACGCAAGCCGCCGTCGTGTACCAGGACGAGAGAGTCCTGGGATCGAGTAGCGCAATGCGGCGCGGATATCCTCGACGATCATCTTGCACAAAGGGTTCTCGCGCCGCCACCGATGCCGGTGTGTCTCGGCGCCGTGGAAAGAACCGAGAGAAACAAAAACGCGGAGATACGGAGAAAGAGACGCGCGCATCAGACATGTAATAGCGACGCCCCCGTTGTAAATTATCTCGCGGGTGAGACAGAGGTGAAACGGGACGACGACGTGGACAAAGCGCGAAGAACGGAGAACCATGCCGAGACAAGAAAGCGAGGAGAGGATGCATGCGAGAAAGGAGCCGCGCGCGCGCGCGGCACGACGCTGTAAAGAGAGAGAGCGGATCGAGGGTCCTCTCTCCAGCGGTCTAATTAAGAACTCAGGCTAATTCAATTATAATTTATGCCTCGAGGCTGTACTCCCCGAAGGTCCTCGGCCCCTCGGGCCTCTCCCCTAGGTACGGGCAATCAATTACACCAAGCTAAACGCCACATGTCCACGGCACGGATAATTTACGACGATTTCGGGCTTTCATCGATCCTCTCTTTCGCGAACGTCATGACGTTACACCAGAACCGACCAGGTCATCGCCGGCAGAGAAGGTCGCGTCGTGAAGAGGAACGAGGTAAAGAAGGAGGAGGCGACGTCCGCCGCTTGACAGGATTGAGACGTTCTAGATTATTTGTTTGGAGTGCAACGCGGCGCGCCGCTCCGCCCAGCTCATCTCGCGAGCTCTTCTTCTCTCGACGCCTGCGTTCTGCGCTGCCCTCCCCGCCAAAGGCGCTTTCTTCTCGTCAGCAACCACCGAACGGCACCTTTTTGCCCTCGCAGATAGTGAGAAAGTACGCGGTGCACGCACGAGGAAATAGCTTCGCGTGAACGTGCGCTTCTGTAGATACCGAAATTTGGGATACTGTCGCATCGTCGGCTAGACACGACTGTCCCGAAGAAGACGTTAACAGTCTCTCGCACATAGTGTCAAGGGCACTATTTTCTTCTTAACGAAGGACTATCATTATTCGGACAACAACCGACAGCTCAATTTCAGCTGAATCATCGAATAAAGCGAATGAAGCTTATTATAGCTTATGGTATCGCGCTGAAAATGGAAGTGAAATATTGATGACTGAGATGTTATTCGCATTGTGAATTATTATGAAAACAAACATAATAATTTCTGCTTATGCGATAAAAATTTTAGCACACTTTTCTGGTACTGTTAAAAGCGCTTATGTAGAATAAATAAAGACAACGTACAAGAGATTGATTCTTGTTACGCAACGCTAGGAAGATATATTTCGAGTCTTTGTCAATGCTATCGGAATTTATGAAATGCTACGACGAATAATTCCAACTAAAATTAAAACGTGGAACTCGATAAATAGCGCTAAAGTCGCACGAAGACAATGTCAATTTACACTGAAGCATATATACAGTCAAAATTACGTCACTATGATTTACGACTCGCAGTAGGAACGTTTTCTCAGTCGTTCGCTACTCTAAAGCATTTTCTAAAAGCACAATAAATTAGCATTTAGGATAAAGTATCTGCTCGTCTGGCAGCCAACAATTAACGTGCATCGACCGAGACATTATTACGAAATGTATTATATATGACACCCGCATAATCAGTCCCTGGTTTTTCTGCTATTATGATATATCGCAGAGAACTTGCTAATCTATAGAGATAGCGGGGGGGGGGGGGGGGGTCTCTCAAACCAATGCTTACATCGATACTAATCTTCAAGCAAATCCAATATATATACAAGCTCGTTCAAAAGATATTGATACATTTTATCAGACATATTAAGAATTATAGAAATAAAACAAATATTTTTAGGTATAAAAAATAACTTCTAATATTAAATATTTTTTTCTAACGCTTGTTATGCCTATAGCACGAATATATTGACATATTTTATGTATGACAGCATAATTAGATATAAAAACATAATTTTTATTTCATACGTCATTGGATTTATGATCGATGTCAGACGATTTATAGACTAATACCTTGTCAAAATAAATTGGTATTCCAAGCAAGATTATATTTCTCCGAACAGTAACTTATATAAATGATTAATAAACGTGTGCTATAAGTAGTTGAGTAGCACGCGCGTCATCACAATGTTGAAGCTGATGCGACAAGATGATCCGATCGATATTTTTTTTAATGTTTGATATCCACGTAGAATTACTCACGCTCTAATCAAAACGATAAATATCGCAGTCGTGAAACATGTCGCGAAATGCAAATTAAGAGAAAGTCCGAAATGTATATGCATACGGAAGCATATTTCAATCTCTTCTCGTGCCACACGTCGCGTGTCACACGCGTGCACAACCGTGGAGATTATACGCATGTGCTATGTGCGATAGATACGATACTTCGTGGGAAAATTATGCAATCCACCTGAACGCGGCTCGGCGATGTTTACTACTTCAATGGAATTTCACGGACGGCAAGGAAATTTCCGATTATAAATCAATTGCGAGGCATTACCTTCAGACTTCGTACTAATTCACATATTTATTTTTCGATATTTATCTTCGCGTTTTATATATCTATATTGGAATAGCGATGAAAAAATTAAAGTACTTAAAAAATTATCTAAATCTATTCAAGATAATAATGCTGATATGAGATGCAGTAGAGTAAATGGGAGTAAAGAGTAAATCGGATTAAAGTTAGAAATTCAGAAAAAGTATAACGGCTGGGCATAAGAGTAACTGTTTCCCGATAATACAACCAAGTAAGGTAAGGTAAAAGTAGGCAAGTAGCAACGAGTAGGAAAAAATAAGCGAGTTTCTAATTTAAAATTCAATTCACTCTTTCGATTCCATTCATCTTCCGTTACTGTTTTATTGAGTCTAAGAATAATCGTTATAACTTGTAAAGGACTACCCAGTTGCCTTAAATGACAGAACTGTTTCTAAAATCGATTGAGAACTCTAGAATTCTTCGGGGAGAGAGCACCTAATAACGTTTTTTTTTTTTTTATTTTTTGAGAATGCGGGGCTAACTTTTTGAGTGGAAGTGCGTACAACGGCTAAAGATAATTCCATATACTAATTTAGCAATGCGATAGTTCGTAAAACGCAATTGAAAGGAAGGATAACAGCGAAAGCCGCCTCGTACGTTCAAATAGCCGCTTGAATCCGTGAATGACCAGCATCCTGAACTCGATGATCGCGAGTCTATACTTCGACGAGAGGGGAAGCAAAGAGAACGAGCAAGAGATGCGTACGCGTCGTTCCCTCTATAAATACATTTACCTTGTTTGCGGAGCACTTGTACTTGGCGGCTTGTACCGATGGAATGTGACTCTCCCTCTGTTTCGGTTTTCTCCAAGGGCCGTGCGATAAAATTTGGACGCGGAGAACTTTCGAAATACTACAATTGCTTACGAAATTCTGCCGTCGTCAGTCGTTCGTAATAATCAACATTTCAAATATGTTACGAAAATTTGACAAAAATATTTTTTTTTTATTTATATGTTGATTTCCATATTTCAAATACTGAAAGATTTCCGTAATTATTAGAGTATAGATCTCATTATCTTCTAATTATTATTTCCTATTCATTTATATATCATTATAATATATTTATTATTTATCACAACATTAGTATGTGCTTTTAATATTTTTAAATACAAAAATGCAAAAATATTTTCTATAATTATGTGTCTTAACGCGCGAATAATATTTTACATCTGTTGTATAAAATTACATGCATAACTATCACTATTCACACGCAATTCGTTACAGAATTGTACAATATTATTCTTTGTACCCCTGCGAATATTTCCGATCTAATATCCAGATATTCTACATCTTAAATATAAGACACCGATAATTATCGTTTTAATTACTAACGTAATCTTAACCGCTGCACAGACGTGCCGATAACAGGATTGATGAAAATTCTATCGTTTTTTTCTAAGACGGAAAGATCGCGCTGATGTGATTCCTTTATCGCGTAATGCGAGTCATAATCAATAATTTTTAACGCGAACGATCACAAGCCCTCCTCGGCATATCGGTTAACCGCACTGCTGATCGATTAATCACCAGCGTAGCTAGTTTTATCGATCTGCGTATCTAATGTGATACATGTTTGATGATCATGCAAAATCACGTTTTCGCGATCTCGATCATGTTGTGATCCAGAAATACTGAAACTCGGAATAAAATATCGTACCAATCATTTTAGGCACACACAGCGATTACAACTTTAATGAAGTCATCACCGCGGGGAATCGGAACCAGCATTCAGTGCGCCACGGGAATCGAAAGCGATTAAGTTGTAAATCGCTACTCAATCGCCGATAGATCTACGCTTCGCGAGGCAATAAAAATGCAACGACGAGGAAACGAGTCCGGAATAACAAGGCATCAAGCGAACAGCAGTTTGTCGGATCTCGAAAATTGAGAAAACTTATTACATAATCGAGAAGTAATTTGATTCTTTAACATCAGCGGTATAGCGTCGTTTATTGGAATTATTAGCAATGAAGCGAGAATGACGAACGAATAAACCTTAAAGAATTGAGCAAAAGTCAAAAAATTACACTTGAGAATGCTACTCTAGAAAAAAAATCTTAATTTGGTAATTGTTTTAAAGATTTTTAATTTGACTTTAAATTTTATCGTAGAAAAATTTGGAAATAAAAAAATTTTACTAGAGTACCGCTGTTATTTCAGAATAAATACAATTAATTTTAAAAATTAATTTTGAAGAACTAAATTGTGTTGTATGAATAAATACGCTTTTATCTATATACGCGCTATCTCGTTCTTTCGAGCCATAAAATCGTATTATATATTATTATTATTATCGCAACTATTATTAATTCCATCGCGCGAAACGCACCATTGTGCGATAAAACGATAAAACGACGGTTGCAAACGTGTGAACCGACATCACGCTCGTGATAAAAATCATAAACTGGCAATGATAACAAAGAGAAAATACATACTGCCGACTTTTTATCTCGAGAAACTGTGCAGCCCGCAGTACGTTTTGCGGATTATGCAGAGAGTGAAAATATGAATAATTCGAAATTCGTCGCACGTGCACCTTTCACCGGTTTCTAGACAAGTAGATTTTAATATTTTTTTTATTGGTCACGTCGAAGGCAATCCTGCTTACAATCACATCTTTAAAAGTTTAAATCTTAATATACTGAAAAATTTGATAAAGATCGCATACATATAGAGAGAATCTTGTATAGAGAGAATTCTCTGACGGCACACACAGATTGGACGACCGCGCGTGTGGACCGGTCTCGCTCCCTCTAGGTGTGCTTCTTGTCCATTTACATACAAATTTATTCGCGCGTGCAAGCGGCATGAATCGGTGCCGGCTTCAAAGGCAAACGACGTCGCCGATTACTTAGCCCGGAGGTCCGGGCCGAGGCGTCTTCTACATGAATGGAGCCGATCGATCGGTTGGTTGGTCGGTCGCTCGCTCGCTCGCTCGCGAGTCGCGCCGTGCCACGTTTCGTATACGTATGCTCTCGCTGATAATGCCTTCGGTCAATAATCATATGCGGCACGCACGCACGCGGCCAGCCTCGCAGGCCTTCGCGCAATGCTAACAAGCCTTTGCGGAAAAAGAGTTGGCGCCAAAAATATTTGCCGTCCGGCGACGGCTATACATAAGAGCACTCCGCCGTTAGGAAGCCGCCGTATACCGTGTCGTTTTTTTGTGCCAGTCCAACTTATTAGGATTCTTTACGCGCTCCCCAGCTGTGATTCCCCTCGGCCTCATTAATACTTATGAATTGGAGCGGTAAAAAAAAAATAAAAAAATATTGACCGCATCTTTACGTATTGTTCGCAAGAAATGTTTGTCGATTGTTATCGATATTTATGTTATATTGATTAACTAAATCGCATTTAATACGTGTAGCAAAAATTATGAAGAATTTTATATCAATAATTTATAGATAATTTTGGGAAGATCTATTTTATTTATTTTAGAAAGTTATTTTATTGTTAGAAAAACTTAATTCTTCGTATCTTTTCAAAAGAGGATTTTGTAATTTCTCGTAATCTATTTTGCTATAAAATCAAAGAACTAAAAGAGCCGATTAAAAACAAAATAATTATTAGTATTTGAAAAGTTCACGCTCGATGTAATAGAAAATTAAAAGAATGGCGATAATAATGATATAATGTAATACAACATTCTTTTTCGATCGATCGAGCAAATTCGAATACGTACTTCTTTCTGTGTTCTGTAGAATTGGTAAATTTCCAGAATTCTTGTTTTTATAGAGTCAAAGGTAATCTGTCGGCAATCTGCTTAAATCTGTTATCTAAATCTAGATATTATTGCGTATCGCGCGCTTCAGTTGATTATATGAGATAATCAAGTTATATCCGTTCCGTGGCAGTAGAAAATTATAAACAAAAAAAAAATCGAACACATATTCTTAGCACGATGTAAACCATCATTAACACGTCAAAGACAATAAATTTAGCTTCATTAAGAGCGCAAAGCGATTTAAAAAATTGAAAATGTTATTTATCATTTTCGAATTATGTCAATACGCATTTTATTAGAAATTGTATTCGCTACTATCATCGCATCTGATAAATCTTCAACGTGATTGCGAGGATATAAAACCAGCATAAGAGAAAGTAGAAAAATTCTGCGAAACAAGCTGATTATAACTTCGCAAATGCTATGGAATTCTCTCGCGTTTATCTCTTTACTTGTGTCAATTTCAAGTTTCGCTATCCAACACATTGGCGCCATGCTATATTGGTTATAATCTAATCTCGTGATAATGTATCGATGTATGTACGTTTGTGTATCTTTATCACGTGGACTTCGAAAAAACTCGCATAGCTCTCATACTCGTGCACAGATAACTATTTATATCAAAAATCAGATGCACAGATGCGATATTTGTAATCAAAGGCACATGCGCAAGAAAGAAAACATGACATCTTAACATTTTGGACTTAACACGATTTCAGATTATTTATTATGTAAGCGCAATACATATTATAATCTATTTACACCTTACACCTTACGATTACATCCGTAATCGTAGAATCCTATCGTCATATTAATATCATTATCACTGCACGACAAGCAAGATTTATGGATGTGATGGATTGAACAATCTCTTAATTTGACTCAGTAGTTTAATTCGGAACAAAATAAAATATAAATAAAAATTCTTATCTTGCGATATTGTTTACAAAACGTATCTTCATCCGGGCATTGATTTTTCAATCGAGCATCATAATCTTCTAAGCGCAGAAATAATACTTGAATACCTGATGTAAAATAGAGTACTATGTACTCAAAAAGATGACTTTCAGTTATCCATAATTCGATATTTTGATAAAATGATGAAGACTTTTGTCATAAATGTTTTAGTATCCAAGCTGAAGTGGTAATCAATTACTAAAGATAATTAAAATATAATAAAAAATATATAACAATTTTTAATCTGTAACTACTAAAGGTATATATAATTTAGTTGATGAGATAACACAGTATAAACAAGAAATATTATTCTTTTCGGATTAAGGAGAAATTACAATTTGAAAGAAGAGAAACGATCGAGAGATGTTTATTCCTATTGATAGATATATGCCAGATATATCGAAGAAAAATAATGGCTAGAAGGACTGAATCAGGCCAAGAAGTCTCGAACGAAAAGCCTCAAGGGAGAGAGTGCTCCTTGATATTCGGAATTTAATCGCTCGTATATCCACCATTACCTCTCTATCTTGAACGGCAATTATTGTCAACCGCGTCCTTTGCCTTTCGGTCGGCAGATGAATCTACTTCGACGCTATCAAGCGCACATTATGTGCGTGCACACGTACACGTACCAATGTACCGCCATGCATACGTGTAGTACGTTATACTGGCACCAAACGTATATAACTCCGCTTTATCGCAGCCATTAAGGAGACATTAAGTTCCTCTGCCAAGGGAACCAGCTTGACGCTAAGGACAAAAATGGCTCGGTGGTTTCGTCGGGAAATCTGAGTACGCGGCCGCAAGGTCGACAAAACGTATCGGGACGCACAGCCGCAGCGAAAGAAGTGCGTCTCTTGCGCAAATAACCGCCGTCGCTATCCACGCTATCATTAATCGAGATTTACGCTCGGTACTTAATATTACCGTTGAAAGCGCATTGAGACGAATTTTACAAATTGCCGTCGAGTTTAGTTACGATATCGACGTTGGACACTCTTTACGATAATGGAACTGCTCATATATACCTTGATCGGCGCTCTCGCGTAGAAGGTATACGTGGTACGGTATACGAAAGATTAAGGAAATTGATTTCCGCTCGAAAGAGACAGCCACTCTCATAATTTCGTCCGGATGCGACGTTATTCGTGTGACGGTGTTTTCGAAAATCGGTCGGAGAGGGCACGGGGCAGTCAAGAAGACAAAAAGGAGATAAGAATCGATGGCATTAACATTCCAGACATAATACCGACATAAATATCGACTCATAAGATATGCCGAGGTAGAAAATATCCGACAATTATAATCACTTTGCACGTCAGCTTGTTCGCGAGACGATTAATGCAACATATGTCGATCCGACTCAGTCGTTCGAAACAGATTATCGCGAATCCGACATTCTCGTGGATACCGATTACAATCAAAATATCAAAATTGTATATGCCACGTTAATATGGAAATTATATTACGATGGTTATATAACGATCCAAGAATCATAAGTAAGCGCGAAACAAGTGCCATAAAATTTTCTATCAGATGTGGAATCGGCTTAGCTTTCGTCCCGCATCATATTCATTTAAGATGCTGTATTTACATGCATTTTATTACTTTAAGACTATATAGATGAGATAAGTACGTGGTAATCCGAGCAGTTGATTGATCGGGTTACCGTATCCAGTCGTAACCGTAAACAGAGTATCGGTAATATATTAATATCGTGTCACCTTGCAAAGTGTCGCCATTCATGATTAAATTTCTAAATTACATCTAATGATGATATCGTTGATATACAACTTATAAAAAAGATTACGCAGAAGCATAATTTATTGCAAACTAAACCTCGAGACATTTATGTTACACTATAAAATATCATTCTTTCTCCTTTCGTTCTTTTTTTCTTATCGCTTTTAGTTAAATTTATGTGATCATATACATATTCCTCTCATTTAAAAATAAGATAATAACTAATTTTCAATAATCACACCACTAGATAATTTATGAAAATATTTGGAGGCACTATTTTCTAAAAGAAAATTTGCAATTATCTGCTGTGTCAATTAAATTTGAGGGCCCAACAAGAACAATGCGTACGATCCGAAGGGTTATTTTATAATAAGCAACAAAGGCACGGTATCTGACCCAGATTAAGGCTATAAACTGTCCAGCCATAACATTGGCAGCACCCGCTATGTTCCGCGACACTATTATGATAAGTATACGCTGCTCACATTCCGCTCTCTGCATTATTAACAATAAGTTCAAGTAACTCTGACATTTTACAAGTAAAAAGCATCCTGAGAAGCATAATAAATCTTACGGCAAAATAGACGGCGTTGCGTTACGGAAGCGCCTTTGTGTACAATGCACCGTTATGTTATTAACATATTTAATCGCCGTCATATATTCTCCAACGTGTTTATTGCCTCTTTACTCATTTCGAACCATCAACCCCGGTTTGTCAGCTTCAGTCTGCCCCGGATAGCTCGCGATCCATCTTACCTACATACGTACGTCGACGTGAAAACACCACACGCTCAAAAGTGGGGAACGAAAATGCAACTCGACCACGAAACCACGTACAAATTGACGTGCAAATATTAGTCGCACGCTTTAGCGATTCTCGAACAAGTTCATTACCACGAAGCGATATGTGCAGGAGTGCAGTTGCGTTGACCCACAAACCCTAAATCGTGTTATTATTATATCGTGTAATGGTAATACTACGACAGATTATACAAATATATTTAATCCACACAATATATAAAAAAATAATTAAAACTACGCGATGTGAAAGAAATATTGAAAGATGTATCGCCACATCTCCAAACTAACACCTTGCCATCGGAGCATTACATCTAAAGTTTAATCGACGTCTTATACGCGTGGCGTTTGTGATAAATTATACCGTCGCGCAGGTGTAATAATTTTCGCCGACGATACAATACTGTGATCACCAATTACAATGCTGATATATAGGTTCAAGAATGATGATTCTCCGATTGAATGCATAATTGCGTCGCGGTCAGTGCGAAATAACAGCGCATCAGGCATGATCTGGCGCGCGAGCTCTTTCTCTCGAGCCTAATCGATCGGGCTATTAAGGCCTGCCGAACAGCAGGGCCGCGAACAGGTCCCGAATGCAACCTCGAATTTGTGGGGCACGTCTGTGCAGACGCGTGAACTACGAGGGAGATCTCGTCGTAGGTGGTCTCGATAACGACGTACAGACGACGTCGTATGGACATATAGACGACTACCATAGGTAGTGTAAAGTCGTTTTAAAAGCCCGTACTCTCCTTCTCCTTCTTCCCGACGATTCTTCGCGACTCAACGACTTAACTAGCTAACGTCTTAGCGTTTTATTTTCCTTTTCTCCACTTTCCGCAGTATATTCGTATATTAATGAGACAATTAGCCGGCTCGTCTCGCTAATTTTGCACCGATCAAGCATGATTATTAACCGTGTCATCAACGTAATATATTCGTATATACATATAAATGTAAGTGAAATTACATTCTATGACGTTCCGACAAGAATTAAGTCATATTGATCAAGAATTTATACGCCGCACAATTCTGTGATATCTAAATATTAAAATTAATCTAATCACTTCGCGAGGGAGATATTTAAGTTACATATTGAATAATGTAACAAGAAGTAGATTAAAAGATAGAACAAAATGGTAATCTAAATCTGTATAGAAAACTACTAGTAAAAAATGTATATTAAAACAATATAATAAAATTAATATTAATACCAGCGATTACTTTTCACATAATTTCTCTTAATGGATTAAAAATTGAAAGAGTGTAATCGTTTATGCAATCAATAGATATCGATACATCAGGCAGAGCTATTATCTAAAGTGTCTGAACTTCAACGATTGTTTTTTACGGATGTACTTATTTGAGCAAAATTAAAAAAAAAACATTATTCTTTTTATATCAATTTCCGCTTACTTGCATTTCATCGTGATAATAAATCAAATCTTAACGAGAATAAAACAAGTAGCGAAAAAATTAAAAGGCAAAATAATTGTAACATTTACATTTGTCATGAGATAGCATAAACTCAACCGCTAATGCTCTTTTCGTTTGCCTTTCCCTTTCTCTTTCTGAATTACATACAGCTATTAACGTATTGATTAGATACGACGATATTCTTACGTAATATTATATAATGCATAATTCTTTCGTTGCTCTTATTGCTCGATTACAGAAAGAAGCTAATCGAATTCCGACGTATATATCGGCAAGATTCGGCCATCTCACGATCTTCACGCAAAACGTCGCCACACAGCCTCCGTGCATCTCGTTCATACTATACGTAGTCAATGACGCGCGGTAGATACTTGCCGGGTAGATACTTGCCACTCCGTGGCTAAACATCCAGGCCGCCCGCGTCGTGAACTGAAGATGTTTGTTTGGTTTTCCCACGAAGAATGCCATGAAGTACTCTCGAAAGAGGCGACCGTGCACGTCGAGTGTCCGCGCGTTTCCGAGACCCGACACTTCGATCGCGTCGTCCCCAAAGCACACCACAGCTACGTTATACTCGACAAGCGTTATACTAGGCAGAACGAAGTTGTACAACCCCTGTAAAGCGTATACCTGAACTCCGAGGAAAAACCGACTTTACGCGCACATTGTGTGTTTCCTCCATCATATATTATAGTCTGTTCACACAAAGTATTTATGGAAATAAAATGGAGGTATAATTCGCTTCATGTATAGGAATATATCGGAACAATCATCCACTATATATATTATTTTCCACAAAAATCAAACGATGACAACCTATACATCTTTTTCGTACATGCATTTATAATTTGCATTTTATAATTTAAATAAAAATATTTTTCAAGTGATGACATTATGGAGATTATTGTATCGCTTCCTTATAACGAAAATATTAACGGCGAATTGTACGCCATTCTAGTGTTATCTGTTTTTTTTTTTTTTTTTTTTTTTTAATCATAATATTTATCGACGCGCTATCACTGCATTAAAGCAGCGCGGTTATGCAAAACCAAATGTTTTCTCCGTATCTATCTGTTTCGTAATTGCACGACTCATAAAATGGAGCAGACAGCACGGCCACGCACGTAATGTGTGTGCACGATTACGAAACATTTGATTACTTTAATTCTCTTTATTCGATATCGTTTTATAAAATTAGTCAAGCTCAGAGCGACATCGGGAACAAGATATTCGCTCGAGAACGGGTAGAAAATTGTGGAAAGAGCCGGGCACAATCGAACAGACATGAGTTCATGAATTTTTCAGGAGTCTCTACTACGGGGTCGTCGTCACTAAAAGTCGATATCTGCAACAGAAATGCCACTGTTTGGTCTCTGTTCCGATCTCTCTATTCGTCTTAAAGAATGTAAAGCCATGATAACTACATGTAGATTCTCCCATGCGGAGAGAGAGAATAACTCTTTATCCCACATAAACTATATTTAGTGTACTGGTTGCCGAAGTAACTCAATAACACACATGTAAAACCTAGGAAACTCTTTCCTGTTCGTTACAACTCTTGTATAAAACAAGAAACCGATAAAAGTCTAAGGGATATAATGATGAGTCATTGATATTTAATAGCGTCTTTTTCTCGTTTAACAAAGAGATAATTGTAATATGTACAAAATTACTAACCAATTATAACATTTCATATGTAACATGTTACATATTCAAAATTTTCATATATATTACATAATATTTCATGTGAGAATATTCAAGTAGGTATATTAAATAATTTAACAGACAATAGATTAAAAGATAGTAAAATAATAATTTAAATCTGAATAGAACTATTAGAGAAAAGAATGTGTATAGTAACACAACATATAAAATTAATATTAATGTTCACGATAACTTCATATAATTTTTATAGATCTAATTAATCGTAAAAATTGACGCACTAAATTTCATGATGTGTGATTCGCACCTCTTTCATTAATATAAATATTTTATAAAAAAATTAAGCGGAGGCAATTGTCTTGATCGATAATGAATTGCATTCGCATCTTTTATTATCTCCTTTCTAGTTTATGTTTACGATTTTTCATGCTTTTAATTTTAGCGATGATAAGATACTGCTGCGTATGAAATTTTACTTTATCTGAAAGGGTCACCGCGGTGTAAGTGCATCGAATGAGTCAGCTCTCTCTCTCTTCTAGTGTTAATATTTCAATGAAATTATCTATGGAAAGACTAACCGCATCTCCCTCTCAGCTGAGATACGATTCTCGATAATACAAACGGAAAGAGCAATGACATCGATCATCTTCTAAATATTTAGTCTCACGATCATTGACCTGTCCCAATCAACCTGCTCATAGACGTACCATCCTGTCTTAATCACGTGGTATGCTGAGGACAAGAGATCCTACGCGATGTGTGTGCAATAACGATAGCCTGACCGATGCAATATGCGCATACGCCATCGAGAAAGGACGATAACGCATTGAGACCGTTATCGCCCTCGTATCGTGTTACAAGCTGAGACGATTCGTGACGCAGACGCGTGTTCGAGTCATTGTATACCCCCTCGCCCTTTTATTCAGCAGCTTTACTGCTTCCACGTTCGATGCAGTAGCGCGCAATGCGTATACGAACTCTATCTAAGTTAGTATGCTTATTATACGTCTATGATAGCTAGCGATAGCGGAATCGCGGGAATACTTGTGCACAGAAAATATCGAAGATATTGAAGCATTTATGTGCTTCGGAAATATCGTAACTTTATTATACTCGCAAGATGCTTGAGTCATCAAATTTTATATTTACACAAAATTATGACAATATATATTTTTTGTAATAAAATATTTTCATGTCGTAAAGTTTATACGCTCTGTCTATAATTATATATTAAATGGTAAGATGCAAAAAAAAATAGCAAGCTTATATATAATCGAAAAATAATGAATTCGATAATAAATACTTTACTATTTTAATATTACATTTATCTCAACTATTTTTCGCTTCAATATATCATTGGTTACGATATCGCAAAAATATTTGGCCTTATTCTATTAAATAGAATTTTATATGCGTTAGCTTTCTTGGCGACTTTCGTAATGTAGGTATGTTTTCGACCTGGAAACACATATGTTGCTTTCGCGAGGTGAACATGGTACGTAATACCAACATTTACATGAACGAATAAAATTGTCGGAGCGTAAGATCTGAACGTGTGTGTATCAGGACATTTCTCTCCTTCCCCTTCTTACCCTAACGGTAACTGCAAAGACTAGCTTCTTCAACCCCAGCACCATCCCCTTAGAAGTTACGTGGTACAGGGTACCGAGTTCGATGCCCGACCAGAGGCGAGCTGGTGGAAACGCGGACAAAACAAGACGCGCTGGTCTCACAAGTCAGCGGAATAAAGTTTGGCGGCGATGGTAGTGGCGGCGCCCGAAAACTTGAGAAAACTCAAAGTCTTCCCTGTACCCGGTTCGAGGGGGAGAGCAGGGGGGGTTTAGCACGGCGACGGTGATTCGGGGGAGGGGGGGGGCGGACGTCGGTGGTGGCAATACTCTAAACTAAAGTCGATGGCCGCCGCTCTTTCGGGAGTTCTGGGTGGGTTGGGCGCACACGATCAACTCACTGAGTTCGATTTGTAAACAGGGCTCTCAATAATGGAAGATTGTTATAACCCGACCGGCACAGTCCCCACTGCGTGTTCCTCGGATAAAGAGAGCACGAGAACGAGAATAATACGTGAGCGAACTTTAACGCCGGATGACATTCGCGAATAGAGTAGTCTTTAACTGCGAAAAGTATCGCTCGACAAAAGTTATTGGCTAAACTCATCATCATCATCATCATCGTCCAGTGATATGCGCGTATAATTCGATCGTTTCACAACAAACGCATAAAAAGCTCGTCTTGATAAAAAAAAAGTTAATAATAAAAAAAGAAACAAATAGATAAAAAATATATTTTATAATTTAAGAAAGCTACTTTTTGAGATATCGCTACATTTTTTTTTACTTCTCTTCTTTAATTTTCCAGCAACATTTTAATTCAATAGTATATCAATTTTTAGTTAATATATATGCGATAATAAATCGTATTACCGTAATAGATTCAACTTCAAAATCAGTAATCTATAAATCAACCTACTCTCGTCCACTTGCCCTTTCAATTACGAAATAGATGCTGCTAAAATAAAAATAAAAAAAAAAAAAAAATACAAAATGCTCAAACATCTCCAACGAGAGTAAGGCGATGATAGTTTTATAGCGTTCAACGTCATCAAATTAACCGCTAATCTTAACTCGTCCAGCCTCTATTTTATTCTCAGCGTACCTGTCATCGGCCGTGACGCGCTATTACATAGCCACGGTAGAAAAGTTAATTGCCGCCGAAGCAAGCCCCTACACCAAGACACTCATTAGGTAGCTCCAGAGACCCAGTGACGTCAGACCTAGTAACGAGGATATGGGGGCCGATGATTCCTATGTCGTCTACCCTTATATCCGCGCGTATGGTGGCGGTCGATTCATCTGGACGATCCATAACTTTCCGTCCTATTCGTGTTACTTGGCAGTTCATTGTGATTTACACGATCATTAACGATATACTAACCAAATAGGAGGCAGGAATTAAGAGAAAGAGAGAGAGAGAGAGAGAGACATTTACGCCGTTTTGGAGGACACAGCTGTTCCTTATATCGCCCGCTTCATGGAGGGTGCGCGACCTATCCAAGAACGAACGAATCCTTTTACGAGCACTCTAACTCGTTATTACGACGAACCGAAATGGAATTCAAACTCATCACGAATTGCTCGGCCAGTTAATCGTAGCCAATTAGTAAAACAACGAAAGAATTTATAGGCGCAGCTCCATAAATCATCCATGCAAATGTTAAATTTTACAACGCAGAATTGTTTTGCTACGAGGACTGCGTACGCGTAGTCAACTATCAAGCGCAATTGATATAACAAATATAAAGAAAATATTTAATTGGTATAATTAATCTAAAACAAATTTTTTTAGTTGATACAGATCGAAATTATTGAAAATAATGCTTTTAAATAACACAATAGAATATTAATTGGTAGACTTAAATCGACGTTGTTTATTTGATAAAATTCACAACGTTTCGACCATTTGGTTGTGGTCCTTATCGAGTGAGAAACTACTTATTAAAAAACGTGGTCACAATAGAATATTATTGAGAATTTCCATAAATATTTCTCATTCTTACGCGTCGCGATACAATGTTTTCTCCCTTTCTCTCTCTCTCTCTCTCTCTCTCTCTCTCTCTCTCTCTCTCTCTCTCTCTCTCTCTCTCTCTCTCTCTGTCTCTCGTTTGTCTAACGGGCTGATTGACTTTTAAATTGGAGCCCCACGCCCGGTAATTACGACCGTCGAACCCCTTATCCCTAGTCCTCGTACTTGGCACAACCGAGCGCAAGCAGACGTCCATGCCAGTTTGATAATACGCAAACTGGAAATCGCCGTGCATGCGCGTCCTCGTCGCCTGATATCATTTACTTTAGTGCGTGACGAACGACGCCCAACTACGTCGCTTTTATCCCACCTTGTCACTACTATGTTGGTTTTAGCCAGCGAGATGAGTTCGGCTTGATACGGACGTGTCGGAGCAGGTGGACGAAAACAGAGACATAAAGGACTAAAAAAAAATCGGATGAAAGATTACGCGATGCGTATGACAAGGCCGATCGGCAGCGTGTGATTATAAAGAGCTCGGAATTTCCGAAGCAGTTCAATCCTTCTTAGAAAGGGCTCATTCTTTAAGAATACTTAAATTTGATCGAGGATCACTAATATCAATATCGCTCTATAATTTTATCAAAAATATATATTCTATCTCAATCTAAAATCTAATTTAAGATTATCACTTTTCCTCGCGCAATGTTTTAATTTTATATAGCAAACATTTCGCGTACAAGAAAGTATCAAATTAAATATTGCAGCTAAAAGGCCTATCAAAAATTAACTGCATAAGATTCTTTTATCTACCCAATCGATACTCAATTCACCGCAAAACTCTTTAATTATCAATGTAAAATAACTTCATAATTAGACCTTCCTCGTAATATGGGATCGATGTAGTATCAAGATATCGTAAGTATCCCTATTTATCCTTCGCGTGCGAGCGATTAAGTTTCCGAGATCCTAATATATGCCTGCGTATCCACGCAGCGCGAAACGAAAAAGTTGATTTATTAGAGCGACGAAATGATTCTCATTACGCCGCTCGTCTTCTTGGCTGACCGGATTCTTGATTCAGTCACCCGCTCATCTCGTAGCTCCGTTTCGACATCGGGTATCGTCGCATGTTCGTGATCGCATTAAAATTATCATGTAAGCGTAATTGCCGTATACGTTACAAACTTTCCAAAGCTTATTAGATACGAAGATGCGATAAGTGCGCGTGTAAGCAGTTTCTCACACCGTGATGAACCGGCGTAA
The DNA here is from genome assembly GCA_949152495.1 of Lasius fuliginosus. Taxonomy (NCBI): domain Eukaryota; kingdom Metazoa; phylum Arthropoda; class Insecta; order Hymenoptera; family Formicidae; genus Lasius; species Lasius fuliginosus. The sequence goes on from OX424444.1 coordinate 13,854,814, forward strand.
ATACTTAATAAAAGAGTATCGCGACAAACGCTATTAAAAATTATGCTACATTTTAATATAATGCTCATAATTCGTGCAATAATTTTCGTATGTAATTTTAATACAATCTGTGGAAATGGAAAAATTTTAACCATTGAATTTTCTTTTGCGATAAAAAATAGATTATTTAAATTGAATGCCAAAGAGTCAATATGATTTGGAGTATATCGTCTAAATCATATTGAAATAAAATGCGTTACTTATGTATGTTTGATCTTCAAGGGGAAAAAAGAAAGAAAGAAAGAAAAAAAAAATTTTAGAGAGATAAGATATAAAAATATACTTCTACAAAAACAAACCGAAAAAGAGAAATAAAAAAAATTCAACGATAGAGAACGATCTTCGCCAAAAAGGATAGAAGTTTTTTTTAGTTAGGCTAATACCTCGCTTATATAGCATAACGCGCGAGCCGTCAGGCGATACCATGACACGTGGGGAGAATAATCGATTACGCTTTAAGTGTTTCTCTGTCACGTATCGAAGAACAATGAGCGCAAATTTTCTGCCATATGAGCGCATAGGCAAAAAAAACGAACAGTTTTCATTAATCTTCATATATTTCGCGAGGGTGGAAGCAAAATGTGCATGTGACCTCTTTTGCGTATTAACAGACAAATGCACACATGCACGCACGCATGTATTACGCGAATGAATACGCACGTGATGAACAGTATGTTTCTTCTGCGACCGAATCTTGGATATTTCCCAGAAAAGCGATATCAAAGTGCAATAACTCGGTCTGGATACGCGATTCGCTCATTCGGTTAACGACCGGTTGTCTTTTAAATCGAATTTTGTGCGAGCCGAGAGAGTAATAAAGGAAAAAAAGCGCGGAGACGTGCGCGTGAGTCGCGTGTGCTTCGTACATGGCACATGTCATATGAAAAGACGATTCTGTCGCTGTAATTATTGCGCACTGAGAAAACTACATTGAGAAGGCATGTCGCAATCGAAGCATGTCGACTTTTGCCTGCCGCAAAAGGTACGGACCGTCGCGTCGATTCGGCCACGATCATCGATCATTCTTATGACTTTATGGATTTCGGTCCACGCGATTTACTTCCTCTTTCGATAATGCTGGACTTTACACTTTGTCACCGGTTGCAAATTCAATTGCGGTTGAATGCCCCGAATAAATACGTCATGACCGCGATCGATTTACCAAGTCGCTCGGAAGATAGTAAAATAAAAAGCAGGTTCAGGGAAAGAAATATTCAAAAAGGGCAAAAGAGATTATTCACGATATTCGTATTAAGCTTATCGATCCTCCAATGCATTTATAACAGATATATTAATAAGCGGGAATAACCGATTTTCCTATATTTTCTTGGAAAAACGAGGTCGCAATATGTTTTTAATTATTACATATAGTTCTCAATTAAATATTCATTCTAGATATAGATAATATACTAGAAATATTATTTCAGACATTTACTATTTATTTAATAATTTTAAAATTAATTGGTCTCTTATTAATTATAAATTATAAGCAGATTTCATATAAATTCACAGAGCAGACTCATACTGCGGATACATGAAGCATCTTTATGTATATATTGTAGAATATAAATGTATATATACCGTTCAGATAGCCTGGTAATCCAAGTAATTCACGGGAGAGGAACATATATATATATATATATATAGGAACACTCGTTCCCATAATCAAAACTCCCGTCTCTCCTTCCGGGAGAACGGGGAGAATACGCAATTCCAAGGGATTAGACGTCACTTGATACCCGTTCGGCTTATGTCCCGTAACGTACACCGGACGTAGAAATGTCCTGAGCCAGCGCATTGCTTTTACCCGCAGCTACCTAATAGCAGTGGTAGCGTTCGGTCGCCTCCACCTCCACATGTCATGGGCGCTCTCGAGATCTTTGCCTCGAGCTTAGAACTCAATCCGACCGAGGAGAACCTAGCGCCGACTACCACGCACGAAGCACGAACAAATTAACTGGAACGCATGATCGTCTGTACAGTTCTTGAAAGTACGGTACAGTATGCATCTTCGCACAAGATAAAATGCACCAATAAACAATTAGCAAAATTTTTTTAGAAGATTATGCTGAATAAAAATAACATTTTTTTTACACGTGTTTATTATTCAAGTGCTAAAATCTTAATTTTCAAACGTTAACTTTACACAGAATTTTTACACTTATTATTTAAAATAAATGACGTACGAGAAATTTTAGAGCCAACAAAAAATCATCGATAGATAATCTCTTAAATTCGAATTTATGCAGAGAGACTGACCTTCTGAAATATATTTATTATCGATTAGGAAAAAAGCATACACTGCCTACAGTCATTCGTGTCAATGTTTAAACTGTTAACACCTGCGAAGATTATATGATAAATGTCTCGAGACATACACACATGCAGTAAAAATATTTCTCGTCTGTCTATTGTGTAAGAAGGCGGCTTCACATATGCCGCTGACTGTGTCCGCGATTGCAATTTCTCTTAAATATCGATTTCGATGCAAGTCATAACACGTGTTATCGCAGGTTACACACAGCGAATTATACGTACATATTTGATTCTGCTAGGCTCCCAAGCAATTCTCCGTACGAACCGAAAGAATGAGTACTTATGCGTGTACAGAGAGAGTAGTACAACAGACTTATGTACGCACGCGGGGCGTCGTTATATTTCATGCTGTATTTGTCGGACCTGGCAGTTCACGATTGCGGATAATTTCCACATCGTTAAGCCGCTATTTGGACTTTCATTGTCAAAAGATAGCAAAGTTAAATTACTGTATTAACGTAAAAGAAAGTGAACTGAGGTCTAGTAAAAATTGCAATACTTTTACATTTTATATAAGTTATGATACATAAAAGAAAATCTAAATATGAATAAAAATCTAACAATAAAATTTATATATTAATATATAATATATATTATTATTTATATATATTAATATATAATAATATATATTTATATATATTAACATGTAACAATGAAATTTAAACTTCAAACCTCTAATAATAAAAGTACTTTTAAAAAAATCGAGAAAAAGTTTTCAGGTAACAACAGTAATACATAAAAATCGTGTTATTATTAAGTGGAACCCCAATCAGTGTAAGTAATACATGCACATTTATTGCTTCGAAGTAGTTTAACGAATCGAAGGTACTGTATGTTGTACTTGCCATAATCGCAGGGCAGTTCTGCTTGTAAACGAATGCCTCTACTTAACACGTTATCGTGCCTAGTAATTGACCAAATTACCGATAAGAGGCTGCTAGGAAAATCACGTTCGCTCTCTTGGCCTTAACTAGCCTACTTATGTTAAACGCGTTAAAATGTTCGTCCCTCATTCGGGTACGATAATACCCGAACATAGGTCTTTTGTTAAAAGTTTTGTAAAAAGTAAATGCAAACGCTTTATGAAACAACAAGATACAATAAAAAACATCACTATTCATAAAATATGAATAACATTACTTGATTATCAATTAATTACGATATATTAATTAATAATTAACTATATTATTAATATGTGAATATAATGTAACGCATATTAATTGGAAATAATCCATCTTCAAAATACACCGATAAAGGGTTTGTTCAAAAGCGATATTAAATGCAAGATCTACAAAGTTACCTACGAATTTTGAAATAAGTTTAACGTATATTCGTGTTACTTTAATGATATTTTTATTCGCGAGATATGTGATTTTAATTAGCAAGATTACAGAGACAAATATCTTGCTTTTAAAATATTATTGACAATGTAACAAAATAAACAAAGTTTACTCGCTTTTCGTTTGTTATCCTTTTCTTATCTATGATAATAAAAAAAAAGATTCATTAAAGTTCAGTTTTATATAAAGAATCAAATTTAAAGCCATTCTCTGTGCGAATCCGATTTTAGTATTAAAGGAGTAAAAGAGCTCAAGGACTTTATGTCCATAGATACATATATCCATTTGTTCAATGAAACCCTGTCGCAATAGTATTCGATATCAAACTATGACACAAGATAGATAGATAATATCATTACCGCGATCTTGTTTCCCTGATTGAATTATACCCATGTCCATATGTATATAGATGCTACTCGGTATATTATTGCAATCAACACGCATAACAGTAATCAAAACGAGAGTATCCTGCCACTTTTACATTCCACTCTAGTTGTTCTTCAACCTTTATTAATATAAGGACTCTACGAATGCAAATTTCAACGAGTCAAAATATTCTTCACAAAAATATTTTCAGATATTTTCTCGTTTCTAACGTTTCCTTTAAACATTTCTTTTTTTTTTGATAAATAAATTATGAGAAATAATCTTCGCACAAAAAAATCATGAAACGGTTAGGAATAATTTACAATATAATTAGCAAAATTATGCAGTTTTGTTTTTTCTCTACAACATAAATATCACAATATCTATACTTGTATAAAAGAATTCATCTATATATACTTTGTCGAAATATTATACGTGATGCTTCGCGAATGCCTTAAAGGTTTTTTATAGAAAGAAAAAAATAATACGATCAGACTTAAAATGTTCGTGTCACGAATTTCCTTAAGAATGGAGATCTAAGAATGGAGATCTAAGAATGGACCAAAATGCATTATGTGCAGTCATCGGCCCCGCTAAAATCTTTCCTATGTTCGCTTATTATTCATGTTAGCACACGCTTCGTCGGGGATTTAAAATGTTTGCGCGTCGTAACGTAGATCGGAGCTTTGTTACCCGGCGTCGTGCTCCATACGATGGGCACTGATGGGCTGTTCCACGAAGAAAAATTCGCAAGCATTTCTCAAGAAGTGTTAATGCTAATTTTCATGCAGCGATAAAGCGCCACTATCTTCTTATTCGCGTAAAAGATATAAAGTGTCTAATTTTGTAGCGGTGCATTATTAACGTACGCAATTAATAAATCCAATATCGAGGCGGCTACTGCGAAAAAAATCGAAAATCGCAGAGAAAATGACGGAAAATGAGTAACAGAGTCCAACTATACTGGTTAATCTCTTCAAAACTCATTGTACCCGTCCGATGGATGTAAGGTGCGCAAATGGACAAAAGTCGCCCACTGGAAATTACGATAAAAGCCAACGAGTCGTGAAAGGTTCTAGAATCGCAAGGCGTATGACCATACGGCGCAACGAATGCTGTCACTCGGGTCAAAGCAGGGGATAATTCCTTGCAATTCATACAGCGTAAAATGAATGACCCGCGTTACACGCGTTATGCTGTTCCGCATGCGCACGCTTTTTCCCTCGTGAATGAAATATCGCAAAAGTGCCGGTAATGATTAAGGATTAGCAGCAGAATAAATCGAAATACAGATAATGACTTTGTGTGATAATGACACACGATAAAATCTACGATATGATTTTGCAAGACAAAGAAGAACGCTCAGGCGTACGATTGACAGTTATCAATTTGTCATTGATGGGAAAAGCCTTTAATTAATTTGCAATTTGATTGATCAAATATAAAATATTACGATTTGCGTAGAGAGAGAGAGGAGGGGGGGGGGGAAGGAAAAGAGAGAAGAAGAAAGTAAAGGAAAAAGATCAGTGAGAAGAGAGCAAAGAACATCGAGATTGAATATATATCGTTGCCTAATCATGCGGGGCTCATTCGAAAAGTATTTTAATTGTGCGTTTTCCTTATCTAAAATATGCTTCGTTATCGCAGACGTATCGTCTGATTTTCTCGCTGACAACTTGCCGCCTCCCGATAATCGTCAAAGTGACGGAATTCCGAATGATCAAGTGTTTATTCGATAAAAAGCAAACGATCTCGGTCTTCCTAGATTGATCAGTTTCGATCTGGAGAACAGAATGCGATTTGTTGCGACAGTGTGTCGCCTATGAAATCGAAATTTATTCGCGCAGATTTCTGATAAGTCGGAATGTCCCACTTAATGATTCGAAAGTCCAGTTGATATTTCTTAGTTCGTACATTTATAAGCGAATATACGAGGTGTTTAAATTTATATCTCGAAATCTCTCGTAATTTAAAATAGAAGTTGAGAATCGCTGAGAAACTTTGCCGCACAAAACATATTTAGCAGTGGTAGTGCAATTAAATTGAATTGGATTAATATAATTTAAATTGAATACATTATCTAATTAGTGTATTTTTAATTCGTATTCAAATAACTATTAAATTTTTACGAAGACGATTAATTATACGATCAAAATCATTAGCAAAGAAATATGTAGCATGTCATTATCATGTTATAATAAAATATATAATTACGTATGAAGAATAGAATTCAAGAACAGAATGGAGAAATAAAGATCAATGTGAAGAATAAAATACCAAATTGAATGCATACACGAGCCGCAAACGGCGTGTATGCAGCACCGTGAAATCACGCGTGAATTCCCCTACCTAACGTGAATAACCGTTGGCTTGAAAGGGTATAGCTTTTCGTTAGCCGACTGCAAAATCGTGTCAAGGTCCTGTCGGTTACGCTCATCTGCAGGGGTTACTGGTCCAATGTAACAAAGGGTTGGTTGAGTGCCGCTGTTTGAAGCCGTTATACAGCAGCGCAGTGCAAATAAATTAAAAGTGATACTTTAAAGGAGACGGAAGCTCGATTTTTTCTCCTTTAGACATTTCATGCAAATTAAAATATAATCTCGTTCAAAGGTATCAAGATAATTACAATGCAGATTACTATCGGCAAAAAAACGGCTATTTTCGTACATATAACAGGGAAGAAGGACCTGTAAGAGGAGAGAGTCGATCTTCTCCCTTAAACTATTCCAGTAGCATGCACTGCGCTCGTAACGGATACCGTTATACAAGCGTTGTCATACCTGTCCGAGGTACGACTTGTCTCTTACCGTATTTGAACATAACTGCGCTTTAAAATCGACACGATTTTTTGGGCCCACTCGTCGCTTTACTGTGTCTGATGTTGAAAAATTCCACGAGAAATTTGTGTCTCAAAATGGATGTTTTTTTCGGATAAAGCCTACTTCATTCGAAAAACTATTTTTTCAGACTGTGTCGTGTTTATGCATCTATCTTCATCTTAAAATCAAGCACGTTTTTCAACCAAACAAAATTTGCTGGTCGCATTTTTTTACACATTAATAATATTATCATTAAGAGAATTCAATCGATGCGAACGATCTTAAACAAACCCGCGGCGTATCGATATGTTTAATCTAAATGAAATCTTAAAACGAAATTGTGATTAATGTAGCAGAGTTTACTTCAGAAACACGTGCATAACATCGCAAACGATAAGCTGTGAGCCGTAACGAGCAGAGGGAGAGGCTTATCTTCTTTAAAGAAAATTAAAATATAAATAATTTAATTTGAATAATATAAATAAATTGAGTAATATAATAAATTTGAGTATGCAAATAATAAGCACATTATATTCAGTTTCAATAACATCACTAATATATGCATATATCATATCATATATATATATATATATATATATATATATATATATATATGTCGTGCCTGTGTGGCGATTATTAAAACCGCTTATTAAATTATTGAATTGCGTATGCTTTAATTTTGTCTCACAAGCCTTTACCGTTTTCACAGCTCATCGTTTATCCGTCGCTGAACGTACGTGAGTTTTTACAAACAAGTCCGCCGCGAGATACGCCGCCAGCGTATCGCGATGATCCTGCGTGTGGAAACAACTTACATTTGGTTCCGCGTTAGACGACGTGGATTGACGAGATCGTGAAGGAACCGCGTGATCCGAAGCGGACGTCATCCCAGTATTCGTGTACGAGTACCTTTGTCAGCTCGGAGCCAGGATCATTCACCCACCGTCGTCGTCGCGTGCGCACTTGCGCGACCACTACTACCACCGATAACAATAATAACAACAATAACACCGCCACCGCACGCAGCACCAGCACGCAACCCCCACCACGAACCATAAATTCCCACGGGGAATAATTTTTTTTTTTTTTTTTTTTTTTTGCGGATTTTTGTCACAAGTGGATACACGCGCGTGTACGATCCTCGGGGATGTACGAGAGGAAGATGACTCAAGTGTCGGTGTAATGTGGCGGGGATGCTGAGATCGTCCTATCATCTGATCCCCTCGGAATCATCTTAACTCGATCGATTCACACACGACTAGATCGAAGAGAAATATATGCGAGGCACGGGCTTTCCACCGTGAATAATCCGATGGAACGGTCGAAAAGATTGTAAACCCTGTTCGTTTTATCCCTCTATTTTTCTCATATTAAAAAAAAAAAAAAAACAACACTCACGTGTTAAAAGTGAGACGCATCCAGGCGCGTTGCGTCAGCAGCGTCGACGCATTGCGTCGGGCTGGCCTCCGGGAGCTGCTTTTAAAATCCTCGTATCTAACGACGCCGCGCTGTTCCTCTTTGTCACTTTGTCTCCTTGCAGCTCGAATCACACCGCAATCCCTCCGGATCGGTCGAGCCCGATCGACAACACTGGATTGTTTACACAAAGTTGTTATACGCACTACGTCGATTTTGCTTGATATCGATACCAGGGGGGAGTAACGAATAAATTCCGACCCGTTCTTAAGTTAAGCGCTCACCGTCGCGTCACTGTTGCATCTGCGGCACTGCTTGTATTACACAGAAGCACCGGTGCTATTAGCGGAATCGCGCGAATATGACAGTATGTACACGATATGTGCGCGATACGTTCTGCGAGACACAATTTCATATATCCAAGCGAATCCCGGTTGACTATTTTTATTGCGATTCGCGCGAAACTTCCCATTCACACGTCGATTCCACCCCGGTGACTGAATAATCAAGAGCGTGTTCTCGAGACCATCGGCGGTCGGCGACAACGTGGCCAGTACGTCAAGTCACTTGGAGGCGCGCCAGTATTTCTATCGTCACGAGGAGTTGGCTTTGTAATTCGTAAGCACGTTGGCGGGGGTAGCGTGTACGCGTGCAAACGTAGCAGCGAGATGCTCTGAAAAATGCGCGCGAAGAAAGCACCCTTCTCAAATGCGCACGACGTGAAATCAGCCCTCCGATGCGATCGCGCCCTCCGCGTGAGGGAGAAAAGAAGGACCTGAGAGGCCGGCGAGAGGAATACAGCCGGCCGCGTGGTCGGCGACGAAGATGCATCCGGATCGCCCTCCGAACGTAGTGACACCACGACGTAGCGACGACGACGGCGACGATGACGACGACGACGACGGCGACGACGATGCGACACGACCGTAACACGCGTAGCACGATGGTTTGGTATAACAACAGTGCCGCTGTGCTGCTCGGCCGTGTATCGTGTTGTATCCCGACGACTCGAAGACGCGCAAGTCAGCCCCACTAGTGTCGACTCGTCGGCTTACCTGGCCGCTGCCTCGTCGCCGCCGCTCGCCTAGAGAGTATCCCCACCCCTCTCGTGCCACCCCTCCACTCGTATGGTACACGAGGCTGCCCCTCCATCTCGCCGTGCTCTTTTCCCTACCCCTCTTTTTGTCACTCTCTCTCACTCTCTCTCCCCCCCACCCTCGATTGTTCCCGCACAACACACAACTCTACTTTTCTCTATATACCTTACGCACTTTTTTTTTTCTACCTTACCTATACGTATCGTACTCTCCTTTGTATAGTGAAATGATATGGAAAGCGCTTTATATTGCCCAGCCGAGCCGGTGAAAAGATTGCGGCGATTTCATAGCAACACGTGGCGGCAAACTTTGCGCGTTTCGCCGGTTGCAGCTCTAGGAATAGCATCGCGGATGGAGAACTACTTATAATATTATTTAGCCCGATTGTGTATGTCTTCTCGAATAATTATTTATGTTAACTTTTTATATTAAATATATTAAATATATGCCAGTTGGGTCGAAGTAATAATTATCGTTGGAATTTTATTTATCACTGGTGACCATTATCTACTAATTTCTTGTTTAATTATTTATGTGTATTTCCAGATATTTTATTCGTATCTAACGAGAGAAAATTTGACACTAATAATTTTTTTTTGCACTAATAAAGATAGTGCATTTTATATATATCTATATATATATATATAGGTCGTTGTTAAAAATTCTTTCAATTTTACACATCCTAATTCCGACGAAACCATATCATCGATTTTTTATACCATACCATCGTCGTCATCTGCTACCACTCGAAAATTGCAACTTGATGTTTCAATTTGCAAGTTATAATATTTTTAAACCGTTATCAGTTATTTTTGGCAGGTTATTATCTTTCTGATACTCCTGATAAAATAGCTTTTTGGAAGACGTTGTTATTGCATTCTCTGTGCGTTTAAACTGCGACATCGACGCAAATGTTGCTGGTACCACACATTTTTGTTCTCGCGGAATATTTCTCGCGAAAATACTTCTCAAGATACTCCTCGCTATCGCTCGCGAAATATTCTTCCTGCCGTGTGCGTTGGTTTCTCCCGCATCTGACATCCGCGCTGTCCGAACGTTTCGCACACTCGCATTTTTGAACCATCACGCAACACACATTCGACGCACAATAACTTAAAGGTCACTTTATAAACAGCCAGACAATCCGCGGAACGAAAGTGCGCGCACGGATCGTGTCGTAGCGCGGCGACGCGATTTATTTATCTCTTTTTATTACTTTCATTTCGCCGCCGGGATGTGTGACGGCCAGGCGGTATATAAATTACGGTACAAGGCGTATCGGCTGTGTGTGGTATTCCATACTTCGCATTGACTCGTGTCCGTTGACGGTGACGAGTGTACGATTGCGTAATCCACGCGAAAGCCGAGAACCCGAGAGTTTGTTTTTCTAAATGAGTCAACCGCACGGTTATTTTAATATATTTCAATGAATGTCGAATGTTGCACCATTCACAAGGCACTCAAGGACCTTTTCGCGGAACACGCACGGATTTCGCGTCGTCCGTCCGCAGCGAGGTGAACGAAGATGCCAGCAGGGCGCGGAGAGAACGGCGAGGAGATGGGACGAAAAAAAGATTCGCGATGTGCAGCTCATCTCCGCGGCACGACAGAGAATGAGGCACTGATGACGGAGCGTCGCGAACGCCCGGTGGCCCAACACAACGAGATAATTAATTATCAATCGCGCGCCGATTATTCCTGACGCGCGTGCGATCGTGCGCGATCGTCTCGGTTGTCATCGCATTGGCTCGCTCGTTTTGCCTTGATAGCTGCAAGGAATCAACGACTGAATACGCGTTCCTGCGCTCTGCTTACGCTGCACTATTAAATGCATGTTCAACACGGTTTCAACATCCGAGATGATGCCCGCTGGCGTGTAGATAGCCAACGATAGTGTCCGCATTGTAGAACGTTTTGTATAACACGTACCTTTAATAGTATCATGATAACTAAAGTGTCGGCGCGTAAGGGCTGCAAGCGATAAAATCGTGTTTTGCAGTTAATTTCAAGTAGCCTTTCACAACGAGATCGTATTCAAATTCAAGCTTACTTATTGAAATATGTAATGTTGAAACTTCGAAATTGATGAAAAAATACCGTACGATTACCATTGAGAAAATAATATTTTCATATCAAAGAAACACATTATAAAATTATATTAACATATTTATAAGAAAATATATGATGTGATTTAAATTTTACCTAACATTAAATATTAATATTTTCTAGATTCAAATATTTTATAAATATTTATTTAATACATCTTTCTATGATGAACGTCATTTTAAAAAGCGACAATTAATTTTCAAATTGTTATTTTAATTCGTTTCCGCCCGCGCTAGACCATTAACCGATAAGTGAGCATTAGGGTCTCGCCATTTTACATTTTATGAGATTCAGTCCGTCCCTTTTCGGCTATTTCCTAAAGTTCCGACTACATGTCGCCAAATCTTACTCCAAGTGGCCTAATTCATCGAACGTCGACGTGAACATCGCGTGGGAGAATGGCGCCTTTTAGGACCGTATCTCGTGGACAATGGCCCTTTGAGACATGCACTCAAGGTAAAATTTTGTTTCACACTTATAATATACGAATGACTTATGACCTTGCAGAACAAAACCTTCAACATTTTTTGTAAATCTCTTTTTACGATTCTTTTACTTAAGAAAATAAAATACGATTTGTTTTGTATTTATTCGTATTTTAATAGAAATAGATCAATAAAAATTTTATAATTATATTAAAGTATATAATCTAATATAAAAAATCGAAATAATGTGTTTTCTTTCAAACTATAATCAAATTTAATCTGAGGAAGCTTTAACATTCCGATAATAGCGAAAATTCGTTTGATTGATACCACTGATGTATACGGTCCTGATCGTCGGTAGATTTGATCTGTACAAAGCGCTTCTACCTATCTGAATTAATCTGTACCATCTGTGTTGGGCTACCTACCCTTACACGTTACATCCTTTAGAAGCTATTCTAAAGGAACTCGCTTCACACACACATACATTAACAGAAAGAGAAACGAGTGACAATCTATTGGTATATTGAGAAAGAAAAAGAGAAAGAGGGAGAGAGAGACGAGGGTGAATCGGGATGTTCGCTTAATTATCAAAGGCGACAAGTGTCGGTTGCCGGTGGTACGGACTAAAAACCTGGTTGGAGATACCTGAGGCCGACACTGGCGTAAATCATAGAACAATGGGATACGACCTTTGTTCGTTGATTCGGGGCGGAAATCTCGCTGAGAGGCCGAGAAGGTGCCTTCACTTTTACGGTCTACGTTTTTGAGAGAAGATCACATCGCGTCACTCGACGTGAAATCCTCGATCTCAATTCTCAATCCGTAGAAGCTACGGATTTATATACGCCAAGACTTATCACGATCTGTGTTCCGATATCAGCTTGACCTTCGCTTTAAAACGAATCAATCGAATCACGAAGAGAAAGAGAGAGAAAGACAATGGTCGCGTGTCAATCTTTGATAAACTGATCGGATTAAAGCCTGAAGCTCTCGCGAGGCAAGAGTGTTGATTAAGCACGACGCGCCGAAAGAACGTTTCTTCTTATTTAAAACGAAGCTCACGCGAATGTAAACTAGATTGATAATCGTCACTTACGGTCTGCTCGGATGACGAATCATCCGCAGGAGCTGTCCACATCCTCGAACTCTTCCACGCTGAGTAACCAATGACACGGTCACGGATTGAAATATCCCCCCCTTCCCTCCCCCTCTTGTCTTCTATTTTTAGCTGGCTCCGAAACGAATGAGTCCGCATACACGAAGTCTTTATTAGACCCGACTGCGGCGAACGGCGCGTGCTTTAAAAAAGATCAAACGTCCCGAATTCCACGAGATCGCTTGCAGGTAGTCGACGATTAATCGCTGCTAATTAACGCTGTAATCTCAGGGAATTCGAATCACGGCGATATCGCGAGTAATGCTTTCCTATGCGTATAAAAAAATAATGCGTCTCGCGTACCGCTTTATCGACCATGTCAGAGCTATGTTACTATGTATGTATGATAATCAGCCGGACTGTGATTGCGGCTCGCTCGCTGTGTATTTTTGGAAGATCTGCACCGGGAAAAAAGATTCAATTGGGTCCAGAGTTCAACATTGTAACTATTGATTCGCAGAAATATTTTATACAGTTAACATTATTGTCGCACGAATGTAGATTTTTCATAAAATATTAATATTTTCTTATCTTGAATATTAACTAATAAGATATCTTCTTATTGTTAGAATAGCCACTTCACATTTTCCTTTATCTATAAATTCTTTGACTGATATCGCTTCCCTCTTACCTCGCAATCTGGTAATTCGCGTAGAAAATGGAAATACTCGACTACAGATACAGTGATTGATGAGACGGCCAATGTAATAATGCCTGCATCCATAAACATCAACGATGTTCTAAAATGCGCGTCGTATTTATTACATCGGTGAATAATTGATACGATAAGTCTTATGTAGACAGAAAACATTTTAAGCGGTTCGTTATGTCACAAACGTTGCGCTTTTCTCTACCTCTATTTGTCACAAACTTACCAGGCTGCAGATTGCAGTCTGTGCGTGCCAATTAGTCACTCTCATGGCAATCTGCTACCTGCTTGCAACCTGCGACCAGTTTTAGGACGTAACAAATCGCGACTTATTTCACTCGGCATCTGTGAACGAGATATCAGAGAAATATTCTTTTTTCTTTCTTTTTAGAAGCAACGGATTATATTTGTTTGTGTTTTATAACTGTGAATTTGCACACTCAGTAGAAAATTTATTTAATCAATGTAAATTGTTGCTTGAAAATTATAAAGAACCATATTAGAGAGGCATTAATGCATTTAAAAAAAAAATATCAAATTAAACAACATACTAATGTAAAATTATATATCCGGATGTGTGAATATCTCTCTGTCGATGGACATATTTCTAACCCAAACACCGTCTATCTTTTAAACTGTGCCTGTATAGCGATCCACGAAATGTTATTATGAGTCATCGCTGTCACAGATTGTAGACTGCGTGCCAATCATACGTTCTGACTTTAATACATTTATCTTCGCTTGATATTCGTCAGACATCTCAGTTGTCAACAGTATCTAAATAAATTAAGAATTCTCAATTGTTATTTTGTACCACATGTATCTGAAATGTAATCTACACCTTTCGACAAATATTCATGTTTACATTCGATCCTCTTCTTTGATGAGCAAATATATTTAAAAAATAAATTGCCTAATAGAAAAAAATTGACGGTGCTACCATCACGACGCAAGAACGCGAGACATGAAAAAGCGTTGCAAAACTTCTCTTAACGTATAATGAAGAAAATGTTACAAGAAAAATGTTATAATACATACGTGACGTGCCACACTTTTACATCGATGCGTACAACTGACATACATATTAAGTCATGGATACGTGCATGAAATGAAGAATCCTACACGCGCGACAATTATTATATAAGTGCCATACATCGCGCGCGATAATGATTTCTGCGTACACATACGTTTACGTAAGATTGGCGAGAACGCGCTTTTCGCGAATTACGAAACCGTTCGTTTTCAATAAGGTAGTAGATGCGAGAAACAATTTCTTTCCGACTCGCTGGCGGCGGCCGCAAAACGCGCGCGTTAAACACGAAGGGAGAGAAACTGGTTCAAAGAGGCCGAGAAGCGAGAAGCAGAGACCACGTGGAGTGTCGTGTATAGTAGGCGCGCGCGTCATACGGGTCCCCTTTGGGCCCGTGTAGCTTACATGACGGCTCGTATTAAGTCCCGCGGCGCGGCCTGCGCAGACCGCATTTAATCAGTTTGCGGTCGCGGCCCGCTCTCTTATGCCCTTTTAATACGTTTTCTCCTCTCCTCCGTTCCCTTTGCTCTCGCGTGCGACACCGCGACGTAACTCAACTCCCGCGTTCGCTGCGCAATACCGACGGGAACGATCACTCCTTTCTCCAGATGGACGCGACGAGGTTACCAGCTGGTGAGATCGCCTCTCTGATCCTTTTGTATATCCTCGTAGAAAGTAAGTCTGACGGAGGGCGACAGAATGATTCAATTGGAAGTTCTTTGAAAATCATACGCGGACGGTGTTCTCGCGCGAGAAGCATAGAGATTATGGGAATCAGATATATACGTTGAAGAAAAAAAGAAAAAATCGGGGAAAAAGATTTCTTATTTTTATTATGACATATGAATTTAACGGTATGTTCGTTATCGCTGTTTCATGTGGTCGGAATAAATTAATATGAATATTAACGATGGCGGAAAAAAATAATTAAACCTCGTACGAATATATATATATATATATATATATATATATATATATATATATATTGGATTGCAAACAAATGTAAATTATGGCAAGATAATCGCACAGGAGATGAGA
Source organism: Lasius fuliginosus (assembly GCA_949152495.1). Lineage (NCBI taxonomy): Eukaryota > Metazoa > Arthropoda > Insecta > Hymenoptera > Formicidae > Lasius > Lasius fuliginosus. Next base: position 13,870,614 of record OX424444.1, read on the forward strand.
ACCAAGTTCGATTTTATTTGCTTGTTAAGAGTTTCGTTTCCTTTCCTCCCGGAAAGAATTCAGGAGTACAAGAGATCCGAACGGAGATTTTTAGGTTTTACGCCTGTTTCAGTGGGCCGACTGGCAATTTGGTGGAATTAAATAATAGCGCCCGTCCCATTAACGTAACGATGCACGGTCGACGGTGTCTCGCGGGATTCGTGAAAGAGGATCTGGAAGTGGATGGAGGCACGCCAGGTACGCTCAACGTTTTATTTCACCGTAACGTGCCAGAAGGTTTACACATACCTACATCTTAGAAGTCAGGACCCTTCGAGGATACAGCCCTCTGGTCCTGTGTGGTCTATCGCGGTTCCTCAAATTATTACCAACAATCTTCCCGAGATTCCTTCGTCAATCTTAAAATTTGTCAAGGATTCTCGCTGCTGCCAACGCCGTACGCGCATTCGCGCTGAGTTAAACGTCGCTTGAGAATTAATAAGCGGCGCAGCATTCGCTCGCAGAGGACGAAAATTCTCTCGTGCAAACTCTCAATCGACATAAAATTAACCAGACGGAAGCGAGATATACTTCGCTAAATTATACAAAGTTCAAAAAATTTAATGACCACTGCATTATTTCCAATTTCGTAATCAAGACTTCTCCACTAATTACTTTATTTGCGTTCTTTTTCGTACTGCTCTATTACTACATATCGCTATTCTTTTAATTAACTTATTCTCTAACTTGATAAAACAGTATTCATTATATTAAATAACAAAAATTGAAATTGAAAATGAAAAGTTTTACATTGGACTTTTTAAGTAAAAAAGGAAATGTAATATATATATATATATATATATATATATATATATATATATATATTAATTCTTTGGAATCAATTGGAATCCAGTGCAGCTATAGTCTTGCTATCTAAGTTTGCTTATTATATATTCCGATTTCCCTTCCCTTTTGGAGTTTAAAATATAACGTAGAGAAAATTTCTCAAATCACCATTCATACTCTATTCTATGTATGAACGATAAGAATTATTTCTTATTGATTATATAACGCAGATGAATACTATCGCTTTATATCTTACGACACGTCCCATGATTGAATCTTCCAACGTGCAATAAATCTTCGCTCTTTTAGTCTCTATGAACGACCCTATTCTTCCGAGAAACGGACAAAGCTAGTGAAAGATCACGCTCGGCCGGCTGGATGGAGTCATATGAGAGAGAAGCGAATGAAGACGTAGCTATAAACATAAAAGAATGTGAAGCGGGTAAACGACGCGGTTTTCAGTGCTTAATAATTCTTTTTATGTACTGCGCCTCGGGCCTGAAACTCAAGCTTCTCTAACGGCGTAGCCGGCCGATGTATCTCGGCCCGTAGCTACTTCGCGCGTTACGATGTTCTTGCTGCGATTTTACGCGGCGATCGGGATTGATAATACGCACCACGGTAACATGAGAAAGACACGTTCACCGATATTCGACGCGTTTTTAGGCGATCCGCATGACGGCCACGCGGACCCACCGCAGCTTTGTGACACCACAACTTTCCGTTGCAATAACATTCACGCCTCTACACCAACAGCGCGTCTCGTGAGAGACGAGAGATCCACTCTGCAACAATAATACTGCATGTGTGGCCCGGACAGTGGTGCTCAGGCTTTTCGCATTCTTAAGCGTTACTTACACATGCAAGGCAAAAATTTGTAACCGAGAAATGAGCAATGATTTTTATATTCGAGTATAATCTTATATACAAACATCATATTCGATGACAAGTACGTAGCGAAATATTATTGTTGATTTAAATCCTTTCTAGTATGTCTCTCGCTTTCACTATGGACCAATCTTTCTTTAAAGATTGCCTTTTTGCTATCTATGAATATGTATAAAGATGAGGAATTCCGCGAAAAGTAGAAAATGAGCGCGAATAGCATAAAATGTCACGGGAACATCGCTAAGAAAACGAAGTTTTAACTTATGAAGGTAATATGTGCAAACGGATAATAGATGCGTTAGAATGGCGCCTTGACAAGTGGCGGATTGTCCTCTTGTTGTTTAAATGACCGCGAACGTGTGAATGGATTTTCTGTTCGCAGAAAGCGCGGCGAACGTCACAAGATTTCCATCTCACGACCTTCTCGTTCATTTTAAACTCTTTCGTCAATCACTAAAGCGTAGACTATAAACCCGAAATATCCACGAGGTTCAGAACTGTCTTTATTCGAATAACTACATAATCCTGATGAAAGCATCGTTTTGTAATCTTTATGCCGCAGGCATTCAAATTTAAGGCATTAAATTAGAAGAAACGCGATAATTACGTGAGCGCGATTGCTTTTTACTTATGTATCAGCTTTTAAAAGGTTGAAGCCTTGCTTCAGAATTTCGATACAAGATAAATACACATGCTACTTCAGATTAAATTCGCACAATCAAGTACTATGATTGTATAATCCAAATCGCAATAACATACGATCCCTGATCATATAATACACATGATCAGCTGTTGTAGAACAATCATAGTACACATGAGAGATTGTGACGACTTCTTATTCATATCTACAATAACGAATCTATATTATTGTGCATAGAGAAGGGCACATGGCACATTTGAGCATGTATAGATATGTATGCACGTGCAATATATTTATAATAAAAGCTTCGTCGATTGAAGAATAAAAGCTTCGTTGATTGAAGAATATAAATAATTCGAGACATCTGCACACTATGATAAGATTGTGTTTTACTCCGTGTCCGCTTTAACCTTCGTTTCGTTATCATATATATCTTATATATTGACTGTGAATATCCTACGCTAGTGTCACGAGATACGATTGACGGAACACTCTTGCGATGTGCATCGGGCTAGTGTTGCATTTGCTACGCGTGCACGATATAACATTCGCAATACGTGCATTCGCGAATGCTTTTCCCTCTCTCTTTTAACGCGAGCACGGGAAAAGCTCTAGAAATCGTATCGCCTTGAAAATCGTATCGAGAAACCGGATGTGGATTAAAATAAATATCGTGCTCTCTTGGCATGATGCAAGAAATTGCAATCGTATCTATGTCGCGCGATGAAATTCAATGATGAGAAGAATTGCTAAAAATAACATCAGTGATGTATGCTTGCATTATATTCATCATCAATATTTAACGAAGATATTAATTCTTTTATCGTATCAAGAAATAAAAATACTTTACTAATAAAGTGTGTATAAAAAAAATTAAATACATTCGTTAAATTAAAAAAAATATGGATATTGATAAAAAAATAAAGTTAATCTTTTTTCGCACACATTATAATCCAACATACGACATCTGTGCTCAGATACAAAAGAAAATTATTCATAATTAATCAAATATATAAAATTAAATGTGAAAAATTATCGTAAAATATGTCAAAAATCTATTGGCAAATATTGCTAAAAGTCATGATAGCCATCAAAGAAACATAATAAGAAACATCATGATAGCGGTAGAGATGTGTCTCTTTCTCTCCACTCACTATTACATATATTTTATGCCTCTTTATTACCGATTAATTGCGGAACGGAATGTTTGTGCTGCATGTAATCATTAATTAAAATTATACAATAACAATGATTTATCGACACGTACTGCCTATATCTGAGAAAGTACGTGCTTGACCAACGCACTCTTGCGAGCAAGCGCCGTTGTCGCGGATTTGATTCATCACATTCGACCACGTGGTCAGTCGCGCGAAGGTTACCGGAGTCCATGTATCGATACGCGGTACCCCACGTGTCGATGAAGCGACCAAAGCTCCGCGCATAGATGCGTGAGCGGTTAAAGCCTTTAACATATACGCACACCGTCCTGTTTTACGCAAGCGCCAGATATCTCTCGTGCTGGCTCTCGAGACTGACTTATCATGCTAGTATTGCATGTGTGTGTAAACCATGAGAGGAGGACAGAACGAGACTAAGAATTTTTTAATTGATGAGCATCCCAATCTTATTAACTATATTAGGTAAATTAAATGATGACATCGCGAATAAGTAGGAATAATCGTCAAAAATTTCCAATAAAATTATAATAATTTTTCGATAAGTTTGTCAAATTAGATAAGAATTTTACTACTTATTTGATTAATACGTTTTAAATGTTTATAAATATAATTTTTTATTATAGAGGGAAGAAAAAGAGACAGAAAAGCTATTATATTAATTAATTAATAAGATTGCATTGTATAAGTAAACGTTTAAAATAAGTAATGCTTGATTAGTAATCGAAATAATCTCTTGTACAGATAAAAAACTGACAAGATACTATTGCAATTCTTTCACAAAAATTCTGCTTCTTCAAAATTTTGCACATTCAGAGAATCATTCAAGATCGAGATGAACCTATAAGATAAAAAGTGATCTCATCATCGATTATTTCAGTTATTAATAATTATCTTAAAACATTTCACGAATTCTTCGTATATACGTTTAAAAATTTTCTGTTACTGTTGTATGTATAATAATAAATTTGTTGACAGAAATAAATCAAGACGTCAATGACACATAAGATATAACGCTAAGATATAAATAACTCTATACTATTAAACGTTAATCGAATCTTCGATCAACCATGAAGGATTATAATGGAAGTACTAATTTCCTGCTATTATAGTTTATTTTACGATTTATGTTCACCGGATATACTATATACGATAGATATGCTGTGCATATACATATACATACACACACAAAGTAAATCAACGTTGTTGTGATCATTATTCTTGACATATTTTTAATTCATTTTATCTTATTTTTGGTTTGGGATAGAAAATGTTTCGAAGATAAATATTTGATTCTTTGATAAAGTCATTCCCATATCTGTGTCTGCTGAAACGATCCTTTATTGATTATTAGGTACGCATATTTCTGGGATTGATTGACCTAATTTCACGAAATCGATACTAATCGATTTCTTATCGAAGTCATTGATAATCTTATAGATAATGTTTTCGAAATAACGTAATGTATATATTCATGACGTACGGATGCATATTGTATTTCTTGGCAAAATAGGATGTGATCGTTATACTCTATCTCGAATGGCAATAAAATGTTCTCGTTATTCGTCGATAGACATCTTGAAATCCATTCAGCGAATGAATAATATTCACTAGAACGATTCTCGTAATGTCAAGCGCCACCCAACCGTTTTATATCGTCGATAAACCAACACTCGACCAATATCGGCCACGGCTAAGATTAAAGCTGTTATCGCCGATGTTAGTCTGAATTAATCCTCGATGTAGAGTAGTGTCAACCGCGGCGGTATAACAGACGTTTTGTGCAACAAATCAATAAGTACACGATTTTGTTCACACATGCCGATATTACATTTTCTAACGTCCCAATTTTCCTGACCTCCGTCATATCGAAAAGAGCCGATACTAGAAATACAATCACCACTCATATTCGATAGCTATTCCAAGATGCTAAAAGTACAGAAAACTGACAGGAATAGAAGCTTTCTACATAGCATATGTCTCTTTCTCTCTCTCTTATATATAAAATCTATTTCACTCTTAGATATGAAAGCTTTTCTTAAATATCTATTTCTAACAATAAGATATAGTCTCTCTCTCTCTCTCTCTCTCTCTCTCTCTCTCTCTCTCTCTCTCTCTCTCTCTCTCTCTCTCTCTCTCTCTCTCTCTCTCGTTTTCTTTTCAAATCTTTTCAAATTTTTAGAAACGTACGCTCTAAAACTAGAAAGTATTAAAATTTATATTTACATGCGTATTACGCGAATATTGTATATTTTAATTATGTAAATTGACAATTAATCTGAAATTGAATTAGAAATGAAAGCGAATAGAGAAGAAACATTAAAATCCGAATGAGCTATAATTATTTAAGAAGCTCGAGTGTTTCTTGCCAAATTGTTTCGCGACTAGCGAAAGAATGTATCGTTAACGATGTCGATTGGTGGTCAGTTAAAGAGTATCGTGTGGATCCGATCTTGTCATCAAATATGTAGACATCAAATATATAGACAGTTAGGTTCAGCAAACCGAGACCGATCCGTCTTGTGAACATTATCGCTGCCAAACGGTCAGCGACAGTGACAAATCTTAGGACATCCCCTTTGGTTCTCTCACGCATATTCACGCACACGCAATCGTGCGACGATGTCCAGCAAGCGTTTGCGACGTGTTGCGATCTACGTGATTGGTAAAAGTGGATTTTTATTTTTTTGCACCCTTTGTCAACTACAAGCTTCCTCGTGTTTCATCGCTGTTTTAATCCAGCTTGACACATGTTCCACACGAGTATCTACATACATATACTGATACACGTATAAATATAAATGGAATAAATAATTTTCTCTTATGTGACATATTACATCATTGTCTTATGAAAGAGATACTACAATGATATTTACATTATTTTTTATTCCTAATTATTTAAATTATTAGTATTTAATAATTTATTACGCAACATTAATCAATAGCAAAATTAATCAAGCCAGAACGAACATTACATAGAGATTTTGATACGAAAACAAGATATCTTGGAGACAACGATAATCTACAAAGCGCAGCGATTCGCCACAGCCGCTTACTGATTGCGCCGGTGCAACGCAAGCGACAGTGGAATGCGTCGGGCAAATACGAGCGTAGACAAACACAAGGAGGCTACAACGAAGAGGCTGGGGAAAAGGAGTTCTCTCTTCACAGAGATACAGCTCGACGCGAGTCGACACGAACGGCCGCGGAACGTTCGGTTAAAAGTGTTTGCATAAGCACACTGTCCGACTTCTTCCCGATAGTCGCCATCCGTTCGTACCGGGAGCACTGGCGAAAAATATTCTTCGCCATTTTCGCGGAATCAGTCTTTTTATCTATTACTTCTTTTCGTATTGTATTTCTTTTTCTTTATATTTTTCATAAATTGTGTGTATCGTAACATCGATATAGGTTTTTTAATTACGTCTGATTGCAAATCTAGATAATATTATGAGTTAAGCTTTCGGTGTCTATAAATATAAAAATTTTTTATTTATTTATTCGATAAAATAATTAGATAAAATATCTTATTCTGACTGTTCGCATTAGATGATTGGACCTAAGTCTTGTATGTAAACGCACGTTCAATTAAGCGAAACGTTTCTTAAAGGCGAAATTTCCATGCATTATTCATAAGTAATATGGGACTTCCGGAACACGAAGCCGGCGAAATTTCTAGGAAAGCTTCGATATCACTGTGTGAACGAATATATAGTGCAAAAAATCGTCACAGCCGTAAATAAATTATGGCTGTGTGCTGTATTAAAGGTACGCCTATATTTATTTTCCTACGGCAACTCTATACTTTCACGTGGCGTAATAACAGCGTGCAGACACTTGCATACGCGTGCGCTGTTGTATGAGACCAGTCATTGGTCATCAGACTTCCGGTGACACCAATCGACATTCCATTCTTTCGCGTTCACGAGGAAAAAATGTATTTGTATTTGTCAATGACAGATAACTTGAACGACGTACGCGCAATCGTCCAATAACAGACTAATCCCGTAGTTATTCGATAAATAGTAGATAAATACGTCCCGCCTCCCCTTAGATGCTACATCGAGACGCATTTCTCGCGTCACAATGTTCGAGGTCTCGATGTCTCTCGCGAGGAAATTTATCTTCTCGCGGAAATTTTCGCACTCGAAAAATAAAAGTTCTATTGTTATGAGAATTTTATATCAATCGGATAACGCTAGAAAAAGAAAGCAAAAGATATTAAATAATTTTCTCTTTCGAATCCTCTCTCTCTTCTATTCTTCTTCTAATCTAGTATTCAAGGAGAGCATTCAGTTATATAGAGTCAAAATCAAGTATAATCAAAATTTTACATAAAAATGAACTTTTATATTCAGCGAAAGATACCAGAGTGTATGCACTAATTATTACGAGTTAAAATTAAAAATTAGTTTTACCGAAGTGTCTAACAATATATTCTTATTTTCATATTTTTGCTTGGCGTGCATCACTTATGCATGCGAGTCTACTCTCCCCGGCGTCAGTTTAGCAAGACGTTCGATCATGTTTTCATCGCTCACGTTTTATCACCGAGCGGCGCAGTCAATCGCCGGTATCAAGTAAATTCAATATTTGTGCGAGAGAGATTCCACGACGTTTTGCAGACTGGCTGGATGAGGATTGCGCGGAATCCTCGCGTTCGTCGTTCGAAAGCGGCGCCCTCGCATGCATCTATTTGCACGATGGATTCGCCGCTGCGAATGCAACCAGAGAAGTGCAACGCTGCTTTAACGTCGTGTAAAGACGTTATTCATATCGTCTACACGTCACGTATATGACGAATCATACTCGAACGATCGTTAATCACGATGAGGTAACGTGACTTTTGGTATATATTGTTGTTTTCGAATACGCGGACTCTTACTATGCACGTGCGGAGAGTAACATCAGCATCGCGATCCTTATAAGATCGTTGGGTTAAAGTCCGCGGAACGCTTCGCGGCAATCATTCATCCGTGCCATCGCAATTGGGATTAACATCCGAGCACACGACACGAATAAAGCAAGACATTAACGTCGATCGATGATAACGATCGTCATCGCTGCATCGCGACGACGATCCAGCTGAACGCAAAAAAAAAAAAAGAGAAGAAAAAAGAACGGCCAAAAACAGCGGGATGAAGGGAAAGAGATCGATCGATCCGACGTGTTCGACGGTCGCTCACTCGCAAAGGTGGCCGCATTCCCGACGCTTGGCGCCGCATACTCGTCGCACCGAGTCCGGTAAACATGGACGAGAGTCAATAAGTCATAAAATCCAACACCTAGGCATCAGCCATTCGCGTATCTGCGCTTCGCCACGAGACTCGCAGATCGATTCTAGTTACTCGAGAGAGCATATCTATGTATCTGCGGCGCGGGCGAACATTCGCTCCTTCTCTCTCTCTCTCTCTCTCTCTCCCTCTCTTTTTCTTACGGAGGAGTATATTGACCAGTTACGCGATCAATTGACATCAGATTCCCGGAACACTTGAAAAGATTTTTTGCGAGGTTTGAAGGTGATGACATTATCACTGGATGGAGGAAACGTGAATGGCAATGAACATTCAACAACGCGACTATAAATACAATATCGTCGGATAGAATAACGACTGGATAGAAATGTACTCGTGAATTGCTCTGCCATTGTAACACTTTCCGTTTTACTCGATTTTTATACTACTGTCTAAAAAATTACAATGCTTTGCTCATTTTTTTAAATTCCGACATTTCATAACACAAATGGAACTCTAGGCTATTACTATAATGTTTATGCTTCCTCGACTGGCTGAAAGCTTTATGTGTAGAATATATGTATATATAGAAAGAGAAATAGTTTTTATGATACATTTGATTACATTTGCAAATAAAATATGAAAAAAATTATTTTATTATATTTATTATAAATATGAAAAAAATATTTTTGCTGAAAAGTAGAAACGCGGTAAACGGTAAAGTCATGATGCTTAATCGTTGAGAAAAGAAGACACATTCATTCAATGGAGCCCACACGCAAAATGAACACACGAAATTGGCTCATATCTTGCCCAAAGAAATATTTAGCTTTCTTTTCATCCTGTATATTATTTCAGTTAAGACCTCTTGAGCGGAGGCACTTGAAGGAAAAAGAGCAAACTCATTTCTCACTTGGTGCTCCACCTGTCATTCTTAAAAATATTTTTAGATTCTTTCTCGAAGGATTATTCATATATCTAGGTGAAATAAATAATGTAATTATTTTCTTTAGAAGTGTCATTAAATCCATCCTTTTCATCAAAATTGAACGATCGTGTAGCAAAATATCCAGCACCGTCTAAAAATATCAGGAACTAAATTCACATGGATGAATTATTACGATCGTACTATTCGACTCGAAGCAAAAACATCCGGCTATCCCAGGCTCCCTCCGCATCTCCGCGACTGTAGCAAATTCTTTCAGATCAATATCGAATATGAGCGTCACTCCGTGAACGGCGACTCCGAGAATGTAGGGACACATATATATGAGGCGCGAGGCAAAAAACAGCAAAATAATTCATTCGTCCTAAAAAAAAAGTATCTCTACGCTACTCTTTCTTCGAGATGTTAATCCCCCGTATATACGCAAGAGTATATTGCTTCTTCGAGTGAAAATGCAATGCCGGGAGTGCGATCGCGCATATATATATATATATATATATATAGAGAGAGAGAGAGAGACAGAGAAGAGCGACAAGAGGAGAAACGAAAGGGGAAAACGCGAGTTATAAAATTCGTCGAATGTGGAGTACATGAGCCGTGTCGGGGGATGAACAACACATTAGTCAAAGGCAGTTTACGTGGTCGACGAGTGCGCGGCGGCGAACGACGCGCTAGTATTTGTGAGCTGTCTACCAATTTGTTTCACCGTTTGACAAATGCATTCGGGGCCAGGACGGGCAAGTAGTTCGGCAACTACGCGTCTGACGGAACGAAACGGCACGGGGGAGAGGGGGGGCAGGGAAAAGTGGGGAAAAATAAAGTGATACGAGCGGTGGGTATACGGTCGACGTGTCGGTGACGGCAACTTGGTAGGTAGGTATAGGTGGCCTCTGCCTGTGTAACTACCGCCGGCGCTTTGGTAGCGCCGCTTTTCTCTCTCTTTCTCTCTTTTTCTCTCTGTCTCTCTCTCTCTCTCTCTCTCTCTCTCTCTCTCTCTCTCTCTCTCTCTCTCTCTCTCTCTCTCTGTCTCTGTCTCTGCTGGTGTTGGTACCACGAGCGTCGTGACGAGATATGTTCGCCGACGGTGGTGGTGTGCTGGTCGGAAGAGGAACGCTGGCTCGTGTTGATCGGAGACGTCGGCGGCAATAGTGGTGGTGCGGCCGACAGGGGGGAATTGGAGAGGGTTGGCCGAGGATGGCGGGCCGCCGCCCTGATTTGGGTTACTAAACTGTAAACAAATTCTAACTTTTTGTTCCATCGATTATCGATCGGCGCCCTGGGTGCAGGGACCTCGGCAGCACACCGACGGCGACGCGGCCGCGCGATGTACACGTCGCCGCCGTGAATAATACGATCGGCGACGCTGCTTCTACCGGGTGTCTCTTCCAAGATCGTCTCGGCGAGGAAAATCCGACTCGCAGAAAATTCCGGGAGTGAACCATTCTGTGCTCCATACGTTGCGACTTTGCGAAATTTTACTTGCCGCGCGAACGTTCCCCCATGCTTTCGGATAATTGTCTTCTGCGATTTTTCATTCGGTCCAGCTTGATATATATTTGTAAAAAAATAATTTTACAACGGCCGCGCGCGTCGTATCAATGCTTTTCGTGATAGTGGTCAATGCACCAAAAGATTTATCTTCGATTCAAAATAATTATTTATATTTTACGCAAAATCGTATTTTCGTTTTGCTTAATTTCTGGTAATCGCTTTTATATTTTTCAAGTTATATTTCCGTGTTCTCTAAAATATTTTAACGATTCCACTGGTCCATTGACTCTCCAAAGTGAGTGACGTAAACGATCTTTGCCAAACTCTTCATACAGGATTTTTGTTACGACATTTTCTTCACCATGCCCAAATAAACATGCTCGTAAAGACCCAGCTATTAGCATTTCGACTGTTTTGGACTGGACTATCCGAGTTGTCCTCCTTTCTTCTCTTCTTCATTTCTCTTTCATCACATATTTGTCCCTCTCTTTCCACGAGTTTGATTCGCGAGATGCTTCTCGACATCAGCGAGATAACATCAAATAAGAAATAAGAGAAATAAAAATCTGACATTACAATTAAAATTATCGTAATTGCAAGGAAGTATATGTTTTCAGTACAGAATTTATTCAAAAAATAACATTAACATAATGCAGGATTTACAAAAAAAATATGCGGCTATTGAGATATGCAATTTGCATCTTTTTCTTATTTTTTCTCAGTATCCTTCAATTTTCTTTTCGATCATCTTCTCACGGTATGCCAACGAAGAAGAAGAAGAAGAAGAAGGAAAACCAATGAGCTAAAATTTTTTTGTCAAAAGCAAAAGGGATGACTACTCGTCGATGACGCACAAGGCACAAAACAAACGTGCCGTCGTGTTCGTTTGCGATAAATATAAAAATGCAAATGCGAAGAGGACGAAGAGGGTGAAGGAACGAGGGTGCGGAAGGACGAGGGATGAGAGGCCGCGATCGTAAACCGGCGCGACGCCAACGGAGATGCACGTGAATCGTTTTCGAACATAATATGAGCAACAGAGACGAACAGGAATATGACATCGATTTGATATTAACTGTTAAATTATTGTATTGAGCTATTGTTGATTGAAATTTGATTAATGTACATCGGAACTGCTTAACTAGATGTTCGCGAGCAATCACTTGTAATGCTTATTCGTATTACATCACAAATCAGACAGCTTTGAGATACGTAATCCGAGCTTGACGGTACGTGATGTCTTGTTGAACTTATTGTGAATCTAATATAACGTGAGTTATCTAGAATATCTGTTCTCTGTATTGATTATGCTATTACTGGAACCGCGCTAGATAAGATATATTTTTTTTCTGATGTTTCCGACGCGAAAGTATGTAGCTTACTAATATGATTCAATGCTCTGTTTCGTAGACGAGTTCAAGTTTTTTTTTACAGAGAAATGATCATTTTATTAAAATAAAAAAATTCCATTATATATATTTAAGAAACTAATTTGTTTACAATAATTACTGCGGTTTTGTGATTATTATCGTCTGGTTTGACGCGCAAATATATATTTCGTTCTCGAATCTTTTATTGGCTTGTGAAAACTTGAAATAGAATATATACTACTACCGCGTAATCGAAACCGGATTGGACATGGAAAATATGCCATCGTATTAAAGACCTCACACCGAGAGAAGCTCGGTGTGTCTTAATCGTCTAGACGAAGGCGCGATATCAGATTCGCAATTTGTTCCAACTAGGATAAGCCAGATAAGGATATGGTACCGATTAGAGCGAGACATAATTGCGAAATCTCACTAACAAATGACATATACATGCGCTAACGAACGGCCGATTGAACGAAGATGCCGAGCATCCTTAACCTTTGATGACCGACTCTTCGATCATTTTAATCTTTAATTGATTCTCGTACAGAATGTGCGAGCAGTGCCAGTTTATAGAATCATAAATGTTTTCGACCACGCGTTTCATAACATGCAGCTATCGCATTAATAACGATTACAGTTGCACAGTAAATCATTGCATTCAGGTAGTCTAAAGCCTCGAGCACACACAAATGATACAAGATCGAGTACCGAGCAAGGCTCCCCTTCGCGGTCGTTGCATCCTTTGGCGCAGCGTGAGGTACATTGTGATGCATTCGAAGCCCTACCGCTCACTTTCGCTCTCTTTGAAAATTGAGCCATTCTCGCAGTCCGAGGGACCAAAATACCTTCTTCCTCCCCCCCCCCCCCGCCTTTTCTTTTCTCTTCAATGGGACAATGTTCAAATGACTATTCAAATGAGGCCTGCAATCGTAAGGCTTTGACGTTTGTTTACTATTCGGCTTATATTAGAGTGTGATGGCCGTTGCTTGCACAAATCGGATTAACGTTTGCTCATCTCTTCCTGACGGTTCCTGTGAGGAAACACGGGAAGAGAGCAAAGACACGATCGTCGCTCTTTTCGCTTACCATTGTGCGTAATGCACCAAAATCCGCTCGACCACTGCGTCAATGTCTCGAAATGCATGCGAGTTGACACAAAGCTGACTTAAGTTCCTGACGAGACTTTACGAAATGGATAAATAAAGAACTTCCCAGAAACAAGTGTTACAAACATTTTTTTTCAATTTTTAAACAGTGATTAATAAACAGTGATTATTATTTACTTGTGAAGTATTTGATAAAATAGCTATTACATTAAATAATATATGTATATAACTTTCGTTATTCTTTTACTTTTAAAAAACATGATTGTGTTTCAATATTTATTTAGTATAAAATTACTTGTTCACAATATAGATTAACTAAGCAAAAATTTACCTGTAATAATACATATAATTTTATTTATTGTTTTATTTATTATAATTCTTTCCTGCACTCGTGAAGAATAAACGCATATACGTACATAGCATATGTGGTTCTGACAGTCTTATGCTTATTAATAGTAAATCTTTAACAAATAATCTTTGTTACACTTGTCAACAGTTCTGGAAGCGTACAATCTAGCCAGGAAGTGCGAGTACGAGAAAAGAGAGAAGAGATTTCGTCGACGTAAGCTGATTAACTTGACCGTCGTTTAGCCGGTGATTGAAACTCTATGAGAATGCTGTGCCGACATAAAGAATCGATTCTTCGACGATCAGTTTGCTCAGCTGTACGAACTCGCTTAGTCTTAATCATTCTATTTAACCGTATATATAATATCGTAATCTAATACGGAATAATTGTCACTGAAGTAAAATGCAATATTTTAATTTCATTTTTTCATTTTTTCATTTTATACGTCTACAAGACAAATCTATTTAAATATCGCAGCTTGCGTAGACTACGATTACAAGCCATTATTGTCGTGAGTTTACGATGCGATCACGCATAATGTGTCGGACAAGCGAGAGACAAAGCATCTTCATTAATACGCATCAATCTTTTCTGACTATTCGTGATGGAGATGAAATTATGGAAAGGTACGTACCTCTTACGAAACGTTTCCGAATAATGTTACGAGATAATAGGACGAGCCCAGCGACAATGACGACGCTTATACGCGTTGCATAACCAAATCGCCGAAAGCTTCTAGCGCGCCATTCGAGGTCATTCACACTCAATGCACTCCGTAGCATTCCCTAAGTGCTTCAAGACTTCTTGCAGTGGATAAGTGCATCATTAAATTATAACACGGATTTCAGTAATAAAATATTGTTAGTTGAAAGAATCTACATAATATTATTTCTGCGCTTACACAGAAAATTAGAAAATTATATATTTTTTTTTTTTTTTTTGTGAAATATATGTATGCATTCCTTAATAAAAATTACAAGATGTTGATTTACATATAAAGAATAACCATCTCTGTCACATGATGTTTTATCTAATTTCTTTAACCACTGTTTCACTGTTAAAATTATTCAAGACGAAGATATATTTGGATTTCTCAAGTATTAGAGATAAAATATAAATCAATTCTGTTAAATCCATACAGTATAACATTATATTTCACAAAACTTATTGTCGCATGGCTATAAAATTTGAAAACAGCACGTCTGACCATCCGATAAACAAAGGAATGCATTTCTTCTCACGTGAAATAACTTAGGAAATGGTCGACGATGGCCAAAGGTCAAAGAAACAATCAAATCTTTCAGGCGGGGGCCCTGCTGCAAGGTAGCTGCTCTACGAGAATTTGCTGTTACCTCGCTAACGAGGGACCAGCACGAATTTATGCGTCGGGGCGGGAGCAACCGCGAAAAATGAATGGACATTCGTCTGTCTACATTTACTGATGCGAAGAAACACGCCGTTCCCGATTCCGCTTCGCAAAAAATCATGCGACAAAAAACAAAATCTTAAGAGCCATAGTTCGCGGAACGAGGCGGCGTCGCGACACACCTACGCCAGTGCGTCGTAATTAAACGAGAATCTCGTCCTATTATCGCGTTCCGATAATCTCCTTCCACCTTACTTAGCCGAAAATAAATACCACGCCGGGGAACTGTAATTACTCCTTGTACAAAAATCCGCAAACGCCCCTTCGTGCCTCGTGGGTACGAATACCATTTTTGTCGGGCCGTCGAGGGGGGCGTCGAAAGATATTAGCGAGCGTGTATACCGCCCCCTTCTGCATTCCCTAATATAAGCAACGAACTGTGAGGCGACGAATATAAAACCTGCTGGCCGTGCCGCGCGTTTTGGTTCCCTCATTCCCCCCATGGTACGAACTAATAGCCGGCACAGGTTTTGCAAAGTGAAAAGCGGCGGCGACACGACCGAATCGTCCAACGTCAGTCCGCGTAAATTGCCTAATTTAGGACGCGGGGCCAGCCGGGTCATCGTTCCTTAGAGGCGAGGTTCGGCGGCAAACGAGGGTCGCATTTGACTCATTAGGCTACCGCGAGAGAAGAGCCGGATCTTTTTCGAGAGAAAGCAGACAGACACGCCGGAAGTAAAAGTAAAAGCGGTGCGGAAACATACACGCGGAACCGAAACACGGAACGGCAATATATCGCCGTGTGTAACCGGCGACGTAAAACGCGCGCAATCGAAAGCACGTACGATGCTTTGCAGTGTGAAATCATAATACATTACTCCGGAAGTGCTGCATCATAAAACGTACCGTGTTTTTCTTTTGTCGGGAGTGAAACACGAGGAACAAGATTTTCAAATTTCGCAACGCGCATCATAGACATTATTCTCGCGTGTAACCAGACTTTGCGCGAATTTTCGGAAAATATTTACAAGACCAAAGACACGCTCTTTATAAGCGTGAAAAATTCGTACATCCATCGAAAATAGCGCACCGATAGATTAGATTTTCGTACTCGGTTCCTTTTCGTTTCATCTCGTGACGAAACCCGGAATAACGACCGGCGGGTAACAAAGACGTTGTTGTCCGTCGCGGATATAACCGAGAAGACAAACGAGGGGAAGAAGCGAGGGAGTAGCAAGCGGATGGTGGGGACAGTAAATTTACTGACGGGAAGAGTAGCGTCGCGTTTTGCGCCGTTACTACATGGTTACGCGGATAACAGCAGCACGCAACGATGTATTGGTAAACGGCATAAATATGTAGATTCTCTAGCGCGTTTACTATACGTACGCGGCACGAGCGAGCAAATGAGTGAGAGTGTGCGAACGCGCGCGGGTTGTCGTACCTCACCGAGTCGGAGCAATTTGTGGCACGCGAGGTTTGCATCGGCCTCGGGCCCTCGCCACGCGCCACTCGTTCCCCGAACGGCGCCTCGAATGGATCCGCGCCTCGATTACGCACATAAATCCTCTCTATGGTCGCCAACTGTGTGAATTTTTGAGAAAGAACATTGGTTCAAAGAGACAGACAAGGGCGCGAATATAATTTTGATGAAAAATTAACGACAGTACTTTATACATCTGGAATTGTGCTTGTCGGCGAATAACGATGGAAATCATAAACATCTGCGTAAATAAAAAAATGTATAAAATTTATTCAAACTCGACAAAAAAATCTATAAATGCATTTTATATTGTTACCGGATACTATTATAGTTAAAATGTTTATTTATCATTCTGTTTACTAAGATACTTTTTGTGTCTTAACGCGTAATGTATTTGCCGCCGCAAATTTCATTCATTGTTATGCATCATGGTCATATACAAATGCAACATGAATGCAACGATAATTACGACAAGTCAATTCGCTCCCCTAGTCTCAACGGGCTCTCTCTCCCTCGGTTTATTATTGAATGTCACAGGGGTTACCGAGCATCAGGAAGATCTAATCCGTAGCGGAAGGATCAGCAGCTTCGGGAATCAGGAGGGCGTTGACGTGCGAGGCTTTGGAGGGTAAACAGTTTGACAGGACACCGTAGTATTTCTATGAGGGTTCTTGGTAAGCAAAAGAGCTTTATGCTATATGGCAACCTCATAAATATGTACGAATGCGCGCGTATATCAAGCGGAAAGGGTTAAGGTCTTTGTGGCCATGTCTCTTGCAGCGGGACGAGTCGTATATCGATCAATGTACCCAATAAATACCCGGGTTTTATTCTCACACTCGTCCCATTTGTTCCTTTATTACACAAAAGCATATATATTTTCCTTCTAAATATATATTTGATAAATATAACCAGTATAATACTATAAATAAATCTATATAATAACATTTTTGTGTGCTCGTAATTCTGCTAAGTGTGATAGCTAAAGTTTTACATTCAATTGATTGCCTGATATCTGAATGAATCTATGTTGATGGTTTACGATGATAAAGATAGCGATAACGATAAAAGTTAATAACACAGTACGTATATTTTAGAACATAGTATATCTTAAAATAGGATCTTACTCAGACTTTAGACTCGGTTTTGCGTTTAGACTTTACACGACTCGTAATCAAAGCTCTCTAATCGATATCGGAGCGTTGAAATCGAATGAAAACCACTGGGCGACTGGATGAGCCGCGTGGTCGCGGAAGATAACTGACAGAGCTTAATTGTTTCTGGTCTGACGAGTCTCAATGCAGTCTGCAATACGCAGCAGCCAGAAGGTGCGCCTTTGTTTATCGAATTGAAAGCAAAATTTGCATGCACCGTCGACTGCCAGCCCTTTTCTTCCCGGAATCTCGTCCGTGCGGCAAACCCATTCATCGCGCGAAAACACTCGTTTGGTCTCGTTGCTTAAATTTTGATCCGTTCGTTCTAATGAGCGCTAATGAGTTATTTCGTACGCGCTCGTTTGCGTCGGTTCGTTCCGATGTACATATTCCTGAGATCCGGAAGGATCGTCTATCCATCAATCTCAGTCGCTCTTTTCGTCGATATCGCGAGGCGTCTCCTGGCCGCATTCCACAAAATATCGTTGAGCATCGCACGGGGTGAATCCCCCGTTTGTGGGAGGATTTAATTATCGTGGCATAGAAACGGAGTATGCTTGAATTCCCTCTTCCCCTCTTTATTCCCTCGGTAGAACCGTACATACCTAACGTGTACGCCAAGTAACTGTCGAAATTATCGCACTCTGAGATGTGCATTCGCTAAATGCGCTAGACACCCAGCTCACTGCTGTGTCATCGAGCAGCGCAATGATTTTGTTGATCAAGCGTATCGGAATATAGCCGCGCGTTTGCTTCAGTAATTAAGTTAACGAAATTATCAGAAACCATGTGTTTAATCCATATTCTTATTCTTTATTATATTGGATTAATACTATCTCTGTCATTTTATCGGATATTTTTTTATTACGTTTTGTTTTCACTTTAAAATCTAACATTGGTTCCAAATAAAAACTTCTTTCCAAATAAAATAAAAATAATGAAAACTAAATACTCTTCTATTTATTATTTAACTTAGGATATTTTAATATTAAAAAATGTAGCTTTTTCTATGTTCGCTCAAGTTGCAATGATTACTTTCCCGTTGCATAATAAAGAATTGTTGCAGTTATCAAGTAATCTCTTCGAACCAAAAAAGTCTATTAAGCTTCCCGCTTATCTCCTACCGATCATTACGAACGAAACTATAGCGGTGTTTCGAACGTTGTGATTATCTGGACTTAATCCGCGATATAATGGAGATGTTTAGGAGTGCATTACCAGGCCGGTGGGCCGTGGATGAGATCGTAATTACTATATAAATTGCCAAAACACCGCAGTTATGAGCGAATAATAAGAAAACAATCGTCGATAGTGGCTCAACATTTTGGCGCCTATAATAATCACCCTATGATCATCTTCCTCTTCCTTGATTTCTCTTCTCGGTTGAAATCGCGATTTTGTAAGGCGACTTCCATAACTCTTGTACGATACTGCATCAAAAAAATTATCAATTTTCTTTCCATTTTTATATGCAATATAACTCACAAACATATAAAACTTCGCATCATAGATTCTTCGAATACTTGAAAATGACACTGATAAGACACCGAATATCAATACGTTCAAAACTTTCGTCGAGAGCATATCGTATAATATACGATACTAAACTTTATGATTTTTTTTATAGATTTATGCGCCTGTGTGCATATACGAGAGATACGTGGCGCTTATTTTATAGTGGCGCGTCGGCGCCTTTCTTCTCTCTTGAGGGACCAGGGTCGTGGGGTCAGTTGAACGTGGATCGAAGTCTCCTTTTCTTGTCTGCCCTTCTAAAAGAGCCAAGCCGGATCGCGTGTCTTTAGCGAGAATGAATACGTATTTTCGAATAAATAACCACGTGCAGCGATTCACCGCGTTTATGTGCATGCAAAGAATCGCCTAAACACGCAAATATTTTTAATTTATCTAACGTTGTCAAACTAAATATAAAAGAATATTGTTAAAAGATTTAAAAATTTTTACCGTTCAAGTTTGAGAGAAACAGAAATGGCAAAATTTCTTCATTCAACTCTAAAATGTCAATTGTACTTTAACAGAATTTTTATTTGAAAAATACAAAGATATTTAATCAGTGAAAATTAAAATATTATATAAAAAATCTGATGGCTTAATTAAATTTTTATTTAAGAAAAATCGACATTCTCAAAGAAGAATAACTGAAGAGACTAGCGATAGTTTTGGGACACTCTGTATATTATGCCAGCAAGCAATACAAGATAAAAGGCAACATAACAGAAGAAAAAAAATCAAGTGAAATTTGAAGGCACAATAACCGAGTAACAACCCTTGCCAAGCGGAATATCGGGGATTAAAATACGAGAAAGTAAAGTTCAGGGGGAACCGGGAAGAATTCCAATTCAGATAACGTACCTCTGACATCAACGATACGTGCTGAATTTTCTCCGACCGAATAAGCCTGTCTATAATATCGAGAATTTACAGAGAGAGAAAGAGAGAAAGAGAGTATAAGGGGCAACTGCGGCGATATCGAAATGACTCTACCGTATCTGCGAATGGGAGCAAACGACGTTTATTGCGCGCTACTCGTAACGTGGGAAAAGCAATATAAAGGAAACTACGCCGCAGTATAGATACGGGTATACGCTAGCGTTACTGTACCAACGACTTTTTCAGTACTCGGTTAGATCTGACAGTAATCTCACAAGTTTACAATCGATAAGACGTCAGAGTCGTAGGAGCAAACGACGATGGCAAAGACTACGAAATAATATAAGGTAAGAGAATGCAAGATCACAATATCTCCGCTAGTTTTCCTCACATAATTTTCTCCCGCTACTTAAATATTTCCAAATATACAGATTACATTATTAAACGTTATTAAGTGTAACATGATATAATCTGTCTATAATCAAAACAATATACGATCTTAAAATATTATTCACATCAGGTTTCACGTATCATTACGATTATGGACTATTGTTATATGATCTAAAAGGATAGTATATCTATTAAATCATCATTATAACCAACATGTCTGAGGGATAAATCTCTTCGTAATATGAACCGCGTATCGATACCCAATTAATATGGGCCGATATTGATTTTATTGCATAACCCATTTCACTTTTATTATTCGCTCGCGATTCAATAACGCGTTCATCTCATACGAGGTGCGCGCCAACTGCCATCGTGCCAGGGAATAAAATCTGAGATAGGTAGATAGGTAGGTAAGTAGCCACGAGGCACACAGACGTGGCTTTCTTCGGATAAGGCGGCTCTTCTTAACTCAGTCATAACTAACCGAGGCTGAGCATTGCCTCCTCCAGCCCCTTCTCCACCTTCTCGGTGCTCATACCTTCGCCATGTTAAGGCTGTAAACATTTTGGCACCGCGATGCAAGAACAATAATTTAGTAGGCTCATGGGGTCTGCTCGTTGCGACCGGGTCCTTTTTACCGGCACGACGACTGACTACGGATACTGTACACGTCGGGGTGCTTGTAACGCGTCGCGAAATCTGCGCGCCACACGATGTCGAGTTGTCGATTTTTGCGAAACGACGCGTCCCCGGCCGCTAAGAGGTCGTTGACTGGCCGATTCTCACCGGAAAGGCGTAAGGCTATTTGGGCAGGATGATAATTAGCAGTAAATCACGAGAGGATGCGTGAGTGTACAGCACGTGGCCCTCGTACTCCGTAAAACACAAGGGTGGCGAAATTATAATAATCACTTCGTAAGAAAAATGCCGGGATCGCGTATTTAAATCTTAACAGACGAGAATTGCCGGAGAAATATTGCCGATTCCCTTTAATTTTCCTTTGACTCTTTGTTTCTTGAAAATTTTATTTCGTATCAATAATTAATAAAGCAATCAAACATTTTTTGTTTTCGATTAATTATTTTTGTTATAATTAAATATAAATAGAAAGTAGTAATTGTCTAATGCTGTCCTATATCAGCATACTGATATTTTATGTTATGTATCTACGTGAGATAACTTTCAATCTTTGTAAACTATAGGCAAGTATTTCGAAATACGAGAAATATAATAAATTTTCTTAAATAAAGAACATCAATGCTCGAAAAACGTATACTATTGAGTCCACTTGTAGCTTTTTTAATGCAGCATCTATCATGAAAATTTCAAAATGGAACAGACATTCCACACAAGACCAAAAGTATATTTCAATCAGAGTCTAATATAATAAAGTATGCTAAAATATTATATAAATGGCATATTAATATTTGAAAAAGATTTGCTTATATATATATTAAATATGAACCGAATATATATTGTATTACAATTACTGCAAATAAATCGAGATTAGAATTCATCATATTAAAGAGAATAATCTCGAAGTTAGATTAAAGTACGACTCTTTATATACATATAGCAGCACGGTACTGATCCCAATTTAATTAACACTAGAAAGAAATAAGCGATTTCCCGTTAATTGCGCTACAACAAAACCACTTACGATCCTCGGAACCGCAAAGGGAACGGTGACGACGAGGAAGCAAAACGTCTGGTAGAACCGCAGGCCCGATGCAGGTAGGCAGGCAGATATATACGCGTATCCATATGTCTGCGCGTTATGGGACCCCGTATAGGCTAGCGATGCGTTATAATTTTTAAGACTGCGTGGATTGAATTTTTATAGGGTTGTTGGCATACGCTTAGCGGGCCAGTGGTGCTCAAACCCCGACGGTCTTACCGAATTTTACGGCATCATTAACGAGGTCTCGAGAAGTTTGAATACCATTGACAACGTAACGAGACTCACGGACAACCCTGTGTTAGCATATGAATACCGGGGTGAAACGCGCTGCGAGGTACGAAACACGACCAATAAAAAGAAGTAGCTTTGAAAGGGGGGTGCCGCGACGGATCGGTTTCGTATAGTAAATCCCTCCGTCGATGCCGAAGGGTGTTAACGTTCCCGCAAAAAAAGGGTGGAAGCTCACCCCTCGTTGCGAGGATTGTGCGAACGACTTTGAATTCACAGTTCCGCACCAACCACACTGAGAATGAAATATTTCGCATTTAAATCTATGCTGGTTTTAGGCGCATTGAAAATACCATCCGTGACTAATCAGTAATAAAATTCACAGTATGTATGTCGATCAGAGTTATTTAAATTGCTTATCTAAATAAACGTCAATATCATTTTTTTATGAAAGACTATCTGTAAATAATCCCTTAATTTTTAATCCGTGAAAATAATTTATGTTTGACGTTAATAATTTATAGAAAAGCAAAACATTGCAGGCAATGAACTCATGGCGCGTGTCATAACCGACACCTAATCGGTTCATTCAAAAATCCATCTAGACAGTGAGTCACAGTATAGAATCGGTCATTCCGTTATCCATCGTGGGTCAAAGTTCGCGCGGGTCAGGGCCATCTTAATTGGCACATTTAGATATCGCCTATCGTCATGTTTTCTGATCCTCTGCGGGTTGTCCGAGAATTCTCCGCGAAGACTCGGAACAGTTTTTCTTTCCAATTATTACCTTGCTTAATTATTACTATTATTACGCAGAAAGAATTATAGTTAAAAATATTATCAAAAAAAATGACGCATATACTCAACTATCAAATAAATCAAGATATCATTTGAACAAACATATTTTGTTAATTGGCTTAACAAGCATTTAAAATGTGATTAATGACACGACGCACCTTTCGGTTAAAAGAACAAGCGGAAGAATGCGTTCGTAATTGGAAGCCGCGTCATCGTTAGTTCAACAACTCGTAATAAAATACATTGTAAAGCGCCCAGATATCAACGAAAATTCCGTCAATTTTTATCGTTTTATATTTCGCCGTAAATTATACACGCGGGGCAGCTGTTTCCCATAGTTGAGGCATGACCGTAATCATTTCTCAGGAATGCGTGATTGATTTAAACCGTGAAAGGGTTGGCTCGACGCGAAACGACGGGAGAGAATAGAGGATAGAAAGGGAAAGTAAAAGGGTAATCGGGAATTTCGGGCGCGTATGTGCGCTCCGAGATGAAAAAGGAAAGACGCGTTGCAAGCGTCGCGCAGTCGTTGCTGTCGGGACACAAGATATACAGCGGAAACTAGGACACGTTCCTCGGGAATGCGGTAAGGTGAAGAAGAAGAATACCGAGAAGAGAGCGACGGAAAAAGGAGAACAAAAATTATGGAGAGCAAGCTCCGCTGTAATAACATCAGCGGGTCTTAATGGAGGCATCAGCCGATACTTGTGGCACAATTTCATAGGGTTTACGATGGCGTATATCAGGGACCCCGCCGAGCGGATTAGCCCCCGGGGGACCCACATATGTCCCACTGAGACATTCGTAATACGTCGTCTTCGTTCCGCTTGTTGATCTCCTCAATCAGCCCTCCTTGTTGGTCTCTCTTTTCGCCGAATGCGTCCCTTTTCCCCTCTTTCCTCCCGCGACCCCATCTGTTTTCGTTCACCTTATTTCGAACAACGCTCTAGAGGTGTTTTTGATACATCCATAAAAGTTACGAGTGTGCCACGAGTTCAACTTTCATCGAGCATTCGGCATTTTGAGAGATTAAACCGATAACGATAACCTCCGCTGTTCTTATAAACTCTTACAAGAACTCTTATAATAATGTTTCTTTTTGTACATCTCATTGCATTTAAAAACGTATTTTAATTGACGGAATAAAAACTATCCGCTCGATTGCAAAAACAAAACGATTTCTAATTGTGTATAATATTAAAATTGCAAAAATATGAACAATACATGTTAATGTACATATTGTTATAACATATTTTCTATTTCTATTTATTCGGGTTTTTGATAGATGTATGTAGGTGGGGTGTTAAGTTTGTATGGCAATATACGAGGATACAATTCGCACATCTATCTATACCGAACGGTCCGGGGTGTCTTGACGTTTTCCAATATGACTCCCGCAGATGCATTTTTTACGACTTCGCAGACAAATAATTTACATCCCTATCCGATAGCTGCTCCGATTCGACCCCCTCGTGATAGTGACGAATGTCGCTTGGCAGGCGCGTGTAATGCGATTCAAAGTTGCTCTATTTTGCGTCTCCCGCGACTTTTCTCTCGGCGATGATTACGATATCAATCTCGCCGACGCGACAAACAAGAATACGTTCAATATCGGTTTACTGAAGCAGATATAGTCGACAACATTTCATGCTTCTTGTCCCCTGAAGGAAACAATATCTCATGTAAAATGAAAAATCTATGCAAGTTATAAAGCAAGGCGCTATATAGGAGAATTGTCAAAATAATTTTCCACCTCATATATATCTTATGCCATTATAGCTATCTTCATATCTTTTATATAAGTTATCTTCATATCTTCATATCTTTTATATAAGTTATCTTCATATCTTTTCAAGTTTTTTATCCAGATTATTAAACAACATCAATTAATAATAATTAGTATTAAAAAAGTATGTTCTTCTTATTAGTAATATAAATCATTAATAACAAAAACATAAAACTAAAAATATTTATCGCGTAGAGAGATACTAGCTTAGTCGGCTTAGCGCGACGTATTGAAATACATTAAGTCAACACCAACCAATTAAGAAGTGCCGACTCGACCCGATACAAGAGATACGATCCAATGAGTGGGAGGATCCGCTTTGAAAGAGCCAAGCAGGTGATGGGTACTATTGTCTCGAGTCACTAAGGCTACAGCTGCAGCCTATAATTTCGTCGAGATCGCCGATAGCGCCGATGAAATGCCGATTGAGATCGATATATGCCCGTGAGGATATGTGAGCTGACAACTTGACCCCGCTGCGGTAGGGTCGAATTGAGAGAGGTCAAGATCTTCTGGACAAATGCCACAGACACGTACGCGGTGAAGGAAGCTGGGGCATTCATCTCGACAGCAACGTCGGCTACTATTACGGGAAAAATCGTAAATTCTGAGTCAGCGCACGAGTTAGATAGTTTCGAGGATTTAATTTAATTTTCAGATCTTTATATTGTATAAACGAAATCGAGACTTTACGTGCATATAATCGATTAATTAATTACTTTAATTTCTTTGTTCAATGTTACGCATTTTACTTCAATATCTCGAACACGTGCTACCATTAATAATTATCTACAATTATTTTCAATATTAATTTACGCATTATTATGACGAAAAAAATTATGTCGAAAAAGAAGAAAGGAATATTTTATATAAATTTTAATTTTAATAATATCTATTTTTCATAGAGTTTAGATTTCAGTATACGTAGACATAATTAAAAAAAAAAAACACGTAATATTCTATATACGTAAATAATAGAACGCGCTCGTATTTAATATTCTTTCGTAGCTAACTGATATATTGTGAAGTTTCCAGTAATCTCGTACAATACATCACGATCGATGTGTCTAAGGGCGCACTGAGAAGAAAAAGCTTTGAAAGGCAAGACAAAAAGCTATAGCATGGAAGACGAGTTTACGATTTCGTCTTGTCATTGTCTGGCATTCGTCTTAGAGTAATTTGTCGATCTCGAACGGCGGTTTGCCCACAACATCATCGATATTCTCGCACACACAAGTCTTACTCCAGCCGTGAGAGTTAAGATAAATTGCACTATATTCTTCAACTTAAATGATCAACATAATAAATTAGTAGATTTGGCAATACGTTTGCATAATGATAATTATATAAGAAATTGCAACTACGTAATAAAGATTTAACTATTTCAAAATCCTGTTAATCTCTAATTCCTTTAATTATATTAATCTCGTATCAATTGCAATTTATGCAAAATTGTTCAGATAATTCAAAAATTATAAGTATTAGATATTTACTTTTTTATATGTCAAGAATTACGATATTAAATATAAAAAGTGGCTACAATGAGATTAAGAATGTATATCCAATATAAGGCACTTCTTAATTGGTTGGTGTTGACTTAATGTATTTCAATACGTCGCACTAAGCCGACTAAGCTAATATCTCTCTACGCGATAAATATTTTTAGTTTTATGTTTTTGTTATTAATGATTCATATTACTAATAAGAAGAACATACTTATTTAATACTAATTATTATTAATTGATGTTGTTTAAAAAACTTGAATAACTAAAAGGTATGAAGATAACTTAGCTATAATGGCATAAGATATATGAGGTGAAAAATTATTTTGACAATTCTCCCATATATATACAATATATAAATGCGTGAAAAATTCTCCGAAACAGATATATATGTACGATTCCGATCAAGATGCCAAAGCAGATGCCATTCGACCGAGAGCGAATCCAATATAAGACGCGCCTGAAATACTTTCGATGATCGATGTCTCGTCATCGAATGTTTCTAGGAGAGCGTCAAGTTGTCAAGCGATTATGGGACACCATGTAGGCCTACGAGGGAGAGAGTGTAGGAACGGGACCAGAGAGTCCTGTTCTTTACGGACAGCCGATATGACGATCGCTCTCTATTAATCACCGCACGATGACGGGTACTTGCTCGGTTTCTCACGAGTTCGATTCATCGAACTTGCATTTCGTAGCCCGGCATCGGGCCCGTATTCTGTTATCTAGACTTGGGACTGCTTCGGGCCCCCTTTGATTGGACGGCGCTACCGCCATGGGGTTTCTCACGAAACAAGATGTCGAGGCACGATCGAAAATTGATATAATGAGACAGATTATCCAATTGAAAATTGTATCTCCTTAATGTCAATGTGGACGGCATCGACCAACGATCATCAATTACATGTCAATGCCGACTTCACTTTCTATTGACCGAATATTGCTGAATATTATTAGTATTATCAAAAATAAATGCATAAAATATTATACATATATCAGTGTTGCTTCTCACTCGCCGATCTTTCGACGAATCATTAAAATACCATCGATATATATATAAATGAAAACAGCGAAAGATACTTTCGTACAGTAATTACCATCGCAATTTCACAACGATTTTACAATGTAATTCACAACACTATCACAGTTGTTTTGTTGCATTCTGCGCCGAGAGAAAATAAGATAAAGTAGAAAGATAGATGATTCTCACGCGGCGCCGACTCTCACGACAGAGAGTATAAAATTTAATTTATAATTTCGGAAGTGCTGTAAGAGAAGAACCGACTGTCGGAACGTCGCTTTGGGGTACAACCTATCGCCCCTTTAGACAAGCAATCCTTACGACAGACACGGATACATACGATAACGATAATATGTGTGTGCACACACGCACGTGTGTAAACCATAACCCATAACCCATGTCCCATCAGCTGGCAGGCATGAGAGTCTCGCACGAGGCTACGAATTAAATTTCACAGCTCATAAACAAACGTCAGTTTTGTCCGATAAACTAGACGCTGCCGACATCTCTCTGCCTATAAGTTATTTGGCGCTATTAATTTTTATATTGATTAATTGTTTAGATATATGAAATATATGTAAACATAACCGAATATAAACGAAAAACGCTTGAAACAAAATCTCTCGATATTTTTTGAACGCACAAACAGACTACGATGTAAATTTATTTGTCGCTGAATCACAACGAAAAGAAGAGACTATCTCGGATCGCAAAACCGGTGAGGGCTTTTTCGGCATTGTCTTAAGTTTCAAGTTTCGCGCGGACCTTTTAAAATTAGGCCCGCAGCAAATATGATGGGGGCAAGAGGGTACGTAAGATACCACCGGAACCGCGATATGAAGAGAGAAGCCGGCAGGAGGGAAAGGAGAAGGAGGATCTCACATCGAAAGGCCCCGAGTGTCGTATTATTTCAGGTTTGCATACGTTTCGTGTTTCAGTCCATTATACTCACGAGATCCAGTGCTCTCCCACTCTCTTTCTTTCAGTTCAAAATGCTCGCGCATCCAAAAAAAAATACTCTCGTCCAAAAAAATACTCTTGCCCGAAAAGATCTTCCCTAAGGACATAAAAGGAGAACTATATAGGGCCAGAGGCGAAGAGAACTGAGAAAGAGGCGCGATAGGAGGAGAAGAACGGTCCCCTCGTCACGGATATCTACCGCGAATCATAATATCCTGTTATTAACGCGTCGCGGTTATCAGTCCAAAATACATGATTGCCATTATCGATAAAATTATCGGGCGTGTCGCGAAGAAAAATCGTCGAACATTGACGTCGTGCGCGCACGCAAATCCACATCGAATTCACGACGAAGGATCCTCGTTTTCCTCGAAAAGGATTAAAGGCAAAACGATCGAGAGAATCGCGAAGGACGATGTCGGGGACCCGTCTGTCGGAGTGCGCGACCAGTTTGGCTGCCTATCGTCCAATCGACAGAAAACTTGGCGGACAAATACGCGAAACAACTTCGTAAACGCATGTCTACTCTTTCCGCCGCGTCTCGCAGGATCTCACGTCGCCATTCTCACGTCTTCTCTCCCGGCCTTCTCACCTCCCACGTTTGTTCGTTAAACGCGCGAAATGTCATTTTCCAGCCAGGAGCAAACCCGAGATCGTTTCGCGTCTCCCACTCTACGTTCGGCAGCAAGGATAACGAGCTTCGGAGTTATTTTTCGCTGGTAGTCGAGTGGTTTTACGGTCCTTCTATATATAGCAAAATGGGTAATAATAAAGGGATGACCTCGCATCGCGTTCATAGAGATCCTTCTCTGTTGCGCGTCGAGTCGCGACCGTGATTTTAACGCGATTGATCTGATTACAAAATATTATTTCCGCGTAAACAGTTTCAACGATTACGTGATAGGTGCTGGCTACAATAGTCGGCTGCATACGGCAAGCTTTAACGGAGGAGAGATCGTGATAGAAGAGACCGAGAATAGGGTGGCACCGTTACACGCTAACACGATTACCGGATAGGTAATAACCGAAGGTTTCCGAGGCGCGACTCGCCTACAACACCCTGCTCTACGAGCCCGTGTCCAAGAGAAGCTCAGGATGACATAGGGTTATTACCGCACCACTGGCTACTATCTGCTCTCGGGCATCAGCCCGTAATTGTTACAAATCGTCGGACGTCCTCGCAAACATTGATCCGCGCTCTAGCTTCAGGAGTCGTTACCGTAAAAGAACAAACCGTGGCCGCTAGGCAAATTTAATCGCGTTCATCTGGAGGCATAAAGCTTTTAAAAGCTGTGTAATTGGTGCTTGCAAAAGTGCTCCATCCTTGATATCTAATCAAGTTTAATATAATTTAAATACTACTACTTATATTCAAAGTAGTACCTAGACATAAATATCGCTTAAAAAATAACCGCGTACAAAAAATAAGAAATATTATTTAATTATTTCCTAGTACATTAAATTTTTTTCAAAGCATTAAGTTTTAATTTATAAACAGTATATCTAATGATCGTTACTTTGACAAATAAGAAATATAAAGTAAATACATGTAAGAAGAAATTAAAATTTAGATTATGTGCTAAAAATTACAATGGAATGTAATATGTAGAGAGGTGCACGAGTGAAAACAAAAGTAACAAACTCACTTAAGCTTAAGTCAACTCGCTAATGCAACTATTCAAAGCTGCCTCAGGCTGATAATCAGACCGATGCGTTAAAGTTACTAATTGGATTTCATTCGCAGCGTGTGGAGTTGATTCGAATATCTCACTCTTTCTCTCCCTCTCTGTCTTTCCCTCTTTCCTCTCTCATTCTCTTTAAAATAAACTAAACCTCGATAACTCAGTTACCATTTTTCGTCGCACAGCTGCGAATACGAGTATGCGAAATGAGTGTGGAACGTATCTCGAATAATTGTATCTTAAATGTATGTATATGTAAACCTTCTCCCGTATGCATCACGGAATCCGGCTGTGAAGCGCGTAATCGCGCTGCTACGGACCATCATATTAAACTTATTAACGATCACGAAGGTAGAAACGAAGAGCTCTCGAGCTATTATCACGGTGGAGTAATAAAGAGATGTCGTGTCGTCATCGTTATTATTACTTAGTAACGGGCGGAACTTAGCGCGCGTGTAAAGGATAACCGCGCGCGCAGAGGAGAGATAAGGTCGGAGATACTGGCGACATAAGAGAGCATCAGGATGATCGAGTGGGGCTAGACAGGAGTGCAGTCCTAATTCCATTAGCACGAGACGGTTATAAAGATACGTAAGTGTGATTATAATAAACATCATTGGTCAAGCGTGTGTGGCGATGAATAAGTGTTACTGTTATTATTATTGTTATTCTTATCGATAATCGGATGAGACTCGACGTTACCTAAAACGAGCACGTGAATTTTATCACTGACATCATTGACACGTGTAATGTGTATCGCTAACGCGGCGCAACCCGTCTTCGCGACAAAATATTTGCAACGTAGTTGGCAACGTACATAGTTTGCGCTTCGAAAGCCCTTCTCCGGTTCATTGAGTTCCTTCGATGAACGACGATAGAATTACATTACTTTAGAATTTTCACCCAATGTATTATATACACGTATGAATGGTACTCCGCGCTGTTCAATCACCGACTTCGATCACGGGCTACCTCTTCTCATGCGAAACTTGTGACTGGAGTACCGGTTTCCGCCTCGCAGATCTTATCGGATGCCGCCACACCGCTTCTACCTTTGCGATTGTAAAACAGATGCTCCTGGTTGTGTACTGCCACTATCGATAAGTGTCGTATCATTACTAACGTGTAATTCTGTTAGGAGCTGCACGAGTTGTAACAGCGAGTGATATCTCTTTTCAATGCGCGAAGAATATATGGAAGAAATTTTAATGGAATTTGCAGCCTGTCTCAAAACAACGATAAGACTCGCTTTATCGATAGCGTGCCTGTCTTATGAAAGTTTAAAACATATGCAAAATAACTCCAGTTTATTTGAATATCTTATGTTTTCAAGTTGAAGAGCATATAATTCAAATATTCTAACTGCTCCAAATTAATGCTTTGTCAAAAATTGAAATATTTATTACATCTCTCAAGAAAATGCACTCACATTTCACTGATATAGCTTTTCTTGATCCTTTTTTATTTGCGAATCCTTTACATAATTTCGTCCTAATAATAATTATGAAAAAACAACTTGTGCATGTTTTAATATTCTCTCGTAAATAATTTGCAATGTAAAATATAATATGCAACTGCGATTATCATTTATAATGGATCATATTATATCTTTAACGAAAATTGTATTATATCTAGGATACGATGATGCAAAGTTTTATTCATAATTTTACCGATTTTGAAATATTATCTGCAGTGATTATACGCTATAATTTCTCGCCGAAAATATCTATTAAAGATATACGTCTGAGGATATACGTCTATCTCTAGATTAAAAATCACTAAAAACGTGTACATATCTTGTATTCTTCCGTGTACAATTACAAAGCCGATAAAACTTAATGTCCGCATCGTAAATTTTTTCCTCATAGAAATATTGAGCACCCGAAATCTCTGCGTTGTTGACATTTAAGTATCTTAATTTGCATAACAAATATTTTGTTGGTACACGCATTCGTATCACAATATTGACGACATCGATCTATTGTCAATAAAAAGAAAAACACGAAAGACGAATCTCGTTCAGAAACTTTCGAAACGCGTGTACGTTTAATGGCACGCGTAAAGGGTCTGGAAAGGTGAGAACGGAATGCGGGGACGTTGCTCATTAGCCATCAAGGGACTTCAATCAGATTATAGAAGCTGTCCTGGCAAGGCTGGTGGCAGCTTGTTTGGTTCACGCTCGCCTGATTAGCCGACTTCGACACTCTTTGCAAGACGCGAGCTTTATCCTAAATATTTTATCGGAGATGGTGCTCATCAGGCGCCTATCCGAATAATTTTATTATTTGGCGCCTTGAACATTAATATGCCGTATGTCATCGCGCAGTGATGCTCAACAAATGATTTTTACTTTTGCGCAAAATATTTCACCTCACGTATATAAAGACTACATTCAGAAGCCTAAAAAATGAAGAAAAAGATATTAAATAAATATTGAATATTAAACATTGTCTCTCGTAAAAATAAGACACAATCTTTTATATTTCATTCTCTCTCTATGTTATCTCTCATTCCTCTTTTTTAATATATTTTAATGCTGCAAGTATGGTGAAATACTTTGTAACATTTCTCTATCGAGCCCTTTTTGTTACCTATCTTTGCTTTTAAAATTACACAACTTTAAGGGCAATATTTGGAAATAAATATGACGACAGACCTGACGTACACGTAACTTGATCGACATTCTATATCATAATGACACGTCTATGACGTGTCAGCCTCTGCTTAACGACAGGCACTTACTGATAATACGGAAAGGCAAGTTGCAAAGAGAAGTGGGTCTATAAATCTACCCGATTATCGGCAGGTATAGCACGTATCTGTGCGCTACGTTTATGACAAATTAATAGACTACCTGTCCTCGCCAGTAACCTGCAATCGCGCGCGCCTACCAACTACGGAACTTTGCCGGATTTAAGAGCATTTTAATGCATTAGCGTCGTGACATCCGGCGCGATCATAGGGATTATCTCGGCGCTCGCTGCCCCACGGACCACCATAAAGCGGCTCTTGCTACGTCGCCGTCGTTAGTTTACGGCCCTGTCATGCCGCTAACGCACCGTAATGTCTGATAATCCTCGCGCGTTGTCGTACCTACGCTTACTCCCGTAAGCGCGACACCGATCGGCGGTATTACACAGGTGCTTCGGCATGATCTCGATGACGATATCCCAAGAAAAGATGGTACGAGGTATTTATCATGGCTTAAGATCATTCTAGAATAGACTTCGTCCCGTATATCACGGATCTCGCCAACTAACGGAATTTTACGACGCGATAATTTAGAATTAACACGATGTTTGATTGAAATAAACTTTCTTGAGGAGCCGCGATCATTATTATAGCAATCTTTCTCGCTACCTTAAGATCACATCCTAAGCGATGCCAGTGCATACATCACGAACATTTGTGACTAAGTGATTTTACAGCTCATGAATTTCCACCTAACTAGCGCATTGATCGGAATTATTAATTTTCTAGTCTGTGTATATTTTTTCAAGCGCATTGCTTTTACAAGAATACTGTATCTTATTGCGACATGATTATATACTTCAATGTTTCAATTTTCAGCCGACAACGGCTAATAAATTATCGATTATAGTGGATTAAAACAATAACACGTTTCAAGCCTCATAGAATGAATATACGGCAAACTTAAATCAATTTAAAAAATTCATTCATTAATAAAAAAATTAACATTTTTTTTTAACCTCTCTCCAAATGATTTATCATCTCAATTCTTCGAACATATTGCACAATTTCAGCAAGTACAACGTAAAGTACTATGAAAAGAAAGCGTATAAAAATTGATATCATCGTATCATTAATTTGTAGCCGTTCATCAAACATAAGACCGAAGGAGCCCGTGAATATAGCTCGTTACAAGTTGTTACAATGAACAGACCGCGATCCCGTTGGATCGGTTTCGGGTGTATCGATTCATCAGGTACATATTTAGTCAGTCTCCGCCGTTCGTATATCAAATTAGTGAGACTACGTAGGATGCGAGAAGCGTACGCGTGTAAGCGAAACGATGATAAAGGGAACAAGAGGGTCGAAGAGGAGAAAGCATCCGTGCGAGATACGGCTAGGCAGAACATGGAGAAAGGAAGGACGCGGTGGAGGGTGAGGTTCTCGAATGAAGAAGCGAGAATCGATCAATCGAGGCCGAGTGACAGGTAACCGGTGATATCGCGGGCATCGACATGACGACAAGTGCCTCGCACACCGCGTTCCCAGTTACCTACGTGCCTCGAAGGACATCTTTGTCCCGATGACGTAGCTATAGTCACAAGGTGCAAGACGTATGCATTGTAATCGTATGAACGATGACAATTTTATATCGCATGGCTTTCCATCGTGTCGACACGAATCCGAGCGAAATAAGATTTCAATCTTTTTGTTTTACGATATCAATTTTTTTTACTTATACATATATCACTACTGTTTCTAAAAAAAAATATTCCACAGTTAAACTAGATTCCATTAAATTGAATTGCAATTGGTGCAATTGACTCCGAAACATTATAATCGCATTAAGTATTGCAACATATTCTTATGCGGTTGCTTCAAAGAAAGTTTATTCATTTATTTGCCGAAATATCTTATGTATGTACATAGCGTACATTAGGAAAAATGTGCACTCGTAAAAGTCAAATCACGTAAGAAAGATACCGCACGTGAGACCTTCGGAAACTGTTCCGATGCATGGAGAAAAGAATTCTTGTTTGTTGAAACGCCGAAATAAGAATAAAGATAATACGTATTAAACGCGATAAATTGAGACGGCAGTTATTCGTTTCGAAGCACGTTTGCCGCAAAAGGACCTGTCGTTGTTCCCGTGTGCAAAGAGGCAGTTACGAGACAGACCGCGAGCAGATGGATTAATGTAAAGGCGCACGACCCTAACAAGCGAATTATCTCCGAGATATATTGTGCCGCTTCACGGGTGGTTAACTCCGCGCGAACAGTTCCCAAGAGAGAACGAGAGGCAATCTGTACGCTGGTGCCGCTGAAGAGACAGAGTGGGAGTAGAACGAGGAAATAGAAAGCGAGAGAAAACGAAACGCGAAAAGAGTAAGAGAGGAAAGAGAGACGAGAGAAACTCGCGGAGAAAGAGAGAAAAAGAAGGAAAGAGAGAGAAAGGGAGAGAAAGATCAGCCAGCTCCCAAGTTGAGATGACTGCGGCTTGTCTCCTTCCGTCTCACTCCGTGGTAATGCCTTGTAAGCTCTACTAATCTGCTTACCGGTCGTCTCTCCTGATTTACCGAGATGTTTTCATTGTCTTTGCTGACTTTAGCAGCGGACCATAAAGATTCTCGGGCTAACTTCTCTTTCCGCGCGATTTATCTGTATCTGGGCGTCAATGTGCTTCTTATAAGAAAGCAATTCGATTCTCCAACACGCATCGACGACGCTTCGCTTCCGAAATACCACCTTCCTCTTAAAAGCTTTCTTTAACCAACAACTTTGTACCCGTTTGCAATCGTATTACAAGCTCTGTGTTGAGGGTCAAAAATCGCCTTCACTCTTTACATTTTCGGAATATTCAGTTGAATGAAATGTCGATAAAAAAAATCTTACATATTAAATAAATTATATCCGACACGAGAATAGTAAGAATATCGATTTGTCAGCTCGTGACATATTTAACTGCAAATCAAAGTTCTAATTGTGACTAAAAATCACGTCGACGGCGAGTTTAGTGAACTCCTCTCGACAGCGAGATTTTCGAAGGCTGAAAGACACCGCAGGGAGTTTGAAATCCGGCGTTGGCGAACGCCGACTTTTTCTTGGAAGAATAATATTTTCTTACGACGGGAAGAGAAAGGAGAAAAGCACTTCCCTCCTTCTCTTGAGCTACCGCGCCGATCAATGGTGGAAGTGAATCCGCCCGCGAGTCTCCGCGATGAATTTTTCCGCGGCACGCACCGACGAGCATGGGATTTAATGGCGGGTACGTTGCACCCCGAACATAAATTTCGCGATCAAAGTGCATCGCGTCGTATCGAGGCGAACTTTAAGGATTTTATGTGATTAAGTTCTCCGCCGTTACTATCCTCGGCTTTTATCCCCTTCGCTGTCTCGCTCCCACTATTTTCGTTCCTTGAACGCGAGATCCTTCCGTCCGCCGCAATGCCTTTCCCTTTTTGCTTTCTATCCGCGCTTTCTCCGCATGACTTTTTCCACGATTCTTGCGCCTGCATCGATTGCACTCCCTCTACTATCTTTTAGGCGCGCGCCGCTTCCTAAGTCAGTCGGATGCGACGCGATGAATACCGGGGCTTTATCGAGTTCGACTCGGGCACAGACGACAAATCGTCCAAGTTTCCAAGTATTTTCAAAAAGAATCCATCCTGCAAAAATATCCCTGTCGCGCGTCCCCGGTAATGGCGGCACGCGCACTACCAGCAGAAAAGGACCGAAAGAGCTGGCTATAAAATATATGTGCATGGATGCATTTACGAAGTCTTCAGGTCCGTAGCGAATGGGAATCCGAGGAGAACACGAGGGATGAGAGATGAGAATGCAGCGACATACGGATGGCAATGGGCGAGAGTGAGACGGTGAGGAAAGAAAAAGAGAGGTAGAACGGCTGCTCTCACGTAGCCAAGTTGCTGCCAGTTGTTTTCTCGAGGGACAAATTTATCACCGCGTCTCTTGCACGGCAAGTTTGAGAGGTCAAAATCAAAAGTCGTATCAGTGCGATATTTCGTATCGGTATTTCCGTGACTTCAGCGGTCGTCGCTCGAAATCCCGTAGATATATATGTGTGTATATATATATATATATATATATATATATATATATATATATATATGGTCACTCAATTAACGCGAGTCGTCCGATTCCCTCTCGACTCGACCTACTTGTGCAAGGATCTTGACCAAGTTTCTCGTATCCGGAATATCGGAGGCTTCCAACCGCGAAGGGAACGAAGCTCCCGCCGTGAACGACGACGAGAGTACCGCGTAACGAGCGCCGTTGTTCCGAATCGAGAGATGTTTTCGACAACGCGAGACGTATTTTTAGTATGCTCATTTCATAGTACTGTATATATTTTAAACGGCGAACAATTGCGAAAGGAACGTGAAAGAATGCGAAGAAACTAGCCATAAAACGGAAAAAGTTTGTAAAACGTAAAAAGCTCTCGTATTTCAGAATTAGAGTAGAGTAGAGTTTCATTTTTTGCAGCTTGACATATACCTTTTTAGTTACTAAGCAGAGTCGTCATTGTGAAATGTTTTAAATCTGATTTTAGATTTTAATTAGACCCAAATATACGTACTCTAAATAATATCATGTGTATAAAATATCATGCGTATAAATTTGGAGAACTTTCTGATTATCTAAGAATTTCGAACGGATAAAAAAAACATAGGTTGACACATAGGATAATGTATAGCGCTCGCCCCGCTCTTGTCGCGCCTTGCCTTTCGTTCGTTAAGAATTACG
This sequence comes from Lasius fuliginosus, assembly GCA_949152495.1. NCBI lineage: Eukaryota > Metazoa > Arthropoda > Insecta > Hymenoptera > Formicidae > Lasius > Lasius fuliginosus. The sequence continues at coordinate 13,908,535 of OX424444.1, forward strand.
GTTGTTTTAATTTCAAACGCGTGATATATTTATGTCAGCTTCGAACCCCACATGATAAAAAAAAAACAACCGTTTACAAAGACAATTCGAGACATAAATCTGTAGAATATTATATAAATTTCTATGCTGTTCTTTCGTAGAATAAACATGAAATAGATATCTCTTTAAGCAGCACTATTTATGAACCAACCAGCTATTTATGTATTTCAACATTTAAACACACAATATAATAATGCATACATATTAAATGAATCAGTGTCACGTCTCTTATATGTATACGAAATTCTCTATCATTTAACAAGTCTCCAAAATTTAATAAGCCTTCCATTCTTTAATTAAAACATGCGCATTTTGCTAAAAACTAATAAAAATCACGGATCGAATATTGATTCTACATGTATTCAAACGAATATATTTTGAAATTTCCGTGAAGAATGAGTCAATGAAATACTGTTCCGCAATTTCCAAGGTACAGAATCTGAGGTGTGGAGAAAGATGTAAGGGAGACGGACCTGTAATTTTTTCGACTCCACAGGACTATGACGCGTATTGTAATTTTCACACGGTTACGAGTCATCCGAAGGCTTCAGGGTGTCCGGCGTCGAAAATTGTGCTAATCCCTTTAAAAGAGACCCCCGCCTGCGCCCCGGGAAGTGTGATTGGCCGGCGAGGCGTAAGTAACACAACAGGTAGGTAGGTAGATAGAACGGTGGAGGCCACCGGCAACGTGCAAGAGAAGGAGCGAGAAAGAGAGAATGGCTGGAAGAACAAAAGCAGCAGCAGAGCCACAGGCTCCACAGGTGCTCTTGTGAGCGGGTTTCCGTCCGTTTGGATAACCGCAGACCAGTCGCCAAGGCGTTAGAGCAAACACCGACCGAGACGAACTTTCTAACGCTATATTGCCACCACTGGTGAATCCCTCTCTATATTTTAGTCCTTAAGAGCAAGATCTTCGAGCCGCTCTCTACCTGCCAAGTCGCGTAAAACTGCCTGCAATCTGGAAAGGTAACCCTCCCGAAAAGTTTCTTTTTACTCACAATGCGTCTCATTGAAAATTGAAGTTGGAAGAATAAGGTAGCTGTGTTGCAGTTAGAAAATGCATCTCAATAAGTTGCTTCCTTTGACTTTACTATGTACTCTGAATAATGTTGCATTCTCGAAATATTGCCATTATTAGCCGAAAAGTTAGAATCTCGAACGGTAGTCGTATACGCGCGCATCAGTCTTTAGAGTTTTATCACGCATCGGCATTTATATCTATGGAAGAAGATATTTTACACTGGTACTAAAAGGATGCGTCTTGAGGCGCTCTCGTAAATTCGCCGATTTTCGCCCCGTCGACTTCGAGCATGGCTTTAAGCATCTTTCTCATCCCACGTCGTGTTTACTGCTCGGCCATTAGCAAGGATTGCTTGGTGGCAAATCCATACATCACCTCTAACGCAATGCGTTATTTTCCCGTGATACATGAATGTAAAAATTATAATACATTAACTAAGAAAAAAAAAAAACGAATTAACTAATGAATAATTTTTGCCGCGCAATGGATAACGAGCAATCACTATTAATTTTTCTGTTATATTAAATTAATTTCATGACTTCGTAAAGTCTTCTGTAATTTTCAACTCGACGAAGCTAAAATTATAATTAGAATTAAAAATATAAAGTAATTATACGTAATGTATAATTCACAGAAATTCATAGCATTGAGCTTTTTTATTTAATTTTTCTAAAAAATACTGATCATGATATTTTTCTTCTATAGATAGTATTATACGATGGAATAAATATATGTACACATCATAAATAATTAAATTTACATAGATCTTTTTTTTTCTAGGTTTTATAGTTGCGGCCGGCGCGCATTTTTGTAATTCTTTGTTCATATTGTTTAAGCGTCTATAAAAAATGGCACGTGCCACTCTTTATTTACGTGCTCCATTAAGTTACTCCATTTTACGTGCTCTATATTACATATGACGTTGGTCCACATCAAAGAAAGGCGGTTATTATCAGAGTTGTAACACACAACTTCACAGTGGGACAAGTATCCAGACAAGAAAGGAGGATGAGGATCGCGACAAGGATCGTTTTACGAGCTCCGATGAACACGGATCAACAATCGGAAGATGATAGCCGTCTCAATGAGCGGCAATAAACCGACTTTATTGAGGAGGGAGAGTAGAGTACGGAGAGAGTAGAGTGTCTATCCGAGGAAGTGCGAATGCGTTTCTCATATAACGGCTCTCCTCCACCTGCAACTCTCCTCCATCGGTTATATACCTCGAATCGACGTAGCCGAATAATGCCGGACCACGCGTCGCCGGAATCTGATTTACAACATGCTATCACGACGCCAACGTAAACAGGTACCGGCGCGCGAGCATGTCGTCGATATATAAATCGTGAAACGTCGTAAGTTTCGGAACCAAAATGGTAATGGCAGTTGTGCAATTCGGCGACGGTCTGTTCAACGCGCTCTACGAATTATATGTGCGCGAGTACAATAACGTTTGTCAATTTCGGTGCGAATTTTTCGCAAAGTTTCTCGCACGCGACGTAACAGTAGGACACCATTCGCGGCGATGATATATAGGAGAATTTTCTAACTGGAGTAAACTCGCGCGATACAATATTCATCGATCGCCACGATCAATAAGCTACAATATCTAGGATAACCTGATGTGTAAAATCAATACATTGAACCTTATTGCGATTTGCTATTCGTATAGATACTGAATTGTTAATTTATTAAAATATATGGCAAAAAGTCTTCTAGATATTAATAACAAATTAATAGTCAAATTCATTGATAGAAAATTATATGATACTATGTAATTTTGTAATATCGTGAATGAGAAAGATAAGTAAGGATTGTGTGATCGATGCTTGTTACATACATGTATTCAATTAATATTTCGGCACATGCACGTTAAATAAAATGTATCGTATGAATAAGTCATATTTCTGCGGTTTATTTTTACACTCATATTGCATGTCAATCTTAAAGGGGGGGTTCGATATCTTTCACCTACAAAAATATCAGTTGCACCGAATTCGATTTCAAAGATCCACAGAGGCGTGCTACCATATTTGCTTTGTGGATTGTAATTCTGACCGGCGAGATTAAATTTAAATTCGGTGAATTCAGCATCGTCAGTGACGCGCGCTGCAACGTCAGGCACTGCGTTCGCACGCAAGGCGTGAACGTCACATTATTTTATATTCCTTGTCGATTTTTACGACGGGACCGCGTGTTGTAAAAATCAATAAGGGGGATTCGCATGCGGCGGGGAAGCGCGTAGGAGCTATAGGTTCTCTCGCAACAGCAGCCCGTAACGGGGACCGGGCAACGCCGTTTTCTCTCTATTACTATTTCGTTATATTATTGCCGATAAAATACCCGCGGAAAACAAGGTACCAAGTTTTTACGGTCCGGAACGGCGTGCGCTTATTTACGCCGAAGTAAATTCCACGCGACGCCGTTTGTTCGAGATCTTTAATTGAGGTTCGAATGCGCGAGCCAGTACGAAAGCATTTCGCGCCATTAATAGTCACGGGCACGCGGATCGTAAGAAAATGCGTAAATTCATCCGCGATCGTTCCGCGAGTTGCGTCGACCGGCCGTTATGCAAATTATTCTCAGCGCGTGCGTAAACCTCGCTAAACTAGGGTCAAATTCACCGCCTTAAGGAGCCACGTATATACGCGCTTACTCTGGCACTGCAAATAAATAATGTACGGCCACAACCCGTAAACGTCAATCTCCGTAAAAAAATGCACCTTGTCAGCCGGGGTGCCGCAACAACGGCCAACATTTCGGCAAGCGGCCTTTATACGCGGCGTCGATCGCCGTATCGGGTATTTACGGCGGTAGGTTGAGTAAGTAAGGGGGCCCGCAAGGCCTACACCACCGTGTGGCGACAATAGCCGCGACAATACAACCTGTTTCTCTCTCGGTACGCGCAAGAATATGGCGTATCCGCACACATGAAAGCCACGCCGTTCGCATCGCAGATAAGCGGTGAATCGTATGCGGAGGCACGGACTTCGGTGACACTTGAAACTTCAGGGTGACTGAGTCAAGGCTCCCGGCACTTCAGCGCCGGCCGGTCTTTCGAAACCCCACAGCACTAACTAAGGCTCTCGCCGCCACTGAGGAAAATAAAACGGCTCATAATTCATAATGCGAATTTGGAAATCCGAGTTGACGACAGAAATAAAGTATCAATCTTTTAAATTGTTTAATCACGAAAAATCAATCTTCATTTTCTGTATCTTCCTTTGACAGTTCTTTCATTTTCAGCACTACAATAATTTCTTCTAACTTACAAATGTTAACAGAAGCTGAGTAATATTCAGAATCATAGATTGAAATTTGCAATAAAATCGTATCACGCGTACTTTTCTAATTCAATCAGCGAATAAACTACACGATCCGCTTTTATCCATTGCTTAGTCACGACAAAACGACGAGACGAGAAAAAAGAATGGATGAAGAAGTACGAGCAGGTAAGCGTCGAATCGCGATTGGAACGGCGCCAATTCCTCCCGTGGGATACGTGGATTTGAAATTCAACTCGATGAAAGGTTCACCTCTCTCGCACGCTTTCGGCCGCGTCCAACTCACTAAACTAGTTCGACCCTGTAATATACGAGGGCGAGGGCCAAGGTATATATCCCAGTTCGCTAACCCAGAGACCGTAAGCACTGGCACCCTTTCAAGTTTGGCAGGTTCGGCATCCTTTTAATTTAGCTTTAGCTTTCAATCGGAGTAAGAATATATTTTTTAACTAATTTCATTAACACAGGAATAAGACAATGATCAATGAACTTTTAATTCACGAAGGAAAACTTAAAAAATCTTCTTTTATTTTTGTCTGCATCTATATTTTCATCTTTCGGTTGTACTAACAATGTTAAGAAATAATTGCTGTACCTGGAAATTGCATTATTTGTTCACTATAACATTATCTCAATTTTTAATCTTTGTTTCTTCGAAATTACCAACTTACATTCGTTTGATTCGCACAAATAATTAAAGATCAATGTTTGAATATTTATATCAAAGTAGGGACAATTTTAATAAAAAGCAATTTTATATAATAATTCGCGAAACAAGGTTGAAATCTGAATATATCAAAATCTCTAATTGTCTTTATAATAAGCAGTTCGTAATTTTGTTTATTAAAATTATTGCAACTAAATCTCCTTTACATCTTACAATGCAAGTGAATCAGCATTGAAAAAAATCTTCGAAAAACGAAACGTTGCATCATAATTCAGCTTCTAGAGAGATCGCGATAAACCCGATCGATCCGGCGCCATTTTCTCAGGAAGACGCACGACCGGAAGAAATCGCAGACAGCCCGTGGGGTACGGATGTTTGTTTCCACTACTACCGAACGCGAGAGTCGCCCGCGGGTTGACAAACGGAAGCAGATTGATGCGCAATGGGGCGATGACGCGTTAATCGCGAACTCCTTTGGAAATCGTCCCCTCGCAATGTCGAGTTCAGTCACGGACCTTTGTACGGTCGAGGGACACTAGATGAAGAGGCAAGCGAGGACGTAGTTGACGCGGAAATATCGCGGAGGGTTTCGCTTTTGACGAGGCCCCGCGAGGCGTAAGGATCATCACTGCGAGTACGAACGCGGATCGCGAGGGTTCGGGATCCTTCCGGCGGTCCTGGACAAAATTCACCAACGGCACACCGGAATGCACACGCGAACTATACATTGTATAGCTCGAAGTATACATAAGTTTTTAAAAGTCTTGCATATTTCATTTAAATCGAGCGTAAAGGATAATTTAATTAATATGTTATTAATATTTAATTAATATGAGTTAATTAAGTTGGACCAAAAATTTCTTCATTGAACGTAAATCATGACAGTGGCGTACATGTCTCTGTATCTTTCATCTAACAATTTTAATAAAGATATGCATAATTAGCACACACACACACCAAAAAAGATTACACGAGTTTTGTTCGCGCACATGATAATAAGATTTATAATCTGCAATCACTAAAGATATGCAACCTAAAGATATGCACTATACTATACTAATATACGTAATATACTAATATTACGTAATAATTTTAAAAATATCAATTTTAAATAATATTGTGTGATAAATCTGATGGCTGATATTACATATGCATATAATATAAGTATGAGTAATATATTATATATATATATATATATATATATATATATATATGTAAGAACATATATATATATATATATAAAATAACATGTTAATTGTTCTCATTTTTCATTTTACAATTTAAATTTATTTCAGCAAGCCGAATTTTGCAGAAGCAAATTATATAGAAGCAAAGGCAGATAATATTGCGAAATGTGTTTGGAAAATATACAACGCGCAATCAATTTTGCGAAATGGAATATCATCAAGATTTAAAATACAAAATTTCCTTTATTCCATAGTCACCACGTCACTAATATCACGTTACATCACATAGCAATTGAAAAGTAAAAATATCAGAGAAAATAAATATACATGTGCATCGTGTTTCATTTACAATTATCTGTTTGATATATCCACTCTTCCCTCAATCGATGTCCCCGCGCGACCTATCTCGAAGCTCGCATTTATTTTTCGTATTTTCGGCGCTCGAACAGTATGCTCAATTGCATTAATGCATCCGTACAATCTCCCTATGCAGCTTGAGCTAAATAGGAGGTCAAGCAACATCTCCGCGCCGTAAATGCCGTGCATTTCGCCCGACTCGTTAACAATTCGAGCAGCTAGTTGCGCGGAAAGTAAAGAGATTGCCAAAATATGTGGAAGGAAGATACGCGGAACATCCGAGAATAGAGCAATTCGCAAAGAACGGAACGAATCTATCCCTTTAATCCAGCCTTGGACCAAGTAATTGTGTCGTCTAACCATGAGCAAATTCTCGCCCTCTTCTCGTTGCCTCAGTAATCGCCGACTCGAAATGGAACGCGAAAGGGAGACGATTGCGTCGCGATTAGAATGGATTTCATCGTCGCGATTTCAAGAATACGTAGCGAAACGAAACCGGAGACGATAAATCTGCGCGCGCGATGTCGCTTCCGCGACTTCCTCCTCGCAAATTGCGAAAATTCGAAGCGATTGCGGGGGCGGTCGAGACGCGTCTGTTTATCGACATATCCGCTCGCCTTAACGCACTTATTCGGAAATTCTAAAGGTCAACTGGAATGAGTCCGCATTTGTAGAAGCCATCATAAATTCGCCAGGATATTATCACGCACGAAGGAGAACGAGCGCGAATTTCCGCGTTATTTTTCTTCGGCCATGAGAGACTTCTCTGAGAATATCGTCCCTACGTAATTTTTTGGCGAAGCTATCAAATTAAAACTTTGTACGCGAAGGAAATCTCGCGGCGAGCTCCCATTTATGTAAGTTTCTCCGTAACACTGAATTCCGAAACGCAAACGATTCGTGGATTTTTCGCACGATCTAAAACTCCCTCGCGATTCTCTCGCGATCTTCCTTCGTAGAAAAAAAAAAAGAAAAAAGCGCGTTACCAGAGAAAGGGCAGCAAGGCAGACAGCGCGGCTCGTACACTGACCTTATAACGAACATGTGTGTCCCGTGGTCCCTGGATGGACAGTCATTGGGTCTCACACGGGGTGGCTCGTAGTACTCAGACGACGAAGCTTCGAGTATGTATCCACGCACGCACGCAACGTTTTCGCACGATCCTGACGCGGTTATCTCGCGACTATCACGCGTGCGGATTACACGCGTGCGTGCGCCGTGCCGTCGTACGATCCTCGTGGCGTCCGGTGTTGCGATCCTCACCAAAAACTGAACCGACCTCACGATTTCGCGATGTCTCACAATCTCGCGATCTCCTCGGGGGTTTCACGCCAATATAACTTTTCCGTGTGTCTCTTCTTCTTCCTCCTCTTCGTCTTTTTCTTCGCTCGGGACACCGTTTACGCGCAATCGCTTCCTTCGCGCCGCGAATTGACGAATAAAATAAACTGCCGCGTCTCGTCAAGAAACTATCGGAAAGTATCGGAGGACGATGTTGGAAGACAACAATGACGATGACGACGACGACGACGACCACGATGACGACGACGACGACGACGACGGTGTCTCGTGGCGGTGGTCGATAGCGCGGCGCTCTACTGACGTCGCGACGCCTCGTCGTGTCGTGGCTCGCAGCTCCTGCCCGCCCGACCCCCGTGGCGCCCTACGACGCCCTCACTCACTCCGGAACAACCCGGAAACTGACGAACCACCGCCTCCGCCCCCGCAAACTACCCTTATTTCGTGCCCCCACTTGCAACACTGCCACCACCACTGCCGCCACCGCCGCCGCCGTCGCCACTGACATCGTCGTCGTCGTCGTCGTCGTCGTCGTCGTCGTCGTCGTCATCGTCGTCGTCGTCGTCGTCGTCGTCGTTGTTGTCGTCGTCGTTGTCGTCGTTGTCGTCGTCGACGTCGCTACTACCCGAAGGACGATTCCGACTTCTCCATGCGGATGAGGCATCCACCGATATCTCTTTTTCTTCTTCCTCGTCTGTCCTTCCTTTTCTCGATATTTCGGAATGATTCGATTGCATCCGAGACGAAATTCTGACAACGGCATTCTAAATCGCGACTTTGTTACGGTCTTGCATCATGCACGATAACGAGTTTGAGCAAGAAGACGTTTTGACTCGTTCTACCGCTAATGCAATCGATTGTTGCGCCATTTGATCCGAAAAATGTAACAAAAACAGAGGGCAGTTTTCATTTTTAAACGATCTGTCGCTAGTTTCGCTCTTATGCAATGAGTATCCCATGAGTATTCACTGAGAGTTAAATTTGACAATGTTTACGATTATGAGTTAAAAAACACAAAAGAATGCGAAATGTTTAGGCACGGCAATAAGATTGTACGATATTGAACATTTTTCAGTACGTTTCATTATAATAAAAATATTAATAATAATGATAATATTTATTGTCATTTAACGTCACATATGCAAAATATTAATAGATCCTATCATGCAACTTTGAAAATATGTCGATAGTCAAGATGAGACTTCAAGTTACATTGCTATAAAATAATATTTTATGGAAATGATCGGGTCTGTTTTTCTATCCCTTCACTTGGCGAGAATAATAATATTTATATTAGAGCCATAAAGCCAAAGGGACGCAGCAAAACGCCACCCTTCGCGTCACTTCGGAGACGTTTCTTTGTTGCGTGCGCGTTGCGTGCACGCAAATCGCGCAAGAGCGCGGAACGAAGAAGAAAAAGCCACCGAAGAAGTATGGTGGGAAGCAAGAGAGGGCAAAAATCCCGCGGGCAGTCGGCCGACCACGTGGGTGCCGTCACCATTACCCCCCCGTGTGGCCACGTGCCAAATAACTCACTTGGCACGCGTAAACAATTACTCCGAAACTCATATTATCGCGTTACATTATCGCGTTACATATCTCACGCGTGCGTCGCCGCGGGATGCGCCTTCGGTGTTATCTTGTAGTTTTACAACTTGCGACAATCCGACACTTCGGCAGCGAAAAGCTTCGCTGGAGCTTGAAACAGTAAAAATAGAGCCAACGTACGCGCGATAAAACTAATCTCGAAGAATGAAAGAAATAGAAACAAACGTTGGGCAATTGTGATAATTTTATATAATTTTGATATTCTATTTTTTTACCAATAATGCAATTAATATTTATGTCTCTTATTTTTTATTATTAATATATGACAATAGAAAAAATTATAAATTACTAACTTTATTATTGAATATAATGTTCATGAAATGAATACTGTGTAAATATATCTCACTATGAATCGTTATGCGATAACGCGACTTGCAATTATATAATCGTTCATTCTTCTCGGTTAACATCCTTTCTATGCCTGCGGCTCACTGGCGGGCGCTCCATATCCGCAGATCGATTTGGGCAATCGCCAAACTCGATTGCCGATATCGAGGGTCAAGATTCGCAATCGCAAAACGGCGCAATGTTGAAGTAAACTCGATAGATTTAAAGGATTGGCCGAATCGCATCTTTATCTTCCACGGACAAAAAGATACCGACATATTCTGCACGTGTATCTGCAGATATGTACGGGTCACTGTGCCACAAAGTTTATAGGAGTTAGTCGAAAGAATGCAAACCGCGTGTCCTACACTTACATACGCGCGCATCACGTTAGAGTTATTTATGATGATACCTGTACGCGAATATCGCATTTGATTTACGTCTTCGACTCGACGGTGGTGTTTGCAGAAACAACATGTAATGCCAGCGGCATTTATTTTATTTGTTCATCGGCTTATTTCTACTTTTAACGGAACGAATTTTAAATTACTAACTATGTCAGAAACGTGACGACAACAAATAAAATCTGTAATTTCGCGTTATGAAATAAACGATTTCATCACTTAAATCATCTAATATATCAATAAGAATATTGTATCGAATGTTCTTTTAATATTATCTGTTATCGGGCTGCGGGCTTGCAATTTGTATCTATATACCGATTGCGTAATAAACAGTCACTGGCCACATAAGTTATGCAAATCGATGGCAGAGCGGATGATTTAGTCGATAAACTGGATCGAGCGCCAGGGACCACACACGATGCGCGCCTCGCACCTCCGATCGAAATTGTACGTTACATCGTTGAGTTATTCCTCGAAGTGAATATTGACAATCGCCGCGAATGATTTACGGGTTGATTGATACGTTCGAACAATGATTAAAGCCTGCGGAATCTTAAGGCTCAATGTAAAGTCTAAAAGGGCATAACAGAGACTTAAATTGCCTCGCGTTCGTGACTACGACAAAATGTAGAAAAACTTATAACAAAACGACGTAATATATTGTACGAAACACAACGGCATGTATCATAAATGCATAAATGACTTTGTAACAAACGCAGTGGGCTTCTCAAATAAAATTTTTCATCGACAAGGATCATCATTTCGTTAAAACTAGACATCAATTATAAGTTTCTTTTACTGCTGCTCTTTATACAGAGAAAATGAGTTTAGAAGATTTTCAAGTAAACTCGCTTTTATTTCTCATTTTATTTCTACGTTTTGTTCGTATTTATTTTTCCGAGGACGAGTTATTTAAAGCTGTTCACGCTTCTACATAAAGAATAAGATGATTAATAGTAAGATAATTATATCCATTGACAGAAAAAATCTACTTTACGTTAATATATAAAAAAAAAAAAAATAAATGAGATATCTGATATCTCAAGCCGTACATCAGAAAATTCACGTACAGAATCAATAAAAATGATATATCTACGTGTATGAATTTATACGTCTAAATATACGTTGCAAATCAATAAAATTCGTCATAGCGTTATATTTATATCTCCTTGTGATCGGTTTCTTCTTTATTAAATTGCGCTCGATTGGTCTTGCGTGAAGAATGCGCGATATATTCAAGAACTCGCGAAACTCTCTTCGTCAATTTTTCTTATTTTTGGCCGTGCCGCACTATTGTGATCAGCATTCTATTTCTGGCCGTCGAATTCTAATTTTGCGAGGGCGCCAGTTGGGAACAAAAAACTACGAAGAAAGCGTAGGCGGGCGGTTCATTCGTTTCATCGTATCTCGTTCCATCCCGCTCTTCCTTGAAGATTTAGGCGTATGAATAACGACGTAAAAGAGGATCACGATGAAGTTTGGCATCCCCTGTTCTTCGAATTTTACGCAAGATACCGATTTGTTGACACACAGCGCTTTTAAGCATCCACAAAATTCATATACGGCGCCATTGCGTGGGTTATTCAGTGGAATTTTTACGGTCATCGCGCTGCTATTTTTTTTCTGGACCACACGTTTATTTCAACGCTCGCTCATTATTTTCCCTTGGAATTTGAATATCTATTGATCGTGTTCTCATATTTTTATAATTTGCAAAAATGAGTGTTAATAATCTTTTTTCCCTAAATGTCCGTGCGTGATGGAATTATGACGTACAAAAACGGAAAAGCATCGTAAAATATCACCTTTTTAAATTTCTTAAACGATTTGTACAATATACGAATGTAACTCTTGTCATAATGGATATTATGGAACAGATCATAAGCGAGATTAAATGTAATTATCAAAAACACATTATTTACTGACGCGTAAGTTAGTCTTCATAGTGCTCAGTGTCCGATAACCACTGCTATGACCTTCTTCAAGTGACCTCTGACTTTCAGCATTGCCGAAGGACCACCGAGATTCGACCAATTTCACGAATCGCCAGCGACGGCGGATACTGATGCTACTCCGCAGACGTTATTCCTATCGCGGTACTCCCATCATCGGCTCGACAATGCAAAGGTTATCGGCAATGGCACACAGCCAGAAATAGCAGACGGTGTATTGTGTTTAGTAGTGTGTATAGGATATCCGCGGACGATTCGAGCTTTAGAGGTGGGGAAAAGTTAGTGGGTGGAAGCTTCGGAGGAGCAAATATTCGTAATTTTGTATATATGTACCGAGACACGGATGGTATTCATTTGCCTCACCGTATGATTTTAATCTAGAAATTTTGGCTCTAGCAACCGTTTAATTATACAATCGAAAAGTCAATCCCAGTTCACAGGGTTCTTGTTGTGACGTGATTTTTTTGCATCGCCGATCGTCGTTGATTCTTAGCAAATAATAGTTGCAGAAATTCTACGTTTTATAAAATTATGATGATTGACATTTCGATAAATTGCCATTATCGATCTTGATAAAAATCATTCATATTATTCATAAAAATCGCATATATTTACTTTAATACGCAGAGTTATAAGGAAGCATATATATGTATATATGTAAGTCGCCACGTGTGGAGGATTTACGTCAGATGAGAAATTCTTTCCAGACATATCGACGCGGGTTTCATTTCATAGTATGCGTAGTATACCATGAGCCAATAATATAGTTTAGAATAGTATATTATATTAAAATTAAATTTTACATAATTGCAAATTAAATTAAAGTACGCTAATATAAAATAAAATTGGACACTAAGGCAGTTAATTTTATAAAATTAAAAAATTCAAAAGAAAATATTTTCAAAACCATATTTCATAATTCACAAGTACTTACTAATGTTTACGAAATCCCCGTTCCTGTAAATAATTACTTTTATATTTTCGGTGATTGAAAAAAAACATGTGTCTACTCTATTCTAAAGTTGCGTATGTTGATGCAATCGCACTCCGCTTTACATTAAGTAAGCAGTAAACATGAAGCTTTTGCTTTTACAAACAAAATCTTTCACGTCCAGACGCTTACCTATATAATAAGATGTACAGTAAAGCCGACATCCTGTAACCTCGGTCTACGTAGTTTGGCATATTCCTCTCACAGTAATTGGTGTAATCCTCTGAACACACCACAGTATTCCCGCGGGAATAAACTCGTTGCGATGCACGACGCGACGCGTTTTCACTCCCGAGGAGACATACGTCGGGAAGAGCTCGAAAGCTCGCTAAGGAAGTCGCGGGAAACATTGTTCGTGACGGTGATGGACGCGGGTAAGGGGATATCCCGAAGGAGTCTTAATGTTTTATCCTATCCGTGATAGGGGGAAGGATCTCCGTTGTATACAAAGAGAGAGAGAGAGAGAGAGAGAGAGAGAGAGAGAGAGAGAGAGAGAGAGAGAAGACGCGGGAACGCGTCAGCGGCAACCCTTACGCTCTTACGCCCACACTTATGAATCAGTGGATGAATGAATCGACTTTGCCCCACTTTTCGGCGCGTGGGTGTAACGTATCAGTCGGCCAGTCTGACATTTTCGCGCAACGGCGGCAGCGGCAGCCACCCTTGCCGGCAGCAGCGGTAGCGACAGCAGCAGCAGCAGCAGCCCGGCGGCGACGACGTGGGCGTTACTGACTCTATATCTACCCACGTAAGTAGACGCTAGTCTAGGACGCAACCACGCAAAAATCCATTTCCACAATCGTCCCGTTTCGACGGAAAAACAAAATCGTCGTCTCGCTGTCATAACAGAGCCGCCGCCGCATCTTGCGCACACACATTTATTATCAGGTATTATTCAACGCGCGATCCCCGTCGATCACGATCGATAATTGCCGGCGAATCATGTTATATCTGTACGATGCATTTTTCAAGGGCATAATAACGCGTCGCGTCGCGTCGCGAATGAAATTGCGATGAACTCGACGGGGCAGCGAAACAAGTAGCGTTCTAATTGTAGAAGCGTAGATCCGTTTTCGCGTGACAACAAAATATTTGGTTACGAGGAATTTTTAATTTATGTTCTTTTAATGCTTCGTGAAGGACCTCGATTTGTCCGCGTCTCTTTATGCGTCAAGCTTTCCGCATTCTCATTGCGGACGCACGATAGATCTCGTCAGCATTTCGACCTACGCACACTATCGACATTCTCGATGGTCCGTAACGTGTGTCAAATAGAAATTAGAAACCGCAGCTAATTTCCCGTCCCCTGTTTTCATGCTGTTGGAGAAGCTATCGACTAAACTCGAGAAGAGTCGTCGTAGTGCATCGCGAGATGCGGTCCGATTAGCGTTGTAGTGGTGAACGTAGCACTCAATGACGTCAACGGTGTCCCTGTATCCCAAGCTGCCATTAACTTCGACCGAGCGCCGAAAAATATAAAAGGAAATTTCATGAGCAAGATACCGCGCTGTGCTAGCTCTCTCGTCCGCGATTAATCCGCCGTTTCTCGTTAATGCTTCCTTCACCGATACTGGCATTTTTGCGATGGCCTTTTAACCTTGGACTCTGGCAAATGTCACTGATCGATATCATTTTCGTCGACGCATTTTTATCGCCGTACATTCTGCGTACGAGACATAAAATAGCGAACGTAAGATGCGAACAATTTTGACAACGTCATTTTATTACAACGTGAAAATCGATAAAATGATATAAAATGATCGTAATGGATGTAAAAGTGGTCTTAAAAATTACTTAACGTTAACGCAAAGTTCGCGTGACACTTGCTGTTGCGTATTTTCACAAGCTGATTATATAATCATATGAGTATCAAGACAACGTACATCAGTAATTAATTATATTAATAGTAAATAAAAAATATTTAATGTTGCACATAAGTACTGAATGTGTCGCGCGCACGTTTCTCGGCGGTTTAAACGACACTCTCTAAAGGCACTACTAACGTCGTCTTCGTAAAGGAATCAGCCACGTGCGACGAAGAATTACCGTTTCATTATACGGGCGGCAAAGAGAGGTATAGGAACAACGCGCAAGAGGAGAGGCAGAGAGTTGAGGCGCAGGCCCAACCGTAGTAAGCATAAAATAAACTCGGAGACGCATGGGGTTCTACGTTTGCCTCACGCACGTACAGCGTGAGAGGTACGTAGCTGCAAATAATAACAGTGATTGTACAGCACGTTCCAAGTGTCATTTCGTATTTAAGAATAAAATAGTTTTAACTTGTGAAACATTATGTCTTGTTAAATACATTTCTGCTTTGAATATTTAAATGGAACGCATGTTCAATCATAAAATTAATTGTGACGAAACAAATAGATATATCTAAATTAATATTTCATCTTTTTTTTTTTACACATTTCTCTCTTCGTAGATCATATTAAATTATTAATAAATCATAAACAGATCGCGTATTATTTTTGCAACAAAACACAATGCGCGATGTGTAAAATCATATTTGAAAAATCCTATATAACGTCATGGTACGACAGCAATGCAACGGCGTCATTTTCAAGGCGATTACACCACGGCGTTTCTAACCGTTGTATTCTAGATGGAATGTCAAGTGCGCGAGCTTTACAAATGAACGATCGAGGCATAGCAGAAAAGCAAACAATAGCCGGAAAATTCTTTAACTTTGCACTCGCCTCTAGACACAGACTCGCTATCTGGTCGAAACCGGCGTCAATGTCAAAGTTATTCATCGCGAATTACAGAGACGAAAGACTCTTTATGTGCAAATGAGCAATAAAAGGGGAATGCAATCCATCATTGCGCGATGCGCAACGATCGTCAAACCTCAGACGGTGGCGTCAACACGACGCGAAAGACGCGAGAAAATAAAAGCGCCTTGGCTTCACCTTTATTCGCAAAGTTATCTGCGATCATGGGACATTGCGCGAAAATCTTTATTTAGCGTTTCATCTCTGGCAAATAACGACACAGAAAAAGATCTAGCCGAGCGCAGCATCTATCGTCGATTAAAGCTATACACAGAGCTATTTCGCGTACAGGCGAACGAATAATAAAGCAGAAGCTGGCTCTATCGGTCGTTGCGGTCTGGCGGAATATTCAGAATATTTATGGTCAAAATCGGACGCGAGAAAGCCGAGGGTGATATTACAACGGTACGTAGGCGGCGTAACGCGACGCATAACTCTATTCGTTCGCCATTTATTCTACGACGTATATCTATACATTGTGAAACGTATCCGAAGAGAAAGAGGAGCTTCCACGTTCTTGGATATTGTGCCATTCTCTTCGATAGTCGTACATAACTGCGCCACCTTCTCAACGAGCTTGCTGTCTCATTCTCCGTCGCGAGCTCGTTCATTCAAAACGTTAAATCAATGAGCGTTATTTTTGGCGAAACCCGGCGTCTGCGGCCATACATACGTATAGCGATTCTTACGTAAATATTTCACGTACACGAATTCACTGCTGCATGTTCCGTATGACGTGTCAAGTACGTTGCGTCAGCGATGTTTCAAATCTAATGTATCTTTAATTGCGTGCACAACAGAAAAATATCGAAGTCACCGGCATAAATAGTAATCGATGTAACGTATGTTCTTTACATACAGAAACACGATTAATCGATAAAAAAACTTGAATAGCGTATTTTGTAAAATTAATTGAATATCCTAATATTTTAAATTATATTTTATTCAAATGGCATCAAGCTACGATATTTAATTTACAATAAAGATAGTTAACGCATAATTGATATATCTACTTTTGCTGCTTTAAATTACATGAATATTTTAGAGAAATTTAATAATTTTATATTCTGATTACATATCCTTATTTAAATTCATCCGAGATGCGTATTCGGAGAATATACTTTACAAAGATTCAAACAAACATTAACTCCGCCAAGCGGAGGCGTATCTTCCTTTCGCAATTGTGCGTTAACTCTATTGTTCTACCTAAGCCCGATTTCTCAGTATCGCATCCCTCTTGGCACATATAAGAGGGTGTGTACCGTCTTATTCATCGTTCAATGCGAACAATCCTTGGGCGATTCATTTGCAGTTCTTACGAGTCTGCGGGTATCACAATCGCTAGAAACAAATATAGATTCTGAAACGGAGGCAACACATTAAAGATGAGAGAGGTGCAGACTATTCGCACGAGTATATTTGAAGCCGACAGGTGGAATTTTCAGTTCTCCAAAAGACCGGTTCTCCGCTCTTCGAAGCACGCACCGAACTTCGCGCATTTGTTTATGACGCGACGATTTGCTTCGGTACCGCGTAATCGCGCGATTTCTTTTCCAATTAAACAAGCTTAATGCCGGCGCGCCGTTAGGAGAGGGAGAAAGAGAGATAGGATGGCGCAAATTAACGCGTCGTAAAATCCTCCGACGTTAATAATGACATTACTACGCCGTCTCGTTCGAAGCATCTCGAGGACGTTCGGCGTGTTCGAGGGACGGGAGCGAGCTCGTCCAGGAAATCGGTAACCGCGTCTTATACCGATCGGTCCGTTAAACGATCGTCGACGAACGTCGGCCGTCGTTGTGTGCAAGTCCGTGTCAAATTACGGTCTCGCTCGCCTCACGAGCGGTTGCAGCGACTTTAACCCTTTCGCCGTGCATATATACGCCATCGAATATTTATAGCCTCGCCGTTGGTATTTATTTATTTGCCTCATTGGGATTGTTAGCGTACGCGATTCAATGCGGTCTCTTCGCAAAGCGAAGATCAATGGCGAGTATCGGGAGATACAATTAATATTGCTATCGAAGCGGATAATTAAATTAACGCGGTGTAATTCGATAATGGTTTTCCCTTTTCACGATATGCGACACGTGATTGATGTCAAGGTAATTTGGCGTATTCCTTTCGGCTTCCTGGTCTTAAACATGACCACACATGCAGCAAGTCGCGCAGAAGTCGCTTACTTAAAGCAAGCAATATCGCAGCTAATGGAAAAATATGTCCACGCACATGTGTTGAATCAGTTGCGTAATTAAACGTATTATTTCAAGTATAATTCGATCTCGCGATAAAAATAATTATTTTACTGCGAGAAACTTCGAATACTTTCGAATGTCGAAGCTAGATGACAATTTTATCAAACGATCCAATAGAAACGTTAGAAAAAAAAATAACTTTCCATAAAAAAATATATATATAAAACTAAAGAAATAAGTATTGCGAATAGATTGCAAAACGACATTTAAATAATCGAATGAAAGATGTGTCACCTAACGAAATAAAGAATGTCATTTCTTTGCGACAGCGCGCTTTCTTGTAGAAAGATTAAGATATCGACCCGACTTGGATCTCTCAATTCCTAGCCGCCTAATTTGCCTATCCTTCGAAGGATCGAGTCCGGAATCAAATTAGCGGGAAGCGACGCGCAAGACGGAGCCTCTTCAGGGTGATGTCGCGGCGCGGTCGTGAAACCGGTTGCGTGGAACATGCGTAAACGCACGCGCGCGCTGGCGCATGCGGTCGTCGTGCCAGCGCGTGTGCGTGGAAACCCGTTGACAGCGAGGTGAGCGATGGCTCGTCAAGCTAGCTGCCGCTGACAGCTGATGACAGGCGCACGCACACGTCCGAGACCACACACAATAGCCGTGCGCGAACGAATCCTCGCACGACTACGCAACGACAGCACACTGTGTTCCTTTTCGGACGATGTCTACCGATTCATATGATAATCGTGGGTCCGTTGCCCTCTATCTCTTCTTTATTAAGTGGATCACATTTGACCCATTTCGCTTGTCAGTGCGGCTCCAGGAATTTCTGAGTCATCCGGTCCGCGTATCACGCAACTAATGCGCTCCTCCGTCCCGGTAGATCCTATAAGTGTGTGTCTCCCCTTACCATCTTCCTTCGAAAGTCCGACGATAACCAACACGGAGGGGAACTCGAGAAGTGTCCTACTCTATCCGGATATCCGGATTACTCTGCGAGCGTTTGCTCGAAAAAAAATCTGTCAAGAGTCATGTCTCTCTCTTCGGGGGAGGAAACGTAATGTTCTTTTAAGATCAAATGCTTCTCAATACTTCAACCATAAAAAAAAATTATAATTTGGCATCTAATAAATAACACTACAACTTTAATGGCAATAGTAATAATTTTTTGCTATGCTTTACCTATGAATGTCTCGTTGCAATATAATAAAATAGTTTTATACTAATATATTAAGAATAGTATAAAAATACGCGACAGATTATTCGATGTATTTTTACGATACCCAACACTCTACTAGCTCGATTTTTTTCTCTGTTCTCGTTACCGCGGAAATAATAAACCGATGGTCCGTAGAAAATCGGCCAACGTTATAAATCCTAGTACTGTTTGTTCAATAAAACGTCGTACGTTATGTTCTATATAACAAATGGCGATAGTTTCATAGAGAAATATCATAGGTTTAATGACTTATATCCAGAAATCCGAAGCACTTCACAAATATTTCAACGACATTGCGCGAATATGCGAAAGCTTACGCAAGAGAATACAAACGTAATATAAACTCCCACGACATTTCTAAATGAAAAATCTGACCTACTGTGCAGAACGATCGACACATACGCGGCATTTTCCGGAACAAATAAACGCGCGATATTTCAATAGACAATTCGACTGACCTTTAACAGGAACGCTGATAAACTAGATAGTATTTTCCAATATAACGCATTTCAATCTCTATAAATCATCTTTTTTTCTTTTTGTACTTTTTAGCTTTTCCCAATTTTTCTCATTATAACAATTTTATTCCTAATAAATTACTAAAAAAATATTAGCCGTTTTTTATATAGTAAAATATCTCGTATCGTGTTTCGCGTAATAAGCAACAATATCGATTCAATAGGGCCGCTTTAATTATGCGTTGTAAACATCATTCTACAATCGCACATTGGTCATTGTCGGTGTGTTATCGCGGATTCCAGCGCACTACAAATTCAAAGTTTCGCGACGGCGATGATAACATAGACAGATGTTCTCGGCACTAATACTCCCTACGCGAACGGCACTTCGTACCAATTCCCGAATCGCTAATCATCGGGCTTGTTTCGCGGCTTCGTCATTCGCAATGGATAGCCGTGGTTATTCGGTTGGAATGGGGTGGAATGGAGAGCCGGTCGACGGGAGAGAAGACCGAAGGGATCGGGAAAGAGAAAGAGAGGAGAAGGACGGGCTGTCATAAATTTAAGCAACAATTAACATTCAGAGTTAAGGCTTGTGGGAACGGGCCATTAGCTATGCGTATCTGTAACGCCGTGAGCGCAGAGAGAAGCGCCGCGCTGTGCTCAACACGAAGAAGTTCGTTTTGGCCTTCGCGAAGAGGATTCACGCGCCGCGTGAGAGCAGATGCGAATAGATGAGGCACGAGGAAAAATGAAAAGGAGTGCGATGCATCGCGTCGGGGTCAGAGGTTAAACTGTTCTCTCAACGGCATACCTGATTTATTAATCATCCGATGCCGCAGGCTACCTACGTTATTATCCTCTCTCGCCTGCCACTTTGTTTCTCTTTTCTCGAATGGGAGCTCTTTGCTGATCTCTGATACGCCGCTCCTGTCAACCGATCAAGAGACTGCTCTGCGTCAATTAACGTATTAAACATATTGCGCATTTTACGAATATTATTTATTTTTGATTGACGCGTAATTAATAGTTAGTGATAATTGTTAATAGACTGAGTTTATCTTATGCAAAAATAAACTTCCTCGTTTGACTCTTTTTTATAATTTCTCTATTTTTAATAAAACACAAATAAACCATAACTAAATAAATCGAATGATTTCTATGATTTTTACATATCGCGACAATTTCCAGCGAGTCTCACAACGGAAAGCGAATTCTTCATCCGTTCGGTCGCCGCCTCTAGATATACGCGTATCGATTATCGGATCGAAGTTGGCGCGACGAATTCCGTATTGATGATGCGAAATATTAAATTCGGAAACGGAACCGACAGTGCTGGTCGAGGTGGTAGGTGAATTTCCCTCATCGACAGAGCTCCCTAATAGAGACGTCGATAACAGTTCCGGCCGTTAATGCGGCGTTCCACGCGTGTGCGTGCGGCAGAATCGTATCTCATTGCCATCGGCAGCTACTCTTTTGGCGCCGAGGAATTGATTTCAATTACGCATTCGGCCAGCCACCGCTTGTTTCGGCGGATCTGATATCGACGTACGTGTACGAAACCTGCGATACGTCTCTTCCATCCCGTATCACCTCCACTTACATTCTCATCTCCTGTTCTCTCGTTCTTAGCTTCTTGTTCGCAGGCTGATTGAAAGAAAAGCAAAACGCTTTTCTATTAACATTCTGACTATGGAATATGTTTAAGTGAGCTAGGCAAAATGATTTGTATCTCTCTGTATCTCAGAATATATTGCTAATACAATATTATATAAGCGCAAGAATATAATAGCTATTTTCACATTAAGAATTCGTGCTTTTATATCGCTTGCAAAAATATTATAATTATTATATTAAAATATAAAATTGCCAAAAGCAATTAATTGCTCTCGGTTTATAGATAAAACTATGAACATCAAAATTAATAATCAGATATGTGATGCAGCACCGATCGTATACATATGAATGTGAAAATATTGAATGATATCAAGCGGAAAAAATTTCTCAATTCAATATTTCGAATGGTTGCGTTATAGTTACCATAAAAATCTTTCGTTATGTTTTTAAATACAAAATATATTAAAATTTTTTATAATAACAAATTCATAATTGTATCACGTACGTGTTGATCTTACTGTATAATGTGCGATTATATTTGTTCTAAAGAGCCTACAAATTGTAACGTTGTATAAGCGCCGTGTACAAACGCGAGGAGCTTTCTTCGTATAGAGCCCTTTTGAGGCTACACCTACGACCACATAAGAGACAAGGTGTTCTCTTCGCCCTTTCTCTTTCCCCGTTCCACACACCGACACCATCATTGGCCATGCATCACGCTCTTTGTGTAACGCTACACCGTACGCGTTTATCCGAGCCTACCCGCACGATAAACATCGCGCCGTTATCGATATCTGTCCGTATCGATCAAAGGGCTCGGGGATAATAAGGCCGTCCAACAATGTCGTGGGAGGCGGGTATCGGGACCATCGAGACAATGTCGCCTCTCCCGATCACAATTGCGGCTATCGCTTCCTCGTATTTACGCGAGACATGTACCTTTGATTGTCCCCGCTGAGATGGACAGACGAATATTTATTGCTGAGATTTATATAAATAGAAGTTTGTTTGCGCCAGTACAATAATAGATACTAATTCAAATCGCCGGTTAACAGTACCTCAAATCGGGAATTATAATTATGTCACGTGCGTGCGATTATTATTATGTACTCTATGTACTGAGATTATCATTCCTTAATTATTATTTAAACTGGATAATGGTTGATAAAAGCATTAATTGGGTATTAAGAAGCATTGGATATAAAAATGTTTGCATATGCAAAATAGACTTATTTAATTCTATTAATATTATAATATTATATTATAATATTATATACTATATTAATATTATAATATGATATATACTAAACAGATATACTTTCTCGCTTAGTGATAATCTTTTTTATATACTGCTGTAATAAGAAATACTGTATATGTCACACGAAATAATTTTCTAAATATAATTCTCAACATGTAAAGCTTTACATCTAATCGCTCATGGCGATATGCTTTTAAACTTGAAAAAGACGAGTAAGGTGCTTACCAAATGACAAATTCTCTCCAAAAATGATGCAGCTGTCATGAAAAAATTCTGTTTACCATGCCACTGATCACGTTTGTCGGATTCCCAGTGAATTTAATTTCCACGAACGGTGCATTTCGCGCGCGTGAGCTACGAGTCTTGTACCGCATACACGTCTCACGTATATCCAAATATCGCCGATGTGATGCTTCGTAAGCGACGTAAAATCCAAACGCGATGGTCCGCGCAAAAGATCGGTATGTTTTTTTCATATACACGGCGAAACGTATCGGTGATATCTGTTCCGCAGTATCCGCCCATTATACTACGAGTCCGTAGTCCTCCATATGGCGCGCCGGCTCGCCAACGGCAGACTGTTTGCGCTGTTAATAACGCACGTTAATCGCTAATTTGCACATCGTCTTAATTATCGGCTCGTTGTCCGGGACGGGCATATAAATAGCTATCGCGGAAAGCGGGTGAGCGCATCGACGTGCGACGTGCGACGTGCGACGACTCTATCTACCGATACCGAGACTGCTATTTTCCAGGATAGTACCATTAACTTATCACGTTTAAAAATTATATGATTTATATTCGACTTTCTACCATAAATAAACATTAGTATATAAATGGTATATTGGGTAGTTATTCAAGAAAATACAGATTTGTTAATAGAATATTATTTAAAATGCGTATTTACGTACAAATGTAATATATAATTTTTTATATATAGTGTAACAGAAAAATATATATTAGATTTGTATGTAGATATGTACTTCAAAAAATACGTTATTAATATATTAAATTATAACTTTTCCAATTTATAATAAAAACAGTTTAAAAAAATAATCATATTTGTGCATAATTTTTATTTCCATTATTCTTTTAAAATCTATTATAATCTAGTATTAATATTTTTTAAATAATAATTTGGGGGAAAATTGATATTCTTAGATCTATGTAAAGTTATCTATTTATACAGGTAATCATTTCTGATCAGAACAATCGTAAGCCTTCGAAGCCGAGATTGTGTAAATACGACTACAGATTAAGCAGACGAATGCGGCGCCAACGTAGCGCTGACGCAACATGTAAAGGGGTAATAAACGAGGTAGA
Organism: Lasius fuliginosus; assembly: GCA_949152495.1. NCBI lineage: Eukaryota > Metazoa > Arthropoda > Insecta > Hymenoptera > Formicidae > Lasius > Lasius fuliginosus. Next base: position 13,932,530 of record OX424444.1, read on the forward strand.
TATGTCTCGCGCGCAAAACATCGTATCATCTCGAATTTATTGGAAACATCGACAGGTCCTCTTTATTCAAACCGATTAGAATCATCGAAATTAATATCAATATCGACATTTACGAGAATGTACGAGAATGTTCTTAAACAATATTTATCGTTATTTAAAGTAAAAAAACATGATCCTGAGACAAAGCAACAACTCAAACATTTTTATATCTCACTTTCAATTGATATTATACTTGCTGTATGTGTACGTTATAAGTTGCAATTAATAAATATTTTTAAATCACTTTATTAAATAGCGACTTCCTCTTTTCATACTGAAACGGGAACCGAGAGGAATTCAGGCAATGCTGGAAGGCCGATACTGAGAAAGGCGAGGAGCTCGCGGACCGGCTCCAAGTAAAACGATGTGTGTGTGAGACGAAAATAAAAACCAAAATAAACAAAATCGAAAAGGACGAGTACACGGAAGAGGGCAGAAGAAGAGAAAGAGAGAGAGAGAGAGGACTCGCAAAATCGCCGTGGGCCCCGAAGTGGACGACGCGCGCAGGGCAATAAATATCATGCGATTAGATCTCCGATGCTGCCGCTGTTGGGGTTGGTTACAAACGAAGGGAGCGACTATTAATCACTCCATGTTAATCAAGCCGGCCGCTAAGTAGGCCGCGCCGCAGCATTAAAGTGCACTGCCACGCATCGTATTGGCGTGCCAACGAAACACGCATACATATACGCGCGAATTAAGCGCGGTACATAGGCTAGAAGAGACGGAATTAGAGGTAAAAGAGAGGACACAGAGAAAGATGAAAAGAGAGAAGGTAAGCTCGAGCTCACACAAGTCTCGTGTGTGAATTAGCTTTCAGCCTCCTATTATTCGACTTCGAGATCCCTACTTTAAAATATCTGTACCTATCTACCTACCGCATAGCACGCGCGCGTTCCCACTCATTTTTGAGGAATTAATCGAGACTAATTACCACGTCGGAAGGAGTTCGTTCTGCCGGTCCCTTCGCCGGTGAATTATAGTATTTAATCTCTACGAAAAAATAGGCGAATTAAAAGAAATTCGTAGGAATTTATTCTGCGAAATTATGAATCTCTCTCCAAAAATAAGATCGATATTTTCTTGTATTTTATTTCTATGTATCTGGATTTTAATAATTAAAAAATAATAAACAATTTATAATAATATAAGAATTGATATACTTAAATGTTATGTATATTCTTCTGATTATTTATACAATTTAGCTACATTTATTAAAACAATTCTTGAACGAATTATTCGTAAAGAATAGGATAATACTAGTTATAAGTTTAAAATTTTTCTTATTAAGAAATAAAGACTCAATTTTTCACAGGATGAATTATTGTAAATTTCTTTTAATCTGTCTATTTTTTTCTAATTGCTTTATTTTGCAATTCATTATTTATGCTATCAGATATGCTATGATTTTAGAATTTCTGATTAATCTCATCTCAATGAAATGTAAAAGAACTGATCAAAAGAGAAAGCTAAATGCAAGGAAAGAGAAACAGAGAGGTCTTTATGGATTTGTTTGTCCTCTGCGGATTTTTACGAATTATTTGAGAAGTTCCGTCGAGACGCATCCGAAAGATCGTTTCGGACAATCACACGGTAGTTAGATCATGCAATCTTCTCATTTGCAGTAACCGTGCATCTGTTATGATTCCAGTAATAGAAATTTCCGTCAATATTTTTAATCTTGTCAATTTAACATTTATTTAATTAAACATCTAATTAAATCATAATCGATTATATTGAGTTAAACTTATGTGGAAATTTTTGCTTAAAAATCCATAATTAAAAAGTCTGTAATTATATGTTTATCAAAAACTCTCACATTCTTTTCGCGAATAATTATGACATAAATAATAATAACTCGTAGCAATTTTTAATTATTAATTCGGACAAATCTGTTCCACATGAATTAACATGCTGTTCCGCTCTCAAACCCTCTTTCTTATCCGATTCTTACCAATTCTCATGTCACGTACCTTCTCTCTTCTGCTTAAAATAGAGTTTATACAAACACCGATCTCTCTGTTTCCCGGTTAAACTCCGCTCCTGCTATCCCCCTCCGATCTGATCGACCAGCGTCCGGCGCGGGCCGAAACAAGGCGGGTAGTCGCGCGAGCAGCACGAGACGAGGGCGAGGTAGACGACGTTGTACAAAAGTAAATAAAGTCTCTCAAAAGACTGAGAAAATATGTCGATAAATCTAATGTCTAACTGAGATAGGTACCAGTCACTGGGAAATAATTGTCTCGCGTGCGCAGCTGCATCGAACGATCACGATGGACGATTGTTTCTCGTGGCGCCAGTAGCCCGCACCAGAAGTTACTTTCGGATTGTCTCCCGTGAGAGCAGGGATCGTGGCGAGAAGGGCGACGATCTTTCCACCTCTGAGAAAGTTTTAGAATTCCTTCTATCCACGACGACCTCTTTTCATCGTCATCAACGCCCCCCTTACTCCATCCCCTCTCTCACTACTTCTCGACATTTACATTCAAAGTGTACCTATATTAAGATTATGAGCATAGCTTAGACTATGGTACTGATTTGACTGTGATGAAAGCTAATAATTCACGAGTTGTATTTTGTTCTACTATTCCGAATGCAAATAAACAATCCGAGATTGAAAAAAGAAAGTTATTTTAATTTTAATTAAAATAAAATAATTATGAATATGTGCACACAATTTGTTTTAACCGATACAATTTCGAAATATTTCTTAGGTTTGAGTTAATCATCAACTCTTTTATTTCTGCAATTATCTTGTATGAATGTATTAAAAACATGCAACACGTCCTAGTCTTTTTAATAATATTATATCTAATATGTATAATATTTCAGGTCCGAATTCATTAATTTCTTTAATTATCCGTCAGACGTATTATTTATCAAAATATATATGGACATTCATTACCTAAAAATTATATTTCAATATGCATCAATTAAGATACAATATATTCCGTTTACTATATCGCGATTCTTGGCAATACGTCAAAATGCACTCATTATAAATACGATAACGTGCATGTATGATCGAGAGGAAAGCAATACGCCAATTAAACATATATATAAGTACACTCAATTTATGCCCTTCCTATCATCAAGTCTCACTTTTAAGGCCGCCGGGTAAAATTCTCAAGCTCTAAGGCGTTACTCGCGTGTGACGCGTGCAATTTCTCGTGGAATTATTCCACGCACGCCAACGGCAGTTCGTGATATATGGCCAGGCGCGCGCGAGACGTGTCCCTCCTACACACGTGACCCCTGACTCCGGTCCGAATATTGAATCACTTTAATATCTTGGAACGAGATACACGATGCGCCCGACCAGTCATGGCTCGCTCCAATCTTCCAAGCGTACGCTCAATTACGTTCGTGCCACGCGCGTACCTGCCTATGTAATCTTAGCAACGACATCAAACTATCAAGCTACTTTACCACCCAGTATCCTTATAAAACATTTATCGGACATTCGTGCTATAGCAAGCAGGAAATCATTTTCCGGAGAACAAATTTACGATTGGAAGAACTGATTTTATATATATATATATAAATAATCTTATACATATAATCACTTACCGATATGATGCGCAACAGCGGAGTTGTAGTACATTATGTCGTAACTGCAAAATACAAATATATATCCAGATTATATGCAATGTTCGAAATAATTAATAGTTTAAAAAATAATAATTATGCACAATTACTTTTTTCAGTCGGCTTTTAAATAAATATTTAATAAGAATCATATTTTTGAAAAAATTTTTTTAAATATAAACTTTTAAAAAATATGATAGATAAAAATCTAATTTTTATAGAAATAATCTGTGTAATTATAAATCTTAACAATATATTAAAATATCTGATTATATATATATATATATATATATATATATATATATATATAATACACACACACACACACACACACACAATAAAATTTAATATTTTATTATAAAATATTTTAAATATATTTTATCGTAAAATCTAAAATATTTTTTATGCATTATATTACAGAATGATGCAAAATGGATTACTACCGAGGAGATAAAAAACGACCAATTAATTTTAATAATAAATAATAAATTACGAAATACTCACTCAATGGTTGCTCCGCTATCGCCCGATGCCACCTAGGCTTCCTCTTCCTCTTTTAACCTTTGCTGCTCCTTCATAGCACTCACAAAACAATCACTCGCGAAAACACAGTTAATTATGATTACGCGCGCCTGATCGTAATTATCAACAGAATATATCGATTGCGCGAAACATTGCACGACATTACCGACGTTACTCGAACAGGAGGCGCATTTTATATTGCGACGAGAAAATAAAGCGAAAACTACAATTGATCTACAATTAAATATTGTGTAGCCAAATTTACGCCTCGCTACGGAAATATAATCTTTTGATGATAAATAATATATATTCATATTATAACATAAGTGAACAATATAAGTGTTTTGATCAATTATACAACGAACTGCACAAACTGAAATTATGATACACGAATAAATATGTGAATATGATATTAATAATGATTGTACTCATTAGTAAAACGCGTTTCGATGCTCGATCTAATTCGATCTATCATGTATTTGCAACATTTTGTCTATGATCGAAAACTTAGAAGATAGATTTGAGAATAGCGGCAATTTGAGCCTGATACCATATGATATGATACGATTCAAATCAAAGATTAATTAAAACGCGCGATAAAACATCAAAAAATACACAATTATAATTCAATGCTAAACACGTAATATGTATATATGTATTTCAAACGGGTAAATCTCGCGGAATGTATTATTATTATCGCTCGTTATATCACAGCTTTTCATTACTTCGATCATTCTAACCTACGATTCGTGTAGTACTACGCTTCGGTTCATACCTCAATATAAATCGCGTGAAATACCTGCTTTGATGAATAGCCGTTATCTCGACACATTTAGGAATCATTAATCGCGAGAATTAATTAATCGCCCGGGTTGATAATTGTAATAGGAAACGATCATTCCAAAATATAATACGACACACACGGAGCGCGATGCGCCACGGCTTTCCTGTCCGAGTCTCGTCGCGCGAATGACAAGGTCACGCGGCACAATATGCAAACATAACGCGCTATGTTTACGTGCCTTAGCTTTGAATACTTAACATAACTCGCAATATTTTCATTGTAACACTATGAAATATTTAACACATTACAACATAAATTTTATGCGAAATATTCTGTTCCCTGAAAAGAAATTAATTATGATTAAACGGTTAATATATATCACGACTTTTCTTTACTTGAATTATTTAATCTTGTAATGTAATTTATATATTATTACACGCACTTTTAATTCGAAGTGATTGGTAAATTACATTTTTGCCAATCATTTTTGAACTGAGAATGCGTATTATACATGAATAATTGAGTAATTCAAATAAAAAGAAGTCAAGAAATATACAACCATTTATATATTAATAATTACTTAAAATTAAAAAAATAGATTACTTAGCATTATATATTTATGTTGTAATACATTAAATATTTCTTGACGTTAGTGTATTAAATGTTATACTATGTTCGGCCTTTATATAGTATATCATATTATATTTAAGTATTATCAACCAGCGCTATTAATTAATTCCTATGATTAACGATTCATAAGCATGTCGAGAAGCGATGGCTATTCAACAGATATATTTCGCACGATTTATATAATACTGAAGTATGAACCGAAGCGTAATAATCGAATAATATATCAAGTAATGAAAGTAACAAAAAGCTATATAATGCCAACCATTTAATAATAATATTCCGTAGAATTTATACGTTTAAAAAATATATTGTGTGTGTAAAATAATATCAAATTTCGATTGTGTATTTTTTGAAATGCATCTTGATTAATCATTGATTCGATTCGCGTCATATTGCAAAGTATCGAGCTTAAATTGCTGCTATCATTCTCAAATTTTTCGACGCGTTCAATTAATAAGTATAGTTATTATTAATTATACTATTTTTCAAACTATTTTTGTCAACCGCGTATGAATTCGGTTTATACATTATAATTTATCAAAACTCGTATTTCGTAAGATTTATTCAATCGAAATCTGTCGTACAAACCGAAGTCGATAAACCGACCTACTTATGTAATTTCGAATATTACAATTATGCAAATATTTATCTTTAATTTTAGATTATATGTATATTTTTTCATTAATTTTTTTATACTGTAATATTATTTATTATCAAGAAGTATTGATTAAGATTTTCGACTATCAATCCTAATTTTCGCCTTGTTCTCACGTCCCAATAAAGTGTGCGATTAACATAGGGAATGTGATGCAATATTCAACATAATGGATATATTCTATCTATAATTACGATCATGCGCGTGTAATCGTAATTAACTTTATTTTCGCGAGTGATTGTTTTGTGAGTGCTACACAAAGAAATAGCAAAAGATAAATAAAAAGGAAGAGACCTGAATGGATCGGGTGACAGCGGAGCAACCCCGTTGTGTGTGAATATTTCATAACTTATTTATTATTAAAGTTAATTGCTTTTATCTTCGCGGTAGAGATCCAATTTATATTATTTTAATATAATGTAAAAAAAAAATGCAATGTAATATAATGCATATAAAATATTTGAGATTTTCTTTAGAATATATTTAAATTTTATTTGTAATAAAATATATATGATATATGATAAAAATATATATATATATATATATATTTTTTAACATTGTTAAAATTTATAATTGCTTAGATTATTTATATAAAAATTAGATTTTTATTTTTATTATATAGTATTTTAAAAAAGTTATATCTAACAAATTTTTTTTCAAAAACATGACTTTTTAATTAAATATTTGTTTAAAGGACGACTGAAAAAATTGCGCATAATAATTATTTCTTAACGTCATTTTGGACTCTTTAATTTGAATATATTTGTATCTTACGAATTAGCATAATATGTTACAACTCCATCGTTGCACATTATGCCACGATGAATACAAATTATTTTTTATTTTAATAGATAATGGAAAGTATGGAGGTAATGGAGAAATTTGCACAAATTATATTAAATATATGCATATATATATAAGATGTGTGTATAAAACATATTGAAAGAATCAAACAATTGAAGTCTTTCTGTATCAGTATATAAAAATTTGAATTTGCAATGGTAACAGATGCAGCAGTAAAAAATATTGTATATTACTTATATTTTTATTAACTGCTTGATATATTTATAGTTATTTTTTTTATAATTATATATAAAAAATTAAGTCAATAATCAATTTATTATATTAATTAAAAATTCAAGTCAAGATTAATAAAAATATTTTATGAGCAAATATAATATTTTATAGTCCAAACTTTTCTCTTGTACTTACGTATACACGTGAAAAATTACTAGCAATCATTCCTGCGTTTTGTATTAAGAATGCAAGTATTGTGGCATTCTTCAATGTCCTGTATAGAAGAAAAATAAATAAAACAAAAAGGTTCTAATCTATTAAACATAAAAATTCAGATAAGAAGTGGGCTAATAAGAGTTGAGTATAGAAAGTAGGCGCAATTAAATTATTATAGAAATCTTCTTTAATAATAATGAACGTTTCCATCCTTTCTTTGGATCATCTTCAGCAATCCAAATGACAAAAAAAATAAATTCATTTGTCTTGACCTTCAGTTCCCATCGTCATCAGCTTTCGTCTTTGGTAAGCCTCCTATCGGTTCCAGCCGTTAAGAGATAAAAAGATTAATCCGAGATGATCGGACATTATTGAGAAAATTAGAGGCATTATAAAATTTAATTAGAAAATAGAAAAAAGAGCGTAAAGATAATGAAAAGAGTCACCAGCGATCACAAATGAGACGAAGAACAAGATTAAAAAAACGCACGTCATAATGTCACTGATGTATAATACAATAATGACAAGTTATTATGTATCAATAGACAAGACAAGACTTATGTAAGTAATAGCCAGAACGCCTATAATGGAGGGAAAAAAACGTATAAAAACGCGTGCGGGGCTTTTAGATTTCTACATAATTTATTGCACTTACTTTCTGAGCTCGGCTCTTAATTGCCCACTTCCTATTTGAAGAAGAAAAATAATTGTTATAAGAATCAGGGCTCAAAAGAACTCGCTATAGATCAAAATTTTCATGCGTGTGTATGTAAACGTGCACAAAAATATTTCTCTATAAAAAAATCTTTTCCGGACCTTAATTATTGATAAATTATTTTTCCTTCAATTTGTGATAATTTTATCAATTTATATCTATGTAGCAAAATTTTACAAGGTTTGCCCAGAGAATTAGCGCATTAGCGAATTTTTTATTTTCGCTCCTTTTTGCTAGAATGTTTCAACCTCGACAAATGAATCTTGCTCTAAGCATTAATTTCAAAATTGTACTTCGAGTTTATCTATTCATGAAAATGACTGTAAATTTATTTTCAAATACGAGGATAAAGAAACTTTCGTTAATCATTATAATGCATATTTCTCTATCTCTATATGCACACATTTTATTTAAAATTGTACATAGAATTACTGTCTGTTCTATCTCCGTTCTATTTCCATATGTTTTGATCTTTAGACAATTTATTAATTGACTTAAATAATGATGTTTGCTAGCGGATTTGCAATTCGCATAATAATCAAAATAAACATATTAACCAAAAATATTAAACATTTAAACTTAAATTTTCTTAGTAACGTCGGATCATAAAAAATTATGTTAATGGTACTTAATTTATCGATAGTATAGTAACTTAAAAGTGAGTCATTATAAATAGTTTTTCTTTTTATATGTGGTATACGTAATATTTCACTTCCCCATTAAACAAATATCGCGTATAAAATTACATAAATATTCTTATTGACCTCTGTTGTAAACCCATGATATTAAATGTCTCTCTCTAACAAATAATTCGAATTAATTTTAAAATAATTGAGAGTATGTAATCTAATTAATTATTAAAATAAAAATTAAATGTATGCACGGTGTTATTAATGAATTCAATTCATGAATAATTAATTAACATATGTATTTGACGCACGTTGCATTTTTTATGTTGAATGTGCTCCGATATACGCGAAAATTCAGATATTAAGGGATTATTGACACCGTTTGTACATATATGTATATTTACTTATACTTATTATTTATTATCTTTATAGAGACCGGCCTTTTATAACACACCGATCTATAAAGACGCCTTTTTGGAAACGTTGATTTTACTAAAAGCTTGCAACATACATACATACATCCATATATACATAAACGCACACGCGTGATAAATATATATGAGTATATGTATATAAATCATAAAATAAACGCTAATGTCATGAGATTTCCGACAAGGTCTGTTAATTCATCAATGACTCATATGTAAAATACGAAGTAAAATAAAAAATGTTAGCAAGAGGTATGTGTTATTGATATCGAATATGATGTAGCACGTTATAGTTCACGCACAATTCGAATCTGTTCAAACTTTATCATCCAAATTAAAAAATAATCAACCCGTCGCACAAACTGCAGTTTACAATTGCCTTGTACGTCACAAATGCAGCATCTCTGCGCATAAAGTTCCTCGGACACTTGTCAATCTCGACGTTAATTACACGGAAATCGTACCTTTAAGCATCATCGTATTCCTAGCGAAAACATGGTCACTTGGTTTGATTGAATCGTCCCTTCGTTTGCCGCCGTGACTGTGTGGCAATCGAAGTCGTAAGAAAATTTTCCTCGAACGTATCCACGGCGAAGTCTTGCTCCTTGTGTGCTTTAGGCATGATTCTGCTGGCCGGTCCGTTTCGCCTTAAGCGAATGTTTACTGCGCGCTCCATGATACCGTTTCTAATTTGTTGCTTTTTCTTTTGCGCTTGGAGCTGCTTAGCCACCGCCGTTCTAGAAGGCGGAGGCGGCGGTGGCGGCGGCATCTTCGGCGGCGGTAATCGTGCAGCTGGACCGGCCGGCAATCGCGGTGGACCCGCCATCCTCGGCAGACCTGGCATACGCGGTGGAAAACCGGGATGCGGGAAACCCGGCCCGGGCGGCGTCGGCGGCATCGCCGGGCGCATTGGCGGCGGTCCATATCTGAACGGTCTGGGCCCATAAAGCGGCGGGCCCATGGGCGGTGGAATAGGGGGCATACCATGCGGGGGAGGCATCGGTCCGAATCCCGGCGGTGGGCCCGCGAATCTCTGAGGTGAAAATGGACCGCCGTTCGCGAAGCTTCGACGCGACATCGCGAACGCCGGCGGTCCCATCGATCGACCTGCCGGGTTCTTTAATGAGCGTCCCTTCAACGAATTCCTCTTGGTTGAAAATGCGGTAGGACTCTTTGATCTCAAAACGATTTTGCTCGTATCGATCCTCTCACCGCATTGAAGCTCTTTCAACGCGGTGAGATAAATGTCGCGTTCGATGGGATATCCGCGTGCGTCCCCAAAAGCTAAATACAGACAGAGAGAGTTTTCGTTTGGGCAATGAGCTTATCAATAGAACGACATTTGCATATTTTTATGCAAAATATAAATTTATTGATTGTCATCGTCAACTAACCGATCTTAATGTTCATTGTATCTTTAATTATCATACTTCTGAATCAGAGACTTGTAACGATAAACAAAAAAAAATTATTATAGAGAAATAAGTTCGCAAGTCATAAAAACCTGATTTAAATGTAGGATAAATTAATTATAATTATTTATATAACTTGCAAAAGAAAGACCAGTTTATGTACGTGAGATCATGACCTACTATGTACATACTATTTTCTTTCACAGGCAAATATACATACGTAAAACAAAATATTTATTCATAATTCATAAATAATTTTTCGTTGATAATTTTTGATATATAATAATAATTATTTACATAATTAAACAATTGGTTAAAATTATAATTATTTTATCCTCGAAATCCAATAATAATAAAATGATATGGCAAGTAAATTTAACATAATGTAATATAATTTTTCAAATAACGTACCGTTTAAACACATGTTAACATATTATTCAACATTTAATAATAATTACTTATGATTAAAAAATCTATTAAAATTATGACCTCATTCATGAAATCCAATAATTATAAAACGATATGACAAGGAAATTTAACATAACATAATATAACGTATATAATATGCGAATTTTTCAAATAACATACCTTTTAAAGAATCTTGAATTACCCAGCCCAGCTGTTGAATGAGATATCTATAAAAAATGGTATCACACACATTTCTCAACGGCTTTTTCTGAGAATATTCCAATATCCGATATTTAAATAAATATACCAAATAAATACCATACCAATAATTTAAATAAATATCAAATACGAGTATAAATTACCCTGATATAATATTAGCTACACGAGATTTCAACTTCAAACGAGGATCTAGATATCCAAAGATATAAATCGTCAGATATAAATCAAGCAAGTGTATGGCAAATACTCAAGAATACTTCGAATAACCGAAAACTTCGAGATATATTTGAATATATCAAGTAGCAGTAAAAATACTAGTTAATTTAATTGATTAAAAGTACGCGAAATGAAGTTAAATAATACTGACCTACAAATTAGGTAACCGGTACGATTCACACCGTGTGTGCAATGGACTCCTATAAGTTCACCTGTAACAGAAAATTTACACCATTTTCGTAATTCCAAATTCTGATAGAATAAGCAGCGATATCAGCTTTCAAGCAATAGTATTATTACAAATGACGTCTTAATTATACTTTAATATTATAAAAAGAAAAAAATCGCAGGTTTATATTTCAAGCATCTGAACATTGCAGACGTTTCGCGTGTATTTTCTTTTTAAGATATTTCGTAAGTAATGGGGTAACAATCTCGATAAAGTAATTATGCGGCGACGCAGATGAGAGTTCGGTCGGCAGGACACGCGATCGGTATCTCGAAAGTACTTTCGAGACATCGGACGGCGCCAAAAAGGACGCGCAGAAACCGAAGAGATATTCGCTTACGAAAAAGGCGTGCAATAAGGACGCACCGCTATGCACGGCAAGACATACGATTCCACGGGTCATCAATTCGGCCTAGGGCGTGGGGTCGGCACCTCTTCGAGCCCAGCAAGGGGCTGATTATAATATTATCGCAAATTACCGGCAAAAACTGCGACGAATTCACGACGATTCGTGACTCCGGCTACAGCCAGCCGGTCGATCGCGGCGGCATTTTCGTAAGAACTGCAATTTTAATAAGAGTAGTTGACCAGCATAACGACCGAAGAACGCGTCTACCGCCGCCTATCTCTTCTTCTTGCTTTCCCTCTACGACCGCTCTTCTCCTTTAACTTCGGCGTCTTCTTGCTTTCAACGAAGCGCGAACAAGCGGAGGATAAGTACCAAGTACTTTAGAGGCACTTCGTACCTCCTTACGGCTCTCAGTGTGAATTAAGTGGCCCATCGCGGGTCATGCGATACGCCGTTTGACCTCTGCAAGCCGCTTGACCGAACGAAGAGTACATCGGTGTATCTCTTGCAACGATACACAGCACGAGTTATGTCCCTCTCTTTCTGGGATAGACACGGTACTGTACTACTCGCAAAGGACAATAATACAAATATATGGAGACTCGAAATGACGACGCGATAAGATTTTCCGTGAAAGAATCATAATAAACAGTCTAATAAAACTGTTGACCAGCGCTATCTTCGATCTAACGTGTAGCATCCCAGAAAAAAAAAGTATTGAGATAAAAGTATGCGAATGAGCAACGCGTTACTACACTCGAGCGTAAAGCTGTTTCTTCGTAAGAGAGTCCTTGGATTATCATATATGAAAAAATAACGATGTGAAAAATAATAGAGATTGTGAATGCTTAACATAAATAAAACATAAATCGAAGAGCTCACAAAAATTTGAAATTGAAAGGATATTATAGAAAGAAAAGATTTCTATAAATTTATTTTATGAGCAAAATTTTAATCTCTCTGGAAAATCGATAGAGGCAAAATTTTATTATTTTTTTGTTTAATTGTTACTGAATAATTTAAAGATCTAAAGAGTTTATATACATATATATATATATATATATATATATATATATAATTATAGTATATATATGTGTGAGATAAAAGTTTCTTTTTAAATCTGCACATTTTTTGAATTATTTTGGCATATATTTTGATGCTCATTAGATTTTAATGAATTGAAGAATAATACCGCACGTATATAAAATTACAATATAATAACAATTCAAATAATCTGGATAACATATATATCACAGATGTAATTCGATATCCTAACATATATATATATATATATATAAAATAAAGTAAACTCGTTCCACGTCTGTATCTATCACGAGGTCATCTCAGGTTTGCATTCGCCAGAAACTTACATCTTTTAGCGGATGAGAATCTCAGAACACGTCGGCATCTAATGTGAATCTAGAGCCGGCACCCCCGTGGTGCAGTGGCCTTTATACTAACAAATAAACCGATCTTCAGGTACATAAATTGTCATAAACATACAACTACTTTGATATGCATTTATACATATCATTCCCCAATTGCCGAATATTATCTCCTCTTTATATTTGCATAAAAGACACACACACACAATTACGTGTTTCATAGCTAATTTAGGTAACATACAATATCGGTCTTTAATTTATATAATAAATTATCATTTTTTTAATATAAATAAATATTTCTATCGAAAACTTATATTTTATTTTAAGGCACGTGTACTGACATTAAACAAAATAAAAAGGCTGAGAAATTTTACAGATGGAATTTCGCTTATCGGAAATCTTCGACATTTGAGAACGTGAAACTCACGAATTCGCACTTGACTCATGTATATGTATGTACATGTCCATACATTAGTATGAAATTACAACGACCAGAGAGATATTACGAAGATCTCTCAAGGCACCCTGCCGCTCGACAGTTGAAATCAAACGTTGCTCAACAGGAGCCGAAGCACAACGATAATAATGTTCATCGGTCGAAAATCAGCCTTGTACACTCAGCAATATCATTAATTAGATATAAGCCCGCGATTAATTCGGGATATCTGCTTTCTACTGTTACGGGTTACGGTCATTCGCAGAGGTAGTCTTTTCAGATCTATGTTATAATATAATATAAAGATAGAATATGCTCGCTTATAAATTTACGAAAATAATTAATATTTACGAAAATTTACGAAATCTTTAAATCCATATCGGAGAAGTCCAAGAAATTTCGTTTGTTAAATGTGTCGTTATATAAACTTGTTTCGTGTTCGTTGTTAATAATTATAGAGATTTACGAGTGTCGTTTCTTATTTAAAAAATTTTAAGCTTTTTAATTAATAATTTAAATAAAATCTCAGAAAATGTACGGATATTTTCAGGAAAAGATGAATTTTTTAAAAAATATGATTATTCTATATTACGAGAAAAATTTCAGATAATACCTTATTTTACTTGATACTTCTATAAGAGGTCACATACGAGAAAAATGTGATTCGTTTGCTAAAGTCAGAACAATGGCGTAAAAAACGGCATGTTTCGCTAAACAATTCTTTGAGCAAGGTAGAAGTTCACTACCATGATTAAGTTCATCATGTTTAAAACAGCGCAAAATGACGGAAAAAAGGGAGTCAGTTATAAATCAAACTCGTGTATGCTGATGGGTGAGGGTGGGCGATCGCATGCATATATTGTTTTCGTCTCTATTCCCCGAGATATCGTCGACGAAATAAAAGACAAGACAACGCACCCGGAATTGCACGTGCCACACTCATTGTCAGTACGACATGAAGATTGGTTTTCAGGCTACCGAAGCAATCGTGAAGTACAACTCGAAGCGACGTGGTAAATGTGGCAATATGATATACACGGGTAAAATACGTCGGCTCAAATAGCCGCTGGTGGTTGCGAATCCTGGTCGCCTCATGTCGAGAACACAGAAAAGAGCTCCTAGTAGCGCGAGAGCAAACTAAAAGCTCGTCGGAGATATATGTAAGAGCTGCTGAAACCAGGGAACGACGTTAACGTCCGGCGTACATAAACATGAAAATATCGCCGGCATGTTACTGCGAGTCTTTTTGGGACGCCGATTACTGCCGTCTTAAATCAATCGAACGCTCCAAGTTCGATCGCGACGCGCATCGTATACGGAGCGCGAAACGCTCGGCGAACGAAAGTAAATATTAATCCGGAATCACGAAAATATAACTGTTTGTTTGATTTTTTTGAAGCGCAACGACTTAAATTTCAGATTTCAGAAATAATTAAATATCTATCGAAATAATTCTTGTAATATATGTATATTATAACTCGGTATAATTTAAATCTTAAAAAATGAAAAGAAGAAACATTGGGACGCACAAGTCTGACACGCAATTTTAATTTTTATATGCATCTGAAATTTAACAAATTACCAAAAAGATAAGAGTGATTTGTACGCGAGTCATTTTTACGTGATCAATCGGCGTCTCAGCATTGGACATTGGATATATGGTATTGATAAATGCTAAGTGGTAGGCAACGAAGCGGCTCCTTTTGCCGTGGAATGCGTCTCGACTCGTTCTTCGATGGACCGCTCCACCTCCCAGCTCAAGTTAGTTGATTCGTGAGTTTCCCACGTACAAATCTGATAGTTCTGTAAACCGCGATAATGTAACGGAACGCGCTCGTGCGATTTCGTCGGCGAGAATCTGGGACAATTACGTTCGTTTAATATTTTACAAAGTTTCCAAGAAATCTTGAAAATTTTAAAAATTTCAAGAGTTTTAGATTTTGTGCCTAAAACCTAAAAATGTTATATTAAATACATTTTTAAATTTCAAGTATATTATCTGTTAAAATTGTTATATGAGAACGTGGAAAGTCAAAAAACGATCCTAGATCTCTCTTAGATACGTAGATTTAAGATACAAAGTACACACACACACACACACACACACACACACACACACACACACACACACACACACACTTGAACCTAAACTAAGAGAACCAAACTTCGAGTCTTAAATTGTACAATGAATTCCGATGCAACCTCATAGATATGACTGGTCGTTTGGCATGAGAAAAAATGGAGGAACAGAGACAGATACGCAAAGAAGAGAAAAAAAGCAAGAGAGGGACGATGCGGATGTGAAGAGAAACGAGAGTAGAAGAAAAAGAAACGCTCAAGGGAACTTTCTTCTCTACTGGTTGATAAACGGCGGCAGATAATTAACAACGCCTCGGTATGTGTATTTCATGCGTGGGCGTCCTCGAATTCTGATCGGATTCGTTGGGATCGTCGCCGTTGTCGTCGTCCTTGTCGAATCGTTCTTCTCATCCGAAGCACAGAAGCCGGGCGAATATCGTGCAACCGCGCGAGTAAAACAACCACCAGCTATTCTACATTCGTTCTCGCAACGTACAACACAACCGAACCGTAATCGAGGGAGTAAATTAGGAAGGGATACGCTCGTACAGTCGTGATCAGCAGTTTCGTTCAAGCGAGAATTCCTACGACGATTCCTATCAATTTTTCCTCGTCGAAAGCACGAGTTTCGTATATTTTCTTTCGAGGATTGTTAATATTTCTTAAAAACTATTTCCAAGTGTGTTGTTAAACTTGATGCATTTTAGTTGGCGCCGATCAGACATGAGTCTTGCAACTTCTATCAGACAATCTCAGCAATACAATTATTGTGTATAAACCAATGTATAAAGCATTATATACTTGTTCAAGATTCTGTTAGATGTAAGAAAGTTACTTCAATCGCCGAATCAAGAAACTTTGTTACGAAGAAACTTGTATATAATTTATAATAAATCGGCGAATATAATATTCTTGATGTAATGCAAACTCACCTTCACCGCATGTTGCCATGAAATCGTCCATCACTTTAAAGAATCTGCAAGGAAAGAGAGCAAAAATTTTTACTTTTAGCAAAGCAACGACTGCATATCTTTATCTTTTGTAATTTTACTTTTCAACAAGAATTTACTTTTCAACAATCAATTTAAATTTATAAAATGTTACGTAGCCAACCGGAGCCAGCTAAAAAAACCTTCCAAAAAAAATATGAATAATGTGTATCATTGATACATGTGTGTTTAATAGCGTTTTACATATGTTTTTGTAATAATAATCAGTTTGTAAAATAGCTTACAACTAACGAGCATTAATATTCTTGCTATCTAATTCTTTACACGGGGGAATAATTATTTTTATCTTGACTAAATAATATAATTAGCATCTTAAACATATCTGATATATAATGCTGCATGCATAATAACAGCGCCGCCTTTGAGGAGACAGCAATCTCTTATTCTTCCTTTATTTGCTGTCTATAATTTTACGAAGCAGCCAGCACGACGGCGATCGAATTTCCATGGAGCTGATGAAAAAAGTAATCGGCTAAATAAATATTCAGGTACTGGTAACCGGTCGAGCAAACCGGCAGTGTAATAGGTGTATGTAATAGGTATGCAGAAGCCGAGCGGCAAACGAAGGGATATGGTAATGAGACTTAAGAGCCGGGACGTTGCACGTTCTGAGTTACAGGCGAGTGCAGCGAGTACAAGTCCTTTACGCGTCACGTAAGGGCGCTAAGAAGTTAAATCGATTCCGAATTATGTCATGAAAACACGACGCTCACGCGTCCCCGACGTGGATTAATAATAGCTGCAGCGGCGGCGATTTTTCAACGGGCAACACATTTCCCCTTTTGTCTCCTATAAACTTTACCGTGAACTTACTGGAGCGGTTTCTTTGTGATCTATGGGATAAAAGGCAAGGAGAAATGGAGAGACAGGAGAAAGAGATCTTCGAAACTTTGCAGATTCAGAGAGATAGGGTGGCGCTTATATAATAGTTTACGGGGATGCAGCCATGTATCACGTTGGCTCTCCTTCAGCATCGTCGCCGAAAACAAGAGGCAGAAGATAGAGAGAAGAACTTATTAACGAATTAGGCCTACTTTGACTGCTCGATAAATTATATAAAAAGATATTCACATATCCATCTTGCGTTCTTAGGAAAATTCCGGAAATATTTCCGACACGCCGAACGTCACGTCACGCTATAATAAAGATTGATGTCAACATATAATATTAATTTATCAAATATTATATCAAAAAATTTAACATTATATAATGCTTTTATTATATAATGCGTTTAAAAATTATTATTTTTTAAAGATATTTTACCGATATGTAGTAAATAAATATATTACTATGTGGCGAGAGGAAGAGAGGGTAATTCATTGTTATCAAACATTTTTCGTCCAAATTCGGTATCCTAGAATTAATTAATAATCTGAGAGATTGTTATATATAATACATAGAACATACTCTTCTTCAGATAAGTTTGATAAATGTGCTAACATTTAGTTTCCAAGGAAATGAGAATAGTGGTGACAAGCATAAAATCGTTTCAATCCCCGACCGCGACTACGATAGACTTAATTCTCCGAAAAGTTACTACGTTCATCATTGTACGGGGATTGGGTGGCCCAATTGTGGCGGTCTATAGAGGCTTAATAGGACCGTTTTAGTGCCTTTGGTCCCTTTCAACTCCGAAACGGACTCCCTATATAGCACCGATTAGACTAACGCGATTATAAGCACTAACTCATTCACGACTTGCCGACTGGTTTCGACCACCGTTCAATATCGATGGTATCGAGGTGAGAAATATTTATAACCCGCGATACCTGTTAACTCATAATGACTCTTGAAATAGGAGCATCTCGTTTGTTGAGAAAAGAAGGAGGAAAAGTGTGAACGCATTCTACTAAGATCGAATCGTAAACCGTATCATATTCCTAGAGTTGTCAAACATATATATATATATATATATATATATATATATATATAGCATAGCAATTTTAAACAACATACATAGTAATTTTACCTGACGAAAAACTTATTGTTACAACAGTACATCATTAAATGCACACGTGATACGACAAACTTACATTCACGCCTCGTAGTTTACAGCACATCGTCTGCAAGGTCAGTGCAAGAAATAAAATAAATCTCCCGCATACATATCGGTAGCAGAATAACGCATAACATCATTCGCTCATACGGCCGCGCATTTATAATATTTGAAATATTCGTGGCGCGTCTTCCTCGTTTCAAAAACGTGACAGCACAATCACGGAGAAATGCATCTATCACAGGGGATGAAGGCGGAGTGGGCACGGCCTTCTCCGAGATGAAATATTGAAAGATAGCTGCCGGGGCTCCGCGTGCCGCGGCGCGGCGCCGCCGAAACGTGAAAAATGACGAGTGTTAAATTAATTTGACTTTCGGATTTGAATTACAGATTCGAGGCGAACGCGGAGGTGTCGTTGTACACGGCGCGTTTCGCACTCCACTCAGTAGGAATTCCCCTTGAAGAGCCCAATATCGGGAACCAGCTTCAGCATGATGATGATGATGATAATCATCATCATCATCATCAGCGTCATCAGCGCGATGACCATATTTTCCATGCCGTCCTCTTCGGAAAATCAAAATCAAAAGCTCTGACCTGCTATGTGAGATGAATGGCCATCAATATTTATAAAACCAGTCATCCATCAGTGACAAACTCTACTCCAGGAATATTTTACTGCGTTATCTACTATGAATGCATAGGTTTTACCGCGTATGCACGCGCGCGAGCTCACACACACACACACACACGCACACATATCGTATGTTTATCTTTTTATTCAACGTCGCAAAATATCATTTATCTCATTCCGATGCTGTGTGTGCAACCAAATTGATTAATTCGGTCACTAGCAAATATTTCAACTCAGTATAGTTTCGTCTCATTAAGTTATATAATTTTGCGTGTTTTTAATTTGTCATGTGATATCTAATTTTTAACTATTAAAAAAATTTATTCAGAACGGCACAGACTCTTTTACAATTCAGTGCGATTACGATGATACGAAGAGATATTATAAATAGAGTAGCTTTAACACTTTAAACTTATTACCATGTAAGTTATTAAGTAATCGTTTAACTTATTGTGTTTTTTGACAAGCATACTAATTTTTAAATTTATTTTTATTATATACGTCGCGCGATTATAATATTATATATATATATATATATATATATATTTCAAATTTATAAATAACATTATGTAGGTATATGCGACGTTTATAGCAATTATAATATTTGCGCCTACTGTAGAAATCATATGATATCCGTAAGGTGTTAATGGAACACGAGGTCTTACAATCTTCTCATGTCTAAGCGATTTCGACGCTAATTAATTACAGAGCCTATATCGAGATTATGTTGCCGATAATTCCGGCCCGTTTCACACAAACCATGAAAGTCACGCGTGACGGACACGTCGGAGACATTCAACTGGAATAAAGTGAAGCGTCCGTGAAACCGCGAAATGACATTTATGGTAGCGCGATTGTCGGTCGTAAGCGGTGTTCATTTGAATATCGCACGGTGTGTGGTCCTTCGCACGCGCCCACCGTACTACGTGTTCGCGTTCGTTTGCGTGCGTGCGTGTACGTAACTTCACCGTGAGATCACGATCGGGATGTGTTCATGCCGTGAGGATGATGCGATTGCGTAACACAACGCGCTATCCAAAAACTTCATCGTCGCCCGGAAGAAGCGCGCTGCTATTTAAAAATCTAAATAGATATCAAGTTACAATTGCTGTCCAATGAGATGATGATAAATAAATACACCATGGCGCTTATAAGTTTCTTCAACATGCAGACGCGCCTTGATTATCATCCGCGGGGACATATCAAACTATCGTAGTCCGTTATGCGAACAATTTTTTATTCCAGCAGATTTCGTCTGGCCAATGCAAGAGATGATCAACATATAAAAGAGGAAACGTAAAAGAGAATCATCATGGATGTTCAATGAAGTCGAAAATAACTAACCAACAGTGTGTCAAATAGCTTTATTCCTTGAGCGATTCGTACCTCAAATTAAGAAGAACAATAAAAAAGTTATAGATAAACGAGAAGTTTTATTTAACTTGCGTGTATCTTCGCGTGAAATCTTTTAATTATTCAGCTTATTTAGCCGAGCAATACATTTTTAATTTATTTTTCTCACTTTTCTGTAGAGTCACGACGTAATGAAAATCTTCTGCCTCGTTATTCTACTACGTATTAATAATATCACATAAAATGCAAATTTTTTTACTCAACTCAATGATTTATAAAAATGTGTGTATATATATATATATATATATATATATATATATACACACACAAATACACACATTGTTCTATATCGTGAAGAATGATGAGAAAGGCAGTCGATAGTCACTGATCGACAGACGCTATCATGTAAGCCTATAATCAATGTAATTCTTTAAATTGTGTAAATAAATCTTTTCGGCAATATTTTCAAAATTATAAAATACGCGTTTGTTGAGACTCACGCAGGATAAACAACTATGTGTACTTGCGATCAGAGTAATCCTGTTACGGAAGAGTATCATACTGCATTTTCTGATTTTGAGACGTATATAACCTAAATTATCGATGTTTTTACGATCAAAAAACGAAAGATTATCTCAATTTATTGAATATATATTGGAAATCTTATAAACTTTAGATCAACTCCAGAAGAGTGGCGTACGTCGACACGATATGAGGGAGATATTGCGCCAGAATACACGCCGACTCCACCACGGAGAACTCTACAACGAGATTTTCAACGTCCTATTCCACGAATCCCTATTAGAAGTACACGTAGAATGGATCTCACAGCTGGAGTGGCCATTGTTCCACGACGAATCGATTGTAAGCACAAAACTTGCGTATAATCAGACGAATAATGTAATCACACTATGATTCGTCGTATAACAACGTAAGATATATAATGCAAAATATGATTAAGTAGATAAAATCACACAGATTAGTCTAAAATAAGACTAATGGATATAAAATTATTTCTTTTTCTCTCTCCAACTCATCATTTTTACATATTTTTTATTATATATGTTGCGCTGAAATTCACTGAAACTATTGCTAGAACCATAATACCAGCCTAAGAACAAATCTTTTCGGTGGCACAAGTCATCACATTTATTACAGTATAAAATGTAATTTGTATAAAACTATTATATCTCATGGAATATTTTAGTGCATGGTTGCTGCTCCTATGCTTATCTTTATTATCTTTATTTATCTCTTGACAATGCTGCTGCAAACTCACTTGAAACTATTTAATATAAACGTGCTATAAAATTATTATTATTTAATAATTTAATCAAATCTTTCTATTCAGTCGACGCCGTGTCAGACGTCGAGAATTTTGACAACGAAGAAGATTTAGGAGGCAAGTTGCGTCGATTGCGTTACGATCTATGCATGTTACATTTAAACGTTCGCTTAATATCGTTGCACTTTTTTTAGAGCTGGCAAGAGAAACGTTAGAACGATTGAGAAGCGCGGCACAGCAACCTTATGTCCCCGAATCGACTGTTACTCCTGGAACGTATAGAGTGAGACGCACAAGAGCGACACAATATCCAACAGAATACAAAAGGCAATATGCGCCCAGAATGACTAGAATTACACCTTGCGGGAAATGTTTAAGAGTAAGCGATTTAACGCATCTTTCTCTGTTTGCGATATACAGAACTGTCTATAAATTTAATACGTCTCGATCAAATAAGAGAAACCAATATATTTTTGAATTTAAATTAAAATCCGGTATTCTGAGAATGTTTCTGATCATGTTTCTTGGAAGTGAAGTATGTGGTCATCTCACGGTTAGAGCTAAAGCTAGGTTTCCTACCGTTCCAAGCGCAGTTTTGGCTGCCCTTCCTTCCGCTCATAAATTCGTTTTCTCCGATTTTTACTTATGTCTACGCTTCGCATCAATCTTTCTTTCGTTGCCCTACATTTAGACGAGAAGACGAAGAAAATCTTCAGTGTGATATATAAATCTATTTATAAATTTTATTAAAATATCTATAAATTATTATAAATATTCAATGGTTAACAATATTGTAAAATCACTAATGTACAAATCTTATTTCCTTGACAGATGTAAAAGCATTGAAGCAGCAACGAAATGCAATCAACGGATTTACACAGGTATGTACATCCATACTTCTTTGCATTTTTACACTTTACATTTCATTTATTTGTAAATATTATCGTGAATGAGCGCATGATTATTATTCAGGTATTGCAACATACGTACGATACGCGCAAAAAGTAGAGAAAATCCTTGAGAAGAAGAACAACACGACGTTTAATTACAATGAAATGACCATCTTGTTTCGCGTTCGTCGAAATTCACGACCGCGAATTGTGTTTTTACACAAGTACAAATGGTCCAGCGAAGGTGGCCGATCACTGAACGTGAGGTCGTGTTTGAAAATGTTTAATGCATGGACCGCGCGGTCGTAGGTAGATAGATGAACGGTTATCTGATGTTTGTATGGCTATACTCCCAGCACAAATCCCGGAACCCCGAAGATATCGTAGAAGTACTGCGCAAACACTCGGACTGACTGTTTCTCAATCAGAGTCGCGTACGGAAGGCGCACGGTTATAGCAACACTCGGTACATGCCTGTTTTCACGGTCATTCCATCTTTTCCAAGTGCGCAATTTGTCATCATATAAAGCATATATTTAAATGCATTTAATTTCAAACATGCAACTATATATCTCCATTCCGAAATGAATGTATTCAGTTAATAATTGTATAAATTTATCAAAGATAAAATTTATCATAGAATTTACAATCGGGAATATATTTTAACGATGACACAGAATTAATAATCAATCATATGCATATAGTATGATAAAAAAACCGCAAAGAAAACCGAACCTGAATGTATCTTTACACTTTTGGTGTCGCGTTTTTTAAATATTCTTTCTAACAAATATCTCGATGCAATTAAATGCAAAATAAAAAATTTATTTTAAAATAAAATACTATCAAGATTAATTAGAAACAATAAGATTTCGTCATTTTTACACTGGAAGATTGATGATAAATATCCAATATTGAATATTAAATAACATAGTGACCAAGTTTGAGGAGTCTTCGTTGAGGAGAAAATTAACATTATTGCATACATACCTATATCCTCTATACGTGTATTATCGGCTCTGATCGAGAATGGCTAATCGATTCGTTGAATCCTCAGACGAAAAAGTTTACTCGGTATTTCATGCGAAATCGCCTTTGCACCATTACCTCATATCGCACGGAGAACGACGAGAAGGCGCGTGCACGCGAAGACGCGGAGGACGCGAGTGGTGGCGAATTTACGTAATGAAGCGATCGCCCGGGTGGTCCCTAGCGTGAGACGCGCGTACGCACGTTCCTTTGCCGTCTCGACGCGAGACGCTTGCCAAGGTGGAGAGAACAAAGAGAGACAAGAGAGAGCAGGAATCTCTCTCTTGATCCTCGAGGACGACTTGTAGCTCCGGCGTCGTCGTGCTCGTCGGGTCGCCGCGAGCCGAATTAACGGCACCGGAAATATGAAGCAACGTGCACGCGCTCGGACGCATTATACGGATGGGAGAGAAGCGCGCGCGTACGTTTTACCACCCACAATCACTTGCCAAAACATGCCTCTCCCGTGATCTCCGCGCTCCGTCAGGGCACCGGCCCCGAGACGCCACACGTCAGAATATTTGAGATGGGTTCGCCCCGGGCGCTAAAGGAACCAATCGACGATCTTTCAGAGAAACGTCGTCGGCATTTGTGTTCGCGCGATCTTCGGAGATTACCTTTCCCTTTTGGCGAGATATAGATTTCCTGTGTTGAAAACTTGCAGAAAGTCCAAAGATACTTTTTAATTATGTTTTCATCCCGCTGAAGTTTTTAATTTAGGAGATAAGCGCAAGATATATAGTAATATTTTAAAATTGTCAGCTATATAATTCTCGATCGATGATCAAAATGCAATGTAATAATGTATTGCAGACATTATGGAAATTAAATATATTTTCCACGATAATAGTATTTGCTCATAAAACTAAAAAAAAATTTAGTTTTTTCAAATGGTCTCTCATGTATTCCCCCCCGAGTATCGCGAAGGAATATATTTTCACGCTCGCAGAATATATACGCAGCATCCTGCAATACAAGACAGAGAACATGTGGAAACTTATGTTCGATGTCCTTGCGAATAAAGACGTCTGTCGTACACCCACGTTTCTTGCACACTCGCGTGTACTCGTTTTAAGCTCATAGAGAATTACGCGCGCGCGTGATTTGGGTACATTCTTCGTTCGCATTTAATCAGATTACTGTAACATCACAATATAAATGTTATGATATATTAACCTACTATATTATAAGTATTTCTCTAATTTTTATTTTAAAGTATATAATTTTTTTAAATTAAAGTATATATAAAATTAATTAATAATTTCATGTTAAATAGGTTTTATTAAGAATTTGATATAAATTCGGATTTTCTCACTCAAACACTTAACTTTATATTATTAACTATTTCTATCAAATATTATATTATAGTAACATCATGTAACCATCTCGTTTTATTTTTAATTAGTTGAGCACATAAATTCTAGGCTAAGTTTCGGAGAAGCTTGCGCTTCTCAATTGGAATCTTACGGCGCATTTAATAGATGTTAAATGGAACCTTATTTGTATCAAAACGTGCGACAGACAGAGAAAAAAAGCGAAAGAAATAGTGAAGTTTCGATCTATCTCGTCAGCATGCGTGACAAAGTACAGATATGAGAAATTGGCGAAGCATAGAGAGAGACTAGAATCGCCAAGAGAATGACAGTGGGACGGCGCGTTGGACGCGGAGGTGGAGAGTTGACAACGTTGATGAATATAGTCGGATGCAGCATAAATCGGCCTGTGCACAATCTTATGCATTGTGAGTATAAGGAACCCGAGCCAGTGCTGCAGCTCGGCAGTCCTCGCATCAGGTTCGCATTGCATGCGCTTATGTTTCAATTAACATCGTGTTTCATGTGAAATTGCTTAATCCGCCGCGCATGCGGCTAACAAGCCGCTATCAACGTGATTATCGTTGGTAACTAGCTCACGTTCACGGAACAAACGCTATCAAATATGCGTGTTTTTGCCCAAAGGTGGCTACTAATTTTTTAAAGATAGTGACGTTGACATTCTATTTATACACATCACTTAATTATATAGTTATATTATATAATTTTTTTAATAAGAACTATATATCTATTACTCATTACAATACACATCATAATTTAATAATTATACGATAAAATAAAACTCAATATTGAGTAATATGCAACCAATGATATAAAATTGACTTATAAAAAATGATAATGTGTATAATTAGTGTCTCTATGTTATCTGTTTTTATTAATTTTCCAATCAAGTAAATCAATTATTGAATAAACACATTTGTTGCCATGAATCCAGTTAGCCGGCCACTCGAGATGCGCAATTAGCCGTGTCAAATTTAAGACTCTGTCGCGAGTGAGCGTAATCACGTCGGTTCGTTTTTTTTCTCGCGATTTCTCCTTTAATCGCCAATCATCAATCCTGAATTCACAGCGCTGCGAAATAAGGAAACGTCGTTTACCTTCCGAATACCATTTTCGAGCGGCAGCGAGCATCGGCGCCCGCTGTAAAGATATTTTTGGCATGCTTGCGGCGCTTCGTAGACACGTTCGCGAAAATATCCTTGAGGCAAAGGATCAACAACTTCGATCTTCCGGGCGCGCGAAAAACGAGAGATTCCGTCCGGCATAAGTCAACGTTAACTATCTGATAAATTCCGTCGATACGGATCTCGCGATCTCCGAAGAGTCGACTTAAAGCTAAGTAAAATAAACCTGAATAGAGATCGAAGGCAGAAAGCCTCCACCGATTTGCGATTGTCGGTTTAGTTTAGCTCGCTTGTCCCATCTTTGCGCTTTCGTCAGAGTTCAAGGATATCTAGGATATTAAGTGGCGCCTAGTTTTCACCTACTCCGTACCCCCTTCCCCTTTCTCCATCTCTCTTTCTCCTTCATTTTGACCGCGGCAGCGCCGGTAACCGATCCGATCCTATCAAGGATGCAGTTAATTACACGTCGCGCAACAGCCGAGCCACAAAGCCATCAGGACTCGCTCAAAGAGATCAACAAAAGAGCAGTATGCCGGGACCAGACAGACGATAGGCTATTCGCATACCTGCCGGCTATTAACCGTTGATGCGAATCACCGTTTTATCCTCGAATTATACAAATCGGGCCGCGTCCTTTGTGCGGGCTGATCGACGATCGAGAAAGGAGAGCGAGATGCCGGGTGATCGCGAAAGGTCGTGCTTTGACCCGCTCGGTCGGATGGACCAGTCAACGTTGTGTTTCTTTTTTTTTTTTATTAAGAAAATATCTCGTATATTTATTACGTCTCCCGTTCAGTCGAACAAATAAATAGTATTTAATGCGACGCGACGTTGTAAAAAGCGTGCACGCGTGTCACGTTTTTCGCGCAATGCACTTACGAGAATGTTTTTAGTAGCGCTTCCGCCGCGAGAAATAATCGCGTCGAAATAATCGCCGTGAAATGTCTTTATATTTCTCCGCGAACGCAAACACTTCCCAACACTTGAGAGACACGATAATTAATTACCTTCATTACCGTAATAATAAATAGTTTTTATACCTCATAAGAAATCGCCGTTAATTGCAGCACTCGAGCATTGCTCTTTCCTGATCGTATAATGCAGTTCTTACACATTAACCGATTATATAGTACTTAGAGATATTTTTCGCATGCACATGATGAACGGAGAGAGAAAGAGAGAGAAAGAAAGAGAACAAAAAATAAATAAGAAGACGGAAGACGAGTAAGAGTACAGCACACAATATTCGGTAAATCATTGGACGTTTACTGCAGTTAATTAGTCGACTGACCGGCCCCATCAGACTGTTTTGCATGTATCGTTTGGAGAAAAGCCACACGCGTACGTGTGATTGCGCCGTGCAAAGATTAACATCCATCCTCATCTCGCACGAGCGAAGTATTGGATGTTATCTTGAACATCGTAGAAATTTCAAGAATTTTATTAAGCCTCTTCCGATTATCTGACGATCATTAGATGAGGATTTTAGTAATTGTTTGTATCTTCTCTCTTTATAATATATCGGAAAATCTTACGTGATCAATTAAGTTAAAAAGATAATATATATCTATTAATATTCCGTCAATAGCTATATATCTATGAATTTCTTGCGAAAGATAAAAAGTTTTATAAAACAAAGAATATAAAGCCTCCTCTCTACTCTCCTTTTAAATAATCTTTTAAATACAAAATTAATATTTTAAAAACGTAATATTAATATCTTGTTACAAGTCTAAATATTACATAAAACTCTGAGATGTAAATCTATTATCATAAATATGTATTATTAAAAAGTTATATAATAATAAAAACGCATCTTTAATAATAAAAAGAGTTATGGAAAGGATGCTTAATATCACTATATATTTTCTTATATCGCAGACAATATAAATTTTTAAAGATGCAAAAATGCACGACTGAAAATAATTCCATCGTTTGAGAAACCGCGTTTACGCAGCAACGCTATTAAAGTTGCATCATCGCTCCGTAGTAATGATTAACCGAACAAAAATTGTCGCGATATCAGTCTCATCGTGCAAGGTGGATCGTAACTAAACTCATTACTCGATGCAATATGAACTAAGATATTCCCGGACAGTAACACGATTCGCTATATAGTGGATATTTTACGACCTAAATTAGTGGACAAAAATACTGAGAAAGAGAGAGAGAAAAAACCGTTGAGCGATAAATTTCTGATGTGATACTCGCTCCTGATTTCTCAAATGTTCAGAGGCAAAAAAACGGTACACGTTGAGCTTTCTTATTAAAGTAACATGTGATTTGCAGACAGAATGATTAATCGGCCGTCACTTGCGCTATACGAATCTTGCGTTCATCAATCGCCGATCGCTATGAGAGGAATAATAAACGTAAAATACAATTGGCATTAAGTTAAAGATTAATTTAAGCCGTACTAAAAGAATTTATATCTTGTCTGTAAATCGGTTGTGTGTGAATTGCTTGCAGAACCCATCACAGTTTGATGATGAGAATCATTCTGTATAAAAACGATTACTTCTTGTAAAAAAAATATCTTCGAAATTTAAGTAGCTTAAGATATGTTGTAATATAAGAAATTCTAAGACTGAACTATCGCAAGAAATTTACAAAATTTGCAATGTTTTCAAAGACA
Source organism: Lasius fuliginosus (assembly GCA_949152495.1). Classification (NCBI taxonomy): domain Eukaryota; kingdom Metazoa; phylum Arthropoda; class Insecta; order Hymenoptera; family Formicidae; genus Lasius; species Lasius fuliginosus. Next base: position 13,961,776 of record OX424444.1, read on the forward strand.
TATTCTAAACAATGATTTTGTGCGACTGAAAATATTATCCCTTAAGCCAATATAAATATCTCATTCAGTGAATGAAGTAACATATGCCGATTACAATTGCATCAAATGTTGTAAATAACGTACAATTATTTTTTAACTTACTTTTTAATTAGATCCATAGGCGGCTCTTTTCTTCCTGGTATAGCAATCTTCTCGTATTTAACTCCAGCATTTGTAAATTCCTAAAACAGAGATGTTAACTACATAAACAATCGCATGCATATTGTTATATAACAAAAGTAGAATGTTCGCATGAAAAGATGCATTAATTGAGTATGAGCACTATAATTTGATCGGTCCAGCTATTGTCATGTTAAACCTCTACGGAGCACTCATTAGCATCACTAATTATTACACATAAAACCGTCAATTACAAACAATGTGAGTAATCATACGTCTCTGAATGCGAGCGCGTCATCCGAGTGTGATGTAAACCAAACGTCGGTAAACCGAAACAATCGATCGTTACGAAGCTTGCAAGGGCGGAAAGAAAATATACGATACTAATCGACACGAACGAAAGTAAGATTCACAGTCATTCATATCTTGGAAAATACTCCTTGTTCACCAACAACGAGTGTTACATATTCATGAATCTCTCTACTATCTGTCCCTAATCAGTGTTCTCAAACCTCAAACACACTATTAATAAATCTAAACGAGAAACAGGCTAAAATAAAAAATAAGTTATCGCAAAAAATATACAAATAACAGCTAAATAATCGAAATCAAATAATAGTATAAAAATTAATGTGTACGTTTCGTATTATGCATTAATATTTAATATTATTAAAAAAATATCACTTAACAAGAACAACGACGATGTAGTTCTAACTCGTTGTGAGTGATATCAGATAACAGTTTCTCCACTCTGATGACAGATCACGTCATAATAATCAATCTTTTTGACTTTGCTTTTAGCGAGATATTATAGAAACTCAATCCTGGTGATCGTGCAGTATTGCTTTTAATGGTTATCTCGAGGCTATTTTCTCTTCTCTTGCCGTCAATAATGCACAAGAAATTCTTTCACACGCTCAGAAGTATCTCTAGTTCTTAATCTCAACAAAAGCAAAATTAAGTTACAACAAATTAAAAAAGAAAATTAATCTTGATAGTATATGTGTCACGATATTTCGTGATAAAAATTCTATTTATAAATTCTTTGATATTTTTATGTAGAACAAATTAAATCATATATCTAATGCAGTTTATATATTCTATAACATCTATATCTCAAAAAGAGATAAAAAAGTATAAAAAATCAGCGTGCATTATACGAAATTAAGAGAGAGCCACATCTGATACTGTTGATAAAATCTTCACGAATCGGTATGCAAGGTCCTTTGTCTCTATAATCTTGTTTTCTCTTGTGACATCTACCACGAACAAGAAAATTAAAGGATCGGCTAAGCGCTTCATTATATATGTATAATGCGCTCTAATTAGGCGTGGGCGACACCGAGAGATCTCTCTGTTAATTATCTTTGCCCCGCAGCGCTATTGGTGGCGCGGTGTTTGTGTGTTTTTAAAACATATATCCCCTTAGTGAGGATTCCTCACTCTCCTCGCGTGGCAAATGGCTGTCCAAACGTCGGTAGAGCCGGGACAAAAAGCAGAAGATGGAGCGACCGAACCGACTCTACGACTTATTAATATAATTGATCGGTCTTCGGCCCTGACAGTTCTGACCCAGAAAATACCGCGGACATATTCTCGCTTGCTCGACACGCCGCCAGCTTGAACCAGCGGTCAGTCAGTCGATCGAAAGTCTCTGGCAGTCGATTATTCCAAAAATCTAATAATAAGTTCATTAGCTCGCGGCTCCTTTACTCTCGCTACAAATTAGTTGGGCCGTTCTCGAGCATTCTTAAATCGTAACTGATACCGATGCGATATTAATAAGTCGGAGCGAGAGTAAAGGGCAGGTGAAGCGGAGGAGGAAAGAAAAATATGATAGACAAATGGAGATAATGCAGACAGTCAAACCGTAAAGTCCGAGAAAGAGAGGGAGAATCTGTATATCTGTTCGATCAAGGAATGCAGCAGGTGACAGCTTGCGAAAGAGTGAGAAGAGAAGATGTTTTTTGTCTCGAGTTACTGAAAGGTAAGGAAGTACGTACATAAATATAGCGAATTACGGCTTGAAACTCGAACGGTACGCAATATATTTTCGCATTAACTTTGTGTGGCAATATCAGTGTTATTTCATCAGACGATATTGCCTGCATGTCGCCCCTTTTTAATCGCATGCAACGATCTCAAACCAATTTACTTACGTTATATGTTACATATGTTATGCACTATCCAAAAATATTTATTTTAAAAGCGACGCAATTGTCAATAGATTAATTACTGACAATTTAAGGATGCCACTATTGTTCAAGTGGATAAACGTTTGGTTTTGATACATAACTGTTTAAAAAAAAAGCATCAATAATAATTTAAATTTTGGCTTTATCACTTACCTTTTTATCATAGTAGCGACACGTGTTTGTCAGATCGATAATATACTTGAGACCGGGAAACGATTGCAGCAATATTGTCGTCGTAAATCTGCAACAATGAATATGGTCAGATTATAATGCATGCTGAATGGTATTTCGATTTATCGATTGCTCGTAAAATCGTTGCGCTACTTGAATCGTAAAATATAAGCGTGACGTCTTCTTTCGCTCGCGTAGACAAGAGAAGATAAGAAGATCTAATCGACTGAGATGGCGTATACAGGGAGATGCGTTTCGAGGGGCGCGATCTGTATGACTGGATGATATATTAAGGGAAGCGAGGAATCTGAGGTTCCAAGCAAAAGGTTCGGATCGGATTAAGCGGGGGTGTCGGCCTAAATAGTTTCACCATCCCTTTCGATATATCAAAACCTTTTGAGAGACGTACCAGGTGCATGCATACGTGCGTGCGTGCGTGCATGCGTAGATACGGAAACGAGCACGGGCCTGCTTCGCCTTCGAACGAACGATTCCCCATAAATAAACAACCCTCGTTCGTGTACGCGCGCTGAGATGTTATTAAAAAAAGCTCCCGTGAAATTTATTGGGATAGGAGTCGATTTAAAAGCTATTAACGGCGAGCTAATGTGATCCTGTAGATTTATGTAACTGACCAAGTGAGAAGTATCGCGTCTTCGAAAGCGCACCACTATAATTATTGCTATAATTTTTATGAACGACGCGATTTATCAACGAACGGGTAAAACTATTTTTTTTTCCTTCTCTTCGCGCATCGAGTTACCACGGCGCGACATCGTTCCGTCGATCTCTCTAATGTGCTTTAGTACGTTCATGCATCATCCCCTGTCTACCAGGAGAGAAATTCTGCACCGTGTTACAAACGCCAGTGCAGATATTTGCGGAATAAAAGAGTGGCAATCGGCCATGGTGTTTACACGAGGTCTGTCTTATCCGAATGACAAGTCATGCCGATACTTACCGTTGCTGTGGCTGCAGATTCCTCGCTATGGCCTGAAACAAAAAGAAAACAACACTCATCACCGAGGAAACGCCACAAGAAATAATTAATAGCAAGTTTAGCGGTAACCGCAACTACATTGTGCTTCGGAAGAAACTTTAAATGGCATCTATGAACGACTTCATCTCCGCAATCCGTTAACCACCGCTGCATACCTATGTTCCTGCACGAAGTATATACACGATACGCAAGTCATCTTCTACTTCTCGTTAATTAAACGAAATTAATTAATAGTGCGAAGTTAATAGGCCGCACGAGACGATCGTGCGCCGTGATCGCGTATAGCTAACGAGTGATTGATTGATTCAAATCTCAGGTCGGATAACGATACAAGGTGACGTCGATGAACACCCAGGGAAAAAAGTTAAGGCACGCTTCAGCCACGGGCACGATGACTCGATTATAATACCAACACTCATCGATGTATCGATAGCGAACATGCAGTCTGTTAATGCTATCCCGCAGACATATCGTATCGTTACGACACGCATCTTTGTAAATGTGTGTAAAAATTATTTGCAACGACTAAATCAGAGGATATACGTTTAAGTAGAAAAATCGCAGACAGTAAAAAAAAGTGTGTGTGTGTGTGTGTGTACACACATACACAAACACTTTTTTTTAAATTGGTACACACACACATATTCTCATAATACAAAATTGAGTTAAGAATATGGCATCATACTATAGCATATTATGTATATACGTTCATATTTTAAGTTAACAAGTTGCATAGAATACGACAGAACGTAAATTGAAACTTTCATTAGTCGACTTATAGCATCGCACCCGCTATGGGTGGGCTAATGATAATTACGGGTTTAGACGTTAGCTATCCGATTGGTTGGGCGGAGAGATCGTATCTATAGATGAGTATGGAATGAGTATCGGTCGCATTAATAACGGAGTATGGCTTTCGTATCCGAACGTAATAATCCGACATTGACTAGGCGTGAGACCTTTTCCTATCCTTTTGATAGCCGATCCTGTCCTTTGTATGTTTCACATTTCAAGATGTAATTTCGCAATTTCACAATCAACGGATATAATTTATAAAATGCTTACGCGCAAACATTACACAATGTAAAAGATATATTCGCTAAATGTACTACAAAAAATACATTTTTTTAAATATATTAATAACTTTAAACAAATGAGATTTAGTAAACATTCCTGTTTTGCAATTTAATCTAATACAATCTTTAAATCACGAAAAGTAGCAGTAACATTAATAATTTAGTAATTGTATGCAATGCTGCATGATGTAAGATCAGAAATTCACAGGGAACAATGCTACGACGCAATCGTGACTGGCGAATGCCAATGTGCGCCTCACCTTTGACAAGTCGAGATTCACATATTTACGCTCCAAGTAAGGAAAGAACGAGTGAGGTAAATGCAAGGATTTACGAGCCTTCTGGGAAGAGGACATTCGCGGCACTCCTCGACGGAAAGACCGAGATCGGCAGTCCTGGAACGTGGACCACGATGAAGGAAGAAAAAGAAAAAGAGAGAGGATTGCAGGTAGCTTTTGCCCACCTGTGAAATTTACTAACCCCGTTCGCGCGTAAGGGGCAGTTTATTTTTCGCATGATATACTTCGTTCTTCGCGGTTGACAGCCGGATCGCTCTCTCCGCTGATTCTACCATTCAATTTCACGATCTTTAGTCTAATATATGGGCCCGTCTAAATCAGGATTATCGGCCGCGCCTGCATTGTGAATCTTTCTGACGGTCCGCACGAGTTCGCGCAGCATCCGTCGTACGTCACGAACTTTCTTCCGCGCGTTGTACCCCTCGGATTTCATTCACATTCTCATCCACATCCGTTATATAGCATTAAGCAATATTTTCATACAAATTAAAAGATAAAAAAAAACATTTGTTTGAAATTTGTTTCGATATTTCAAATTGAATAAAATTTTTTTTCTAGCAGCTAAATTTCTTAAGAGAAATAATAGCAAAAAAAATATTTTTTAATTAGAAGTTATTTATTTAAAGATTGAATAGATAAAACAATTTAACTCTATTAAAAAATTAAATAAATAAAAAAGTTTAAATCATACTAAATTTAAAAAAAAACTCATTTTATTCAATATTTTTATTTGAACATTTCAAATTAGAATGAAACATTTCTTTACGTACAGGAATGTAGACGTAATATCTGAATAGTATCTAAAAAGCGCACGGTGGGAGTCCAAAACAAGATTTCGCACACCGACAAATTTGGCTGATTGAAAACACAACAAGGGGACAGATGTTAAATCATATTTCGTTTCGTGCCAAAAACGTGTCTCGTATTGGCTATAGCGATGGAAGACATGTGAGCCGACACATGTGTCTTGTCTTTAACAAAAGATTTTAATGTAACAAAAAATTGATAGAGAGATTCAGAGATAGAGATAGAGGTAGAGATTCATTGATCAATTGAAATATAAAAAAAAAATTATCAAAAAGCGTATCCATGTCTCCACATACTGATATAACATAATACTGTATAACATAAATACACATTTGTGCCGTAGAATTTGCGTACATCATAAACGTCTGTAAAAGTGAGTATTGATCAAACGTAACACGGTAAAAAGCTATTGAAAAAGTATGGTCTTTACGCGCGACGTAGGCGTTAACCAACGGTTAATATTGGTGATATTTATTGGTAATATTTACGAGAGGGCTTTCATGCCTTTTTATCGAGTGGATCATAACATTCCCAAGATTCTTATCTGGTCATTCGGAATCGACGGCGTAATCTCCGCGAAACTGGCGTGAGAACTTCGGCGAGAATTTATTTTTTTTAATTGTTAAAAATAATCATTGCATACAAAAACACGTATCTATTTTCTACAAAAATGTAATAGGTTGAAAATGTTTAAATATAGAAACTCACAATCATAAGTTCCAATTACAATAACATTAATTTTAAAATACAATGACGTTGAGGATAATAAAAAATTATGTGCAAGTAAATTATACATATCCTGTTCAAATAATTTTTTTTATTAGGTTATTGTTTTATTATTTCATGTGTTCACTTTTGTAGTTTATGCAGCAAATTCGTAGCATACTGAATAACTCTCATAAGTATCTTTTCAATAGGCATAATACGCGGTAATTTGGCGAAGCAAAATTAGTGTAATGCAAACTAGGACGGCACAGCAGTTCAAAAGACGAAGCAAACAATGGCGAACAAACAGAGGTACTATCGTATTAGAGAAATACGCGAAACCTCATCAAATTCTACATCACTAGGTTACCGCATTTCCCATGAATTGCTCGTAACTTCTATTCTCCTGAATAGAGAAGCATAGAGAACGACCGGCAAAATATTGCTCTTTGTCCGAAAAATCATTATTTCGTTCAACACACTCACTGTGTCTTTTTTATTTAGCAAAATTATCCACAGAAATTGTCTTCATAAATAAATGTTATCAGAAACTTATTATTGACTGATCAAACGTTAATTCAAAAAGCAATGATCAATATTAATAATTAATTACATAATTCTAATGCTATCAAAAAAACTATTTCATGAAATCATTCAAAACTATCGGTTTCTTTAATTTATATGTAAAGATTATATTAATTAATTTTTATTAATAATCTAGGTGAGTCTTCTTATAACAAATATTAACTTAAATTATAGGAAAGAGAGAGAATTCATAATATATATATGTCTCTATATAATAATATACATTTATTCTAAACTTTTAAACTTTCTGTTACCAGTGCTTGAGCAGGAAGAATTATCGATAAAAATATAAACAGAGGATATTTCATAGATTTGCCGCGATCGGAATCATGCGCGAAACATACGAGAAAAAGACAAGGAAGAAATACGAAGAAGGAGGCCAGTGACCCGCGAGATGTACATTTTATTGCATAAGAGAGCGAGATACATTTCTACTAGCTATAGGGCCGTGCAGGAAGGCCATATAGACTGTTATATGATCATCTCGAACTGATACATGCGCGACGTTATTCGTATATACTTACTTCTTCATTTGGCAAAAGATTTGAAGCGATCTGAAATGGGTCACCTACGCGGAAAGACGACAATGTGACAACGCGTTCACTAGTTATTATCAAAGACTTTAAAATATTTACTAAAAGATGCATCATCAATTACAATCTCGAGAAACGTTGAAGCGTCTGTTTAAAAATAAAGAATCCGTTAACCTGGCACTCTTACCATTAGAAATTATATAATTCAGATTTATAGCAATTAATTAGCATTTAACTTAATTAATTAAGTTAATTAATTGGGTGCTAATTAATTGCAAATTCGTTACGCCACAGTCCCGAATTTATTTTTTTAATATTAAAATAACAATATTTTTTAAAAAATCACTTCAATTTATTATATAAAATATTTCTTGATTTAACAATTTTTTTGAGAAAAGATAGCTTTAGAGTTGGATAAGTTATCTCTAAAGTTATCTTTTCTCTCTTGGATAACACATTTTGGATAATAGATGAAACGCGAATTCATCAATCTCCGTGCCTCGCTCTCTGTGCGCAGTAGATGCACTATTTCGAAAATAAAATACCTTTGCGAGAAGGTCTGTGAAAAACTGATTCTCTGTCTGAACGTCCCGCCCAATAATCACATATCATTTCGATATATTCCACATTTTACCGAAAGGCTATAAAGCCGATCGATACAATGTCGATTATCGAACATTCGTCGGGCCGCTTTATAGGTACTCGTCGATATCTGACAAATTGACCATTAGCGGGGTTCCAAGAGATATCATCGACCAGTATAAATATACAAGGTATCTCGAAAGTAGTTCTTTGTGCGAGTTTTACGTAAAAAAAAAAAATTACATACAGATAACTTGAAAAGTCATTATGACATCACCGCTGATTTCGTAATGACTTTCAGTGCTGATTCATGTGCGAGAAGAGATCAATAAAATGACAGACAGGTGTCAAAATTTTCCAAGATTAAGAAAGAGGCAACGAGAAACGGAAAGAGAAATTGAATCGTCTGTATCAGCAATACGTCAAGGTTTATTTCAACATGAACAGGATACTACAAACATTTTGGAATTGATTACAGACATCGTGTACTGCGATACATCGGCGTAGCCTCGCCAATATTGTGTGGATAACGAATTAGTACCGCTCCGACACGAGACTTTATAGACTGCCATTGCGCACCGCGTGTTTCCTATCACCGACTATCGTGGACGCTCATGGCGAAAGCGAGAACGTGTTTCTCGATCGTATATAAATAATAGGGCCGCGTCGGCAGTTGCTATAATTCAATTCACACCTGATAACCGCGACCATAGAATTTCCATATTACAGGCTATAATAAAATTAAAAATATTTTCGGGGCGGTCCGCGCGCCGCAGGGGTCTCCTTTCTCGTGTCCGGCAGACGAGGATCGCGATCCTCCACGTTCGCCGACACCACGAATTTGTTCTCCGAATTTGTTTCTCGTTGTCGCCGGTGGTCCGTCGACGGCTATGACATACGAGGGAACGCAAAAAACGATACCAGGAGACCGTAATATTTATACGCCAGATGATCAGAGCGATACTAGACGCTAGACAACTAATTACGACGAATGAAACTCTTGGAATCCTGCTAATGATCAATTCGTCAAGTGGATATCGACGAGTACCCATAAAGCGGCCCAAATTGTAAAAACCGTGAATGAATAATGATCTATTTATATGACATTTGGCAAAAAGATAATGAGTGCTTGCGATCTATCATCATGTGCTTTATTTGTTCTAACAACACGAAACTGGAATGCAGACTTATGGTACCAGTTAAAAATCTTAATAGACAATAATTTAAGATAAAATTGAACTTTTCTACTTATTTCTTTCTTTAGTTCACTGGACTTTTAATGCACGGTTAAAATCACGTTATACACTGCTTTTATTATATGCATAACTTTAGAGTAAAATTAGTTCGCTGAACTTTTTATTCCACACTCAGATAATGATAAATTACAATTGAATTTATTACAAAGAGATTATGAATAATATTTGAGATTATTTATAAAACCACTAAAAAATGCATAGTAATTCAAAATAAAGAAATAAGCCGAAAAGATCGTGTAAGATTAATAAAAATCGATATAATCTTATTTTTTTAGAAACAGTGTTGCAATATCGACACGATAAACGGCCCTCTTTTGCAGCAATCACGACGTCGCGGACATGCATTAAGCGATATTATGGATGGGCATTACAAAAGGAAGTTATAATACTTTCGTGTGGATAGCGCGCCGAATGGAGCTCTAGTAGACTCTCTAAAGCCACGGTTGCATCACTTTGCGGCGTTGAGCTTTCGGTATTCACGACGTAGTTGCAGCAAATGACCGAAATGACTTATACCGGCATTGGCATTTCCCAGTCAGGGATCGAATGCCGTTTTTATTACGAAATTCTTACAGACGAGCATACTGTAAGATCGTAACGACGCCCGCGGAATCGCATTAAGTCGCGCGCCGATGATACCGCTATTCCCGAAACAAGGAGAATTCCGACAGCCCTTCATCTCTATCGATACTGAACGGTATATTTCTCTCTTTTTTTTTCTATACCCTGAAGAACAGCGTGTCGGCGGTACCGGAGGTTCCAACGAATTGATTGTTTTAGCTACGGGGGTGAGAATACATTATACATTAACGAACAACCGGCGCGACCGAAGACAAGATTAACGACCCGCAGGTATTTATAGCCGTGACTTGTCGGGATCGTTTAAACAAATGTTTGTTTCATGCCTAGGCGCGACCCCGCCTCGTCAGTTTCTCGAGAACGAAAGGAAAGGTAAGAAGATTTCCCGAAGATCTTAAAGGTCCGCATCTGCTGCTCGTGGCGCCGTCGGTGCCCCCCTCCCCCTCCCCCCCAGAACCCATTCGCAGTTGACTGACTCTCTACTTCACTCTTTTTCATCCACCATACCTCGTCGATGATGCTTTCCGCCAAATCGCGCGTCGCCGCTGAAGTTCATTCGTGCGCGACGGAAACAGATCGACCGACAGATATCACGGATCGCCGGCTAAACAAATAATTCCTCCCGATATTACTCTATAATGTGCGTAACCAATCGCGCGGTTTCCCCCGATAAAGGCGATGCGCCGACCACGCCAAGATTTATAGGATACAGGGTACCGCCTGCCTGCCGTAGTATGCCTTTTTCTCGACGACGTCGGAACTAATCGACGGCGCAACAGAGTCGATAGAAGGCGGCCGCGGGACCAATAAATTTGAAAATTTCTTCGTGTGTCATCCCCGTGCCCGATGACACTCTTGTAAACATACGAGCGATCTCGCAGGAGGAGGATCCGACCACCAGGATAGAACGAAGATCCGAAGAAATACGGAAACGGGGAGAGGAAGGGGAAGAGACGGAAAGGAAAGAGAGAAGAGCAGCGGCAGAAGACCAGGGAAATCTCGACGACGCGGGGCAGGGTGACAATAACGGGGGTAAGTTAGGGTATAGAACGGTGGGCGCCCGCTCATACGCGCACCATTCATGGGAAATTTATGTACCAGAAGCATAAAGCCGCAGTGCCGCGTCTCTCGGGCATCCAAAATCACCGGCGAATCTACAATCGTTCGTTCCTTTCATCCCCCAATCTCTCTTTTTTCATCTCGTCCCCCTTTTTACTCTCTTTCTCTTTATCTTTCCTTCTCCCGCTCGCGCGATACAATCCAGACGAATACTACACTCCGTCACGTATAATGATGCTGGAAACGGGATGGGAGAAATCCATGGCGAAGAAAGAACATAGGGACGAGCGCGAGGAAGGAGGCACTGGTCGAGAAATAAAGGAAAAGTAATACTATTGCCTCCTTCTCAACGATTCCTGTCGCTCTGTGAGAACTTTCCGCAGAACATTTGCGGGCCATTATTTTCCCGTAAGGGGGTTGGCCAGTGCATATAACGAAGAAATGGCTTCACGTCACAGTTAGTTAAAAAAAAAAAAAAAAAAAAAACTGCAATCGCCTTCAATTCGCAACTTTATATACATGAATTTCAAAATCATCGTCATATGCAAAACATTAGAATATGTTAAAAAATTCTAAATTTAATAATTTGATATTTTTAATCATTTCGAATCTTATTGCTAGACAAAATGCGAAAAGAACCTTTTCATATTTCAGATCCATTCAGATAAAATATCATATAACTGAAAGTAGATATATTCATCTCTTTGACAATTTTTTTTCTCTATCTCAAAGCATGTTTTTTTCTTTTTAATAAAAAAAAATGTTTATCGATATATCGCGATTTATTTGAAAGATAATTAATTCATGTTTGTGACTATATTTTTTTTTATATAATATTTCATCTATTATTTCATATATTTATAAGGTTAGACAAGACTACATTACAGTGAGGTAAAATCTATGTACTCAATTTTATGTGTGTATACAAATATTTAGCTCTCTAGAACCAGTGCGATAAGATCATTTAATATTTAAAAAATAATCCAAAGATCTATTTTCACTTTTCATAAATCTACACACATGACAGGATAGCGAGTTTTAATTCTCGGACAAAATAACAGAATGGTACTAACAAAAGGAGGAAAAATACGTTAGATCCACAAATTTATAATTTGATGATACGTAAAAGTATTTAAATTAATATCATACTGTAAAAAATAAATCGAGAATTATAATTTAAAAAAAAATATTTTTTGTAATATGATGTACGAGATACTAGATCTTATATGTACAATATTATAAGTCAAGGGAGAAGAGAAATGTTTTGAAAATAATTCTTAAATAAAATTATCTTTTTTTGAAATTATAAATTGAATATTTATAAAGAAAGAGAGATAGATAGATAGAAAGAGAGGTGTGTATTCTCAGCAAACGTGGTACCATTTATAAACATAATTTGTCAATAGCACGCCTTAAGATGACAGTAAAAGACGATATCGCGAATATATGTCAAGCTGTATCGTGAGTCGCATAAGCTTTGTGAGTCACACTAGATATCCTAACCGGCTGTGAGTATATACTCCAGATTCTTTACGATTACGCACGCTACCGCCTTGCTGTGCACGTACGTGTATAAACGGACAGTATCTACGCGTAACGAAGCCTCGCAAAATGAGAGGAACGGCGAAACACGATCGGGTAAGAAGATAAGGCTGACTACTGCGAGATCTCCTTTATTACGCGGGCTTCCCGGAAAGAGAGGACCCCCGAGATGGACACTCGCCATCTTATCTAGCGAAGATAGGCCGCGGTCCAGCTACCATATCTGATGAGACACGATGAATGGAGGAAGCGTGACACTAAAGTACGAGACAGAGGTGTCCTGTCGAGCTTCCCTTCGCTATAACCATCCCCTTCGGTGTTCGCATACATTTGCAAGAACTCTCACCTGAACTCGCGGTCCTACCGTGACAGAAACTTTTACTATTCGCTGCCATTTCAATTTGCAGTCGATTCTATTGACGATGACACGCTTCGATATTGCTAATTCATATGTCTAATAAATCCTAGATTGCGCGAGTAGATGAAATTCAGGCATTGAAAACTTAGAAAATATTTGATGTATTATAATATTAAACAGGGCTTATAAATGGAGAGATCGATACATGAATTGCCATCGCCTATTCGCGAATTCCGTATCGCGCCGTTTTCCACTTTAAAATCGAATTGTCGAGCGTGACGACGTTAGATCGCAAGACACAGTATCGATAACAAATAAAATAACCGGCAGCTCCAATTTAGTAAATGTTCAACACTTTCACGGCGCTTCTCCCTCCCCCCCCCCCTCTCTTTCGGACATAGATAAAAACTAGTTTCATCAACAAATGACATGTTTATATGCTTTCTTCGGTGTCGATTGGCGGAACTTCGAAAGCAAAGTCGTTCTGGCGCAGTGGGTCTCGGCGTGACGCACGACGACCCCCTTTAGAGGCGCCAGGCTGCTAAGGGAAGAGCAGGAACAAGACGACGATAAAGGAGAAGAAGACGAACACAAGAAAAGGAGGATGGTAAAGAAGAAGAAGAAAGAGAAAGAGCGGAGGAAGAAGAGAAGAAGGAAGGCGTTCCGACGAAACGGAGCGCAGTGTCGGATCTAGATAAGATCTCCGAAACGGGGATCAGTAATATTTTACAAAGTCATCGAAGTTGCTCGCTAACTTCGGCATAAATTACAATCGCTGTCTCTCCTTCTTTCTCCACCGTTTCCCTCCTTTCTCCCGTCACGCCGCTCATCCTCTTCGTGAAATGCTCTACGGCTATGGGAAGATGAGGAGGCACTCGCGGACCCACCTCTCTCTTTGGTGAGTGTTAAACAAACACTTACCATTGCTAATAACATAGAACACGCGTTCGCTTCGCAGTGAGCCAATAAATCCGCTTATCTAACGACCGTGCACGGCCGACTGCTATATGGGAACATAATAATGACGCGAGGACGCGTCTCGAATTAATCACCGTAATCTTCTAGCACGGGAAATTCGTGAGAAGAATCATTAAACGTCAACGTAATCTTAAACGAACACCTCTCCGTCAAATTAATCCATGTTTAGATATCGCTTAACTGGACAATCTTATATATCAAACTACAAGAAAAATGTGTAAAATTGAATTATATTGTCACCAACTAACTAAAATTTAAAAAATTGTTTCACATTTTGTAAATTTAAATTTGCAACTAATTTAATTATAATTTGGCAGCACGAAATATAATTATCAAGGATACCGAAAAAATAATGGAAATGGAAGGCTATAAAGATATTTTTTTTTTTTTTGCCTTGAGCTCAAATACAAACACATTAGCATGCACGTTGTGAGTGTTCAAAAGTTCTGCGATAATGACATATACTATATTATGCGTGTCTGTCACATAAATCTGAAATGGTCCCAAATGACTACAAAGATAATTACACACAATTTCGTAAATTCACAGTAAAATTCGTGCGAAACTATAAGAATCACCGATTATGAAGTCAGCTATTTACCCGCGAGATTAGCGTCTGTGGCAAGGCATAATAGCGCCGTTTATTATTTCCGAAAGTGACCAAACCGATCGCTATCACCGTTACTTAATATTTCGTTGTGGAAAAAAAGAGATGAGAGAATCAGTCAGAAGGACGCGGAGCCCGGACCGTGACACAAATATGTTGCACGAGCGATGAAGTTCGCGAGGATCTCACCCATAAATCATATGTGAAAAAATGTTTGTGGCTAATCCTACACATGGTATGCTAGCAAAAACATCACGTATGACAGCCGTGAATAATTGTCGCATGGCGGACAATGAATCGATACAATACCCTCGCGAGATGTGTAACGCGAAACGTCACGTTTTGAAAATCATAAGAGCGACTCAAGCAGACGCGATTTCTTTTCCTCATTTGCGCAGCCAGCGCTTTTCCCGATGCAGGTAAAAACTAGAAATAAAAGGGTCGTCCGAGAAAAGGTATTCTACATTCTTAAGTTATCATAACAGAATTAATCAGACAAGTCGGCGGAATGTTTAGCTAAAGTTATGCTATGAAATTCTAATTAACATATCGAGAAAAAGTCTCGTTATTTTTCATGTTAGAAAATAGAATTTTTCTTCTTCTCCCTTCTTGTATCAGATAAAAACAAAGTATTTAAAAAAATATTCTATATATATTCTATTTATATCTGCTAATTATCTTAATCAAAATAAAATTAAATTTGTGTATCTTATGTCACAAATAATTATCAACAGTTACATTTTATGCAACATTATATAAAAGTAGTTTTTTAAAAATTTTGTAGATAATTTCGATACTACAATATTATAAAATACATATACTAAGCTTGTTAATTTAAATTGCAAATGGAAAAATTTTACATCGTGAATTGAAATGCGTTCTCCTAAAATACACCGTTGGAAGGATACATTCCTCCAGAAAGTTTTAGGCAAATTTAAAATACAAAATGATCAATCTCTCCATTCATCTTATTCTCGAAGAAACAGCTGCTTATACGCGCGTTTGCTACTATGAGGGTGAATAGCCCATGTGTAACTGAGAAGTTCACGCGATAACAATCTCAATATTCAGGATTTTTGAGGGTTGAAATATAGATATCACCCACGACGAGAGACATTATCTAGCGAGCCCTATCCTAACTTCTGGCCACGAATTAATATTCTACCACCGTGCAGAAATCGCCCACATTGCCGCAGCAGTTTCAAAAAAGAAGGAAAAAAAGAAAAAAATAGTCTGTCGAGATAGGCGGTCGAATTCCATATTTGACGTCCCTATCGCTCAAGAAGAAACAATAAGAAGAAACTTGATAGCTATCTATTTATCCCGTATCCTGACTATTTAATAAAAAATATATGCATAAAAATATATATACATTTATTTACACATCATTGTCAAAAAGCAAATATCGCTCGTTATTTGTAGAGATTTAATTAAGTATATTAAAAAATTAGAAAGAATTACAAAAGTCTATATAAATATTTAAAAGAAGTATTAAGTTTTCCTTTATTAATTTAACTTTTATTTTTAATCATATATTTATTATATTAGACAAGAAAATGCAGACGCAATATATATAAATAATTTGCAAAATTTTTATTATAATAACATTAAATTTCGGCATTCAAGTAGAATCCATCCAGTACAAGTATTTCAAGTTATTTCTATTTATTTTCTACTTATATAATTCATTGTAGAAAAGTAAACTTTTGCTAAGAAATACATCTGTGTCAAGAGTATATGACTAGCATCATCTTAAATTCATCGGGTCAGCATCGTTCCCCCAATCAGAGAAGGAGAGAAAGATAGAAAACCTACTGTGAAGCGTCGGCGAAGAGCGTATCACGTTTCGTGTGAGCCGATATTTGTTACAAGTTCTTATAGATGATGAAGAAGCGTTCGCCGTGCGCGAGCCCAGGCAGCCCAAGAATGGGTGCTGGCCCTTTGAGGGCCCTATTAACAAGTGGCCCCCCGCGGTCGCCGCCGCCGCTGCAGCGGGCCCAATCAGTTGTGAGTCCAATTCGGAGCCCTAACTTCGACTTATTTTATGTAATGCCCGCGATGCCAGAATCAATTAGCTATGGCACTCTCCTATTTTGCGTATGCATACGCAACGTATACGCATAGCGGGCGATCCCGACGAGCCGAAACTTATTTGCAACTGTCCTGCGCGCGTTGAAACGGCCGATGGACGGAAAAAACCGGTTCCGGCCGCGAGTTAGGCGGAAATTAAATAGCTCGGAACAAACGAGAACCACAGAACATTGCTACTCGGCTCCGACCGTGCGGCGAATTAGGACCACTAATTCTTCCGCTCAGATCCCGCGGATTTTTGACACGACCAACTTGTAAAGACCCAATGAATATTGCGGCTGGATAACGGATAGCGCCAAAATCCTCCTTCGAGTGTTTAAGCGAACGATTAAAATTAGTTAACATCAACAGAATGTGTGCATATCTCAAATTTATCTCTTTAAGAGTATAATGAAAATATTATTACTGGACTTAAACATTTATAAATACACATATATACATATATTTTTTTTTATTTATATATGATAAAAAATATGATTAAAAAAATTGTATTATATATTACGTATGCACATGATAAAATGAATTGTGTTAACATTATCGGCAAAGAAATGAAATAAAAAGCCGCGGATACTTCCTTCAAAAAAAAAAAAATTATCGGAAACTACCATCGTCATCCACAAACTATCATCATCAGGTATGGTACGTTAATCGATAACTCTGTTCAACATTAATTAACATACAAATTATCGTTAACTATAACTGCTATAAAAAATGGCCCGTCTAATCGTATTTTCAATGAGATAATGAGAGTCGCACCGATGCGAGATTATGTTATAAGCGGAGAGATGCGACGAGTACACCGATCAAAAGTACGCCGTCGTAGCAAGCGCGATGCGGTCAATTAGATGGACTATCGTTACGTGTTTTAATGAGATCTCGACGCGGAGCCGAAGGTATATAAAAGTGTTTTATATCCTATGAAACCTGGGCACCGTTGTGCTGTCAATTAAAAGACCATGCGCTGCGCCGCCCATAATCAGCATATGCAACGTGGTGTATGCGCGGCCCTTAGGCCGATAATCAGAAAACGACTGATTTCGACTTATTATTTTGATAATAAAAATGCCGCGATACGTCTGCTAGGCGCCAACAACATTTTCATATTTATGCAAGTTTTTTTTTTTTTTTTCTTTTTTTCGAGACAAATTTGCTATGTGCAAACGCTCATTGACTATATACGCTCGCAAATGATTATAATATAAATCAAACGAGAATAACATGGATTGACTGATAATTATAATCACATATTAAAATAATTTCTCAAGCAATTAAATTTAAATATGCAAAGACAAATCGAAAATTTATATGCAAAGACAATTTGAAAATATTAATCTAGCATCTTTTATTTATTATATTCTCGTATATTTTTTTATAATTAATTGTTATGATAAGCATTTTATAATATCCAATAGATAGGGAATAAGAGCATATTATATTAAAAAAATAAACATTAAAAAAATAAACGGAAGCAATGGCAAATTGATATCGGTCTTAGTTAATATCCCGTCATTTACAATGGATGGAATCAAGAATTCCAATATAATCCCTCTTTAACCATCAGTCCGTTTTCCAATCGAATCCTAATGCTAATGGAAAATTCAAAGAATCTCAATGAACAGCAATCGCAGCGTGAATGACTATATGTCAATCGGCGCGTGTTATAATGCACAGCGGCTGGCATTAGAACATACGTTTCACTTACTAGTCGGGGAAACTACTAGACGAAGAGAGAACCGGTGAGACGGTCTGCACGAGTCGCCGATACCACGCGAGAGAGGGGGAGGGGGACGCACATATATCATGTTTGTTTATATCTACAGGGGGGTCATCGTGCGCGCAACAATACGGCAATTTGGCCGCGACCGATATGAGATCTCACGACGACGACGACGTTGCTTTCCCACCCTCCTTGCACCCCCGGAGTAGACGGGTGAACCCGCGGCTCTCTCCCCGTCTCCACTTCTCTTTTCCTCCGGCTCTCCGACGCCGCATCGATTTAACGGAGACCCGTGTGCCACGATCCCACGAACCTGGTGCGTGCGTGAATGCACCTATACACGCGTGCATGTATCGTAGCGACGACGCGTGTACCTGCCGCCCGTCGTTCATTTCGAGAATCCAACGCGATCTTATCTGCCATGCGGTCGCCCCGACCCCCGCGAAGAGAATCTTTGATTTAGTGTAAAGGGAAGGACGAGAGAGGAGAATCGGGGAATGAGGGAGAGGTGGAAGGGCGATAGACAAAAAGGGCATCCTGTTTCAGCGAACTGCGGCTAACGTGAATTTCGCGAGAACACCGCGCGCTTTTATAAACTTTGTTAGTATAGAATAATGTCTAAATTATATATTATATATATTATAATAGAAAGAAATCAAGATACTTTTCATCTTTGAACATAAAAATACGAACGTTTTCAACATCATAGATCACAATGATATAACGCTTAACTCAATTACGAATATCTTTTAATTTTACATTCACAATATAGGATCATCAATGTTCTTAACATTAAAAAAAATATTAAATATTTATGTCATGTTTGCAGCGTTTGTTATATTCACGTAATTTTTGTTTTATTCTTTCACTTTGAAAAAATATTTTGTTTTTTTTTTTTAATTTGTATGCTAAAGTATAATACAATTTGAGTAAATGCTAATATTTAATTTTACATTCACAATATAGGATCATCTCAATGTTCTTAGCATTCAAAAAAAATATTAAATATTTATGTCATGTTTGCAGTGTTTGTTATATTTACGTAATATTTGTTTTATTCTTTCAGTTTGAAAAAATATTTTGCTTTCTTTTTATATTTGTATGCTAAAGTACAATTTGAGTAATTGTTAATTTTATTATTTTTTTCAATATTTAACGATTTGAATTTTTATGTAACCCCATTATATACAATTCGTTAAAAAGTATAATAGAAATAAAATATGTAATATATAAATACAATATATATATATATATATATATATAAAAATAATACAACATTATATTATAAATATAAATAAAATAAGTAAATTATTTACGGACTCACGTCTTTCAATGGAACTTTGAATGCTATGATGTTGGTGCCCTTGATCACATTACCAAAAGGTTTGTACTCTAACCACCTGTAAACACAAATTATAAAATTAATAATAAACAATGTTGTATATTTTTGCAATTAATTTGATAGTAGAAAAATAATTTGAGTCCAATAAAATGTAGATAGTTAAATTTAATCAGATACAAAGCTTTTTCACATCAAACATTTTATAATAAACATTACAAATTATACGGCGTTATCAATGCCTTCAAGTTCTGATTCAGACATTTCCTAATGTGTTCGTGCATATATTTGCGTGTATATCATTTCTTTCTATTTATATTCTACTCCTCGACACGATATATTCGTGCAGATATTCGCATGTACATCATTTCTTTTTATTTATATTCTACTCCTCTTAACCAGAAAATTTGAATTGATACCCAATTCCCATAATTACGTGCTCTAATTTCACGGATACGCATTACCTTCAATTCATTCTAATCCAGCTTCTTTAACGCTATCTCACTACGAAAATTAGACACTCGACACGATATAATTATTACACACACACATCAAAAACTCGCGATGCCCGATTAAAGATAAACATTTTGCGCGCGTTAAATCGAAGCAACTAAAAAATAATATTTCGAAACTCGGCGATCTTGTGGCTGTTGCCGAAGTATCTAGTGTCATCTGTGGGAACGGCGGAAAATTACATAAGACTTTCGTGCTCAATCGTTTACTCAGCTGTCCCGAGGATAGCGTCGGAATGCTTTCCGAATTAACAAAATTTTACTATCGGCTCTATTGGCATGTTAAACATATCACGAGTGGGCTTTAATTCTCGGATTAATGATCGCGTACAGTTACCTTATTAACAATACTACCACAGGATGTGTCTCAGATGTAAAGAAAATTCGGCGAAGCATAACCTCTCCACAATGTGACTACACTTACGATCGCGATTTACAAGCGATTTTAACTATTGCGAAACATTCGGCGATCTTTGTTGTACGGCGAATAGAAAATCGCTTACCTGTCCGGCACCGAATTCGACATATTTGTCGCTCACTCAAAAATCTTCCCGCGAAAGCTATGGCATAACACTGAAACGCAATACCGCCATCACACAGCGCACACACACACACACACGCATACACGCACACACACACACACACGCAGCAGCAGCGCGCGGACTCGACGACAGTTCGATAGATCGATCTCTCGATTTTCGCGCGCGATATCAGCGACTCGATTAATTGCAGTGATATAATTCTGTTCTTTCAACATTCACGATTATAACGATCAAGGATCAAGCGTCTCGACGCTACAAATTATTATGCGCGAAATAACGTAAGTGCGAAAATTATTAAACATTTTAATTTGCGATTCCGTTGGAATACTGTGGACCGATTCGGAGATTCCGAGTTTGCATATACTAGGCGAATTGAATTTGGCTGTGACACTGAAATCTCGAAATCGGACCAGAGTTTTAACGGAATTAGGAGAGATTTACGCGCCATGTATCGATCGCGTCGAGACGTTTGTGATGTAAATTTTAATTGTGCTCGAGCATCGTGAGTGTCGAAAGAACGAAATAAGTCGCTGCAATTAATATCATTGTTATAATTAATATTGTACAGTTGTGATTATGT
Organism: Lasius fuliginosus; assembly: GCA_949152495.1. Lineage (NCBI taxonomy): Eukaryota > Metazoa > Arthropoda > Insecta > Hymenoptera > Formicidae > Lasius > Lasius fuliginosus. The sequence goes on from OX424444.1 coordinate 13,983,048, forward strand.
TACGGTATATATTACGGTAAAACATTACAAACGTAAGAATCATTTGTCTCACCATATCCGAATTATGGATGTACGAAAGTTGCCGAGAATAAATATTGTCTGCAAATAAATGCGTTATCGGGAGTGCCGAGAAAAGTATCGGGTGACTGTTATATTATGCGTAAATCTAATAGTATATCGCGTCGGTAGTGCAAACGTGTGACAGTCTTATAAAGGTAACTCTGCACGATCACAGCTCAAAGCATCGTTAAAGTAAGTAGTGCCAAGTATTGCTAACCATAACCAAACAAATATTTTGCATACGGGCCCTTTTGGAACTTTGTTTAAAATAAAGACTCATCACTTTATTATTTATATGACACAAATTATTTTTCGCTTTAGAATTCCGCTTGTTACATACGTATGATTACTGGGTTCAAATATGATTATACAAAAAAATGAGACAAGCGACAATTTTTTCAAGCAATTTAATTTCTTTGCCTTAAAATTGAACATGTAATTAAAAAAAATCTGTGAAGTCCTTATACTATTTATTAATTTAATATTTTTTATAACTTTTATTAGTGAATAACGTAAATATTTAAGAATTATTTTTTAGGACACGAAATTCAAATTATAGAAATACTTGTCACAAATTTTAAATACATAATATTATTTCATAAACTTTATTACATGCAAAAGTAAAAATATTTTTAATTTAATGATTAAAAACAAAATTATCACAAATTTTAAATGCATAATATTATTTCATAAACTTTGTTACATGCAAAAATAAAAATATTTTTAATTTGATGATTAAAAACAAAATTATCATAAATTTGGTCAAAAGTAAGTAATTTCATAATACTTTTTGTTAACTGACTGGACATTCTTTTGTAGATTCTGTATTTTCAATCTGTAAAATTTTGGATAGTATTTTCTTTTCCACATTGAGAAGTTCAGACGGCTTTTTATACTAAAATAAAGAAAAAAATCAATAAATAATGATAATAAATAATATATAGCAAAACACGTACATAAGGAAGCATTTCTCATACCGTTATAATTAAAGTATTATACTGATGCCTAAATGATATCCTTTCCTGTTCTGGCTTTAGCCCAATTCGCTCGAGATCTAGAACCCTTAATTTTTTGAAATACTTTTTGTTACTCGTACGTATAGTTATAGTGTTATCTTGTTCAGCAGTAACGGCATATACATTGTTAGGATATGGTAAATTTCTGATTCGCCATTCCAAGGATGTTTTTGTAATTCTTTGTGTAACAATTGGCTGCAACAATTAAAAAATATATTATGCATACTATCTGCTTATAATTATAGATATCACACTTTAAGTTTTAATTAATTAAATTATATTAAAATAGTTTATATATTTATAACAGGAAAATATATATAAAATAAATATAAAAATATACATACAGTATTTGAACTTTCTTGTATTCCATCTATTTCGATATTATTTTCTGTAGGTTCGGGATCTCCAATTTCTACAGTCCAACCAATATCTGTACCAAAACTATTTTTCTTTTTCCATATTCTTCGCATTACTACATTTGTATCTATGTTATATTCTTCTACCATTTCTGTCCCATTTTCTAATAAAAAATGAACTTTCCTTTTTCCTATATCAAACATAATAAAAAATTAGTAAACTGTTTGCATTTATTGAACATGTACATTGCATTTATTAAACATTGTGCAAAATTTAATTTTTAATATTTTAATATTGGGACATCCTTTAATCAAAAGAACAATACAATTTGATATATTACAAAAGATAATATCATATATAACATAATTTGATACATATTTGAGTATGACAAAAATATCAATTTGAAAAAGAAATTTATTAAGAAAGCAATAGAATTGTTAAGAAAATTTAATAGCGCTCTTCTCTCCCTGACATGATGTAGTTGTGTAATTGATAAAGTGTTGTTACTACAATTTCAGATATAAGAATCTTATAAATCCCTCATATATGATCACATACATCTACTATATTGATTAAACATTTGGAGGTTATAAGCAGATAACTCATAAATCTAAATGCAAAACTACACACGCAACCAAAGCAGAAGAATTATAGGTCTGATAATAATCGTGACTGTCTTTAATTATTCTTACCATCCTCAATAAGAACAGTTATCTTGGCATTTTGAATATTCTTTAACCATGATTCAGACGTCATTTTATTCTGTAAACGAGATTTTAGAGGTTTCTTAACAACCAGAATCAGATATGTCAAGTATAGAGTGAACGAACAATAAATAAATAGAGAATATTTTAATTTTTATTGTAAAGATCAGAAACGTACATCGTAACGAATCCATTAAAGCAGAACATGCAGAATGGATAGTATACTGCTGAATGAGTGTCGCACTACGACTTTACGTTGTGTGAGTGGATATTCGTGATTGGTCTATATTTTTAATACACCAATTCTTTGTCTTGATAAATTGTTTCAAAGCTAAATTGAATGCATCTGACCACATTCCAAGTGCACATATTATAATCATTATATATTTTTAACTATTGATTAAAAAATGGAAATATTTATATATATATATTAATGGATATATCTATATTTATATTAATATAAATAATATTAATATAAATAATTTTTATTAATATTCTCTGTATATATATTTATTTGATATTTAGCTTTTAACTTTATATTTAATATATATATATATATATATTTCATACATATCCAATAAAAATTTCATATATATTTAACATTTAATATCTTAAAGATCTTAAAGTGTTCAATGTACAGCTTGAGAATATATATTATATAAAGAATATATAAAATGTACATTTATGAATATGTATTATACATTTATGATTATATATTATATATAAAAAGGAAAATATATTGCATTTTTCTGGAGTAATATTATAAATTAAAGTAATATCACTTTAATGTATTTTGATACAACTGTAATGAACTTTATGACAATGAAAATTATCCAGAAAAATAATGTTTATCCTGCTTCTAGCATCTGCTAAAATTATTGTTTGATATGGGAGTCTTATCTAAAGTAAATATTCATAGATTAGGAGGTATTCATATTAATTAGACAAGTACAAACCAGTATGATACTTTCCCCAGAGGTTTATTCAGCTTTATTTATATAATATAGAAATTTAATGACAGGAGATCTTCATTGCAATTAGGTGAATTTGCGCAATGTTTGTGCAAATCCAAATTGTTTGTACAATAGATGAACAGAGTTCTTATAAATTAGTCTTTTACAAAGGTTTGCCAATAATGAGATCTCCGCTCGCTAAGTACAATATGTAAAAGGCATCCTACACCCCATAGTATGAATACAATTGCATATGTAAATATTAATAAGGAGCTGATTATTAATAATTGCTGACATAAATTGTATCTTCGTTCGTTTTTTAACATTATAACATAGATTTTATTATTACTCTTTGCGTATATGTATTTATATATACAGAAACATATACATAAATACATACATTCATATATTTTATATATATATATATATATAATATTTATAGAAAATTATACTAGCTACATTAATATATACATAAAAAGGCAAATGTGAAATACCTGAACATTTCTCATCTTTTTATTTTATAAAAATATGTGTTTTTATCATGTTTGTTCGTATTTCAACGAATGCTATTAATATTATAGCATTACAATGCATCGCAGTAAATGTATTCACATACTTGTATTATATTTACTATGTTATTTGTAATATATATATATATATATATATATATATATATTTTACAGTGTGTTTGTGTTCTGTCTGACCAGAGTGAAATTTAAGAAATCTGTTCAAGCTGCTTTCTACATGGAACACAAAATGGTTCGAAGATTAGTTACTGCAAGTTTGCCAATGCCTCAATCATTTGCCTTTTATCGCTTCACTCTACTTTGTAATCCTCAATTAAATGCAGTTCTAATTTTGCATTATACATCCATGACGCTACCGCCCCTGGAACTGTAAGCGTTTCGCAAATCGATGTGTATTCTCTAAATTCATAACACAACAAAGTTTATTTAATAGTATACATATTGCGCATGATTAACGTTCACTTTATTTGTATCAATATACACACGATGTACTCAACACCGCAGCATTTTGCTCGTAGTAAGTAAGAGTGTGTCATAATTTTGGCAATTAAGTATACTACTAACAATAATCACAATCAATTGATTGAAATCACTGGATAGGTACGTTTCAACGTAATCGTCGCACTCCTATATATCTGAGAATTTTATATATATGTGTGTATGTGTGAGTGTGTATAAAAATCAATTTATATATATCATATTCATAGATAAAACAATTACATTGAAACGAGATAAAATCTTTTTTATGAATATAAAAAAAATGAGCTTTTTTTTATGTATACTATATCACTGCACGTGTGTCAGTTACACATTTACGTATATGCACTTTAAGAAGTTAACAAGCATATTTTACGCATAAAGCAGGAAGAATAGTAATTGGAATAAGACATTAATTTAGAGTTGCTTCAATTATAATGACACAACAATTCTCGTGCGTGATTTCACAATATAATAATTATTTTATTATATATATTTTTTACTAGTTTCTTATTATTTATATATATCAATTTATCTTTTTATTTATGTATTGTAATCTTCCTTTACGCTTATTACGGATACCGTGATTTATTTAGGCAATTGCAAGAAAACTCACATACTATAATTCATTTCATTGTCATTTCAAAAGTATATAATATTATGCGTCACCATAAGGCCAATATAAACTCTTGAAATATATTCGTTTATTGGTAGCTTGAGTAAAGCTTAAGTAAAGACAAGATTACAAGAAATTTATGAAGCTTTCAGTTTTATTTCATTATTCATTATTTTCCTTATTTAGAACAGTCAACAGACAAGATACAATATGTACGAACAAACATAACCCCCCTCCTCCCAATGCTGTAATATAAAAATCTTTGATTTGTGAGAATGAAAGAAAAAAAAAAAAAAATGCGCGAAATGATCTTTGGACGTGAAAATATATTAATATGGGTGGTCAAAGTAACTGAAAACTGTGGTATCACCCTTGCATACAAAAATCACTAGGATGATCCTAGGAAAATCCTATTTTTTCTCCTATTTCTCTAAATATATTAAAAAGTCATTTGTCATGAATCGCATAGTCGCGATTCGTAAGCTAATAGCTTCAACGAATTTCGTTGTTTATTTGGAGTGCGAACCATATATAAAATCATGAATTTTGTTTCACGAGAATTATGCGCAGTAATTCTAATAACGTATAACGATCTTCATTCCCCGACACCGTATTCGTCTTCGGTACGCTTTGGACGCACGTGCTCTGTTCAAGGAGAACAGGAGTTCTTCAATAACCAATCACATTGATATACAATCCTTTAAGAATTTCATTCCTTATGCTCAGGATCGGGTTTAGTCTTCGGTTCCATTGAAGACTGTCGTGATTGGTGCGGATTTGTCTGATTTCTGGGAACTAATAGAACGTTTCCATCTGCAGACTGTTGAAGACTGTATTCATATGGATGATATTGATTACCATCTGGATCCCGTAAAGACTGAAATATAAATATAATTATAAGTAATTAGATATTACAGCTTTTCTTATCTATTTATTTATTTATTTTAATTTTTTTTATTTTAAAAGTTATTATATACTTAATACAAGAAAGAAGTAAGATTGATAGTAATACCAACTTGAAAAACATGACGGTAAAGTTGACTAAATTTGTCTTTCACTCGCTGTCTCTCAATTAGCATAAACTCACGCTCGCGCACAAGCCTCATCTTACGATCTCGCATCTCTTTTACTTCGTCAGCTAGACTTATGATTTGATCCAATTTTCGTTTGCGACAATTCTGTGCGGCAACCTTGTTTTTGCCTCGTCTTCTAATGTCGCGTATTAAGGAGAGTTGGGCCTCACTGAGATCATATTTACTGAGACGTTCATTAAACTCGTCCATGGGAAGGTTGATGATGTCACTGACTGCAATCGGCACATTCAATGCTCTTGCTCTCTTCTCGTCTCTCGTTAAATGCTCATCATTGTCATTTTTACGGGCTAAAATTATAAAAAAGAACATATGATACATTCTGATACTATTTAACCAATTATTTACAATTATTAAAGATTGGAATAAACTTTTAAAAATATTATAAACATAGTTATACCTTTCTTATCGCGGGAAATTGGACGTTGAAGAGATCCTGAACTCTCAGCAGGCAAATGATAGGTGTGATTATGATGAACATGTTCTATTGCAGATCGCCCTAAAAATAAAATTGTTTTTTAAAATTATGTAAAATTATTACATATTACATAAGTATGTGAAAGATGATTACGCATAAACGATATATTCATCTTCCATAACAATATTTCTAATTCTGTTGTGTAATAAGTTTATGTATAAACTTCTCTTACCAGATTGATGACGACTGAAATCCACACTACAACTATATTTAATTTCAGGTTGTGGTCCGGCTGCTCCCTCGATTGGTCCAGAATATGTGTTCCCTGGGGCTCCCGCACCAACTGTATATGTGTCATATTCATATTTCATTGGAGTAGTCGGATGTGCAGTAGCACCTAAAGGTGAGCCTAAAAAATAGTTTTACGATCAAAATTCTCTACATCATCATCCACCCGAGAAGATTGCATGAGATTATTTCTAAATACTAACAAGTGCCTTGTTCTTGAAAATATCGCTTGGCGAACATTTGATGTTTCTTCTGTGCGACTGGCGGTACAGTCCGTTCTGTTTGACATCTCGGAGAGCCGGCATTTCTCCCGGATACCGAGTAACTACAGTCGTATGGCATGCGATATTTGCTACGATGCAATCAAAAGATTATCTCGATAAATATATTGCATTTATTTTAAATATATTGCACATTAAATTCTATTCATTTATAATCATTAAATCTTGAAATCAGCCAAATTCTGTGGCTTAAAGATAAAGAAACTATTGAGTTTTTAATAGTTCAATATGACATTTCATCTTATAATTTATATCTCGAGACACAATTATTTATCAAAGAGGAAATTAATTGTCATCTTTTTTTATAATTTTTATGAAAGATTAAGTATAGTACATATTAATTACCTCGCGTAATCCATGGTGTAATGAGAGTCAGCCTGAGTGTGGCTGGAATTTGATCCAGTTTCCATCCACTCACCGTCCGAGAGAGATGGTACGCGTTCGCTACCCATACTACTGACAGCGCTATCGCTCGAAGCGTCCATCCTCTCGTCGGCTACACCAGGTAGAGTCGTGACACCCGTAGTCGCCGAAGTCGTGCCGCCAGTTGTCTGCACATTCGGTAGAGCCGCTGCACCGGTGGGTCCGGATGCATTGTTGCTACCGTTGTCCAACATGCGCATGGTGTACATGCCTAAAAAGCAATAAAACATAATATAAATTATATAATTTTGTATTATATAATTACTTCATATTAATAATTGAAGAAGTTAAATGTATATACTTAAAAAAATATTTCAGAAACGTTCGGTTATGAATAACATGATATTTTTGAACACAATGCAAATGTTTAGGTTTTTTTTTTACTTGATATAATTCACTTCTTATCTCGTGTGAATGTAGCTTTGTATTTACAGCCCTAAAATCATATTTGCAGAATATGCATGTCAAAGTAGACCGTCGTCTACATCTCGTGCATGAAAATTTTTCGAGGACGTAATGTTCTTTCGTAAACATCATGTTTGCGCGAAGTTTAACGCGACTATAAAAAATATTTTGCAGAGAATTGAATGCAATTTCTGATATGTTAGTATTCGAGCCTTTCGATAGCAAACACTTCTTTGCAAACATGACATTTGCTACAACCGGTTTTTGCGCGGATGACTATTTAAAACGTGTGCAAGTATCACAACTAACAATCCACTATGATCCGCAGAATACTCTTCGCGAAAATAAAAAAAATATTAGAAAATATTATCATTTATAAATATTTATTTAAATATTATACTTACACAAATTATTTAGCCGTTGATTTAAAAAATTATTTTAATTGCTCTTATGTTAATTTATTTATTCCAATATTTTGAGAGATTTTATATATATATATACATATATATATTTATAATATTTTATACATATATAAGTTTATATATACATATATATATATATATATATATATATATATATATATATCAAAAAAGCTGAGATGGTATTCAAGATAATCGAGATATAGATATATCATTAATGAAACATGCCTATTAATATCAATCGGATTTAAAATCCACCGATTGTACACAAGATAAGATCCGCAAGAAAGACGTGCAAACATATGGGAAAAATACGTTGGCACATAAATCCCGTTATCAGCAGATAATCATTGTTGCAATAAATATTGTACTAGTTGCAAGAAATAAAGTTACTGCAAACTTTTCACTGACCTATAAACTTCACAGTTATTTTGAAACAGACGATCGATCTGTCTTATTATATGAATAATAGAAATAGAGTTCTGTCAATTTTTTGTATATAAAATTATCTTTGTAGTATATTATCAGTAGAATCGATTAAACGAATATATTAATCATAACAGCTAAAAATATAACACCAAATATTTTCATTTCTAGGTTTTTTTTTAAGATAGAGATATATATATACCAGATATATTTAGATAAACATACTAAATATCTTCATTTATTAAGTGTTAACTATACTATTAATATGCATTTATGATTATCTATAAAAAGATAACTTTTAGATAACTTTTATAAAATAAATATAAGACTGATATTTATCGAGTGCTACTATTTGTTTTACTTTATTTTCTTCGTAGGCAAAATAAACATCTTTTACAATTTAATGCTTATTACCACAAACCATTGCTCATTACATGATTATAAATGAATGAAATACTTCCACAGTCATTAATAATACTGTTAACATTGAAAAATTTATTCCGAAAATTTTTATATGAGTCATGAAAATTGATACAGAGATAAATTTGGACTGGTACTATTTATTTATATTAGTAAAATTCTATGTGGCTCACACACACACACACACACACACACACACACACACACACACACACACACACACAGAGAGAGAGAGAGAGAGAGAGAGAGAGAGAGAGAGAGAGAGAGAGAGAGAGAGAGAGAGAGAGAAGAGAGAGAGAGAGAGAAAGAGAGAGAGAGACAGAGTAACAAAGAGACGGAGACATCCGAAAAATTCATTTCCGCACGTATTAATAAACATGCATCTTCTTAAATCGCGACACAAAATACCGCGTCTACAGTGCAATAACGCGCTGATACAACATTCTTAGAAGCGGTCAGCGTGACCGAGTGCCTTCAAACCATACGTGACTGGTTCCAGGTTTTACTCGTTATTATTAACTAGTTTCAAGAAAAGGAAATGCGCCGTGCATTTTTTTAACTCGCTCCTCAACGTTGCACAGTTACTCGTCTATTTATCCTCTCTATTGGACTTCTGTTTCTAAAATCAAGTATTTTATGCAAATAAAAGAATAGGCGCTTATGCAACTTGCAACTTCACGATATGTAGCAAATGCGCGCGCACCTGTCTTTATCATATATTATACATGATATAATACATATTATATATAAAATATCAAGAAAAAAATTCACATTTTTTTTCTTGAATCCTATAAAAAAATTTAAGATAGGTATATGACCCTAATAAACTCATAACAAAACTTTATAGCATGCGTGTTATAAAATGTTTATCTACCATCGATTACCAAATGCTACATAGAGTGAATCTGTCCTTATCATGCTTTCAAATTGAAACTGTGAAGATAGATGTTAACAAAAGATACTTCTTTCATTTCCGTCTTTTGTAAATAAGATGATTAGCTGCTTCTTTGAACTATATTTGTGCAATATTATGAATTTATCAGTTTTTACAATGTCCTTTCTTTCCCTGTCTTTTTTCTTTTCTTTCCTAATTTTCTCTTCGGATATGTTTATGTTTTTATTTATTATAACTCGCGATACTACATAATCACACGATTTTTATTATTGTATTATATAATTGAATTTATTTATATAAAATTAATATTTTATAGTTTTTAATGTGCGCGTTATGAGAGTAGAGTTCTATTCTGCTCTAGACCGTGTCAAAAAATAAATATTCCGTTGTTTTTCTATATTTATTCTATATTTTTACGTATATATATTGTATACACAAAAATTCGTTATATATTATTTACTCTACATATATTATAAAATGATCTTAGATAAATCTTATTCAATATTTATAACACGCTAGTGTAGACACATATGTACCAAGTACCGAATTATCATGACTCAGCACGACACAGACGATAATGTTATCACGTTGTCAAGCGTTACTTCTCAAAGATCAGCCGAGCGTTTAATTCAACGTCGCGTTATGTAATGCTTATTTTTACTCAAGTACAACATTCAACTCTCATTCTAATCTCATTATACCCAAGATGATTTCATTAGCGGTGCGTGTGATCTAATCGAGCTGTCACATGGATCGCGCCGATGACGCAGATCGTATGATCGGGCAATGTAAATATATATGTATTAAGTACTATCTCTTTCATAAAGAGCATTGAAAGATGTTATTCACATTTTTCTGACTTCCTGGTCGCACAAGTCAGGGTCGATAAACATGTGACGTGATCGCGATATGGAAATTCGAGTGACGTTGCAATTTTCGCGGTTTGTTTCTACAGATATTAGTGAACAGTCCTGAAACAAATAAGCGACGGAGAAATCTGCTCAATATACTTAAAAATAATATAGTATTGTCGTTATAATGTTTTCTTTTTTTTTCTTTTAAATTCTCCTTTATCGCAAGAATATATATTTGGTTTTTTATCACAATCTCCAATAAAAAGATGAAAGATTATAAAGATTATAATATCAACGAAATAAACGAATTCAGTTTACATTTTCAAATCAAATGAAATGAAATGATAGGAATTATTTGGCATAAAGAATTTGAATATAAGCGAAATTACCTACTTGGAATATATACGATAACTCCCATCGTCGCCATTCAAGCTCATCGAAGAGCTTGACGATTTCGTGAAGAATCTTGATTTAACCTTCTTCGATGTTACAGCATCGAAACAATTACGCAAATGATTACGTTGTTACTATTCTCATTTAATAGAGCATCATCGGACAGCAAAGTTTCTTGTCCTCGTGTGCAAATCGTTTCTGGCAAAGTCTAAAAGTCCGGAATCTTCGCAGCCTGTACGGGATCGCGGAGTCTGCTCTTAGAGTCAGTGACGAAGTGTTTAGCACCTCCGCTCTGCCAGATGTTCCTTTCTCTCTTTCACAATAGTCATCGAGAGTACTTCGGCTTTACCTCTCGCGCTGGTGCATATTAATTATGGCCAGCTAATGGAAGCTAACATGCTCGACGCGTCTCGGTTAACAAAATCAACATTCCCAGAACCGCGAACATACCGCAGAAACGCGACCGCGCACATTCCTCAACATAAGTACCGTCGTGCGCTATCGCTCACGAGAGTGGCTCTGAAGTGTGGCTGAAGATAGAAGAGTCTATCTCGTCGAAATATTCGATGTGATACTATTCGCTGTGTATGTCAGAACGACGAAAGAAGTTGGCACTAACACGCATCAGAAGCACCACGCAATCTCGTGCGGCGATACGACAAGACGAGTATCGAATCCATAACTGACAATACCACTATTGAATATTATTTCGCGACAACACATCCAAACTCTGGAAATTCCTGCACAGACCGTGTCACATTGCAAAGAGTATATATGTTTTGGTAGAGCGCGATTGCGTGCTCGTTCGTCTTTATTCGCGTTTTCGCGAACGATTCCGAGCTAATGTTAATGAAGCAGAAATGATCCGACGAGTCACAGGATGAACCACAAGAATGCGTAAAAATGCCACTGGATTAATTCTCGTTTAATTACATTCTCAACTTTATTATTTTATTTCGCGTTTTTTTTTTATTGCTTTCATGATCGTCGTACGTGCGAACATCGCTTAATACGACGCGAAAAATGCACGCGGTGAACACGAACTGTATTGTTCATACGAGCGTCGTTAAGTATTCGTCGTACAGAGATAAGACCGGATAAGGCCTCTTCGTGGCGATTGATCCCGCGAGGAAACGAACACGCACGGGACGATACTCGCTCGACCTGGTAGACACGAACGCCGCGTAAACATAACTAGGTACTCGCTGCGCGGATCTGCAAGTCTGACCCTGCATGGGGCGTAACCACTCGTACAGAGAGGCTGGCGACTAGCTTCACTTTTCACTGCGGCATTGGACGGCACCCGACCACGCGGTGGGAGCAATGTTGCTGACTACGCGCTATAATTATAGTATTCGCATTATAATTTCGTCGCGCCGTATACTACGGTTTTTCATGAATCATAACTCGAAATCGAAATTGCTATTGGACGCAATTTTCCGTGACGAAATATTGATTCGGCGATTATCGCGTTGATTATCGATCCGTTACTAATCACTGATTGATTTCTCGCAATCTATTCCGTATTTTTCTCTCGCGGCTTTTGATATGACTTTGTTTTTCCTGCACACAGTTTTTTTTTTTTTTTTGCATTCTTTAAATCTTTGTTGTCTACTGTATAAGCTTCAAATTGTTACAATTATCCTCGATAGCAGAATTATGCGAAACACATTTTTATGCACATAAAACGTATTATATTTTTATGCAAAACACAATAATCAGTTAAGACTAGTATTGAATCGATAAAAAGCAATAACAATAATATCTTTATATCTTTAACAAAATCGATGCTGTAATCAGCGATATCGAGCCTTTTTTTTATCAGCAAATTGGCAAGGCTGAAAATGACCACTCCTACAAACACGAGTCTTTTCTGATAAACAAGTAGAGTATGCAACAAATCTGAAAATAATCCAGTATTACTTATGCCCCGCTATATGATTTATGTCTCGTTTCATTATCATTGCTTGTTTAATCTGATTAACAGAATCTCGATTCTGAATTAATGAAAAAGTATACCCCGCGGTACAAGGAATGTTAATATAATAAATAATTTTAAGTCATCTCGCACACAAACTGTGAGAGAAGGGAGAATCGAAATATAATAATTGCGTATCAATAATAATTCATTACGTTCAGTAGAGAGATAATATATGAATATTATTATATAGCACATATATATATATATATATATATTTTGCACACACGATCACAACGGTGATCTTTGACAATGAAGCCGTAAGCTAGAATGCGATGTTACAGTGTGTGATATGAAACAATGCCATTTCGTAAAATTTTATGAAGTGTCTACAGAGTATGTATATTAATATTTTCTCAGGAAGAGAAAAGAGAGAGAGAAAGAGGGAGGAAGGGAAAATTGCATTCATTCCGATATACTTGTCAATTTGATCATGCGATGCAATAACCGATCGCGAAAAAATATCGTACGTCCCCATACATATCAGCGCTTGATTTAATTTAACATCCTATGTAACATTTCGCGAATGTAACGTGAGAGAGTTCGGCGCATAATCGCGCGACGTAAGAGTCCAGAGAACGTAACTGCATAAGTATGCAGGCAGCGGTCATTTGTACTTTCACCGTTCCTCGTGGGTGTAAATCGCAAAGTTGTTTCGCGTGCATGCGTGTAATTATATCTCGCCGTGTTGCGCGACGAATGGGTGGAGCGCGTAAAACCTTCACTATGTTAATAATCCACAGAATAAGCCGAAAAACATTCGATTCGTAAAGCGAATTAATATGCTAATTAGATAATTTTTTTACGATTATCTATTTATAAGAGTACGGTTCTCTCTTTCGTAATAGTCATTACATTGCAACGCAAGTGACGCAATGAGTGGTTTATTCCGAAAGCGGTGTGAGAGTATGTTTGCTATATTACGAGTCATTCTCATAAACTTTATGAAGTTAAAGTCAAGTGAGATTTAATTGACTTTGTGTGTGTCACGATGTTTAGCGATAGAGAGAGAAAATCACATTTTTAAGCGATAGTTTTATAATTTTAACAAACGGTTAAATAATTCTTTTTACTTATTTTATGCAGAAAATAGATTATTCTAGTTATTATACTAGTAATGATTGAGGTAGCAGCATGGTTCCTTTTATCTCTTATCTTTATCCTTTATCGAGATTAATATTTCTTGCAACTTCATTATTTTTAATGACACTTGTTTATCACAGAAAAAGAATATATTACATTAGACACTCAAGGACTAGAAACTATTCCTTTGTTGAAGAACAGAAATGCGCGCTATCTTTTTATTCCAGAATAAGCATACTTGCAAAAATTGCAGATTTTTCTGTACGAACCATGATGTAAAGATACTCTTAAAAACTCGCATTCGCGTGTACTAGAGCGGAGAACTTATTCAGATATTAAATATTTTCGAAGTGATGGATAGTTAGACGAATTCATGCAAAACATTTCGGGTCTGAAGATCGCAAAGGTTCTTTTTTTTTCATTATATTCCATATAGCACGTGACGACTCTTGAAACCGGGCATCTCGGGCAGCGTTTTTTTCAGAAGTTAATTGGTGAACTAGTAGAAGAGCCTTTCAAATCACCGAGGTCGCGTGACTAAGCGTTTCAAATATGGACGCGATATCTGTTCGCCAAGCTCGCCGAATGATAATAAAGAACATGCGGTCGTGCATGTAACTATTTATAACCGTGTGTGGTTTCCGAGTTGAGTCGGAGTGTCGACGCAATGTTTTCATCTAGAACTCTGTTTTGGAATAAAAGGCGCGTTTCTCGTATATCTCTCTATGGATCTCGCATGTTGAAAAATGTAGTGAAAAAAGAAATAATAGAGTATTATATTCACGTTTCTTTCTCAAGTCTCGGAAAAATATTTTATCCCGAAAATTAATGTAGGTTGCATAAATATGTATAATTAAATCATTTGGATATTATAAATAATGCTCTAGTTTATTCAGTCGGACAATTTCGTGAATGACACTCTTGGACTGCACAGTTACAGAAAAATCACACGTGGTTTTTAGAACCATTCGCGAATAAAATATATGGAAAAAAAATTCACTCGCTCGAAACGGTAACCACTGATCTGAAATTACCCGACACATAATCGACTGAAATATTGCAGAACATCTGCGTGACGTACGTGATGGAACGAAGCAGCAGTCGATACTTATTATGACGGATAGAGTCAATATTTAAAAGAGTTTACGAATATTTAGTTACGAAGAATGCATACGTCGTACATAAATACGAATATAAAACAATGTTACGAAAGTGGAATGGTGCAGCATCCCAGTATGACGGAGCATCGTCCTCAAAAGCATCGATAATCGTCTGCTCGTAACTTGAACTGTCAAGTGACGAATTAGCTAGCGGTTTTGTTAGTCATGAACGTGACTCGAAGTCGAAGAGAAGCGTACAGTGTGTTATCATGTTGTATAAAGAAACGACGCCGCAAATCGTCGACAGTGATAAAGTTCGCGTTTACTGGGTTCGTCCTACGTAGATAGCTACAGTTGTTCATTTTTGCGTACGAGTTATTATCTAGTCTTTTATGCGAATGAGATAATCTCATGTTTGTCCACGACGATCAATTATGCCATATTTAAGACACTGTGCATATAAAATTTACCAAAGTAGTTTTCCGACATTCTATCTTGATGGACTCTCATGCGCAACTCCATTTTTTATGGCACATAATAATATAAAATATAAAAATATAAAACATAATAATATAAAAATATATAACAAAAATTCTTGTCAATGCAAATTAATTTGATACTAAAAAAAGTAAAAGATATTAATCAATAATTATCAATAATTAAATAAATAAAATAACGATGTTCTAATTGCTACTATTGACAAATATTGTCTTAAAACATAAGAAAGCTGCTCGTGTTTTTAAAACAATTTCTACTTTAATATTTGGTCTTTTTACGTATTAGAGAAAAGAGTTTTTAAAATGTGATTTTATTATGCAATCCGTAACCTTCTCTTTCTTCTTTAGACAAGTTAACATTAGTCACATAAATGCGTGTAAAGTAACAAATTTACTGCGTCGTTCTGAATATTTTAAATTACTAATTAAATTTAGTCATCAATTCTTTATTTTGCTAGGACGAATCTGTATATTTCTCATTAAAAAGATCAATATCTTTATTATAGAAAGAATATTTTATTTGTCCGTGACCAGAAGTCACAGGCACTATTCTTCCTATAAACTCTTTTCTTATAAACTCTGAATATCATCATACCTATAAAATTATGTTATTTGCCCGTACAATCATCTTGCTCGATGTAGTAATTCAAAAAATATTCGACGTTCAATCAGATCTACAAGGACGCGATGCAGTGTAACATTATTACGACGACAGTTTGCTTCCGAATTCCGGGCGTGATTTTATGTGACAAATAAGCGCGAATCGAACGAGCGATTACAGGCAGATAAAGCGGATTTGTATAGAACTGCCGTTGCAAATCCGAGAGCAATAAAGAAGCTTTGTAAAAATCACAAGCGGGAGCGACTCTCAAGCCGGTTGCGAGAGCAGTACCCTCGGTCAGGGTCGGCGAGTGTAAGCGAGCACGAAGGTAGATCAATGTCGATGTCGACTCACGTATCACCGGATCTAAAGCAGACGATAAACGCAGCGTTAGCGTTAGACCGTCGCCGTCGTCGGGAAACGGTAATTGTCAGAATGTAGGAATACGTCGGTGATAATACGCGAGCGCGGTAATATCAGGTCCGCGATACATGTTCTACGGCGATTCTAAAACTGGAAAAAAATCGTCGCGGAAATAACACAACGATGGATACGGTAAGCCGATATTCAAATTGAGTTCGATTGGATTCTAAGCGCGTGGACTCGCGCAGCTAAATCGGCCTGGCAAATGTAATTTAAACGCGCACATGCACGTATATCTCAGAGAATCGATGGACTCGAAATCCTCTCAAGCCGGTTCTAAACGACCAACTCGTTCGCCAAGCCGAGATGAACTCAGAGGATTCAGAATCATAAGCGCGACGCGTATCGACGGGACAATGTAACGATTGATGCAGAGATATGTCACATTTTTACTTAAGATTGAGTAATGGATAGATTACTTTTTAGTATACATACATGACAGAGCACACTATATATATTTTTTTGTAAATGATAAATTTTTAAACATAAATTTTCAGTTAACAGTGAAGATTCTATTTTATCGTTCGACATTGATGTTATCACGATAAACTTAATAATATTGTTCGTCTATTGCTCTTTTATGAATTATATGAAATAGCATGATAAATTAATTACATAAGTGCGAACACACATTTGGCACAAATGAATCATTTAGAACTGGCTTTTTTTTAACGGCTCGTTATTCGGCTCGAATCTCATGCCGAGGTAAGCGAATTCTTAAGCACACGATTTCGCAGCTGTAATGTGAGTAGCTGCGATTTCTACCGTAAGATAATGCCGCATGAGGCAACGTTGCGTTATTTTTTGTTCGTTCTTTTGCGCCGAAAGTTTTTTTTTATGTAATTATTATCTATCGAATATTCAATAGCTGCTAAAGCGATCTTGTGATTACTTTACGTATCGCATTACATAATGACGATTGCTAATGATAATGAACATTGACTGTTGTATGTCACTTTAATTAACGAACCTAAAGTATTTGCTTTGTTTCAATTTATTTCTGTCTCTTTTAATCCTAGAAATAACCATCAAGATTCTTTTATTTTGCCGCAACATTTTACATAACGTGAATGTGTTCCTCGCCATATATAAATGGTATTAATTATTTTCGATTGGATTTTTCTGTTTTTGAAATAAAACAAATCAGAGCTGTAATTTCGCAGATAACTTTTAAAGACAATCGAAAATTCTAAGCTAGGTTTTTAGTCAAGATTAAGATAAGATGTTGAGAATGATGTGGATGTTTTGATCCGAACGATAATCGAAATCTATGATTATTGCCGATATTATCATCGTTATAAATCTTCCTCCCTCCCATCGTAGTGCGTGGAAATTAATAATGCGACACGCATCATCGCCGAATGTCAACCTGCGAAGACGAGATCGAAACGCATTGTCGCGTCGGCGCTCCTCGGGTGAATCAATTTCGTTCTATTATTACGATCGCTGACGAGATGCAACGGCAAAAGAAGGCAGATGATTCACTTGGCCGGTTGTGACATACATACATACATACCTACATACGTATATATGTACGTACGTATGTACGTGTGTGTGCATGTGTATGTGTGTGTACATATATATATATATATATATATATATATATATACATACATACATACATACATATACACGCACGTGCGCACTCTTATGCGCGCGAGAAGAGAAGGTACGGCGTGAGTCGTCGCGCCGCTGCAACGATCACTGCCTGCAATCGCTTCTTCTTCATTACTCATCGCCTAAGTGAATGATGCAAATCATGTTCCGGGCAAACAGTCGCATTTACACGCACGCGCAAGAGAACTTGTACGCGTTTACGTTAACGCATATGGGTTTCTCTTTTTTTCTCGCGTTGGTGGCAGGGCAGCGGTTCCCATTCCAGTTCAACTCGTAATTTCTTTCACGCAATATTTGTGACAATGAAAAAAAAATTCTGTGTTAAAAGCAGGATGAAACTAGTTTTCCGAGAGTGTTGCTAGAATTCACGCTACTCGATATTATCCCTATCTTACAGTTAGTCTCAAAACAAAACTTATATTGTTTTATATAAGCAACATACATAAGCAATTCATTAATTATTAATTAAAAATTACTGTTATAAAATAGTTGAAGATGTTACTATTGTAATTGATACTGACATTGAGTATCTAATGTGAAACGTTTAATGCACTTTTGCATCTCACAGATTGAGAATCGCTGGCGTAGGGGGACTTGCATAACACACATCGTAACTGTCTGTCTAGATCAGCTGACACGCATAATTATTTCGATGAAGTACCATCGTCTTTTCCTTTTCACTCTCGTTACACACAACACGTTTATAATTAAATGTGACTGCAGTCAATGTTTGAAAAACGATAATCGGCAGTGTATCATGTACAAAGTATGTATGTCAGAATACTATCATATTATTTATCCTTCATTTTTTATTCTGCATTTGGCCTTGGATATATTTCTTAGTTTTACATTATATACGGCTCAAAATGTGCGCATAATCAGACGCTTAAAAAAAAAAAAAAATGATTAACATGCTTTACTATTTTGTATCTCGAGTATTTGAATTTATCGTTTGAATCTCTTTTCTTCGAAATCAAATCTCGTATTACGTTTCTCGTCTGTCAACGAAAAATATACGTAATAGTATCGAACGTCTCGAAAATGTTTATAAAGCGGGTACGCTCTTATAAACTTCCCATAAGCTAAATGAACTAAAGCCAACTCAGTAATAGCCAGCCTTATATAGCCAGCCGTTGATACGATTGAATGCCATAGAGATATACAAACCTATCCTTTGTGAATTAACGAAGACACGAAGAAATAGTTACATTCAAAACTCCACGACTATGATGATGCGACAAATCGTTCTTAAGGATTCTTGCATATCTTCCATTGTTAAAATTCCAGCGGTTTAGTTATTAAATATTCATTTTTTTTAATAATACCATAATACCACGGCACAGTTAATTTTGATTGTTGTTCCATATAAAAGAAGGATAATTTTTTCCCCCAATTTTGAAATATAATAAATATACCTTTTCTACTTATGAAAAAATGGTCTGTAATTTGTTCAGTTATCGCAATAATTTTTTCTTTCTATGATGGCTCTTAAAATATATTAGTATTCTCTTTTGCGATTCAAAAATCTGATCGCCTTTACTATGTGCGTATACACATGCATACGAGTAGATTCAAAATTTATCGGTCGGCACTCTGTGATATTATTCCAAAGTTGCCGATTCACGTGCCATGAATATTTACAAACGGCGGTACTCATTGAACTACTGGCTCGTCGTTTTATGGTGTTGACACGATTAATGAAATCGTTCGAAACGAATGTGATCGCGCCTGGGAACGAGCATTGCACTAATTGTCGAGGACGCGGCCGCACAGAATGCTAATTGTTTTCGAATGGTACACACAATTACGCTCTCGCATGCTTTAGTCATCGTGTCGAAAAGATCTCAGCATTCACATTTGTCGAGCGTCATGGAGAAGTGCGCAAACGCCGGTCGTGTGATCGTCTGACTACTGCTATTAGTCATAATTAGTATTATACGAAGTGACCGAAAGCTTCCGCGCGTTTTTTCTCTATTAGAAATAAAAAATACAGAGAATAAAATAATCTGTTCAATGTCGAAATGCGAGCGGTTTTTGTGTCGTGAGCGATTGGAAGTTAAAAGATCTTGCGGAACTTTTCTTCATCAAAAGGAGAGAACATAATTACATATCTGCAATTTCTTCGTATACAAGACATTTTAATTTTATTTTTGATATGCTCTATTGCACCGTCGCGCAAATTTTCTAAGAAAAATATGCGCCTGAAGGTCGCAAAATTTGTTGCATCTATAGTTGAAGCATCGCGATCACGTGGTTATACTGCGCATCATCTGGATTGTAAAGACACACGGAATGTCTGGAAGTTTAAAATAGTGATAAATCACGTCAAGCAAAAATAATGTTAAGTGCAACATCGCGCTTCTGTCATCTGTCGCGTTCCGCATTATTTGTAAAGATCATTACAGACTCATTTCGAGCGGACACTCGCGATGATTCAAATTCCGAATGGATCGAGTATCCGATAGCCGAGTGCATATTTATGCATAATGATTTAAAATGAGTTGCATGCTATGCGCCGATCGGAAATTCCATAATTCCCGCAAATATATTCGGTCGCGTGACCCGCGACTTCGATTTTCACAACACATGTCTTTTTGCTGCGAAACAATACATAATACAGGAAATCGCGGTAACACGTAGTGTGATGTCTTCGAGAACGTTTGATGAACGACTTGTAACTTGCTGCAAGATAAAGATGCTTGAATCAAGAGCTAATCCATCATTCTCAGTCATAGAATAAAATTTCTATAAATTTATTTAATTTTATAATTTATCAAATATACCAATATATACATATATATATATTGTGAAATTATTGAAATATAATAAAGTTAAGTCACACATGGTAATCACGTGTTGCATTGGCCGCACTCTTATCCGAACGTTTCTACTGTGAGGACTGTGTACGGTGATAACGAGGATATCACGGCGATATAATCAGATATGCCGCGTCCCGGTAGCGAGTCGCGCGCGTGTCGCAAAACTTCGAGCGACAGTACGTTACTGGAAACTGGGCACCCTATCATTCCGCAAAGCGACATGATTCTCTTCCTCTTTCCTTCGTCTCTTACACCTATACTTAGGTATTTCACGCGTGCATTGCGTGGCTACTACATGTATCACCCGCACCACACACTTATACATATATGCATCCTTGTGGCAAATGACATGCACAACCTAAATCTTATAACACGAAAATATGATCACTTATTCGCCAATGACGTGGCTTGTCATTACAATTATTTATTTATTTTTTTCTCTTCATTATCTGCATCAAAGGATATATTTTCGATATGGTAGTTAATTATTAAGGAAATTTCGAATAATGATCGTCAATATATTGACAATCTATTGATGTGATAAGCTGATAAGTAAATCTCTATAGAACTGATTTACAATATTCAAGAGATATAATAATAATATAAGCGAATACGTGTGAAATAATCTATCAAATATGAAAGGCCGTTATATATTACATGTAGTAATCGTTTGAGAATAACAGTCCATGAATTTCACTATGAGGACATTGCTACAGGAAAGAAAAATAATGAAGCGCCTGTTACAAGTTTGACTGCTATTGTATGGAAATATAGGAAATCGGTGCCACAATGATTGCGTCATTATCAACATATATTCAACAAATTTAATGTACGCTAATGTAATCAATATGAAAATACTGTTTATTATATACGTTAAATAATCCGTCACGATATAACAAAGTTTTCAGATATTAATCAAATGTGTGTATCTGTTATGTTATCTTTACTCGTAAACATGCAAACTAAAATTAAAATTTAATTATACTTAGAGGAATTTTATTCCACTATATATTTGCTATTCGAAATATAATATATATCTTGCAAATTTTATTAAACTAAAAAAATAACGCAAAATGGTAATATTCTAAATTTATATGATAGTCGAAATTTATTAAAAGACAGCACACATATAATAAATATAAATTATCATATGAAGGCACAATAAACTTTTCACGGATATCGTAACGAATGGACTATAGATTTGTCTTACATATTTACATGAAATTTAACGTGGCATATTTTTCTGTTATATGCACAATGGGCAATTTTGCATATCACCAGCTTGATACCAACCAGGTGCTTGTATCGCGCTTATGTTCGCGTTCTGGACAAAGGTGCTTTGAGAACAATAAGAGACTCGAAGGTACGATACGAAATGACTCAGCGTTTATATATTAAGTGACAACTGCGCATGTGAGATAGCAAACTCTTAAATATGATGCGAAATTAGATTAATGATAGAAGAATATTTAGTCTTAATCTGTCTTAATACTTTAAAATGGTACACACACAGTGAATTATAATATAAATGTCTTCAAATTAATGTGTAAATAAATATCTTCAAATTAATAATATAAAAATATTTTGCATAAACATATATACACATCTATGTAAAACATGAAATATAGCAGTAAATAATATTTATCAGTAGCTATCGCAATATTTTTGGAGAGAGCAGATTCTTTTCTTCGATTCATATTTATTCGCTATCCCGCTGAAGAATTCGTGAAAGCATTACTACAGACACATTGTACACACACACACACACACACACACACACACACACACACACACACACACATGAAGATTACTAAATATTATCTTTCGACATCATGAAAAAAAAAAATATACATAAAACATTTTTTTCTACTCTATTATATCCGATTTTCGTTTGTATCCTTCACAATACCAAATACCGACATACATCTAGTACTGTACATACATCTAGTGCTGTTATTCATTTTCACATATTTATTTTCACACATTTTATTTTCAAGGTCGGAATCTCTCTTTCTCTCTCTTTTTCTCTCTATCTATCTACTATCTATCTATCTATTTATCCAGCTAGCTAGCTAGCTATCTATCTTTCTATCTATCTATTTCTTTATAAACCGACATAATATTCTGTTATGTTTAGAGAAATTTATATTATTGTAAGATAACTCTTTCTATATGATATATTAAAAAAGATCATCACACTCTTACGTAAAGCGTATGTACACACACACACAAGCGCTTTTTAATATTAATTCCCGAAGATTCATAACAAAATACGAATAAATTATTTAATTTTATAAACTTAATATCTGTTATTATATAGAATATTTATAGCTGCATTTGAAAAAAATTTTAACAGAGAAGTTTGCAAAAAATTAATTATAAATGTTCCTATGATATAATAGCATATTGAATTGACAAATTATCAAAATTTGTTCATAATACGTTTTGATAAATTTATTTATTAGAAAAATGAGAAAGAGATTTTTATTGCTCGCTCTGGATAGTGTGAATCAAAGACGCCGTTATGATATTGATGATAAATAAAAGAAAAAAGTCGCGCGGAGAACAGATCTTGCGCCTGTGTAACACGATCGGGCGAGATGGAAGGGATGAGCTGTGTAATACGCATGCGCACGCCGGTCTTTACCGCAGCTGATCCAGGGAGAAGCGCCATACAATGCCGATGCGCAATTCGCAGCAGTTCGTGTTCTAGCGTAATACTCTAATTCTGGTATATTCTAGCTGTGCTATTTTGGTCTTGGACGTGATTGCTGATTAAACGATTCGTAAGAAAGGACACGGAGAGCATCCTGATTAGTACTAACAGAGACAGGCAAGGTACGTAAGCGAACGGGAAAGAGCAGTGATGCGTTTCATCTCAGCCATGTTAGCCGGGATGTTTCATAATCGATCGTCTACCACGTGGTACAGTAATTATAGCGTTATGATCGTGTTAGTGCGTAATATATGCCGGCAACGAGGCTTATCGTCTTAATTGCAAATACAGTTTTCTCGTGATCCAGTAATAAGTACACGATACTGTTTAGTCGTAAAATACCAGCATTGTCGGTTACAAAAGCAAGCCGATACTTGCGCTTTTTCGTTGTCTTCGTGGTACTCTAGCTGAGAGCGTGCTATGTACGCATTCCTTTGATATATTGATATAATTGTATAAGGAGCAATCGTGTAGTGTTACTTGAAAATATTTTTAATCGAATCCCGCGTTTTTCGTCAGTTATTCTGCTATGAGTATTCTGAAGCAACTAAGAGAAGATAAATTTGATGAATATTTTACGATCAGGCCGACAGCAAGAAAGCAAATCACAATAAAAAAAAAAAATCGATTATGTGATTGAGACGTAATTATCAATTTTTGAGTATTGGGAGATCGGAAATCAGAATAATGCTACGTGTGTGTGCCGGAATATAAAATGACCTGACTTTAGAGAAAAAATATACTTATATAGAAGGTATATATCTATTATATATACGAGTGTATAGAGATAAAATATGAAATTGCGACGGTTTGTATCTTGCTCGCGATTATATTTTATCTACTAGTTCGCGACATATTTATGCTTTTCATATATTTTTGTTTCTTCAACACATATTTCTAAGCAAAAACTAACGCGTACGAAGAACGAATAGCACGCCTTTTCAGATATTAACAAGTTATAATAGAAAATGTGTGATATTTACTGCTAAGAAATATCTCGATTTTTATAAGACAAAATTATAATTTTTGTTACAAGTAGTGGAAATTATTTATAAAATATTTTATCATATATAATTTTGTGTAATATTCGTGCATATAATAAAATGAAAAATAGTTATGAAATATTAATAAAATGTTCAAATATACATATATAATCGTAAAGTATTATGACACAAAGAGAGTTTTTATTCGTGTAATTTTTTAAGAATAATATAAATTTAAATTGATTTATTTGCATTCATTAGCAAACAGATAAAAAAATATGTACAAACCCTGCATATAACGATAAAATAATGTTATTTTGGTGTATAATTTAGATTGAATATGTATTGCGATTATAATTTATTACAATTTGCATTTATATCGTGCATATTATAATTTATTAATTTTACTTTTCATAATTTAGGTACATAATTTATTATTATATTAAATTATTTTTACTATTACTTTATACTCAATTTTTTTTGTAGTATAATTTATAGTATTTTATTTTTTTTATCTTAAAAAGCAATCCAACATATTTAGTAATTATGTATTATTAAATTAAAAATCTTTTAAATTATACATTAATTATACATTTTATTTATACATGTTAAATATGTCTACATGCTATATGTATATGTAATGTGCAATTACTACATAGGCAACGATGACTGAAGAACAGTGGGGGATTAGTGATATGGACTTTTCACAGCCACCAGTAAACACGTCCTCGGTAAGAATATGATTTTAAATAGTTTTTACCCTATTGAAATATATATTTTTATCATTTATTGATTTGGGTGTGTGTGTGTGTGTGTGTGTGTAAAAATCAATAAATGATAAAAAAAAATAAGCTGGTCATTAATGTTGGCTTTCTATTTATAGTTTGATGAAGGACGTGCTCCCTCTCATGGCAAGGGACGTGGTACAATTCCATACAACAATGATACAAATTATTCCGTAGGAAGGAATAATTCCTACAACAATGGAAATATGGATAACTATCAGGAAAACTATGGTGATAGTACTTATAATGGGGATAATGATGAAAATAAAGGATATGAAGGCAATAATAGTAAGAGATTTGGAGGAAACAACAGAGGACAAGACAACGATAGACCACGTTATGGAAATAATAGAGGTGGCGATGATGGAAATGATCGTAGGTGGCAAGGCAATAGGGATAGGAATAATAGTAGGCGAAATAAGGATAATTATGAAACTGAAGATAATGGATATGATGGAAATTATCAGAATGATAGAAGAGACAGACCAAGAAGAGATAGAGATGACAATAGAGGTGGAAGAGATAGAGATGACAATAGAGGTGGAAGAGATAGAGATGACAACAGAGGTGGAAGAGGTTATGGTAGGAACAGGGATGGTGGTGATGATTACAATGAAAACAACGACAAGCAGGACAGAGGACGCAGAGGAGGACCTAGTGAAGGCAATAATGAAGAAGAACCAAAAAAAAGAGAGATTTATATTCCACCAGAACAACCTAATGACGAAAGTTCTTTATTTGGAAACGACGTGTCGATGGGAATAAATTTCGATAAATACGATGACATTGAAGTAAAAGTGACTGGTGAGAATGCACCGCGGTCGATGCAATCCTTTGATCAATCTGGCTTGAGAACTATTTTGTTGGATAATATTAGGAAATCGGGTTATACAAAACCTACTCCCGTTCAAAAGTACGCCATTCCGATTATAATGAGCGGCCGTGATTTGATGGCTTGTGCGCAGACAGGTTCGGGCAAAACTGCGGCATTTGTAGTTCCTATCCTACACACTCTATTGGAAAGCCCAAGAGATTT
The DNA here is from genome assembly GCA_949152495.1 of Lasius fuliginosus. NCBI lineage: Eukaryota > Metazoa > Arthropoda > Insecta > Hymenoptera > Formicidae > Lasius > Lasius fuliginosus. The sequence continues at coordinate 14,009,709 of OX424444.1, forward strand.
AATTACAACCGCCTCTTCCTGCGAACCACAAGCGCTTATTGTATCACCCACACGTGAGCTTACCTCGCAGATTCATCAACAGGTCAAGAAATTTTCTTTGGGTTCTATTATACGCGCTGAGCTTGCTTATGGAGGAACATCAGTCTCGCATCAAAGAGAGAAAATATTTGCCGGTTGCCACGTTCTAGTCGCGACACCAGGTAGATTGTTGGATTTCATTGGAAGAGGCAGAGTTAAACTTTCTTCTATACGTTTTTTGGTACTGGATGAAGCTGACCGAATGCTAGATATGGGCTTTCTACCTGATATCGAAAAGATAGTGGATCATGAGACAATGGTGCCTGCAGCAGACAGACAGACCCTTATGTTTTCTGCTACCTTCCCGAGTGAGATACAAGAACTCGCAAGTCGATTTTTGAAGAATTATTTATTCCTTGCGGTTGGAATCGTAGGTGGTGCTTGTGCTGATGTAGAACAGAATTTCTATCAAGCATCTGGCCAACCCGAGAAACGGAAATTGCTGAAAGAACTTCTAGAGAAACAAAGTCAGATGGGAAGTATAGAAGGTACTTTAGTATTCGTCGAGCAGAAGAGACACACGGATTTCATCGCTGCTTTCTTGTCGGAGAGTAATTTTCCGACGACTAGTATACATGGCGATAGATTGCAGAGAGAACGAGAAGAAGCCCTGTCCGATTTTAAACGAGGAAAAATGTCGATCTTGGTAGCAACGGCGGTTGCTGCGCGAGGCTTGGACATTAAAAATGTCGCTCATGTAATTAACTTTGACTTACCAAAGACGATCGACGAATACGTTCATAGAATTGGACGAACTGGTCGTGTGGGAAACCGCGGCAAAGCGACTTCATTCTTTGATCCAAATGTGGATATGCCGCTCACTGGTGATTTGGTTAAAATTTTGAAACAAGCTGATCAAGCGATACCTGGCTGGCTAGAATCTGGAGGTGGTGGCGGTAGCAGAACCTTTGCGTCAGGAAGAGGATCAAGAAGATTCGGCGGGGTGGATATCAGAGGCGTAAGTAAAGTAATACTGTGTAATTTAGATTTCTGATTGAATGTCGATAACGTAATTTATTTTTATTATACTCGATAATTTTATCACTGAATAGCGAAAATTCTTAATTACAAAAGCCATGAAGAATATAAATGGATCAAATTGGAAGTTTTAATAAATATTAGATATAACTAAATATATACAAATAAAATTTACTAATTTTTTGCAGAATAATGACGCATATGGTGAGACATATGATGACGTTGGTTATGCACCTCCTGTACCGGCAGAACCAGAAGAAGTATGGTAGACAAGACGTGCCTCCTATTTTATATAAATTACTACGCGTTTTCTTTAATCTCGAAAAATATGATAGATTCTACAAAGAATATGTAGACAAAAACGTATATTAGACTGATAACTATTATTTTCCATTTTTTTTTCTTTTTTTTTCCCCTTTTAGTTTATTGAATTATTTCATAATGTATTTTCGTTACATATTGCGTTTCTTACAGAGAGAAAGAATTTAAAACATTCAGATTCATATTACTACCTCGATTTCAGGCATATTATAAATTTAACAATTATATGTCTGAAATTACTTCCAATAGCTAAGTTTTAGATTATAAGCTAAAGATGTGCGTGAAGGGTTTTAGATTATATACGTTTAATTACATTACTTGAGCCACATGAAAAGAGTGTATATTGCTGAATAGGATATAATAATTTTTTCTTTCAATCAAACCAAAATATCCTATGTAATGTGATATTGCAAGTTTAATTATTTATCTTCTTCATAATGATAATTATGATGATTATAATAATAGTTTACGAAACAAAGTGATTACATTATGTTTTCTTTTGATGTTGTTATATTTTTATTTGTTATAATAAAAAATATAACTTTATAATAAACTTTATACTTTTATAATAAAACACTTTCTATTGAAACATTTTTCAATAAACTTCAATGTGTTTACTTATAGGTTCTAATATGACAAAAATTAGTATATTATTGTCAATTAGGATGCTTTAATGTATTCACATAGAGAGTGAATATGCTTTACTGAGTAAAAGATGTTAATGAAAGTCATGTTGGAAAATTGCTATAAACTTGTTTTAAATTTCAATTCGATTTAATTCATTAATTTTTGTTATAAATTTACCAAATTCCAAAAATACATTATTTGTTATAAATTTATCAATTTCCACAAATATATTATTATTGATGTAAATGACATATTTAAGAATCTTTAAACTCTCTTTGAATCTGTTTTTTAAATTTTAAATTTTAGAGAAGTGAGATTTTTTATTGTGAAATATATTGATGTAATAATGATATAAGCAGTTATAGTACTTACCATCATTCATGGCCATATCCATCAAGTGCAAATCCTCATCGTTGAGTAAAGATGAAAGAAATCCATCAGTGGTTTGGTTGATAGAATCTGTTGTCGGTGTATGATAATACATCATATCACTAGGTTCAGATTTATAAGTCGCGCCACTCTCTGCACCCATTGGTTCGCTACTATTCGTCAAATTCATTGATGTTGCCACAGCTGAACCCAGATTCGACGACCCACCTGTAACAGTGAGCAGTTTAGTTCAGACAATGAAATTTCTTAATCAATCGTTTATACATACATATATATATGTATGTATAAACGATTACATGTTTTAAAGAAAATAAAAGTTTGCATATTAAACTGCGCTGATATAGTAAATGTTCTCTTATATGAAAACAATTTTCTATTTTACGTTTCTGATGTGCATACATATATTAGCTTAATTTTAATTTATGCTGCCGAACTCTGCTTTATCAGATAATAATAAGATTTAATATAAACTAGGAATAAAACTTTTATACAACTTTAGGCAACACTCACCCACATTGTGATAAGGTCCGGTCGAATTGAGATCCCCGACCGGAGGTGCTAAGGTAGGATTATGGAGCAATACGTTACGTTGCGCCTCGTAATGGCTGTGACTTATGCCGTGTCCTGGGTATCCAGGATGTGCTGGATGTGCGAAATGATCCGGTGCTCCCGGTAGGGATAACAGAGATGCGAGATCTTGCCACCGCTGTTCCATGCTCATCGCTCGCATGAATGGCATGCGACCCTGAAACGAATAAATTTGGTATTTCTAAAAAAAACAAAGTTTTCATAAAAAATAAATAATTGTAATGCTTTCTTTTCTTTTTTACATTATAAGATATATAATTAATAATTATTTAAATATTTACAAAAATCGTCTTAGCATATATTATATATGCCTCGTCTGTATTAATATTAGAGATATAAAATTGTATATAAATGCGATGTGATACATCTGTTATCTTTATCCTCTCGAAAGAATTATTAAAACTTTATGATTTTGAAACAATTTCAAAAATCTTGCACGAATATATACAATTAATTGTGTGTGTGTGCAATTTCATTAAATTATTGATAAGTTGACAAATTTAATCCGTGTTTAAACAAGATCTATGAAATTGTACATATGATTGTCGAACCTTGGAGCAATTATCTTATTTTGTACATCTTATTATAATAGAATCGAACATCCATCGATCGGATGTCACGCAAGAGGAACCTCGTAGCCGTCGTGCCTGTCAAATGTCAACTAGGTAGACACCAGAGAATTCCAAGGAGACAGGAACCCCGCTGATCGCGTAGGTGTTGGTTGCAGGTAAGATCGATAAAGGATATTAATAACAGCGGTACTACGTGTCAAAAGTATCCTTTCCCTCTTGTAAGGGCGTGCGTCAATCGTGATCGCGTGTCAATCGATATAGGAATTATGATGGGCGAAATTAATGATGTAAAAACGCGGGACTACTTTTATAAGTAGCCACCAAATAATAACGTTATTCCATGGATTATTAAAATTTCATTTGTTGAAATAATACGATAGATTCCCAAGAATGTAGAGTTACAATACTTTTCATCTATATCGTCGATATGTTCGTCAATATATACAAAGTTACGCAGAGTAAGAAACGTACGTTTAATGTACAAATTAGTACATTAAACGCTTATTACAGGTGAATAATAATAAGCATATCTCGTTAGCATATTTCTTGTTTCTTGTACGCTTGTTAAAGCACGGCATAACAGGAAATACGAAATTACCTGCTATTTCTCTTTCTCTCTCTCTCTCTCTTTCTCTCTCTAGAGACGCGCGTTTTACGCTTTATCGAGAAAAAAAATATCTTCGAATTTTACGTATGGCTCAAGAGCAAGAAACCTCGACGACATGCGCGCGAAGAGAATCCCGATTTGTCCGCTAATTGTGAGAGAAATCTCACGCGAACGCGTGTACTTTCACAAAATTTCCTCCTGATCACAGTAAGTCGGAAGAGGAGAAGAAGGAGAGTGAGAGAAAAGACTCAAAGTTGCATCTCGCGGCGTAAGTACGGTAGTGCTGCTCCTCGGGGGTACGTACTCAACAACCGGCGCCTTAATGCACATAGGTATTGTCGCTAATGCGCTGGAGCGCAAGAAGAAGATGAATAGGAAAGAGCGCTGCCGTTGGCTCGCTGTACGCTGTCGGACCTGTTGGATTGTTGTTCGCGGACGCATCAATCAGAGTCGAGCCGGTGCAATCTGTCGAGCGCGACGCCTTTAAGGCGAATCTCGCTTGTCAGCGCATCTGCCGGCCTGTGTAGGCCGCGCGGTGCAGCGAAATGTAGGACGGAGAAGACTTTTGTTCCACGGCGATTTGTCGTACGGCGCGACGCACCGCGCGTTTCTAATGGCCGGACTTTACGGCTCATCCTGGTTCGACGTAACGGCCGTGATTGAGTTATAGAAAAAAAAAAAGCGTGCGCCGCATTTAAGCCTGTCTCTCTTTCTCTCTTCGTCTCCGATAGAGAGGCGGCGATTACCGTCCGCGACGCGACGCGACAGCTTTTCGCCGGACGCGACTTCCAGTTTTCAATCATCGCCGGGAATACTCGGGATTCGTTATAGCTCGCGGCGGATTAATCCATGACGGAGATGGTTAACGGACGTCGTCCGTTGCACGGGAGGCACTGGAGTTCTCGTGGATGGTACATTAAAATTTGAACATTTGTAAAGATTGCAAATGTTTAATTGGCGGTTTATTATCAATCTTGTATCTGAGAGAATATATCAATTTACTCATATACACACATTTTGCACGGCAAAATATAAAATTATAAGGATGCTCGAGGGCCGATACGTAGACTGTTATTTTCGCGATTTGCACGAAGTATGATTATATCGGACAGCCCTTAGGGCTGCTCGACATAGCGTTCGTTCTGATGAACTCACGTCTCGAATTGGTATATCTATGCAGTAAACGAACGTTATGTGCATTCCTTCACAGCTACTGGCGCTTATGATTTACGTACCATAACACAGTACAGTCTCGTATACAGCACACGTACATGTGCGTATCTCGCGTCTGTATGCGCGATCTCGCTTCACGTGCACGGCAAAATCGTATGAATCTGCGAGAGGCTGCGAGGAAAGATATCTGTGCGCTGGCAGATGTTTGAAACGCGCTGTCGAGGACTCGCTAGATTTCTTCCGAGATCTCTCTCCCTCTCTTTATCCCCTTTTACCCCTCTGTAGCTACGTCCTCTTTTTCTACTCGTATTCATTAATATTGTAATTTTATCAAATTCATTATAAAAATTCAGAAACAGATACAAGATTCGTATGAAATTGATTTTGCTGATTCATTAAATGAATCAGAGCAAAATCAATTTCGTACGAATCTTGTATCCGTTTCTGAATTTTTATAATGGATTTGATAAAACATATTCATCGCTATAATATTTATATATTTTTATATTATTATTTATCACACTACTTTAATCGACATATGTTTTCAATGAAAACAATGTTGGAATGAGTTCTATTAATACTGTAATGAGTACATTAGATATTTGAAATAACAGCTTTAATTAATTACCGATAGCTATTAATAAAACAAGCCATGCGAATATTTGAATTAGCAGCATTATCGTCGTATATTTTTTAGATCTACTTTCTAGAAATGTTATGGTTCTCTGTTTCTCTTTTTCCTCTTTTTCTATTTAAAGTGCTATAAAATGCGATCAGTCTCTTCTTTTAGAATCGCTTGTCTACAATTTTGTTTTTATTCCGTCTATAATATCACGGTGTGCACGAGCGGCAACAAAGCTATTTCGATCTATTTGACAGTGATCAACTAACTGCTTGACACCTGCCATCGCCATCGTTAACCTACCGGTCTCTCTACGGTCCTCGATCAGTTACTCCGAGTTACCTACTTTTCGCCTCAACACGTCGCATGTGTTTTTGTACGTGACTGCTGGCAAAGCTCGTTTCTGTCACGAAGGTTGTGAATGAAAATATTGATGGATACGGATTCAACCCTCACCCTTTATGTACGTCGCGGTATGTGAAAAATATTTTATCTATCTTCCGATTCGTTCTCCAAGTCAGAACTTTTTCCCAGCCCTTCGCAATCATATACGAATACATGTAACGATAGGATTTTTAACCACTCGATCTCATCCAAGAATATGTATAGCGATTGTGCACGTGATATATAGATCTTTTTTTAATTAATTAAAAAAAAAGTCGAAGCATTGAAAATTGCATCGGAGCATTGCATTCACGCCTTAAGCGCCGATATCTTGCCGCGTCTGTTGTCTTCGTTGCATCCACGCGTGGCCTCAATGATCATACGAAGACAGAAATTCGTTTCACACATCCTAGATAGCCCTGGCGCGGAGGCGCATTATGCATTTCACAGCGCATAAGTCCAGCAGCTGCCTGGAATCTTGGCGAACGGAACGGACTGTGACGCCCCGTCGAGTTTCTTGGTTCTTGGTGAAAATTGCCCGGTCGGGATGCGCGTATGTAGGAATTTATGGACGACAGAAGTGCGCTAAAAACTTAACTTTCTCGCGAGACTTCTAAAATTGACGTGCATCAAGGATTTTACGTGAACATACGTTTGCAGTGCAATAAAATTTTATAGATGGAGAACCTTTGCATTACACCGATTTAACTGAATAAGTCGAGTTACGATTGCAATTATCTGAAAATTATCTAAATAATTTGTTTAATGGAACGATAATATAAACTCGTTAATACTTTCATTTAAAATATAAGTAAGAAAGTATTGAAAAGTCATTAAATAATTCAAACCATTAAACTTAACATTTTGACGAAACTGATGTTAGAAGCTAAAATGATGAAGAATGAAAAATATTGTACAGGTGTGTGAACAGGTAGACAATTTCTACTATCTGACTATATCGCGAATTCAATAAATACCGGATGTTACGTGTACCGTTTTGTTGAAACACACCGGCGGATGGCCGGAAACGACTACCTCCGTAATGCGTCACCGGCAAAACGTAAGTAATTAAAGATACGCGAGAAAGATGTGCCCATTATCCGTGGTCGCCAATGTAATCTCACGACCTAATGGACAAAGATATTAATTATGATTCATTCGGATCCATAGTCATCGGATTAATGCATACTAGCGTGGGTTACCATGAGTTTGCGCTCGCGCCAAGTTCTCCAGCTATCGCCACAAGTGTATCCTAATGTCCGACCAGCATCTGCGTCTCCCTCCTTATTTCCATAGCGCGCATCCCGTTTCTCTTATTAATTTCGTCTTACTGCTCTTCTCCGACTTCGCAATCCACCGCTCGTTCCTCCGTCTCCGTTTCTACCACGCGGATTGCCCTCTCTCACGATCTTCTTTCTCTTATTCCTTTATCTTCGCGTTCTCCCCTTTCTCCTCTCCGATCTTCTGTCTGCCGACTTTCTTCCCTCTCGATTCGTTCGTAACTCGGTGTTATGCGTAAATATTGTTCGGCGGTCCAAGGATACTTGGAGAGCCCTCCTCCAGCGCTCGAGGTTCTAAGCAAATATTCAAGTGCCACGGCAAATAGCACGCTACCGGCTGCTCATGGGGCCTAGCAAATCTTTGTGCAAAGATATATACGAAGAAGTCCGTCAATCACGGTCAAAGGTCATCCGGTAGTTTTCTGCTTCTTCGATTACGAGACCCCTCGCGACTCTGCGATCATTATCCAATAATGCGACGAACGGCGATAATGATTAACTCGCCGATATTGCTTGATTGACTGTTTACGCTCAACATCATTATCTACGTTAGTGATCGCGCCTCATTATCCAGTTTCTCTCTCTTTCGAATATCTAAAGGATATAAATTGTTTAAATCCATATCCTTTAAATCACCTTTATGAGGTAATAGATTATTACGTTCTTTACGATTTATGCACATCTTCATTAGAAGGAGCATTTATTTTTTACATATATTCAGATTCACTATAATTATAGAAAAAAAAAAAACAAGCTTAACATTTTATCGATTTCCACTTTGTCGCTTTAGATTGATGGAACAATTTATTGGATAATTTATTCAAAAAATTTAATGAGTTTGCATTCTAATAAAAAAAATTACATGTACATGAGACTATTTCTTGAATAATACCGCCATATGATACGCATTAAAGTATAGTTCATACTCTTCCCGATATAACCCAATAATTAATGGATTTATTTTTGTTATTTTAGCAAATATTCGTGAAGATTAAGTTATAAAAAAACATCAGAAAATGAAGTAATATCAACATATTCCACATAAACAAATGTGTAATTTTCATTCTTCAAAGACTTTTTGCTGCAAAGATATTTTAATTATTTTTCATGTTACTATTCTTTTTGTATCTGTCAGGCCCTCCAGGTGCATGTTGTAGCGATAATTATTACCACGTCTTGACATATTCGACTTCATTCTCTCATTATTTATATGGAACTCCTAAGACATTCTACGTTACCCGCAGGTGAACATCTACCTTCTATATGCCCCTGTGTGCTTAATTACTAATTACTTTTTTATAATTAATTCTTCTACTACACTGCGCAATTCAAATGCTTCTCCCGTTTACTTGCAGCAATGGACGAATAAAGTTTAAGTTTTGCGTATCAAATAATAGACGGTAATTAAATAAGACAGGTAGCAATTGTAAAAAAAAAGCGCTATGTTTTTTCGTAGTTGTATAATTTGTACTTGAAACTAATCGCAAAAACAGCTTTGAGGCACACTGTAAGAGACACGATGTAACTAGTTATATCTTTCTGAATTCCAGTTTTGCATAGTGAATTTTATTGTTGAAACCTATTGCGATTTTTCCTCAGAGCGCAATTTTCAGCAGAATGAAAGAATTTGTGAAACGGTGACTCGATGACGACAGATTGACATTGATCTTGGTCGCGGTTTAAATAGAAAGTCGCCACTGGTAATCCATAAGAGATAATCCGCTGGAAGCGGTAACGGGTCGGCCAGCTTAATTACGACTTAAAACTCCGGGAGGTCCTACTGTTGTCAAAACTGCGGCCACTTGGAGCTTTCAGCCTCTTCAGACTCCGAGATCGTAAGATTTCGAATGAAAAGGCAGAAGGTACCTGTCGAATTCCTATTTCTTTACCACCGCATCTGCTTTCTAGAGAGAGTTTTAGTTCGGAATTTTCTGAAGCGTTTATAAAGAGCCATTTATTTTGTACGATGTAGCAAATGGAATTATTAATTATTTATTCAACAAATCGATATGCTTTTTATCTTTATGTTTTTTTTTCAATTGATCTTTTTTTTTTTTTTTTTTTTTTTTTTTTTTTTTTTTTTTTTTTTAATTTTGTAAGAAAGAGACAGAGAGAGATTTGTGATCTAATCTGCTATGCACATTCAAACATCGCTCAAAAGTATTCGATCTACAAAACTTGTGTAAGAAAAAAATGATTGCATAATGTATAAAGAATATATCTAATAAAGTTCAATTAAATGTCAAGAAGTTTCCTTTATAATGCAATTCTCACACACATACACACACACACACACACAAGTATACTTAATAAAGTTATGAATACAAGTCTCTTAGACCTTGAAATGCAAATAACCTGTAGTTTCTACACGTGTGCTGTACTATGAACCGCCTTCGACAGAAGTAGATCGCACAAAAAAAGTTTGCGCGAAGTTGAAGCGATATCGCACATATCCGAGACACTAGTTTTCGCAGAAACACACCGTCCTCCTCGAAAAGAAGGATCTGACGTGATACGATGTCGAAACGTATGTCATCCAACTGTAGTGAGTCGAATTACGTGCTCGTCGTTTGTATCTCGATGTATACGGTAACACGTAGCAATTACAGGTGACTGAGGTCAGTGTTAATACGACGGTCGCGTGAGAGAGGAGCTCCAAAAATGATATGGCTCGCGAGCGGCGACGGCGCGGTTTTCTTGCGTAAGCCTTCCACATAATACGCACGACACATCCTTCTCCGTAGGCAAAGGTCCCGGGCGTAGGAATATATTAATTTAGTGTACTCATTACGTATTGAAAGAGACCCGCACCGAGTATGTAATACTCCTCCGGCGGCGGTTGCGTTTTAATGACAGTTCTACACGCGTACGCGGGACGCAAGGTCGCACGAGACCGTACATATACGTGCGTGCGTGCGTGTGCGTGTGTGTGTGTTCGTGTGTGTGTATGCGTGTGTGCGCGGGAGCGTAAGAATTACTACGAAAGCGAATTTCAGCGGGATGTCGAATCACTTTTTTATATCTTTCCGCTGTGAAGCTATTAGTATTAGAAATAGTTGAGATTCATTAATGAAGAAAAATACATCATTTTGAACAGTAATATTCATCCTTTAAATAATGACCACAGATTTAAGTATTTGCATCTACGTAGCTACTATAATGTGTATATATGTGATAAGTTTTTACTACTTTTATTTAAAAAGAAATTGTGAGATCTCTACATAAAATATATAACTTGCTTCATTATCGCGATAAATTCTATGTTCAAATTTATGCGTTTTACTCTTTTAATGCTATTTCTCACTCGTTTAATGGAGTTTCTTTATGTATAAAAGTAAAATATACTTTATTATAGCAAAAACATACGTTACGATTCTAGAATTAATGACAGCGAACGCAGTCGGTCGCATTAAGTATTTTCAATTATTAACCGATGTTTTTTTTTTTTTTTATCAAACCTTGTTCGCGCAAGACCTTGCGCTAATCTTTGCCTGCTTTTTCACTAACTTTGTGCGTGAATGTACGTATCATATCTGTTATCGCATTATGCATTTTTATTTGGTTATCATGACAAGTATTGCGCAATTAGTGTAATCTACCTGAAAAAGACCTTCGTCCAATATCAGACTCCAACATTCTGTATTCCCTTGGCACGTGTGCTCGTTGGTTTGCGGATGAGGTTTAACGAAGGCTTGCTGCACGTCATTCATGTGTATCCTCTTCACTCGAAATACGAATTAGGCATGAGGATATGCACCGGTCTTCGTATTGATGTTAAATTAACCGAATATTATAACAACGTTTTTTTTTCTACAATGAACTTCCACCTTCTGGTAAAAATTGCACATCTAATCGTCGCAAATCTTGATTAATTTTAATCAGTTATGATTTTTACTAACGCACGGTATTGTGTTATTACAGGGTATTATTTTTGTATCCAGGCGAAAATCTCATATTCCACTGGCGATTCTGTGATGTACAACATATCACCTTGAAAAGCATGAAGCAAAGATTTGTGTATTCAACGTGGGCGGTCTCATGGAGTTACCGTGAGAAGAAGGGTTTCTTGGCCTCGTTCAAATCGTTTCGAACCTCGTATAAGTGGTGCGTTTTATAGAGATTATCATTGTACTAGCTTTATCACATGTAGTTTAATATTAAACTCGGTGTATTACGAATCAAATTAGTATTCACGTAACGCTGAGATTTTCGAACTTTCGGACCGTAGGCGTACGAAACTTTATGTAAATTACAAACTTTGTAGAAGAGTCACTAGTCTCATCAAGCAAAGAAGGCCGGGACGAACTGATTGCGGTAGTTCAACGTTCTCATTTTGCAATCAGTTTTTATTGACAATACGAGTGTTCTTCCGGTGATACGTGGGCGAGAAACCGTAGTATCTTCGAGGAGACGTGATCCTCGCGTCTACTTCAGGATCTACTTCTTCTTAACTGGAAGAACAATTCCAATATCACACTATCGGTAGAATCGCATTCAGTTCGAGGTACCTTCCGGAACCGCTTATCGCGCCTATCTACGAAACGGATATTCACCGGTGAGATCGCCTCTTCTCGAGTGAGCTGACTTTTCCGCGAGGTTCGCGTTCACTTCTAACCGCGTGTCGTCCGCTGAGTGTCAGCGCCGACGGCCAGGATCACAAACATTGCGATCGCGTCCACCACTACGGTTCATGGGTAGTAGGGGCTCATACTACCTCTCCCATTGGCGGGGCTTTTCAGATGTGTTCCTCCACGTGCACGCAAAGAAGTCCTGCACACGTACGCGTTGCGTCACGTTTCCTAGCTGGACGGACTTGCCGCGGACTATCTGGGTAGGTCATTGTCACGATCATTCTTTCCTACAACGATGTGATTTCTCGACGGAACGCATTGTATTACATGCACCGGTAATAGCATCGAAATTCAAATCCGGGGAAATGCCTACTTTCTAGGATGTTTTCGAATCCACGACTTCGTCTTGAAAAATTACATTTCATGTATGCTTCGTTAACCCGCTAATGCACCTGTTGACGAGATTTTCGAGGCCCGGAGCACAATTTAATTAGTTCGCTTTTGTGTATGCCAATTAAATTTGATATACATATATATATATATATATATGAATATATCCAATCATGGATATATGTATATTAAAATATTTGCGTATTTCCTATATGCAAATGATTTTAGAAACAGGGGCAAAGATAAGCTTGTTTTTTTGCTGCTCCTGTTTTTAAATTTCTGGATTGTTGAAAAAGTAGCAAGATCCACACACGTAATATACAGCTCTATGCAATGTTTGTATTAGCAATGATATCTTTAGATTGCCGTGTAATTGATCTGATGCAATAACTACGCGCTTCTGCAATAATTACGTATTTCTACAACATATGTATTTCTGTATATATAAAAGTGTAATAATGACACTACTATATTAACAATTAATAATCATAGACTGTAAAGTCAAAATATTTGAGCTAATGTGCATAGAAACACGAATAACATACTTTCATATACGATTATTATTTCTGTTTTTTATATAACGTGAAACTTTCTCTCTCTCTCTTTCTCTCTCTCTCTCTCTGTTTTTAAATCTTCGTTTAATTTTATATATCTCTCGTATATAAAATTTACGTAATTCCTTTTATTATTTTTAATGTTTTTACAAATATGCAAATACGTAGATTTTGCGATTGTATGCAATAATAATGTTCTCGTTACTTAAGAAGTACGACATCGCGTTTAATATCTATTGCGGCTATAAAACTAAAAGGTGCCATTCGAGCATTATACTCGCAGTATTGCCAAGATATTGTGTGATAAAACATGATTTATACTTTATAAAATGCCAAACAAAACAAACGACTTAAGAAGCACCGAGTTCACGCGCATGGCTTTCTAATAAGCGCGATCTATTCGAGTAGTAGAACTTGTTCCCCGCGAGTGCAATAAAATTCTATAACGCTATAAAGCGATAATGAGCAAGAAATAATCTTAATATTGAACACGTCGAGTAATATGTTTCATAAATAAAGTGTGCTGCAAATGATAATAGGTCTGAGTACCAACGAGTAAAATATAAAGAAGACTGAAAAGAAAATAAAAAAAATAATTTAGCTTTTTGAGAAAGAGAGATACAGAGAGTATTCAAAATATATGTATCCATAAAAAAACGTTTTTTTAGCTAATAACCGATTATTGCCGGCGGGAAGTTATTTCTCAAGAATGTGATTATCATTGCTAACTGTCGTTAAATGACAAATTTCTGATAAATAAATAATAATTATTTGTTATAATACTATAAATTAAGCAAAGTGTCATTGATGGTAAACCAATCGATGAACTATCCCAGAAAAATGACGTGATATCGCAGCAATTAGGCTGCGTAAAGTACATAAGCAAAAACCAAAGGTGATAATTACAATCAAGGAGTTGGCCCTTTTACGAACTGCAAAAACATCACGCAAATTCGCGACAACTGCCGTCGAAAGACAAACACGATGCCGGTAATATCTTTCTAAAACAACGAGTAGTAATCATCTGTGATTGTCATGCTCAGATTGCTAGATAATGAAACCCATATAAGGATTGGAACGCAGGTTCAGATAGTGCAGTCACATAAAAATTTTGAAAAATGCATAAAAGATGTTTTGCTTTCTGTTGTACCCTGTAGTCGTCAATTAAGCAACAAATTTAAATGCACAACATAATGTAATTAAATTGCGATATTAAACTGAGATACTAAACACGTAGATCTATAATGTAAGTGTAAGTAGAACGGTGAGGATAATATATTTAAACTTTTTTATTAATTATTAATAAAGTCGTAGTTGCCTTCAAATATTCTGTTAGAATAATTTTAAATGTTTTTCTTGAAACAAGGTTTTTGTTTCTACACGTGTGCTTATTTTTCAATCACATCACCGTATAATTGTGTAATATATTAATAATAACTATGAGAAAAGTTTATACGAAATTTTTTGATAAAAAGCATGAATTGCGGAAACGACCTATTTTTAATACGTCCATCATCTCGTTACATTAAAATGCACATTTAATTTATGATGTGTAATTATCTGGCCCCCGTAAGGGGGTGCGGAACCACAGGAATGGAGCCGCACCGGAGTTTTTGTGGTCGACGCTGTAAAGAGTGTCCCCGTTTATGGACCGTAAACGCCGTTCCAACTGCGCGGCTTTGCGCGTTCTTATCTTCTCGACGTTTGTTTCCTACTTCGTATATCACCGCTGCCCCTTCGCGGTATCATCACGCCATTCCGAACCTCTCATTAACAGAATGTCGAAAAATCGCAAATGCCGTGACCACTCTCGGCGACTACATCGCGGCTTTCATCGTTCCTCAAAACGCATATATCGCGAAGAACATTTGTAAGATGATATAAAAGTCAATTTAGCTAAACATGCTATCGCAACCTGAACAATTTTTCGGATAAATTGCCATCATATTAAAACGTACAAATATAAATGCTGTGTACGTTGCAGAACGATTTAGGATAAAGTTAAAACTCTGGGAATGTTATTTACAGAATATGAATAGAAGAATATTACAGTATACCTATTAAGCGACATCGGAGAATATTATTAAGAAGATAATAATTCAACATCCACGATACTCATTCAGAAAGCGCATTAGACAGCTCATTAGACAAGATAGTCTTTCATTGATTTAATCACATTGCATATGCATATTTAATAGCGAGCCTATGTGTACTTTGTACATAAATCATTATATTGTCGCAACCATGATGACATTGTGTATGCAGTAATAAGAGACACTGGTATACGTTCTAACCTACAGGCAATGAAATCAGGGTCGTACGTACCTGGAAGGAGCGGTGATGTGGATGATGGGGATGATGAAACTGCGGTGTGTGAATCATGTCGCCGGTCTCGGGATCCTCGCACTTGGATGACTTCGCGACCTCGACGTTACTCGAGGTTGAGATGGCCGAGTCGTCCTCTGCACTTGCGGAGTCTTCGGTAGTACCCTCTTTTTTCTTCTTCTTCTTCTTCACTTCTGGTTTTGTTTCCTAATAATCAATCTTTACGTAGTGATCACATTGCCAAAAACACGACATTGATCGCGCAAGATAAAAATATCCCAGCGTTCCATGTTCAACGTATTAATGTTTTTATCGACAAGAGATTCAATTGAACAAGAGAGTTTGCTAACAGAAAATTATATATTATTATTATAGCTCATTATATATTATTATTATTTAATATATAATTTTATTATTTTTATTTTTATTATATATTATTATATAATATATAACTTGGAACAGACAGAGGAAGTGAGAGAGAAAAAGTTTGAGTATCATCATCGAAATAAAAACTGAAATAATTTTTGCTGATCTTGTGCGAATGTAAACAATAAAAGATTTTAATTAAACACCGAAATAATAACATTATGAAAATTATTTGCAGAAATAAAAGAAAATAATATTTCACGATCAATGTTAAAAAGCGACTTACTCGGAACTCAAAAACAGACGAATTATTAATATCGCTGATTTTTTATGAAGACTGAAATTGTAGTTGCTTTCCCAAGTAGAAGATACGAAGGTATCTCACAAACCTCTGGTTGAGCCTCATCGAGGCCAACGAGCTGAAGCGCCTCCTCGAGATTAAATTCGTCGGGCAAGCCTAGAGTATCGTTGCTGAGCAGGCCCTCTACGCCAGCGCTTTCCAAGAGACTACTTCCGAGTAATTCTGATGTAAAGTCATGCTCGAGTCCTAGAGTGTCGTTTAGACCCAGAGAATCATCAGTTAAGTCAGCCAAGGGATGATTGTCCAAAGCCAACGATGCTTCGTTGAGAAGCGGGTCGTCTTCTTCGATGATACTACTTCCACTTCCGTTCTGACTGCCGGAGCTAAGAATGTATTCACCTGCAAAGAAGTACATAGATATTCGTAGGACGCGAATTAATCCATACTTGACTAAATCGATCGCCGATAGTTATCGATCCACGGATCCAAGAAGAAAACAAGCGTTTCTGACGCTATACCGTTCAAAAATACGCGTGCCTCGAAACGACAAGGTGATGAAACATAAGCGAGCGTAAACAAGTTCGCGTGCATTCGCAAGGTTCACGCAGAGATCATTTCAATCTCGAGAATATTTAATTAGTCGTCTGATTATATAGTATATTATCCAGGAATATTTCTCATTCGTTCTATTGTGCAACTTTATTTTGACACGTCATTGATAAGTGTTATTATATAGATTTCCTTACACGCATTTTCATTTGCGATAAGGTAGCCATCATAGAATTAACACCGCGAATGTCGATGTATATTTACATTATTGATAAAAGTTAGTTAACGTAACCGTATAGATATTTATGTGCATTTGCATTAATTGATGATAAAAATCGCTCGCATATTTCTATGTATTTACATCGTTAAGAGTTGGAGTGAACAATGATTATTATGCATTTACATTTTAATCATGTTTATGTTTATGTAATGCGGTACTTATAGTTAGGAAGTAATACTCACGGATACATTAATTACACACTCACATGAAATAATTACTTAATCTGTTTTTATCTAACCATTTGCAGTATTGTGACGTAGACGCGAGAATAATCGTGACTCTTCGTTTCGTGAAAATTATTTCACCATGTATTTAAAGAGCTATTTATCTTTCAAATCACCATAATATTTATTGCACTAAAATTATTATTAATCAAAAATATATTTATTTTTCTTGTATCCATCACGCTATTAACAAAGCGATCAGTAGCATAATAATTAATCGCTAATTTTTACTATGTTTACGGGAGTTATCGTGAGAAAAAATAAATTTGCAATATTTTACTGTATTATAAACTTATGACTCGACAGAAACAGTCCGTTACGAAGCGCGATGTAAAACTGGTAGCTAGCGACAGGCAGGTAAAATTTTTTGAGAGGAAAGGGAGAGGAATTAATTGAAGCATAAAGGGATGTTGTCAAAGATCCACCTGCTAGTTTAAACAACCCTCATATGTTCCCGCGCCGTCATCTCATCCCTTGAGTACGCATAAAAGATGACATAGAGGATATTCGAATTATTCACGGTTTCTAGAATGCGTAACGAATAACTAAGGCGATATGTATTATACTTTCATATATTTCGAACAGATAAGTAACATTTTTATATCAAAATAGTAAAAACTTTGCGTTGAAAAATTATTCGTCTCTTTCTCAATGATTTAAATTGTCCTATGTTAAAATATGCCTGAATAAAAATACTATTGTTTTTTGTAGTTGTAAAATAATTTTGCATATTATAAAAGATTAGTACGATAAAAAAAAATTATTGTATTAATACATTTCTTTCTATTTATCATACAGAAATGAAGAATATTTAATTTGAATGCTGTCGATGCCAATAATTATTCACGCTACTTAATCCACGCTATTTAATAAATTTAAAATATTATAAATAAGATTAATAATTGGTATAGTATTAATGATATGTAATTGAGTATACATTCTGGCTTACGTTATAAATTCTGATAATTATTGTATTGATGTATAATTTCTTAAAAAAAAAAAGCTATAAATTTAAACGATCGTAACTGCGATATATTTAACTCGAACTTTACATTCCTTTACTTTCACATTTAAGGCAATGTTTCGCACGTGACTACAGAGAACACAGGTAAAAGAGCTTCTAAAATTTCTACCTGGTCTCTTGACAAAACGTCGATAATATCGAGCAGCTCGAGCGAGCTACTTCTACGTGTGAACATTTCCATCGAACACAAAAGCGTACTCCTTTTCCTCCCCGCAGCCGAAGCGCGCGATGTTATTAAAGATAATAATCTCATAAAATAATAATTCCTCTTTCGGGAACTGTCTGGGATCCAGGCAGGTCCGCCTGATGAAACGGACAGGTTGGTCATGGAAGAGGAGGATTTTCGTCCTGCGGCTTCTACCGGTTAGTGCCGGTGCCGGTACGAAGTAAAGAGGGAGATCGCACCTTTTGGATGCCTATTACATTAACGAGTGGTGGCGGCCATTGTCTGGCCCAAATGCGAAGCCGACCGCGCGATAATGGCCGCCTATAATTTGAGGGAAGTCGGAACAGCCCCTTCCCGTTCGATGTTAAAGCCTATTTAAAGCTCGGGGAATTACGAGGTAAAATTACTTTCAGCCACATACACATACATCGAAGTGTGTGCTACGCGTAATTGGTACAAGTATAATTTTTAACTGGTGCAGCATAATTTTTTGTGACTTTTATTATCATCTTCTCGTCTGCTTTTCTCTCTACTATAAACAGGTATTTATAAAATGTAATTTCTGTTACGCTTTCTTATTTCCACAATAGAGGTTTATTGTACATGTGGACACATTAAAGACAACAAATGCCTCTCAATACACGATTTCTCTTTATTCTTCAATCAAAAGAAATAATTTTTAATAAATATGTTATATGAATATTCAAAGAAATATAAATTACAATATTTTAGATAGACTAAAGATAACAAAAAAATGAAACAACTTTAAAATTATTTTTTTATATAAAATTAGAAATTGAAAATCTCTCATTACAATGAGTGTAGAATTAATGTCTGATATTTCTCATTGGATTTCAGTCTTTGTCAACTTCAGAAACGCGGGCGTAAGTACATACATAATATTTTATATATCTTACACATATAAAATTATTTTCCTCTTAAGAAAAAGTAATGCAGTGCTGTTTATCAAATTTAAGGATAAAAATACGGTATATTATTTCCAAGCTGCGTTAAATCATTAGTTCGTTCCTGATCGTATTAAGCAATTACTAACGCGATTATCAATTCAAGGAGTAAATTCTGAGTTTTCCCCAACGCTCGAGATTCTACCGTCGGAATGGATTTTCCTTCGACTAAGCCCGTTGCGGGGAATTCGCCCTATCACGCTGCATCTAATGGCGCGGCCCTCCGGCTTTTTCAATTCCACGGCTTCTTTGAAGCCCGCGTTCGCTTTTTCCACGGCCACGGGAACGTCGACAGATCATTTCTCATATTTCGCGCGCACGCTTAACGATCATTTTCTTCCGCCCTCCCTCTCTTTTCTTTCCCTTCGTCCCGACGGTCCGCCGCGTTGGATAATAATTCTTGCATTACTCGACAGAATTTTCGGTGCCGACGATCTTCCCGTGCCGAGTACCGGGAACGCGCGCTTGCTCGTCCGCTTCCTATTCGTTCGTAGACAGCGTATCCGACGAACGATTGCCGGAAGAGAATCCTCGAACTCGAATGCGCCGGCACGATTGTCCTATTCCCGAGGGTAACAAATATACGTGTATGTGTTGCGACGAACTCTCATTCCGCACCCCTCGACAAAAGGTGACGTTCCCGGTACCGGTTTACGATGTTAACTCCGGAACGGAATTTGACGTCTCATTTGGAGCGAAAGAAGTGCGCGAATCATCGCGCGTCACCTGCCGTGAACGATAAATTGTAATTGCGATCATCAATCCTGATCGATGCCGAACTGTCGGCCGTGTTCGTCGATTCTTATTTCGTCGGACGAGTATGCAAACCGGTCGATCAATTGGATGGACGCGTCCTAGATGTGTCTTATCATATCTCACGTTTCTTAAAAGTTTCTTGGTTGATCTTTTTAACTGAACACGGAAGTTTATTAGAAATTTAATATGATCCATGTGCGAATCTTAATAACGGTAAGATAATTAATAGTTTCAACATTTTATGTGAAGAATCTTTGATAAAGGCAACTCTGCGGCAGTAATAATATAGAAATCTTATTAATATTTGTAATTTTATTAATCGGACAAATATTATAATACGTAGAATTTTATATCGTTGATTTTGTAGAAATATATTTGACATAATAGTAAGCTAATCGTATAATAGTATGACTGTCAGTTAGCCGTCGCACAGATTTACATGAAACTTTCTACTCAGAAAATAATTGCATTTGCAATTTTTTTTAAACATTTGATTATGATTCTAATAACCATGCTCTAAATCAGTCATATTTAAAGAATATGTATAAATTATGATCAGAGAGTTATAATCATTAATGTGCAATGCGAAAATATTAATTCTTCAATAATGGTTAGAATACAATTAAAATATTGTAATGCAAAAATGTTTGAGAGGTATCCAAAGACAAATATATGATCGAAGAATTAATCGACTCGACATGTAAACTAGGTTTTATCGTAAGCATTGTCAATGGCATGTCGCATCTTTGTTGTCAAATTATGGTGATTAAGATAAATTGCCGTTAAAGCAACTACACGTGCCCGCGTTATGCAATCATTCAAGGCGCACTTCCATACGATATAAGCAGAACCGTCTGGCGTTTCTTTATGCATACCTTTATCTACTAGATCCTAATATTGTCGAAGAATCCAGAAAGTAATCCAACACGCTGTTTCACAACAATAATCACAACCACAGCGACAATGTTCCAGTCACTAAACCATTTTGTAACAATCCCAGACAATTATTAGAGTACGCTTATGCCCTTGCACTAAACACGTTGTTTCATTTACGGATCTGCGTCTTGAATAGTAGTGTCGTTCTCCAATTGGAGCAGCGATCTTTCATAGCGAATATTCCGATAGAATGTCTCTCCCTCTCTCTCTCTCTCTCTCTCTCTCTCTCTATACTACGCGAACAACTTGTCCGTAGCCGGAACTCCGAAGGTACAGGCTAATCCTCAGCGTGTCCCTTTAACGCCTTTAGACTTTTACACTGATGTTATACGTAGATATCGCATGAATGATCTTAGATCTTAGATCATCATCATCGTTGTCAGCCAAGAACTTCCGATGGGAGACTTTCGACGAGGAGAAATTGCGAAAACTCGATGCACACAGATTATACTGAGGATTGAACAGGGCATTCCCTTTATCGCGTCGTGGTGCGGATCACCTCTGTGTTATACAATCCGATCTTGAGAAGAGTCATGATACTCGGGCACCACCGACAGACGAGTTCGAAACGGGCGCAGCATGGAGTCGACTGATAAACTATCGTATAGCCAGGCATTGCCTAACCACGGGCTGGTCGGGTATTGTGCCAAGCCACGGGTTCTCCGTTAAAAAACGGACCAATCACGACGGGGTTGGCTGTTACTCCAATATGGCTGCCAGACAATGCGCGGCTCTGAAACGAGATGTAGGAAGGGAGGGAAGGTCTCTCTACCCGTAATGCCATTCTCCGGCTCCCCACTGCGACCTGGGAACGTATACCCGGGCTTGATCCGCTCGACGTTGCCGTGCCATGGGCTTAGCCAGGGGTGCATCTCGCCTTGGCATAGCCCCGAGTCATCCCCCGACTTAGCAACCCTCCCTCTCGCTCCGAAGACCGCGTCAATTGCTCCAATAGCGTTTGTCGTAATATCGGTCGCAATGGGAATTGGTCTTACGAGATACCCCATTTTTAATTTTTTTTTTTTGCTCCGGGATTGAGATGATTACGTACGTTATGCGAAAGTCTAAAAAAACGTAACTACGAAAGATTTTATTCATATAAATATCTGAATTGAGGAAACATGAACAAAAGGGTTGTGCTCTTTTCAAGTTTTTTTAATATTGAAAATCAAGTGTGACTTTAATGAAATCTTATCTTTTAATTATCTAAATTTTAACATAATTTTAAATTAAACACTGATTCTAAAAATGTATAATAATACACATATCATTATGTATAAAAATTTATTTTCATCAAGAATTTTATTTCTCGATTTAGCACCAAGTACTAAACATATTGTATCTTGATTGATAATTGCACATGCATTTGTAAAATAATTTTAATTTTAATGTACAATTTTAATGTACAATTTTAATGTACAATTTTAATGTACATTTTAATTTTATGTACAATATTTTATATAATAAATATCAGCAAAAAAAGACAGAAATTGCACAAAAGCAACAGGGGCAACCAGTAAAAATAGAGATCAATTACTAGTATGATTTAGTATTAGCATTGTTTTTGTACGTTTGTATAAACATATTTATTTAGCTCTCGCAGTGACTAACCGTTCTAAGAGCCAGTCACTAGGTTAAAACCATCGGATGATAAAGCTTGTAAACCACCGCTGTTAAGATGCTATCTAAATCCTGTCAAATGCTCGTTCCATTGATACCCTTTATTCTTGTGTCGTCACTTTCATTCGAACGCGGTTCGAGATCAGCTGGCATGTATTGGAATAATTGCCACCGATACGGTCAGTATATTTATTATGCACATTATATTCTACACTGCTTGACAGTGGCACCAGATATTTGATAAATGTGTAAATTTTATGATCGTGACAATTTTTGATGATATCACAATTATATTCATAATTAAGCAATTTCTCTTATAAGTAAACGAAAAAAATAAAATTAAAAAGAAGTCTGCAAATTAAAAGATAAATACGTCACTTCTCTCCCCCCCCCCCCTGTGTGTGTGTGTGTGTGTGTGTGTGTGGGCGCGCGCGCGTGCGCGCGCGTGTGAATCTTTTATTTTCAAATATATTCTTTATATAAATAATATTTAGGAAATATATATAATCGTGTTTATAAATTAAAACTAATTCAAAATAATTGCTCGACGCAATCAATGTCTTATCATAAAACACAAAATGACTTGAACGCAAATGATTATCGCAATCTTCAGTATAGTTTTGCTCATTTTTAATTGTTGCTTCTTACAATCAAGATTCGAAAAATGATGCACTGTTTTCTATAGGCAACTACGCGTGAATCGATTTAAACTACCCAGAAGAATATGACGCTATTTCAATTTACCATGTCAACGTCACTTCATCATGAATGTGTCGAAGAATATTGCCATCTAATGGCAAATGTAGCGCTGATTTATTAACCAATAAGTGCAAATCATTGTATCTGCCAATACGCCACCGCGAACGAACTATAGGGCTATCGACAAAACTGTAACGTAACAATACGCAGTCGATCCTGTAGAACTGTCCTGAAGAACGCAGAGTGAAACACCTTATGCAGCCGATAAATAATAGTGGTTGCATGAACTTGTGCTTTCCAATATTCCGCCAATATTCCGGACTCGTTCCGGAACGCCGGCTGACACCAACGCGCTCTCTTTGACTTTTTCTGTTCGTTTCCTCGTCAAAAGCGTAATAAGAGTTATTCAACAACATACTCAAGCAATATGCCGTCGGAAAGTGGCCTGAACCCGTTCACTTTAGCATCTGACTTGGCGATTACTTCGTAAAACTTGATAAAACATCGCGAAGCGATAAATTTTTTATCATTTTTATCGTCGGAAATTAAAAATGCATACAATCACTTTTAAGCATCATTCCTTAATAGTAATTAATACATGAGCTGTTGAGCGGAATAGTGGTATACATATATCAATAATAATAAGTCATACATTTCAAAAAGTATAACGCTTAATTATTTTGATAGTGTATAAAGAGAATTTTTTCCTTATACTTTTTCCTGTTCAGATAGAAAAAAAATACTATAATAAGTAGTTGAATTTTACAATTTAAGTGTTTTCACGGTTACGTTGCGAACATTCAAGTTACGGACATCGATAGCCATTTCGATTAACAATGAGACGTGAATTGCACCAGCAATTGTAAAATGAACTCGGGCGTCGAAATTCACGGTAAGGTAAGGTAACATAATTAAGGGAATAATAGCAGCTAAAAAACGTTGGTCATCAGACAACGGACGTTCCGCCGTAATCGAATACGCTCACAAAAACGATGTCACACCTCTCTTTTCGAGTAAACAGTTTGCAGATCCGTGAATAAATCATGACACGGTTCGGTAATCGTGGAAGTAAATACGAAGGTCTATATCAAACAACGTAATATATAAATATCGTTACAATTAATAGACTCATGTTTTTTAGGTAAAAATGTAATAATTTAGAATTAAGAAAGCATTGCAAATATTATGCAAAAGAGAATGAATTTGTTTATTAGATGATAGTCATATAATTTTAACGGATGCGCACGATTATTACATTCAAACAGCAAGGTGAGCGGGATTAAGAAAGATAAACAGAATTAGGTTCAAATTTTCCCATTTCACCAAGATGTCACGAAAGAGCAAGGTAGGCCAAACGGCATTTATACGCAAGAAGGAATTCTGAAAACGAGGTCAGAAACCTTGCTAACACCTCATACGTACAAGTCATTCTCGATCTGGTGGTGCCCGTCAATGAGCATTGTTGCCACCTCATAGTATGACGTTCTCTCTTCGTGTCTAGCTTGCACTTTTCGATGGCCACGCGTCCACCACGAGAGCCACGAGAGCGGTAGTCAAGTCATGCTTAGAAGGTGCATTTTTCTCATTTCAACTTCCGAAAACTTCGTCTCCCGTTACGCATCTCCTTCCGGCTCGTCGTCCTCTGTCATATCAAAGCCAGTCGGTCAAACGCGACGCGACGGTGCTTCCTTCAGGTATGCTCTTTGCCGTGTGTATAAACCACGCTGAGCAAACTGCGGTAGCTCGTAAGGAATATTTTATTATAACGCGTCGGCTGTCCAATAAAGTTCACGATTTATTGGGTACTTTGCAAAAGTCGAGTGTCGGCCTGCGAGAAACGTCCTCCGCGAGACAGAGATGCTATCGTGATTTTATATCCAGAATAATGCGCTCTGCGCGTATGAAGATTTACTATATTCAGACTGACTTTATTTCAAATAAAACTTGAACTCTGTGTGTAATTTTTTAAAGTAATTTTTTTAACAGTTAATTTTTAATAACATTTAGATACAAGAAATTACTCGAAAGCACAAATTTATATGTAAATTCAGTAGATTTTTTAGTTTTTTGTCAAAAATATAAGTTGTTACAAAAACTGTTCCCAATGGCAATATTTTGTGTACGTATTTGAATGTATATTAATGCAGCAACTTTTCGTTGTCTCTTACGTTGATTCTCTTATGTCAATCTAATTCGTAAATGCTGATTTATAACATGTCTCGGTCTGACTTCCAAAGTTCTTTGTTGCAAGTTGTGGTGATGCACAAATTCTTTCGCGAGACATAGTAACCCACATGACAAAACAGATTTTAAATCGGTCGATCTCTAACTAGTATCAACTTCTTCATATGTGAAAGAACTTTCATTTCCTTTGAAAATAAACGGAGAAATTTATATATTTATATTGATCAAAACATATATAGATCATTCATTTTCATGGGAAATTTGTCTAATATGCACTCGATGCATGGCGTATACATATTCATAGTATATAATTATTTTAATTGGTTTAAACAAACTGTGTATCTTTAAATATTTATATTTTTATTTATTTATATATTTTGTATATTTAATATATGTTTGTATAGAATCCTCCCAATAAATGCTCTCATGACTCTATCGTTCTTTTCCATATTCGTTTTGTCTATTTCGTAAGGCAATAATGTTAGAATAAAACAGCGATATTTTGTAGATTTCTTTCTTAATAGATGTTCTTTTTTGTCGGATTTTTGTCTAAAAAATAATTAGACTATTAGATTATTAGAATATTAGATTCATTGTAATAAATTGTGTTATAAAATCGCGTGAATAAGTGTAAATATTTTCTGAATAAGTATGTATGTATGTGCCATTATTATTTCTATCATCCTAGTCTCTTCCGATATCTGATTGATACAAAATAGCTGTTACTTTTATTGTTCGCAAGAAATTCTCCGGAAAGTCCATCGACAAAAAAATACCTTGATGCATTAATGACAGGTTGGAGGTAGAACAGAGAGGGTGTCTAGAAAGGGCTAATGGTACTTCAGGTGACAGGCTGACCTTAACCCACGCGGTCTGATACATATCTATCCTAAATCAACACGATTCCACCACAAGAACGCGCCTTACTTGTGTCCTAGTAGTGCGGTCTTTTGTTTATTTAATGTTTGGCTTTGCATTCTTTTCCACACTTAAATTTGTGTTTTATCCGGCTTAGCTTATAAGAATATTTTATATTTCAATATAATTTATCAATAGGAGAAAAAATGTTTAAATAAAACATATATTTATTTAAAAAAACAAAATGCACAATTTTTAAACAAACTCTGATATTCCTAGTAATTTATAACTCTTTTAGATAACAACAGAGACTTGGAAAATGTCGTTACCATTATGAATACTGCGCAGCTGATGAAAAAATGTTTCTTCTTGAAAAGAGCGAACACATTATATTATTATCCGGTAGCAGAAGTCGAAAGTCGAATTCGGTGAGGTTTCGACGAGCGGCGAGGCACGTCGATCGCTTATAGAACTAGCATGATTTGCAAAAAACCTCACAAAATCGTAGAGGCGATCTCAACCAGGTAACGACTTCTACAGACTGTAGACAAGCTCTATTGTACGGCGGCGAGAAGTTCGAAAAGCTAAAAGGAAGAGAAGGAAGAGAGAAGATGCTACAAACTTAATTTTTCATCGTTACTAGCGACTGTCGTCATCTCCGACATACTGCAGCTCGACTCTAATACGAGTTTTATGTTAATGTTTTAATCCGCCGATAGGATTGAAACGTTTGAGGTATACGAAGGACATGGCGAAGAAGCGGATGAGCAGCCGCTCGTGCTCGTCGAGAAGGAATCCGGAGCCCTTTTGTCGAGCACGTCGACGCGGCTTTAAAACGGGCGCTCTATAGCGACGCTGTATTCCATTTTATTAATGTGAGATTAACGGAGGGATTAATTAAAGCGCTCGCGGACGAAGGATTGGAGCCGGCTCGCCAATCTGGACAGATATAATTACGCCGAATGTTGCGATCGGTATTCAAATCGCTACTCGGTTTGAGAGTGCTATGCGAAACACATAATATATTATTATAATTATATTTATCAATGTCAGCCTTCATTACAGATACAGTGTCCGTATGTTGTGTGCTAGAGATATAAGATAATTTCGAGTATTACCATTCTGCACTTGCGTTGCATGACGAATGATATGTCTTACGAAGATGGAATTCGGAATTCAATTAACTAATTAGTTTCTTGGAGATCGGTGTATTTAACACATGCGTGAAAGTGCAATGTGTGTACACAGATTGTCTCAAAAGTCGAATATTTTTTCCCTACAATTGTATGTTGCAGACATATATGAGTGCAAATATATGAATAATTTTTTCTGAAAAAATGCTTTCTACCGCAAATAATCGTCTTTATCTTTTTTTTTTTATTTGACATGCAGCCTTTTATATCGATTAAATAATTTTCATAAAGAATGATATTAGAAATATTATTTTATGATAGTTTTATCTTGTATATATTATAAACTCAATCACAGATGTTCCGGATCGTTACGGTATCACAATATACCGTTTCGCATATAACAAGTTCCGCATGTTTGCGAAATGTTCCAATTTCGGTGAGTATATATATTTTTGTATTATATGTATTTTATGCTGGCGCGATTATATATTTGCATTACGTATTGTACCGGCCAGAAGCTAGACACGACGTCGCGGCTATTGTTACCGCCTATTTTCATCCCGAAGCTTCCTGAAAGTGCCCTCCTGGATTCGTCCCGAATCCGTGGCGTGCAACGAGCCGCGATATGAGTAATGGTGCGTGCTCGTGTTACAGGGGTAGATGTGGCAAGTCATGGCCCCGAGTATCCCTGTAACCCCATACACGCCTCGCCAGCTGCCCTCACAGGCACATCCCTCATGGGGGCCGCTTCTGGCTGGGCATAGCTGGACTAACATGGCGGAACACGCACAGCTCCAAATATTGATTCCCTCTTGGGACGTAGTGAGGAGTCGAATAGCGTCCACAAAAATTGTCCAATGAATGGCGAATTCAGGGCGAATCCAGGGCATAATTTCTCTTGCGGAATTTATTATTGTTAAATCCTTTGATCCTTCGCGCATTCGTTCCCTGTTACAATCCTCGAAATGTCCAGTTTTTCTAGCAAAATTAAGAAGGGCGCGAAGAAACGAAGAAAAGGGAATTATAATTCAAGCTGATTTTTTTGCAGTTATTCTCGAAAAGAGGAATGACGAGGAGTTTTCGAGAATCGCGGAGTGCTCGATCCGGAACGATCCGAAGTGGGCTTCCCGCGTCTAATTCCAAATCCACTTCGGGAGAAATTGGTCACGGTTATTGCCACGCGTGGAGATAGTCGGATATTATTTTTTCCCCTCGAGGCAATCCTTGACGAATCGAAGAGGAAATTAACGCAACGCGATCTATCGATTACACCTATCATTTTTTTACCAATTGCATTTTCTCGTTTCTATTTTTTTCATATCCTTCTATATGTGTCTGGTGTCTTCTATATGTCTCTATGTGTCAAAAAGATATATGCTAATTATTAATCTCTAAAATCGTTAATATGTTCGCCGTTATAACAACATCGTGATTATAACCGCAATATAAATTACAGTTATAATTGCGAACTTCAGAAATAAATGAGATTAATTCATCTCTGATATCATATATTTATTATATAATCAAAATTAAATGTTATATGATCATAAAATTATCTCGGTAATTTTTCAAACCTTTTATAGTTTTTGTGAGGATAAAAAAATATTTAAATATTTTAAATTTTCTTCTTCGTTTCATGTATATATAACTCTGTAATAAATTGAAAAATGTTATATATTGATATGTTCGTGAAATAAAATACCTTCATCATATATAGTATAAAAAACTCTTAGATAAATACTCAGAGCACTATCTTTAATGAATGTACCTATACAGCAAAAAAAAAACTCAATTTTATCACCGTAGAAAGAATTGATCCTTTAGATCTCTTTCACCTGTGGACTTCATAAATACCTATAATGTAATGAAATTCGATAAGACATTACTTGTATACATGCTACTATAATGGCTTCTGCGTCTATCCATTAATTAACATTTCGATATATTAGAGCTGAAAATGGACAAAAAAATAATCAACCCCCAAGCGGCTGCGCACACGCATGGCGGATGCGGCCATACTTTCCACGATATTCCCCCTCGAGATTTCAGTCCACGTAACGGATCTACGCACTATGCACCGCCCGCGCACGTGGCAGATGTTCAGTATTATGCGCTCACGCATGCGTTTATCTATCGAGAAGTCCCCACCAATCTCAATTTTGCTGTCCTACAACTCGAGCGTTTCATCTTATATCGATATACGTTTCTTTAATTTACTAAAATATCAAAGAAATTGCGTTGTTAGAAATTGTAATTAAAAGACCATTATGCTTTCGGCATCGATTTTTATTTTTTGAATCGCTTTTTATTGCATAACATTAATCAATATCTACAACTGTAACTGATCAACAAATTCTTCCACTTTCATGTAGAATATTGTAAAGTTTCTGTGCAAAAATTTTATATGATCTACTCTCCTTCATCTACATAGTCAAAGCTACAGATAATGTCACAGGGATATATCTGAGAAGGTGGAGTTGTAAAGGTTGAACACCTATTACATGACTTGAATCTTATGAGGCGTAACGAAAACCGATATATCTCATAGTGCAATATCGATCTCGATACAAGTTATTCAGTATAGAAGGTGTTAATGGTCGGCTAAACGATTATCCGAACCTTTCCATTCGCATAGATATATCGTAATAATAAATATAAAAGTATCACGAGAGTATGCCATAGTCGGGTTATGCTCTTATTACTTACCAATCACATATAAACACTAAGCCATCAGATATCTATGCTAATAATCTCGACGTTCATATAAGCTTTATCTCGATTAAAACCGCGTAGACTAAAGTGCGGGATTCTATTTTCGGGAATAAAGTATTTTCAAAACAAATAAAACGCACCCTACGAATAAAACACACGCCACGAATAAAATTGCGGTCCTAAAAATTCATTTAGTTGACACCGATTGACGGACACGTTGATACATAAAATGTGTCAAAAGTACACCTAATACGTACGCTCACGTTCGAGACAATGTTATGATAATTTATTCTGTGGATGTAAATTTTTTACACGAGCCGCCGTATAATCCATCATGCTTCGTCAAATTGGTACAAGCACTTTGCGTTGCAGCGGTAACGTATATACTGCCTTTTTCTGTTCATTCCCCGCTCGGTTTCTTTTCATTTCAACCTATTAACTTCGCGCGCGAATATAGCGATTGACACGAAGGATATTCTGTAAATATATAATGATTGTTCTCGTACAATCCAAGTCATATCAATATAGCTTGTGTTATAAATGCCACATCAGTTTTTAATGACAGATTTTACGATAAACTCAAAGTCTTTTCTTATAGCAAAAATGATGGAAAAGATCAATGTTTTCAGCAACTTTGTAACATTTAATAATAAATATTTTCAGCTTTAAATCAAGTTTTTACTTCAATTCGTTAAAATAAGATAGGGCTTCTTCGTTTATTTAGATCCACTATGAAAGTATCATAGCGAAAAAATCCAGAAGTTATGAGATATGTTGAAAATAAATCCTTGAAAGAGAAGTATATTGGCATGTGTTAATTATTATATATATATGTTGAAACACATAAATTAATATATGTATAATTACGGTCGCACGTGTATCGTGCTAACTGCAGTCGAGATTTTCCGATTTAGCATAAGTGTACGAACTTTTATGATTCGTGTCACGATTCATATAAAAGTAACGTAATGCGTCGACTTTCTTTAAATAGTTTTCTAATTAATTTTCAATCGAATCGACCGCTATTTCTTTTTCAGCGTACGCATCACACTCTTGCTTTATATTACAACGGACTACCATTTTCTCCCATCAAACCCTACGGAATAAGGATGATGGAAGAATTTCTTATGTATTAGTCTAGTAACTCATTAATCATATACGCCATGCGCCGAATATCTCGATTGATCGACGACGAGATAACCGCGTAATGAGCTCTGCTGCTCTTCTTGGTCCATTCTCGGCTCAAAAAGTTATTACCGCACTAACGGATTAATTTGTTTCCGCGTATCGTCGTCGTAAGCGAAGAAATACTTCAATCCATAGCACTCTTCTCAAGCTGTCAATAATTTTTCAATATTACTTTTGACAGATAAACTAGGAACCGTACGGACGGACGGATAAACTAGGAACCGGCCGGAAAAAAAATAAAAAAAACGGAGACCTCAATGCCCCAAAATAATTTTTATATAAACCGTATAATATCTGTAGAACCGTAAAATATATGTAGAAAATTTTTCAATTTATAAGAAAAATGTGTGACGGTAAAAATGTACAAATCTAATGAAGTTATTTTGAATGCTTCATTAATAGAATATCGAATGTTGGAAATTTGCGAGTAAGCATATAAAGACACACAATAAAATTTCAATAAAATTTTCCCCCGTTTTCAAATATCCTTGTATTGTCAATTGCTTTAAAATGATCCTTAAGGTCACATACAACTGAGACGTCGATATATATGGATTTCTAAGGAGAATTTAACAAGTGGACCTTCGTCAACCGTCGATAGTACGCTCGACGTAGAGTGTCTCATAGCTAGGCATATATTCTGTCGGGCGTAAAGTAATTAAATGCAGAGAAGGAGAGGGGAACCGAACCCGACCGAAGGGCTGGACGGGCTGGTGGGGTTGAAAAGACGAGAAGGTAGGGAGGAAGGTAGCGAGGGCGTTCCTGAAGCCACTCCCCAACCTCGAGTCCTCCGGAACTGGAACCTGCCTGCTTGGAAACCCGTAGTTATATACCTGAATAAAGTGCACCTTGGCATGCAGGTAGACGCCGCGGTGTGTTACATGCGCGCTCGTTACAGTCTCCTTCCATTTCTCTCTCGCTCCCGACATTCGCGCAAGTGTCCTCGAGCGTTCTCCCACATGCAGTTCGTGTCGCATAACATTTCTCGCTGCTAACGTATTTACCTCTTTTTTTTTATTATGCGACAGAAAGTGCGCGCGATAAGAATGCCAAAAATAAAAAAAAGACTAGACGCAGCCTAGTCTGTTAAAACGTTTATTACGAATATATAATATATTGGTAATAACCACCCTTCTTTTGCGCGAATGTATATATGATACACGAGTTCCATTTATATTATAATTCTATTGGTTTTACATTGCGCCTAGAGTCTTTAATTTCGATGAATCAATTACTTAATTACGTAAATGTAAGCCTTCGATCATATCCGTAATTTCGATGAATCAATTACTTAATTACGTAAATGTAAGCCTTCGATCATATCCGTAATCGCTATTCATGGGGAAACTATAATACTCAATTTAATCGCTCCAGTACCTTTGATACCTTATTAAGAGTCGCACGAAACATATTTTTGCATTTTTAATTTGGTTAACTAACACCATTTTTTTAAGTTTAAGACCATACGTTTTTAATGATGTGTTCTTTCATGATGTATGGCAACAAAGTGTTTCACGGTGTATTTCCAAAGGAATGATCGGCGAAGTGCATTCGGTCGGCGTGTTTATGCTAATTAGCCGCGCAAAGGTGCGGCCAGGTGCGGCTGACTTGGACTATAGCGAATGTTCGGATTGGATCTTACAAATTGCCGCGTTAATTCGATACGCTCCGGCCATAAAGAGCCGCAAGAACACCAGATGTATTTAGTTGTTCTTGCTAGCATACGAACTAATGTGAAACATGCGCGCAACGTATGCATTGATCAATTCTTTAATTAGCATTTGAAAACAAAATTGCAATCATCTTCGATAAACGCGCAATAAAATAAAGACAGCGATCGATACGCTAGCAAATTAAAGAAATGTTTGTAGAATAATAATTTCGATTAAAATAGCTTATAGTCATAGTATTATCGCTTTTAATCGATCGAGTGCGTTTTTTTTTTTTACTGAATTATTATGTAAATATAAGAGATGACACACAGAAATAAAACAAAAACATCGTAAATAAACTTACCGGTTTCAAGATCCACGGTGTAAGGAAGTCCTGCCCATGGATCATCTTCCTGCGGTTCAGGCTCTTTGGCATCATCCTGGAAATAACTTTTTCCGGTAAGCGATAGCTCCGATCGAACGAAAGGGTCTCCTTTCGTTCTGAGATGCCTCAAAATGTTCAGACAAACGTGACTCGTCGCCACGAGTAAAGTTTATCGAACTGTATGAATTATATAATATTATAAATATTTATCTGTTAATTATAATTAGTCAATTAATAACAGTGCATAAATCATAACAAAGAGTAAATTAGCTGGAAAATTAGATTGGAAGAGTGCTGAGATGTAATGAGCGCTAACCGTAATTAACGACGTTGCGGCATCTAAAAGATGTCAAGCAGGGTGAAGGACCCGTAACGTGGCTTTCGAAGAGAGATGTGATCGGTACCAGAGTCCAATCATATATATATATATATATATATATATATATATATATATACATACACACACACACATATATATAAAACGTAATTCCAACAAAGATGATTACGAAGCCGACGAATTTAAAATGAAGCTCGTCAACAAGTTCGGCAACAATGGCCGAATTCAGTCGAACGCCATTCGAGTCGGCCAAGGTCGAGCCTTATGGAGACGTCATAATCAAGCGGCCGACCGACCCTACCACCGACGTGAAAAAGGGCCCAAGGGCGCGCGTATGTCCTGAGCCATAGGTCGCCCGTAGCGTGGCGGTACATGCGAGCTGCAGTGAAATGAATTTAATGAAAACAGTATTGTACTCGATCATTAATCATAGCAAGTCCCTGATAGCGACCATCCACGACCACAGGCTCCTCTATCTATACCTATCCCCCTTTAAAAATCTGCCTCTCTCCCTCTCTTTTTTTCGCCGCTCTTCCTCGTCGATCCCTCTCGAATCTTTCATCCCCGTCTGCCTACGCTCCGATCATTTTTTCATTCGACGATATGATGTATCGTGGTTGAGTGGTGCGTTACGCTGAGCTCGACGTTATGAATACGAAATTCAATCTATCTCAGCGTTCTAAAATCGAACTCGTGCGAAATCGAGCACTTCGCTACGAACTATTAGAATTATCGTAGATCCGAAAATATTTTTTATCTATTATATAACAAATAGTATTACACAGCGATGTTATCGGATAAATATAATTCTTTTAATATATGTCTTTTAGAGTGTTTAAAATTCAAAAAAACATTATGTACAAAACTGCCTGCTTGAGAAGTTTCTGCATCTTAAAATTGATTCTAAAATATTTTTGAAGAGTCATGGACGCGTATAGCTGTGCGCTTTATTTTGGGCCCACAACGTCATCTTCTTCGACTCTCGAAGGAAACGTCGGTCCTGCTCGACGACGCAGCCCTCGATGCGACAATGGGGGTCCTGTCAGCGATACGAACTTGCATAGCCGGCATAGCTCTCAATTAAGGTTTACGAACTGTTACAACTGTCTGCCCCGATCAACCGCTTTACAAGGCCTAGCGTGGATAGAAAGCATAATTCAAATCAACCTTGATCGACGCAAGTAAATACGAATTCAATACGGTATCGCGGCCGCCAAAGATACGGCGCGAGTCACGCTGGTTCGAATCGTATGTAACTCGCGACACGTTTCACAATTTGTGGCTCGTTCTGAATATTTCATTTCAATAACTAGATTTTTGAATAAATCAAAAACTAGCCACGTTGATTGCTAAATATAAAAAATGAAACGAAAAAGCATAATTTTTTAATACCAATGAAGAAATCGTTCTATGAGAAAAGAGATTGAGTAAGTTGTCAAAAAATAGCTCTACCGGAAGGAATGGACGCAAAAAAAAAAACGCGATAACCTCGATCATCGGTATCACCGCATGCACGCCATTTTGTACCGAAATTCCAGCCGACGGAAACAATCGGGACAAGAGGAGAAAGCCAAACCCACTTCGGCTCACCGGGCGTTTTCAATTTCCAGGACCATCAATACGTCCCTCGGAATACCCCTCCCAGAGTGTTCCAATCTCTCTGGCTCCCGAAATCCCCTCTCCCTTCGTCCGCTACCTCTCTTTCTCTTTTACGAGAAACGCTTCGGATCGACAAATGTTCTCTCTCCCTCCCTCTCTCTTTCTCTCTCTCTCTCTCTCTCTCTCTCTCTCTCTCTCTCTCTCTCTCTCTCTCTTTTCGGTCCCGTTTCTCTTCCGTTCCGATAGGTCCGTCGATGGCGCCCTTCGTACCAAAGGGGATGCTGCGTACATCTATCATTTTACCAGACCCTGCCGGCTTCACGGATACATCGCAGGAACAAATGAACGCTAGCCATTTTGATGGTTTTATGAATACGCTCGGCGAGGATGGAGAACGGGGCGAGAGGATCCGTTGTTTTCGACATCCTCCTCCTATATCGCACGGATCGACTCATCCTCTTCTTGCTGCGGTCCTCCCGACGAGTCTCCCTCTTCATTCTTCTGGCACCGAGACGGAGTCGTCCTAATGGAGCCCGTCGTCTAGGAGAGCTCGCTTCATTTGAATCGCGTCGGTGGATTAAAAATTCGCGTCAGTCACGATAGCTGGAGGAAGCGATCTTATATAATCGGAAGTAAGATGCGTTGCAGCGATTCATCTTGCGCGATACGCATTCGTGTTAAAACAATTCAACGAAGCAAGGATCTCTAAATGGAAATTGATCGGGTTTTGCATTACGTTTGTGTGTTGCAGACGATAAATCATTGGTATGAATCATTACTGATTGATGAAACACGTAAAGATATATGCGATCTAATGATTCGCAACGAGTATTGAAAGTATCTACATACAGAACGGATGCAGATTAAAATACCTGAATTCGAATATTTATGTAGAAACATTGATAAGAATAGCCTTTTTTATAATAAAAAATTACATTTTTAAATATAATTGCGCATCTCTACTTGCTGCAATGCTTTTTGGTAATATTTTTACGTACAACAGTCAAGAAGTACGCGAAAAATCAATAAATAGATAAGTACGCGAAGAAAACCGTGACCACGTTTGCTAAGCACGGGAAAATTTGTTGTCTTCGCGACGAATGCTTTCCATCCTGAATCGCTCGATCGAACTTCCTTTTTCCTACTTTCTAGATTGACGTTCCTCTAAACGCCTCCATAATTCATTCCCGTTTCGCAGCGAGACGGAGTCGCTCTAATGGAGCCTGTCGCCGCGACGTGCACCGATCATTTAAATCTTGGCTCTGGATTAAAAATTTCTACCAGTCATGGCGGCTTGAGATAATTGTACAGCATGCAACTTGGTTTACAGTAATTCACTTGTCTAGCTCCTTCCTAGTGACATCAATGTCGTTCTCGAATAGCACAATATGTTGACAAATATTCTACGTTGCAAGATCATTTATAAAATACTTTCATTGCGCTATTTACTTTGACTTTAGCTTTGAGGGTGGTAATTTTGTAAAGCTGTCTTTCGATAAACGATTTCAATTTCAGCGAATTATTTATATCTGTCGAAAAATAGATCCAGGATAATGCAGATATCGCGTCAGTAATATATCGAAAATTAAATTCGTCAAAATTATACGGATTTTCAATTAAAAAAAAAAAAGTAATATTTGATTCAAAAAATTACGTGCAATCAAATTTTCTCATTATCGCTTCTAACAACACCGTATCATTTTTGAACCGCTGCTTGTCTTCAGTTAAAACAATTCTGTGGCCAGACGTTGGAACAATGCATGTCAATAATCTATCGCGATGCAAGACAGAGAAGGAGAAGTCGAGAGACTGAGCTCTTCTTTGTTCTCAGCTGTTCGCGGACCGTGTCTCGGATCGATATGTCGGCTTTCGATCGGGATCGAGGGTCTTCCCCGTATTATTGGGCTCTCGAAGACGGCGGCGAGCCCCCACAAAGGTGGGACCCGCTGGAACAATGCGATCTTCGTAGAGGAAGAGGTCGATGGAGACGAAGCAGCGCATAGCGACGTCGGGAAAGAAGTAAAGAAAGAAAGAGCGCCGACTACCGAAGGTCGTGAGAAGAAGAGAGAAGCGAAAGAAGCGAGACTGAAGAGAGGATGAGACAGAGAGGGAGACGAAGAACGTCGAGAAGTCTGATGGGTTACCCGCCCAGAACGTCGATGCATCGTCATTGTCGGTGACCATCGTATGGATGAGCTCTCGTAGGCTCGAATCTGCCGGATACTTAAATGCGCCTCGTGTCCATCCACCGAAACGCGCCAAGCGGAGAAAAGTCGTCGCTATCGATAAACTTACATTACGAGAAAAATTGGATCGAGAACCAACTGGAATTCAATCGACGGTTCTTCATAAATCAACTCTACGTTTACCTTCGAGCGATTGGTAAATTAAAATCAACATTGTTTCGATACATTATTACAGATAATAATCGAGCAACAGAATTAAAAGATCCGCCTTGTTATGTTAGCAAGAATAATGAAATAAGCTCTCTATTAGAATATAAATTATATAATTCTTGCTGTAGATGAAATGATATTTGATTCACGCGACACTTGTCAATAACATATTGTATTATATTAGATAATAAAGAATCAAACATTTCTGCAAAAATAAAAAAATATCTTTACAGAGAGAGAACGAAAAGATGCTAAAAAACGTATTAGTTCACGATTTATATCTGTAATAATATCATTACAATATTATTATAAATGATAATAAAAAATATCGCAGCCAATCGATCTTCTACACAACCGAAGAAAAATGTTTAGAATAAATTATTAAAGCACTGCAGCGTCTGTGATAAAATATAATCTGTATAAAGATATGACTTTTCGTGGAACATTGATATCATCGTAAATACATCGTGAGACAAAACATCCGCTATCTCGGTCCGGGTGTGCGTATACCTCAGAAAAGACAAGATCGATGGCCGATATATGCAGTGCTTATTGGAATATCGACTAAGATTATATCCGAGAATGCGTGGACTTCTAATTTCTCTTTGGGTCTACCAAAAATGGCCGCTATGGATTGGACCGGCTTAGTGTCTCCGATCGAGATCGATCATCTACAAGCGATTACGAGCGCGGAAGTCACGTGCTAACTAGGATAAAATCGTCTAATAAAATTTCTTGAAATAAAAATAAAAGCTTATAAGAAACCTGACGAATGTTGACCTTTCACGAACGCGCGCTCTCCGAATAAGCTTTATATAGAATGCACAATAGAGAGATAAAGAGATAACCACCCTGAGCGCCGAATTCCACTGTTAATCGAGCAAGCGGCGTCAATCATGTTTGATGCCTTATAGTCGATTGCACAAATCGATTCAAATCTATCTACACATATAACGCTGTCCTGCATGTTATGTTTCTCAGCACATCAATTAGCTAATATTAATTGAAATGCATACCAGCGTATACGCTTCTCTCAAATCAAGAAACGTCAAATTTATTCTTAATGATAGGTAAGAGCAAAAACAAATAATAATATCCTGAAATATTCTGCAATGTATCTATAAATACCCGGAAGCTAAATCTGGAAATCTTTTTCTTCTGAAGCGTCGCAGAAAATGTCGCTTCCTATTCGCGCAATGCAATCGGTCGATGATTACCGAGAGACAGAACGAAAAAACGCGCGACGTCGCGAGCCATTCTTTGGCGTACCAGATGTATGCGCGCGAGTCCATAGCTTTCTATCTCCAATAATCACCCGGGGGACACAGGAAGACATCAATGGACCCGTTGGCATACGGAGAAACGAATGTTTAAATTGAGTCCGAGGAAGCAAACGCTTCCTTTTACGTGCGTGAAAGCAGAAAGCGGCGCGTTCTTGAGAAACAATTGCTCATTAACTGCTGCGATTTGGAGATCGAAACAACGAATTCGTGTAACCTTGTGATTTCGGGTAATAAGTGAATCCGGAGAATACAAAGCAAGATATTAAATTAGAAAAAAATAAAAAAGCTTTTTTCATACCTTTTGATTCGTGGCATTAATAGCTTCCAAAGCTTTCAGCTTCTCGATGTCGTCCGCTGATTCTTTTTCTGATGTAGACGACTTTTTGGCGGGTGTCGTGGCCGGTTCCACCAGCGTAAATCCGAGGTCCACATCCTGCTTCCAAAGGACCTCAATTAGGTCCATATCCTGAAATCAAATGTCCATTGACATGACATTACTACTATGTAAAAAATCTTCCTCGTATTAATTTAATTAATTTTAATTTTCTTCCTTTTTGTTCCTACGGCGCAATTTAATATAATAATTACATAATAATAATATCTTGTTTAATTAAAATACCATGCGTGATTCCTTAGAACAAAATGTGTGCCCTGTAAAGTACTTTTATTCATTATCTACAAACGGAATATATATGCGGGTTATACTTTAAATGCAAATCAAATAGTTGCGAGTGTATACGGGTGAAGGTTCCGTTTTAGATGCTTAATTCTTCTCCGTATCCTTCTCATCCTAGAAATGATATTTACGGAAATTAAACTTATATCGCCTTTTAACTGCTCGTATTTATTTGGCTATTAAATGACAAGTACTTTAATGTCTTTATCAAGCACATTACCAGGTGTACACATGATTAAAAATAGATGTGTATGTAATGCGTTCTTTCAAAGTATATAAAATTTATTAATATTATCAAATGCTTGCAGAAAGATCATAATAGTCCATTCTAAAATTAATTTTACTGCTTAACATACATATGCAATTCATTTTTTAATTTTACGATGCGATCGCGCGACTAGCATTTATGATTAAAATAAAATTTTTGCAACAAGTAATTATAATATCGCTACTAAAAGTCACATGATTAATATTCCGATACTTCCATAACAAAAAGTGCAGCTTTTTCGTTTATATTTATTTCATATAAGTTAATAACATCTGGCCTCGATTGCCGCGTTCAAGCTCAGTCCCGATCTTCGAGATTCATTTTTATTGCGTCTCGGATGTCCCCCTCGCAGGGAGTCCCATCGACGAGTGTGTACAAAAGTGCATGATTAATGATGGCCGAGTATCGATGCATCTCGAAATGGAGGAGATCGAAGAAAGGACCTGGGAGAAGGGACCAATCACATGACGGAGCACAATCCTCGGGGCAGCTGCCCCGTAGGTTTTAATCGAGCCAATTTCGCCGAGTTCGTACTGAGCCTCGTTAACCAATCTACGGATTTTCCTCGCCAATCTAAAATCCTCTCCGTACTCGCGGCGCTACATGAAATGATTAACATGTTCAGAGAGGAAACGCCAACTTGCGTGTATCAATTTATGTATAAGTACCATGAAATATTTTTTTTTGTCTTTAAAAGTTCTGGTTACAGTATATATTCTTAATATATGTATACTGGCACAAGCGTAACTTACTTTTATTTTTTTTAGGTGACAAATACTAAAAAATACTTTTCGAGGATATACATATATAATATAAAAAAAAAATTAATTATAATTTTATATATATAATTAAATATTATAGTAATAGACGATATAATAATATTGTATTATAAATTATTAACTTAATACAAAAAAAATTACTTGTATTCATACCGCTCTCTTTTATATTGCGCTTTTCGAAATCTGCTTCGAAAAGGTACCAGCATTGCCTTAATGTTCAATGCCTATTCATCGTTTGCTGTTTCCCCATTTACCGATAAACTGGCGCCGAAGCGTAACGTTTCTCGAACCGCCACGTTTGCGAATTAAATGACTAGCGGGATACACGTGAGTTCTGCGTCTCTATGGCCGAACGATAGACCTTGCGCGGTGCTTCCGCGTCAATTAAAGTTCGCGAACGCGTGTTTAGGGCCCAATTGCATATTTCTATTATATTCATGACTCCTTACACACCATTATCGCGTGGTACCTCATCGTGGATGCACCAATACTTGAAACTGTAGCAATAGTTTTCGCTTCGTCAGTGACATGCGCGTAGATTAAACGGCTTGATACTTGTCGAAGCATCGGCGAGACAGGAAATCTCGCTGTATTCATACGAGAAGCACGTAAGTGTGACGTGTGTCCACGAAGAAGAAGCCGCGACTCTCGTAAAGCCCGCGACTCTTGTCAAAAACATTAAGAGAAGAAACGAGGCTCTTCGCGTTAATGTCTGAATAGACAATTGAATCAGGAAGCGATTAGATCTTATTCTTTCGCAATGGACAAGCGTAACAACTCGACCGCAGCCAGTTTTGATGCCTTGAAATAGTTCCTTCATTATTCAGGATCGTTTTACCTATTTTCTTTTAGGCTTCTCTCGATGGACAGGATTACGTATCTCGAGAGACTATAAGATACATATAATGAGTGAAATGCTAGGGGGTCATTAAACACACATATAGCATAATATAAATATTCTTTTGCGGTAATTAATGGGATTCTTTAATACATTGTAAAATAAGTATATATGCATTTATATAGAAAGTATAAAATCGATTTTAGAACAATATAAATTTTCACGGAATGTAAGCCTCTCTCTCTCTCTCTCTCTCTCTCTCTCTCTCTCTCTACAGTATCTAATCTTTTTTAACTAAAATCTCACTTTGGCATTGCATATTTGTATTATACTTTATAAATCTGCAATAATATACTCTTACGTACTGTAAATGTATATAAGTATAAAGATTTATAACAACATATTGCCTTAAAAATCACATTATTCACGCTTTCGCAAATGACAAGTGGAGAAAGCAGTGATGTGATTTTCTCGATCGCGAAATATTCCCCTCCATCCAATCCATTACCACGCCCGTGTTCCTAATTAATCAGGGACCTCGCGACTACTTTTGTCGACGTGCCCCTGCCAGTTAAAGACAAAGGCGCCGCGGCGCCATTAATCTCTCGGTATCGTTATCGGCGATCGCGAATTTGCGCGCATGCCGCCACCACCGCTGCGGAGGGATGTAACGGATATGAGGCGCGCTCGCGCTCTCGCGCGGGCGTAGCTTTGTAAATTACTTCGCCGACCGTGTAATTCGATGTGGCGAGAATCGAGAAAGGGGAACGGGCGGCAGTTATAGTGGAAAGCATGGGGAGAGACACGGCGTAGGTGTACATATGATGTCGGCCATGCTGGAGAGACACAGCGGGATATCCGCCGCGCCCACAGCTGATCCTCCGCGGCGCGACGTCGGTCGAGAGTTATCTCTCGTTCGGCTCACGTTTTATGTGCAGCGCAGCGCAGCGCGGTGCCGCGCTGCGATGCATCGCGCCATGCGGCACGCTGCATCGCTTGCTTGCTCGCTCGCTGGTCCAGGCCGATATCGATGCTCTCGATTTCTATTCGATTTACATGGCGGGTTGGTCTCGAAAAAAATCGTGCTGGCGGCTGCCTGATCGAAACGATCATCAGTGACGATCAACAATTGTGATCCTGTATATGTATACTAGAAACGAAAAATTTATACGCAAAATAAAAGAGACGAGAATTAGGGTGATTTATAAATAACATGTGTCACCCATCTCTTTGATATTAAAAATATATATTATCCATAAATTATACCCATTAAAATCGTTATATAGGGATTATGCAACTTTCAATGTAGCAAAGAATTACAGAATTACTGAAATGTCAAAGTAATGAAGATTTTGTTTAACTGTATTTAAAGGTTCATGTTATATACACACACACACACACACACACACACACACACACATGTATATATATACAGTTAAACAATTTAAGTTACTCTGATAGATCAGTAATTATGTAATTTCTAAGAATAGAATTTTGCTTGATCGAAAATGATTAATATCCTGAAATTTCGAACGATGCCGATTCGATCAGAGAAACTTGATGAGATCGAGTCGGTGCAAAACGATCATGCAAAGGTAGAAGATGTATCTGAGGATCAGTAATTACACGAAGTGGGCTGGTAATGGTCGACCACCGTTTATCTAGCATCGCTCGTCTCTCTGACCGAATCGGATGTATGGCGGATAGAGTTTTGAGAAGCGGTACCGATGAAACGGTTTCGATACACTAACCAATTGTATCTGCGCGAATTAT
Organism: Lasius fuliginosus; assembly: GCA_949152495.1. Lineage (NCBI taxonomy): Eukaryota > Metazoa > Arthropoda > Insecta > Hymenoptera > Formicidae > Lasius > Lasius fuliginosus. The sequence goes on from OX424444.1 coordinate 14,053,116, forward strand.
CTCGGAAAAAGCGATTGTTTTTGCGTACGGCTATAACAGGTGCAACGCTCCCGTTATTTCCGTCATTCTCTTCACTACGAAGGCGAATCTTTGCTCGCAAGTATCGAGTACATTACAATCGAGCATTAATACGTTCGACTATAACTGTAAATATAATTGCAGCTCGTAAAGTTGAAAAAGACCAAGACTTTTTATTCCTGACTTTAGAAATAATAAGTAGAGCTTGACAAGATTTCACGTAGACTGTATTATTTGAAAGACCATTGCAATTAAAATAAAATAAATTGTCACAAAATAAAAATAATTAAGTATGCAAGTATACAATCCGTCCTATTGCGATATTTGGTTAATAGTCATACTAGCATAATTTCGAATAAAATAAAAAAGTATCATTATCGAATTGATGTTAATAACAGATACGATGATTCATATCTGTGAAGCAAAATAACTCTCGCCAAAAGATATTGCGGCTTTCTAATTTTTATTTAACTTTGAAAAATTTAGAATCGCTCATAATTTTACTATTTTTTTAGTTATGTTTTTTGCATTATCAGAATATTACAATTATGAACAAAAACACAATTATATATTAATTATATCGTTACAATCACTTGATCAAAAGATATATCAGTTACAAGATCTCAATTCTTAAAAAAATAATTTCGGCAGAAAATACTTAATCTTTGTGTATACAGAAAAAATAAGTTTTAATAAATCATTAAATCATTAATTTATATATATATATATATATATATATATATATATACAGGGTGTCTGGTAATAATCGCCCCACCCATCGTGTGCAGGTGAAGCGGGTTAAACCGAGTAGAAAAGTCCTCTACCGTTTTGCGATCTTCGCAATAATTAATGACAAATTATTTATAAAAGGTCGGCCAATTCGCGCGAATATAAGCGCGGAGCAAGAAGAGACATAAACGTGTATAATACGAAAATCATTGCCAAATATCATAAATATTGCAACACAATATCAATCTCATCAATTTAATTAATTGAATGATTTTGATATAACAAGTACAATTTGTTTAATTGCTAACGAGCATGCTACATTATGTGCAGTACGCTCAGAGAATGAAAGCGATTCTGTCACTTGCCAATTTGGACACGATGCGATAAAGTTGCGATCATTTCTCGAAGTAATTTTGATTATTTGATTGAAATAAAGACGATGCGTTGCGTAAAGTTTACAATGCCGATTAGACGCACATTCAAACGCAATCGATTCGCAGCGCAAAACTCTTTAACATCGCAAAACTTTTTATCATCGCAATGTGTCATATAATTATATAAAATTTAATCGACAAATAGTTGTATGAACATTAAAATTGCTATTTAGAAAGGGAATAGAAATGGTAAGATGCAAGCAAGGGTTTTCTTAGCATATGTATTAATGTGTATTAATTAATCCGCGCGGAGTCATCGCTTGGTAGTCAAATCATAGTCATTCTGTCATTATAGTTCAATAAAAAAAATCGTAGTTTGGGAGATGCATCGACACGTCTCACGATTTATCAGTGGCATGCCGAATTTCTTGACCTAAATACTCCACGCGGACTCCTCGGGCGATGACCAATAATCAAAGTCGCTCGATTCTCTGATTCAATAGAAAAGAGAGATTCGTGTTTTACTGGCATTCTCGATTTTCTTCTCGTATCCTTCTTTATCCTCCTCGCATCCTTCTCGCGTTATCTCGAATTGTTTTTAAAAGGCACGCTCGAGCGAGCTCTACTCGTATCCTTCTTTATCCTCCTCGCATCCTTCTCACTCTAATAAGGCATGCTCGGCGAGCACCACTCGAACTCGGTACGCAGAAAAAATCTAAAACAAAATACTGTTGATACTTTTTTCGACGACCTTCAATTGTTTCGGTGTCGCACACCCGATCGAAGTTGTCATAATAATCGTTTAGCCGCATGTCCACCTGTCATCGAGTTTCTTATCACATGTGATTTATGTCTCAATTTATAGTTATTCACACAAATTTATTTCATACATTTAGTTACTCACACACGCGATTATAACGTCGGTGTAGTTCCATTCATTTTCTACGAGCGTAGAAAATAAATGTATATACATCATTTCTCGTCCCGCGCTTATATTCGCGCGGATTTGGCCGATCTTTTTTAATTAATTTCTCATTAATTATTGCGACGATCGCAAAACGGTAGAGGATTTTCCTACTCGGTTTAATCCGCTCTACCTGCACACAATGGATGGGGCGATTATTACCGAACACCCTCTGTGTGTGTGTGTGTGTGTGTGTGTGTGTGTGTGTGTGTGTGTGTAAATGCAGTCACTTACCTCATTCTTTGAACATGCGGGAGGTTGAAAGATTTTTATAAATTTGTGAGTAATATCATTAGCCTAACTCCATCTTCGGTTTTCCTTTAATGGTGCATTTGTATACATTGAATCTTTTACAGTATTCATGGGTAGTGTATCTGTCAGAATGTACCTGACTATGGACTAATAGGCCTAATGATGAGTTCTACCGTTAGGTTGACCAGGCATTATCCGCAATTTTCACGCCACCCTTTCGCTTCTGCGGAACGACGTACCGACACGTTTTGCTACCTTTTTGCTGTAGATGAAGAATACTCTATGTATTGGCCTTTCAGATATATAAACGTATAATTATATGCTTAACACAATAAAAAAATTTTACATTATTCTATTATGATCTATACTGCCTTTATTAAAATTTTATAGAGAGAAAGAGAGATTAAAGATTTCAAGCAAATAAAATTTCGAGAAAAACAAATATTATAATAAGTATAAAATAAAATATAATAATTTTTTTGCACAATATCGGATGAATTTTGCTGTAACAAAAATTTAACTAAACACTTGCAAAATTTGACACAGAAAATTTGAGTTTAAATTTTTTAAATAGTTAATCGCAAAAATATGCACTAGCATATGAAATACCGCATGTATTCATTGCATAATATTTATAAATATAAATTTCGCGCAATCTTGATCGAACTCAGTAAAATAACTCGAAATTTGACAGGATATGGTTGGAGCGGTACGTAACTGCATCCTTGCCGAACGGTGAAAAGCTTTCTTCGTAAGGATCTTTCTATGTAAACAAATAATTCTTCGGCGTTTGAAAAGCAGAAAACCATAGGGAATGACCCCCATAGGGAATGACGAATCCTGCGGTGCTGATAAATTAGTATTCGCATATTTACAAACGACTTTTGACACTTTGCGGTAGACCGAGGACACAAACCATTAATGGATTCCTAATGGATATCTATGTATACATTCTTTAGATGCTAAAAACCATCGGTTAAAAGAATTTACCCTGAAACTTTTACCCTTGCGATTGTATCATCTAATCTAATAAAATATATGTAAGCGATTGTAAAATATGTTTTATTTACATTATATATTACAAAAATTATCAAAAAGAACACACAGATTTTAAAGATTTAATTAAATTTTTTAAATAAAATTGTTTATCATATATAAAATAAATATAAAAAAGAATCTCTCTTATATTTTGTCGAAGAAAATGAATATATTACTTAAGAAAGCAATTTGTGTGCTCTAAGATTTTTATTTCTCGCTAAAAACTTTCTTTACATTAAATTTTCAAATGCAATGTTCATCATAGAAATGATATATCTTTAACAATTTGACCAATTAAGATAGATAAAAGCAAATTGTTACCTACGAGATAGTACAATCTCATTCAATTGTTTGTATTATTTTGAATTAAAAGTGTAGCAAAATATTTCTATTCCGATCTTTAAAAAAAATTAGGCAATTTATTCAAATCTACATGTACACATTCTCAAATTTATTATATATAAAATGAAGAAGATGAATTTCAAATGTGGTATGAAAAATTTTGGGCCAGTTGATTCATAGAGTCTTTGTATTAATTAAGGCATAAATCTCGAATAAATAAATAAAATGGTCGATTCTTGTCTTGAATTATGAAGTTTTCCACGTGGCACGATGCGTCGTATCGAGAGAGTAGGCGCAAAGGGATAAAACATTAATTTCCTGGTTTTAATTAGTGCGTTGTGCATGCAGCCGCACAGTAATGGCGGCTGAGCCTTCGGTCAAGGCGGGGATAAAGGGAGAGGCGAGGCTAAAGGGGAATTTGATTAATGATCCTATGGGATCTGAAATGGGAAGAGAGGGAGGAAGCGTATCCTAGGGGACGCCTGTCTTGCCACGAAGCAACGATCGGTCTGAAACGTAACTCGAATATACAGGCAATATTTTCGGACGTATAGCACAATCGATGGCTAATATATTGCTTTTTTATTTTTTGATTGTTAAAGAGAAAGCGTAGCTGTCACTAATCAAAATGAAATTAAAAGAAAGTAATACAATAACAATAATAATATAAAGTCAATTCAACAATTGATTTTGTAAATTTAAATATATTAAATTTGTACGACATATCTAATGTAACGTTACGAGCTAATGTAACGTAATAAGCAAATAAAGTAACTCGGAAAAGAGGGTGATTTAATTACGACCAAAGTTTTTTGAAGCAAGGGTGAAACTTAATGTCAGTCACCGAGAAACCCTTGAAGGATCTTTCAAAAGAGAAAGTTGGTACCATAATTACCCGGGAAGAGTCATAATCCGGCGATCAATGTTATATTCTACATCGCAATGGCGACGATTATTTTTGGCGACACGTAAGCAATATTTATTTAATTGAATAAATACAAAATACAAAAATATATTCTCAACTCGCGATATACGCGATTTATGCGAAACAAATTATTTCGCGCTTTATTCTTTTTCTCCTTTGCAAATCAGAAAGAAAGGACCAAGATGGAATATGTGGAATAAAATGAGAACAGGTTGCAATGAAAGATCAAATAAAAATACGTATTTCCTTGTAGTCGAACGATATCGGCGAACTATAATCGCTAAAAAAAATCCAAGGGTTTTTAGTAATAATATCCTTTCAAATTTTGCCTATAATAAAAGTTATTCATGCACGGGGAGAATATAATCAAATTATGAAAAAAATGCTAATTGCACAAGCTGAATAAAATTCTAATGACAAACCGGTTACACAACTTCGCAAATGAATACTATGACTCAATTTAATTATTTCTTGCCTGGTTTTGATATAAAAATTATTTTTTAATTACAAGTCAAAATAAATTATAATGGCAATTTCCGATATAGATCATTGTTATTTATAACAGAAATTTCATCAGATTTTTGCGGTTCAGACATTACCAGTACGTGCGACTAAACCCATTATCATAACGCCTTAAGCGAACTAGCGAATAACAAATTGCGCCCTGGTGCACCGCGACTTTAACGCTCGCGTGAGTACTGAAATGCGATCATTTGCATCATAATCAAGACCGCCGGAGCTACGTTATTTTCTTCGTTCGCGCGAAGCGGAAAAAAAGAAACGAACGTTCTCGCGGACGTAAAACTCGAGAGAGTGAGGGAGGGTAAGACGAGAGGGGACAGCATGAAAAATAGTTCCGGCGCTATCGGTGCAGCCAAAGCGCCCCCCTATCTCGTGTCCCATCGACGTATCATCAATGTAATTCGTATAATGTATCCACGCAACTCCGACCAGGAGGGTTGCGGAGGAAAGAAGGAGGGATGGGGAATTGCGGAGGGAGAGACGCGTATTTATGTTGTGGGATATATCGCGGAGATACCAGTCGGCGGGAAGGGAAAGAAGATGGAAAAGGGAGGGGGGGATGGTGCGTGTACAAAGGGAACGCCGACGGTGCCCTCACGATCGTTCACCCCGACAGGGGCGTATACTCTCCCTCCTCAATCCCGCAGCCGCGATCACTGCGGTGCGATGCCAAGCCCATGTATTTTGCATTCGGTGCTTTTTGCGCGTATTCCAAAAAGAGAATACGGTCATAACTTGAGTACCAGCCGCGATTTTCGGCAAGACACGAACGCCGGCGAAAGTAAGAACTTGAAACTTAAGAAAATTAAAAAAAAAAAAAAGAGTAAAATCCTCTAAACAGACTAAAATTGGTATTCTTATCGCGTGCGATTAGCGCGAAATATTATTCTGAAAATACGTTTCGCGTATGTTCCCGAAAAAAAGGAGTTTATCTTGCAAAAACTTTACGACGTTTTACAAAGTCTTTGCAAGTTTATCGACATTTTGCGAACAATAATTCAACGATATATCAACGAGTTGTAATAACGATCGTACAATAAGAGAATAATCTACTATATGGCTCTATCGACCAATATTTAATCGATACACTCCGCACCAAGTACAACAAAAATTTTTTGCCTACGTGAAAATAAAGAAATGTATGTATAACGATTTGTATGATAAAGTTAACAGACACAAAATTAATAAACATGATTGGTCGCTAAACTAGATTGGAAAAACATCATTTGTCACAAAGCTAAGTGAAGACAAATAGTCTTCTAAGATTAATAAGGGAACTTGTTATATATTGTTTGTAAGTTGTCTAAGCGTATCGTGTACACAATAATGAGACATGATCCATTTATAAAATGTTGCACAATGTTTCTTAAAATGTTGTCGGATAAGGATAATATTATTTTCACACACTGTTAGATAATAAACGATCGCGTGTTATATCACGTAATATTCTGGGTCATTAATTTATAATTTATTCACATGGAATCGAGAAAATTCTAGGCGTATCAAAACATGTTTTTAGATGTATAATTAGCAAGCAAATGTCAGTTACACAAAGTATAACTGCTTATCAATATTTAATGGAATTTTTTCAATCTATGATAATAAGATGGATTTTTTACGAGCATGATAATTACAAATTAATGAATCATTGCTCATGTGCTATTAAAAGTGATTAAATATTAGTTTCGCGATCGTTTTTAGATTGATTATCGATAAATCAAACAGATATATATTCTGATAAATCTAGTATCGGTCATTAATTTATGGATACTTACAGAAACTACTTTATAAAAAGATAATTTCTGCAAAAGAATCATGCTATTTTATTGTACAAATTGATACTCATGTATGATTAAAAAAATTACTTGTCACGTGAGAAAGATACCAAATTTTGTCAATCGTCTACGAGAGAAGTACATAAATGCTTAATACTTTTACACATAGTATCATAAAGTATTTCAATCCGCCATATTATCGGCGAGCCTGTCTCCTCTCTTTCATCGAAGTTTTATATCGATGAGAACAGGATTCGAGGACAATCTAAGAAGAAGGCTGCCTAGTCTAGCCTAGTTTGAAGAAGATCATTTATCACACACATATTCTCTTTTCCACGATCCAGACGAGATCTTCCGTTTTACTAGAAAAATTCTTATCTTTATCCCCGAGGCTTTTCCGTACGCGTGCCTTATCTGCCATGCGCGACATAAGCTAAAGAAGTGCGAAACCAATCTCAGTCATCGTCGCAAGAACATGAACTGAATCATTTTCTTCTTGCCCGCCTGCCACTTTCGTTCCACCGCGGCCACTGAATCAACATGTACTCCTTTATTTATTCTTGCGCGTTAGATTCGTTTTCCGACTGATAATTAGTATTATCATTGCGTGTGAATCGAAATCGTTTATTATCGCAAATCAGTGAGATCAATCACCGATCAATAATCTATCAAAAAAATTTTACAATAAAAACTTGAAGATTGATACGAAATCGTGTGTTTCTCTTTTCATTTGCATCGAGGTTCGTGTGGCTATTTCTAAATCGATGGACAACGTAGCGAACAAAATATGCTTTGCCTTCCAGTTTAACAACGTAACAAACATAAATAAAATTGTTTAATTACTTCGGAAGAACGCAGGCCATGAGCAAGAACCACGTATCGAACTACTCTACAGCGAGATTACGATGCAATTTTTGCGAATATATTTACGGTTCACCGTAATGAAAATAAAAAATCAAACGCCTTCGAGCGTGTCTCATAAATGATGATCAATTAAACGCGTTACTAAAGCGTCTTCCTCATTCCGAGTATCATCCAATAATCTGATTGATTGATGTAGATAAAATGCATCTTATTGTTAGATACGGCTATCTATATCAAATTTGTCTGACCTTAAGATAATAATCCTATCACTTTAATTTGATATAAAAATACACATTTTTCGTGAAAGACATATTTGTCGATGATATGTAAAGATCAAAGAAAAATGGCGACTGCGGTTAAGACGATGATGGCGATGGGCCCTGAATTTTTTCGAGATACCGCGCGATTGGTTCGAACCTTATAATTACGCTCGGAGAAGAAAACCGGTCTTGAGCCTGGCGATTTCACGATGAACGCGTCTCCGCTCAGTCTTCGTGTAGTCGCTATTAATGCAAATAAGGTCCTAGAAGACACGATCGGAACTAATCATTGGATTTAACCTTGAAAACTTTTTTCTGCAAGCAGTATATAAATCGTTAAGATTTATTCGCTATTTATGTTTCTCTTATGATTATTAGAACATTCCACGATTTTCATTTATATATACGTATCAGATATTAAGGTTTAAATGTCCATCTCAGAAGAAAATATGATTCTCTCAATCCTATTTTATAAATTTTCTTTTTAATCTATTATAATTGTCTAATATCTTATATTTTTCTGGTTATAGAATTTTCTAAGAAATATTCACGAAGTTAAAATCGGCAGAGCAGATGGTACGATCTTTCGATCAACCTCATGCCACGGTTTCTGTGAGAATCGTTTGTATCTATAACTGCAGTCTGTATGATGCGCGTTCGTATGAGGAAAATGCAATTCATGATGTAATCTCCAGGGAACGGGCATCGATCACACGGTGATCTTCCCCGACGTCAAAATATTTTCAAAGACAGTCCGCACGACGGGAGAGCCTAGAAATCGTTCGATTCAAGGGAAATCGCGTTTTAAACCTCAGAATCTATCTCTTCTGAGTGGGATTCGCGGGAAAAATTAAAGAAAGACTTTCTCGACGAGAAAGACATTATTCTCGATATGTTATTCTCCATGACACATAATTCGAGACACATAGATGATAAAGTGTCAAAAATTTTATTAGTTACACGCTGTCGTATTGCAAACACACATCACATTCCTTTCATTATGATAAAAATTTCTAATTAAAGAAATGTAAAATAAATTTGACCGATGATTTGAATTTGAAATAAAACATATTGAGATTGCATACACATATAATTATATATTGTGTGTATTTAACTGATTGATTAAACTGTTCAATAATAAATCCAGAACAGCAAAACTTCTCAATATAAAAATGTAATATAATGTAATATAAAATGTAATATAAAAAATACATAGTCTTTTTTTATAAATATCAGAATATTCAGAGTGTGTTCAGGTTTCCCAGTTATATTCCCCCACCCTCCGATATGTATTGTACTACTAATAATACTAAACCGCATCGTCGGATAACTTCAGAAGAAATTAAATGTCTCCACCGAGAGCGTTAGTTCTCTTCGCAACGCGGACACAGAGTTTATCGAGAACGCACCTGAGAGATGCTTGCCTTTTTTAATCTCATGAGGGTTACATAGAAAAGGCAGAGAGTCGAGAAAGGGCTCAAGAGGCGGCTTGACAAATGAAGAGAACGGCATCTCTTTGAATCGGACAGCTGTAAAAGAGCGTCCGACGAGATGCCGAATCGACCAAGCAACGCCGCGGTAACGTATACTTTGTTTAATACGGAACTCATAGTGTCGATTATGAAAAAAAAAAAAGAAAAAAAAATGTTAACGAGCCGGATGCGGCCGACGGACGGCAGGAAGGTTAAGGCGAACCGAATCCGGCCGAGAGCTCGATAGGTCGACAGGACCTATCGAGGAATCGAAGGAGACGAAGAGGAGACGGACGGCCGATCGACGGAAAAAGACATTGCTGCGTCAGCCCGATAAAATCTCGAATATTGCGGCGTGTATCATTACGCGGCGCACGAACATACTTTTACGTCTCGCACTGTCTTTGCGGCTGTCACGATAATTACCGGTGACGATCATTGCCAGTGTCTCTACCGTTAATGAGTCGATAAAGACACCGCTGTCTTGTGCACGTTTGTCTCGTTCACGCTTTCATGCTGGGCTTTAAAGATGTCCGTCGTCTTTATATAGCGGAGAAAAAAGTTTGCAATTATAAAGAATAAGACGTACAATATTTATCGGAAGGCAGTACATGTTGAAGTTTAGAAGTCAATAACACAGTTATGTTACAAGTCGAATTTAGAATGAAAATTGGAGGAAATTTGACTAACAAGAATTTATTTCAGGTATTGAGTTTTTCGAGTATTTAATGTTAAATTTTTTGAATTGTTTAAGATAAATACAAATTAATCAAGAAAAAAAGATTTTTGAGAATATTGAGAGGCAATTTATATTCACTTCTGATGAGATTAACATGAGAGATAAATATGATGATCCTTGATTGTACCCTCTGCTATTACGTCCCTGCCTTTCTCCGGACGGTGCTTTCACGTGGACCTCCACCACAGTGTCATTAGTCACCGCGGCAACATTTCTCCGGAGACTCGAAAGGGGACGCAAAACTATTCTACCCACTTGTTCCGCAAAGAAAACGGCGGTAAAGGTGTTTATGGTAATCTTAGCGAGCTACCCAAGATGTCCCGTCGTTACGACTATTTTTCAGTTACTTCAATATCTTTAACTAGAATCTTCAAAAAATGAGCGATCGGTTTCTTAATCCTTTGTGATACAATCTAACAGTGTAAGAGTTCAGTTACACCCCCTATATGTTCGAATCTGCTAGCAAGAAAATATAGTTTTTTTTTCAGTTAGTACTCGTCAAAAAAACATTAATTACTTTATTTTCTGAAATTTAAATGGTTTATAGAGCTTATGTGAGATTTATAACTTAGAGATCATCTCTAATAACGTAAAGGATTAAAAAGAAAGAAATAAATATGACTAATGAAAATCTAATTGAATACGATTTAATAAAGTAAATGTTTTTCATCTTGATTTTAAATGACAGGTATTTATTTTCATAATGCTTTTAATAGGTTTTGCAATGATTGTCAGGCACTGATATATTACATAGAAAATAATATTATTGACCTCGTGGATATAAATAAGATTATCACAGATCTGTGCGATGATATACATGTGCGAAAGTATTGTAGTTTTCAACGTCCATGTAGGGAACGAGACTTGACACATTGACAAGTACGTGACACGAGACCACCTCCGCTACAACCGAGATGTGTATCTTATTTGTTATCTCGTGGCTACCACAATTTGTCAAGACGAATCAGATTGAGCTTAAAGGAAGAGCCCGATCGACAGACAGAAGACATTCCTGATTCTCTAGCAAAGAAAGCCGTCTTTTTTTGTCCAACAAATATGTTTCGTATAAAATTGATCGAGATCATTGATCATATTATGATCAAGCGCTGAATAACGCGGGTTACACTGCAACCATCGCATCGTAAGAAAAATGAATGAAGAGAATGCAAATGAATGAAGGAATCTACGTTAACATTTACATTCTGGCGCCATCTAGAATCATACAAGAGTAAATACACGAAGTTGAATGAAAGCTACGACGTGATACCGACCATTCACAAATCAGAAAATAGCGGAAGATATAGCGCTACCAGAAACGATCTCGAAAGATAAGAAGACAACAGTTTCTCAGCCGCATTGCTAATTATGTAGTACAAAATGTTAATAATAGAAATATGATTTCCATCAATTGAATTTAGAGCAGAAGCAATAAGAAAGTAAAATTAAGTGGTCAATAAAAATAAAAATAAAATCTGTTAAAAATAAAAAAAGTAAAAAGAACGAACTTTATAATATAATTTGATATGCAAATAAAGATTGCACTATGTTGCAAAAGATATATTATATATATATAGAAATTAATAAAAATGTATGCCGCCAATAACATCTGTATTGTATATTCATCTATGAATTTCTGTGATAACATTTTTCACATAAGGCTAGATTGTATGTAGACACGATAAATCTAACAAGTTAGATACAATAACTTTCATACTGCAAAGGCATATATTTATAATTGACATAGAAAAAACGATGTAGATACAAATTAGCGCGTAGTCATCTTGCATTTTCTTAATATCCGTCGAACGAGAAATTATTTCCTACGAGAAATAATATAAAACATCGCAATATTGACATATCTTGATCTGCTGATATAATTGTTGGTTTCTGTTTTGTTTATTGCGATTAATTGCGTTTACTTAAATTTTTATACTTCTTTTATAATTTTTTTCCATCGATATGTGTAAAATTAATTGCGAATTTGTTTTACCTTTTGCGAACTTTCTTCTTAATCATTCCATAATTAGATAATGAAAATTCTCTGTATTCGAATTATTATTGATGTAATTCAAAATTTTACTGGCAATAGAGAAATGTGATTAAAAGAATGAATGCAGTGGTTTTTTCTCGAGATAAATGTGCATATGTGCCTACATAATAAGCTTAATGAATCATTGATTAGTTTCCTTATATGCATATCTAACTGGTAAAACCTCACGTTATGTATGGTAATAAAATTTAACATGAAAAAAATAATGAAAATTTTGATTCATCTATTCAAGATATATATGAGTAATATTTTACGTATGTGGGATATAATAAAAGTTTAATAATATTTTAATTTTACTTATATATATGATTCGCGATAAATATAATTATTCCGTTATCAATACGTACGTATTTAATCATGAACCATATATATTACACTAACAATATAATATAATTATATATAAGTGTGTATACGTAAATGCACTTATTTCCGGCAATAGTTATTTCGATATAGCTCTACAATATACGTGATAAAAATAATTCGTATCTATCATAAATAACGTACGAGTAAAAATTCGTTTTTTATGTAAAACATTATACGTAATGTATTGCACAAAAAATTGCAAACGTATTGTTATTGACAAGTGCCAAGCAGAATAAAAAAAAGAAAAAAATGTTCTGAAAAATTCTATATTCAGCATCATGCCATATAAGTCTTCATTGCGCTTGAAATAAAACTTCATACAACAAGATAATAGATTCGCATACAAATTCAGTATCGTCTCGCAACGAGTTTGTTTGATATGATTAAAGCTGCTCGATTATCTATACGAGATACAGAGATACAAAGTAAACATGACTATAATTTCTGTATCAATCATTACATAATTTTCAATAGTTAAATGATAGACATCGCATATATTGTAGATTCCACAATTGGAAATAATTGTTTGACTTGCATCATAAAATCATCAAATGATCATGAGTTGTGTTATCATTACCGAGAACATATATTATTAAATCGCGATGAGATTTTATCCTTCATACAGAATACAAAGAGTCACGGCGTTGGCGCCAAGTGAGAGTGTGTGCATTTCAATGTCAATGGAATTCCAATGACGTGCCGAAACTATATATTTATCAATTAGTGTTCTATTAGTCTTTAACTTTTATATACAATATATCATTATTACTGATGAAATTCATTTAATTTAGACATTATATTCTTATTAACATTAACAGACATGAAAATATTATAACAATTAAAAAATTTATAAAACGTATTTCGAATTGATTTCTTTTTTTTTGAATGTCAAAGAAAGATTTATTTTTATTTTATTTAAAAAAGCTGCGATTTTTAAGGTACGTTGACAACTAAAAATAGGAATCCAGAGCTAAATATTTTTGTCTAATACTTATTTTTTCCGTATATTTATATTATTTTTCAGATATTAATCGTGCACGTTAATGACAAATAAAAATAACTTGTTAAATCAAATTTAGACGTACAAGAATTATCATAAATTTCACCCGTCTTCTTTATACATATGTATATTGATGTTGGATACAATATAATAGAGATAAGAGAAAGAGTTCCTATTATGAAATAGCTAAAGGATTCAAGACTTTGTTTATCGGTTACGAGGCAAAGAAACTTGTACATTAATTTCATCCAAGCGATTATCATGTTCGCGTTTCAAGTTTTCTTAATCAACCAGATAATGTTTCGCTGTTGGGATAAATTATCATATTCGATTATCGATACTTTCGATGGATAATACATGATATGTAACGTGCGCATCTTAAATTATCAGAAAATAGAAAAGCTTTTTGTGTGTCTGACCGGAAGCTCGCGCCAAAAAGTTTTGAGCTTTTTTGCGGAAATCGTGACATCACGCGGAATGTCCGTGTTGCCGCAAAATGACAATTCAAATCGTTTATGAGAACACGTCTGACCGGTTATACCAGCATCGATGCCAAGTGTAAGAAAGAGAAGTCATTCGGGTTATCCCACGTGTCTGAATATAAGATTCCTCTTCACGTCGAAAGCAAATGAAATATAACAAAAAAGGCGCGTAAGAAACAGCTTATGTTTAATTAATGTTACTTTACCTTATTTTACTTTGCATGTTTTACGATAAATTTTGAAAGAAAAAACATTTTTTTAGTTTCACAAATATTTTTAATAATAACGAAAATTATTTTTATAGTGGCGTGTCAACTTAACGCCCTTTTAAAATTTCACTTCGCCTTTATTAAGTACAAATTAGATATTACTATCCACTTCGTACCACCGAACACAAACGCGTAAAGTATATATAATACTTTCTCTCTTTTCCATTTCTTAATATCATTAACGATTTACTGATAGCAATATCGTCAAGACCTACCGCATTCGACATCATTTCCAGACTCATATTGCTCGGTTCAATCTTCGAATATGTTTGGCCAAGAGAAATCACTGTCTGCACAACGTTCTTCCGCCAATGCAACATGTCACGGTTATTTTTGGCGGGCTCGATGATATCTTCTACACAGGAGTATCTGCGTTTTACCGCGTTTCGGATACAGTGTGTGAACGATGATGAAGTCACGTGTGCGTTATATGGTAACGTAAATTCGAAATCATGAAGATTATAACAATCGACTCACCGTTAACTCGCAGTGAACATGAATTTTTAACATTCACCGTATCGAAAGATCCGTAATTTCGACGGTATTCGCTTTTTAGCAGCACATTGGAAAGAGACTGGCTGAATGAAAGTAAAGTCACCAAACGATTTTCACACTGTTACATTCCCGTTGCGATTTATACACTCGGGATCGCGAGACTGACGATTGCGCGACGACGATGTAATCAACAGCGGCGAGTTCAACGGCGGCGGCGACGTCCGACGAAGACAGATTGCTCTACGCGCGCGTCACGATGATAACGATGAGTACATTGTAAGCAACTGATTCGCACTACTCGTGTCGCGAATTATAAAAAACCTCACCACGGGTAGATTCTGCCTCTGTGTGCGCGACCCGCAATGTTGAGAGTTCTCGAAGGCGCTTCTAATCTTGTTCGAGGTCAAAATTATCTTAGAATCGGTTACCCAAAAAGCGATAAAAATAATTAGCTAATAATTTGAGGGCACACAACACGAAGGTAAGAGTAATTTTCACAAACACATAGTTTGCACTTCCAATAGAATTATTTAAAGTCTAATTTCGCCTGTCGATTAATTTGGACTGTGATTAAATTGTATTTCTTAAAATAAGTAAATCGACGTTGAAGAGGAATCAACCTTAAATCGTTGCCAATGGTCAGGGGCAAACTGGATAAGATATAATCACCAGCATAAATTTAAACCTTCTATTTATCTGGATGTAATTCATGAAACAAGATAGTGAGACTTTTGCGAGTAATTATAATTTTGTTTGATAACCATAATCTTTCTATAAATCAATACTACGCGTGAATTTAACATATAAAATATATTCACAATCCTTACAAAATCGCATAATCTCCCAATTCACCACAAGTCTTTCTGTTAATCTATTCTCACAATATTGCGTATGTCATAATATGCCATATGGCCAAATGGATTAATTGCGAGAGAATACAAAGATAATATAACAAAAAATGCTGATATGTTATTAAAATGTGTCCACCAAGGCGAAGATAAGATAGGAAAAAAGTATTATCGGTCACGTACACATATATTTGTCAAAAATATTTAAAAAATGCAGTACGCGTATATCTAAAACGAAATAATGATTGCACTGCCTGGTTGATAATCCTTCTTCATTATTGGAGCAAATGCTCAAAATCTACTTCTCTTTATTACGCAAACATATTTTAGCAATAGCATCCTGTAAATTTTTATACAATTAGTATCTGCTATAATTCGTTATACAAAATCTTTCTCAATTTCTAAGTTGTACATCTTTCCTTTCATTGAAATAAATTGAATTGTCTTTATATTTTCTGCTTCCAAACAACATTCTTTATCCTCTTGCCTTATTTCTTTTGTGCCGACTATTCTTATCTTTTGGTATAATTATATACATTCCCCCCGTATGTGAGAAAAGCGCAGTTTGATGATGGAGTTAACAATAACTTCACGATATTTTGGACACCGCTTTAGTAGTTTGTTAAGTATTAATTAATTTTAAAAAAATTGGGTAAATTATCAAAGTAAAAGATAGCGTTAAGATTTGTTTTTGTTATTCGATTATTTAAAAAATTGTTAAAGAAGGTGAAGATAGATCACAACATGCGTACACGGCAACGCATGCATGCTACGCTTGCAAAACCAAGGTCATCGATCATCTTGGATAATAAAATCATGTACAGAAAAGGAGTTGTAATTATGGCGAACAGTAATTAATAGTAATTACTAAAAAATATCATTCTGAGTGTGTCCGGGAAGAATCATTTATAGCAAAACATACGAAAGATTATCATACAGAAAGTATGGAAAAACTAGGCTGTAACTACAGACACACATGTTTGCGCAATAATGTAAAACGATTATTTGATCTTATGTCATAATAGCTATGAGCAATATTCTATGAGCAGTAAAAGTGAATCATATTGTAAGTTCTGAACTCTAAAAAAATTAATTCTTTTCATAACAAAAAATTCTGATTATATATATTTTTTTAGAAAAAAACTTGTTTAAGCAATATTATATCATCTATTTTTTTAACTATGATGCTACATCAACATTTTATATTTTTCATACATTTTTAATGTATGTTTATATTGTACATTTTTTAATATAAGTTAATTTCTTTTTTCATAAGTTAATATTAAAGTTAATATTAAAAGATAATATTTTTATCTTTTAGTTTATTATGAGAGACATAGAGCAATTAAAATGTGAATTTATCACCGAGCTTGTATTACGTGCTATTAAGTCAGTTAATAATAAAATGTTATTTTAATTATTAAATCTATTATTTAATTTGCATTTTCTTCTATATCTATATTAATAGTCAACATTCATTAGAATGTTTTATAATTTATAGATCTATTAAGATTAATCTTGAAAATAATAGGCTAAATTGAAATATAAATGATTCGATACACACAATAAATCTCCTATCTATAATAAACAATAAAGACAAACGTTCTATTTTGCTCACACACAGATAAAATAAGTTCTCTCTTTTCACAAACCGTCCATTCGAGATAGTGTAAATTGGTTCGATTAACGTACTGAGAAAAATTATTACTCTCAATTAACCGTCGCGCTGACCTCGCCAGTTGCCGCATTGTTCGAGTGACATTTATTTTAGTTTTTTCGCAAAAATACAAGCGCATTAATTATTGCAAAAGTTCATGAGAAATCTTATCTTTACAACTTTTATTAAGCACGATAACGCGAGAGCTTCGTTATCAGAGATAACATGCTGGACCAGTCTTAAACATAGTTACATACGCATCATATCATATCGTGCGTGCTGTTTTTTTATCACAATAAAGTGTGATATAGTTGAGGAAAAATATATTACAGCTCATGCAAGAAAGTAATTATAATGATATCAGCATTTGCGTATTTTTAAAAAATGAAACCAATAACGCTGTTTTTTTTTATCGTAACTATCAACGCAGAGAATTGTATAGTTAGCAATCGGTAACTAGAATTTTGATAACGTAAACCAGGAGAGTTGCTCTGTCAAACTGTTTTATCCTCGGTTTTATCAATGGAAAACACGAAAATCATATGTTGGATGCCTTGCTACAGCTATCTGTATCCACTTACATATCTTATGTTAGACTTGCATTTGATTATGGACATTATAATAGAAATTATAAAAAAAAGATACTTGTTTTTATGTCTCACGCCC
Source organism: Lasius fuliginosus (assembly GCA_949152495.1). Classification (NCBI taxonomy): domain Eukaryota; kingdom Metazoa; phylum Arthropoda; class Insecta; order Hymenoptera; family Formicidae; genus Lasius; species Lasius fuliginosus. The sequence goes on from OX424444.1 coordinate 14,071,220, forward strand.
AATAAACAATACTTTTAAATTTATAAACTAAAAAAAGACAAACTCTGGCGATTATCTCTAAAAATATAAACATACTAATTTTACTCCAACAAAAAAGTTAATTTAGAGATTAATGCAAAGACATTTAATATTTTACGGCAAATAAGAACCTCATACTGTCGCTAAAAAGATAGCAATACAATACAAACAAGTTTTGTCGAATTATAATTATGATTAATTATTTAACTGAGAAGAAATATAAAACTATCAATATGCTTTACATATACATGGTATATATGAGCGATAAATTAAGCACGTTGTATTTAACATGAAAATGTATATGCACTTGCTGAATAACTTATCGTGATTTATCAGCACAATTAATTGTCGGAACAAAATAAAGTTTGACGACGAATGTAACAAAGATCTCCAATTCGATTGCCAAATGCGCGTGTGAAGACGCGTGGGCTTAACCCGCGAAGGTTACAAGAGCATTGCACTTTCTCATGAACAAACGGATGTTACAGAACAGACGCGGTTATTTTTACAAAAGCTGTCTCGACCTCGCTAACCTTGGCGATCATCTTTTCTAAAAACTCATCGCGAACAATTCTGCAATACGCGAAAAAAAATCGCGTTTTTCCTGGCGATCGGCTTACGTATAGTCATCTGTCTAATTTTATGGCTCAAGTCGAAAATAATGCAACGTTGTTTACTTTCACCAATGCAAAATACTGCGACAAAGACGATTGCCGCGCTAATTTGTCTGTGAATTGGCAGGTTTCCTCGAGGATCGCTCTGATTCACAGGAATTTTTGTTGACTGGGACACATTCGCCGATAAAATAGTAACAAAACTTTTAATTTTTATTTTTATCTTACCTTCACATCTTAGAGATATTTAATTATAATATCTTCTTTATCGGAGAAATGACGGAGATTTAAGAATGATATAGTATAATAGATAGATATACAGTAAATGGCGGAAATCTCAATAAAAAAATTTATATATTTTTGCCTCATAAGTTTAACGAAATATCACTATTATATTTTAACATTGTGCAATACACACTTAGTGTAGCGATTTCAAAAATTTTAAGAAAAAGAATTTGTGAGACTGACTGATACAGATGCGGACACGCAAGTGACAAGGATAAAATAGGAAAGTGCACAGAAAATGCAAAAATTTTATATTGCCAAAAACTTACCAAAATAATGAATGAAGTGTATATTCTGTTCCGAATATTAAGAAAGAATGTGCTGTAGACCTGTTGCGCAGCAGACAAATGCAGAGATATTGACGCGCATGAACAATCGCAAGTTTTAGTAAAGTTTGAAATATCTTCGAGAAATTTACGAGATGTGATATCATACATACCTGAAACAGAAAAAAAACAATGTCGTTTTAATTTAGACTAGTCAGTAGTGAAAAATAAAAAAAAGTATATTAATTATGCAACAGACGGTATTACGGACATTACGGTTTTGGCCTATATCGACATTTTCCTGTCATTTACCACATGTATTGTAGATCATAATAAATTATCTAATACTCGAGTGTTCGAACACCGAAAATATCACTTTGTATTGCATTATCAATCTTAACAAATGTGCCGTGACAATATCTTTCTTATGAGGAAAACTGAAAATATGCCAATATCCCAGAACCTCCTCTTTTGCAATTTAAATATCTGGTCACCCTGAAGTCTTACTCGCGAACGGTATTGCGTACGTGTCTTATCACACGCGTGAACGGCGATGCTTTTCAGCGAAAAATTAATCCGAGAATTAAATAAGAAACGTACATCGTCCGGCACGAACACAGTGATCATCCTCGGCTGCTTCTTCTTCCTGCGCGCCATCTGACACGTGCAAACAAACGATGACGATCTCTGCGTTTCGATTAATTACGCCTGCGGCCAATGCGTAACACGCAGTCTCTAACTTGAACTCGTCTTGCGCGACGTGTTGCCGGACTGCCGGTTTGCACCTCGGTTGCGACGAGGCGCCTTGCGTCCGTCAACCGCGGACACGGGGCGTCAGGGTCATCGTTTGCATACGCTCGCGATGCTGATTTATGAAAATTTATGGAACGCTCGATGAACATGTGGCGCGATGACGGTGGAGCCGTCGTTTGTTACCGAACAATAAAAACTCGTTGGAAGAAATCTAGGCAAGAATTTCGATTTCTGTTCTTGGCAAAATTACGACTTATAAAGACATCTTAATTGCATAAGAGTCAAATGAGCCGCAATCCTAAGTGTCGAACGTTTGTATATTCAATTTTAACTCTAATATGATACTTTGTAAAAATGTCACATAACAATTTTATAACGATACGCGGTTTATGTAAATATTTTATCAGTCTATTCTGTTAATAAAATTATGCAGTATGATTAATGCATATCCAAACCGCATTCTTATATATATTTTAATATATTTCATTATATATTTTACTACTAATTCGTAAATAAACTGCATTATTCGAACAGCGTAAAGAAGAAAAGAATATATAAAAATTTTTCTTGTAAGATCTGTATTATATATATATATATGTATATATATGCAAGATTTCTAAATTAAATTTAAATTTAATTAGAGATTTATAAAAAATTATTATTGTTAAAGTTAATGTCATAACATTCCTTATACGCCTCTATATCTTACTAGTATGTTACACTTTGTTAGTGTAAAGTATTTAAATATGTTGATACTTTAGACGATATATAGAGGCTTTCCAAAATTGTTCAATATTATTATCCAATACTCGAAATATCGCGAGCAAAGAATTATTCTAAACAATGTATTAGTGTAATATTAGCTAATAAATATTCAGTTTACATGAATGCTTATATATTAACACAATTCTTACGCGCTGTTTATCGACTCACGCGAAACAAGTTAATGATTCACAGAAAATTAATATATATTACATATAATAATCCGTATAATTTTCATATAATATTTGTATAATTTTCGTATAATATTCATATAATTTCGTATAATAATGAGTTAGAAATAGTAAATCGTATCATCTAATATAGCAAATTAATGTAAAAGAGAAAGATTTTAATGGCAAACAGAAATGCATTTGTAAATAATTTTTCATTGTACTAATAAGAAATCAAGGTTTTTTGCGATTGGAAAAAAAATGAATATAATAATAATGTGCATAGACATATAAATGATGCTTATAATAATGATATATAGACTTATAACGATCTATAAAAAATATGTAAATTTTGATTCGATGAAAATGTTAGTTCGTAAGAGAATGTGAATTATAGGTCAATTCGTTCAAGGTAACCATCATTACGTTGTTTATTCTAGGAGACGCTTCGTCTTCGTCAAATCTCTAAATAGATTTTATACGATTGTATGTTTAATCGCTTCACATTCACTCTACGTAAAGGCTAAATATTCTCAATCTTTGCATTCGTGCGCAAGATAGTACGTACAATGTAAAACCAGTAACGTATACAGGTGTACACAATAAAACAAAAATAAAAAACAAAAATTCGCTAAATGAGATCAAGTTAAGCGATCCGATAATAATAATCAAATTGATTTAAAACATCTGTACTAGCGGATGTTTTAGAAGTTATTTGATTTAAAATATATCTTTAAAATAAAAAAATATATATTCAAAAATTTTTAAACGTACTCTTTAACACGTGTTAAATATAAAATGTCAATTTTGAGAACTTCAGCTTTGTAGAAATCTTTAAAATCTTCAATTTTAAACTTAAATCTTTAAATCTATAAAAGTTTAAAAGTTCATTAAAACTATAATTATTTTCATGCATGTGTAATCAATGAGACAAAACATACCTAATGGAAATGACAATAACAAGTCAAAGTTTTAGAAATGTCAGGCTACGTAGATTTATCTAGTTTACGATTTAAATAATGAAAAATGACAGTAAAGAGATATTAATATGTATTTTTTCATATTGCATCTAACATTTTTCAATATAAAATACTTGAGCGTAAAATGCAATTGCAAGAAATTAGCAAAAACTTGTCGGCACAACTCGAGCTCTGGTAACGTTATGGAACGAAGGTCGATATAACGCGGCGAGGTCAGACATTTTACTATCTCTATATTCGCTCGCTTTGCTTTCCGTTTATCTTTTAACCACGTGTTCATAGCATCCAATATTTAAATGCCAATTATGCATATTCGTCAAATCTCCGCACTTGGCGTACATGCATTATCTCATATATTTTTTACTGAAGATTTCTTCATAAACATGTATATATAATGCATATAATATAACATAATAAATAATGTCTAAGAATATTTATTGTGTAAATATATTATTATCTGACTACAGCTATTTACATCCGCGCAATGGCAATTTGCGAATTTTATATTTTACTATCAATAATAATCTAATAGTAAGGCTAAATTACTGGTTGACAGTTGACATATTTCAAATTTTTAAAACATAATTATGTTTAACTTATGTTCAACAGGTCGCATTGTTTTATGAGCAATCATTTTTACGATTAAAATAAAGGAAACTTGTTGTTTTACGCCGACCATCCGCCTGCCAAGTTTTAAGTCGTGCAACGATTTCGTAATGGGTCAGCGTGTCTCGAAGTAAAATGTATGTAAACAGGAAAGACAACGTTATAAATTAAATCGGTTTCCGATTTTTCATCGTAGAATACTTGCAAGGCGAGTAATCGGTATATTAATCAATGTATATATTTTAATATAAAAATTTAAAAATATATAGTAAATATATTTGAAGATAGATAATTTTAGAAAATTACTTAAAATTTTTTTTAATATTGCTAATAGTTAGAACTCTTTAAAAAAAAGACATAAATACACTCACTACTATATGTAAACTGTCTTAAAATAAAGAAATCTCGAAAATCGAAAAGCATCCCATACCGATATAAAAATAATCTCTGTGAAATTGGCACCTCATCTTTAAAAAAAATTAATTTTTTATTAAAGTTCTGAATGCACCCAGAAGAGTTCTAGAGTTCCTTATTAATTTTAAAAATAGTTCTGGCGAATTAAAAACAAAAAAATGCAAAAATATACTCAATGCTATACAAGAAGCATATTGTTTTAAAATAAACAGAACTCTCGAAAATCGACTACCGTCTCAGATAAATACGTGGCGATATGCCTTTCTCGAGTGAAATAAAAGTTAATAAAAAAATTATTTAATATTACTAATAATTGGAATTCTTTGGAAAATGAAATATTATGCACAGAACTATACTAAACTGTATATTAAACTATGCTAAAACTGTAATAGAACAAACAAAACTCCCGAAAATCGACCAACATCTCATCTCGAATTGCCAATAAAGCCATTATCGTGTAATTTTAAATTGTCTTCTTTAATCACTAATACAAAGAACGTGTGAGAGATGCATTTCAATCGCATTAGGACAGTTTGCCAATCTTAATTCGTCAAAGACCATCTGTATTCATTGCTATTGAAGTGCGTATATTTCTTTCGAGACGCTTGGTTGCAGCTGCCTTTCTATGACCGGGGAAAGTCCGACATCTACACTCTTTTATCCTCGATTTTCATCCACAAAAACAATTCCAAACATTTGAAACAAAAATTTAATTGAAGGAGAAAACTATAATTTGCAATAGTTTTTTAGGAAATTAATGAGAATTATTCCAAAAATAATTATAAATGGGATCTAAGTCATCTTAGTAAAATTTTCTTTTTGAAAAAGATAAATAATTCTTTTAGCAACTTTCAATTTAAAAATTGGCAAAATAATAGTATATGAGATATTACTAAAATATTGACACAAATAATCATAAATTGTTAATGTTCCAGTAAATATTGAAGACTTATGGTTTCAAAATATCATAAGTACAAAATATAGATAAAGTTTCCACGGCACATCTTATCATTTATCTATACTTGGTAATCTCCGTATATAATAATTTTCGACACACGGCAACAATAAAAACACCGGTATTTATTGAGGCATTTAGCATTACTATTCTGCTTGATTTGCATCTGTACAAATGTCACATTTTCAAAAAGAAAATTACTTTAGACTTTAGATTATCAGCCAAAACGGTGTGTGCGATGAAAAGCCTTGCGAAAATATAAAATAAAATGTAAATCTTGGGATTTGCATTGCATCAATCATTCAATGCGTCCTTAACACGTAAATTGCAAACAGAAGAGTGAATTTCTTTTCATGAGCACGTTATAATCACCTCGAAAATCCTCGACCGGTTTCTAATTCTGGACGCATATATCGCTCTGAAAACGAGAGATTTGCACAGAAGTTTTCAATTCTCGCGAAATCGGGGCTGCATCTGATTTTTATGTGTTTCTTTTTTTCACGAAGTCGTTCTTAATGCATGCATACCTACGCGTTTGCATACAATTATTTTTGTAATCGAGGTCATCGTACGAATATCGTACGAAAAGCTTTCGTCAATATTTTGTTGAAATGTTCGCTTGAATAAAGCAGTGATTTAATTTATAATCACGATCGGAAAAAAATTGAATGATAATTCCCTCACGAAATAAATTGAGATAAATTCTGTCAAGCGCTCTTCGAAATGCAATAAATTCATTTGATGTCATCCGTGTGTTGGAACGAGGCCAGATGTTTAATTTGGAACAAGACGATTCTCGGTAATGTACGGAAAATACACTCACGTATATTTTTCGTCGCATTTAGTTAACAGCATTCGGAAATAGTAACAAAAAAATTATTTGTCACAAGTCCTTTGACCTACTCTAATTTATAAACGTATATTTTCAAGCTTTGTTATTATTTTGATTAGAAGTTCGACGATAGCTTTATCCGCTGCAAATGTGGCAAATATGAAAAATCTTAAAGATTTTGAAGATATACACATATTATTGTGCAAATTAATAAATAGTAAGTATAAAGAACGTGACATATTGATGTACAAAATATAAGACACACGTTTTCTTATGTCTTTTCTTTGCATCATATTAATCGTGACTTTTTTCAGTACAGTGAATTATATTGTTTCAGAAATATTTTCGACATAAGAAATGCTTACTTATCACGATGCTCAATCGCATTTGATGTATAAGCACGTTTCGCGAAATGATACTCCACTTAAGAGCGAGACGGTTTGACATATAAGAATCATTATTAAAATATAGCTTTACTCTGATTTGTTACATCATCCTGTATTTCAAATACATCATACATTATGATAGCTATTATCATTTGAAAATAATATATTTCTGAACATTGAGTAATTTACTTCTCGAAATTAAAAAAAAATTTTATTAATATTTTAATATCTTTTCAGATTTATGTGAATTGAATTTTACATTATAAAAATACAAAGTAAAAGTTGGAAAAAGAGCGATATATCAAAATTGCTCTGGTAAAATACTCAGAACACTGCCTTCTTTAATCATCATGTTTGTATTATTAGCTTTAAAGAGTAAGTACACACATACACGCGCGCGCGCGCGCGCGCGTGTGTGTGTGTGTGTGTATAACATTTGTTAATAATTTGTCAACAATGTTATTAACATTTGTCAACATGTTATTAAATTTAGATTCAGTTTCTCAATAATTACAATACCGTCAAACATTTCTACATTTGGCGCACTAAAATATGCAGAAATTTTTACATTCGATAGTTGTAAATCGATAATGCCAGCAATATCCTTGCTCAAACGCAAATGCAAGCGTCAAAATTCATGTGAAGGCTTTTACTATAAGTAGTGAGATAATCCAGAAAAGAGTATTTATACGTATGCATGATATCATAGTTTGACATTATCTCAGCTTGATTTGACCTCAGCCAAAGATTGCAGAATTCTATTAGTAACCAAATTTAGTTTATACTATTCTATTTTGGATGAATCAATTGCATATCTAATTAATACTTGTTCAGTACAAGGTTGCAAGGAACATCAAAGCTATTTGCGATTCTAAATGTAATTTTAATTGATAGATCAGCGTGCATTAAATACATGCTTTTCTCTTTTTCAAATGCACACACTCAGAAATATCGTTTATTAATATATTTTTTCCTGGGCCAATTTTGATTATTGTTTTACGTCTCATAAATAGTTTTATCAATTATTTTGAAAAAAATAAGTAAATTTAAATTACACTTAATACGGAGGTATATTATATCAGAAAAGCATGACTACCATAAATATTATTTAAAATTCCTGAGAAGAGATTTCAAATATATTAATTAATATATCGTATTAATAGACACAAGTATATTTCAAATTTTACTCTAATTTAGGGATTTGAAATTGAACGTTCTAATCACAGGGTAAATATAAATTCTACGTGAGAAAATACAGAAATAGCTAAAGATAATGAATAATTTTACTAAAACATGATACGTGTTGTCATATAATTTGCATTCGTCGTGAAAGGTTAATCAATTATTATTTACTGCAGATGATATCAGTTACGATGACGTGCTTTTTACATAGAGTGTACAGTTGTTCGTTTTAATGCGTCATTGCGATCAATGCGCTCGAAAGATCTTAAATCTGCTAAAAAGGCCATCACGCGGGGACACAAATTCGCAATTAATTAACCCAGATTAGCCAGTATAGGTAACAAGGACATTGTCCTGCGAAGGAAAGAATTGATCTTTGTGTATGAGAACTTGGCAAAAATATAGACGAAAATATATATAACGAATTGCGGAGGAGGATCGAATGCAGTCACACTTTCGAGATGTATAACAAAGAAAAGTGTGTTTGTGATTCATCAATCCGTTATTTTTCTGCACGCGCTTCTATTCATAGTATCAGCTAATAAACTTTCTTTTTCTTTAAGTGTGTAATGTGTACTCTTTCATAACGCATAAGATATGGAAGTAATGCAATTCCAAAGGAGATTAACATTAAATGCTATATATATGCATTTATATATGCATTTCTAAATGGAAGATGATCTATATATACATATATAACATTGGTAAATATATCTAATCTATTATAATTTTTATTTTTAGTTTTTATTATATATATTTAATCTATTTAACTTTATATAATAAGTACATAAAATACTACAAGAAAGTCTGATCCAACTAGATATAAACATAATCATCCGTTATATAAATAGCGCATAAAATTCGTCAAGGCAACTTAAGTTGATATTAATGAAATGATTAAAGTTATATATAAGCCAATTTAATTACTTTGAAGAGAAATAGGGAGAAAGAAAAAAAGGAGACAAGACGAAAGGCAAAGAACATTTCTACGAACAGCAAGGTCGCTTACAAGGATTTGCGAGGTCATTTACATGACGCGTATATTATACTGTTGTAAAGAGCGATTGCGTTCTCTTTTCAACAGGTACCTTCTTTTAACGTGACCGCGACGACATATGGCTATTTTTGGTTTTTTTAACACGGTGGCTTCAAGCAAAGAAAAATAATGTTCCAGATACACTGCCAAATATTATTTTTAAATCTGATTGGGGTGCATGCAATTTTATGCGCTCAGAATTTACGTCATGAGACTGTTTATTTTTATGTTATTGGTTGAAAAATATTGTAAGATATTATATACGAGATTGTAATATAGAATATTAATGCTCTTCTCTGTGAAATTGATAACTCAATATTATACATGCTCTCCATCATAAATAATATTTATAATTATAAAAAAACTATATATTTTGAAATAACAAATAAATTTAACAAAGGAATACTTTTATTCATACTAAAACAATATCTAGAATTGTTTAGAAATGTCTAGAATTAAGTACTCTGTCGTATTATATATAAATGTTAAAATGTGGCCCCACTCTCATTGTACTTATTATATAAAATAAGAGTAAAACAAAATAAACAAGGATTAGCATTATCTTATAATGTAAGAAAAATAGTTTAAATATGTATAATAAGTAGAATATCAAATAAAAGATTTAATAACATGAAAATGTGATACACAATACTATAGACAAATGTGATACACAATACCTACGATATATATTGATATATACTAATCCTTGTATTATAAATCTCTATGTTTATAATTAATTAAAGGATGTACCTCTTGAGTAAGTTCCGTTGCGCCAACTGGCTCTGCAGGACTTTGCGTAGAGGTTGGTGGATCAGGAGACGTCATGTTTCTGGTTGTATTTGTTGAAACAGGCATGCTGGGACCTGCCAATGCTGCATCTCTATTAGATTCATCGATATTTAATAGATAAGCGTGTATAGCATTGAGACCAGAATTCATTCTGTTGTATCTTCCTAATGAATTGAGTTCTTCGAACAGATCTCTCTGGTAATTTAGAAGCATAGAATCTGGATTTTTTCGATGCACAAACATTGGACGATGGATAATTGTGTGATCCGTGTGCCATCCTGATCCATTGTTGAGATCCAAAGATCCTACATTGAGGGTTTGAATGTCCAGACCCAAATAAGACTCTGGATCCACACGTAGCAAGGAGAGCAGCAATGCCAATTGCAGCAGCTCCTCCCGATACAGTTTCTTTATGCACAACATTTTGTTGGCTTGTTCCAATTAAAGCAGCACAGACAAAAATACAGTTCTATATATCTTGTTGTCACAGTGGTTTGTTGTCCTTGTTAAGTACAAATAATAGGTTTGACATCATGAATAGATGACGCGATTCCGTAAGATATTCATTGACACTGCATGCAAGTAATGCAAAGCTATCCCCACGAAAACAGAGAATCTTCTCGTAGAACAACGATGATACACCGTTCACGCGATGAAATACATTTCCACGATTCTTGAGTTTCAGTTTTTAAGGTTAGAACGCACCAGTCAATGCTCACTTTCCGTTTGTAACTTTTAGAAGTCCAGAAGAAAGAGTCTCGTCGGAAAGTCGACTCGTCGCTCGTAGCACTAGAGTGAAAATAAAAGATCCGCGCTTTTCCCGAGCAAGAGCGGTATCTTAGGTCAGTTACACGAGACCGAAATAACCTCAAAATAACGCACGAATCACAAACTGCGGTGCAGTCGCGCGCGTCGCACACGCATGCCTCGCGAATATTCCTTTGACAAGTGGCTCAGCACCTCCTGATCGTCGGCGGCATATTCGGGCACTATCGAGTCGCGCTGGCGGCGCGAGATGCGTCGAGCCAAGGCAAGCGTGACACACTGCACGCGAATCAGCTGCGATTTGATATGAGCGGGGAGAACAAAGAATTTGACAGGTTCCTATAATGACACTCTGCTATGTATGTATATATGTACGTACACCGGCGCACACATACAGAAAAAAAAAAACAAAAAAATGATCGAATAATCGCGACGTTCGAAACGGATGTACGAGTAGCCCGCGAATTATGCGCCGTGATTCGCTCTTTATGTCATAACTGACAATCTCACGCGGCGACGAACGGACACTTTTCCCGTACGAGACACTTTTACGCAAACGCGCGAGACGATTGTATACGTTAAACGCGGAGAAACCGACCGAATGAGCGTCGTGCACCTTTGCCGGGAAAGATCGTTCGCGATATGTGACTCAGCAATCGCGCTCCGACGCGACGTCGCGCACTTGTCAGGGCTGTGTCAATGACGCGAATTTCCCCGCGCGTTTTTGAATCCGCGCGAATCGCTCGCGTCCGATGATTATTATTGTTTTGCGCTCCCTTTAATCATTTAGCGAAGCAGAAGCAACTCGCCAGTGATCTATTTCGTTATCATTCTTGCGATAACGACTTCTAAAACTTTTCGATAACTTATAATCTCTGCAAGTATAAAAAAAAAAATAATAAAAAAATCAATGTGCCCGATCAAAACGGATTTCAGATCAAAGAGAAAATCAGATACACCAATGCACGTTTATTGACATCGAACTCGCAATGCAAAGAATTGCGAAAAATGATGCAATTTCGTGAATGCACTCTCTTCTCGGCTAAAACTTTAAATAGCCTTATATTGTATTATCTGTTTTAATCCATTGCAATGTAAGTAGACATAGATCGGTAAAAATGCAAAATCACCGCGTTGATAATGAGTCCTGGTAATGGATAATGATTAATACTGCGTCACGATATTTATGCCTACGTTTATATAACATAGTGATGTTTTATATTATACTTTTATGTTTATTCACGATGGAAAAATATATATTATTACACAATTTCTCTACTTGTATCTTGTGTGAGGTTTTGCATTATATATAGACTGTTAGAATATATATTTTAGTGTCAGAGATTATCTTTATATCAGAAGTTTAAAAATCGAGATTGCGCAATGATTTATTATTGAAAACAAAAGAAAAGAATATGTGCCGTATTCTATAGCCAATTTCCAGTGGGTTTTTTATTTTAATAGAAAATCTGTAATTTAAGACTTGATTTTAAAAGTTTATGAGAGAAGAGATGCCGCGTTTCTTTAAAATCGAGAATTTTGAAAAAAAAAACTTATTAGGAAATACGCTCCTGCAGTTTGATGCAAATCTTGCGACTAACGTGTCATACGGGCACATGCGGTTCTACTTGTAGCTCGATTAAAATATATCTATCTGTTATGCGCAAAATCTGTATTGCGATATAAAACACGAGCTAGCTCCAACGAATAAGTTACACGTACATTGTTTTTATACGTTTCTAATACGCGACTTTGGATTCGCCGCGAGAGACCGTCCAGTTGGCCTGATTACAAGTCATAAAGCAAAGTGACGCAAAGCTCAATCTCTTTGTAATTACGCGTAAGTATATATGCATCGTAACACAGCGCAATTTGCCTCATTCTCTACATAATTAGGAAAGATAGCTGCAATTTACTTTATTTTCTTATATATAATTGGTTCACATATTTATATCTTATTTAGTACTGAATACGCCGTCTAATTTTGAGCATGATGTAACCACTGTAAATTTAATATTACAGATTGAAAGTCGTGTCATTGATCATCTAATAGATAGCACATATGTTAGCATGTATGTTAGTCGGCTGTAAGTAAACGTACGTAAGACACTCTCTACAATGTAATTTTCATCTTTCGCAAAACAATTTACTTTCTCCGCGGCTGTCTTTAAATGATATGTGTATATATAATTCTTTCGAAGATAATTGCCATATTTAACAAATTTTCACGCGATGCATTCAAATGAGATAATAAAACGACACATGTGCGAATAGAATCTGTATATTTTATCAATAGAAAGAACGTTTCGTCGATTTTTCGCAATAATTTATGAAGTTGGGATCATATATTGGTAAAGTATATACTGTCAAAGCCGCTCGATAAATCCAATTTGATTTATTTCGATATTTGACGTTGACTCATCTGTCAACGACGTATTCTATCGTCTTTTGATACGTCGAAGTTGCAATATCCGCGACCGTATTTATGATAACGAACTTTAACCCGTGTCACGTGTTTGCTCACGCGTGGCGTCGTTGCCACGTTTGTCCACGCACAGGCTTTAAAGCCTGAGCAAAATTTTACACACACACGCGCGCTTCGCTCTCACCTGACATATGGCCTTCATTGATGACGCCTTGTTGCTTGCCGATGATCGTATCCGTAGCTTCTCCGACAGCAACATGCCTCCTTCTCTCATGAAATGACATCGATATCTATCTGTTATTGCTGTTTCGCACACGTGTTATCGCGAATCCGCTTCTCCGTCACGAGACCAGCTCTGTCAATGCTCACGTGATTGCGAGGAAATATGTATCATTGCAGTCCGTACGTCGTGCACGTCACAATTGACACTTTCATCACGCAGCTCACCGTCACAATCTCTCTCCCGTGTCTTCCTGAGATAAATCTCAATCTTGACGATCGACTTTAAGAAAAACTTACGCAATGTCGCTTCGACATAGTTTTATCATTCGTAACATTCTATTATGTTAGATGTTTAATGCCGACAAAACGCATTCTGAATTCAATACTATTAATTCCGATTAATTTTCGTAAAACGATTACAAGAAATTTACGAAAATATTAAATGTTGAAGTCATGTCAATAAATTTTGAATGCATCGCGATTGTGTTATAGGATACAGTATACTACGCAACATGAATATCAACATTGATAAGATTTCTTTCTCTTCATTTTTTTTTTCTTAAATATAGATATCTAGTTCATTTTAGAAACGCTGTTTCCTTCTTTTATCATATCTATCGCATAGAGAGGTTGTTAAAAATTAAAAAATTCTTACTTGGATCTTTGCACAGTAGATTCACGTATTCCAATGTCACACGTGTAAACTTGTTAATGATGGCGCGACAATCGTTAATTTCACTTCCGTTCTCCAGTAAACACGTGACACTTATAATTAGTCTGTTTAGTGAACGCAGTAGTTGAGTAACAATTGTTTGACATATACTTCTAAATCCAAACGAGATCATATTTTCAAAAATCGATTATTGAATATAATTAATATTTCATTCATATTATTATAATATGAATATACAAATATATATCTAAATTCTAAATTTTTATTGTACTTATCAAGTATGAACAGTTTGATACTCGTCAATAAACTGGACCGGATGTCCAGATGCATTTAAGCATTTAATCATTTACGGTACTACGGTATTTATTATCTTTAAAAAAGAAAAAGATACGTTCTTGATTTCCTCATCTATGGTTTTCTCACAGATCTATCATGCCTTGAATTTTTTTCATAAGTTGGGATCTAAAATACATATCGCACACATCTGTCGTACGTTAAACATATAATATATTCATTTATATGCTTGTACATATCTCATATTTTTTATACAACAAAATATCTATGACAACAATACAGTTGAGAACGGTATACAATATACTGTTATATTAATTCATTCATATGTAAATATGAGAATAAGACAGCCTCGTTCTCTTATGATGTAATCACGTCGTGATTTCGTAAAATACATAAGTATATACTCTTAATTATTATGGTATCCAGTCTTTCGATATAATATTTTTCTTTGTTTTGTCTCACATACAATGGATCTGATATAATGGAATTTTTTTTTAATGAGAAATAAAATATTGACATTGTGTAACCATCGACGGTATCCGTTTTGATAAATCACTCACTCACGTAAGACTAATGAATCATGACGAAAAGTAATTGTTTGTAGAAAATAAAATATATATCTTTAAATAATTTTAATAAAAGAAACCTTACAAGCATGAATTAAATATTTAAACAATATTTAGTAAGAAACATTTAACGGAATGTTTCTGCACTTATCAATGCTTCTTTAACCATATATAAATTTTAATATTACAGAAAACCAAAATTTTAAATTAAACTAATACAAAAACAGAATGAAAAATAAATTCACGAGAGGCTAAATGTTTATATAGAAACTAAATAGAAATTTGTCGTATATCTCCCGAAGATCAAATTTGAACGTTCTAAATAATATCATCTTCTTTGTTATTCATAACATATCACTCACCTAGTGTCAATTTTTATAAAGTGTTGGTTGATAATGCTTATAGTCAAGTCGTTATTTTTGAAATTAAAGTTTAAGAGAATTGATTGCGTCAAATTCGGTCCAAAATCTTTAATATCAATCTTTCATAAAATGTTGGTTGATCAATATGTGAGTTGTTATCGCAGAAGTCAAAATTTAAATTGCTATTGTGTCAAAACCGATCCAAAATTTATAAAAAATAATGAGGAGATACATGCTAACAAAAATATGTAAAAAATAAAGATATTAAGAGATATTAGCTCTGTTTAGATAAAAATAGTAGAAATTTACATAAATATTCACTTATCCACAAGCAGGAACGATGCGACAAGAATGAACACAGAAATGATTAAAATGTAAATTAAGAATAGAGCCAAAATGTAATGAGAAATAGAAATTAAATGTAGTTTCTTGCGTTTCAAAAAATCAAATGAATTTCAAATAATCAAGTAATTGAAGACAAAGCAAACTAACAAACTGCAAAATATATATCTATATAATATTTGAATATCGTTATTAGATCTATATAATTTAGGTCTAATAATGGTTATAATTTTGATCAGTAAATACGTAAGTAACGAATAAATCACGTATACACTTACACGAGTACTTTCGAGTGTTGTAAGAATGTTAAAATAGGCCAATTGGTTTGCATCTCGAGCAAGTCAGCGAGCAGACGCTTCTCTAAAAATCCCGAAGCGACTATCATTCGTTAACTCTTTAACAAGTGAGAATATTCGTTAGTGAAAAAATATGCTATTTACACGTAAGATATCTAATTGTGCGTTGATTCATTAATTCGCCGTTTGGAGTGTATCAAAATCTACTTAATGGGACGATGAAGTGATTCATGTTGTTATTATTTAAAGATTTTTTCCATGCGCTAGAAAGTTGTGTACGTATGTATTGGTATGTATACAGTGCCCTCAGTTAGCTCATGGAATCGTAAATCTTGTAAATGCGGAGAATTACACACGCCGTTTAGTAGATTAATTCAATAACAAAATATTAATCATAAGAATTAAATATTGAGAGAATTTTGCCATTTTTTTAGTATAATAATGGCAAGCACGAATGGCAGTAAAGATTCATGTTAAGAGAATATCGAAATACGCCATGTCCTGTGTGTTCAAACGTGACGATGAGTAATAAAATGTGTTTTATTTAACTAACAAAGTGCTTCAATTTTAACTAAATGTTTACGAGAACACACGCGATTTTAAAATTGAATTAATCATTTTTCTATAACAGTAGTGGGAAATATTAGATAAATAAAAATGGACAGCATATATGAGAGTGTTTGCGGATAATTTGATATTATCTGATTGAAGCAGGAGTTTTGCAATCGGCTTTGCTCTCTCTGTATAATTGTTAGACACTTTGTAAATCCTCGTGTCTTTGTGTATCCGTATATGCGTTTAGTTTTATACAATAGACACCTAGATTTCTAAGCCTTAATCATAAAACGTTAAATCAATTTACATCGTTAAAGCAATTAACTATAGTTAAATATTCATTAATATATCTCACTATTTTCCGGCGATTTATTGTCCAAGCAGTTAATTGTACAATCGAGAAATGATAAGCGGATCGAAATATAACGAAAATTTAATTGTTTCGGACATTAATCGCAATTCATACATGATTTGGTTCAAATTAAAATATACAATTGTTAACCAATAAGTATTTTTCAATATTAAAAGCCCGAAACGGTGATGTTCAAGAATTCTTAGATAAGTTTAAGGTTGACGTTTTGCGTCAGCATCTAAATTCTTTACAAAGTAGTTCGTCAAACACGGGACACACGTCTCTCTTATACTAATACGTGCACACCATACATATTTAAAGCGTTGTTTAGATTATACAAATTTATTTACTTCTTCATAATAAAATATCCAATTTTCTATTTTTATGCTACTTCGCATGGAGAACAATCAACTCCACACGAGACGTATCCTGCGCCTCCAGCAACCTCTAACAAACACAAATACGCGACATACACGGAGTACATCAATCTTTTTTTTTACATTTAATTTGTCATACATCTCCATATGACTCGCGGCCGAATTTTCTTTTAACATTGTCTTGTCTCGATTTTCAATGGACGGTGCTTGTGAGACACAGGCACAGACCCGAGCAATTTAGCGTATCACGCCTCTTTGCCGTACATTGATATGCTACTTAGACGTGTGAAACGATCGCTCGTACACTCATGATAATTCTATTATCTCTAAACGCGTCTGCAATACTGCAAGTTTTATACGCAATTTTACTTACCTAAGGACCGTAAATAAAGCCGTACCATTAACGTTTTCTCCGACAAATTTGCCGCAAGCTCAACTCTCCCTGTCAAAGTAATAATTTATTGGATGGTTCATAGGAATGGAGTTTAGACATCACATGGAGATAATATTACTCCATTTGTTTTTGCTTCTTGTTATAATAAAATATAGTGAACTTGGGAGACTAAAGCTTATAATGTCAATAGGCGTACGTCGTTAGCCCTTATTTGCCAAACGTTAGGTCAACGACTACCCTAGGAACAACGATGTTTCTGCTCTCATTATCTTGTTTTATACTTATTGTTAATGATCCGATCACGGCACGCGCTGCGTGCACGGTAAATAAATACTTTCGAAAGTGCGTATATATAAATCGGTGTATAATGTATTACATATAAACAATTCGGCTTTATTTATGCTCGTTAAGGGACCCTTTTCAGCACAGACAAATTATGATAATGAGTTTTGTACAGTAGCGAGAGTATCTTTTTAAGGAAACTAATTTATCCTCGTCTAAGAATTGTCGCTCTTTAAGTTCTATGCTTTGCCTGACGGAGATGATCCCCTAACGAAGCTGACGGAAACGGTTGGATTTTGATCTGCAAATTTATATCTAAGATAATGATTGAGATGCTTTTTACCTCTTAAGTATCAAGAGTCTCACTTTTCGTAGGCTGTATCATGTATATCTTAGGAGTATCTCGCGTATAAATAAGAACGAGTAGAAAAATTAGCCATAGTGGCATAACGGTTAAATGCTCGTTGCTGTTCATTCTTGTTCCATTTCTGACGAGCGAAGGTTAACTCACAAGATTCGGTTCGGTGAAGTAATTAATGAGCCAATCATTCACACTTTTCGCATTTATTTTCACCCAGTGGATGTTAAACTTTATCATTTCTAAGCTCTGTTGCAGTGCGCGCTTACCGCTGCGAACGTCGTGTTGTTTGAAGAAGTCTGAGACCTGAGAAATAAGTAATAAATAAATAATGCAATAAATAAATAATACAAGATATTTTTAATGACAATGTGATATAATTTTTAAAAAATCAAGCACGATTGCTTCTATTCACTTTAAAAAAAAAATGACTTCTACTTACTTCGTGATAATCATACTCCGTGATAAAGTAATCGGGAATAACGTTACGTATGAGATCGCTTATCGAGAGCGATTCATTCACGTATAAGTCTTCTATTTGCGGCCAGTAGGCTTTAATATGACGCCAGGCGAGATAATGTCCGTGTGGATTGCCAGCAACAGATGCTATAATAGTATTAACATCTTGCGCCTTAATTAGAGTACGATTCAGTGAAAAGCGAAGATAAAGTTTGAGCAGCCAAGGATCCATTGCAGTACCTAAAGCTTGCAACATCATTAGCTTTTCATTTTGAATTTGTGTCTTAAGATAAACTTGCCAGCAATGTCGCCAATCAGCCTCCTCTCCGAATTTGACACCTATAAATACATTTGCATTGCTTTGTTTCCATAATTCATAATGTTATAAATATTTCCTATAAATGTTGTATTTCTTTTACCTGCCATATAAACGATATTTCGTATGTTGGGTGCGATGCGTGTGCCTTTAGATATCCAGTCTTTAAAAAGACTCTTTGCAGACTTCACAACATCATCTATTTCCAGTTCGATAGCGGATTTCATTATTGTGATTCTTAATAATCTGTGTTAATAAAATAATTTGAAATTATGTTTTGTTCATTATGTTAGCCATTCGATATATGTATGTGTGTGTGTGTGTGTGTGTGTGTATGTGTGTGTGTGTGTAAACAGGATATGCTTAAATGCTGTACCAACTTTTTTAAATGAGATCCTTCATCTTTCCATCCGATATATTTTGTGATCGGACCCAACAGTTGTTTAAAGAATAAGATATATCTCTTGTATGCTTCACTCTCCCCTAATCTTTTCTTCCAAAAGCTTAGATATCGAAGCGCAGTCTCCCACGGGGCGTAATCTGTTTCATTGACAAGATAAAGCGAAAGTTCCAGCGGGATTGAAGCATCCAACTCGCCAGCATCGCAAAGCGCAAACGCGTCGTCGATGAGGCTCGCCCGATCTGCCGGACTGAATTTAGTATGATTCTTCAATAAAGTTTTAATGATTGACATCCACATCTCCTTCGGGTAATTAACTCGATAAAAGCCGGTTTGGTTGATGTTGCACTTGATGTAATCGACGTCGCTCGGTATTTCGAAAGACGCTAAGTGAATTAGATATCTGTTTTAATTTCTTTGTCAAAATGCGTAGGAAAATGATATATTTTACACTGAATAATTAAAAAATACGATATGACACTGAATAGATATGTACAATATATATATATTTGGCATAATCGTCTTGCATATATTACCATTGGTCATATTCATCCACGCTTCCAGTTGATCCGGAGGTTCTTTGTTTGTGTAACAATTCAACGGAACATACCACTTATAGTTGAAGGGTGATTTGGGCTGCGAAATGTTTGTTCTATCATCTCGTGGTGAAGTGAGGAATCTCTTCTGAGTCGCCGTGATAGTATCGCCATCACGGATGATATTTACAACCGGAAAGCCCATTTGTTGAGTCCAAGTGTTCATTATTGTCTGCCGATATTTTTTAAATTTTATTAAATATGCGCAACGAAAATGTGTACGACGTAACGCATTATACTTACTTTTATGTCGAGCTCAGTACTAACAGATGCGTTCTTCATATGCTTTGTGAAAACCGCCCACAGATCGTTGGTCTCTGTGTTTCCGTATGCGTGTAAATTTAGATAATCATTTAATCCGCGTTTGAAAACACTCTCACATAAAACTCCTTCTAGCATGTAAAGGATTGATGCGCCTTTATAATAGCTAACTGCATCGAATATGCTTTCTATGTCGATAGGGTTTTCAACGGGTACGCTTATCGGATGACTATTGGCCAGAGCATCGAGTTCGAGTGCTCGTTGCGTTTTGTATAAAATGAGTAAATCCATCATGCCCCATTCGGGCAAAATGTGATTCACGCCTTTATATTCGAGAAAGGTCGCCGCTCCTTCGTTCAACCAGATATCATTCCACCATTTCATCGTGACGAGATTGCCAAACCATTGGTGAGCTAATTCGTGAGCCATAAGGACAGTCATATATTCTTTTATTTCGGTAGATGTTTCTTGTGGATCGTACATCAAGAACGATTCTCGAAACATAATTAGACCCCAATTTTCCATAGCAACAGGCACAAAGTCGGGGATTGCTATCAGATCTAATAATATAAAATAATAATTAAGATAATAATAATAATAATGGTAATAAATTAGAGACAATAAAGTATAGAAAAATATGTATCTCATAAAAAATGACATATTAAAAAAAAAGCAATATAAATAATTTTTAAATAATTTGTTAGACTTTTTATGAAGAGCGTATACCTTGCTTTGGCAAAGGATAAGGTATGCCGAAGAAGGATTCAAAGTAATCCATAATACGAGCGGCAGTAATCATGGCATACTTCGTTTGCGGAAGCATGTGCGCTGCGGCATATATGCTCACAGATGTATTTCTCTTGGTTAATTCGAAAGCTCTTTCAAAGTCGCATACCACAAAGGCCACCAAGTACGTTGACATCTCCACGGATTCTTGAAAGTCGTCACGTAACTGAGAAGTAGTATTATTCTAGATCAGGTTGATGCAAATGCAGTTGCTCGCAGGCAATATCATAATTGCAATATGACGTGAACTGTCATGTTTACGATTGACAGTAAGAGAAAGTTGATAACACTTTCAAAATGTTGATCACGTGGCTTGCGCCACGTTAAAATGCATTATTATACAACAAAAATGCACACTTACGAGATTTGTGCCCAAGTAAAATCCAGCCTCCTCAGTATTTATCACTGGCATGTTGCATAACGAAATATGGAATCTGTCCCTGTATATCGATATCTTAAATTTGGCCTTAAATTGTGGCTCGTCGAAGCATGGAAAGGCCATACGTGCGTATGTCGGTACGAAGTAAGTTGTGGCTAAATATCTAAAGATTGAAAAAAATATTCAACAATTTAGTTCACTAAATACGAATGATGTATCTACGCAGCATTTGAGAAAGAGAATAATTAATTTCGCAATTACCTTTGTTCTTTCTCGGGAGTAATGTAGCTGCTGACATAAAACCCTTTAAAATCAGTGGAATTCAGCGTCGAATTGAAACTCAGGAATAGCGTGTAATTGTTTCTTTTTTGAAATTTGTCCTCCAATTCCAGATACAGCTGCTCACGCTTCGGGTACTGGAGTAACTTCGCAATTTTCATTTCTTCCTGGCCGTCTTTGACTATCTGAAAACCGATTCTTAAAAATTAAAACAAGAACAGACATAGGCATAACATCATAGTTCTTAATTATGACTTACTTGTTCCTTTATTGTTAAGTTTTTACTATGGAAGACAATAAATTTGGTCTCTTCATCGACATAGAATTCGATCGTGACTCGTCCTACAAATGAGAACAAACAATGAATTTATTAAATATAAGAAAAAAAAAATCTTGCCCGTTGCATTTAAACACAAAGCTGTTTATATTTACCTCTAAATTCTAAGGTGGTAAGATTTGGATGCATTGTAATATTGTACCTAGTAGGATGTCCGAATGAAGGTAATCTTATGTTATCCCATGGAAACACCTGCAAAATTTCTCATTCGATAATCTGCGTGCGTTATCTTGAATAAATTATTATGAAATA
This sequence comes from Lasius fuliginosus, assembly GCA_949152495.1. Classification (NCBI taxonomy): domain Eukaryota; kingdom Metazoa; phylum Arthropoda; class Insecta; order Hymenoptera; family Formicidae; genus Lasius; species Lasius fuliginosus. The sequence goes on from OX424444.1 coordinate 14,093,596, forward strand.
TGAATGACTAATAAACAGAGAAAGAGAGAAATACCTACTGTCATAAATAAAATACATCTGTTGATTGATTTTCCGTTATGCTACATCGTATATATGTTTGCCTAATTTTAACACATATTTAAACATATATTCTAAACCGCAAATTCTTAATTTCTTAATTTCTATGCTTGTGTCGTAGACAAATAAATTTTTAAAATTTTACGGCTTTTTGATCAATTAATTTATAGACAGTGTAATAAAAAAAGTTAATATTTTTAAATTAAATAAGTATTTAAGTAAATAATTTGATTTAAATAAAGTAATTTCACAAAAATGTATGGAATAAGATGTACATAGGCAATTTTTTGAATTTTTGTTATTATCAGTGTTTTTATGTAATAATATATCGAAATATGCGTACCTCTCCATTCTCCATTCGAGGCACGGCATTCTTTTCATCATCCGTAGTTTTATTGGACTCTTCTTCGGGACAAACGCAGCCTAAAAAAATTAATAATATATGTATAAAGTAGAAAGCATAAACAAATGCGATTTTTATAAATTAAATTTATAGATGACATTTGAGTTACAATGAAGTTTTGATCTAAATACCATTTCGTAAAGGCGCCAAGGCAATGATGAGTGATGTAACGAGAAGTACCAAGCAGCAGATACAAAGTACACAGTAAGTCTTTCTCTCAGAACACCTAACAACTTCATTCGCGCGCTCATAAAAATTACGTCTGTGTAATCCTGCGTTGCTATCTCCTGAAACAAAGAACTTCCTAAGAAAAGGATCAACGTTCTAATAGTATTACGTTACCATACATGTATTCATTATGTTGCTTACAGTGATTTATCCAATAATTGATTAGATAAATTTTACAAGTAGCTGTTGATATGTATATAATATGATCTAATAATTTCTGTTTATTAGTTGCATTTCTGCATAGATCAAAATAATAAATACAAGATAGGGGTAAATAATTTAATATATAATTTTATATTATTACTCTATATTTAAAAAAATAATTGTTTTTATCTGTATAGAATTCGGCTTAAATTAGTTCGTAAATTATATTCGAGGTTATCGCGAACCCTAAAGTATCTGATACTTTGACGCGTGCACATAAGTTCGGTTTTCTCACAGCTACAGTCTTGACCTGAATTTCAAATTGCTGCACGGCTATGCATAATAACGCTAGTGCACTTGGCTTGAATTCTACGAAAACTGGATCGACAATATTTTTAACGTATTGTATTTTTTATATTTTTACTTATATTTAAAATGATTTAGAATAGACTATTTTTGAGTACTTATTAAAAGTACTTAAATTTTAGTAAATGCATATAAATAATGAGAGAAAGAATTATTTATATATATATTAAACTATATTATATCTACTTTAGATATAAGTAGTTTATTTTTTTTATTTATTTTTGTAAATTTTCAGAAATTTTTTGTTACTCAAACCCATTTTTGATATATTGCATTAGAATAAAGGAAAATATAAATATGTATATAGATTTGCCCTTATATTTGCCCTTATAATTATTTTAAAAGTAATCTAATTGTAAGTTTAATTTTATATATAAATCTTAAGATTAAGAAAATAACTTTTTATGTGTATACTCTTAATATTCTCTATATTGCGCCAAAAAATCATATCAAATATATTTGGCACAAACGTATTACTTGATTACTACTGAATATCCTGACAGAGACAAAAAAAACTCTCTTATTTCTTTTATATTATAAAATAATTCAGTTGTTACATTAAAAGTTATAGTATTTTAAAAATAAACTTGCTTAAGAGAAGAATAAACATTTAAAATAGAACATTTAAAATGAACATTTAGAATAGAAAGTTTGTGTAATTTTTATATATATGTACACTTTTTTGCAATATTTTATTACATAGTCGCGCACACATGTAGATATATGTGCAGAATATACAATTATCAAACAACATTATCAACATTTTAAATATCGTTTAAATATCTATCTCTGTTGTCAATAAACGGGTCTCAATAATAAAACACGTCAGCGGAAGGTAACGATACAAGCGCGTGGGCGAGAACGAGGTGGGCGCGCTTTAATTCGAGAGATCATAGGAAGCTACCCTCTTATTGATCGTACGCACGTGTTTCTCGTATAGCCTATTCGCAGCTCGGAGGGTTGTGAGTCGGCCATATAGTCGACCTATTCTTATGCAAAAGGAATTGTGTAACGCAGACGCACGTTAAAGGTATCGAAGAGAGAATCGACGACGGACACGTTAAAAGGCACTCGATCGCATTCTAATTCCCAGCTAGTCATCTGAATAGAGAGATCTCACCTGTCAGAAAGGCAACATCATCCACATCCTGCTCGCTCATCGCGAACCGATTCGGCGGCGGTCTCCGATGAACGAGTTCTTTTACCTGACCGTCTTTCGAGGCATAGGCGACTTTTATGAGCGGCTCTCTCTGTTCAGCCAGTATTCGTGTGGACGCTTGATTGTCGTTTCGTAGCTTCTCCCTTGATTGGACTCTCGCCACTCGAGCGTTGCCTCAAGATTAAAGATCTCGACGATCCAGAATTTTGATTTTTATGGACGGCGTTAAAAATTCGATTCACCGACAAATAATCCGGCTCGCGTATGCTATAGTCGTTCGAATCGCATCAATTATAATCGCCTCAAAATTGATGAAGTTTGCTATCGGAAAATCCGATCGTCGTATTATAAAGTGGAGCAGCGTGACCGAGTTTGACTGCGTTCACCTTTTTTTAAGCGCAACTTTTAAATGATCGCAATCGATAATCTCAATCCTCTATCGATGGATCATCGATAGCGCGCGCGATACACGAACGTGCGATATCCAAGGAAGCAACACCAAGGAGCAAAACACGGATAGCGGCATGTGAACCGCGTAAGTTCACGACACTTAATCGGCGTGGATGCGCTGACTCGTGCGTAACGCAGGCGTTTCTGACGCACCGAACACGGCCGGAATCAGGATTCCGTGCAACACTACCGGCAGCAATATAACTACGATCAATCCTGCCACGAGAAACTATCGGTCCGCGAGCTTACGAGACCCGAACCAAGTAGCCCGACACCATCGGCGAGTCTATAACGCGCGACATTCCTTGACATTTCATTGGCATTAAAGCGTGGGATATAGCTACTGCAGAGTTAGGCAGAAATGGCGACTTTCCAAACCCCCTGGTGGCGGATTGCTTTGGTGACGGGGTGGTTTTGCTGCTCCTCGGGGGTGGATCACGGTGGCGCCATCCCTGATTCACCCTCTGCAACCCCTCTGTGTTTTACTGTGATATTGGTATCAGCCGCGAAAGCAGTTAACCGTAACGCGTGCATTCGTTTTTTACTTCTACTTGCTTGATATTATGAATTTGCATTGATATGCTGATTTAATAATTTTTTTAGAGTTCCTTTGAGGATGAGCGCTAATTGATCTTACTAATTTGATGAATTTGATGCTGATTTTACAAAAGTAATATAAATATTCGATTGCTATTTGAGTAAAGTAAGACTATGTTAGATATTTAAAAGCGCGGTATATAGAAATTTTATATTCGAGGAACAAGAGATCGTTTCTTTTCGCACGTTTTTCTTTTTAAAAAAGTCTTGGAAATATTGATATAGAGTAGCTCAGTTTTATCGTTCGTGATGGCGTGCACAAGAGTTTCTTTTTTTATCCTGTCCCAGATCAAGAGAAATACATACTTTTGACATTACGACATGCATACATCAGAAATTCTAAAGATTCTGTGTGGAATATATGTATTCACAAATTACGATAAAATTTTTCAATTTTTAAAATTACTTGTAATTCAACAATTATTAATACTTTAATTTTAAAGGAACGTAATTTTTCAAATAGTAGCAATTATTTTCATAAAATAGCAATTTTTCTTAATTTATATTCTAACACGTGTTGAAATGTTGTGCAATGGATACTTAATAATGTTCTACATATGAATTTACTTAATTTTTTTATCTATTGTTTTAGGTTGTAATAAATGATAGAGAATATTTTAAATGTTGTGTAAGAAGAAAACGAGTGTAGTATACGTAACTACATTATACATATATAAAATTTGACCCTTTTGAGATCAAACTCAAAAGCCAGTTACGAATGGATCAGAGTTCGTTAGAAGGGTATCGTATCGATTTTCTTTTCTGTACGCAACCCCTCTCACAATCACATTACGTCAGTCTACCGAAATAACATTTGTACTCTTTATATGAAGAGAAAAAACATTTGTGATGAGTTCTATTGCGACTTAACTTTGATAGAAATTTAAATTAAATTTTTTTATTAGAAAAAAAGATAACTGCTTTTAGGAAAAAAATTCAATTTTTTAAAGCAATACACGCATAAACTGAGCAGTGTGCCTTTTACCGAAATAGAGTTGAATTAATTTCATAAAATAACGCAAACGCGAGAATATTGGCTGAGTTAATTTAAATAGGATAAACTGCAGCACATAATAGATTGCTAGTACGAGCTATAAAATCACAAAGCTATAGACAGAAACAGATTCTTCATGTGTATACTGACTCCTCTATCTTCTTTAAAAGCCTTATAAATTCTGAACTTTATTGTAGAATTCTTAGATTTCGTACCAAGAGTAGCCAATAAAAAAGGACAATAAAATATAAGCTATTAAACTTTTATAACACGGCAACATGGTAAAGAATTTATCGATGAAATTAAAAGAGAAGTAATTAAGAGACTTATCCTTCATGAATTAAACGTTTATGAATGACATTTCTAAAACCACACATTCATGAAAATATCTGTCAAAATTTAAAAGCTAATAATGTGCACACAAGAATTTAAATATTGAATTTAAATATTGAATATTGACGGGAAAAGAGTATCTATAAATAACTGAACTTTTGAACTTATGACCCCTTGAGTTTTTGTCCTCGCTGTTTCCTTACAATTAGATTTTTCAATTGCAAAAAAGATAGGTGTTATACAAAGTAAATTATTTAGATATTTCCCTTGGTCGTCGTGAGTCTCACACTGCTTCAAAATATATATTGTATCTGGTCAAACGGGTTCTGCGACGGTAGACGAAATACATTGAAACATTCATGAAGTTTCCGGCTGGAATATGTTCGTCGAAGTTACGCGTCCCGAAAGGTTCGGCGTTTTATGTAAACGTTGACCTTTTTCTCAGTCACTTTAATTTCGTAACTTGCACTATTGGTAGCGCGTCTTCCGGTAATGAATTAAATACGCAGGCAACAAGTAAAAGAAGAAATTGAGTACTAAATTATACTATGAAAAGATCGCAAATCCGATATCTTTTTTCCACTTCAGACAATATCTATCGTTAGATTTTCGGAAGTTAATTTCGGAAGTTTTGCATAGCGAACTAGTCACGAAGAACATCAATTTGCGAATTTGAATGCATACAAGTCTAAGTGAACACGCGAGAGAGTCCAAAAGGAATTATTTCAAATATCTCTTTCTAATCAAGATTCATATACATATATGTATTCATAATATCCATCCCCCCCAAATTTGACAGTCACTGAAGTTACGTAAGCGGAAAACTTGATTTACATAAATAAGTACGCCTAATCATATGAACCAATATATATTCTTATCAAATATACAACACATACATTGACGCATAATTTTTAAATTATTTTAAAATTAATAATTTTTCTTCAAAATTATGCAACTATTTAAACTTATTACGCAAATTATGAATAAAATTTATTCTATGCTTTTTATTTGTTTTTTCATTAAAAATCAGCTTTTCATCAGTTGTGTCTTAATGGACACCGCTCACAAAAATTTTTTTTATATATAAAACATTTCACATAAGCATATCGAACGTGTGAACATATACATACATTAAAATATTCACATGCGATAAAAACTTAACAAGACTTAGGAAAATAACACATATTATACGTACCTAAATCACATGTTTTTCTTGTATGTCTTAGCGGTGCTTTTACATCTTCTGTGGTATCGGCAGATTCGTTTTGCCTAGAGGTCCTAGATAGAGGCTCTAGTTGGATATTCTCGCTGCTATCTTTTCCTGAACTTCCTTTCGGCATTTTATTTCTACTTTTCTATCTTCTCTTCTATTTTTCCGGCCGATTTTTCATTCGACAAAGTCGGAACTACGCACGGAAGAAGGTTCTTCTTCTGTTTCTCGAAATGCTTTGTTTGTCAAGTGACATGTCTCAAGATTGCGCTAATGATTGGCGCCTTGTAATTATCTTTGCATTGTACACTTAAGAAAATAAACGTAGAAACCGTAGACCTTTTCTGTCATCTTTAGATACCTCCGTCTTCACAACGTATCGATCGTTCTTTTCTTATGCTGGATGTAATGCTCATGTCGAAAATTATATCGAGCTACTTTCGCTAGTTGTAGCTCTCAGTTAAGGCTTTACGTCGGCACATTTATGTTTGTACATATACAAACATTTTATATCGATAGCATGCGCATTGGTCCCAATATTGTGATATGTTGCGTTTACCAGAATGAACAACCAATTTTCTCCGTCACTGTGAGAGGTTTCGTATAAAAATGGTCGACAAATGTAGTGATCTGGCAAATGCAATAAAATGTACCTGCTATCATTGAGGTAGTGCACTAACTAATACAAATTAATGGTACTCCAAATACTTTCTTTATACATGATCCTCTGTTGATTTAAAATAGAAAGATCTCTTATGAGGTCGCTATCCGGAAGTTTTGTTTTTTCTGAATCAAATATATGTGTCTTCGTACAATGCCACGTAACGTAATTATAAGTTAAGAAGCTTGCAATGTGGATGTATTTTTTTTACAAATTATACACAGTTAATCAGTCTTCTATTGCATATCCGATGTCGTTGACTAGCTTTGAATACGACGCTAATATATTTCTCTTTGTGAAAGGTCGCGCTACACGTCCAACCAACTTAAATCTGCAACATAATTGAGTATTATATGTGATTATAATTTCTTCACTCGTAAATTTAATAAAGTTTCGAAAAAGTTATTACAATAGAGGCAAAAGAGTTATTCTTGTCAAGCTTCATTGTTGGATCAATACTTTCAGAATAAATATCTATTCTTAACAAGAACCATAGAAGAAGTAAGAAGAATATTTATAACAAAAGATTTCTGAGTCTTCCTTTGTAATTTTGTTGAATTTCGTACATTTATATGCGCTTTACTATAGTTTTTAAATTATAGTAGAGAGTGACTTGTATTATTTTTGTTCTATTTAATTGACTATATTCTTCTTTCCATAAATATTGAAGCACAGTTTTCATAATTTGTGGTTTCAGATATTATTTATATCGAATCATTAAAAGCTTAACATTTGATTTTAACATTTGAGTTATAATAACTGCAATTGTTTGAAACTGTTTATTATAAATTTGATTTTCTGCGCGGTGTTACGTTAGAGCGAGCAGCATTCTTTTTGAAAAATGGAATAATGTTGCAAATATGAATCTTATTCTCATGCTTTTTCGTATAAAGTCTAGCTATATAAAATGATATTTTAATGGTAAATTTATATATATATACATACATATATATATATATATTGATAAATTTGAAGTCGATCTTTTTTTTCAAAAATATTTGAAGGAAAATGATAATTACATAAACATTTAATACTGAAAATTGTACTAGCTGTAAAAATAAACGGATAATAATTTGTCATCAAATTATCGTAATTAGTATAAAAAATATATCTAACTTAATTATATTTTTTATAATCACGCCCGCTTCGACAATTTCTTTCACATAAAGTTTTTACGAACATTATATAATATACAAGTGGCGCTCATTTTTGCTGTCGAGCAAATAAAAAATGAAATTATCAGAACGCGTACTAAAGTTGTTAATTATTATCGTAGATGGACGTATAATACTGTGTCAAGGTCTGTATGCGGAACATGAAGCAATTATGCTTATGCTAATTATTACGGACAACACGTATGCGACAATAATTTTTCATCTGACTGTTACATAAACAGTCTTGTGTTAGAAAATTGTTTCGTTCAGTAATGCATTGTATAAAATATTATGTCTTGGACTTGATTCACAGAAATATAGAAAGATATAATTTTTGGATGAAATATAGTTAACAAGTGTTATCGGTTTCTCGAATTTTTTTATAAATATATTTGCAAATTTTTAAAATAATAAATGAAATTATAAAATAAATTATAACAGAAAATTATTACTGCAATATTAGATGATTGAAAAAGTATATGCTATATTTTTTCCATATTTACGCATATATATATATATTCATGAAAATTAGAAAATTAATTAATATTCTTAAGAAATAGATATACTTATTTCGATATCTTTTTGCTTGTGTGTAATACAATACATTAAAGCTAACTAAATATTATTACATATAGAATATTATACATACATATACCCTATTTAGATGTCTGTTAATTGTATTAATTTTTATTCTTCACTTGCATAAACATATTATTTTTTTAAATTGTGTTTATGCATATATACACGTACACATAATCAATAAATGCTTAATTTAGAGATTTATATTGTAAAAGTAAACCGAAATTACCAATTTTATTGAAGACTACGTATACAAATGCAAAAACGCGCATGTACGTTCAAGAAGATGCAATCTCTTCGGATAGCGTATCTCGTAGTAGAATATTGACTCTTTAGCAAGAGATACGTCTGGATAAGAACGCTAATAAATGCGAAACGCTATCTCACACGAATAAATATTAAATACCAGTAATTCGAAATCCGATAATAATTTGATTACTAACTAGTTATTCTATTTATACGATTACTGATTTTGCATAACATATCGCAATACATTTTTTTTTTTTCATTTTGCATATAATACGACTCGCACATTTAATTTCAATTAAATAACTATTATATATATATGTATAGCTTTACCTCTAACATTAAATTAACGTAAATTAACAAAAAGAAAAAGAAGAAAAAGAAACACTTACCTTTCTCTTACATGCAACATCGATCAGAGCAATATCCGACATCTGCTTTGAGAACTCTCAGCCGATGTTGTTGTTCATCACGGCTAATCACAAAACGTCGCTAATTACACATTCTTCATCAACAAACGCAGTTCTTTTCCACTCACGGTCTAGCCGTTGCCCTTTTCCTCGACAGTATCAACACATTTTTGACACTTCGTTGTCATATGCGGTCAACTCATTAAGCTTGCGATCGCTGCATCGTCAAAATTAAAGTTTCACCGCGACAGCTCCCGGAATACCGGCATCCCTCACAATCATCCCCAGAGGTTGCGTCGCGACGCTCCGCGCGCGATCTGTCCCTCGCTGTAGCGATGATGCACCCGCATCCGACGCGCATCGCCGTCGTCGTCGACGATGATTCGCACGTTGCGCACGTCGGCGGGCCGGGGTTTTCCTCGGCAAGAAGCTGACGACGCAAACGGCCGCACGGTAGGAATGGCACTGAGAAGTGGAAGCGCTTTGAGGATCGAGCGTGGCTGAATTTCCGGACGCAGAGAGGTGCGCCGGTCAGGATCAGCCACAGGTTGCGCTCGTCTCGTTCACGCAGGGTAGGCATCTTGGCTGATCGTCGGGCGGTAAGGGGTGGCGATGGTAGTGGCGTATGCACTCGGGGGAGAAAACCGGAGAGATAGAGGGAGAGAAAGGGGAGAAATCGATTTACTTAACATCCAGAACTCTTTGGCCCTTCACGACCGGGAGCCAGGAGGGATTTAGCTCGCCGACGATATCACGTAGTCGCGGCACGAACCGAATCCGCTCGTCGATTTCGTCCGGCGTATGTAACCGCGAGCAGTGCCAATATGCATCATGATGACGTTGTAATTTAAAACTTGAATTTTAGTCGAGAAAATGTTCGATAAAAGTATCGAAATGAGAATTTGTTAATAATCAAATTGCTTTTCACGCTCAGATTTATTAGTACAGTAAAATATACAATAAAATTGTACGTTTTGGAAATTCTTTAGGAACGTATATTACATAAGATATTACATGCACTTTGGGCAATTTTCGGCTGCTATTCATCGTCGTGAGAACCTAGGCTTCTATAATAAACATTACTTGATAATTTTTTTATTTTTTAAATTTTTTATTAGTTTTTATATACATAAAAAGACTTTAGACTTTATATTCCATATATATTAATAATTGAATAAGAAAAAATAATGAACAGAAATTAATGTTTTTAATGTTTTGTTATAATTTTGAATCTTTTTTTTTTAGTCGGAAACTATACAGTGCACAGCTGATGACATCATACATATTTTAAGATCCCTATAAAAGAAAAGTTGATATAAAAATAAAATTTGGATTGAGTATGTAAAACTTTTATGATTTTTTTCGAAAGAGAAAGACAGTATATAATTGTTCTCTTATGCATGATGAAAAATAAAAGAAGATAGTACAAATTACACAACATGCTATTATTACAGATGCCGTAAAGTAAACAATCTTTTTTGAGTAATTTTTTTATAAGGTTGGATATTGTTTGTGTATTGTTTTAGCTTGATATTTGTATATTACCATATACAATTATAATAATTATTATTATTACTGTGTGTATATTATTATTTATGTTTAATATTAGATAATTAATTTGAAGTTGTTTCAAAGAGAGTTTAATAATAAATTTAAGCCGAATTCTACCTCAAATTAAAAACAGAACTTATGGATAAAAAAATGAAAAAACCAATATGCATGATATGTATTAAAATATTTTTTCTGATAAGCATTTTAACTTTAAACATGATAAACATATGATATGATATCTATGATTTGATAAGGTGATGTTTCTCGCGCGACAATCTCATAATAGTCCGTGCTGGCTCTTACCTCAGTAATATTCTAATACAAGATGCATGGCGTAAGTATTGGGATCTTTCTTTCGTATGTATATATTCGTTTTATTTATGATTATCGTAATTACGACAATTGTGCATCTTACAGATGTCATTCCATGGCGGCGTCGCGGAAACGATTCTGTTTGATGGCTGGCATATAAATAACGTGTCAGGAATGATTAGTTCCGCCATTGGTATTATTCTCCTAACTGCATTATACGAAGGATTAAAATCTTATCGGTGAGTGAAATATTAACTATGCATAAAATACAAGCAATCTCAATCATGCGTACGTATGCATTGCAGCGAATATCTTTTCGCGCGCACGGAGTTCTTTAAGAAGAATCAGAGGAAATCTAGAAAGTATGTGTCTATGTGTGTAATCTTTATTATTTTCGTGAAATGTCACAGTTTTAGCACAATGTTTATTACATGTTTATTACAGTATATTGTTGTTCTCCAGAGTGCACTTTTTTCAAACGCTTTTGCACGTGATTCAGGTAGTGCTTGGTTATTTTATCATGTTTATTTTTATGACATTTAACTATTGGCTCTGCATCGCCGTTGGAGTTGGAACAGCTGTCGGATATTGGTTATTTGCGTGGGAAAAAACTAATAATAACAATACAGATTGTTGCTCGTAAATATATATCTTTAAAAAATTGAAATTTAATAATTATTTGAACGATCAATTAATATATTTCTTTTTGTAAGAATTCGGCTAATAATATATTATAATATATGTTATATATATTTTTGTATAAATATCTTTGTAGATTATATCTTTCGAGATTGATCAATACAGCAATTTTTTATTCGATCAGAAGATATAGTAGCGTATCGAGTTAAATTCTAATGTTAATATTTAGCATAGTAACAATTTTACGAAATAATAATTACATATATCTTGAAATTAACTCAATTAATTTTTTTCCTTTAATAGATAAGAGCATGTCTAATGGACGACGTTTTACAATCACAACCAATTGGAAATTATCAATATATATGTTATCTAATCTAATCTAATTTATTTCTTAATACGATATCCACTTATTATTGGTGTCTTCGTGGATCTGTCGCTGATCTTGAATATTTCTTTAGTCGTCGAATAACATAGGAATATTTGACACGATGGCGGACAATCGAAGTGGTACTGCAATTTGTTGCTCGGAATCAAATGAGCGTATACGTCAACTTAATTCAGTCCGTCATATAATATTTGGTTGGGACAGATTTAATTCTATAACTTGGCTACTGCTGTTACTATTTTTCTGTATTTGGTGCATAGGATTCTTCAATATGTATGAACCGAAACCAGAAGATGATCATCATGATCATTATTGAAACGAAAAATGCATGAGGAAAGGTGATCAGTATAAAAAATAGAGAAAAATGTAAGTATTTTATAATATTACTAATCTTTAATAAGAAAGCCGTTTTTAATAATAATTGTAATAAATATATGTACGCACATATCAAAAAACTTCTTTGCACGTGTATTTATCTAAATTCATTTGTTTATTCATTTTTCAATCTTTACTTTAATAAATTGGCATGATGATCACTACATATCTTACTGATAGGATATATGTATAATTTAATAGAAATATGACTTATTATTTTTATTTTTTTGATTTAGATAACAAAAAACTGAATTAAGGTTAAACTACTGGATTCTAACAAATTTGGTGAATAATCTGACGAATTTTTGCGATAAAAAATTAATTATATTACTTATAAATAATTAAAAAAAGAGATATAAGTTTTGTAAAAATAAGTTTATGAAAAAGTGTATTGTGTATATTCTATACATTTTACAATTATAATAAAGACTACATAATAGAAGTAGAAATTCCATTGGGGGGTTCCTCTACATGTATCTGTGGTGTGCGCCTTTTTATAGTTTTTCCGCAGACATGGGATCTACAATTTTACGACGAAACGGTTCCGAACGGTCAGATTAGAGTGGTGCTTATGGCAAGGTACTTTCGGTGATTTGCCATTGCCCTCCGAGAAGTGGCGATCGAATAGATCCGAGATGTTTCTGGCTGGATTTGAAATTCGGGCCTTTGGGCACAGAGAGCGGACGCACAACTCTCTGCGCCACAATTGTATATTGTATAAAATATCATAAACATTTTTGATTTAAATTAACAATGTGTAAAAATACTTTAAAAAAATTTTAAATAATCTTTAAAAAAATATCTTTAGTTCAATTTTTTTCGCTTGTTACACATTAAATATCGGGAAAAAAGTAACATTTATAAAAAATAAAATAATGTTTAGCTAAATTGTATTCGCAATTTTTTACCTCTTTTAAAAGAATAAAATACTTTCATTTAGAAATAAGCTACTTCGTATTCGTTTATGGTATCTTTTCCTATCCTAAAAGTACCAAGAAATACATTTGGAAATTTCAAACCACAAGAGGAATGCCATAGTCTATGCCCAACCCATCTGAAGCGCGCACGACCGCACTGGAAATGGTTGAAAACATGTTTGATGCGGAAAAAAAATATGATATTAGGATAAAACAATTTATACACGTATTCTGAATTTATCTGAAGATATAACCAAAGTTTAAGCCAAAATTTTAAGCTTAATCTAATCTTATTTTAAGTGAATTACAAGAATTGATAATGCTTTGAATTTTATATTTTTCTATAATACTTACAATACTTAAAAGTGTGAATAAATTTATTATATTATTCAAAGATATATTAACACAAATAAGTAAGAAAATATTTACTATTATTACATTTTTATTTTTATTATTAATTTAGAATTATTTAGAATAATTTTCTAGTGATTTAATTAATTCAAACACGCACTTGACACGCCACATTAGCTTTTATCGATACCACTTTTATAATTTCAATTTTTTTGAATTGCTAATTTAATGCATACAGCTATACAATGCGTGTCTAGCAATAGATGCATCACCGTGCGATTTATGCGAAGGACAATCATGATTGAATGCTCTGTGCAGACAGAATGATATAAGAACGATGTTTCTGAATATATACCGAGAATTACCCTATTAATCTCTCTTATTGAATGACATCAGTTGCGTTACAGAAATGAGGTGATAGTCGAGATTACCGTAAAGACGTCTGTGGCGATCTTCTTACAAAAACTGACTTTTATTGTTTTTTAAGTTACATTCGATTCTAGTGTGGTCCAAAGATTAATACACATCTTTTCATTTCAAAGACATAAGCTCCTTTTTTTCTCTTTTCCCGCGACATCCATTTTTCCTGCAGCCTGTAGCCTTAGCAGCCTTTGTGCATTAAGTCTTTTGAACCCAATAATCATGCACATTGCAGCTCAGCGGCGCGGGAATTTTTCTTTTTTTCGTTGCGATTCACGCCATTCCGTCCACTTGGCTTTTTTCTCCTACAATCGTTTATAGCGCGTTCTTATTTTACTAACGTAATAATAGCAAATATAGACCATCATTCGCGTATGACTTTTCAACGATGCATGTACATGTCAAAATGTCATGGGTGATCGACGGCCGTTTACAGATAAAATTAACGACTGGAATATGAAGAACGCGTTTTGGCTCTTCAATCAATATTTCAGCCGATCGTTGTCTGCATTAATAGCAGACTTAAAGTTGACCAATCTATTTTTTAAAAAGATATTAGTGACATTTCTCTTGAAATGCACGTCACAAATTCACTGTGAATGTAAATATGAATAAAATATTCTGCAGAGCATGAGGAAACAATGTGCTTTTTCATTAATGCTAATACATATTTTTAAGAAATAATATACATATGTAATTATAAAAAGAATTGTAGATAAAGTGTAATTGTTGTAAAATGTTCTAATTGTAGTATTAAAAGATTAACGTATTAATATATTCATGGAAATAGTCTATTTAAATACTACATGTATGAATAGACGGGAACGCGACAGATCAATATCATCATTTGCTACATTATAAAACAACTTTTTCAGCATAAAAAATTCTAATTATAAGATAAAATTTCTACGACATATCTTCTTTTTCTTCTTTTAATTTATATAAACTATAATTACGCGTGCGACATTATTTAAAATAATGTAAAAATACAATCTCTCTCTTTTTTTTTATGCATATAAATATCATATACAATATAACTTTGTCTATAACTTTGATATACTAAATAATTATTAAGAAAAGTTGTTTTTAAATTATTTATTTATTTTTTATTATACTTGCTATATAAATGCACCCCAAAAATATCTTGAATCTTGGAAAGGCGCGTGTTTATTAGCTAGACATGTATTATAAATTATTATTAAGGATTTTATTTTTTTTTAAAGGAAATACAATCCAATCTGGATAGATAATCATCGAGATATTCGTCGCCAAATATCCCGACGCAACTAGAATATACGCGTGTGGGACTGATCGATACCGGCGTCGCTAGGTGGTAAGCCGTATATTCCTCCTTTACGCATCAACCCCTCGGACGTATCGCGCCCTTCAGTCCCGATCTGTCGTTTGGTTAGAGCTATCCTGGATTAATACAGACCATATAAAATACTTGCATTCTGTTGCTTAGAGTATTTTTATTGTAGCGTTAATTAGCGCAGATAGAATATACCTATACTTGTTCATTACAGTAACTAGATGAACATATAATTTTATAGAAGAATTTTTTATAATGCAATATAGTGTTATAAAAAATGTGTAGAATTTATTTAACTTAATATAACAATTTTTGTATTTTCAATAATAAGTATTTAAAATTGGTATATTAAATTTTAGTGTCTTGGAAGAATAAAAAAATTTGGGACGGTACTTGCATTATATATTATTTTACCTCATTTTATATAATACTTAGGAAGTAGAATAATGTAATAGCACATTAAACGACATGTTTTTGTATCTAATAGATATTATATTTATCTCGCGTTTTAATATTTTGATAAACGAGGAAACTTATATAAATCAAAAATATAAAATTTTAAAAAGATAAATTTTAATAATAAAATATTGATATAAAATATTAGAAGAAGGGAGAAAACCTGTTCTCTGTGCATCAGCGAACTTCCGCGGAATCATTCGTTACTCTCTACAAATTTTCAGATCAACCTGGATATCAACGAATGATAATTGCATTGGTTCTGAGATAAACGTGTATTCAAGTTTCTAAACGAAAAATTTCTGGCTACTGTCCAAATTCGGTTCTCCACGTGTTGCATATTGTAAAGTAAGATGATATGATGTACAGGAAGAGTTTTGTGTACACGAACACTTTAATCTCCTGCATATGCAAAACATGTAAAGGTGCAATGTATTTCGATATAATGTTTCAGGCAAAATTAATGACAGGTCAAAATAATAGAAAATAATTAAATAAAATTTGTAATATTAATTAGAACTCTCCTATCGAATATATACTGCCTATCGAATACACATAATTAAATTTGATGTGCGAACAATGAAAATGTTTATAGTTTTATATTGATAATAAGTTTTTACAGATTTTATAATAACATTATTTTAATTAGCTCATAAAATAAAAATAGTTTTTAAGTATGTATTAATATACTTTATAAGAGCTATCGGCAATGATAATATTTAATAACATATGTTGCATAATTCTATAATTTTAATATTTTAGGAAATTTGTACTGAATTACTGAAACAGTAAGTTTATGATTCCTTTGGTAGATGGCAACACAGACTTCTTTCTGGTATACTATTGCAGAATAAAATGAATATATCGATACGTATATATCGATAAAACTACACGATTATTTAAACTGCGTTATGAATTCTTTCTAGAAAATGTGACAGTCATAAGTAGCAATTTATTTTATTGCAATTTTATATTTTTCAAGTAATTTATTTTTTATTGTAACGTAATGTTATTCAAACAATTTATTTTTTATTGCAATTTGATATTATTTAAATGTTTTATAAGCTATAGACAGCAATAAAAAAAAATTGCTAATTTCGAGCGAGGTGATAAATTATGATCAATCGAGCGGGCAATATTACGACGAGGTCGTTGTAAAAGTATGACTTGGGCATAAATCGAGAACGAAGCCTTATTCCTTTCGTGTCTTTTATTACGTGTAAATTTTCTCGTCATAAGCAGATGTTAATAAATTCACAAAAACGCTACGTCACGCTGCGTGCTCCGACATGCGAAATTCATTTAAATAACAATTGCTGGCAACGAGTGCCATTTCATAAAACGTAAAAATAAAGTATACGACGATCATATATAAACATAGGATAATGAACATGCGCGTTAAAAAACACTTACTCTGCGAATACGATCGGACGTCACATTTTGCGGCAGCCCCGTCGGAATCTGATAAAGAATGTGCGCAAGTTTAATGAACACCTAAACGTAATCAACTTTTCCAACGTTCACTTTCTGCCATATGATACGCTATCAGCATATCTCTAGGATTTAATTTAAGTTACAAAATTATTTATAATAATGTTTGTAAACTTGTAAGACTCATAAAAAACTACGCTTTTTAAATGTTATTTTATCAGTCTTGTACCCGAACAAAATTAAATTCTGTATATTAAATATAGTTCTTAGATTTGATATAAAATATCATAATCGCGTAAAATTCTCAGAACAAATTATTTTCTTAGTAATTTTACTTATATGAAAAATGTACAAAAAGTTATTTTATATTTATATTTTATATTTCATATGTTATTGGCCATGATGCATTGGGCCTTTTTCAACGAAACAATATTTTTAGAAATCAATATACGCATACAGTGCGAGACGTTTTTTTCGACGGATATTTTTCGAGTTGATCGAAGCTTGATCGAAACCGATTTTCTCGGCTGATGGATCATTGCGTAGTCTCAGGTCTGGTCGGTCTTGCGACCTTGGCCTCCGTTAACACTGTATAATATAACGCATGACACATAAGGGCGGGTAATGTTGGACACGCGATCCAATATGTATACGCGGGTTGCAAGAAAATCGCTGCGACACAACCCACGACGTCCGTTCCGCGTTGCCGTTTTATAAACGCGAGTGAATAAGAATTTATGCTCACCCAGGGCGCACAGCACGACGTATGCAATTTGCACTTACAGATCGCAGACTAATTCTTAAATTTCTCAGCGCTGACGACTTTCTCAACAGTGATTTTCGTCACGGGCACACGGAGAACGAGATATCAAACACGAATTCTCCACGACGTCCTAGATCGGTGCTCGTGCAAGCTCGGCCTGAAATTACACGGAAAATTACGGTGCGACCAGCCGCAGTATCAGATCTTTATATTCGTTTATTACTTTTTTGTTGCACTACATTAACCACGCATGTATCCGTGATACTTGTGTATAGCCGGGATATTTTACAGTGCGAGAAACGCAAAGCTATTAGCCACAAGTCATAATTTCTGTGTCAACTTCGCGTTACGTTTTCTTTGTAACTTTTAGATAATATCAATATAACTTTGTATGTGTGTAATTGCAATGGTTGGTTACGCCTTTTAACTGTTTTTTAAAGAAATCGTGAGCGAAGAAAAATAATAATTGTTCTATGAATTATATTACAATCTTATACTATTTGATAATGGAATTGTTCTGAATTATTACTAAAATTTACATATAATAAAAATATTTTATCAGATTATTACATTTTTATGATATATTTTTTAAGTCTAATAATATTAAATTCGTCTCTCTATTGTGTAAATAAAATTTTTGACATAGCTATTATAACCATTAACATTTCAAATATCAAGATATACATTTCCTTGATGACAATTGCTTGCAATATAAAATAACACATCAAGGGAAGCAATCATTCCGATAGGAGGGATAATAATATAACATCCATAATTTTATGTTTTAATATTTTTAGTTTTATGTCACTATGCATTCCTGTTTAAGTTTGAGTAAAATTATATCAGCAATTTACAATTTCAGAAAGTGCAAGAAGATTCAAGATTCGACGATCTAATCGTGTGCTAAAACTTCGAATTTCGTGTCCGCGATCTTTGTGGTAGCGTCACTTCCTATCCGCGTGAGCGAGTTCTGACCCATTTTACGAAGAAAGAAGCCAGGTCGGGCCTCTATCGGTTGTCCATCTGGTTGGCGTGTGACCTTTCGCATCCCTTCGTTACCTGGCCGCGCGAATAACGGGTAAACGAACATTTTGGATTTCTTGAATTCATCTATATGATAAAAATATAGATAAAGTCTTTCAAAGTCTCTATTTTTTTAAACTTTTATATTTATCTATGACAAACTTATTTATATGCAAAAACGTGCATTTAGTGCTTAATCTTATCTCATAAAACAGCTGACTATTTCAGCATGAGAAAAAATTAAAAGAAATTGCGTTTAATAAAATGTATAATAAACATACAATGAATTTAATTGAATCATAAAAATGTTTCCTGAAACTTGACGTTGGATTGTGATTAGCAATAATGTCAAATATTGCTTATGAATACTAACGCTTAGAAAATTATTTAAAATATTAAGTCTTGATTTTTAAAGATATGTATAATTGGTTAAAATATAATATGAAATTCGATTGTATATAATTGGTTAATTGGCAACACACATTACAAAGTAATTTGTGACCCCTAAATATGATTTCACATCCATTTTATAACGCTTATTGTCTTTATCTTTGTCTTTGCGTTATGCTATTGTGATCGATTGATATCATTTCTGCGTCTGCAGCAATTACATAACTAATTGAATTTTTCTGTTTCTATGTGTACCCTTGTGTCGCCTGTGACAGCTATTCAGCATCCGTTTGAAATTCACATTTCGCGATTTAATTTTGTGCGTAACATTTCCATTCGGTTAATAGCTTTCGTTACATATTGATAAATTAGGGAACATACATATATCACGATGTATATGTATCGACAATTTTTTGCAATTTGATTAACATATTCTGTCGAGCCGTAATGTATAATCCGAAAGAATGTGTTTTGAGAAAATATATGCAAAATTTACGACATTTTTACTTAAAGATATTTTACTTAACATTTTTACTTAAACTTATACATAAATATATTGCACATGCTGATATTTGAGAAAAACAGCGAGTTTTGTTTAATTAGTTTGAGATATCTCTGATGAAAAATTTTATTTTCGTATTTAAAAAAACTACTAATTATTAACCAACTAAATTAGTTACTAACGGTCAATAAACATTATAATTACACACAACTAAATTAGTGAATTCAATTTGAAGCTGAATTTTATATCAAGCACTTTGTGAAATCGTGAATCTAAATTGCATTTAGAGTAGGCAACAGTCAGCATATGTTCAAAAGTCAAAGTTCTCACCTTTTCAGTGCTTTGTCAATGTACATATTGATATAAAAAATTTGTATTAAGTATTTAGAAATTATTTAGAAACAATAAAATATTAATTGCTTATATCTATAAAGAACAAAACGTCTTACTATTTTTTTTAATTATAGAGAAAAAATTTAAATTTAAATTAAGAAGATATAATTATCTGCTTAAGCAGCTAATTGTCAACCACACATTATGATAAGATCAGTACTTTACTACGATCGTTAGGAGTAATTTTCTTTAATCTGATTTCATATCTGTGTCACATAGTACAAGTAGTAATTCTGCTTAGGTCATACAAATGGAGATTGTACAGGTGTAGAAGGGAACAAAAGATCACGAGGTTGCTCGTAGTGCATTATTTAAATTGTAATATCAACGATAGATGCAGCACGCTAAAGCAAAATTGTGAAACTTTTTTTTCTTGGGCAGTAGTTTTTATAGTATCATTGTAACAAAATTTGTTTAAAACAATATATATAAAGAATCTAGAAAGTGCGAAAATTTAAAATATTCTATACACAATTCCTTTCTTTTCAATTTTCCTTTCCTTTCAATTGATTTCTGTTGGGTAAATAAAGCATTAAATTCAATTGCAATCCGTGGCGAAAACTGTGCCTTGTCATCAATCTTGAGATTCTTGATACAAGAACATTAATTTCTAATAAAGTCAAAGTAATGAGCTCTCATATCTGCATTGGCGAGACGCATAATGTTCGTCAACCACGTACCGCAGCATTGAATAGGCACTGGATTGCCTATGGTACAACTCATAAGGAACAAAAGCTTCGAGACGTGAATTATATGGCCATAATATGACCACTCCATGATTCAGTGCTTGACGACACATAGACGGAACTATAAATTAAGATTAATTGGGCGAATTACACACGGACCGTATTTGACGTCAATCTTGACGCATAAAATTGTGAAATGATTGAATCAATTTCGAACACTTGATCGAACAAGCGAGTTTGCATGCGACGAAGGCAGCAATAATATCCAAACAGGATATGTCAATATTTATAAAAAATACTTTAATTTTATAGGCATATTATTATTCGATTATCCACTGGCGATTATTTTATTTTTATGTTGCTTGACAAGATTTTTAAAGATAATTGTGCTGTTAAATTTTTGTAACTCTCTAAATAATAATATCATATTATACATATATGTTCTTATTCTTAAATTTTTCGAACAATATACGGAAGGTTATAGTTATTCCGAGACGTTTATTGAAATTATAAATTACTCTTGCAGTAACCCGTTTATTTTCTTCTATGATGCAGAGTCTACGTTACCAATTTGATAAGAACGCTCTATGTCTGGTCGATTGCACGAAGGATATATACTTGAATAATATGCCTTGACCTCTCTTTTCTCTTCGTTTTACAACGTCACTGTGTCTTGAATTCACTAGTGACGTCATCAAAAGCTTACCTCAAGAGCATTGCTCGCTTAGTAAAAACGGCCTTAATGAATATAGCCGGCGCGGCTCGCGTGTCGGCTATTTAGTTCCCTTATCACGCCCGGCGGAATCCTAAGTACGCAATTTTTCTTTAATCAATCTCATTGGCCGAAAATGGCAGTATTCAAATTACATGTTGCCCATATATAGCCTCATTTCTCGTCTGTTTATATCGCGCTAATTATATCACACTGGTAATAGATTTAACTATCTGGCCACGAATTACTGCGATCCGATTAATAGACTGGAAGTATGAACAAATGCGTTGATCGATTATACAAGAGTATTATACGAGAATAACATTCTGTGCGTTGTTTTCTGCATTTTTAAAATTTATATCGTAATTATAGTTTTTAATATTTTAATTTTTCTATATAAATCAATATTTAAATTTAAATATTTAAATAAATATTTCTCTGTTTTATATGTTCCGTTACCTTAATTGTATTTTTTTTTTATATTTTTAATATTATCTCTAAAAAAATATTTTTGTTTATATTTTTTATGCGCATTTATATGTGTCCAATATATTACAATAAAAAAATTAAAATTTGTAATAAAAATTATTTCTTTATTGTTTTTCTTTTTATTTAATAAATGCATAAGTTTTATAGCCAGTTCTTTAAACTATTCGACCGATATTGTCTTATGACATTTTCCAGATTCAATCTATTATCGCAAGAAAATAATCTATGGCATGATATAAATATATGAACTTATTCTCGATATATCGTAAGAAGTGAAAATAATATAAAACGTAAATAAGACGAAATATTTGTAAAAGAAAATAAAAACATTTTTTTTCTAGTATATATCCTAATGTCGATTATCCGTTCCACGAATAATACGCTCTTTGATCGAGTGATATCAATTAATCAAATAAACATACGTCTGATCGTTTATTACAACGATTAATAGAGATGATTTGAATCATTCCAATCACTTGAAACAATTGCGCGTTAAGTTATTATTATAAAATAAGTCTATTATTATAAAAAATCTCATGCAATATGTCGATAATTAAAAAAGAAACAAAAAAGATAACACGTGATTGATCCGATACAGACAAGAACTTGTTAAATTGATTGCTCTTGATTTACAGCGATGATCAATTATAATGAGCTTTATAAATATTATGTTAGAATGCATAGAATTAATCTATCTTTCTTTTTAATTCATATTTTTTATGTCAAGTTTTGCTCGCGACGTGTTGCTTTTGCCGATGAGCTGATAGTAAATAAAATAAATTAGTATTTAATAAAAAATAAATAAATTAAAAATATAAAAAAATAAATATCTAATCATTTTTGTTGCAACGTACTCCAAATAATTTGAATTGCTTGAACCATTTAAAACATCGCGTTAGGTTCGATTATTACAACAAATTTCATGTAATATATCAGTAATTAAAAAGAGAAGCAAAAAAGATAATATGTGATTAGAGAGAAATAATTAGCACATTTATTGTTTTTAATTGGTTTATAGCCTCACAATCAATTTTAACAAGCTTTATAAATATTATATAATACATAGATTTAAACTACATTTTTTTAATTTAAATTTTTTATGCCTTTCACATTAAATATAGTTCAAATTTCCAAGTGGCGAGATAAATTGATGAGTCTCTGTTGACAAGGCGCGCAGTTATCGGCGTGACTGACCCGGGAAAGATAAATGACGACCCGAAGAAAGTCTTCCTCGTACTTGAAGATGTAGAGGGGGACAGCTTTTATCGCGACCTTTCACTTCTGTATGCTACTTTGCCGGATCGAGATTCGTTCATACTACTGCGCTGAACATTTAACGATCTCGTCTCAGTAAGAGATGTTCAGTTTACGATTACTCGCGCTATCATCATGAAGGAACAGTGGAAAAGTGGTGAGAATAAACATTAATATATATTGTTCTCGTTTTTATATTGAATATAAAAGCGTGATTGTTTATATAATAATTACAAATAATTTATTAAAATATTAAAAAATAAAATCTAGAAGTATGGCTCACTGCATTTATATAATATTCATATTTTTATTTTTATATTTTATTTCTCTATTATTACAAAATGCTAATTATGCTTTGTAATATAAAAAATTGTTGCCGCACATGCCTATTTTTCTAATTTATTATACATATAATAAAATTTGTATTTTCCTCTTAATATATGTCATTTTATCTTAAACTATACATGTTTATTTAAGCACAATTTTTTTATCATTTTACTAATAAAGTGTATAAATAGGTAAAAATTTAAATTTATACAGAAAAAGACGCAGCAACTTTGGAAGAAGGATTACAACAAGAGAAGCAGGAATATATAAGCAAGCTCAAATATAACACCAACTGTTGCAAGCAATGGATACGATACATCAGACTGATATTTTTATTCGAACTAACGTTATTCTTTGGATGGGGTTGTTACATGATCTTACAGAGTTATCATTCCCAAGTAACGGAAAATGAGGCTACGGATATGACTCGTGAAAGATATCCACTAGTGTTTGAATCAGTGTCTGAAGTACAGAAATCAACTACAGAAATGCCTGTGATATTTGTCAAACCTGAAGTCACAGATAAGCTAAATAATTCTTTAGGCATAGAATTGGAGGAACCAGATTTAATGCCAGGCAAGACAATTGTAATAGATGTAGACAGCAGAATGCAAACTAGTACGCAGAATTCTATTAGCATGCCAAGTAACAATATGATGGAAGCAAGTGATATCAATAATTCACCGATGACATCACCAGAAGATTTAGTGTATGACAAAGGATTTAGGAAGATAATATCATGGAAAATTTCTCCGATCGGTAATATTGATAAAATTAGTACCACTAACAAAAACAAAGAACCTATTAATTATAAATTTTTTGAGAAACTACAAAATATAGTTACAAATATAGCAATTAATGAATTAGAAACGTTTAAAAACAGGAATAATTTTATTGAGAATGCTAATCGTTTGATGTTAAACAACCAGAAAGATCGTGCATTAGATACATCTAATGAAATCGAAAGTTTAGGGCTTGATGTTACAACGTCTTTAAATCTTAAAGATTCTGTAGATCTGAAAATAAGCGTGAGAAATAGTGTGCAAGATCCGGAACAGAGATTGTTTGATTTAATCGAAGATGCGGTACAAGACGATCATAGTGAGAAAAGTTCTTCGAGAGATGAAACTGATGAACAAGTAAATGCATCTTTAGAATCAGATCTTGTTATATGTGCACCTTATCAATCTTATGAATCTTCTGATATATCTTTAGAACATTCGAGCAAAAGTTTTTCGGCTTCTCAATCTGTATCAACACCAGAATTTTTAAAACAAATAAAAAATGTCTCTAGCGATGCTGATATAAAAAATAAAGATAAACATGACGCGGATGATAGCAATATGTCGATATCAGCATCAGATGTATTTGCGTTCGGAAGCGAAGAGCATTTTGATATACGGATACCTATCGTACAAAAAGATCATCATTCGTCAGAAATTACCGCAAACACAAAACAAGAAGAAGAAAAATATAAATTAATAAAGAATATTGAGCCTTCTTTCAATTTCGGATTTTTGCAACCAGAAATACCAGACATTGCAGAATCCTCGACATCCAATATTGTTAAATTTCAGTGGTTTAATGCGCCTCCTATTTTTGCAAATGATCTACAAACTGGATCGAAAGACATATCAGAATCGAAAAAGACACAAAATCCATCAGATTCATCAGAGGATATAATTGAGAACATAAAGATTATTAGCTCTTTTATTCCAGAAAAAGATAAATCCGATAATCAATGTCAGATCGAAGTCAAGCAAATGAATGTTTTTAGAATTAAATGTCCTGAAATTATGTTTGATAAAGAATGGAATCTTGCTTCTTTTAATACACATACAGCCGACATTTTAGATGTTATTAATTTCAAAGATAATTTCGATCTCTATACGGATGATTATAATGATTATTACGATAAAGATAAAAGCGAGCAATTGAAAGATGAATTAATTTCTAATGAGAATACTGATAAAAAAGTTGCAAGCTTGCAGCATAGTGTATCTAAAGTAATCGACGCAGTTGAATTACAAGGAATCATACCAGATGAAAGAACTTCGGAAAATGCATTTAATTTTTTCTTCAAAAAAAATTCTTTTGATAGGACAGAAATCGATAAACACGATGCAGTTAATAGTTTAGACAAAAGAAAAGAAAAACAAGAAATATTCTCTTCTTCTACAGCAATATCCTCTTTTACTGAATCTGATTCACAATCAGATACCATCGATTCTAACAAAAAGTGGAATCGATTCCGAAGATTTCCGACGCAACAACAGAAACAATCAAAAGTCACAGAAACACAAGATTTTGTAGATTCCGAAAATGCTGAAACTTCTTTGGAAAGTAACGAGAGTATTTACGCCTTGACAAAGAAACTAATTTCTATATTTAATGATGACATGTTAAATATCGTGAAGCAACAGAATCTATCAAAAAGTTTTTCTGAAAATGATTATTCGGATTACATTACTCAAATTTCATGGCGTCAACAGTATGACGATTTTAAAAAATTCTTGGAAAATATGCGTAATCACGATAACCCATACGATATAGAGGACGACTACAATTATAGAAAGAAACGAATGGCTGATAATTTAACGGAACAACCTGGTATGTTAAATATTATATTAGAAGAAGAAATATAAACAAATTTGTTTTACTTATTATTTATAAAATATATATTATCTATAAAATAACTTTGAAAAATTATGTGTCTCGCGCTTTAAATAAGATAGTTCTTATAATATTTACTGAATTTACTGGTAGAGAGCTATATGTGAAATACCTATATAATTTCATCTTTTATATGACAATTTATTAATATGTACATGTAAATTAATGCATTGTAACTAGAGACATTTTTGTGCTTTTATTTATTTATTTACGTCTGTTATTTATTTATTTAAATACGTCTGTGTGTATTAAAATTATGTTTTATATATTACAGAACAAGTATCAAATACGTTGGAAGAAGTTAATAGAAACGTGAAATTATTAAAAAATTTGAAAAAAATTTTTCAAGAAATGGAGATTCTTGCTGCTTGCATTGATAGACTTCAAGAACGTCTCCTTAATAATAAACTTGATGATGATTATGTTTCGAACGAATTTTCGAAACTAAAGTACGCCGAGAATCATACATAAACATATAAAAGGTAACATGGAAAATATATAAATACTCTTACTTTTGTATACTATGTTAGTTTTTTTATATACTTTATAAATGATTTATAAAAATATTTAAAAATTTTTATTTATGCCGATTATCGACATTCACATATCTATTATAATAACTACATTATTATGATTGAAGAGAGAGAGAAGAACAAATAATAGATACATATATATATTTTTTTATGTACATATAAAGTACATTTTAATTGTTTTTTATCGTACATAATACGTTATTAAACTTAATATATAATACTTAATATGTATATATTTAATATGTAATATTCTTTCTCATATAAAATTTATTCGTAAAACCTGTGGATATTCGACAAAAGCATGCTATGGTATAATTAGTGCGTTGCTCATATGCTGCGCATAGGCCTTGAACTTATTCATGCTAATTTGTTACGATTTATACGTAGCTGCGTTAATTCGATAACGTTCCCATGCGTTGGTTGAATAGCGATTTCAATTGGCCGTTCAATGATTATATTATAAAACTGGCAAAGTAGGTCAGACTCGTATATCTTTAAAATAGTTCTTGATTATGAATAATCTTTTAAGATGTCACTTTTACTTTAAAATAAATTCTGAATTATAATCCCGTATCTTTCTGTATTACAAATATCTTCTTTAGTGTGTGTGTGTGTGTGTGTGTGTGTGTGTGTGTGTGTGTACTTATATGACTATATATAATATTGTACATGTGCGGCAATAAAATTGCTCTATCGACGTCATTAATTACTAATTCAACTGTGCTATATCGCTTTATTTAAAGATGATATTTATTATATTTTGAGTTGACATATTAATGATGTATCGTATTATCATTTATTAAAAGTATATAGAGCATATATTTTTGCAAATTGCACGATATCGCGCGCGAAAAAATTTAATTGATTTATTCAACTATTCTGACATTTATTAAACTGATCGAAAATGCTGTAAAATATTCAAAGTTACGTAAATGGAACGTTTAATAAAGTATGATGGCTGATCTTATCAAGTTTGTTATTGATTTGATATAGCGTTGCGCTTCTTTATTAATGTCAGCACCCAGCCAATCACGGTTTAATCGCGCGCTGACCTTACACCTTACCAGTTTCGTGAAACATGCAAGATCGGCCACGACAGTTCGATCAGTATTTCGATCGCCGGACGAGCATTCCGGTAAATTGCCTTGTAAATCACGGCACGTTCTGCACGCGTCTTATTAAAATTTATGAATTACACGCGAGCCTTCATGATCGACGATCGATGCCTTTCCTTGTCGAAACAAGAGGCAACGCGATTGTTGTAAAAACGACACGACAATTTCATACGCGCATCACTGCTACTGTAAACAGATGTTGCAAAGCGCGATGCACTTAGCGTGTAGACGAATACATTCCTACGATTGTCTGGCCATAAAATACTGGCAACATGACGATAAATTTTCGGTCGCTTTCGTGCACACGCGGCCGGATGAGCCTCCTTTGTAATCTGCAAAGTTAACATTTCGAACTCGACCGTATTCGCTGACGAAGAGACGCGATAACGGGTGCACTTAAAATGATAACAGAGAAAAACTGTGCTAGATATTCAGATAAATTCTTATAAAAAATGCGTTAGAAGCTTTAAGAAATAATAAACTTTGCGGGAAAAACTGTGCTCACAGTTTTTATAAATCTATTTCTATTTTATGTTATGACACTGAAATGATTACGAAAAAAGAGAACATATAATTAATATATTTTTATACATCTTTTGAATTTTGATGAGTGCTGCGGTATGCTGCTGATTTTTCTGATGGTCTTGTTAAATCACCCTTAATGTAATGAAAAGTTTAGAAGCAATTATATATAAAATGGCAAAAAAATAATAATATAAAATGCTCTTCTTTATAATTACAGTATCATTGCTTATTTTCGCAAACTATTGTTGCAATATTTGTTGCAGACACAACAAAGAATAATGTAAGTTTTATAAAATTATTTTTATGAAAATAGTGATAAACAATATATATTATCAAGCAATTTAGAAATTATTTAATGTTTTTGATCTATAAATAAATTATTTTTTTATTGGCTAATATGATCAAATATTTTATTCGATGTATATAGATTGATTAAAATAATTGCGGTGTTTTCATGAGGTCAATATAAATTAAAATAAATTATATACGAAGGCTAATAAGAACCAATAACGCTTATTGTCGGTGTTGATACAAGGCAGAATAATTAATACGACATTTTCATGATGTGTTTTATGTATACTCATACGGCACGGCGTCAGCATGAGACGAATTTTTTACTTCAAATTTAATCTCGTGCGCGACTTATACATATACATATATCATAAGAAAGATTAAACCAAATTTTTTTTGAATTGACTAGAAAACCTTAAACAGATTGTTGATACGATCAGAGAGTAATTACAAAAGTTGTCTGAGATAAATGACTTTCTCGAAAATTAAAACGTTGGTGTTATACACATTTTTATAGACTGTTCAATTTCACGTATAATTTAATAAGGATTGCTAAATTTCACTACTAATATATGAGGATCTCTATATTAAGAATAGATGCCAGATGATAACGATGCAGAGCAGAGAATGCTTCGAAGGGTTGTTTCCTGCTAGCGTTCCGAAAGGGAGTTAAGCTCTATGTGTTGGATTCTCATAAATTTTGTTGGTAATGCTCAGCAACGGCTCGGTAACAGAACATAGTCACATCTAATCGCGTCTTTCGTGGCGATCGAAGTTCAGCCGGCCAGCTTCGTATTCAGATTCTCAAAAAAGGCGGTAAGGTAACCACCTTATGATAGAGCATTTTCTGCTTTAGTGGTGGCAGCACGGAGGGTGTTTCGTAGTGGGGGTGCTTCGAAGGCTTAAAAGGCCTTCCGACGTCCTTGTAGCACGCAGTCTTGGAATCAAACATACTTGTATTTCGTGTAAGTGGATCGAAAGTGCGAGGAATATTCTTACTTCAGTTAGCCGTCGTTGGTTCCGCGTCAGACTTTCATCAGAGTGATCCTGTGTATGGTTGAGATCAATTTGTTAAGAAATCGAAGAAAAGAGTAGAGGCGAATGGAATAAAAGTTTATGTAGAAAAGGAAGTTATTTTTTTCTTCGCGAGTCATCTCTTTACTAGAATCCGCATTTGTGGTTTGTGACTGTATAAGTGATAATAATTTAATTATTTGCATAACAAGAGCGACACATCATGAGAGACGGAATGAATGTCCGAATAATTATATCCGGTTTACTAATCGTATCAATATTTTCACCGCCAATGTCCGATGCCCTTACTACTTTTGGGAAGACCAATCCGCAGAATCAAAATCCAAATCCACCACCGCCGCCAACACCAAGTACGTATATAAATTAAATAATAAAAATTTAAAGTTAATGATGCGACCAGTATGTATATCAAAATAAGCATTATCATTATTATTTAGAAGAAAAGTATTTGTTTTAAAAAGTTTTTGATATATTAGATTTTTTTATTATATATATATATATATATATATATATATATATATATATATGTATTATATTAGATTTTTTACACAAAATAAATTATTATTTTGTATTTATTTTGTATTTATCGTGATAAAAGTATGTGTTTAAACTTTACAACTTAATTGCAATTAACAATTTTGAAGTATATCTTAATAATGCATATGAAGGCAAATTTACGATATTTTAATGTGTATAGCAATTCTATTTTAACTTTATATATTGATTTCATATTAAACAGAAACTCTAATTTATTCTAGAATTATATAAACTATAGATTTCTTATTTCTTCAATTCAAATTTCAATGTATAATATGTTCAAAAATTTCAGTTTAATGTTCTTTTTAAAATTGTATAGAAATATTATTCCATTTTACGTATATGTACTGTATTTATTCAATATGTACACTGCCCGTCATTAATTCGTTCCATTCCCCTAGCGAGTTTATATAGGATATGTTACATATCCTATATAAACTCGCTAAGAATGAAATTAATTAATGACGAGCAGTGTACATATATACTTAAATTTAATTACATTATAGATATTATAAAAATGTATACTATAAATTTCTTTAACATTGGCATTTCTAAGAATATGCAAATTAGTATCTAATAATCAGACGCAATTTTATTTAAAGCTTTATTTAAAATTGCGTAGAAATAAAAATCTGATATTTATGAGAGTCAAGGTTAAACTGAAATGCAGATGAATACTAATGCTCTGCTGAATGTCAGAGTTCTTATTCGTATGACTTTTTGACGATCACTATTCTAGGTGTTCTTCATACTCTTCCTTGCACAATCGAGATATAATTGTATTTAGATTTTATTTCATAAATTTTTACTCTTTACAATATTTTTACTTTATTCATTAATAAGAAACATAAAAAGAGATAGAGAGATTCTTTGCGGATAAATATTTTAAATATTAAATAAAAATACGACAAAGAGAGAAAATGTGAATATAACAGATTTTAGAATTGCTTTAATTTTTCATATTTGCAAGTTTAATGTTCAATAATATCTTCTGTAATAATATCGCATACTATAGCTACTATATTGCATTATATAGAATAATATCTATAATTGCAGTTGGTAAAGCTCGCGAATGCAAGATAAAAAGTGACTGTGATGGAATTCAAAATACAACGTGCATGGCGGATCCCCGAGATGGAAGAACCCGATGTCTCTGCGGCGATTATTCGGCACCACTTAATGGTGCCTGCACTAATAAATTCAAAGGTAGATATTAGATTTTTACAATGCTAATTCTATAATACTATTATTTTTGTTTACTTGTTATATAACAGACAAAAATAGCAAAATCAGTTTTTATTTGGCGAGATCGACTTATGTAAGAGATATCTCAAAATAATCGACAAGTATTTTAGCGGCGTATTCTTCGAGAAATTTGCAGAAATACAAAATTAATTTCAAATATGTTGAAAAATCCGCCGCTGAACCTTTTTTTGATAGGATTTAGACACGTTATATTCTGATATGTAACATCATTTTTTCTTGTTTTTGTATGCACGACAAAGTATTTTCAATGTTTCGCATGTGATTTGTTACGTCTATTATTTTAATTTCGTGAAATAGTCAAACTTCGGATGGGATGATTATAACTAGAAACCGGTACCAAGATTTGCATATACTTACGTGTATATTGCAATATGTGAACAATATGACGGTGTTCGTAGCCGGTCTATGGTTATCTATGCAAATTGGTACGGGTAAAGAGTACCGCCCCAACCTACCTTCAACAGTTCACCGATACTACCTGTTTTTCTGCAGTGTTCCTGCACGGCAGGGGAAAGTGCAAAAATAGAACGACAACAAAAAATATTACATTTAATTATTATTATTTTGCAAATTATACTATGAATGATATTTATTATAACATTTCACAAGTTATAAAATTGCTTATGTAAGTATAGAGACACGTCTTCATGACTGTTATATTAAATCACATCAAATGATAATAAATGATTGATAGAAATGATAGCAATAACCGTACCTGGCACAATGCAATAAAATTGAAATACTAAATCTCAAAACTTTGGAAACTGTATAACGTAACTGTATAACTGTATAACCAAGTGATTTGTAGTTCGATACGTAATATTAGAGGTTCGTGAAACGACCCGGAAACCCGGCAATTTGACTTGATTAGATGATCACTATGCACGTTTCCTTTCTGATTTTCGGCGAAGTTGCCGATGATTGCCTCGAACATTTTAAGCGCAATTAACCGCGATTACAAATCGATCACCGTTTAAAGTTCTGTCGACATTATGTTCAAGCTCGAGAAATTAAATAAAGCTGTGTATTTATACAGCAATTAATTGAAATTATACAAACCCACATACATATATTATACATTTAAAATAAATGTTTAAAATCTTTGTAAAAGTAAATTTACAAGTCCTAAACCCTGAAAAACAAGAAATTCATGGTTTGCTCTCTGATCAGTTTCTTAAGCAACTTGTTATCTTAAAAATTTGCGTCTTTCTCTTTTAGCGCTTCATGCACCCTGCAATGACAATGGAGAATGCATAGAAGATGCCCATTGTGTTGTGCACAACAACTCTATAGGGAAACGATGTTATTGCCAAGATGGATTTTATCAAGAAACCCCATTATTTTGTAACGGTAAGCTTCATTTTTTGTCATCTCAAAAAAAAATCTTGTTAATACAGTGGGAACAATATATTATACATTTGATTGGGATCTCTCCAGATTACGCAACAATAATATTTATTATTGCTATTTTAATAGCATTATTCAAAGCCTAATTTTCCATGAAAATTTAAATAAAATTTCATAATTATTATTGAAATAATTATTAAATTTTTGATGTAAAAAAGATGTATTAATATTATAAGATAGATTTTCCTTTTTAATTCTGTGTAAACCGTAAAATATTCTGTTAAACAGAAGAAAATAATATGTTGATTATTATTATATTTAATTAGTGTATTCAATAATATTTATTTAAAATTATATGCATATGTAGATTAAAACATCCTGTTTTTCAGGAGAAGCAGAACAAATACTTAATATTCATTTAAAAAAATATTAAGCATTTGTTCTGCTTCTCCTGAAAAACAGGATGTTTTAATCTACATATGCAGTAAGATTTTAAAAAATATGATAATAATTTGCGAATTATTAAATATTGCTTATCATCTAATTAGTAAGAAACAGAATGACGTAATAAATATCGTGTAGCTGTTCTAAAATTTGTAGTCAATATGAGTCACGATAAATGTGTGTTGTAATAACGGAAGTTTAAATATTTTTTATAAATCTATGAAATAGCTGAATATCCGTACCTTTTCGCGCGCCACGATGTGCTCATATTAAAAATATATCATCAGCTTAAAATGTTATTTACATCTTTCGTAGGTTGCTCATCCCTCTTCGCGTTGTATACGACTCTTCTGGTTACTTCGCTTATAGTTGGAAGATTTAACTACATCTAAATCTTCAAGTTTTCAAAAATTATCTTGTCAATTCCTGAACCTGTATGATAACCAACAATAGAAAAACAATAATTCTTCGAATTAATGAATCCGACTTTGCGCGAATATATCGTAGAATACACTTATTTATAAGAGTATCATCAATTTCGTTAATTTAACAAAGCATTTAAGTATGATATATGTATGAATTGAATATATGTTCGAGTTTTAAAATGGTAAAGCACTTTTATATATAAACTAGCTATACATTTTCTATTTTGAATCTAGACTGTTCCAGAGTCATCGAGCACTTTTTTTCGATCATAGACTTTTTGGAAAAACAGTTTTTTTTGGCGAGAAAAGGTTTGATTAATTATCTCTTTTTCCGCAAATTTTTAACAATGGCTCATATAAAATAGTAAGACATTTACATATTTCGTAGATTTACAATTATTTAAGCTGATTCTTTCTTTTGACCGTAAAATAACTTACCATTCTGACTTTATTTAAGTAATTCGGAAAAATGTACGATTTCTGGAACAGCTCGTATACTATATAAAATGCACTATGTTGCAAGTATATACGTAAAGTTTCATATTTTCTAATTCTAATTCTCTAATTCGTTTCAAACTTTGAAAATTATATCTATATTTAATCGTCTTCTGTGACGCATATATACATATATTGTAATCCATAAATTCTATAACCAGTGATAATATGTGTAATACGTTTAAATTGCAAATAAAATTTCAAATAGCTTTGCATTTATTCTATAATACAATGGATAATCAGACTTTTTATTCACTCTTAATTTTGAATCCATATAAATAAACGATATTTTGCTTTTGTCACTTCTGGATAATTTTTATTCAAGTAAATATCGATTTTATCTTATGTCATTGTGTTGATAGTATAATTCAATTATCAATTACAAAGCTTATGTTTATAACGAAAAATTAAAAATGTGAACTCTGAATTATCTTGTATGTAATTATCAATCAATCGTAAGTAAATAAGCCATTTCGTACTTGTGTGCATATTCTATAATACGTTGAGCACTTTAACAGAGTGTTATTACGATTAGAAAAAAATGTCATTATAATTTATTTTAAATAGAGTAAGCAATTTGTTGTCATATTTTATATAAATTTTATTTATATTTATTATGTGAATACAATTTACCATTTAATTACTATTCCTATATCTTAATTTTCATATTCTGTTTTATAATAATTATACACAAGTGCGAAAGATTATAAAAAAGTATTATAATATAACTTAGATAAAATTTATTATTAGATTGATTAACTAGATTGTTGAATTTAACTATCTTTAAAATTCGAGATAAAAGAATGATGCTTCAGTAGTACATTTTATAGTGTGTATATGATTAAGCTTCATGTTTTAAGAGCATTAAAAGACAGAAACATTCATTTAGATGCACACGTTAATATATTGTATAATTTATTTTATATAATTTATATTTATAGTACAATTTATTCTCTGACGTATCATATTTTTTTAACGTACAAAACAATAAAAAAATTTTTATTTTAATTCTGCAAATCGATTTAAATGTGACATCAAAGTAAGTCTTTTTGAAAAATATGAACTTTTGCCAATAATGCCTTAATTATTAATATAAATGCACTCGATAAACAATGTATTTATTCCTCTGTGCTATCGTATATTTAGAATATTTATTAATCACAGAGATTTATTGCAAAACTTCAATTTATTATAGTATAAGTATCTTTTGTAAACTTTGTAATGTAATAATAGCTAAAAGAATATGTAGAACTAATAATTATTCTCACTCTAATATCATGTTATGTATTTGAACATTTTGTGTGCACAAATAAATCCTTGAACCTTTTCAAAATATATTTATTTATTCTCATTTGTGGAAGGTGATTATCAAAATCTTTATACAGATTATATATGAATATCTCATTTATTTCGATGTATACATATAATGTATACACATGTAAATGTATACATATGATGTATATACATAAAATATTTTTTCATTGTCACTTTTTTCTAAATATCAATTGTATTACAGTGTTTCCTGTCTGCCCACCAAACTGAAATGTATCTGTAGGAAGTTGATTTTCGAGTTCGAAATCTGTAAAGGATAATTATATTGTCACAAAACATATATTTTGAAAAATCGTCTTCGCAATCACTTTTCTCATAAGAAAAAAAAAATATATTTTTGATACAATTATAAGAGAAATAATAAACAAAACTATTAAAATTTTATTATAAATTGTACTAACGACTCGTAAAATGTTTCACTAATTCTTCCTTGGTCCAATTACAGGAAGTCAATACTAAATATCCTTCTGGCAAAAGGATGCGGTATATATTTTCTATATACTTCTGTCGTTTCGCTGTCGGATCTTCCGGATTTAAACTAATAGCGTCATAAGTGCCTTTATCGTGCACTAGTTTAAAATCATGCGATAATGTATTGTTGAGAATGTCGCAGACTTCTAATTTCACATTTGGTAAATTGTTATCGTTTAACACCATACGAGCGAGATCCACCGCTTTCTGTGAGTAATCCACTCCCGTCAAGTTCGCGAATCCTTGCTTCGCGAGTTCCACCAAAGTCATTGCATTACCGCATCCTACATCGATTATCTTATCGCTTTCTCTATTTAAATCTAATTTCGTAGTGATCCACCTAGAAAATGACCCCATTTGTTAATTCCAAAATTTGTGCATATATGTAATAACTTTTTTCTTCATTTTAATTTAGTTTTATCTTATTTTAATATTTTCAGAAAAAAGCGTAGAGTGTGGACATTATACTTTTATTATTTCAACAAACTAAGTTTTAAGATAAATTTTAATTATCTTTTCCAATCCATACATATATCATTATATTACTATCATTCATTTATAACAAAAAATCACCAAGTAGTCAAAAATTATTTTTTATATTTTACAAGTAAAGTTATATAATGTAATATAATAAATTTGCTCTCTCGCATTCTTTCCGTATATAAAATTATCATATTAATAAGATATTCAAGTTGCAAAACTTGACATATTTTTTTATATCATTTTGACACTTTCGAGCACTGAAGCAAATAGAAAAAAGAACTATTTTAATGCGATCATTAAATCTTAAATAACTAATACTTTTAAATACATAAATATTTCCTGATTATATTTGAGAGAAAAAAAAAGATAATTTTTCACACATAAAAATAGAAAATTAGATTTCTAAAATGCGGCACATTTTTATCGACAGTAGAAAAAGCTATTGTTGCAGATACCGACGAAATGCTATCGCAGGAGAAAATAGTTTCATAGATGACGCTACCAGTAACGCGCGAGGAACTGCCTCGGTCGCGTTGTGTTTACATTTTCGCGCGAAAGTCCATCGATTTTCCGTTGTGTTGTTTACTCGCGGTGTGTAAGACGGCGTGTGTTCGCGGTTGATTCCTAGCTCGCTTACCGTACGACCTTGCGCGAATTGGCGGCGCCGAACCATATCTCGCCCACGTCGCCGTGATCGCGGAAGTTGTCGAGTTCCTGGGCGTACGCGTTCTCCCAGCTGCAAGAGATACAGAGGAACGTCAAGCAAAAGCTGCAAGTAATGCACAATGAGTGTTGCACGATCACGGTACGTATTACTTACAATTCGAGAGTGCCCAGATTCGATGATACCAATTCCTCGCTTTCTTGCTCTGTCATAATTTTATTGCGATTCTCTCAGTCTGATTGTCGAACGACAATTCCGATACGATCAGATCTCTCGTCACGTCAGAATTCCACAGTTGTCCTCAACTGTTTAATCACGTGGTCATAAGCAAAGAAGTGAATTAATTCAGAGTCAGATGCAAAAACCTAAATAGATAGTATTTATTAGTCATGGACCGGTCTAATAAATTTCAACGTGGAAGCAAGAAAGACCATTTATATTGCTTCGAAATTTCATGGTTAGATGGCAGTAGCATCCAAGAAGCTTTATAATTATTTATTTGAGTAATATGTAAAAATAAAAAAAGATATATATATATATCTTTAATTTTTATTATAAGACGAAACATCAATGCTTT
Source organism: Lasius fuliginosus (assembly GCA_949152495.1). Classification (NCBI taxonomy): domain Eukaryota; kingdom Metazoa; phylum Arthropoda; class Insecta; order Hymenoptera; family Formicidae; genus Lasius; species Lasius fuliginosus. The sequence goes on from OX424444.1 coordinate 14,131,491, forward strand.
TTTTATTATGATTATTGTTATCAGCTTGGGGAAATATTCTTTATAGAATTGGCAACTTTAACTTCAACCGAACATTTACACCGTTTTCATTTATATACGATTGCATGCGTGATGTATTTGGATTTGTGCTTGTTGTGTCGAACCTAACCTTATCGCCGTGTCTGGACTTAACGGTCACTCACTGTCATCGTGATAGTGCACGTTTTTGTTAACTTACACATCGCAATTTTAAACTTTTTAGCTTAGATTGTCAAGTGCTATTCATTTAGACATGAGTGTCAGCAAGTTGTTAATGAATTTGTGTTTTGGTAAGTAGACTGACTTGATTTTTACATCCGGTGATAACAATCAATTGATTGCAACATTAAGTAATGTCAAGAGAATATTAGTATGAACATGATATAACCTCTCTATTTATGAATGATACTTATAAATTATTAGCCACAATGTGTATGAATATTACAATCAAAGTATTTTTTTATTGCTTAAAATGACAAGCAATATTAATTATTTTTTATCTGTAGTTATTTTTTAATATTATAAACCTTAATTTTATAAGATCTGTAAGTTTACGAAACAGAACACTGTGCTATATATCATGCTACAATTTTCGCAGTCTTCGATTACATGTGGAATAATTCTGTGCTTCAAATTTATTCTTGTTACATTGATTCTTGAAATGATTTACTTCTATACGATAGTTAAATGAGAATCCTGCATAATAGTAATATGATGTTATATAGGACAACAATATACAAAACTCTCTGCTGTAACACGGTGCTATGCTTCTGTTGCAAATCTAGCAAATAATGACAGTATAAAACCAAAAACTGGTATATTAATGTTAAACATGGGTGGCCCTACCAACATTGATCAGGTCCATGAATTTTTATTAAGAATAATGACTGATCGTGATATGATTCAGTTACCAATACAAAGGTTCTCTACATTTTAGCACACATGTGTGATACAATAGCGAGTATTGTATAGGAGAGATATCTTACAGAATTATGTTACAGTAAATTAGGTCCTTGGATAGCCAAACGTCGTACTCCAGAAGTGCAAAAAAAATATTCTGAGATTGGTGGTGGATCACCAATTCTGCAGTGGACAAATAAACAGGGCGAACTTTTATGCAAAAAATTAAATAAAATTTCGCCTGAAACTGCACCTCATAAACATTATGTTGCCTTTCGATACGCAGATCCTCTCACAGAGGATACTCTTGAGAGGATACGCAAGTATAGTTACATCATATTTTTTTTAAATATAATGTAAACATGTGAAATCTAAAAATATTATTAGAAGATAATTTGAATTAATTGTTTATCTTTTATATTTACTTTTTCAGTGATGGAGTACAGCATACTGTACTTTTTTCTCAATATCCTCAATATAGTTGTTCAACTTCAGGTTCCAGTTTTAATGCTATATACAATTATTATAAAACTAGGTGATTATGTTGTCTTTAATTTACTTTTAGATAAGAGTCGTAGAAAATTTTATGCACAATTACAAATGCGGCACATATTGCACATAGTGTGTTTTATTGTATACGTATATTTATTCTATATTATACGTTAGGGGTATATATGAGATGTATGATTTGAATTATGTATTTTTTTTTCACATATATATGTTATATAGAAATAGAAATAAACAAGATACGAGGATAGAGTGCATAAAAATAAATGTATAATGTGTATATAAAACAGATAGAAATTATATCTTTGCAGAGAGTTGCCAAGTGGGATGAAATGGAGTATAATAGATAGATGGGCTACACATCCGCTCCTTGTAAAAACCTTTGCTGAAAGGATTAAACAGGAGCTTGCACAATTTCCTAGCGAAAAAAGGAATGACGTTATAATTTTATTTTCAGCTCATTCATTGCCATTGCAGGTTGCCATTTTTAACATACTATGTATTTACTTTTGTGATTATTTAGAAATTAGTTTGGTTAGTATTTATTTTCTCATAATCACTAGGTTGTAAATAGAGGGGATTCTTATCCCTCGGAAGTTGGAGCCACAGTTGCATTAGTTATGCAGGAACTAAATTACTGCAATCCATATAGTTTGGTATGGCAATCGAAGGTATATACATATAAATGTATACGTTTAAAATTTAACGAAGATAGCTTAGAAGAAACCTTTCGTTTGCATTCTGTGTTATGAAATATATATATTTAGGTTGGACCTACGGCGTGGCTAGGGCCTTTTACCGATGAAGCGTTAAAAGGTTACGTTAAACAAGGCAAGAAAAATTTTATTTTGGTACCAATTGCATTTGTAAACGAACATATTGAAACCCTCCACGAATTGGACATAGAATACTGTCAAGAACTTGCCGAGGAAGTAAGAAACGCTTCCACATTTTACTGTCTATTTTGTTAACAAGAATATTTTATGTTTAATTTTCAGCTTGGTATCGAATATTTTATGTTTAATTTTCAGCTTGGTATCGAGAGGATACGAAGGGCTGCGGCTCCTAACGATCACCCTATTTTCATCGACGCTTTGGCGGACATTGTTGCTTCTCATCTTAGATCGAAACGATCTATAAATCCTAAATTTTTAACGCGATGTCCACATTGCGTAAATTTAAGTTGCGATGCTAGCAAAAGTTGGTATGCTAAAATATGTAAAATTTAATAATTATTGAAATTATATAAATATTATCTTTCTTTAAATTATGAAATCACAATTGTTTAATTAGAGATATAATTAATTATGTAATTTGCTTTATATATAACTTATATAATGTTATGTAAAAGAGAATGCTTGTTAATAATTGAATGAAAAAATGAACAGGAATGACATATATACATATATTTTGTAAAAACCGTATATATTTAATTATATTGATTTAAATCATAATATTTCTTATATTTTGTTGTAAAACCTTCGCAAATTTCCTTAGCAATCCAGCTAAAAAAAAAATAGGTAGTAAAATTATTCGCATATTTTGTCTCTTCCGATATCTAGGATAATGATATTGCCTGATCTTAGGTAAATACAAACTCTTATCGATATAACATCTATATTTTTCGTGAATTTATATGTATTCTGTCCGAGTTGTGCATTCAGCACATTTCTACTTTTTCCACGAGGTTAAACTACGATTACATTAGATGCATCGATGATTTTGATGTTAAACTAAGCCTTGCTGGCTTTTTCTTGTAACAATGTCATGACAATCAGATCGTAGAGATCGTATCCATTGCTATAGAAAAACAGTTATTATTGCATTTTATTTCATGTAAACTCGATAATGTTATAACCATAACACAGTTGCTCATACAATGCTTGTAATTTTGTGAACATTTTATATCTATTTTATATTTTTGCAACAGTTTTATGTCAAAGATATTTGCTCTGTTTTCTTATATTTATTTATTCACTAGTCATTTAACGAGAGTAAATAAATCGGTATTAAATTGAAGCTTTTATTTGAAGTTTTAAATTGAAGCTCGGCACATCGTATAAGAATCCTTTGATTTCTTCTCAGGTTTTTCACGACGAAGGGTTTATCCCAGCGACAGCATCATCATCGTCGTCGTCGTCGGAGTGCAGCCTCCGCCGCCGTCGTCGCCGTCGCACTCGTGGTATCGAACGTGAGTCGTGCGGCGCTGCCTGCCGTCGCGTTAGCTATATAAATGCGCGGCGCCGGCAGGCGCGCTCAGTATGTGTCATGCGTTGCGAGTGCGAACGTCGTCTGTGATGGCGGCTAGAGTGCGGTTGAAGATTCGTCGCGGCATCGGCGTGTCACCGATCGCCGTTCTGCTTGCGGTGTGCGCTGTGTCGAGTCTTGTGAGTGGGATGTTCGAGCACCGGCATTGCGATCATCAGCATCCACGGGCGCACGAGGTAAGTGCATCCATGAGCATTGCGAAGGGCGATTCTAACCTCTCTTCACTCTGTACTGCGGACTCTGTATCGTCGTCGGCGTCGTTTTTCTTTCTTCGCGCAAGTACATGTGTCAATGTATGCCGCGAATGCGACATTTCGATCGTTTCTCGTTCGTCTTAAGATACTTATTAATATTTCGACGTTTGTTAATCGCGTTTCTCTTTTCTTTATCGTTTGTTAATGAGTTTTTGATCGTCTTGAAAGGAATGTTTACTAAACACGACGAATTCAGTTGCTATCATTCGTGTGAGAAAGCGTGCGACCACTATGTAAATATGCGCGAGAGAAACGAAACGAACATGTTCGCTTACATCGCGTGCCAGATCGAATACATTCGCACGTGTCTCCATATGGATTGGTTGCGTTAATGCCAACTCAAACGTTTCAGCGCATTCTCTCTATTATATTTTAGAATCTCGTAATATTTATACAAATAATAACCTAAATATAATATGTACGTGATATAGTGTGTAGACTTGATTTATCAATTTTCACAGTTACGAGTTTTTGAGACGTGGAATCGCCTTGTGATACATTAATGCTTATAAGTTGTGTATATTTGATTCTCGTGCATTTTTGCGCTACTCCCACCTTTTACTGACAGAAGACTTTGGCGAATGTTTCCATGCGCGGTGGGAGGAGGGAGAAACACGTGTTTTCGCGGCAGACACGTGCTGCTGCGGAATGTCTCGCCATATGATTTCTAATAGTTTCGCGTCACGTTTTACGAACAATTGATCTTGTTAACGTTTAGATTACGATTATTGGCATTTATTTAGCATTTGAAATATATATTTTATACACAATCATTAAAATTAATTCATGTATTACATCGATATTTTTTTCTTTAATCTTTCGGCTTTTGGTATAATCTTCCGTTGTATTGACATGTGATTCAATGAAGATTTGAAAAATATTTCGCGCGCGCGAACGGGATATAAAGTTGTTAATATGTAATTGAAGGGAGAATAAAAGCGCATAAAGATTTAATTTATGAACAATATAAAAAAGATCATCATTATAGATTATATAACATTGTTGCAAGGTAAGGTAATTTTAAGATTAATGCACTTGTATCACTGGTATATATATTTTATCTATACTATATTTTATCACTGGTTTACGCATTTTGCGTATCAGTGTATTGCCATTTCAAAGAAAAATAGAATTATACTTAAATTAAATATGTTGAAAGATAAAAAATGATTTAATTTCTCGTTAAATGTCTTCGTACATTTTGAGAACCATTTAAATGTTTTATTGACTTGATTATTGTCTGTTTTATTAAAACTTTATCATTGGCGATATGCATTTTCTATACTGCAATGATATTATGTTGCACGAATTTTATTGACATTTGATGAATAATGTAACAATTGTGCATGAATGAATATTAACTATTATAGTTGTAAATATTAATTATCACCCAACATCATGAATGTCTATCGATTTATAAAGTATCGCATTATTTAACGTTATATTTTAGTGCTACTGAATAAAATTATCAAGGCAGCAATAGCTTTTGTATTATAAACATTTAAAAATGAAGAATTTCTCGTCTTTTGGCATCTAATTTAGTTGTGAAATTAAAACCTTTAGTCAATTTTAAGTAATATATTTTATTTTAATTGAATTTTAATAAAGTAGTATATTTTTTCTATTTTAATTGGATTTTTTAGAGGCTTCGTTATATAATAATAATTTTGTTACATAATAATAATAAAGATTAACATTAAAAAATTTTTTTATCAAACTTCGGTTAAAGAAAAGTTGATTTTGTTTTGATCAACTTTTCTTTAACCAAAATTTGATAAAAGATTTTTTTTAATGTTAATCTTTATTATTATTATGTAAGAAAATTATTATTATGTACCGAAGCCTCTAAAAATCCAATTAAAATAGAAAAAATATACTACTTTATTAAAATTCAATTAAAATATACTACTTAAAATTGACTAAAGGTTTTAATTTCATAACTAAATTAGATGCCAAAAGACAAGAAATTCTTCATTTTTAAAAATTCTGTAGATGATAGATAAAAACGACGAGACTGATATGCTCTATCGAAGGGCTTGTATCGTTTATTAGAAACAAGTAATTTTGTGTAAATTTTAATTTTATTATTTTTGAACGCGGGCTATTTTTTTGCATAACAGAAAACAATCGACGGATATGGCACAAGTTTTGAAATCGTCGGTGAACAGACAAGCCGTCATTTCCATTTCGATCTTTTTTTGCTTTCAAAATAAATAGAATCAGTTTGTAGGATTAGAACGGCTAGTGTACAGATGATTCTCTATTCGCAGAATGAAGTAACTTGATTGACTTTTCACTCGATTACATTTGGCAATTTTCGTTCGCGGACATTGATATAGCTAAAAATGTCTTTAGAAATACAAGCGCGACGCGTTCTTTAATCTCAAGCATTTCGTGATGAAATTGAGATAGACTTTCTCTCACAGAAATAGATTTTTTAAATTGTCAGATATCACCTACAATATTAAGCTGGGTTTTTATGGTTATAATTAGTGTGATATATTTTGCATTAAAAATTTAACATATGGCAATCACCTTTTTAATCCATAACGCAAGAATAAGTATATATATCATTTTAAAATACAAATCTAATTGTAAGTTAAAAAGAGTTATTTCGAGGACTATAGTCAAAACAAACTATAGTTTGTTTTCTTACACTAAAAAAGTTTTATATATACATATATATAAAATGTCTAATATAATATAATATATAATGCAATATATTATACATATATATGTATCGCATAATATTATGCCATCGGGGGGAATTTTTGATTTTTTGGCCTAATTATATATATTCTAGCTACAAAGATGGTCAGAGGAAAATTGATTTATCGACTATGATTGTTTATTTAATATACCATTATGAGGATTTAAGAATTAATAACAATATAACATATATGTATCATATGTACGATAAGTTATTTCGTTGCTTTCCTCTTTTTCACTCTCAAAACACTAAAAATGTTAAAATCTTTTTATTTACATAATACCTAAATTCTTATATACATGTTAACAACAGAATCATCAGAGTGCTAAAATACTAAAGTTGCTGGACGCACTAACATTGTGCCATCAGAATATTTTGATTTTTTGGCCCAATTACACACACACACACACACACACACACACACATAATTATATATATAATTTAGAATTATCAAATATTATTTCAATTCGCTAGTCAGTAAAATAGGAGTAAATTAAAATTGAAATTGACCAAAACTAGCAATTATTCCCTTTATTAATTATCACTACGTTTCGACCATTTGATTGTGGTCCTTCTCAAGTGAATAATAAATCGATATAAGCCAAATTTCACATCTTTGTCTAATTTAGATCGTGCTCATAAGTGGCAGTACCGAAATTAAGAATCAACAGGCAGTTAAAATTCCCGTTGAACATGGAATCCATTGTGTCAGCAAGGACGTCAAAATACAAACAGTTTGTATTTTGACGTCCTTGCTGACACAATGGATTCCATGTTCAACGGGAATTTTAACTGCCTGTTGATTCTTAATTTCGGTACTGCCACTTATGAGCACGATCTAAATTAGACAAAGATGTGAAATTTGGCTTATATCGATTTATTATTCACTTGAGAAGGACCACAATCAAATGGTCGAAACGTAGTGATAATTAATAAAGGGAATAATTGCTAGTTTTGGTCAATTTCAATTTTAATTTACTCCTATATAATTTAGCTTCTGTTGTTAACATGTATATAAGAATTTAGGTATTATTTAAATAAAAAGATTTTAACATTTTTAGTTTTTTAATTGAAAAAAGAAAAAAGCAACGAAATAACTTATCGTACATATTATACGTGTTATATTGTTATTAATTCTTAAATCCTCATAATGGTATATTAAATAAACAATCATGGTCGATAAATTAATTTTCCTCTGTCCATCTTTATAGCTAGAATTTATATTTGTAATGCAACCTGTGTCTCGTGCTATAAATTAATCTTTTTAACGGTAAATGAATTATTGCATCTAGTTGAAGTATATGGTACCATTTCTTACGTATTCGCGCGCGCACTTTAAGGACCATTTCAAAGAGAATTTGAATGCCAATATAAAAGTTTACGGTCGACATAGCGTCTCGCTCGTGCCGCCGCTCGTGCTTGCCGCCTTATGACATCTCGCACCAGCGTTCGCAAAACTTTTCTATCCGGCGATCTCGTCGTCGTCACGTACCGATTTCGCATTCTCTTAAAGATATAATTCACATTTTGATATGGTCGCTCTTTTATTCCGTAAGGACCCCGGCGATAAAGGAGGTGCGGTTGAGTTACGCGTTCATCCACCTGGCGACCAGCCAGCTGTTTACCGCCTGCTCTTTCTTTTCCGCCAATCTAATAATACGCGAAAGTCGGGAATTCCAGTGCAAATCGATATTATATGTAGTGTGAATTTATGTTTCTGTAAATCTTTCGCTACAGGAAAAAAGCTTTCACACATTTTCTCCTCTTTGCGTAAATTACATGATTTATAATTATAAGTTTTTTTTTAAATCTCGGAATTTTAATTTTTAAATTATACGATGAAAATTAATCACACTGGATTAAAACGAATCAGAACGTATGGGATCGTTGTGTTACGATTTAGATCTGTTTCTCGTGATAGAATTGCAGTCGTAATATCTATATAAAAGAGATAATTACGCGCGTAATATCTCGTAACCCGTTTTCACCACGAGAAGTGTCGAGTTTTCATTACGATTATCCTCGTAATTTTCTCCGGTAGCAAGAAGAACGTGTGGCGCGCAAGTGTCAAGTTTTCATTACGATTATCGGAAGTACTTCGTGCTCTCTTGCAGTCGTGGCGAGAATAAAAGTAAAACGTAGTCGCACGATTCCGTAGGAAAAACTTTCCTACGAGCGCTTCAATGAAAGTGTACGGGAATGGAATTTTGCCGGTGCACATATACGCGCGCGTTTGTAGCTCGGTATTTTTCTCCAGCACTGATTTATTTACGAGGCGGTCGGCTGAAATCTCGTGTGTAGGGAGGTTATTAAGAAACTCGATTCCCATCGAAGTTTATGGGCTTCGTGAGACGTGCAGTGGTATACGCGACGGCGAGGGGTTCAAGAGAGGACATCGTGGAAACCGGACACGCGAGCTTTATGTATTGAATTTTTTTTCGACGATCTTTCGATTCGGATCAATCGATCGAGAGTGTTAAGATCCGTTCCGCGTTGACAAATTGTAGTACAGAATTACAGTACAGAAACCACGTGATGGATTATCGACGATTAATACATTCTTATCCGGCCAATCGGTATTTATACATGTCTCGTTCGAAGAAATTCTATTTCGCAAGCACACATTTTCTACGATAAAATACTCAATGAAATCTTCAGTGCGATTGGATTTGGAGATAAAAAGTGAATATTTATTTAATTCCGATCGTAAAAGCTGGGCAATTTTAATGCGCTACGTGGAAGTATTTGTAGGAATTAACGCTTATTACTTAAATGAGATCTCACTAAGTTTCATAAAAACTCTGCTTTAAAGAATACCGTTGACATCGTTTACAAATTTACTTGTTAAATTTTTCGAAAAAAATATTTTGCATAATGCTGTCAACATATTACAGAATTTTTTTAGAAACTATTTAATGTTACTATTTTAACGCAGCATTAAATTTACTAGTTACATTAAAAATTATTATTTAAAATTCAATACATATATATATTATACATGAATGCGTATAAGTTTCAGATTATTATTTCTGTGAAACTTGATTTTCTTGACATTGATAAATTTGGCGAGTTTGTTTAATTTTAAAATGATGATAAAATCGATAAAACATGATATTAAGTTATATAACAAGGATATATATACTAGATTGAGCATAAATGCAACTACGCAATTCCAAGTTTTAACGTTGCAATCTCTTGAAAGCGAGTACATGACATTTAATTGCAAAATCTTATGCTAAATGTGACAAATTGTCAAGCATATTGAGGAACTTGTTGATATAAATACGATGATATATATATATAGTGATTTAAATCAATATTTATAGTATTAATAATATAATATTAGAGCTAACTATAATAAAAATATATAGTCGTTATATAATTTAAATATAAAAATGGCATTATAATAAGAGCATATAAAGTTATATATAAAATATTACGTTATATACAAAGAGATCGTGTGTTTTATAAAAACACAACATTGACAACAAAAAGTTTGGTATGAGAAATACATATTTATAAAATTCAAATTTTATATGGGCTTCTTTGAACATAGTGTTTCACATGTATAGTATATATTTTGTAATCTAGCCATATGGTGCCAGTTAATTAGGATCTTTGCGAATGTATTTATCTAGAACTGCACGCGGACGTTTGATTAAGTGCTAATGCTGATAAATAAAAATATCATTACGTAAGCCGCGATGTATTCGATTGGAAATAATACCGCAGTCAAAGTCATAATTAAAAAATATCTCTCATATAATCGCTAGCTTGTCAAACTGAAAAGTAAAACATGGTAACATGAAGATTTGCATACACATACACACACACACACACGCACAAACACACACATAAATACACCTGAATTTAGAATACAAACGTGGCGTTAATAAAAATAAATTAATTCAATTTTATTAAATATGCGGTTTTATTAACGACGCGATTATTAAGTAAATGTTAGATAAAATGTTTCAATATATAGAGCACGCAGAGCATATTTAACATAATAATTTAACACACTTTTCAAAATGTAATAATAAATAATATCTAGTAATAAATAATAATAAATTAAATATCAGTTTTTATTTATTTTTTTATTTTTTTTATTTTTGTTATATTTCAATATTGCAATATACATATATCATACAAGTTAAAATTAAATACAAATTAGAGTTTCCAACAGATATAAATCTCGATCAAGATTTTCAATAATAATTTAAATTATACGATTAAACTAACAATTTATCACATGAATATAAAAGTAATATTCAACTAAGGAGTAGATATATATACAGATTTTTTGTGAACATATATCTAGATCGAGAAAAATTTTAAAACTCGAGGCACGTGTGATTACGTCGCGTTTTATTCCGAGCGAATATGAAAGCACGTGCAAATAGCGCGTTCCGAAACATTCGCGCCGACTCTTTAATATACTTATACTATCACTTTAATATACCCATATTAACTGTTAATCAGGTCGGGCATATAGCACTTCTCATTAGTAGCTTCTGATTACGCGGGCTACTTAAATCAGTGCGCAACAAAGCTTTCTAAATTGTTGTTTGAATATTGTATCACTTTTGCGAGCGGTGGTGTCAGGGAGGATTTAGTAACAAACGTATCGCGCCAACATCGCGCCATATATAACCAAGGCCATGCATTATATCCGTGCGGTACGTTATGTTATAGTAACGGGGAAGGGCGCGTTGAACGTGCAAATTAAATTTCGTCTCCATACCGTTTGTAATATAACGGTGATCTGCTAACGCCACAGCTTCCATCACTCCCCCCAACCTCTACCCTTATCAATAGATAATGCTTATTACCCGCGTAGTTTCGCGTCAGATGTATGTCGCTACCGATACGCGGTATGTCCTTGTCGTCACCCTGATCATTTCATCAAAATATTCGCAGCACGTGACGCATTCGTGCGACAAATCTGTTCACATTATTGGTATTTGTTGTCGCTATCAACAGCGGGACCGGTATGTGCGAAAATTCTACACGACGAAACATTTTTCTGCGCAAACATCTTTCATATATTAGTGAGGATCTTTATAATGCATCGAAATCATGTATAATACTGTGTATGATAGAAATGTGTATCATTTGTGGAAAATCTGTTTTTCCACATGGTAAATTTTTAATTATTTTACTTTAATTTAAATTTACTTTCTTTTGAAATTATTCTGTCTATATATCGCGGATATAACATCTTTTTTTACGACATATTTTATACAATATAATTTTACATAGATAATGAATATAATAATAATCACACATTTAGCTATATATTGTTTAGCAATTAATGATACAATTGTGACGAACAAGTTAAATGTATAAAATAATAAGGTCTGCATCACATTAAGTCATGAATTAAATATATTAGGATTCCGTTGTTTGATTCATAATTTGATAAAGATGTCTGTATCTCTGTATGTCTAAAGCAAAGTACCGTGATGATGAAGGTTGGTAGGCAACCCGGACTGTTAACGAATGTTGAAATAAATCCAATTTTAAACTCGACGGTTAGAATCATGATTGAATGTACGTGTTCCGGTAAATAACTTCGATGAAACGTTCCTCCATTAATCGAACTTGCAATCAAGTCGAATTTGTTTAATCTAGAGTGACTCCGGGCTGAGATTTAACTCTTTGTGTTTGCGTAGAATATTGATTGATCTCGAATGATAAGCGAACCGATTACGTAATTGCGAGAGATGAATTAATGTTATATATATATATAAATTTTCTTTTTCTAGTATAAATTTTCTCTTTCTAATCCTTAGAGTTTACTTTTCTAATATGTTTGTAAATTTTTCCGAAGTTTCAAACACGATAGGAGACGCCAGAGCATAAATTTATTGAAAAGTACATTATTAAAATCGACTTCCGGGAACTTTGATATTCACTTTGTACAGCGAATGTGGAATGGTATTCCATACGCGTCTTGATGGTTATCAGCATCAAAACGTGTGTACGAACAAAAGCAAATTAAAATGTTTCTAGAGTCGCTTTTCACGTTCGCTGTTGCTGGAAAATGCAAACTTTCTCTCGGCAGCCTGAGAATTTAATAAAACGAATCGCTCACTCGGGAATAGTATAACGGTGTAACCTTAACCTCGATCAAAATAGTGGGACGTGAAATTGCTCGAGTCGCGCGTCACCGGAGCCGGATTACGTACTGCCTTTGCGGCCGCTTTGAAAGTTTCGGGGCATCGCACGCTTCGAATGAAAATGGATGACCGGCCGCTTCGTGCAGCGCTCTTTTTTTTCCTTTCCTACCGTTGCTGCGCTTGTTCTCGTCCTTTTACGTTCCATTTTTCCGCCGCTTTTTGCCCGACCAACTTTTGCACCTCTAGGGACCGCGCGAATTGCATAGCCATGCATATTCGGAACTTTCTGTCGGCGCGGCACCTTCGGCTCGTCCTTTCGTTAATAAAGAACGGCCCGTTTGGGACGTCGATTCGATGATAAAACTGCCAAGTAATTTCCCGCATAGGTATATCAGATATCCGCTATGGCTTATCTATATATTCAAGTAAAAAGAGATACGATTGATACTCGCGATTTACCCGTTAGATAACATTTTATGTGGGCTGCAACGCTGCGCGAGCTTGTCGATACAACAATTGATTTTCTGGTAAAACCGATATTTAGCACAAGTCTAATGTGTATGTTCCAGCCTTAACTACTCTAAACACATGCGCGCTCGTCACGCGATAATTGAACATTCTACGAGTTTCAATTACCTCCAATTTCTTTCTTTTCCTTTTCTTTTCCAACGAGGAGAATGAGAATTTATCCGTGGAATTTAAGAAACCGTCTTACGGTTGGACACAATTAAGCCTTAAAAGAAACTTTTATGGTGAGAAAAACATTCGCTTCGTACAGTTTTAGCGAAATAAGAAATTATTAGATTCTATAGAATCGCAGCATTTCTTGAACTCACTTGCCTTATATATAACATAACGTTGGAGAAAATCTTTATTCTTCCCATATGTGACTTTATTTGATAGTTTGGGACTAATCTCCAAGATTGCTTATATGTTTTATTTTTTTATTATTTATCATGTTTAGAATCTTTCGATTTGCATGCTGAAACAACCCTTACTATGTTATTATAGAAACTTTAATGGCATAAATCCCGCAGTCAGATCGCGTAAATGTGGATGGATGGTCGGGCCGTCTGTCCACCAGGGTCATAGTTTTCGCAGGAAACGTTCTGGATTAATCACGGAGGATTGTTTGAACAGACAATGGCAGTCACGGTAAACTCGAGGCGACGGTGAATAGGGTTCAAAGCGGCAGGGTACGAAACATTTCGGGAACGTCGCCGTTGCGCTAATTAGTGGATCATCCGCAGATGAGCTTAATATTCCATTTCCGCAAAGAACGGAATTTCCACGGCCGCGTTTTGCATTTCCTACTGCGCAGGATATCGCGTTGCGCTCGTTGCCTTTCTTCGTCGAGAATTCGCCGGCCCGTTGTTGAATCTGCCCGCTTTTCCAACAACGCGGTCTTGATTGCGAAAAATTACACTATTCTTGTAAACTTTGGCGACGGACTGTGACGGAATAATATTTCATGACGGAATAATATTTCACGAATAATATTTCACGTATTTCATGATGCGACGTACCGTCAAAAAATGAGAGATTGTGAACTGCTTGGTGCTCCCGAATGCAACCGGTATAAGAACGTAAATAATTCTTCTTCGAAGCATCTGAAGAGTGCAATATTTATTCCTGTAATTTAAATAAAATTCCAACGAAATAGAGGTGAGAGTTGCAATCAAGAATTATAAATATTGTTCTTGTACTTTTTAAAGTTGGCAAATATATATTGTGTGATGCTTGAAGAAAAAAATTTAATTAAATTTTAAATAAATTTTTATCTATTTTTGTAAAGCATGTAAGATATTTCGTGACATTTTTATTTTTAATTAAGTTTCAAGATTGATGTTCACTCGCGGAAATTATCGAATTTATTATCCACTCCACGTATACAATCGCGATTCCCGCTCCTATTATTTATATCGTCCGTCATTTTGCCCTATAAAGTAGTATTCTCCTGGAAGCATTTGCGTGTCGACATCTTCGGGATACACAATTTCTTGGCGGAGCACCAAGCGTGACCCCTTAGACAACGTCATGCTTGTTCTCACAAGTGTTGTAATTCTGGCGCTCTCGACGAAGTTTGGAAACGAGGGGGTTGTTGAGGATGGACGCGTTGAAGGAACAGAAACGGACAGAAAAGAGTACGCAGAGATTGCTCGCGAGCGGGAGATTTCCGATGGTAGATCCAGCACGTCCAACGAGAATCCGGAGCGAAGTGGCCTCAGAAGTAAACCAATCTGGTCGAAGCTTTACGTCGCTTTCGTTCTTCAGCAAAAGTTCCTTTTTCACACCACGAATGGTTTCGTGTACACGAATGGTTTCGTGTACACGCCGATGTAAGCGAATAGTGTTCGTTGATGGTCGAAGGTAGGATGAATGAAGAGGCAAGTGCAGTTGCGTCCATCGATCTCCCAATTCGCACGTGCACATGTGCGCTATCTCGTATAAGAAAACTTAAACCCCGACCGAACAAAACAGGATTTCTTCTTTCTTGTTAATTGTGACGTAAATCAGCGTTCAAAGAGACGTATATACTCTTTATTGCTCTGAAAATTAAGGATTTTCGAATTGATAGATGGCCAAACAGACAAGCTCGGTTAACAAGAATGTTATTTTTTTGTCATAGTATTTCTGTAGATCGACATTTTTTTTTTAAACGTCGATTAATGTTATTTGTAATTTAGCTAGTTTTTGCTTTCTTGCAATTTTCTGTACCAAGTTTATTTTTTTTCAATTTAGGTAAATATATATTTATATTTCATATTTCATATTTTTTAAATAAATTGTTTGGCAGCGAATATTTCAATTGCGCGTCAATAATTCTGCCTATAAAAAGTTAACTGATCGAAAATATGCCCTTTAATTAAACATAAATTATCACGTTGATAGCAATAGTAGCGAATTGCCAGGTGATTTTACAATATCAGGTAGACGTTCATTGGGGAATTAAAACTCGAATTGCCTCATTTGGTTTAAACGTATCAATATTTAACAAATGGCTTGGCGGTTAGTGGAAAGCGAATGTTTGTACAGTGGGACGGATTTTGCGGATTAGCGCGAGACGAAAATAATGATTAGTTTTCATCCCGATGCCACTGCCTTATTAATTTGCCTATAATGAATGATCGATTTAGAACGAAATCGAAATCAGGAGCCATGATGTCGTTACAGATGCGGTTGCTTTAACGCAAATATTTGCCTTAATCGTACGAGCTACGAGGACTTAGATTAAACTATTAATTATTCAGGCGTTTAACAGACGACGACGTTTAGCATAAAGTCTATAAATGCGATTAAATTATACGGTTATATTTTCGATGTTACTCATTTGGTTTACCAGTGACTTGCCGGGAAATGAATTACATCTCGTGTATATATATATGTGTGTGTGTGTGTGTGTGTGTGTGTGTTTGCGATTATGTTATTTTAATTTACTTATTTCACGCCATGAACATCAACGTTCTCATTAATATTGTTTACTGAAATACATTATGTATAAAGAACTATAGATAATCTTTTACACAATACACAATAGAAGCAATAATGTTAATGAATCGTATCACCGACGGCTAAATTACCTAATTGAAGGAGTCTCAATTTTTTTGCGTAATGAGATACACGTACTGACTTAATGACATTTATCGAAGAAGTTTCTTTAGCATGGATTTGTTCATTAAAAAAATTTCGAAAGTTTTGAACGCGTCTGGTTACTCATACATATAAATTAAATATATATTTATACATTGCTAGCGCTATTAAAGCATTTTATGGTACAAAACATAAAATATACTTTTGAAGAACTTTTATTATACTATACATCGTATTATGCTCAACACGGTATTTATTGGAGCTTGTCCATTGTCGAAAGCGCGAAATTCGTTGAACACCATAATACGCAGATAGTTGTCCATAGGATTACAGCCAGAAAATTGACGGAATTATAAACGAATCGTACAATAGTTTCCGTTGTTATGCGAAATTGCGTTAAGAATTACTTGAATAATTTCACAGTTTCAAAGAAGAACGAAAGACTATAATCTTAACGATAAATAATACAATAAAATGTAATGCAATGAAGTGCATCTTATGCGAATTGAACTATTATATTTGAAAGAGGGAGAGGGGGGAGGGATAGAAAGTTTTCTCTTTTCAAAGGATTTCTTGTAACATTTCATGTTGTGTCCGTGATTGCATTCCTGATCACGATTGTATTAGTTATGCTATCAGCTGTAGGGAAATTCATGTCAGAAGCTCATTGTGTTTGGAATCACTGGCGAATGGCAAGTAGTGAGATTAGAACACAACTGACTCTATCGATTCGATGAGATTCACTCGCTCGGGATGCGTTTCACGGCACGTCTTCTCGGACGAGGTCGGAGGGCAATCTCTGATATCTGCGAAGGACTACCGGAGAGGGACACGCCACGCCGCTTGATTTTACAACTCGAGAAGTTGTCCGCGAAACTTTCCGCTGAAGAGTTCGGAGTTTACCGCTTCTTGTGCAAATAACGTTTCGTACGCTAAACTTATTCCGCGAGGTAAGACGCCGTCCGCTTGCGCGCGCGGGTGAAAGTTTTGCGTTTTCTACCGTCTATTCTCTTTTGATATAAGGCATTTCCACACTCGCGCCAGATATATACACCCGATGCATTATATTGCGTGACATAACGAGCGAATTTAAGAAAATAAATACGCGCTTTTCTCAAATAAAAGTTATAGAAAATCCTTATTTAGCGTTAAATATAATTTTATATCTTTCGTCTATACTTTCTTTTATATATAATTTATTTTAAATTATTTGAAGAATGACACAAGTATTTTGCAATTTGTTAGAATAATGTGTAGAGCAAAAACACACAGGAAGATGAATTAGATCCTTGATTTTTTTTGTTATAATAATTTTGAATAATATCTTATCATTTTTCAAATGCATGACCAAAATATTTTATAAAGCTTATCGCAAATCCATTTCTCGCGTCACTTATAACGACATTGAATAATTGCCTTGGATTCTGCATAAACACAAACGCGACATTACGTCAGGCATATTAACTCGTAAGCACGAACGGCAATTATACAGTAGCCGTATGGCTTCTATGCAAAAACTGTTTTTCTCGCAACAACGCCGACAGTGTTGGTGATTCCTTTAAATGCTGCGTTTCTGTAACGAACGTGAGTTGTTCTAATTACAACCGCAAAGTATACCGCGCAAACAAAAGTGCTCCTCTTGTGTCGCTTTTTCCTAGCCGCCTCGTTATTACTAAATGCATTCACAATGCGGCATTAATTAAAAGGTTAGTTTCTGCAACTTGTATCCTGCTGTATGCACGCCGAAACTTTTCCAATTAAAATTTTAGAGTAGTCATAAGAATTCGGCGATGAACGCAGAACTCTCTTTAATTAAATCGAAGCCGGATGGATATTTTTCATAATGTCAAAAAATTAATGCGCTTAAATCGAAAGTGCTAAACTTGGGAATTGATATAAATCATGGATCGTTAACGTGTGTGCGTGTGTGTGATATTCATATATCACACACACTATTCAGATAATAGGAGGGAAGAGATGCGTGAATTATAGCATTAAATATTGATTATTCTCTGTAGAGTCTGTATTTTGAAACGCAATTATTTAGTCCGCAACATCCGGCTCAATTGATTTCATTTCTATTATGTATTATCTTATTATCGAAACTGAATATAAAAGGCATCAAAATTGACTAATCTTTAACTGCTCGCTCGAATCAAATAAATATTAAACGGTAAGATTTTTATTAATTAACTTATATTTTCATATGATTCATGCTGGTTTTTAAGTTTCTTATACAATACGCTATATAAATTGTTTTATAAGCATTTAATTATGATTAAATCGCAAATTGTTAGTCTCTTTTAATTCGATGATATAATGAAATATTTCTACCTGCACACAAGACAGATATAAATTAAATAAAGCAATATAAAAATTGTTAATCTCTTTTAATTCGATGATATAAGGAAATATTTCTATCTGCAAGACAGATATAAATTAAATAAAGTAAAATAAAAATTGTTGATTGATTAAATTTATGACATTAAATACCTTAGCAAGGCTTTGCATGACTATGAAATAGATTATTAACTGTGCCACAACGATTGAAATTTCTCGCGATATAAATATTATTCTTAAGAAATATTACGATGCCTAGTTTTAGTAATTTTTTTTTATTTGTAGCAATTATACTATATTTGAGCCACTGCATGAATATATTGAAAATATAATATTCGCGATCTTTTAACATTTCAAGAATATCTCTAAAATTTATTGAAGGTTTGAAACGAATTTAATAATATAGGATTATAAAATTCTTAAATTATCAATTATATCGTTTTCTGATATAATATAATTATTCGTATTTGAAACAAAAAGTGACGTGGTAATGTAATTACAATGCAAATCACTGACATGTATATGCTCATAGAACGAATGATAAGCTAATGGGAGCAAGAAAAATATACGATCAAGTTGGTTATAAATCATGCTGGATTTTCGCAACTATAACTTATGGTCGCCACGAATGCACAGCTGGTTACTTTCTGAAGGTATCTCCGAGTGCAAGTAGAAAAATACGATATTGCGTGCATTTCCGTTACCGTCTTCCCGTCATAAAATTTAAACTGTTTCGTGTCAATAAAAATTCCGCGGGCTACATTAAACGATATGTACTTCAATAAATTCACTACATTTCCTGCACCTGTGAAGTTTATCGAACTTTTCAATGTATCTTGATAGCTTTCGAATGTTTCAGGACATCGAGTCCACGATCGTTTGCGAATTCTAATTCGCCTCGTTTTAAAATAAATATCTATTGATCATTTAATATATAGAGCTCTTACAATGTAAAATTCATGTAAAATTTGCAATATATATACTCGCAAAACAAAGATCAGCGCATAATTCTACTCTAATTATAACGAAATTTGCTTAAATGTCAAAAATTCGTGAATAACTTTGCGCGGTGGCCAACGTAATGCGCGACATTTTAAAAATCATATGATAACAGAATACTGTTGCATACACGGCGCATCCGGCGAGATGTAAGACAATGTTTCATGTAAGACGTAAGTTTAACGTATATCGATCACACATGCGTTACCGGTCTAGTTGTATCCGTATACGCGCGACGTATTCACGTCGACAACTGTAATTTGTCTCGAGGAAGCAACTCGGCTCGTCAGTTAGCGGGTTATACAATGCACACGTACATAAGGCAGCCGGGCGTATGCGGTATGCACACAATGCATGCAGGTGCCGCGAACACGCGCCTTAACAGCGACTTAGAGCCACGCTAAATGATAGCCGAACGTTGATACGTCTCAAAGGATGTGCGCTCGGTATCCCCGCGCCATCAGTCTCGGCGTGCAACAACGAGCTCACCGTTTGCCGTGATCTAGGTGAGCTTCTATCTCAGAATGCACGGGGATGATGCTAGCGGAGTGATGCTGTGGTACACACACACACACACACACACACACACACACACACACACAGCACATAGCACACAAGTAACGATCGACGACACGTAACCGGCGCGAATTTGAGATCCTGAATTCGAATCGACTGGTTGGTTCCCTTGGTTGGCCGCTTGTTCGTCTAATCAGATCGGGTTTGTAGGCGGGGCACGAACCGAGAGACCTCCACAGGCTGGAAAATCGAGGGTGCACATAGTATATATCCGATGACCTGGGCTACACCATCGGAACAAAAGCTCGCTTGTAGCTATCACGGTTGTGGATTGACTAGAAGTTGCTCTTTTTTCGGCTGATGTTGGGTGGTATTTTCGCGTACGGGAAGCGCCAAATAAAGTTGCAATCGGATTTACGACATAGTCGACTCGCTACTATATAATATCGATCTGCTCCGAAGCAAGAGCCGCGAGCTGTACGAATATATTTTTAAGCTCTATATATTTATTGAGAAATACTTGGGTAAGGAATATTCTGTTCGGTCCGTTTGGACATCCGCAAAATATCGCCACGTTGAAAATATCGCGATCTGATTTTTTTATCTGACTTTGAATTATTTAATGTAGTTTATGATACGAAACGTTATGTGTATCATATAAACCACATATACATTAGTAATAAATGCATTATGTATTTAGTGATCTTATAATACTAAATTAGGGAACCCGACCGAGAGGAATAAGCACGATATTTCGCGAACATATGCCTTATAATAAAGTCTGAACTCACAATCAGAGCTTTATTGCGTAGCCGTTATATATGATTGCGTTTAATCTTATGGTACCTTCTATTAAGAATAATTAAGGGCAGTGAAATTAAACGCGTAATTATCGTCACTTTTTCTACAATGAAATATTGCTTTTTGTGTCTATTACGAAATATATTATAATCGTAACAATTTTCTTTGCGTTAAGTATCGTTGATTTTGTAACGTAAAACAATGTTTTCATCTCGCGTAAGATCGCGCATATTTTTATTATTTTACGTCGGAAACGATGTTGCAATTCATCGTTAATAATTTGAACGTAATATAATGATGCTGGGAGAATTGTTGACTAGTGAAAGCGAGGTTTTTCAACGTCATCGATGATTGACTTGTGTGCCAGGCGAAATCTGGCATGCGGACGAACGATTCCAAATTTCAACGCGCGTTAATTGTTTGACCGTGAGTAATTGATGACCAGCGCATTTTGCAAAAAATTTATCACCCAGTGATATATCTGTAAAGCAAACATATTTTTTGTTTTATTCGTTGTAAAAATATATGCGTGGAAAATCTTTTACATAATGTATATTTAAATCACGATAATTGTGGTTGCGGTATTTTGTATATTTTTATATTTCAATTACAATTCGATTGTGCGTTTCGAGGAAATATTGATGCGGAGCATCTAGTAGAGTATTAGCCGTCGTCGCGGTCGCGAATCGATCTTTGGTGCCGTATATTAGGCCGTCGTTTAAGTATTCCTAAGCGGGGAGGCTACGAGCCTCGTTCGTGCCGAGAATCTCGAGCCGGGTGCTATCAGACCATTTTGAAGCCGGTACTGCATACCGATAGCCCGACAACCCAGTGGCTTACATATTGGCGGGAAACGTACTCGGTTTAGGCCGCTGTACGCGGTTTCTTTGCGAATTACAATCACTCGGCTGTGATTTTACTGTCTAGAATTTTATTTCGCACATGGGATTCAGCGTAAATCCGATCACGCCCACTTCTCCAAAAGCTTGGCTTTGCTCCGACGTAATCGAAAAACTCGTTACATTATCGCGGACGACGTAAGACGATTTCTGCTATTGATTTTATTGTTTCAAAAGATTGATCGTAAAGCGAATGTACACCCTTCACCATTTCTCGAAACGGCTATGGATCCTGTCCTATCCGGCTTTCATTTCACTTCTTTGGATGATATCGACATCCATGAAAGCTCGCGAGAGAACTAGGTTGCTTATCCTACTAGTTTTAAATTTCCATCTGCCGATTCTGGACGAGAGAAAGCGGAAGACTGATTGCTATCTCCCTCGCGAAGCGTATTGCATTTCATTTACGTTATCCCCGAAATATGCGATATTCGAATTCGACTAAATAAATAATGTAGCTGAGAGAGAATAATGTTCGATGACAATGTATATATATAGATGAGAGTTCCATTGATTTGTTTCAATCTATTTCGACACAAGAGGGTATAATAAGACACATTTATGCAAGGACAATCATTCTTTTTTTAAACAACCATCATAAAAGAATTGATATTTGTAACGACGTTTTCGTAATTTGTTTACTGCATATACAATTAAATACTTTATTCGCATATTTCTCATTTATTCTCTTTGTTCATTATATCAAAGTTTAAATATAAATTCCTTACAACTCTTTAAACGTCATTTTGTATACGTTACGGAAGCTATCAGTCGTTTCGCTAATCAATTCTCTTTTATGTTCAAAGTTATTGCAAGGCATAACATTACGTTGCTTCCGCACTTATTTAAATCCATGCATAGCACCGGATAAGTACATAGCAATAGGAGATGGATATGAATGCACCGGTGTGTATTGACACGGTACATATAGCATTGTTACTGAAGTATCAATAACCCAACCGTAACGCAAACCGCGTGTTCAGTCGATAAATTGTTCAGTTACTGTAAACATTAAAGAGTTTACGACATACATATATGCGGAATCGTGTGCAGATTGCAGGTACTTTACGTCTACTACGTGCATAATAATTACGCAAATGTGGTAATAATGTTACGTGTCGAACTGTAAACCAAGCGGTATGCGATGTTCGGAAATTAGCGGATGCGCGAATGGTAAATGCAGGTATTTGCTATGGTAGGATACACTAAATGCAGGTGTTTAATGGTATAGCCGATAAAATGTTGAGAATTCTCCTGGCGTCGTTAAACTAATGAACAGAACTTAGTACGAAAAGTAATTTTTTACGCTCTTTAAAGACAAAACAAACGGATCTTGATTTTTGCAGTTAAGTTTTTTTTTCCTAAAGAATCTTATTTTCTGTTATTGTTCGTTTTAAGAAAGAAAAATAAATATATTAATTAAGAAGATAGGAATGATAAATAATAGAAACCAGAGATGAATTATTACGTAAGATCTGTTTAATATCAGAATAATTCCTCGAGTTTTGTGAATCAAAACTTTTGGCGTTAAAATGTTCTATTAATACAGCTTAAGATAACTTCGCTGTTTTTCTTATATGCAATAATAATAAGTATGGGAAGAAGCGTTATGAAAGATCTCTGCTAAGCTCCGAGGCACGCGTACAAGAGCTGAATCTTGAAAAAGTAACAACATGATGAGAGATTAAAGTTGCCCAACACTATTGATTTCCTAATGTATGAGAAGATTTCCGCGTTCCACGCTACAGGAGTCGTGAATATTGTATCGTACTTTTCAGAAATCTTGCTAGAAGTACTCTTCGTATTATATCCTCTTTCGGCGTAATACCAATCGCGGATTTCGTCGATAACAAGCGAGAATATCGCAAATAGAAAGAAGAGAAAGTAGCATACTAAATTTAATTACTCAACTATACCGCTGAAAATCTCTACAGAAAATTTGATATTTATTTTTATTCTCCCAGTCTTGAATTTTTTTTATGTAAAATTGATAATTTTGTATTAAATACTCTTTACTTGTTACGGATTTATTTTTTATTGCATTATTATCAATGTGATAATAAAGTTTGTGATTCTTTTTTTACACACAGTTTTTTTACAATGGAGATATTCATGTTTTAGAGAAATTTTTTATTCAATATAAACTTGTATATGAATCGTAATAATGTAGAAGTGGTAAAAGCTATCACACGATATTTAAAAAAATGAAGATTATAAAACATGCAAAGCAATCACGAATTTTTAGTTTTTGTTGCGATATCAATAGCGATTGGTTTGCAATTATGGGACTCGACAGTTGCAAATTGATCGCTATTTTCTATAGAAAGATACATTTTATTGAATTTGTTATCGATTGTAGCATAGTTTCACTAAAAGCAGTCGAAATTATAAATTGATATTAATGACCGCGAGCATCAATTGATATTTATTGCAATTAAATTTCCAGTTAAAAATAGTCAGATTTACGATAACGATCGCGTAAAGATTCTTTCTGCTCACTTTCTACGTTTGAGAATGATCTCTCTTATGCTTTCAATTTAGCAATTTTGCTTCCTTGCCCGGGCGAAATGACCATTCGAGACCCTTCCGTTTTTCACCGTTCTTTCTTTCCCTCGACAGTCAAGATTAGAGTGACGAAGGAATCCATTTTGCCCACGAGAACCATCGATCGCGGGAATTGAGAGGATTAATCTTAACGACGCATCTATCGTTCTTAGTTGCGCCTTTTTTCCGTTCATGAATTAGGATGTCACTGTTTTGGGACGATGATAGATGTGGTCGTTACAGAGATGTCAATTTATATGGTTGTACGTGTCTTTGTGTGATATACAAAATATTGAGACAAGTTTCATGCAATATTTTTTCCAGCGCGACAGAATAGAATAATAAATATATTATTTATTTATTTTTGTATATAAAGCACATAATGAAATAGTATTTTACAGTATTTTACATGCGAAAAATTAATTGGCGACGAAAATTTAATATTCAGACTGTCAGAGAATAGTAGCTCATTCGATTAATATTGTAAAAATATTTATTAATTTTTATATACATTTTTAAAAATAAATTTTTATTTACATTGTGATTTCCAATTTAAAAAAATGAATTTAATTTCTATTTTCTAATATGAAATGTTTTATAGTGGTTATTGTTTGCTGCGTACTGTAATTTGTATTCGCGAAGAAAATTATTATAGAAAATTCTTGTTTTACTTTTCGTGCGATTATTTCTCTCTAATAATTTTTTGTTTTCAATTTTTTAATTTTAAGAGCATGCTTTTTATTCATTTATTCAACGATTCTTTATTATAAAGATTACTTATTTCTGAGTTCTTATTCAATTCTGGATACACTCGAATTATAAAATGTATCACATTAAGGGAAGAATATGACTCATAGTACATACATATATATACTTATAAAGCTATACGATAATGTTAGTATAATATTTATGTCATACAAACAATATTTTGTTATAGAGTCGCGTTATCTGTAATTATAGTAACGTCTATAAACTTTATGATGTTGGTAACTCATTATAAAGACATTATCAACCATCGTAAATTGTATGAAATGACACGTGTAATAGCTTTCATGTTTGCCAATTTTTATTTGACACCGTACCGACAAGTTCAATAAACGTGTTTATACAGAAATAATTTTCGAGGTATAGTTGAGCGTCGTCTACGCTATAGTATGTTTTCGTTCAATGTCTCTGTGTGAAACATGATAAAATATACGATTATTTTTTAGAAGCTTTTATGAAACACCATAGACTGCAGCGTATGATAGGTACAACCCTATGCAAGTATGGTGTAAAGTCGTTTTCAGAACTTTCAGTATAGAGAAAAATAAAAAGTGAATTATACACCGCAACAGATATATAACGAGAATGAAGTTTTGAGTGAATAAATAGATAAATAAATAATATATATATATATATATATATATATATATATGCATAATATATATGTAAAAGTATAATAAAAGCACAATATACTGTAGAGAAAGAAATATATTTCTGTCTCTTTTCTTTTTTCTCATATAGAATATATAATTATTTTTAAAAAAGTATAATTGAAAATCTGTTATTATTAATTCTGTATCATTCCATTCAAAAATTAATTACAACAGCATGAACTATTACATAAAAAATGAATATTTTTCTAATCAGGAATATTTATATAGATATTTTTAGTATGTTTAAAGTTTTTAACATGGAAATGATATTTACACAGAAAAGATTTCGTGATCTATATATATGATATGGAGTAATTATATATTATTTGCTTATGGCGTGGCACTATCATAATTTTTTGTTGCGTTACGTAAAGAGACTGATAGAGTGAGTATTAAAACGGGTAATTACTGTCTGACGTACAAGTACGTAAATATTTGTCTGACACGTTTTTCGACGCATTACACATGCGGCTCGTAAAGCATTTATTAATGTCGGGATCAGGCGATGTGCGCCGTGTATATGTCGTCTCCATAAGTTTGGCATCGTATATCACATTATTTGAGTAAATTATACTCTCACACTATTTTAGTCCATCATTAACTACACGTGTAAATTTTATAAAAACCTCTAATCTGAGTCGACCGATATATAAAAATATAAATACAGAACTGTAGATATATAAAGATAAAATTTTTATATTTTTTATAAGCATTCTTTCTCTAAACTAATTTTTTTGACGCGAAATTTAAATTTATTATATTTAAAAAATTTAGAATATAAATTTTTTATAAAACTTTTTATACTTAAAATGTGTTCATGCAATTTCATTAACTTTTATGGTTCGTTTAGTGATACTTGTAACATTTTTTTATCAAAATTTCGCGTGAACATTTATTCCTTCAATGCATTTAAAAAACCACATACGCGTGTGCGGATAGCAAGGTAACGGAATCTTTTATGGTCGACTGCTTTGCAAGAGCGGCTTGCGAGGGTGAGAAGCCTTTTCAAATGAAATGTAAGCCATCACTATAACAAGGTTAGTGCGTTTTAGCTGAAGGGGTGAACGACTTCTGTGTACGAAAGAGTTTCCGACCATAATCAGGCGATAACGTGACTGCCATTCGAATGATTGTATACGTGAAAGCGTTGCCCGAGAAAGTTAACGAGCTGTATTCCACCGGTACGTCACGATTGCTGCGTAATCTTGTGATGCACATAAAAATGCAAAACATGCAACTTGAGAGCGCCGCATTATAGGAGATCGATTAACTCTTAGTGTTGTGAGTGTTCTTGCAATCGCTACGATTTATAGAGCTAATTTGCGTAGAATATCGCGACATCAGTAGCATTCTTCTTTTCAATTGAGATTGCTGTATACGTGTATACTATCTCATTTTAAATGACTGGCGCATTGCGTAATATTTTTTTTTTTTTTTTACTAGATATAGATTAACTCCCCTATTTGCTTTGCTTGCATAATAATCTCACTAAAGTTCGGGACTATGATTCTCGCAGCCTTTTTCCGAAACGCTCTAGACATAATTCTCTTATGTTGCATATTTCAAAGGAAAGGATAATATGACCTTATCAGGCGCGTTGTGCGGCACGTTTCTCTCCAACGGAGTATTGCACCGAGATGTACGGGCTTCGTGTATACGTTCAGTCCTTGGTTGTAGCGCATCGGAGTATTATTGCCATTGTGCGATGTCAGTCTCATTTTCCCGTATCTGTAATGAAATCTTTGCCAATGCTGTTGCCGGTCTTCGCAGCAGCGGAACAGTCGAAACTTCATTGTCCTGGCCTGGCCGTATCTCCATGCGACGCTCCTTCTGGTGATATACACTAGTGGTAGGCAAATTCTTGTGCGACTCGCGTTTGCGCGCGCATTTGCTTGCAACCGTGGATCGGGCGCGTACGAGTTAATGGTACTTCCGAAAGTCGTTGTTCCGGGGCGTTAAGTGCGGGTAATGATCTCCCGACGAGTTCCCTTCTCGCGTCCGAGGGGAAATAATTACATTCTCGTTCGGGTTGCATCCCGTTGCGACGCACGATCGGCCGGCGCGCGCAGATGCTGCCTGCGAGGGAGGCGAGATAGTCGGATAAATCGAGAAGATGCAATTTGCGAAACGAGTACGTACGCATTTCTCGCTGCGGTGCCTTATTTACAAAGTGAATAGCAGTAGAATTCCGACACTTGTTCCCACACGAAAATTTGATATTCTTTTTATTGTGACCACGCGCGCGGAAATGTTCGAATCAATATCGAGGAACGGAACGATCGCGAACGGTATCGGCAGCCGCGGGGGACTTGTCGAGGCACGAATGGAATGAAATTATACGATTCGACGATCCAATTTTCCATACGGCATCCTTAGACTCTGTATATACATTATGCGCCGCTCTTCTCAGTCTACGTCTACGCGGTTTCCGTATCGCATACGTAACAAGCAATGAAAAAAAGTCATTTTTGCTCGATTCTGTCGTGAATACAGGTGCGATCGACACACGCATTGAAACACACACGCGCGCACACACACACACATGAAGCGACATTGTGTGCAAAAGGATCGTACACATGCCTCAAACCCGCTGCTGTACGATTCTGCGGGTAGATACCGACATCCTTGAATTCCATGAGCGGCGAGGCAAGCACCGTCGGTCCGACCATAAATTTCGATTTCCATCGCGACGGGAGACCATTCGATTCCACTTGGCGATCTATATTCGCGCAACGGTAACGTACGTGCGGCAGATATAGCCGGAAAATCGCGCGCATGTGTCTTGGAGATCACGCAAGGCTCCTACGGCGTCCCATGGGTGTCCCCAACCATCTATCGAGTCCCTTGACCAACGGGTCGTTGCCTCTGTCGTGTGCTTAACCTTTGGATACCGAATCTTTATTTATTCAATGTAATTTTGAATTTTTCATGAATCTCACTTTTACGTAACTGTAGACATTTTAATGATATTATCGAATGGATCGATCACACGTAAAATTGGAACTGTCGGGGATTATGCATAAAATAACTCCTTTTTGTACTTATATTGCGTATTGTATTTTTAATTATGTAGCTTTTTCTGGTTTATAATTTTTAATATTATAAATAAATAATTTTTTTCTAGAGGGAGAATATGTGATATGAATATTATTCATAACAAATAGAAAATTAGATTTATATCAGATATTTTATCATACAAGATGTCGCGATTTATATTCTCGCTATCTATTATTCGACTTAAAAGTCACATATTTTAGTAAATGTCAAAATGGATATTAAATGTAACAGTGCGAAGAAACGCTATTTTGCTAAAGATGATTTCTACCGGTGCATTTAACCGCGTTAAATCAGGAAAGATATACGTCGTTCTATACAAGTCTCATTCACGTCGCGATGCTAAGCGCTATCTATGCTTTCACCTATCTCCCCTTTCTGATATCATTCGTCCGGAATGCATTCATCGTGCATTGCTATACGGATCGATATTCGCGCGACAGTAGATACAGCGATCTCCGTTTTATTCTACGCACAACACGACTTGTGACGTACTACATATTGCAGATTTTCGTAGAAAGAAGGATGCTTTAGATAACTGTGATTCTCAGTATTCGCATACCACAAACTTTATCTTCTTTGAGACCGGAGCATATCTTTAAAGTTCATGGAACAGCTTTCTAGCTTTACTAGCGGACAATACTTCTTTACAAAACTCCGCGTTGTTTCTTTGTGATTATTATTCTTTTACAATACTCCAGAAGCAACATTTCGCAGCGAAATATAATTAAAATGTCTACAGTTGTATAAGGGAACAAATAATAATAATGAAATTGACGAAATTTTTGCGATGATATAAAATAGTTTTAGACGAGAACTAAATTTTTTTTTCTATACTTGTGCGAAAGTGACGTTATTGAATAATACACATTATCTCTTACGTGGTAAAGTGAAGTCAAATATTGAACGTGCGGGAATTTGGAGAAATAGCGTTGTGCGACATCACACAGAACTTCCGTCCATGAAATGCTGCGATTTCTCGTAAAATTCTCTTATGAAGACGTTACAGGAGCCATAAGAGCGTAAGATAGGAAGAACTGACATAACCTGCAATATCGTTTATCCGACGGAACTCTTAGTCTTGGGGAGGAAAGGGGGTTAGCATAATCTTATGCACTTCGACCTGATAAACTGGATTACGGCTTCTTTGCCATCTCACGTCAACTTGCTCGGCCACTTACCCTTCTCCGAAGGCTTTTCCTCTCCTATCTCTATTTCTCCTTTTTTTCTTATCTTTTCTCGAGTTTTTTGGATTTATGCTTCTCTCATTTGTCGCCTCACGTGTTCTTTCTCTTTTTCTCTCACATGGTCTCTCTTTGTATGTAACAGTCCTTCTCTTTTTCATATAACGTATGATTTCGTCACTATACGTGCTTACGTGTTATCTTCCCGTTCATTGTATAACTCGACCTCGACATAACGCAACCTTCCAGGTTCAATTCGGCGGACTTTACTTTTTACAGCCCGGTTGATTCTGGCCAGTATCGCGTTTATCGGAGATTACACACCGAGAGCACATATTTTTAAGCAAACTCAAATGCTGGAAACGACCCATATCTTTCCTGAAATATATTTTTATGTATCACTGATTATTCTCTTTCTACATATTTGCATAGGGCGTTTTTATATAACTATATCATATACAACTTATTCGTATTTAATTATTCGTGCATTTAAATACACTCAGGATAAAAGATCTGTTTAAAAAATATGTTAAAAGAGAATTATTCTGAAAAATTTGTTAAGGAGAATCAGTTCTTTTATAGGACGAAATAAGTTTTTTAATAGAATATAGCAACGATTACGTTGCGCGTTCATTTTATATATAAATTGATTTCACTAAACCTAAATACACACTGACTTATTTTTCGTTTTTGAATACGCGCATTTCCCTGATGCAGCAGTTCCTGTTTGAAAGTGAAGGAAGTAATCTGTTGGCGAATTGTGTGCGTAAATGCATCTTGAGCGTCAAGTAAGCCGTAGAGACCGCTCCCTGATAACAATCTGCATTGGGGAAAGGAATCCGGGAATATTTTGTCGTTGCATAAAGTATGAGCTGTGCCAAAAACTTTTGCGCATGACGAGCATACGTATAGGAATCTCGGGTGTACGTCGATGTCATGCAGATTACGAGAGCAAATACGTTTCGTAACGAATACGTTGTATGTCGAACACATACGTTTTTTCAACCGAGAAATTGTACTTTTTTTACAGGCATCCCTTAAAAAGATACCTATGATCGAAAGTCAAGTTCAGCGTTCTATATTTATATTCTATTCGCCTTCGCTGCGATTTGTAACGAGCGTACGTGCTTACTATTACGATGGATTTCTAGATCAATGTCTTACGTATTTCAATACGTCGGATAGATAAAAGAAATTGCCAGTCGCGCGCGTAAACCGGTTTCTCCTCTTTTCACTTGGATCAACCATATAGGGTCACGTTCATACGTCATTCTAATGGTATACGTGCTATAATAATGTGTAACCATTTTCTATATTATTTCAAATATTACTATCTTTTAATTTATCACGATATATATCTTGAAATCTACATATAGATATTTCTGTAATAATAGTTCTGTTTATTTCAAAAATTACAAATTGCGATTAATCTGAAAGATAAAAATTAAAATTGATCAATGTTAGTTTAGATTTCAAGTACCTACGTTAATAAATAGGTTTCTCGGTTCCGCATGACTTTGCAGCCACCTCAAATCATTGCATTACTGCAATCTGTATAGTTACAGCATATCCACACTTTTACGTCGTAGATCTGCAACGAATCGAGAGGAAGTGCGTGTGCACCGAGCGGATATACGATCAGTGTCAAACGCGTCAACGTTATGTCTCGGAACGTTTTACGGTGCGAACTCACTGAGCTTTCTCGGAGCTTTACGATAGCTTTACGACTCGGCTTTCGTGAGCTTTAGTAGGGACCGATATATTCGGCACTTTAATGAGGCACAAGAAGCTAGGTTTCATCGAGCACACGGACTAGAAAATAGCATGTCTCGTATAAATTATAGTCATGTTTTATCATGGCATCGCTCAACCGTTTCTAAATAGAAATCAAAGATTAACAGTGCATTCATTTACATACGTGTGTGTGCGTGTATGCGCGTGCGTGTGTAATTTTTGTAATTGTTATATGTAATATTTATTTCTACATATATATATTTTTTAAACATTCTATTCTATATTTAAGCGCTTTATCTCGTTGTGTATATATATATATAGTGTAATTACGATGAATATATTTTTACAATGTAATTTAACATTACATAAGTCACATTGGATTTTTGCATGTTCATCAATTCATGGCGCAAAGAAATGCACGCATAATAGCCCGCTATATAAAATGACAGGCCGACTAATGACGTGCAGCAGGGGGAAGTAGCATGCAAATTACCACTTGCATACGATTTTCCCGGTAGTAGAGTCATGGGGTGTTGCTATTAAACTCAATACACGCTCTGGAATTGTCGCACCTCCATCGCGCGCCATTATAGAACTTGCAAAGTTCCCGCGTAGCGCGAAGATTTTGTCATTAGCATGATTGCGCGGTAATTCTGCCGCGAAGCATTTATAAGTGATCCTACCAATTGCATGCGCGCGATAATAAGGATAAAGGGGGAAAGGCGAGCATTATAATGCGAATCGATGAATAGCTGATTGCATTGATTTTTAAGCAGTAATTTTTCGACAAATATGCTCTTTACTATCTTCTTTTCTATGGAAGTCAATCATATATCGTAAAGAGGTGCTCACTGCCATCACTACTCCTGTTCGCATTACGCGATATGCACGCAATAGCCATCTGTACTCTTACTTCGTAATGCAGCACGCTTTGCGCATTGTTTCCTGTGTGCAAAGCACAGCGTGACACACAGTGGCCTTTGAATACTCTTGAATTAACATTGTTTGCGTGTTACATTTGTGTTACATTTGCGCGAGTATGTGAATGTCGCCTTCATCATTGAAGTTGAATTCCCATGTAAGTTGTAAATTTGACAGTTTTATTAACTAGAGTTGTTTGCAAAGATAAAAACGTTTAAGTGGATACTTATTCAGAGTATACTATTCACAATACATTGTGTCTACTGGGAGAATTTATTATGTCTATTTGCTCTACTTGCAAAGAGCTAAAAATAAACCTAACAACTAAAAGTTTTTCATTAAAAAGTTAAGTATTATATGGCATCGTTAGAAGAAAGTGGTCATGGACGTTTTGTAAAGATAATTTTTGTATGATAGATTTTTGTTTTATATATACATACGTGAATATCCAAAGGTCATGCATACTGAAAGAAAAGGAAAGGTCAAGGGACACTTATAAATAAATCTTGATACTTAACAGTCAACGTTTCAACGGTGCCGTCTTTCATGACTCATAATCCAATATAACGCTGAAAAAAATATCTTACATGGCTTCTATCTACGGCGCACTTGTCGGTCTTCGATAAATAATATCATTTCGCGAACTGCATATGTAATAATTTTCGAATTTTTGACGTTATAGTATGTCGTATTTACTATGCGCATAAAATCACTTTTAGTGTAAGAAAATATATTTTTTTGATTATCGAATATATACAAATCTAAATGTTAGTCATTATGTAACGCGTTTGATATGGAAGGGGGGGAATGATGGATGATAGCTTATATAAAATATATCGATATATAGCGGAGAGAGGATTGCAATCGATTATATTTTGATATTTAAATATGAGAATATTAATGGCTATTTTATCATTATCATAATACTGGCTCATATGTCCTTTATTATCACTTTATAATTTAATATATTCAGTATTTATTACAGTATTTATCGATATATCTCACTAACAATAAGTATCATTTAATAACTTTTTGATAAGTCAGAATGAATGTGCGTATGTATGTTGTTTGCTTTTATAGTTTTGCTTTTAAAGATTTTTCAGCGTAAATCCAAAATTCTAATAATATTATGGATTATTATTAAAATATACTGTTAAATATACGCGTATAAATATATTTTTACTCTTCGTGAAAATAGTAATCAACTGAAGTTTGATAAATGTTTTTTGACGGATGAGGCATTAAGTAATTGGGATTTTTTCTGTGTTACAGGCAGGTAGACTAACCCAATTCTGTCAGGATAGAAATGTATTACATCGTTAATCCACAAAGGATGCTAATTAATCAATATTTCATTACATCGGCAAAAGTGTTCCGCGGATAATGGCAGTCGATATCGACTCTCTTTACAAATTTTCAAGAAAATTTTATATTTTATTTTGAGAATTTATTTTGCTTATATATTATGCTACATTTATATCATATTATACATATATAGTTTATGTCTCTGTAATGAGACAGGATTATATCACGTTATAAAAACAACAACTAAATTGTGACAATATTAATTTGTCTGTAATATCTGATATAACTGCATATGTATTTGTCTTAATTGAATATGAAAAATAATTTATTGATTTATCTTGTATTGTCAGTTTTATACAATACAGCGAAACACTTTTGTTCGATTAGAATGATGAAAATATCGACAAAGGCACAGTTACGGATAAAATTTTCCGACTCTTTTTAGAGTAATAGCAGTAGCTTATTGTCAACTAGCTTGGCTATCAACACACTTAATCCCGACGTATCGTGTTTACCCGCATATGGTCCGGAGCAAACCGCCCTCGTCATGCTTTTACCGCTCTCGCATCACGTTTTGCTCGCTTTTAACCGCGCATTAGCGACATAAATCAAAACTTAGAGTCTGAATTCTCGTTCCCCATCTGGTTTCGGTACCCGTTTCGCCGTTCCGTTCCGCCGAATCCGCCGCTCCGGATGCCACTTACTTACGAGAGGGTGGGAGAAGAGATGCAAGTTACCTAGGCGTAATACATTCACGTAAGGACGTAGCAGGTTGGAGACGTGGAATATCAGCAGTTTATACGACTCGCGACGGGCCCTTTCTCTCAGCTCCTGTACCGCGCAACTTTCCGGTCGAAGAACTAGTTACTCGGTATATTTGGTTATCTTTTGGCTCTCTCATTTAGCCATTTACTGTAAAGCATGTGAAGTTGGAGCTAAGACATCACGGGGAATAGCTAAACGTATTGCCAAACTAGTGAGAGCGTGATTCATTTGCTAATAAAATCATCGAAGTTTGAGTTAATTAAGCGTCTGTTACATGGGAATAAACGAATATATATAGCAATTCATCCTGCGCTCTTCGGAGAAAAGTGCTCTTAATAATTTGCTGAATTGAAGTATGCTTTGCAGATTTAATTATCTGCACTATATATATTTGCCGATAATTTACATGATTAGTTTTAATCGTTGCTGTATTGCAGAGCTATTTTCTTTATTCACCCATCTTGTATTCTTGTTTCGATTAAACCAGTGTAATTATATTTGTTGATTTAAATCAAGAGCACTTTTGAATTGTTAAAAAGAATATATGACTGATTTATGTCATTTATGAATGCCAATCAATTTTATTTTAACAAACCAGTGAAGTTTACATTGATCTGATTGCGCTTCTTCAAATATACAATTAATCATCAACAATATTTGGTTGACTCTCGTATTTGTGTTTTAACTAACGAAATAGTATTTCCACAATTTCTTATAGACAATATATTCGCATGCATTGATGGAAGCTTGTTGACAATCGGATTATTGAGTTGACTAACGTATATGCGCATTTATATAAATTTATTATCTCTGTAAATCTTCGAACAGCAATTTTCAAATAATAGTTTAAATGGTTAAATTTTTGACTAAAAAAGTAGAATGCGGTAAGGTCTCCCATAGAATTCATTTGAATCAACATCGAGTTCTCCAATATTCCCGAAAGATTCTTCAGAATCTTGTCTCTCATTGCAATACCGCATCTTTATGAGCCCATCCTAAAGTCGTGTAAAATCTTCTTTACGACTGCAATCTCGTTGGTTTACGGTGATTATTGGACCTAGTCGATATCACAAAAAAGACATTGACACTTTTCTTTGGTCTTATTATAGAACATATATGGTTACCACATCGTTATACACTTAATTTCCATTTAATATAATTAATTTTCAGTTTAATTATTCAGCACCTCTATGCAAAATTAGCAAGAGGCAAATACTAGATTAATTAATATTTGCATTTGAGTATTAACATAGACTTCGATGGAAACTGTTGTGCCACTAATTACGCTGAGATTGGCAGCATATTAAATGATACATGGTTAATTACGAAGATTGAATTACAAACACTTATATCTATGTTGTATGTCGATCGATTCTGAAAACCACGCCAGTTTTGATATGTTAAAAATGCTGATGGAAGTGACGATAATGAATAATAATGCAGAGAATATCTACCAAAATAGTTACATAAAAAGTTGGTCGACTATTTTCTCTCTGACAAGAAGTCGACATTCGCGAAATACTTGGAAAGCTTGAATGTATATAGACAGATTAAACGCAAACATTTCCGATTTTGAAAGGACGGTCTTTTGCTCTTTATAGCAAATTCTCGAGCGTAAGCATTCGTTTGAAAACAGTCTACTTTGGCAAAAGCGCTTTAATTAATCGCGCCATGGTTTACTGATTAATTCAGTACCTTCGCTTTGCAGGACGGGGAAACGCAGAAAGAACGCGTTGATGTAAAGGGCGACGTGTCTCTCTTCGATAGGTGCAACAAACGAAAGGAAAACATAGGTACTCCAATGATGGAGTCTCTCTATTGCGTTACAGAGGATTTTAATTGGGTCGTTCTAATTATCGTTGAAAGCCTCTGGAATCGCGTGCTCGCAAGCCAGCGGTATAATAATCCGACGATTCATCCGCCCTGGCATTTGCACGTCTGCGTGAAAAACACGATCGCGCATATAAAGGCGGAGCTCGTAATTAGTGATAAAAAAAGCGGCGTGACATAATCCGGCTTCGCGATTATGTATATTACATATTAATCGTGTCTTTAACTTTTAGTTGAGAGCTAAATAAGCAATCCCAAAGATAAACGTCTCATTCAACGATCACCGATATAAATATTTAATTAAAACAATGTCTTTGTGTGTGTGATTAATAATACTTGTATGAAAAGAAAGATTGTAATTCATTAATATTTAATTTTACTTTGAAAATATATCATTTTTCCCAATACTTCGGAAATTCGAGCCGTCTCTTCTGCATTTTCTGAGCAGCTGAAAAATTAATTTTTTTTAAATATTAACATAGAGAAAATGACGAATTCTTTCGCTTTCTCTTCTTGTTTTACCGACGATTGAAAAAGGATATTCGTAAATATTGAAATATGATCAATTTTAATTGTTTGGCTATTGACACATTTACCTATTGATCATTTATATATATTGTGGTATATTGGTATTGACAGTAATATTTAAGATATTTTTTTGAACTATAAATTCGAAGTTTTGAAATATATACTACTTGTGTAAAGGCGCAAATAAATTTCTATGAAAAGACTGATTAAAATTTGCGGCTATAACTTAAATCAAGTCATTTATCTTAATCAATTTTATCTGACTAGAAACCATCAGAAATAATTTTTGCAAAGTTTAGTAGTTTAATAGTAGAGAAAAGAGAGCTATTTCTCTATTTGTCTCGGATGGCAAAATCCATGAATTATATATATAGCGGGTGTAATTTTGAGCTATTAATTTTTGGCATTCAACAAATATTGCAGCATAGATCGCT
This sequence comes from Lasius fuliginosus, assembly GCA_949152495.1. Classification (NCBI taxonomy): domain Eukaryota; kingdom Metazoa; phylum Arthropoda; class Insecta; order Hymenoptera; family Formicidae; genus Lasius; species Lasius fuliginosus. Next base: position 14,169,133 of record OX424444.1, read on the forward strand.
TTTTTATATTAGTCCATTTCTCTTGGAGACATGTGAGACATTGAAGGAACGCCATATAGAAATGTTATATTTTTCATTTCTGTTGTTTCGATCACTTTAACATCGCGCAATCGCAGATGCTTACACAGCGAAGATACAGATACATCGGCTTTAAGAAATGACGTTTATCGTGCTTGAGGTAATATAACGTCGAGTTTCTTGCTCACTTCCATCCATCTTCCGTAATTCCTCATTTCTCTATCTATCTATGAGCATCCTTACTTCGTGAGATATGTCTGGTATATAGATCCGACATCACATTATACACCGCTTCGCCGCTTCTTCCGGCAAATTGGTTTCTATATACAATTTGCTGCAAAACGAAAATTTTAATTCAAAAAAATTTTTTTTGCTTACATGTATAATGCAACGTTTCTTTTTAGATATCTATTATTTTTTTTATACTAATTAGAATAGATAATGGATGGAAATTTTGGCTTTATCCAAGATCTATTTAAATTTAATTAAATTTTTATCGAAGAAAAATTTATTATATTTGATAGAGAGAGAAAGAGAGAGAATGAGAAATGTTTCGCGTTATCTTACTTTACTCAAATTAAAGAATATTTCTTTTCGATATGTCGGACACCGACATGTCAACCAAAAATAAGCACTCTAATATCATTAAACTAATTTCCAACTATTTCCGCGCGAGAGCTAAGACGAGAGAAGTGACTTCTTCCGCTATCTTTGCTATTGTCTCGTTGTCTCCTTACGTGAAATTGCAAACTACAAATAGCCCTTAGCGCAGTCGGTTTAATTAAAATCCTCCTACGAGTTTGCCAGTCTCTACGGTTCCAACCTTTCGAAGTCGTCTCTTTCCGACGTTACAATTTCTGGCAGTGACGGTTTCTGGCAGTCGGCCAAAATCAACTGGGATTCGCGATATGGCCGGGAAAATGGAGACGCGCCGAACCGAGATAACGTAATTAAGAGTTCGCTTCGAGATACCATTGCACCTGGTTCTTTCCTGTCGTCGCAAACCGACCTTCTTCTTTCTGCCATCTTGTGCCCGCAATTTCTATCGCCATATATCCGAATTTTATTTCTCGTGATGAGGGTGCCAGCTTAACGGAGATTATTTTTAGCACGTTTTCCAGAAGGAGGAGTAGGATCTTAATTTTTTTTCTATCTCGTATTATCGAGGTTTTGCGCGCGCGAGAAACGTCTACCGCGATTCCTGAAGATTTGTCCCGGAAGTCTCTATGCTTTGCTGAATCGTTCGCTAGTTGAGCCAGAAGAGCGTCTTATTCGCGAGGTACATTTTAACAAGACCATTCAACGGCCGTGGTTTCAGCCGGGGAGAAAATGGCAGTATTTTATGCCGTATCTCTCTCCTAGGCTGACGACGGTTAAATCGACCGTTCTCGGCTGCGAGATACGTGAATCTGAATATTTCAGAGCTCGACAATGTATAATCAATGTTCTCCGTATCGGTGATAAAAAATAGATGTACGTTTACTCTAGTACGGGCACGCAATGTTTGAAAATTTTATTTGTATCTTTGTCGTGCATTACTTATACATTTGCAAACGTTAACGTGTAATATTCGTATTGCCTTAATGAGAATTTACCGCTTTTCTGTCCTTATTATTGAGAGATGTGGGATCAATGTATTACAGTAGCTCGAATACGTGGAAATTATTACTTGATATATGTATACGCCTTTATTGCCGCGCTGATCAAGCGACAGGCATTTCCAGCAATTCATGTTCTCGTTTGTTTCGCGGTAATTATTCCTGGGTAGGTAGAGAAGGGATTGCCTCTCGTCGACGAGCGCGAATTGTCGTCTCCAGTTATACATGGCGACGAGAGGTGGATGCGGGGAAACGACGGAGGGTGAACACCACGAGCGGGGACGTGCGCGGGGTAGAGTGAGGGGGGAGAGCCTTTAGCGGTGGAAATGCAAGGGCACTTTGTATCCTGAGATTCATTGTCCGCCACAGCTCGAGCAACCTACCGGCTTAAGCAATGCATTATGCGGGACCACCGACAAGACGCCATTTAAATGCTCCGGAAGGTAACCGCTCCGCTGTCAGCCTTCATCCTGCCCGCGGTCGTGGCTGTCGTGTCGCGTGTCACCGTGCCTTAAACAATGCCTCCACGCGTGTGCAGGAAAGCGTGCACGTCGGTTAGACGAAGATTACCCGTCTACGAGATGCACTTCGATGTCGCGGCTTCGTATACGTTGCCGTGCATTAGGTTCGATCATTCAGTCTCGATTGGCGAACGATGATAAGTATATTCGGAACGCGTTGCGCGTGTAACGGCGTTATCGTAGACTGAGTAAGTCTCGAGTATATCGCGTCGAAACAGCAGTGCGATTCGTTATAAATTAAAGAACGGAACATGAGTGTTAAAGAAAGTTAATGTTAAAGAAGGCTAAGTTTTATTCTATTGCGCTTGTTACGCGCTGTTTGAAAAACGCAATTTGTCGCTCTATCAATCAGCGTCAATGTTGCTTTATCGTGATGCTGTTTAATTATTTCACACTATCTTAATATAGATCTTGGTTGTTGTATTATTACATAATTCCTATTCCCTCTGCGCGTGCCTTTCCCCGATAAAATAAACGCAACTCGCATATAAATGTGTATACATCTAATCATCCGTCTTCGTAACGCCGCCGTCTTGTATTTTCTCGCTCAGACTGTTGCGTATTAGGTGGTAGAATTCCACATGCTTCGCGGTCGAATCTCAAAGTATTTAATTAATCATCGCTCGCTATACTGCAATGACGTGCATTTCGCGGAATGTGTTCATGACACCATGGGGCCATAGTTTGTGGATATTCCCGTCGGCTATCTTACGTAATTGCGTATTCATTCATTGCATATTAAATGACGGCTATGTTTACATTTCCCGCAGAAGATAAACGACACCTTCTTCGCGGCATATCGATCAATGCTTTCCGACTGTGTCAAATATAAATACTTTTTGGTTTCTATAATACAAGAGAGAGCGCGCAAGAATCCTTCAAAGTATTGAAGATTGTTTTATACGGTCAGCAAATAAAATGCAAATATCGATGCACTCTTCAAAAACATCAATATTTTGCGACATCGGTGTTTGTCTCTCTCTCTCTCTTACGCTTTCTCCCTCTCATTAAGTAATTGAATGAAGGATGCCAACAATATCGATTTCGATATTATTGGAGTGTATTTGGCAGGTTTATCTAGAGAAATTCCATGTGTAATATTTCCTTCACGACGCTCTTTATTTACCATTGCGGAAGTATCGAGCAGGCAATGTGCATGTGTGCATGGCTTTTGCAAAGCTCGCTCGATACGAGATACAAGAGAGACGTGTTAATGTACTATGAAGAGAACGCGAGCTTTCTTCGTCTTTCTTTGTCCCTCTTTGTCGAAATCTATCTCATTCTCGCGCGTGATTTTTCTTCGCTCTACTCTTTCCGTTACTTTACTTTTTATTTGCCACCCTCGCGCGGCGCTCTTAGAATTGTGCTCGGTGATAGGGCACAAAAAAAGAGAATAAAGGGGAAAGAAGGTGTCGAGTAAGAGAGGAGGAAGTAAAAAATAGTAGTTACGCCGCGTTGACAATTGGATGGCGGTGACATATGTATAATAATATATGTATGTATTCTTGAGAATTATTTTTATTAGATCCATTAAGCTGGGCACAATCATTTTAATTTAATAATCGAATAAAACATATATGAAGTGTAATATTTGTTTTGCTACTTTGTTTTTATTGAGAAAAAAATCAGCTCTTTAATTTTTAATAAATTTTGTTATTTTTTGCGTCACAAATTTTATATTTAACAATAAATTTATTTAAGAAAATTACAGACATAGAATTTTAAAGCAACACTGTAATTGACAAAGACACACAATGAAACATGTTACTCAAAAGTTAATAATTTATTTCGTTGACTACAAAAGGATTATTTGCGTTATATTATATATTTTGTGGAAAGCGCACAGCTCAATTATACCAATACAATCTTCTGGTAGCGATGGTTAATCAATTTTCAATAACTGAATAAGCGGTTTAATTATTATATCGCTGTGTCACTAGCGTTTTCATTCGGCTTCCGTATTAGCATTCTCCAATTCAATAAGTCAGATACGCACCGCTGCTGTGGCTGGCATTAAAAGCACGTGTCACTCTCTACGCGATCGAAATCGCCTTTCGATGTATTGGCAAAGCGCGTTGATCCTGCCGATCACTTGTTTACGTCCTCCGCCGTTAATTATCAACGAGCATCAGGTTTCTCGGGCGTCTGTCATCGCCGGTGTTAGGGCGAGATGCTTTTCGTTTTTCGCATGACGGCTATGCCGCTTTGCCGTAAACGACATCGTGCATTACGCATCATGGGCATCGATTGTACCGCAAAACGTACGATATCCTTTAATTACGACTATTGCATCTATCGAATTAGTCAGAAACGCGTGAATCGAAACCGTAACATATCCATCAACCTCGTAACAGCATCCACGTATCGTCGTCGATTAATGTGTCGTTGGATGTTTTCCCGCGCGGTGCCGCGTGTAAAAATCACGGTTGATTCAGATTAAATCTAGCTGCCATTTATCGGTGAAAAGAATTTGTAAAATAAGCAAATGAGATCGTTTTTATCTCGATGAATCTCGTGATGTTGGAGATTTAATGTCTACGTGACTACATTTTCGATTTGAATTTCGAGACACTTTATTTCGATCGAGATATTAACTTGTCGCGTTGATGATTGATTCTACAAAGAATTTTCTTACGTTAAATGGGCTTTAAAATCGTCTGAAGAGCTCTTTTTAAGATAAGAGCTTGTAGTCGATGAGGATCTTAAACCGCGTTTATTTCTGCCTCACTTCCGTAGGTACGACGTACTTCATAGTAAGGAAGAAAGAGAAGAATAGCGAACGGATAGCATTCGTTAAAATCACGAACGGCGGAACAAACCTGCATGAAATTATGAACGGAGTTTATTTTCTTCTTTCTTTCTCCCTTATCTTTTGTATTAGCTTTACGTTGATCCATCATATTTATCCACTGCGCGCTTTGAACATTTTTTTTTATCTCGGTTTATGGAGTATCATTTTCGATTTTTATTTGTATCTTTTTCGATTTTTAGATACTATTTTCAAAAATAAAAGATTGTTTTTGTCGAATGCATATTTTCGTAAAGAAATCGTTCTAAGATCGTTACGCGAATAGAATACAGAAAACGAGAGAGAGACGATTCAGATTTCTTATATCTCTCGAATGACCGTGCAATTTCGTAAGCTGCTTTGAACTGAAATTACCCAATTAGGGAAATCTACTCTGTTTATGCACTCTCATAAGGAGTCTTACAATTAGCAGTTTTTTCTCGGACTTGAATCTTGAGAGTCTCTAGGAAGACTCTCTCGAGGTAAGATTCTGATTGCGTGAGGAGCTTACAGCGGGGAATCTCATTTCTTCACATTCCGCGAAGGAGGCAAACAAATCGGACGAGGACGACTATCATTAGAATCACTACTAACTTAAAATGTAGCAAATCGCCATGAAATTGCAAACATTTTTTTTCTTTCCTTAACGTCAAATAGCGGCTTGACTAGTTCATGCACATTATTCCCATCCGCTTTTAAAGTGAATACAAAATCCCTTGTCTCTCTCTCTCTCTCTCTCTCTCTCTCTCTCTCTCTCTCTCTCTCTCTCTCTCTCTCTCTCTCTACTTTCCCCTCTCCGTCTCACTGACGGTCTTATGGTCTTCTCGCCGTTCTATTACTTGCTTCTACTCGAAACCCGATTTCTCTCGGCGAAAGATTCACCGAAATCCCAACCTCTCTTGCACGTCTTATTCTTCTGCTTGCGTTCTTCTCCATCGCCGAGCATTCGTCAACGTCGCGGCAGAAAGTTCTCTGAAAGTAAGCGGTCTGTGAATTTACGTACGCGCCGTTCCTGTGCATCTATGTCACAGTTCTCGCATTCAAAAATGCGGTAATCGTGATTCTGCTCGTTTATGTCACTATAAGGTACTTTAAAAAAAAATATGTTTGATGTCGAATATTTTTTACGCGTACAGAATGCAAGAAATTTCTATTCTGAGCAGTACAATGATAAAAAATACGTTGATCTTAAGAAAAAGGAAAACTCTAAATTTTATTATAATTTATCTTTTACTATTTTATTTTTGATCACCGATGTAATGCCGAGACGGAGAATACAAATGTTATATTTTACGCAAATCTTATGCGAAATATCATGCAGCAATACATGCAATCAGCGCCCAACAACGTACAAATGTTTGTGCTTATATAGAGAACCATTTTAACTTAAAGTAAACGCCTCGCGCGGAGAAATCGGAATAACTGTGTGAATAATCGCGATCGAAGCCATTGAAATTGGAGCTTTAGTCGCTAGTTGCTTTCATATCTTGCGGCGCAGACGGTAACATTCTGCGCGAAATACTGCTACGCGTTCTACCCTTAGCGCGTCGGGGGATGCACCTTCCGCCTATTCTGCTTTATTTGAGTCAACGTTAATCTTCCATCTTACACAGAAGAAAGATGTCTTCCGCACTCTTCTCCCTTCGCTTTCAGGCCAAACCTCTCCAATGCATTTTTATCGAACCACTTTATCGGCGTCGTTCACGCGCCGACTTCTACCTGTCCTCATCCTCTTCACCGATAAAGCAAGTTTAAGCGTCGTACTGGCGTCGTTTCCGTCGAAACTCTCTCAAGATGAAAAATATTGTATATAGCACGATTCTAATATAATATAAGAATTTACCGATGTATTTATTTATAATTTTATAATTTTTAATATTAGATGCGTGTTTTGCAAATGAAACAATTAAAATTCTATTGAGAAGTGAAGATGATTTAATGTTCTATTATCTATTTAAACTTATAAATATTTTAATTGTTTTTAATATGAAAATTAAAAATATTTCGATATTTTTGCTACAGAAAGAAAAATTAAATTAATCGAAGAAAATCGTTATAAAAAAATTTTCTAATTTTAGAATCGTTCTATATAAGGGACGTGCCGCGATGCGTGCTTTCTCTCGATCATTTTTCACTGAGGTTGCGACGATCATTATGTGGAATTTATAATAAGGCAGATTTTTATGCTTTTTGTGCGCAGCGAATGCGGAAGGCTATGTCATTTTCCATCGTGCATCGCATTGTTTTCGTACCGTCAGAACTCATTTGGACACGCGTTATTTTTAAAAATAATCGATACCGTCTGTCGTTCCTAGCGCGTATTGCAAGCTGCTGCAGTAGCACACCAATGCTGGCTCTAAATGTTTACATGAGTTCTCCATATATATACATATATAGTAGTTTTCTACGTATATGTACAATATTCCCGACTGTATTCCCTCGTGACAGTGAGTATAACAGGACTGAAAAAAATAGACAGTAAAAAAAGCGGTCGTCATATTTTTGCACAGGAACAAATAGAATTCGTAACTGTAGTAAAAAAATTTAGTAGTGAAATATTCTGGCGACAGCAACTGTAGGGCGTAGATATGTCAACGACGCAATCTCAGAATATGTTGTTAACAATTTAATATAGTTGGATATTTTCTCGTTTTGCTTTACTGTTTTCAAAATTATCTTGCAGACATAAAATTTTTTATCTTGTGTTATGTGTTGCATCCATTTTTGTTTGTTAATTCATTGCCGGAAGAAAATGAAAAGTAACGTGCTAATTTAATCACTAGTGCTGCTGTGTGTTACTTTTCCTCGGAATTTAAAATAATGCATTCAGATGCGTTTAAATCACGTACATAAATTTGCTATATAAATACATTTTAATGAGAAAAATAAATACGAATGATTAGTAGATGAATATCTCGCAGATTATGTACTTACTTCCTTTTTAATCTCTCTTTATGTCTATTTTTGAACATTATTATGCTATGTAGATCTCTTTACGATATGTGTGTGTGTATGTATTAAGAATATAAACTTTAGGAAGGAAAACAATCATATTGTGCTAACGATTCACGTTATCGTATGCAAAGTGCATAGTTATTTACTGCTATTATTAATAGCATTTTTGCAATTACGAATACTGCATGGAATTCACAAATGATTTTATTTATATTTTATTATTTTTATCCGAGCACAAAATGCATTTATTATTAAAATTTATAGTTTTTTATTATAATGCATAATAGTATTATAGTCATATTTATGGAAATATTCTCATTAGTCGAAACAAAAAAGCCACGTTGAAATATGTGTTAAATTTTATAAATATTTTGTTAGATTTTTATTATTATATACAAATTGAATTTTTCTGTTTTTCACTTTTCAATTTTTATTGTTGTTTAATTTACAGAATATTTTATATTTATTTGTTTTAATGAGGATAGGATTCATATTGAATTGTTCTTGTTTCGAGTACTGAATAATATCCACGTACGTGTTTTGACAAATATCTCGTAGCTATTAAAATTACAAAAGCATCTCATTAAATAGAGAACACTAACATTTTGTGACATTTCAAACAGACATTCAATCCCAATTACGAGAGATAAGCAAAATAATCAACCAAACTAAATGAAATTTACATTACGAGCTGAATCAGAGTATTTGAATTATGTTAAATGCTACTTCTCCTCTGTGTGTGTGTTAATGTAATCCATTCAATTTTAGAAACACTCGGAAATAGTCCAAGGAGTTTACAAGGGAATCAAGTAGTGCACAAAGTGGCGACGGCTTTGAACTGCACTTTAGAATATGTTGAGTATAGTTGAATTTACAATGTTTTTACTATATTTTTAATTAATGTTATATACGCCGAATGCTTAATACGGGAGACTTATTTAATAATATGTATATGCCGCGTTTCTTAAATTATTTGCAATGTCCGTGATACTGCACATAGAGTTTGCCGCTTAGTAGCCACGAATATAACTCTTGTTTTATCATTTTGACACGGGTAAAGGGACAGCGACGTGTCAACTATGCGAATACTTAGCAAAAAAAGTTGCGCCTTTCGCGCATTTGTCCGTTTACGCGTGCTAATAATTTTTTCACGCAATGAAAAATGTGACTCGCTTTGAGCGGGCGTTAAAGTATCCGGAAAACGACGAGACAATGCCGTACATGGGATTTTACGTGGCAATAAAACGTAACTCAGTAATACGCACGAGCTTCAAAAATGTTGATATACCATGAGCGTCCATTACGACGAGTATGAAGCGTTTAACAGCGAACACACATGTGGCAAACCAACATGAAATCGGGGCAGCATGAGTTGTACGTTTTGCAACGTTAGTGTTTTTTCTTTTTTTTTTTACTTGTGTTGAAAATTACTTTCAACATTTATCTCCATACACACACACACACACACACCTCACGTGAGAAGGAAGGAAATTTCTACTTCATACTACGTTCTACTTCATCATAATCTGATGATCACGTGAGACGTGTTAATTGACACATGATATTTCACGTTACATACTCCGCGGGGAATCGCAATTCATTCCGACGAATATCACCTTCTGTCATTAATCACGTGATACATTCGGATTAATCGATTTTCGACGGTACTTTCGCTGCGTATTACAAGAAATACGGGAAGCGAAGCGTACGGGAGCGTCGCTTTTCCTTCGTTATCAATGATCGTTTGCCTCGTTTTATCATAGCGCTTTGAAGAGCACGGAGCACCTCGCGCAAAAAGTTGGTCCATGCATTCACGAAGGTTTCATTTTGAGAAAGGAAAAAAAAACGTTTCGCACATTCGCCTGTTTATGCATATGCATAGTACCACGCGACGTGAAAATTGTAATCTGCACCGAGCAGATAGCTGAAGTATCCGATAAACGAGAGACACGATGCAAGAGGATCATTCTGCTACACTACACATAGCGCATTTTAATTTAAGGCATGCTACGCAAGCAAAAACAGAGTTTTTGGCGCGCACAGTGACAACCCAAGATCTGTGTGACAAGCTCTATCACAATTTATTTTACGGATGATGGGAGACATATGGAATGCATTGAAATAACGAGCAGAAAGAACAAATAAATTTTCATTGTACTGTACTAGTTAAGAATTTTCCAATAATTTAATTAATTGTAAGATAAACGAAAATAGAAAAATAATAAGAGAGAATTGCAAGTTGATTTATTCATCAAGCTGCAGTCTCTTGCTGTTTTTTTTTGTTTTGTTTAAATGCATTTCGGTGATGGATGGTTTCGAGAGTATAACTGTCGGTTTCGGAGCTCCACTGGAAAGAGGAATTCCGAATATGAAGAGCGCTTGCGCGTATTCATAATCGGAAAGTTAGAGAGAAAGTGAGATATGGTGAAAGTCAAAAAGAGAATACTGAGTAAGAAAGTTATTTTGAAGAAGAAGAATAGAGAGCAAAAGCGCAAGGCGGATAAGAACGAAGGAGAACTAGAAAGGGAGAAAACGAAAAATGTGAGAATTGATAGAGAGAGAGAGAGAGAAAGAGAGAGTGTAAGAAGGAGTAACAGAGAAAGACCGTTCTTTCACGGCCGAGCGACAACGCGAATCATTTTCCCTTAAAACTCTCTTTTACCCCGGGGCAGTCTTCCGTTTCGAAAGCAATTTGCCCTGCCGAGCGCTGTGTTACGTATATCTACCCTACGCGGATCCAACGGACCGGTAAAAAAAGGCTCCGGACTCGTTACGTTTCCCAAGAGAGGTAACTTCAGGGTGCGAAGCACAGGAGGGAAATAACCAGAATTCTCTCTCCCTCCCTCTTTCTCGATGTAACCGCGAGAACAGACGGCCGTTTTCCATTAGGCTTTCAGGTATAGCGGACGCAATAACTTTCTCTCGATATGGACGGTAAAAATTCGTTTGACCGCAATTTGCCGCTCTTATGAATTATCGGCATATTGATTTATTGTGTCGCGATACTGGACATTTCGATGGAAACGTCCGATCGTTAGAATCACTTTTACTCAATTCAACTCTCATCGCTTTTACATTCGATATTTGAGAATTACAGAATATATTTGTTTCGGTGTTACAAAGATTAAAATTTTTGCATTATGTCTGATTAATTTGCATAATTTCCTTCATTGATAAAATATTTACTCATTAAACTCGTTTACTGTTTACAGAAGAGGCATTGACCTATTAACAGACTTCTAATTAGCAAGGTAAATTAACGAATAAATAATTATTAATTATAATGTATACGTTGCATACATAATAAGATGCACGCTCGTTGACATTATAAATTAAGTGTAACGTACGGCGTAAATATGTATATACCACGGCGTGTTATTTTATCCGTGATTATTGCTCTTCTATGAAACGCATTTTACACGTAGGATTAGATTTACATATATTTCTAAGTTGACATATCGACAAGATTATTAAGTACACTCTCTGCATACGTTTGTTTGTTAATTATAGCAGAGTCAAGCATCGATAATATTTTGCTCTGTAGGAGATCACGCAACTTGCATGAATAGATCACGCGATTGCAATGAGGACGCGTAATGTCTAGTATTATATGTGTCGGGGAAAGCTGAAAAGAGCAAATTATTAACTGGTATTCAGCGAAGGCGACAAGAAGGCGACAAAAGAATGTTTCTTATGATCGTAAAGGAAATCTCTTAACATTCGTGCATATCATCGTGCTAGTTTCAATTTCAGAAAATAAATCTAATTTGAATATTAACAGTGTATAAGTATGGCATTGAATATTTATTTAATTCTTTCGACAACAACGAGACATACGTGTGTACGCTTGCTTTACTTTAAAAGATTGTTTCTATAACGGCAAAGTAAAATAAATTTTTTCCAAATATTTTTTATGTTAAAAATCTGATTTATATTATTATATTTTTTCATTTATTAAATTTATATTATTAATATAATAAGCAAAAAATACCACAAAAAAGAATTCATTTTTTAATTTGCAACTAAGAAAAAGTGATTAAGAAATTTGTATTGCCGTTATACTGTGCGAACGATGTAAGTTTCATTAATGCAATAATAAGATCTTTATTATCTTCACACACACGCAATAGAGTTTTTTTTTCATGTTGCGCAAATGCAACACCGGGATTGCTGTCGAAACGAGCATGGTCTCGGCAGTCTGCGTTCTCGCGACTGGCAGATTGCATTTCCTGCTTTCTTCTGCTCGAAAGACGGCAACGTCTGAGCTTGTTCCGATTTTAATATTCGACGAATGCATTTTCGCGCGGCGGTCTCTCAGACGCGCGCTCTGTATGCAAAATAGAAACGCAGGAACGAGAAAGAATCGGTTTTGCGTTAGTGATCGATAAATCCATTTCTGCGTCGCATACAATGCGTTTTCTCTGCCAGCAAGCTTCGACGCATAACCATTTTCCACCCGCATGTCCCGTTCGCAATGTCGTGCGACGCCGCGATCGACATTCTGCGTTTGCCTTCGTCGGAATTATTTCCGCGGGGCTTGGCAAAGCGAGAAAAACGACGTCGCAGTCGTCGGTCTCTAACTTCGAGATTTCGTATGCACAAAGTTGGTTTGTCTACGGAAGTCTTTGATGTTCGTTTTTCGGTCCGGACAACCAGCGGGTTCCGTCTGCATCACCATCCGTCGACGTCGCGAACATACGTAATACTTTTTCAGACGTTCGACGTCTTCCGCGTTTGTGTTGAATCTCTTGCTCGCGTCGTCCATAGATAATATCGTCTTTATATTATCACATTATTTTACATCAATTTACGTATTTTATATCACATTTGATATTAATGTTGCATGACATTTATATCAAGAGATATGTTGCGCACATATAAATGTTAATAATTATATATATATACATACATACACAATATATATATATAGTAAGACATAAAAGATTAAGCTTATTATACCTCTATGATTCAAAGAGTGGTATTTTTTTATCGACCCAATAAGAGACAATATTTTAAAGACTATTTTAAGCGGATACGATATTCATCGCGAGAGAGAGAAATGTGGTTATTTATTTTAAAAAATTATTAAATATTTTTATATTCTACTTTTAGTACTTATGTGTCATTTAATGCAAATTGATATATTACTTTTTGTTTAAATAATATTAAATAATATTTCTTTATAGTTGTGTATATCGCCGACATTAATTGTGTCAATGATGAATGTACATTTAATTGATAAGGATGCATCGGATGGATATATGCTCGCTATATGCCAATCTTATCATGTAGGTCAAGCTAATTGCGGCGAACTGGGATATACTGTAATTATGTTGGCAAACAATGATAAACGATGTTCAAAGCTCGGCAACTCATAATCTAGTTTTGTGTATACGTTGCTAATTATATCTCACTATTTCTTTTTCCTCGATAAGTCTCGTTTGCTGTTAGTATTGTCAGGCGAGTAACATATCTAAAGAAGCGCGGAAACTTGATTCTTTTGAAATACTAATATACGCCATCAAAATTATAGTATTATATAATACGATATTTTCTTTTGAATAATTGGTTATCGGATTATTAGCCATGTCACAGATAATGTCATCATAAGATGACATAAAATGTTAATAAAGAACAAAAATAATACAGAATTCAAGCCTTCTGTAAGATATTGTATACTTATAATCGATAAAAACAAATAAGATATATAGCGCCAAAAGGATCGATGAAAGAAACGATGTCGAGGGTAGTTTACGAATATTGATCAACGTTATTATAGAGATCGCGATAGAAAATGCTTAAATAAATAAGCGCTACGCGTAATGCGCTTACCGATATATTACCGGCTTTATAGGAACGAGCGAACTCGTTAGAGAATATATACGGCAATAAAAAAGAATTACCGCGCAAGAATTCAATATTAATTTTCAGTAATTCTCGAAAATATTAACTATGGCTGATATACACAATACACGTACGCATTAATGCATTTGCCCAACGATAGCACAACGGATGAAATACTGATTAATAGAGCAATTGCTCACATCTTGGTTCTAACGATCTTGGTTCAAACGATCTCCACATTTCGACAAAAAAAATTTATCGATAATAAAAAGATCGTGCTTATATATTGTAATAATTATTTCACATAGAGCTGCAATTTTGTGTATTGATACACAATCGATACTTCTCAGAAATTGCAAAAAAATGTTGGAGAATATACAATTATCATAGGTGTGATCAAAATAGATCTATGTTATTCAACTTGAATAAAACGTGTAGGGTAGTGTATCGAATCTATATATGTGTGTATATATATATATATATGTGTGTGTATATAGATATGTTTGACGGATTTTATTCTCTATTGAAGTAAATAATTCATGTGTGAGAATTAGTCCAAGCGATCATGATGTTTTATACTCTTGTTTTTTTAAATTTTGATATGCACATATATCTTTGATGGGAAATATACACCGATTTTGAGTAAATCTTACAAATTTAGTTAAAGTTTTATTTTCATTAGACATAATTTTACGTACTGATCAGTATCAGTATATATAATTTTACGTGTAATGCTTATTCTCTCGTAATTCAAACAAATATAATTACAGTTGCGCTCGAGCGCAGCTGTAATTATATTTGTTTTAATTACGAGAGAATGAGCATTCTCTTCTTAATTCGCGTCTCGTACTTTACGCACTTTAGTTCATCGCTTATCTGTTGCCGGTGTGCACGTAATATAACGTTTTGTGGGCGGAAAGATGCGAAACTGAGAGAATATTGGAATTGTTTTCTCGTTAATGAACACGATTCGGAGAAATGAAGCGTTGAATCCGCTTAACGATGATACTGTGATGCTACTCTTGCATACACATGCCCTCATCTGTTGCGCAAATACAAACAAATACCTTTCTACATAATCGTAACGTAGAAGTAACTAATGTCTATTGCATTCGTATCGGATGATAGCGGAATAACTACGCTTGATTATTTTCAATGCTCAACTTTTACGAAAGCTTTTACATATTTCTGTTATAAAGTTGATTGCTCCGAGCGCTTTGCGTACAGTTTTTGTATACGTTTCGACTTTTTATCTTCCATCTCTTTATAATTACAATACAAGGTGCTCGTTATGTGGGGTTCAATCTTTATGCTCTACATAAGTCCATAATTAAAAGTCCGGTAATTCTGCTTGGATTTAGTTACGTTAAAAATACAATATTTTCAGATCGGGAAAGCTAGCTTTGAATTATGTTTATTTTAAACGCGATGTTTTTCTTATACAACGGAGAAGATAATAGGTTAAAAAAATTCATCGTCTGCGAATTGTATTACACAGATGAAAGATCTGTCGTTGTGGTAAAGCGACGAGGAAAGAATTTTCGTTGTTCGCTTTCCCTTACGATGTTTTCTCTTGTTTATACGCGACGAAAACCTCACCTTCTCTGGTTGACGCGACGACTGATAGCTAGCTACTAGTCGTCGGAGAGAATAGGGACCGATCGTGTCGCGCCGAGAAAAAGGGACGCGGAAATATCACCATTGATTGCGTTCGCGTCTTGACGTGTTGGCGTTGCCGCGGCATGCAAGTCGCCTCCACGACGCGTCAAAGCGACTGGCGTACGGCGTGGCGCCCACCTTGTTACCCGATTCACACGGCTCACCTCGCGATAGCTTTGTGGGGAAAATCCTCTTCTACACAAAATTCAATATCCACCCGGCGGCGCAATAAGCTCGGGAGCAGCTCTAGAAGGGCGTGCAATCCCAGAATCTGCGTGCGCCTTATCGGCGGAATTCTTGACGTCGCGGAGAAAATTCTTTCGCAATTGAGGTGCGCCGCCTGTTCTCGATGCGGTTCGATGAACCCTACGATAGGATGGCCGTACCGGGGGGAGGGGGGGGGGACAAGATGGAAAAGACGCTTGTATTACTCCGAATAGGGATAATGCACCGAGAATATCCATTCTCCCGATTATTAGTCTCTAGTATTCGGTCGTCTGGCCTTCGGCAAGCGTTTACTTCTGTGGTATTTGCCGTAGCAGCGTTTATTGTTTTCAGGCTACATGTAATCTTCGACAGATCGGTCTGCATCCCCGTTCTCATTACGCTCGTACTTCATTCGTTGCTTGTTTAAACATAATCGTGCGCGATCCCTTGACGTATAGCATGAAACGCGCTACTAAGTCTAGAGAGCTTCTCTAAATGCTAATCCTAATTGCTACGCATGTAAACATCGCGGATACTCTACTCGAGTTTAATCTCTCGTCGCGAGACAAGGCTAGGTCTCTACCTTGAGATCGCGCGAACGCGCTTACATACTGCATGTGCCAAGATAGAGACTTTCACTCTCGCACGCGTTATATCGTATATGCATAATTTGTGCGTGAGTGCATCTGTGTAAATATAATAGCAGTCTAGGGGAAGATTGTAACTAACAGAAGATAAATTCTCATCTAAAGATACAATGTCTTATTCTAACTGCCGAGTGACATTGGTTGCTTAAGCAAATCAATATGTCTTATTGTCAGTAACATTTATTTTTTCGTAATAAATCTTCGATACGTTATTTTATTTTTACTTTTAATTGACAATCGTCGATGGCGTTTTGTGCCATTCGTCGCGAATGTTATATTCATCCTTTTCAATTTTACGCTTTCTTTTCTTCAAATATATGTATGCATTTTTAAAAAATTTGTAATTATAAATCTTAATCTTCCTTTTATATCAAGCGAGTTTTAGATATAAGTCGATATTATTTAAATATAATTGACTTTGTGATTATTATCTTTTAATATTCGATTTTAATCTCCGCGGTCTACTGTCGCATAATAAATGCACTATTCCTTCCTTTCTCTCTTTACTTTAACTTCTCTCTTCCTATACAATCTAGCAGTTTTATGTTATATAATACAAAATTTTCCCTTCCATCTCTTGTCTTGTCGGCCGCCGTTGCCGTCTCTCTTATCGGTTCTTTTTCCACTCTCCTAATGCCACTCAAAGCCAATATACCTTCCTACTTGCTCTAGTAATGGCCCATTTGCCAAAAAGGGCATTTTCCTTCGGGACGCAGCGACGACATGCTCTTAACACCTGCCGTAATCGACTTTCTCGCGTAACTCTACGGTGGCGTAATTTTTCGGTAAATTTAAGATCCAGCATGCGGCACTGCGATACATCATATTCAACCGTCATCGTCTACCTACTGCACTACCGTTTTTACCGGGCATCACGTCTTTTTCCTCATTTAGCGTAATTTTGTCGCGACCTTCGATTCGTGTACGCGAATATATTCGTCCGAATTTATCATCGCGCGTTTTCTTACGACGTGCGAGAGAACGCGGTGGAACGGGACGGCGGGATAAGGCGAGAGAGGAAATGTCGGACATTATCGCGACGAACGGAGAGCGGAGAGGATGGTAAAAGTGAAATTATGACTGCGCTAAGTCCGACTCGCCGCTTCTACGGCGCAACTTCTCTACGCGACCCGTTTCTATAATGTAACGATGTGATGTATGCGCTCTCGCGGACCGGAGGCCGGCAAAGGCCGGAGATGAGTTATGAAGGCGGTGGGCCTGCGGACTCTCTCTTTCTCTCTCTCTCTCTCTTTCTCTCTCTCTCTTTCTCTCTCTCCGCGGAAGAAGCCAAGGGTGCATCCGACATGTTTAACATCCGAAAGGGCTTCGGAGTACGTACTCGACCACGTACGCCAGGCTGAAGGGATCTTTGCGTCTCGTGGAATTAATATATCGTCGGGACGTGGCGTCAGGACGTTCCGTCCTCCGCTGAGGCTTTGCAGCGCTCTTTTAATTTGCCGTTAATTAACAGCGCGTGTTCGCGCAATCCGTGTATTTTTCAGGATTTTTAACACCGATATGATAACACACGCGTCGGTAATCTTCTCTCTTTAGATATTTTTAAGTCGTTCAAAAGAGAGCAAATTAATTTCTATTATTTTTTTATTAGATTCTTTTAATCAGATTTAATATTTAAAAAATTGAGAAAATGATAAGAATTTGAAATTGTGTCTGATTTTTTAAATTGATGTACACGTTGAGTCTTTGACGTTAAAAACTTTAAAAGAGATTTGATTTGGTTATAGTAAAAATTTCATGAGAAATTAATACTCCCTTCTGATGAAACCATAAAGATTATGAAAAATTGTATGAGGATTAAATCCGTATTCTGATAAGAGATATGATTTGATATTTTTAATAAAAGATTCAATAAATTATATATATATATATATATATATATATATACATATAATAAAAGATTCAAACCTTAAAACATTAGAAATGCTTAATTAGCACGTGGCTATCTTCAATTTTCATTAAAACAATAAATCGTAAGTTATATATCCTACTGTCTTATTAGATTGGTCTTTTTTAGCCCCAACTGTCAGGGATTTACTCTCGCTAAAGGCGAGAAAATATCTTGAGAAGATGAATACTTTGCAATTGCTATGAGACATACTGGGTTAATGAATAATAAACACCTTGGGTTTTATCATGAAAAAAGATCATATTATTAAATCTAATTGAAATAGTTTTACAGTATTAATCATACGTAAATATTATAGATTTACGTATGTTACTGCCAAGTGTAATTGTGTGTATGTGTGCTTGTGTGGACTAATAGAATTTTTATCATTTATAAAGATAATTTTTTTTAAGTGCATAATTTATACTATAAAAAAATTCATCCTTTATTTTTTTTAACAGATCTTATAAATTTTTTTAATATGCGTTTTATATACAATTTAATATGCATTTTTAATACAAATATTAATTTGAAATTATATTTATCAAGACACAATGATATAATCTTATCTTTCTTATTCTTACGTTTTTTTGGGGGGGGGGGGATTCTCTCTCTATCTGTCACATTCTGAACTTCATTGGAATACTTTCCTCTTATTATCAGCCCATGAGCGCGCTTCCTTTGCTGTAGAAAGCGCGAAATCGTCATGAATATTTCACGAAAGTGATGGCGTTGGTAGGAATAAAAGGCGCGGGGTAGGATTTCATCTCTCGTCGCGAATATTAAAATATCGAAGTAAGATAAATGAGAGGTCGAATGGCGATGTTCGATGCGGAAATGAATCGCGGGATAGCGAGCGAGCGAAAGTAATCAAGAAGGGAAGGCCGATAATACGAAGAACAGTATCGCTTGATGAGTGCTGGTCCTGCAAGAGAATGCGTATATGCACAATAATTGTATCGCAAATTAATTACGAATGCTGACTGATGGTGTTCTTAGAAATCTCGTAAACCAATAACAACCAGGATGCCGGTACCGCGATGCACTGTTTAGACAGTCGGAACTGGTGTTTAGATAATCCGAACATAATCCTAATTCTATTAAGATGATTGCCTCTGAAATCCCCGCCCAATCGGGCTCCGCGTATACGCTCTATTTGCTATGCAGAGTGGCTCCTAGACGTGATGGATATCCTGCAAGGTGAATTTCAAAATCCAAATTCACCGTGCCACTGTATAAGCGTCTTCGTTAAGACTCCTTACATTATTCCTTCTGATTTTAACCGTTGCGAAACGTCGTATAATCGTGGATGTATGGCGAGAGAAAGAATGAGAGAGAGAGAGAGAGAGAGAGAGAAGCAGAATTTTTATAAATTATAAAAAATCTTTAAATGTATTTACGATTTTTGGTCGACGTATTTTTCGTCGTTTAAAAAACTAGCATGCTTGTACTTACAATTTTGAAGTAATTGGAGGCAATCATGCTCGAAATGACTTTTTTAAGCGCGCTGAAACATTTCCTTTGTACTTTATTCTCCTCGTTGTTCTACGTGCCTCGTATTTCTGATCGTGTCCGGAGTTCACGTGCACACGCATGCTATCGAGTGATCTTAATTTCGTATTGTGATTCGCGATTGGCGCGCTCGCGGTATCGGTGGCATTTTAGCAGCGTTCGCGTGAGAAACGCGAACCGACGAAACTGCTCGTCGCATTATTCACAATGATTTATCCCTAGAACGACGACGGCTCGGAGGTTACGTCGCGATTCTCTCTTTCTTGCCGTTAACTGTAAAAGTCCGCTCGAGGATTAACGATCGATACGTTTGAAGTATGGCTCGTGTTCTGGCACGAGCTTCAAAGGGATTCCATCTCGATTTCCGTGCTCTCGGCTCTTCAAACGGAACGCATTATCCTTCGTATATCTGGAAATGCATTAAGCTACGTTCCGCGAATTACTATAAAAATTGGTTTCTACGACCCTTGTATTCTCTCAAGCATAAATTAAATCCTTTCTTTGAAAGTATTGGAATTACTTCTCAACGACAGTGCACGCTATCTCTATTATTTATCAATCAATAGCTAGTTTTAAAATAATCTCTTGAGTTTTGAATGTGATGCTACTCACAATATTTATCTGTCGCGTGCCTTGTTTATCATCTTATGTGCCTGTCAATGAATAACTCATTATCTTGAATTCTAAATGAAAATCACTATATATGTAATATTGGAAATATGTTCGCGAAGGCAAGAGATAAATTGATCGAACAAACGGAACGACTAGAAATTATATTTTTACATTGCTGTTTTTTCTTAGAGTAAAGCGTATCATTATTTTTCTGGCATTCGAGGAGCTAATGGATCAGACGGAATCAAAATTATCGTAGGAAGCATTAAGAAAATGTAAAAGTCAAAAATATATTATTAGCCATTTTAATTTATGGCTAGCGTAAGTGCACGACACTAATCTTTTTGCCAGTAACCTGCGAGATTTTCGCTATAATGCAATATAATGTCTCTATAGAATATTTTCTTAGAGATATTTTTTAAAAGTTTATTTTATGATGCGATGATTATTTACTCTTTAATTTAAGGCTTGGCAATAATTTTTATTCTTGACTTATAACTGTAATTATACTTTTCAGATTAATAAGTGTTTTTTTAATTACCTTAAAATTTCTATCCAAATATATAAATCTATAAATACTATTCAAATATATCTCTTTTCAATTTATATAATACGTTATAATTATCTTCTACTTTATAAAATAGCACAAAAGGTATAATCATGAATGATATCTCCTGCATAAGAAATCGTTTGAGACGAAAGTTACTCAGATGCCGGGAGGGAAACCTGCGTAATGCTCTCGCTCGGTGCCAATTTCACGGGGAGGCACTTATCCCAAATGGCATAAAATGACGGGGAATTATTTACTATAGTCGGGCAAAGTAGCGAAAATTGGGTGCAGTCGTTCTAATTTCATGGTGGAGTAAGGATCTCAGGCGCAACCATTGAATGAAAGGCAGCGCGAGTTACTCCCAGCTGCCGTCTGCTTCTCATTTCTATATGTTTCATTCGATTCCTACCCTCGAACGCCGATGTAGAGCTCGCAAGTTCTTCTATGGTCAAATTTTGCCGTGTTCTTGTATGTACGGATGCGCTTATTTAGCTATTCCACCGTTGCTGTGCTGTGTACTATGTTGTAACGTTAACTTCACCGCATTTTCATTCCGAACAAAAATTGGAGGCCCAAGTATAGCTGTTTTATTAAGTCCAAATAAGTTTTTTAGGAAATTAGGAAAAATAAAAAATGTAATATTTTTTCCAATGTTAAAAACAGAAAGTTATAACCGATTGAAAGATTTAAATAATATGAAGTTGTGCTTTGAAAAATCTATAAGATACGAGTGATAGGAGATATTTTTTTCATATAAAAATAATGGTAGAACATTTTTTATATAAAAATAATACTAATAGAAAAGGAATTTATGAAAAGAGTTTAACTTTAAGACAAGAAAAAAATGAAATGCAAAAATTACTGATTGCTTTATCTTGGTTTTACAATTACTCTTTCGTCGTACCGACCGTGTCGAAACTTTTACTGCGGAAACTTTTTATTTCCGTCGCGTATTTCGTCTTAAACGCGTAATACATATTTATAAGTAATATTTGCTAATACAAAAAATAGGTCAAATACAATATGATATATATATATATATATATATATATATATATATATTTGAAAAAATTATGCGCAAATTTATGAAGCTTTTCTTTTTATATCGACATATATGATTTTATATATGTATATACATATATATAAAACGAACATGTTCCCAGAATATCATTAAAGAGCAACCATCGTGAAGAATATTATGAAGAACACATGTATGTATATAGCTTATTCTATACGTACATAGATACGTTATCTTCATAGTATTCTCCACGATGGTTGGTCTTTAATGATATTCTGGGAACATGTCCGTTGCGCCGATTGATGTTGGTACGTAATTTGACTCACACCGGTTGCTTGGTAATGTTCGATACCCAATTTCCGAATGTCCTCCATCAGTGTCTGCTTTGATATTGATCCAATTTGGAACGCTAATCGTGTATTGAGCGGTTAAATTATTGCATTAGCATGGCAGATGACTGCATTGCGAAGTTTTCATGACACACTTTCAAGTTCGAGGATGTAGAATGTGATTATTACATTGCTTGAAATATTACTTGTATTTTTCGTAGTTAGAGAAACGTGTATTAATTTGTTTCAGTCTGTAAATTTGTCACATTGTTAAATATATAAAATAGGATTATATTTATGTGTGATATTTATTTTACTTAATAAGAATTTAATTTTGAAATATAATGTGTTAACGGCAATTTATTAACATCTTAAAAAATAAAAATAATTGACATTTATTAAAAAAATACTTTACATGTTTGAAATTATTTATGTCGAAAAAATATTTTTAAAATATTATGGTAAAGTCGCGAGAAGCTAATATTTGCATATTTTTAATTTCATCAGAAAATTGCGTTAGAAACTTATTTGTACTTTAAAGATTAAAAATTTAGGCATCACTAGCATGTCAGAATCAAACAGAATGCTTCGCGTCTCGAATACGAGCACACGTTCAGCCGATATCGTCCCGGAATAGAACTATACTAAGCTTGCACAATATCCTTTGTATTACGCGTAAACCTGCACGCTTCTGTCGATCGATCTTGTTCATTCTTGCTGATTCCGGCGTATCTACATATGGATTCACATATAGATTCGCGACGTGTTACATTCGCGTTGAGTTATCGCAATTTGCATCTCACGCATCACATATATATATATACACACACACACACACATCGAGATGCAAGGGGCTTAGAGAGAGTTTGTAGAGTAGAAGGGTGACTGAAAAGGAGAGCTTGCGTTCAGCTAACGAGTCTGATCTCGCTTTAGTGAGATCCGTTAAGAGAAGGAGAGAGAAAGAAAGAGAGCGAGCACCCTTTCTATGAAGTAATTATAGTCAGCTATGTTAAGCACTTATCGAACAATTATAGCACATGCGAAAGTTCAGCAAAAAATTAATGGAGAATTTTATCGATCTTTTAATCTCATTCAGAACCCTTTTTAACTTCATGCACATTCAGCGTATATAAATACAAGTAGATAGAATAATGAACGATCGCACTCGTTAGATGAAAAGACAAAAGTGTTTCAATGTGACGTACGCAAATCATCTTGTACAGGGACGCATGTGAAAGGGAAGCAATTATTCTGGTATTTAATGTGGCTACATCGAGCGGTCCTTGATGCATACGGATAGAATGACGCGTCATGAGGACTGCGGAGCATGCGTTACAATTTTGTCGAATGGAATGCACACTAGCGAAAGCACGTGGCTTATAGCAGAAATTCGTAGAATTTCCAATGCATTGCGGTTGTCTGCTGACTATAACATTCCCTACCGTACAAAATTTCATGTCTCGTTCGTGCATTTATCTAGAAGTATAAAACATATATAGAGAAACGAAATATTTATACTCTCAATGTCTCGAATTAAACCTAACTGGATGGCTTTGATGTCAACGGGATTAATCTGCCGCCTTAAATTGAGACATTTTGTAAAGCATTACGATTTGAAAATATATTAAAGCAGTTTAATATTTATCCTTTCTAAACAACGCATACAATAGGCAAACAAATTGTCAATTTGTATGATATTAATGCTTTTTTATATATCGTAAATATAAATGTATATTATATCGTTAAATATTACTATAATTAATTGATTGTTAAATATTGAATTAATTAATTTATTGAATGGCTTATTTATTAAGCAAATTAAGGCTTATGATTATAGAATAAACTCTAAATTATTCTTATTTTTATAGAATAATATACTATTTTCTATTTTATAAAATGTAATAGCCTCTTTCTTGATATTAATATAGACTTAGTATTTTTTATGTGCTTGTGCATATTGCTTAATATTTTTTATATAAAAACTATTCAAGCTATTCATATATACTTTTCACGAACTTATTTGCCTCTTTATTTAAATAATAGTTTTTATTGTCCATATATTCATTGTTAACTCAATAGTTTATTTTTCTCTAACAATTTAAAAATACATGTATCAGAGTTGCAATATCAATGATTAAAAGAGTATGTGAAATTCATCGAACTTTTGTTAAACTATCGATTATATTTTCATCGAGTTTCGCAATTTCATGCATTAGGCATTAGTTGAAAAAGACTTTTTTTAGTGGGAAAAATTTAGTAATTAGGATAAATTAAACTGCTGGATTTCGTGATTAATTAGAAAAAACATGATATGATCGAAGCACAAAACTGGATAACTAATGTTTAATATACTTTGAACCAAATGCTTTGCGCTTAAGATATATTAATTGTTGACGATGTATTATAATTCTTCTCGCAAAAATGTGCGACCGATTTAACTCGCGTATCTTGTATTTTATTTTGCTTTTATCTTACGCGGACGCGAAATAAAGTTGCTGAAAAGCTTTCGCGTTTCGGAATCATTACCCTCTAGCATTTCCTTGTATGACCGCAAGGGATCTTTCTTTAAATTTTCACCGTTTACGACAGTTGCGAGCCATCCTTGTGGGCGTGAACGATCCTGAAAATACGTCCCTGCGAGAGATTGCGAATTTTAAGAAAAATTCTTCCATTCTACAGGACGAAATCTCGGGGCGAGAGAGAAAAAGCTTTTTCGCCGGAAGCTCTGATCTTTGCGAAACGTGGTCTCCGTGAAAGTCGATCGGATTGAGCGTTGTAACTGGATAAGGGTGTCGGAAGTATGTATAGCGTCTTTGAGACACGTGCGAAGGCGAAGGACAGCAACGACCTGTGGCCCTACGGCGTCTTCACAAGCTGTGACACGGTGTGCCTTCTCACCGGCCATTTTGCTTGATCTCTAAACAAATTTAATTAAACCGGAGACCCGCGCGATATGGTACCATGCTCGCGGAAATTGAAATTAGACGCGCGCGACCCAACGCTTTTTTTTCTTTCCTTTCCTCCCTCTCTCTCCCTCTCTCTCTCTTTTATACCGCAAACTACACCGACCGCAAAGCACTTGTACATCATCTCAAGCTCTTCCCACTACATCGCGCGGTGTTTTACGCGGTTCCATCGCTTTTCTGATCCTTCGTCTATGCGCGTGCAGTCGCCGTTACTACGACAATCTTAATTGGAAATTTCTTTGTGCGTGCCCGCAAAGTTTACGCAGAGTAATAACTTAAAGAATCACTTTTCAAGGTTACCGTATAATTTTTTTTCTGGTTTCCATTTTCTAAGATACGAAATTTATGTCGTACGCAAGTTGTTTTTTTTTTTAAGATAAATTATTTAATTTTTACATAATATGCGGGTCTGTTTTCATCACGAATTTTTTTTCAGGCAAACAAACAGTTATTATAAGACATCTTATTTTTGCTACAACTAATATAGTAGTTCAAATTTTTATAGAAATTCAATTAGTTAATACGATTAATGCGACCTGTTAACTTTCTTCGATTTTACCTTGTTTAATTATTTATTTACTTTGCTTTATTATTTGCTTGTTCTTTCTTAATTGAATGTGAATTAAATTAAGTCGTTTTATTAGATGTTAGGGAAGTCATGATATACTTTGCAAGCAATATAATTGTCTGTAAAATATTATTTAAATTTGATTTTTATTAATTTCAAGGTTTTAGAGTCGGAAAATATACCGTATAAATAAAACGAATAAATTATAAATATATGTTATAGGGTATTAAATGTATTTCATCTTGTAAGTTTGAATTGCTTATACTTTTATCATTGCGTTCAATTATGTAACAGCATACTAATAGGAATTACAGTTGGGAAGAACTTAGTTTTTATAATCCGTTAAATTCATTGGGATGTTTAATGCAAAGGGAATTATTAAATTACACGTAGCTCAATCGTTGATTACCATAGCTAGACGACAGAAGCGGATGAGATTATAGAGAAAGATTTACAATAACTACATTTAAATCTTGCTTTTTATTGTTGCAATTTAGATGTTAACATAATATGTTATGAGAGTTGTCATACGGTTTTATCGCACATGCGTGAACTAACAAATCATTGGCTAATGCAATGGCACTGAATATACCGATGAATTATGTGAAAGATGAAATGTTTTTGGCACAAAATATTTGCATTATCAAATTCCGCGGCATCTGAGAGATTTGCCCTGTTACTGTATGTAACTTTGAGGGAGGGAAGCGAGTTAAATCTCAATCGAAGTATCAAACAACGTCGATTGCAAAGCGGTGGGCCGCGATGAAAGCGTTACCTACATCGAATGCAATTCGCTTCGGAGAGGCTCGGCTCTGGAGTTGTACCGATCGCATGAGGAGAGGAGAGGATTGGTCGCGAGTTGAAACCACCGTTTGAGGGGCCTCTTAATTGCAACACAGAGGAAACTTCTCTCTGGAAACTTCGGACACTCGGGGCCCGCAAAATGTTGCGACACGGGGCAAACCGTAAATACCGTGGGACTGCTGAGTCGTGGCGCTCTTCCGATGGCCGATCTCTTAACCCCGTTCAGAAGAACTTTACGGAGGAGACTCTCCAAAGCGGCAAATAGATTCGTGAGTTCTTAATGATCCCACGGATTAACTTCCCGTTCCTTCTTACCGGGTCGGACCAGCCGTAGGGTATACTGTTTCATTTCGTCGAGTTTCAAATATAGCCAAGGTTTATGATCATTTCGATCGACGTAGTTTGCAGCCTCGTCTCATTCCATTTCGCGAATCTCCGGCGAAACTTATTTGAGCCGCGAATTGGTTTCAATTTAATACAACGAAACGTCAGACTTACTTTTTTACAATTTATGCTCAGTTCGCCGATATATCGTGTGGCTTTTGAACAGAGTACTACGATATCAATCCATTTTACAGCTTTCGCAAAAATCATTCTATATTTGTTTCGTAGAGTGAATTTTTGATTGTTTCAATTTTTCGTGATGCAATTACAGTAGAAAATGTATTGAGCGAAACAGTTCCCGAGATCTTCTTTGCTACTTTAAAAGTTTTATTTTATCAACTTAAAAGCCTTTTAGCTTTAAATTTAGCGAGAAACGTTAAAAATATATCTGTGAATAAAATTTATAACTTTTTTAATTGAAATATCTTTGTAAAGAATATTTATAACTTCGTTTAATTTATTAGATATTTTTAACTTTCTAATACATTGCTCTTACTGTGATTATGTATTCACAGCTAAGTAGTTGTAAAAAGAGATGATGAAAAACATGCACAAACAGGAAACGACGATAGATAAACGAAAAGAGTGGACTCGCTATGAAAGAAACAGTCGTTTACTCAGTCTCGATGAGTCTATAGACATTATGTACAATACTTTGCCAGCATATTAGACCAGAGTGATAGATTGTCAAGATAAATTTATTAAACAGACTCTAGTGAATTTTTATACTGTAATTTATTCTGGTTAGGTTTATTATATAGGAAACATAATTAATATACAGTGAACAATAAGGACCTATATGTGTTCTTGGGATATATTTTAATGTATGATATTTATACACTTCATGATGTAGAAATATACCGGAAATTAAAGCAAATGCGAAGCCTGTCCAAATGACATAAAAGCTGTATGGAATGATATCTTATCGTGAGCAAATATTGTATTTAAAAATTGCATAATAAGTACTATATTTTCTTTTATAAAAGATTCATGAAATAGGTTTGTGATATTAATGTCAAAGCTGGTAACAGAGAGGATTGAATTTAAATTTTGTCTGCGTAAGCGATGTGCTGATGCAAATAAGAAGAATGCTTATCTTTCGTTAAAAGAATTCTGTATGTGTGTGTGTGTGTGTCTGTGTGTGTGTGTGTGTGTGTGAACGTAGTGAAATAATAACAAATCCTTCATATCATAATTCAAATTCGAGAGAATCGGGTGATTAAAAACGGGAAGTGTAGCCACGACGTGGGAAGCGCAACGAAGATGAAGCTTTGTAAAAACGTAGAGCCATTTGGCCGATCTCGATGGGCGAAATTTTATAAACCTTCACGAACGAGCGGGAGAGATCGATAGCTGTCGAGTTGGCTTTATTAAGTCCTCTCGCAGCTTCATCCTAGGGGCGCAGTGCAAAAACCCTCGTGTAGGAGAGGTAGGAGAGGTGAGATTGGTCGGGTGTTAATCGATAGGGTCGTGTGTGGTGTACTTGCGTGACGACTTGATAATTAATTGGCTCGTAATACATACGCGAGGACCGCGCACACATTTATTTTTGCGATCGTTGCAGCGAAGCAAAACCGTTGCTGGTGGCGTTATTTTATATATACACTATCGATGAAAATTTATTTTAGCATTTGACTTCTACGTGAAATGTATATTTCGGCGACAAAGGATAATTCATTAAAAGTGTACGTCGACATTGCAATACTGATAGCTATGTCGATGCGCTTTATAGCAATGGTAACGAGCAAGTGTGCAATTTGTGTTGCTGGAAAATACAATGGCGAAGATATTACATCTCGCAACATAGAAAAAGCACGTTCCTGCGAGGTCAGAAAAGGAGTCAAAAGAGAATTGTGCTTTAAAAAATTATATTATAATACATATATCACGAACATGTAATATAATACAATTGTATAATTGAAAAACTAAAAAAAATTTTTCTTTATTCTTGGAAATACTAGAGAATATTTGTTACTATTTTTATATTTTTTACTAATTTTTTGATATTGCATATATGTTAGGCATTGAAATATGCTCGTGCATTAAACCATACGCATACAAAGCGACGTGTTGTAATATTCTCATCTGATATTCCCCACGGAACATCGAATATACGCGCATTCTTCGTCGCAACGATATATCGCATGGGGTTAAATCATCGCGATAACAAGCTCCGCTTAAACATATATGTATATCGTCCTATGCTGTGCACGCGTTCGTGAAATTTTTCTGTCGCCGTCGCGAGAGATACATGGCGGACATAACGTGTCACAGCAAAGTTACGCGGTCGTGAAAATCTTTTGCCCTGGCAAAATTGCGATTCCACGGTCGAAAAAGCGTTCCTCGCCAAAGGGACTGGTTAATACCATATCCAACTGGAGAGCGATGATCCTCGTGTTTTTCTCCGTTTTTTATTTTTTTACCTCCAGCCAAAAGAGCGAAAAATATCGCGCGTCAGTTCGCTTGTTCAGTACAACCGGTCTTATCAGGCTGCCGCTTTCTCACATTGTTTTCCTCGGGGATGATTATTGTCTACGCGACTCAACTTCTCCGCCATTCGAGATTGCCGTTTGCATTGATCACTTTGTACACAATACACATTGCAGTGGCTCTTTCCTTCAGTCAGCTTGAAAATCGTAACAATAAAATGCTCGCTCGTTTTACCTTTTATTGAAGTAGAATCTAAATATCGACAAAACCTGTGCAAATAATTTTGTGATTTTATACATTTATGAGTAGATATGCATTTCTTATATTAGCACATTATATTAACACATCAAACTTATCATAACTTCCAACTATCACTAAATTACACTAAAATTAAATTATATTAGTATGATAATAATTTTTTTTTCAAAATAATAAAAAAGTTTGGAATTATTCAATAAAAGTAAACATCAAAAATTCCGTAAATTGTAGTTAGAATCAATGCATTATTTCTTTCTTATAGATGGTATCTTCTCTTATATAACTTCCCTCTCTACACGTTTAAACATTATTAAACTTGTCATGTATACGGTTTCGGATACTCATGCAGAGTATCCACAACTAAAAGGAAATGCTATTGATCGACGACATTCTACATAGATATAGTATTTGGCATGGATGTACACATGCGTGGCAGAGGAAACTTTGAAAGAAAAAATATCAGGATGGCATCCTATTGGAAATAAGGAGCTTGTCTTTTTGTTCGTAAGTAGCACTTGCAATACGATGAAGTCAGATACAATCCAATTTGATGTGCTTTAAAGTCAGTGTCTCTTCTCGATCTAGATCGATAGCGAAATTGCATTTTATTCCATTCTTATGTTAAAATCAAGATAAATTATTTTTTCTATTTAATCTAACTTGACAGTTATCATTAGAGCGCGTAAGTTCGTATTGTGACACAAATTTCTACTTCGAGATATGTTATTTTTGCTAATAACGCCAATGGTAAAAAGCAGGATTTATTTCAAGCGATGCGAGGGCAATTATGCATGGATCACTCCAATGCATCTCAGCTTCGCCCATTTATGAAATTTTTGCATATTAGTTATCTTTAAAAGCCTGGACTTCTGATACTTAAATATTGTCATTTTTTTTTATATTATTATGTATATATGTTCACTAATCGTAATCTGTATTAAGAGAAGTCTTTTTATTTTATAGTAAAGAATTTTATTTCTGTGCACATAAAACGTGTGTCTCTTTATCAAAGACTAATTATAGTATATAATTATTAAAACATCTTTCTGAAATCAACTATCGCCGCAGGTTAATGCGTGTGCACAATGCACATGTAATCCTAATCCAGATTTACTCCTGGTCAATGTACCCGTTAACGTCGCTCGATCAATACAGTAGCATTCAACGCTCAATGCTAATTATAATTGGTTTCAATTCGCCTCGGGCGCGACATTGAATCGGTTCGTACCGAAGATACAAGTATTCCCAGCGCTGCTACTATTCGTCAGCAAATAATAGTACCGAGGGGTGAAGCTTGCATAAATATAGCGGGGCACGTGCGTGCAAGATGAATATAGAAAGGCCGCCAAGCTTCTCATCCAATAGCTCTTGAATTTTTAATCCTTCCATTTTATTTAATATTCATACGACTTGTCACAAGATACACTTTTTTCTCTTTTTTGCGTCAAATGTGTGAGCAGATATATATACATATATATCAAATATAACATTTGAGCAGATATATATATAATATATCAAATATAAAATTTTATATACATACACAAATATATTATATTTCGTATCACATTGCGCGATAATTTATATTACAAAGCTTATGTTACAAATGAGACATTATGAGACATTATATATAGGAGTTAATGAATCTCTATCACATTGTCATAATGCAGAAATTGTTGTATATATTTGCATGTAACGAATAAATTCATATAACTAATTACATCGCGTATTCATCTCGAATAGTGTTTACTGTAAACTGTGCAATCATAATCAAATTAGTACCATGGATATGAGATTGTATAAAATTCGCGGATATCGTGTATTTTTAAATTGTTTTATGAAACTAATATGTATGTGCACGAAATTTATCAAGCAACGAGAACATGCAACGAAAAATTTTTATCACGAAGATGCACCGAGTTTCTTCTGATTTTACGATGTAAGTTCGTGCTAATGTAGATAGGATCAATGAATTTACACGATGTTTGTCTACATCGTTGGTTCTCAACTGATGTGCCTGAGGAGCTGTGTAACTTATAGAAGAGAAGTTCTTGTGTTTGAAGATCAATTTTGATATTTTATACCATAAACTCTTAATTGATTGTTAATTTTATGTTGATCTTTTGTTGAATACTATGAGAAAACATGTAAATTTCTGAAACAAAATGAAACACGAGACTAAAAGCTTTGGGAACCCCTGATGTATTATCGATAAGCAAGGCAAACCATATACAACTATGTAGAAATAGTTGTGTCAGTTTAAGCGATAAACTCTGTTCTTGTATCTTCGTGAAAAGGAAGTTGAAGACATCGATCGAACGGAGGCAGGTGTTTTAGCAAGATTAGAACTGATCATGATTACGTGTATTTTCTACTTTCTGAAATAAAGATTGTGCGCGTATTGATTATTTCATTCAGATATTCGTCAAATAAATAATAGAAATCGTAATTAGGCGAAATATTGACACACACACACACACACACACACACGCACGCACGCACGCAATAAATTTAGTCTCTCTCTCTCTCTCTCTCTCTCTCTCTCTCTCTCTCTCTCTCTCTCTCTCTCTCTCTCTCTCTCTCTCTCTCTCTCTCTCTCTCTCTCTCTCTCTCTCTCTCTACTGTAAAGACATAATTACAATTACTAATATCGTACAAAATAAAATTTTAATTTATACTCGTATTTTTTTGTATTCGTAAATCCGATCTCTCACTTTGCTGAATACGTGAAATTGTTTCAAAAGGACTCGATGTCCCACGATCGAACAGTTTCACTGTAGTAGCAGATTGTAATTTCGTAATAGTTGGCTTTG
Organism: Lasius fuliginosus; assembly: GCA_949152495.1. Classification (NCBI taxonomy): domain Eukaryota; kingdom Metazoa; phylum Arthropoda; class Insecta; order Hymenoptera; family Formicidae; genus Lasius; species Lasius fuliginosus. The sequence continues at coordinate 14,201,517 of OX424444.1, forward strand.
AGAACGTTCACTGCCGAAGCGCGATACGTGACAACGAAGCCTCGTCGTGCAACATCTTTCGCACGAGCACGCGTGAACTCTGCGTATGTTATAAGGCGCCTAGCTACCATAGTAACATCCTCGAAGTTCTCGATATGGGAGCGATGTGGAGCGAGAATCGAAGGGAATTAGTTCGAAGTTCCACTTTCCAAATGGGGAATCGGGCGTGTTATCCCGCAACGGTGCTCGTAAAGCGCCAGACGAAGTTTCTTACGACGGCGATAGGATAAAAGACTTCGGAAAGCGATACAGGCGCGGCGAGCAATATATATATATATATATATATATATATATATATATATAGAGAGAGAGAGAGAGAGAGAGAGAGAGAGAGAGAGAGAGAGAGAGAGAGATAGCTAAGTATCGTGGATAGGTAGACTGGTTCTTGGCGAAAGTTTCCCTCAATCAGCGATATTTTTATCCATCGGCGCTATTCCATGCGGGATTACGTTTTCTAGAGACAATTAAATTGTCTTAATGTATGATTTATTTCTATTGTGCTTCCTGTACAGAAGCACGCGATAAAATAATACGTTAGAGTTAGATGAGAATAATGAATAAAACACAATGTGTGAATCTCGGAAAATATGAATAAAAACTGTAAAGCTAAATTGCCAACTATAAAAAAAGATTTTTGCAAGTTAACTTATTTGTTCATTTATATCGGATTAATTGTAACATTAAGCTGTCAAAATGAGCAGTATTAGAATTAATCAATTTAGAAAGGAGATTATTTTAAAATTTTTATTTCGAAAGAAACGAAACGTTATTAATGTAACTGCATAAAAGTACTTACATTATTATAGCTTTTATATATTTATATATGAAGCAGATTTTTTCATACACAAGTCTATATACAATACGTGCAGAGAAAATTGATTTTCCGCATTTTCCGGATATATAATATAAGCAGTTTTTGCTGCAATTAATAAATTGCTTATATCGATAGTGCGATATAGTGGCTCTTGTACCAACATTTGTTTGACAGATTATACGGTCCCGTACATAATCCGATATCGTATGTTGATATTATTATTACACTGGGTATACTAGCAAGTGGCTTGTAGGCACCGAAGATAATCTTGAAGTGCGATATAGACGGCCTGATGAATAGGTGACTCAACTGGATGACCTGCACTAAGGATCATCAACTTGAAGCATGTTCGACAGATCGCGGGCATCCTTCCCTGAATATCGTGTCGCACTATTCTGGATGCCCAGAATGTGCGCACCAATTAGTGGGATAATCTCGTTGTTTAGATCGATTACATGTAGCCGCCGGCGGATCTAAGTGTTTCGTCAGGCGAATTGGTGATTAACTTTGGTTAAACAGAAACTTATGAATACATCCATACTATTAGCCTCTTCCGCCAGGATCTAGATTCTTACATATTGTAACTAATACGTTTACAACAAGCATATTTACTCACTATTCTTTGCGAGATTAATTTTTAATGTAAAATAAAGATCATAAAATTTTATTCGTTAACAAGAACGTTCGTTGATGAAGATTGATGCGCAAATATTTATCGTAATGATACATTATGTTAATCAACGCGCACTTTATACGATAGTTCTATGAAAATTTATATTTTCTAGAACAGAAAGACAACACAACATTACTTTTTCTCTCATATAATTAAAATAATTTTTTATATAGATAAAATAATTAATTAAGAGGTAAATTTTTTCAGAAAGATATAATTTTTAATCGCTTGAATTTCAGGAATATATTTCGTTCTTTGATACATGTTTTACATGCATCAGGGAATAATCTTTTTTCGTTGTTCTCTTTTTTCGTCACTTATTAATCAAAGCGCTTTTTTTTATACGCATAGTTGATATTTCTCGAGATTTTAGTGGATTGGAAAATCAGATTGCTACTACAGTACTCGATGGTATAATATCAGATGGTCTCATTTTTCCACAATAATGAGATTAAGATAAAGTGCCTACACGAGACAGTAAAGTAGATGCGATATAAGTACTTTACTTTTTAATAAAGAAAAATATTTATATACATATACATACACACTAGATTATATACATAATACATATATCGTATGTGTATATGTGCGTGTGCGTGCGTGCGTGCGTGCGTGTGTGTATATGTGTGTGTGTGAGTGTGAGAGTGTGTACACAAACCATACAAGATTTTCATAACATACAAGATTTTCACAAGATTATCACAAGAAAATCAGAGCGTAGAGCCTACAACGCAATATTACACAAAGATTGATCTTAAACGGTAAATCTTAAATGGTAGGATGCTTAAAAAACATAACGGTAGCAACGTGTAATAAATATCGTATCTATCGGTTTTGCCATTTCATTAAAAGTGTTTTCTTTGAGATGTTATACTCGCATGTTGCGTCACATAATTTTTAATTTAAAAGAAAAGTTATCAATATGCAGACTTTTAATACGCATTATTTTACTGTTAGGAAGTGCAAAATTTAAAAAAAAATCTCTCTCTGTTCCCCAAGAGCTCCCGCTGATATTGGCGCTATCGCACACCGTAGTTTTATGTAGCCATGTAGCGACCATTTTAATCCGGAGGAGAGAAAATTCTCGACTACGTGTGGAAGCATTACGTTATCTCGAAACGACCAGCCATGGTCTCGCAGCGAACGTGGCAGCCGCTTCTATATAAGCGGCGCTGCATAGAGTTGCATGCGAACGCGGCTAAGGGTATAGGCAGATACATTTCGTGGGCTCTCTCCGCGATACGTGAGTTGTCGGTCGCGAATCCGATTTATCGTGGAGCCGCGCAACGTCGGTTCCTGCTATTCCCGAGCTTGCGAGCGATGCTGCGGCGCGTTGATTAATATGATCCTCACGAAGAGTCAGAGAAGGCGCATCAATCACGGATGCGTCGAAATGGTCGCTCGCAGGAGAAATATACAGTTGCGTTATCATTCGCGCATTGGGGGGAGGAGGGGGATGATGGAACGTGTACGCAGGATATCTTTGAAGTAACCGCGAATAAAGAGCCTCGCGAATGCAAGCGTGGACGTCGAAAGGCGATCACTCCGAAAAAATTCCCGTCTTTGGAATGCGTCGATACATTGACTCGTTTCTTTACCTCTACCTTTCTCTCTCTCTCTGTCCTTTTCCGGTGAATTTCGGTGTGAATTACCCGTGATTTCTTTCAGTGCGACTGATATTTCGCGAGTATCTCATATACGCGCATCGCACCATGCATATGCAGAGACCCATGCATATATGCATCTATGTATGAGGATATATCCATGTGCATTTTGCGACGACACAGCGACGAGGACGACGAGCCGTCTACCGCGCATAAACTGCGAGGATAATTTTATCAAATAAAATAATCTCGTGCCATGCGGCATTATATAACCAATTTGCTCCGTTGTTTCATGCTTTTTTAACCGCGAGCAGATACAGGTAGTTTTCGGTTATATAGATACTCGAGTTTCCGGATGTGTATTTTCGTCCGTGAAATTGTCGGTTTTTGAAATAATGTAATAGGTGTTATCGTAGCAGTCGCTTTTACGTTCGAACACATCCACTTTTGCGGAACGAGATGAGTGTACTCACTCATGATTAGCAACGCGAACGAAAAATATGGTCTCTCTGTTGGATCATAAATCCAAACGGCGATAACTATTCTTTATAGTTAACAACGGATACAAATATATCTTCTTTTTTCACATGCACTCTCATTCTGACTTAACATGACTATATATAACTGGGGAATATGGAACAAATAGATGTGTCTCTAGCTTTTTCTACGGAGAGTCGGGGAATGTAACAGCTGAGAAATCATGATTTAAATCTCAATTAACATAATTAGCATATATTTACGCATTTTTTAACTATAAAAATAAAAGAAATAAAAAATGTACATTAAACAAATACTGTTTGATGTAAAAATTATTGATTAGGGAGATTTAAATTTAAAGCGTTAATAAGATGATAAGAGAAAATTTTTTTAATTACAACTATACATTATGTTATTTAGGTAGCGGCTATAAAAGTAGAAAATATATCTGTTATTGCTTTATAGTACTTTTAATGCTTCGTCAATTAATTGATCAGAATCATTCGCGGTAGTATAAAAAAATCGAATTTTTAAAATATGCACTCCATCTGTACTATTATAGTAAAAGCACGTAAATAGAAGAATGTTCGATAAATCTTCGAGAAGCGATCGTATTGTTGGATTGCTCTCACACACGATCAGTTTGATGCACCGGTGCAGGTACTAAAAGTCCTCATTTTTCACTTTTACCACACGCATACGTTCGAAAAACATTGCAAGCTCTACCGCGATAGCATGCTCACCGTTATTTCATGACGATATTCCCGCCACGTGAGGAACGGCAGAGTGCCTTATTTTTACGCCTGCGGTCCTACGTGCGCCCGGCCCGACGTTGAGTCTTACTACTCCGGTCGAAGCCGTCTACTCGCCAGGTACGTACTTTACCTTGGGCGACAATAAAAGCCGATGGACAACGTTGTTGGAGCATGCCGAGCTCAACCGCATCGAACGGAAACGCTATACGTTAGGAACGTCGTGAAGCAGGGCATCGCTTTACGAACGCGGATTATTGCTGTTCTGACGTGCTGGTGAGGCACGTACAAAGTGCGGCACGTGATGGCAGTACGACGGAAATATAGATGCCACCGGATCCTTCCCGGTCGATCTCTGATACCGGATGACATATTCATGGTGCCGCGTCACTGATTGCTTCGACAGGAATCACGAAGAAGTATCAGGGCGCATAAATCTACGATAGGCAAGAAAGATTTTATGTGAAAATATTGCTTTTGAGATACGTTCACATTCGTTATTACGTAGGAGATTGATGATTCTGAGCGTTTTTCAAGCGCGTATATCAAGATGTAATCCTTTCTTATTTTAATTGCTTTGTTTATACACGACAAACATTGGTTGCTATTTTAATTTTAAAAATAAATTTGCAAAATAATTGTAATAATATATACATATATATATATATATATATACATATATATAATCACAATTTTATATCTTACAGGAGACGATATTGTATATAATGTACATTTATCTTGCAAATCATCTTTGTGTTTTTTAAAGGGAGAGAGAGAGAGAGAAAGAAAGAAAAAAAATTTTTCTCTCCTTTCTCCCTCGTAATAAAAGGAAATTTATTCTTGCGTTAATTTTGGTAATAATTATATAGTAAGCGTACATCTCAATTTCGTTTTTATGTAGGAAATATTATTAGGATTGCCATTTTGCGCTTTATAAATTTTATGCTGTTTTTTTTTTTTTTTTGCTATGTCTGTGGACTTTATGCACGAAAGTCATTTATATCTGTCTCGCAAGTGGCACTTTAATTAATGTAATGGATCCTTTGATGCATCCATTAACAGATTAATTACTCATGATACTTCTTAAGAGATATCAAATCTGAAAAGAGCAATAAGCTTGATATTTCTGTTCGAAATATTTTGCATTTATGTGCATAAAAGTGGAAATTTTCATCGCCAAATTCTATCTTTGAAAAGGAAGAACAAAATCAAGAAAAATTTTCATCTTATTTTTAGTTTAGTCGCTATTTACCGTCATTTTACATCATACAAGACATATGCGTGCAATTTCCTTTCAGGTGTAATATGACGTAACGTGCATGACGTAATATCTACAGCTCCATAATACACTTTTCAGTTATTGCGAATATGTTATATACATGTACATGTATTTCCTTCTGCATCTTCTTTGAATGATGCTTCGTAAAACGAGTTAGAATGCAACACTACGAATTTCTCTTCTTGAGCGAATTCAAGAGCGCAATATTCTACAGTTATAAAAGAAAATATTTCACAGAACTACGGTGGAATATTATCCGTCTAAAATTAAATTCAGAGTTACATTAAATATAGAATTTTACGAGAGCAAAGAAATATAAATTTTAATAGGATTTATATTTATAATTATTATGATATTGCATAGTTCCTTTTATTATCGATTTGAATTGTATCGCATATTACACATTACATTTTAAATTATTACATTTTTGTTACAAATATTTATGTTTCAATCAATGCAGGACATTTTCAGCTCGCAATAATACAAAAATAGCACTTTTATTAATTTTTACTAAGGTAAAATATAAATGCTTTTTCAATTCTTCCTTTTGAAGATTTTAATTACCCAGGTTCCAATTTTTAATGAATTCTCGCGTAAAACAATTAATGTGATACGGTAACTTAAAATGTGAGACTTTTTTAATGAATCATAACGCGTTTTAACGCGAATCGTGCGTGGACAGAGAAATGATTCAGTTGGCATTTTTGCTCGGTTAGATTCGTATCGATTCTCGCATCGTACGCAACACGATATTGTCGCTAAGAGATTGTCGTGAAACGCAAAGATACGCAAGATACAGATTGGAAATACAAGTTTTATGTGCTTGCCAATCAAATCTGCGAACCTATCTCATAGCCTCGAACGCTTATTCGCGACACCCGTATGTGTCAACGTTGGACGCGAAAATACGCGGTCGCGCAATCCGATCAGTAGGATTATTGTCTCTGTGTGCAGCGCATACCAGAAGCGTTCCGGCGTCCGCGATGCAAGGCTTTCATTCAAAATTTTGCATCATTTCTCTCTGTCGCTTTATCTATGAACATACATACGGTTTTCACTCTATAGTAGAATCCTATCCGCAATGGCGGTACACGCAAAACTTAGACGTGCGCTTTGTCCATTGCTCGTAATACGGTTCGCTGTGTTATTATTCTTGCGCCCGTTGTTGTCGCATACGTTATTCCTCGTTTGCAGCGGTACCTCTATGCAGTCTAAGTCACAAGCTGTATTTTATGGTTTGCGCAAATTTCATGCTAAATTTAGAAGTAATAGAAGATATTACAAAAAAGTATTTTCTTTTTTTATTTTTCACATGTTTATTTTCATGTCCGTCAGTTTATTGAATGGACATAGTTCCTGTGTTTATAAAACTTGTCATTTTTCTGCATGATAATACAGATACGACTTTATGTGAATAATTTATGATGCTTATCGTTTCGTATTATCACGTTAAATGTCGTGCTAACTCAAATGATACTTTTAGTTTTCACAGTTCGTGTTTTTTAATAAATATAACGAATGGTTAGGGTAATATATTCAATAATAAAATACTTTAGTATGTAGATTTATATCCACTAATGATACAGAAATAAGACAGCCGTAGCGTTGCCATGTCATCATACTGACAATGAGAAATAATGTGCTTTTTCGATAATAGGGATAGATATTGAATTGAAACAAAGGCAGCTCTATATCCTGGCAGTCGCACATTTATCTTCGTTCCTCGCTATAAACGGCGTTCTGCGGTAAATACATTATTTTTTTGATACGTATCTACGCGATTGGTTGATATTTGCATATTTTACAATTTAGTCAGGATAATTTATTCATACTGTGTTTTTAATCATGTGGTCATTGATTTTTTAGTAATTTTATATCAGATATAATATTTCTAGATGTGAGATTAGATATCGATATAATAATGAATATTTGAATATTTATATTTTTATATACTTATATTAATTGTTTTATTAGAAAGCAATATAAACCAAGTTTGCAAAATCTTAGCATCTCATCGATTTGTATTCGAACCTGCCACCATGAAGTCTATAATGTTTCATAACTAAACTCACGTTATTCTTACAGTAAATTTACATAATGTATGTCAAAATAGAACAAAACCATTCTAACGTAATAATATTCAGAAAGAAGAAAGAAAGGAATTGCAAGCACATCTTGCTAAAAAATGCTCAGTTATACTAGAAGTTTTAATGGCGATAGATTGAAATAGAGATATATGTGTGTGTATCTGCTGTGTTTATACTACTTTTTACCTTGGCGAATGTCGCCGATATTCTACTTTTTCTCATTGTATCCACGTATCTCTCGGATTATATCGGCGTTGGAAGCGGAAGAAGTTGACAAATGGTAGCGATCGAAGTCACTTGTAAGGTCCATTACGGCGCGAGACAAGTATACACTGCGCTCCTTCTAAAATCCGAAAACGTTTATCGGCTAACGCTCAGTCTTCTCGTGTCTGCGCTATCGAATATATCCTCTAACGCCGATTACCCTTCGGTCCAAATAAGAAAATGAAATTCAGTTTTATGATGCTTTTCCATCTAATCTTACGCTCGATTTCTCGCTAGTAAGTCAAGAAGCAACCAATAGAATTTAGGAGGTACCACACTTTCATATAGCGATATAGTATCGATGAAATATCGTAAAGTTCAATATTTATTAGGTATGCAATTTTTTACAAAACGTATCAGGATTAAAAACTTTGAACAGCACGTATGTGCCTTTTGTCATGAAAGAATTAACGTGCCCCGTTTCGTTTTCTCATCTATTTCGTATGTGTTTACTTCTTATGACGAAATTGTCGGAAAAACGAGTTATATGAAGCGAGAGAATTCGAGAAGGCACTTTATCAAAGGTCAGGGTACGACGCTGCGCCTCTGCGGGAATTATTCGTTTCGTTTGTCGTGAGTCAAGTACGCGGCGAGGACCGAGCACAATTCCGGAATCGTATTAATCTTCCGCCGTCGATTGGCTGTCCGCGACACTGCCGGAATGCTCGCAAATTTTTCATTCTTTTACCTCTGGCTCCTTTACTTCACGTTGCTCCTCTATCGTTTTCCGGAGAAAAAGAAGGCGATCGCTTTAGTCGATAGCAGTTTCATATAATTTATTGTTTATTGTTTTATTATTTATCGAATAACTTTACCGAGAAATATCCCCAACATATCACTTACGTGCTCGCCATAATGAGAGATTAATCGCCCAATAAAATCGTGTTTTTTTTCTTTCAAATTCTTACGCATGACCGTCTGAAAAAAAAATCGATAGCGAGGCGATGGCCCGTGTTTTAAAGCGCGAATGGCCGTGTTGTCGCATATATACCGACGCGATATTCACCGACATTTGCGAGTTAACGCGTCAAGCTGGAATTCGATTAGTTAATCAGCCGCGTGTGGCACGAAATTTTGATACAATTTTACTTAATCGGCTGAACGAGCACCATGGGATCATTACGCATAAAGCAGAAAACAGCTCGACGTTTTCATCAATTATTGCGCGAGCGAATAATTGAGTAAGAGCTGACAGACGCGCATTAATTAGTCACAGATTAAACGACTCATAAATATAATATTCAGCGAACGATCATATGTACTATCGCTTTAATTCAATTTCCGGTCTAATCTTATCGACCTTTGTTTTCATGCAAAATTATTTTGGATTTTCGAATTTTATTATTTTGTGTGCTATATTTACCGCGTGTATATAGCATGCGGATGTTTATTTCGATATACGCGACATGCGAATAATAAAGGTGCGCGGGGTAGCATAAATTAATATGGATCGAGCAAACATATCGCGAATGAAACGAAACGCAACATAGAGTCATCGCACAAGCGATATCTAAAGGATGTTGAAATCAATAATCTCGCGATATTTTGATAACGGATTTATCTGATATATGAAATAGAAAAGAATAATTTATTTATCTGATACATAATAGAGAAAAATGTGTAATATGTAATGTCTTATTGCGTGTCTTTTCGGTTAGCTGGCGTGTAAATACACCACAAAATGTATTGTAATCGTAAGAATCATGAATACATAAAGCGACGGTTTCCGCCGCGTCGGATTGCGTTTATCGCAGGCATTGAAAACGTTTGCTCGTGGCGTACAACGACGAATTAGTCTATAAAACTCCTACCTGAACATGCTCCGAAATATCTACATCCGACGGTACGTATTTACACACCGCACCGAAAACGTACGAAATCACGAGCTCGTAAATGAATCTGTCGTCGTTCCGCATAGCGTCACTACCGATTTTATGGCATCGTATTCGAATGCTCGACAAAAGCTGCGGGTACTGCAAGTTGCTCGAACTCTATCTTACGGTCGACATTTGCCGAGCGTAACGTTGTCGTTTTTGTCCGCTTTCGAAATCATTTGTATCGCGTGTCGTGTCGTGTCATTGTGTACACGATTACTTTGTGCTTGCAACTGGCTTGGTACCAGCACGCGTTTTGTTCCAGCCTGCGAGGAGGACGTCAAAGGATGCGGTCGTGTTTATACAGTAAAACTCTATAACCACGAACGATCGACCACAACTCGCGATGCGGCAATTTCTCCGGAGTATTATAGGAGTCGGGTCTTCATCACGGAGGTTATTGCATCCTACATCGTATGTTGTAACCGACGGTCGAAATATGTCACAGCTATGACACGGCCCTGGCGTTTCTCGATTTCGGCTTCGAATCATGTAACGTAGCGGAGCTCGAAATAGATTAAAGTGACCGATTCGATATTTTGTTACTCGATATCGCGTTTCGTTATGGTTAAAATGTTATATATGCTCGAAATTGTGCTGAATTAGATATTGATACGATACATGGAATAGCATGTAAATTCTGTAAATAGCTTGTTACATGCCAACTGATACCGTTTGGTTTAACTAACAGCAGCTGTACATTAATTTAAGGTAATCAATTAATTCTGTGGAAATTCAGGGATTATATCATCATAAGGATACAGAGAGATGTTATCTCTTATTCCATCTAAATCAACAATCTAATTTATGTATGATTTCAATATTTTGGTAATATTACAAATTAATGAAGAAATTCCGCAAATTTGAAATTTTTGATTTTAACAAAATGATATGTCTTGGGAAGATTTGTAGATACTTTTAATTAGTATCAAAAACAAATTTATCATTAATTGACTGTACGTGCGCATTCTATAATAAATATTTTGTGACTTTTTTATCTTAAATATATCTCTCTGTGTTCTTAATTATATTTATCTGAAATTAGATTTTTTTGCATAGCAGATTTTAATATATAAAATGATGAATGATATTTACGTGGACTTTATGAAATTAGAAGACGTAAGTACATTAAGATTCACTTAATATATTTTTTACCATATTTTACCATATTATCCTTCGTATATAAAGTTAAAGAATTATACGTGGAATGTCTAAGTACTTTGTCTCGAGTCTGAAGACGTTATATTCTTCACGAATGTTCGAAAAATCGCGCTCATGCACGACCTAAACACTACCCGCGCAATTCTCTTGATTTACGATTTTAGCGAAACGACCAGTTGGGTACTCGCTCATAAAGTCGCCGCTTTTACTTCCCTCTTTCGTGTCAACACGCGCGAACTGACGTTGATATGCAAAGCCCGATAAGTCTCCATATAGCCGCGACCGTTTCTATAAAGTTATTATCCTTATCAGATTGTCGATCGCAGCGTCAGCGTGGATGATATCTCAGTCAATGCAGAACATTGTCTTCAGATTATGATTTTCTCTTTCTTTTGACTAGATTTTATTACATAGTCAAAGAATCAATAATTATCATACATCAATATTAAATAGAAATTATTTATAAGTAATTTCAAGACTGGATTCTATAGGAAAATTATAAGTTTTCGTAGAGAGTTTGCTTAGATTGATTACATAATTATAGATTCACACTTATATATGAAACTGCGATTATTAATTAAAATATACTATTGCGATCGCGTCCGTTTCATAAACTCTCAATTGCGCGACTACTGCTAAATTGTTATTGTAATAAAAATTTTAACAAACATTTCCTATATTCGAAAAAATTTTCACTTCCAATTTAATATCGTCATTATTCCATCTTTATCGATTGCATTAAGTTTGACGCGAAATCTCGTTAGCAAGCTTTAGTTAAGATGCCGAGCACGCACTACGAACCGCGTTGCTTCTTCGCTCGTGCGTTTTCTTCGGATTTTTTTCTTTCTTCACTTGCACCCCTATTTTGCGAACCCTCGACGCAACGGTGTCAGTATCACCAGGTTAGATAACGCGGGTGCCATTCTGAATTCCAAGTACAATATCTCTTCTATTCGCTTAAGGCGCCCTGTCCAAAGATCAGCGGCTCTTCAGTTGCGAGAGCGATAGATCTCATGCCTCTTAAAATTCTAGCCTCGACTACTATCGGTATCGTCCTTCCGCCCGTTTCTCTTCTTCTTCTTCCTCGATTTCACGAAGACGCGTCGCGAATCTCTCAGCGACATCATCGTCTTACCTGTTCCGCAACTCAGCTCATTTTAAAGGCAGGAACGACTTTATTGCGCCGCGCAAAAAGCGATGTTGCATTTGACGATTTAATGAAATTAGCTCAATAATTAACTAAAATGAAACGGTACACAATAAAGATGCGGCAGTCATAGAAGGTAAATTTCTTGTAATGAATACTGAGGCGAAAAGAGTAACCTGAAGTCTTCTGATGCTGCCGCATAAAATCATAATTACATTAATGACACAATTTGGTTGGGGTATTGAAATTATATATAATATTATGAGTTGTAGAGCTTTTCATGGCAAGAAATGCTTTGTTGTGCTTTGGGGGTATATTTGAGAGACTCCAGCCATAATATTATTATTGCTATTGACCTTAATTTATTAGTATAATATTATAACATTATTACTTAATTAATATTATATTTGAAAATTTCAAAATATATTAATATTATGTCTAATAATTTATGTTACATACGTCAGCCATCTGTTACGAAAATTCAACGTTTAATTTTATATAATGTAATAACACAAATTAAAAATAGATTTTTATCTTACATATTTAAGTTACGAAATTTGACGAGCTCAAAAGCATTGTAAGATTTTTTGAAGAGAGAATGGAGATAATTTAAAAATTTTTTAAAAATAAATTACTCTTTAGAAATACTTATTTTATACGCGTGTTTGTATCTTTAAATATTTATTACTAAACTAATATATGTATATTGTCGGCCTTATCAAAATCTTTTTACCATACATAGCGAAGCGAAGTATCAAACATACTTTATTTTTTTCTGCAATGATACTCTTTTTTTATTTTTTGGGGGGACAAAGGGAATTAAAAATCTTTGTCGGATTTGGAGAACGAAGAGATACGTAGATACTTTTAGTATAGTGTACCATACTCTGAGAGAGGGCGCAAATAGAAACATAATATTCTGGCGAAATTGTGTCTCATTTATTGTGCCTTTAATTTTCGTCGTTGTCTTTTTCGTATTACACTTGCAATGATATTGGAGATGTTCTATCTCCCCAGTAGCGTCATTTTAATCAACGATTCAGCATCATATTTCGCAACGCAGTCGTTCTTTTTTTTCTTATAAAAATAACAATAAAGTTACTCAAGCAAAAAAATAAAGAATAGGACAAATTTTTATATTCTCGTTTATACTATCTTTGTTCATTTTATTATGAAATTCTGCATTGAGAGATGCAAAATTAATTGACTTATATTTTGCGAATAAATTGCAATCCATTTTCGATAATATTTCTAAATTTTATGTACGTGGGAGCTGCTTATATTTTTTGCAAAATTCTTCACAAGTATGTACGAGTATGATCATTTAGCTCATAATTTTATGCTACTTCTAATTTTTGCGAATTATTTATTCGGATATCGAAAAGATATCGGAAATGTCTCAATCAAAAGCTAATGCTTTATTATATAAAGATATATGAAATTTTGAAAAGATAGATAAAATTATTTATAGTAATTTTCAAATAAAATTGATTTGATGTTTCCAATTCAATTAAATTTATTCAAATAAGTTATTCTAGTAATTTGACTAATCTGAAATGTGCTTGTGATCATCTGACCTACTTTCTCTTGCTTTCTCCTTTCTCTCTTTTTCCTTTTCTCTCCTGTCTCTCTCTCTCTCTCTCTCTCTCTCTCTCTCTCTCTCTCTCGTTTATATATATATATTTTTTTTATACATACTTATATATGTATGTATTCGCGCGCGCGTCAATACTTATATTCATTTATCCTTCCTCACTTTCCATATGTGGCAAGATTTGGCGAGGTTTATGCAAATATGCGAAACTGCAACGCGGGCGAAATTCTCTCAGATTATGCGAACGTTCTTGCTGAGACAGGTACATGTTTACAAGAAGCCGACGAAGATCGTGAGTTTGCCCGAATGCGCGATGCGTCCTCTCACGCGGAAGCGAATATCTCCTTTTTCTCTCTTTTTTATCGTTCGATCTGCATCTCCATCCGTCATCGTTTTATTTTGACATGAATTTCGGAAAAGCTCCTTCCACGTAGCTCTTGTAGAGAAAAGCATGCGACGTTAGAGAACAGATAAATCTCGCTGTAGTAATAAATAACACTCGTAAGGAAGATGCATTGCAATGCAGATTATATTACCCTATAGAGTGCACTCTAAAGCTTTATAATGCACAACGTAAGTATGTATAACGTACGTTATACATTTTAAGATCATAAATCAAGTTACATACGAGATGATTAAAAAATTATGCATATACACATTATATTATTATACTATCTTTATATGCTTTATATATCTTTATATGTTTTATATGCTTGACGAACGTATGCGAAAAGTGCGTTATACTTATTTGTCAAATTTTATTATCTCGATATGTGTGTTTGAAACAACGAAATAACTTATTTAGTTCTTCATACGTCGCGAAAGTTGACCGCTTTGCAAGATTGACCGTAGCTTGTCATGTAACTCGGAACTTAGAGAGAAAGCCTCTCTGGTGGTAGCAAGCGAAGACTCAAAGATACGGATTAATTGTCAGTAATGTTTGTAACTGAACTGAACGCTACCGTGGTAAATGTTTGCGGTGTGCCAGTGGTACAAGGATCCCCCGTAGAGTCTGACCACCGACTGTTTTCAGAAACGTTTGCTTCACCTGGGAGTGGAAGCGCATTGTAACTATCTGGCCAGACCTACGGTCAAACTTCCGGCTGCGAAATTCGACAAATATCCGACGGGTACTGTTTACTGCTTAGGAAGCGAGACACAGAACTACCACAACGATGATATCGCTTATAACGCGTTAAGCACAAGACGTTGCTTGTTGCAAATCTAAAAAAAAGTTTTTTACGGAAGTTATTCAGACGCGCGGTACTTCTCTCGGAACGCATTCTAATATGTATTAAAAATGCTTACATATATTTTATGATTTATATCAGTTTTATTTTATCAAGTTGATTGATTTAATCTCCGATCTCTGAAATTTTGATGACATGATTTATTCTGAAATCCAACAGAAATTAAGATAGACATTTGCTGCTGACAATGTTCTTGATTGATTTGTCGATAATACAATTTCTTTCCGGCGGAATTCGAACTCCTTAATGAACATTTCGTATAAATTTTTAAGCCAAAAGAAAGGTGTCATTTATTTATTATCAATTGTTTTATCTTTGCAATAAATGCCAATATGAATAAACGCAACGTATATTGAATATAATTATAATTACAATGATCATTACTATCTAATTGTATCTAATTGAAATTTTAATTTATTACTAACTAATTATAATTACTATCATCTCAAAGTAAACAGCCGCTTTTCTCGACACTTAAAACGCGCTTGTCGATGGCAAAATATCATCTTCACGATACGACCTTAAGTGGGCTTTTAACGTCGCGAAGCTGAGTCATATATTACAAGCAGCTTAACGTGCGAGAGGCAGCTTCCTTGCACCGGCGCTTTTATTAAAACGATGGAAGATACGTTTGCCGCTCTGGTGAATCGTTTACTCGTTTGGGAGATTACTTTCGAAAGAAATAGTGGCGCCCACTCACGATGATTTGCCGTTTGGAGTAAATCTCTCTATGTTGTCGTGCGTGTTTTCGTGCAGGTAAAATTAGATTTTCGAGTCACCGATGTATACAACGTCATAGTTGTTATGTATTTTCGCCGTGACGGATGGCGAAAGGGTGCAACGGGATGAAAGGATGTTCGACATTATGGCCACCGGTCGCATCGCTGTAATTATCCACCCCTGACACTGTGCACATGGTGGAACCTAACTCCACTAATTTTCTAGAGATGATAAAACAAGTTGTGATGAGGTCATGCATCTCGTTGCGAAAATTACGCGTCTCGGCAATATGTTCTATCCTTTCAAGAAAGTTGGTAAAATTTGCTTTGAATACTATACATATAGATATATTACTGAAGCATATATATATATATATATATATATATATATATACCGTGTTGTGAATTATGGATGCATAAGTCTAAAATGGAATTAAGATGCATACACGTATATACCTCATTAGTTCTCATAAGCTTATTTAATACTAACGTTACCGCATAGTAATTTAAATTAGATTCGCGCTGTGTAAACGCGATGCATACATTCATGTAAATAAAAAGTTAATCAACAAATAGGAAATACCACCGATATAACGCTTGCTATGTGAAGTTAAAAAACGGATTGCAAATAATATTTACTATACGTGGCAATATAACTCAAATGTAATCGAGGGATCTGTTTAACGAGTACTCGAGATAATTATGAGAGATACTGAGATGGCCTATGAGTTATATAAAGAAAAAGATACATAATTCACTAGAAGCAATAAATGCAATGTTGTTAAAACCGCGATTTATTACTCTTCCACTTTTCATGTCTTTTTCTCTCTCTCTTCTTCATACTTTTTGTCTCTTAAATCTTTGTACATTAGTGACACTTTACAAAGAAACCTTTATCTGTTCTGCAACCTTCGTGTTTTTATGTCTGGCATCTTGCCATTTACTAATTTAATATGATTACTACTCATAATTGAAGCTATTCTTTTATGAAGAACGTCAGATATCAGAATCTGAAATCAGCTCATCAGCTAATGATGAAAGAAAAAAATTAAATACTATTTTATTTAGATATTACGGAAGAAACATTAGTATTTTATTTATTATCGTTTATCTATATGTCGAGTTCTTTTTCCAAATCCTTTGATGCACAATCGAATTATTTTTTTAAATAAAAATCAAAGAAATTATAATTGAAAGCTGAATTAAAATTAAGGAACTTATATAACGTTATTTATTATAAAAAAATTTCAATAAATTAATATCCATAAATTGCGTGGATGATGAAAAAATTATACAAAAAATGAATAGATTTAATATGCTAAAAGATTTACATGTTTCGAAGAAATAAATTTGCGTAAGCGTCGTTAACTTTGCATGCTCGCGGCTCAGTTTAATCTTGAAGCGATAAGCGGGTAGGTGTTATTTCCGCGTTATTTTTGTGTTATTTTCGTGATTTTGCAACTACTCACAATGGAACAAATTATTAGATAAGTCTTCTGTTTATATCAGTAATATTTATTTTCTTTTTTCGCTTGGTTAAAACTTTTTCGCGAATCGAGGAGAGATTCGAGTTTTTGGACCCTTTCCATTTTCCGGCAAATCCCTGCACCAAAGCGTACTGTAGAACGCTTCGGTTTACGTTTTCAATTTCTGTCTTTCCCTCTTGTCGTCTTCGACCCTCGTACGATGTGTCAGTCGTGTGAAATCTGTTTGTTTCCGCTACCATGCGTCACAAGAAGGGACAGGATATTCGCAACAAAGTCTTGTGTCAACTACCAAGCTTTCTCTCCTTGCATTCCCACATACACAGAAATTTTTACACACACACACACACACACACACACATACTTTGACTATACGATCGCACTGTAACTTCTTGCTTTCATAATGATACTTTATCATTTATCTAAGTATTCATCAATATTGCAATTGACAACCTTAGATCTTCGGTCTACTTGCTATTAGAATTGAAACTGTCCTTTATATGTATAATTTTGTCTTTAGATTGATTAGAAATAAATATCTGTAACTTATTTTTGTAGATTTAAAAGGGTAATTTGAAATAAGATAAACTTTCGCTTTATTAAAAAAAAAAAAAATACTTTGATATTTCTCTTAAATCATGAAATATAAAATGCATTATGTCCAATATATATTGGATATTATTCTTTCAACATACATATAACGTTGTCTCTTTTTTTATTCTTTTTGCACATGAATTGTTATAATATTAAGTTTTTTAATTTTTACATTAAATTATGTGTTATCTTGAATCATACACATGCGGCTTAAAATTAATTTTCTTGACAGAGTTATAATATCAAAGTTTCGTGGAGGGAAAACGCGAAGTAGGTAAGGTAGATGAGACTTTGTCAAGAATAAAATAGCGTGTTTTCCGAGGTCAAAACGCGATCGTGTGATGGAAGACCCACCTGCTGTTTGCCTTTTCTTTCCATTTTTCTCAACTATATGTATATTTAATCACGCAATTATTTCGGTCGTGCCTGTGGAAAAATGAGCTCATCATTAATAAATATCTGTTGGCCGATATGCTTTTTTTTATTCTATAAGAATATAAATTTTATTCAGCAAAATGGAGAGAAAGCACTTTCCGACTTTTGGACGCTCGGTTTATTATTCCGATATCCCGTCATAGCGTTCAAATATGTTTTTATTCTATCTGTGTGCAAGTGCGCGCGCGCATGTTAAATTTGCACGAACGGAAATGATATCTATGCACATGCGAGTATCACTAGAAATCATTGGGACATTTTTCTGGACTTTTGTCTCGTTTTATCAGGAACGTGGCATGCATAATGGACATTGATGTTATTTGATAAAAAAGATGGAAATATGAAATGATATTCCTGTTACGATTTTTCACCAAATTAAATTATACATTTTTCAAACTCATTGATTTCTGTAATTTATTATCTTATGTATATAATTTACATAATATGTGAACGTGCTGACACAAGTAAAATATATTTTCTGTTTTGTTGAATTCAGTGATATTTATTTTACGCGACGAGGTTGACTTCTTTCTTCGTTCTGTTTTTCTACAACGGCAAAGTGACGGAAGACCGAAAAAGACCAAGGCTGAAAACCGTATCTAGTCACGTACAGAGCGTCCAAGTTCTTTGTTCGCTAGATGAAAATTACTGATGTGCAAGCTAGCACTTTAGCACGCGTTTATCTAGGTAGTTATTCTTTGGAGCTTTAAGATATAACAAGATGCATTCGTCTGTTTACGCGAGCGATTTTTATGGTCGTATGCCGAAGTACGACAGTATGCACAGTTTGCCGAATTAGTTTCTCGTGCATTTTTATGTAATTTCATTCATGGAATTCGGATGACTATCTATGTCCTGTGTCAGGCAATATGCAGGATTGATCGTAAAAGCGTCTCGACTTACAAGTTTCTTTCTTAATGTTCGAAGCATGTAATTTTCAGATATAATTCATTACAATAGATTAAAAAAACATTTGCTAAATTATATAGAAATTTGCTGTTTTTATATGCAATTTCTAAGATATGAATTAAAACAACGATGATTTGCAAATAAATGAGAATTTCGGTATGTTTGATACATAAAATAATATTGCAATATTTGAATTCTATCATTTCTCAGATTGTACAAAATTAATAATTTTTTAATGCTATCTTATATATGATACAAATATAGGTAATCTGTATAAAAACAAAAGACGTGGAAATAATAAAATAACGATTAACACTATAAAAATGGTATTTACAATTGTTACGTAAATCTCATTTCAAAGAGCGAATTAGATGAGATATTTTAAATGGAATTTTATGTCTTAAAACGCAGATGATTCAATAGTTATAAAAATAGCCATAGAAATTAACTGAAACTATATTTTAATTCTTAGTTCATCAGTTTGCAGATTATCAAAATGTTTACGAGTGGGGATCAAAATCTTGTAAAATGTTATTATTAAGGTATACAATCTATATATATATATATAATCAATTATATACACTTTCAAGGTATGAAACTTTCTGAGTATTTTACCTGATACTTTCGAGACGAAATTCGAGTAACGACTACAAGGACCTAAGCTCTTCAATTGAACTTTGACTCTTCCTAAAAAAAGTAGAAAGTTTGAGAAGAACTTTTCTGAGGAAAAGAAAATCGAATTTTGCGATTAAAAGCCCTATTCCCGATTCCTACGATGCAAGTTACTTTGGTGGTAAGTGAGAAGGATTCGTGGTTTCGAAGTTTAAGGCGTATCTGATCTTGTATCGGTGAGGGGCGAGTCGTTCTTCGAAAGTGCTTGAAACCGATAAGCCTTGCGAAAGATTCGCAAGCATCTATATTCCTTTTTTCCTTCCGATCTTCTTTCTTGATTTCTCCAAAACTTTCAGAGCTATGGCTTTTGACTTTTCGATTTTTCGCGCGTTTTGGTAATCTCCAGTATTTCACAACTGCACAGCCGAATTTCGAGTACGTGTCTATCGTTACAAAAGGTTAATGGGAGAGGTCGTGACGCGAATGTCAAGTTAATTAGCGAAAACGTGAGGAAGACGAAGAAGTTTGTTGCCCGCATCAGGCGAATTTATTTGGCGAATACAAGACTACGCAAGCAATTCAGGAATCTCTTAGAAAGGAACGATTTCGGTGAAACGTTCCAGAAAGTCGTAAAGCTCGCCAACCACAAGGAACCTTTAACTTGGCATCCTTAGCGGCAACATTGCCAGAATCATACATCACTGCTGGCCGTGGACGTGCATCAAGTCCGCGTTTGTCGGGAGTTTCTCCGCGCGATGTATTCGTTGACACGCTGTAATTTTATTGTCCTGAAGACGAATAATTTTAACACTTTTGTTGGCGAAGTTCTCACCGGTTTGGTCAGGTCAGGTATATATATACCGCGGTCAAAACTCTTCGTCGGGCGCTGTGCAAATACGTTTCACGGGTCAGAATATATTTACATATTTACGTAACTTATTTGCATCACCGATAAGGACTTCTATACACGTCATCGTTAAGGAAGCTTTTATTAACAATGTGGTTAAGGACCCTTACGTTGCGAAGGTAAGCGGAGAAATTTATAGGACGTTGTAGTAATTAAAGAAGCAATAACTCACTTGGAAAGAGATTTATCATAGCAAATATATCGTGTTTATCTTGCTTCCTTTCTGTCTCGTTCGACTTTATTTTCATCGAAATGGTTTTTCCTTTTGATTATCGCGAATCTATCGTGCCACGACTAGCGATTACGTGGATTTGCATCTTTGTCTGTGCCTGTAAACTTTCATATACATTTATACGCCTTCGTAAAGTGGAATGGTTGCTGTTTCCAAATCGTTTTGGCGCATTTCATCCAAATGTACCGTCTGCATGTGCTCATTTATCATGAATATTGCGGAGTTCTAGGAAAGGCAAAAGGAAAAGAAATTTGGTGTAGAAAGTCAGAGGAAAAAGAAGGAAAGGCGAAAAGGAGACATAGAATTGGAGAGTATCTTGATATAAGGTGACAGCGTAGCCTTGTGTAATTCTAGCCCGTTAAATAACGGCTTCCTTTGAAACGTAATATTTGTACATTATCGAATATCTCTGATGGAGAAAATTGCAACGTTAAATTATTGTAAATATTGTCGAGGCAATATCAATAACTTATAATTAAATCCTTTTGCAATAATCCTTGTAGTATGTGCATATCATGATAGATTTACAGTTGTTATAGTTTGACGCTTGTACGTGATGAGCTTTTATATTGTATTATCGATATAATTTCTGAATCAGGGTTCAGCAATACTAGAATTAAATTAATATTAGTTATAATGTTGATATATATATTTACATATATCGTTGTGTCTCATATATACCTATATGTATGTATGTATATATGTATATAGACACAACGTAATTTTAGAAAAGCAGCTAAAATTAGTATACAGTTGTGAACATTTCTTTGATACATTTGAAAATATTCCGATAGGAATGCATCGTGAGATGTATCAAACAGCTTTGCACTCTCGAAACATGCAAGTGCAATAAAGTGGTCCATCTTTTATTCAATATGCGTTCTAAACGTGAATAACGCAAATTTTATGCGGCTAAGAACATTTGATCAAGTTATATGTGAATTTATTGATACGATTTATGAAAATGGAAATCTCGATTATATATACTTTCTTGAATTATATGTGCAAACATGTCAAGAAAGTATATACCGTCAGTTTTACATGTGTTATTAATTCTGTCATCTTAAAGATTTATCATAACATGAAACATAAATTTCCTGTGCTTGTCGTAGACGTTGTACAAATTACGGTTCCTTAATCATTTATTTAATCTATTTGACATTGTATTCGTCGCGAAATGATACTCAAGATTTCCGCAATGTATTTTGCGCTCAATGGACTGATGCGATACGAGCACATACAGATGTGCCAGACGTAACAGCGCCCCACAATATGGTACGGTATGTGTACGGTATTTGCGTAACTTGATTGATAAACAGTCCCTCGATAGCGCGGAGTGGCTGCGCCACTCCCGAGTTTCGATCTGGACAGATCTCAGGGGACCTAGAAACGTTTACCTCGCACGTCACGTATACGTCGTGTGACGTAGATACTTTACGAGCCACTAGTTCTCAGCGGTGTCATTCATGCGTTACATTTGTCTGCTGGGGATGATGCGGGCGAACCTTTCACTGTACTTGCATCGATGAACCGAGCAGTAATGCGCGAGAGGAGAATATATAAAAACATCGTTCCACTTCCTCCCTCATCCCGTTCATCGGTTACGCGATTTGTTTATATTTTTCGGACGACGTTACATCACAGAAATTACACGACCTACACGTGACTGAACTGAACTATCATCTTTGTGTCAAAAATACAGGGGGGAAAAAAACAAATATATCGCTGATTTTTATTCTTTTTTTTTCCTTCTCTCGAAGTAAATTAAAACTTTTAATTTCTTCAAACAGACACGCGATATTTCGCTTTATTGTGTCGGATATATTTTCAATAACGATTACGTTTCAAATACTCTGTACACTCGACTGTATGAATTCGCCCGATGCTGATGCAGCGAACAAATCACTCAGTTACGCTCAATCGATTTATCATCGCCCAGCATATTTGTAACGAGCGAATTCATTCATTCAAGTACGCATATGCGCTTGATAATTTATGTAGTGTTTTTTTTAAGATCTACTCTGATTATACGATTACGTTTTAAATGTTTTATATGTAAAAGAGAAAGAAATTTTCTTTATCAAATTTTTATATTAAACCACATTGCGGTTTGTGTCTTTTTACGAACGATGAAGTATTCTATCGCGGTCTGAAATTCGCGTCCGAGGTTTGCGGACTTTCTTGCCGCGTTAAAATTCAATCTTCGCAGCCTACAGTGCACCCCACGGTATCCTTTTTTTCTTTGTTTTGCGAAAAATAATTAAAGCTGGCTTTGCCGTTTCTCTCCTCGTTGCCGCGTTGCTGGAAAGACCGAGTAGAGGAAGACGGGAAGAGAGGGCCGAGATTCGATTTATCCATCGTTTCCTCCGTAGTCGAGCGTCGTAACACGAACGGAGAAAAACCCGCCCTTCGTGCTCTCGTTCCGAACTTTTTCTTCCTTCTCGATGTCATCCCGTACTTGCGGTTCGCTGCCATATTCCCACATATTACGCCGATGTCAAATAATGCCGCCATCGAATGTGAATTTATACCGTACACTATCCTAATTTCTCGGTCCAACATATAGCGATAAAACATGTCTCTCTGCAAATGTACGTAACTCACTTTCTCGTCAATCATGCACAAGCATCTCCTTCGACCTTTCCAATTCCCTCGCGGCTTTTTTTCCCCGTGAATATACGTGAAACTGAATATACGTAAAAACAAAAAAAGAAGAAAAAAAATTAATTTGTCGCACTAATTTTGTGCAATCATTAATTTTGTGCTTCAGTAGCTTAGACTACACTATAAATATGCTTCGTGGTCGATATTGGGCGAAAGTGTGAATTTATTGCGCGATGTATACCAATTGTTTTTATTATTCCATTATCTGGATTAAGATTAATAAGAGGTTTAGTTTTATAGACGCGACTCATGTATCTATGTTTTAAAGATATACGCTTGAATATTATCGTCAACAATGTTTTTAGCTATGAGATACAAAAGAAATGAAAGATTCGCGATAGAACCGACATCAATATCCCAAGATCTCTGATAATCCTTCAAGGAGCAGGAGTACAATGAAATATTGAGCCCGGCAATGTATTGAAATTCAAGCGTAACATTTATCATCGTCTCGCATATCATTCACATATTTATCCTTTAGCAGTTTGCATTTTTTACCGAAATATATGGTGAAGCTGTTTGAGTTAAGCTATGAATGTGGAAAATATAACCGTTATCCATAAGAAAAACACAATGAGACTTGAAAAAATGGACCGGTAACTTCATAAATAACTTCATACGATACGCGACGCAAACACAACATATAGAGCAAATCACAATGCTTTGTGGAGATAGAAGCTTCCTGTGGTCGGGAGTGGCCGGAACATTGTAACGCGAAGGGTGTGTTTGGGCAAACCGAAGTGGGCTTGAGCGTGCGGGGCTGCCTCTATAATCAATACTCGCGTGCGTGAACGAACGGAATCTAATTTACGATGTGCCAAGCGCTCTGCGCGAAATATCTTGTGGAACTTGGAAACTATTTTAAACGCTATACGAACGCGGTATTCCTGGAGAGAGGTTGCGTTCTTGAATTACGTTTTTTGTCATTCGGAAGTAATTTACTCGGTCAGCAAGGCAATTAATACTCGAAGTAATGTTTGTTACATTTCAGATTATCGATTTTTTTTCTAACTTAATTGCAACTTTGTTCGCGTGCTTACAATTTTTGCTGTTTTAGATAAAAATAAAAAAAATATATATATCTTTTTTATGAACAGATGTCTGCGATAGTAATTGTTTCAAAGTTTTTATTTTTATAACTTTTTTCCATCGTATATTTGGATTATACGCGAATTCTTTTGTGGAAAATATCCGTGTTCGTTATTGGGCACATAGTTTCGTGATTTTATGATTTCACGTGATTTTATTCCGCATCCTTTCCACGAACGATGACCTAAGACACCATGAGGTTGTTTGCACGTGCGCAAGGTATGTTGGTAGATCGCTGCACGTAAGAATCGTATGTGGTGCTGTCCGAGTGATTGGAAAGAAGCTCTGCAATAAGGAGACATACGTGCAAGCATTACTACTTGCCTGCTTTCGTTCGCCAAAAGTTGAAACTACTCACATGTTCAGGAACTGGAAAATACTTTGTTATTTCTTACATATACATATCTGTATTTTAGGGAAGCGTTTCCAAATTCTTATCGTATCCAATAGCTACTCTCGTACTTTCATAATATTATCAGAACATACTACTCCGTAATTAAATTTAATGTCTCAATATAATGTATTTTAAATGTAATATATAATGTATTTTAAATAATTTTATAAAAGTAGCAGCGCGTTTTATTCTTATATAAAATAAGAATAAACATTTTAATTTTGTATGTGTGTGTGTGTGTATATGTAAAATAAATATTATTTTTTTTATTGTTTAATTTAGGTACCTTGAAAAAATAATAGCATTTATGTGTATGCGGAATTCTATAAAATAATACATATAAAGTAATTTACTTATAATAAAAAAAAAACAACATTGTTTACAAGATTTTTTTACAAACTCACAATATGTAATAATTTTATAATTTTCAAACACACTGATGGTTTTATGCACATAGTAATTAAAGTGAGATCTATTTTTTGTTGAATTCTATTGAAATTCCGTTGAAATTGGTTCGACAGCTTGGTTGGAATTTAGGATTTTATCGGTGCATATATATGTATACATCTATGCACTTTTCACAATAACCAACGTTATGAAACTGCGACTGCCTGTGGGTAGATAATATGCGAATGTATCGAAATCTAGGTCATGTGATATAAGTGACCGTCGAAAAAGAATTAAATTGGCCTGAGTAAGCTTTCATTTGTGCAATTATACTTATGTTTGTTAATATATGAAATAATTCTTGCGCCAATATAACGTTATCGATTTTGACTGAGAGAAAACGCGCGAGGAAGATATTTCTGTTGCAGAATAATATATCTACGTTGAAGTGGCAGAAAAGTTGGGAAAAACATTGGAACGTATGAAACTCTTGTACAACCATGCATCATAATTCTCCCGACAGTTCGTAACAATAAATTATAGAGTTCTGGCATTTAAGAATAAACCCAGGGATTATAGTATGATATTATTAAACTCTCAATTAAGATGAGAAGCCTTTTCCTCATATTCCTCTTTAATAGAAATGGAATATATATATATACATTATTTACAGATTCAGATAAAAATATTAATACGCCGTCTAAATTTTAATTACATTAACTACTTTTTCTTGAATAGATTTATAATTTATATCGACTACATACAACGCAACGGCCAGTTTTGTTTTACGCTGAAAACTCCACAGAACTAATTCTCCTGTTATGTTTAATTTTCTCGATATTTTTAGATTGCAAATCGCCATTCTATTTCTCTGCGAAATGAATCTCTCATTTCGTGAAGCGTAATGCTATTCGTCAACGAACAGTTTGATAATGTACCTACTTGTATCCGGCTGTCGCACAGTATTGCAGTGACAATCGAAGAGACATGATTCCTACAGATACACAAAATAAAAACAATAAAATCGAGGAAGAAGCTGGCGCAGCCGGATAACCATGCCGGCAATAAATCTGTCAGTGGGATAAAATATGCATCCGGGGAAAATGGGTATCCCGCGCAATCAGGGTGCGAGTCTGGAACAAATGTACCTCACCAAGCGAGTGTCGGTCGTTATCGGAAAATAGTTTTGCGGCTGCGAACCACGATGGTCTTCGTTGAGAGCGCTCGAGCCGCGACTGTTATCTTGCGGGAGTAATTTCTCGAGTGACTCCCGTCGTGGCTATTTCTTCTCTCGATCTTCGAATCGTAGAATTTAGAGTTCTGTTAGACGCGAGACGAGACGCTTCTCCTTCGAGATGACGCCTCTTTTTAACTCAATCAGAAAGCTCAACTCAAATCAAGAAGCATATCTCTCCGATAGTTACTTTTGAGAATTGGGAAGAATCTTCGATGCATTTGTTAGAATGCATTTAAACAGCTTCTGCGCGCGAACCGTGATTACCGACGTTTGCGTTCGCGTCCGCAATTATCGCACCTTACGCCTTTCGATTTTGCGTGGCATCGGATTATCGATTATCCGCTCGATTCTCCGTGCACGTAGTCCGCAGACTACGGCCCGTAGTTCCGATTAGGAATTCTGTGGTACGAGGTTCCGGAGGGAGCTTTTACTTTGTTTCCGCGGTGATTTTCGACGAGGGACAGATTGCGACTCGCGCGCGCTCGCCCGCCGCGCCGGACGATTGCCGAGGGCTGACCACTTGAAACGGGAAGGGAATAGCGAGCGAGGGAAAAGGGAAAACGTGAGGTGGGAGAGACTTCCATTTGAATGGTCACCCACACCAACGTTCACTTATGCGGCCATTGCACTGCCTCGTCTCTCTTTCGTTCCCATAGACATTCGCGCTCTCTTTCACCGCGTACTTTCACCCTTTGCCACCCTCCTCCGGCTTCCTTCTTCATCTACTTTCCAAATGTTCGAATTGCATCCTACCCGAGCCGTCGATTAACATCCCTTTCGACTACTCTGTCGCTTGACGCCCAAGGGGACACAGTAACTTTTTCAATCTCATCGTGAGTAACGACAAGAGTCGTTAACATAGTTGTGCGGCTTGAAATTTAACTGAATAGATTTTATGTGATTTGTACATCTGTCTCTTTGTGTTTGTAAAAGGATCGCTATTGCTTTATATTCTTTATATGTTTATTGTAAAAAAATCTGGCTTATGTCGCAAGAGATTTATAAAGGATATTATACGCGAAATGTATTTATATTCTCAAAGCTCTGAATTAAAAATTATTTGACGTAGTTAGCTTACAAAAGATTGATAATAGAGAATAGGTTATTAGTTCACTTGAATAAAGAATACTGACAATTGGGGGATTTTACAATGTTCTTCTGAAGCACCAATTTTTTATTAAACGTCACATATTCAAATGCACAATACACTCTTTATCATAAATTCATATTCCAGTTTCATTTTATTGTGCAAACTAATTGATATGACACATAATACGTACTGCATATGCACTGTACTAATAAAAATATACAAATATGATACACACAAATCTCGGTTTTCAATAGTTTTTTTTTTTAGTTGACACAATATGTAGAGTCGATTTTTCATATATTTTTATATTGAATTTCTTATTCTGAATTATTTATAATAATATTTAGTGGAAAAGTATTATATATATGTTTTATAATTTTTTTTTCCGTTAAATGGCATCTTTTAATCACGACAAGTATTTATCATGAATACGCAATCGAGAGAACGTCGTGAGTTTCTTCAGCCGCGAACAATTCATGTGCACCGATAATTATTTAAATATTATTCCTGTTCTTTGCCGGAAAATCGGAATTCCGAATTCGGAAGAATCGAGACTCGCGGTTCTCCGCTCGGCTCATTAATAATGTATTATCAAAAGCTCCGGGAGTGGCAGATGGAACGCCGACGTAGAATGTCGATGTTGGGACTTGTCGGGGTTGAGGAGTTGCGGGGAGAGAAAACAGGAGGGTGTCGATTCGTGGTGCCATGCCTCTTGTAAAAGGCGTCCCGTCGCCACGCGGGTGACGGCTTCGGTGGCGGCTGCATTATCGAGCACACGGCAAGTCGCGAGTTTACAAGTTAATGC
Organism: Lasius fuliginosus; assembly: GCA_949152495.1. NCBI lineage: Eukaryota > Metazoa > Arthropoda > Insecta > Hymenoptera > Formicidae > Lasius > Lasius fuliginosus. Next base: position 14,230,090 of record OX424444.1, read on the forward strand.
ATGTTAAATCACTCGAGCAGAATCGACCGGCGTGCATAATGGAACGTAACGCAGTCCGTGTGAGGTCCGCAGGGTTGTTTCGGGCCCTCCTGCGAGCGCCGTCGGTGTCAGGTGCCGGGGGCGCGAGAGGGAGAGAGCTCAGAGGTCGGCCTGTGACATTATTAACAGATACGACGTGCATGGACGCGGAGAGTTAACGTACAACGGGGCGGAATAGGGTAAAATGAGGTGGTGAGACATTAGGGAAGGGATGTCGCTTAAAGCGAAGGGATTCTCAAATACGAAGAAAAGCTATGAAATTATTTTTACATTACACACATAATTTTTAGATTTTTTTTTTACTTTAAACCTATCTTAGACGATCTACAATTTGCGACAAAATTCAAAATGGAAATCTATTTGTAATTTTATATACGTGTATGTTGCATATTTTAATATATGTGTATATTTTATTTCCAATATTTTGTATTTTATATAATGTATAAAATTAGATTTTTGTCATGAATTTTGTCGCGAATTATAAATTATTTAAAATGAGTTTTAAATAGATGCATTGGTTAACGAGATTATAACACAAATGCAATATTTACCATGTCTGACTTGGCTCATCTTTTATTACTTACGTCGGGCGTACAATGCAACTACAGAAGATGACATATATATGGCAATTATAATGTAATCTCATATGTTTCTGCAATTATAATTGGACATCAAAACTAGCAGAGATTGTTTCATGCAAATTGTTTAACTGTGATGGATTTATAAGTAAAGAGATTTGTTATACGATGCATCATATGCATTTAATTTCTATTTTCATTCGTGGCTGGAAATTTCGAGCAATATTGTCGTGCGTGCACGGGACCAGACGGCAGAAATGGCTAGATTGTTCGACTAACGACATTCGGTCTTGGCCGTTTCTACCGCGCCAAATTTCGTGTCTGGAACCCGTGAGCGCGCGTGACATGCAAATTGCTTTAATTTATACGGGACCTGGAGACTGTTGTTTGGTCAGGTTGGCGACTGCCAGCCAGATTGGGGTGGTTTGGGTCCGACGGACGTGCCTGAGCATCGATTGCCACGCTTGGCACCATGCAAGTCGTATTCTGTCACTTGAAGGCCTCGCAATAGGAGTAAGAATCGCAAAATAATGGAATATAAACAAGAGTAAGGCGCTATTTGTAAAATATTATTTACTCTGTCATTGTTTTATAATCTAATGATGATCTAAAATCTTTTCTTCCATTACCTCGTAAAATAAATAAGCTTAAAAAAACCTAAAAAAACTTAAAAAAACATGCATAAAAATGTACATTTACTTTACCTCATCTGAAATCATGATTATATATAATTGGAATCACAACGAAATTTTGCCTGTAAGTCTTTTTGCAAATTACACTCGAATCGGAATAAACACAAAATGATAAAATCGCAAGAATTATGTTTTACATTATAATTTGCTATATTATGTTCATTTATTGAGATAATCAGTGAACAATAAAAAACGTTGTTTCTTTCTTACAATTTGTATTACATAAATATTAATATTAATTACAAATTTATAATAATACTCTGAGATATGAAAATACTCTGACTTGATAAAATATTTGTTTCTTTCTAATATTGTTTGTAGCATTTCATATATATCCTATTACGTGAGAACAATTGCAAATGTAGATGTATGGTTCGTGTAAATTTACGCACGCAAAGGTGCGTGCATGTTAGACACGTGGACGACATTGCATGTAATGTTTTCGCTTCCGTGGTCGTAATCGACCACGATCAACTAAACGAGAGTGTTAGGTAATTGTACAAATTTCGAGTTTGGTGACCTTATAACCACATCGATTTCCACTTAGATCGATATCCTATAGAAACATCAACTATCGTGATGGTTATCACTAATGGAGATAAAAGGTTTTCGATGTACTGACATTCATCCAATAAACACGAATGATGTTAAACTTCGAGTCATGTTTGATTTATTAGTATTGTCTTCTTTGCTCTGTGATGCGTTGTATTATGTATGTACTTACTCACAATAGCAAATAAAATCGTTACAAACTCTAATATAGATTGACATAACTATTTTAATTGTCGTTTTAACGTTTACAAAATACCATTGAGAAATTTGCATGGCTATAATGTTATTTTATATTGTTGATATTCGCATTGAACTCTCTAGTGCTTATTATTATCTAGTTTTATCGGAAACCTTATCTGCTTAATTAATTTATTTATTTGCCTGTGTGACATTTTTATAATTTATGTAAACATATTACATATATATATATGTATATATATATATATATATATACTGCACTATTTTTATGTAAATTATATATAAAAACAATATATGTAAATACAAATTTATTTTTGCACAAATTAATTTATAAAAGATAGAGAAGAATTAAATAATGAATTTTGACATTTTATGGTTAGCTTTTTATGGAACTATCTGACAAACAGAGAGTAAGAGAGAGGGGAGGGGGGGGGGTTGTTAATAATGCAGATGCTACGGTCATTTCGCAAGAATGATACCCTCAAGGAACATTAACCTTTAGTAGTAATAGAGATTAACTGTCACGATAAAAAGTTCAGTAGCATGCCATTTTCGTGATCAACGCATACATTATTAAGACCAAGAAAATGCTTTCTAATAATTATTGCATTCTGACCTATTTACAAACAGAGAAGGATTATATTAGGAAGAGTAATTTAATAATCTAAAATTATAGAAAAGTAAAAGAGTCATTAGCTTTAATATTCTCATAAATCATATTAAAGAATCATAAATTTTGTAAGAGTTAACGATTTAATCGACAAAATCTAATAACAAAGAGAGTTCAAAGCGAATCGTTTAAATTTATCAGCTACTTCTATCCTTCTGGGAGAAGATATTGCATCTCGTTGATAACTGCATTTCGGGACTCAGGTGGGCTTTAACCGTTCAGTATGATGCAAGACTGCTTCGCGAAAGTGCATCTCGTCGCAGATCCTGAAATAATGCGGTCGTAGAGCTTTTTACCGTTTGATGTGTTGTGTGTGTGTGTGTGTGTGTGTGTGTGTGTGTGTGTGTGTGTGTGAGTGAGAAAGAAGAGGAGGGAACTATAAACTACTTTTACATAATTCATAGTATAAACAACGTCAGTCAGCCGCGAACCGGACGAGCAAGGACTCGTAATATCGGAGATGCATCGCATACTCAAAAAGATAGGCGATAGATTTTCCGGTTGAAATCGACTTTGATGAGAAGGAGGATTGCTGCGGTTTCGAGAGATCGGTCGTAGCGTTCGTGCCTCCTGATGGTCGCCATTACTTTCCCAGCTCTTGATACGCGTAGTTTTATACATGAATTTCAAGTTTATTCAAGATTATTTGCCATTGACACGTTCCGTTACTTAAAAAAAAAAAAACGCCTAAATTTTGCAGAGCACCCAAATTTTTTTTTTTTTTTTTAGGAACACGTTCTTTCTTTGTCCCAAATTTTTCTCAATTCTTTCCGATATTTTTAGTACAGTGAATAATAAACATTTATTGTTAGAAGTGTGTCTATTGCGAGAGAAATAATATCGGATTTGATTTTTTTTTGTACATAGTATGCACATTTAATTTGATCCGAAAGTTAACACGTGTACTGAATATTTTATTTTATTTCTTGTGCTGCGCTTTAATCAAATTAAAATTGACTATCGCAATTTATATTTTTAAAACTAAAGCACATATTTAAATGAAATAAATCGGATTCTGTTTTAAAGTCACTGAGTTCCGGGACTTAATTACCGCAAATCGGATTTGTCTGACTTGGAAGAAATTTTAGATTTCAGTTTAGAATCAAGAGCGATGGAATTACAAAATCCAATTATCGTAAATCTTGTTTTTTCAGTCGGCTGCGGAAGAATTTCAGACTCCATTTGGTCTCGAGACAGGCGATCGATCTACGTGAGGCAATAAATTTTGTTTTCCACGCTGGTCAGAGAGAAATTTATGGTACTAGCCTAACGTTTGATTAACTCTCTAACTTAACATAGAATGCATCGTCAGGGTTATTGACCGGTGACCGTCATCCCATTATTGTTCGTTAAATCAGCTTTTCTACAGCCTTGTTAATTTAAATGAGCGATTTTATGTCGTAACATCGATCATTGTCGACAATACGCATTTTTCAATTTCTATATCACGCCTACATACATACTTGTCATATTCGTTTAAAAAATATTCATTGATACATGTGACATATCCTATGAGTAACGTCGCTCATTAATTATCAAATAATCTGTCGTCTTGTATACTGATTGAACTGACACCTATTAGCGATGTAAAAATATCTGTATGCGCTGATATAATCTTTGTCAATCCGAGGGTCCTGGATTGACCTAGACTGCGCGATTCTAACCCAACCTGTAATATATGCGGCGAATTAGTAAGAGGATTACGGTCGTATACAATCGATGAATTATAGGATTGGCCAAGGTCGAAGAGACACGATCAATATAACGAGCGCTTTTCATATACATGAAAATTAATCGATTAAGATGGCATGTAAAACTACGAGCTTTTCGAAGTACCTAAGATATAAACTAGGTAATGTAGAAGTAATATTTATCACGAATTAAGTATTTTTCGCTCTAATATGTGTTCTGTTTTCTGAATATTGAAACTAAGTTAGCCGAATAAAATTCGTGACCATATTCGTGACGTTTAAGAATCTTTTTATAATAGACGTGTGTATTGTTTATGCATAGAAACAGAAGTCGTTAAATTTGTTTATATATATATAATTTGGCAGCTATATATTGTTACATTTAAATTAAATACCATCTATATTATCCTTATTGATAACTGCCTTTTGTAAGTGATTTCTCCCTTATCGGTTTTATTTACTGCGTTGCGGCGGCAATGTAAGGTTGCCTGCCCAAACAACCTTCGTCCCGTCGCCTACCTTTTAACGGTCACTAGCTACGGGGCTACTTCGACGATCGCAAGCACGAGCGGCGCATGGTACCGCCGTCTCGATTAGGCGAAATGGCTCTGAGAGAATTCACGGCATGTGGTGCAATATTGCTACGTGTAGATCACATCGTGCCAAGTTGAAGGAGGCGGAGGTGGCGACTAGATTGTCGAGTGGTGGTTTAATATACGCTATGAACAACGATATAGTGTGTGCGTGTGTGTGTGTATATATTTACACACACACACACACACACACGATATATATCGATACCATACATATTACATCGAAAATTTTATAAATTTTATGCGATTAACTTATGCTTTCCGTGACAAAGAACTTTTTCTTTTAGATATCTCTTACTTTTTAAAATTATTTAGCATATTTTTTGGTTTTTTTAAAGTTTTAAAACTACCATTGCTATAAAATTATCAAGCATATTCTCAAGCATATTTCTCTTGTCCATGAGATATGTAACAATTTAATGTAAAAAGCGCTTTGCTTTATTCCGAGATTGATCTATAATTGATTATTCTGTTTCACACACATGCGCGCGTACATTTTGAAATCTAATTCATACAGAATTCCTTAGGATAACAAATATATACTGCCACTACTTAAAGGCAGACAATTAGCGCATCAGATACAGATTATTGTTAGACGTTAAAGTGGGTTGATTTTTAAGCGGATTAAGGTAGATATGTCAGATAGAATATGCAGGTTTTTCATTATCCAACAATTGTATGACATGAGCATAATACATGATGAGCAGAAAATCTATATTGAGTTAGAACATAACTGCGAATGCTATATAAAGATATTAATGTTTGTGTTTTTCAGCTTTATCTCTAAGACTCTTTTTTTATTGTTTTCAGTTTTTAAATCAATTAGCAATATTTATATTTAGAGAAAATTATGTCCAACAGAATATATTATAAGAAAATAGTTTGTAGATAAACATTGAATCATTTATTTGAGTTATCAAATTGACTATTACAAAAAGAGATTTTTGCAAATTGAATGAATCGTGTGTAGATCTCGGTTTACTGAAGAGCATTTCGAGTTTGACTTCGAAGCTCGCGGGGAGGGCGCAACTAGACCGAAAGAGCATCTACCCGAAATACCTTGTAACATTCTCTAGGAGCGTATGTACACCTACATACTCACATGCACGCGGAAATTCCCTGTCGTGTCAGAGCACAAAGCCCCACGACGCGAAATTTATTTAGGGCTCACGCTGCACAATTTGCTACGAATTCGCCGCGACGTGCGCGTTTGGAAATTTACTCTCTAAGCAATGGGATAAGCGGGATTAATCACATGACAAAAAAAATTGTCAAACGATAAAAATGTTCGGTTATGTGAAAACGAATTAATTACATTATCACGACGCGAAAAATATCTTAAATTATTTGCGTTGTTTATCAAATTCAAATTTCTGAAAGTGATTAAGTTGTTTACGTTCTTAAAATTACTTTTCGTTATCTAATTTATTATAGATAGATATTAAATGTTTGTGTGATAAAAATATATAATTTTTACACACCTGTACAATAAAATAATATCTTTTTATCCCTGATCTTTTTTAAAAATATACGTGCACGAGAGAGTAGAAAAATTCTCAAAATTGCACTTAAGCTTTTATAATTATCATGCCATTCTGTGATCTCTTATACAATTATTTTACAAAGTTTATGGCACAGTTATAAGCTTCGTCAAATTAAAATAGTTTTGTCGAGATATAAGCATAAATTATTATATACGAATTATTCGTATATATTTTCTCGCGTTTGAAGACATAATTCAGAATTGTGCACGTAGTTAACGTAGTTAATTCAGAATTGTTCACGTAATTAACGTTTTCTTAATAATGTTTTCCAAAATGGATATCTTCTCAACCTACCGATTCAATTAACTTTACTCCAGTCTATCCTGTCGCGCAAAGTCTAATAACTGCGCACTTATAGTAGGGATATGTATGCGTCCGTGTTCTCCTTTATCCTATCTTTATGTCTCTTTCACTTTATGCGATGCGCAGCAAATTAGTTCGTTAGTGCCGGTTGCAATGTCTTGCATAATGGATTCCCGACGTGAGCAAAGTCCCTCCGTGTCTATAGTCGGTTCAGTTATCTGCTCGACTAATTAGCTTGCCTTGACATAGACGCGGCTGCACATATTATTTACCGAGAGAAACAATTGTACAGTGCGCTTGATGAAGCTGACCGAGCATAAAGAACTCTCGCTTTCTATCTGAGTGTCTCTATACTCTCTTCTATGAAATGCAAATTGAACGTGAAAGGTGATATAAAGCAGTTCTTCTGTCGAAGCTCTTCTTGATAAGATTTTATTTCTGCATTATTATTTTGTCATATAAGAATCACATTTTTTTATATGAATATATTTCGTTACACCACTCTCTTTTACTTTGAAATATTTACTCATGTGTGTATTCGCCTCATTTTTATAGTATACATTAAGACACATATTGACATATTATATATGTTATCTATAATACAATATATAAGATATGAGACGGAAGTTTCCTGCGAAACACGATCGCGGGTAATAGATATCTACGTTTGTTGTCACCACACTCGATTATAATGCAATCGTAGTGTAAAAATTGCACGTCTCTTGCAAACTTGTCGCGCAGAAAACATTAAATCCATCTTCCGAAATATCCGTGCTACACAATTGCGCATTACATATTAAATTTAAAATGGGAAAAGATTTGCGCTGCAACTGAAGATGCAATGAGTTCTATAAAAATCAGGTTGACTCACCCTTAAGCTCATGCTTCCCTTTCACATCGTATTATGCATCGCACGTTCATGCCATTCGTGCATTATGCATGTTTGCAGTACGTAAGGTCGAAAACACGGTTGATCACACTACGACGTGTAGACGTTTAACCGTCGCGCTCCGTATTCATGTGCGTGGCTTTGTATCAGATAAGGCATCGTGCACGTATCTGATCATGAATGCGAGAGATATCCGCATGCAGTGCTATCGAGGGTAATAAACGTAACCGAAGTGCCTGCGGAATCAATTCGCATAAGATCCAGAGAGCGGCGTCATGCATTCGGCGAACATCAAGGATAGTAAATACGTCAGATCGAATTCGCTTCGCGAATACGCTATTAGCGGTTGTCATCGCGCCACGAAATGTCATTTAATCTTTCTGGATGTAATTCGAGCATTGGATTGCGTTCCATGTGTGCGCATCAATTCCGAAATCGATATCATTTTGATGAACGTAGCGCTTGTATTTTGCATCCGTATGCGTGCATGAGATCTTGCATTTAACCTCGGACCACACTTTGTGTCAGTATGTTAAATGTGAAACCGGAGAACACAGCGAGGCAGAATAGTTGACCGTTTCTTCGCTGTGTATTTGATTTCCCGTACTTTAATTAGATTTTCCTCATTTTTTGCTTCGCTGATGCTTTTCTGCAGAAAAGCTCTTTTTTAAATGGCAAGATTATATATTACGGCTAAATACGTACATTTCGCTTGTAATGATAAAAGCGCAGTTTTTCCGGAATTAACTTCAGAGCATGTATATATATCTATTGTTATTATATTTTGTCTATTGTTAGTGCTTGTTTAAAAATTGCTACACATTACGTGTTACGCGTCACAAAATGATAATATTAAAAAACCGAGATCCTATAAAAGGCAGAAGCGCAACAGTTTTCTATTACTTTATAACTAAGCGATTACTTAACTATGCAATTTTTTAGTGATGTGCCAAAATAACTCTGTACGAGAGGAAATATCAGACACGCGAGTGCAACGAACCCTAGTCATGTACGCGCTACGATATTATCGCGAAAGCGAGCCACCCTTTTTTCCCTTACACGCTACTATAATGGATATCGAAATCATGTTAATGTCAGGCGATGGTATATGTAATTCAGTTTCTGTCGAAACTTCCGGATATTCTTTTTACGCCGTATCTACATAAGCATTATTTACGAGAGAGATACCTTTATTAAAACATAAAAGAAATATATTTATTTAAATTATTAAATTATAAAATTTATTTTTTAAGCAAAAAAAGTATCTTGTAATTTATTCAACTTTTCGTATAAAGGTATCAGATATATGTATTAAAAATTAAATCTTTTGGAGCATAATATGTTAGCAGTCTAAACATTTAATTAAGTTTCTATTTTTTGATTCGCGTTAAATGTTAACACATCATGCAATGTAGCTCGAATATTGATGCTGTTTCATAATAATCCGATTAATTTTGTGCAATAGAAAGAGATATATATTTAGCTTATTTCACACATTTTTTTGTGGCTATTAGAATTGTTACAATTAGAAAATGTTTGAATAAAAGTATGTACGTTTATTTAATAAGTTTATGTAATAAATATATACTTCGTATTTTTTATATATGAAAATTAATTATAAATTATAAATATAGTATATATTTTTCATTATCTTTGTGTATGATGCAAGCTAATAAGTTCATATAAACAGCGAATCCGTACTATGTTTAAATACATTCGCAATACTTATCGATATCTTTGGCAAGCGATATACTATCAAGATAAGCCATTTTGCGTGGCTATAGAAATTGCTAGCTATAATTCTGCAGATAACAATGCAGTTGCATATTCATGAAGGAGCTGTATAAAATGCAATAGCCATTTATTTGTGGTTATATGGGAATTCAGTATTCCCAATCCCCGCTAATCCAAAAATTGTGAATGTTACCGCGCTGCAACGGTAATGCAACGGTTTGCTGACTTTGAAAACCTGATCATTCGTGTGAAATTTAAAAGATACTTGCGGCACACCCTTTTTTCGAATACGAAATATTCAATCGCACAACGTCGCGATTCTTAAATAAGCTACGACTGGGGAGTCTGGTTTCGCCGAAATGCTTTTACATGATACCCACGTTCTGCAGACAGCGGCACAAGGGAGAAACGACATCTTCTCTTCCGTATTCCCAATAGTAGAAGATTCCACGTACAAGCAATCGTTTCTACGTACACGTAGTGTCTAAAAGTGCTTACACTTCCCAAATGCGTGCTCAAATTTTTACTGAGCTTATAAGAGAAACGAGAGATCGGAAACGATAGATCGGAAACATTGAAGGCACATTTTGCCAAATTTAGGGCGGAATTTTACGTTTGATTCGTTCTAATTTGACATATGTATTGATAAATATTAGTAGACTCTTTCTTCACTCTCTTGTCGTTGAAAGCGTAGAGTAAACTTTGATCATTTCCGTAATTTTGATGAGCTTGTAGCCGTTATTGTACACATACGCAACCCTAAAAGTTTTGAATGAAAGATCTGGATCGGAATGGAAGATCTTTAGGTAAGAAATATGAGTTATTTTTATTACTTTTTTTACAATGTTAAGAAATGTATTATATTACCATTAAATTACAAAACTTGGAATATTTCAATTCTTCTGATCAAGAATTTATTCTTTGCTTTGAAGGAAATTCTACAAATATATGTTTTGTACTTACTTTTTCTTACGTTTTTCTTCAGCTTGACTTTATTTCAATGAGATAATTGTACTTTGTGCGCCCGTCTTTTCATTTGAAAGAATAGAACTTTTAATCTTAAACCGTGCTAAAGTTTTCCAAAGACGTCTGTCTTTTATCAGAACATTTTGCAGTTGGAAAACTTGGAATAATCGATAATTGTACCGCGTAAATCACAATCCGCTCCATGTATTTTTTCCCCCTGATTTCCATAATATACCGTTTTCTTTCCTAAAAAAACAAATACATCGAACGTAAAGTTCCATGCTTCCACTGCACTCTGCGAAATGCATGATTAAAATAGGTAACACGATATGTCAACCGTATTTCACAACAATAAACTCTAGAGATTCGTTTTCAGATATGCCGTATCGAGTGGCATCCGAAACTACTGAACACGTATTTCAACGCGGCCGCGATATCGTATGACGTAAATTTTCCCGACCTAAGTGCTGTTCGCAATGTAAAAGCGAAATTGATGTATTACGCCGACTAGCACGTTCCGATTCGCACCGCAATAATGCTTGCGGTGTTTCGGACAGCTTCCACTGCACAGCATTATGATCATGACAGAAACTCGAGAGCGCATAATTCCGCGTACTTGCGCGTCTTGTCTGGCGTCTGATATTATCCGGTATCGGACATGTCTGATGATGACTGATGGAAGTCGGCTCATTCGATTTGTCGTCACGCGAAGGCGGGGAGATGGTGAAAAAGTGGAGTGGATCGCAATTACGGGATTTCTGCCGTGGCGTCAAGCGGGGGAATTACCTCGTCTCGGACAACAATTAGTCCGGTTTCAAACTCTCTGTCGCCGTAACCGCTCTTCATTGTACGAGGAGCCTTTTGCCGAGCCTGCGCGCGGCAGAGAAATAGGATTTTCCGCCCTCCCCCGCGATCCCCTCAAATCTCATTTCCAACGGACGTGTCTTTTCCCCTATTTTCAGTGTCCCAACTCTGTCGAAAAGAGTTTTCTCTAGCAAGGATATTAACTCGCCTCGATGTTAAGTCAGGATTTTTATCACTATCTCGCTAGTTGAATTTGCACACGAATAGCTACGTTAAAAAATGTTTAGCTTCCTACGCTTTAGCGCCGATATCAATTAATTCGAAGCATGAATTTACGATGTTAATTCCTTGTTAGCGATAATGAATTTAAGCAGGATGGAATTTTATCGTTTGAAAGACGCACATTGAGATATAGGCGACAAAGTTTATCTCGCTGTCGACGGCGCTGCAGCACAAAAGCTATTCTCCAACGTGTTTTCAAAGTTCAGGGACTGTCTTCTGACAATCAGAATAAACGGAAGAGGAAGTTAGTGCGACGGGCAAGGACCCTGGCAGTTCGAGAACAACTAGTTACAAATGATAAAATAACAGAGCTCATTTAATCTCTCACTCGCGCGTTCCGTTAATTGACGAGAGCCAGCATTGTTTCTTGGTAGGCAAACTTTGACTATTTTTTTTTCTCCCTTCGCGTTTGTCAGGAAAAACAAATCGTGCATTTCCGTGAATCGTTTCGCAAAATCGTGTCGATTTTGCACCTTTATTACAATTTGTATTTGAATCGCAGTGGATTTCTCGGTAAATTTTTAAGTTTTTCTGTATTTCCATGACTTAAAAATAATTTGATATTTTTTTGGAAGTTTTGGATAACATCTTAAAGTCCTATCGAAAAATATTATAATTCATCGATTCTTATTGAAATAAAAAAGTTATTATTTTTTCATATAACAAAAACATGAAACTTCTCATATCTTCGGATGCTTATTTTTTATACCAGAACTTTTTTTGGAACATATTAAAATTTTTTGAGAAAGAAGCCAGAATTTTATAAATTATATTAAAATTCTAAAAAAAATATGATGTTAATTTAACAAAAGCTTTATACATTTTTGTTATTCTGTAATTGCCCACACAACTATATTGCTGAAACGGCAAAGAATTTAATTAAGCATGACCCATTTATAGAAACAATGCAATCAATCACTAATGCTTGAAGATTACATTCAGTTAATTAAAGCTATTCGAACCTAAGACTCGGAATAAAGGATCCCGGGAATCTCGAGAATTTGCTCGCGTTCTTCGGTTCATTCTTCCACGAGGAATTTGTTTTATCGCGAACGGCTAAACTACTCCTATAAATTACTTTCTCCATGCGATCAGATAATGTCCTCAAATTCACGCGCGCAACTTCCGCCGTAGATCAATCTCCTTGATTCTCCAACCCCGCTGGTTGGATGGGCAACCGAGCGACTCGCACTACTTCGAGAAACTGCATTACATTGCGCTAGTTTTCGGAAACAGATTGTTTCGAAAATTCGTCGAATAGATTTGCAGCCCATAATTGACGATCTAAATTCGTGGTCGAGATTTTTTCAAACAGCTATGTTTAAACTTATTAAAAATATTGGGTATTAGACCCTACATCATTAATAAAATCATATAGATTGGGCTTTTATATCAACATAATATGGGATTTTTATACAATACGAATTTGTAATTTGTAATCGATTTTTTAGATTTTCTTGTATTCTATTGTTATCCTCTACATATATCATCATACGTGAAAAATTCAATTTTATAAAGCATTCATTAAAGCATTAAATAAAAATTAGACGAGAATGGATGAAGTTAAATTATGCATTATGTAAATGCATCAAAATGGAACTGCGTTGTAAAATAGATGATGCGAATTTGGATCGGTATTCACGAATGGTAATAATCAACAATTTATTCCTCGCCATTTGATGTCACGCGTCAGAATTTTAAGCCTCGAGGCAGAGTACGAGCAATCGATTTTAGGTTATTTACGCTTCTATCTCCGCGCGCGAAGAAGGACGAGCATAAAAATGCTACAAAAGTGCAGAGATATGTAGGAAACACAAAATTTCCATCGTGCCGCGTGTAAATGCGGTACGACCGGAAAGAGACGGGTATATCACGGTAGACGGCTACCACGGAAATTGCCCACCTGCCCAGTTTCCACGATCTTTTCATCCCCCTTTTCGGTCCCTATTTCGACGCGTAGATATATGATAAATCGAAGTGCATCGAGGCACTTTCTCATCGGGAAAAGGAGATACCGCCACGCATACGTGTATTGGAAATTTTATCTTAAGTTGCGCTATTTTTGCGCAAAATATAAACTTTCACAATTAGCTATTACTATTAAAATAATGTATTAAAAGAAAATTATATTTACACATGCGCACACAAGCATTATTCACACAGTGAAAATAATGAAAAGTACATATTTTCATTATATATTTTCAGCTACAGATTAGCATTGATAATTTAATTCTCGAAATATAAATATAATAAAATGTGACCACTCAAATCAGTTATAGAAAATATGGATGAATAAATATATATGGAGTAGATTTTCTATCCTTTCAAATGTAATAGACAAGTCGTTTTCTTTGAGAAATAAATTATAGAAATTAACTAATTCTTTTAATGTCTCTACGATCGATATGTTATTGTATAAAAAAGAAGGATCTTAATAGATATTTTTATCAGATAGTAAATATAATAATAGCAAGTATTTGCTTTTTAAATAAAAAATGCAATTTATTATAGATACAATAAATTGCATTTTTTATTTAATATATATACACTTAAAAACGTAATTCTTCTTAAAAAATTATAATCAATATAAATATTGATTGTAGTTTACGGCATTGTTTATTAGATATTTTTCTTTTTTAAAATCTTATTTTGGTATTACTTTTCTGGATATTCTCTGAATATTTTAGGAATGATATCTCTGAGACTGTGTTGTACAGCTGTAGCCACATACTTTAATAATATTGCTTCGTGCAGTTTGCCAGTACCGCTTCTATCATTACTATCCCTGTGCGACCAGTGGACATGACTATAGAAGAGATATCAATTCTCTATGGAAATCATCTTAATGTCGACTATTCTGGCTACTGTTGAATTAAGGTCAATAATCCAGATGGATGTGAAATTTATATATGGAATTTTTCTGCGGTATATTCATAGAGTTCCATTTTCTTGTTTTTCATCGGCATTGTTGACTTTCTTAATCTTGCTATTTTCTCTTTCCATTAGTCGCCGAGCGACTAAATTAGATAATACCATTATGCTAAATGAATCTATTGAATTTTTCTTTAATATATTACCTGGATCAGTTGCAACACAATACGTATATGTATATTAGACTCGCTCGATTAATGTTTCGTTAACTTCCATTATTAATCATTGTTATTATTTTTACATTGTATTCTGTGTTATCATATCTTATATATTTTTCCGTAAAATAAAATAATAGCAAGTAAATACACATTATGCAATGAAACGTTTCAGCAGAGAATTTTATAGAATCTAAGCCACAAAGATGCTTCGTCAGGTTGAGAAGTGTACTTTTGTCATGCGCGTCCTTTCGCGCATTATAGCGAATAGACTGTGGGTATAAGGATGGAAATTAGGAACGGTCTAAAGTTTGATAATTAAGAGAGCACTATTTGCTAGAGTGGTTTGTAAGTTACGACGGAGTGTGCGCGTGGTTTAGCTACCGTTATCTTCTATATACGTGATATCCTAACGTTGCTGCACGTTAACTTCGACCTTCGATCCGGTCTTCGTGGTCCTCTCCGTGCTCCTTGGCTGGTGCAGTTAATGCCACTCCTATCCTCTTAAGATATCGCATTATCACTAAGGAGCTTTCCGCGCAGGACGAGGAACTCTCCGCAAGTATAAAAGTGGATCGGATTAAAACTTAACGTGGATCTTCGCATAATTGCATTTCTAACAAGCGCGCCGCCCATTGCGACGAGGCAGTGACCTTCCTCGATTACACGAAGCTCTATTAAACGAAGTGTTGGGCCTGTCCGCAAGCCAAATCCTTCTTGCGGCAAAAGCTTATTACAGAGTGGCGAATCCGCTATACGAACTAGTGATATTCAAATTAAATCGATACATTAAACCAATCAGTCAGTTTTTCTAGTTCATCATAGCCAATTATCGAATTAAAAAATTAGTGAACTTGTGAGATTTATGTAATGTATTAGCTTATTGTTATTTTTATTTATTTGTTTTTATGTATATTTACAATGAAGATGTCGATTTATTTATGAATTTCTATATCTTGTTGCGCACAATGTAGTTTGCTGCGCTATGCCATTGTGTTCAAATTCCCTTCACGTTCCTCCTATTCATTATCTGTGTTCGGTTCCGCGAATCTATCGCTCACAACTTCTGACTGAAGCTCGGCGGTGTTGAAGTTAACCAAAACTTATATCTAGTTTATGCACCTGTCTCTTCCCTCTTATAATCTCTGTAAACGCGGCTGCGGCCTTTGCCGCAAACTGCTATTCCTGCGAGCGCGAGATTGCAGCCGCTGCGTTGTAGAATTCGCAACCTGGAGCACCGAGAAGCATATCAGGTTTACGCACCACTGGCATCATAATACCAAGCGCGATTTAACAGAGTTAGCGCATCTTCTACTAAGATCTGTCGGTAACGAGCTCAACTTTCGACGACCAATTATCGCGAATAGACTTTAGCGTGAGCATTCATGACCATTCTACCTATACTAAACCTTGAGTTTCTTAAGTGCAAGATACCGCGTCTTTATGCAATTTTACAGAAACATAACTGGCTTTATTTACACACTCCGCAAACAGTAAAAAAATATATATATATATATATATATATATATATATACACACCTTCTAATGGAAATGGCTAATGGAAAAACGTTACATAAGCTAAAATATATCGATGATGAGCGGATATTAAATATTATGTATATTTTAATATATTTTTAGTATGAACAGCTCGTTTTTAAAGTAATAGGGATTTGTTGAAAAATAAATCAATGTACAAAGAAAATAGTTTTCCGATCTCAAATGAAAATAATCCTAAAAATCGATAATGACACTTGTCACGATGTGGTTTTTATTATAGCATATCTGCTTATGAGAATAACTCAATATCTAATTTCAGATATAATGACATATTCAGCATTGTGCCTATTTTACTTTTGCAAACAGCAGATACGTAATTATGAGCCAGACACTGTCGTGCTATTTTAACTACACTTTGCATTATTTTACGATCTATTTGACGTATTTGTTAATAAATTATGTACAGCTCTTGAGTTGTAGTACGCCTAGTTGTAGTATTCCTAGTATTCTACGTAAATTCTAATCAAATTACGTCTTTGTTTCTCTCAGATAATCCACGGCGTGCACATCGAGCCGGCACACGAAGTAAAGAAGCGTAGCATTAGTCAGCCAGTTCGCATCCTGCTATCTTACGACGAGAGCGTCTTTAGGTGAGTCAGTACATATTCGTATTTACAAGATTCAACGAAATTTGTCGACAGCGTGAAATTACAAAGAGTTACGATTATACATTGGGGTACAAATCGAATTTACCTCGCAAACATGACGAATTGCGCTAATTATCTTAAGCGACATTCTCCTGCAAATAATCGAAAATAAAGGAATATTTAGCTCTAATTTAATTTATATACAAATTCGCATGTTTCTGTTCTGCATGACATAAAATGCAAGATATCAATATAAGAAAAAGCTTTCACAATCATTTTTTTTTTCATCTCAATTTTTAAAAACATTTTTATAACAAACGTCGAAAGATTAATAATAAAAAAAACACACCTGCAAAAATAGTGTAAACTTTTTAGTATGTTTTAGCTTTAAAATAATCTTTCAATTTTTTGGGTTATAACGTATTACAAGATGATTAAAAACTTGAAGGAATAATTTTTCCGCTTTGAAAAGTAATATTTTTGACACGCAATGAATTTATACGCTTCGTAATTTCTTTACCCCCGTAGTAATTAATTTTCTACACTCGCAGCTCACTCGAATAACTAAATTTTTCATCGACGTCATCTTGTCGTCACGTCTGCAGCGGATGTGTTTAATCCGCTACGCATTTTATATAACGTACGATGGAATCTTTTTTGCACGGAGCTAATTTAGTAAAGTGCCCATAAATATTTTCTTCGTAGCTTAATTCTAAAATGGTGGCAGAAATTAGCTCGACCATATCGCGTAATACTTTCATTACCGTACGACGTTCTCGAGTTACCTGTCGCTTACTCGCGTCGTGAAAAGAACAATACCATTCACCAACTCTTTCTCTCTTGCGAAAATAGTTTCTATCCTTAATTGCTGCCGGCGACATTATTTCTAATGCGCGCGAAAAACATTACCGTAATGTTGTAGGATGCTTCTTAAACGTTTATATCGCGAATATTTATTTTATCGCTTTATTTTGCCGTTTCTGAGGAATCTACTCGAATCAAGAGAGATATTGTCTAGCATAAAAATTCCATCGCGAGTTTCAATATTGCCAAGTAACGTCTTGAAGAGCTATGATAATGGAACAAACATGCCGAAACGGCGTATTTTGAGTTATTATTATTATTATTATTTGTATTATTTTCTGTAAAGATATTTTCGCTTCGGTTATTTCTCAGGTAGCACTCCAGAAATTTAGGTACATTGCGGATAATCTCCACCGCATCTCTTAGCGTCTTCTCCCAGCAGTTGCTGTGGAAGGTAACGCGTTAAGGCTATAATAGCTGGAAACATGATAAGCAAAGATACGGTTACTGCGCTAAACGACGATTCTGTAGTAGCTGGTGAGATAATATCGGGATGGTATATGATATTACCATTAGCACTCCATAACGATGCTTATGCATTAATAAACGACTATACTTTACTTGGATTGCAATTTAATATAATGTCACGTATTCCTTAAAGGTAAACAATTCAATTGAGATTTTATCCATAAATAAAAATAGTATAAATAAAAGTAATATGAATAAAAATAATATATATAAAAATAATATAAATAAAAAATGTACAAATATTTTTTTTCAACCAAAATTACAACGAAATTTATCAGAATATTTAGCGAATAAAAGTTTTTACTCCGTTTTTCATTTCTGTGTGATCTTATCATGAATCATCTCCTTCGATTCAGGATTATCGTCATATAAACAGCGAACGCTCCCTAGAGAACTCATAAAACAATTATTTTTATCGTCGCGCTCGTTTACTATTGCGAAGGAGGTAATCCTATGTCATTGTCACGTAGCTGTAACCAGCTACCTCGATCCTATTAATTTCTGAAATAATCTCGCTCGCGTATAACGCGCGTAGAACGTGAGTTCGTTTCGGTAACATCTCGCAGCTTCGATCTCGGAACCATCTCAGAAACGTTTCCGTTCTCGCGATCATCAGATTAGTCAATGTACCGGCGTGTCATGAAGTGCAACGCGGCGACGTAAACCGTTACGAAACGACTATTGCGAACTCCTATCTTGCCGGCGATTTACAGACCATTGACCCTGTTCCCTCAAGTTTGATGCGATATGTATAAAAGCGGTGTTCTTTCGCTCTCTCCCTGTTTTGTCGTCGCAAACGTATAATTATGTCTTCAGGCTAACGCATATATTAACGATTCACGATACTCCGTGATAGCCCGGGCGGAAACACCGTCACATTATGCCGATTACGGTAAGGCAGGATCTCCATCGCTTCCCTGAGTTTGCCAAGACTTCTTAGCCTAGTTTTTACACTCTGTATGTGTATTGTGTGCGCTATACGCGTACTTGCATTACACTGGATTGGAAGCGCAATCCGAATAAATATGCACACGCTCGAGTTGGCGAGTTTCGTTATCCCGAATTCGGGAGAACAAATTTTCATTAGTGCCTTGTGCAATAAAAAGATTATAATGGAAAGCTTCGCCGGAATATCGCAGGAATAAAATGCGGCGTATAAATTTTTATTCGGGATAATCGAAAGATAATCGAATAATGTGATTGCAGATAAGTGTAATAAATCGAAGGAATAAAACAATTCGAACTCAGGCAAAGATAACTAAGATATTACCGTTCTCCGAAAACGAAGAGCAAACACCCGAAATATGTCATTTCACATGGCGATGACGCGGTTCGCATAAGACTCAGTTTAAAGTGCCGACCGGGGCGACGAAGCAACTTTTAACTTCTGAGAGCAAAAGTTCACAGCAGTTGTTAAATGCCTCCGTGGCACTCGGCGAAACTTTTGGAGTGTCGGCCCCTGTAAGTTTTCTACGTTGCATTAACCGCGCATCTTGTTCTTTGGACGTGTATTCATCTGTAAACAAGATTTTTGCTATGCACAAAGGACTTTTCAGCGTAGTCAGTTTCCGCGTAAATATTGTAATACGATTTCAGCGACGCTGCTGAATGTGACGGTTACAGCGGATACTTAAAGCGTCTTCGGATTAGCTGAGTTAAACTGCATCATATCATTTATTAATTATTTTGATAATAGCTCGCTTAACGTAATTGAGCTTACTTTTCATCATTTATTTAGTCTCATTTTTTTGATTTGCGTCCTATAGATGTGTATTTTTTCCATTTGCAGAACAATGTTTAAATTTCGAGATATCGTAACAACAAGTGTATAGAAGTCATGTTATTCGCGTATGTACATACGAAAACAGCTTCAAAAGTCGGACTGACACAATCGCGTCGCGACGCACAACGACGCGTATGTATAAAAGTCATGGACCTCCAGTTTTCGCGAAATAAGGTCACGTCGCGTTGTACAGGTGCGCGACAGCGTGTCATTATGCACCGTTTCCTGTGCACCATTATTATACCTATGTCGCGTCGGAGTCGTCCTATCCATGCACGCGCGAAGGAGCGTTGACCCGTGATACATCTCGTCGATTTCACTTTCTTACGTGCGATACTCATCGAATTTTCACGACGAGTTGCACACTATTACCGCAATATTACGGTGATATCATGAAGGTGTAAATTACGGTGCAATTTCCAAACGTATTTGTTATGCTAAAAGTACGAAATCTCTTACAAAAATTCATATTTTTTTTCGTCTAACGAAAAATTGCATTAAAACGTTAAAAAAATATTGCAATTGACATTAATCCATATAAATAATTTTAGTTTTAATTATAAAATTATGTTGAGAAATATGAAATATATGTTAAAATGATCGAAAAATGAAGTACCATGTACATTGGACGTTGTTAGCGGAACTTTTTATCTTTTACATTTTAAATAAATTACTGGGTAGTTTTTTTGAACTTTCCATATTTTTTTGCCGAATAACTCAATGGTATACAACCACATCCGTGTATCATTGGCAATATCATATGTAGCGGTTTTTCAAAAAAAGCCAAGCGAGTGGTAATATTTCAATTGTCTCATTTTTACTCCTCCGTTTTCGAATAAATGTGATATTATTTTCACATAGCATGCAAATCATGTATAATTATACAGCAAAGTATATGATGTAAAACTGTTGGACATGTCGCCGAAGTGAAGTTAGTTTTAAAAACTGTTTACATATTTATACACATACACACAACGGAAACAATTCACGTAGAATTATCGTACAGATTGAAAACTCTCATCTGCTACCATGACATTTCTGTTATCCGGTTGCTCGATGCTGTACTATTAGCAGATTCGTTCGCGGACGGATACAAATTATACGAGTAGCGTGGAATAATAACGCGCAGCGCAAACAGCAAATTAATTAACGAGTGAGTCAAAAGTTAAAATATAGCGAGATGGATGAATATAAAAAAAAAGAAAAATGTAACTTTACCTTCACGCAAATGCAACATGGGACGAATTTAGCAAGTAATAACTATCGCATTTGGCTGGATAATAGATACATTAGCAAGTGCATATGTCGAAACATTTTATCCGTCGAAACGATGTGTCGTCAACTCAAATATATTCCTCTCATTTTCAGCGAATCGTCATTTTATTATGCGGTGGCGCGTGGCGATGTGCCTTTTTCTCAGTTTCACTCGATAATCCCGATTATTAACTCCTCGCCTGTTTTTCATATTCGGTCGTGCTTGTTATTTGCGGGTCAATCCAGCGAGCGATATCTGCGGCGGTGATTACAATCGGCAATATTTTTTGTAGAACGATATCGTCATGCTATATTGATAAAGCACTTGTGAGTATTGCGTGTCTCTCGCTGCGGGCATAGACTATCCGCAAATAGCTGAAATTTTCGATTGTATGTGTGCGCGCGTGCATTTTACGTTTCCGTTTCAACCGGATGTATACGAACTGATGATCCGATCAATTTCTGTTACATTTGCTTCATATAAATAGTTGCGTAGATAGATAGGAAATATATGGTTGAGAAATTAATCCTCTCATGCATTTAGGCCTCGTATGACGCACTCGCATCTATTTACTGTGCAAGTAAAGATAATACAAAAATATATTTAATAAAGTTTTATTAAAATTCTTAAGATTTTTACAAACTCTTAATATAAGTGGCAAGTTGACAGCGATGTCTATATTTTGTCTTTTTTATTTCAAGTTTTTTATTGACTCAGGTAAAAATGCAATTATATACTAGCTACTTAATTGAGTGAAATGCGCTCAATTTTCGGTAAATTGCGGCATCCGAATTTCGGATTGCCACCCCTGCCTAGAGACTACCTTGTCCCTTGTAATTAATCGCGTTTCCTCGTTACCGATAATTAATCCCGTGTCGGCTGTACGCGGCGAAATGAAAAAAAGCTCGAATTAACCGACGAGGAGAGATCCCATCGATATTGTCGCTATCCGACCGTGGGGCGATTTCTCTCGGGAGATCGTATAGTTGGCGAGAGCCGTTCGACAGAAAGCGGTGGAATTTTCGCTGTGTAGCGTCCAAAATTTGGCCACCTGCCAGGGAAACCGCAGTGACGTTGTATAAAAGCTCGTTCGCAGTTATACGGCCTTATTGAATTTTGGTATCGGTACCGGCGCTGGAAATGGAACTCTCAATCTAGGGGTTTATTCATAACCGCACATGTGTACTCTTATTTTATAGATATAGTCATCGAATATTGCAGCATAAATATTTCATGTTTAAATCATGGAAAACCTGAACGCTAAAAGTGAAGAATCGAGGTAGGATAATTTAAATGGGCATAAACCGCGGATACATATACGCAATTTTCAGTAAATTGCGGGGCTTGAAAATTATTATTTTTTACTTTGACAGTAATATGAGATACAATTGGGTGTTTAATTCAGATAAGATATTGCTATTTGCGAACTTCAGCGTTAATACTGATGTGCGCAGGATGCACAGTCTTCAATATAATTGCGCATATTGGAATTCCGCAGCGCTCTTCTCTCTACAGAGACGTGACGCATTACCTTTGGCAGTTCGTTAAGCGTAAACGGATGATATCTCAAGCTTGAAAGTTAGAACATTCCGTGTCTACATACGATATATTATATTTGCATCTCAAAAGATTTCCTGTCATTATTCTTTCTACTTAGTGAACATATTCTTTTATTCAACTTTCTATGATTATTTCAGTAGCCGTTACTCTTTCAGTGCGGGCCTCTCAGCCTCGTTGAACCATAACACTACAATTTGTGTTTTTGGTCTTGCATGCAATAGCAATCTAATAATTGGATTGAATCTCAAATCTACAGTTTACGGAAACTTGAATTCGTTGAGGGAGATGAATTCTCAGAATATAACGAAGCGGAAATCGTAGACTTGTTTTCGAAGATTATATAAACCAATTTGAATGGCTCTTGATGACTTCTTTGCCTTGATTAATGAATAGTGTATACATCACGATATTGTTTGTTTCGAATACAGTTCGGCGAATCATAAACCCGATGAACGTTACTGTCTTCGCGCTTTCAGTGAAGCGTCACATACGAATAAGTAAGAAGTTCTAGATTGATATCGATGTTACTCCCAAAATTAAACTCGGCTCGCGCGACTCGTACAAATGTTTGCACACTCGTTGGCATGACTTCGGTGCGGGATATAACTATTTGGATTTTATACGAATGCACATATTACCTCCGCTTTCAGCAAGGTAGTTGGGAATATTGTAAGCGTGAAAAAAGAATGAGGCACTATGTTTCTCGTGTGAGTTTCCGTATATGTGTATATATTCGATGCCAGCAACTGTTTATAAAATATAAGCTTTTTCGAGCAACACGAGCGCAATTTTCTTGGACAAGTTTACAAGAAAGTTTTCTAACGTTGTTATTGGACTACTATATTTCGTTTTAAACGGAGAAGTTGGTTATGTTCCTGTCGTGAAACCCACTCCGTAATATATAGATTTATACATTACTAAATTTAAAAAAATAAAATTATTTTCGATCAAATATAAATTCATATTCTCGTGCGCAAATAAAGAAATTAAATGCTTGTTAATATCAATACTAGCAATTATCGGCGAATACACATTTACGTATTCTTTTTCATTAAAGAGGATTATAATTAAATAGTTTTGGGTAGAAAATAATTTATAGATATAATGTTGTCATTAGTGTAGAAACTTTATTCGGTGCACGGAATACAGAAAACGTTTGTTCATTTGTTAAAATGAATTCGCGACGTAGCACACAGTCAACTAGTTCTCACGAGCGCGGTTATTCGCAATGAAAGTGTAGAAAACACGGTAAAGGGAGAGAGTCTGGTAATTTTGTGCCCTTTGTGCTCGTTCCCATGTGCATATTTATGTGCTCCTGACGCAAGTGGCGCTTCATCAACGGGCTCCAGTTAGCAACAATTTCTAAAACGTTAACATCCTTGCCCCTGCATACGAAAACAAGCACTGTGATACTGATAGCTTGTTTGCTGCATGGCTAGTTTCCTTTATCCGCGTGCTCATTTCTAATTCATGTATAAAAACGGAGTAAAAGAGCAAAGAGAATAGCATATAAATGTGCGCTTACACACGCACACACACACACACACACACACACACGCGCGCGCGCGCGCGTATATGTATATATATATAATTAAATAATATTATATTTTCCTACATATTTTATTTCAAACTTATTAAAATCTCTTTATATACAATATTTTAAATGTATATCATATTTAATGAAATAATTTAATTTGAATTATATGAAAGAAAAAGAGACATCTCATAAGAACGAAAGAAAGATGTGATTCTTAATGGAATATTTTATATTGATGAACCATATTTATGTAAAGTACAATAATTTTTATTAAATATGGTAATTCGAATTATTTATATTTATATTTAGTACGTTTACAGTATTTATCCATTTTTTAAAGATACTGAAAATATTTTAAAAAGTTAATATAAGTTTGCATATATTTGCATTTGTCATATTTCTGTATTTTATTTATATATATAACATTTATATATTATATATAGTAATTTGCGTGTGTGAGGTATATATACGCATATTATTCTTAAAACGGAAGCTAATTGGCTCGATGTTAAATGAGGGCGCCGGAGGGCGCGAATTTACACTCTGTACGGCCACATGAAAAAGGAAATGCATTCTATGGAAAAGTTTCTGATAATATTTCTCAGGAAAAATCTATAGTTGAGAAACTTTCCTTAAAGGCGAAATTTTTTTAGAGAAACTTTCTATTATAAAGTTGTTCGTGAGGGTTAGAAGAGAAAACTTTTTTTTGTAGGTGTTAATGGCTTATTTTTTAATATACTTTATAATTTATAAGATATTATTCTCTCAGCTTAACAATAAAATACTTGAATTTTACAGGAATGTCTTTTATTTAAAATTTATGTTTGCATTAATATTGGAATCAAATAAGATTACAACATAAAACAGATTTACGATATAAAATTAAATTCTTTTAAAACAATTGGCTACGTATTATTATTATTGATATATGTATATAAAGCTAATATAAAATATGGAATGATACCAATTCTATAGAATTTTCTGCCAGATATTATTTTTTATGTTTTAACACAGCAGCGTGAGAATGTAAAAGATAAAATTTCATTTATTTATTTGTAAAAAAAAAAAAAAACGAATCAAAGTAATTTTTATCTTTGATTAATTTACTTTGTGATGTTTTATTCTTTTATCTTTATTAATACATGTTTCTAAAATTTGTATAAATTTAAATCGATTAAATTGTTGTTAATAAACGTCCGTTTAATCTAGCGCACCAGTTTTACATTTCACGAGTCGTCTTTTCAGGATAGTGTCGGAAACACCGTAAACCGTGAAAATCTGGTAATTTTCTGCCTGTGCTGTTCGTCACTTGTATGTCTACGTATAGCCACGTACGACAGAGACCAATGCCAGCGGCCATTTATAAAATATTAGCAAGCTACCGTTTTTCAAAGGAAACCTAGTCCATGTGCAGTGCGTGTGTTTCTACGTCAAAGGTTTCGCCCTAATTGGTTGTTTGCATTTGCACGCCTAAATTGTACGTTGCTATTTCCTTCTCTCTCTCTCTCTTTTATTTTCTCTCATTTTCTTTCTCTTTCACTCTTCCTTTTCCCTTTTCGTTGACATATTTACTATCTATCTTTCTTTTGGTAAATATTTACCTTGTCGTGGCTTGTGTAATACGGTGACAGGTCAGAATACTCTCAGGCGACATTCGTGTAAATTTGCCAATTTTACTTACCGATCGTAAATTAAGCATAATATCTAAATATGCTCACATGAGTTTGTAGCGAGCGATACGTTTTCTAAAAATATATACGTAAGCCAATAGATATTTGTATACAGTCAAAAATATTGAACTTTAATTAAAAGACTATATTTAAATAAACGACGCTAAGTTCAAGCAAAACTTGAGTATTAATTTCGACAGAGTATTAATATAATAGCGAAATATGTTTCTCTTTACGCGCGCTCATGTTATATTTGATATACGACTCGCGTATATTTCTCGCATGAACTTCAGGAAAACGAATTGCGGACAATCTTCCCAAACATTCGTAAAACGATACATGTGCAATACGATAAAAAAATTGAAAGTATTATACCGAGAATTGTCGATCATAAGTTACGCGAATTAAGTTATAGATCAGAGAAGCGATAATATCAGTATAGTCTTTCATCTTCTTCGCGATCTTGAAATTACGTGATTAGTTGGATTTGTGGGATTGCGACAAATCCTTGGCTAAGCTGCTGACCATCAGTTTGTTTTATCAACCGGGAGAAACCGATCGCCTGAAGTTCGACGTCACGGACTTTTACGTAATGCAATCGTGATATACAGTTCTTCATGAAATAAGTCGGACCGTAACATATAGACAGTTAAAATTGGTAGAAATTACGTTACTTTCTCAGCTCTCCGTGTAACTACTATCGGTGCAGCTCCCCTATCTATCGCAGGGCTCTTACGCCTTCTACGCTGCTAATGAACGAAACTTTCCTATTGCTTTTTTAAACAATACTCTCCTCGCCGTTGAACTTCCTAACGAACTTCGGCAATCGCTTTATCCCGTAGTCGGGGTGGCGATGTATTAAAAGACTTTCCCGAGTACCGAAGGGATGTGGCGGAGAGTTCACGGCAAGGGTACGCGCGCAGACAGAAAAGCATAGCTTCCGAACGTCGAGAAAACGGTACAGGTCTGGAAAGAAGCTGGATAGAAGCTCATGTCGGGCTTGTATGTTCGTGAATGAACCTGATTCAAGACAAAGTACATAGATTGCTCGCAATTAATAATCCTTATTAATACTGCTAACGTGGAAATACTGTAAATTTTACTATATCCGATAGCTCTTGAACTTTCTAGTATTCTTTTCTATTAATATTTTCTGTCTTTGAGATATTTAAGATGTGCGATTGTAAAACTCAAGGTTGTGAGATCTCTGGCACATTTGCAAGACCGAGTTTCTCTTCTCGTCAAAGTCATTTGAATCCGCCATCAAACAAAGTAATCTGTCATGATTGGCGAATATTCGTGCGTAATTAAAACGATTTTGCAGTGTTAAAGCGGTGATCCGCTTTCTAGACTGGCTTTTCAGGAACCAATAAATTCGATTCCTTTCGTAAGCGACCAATTTCATGAGTCAATATTGATTGTCCTTTGCATTTTGATTAGTGCAATGAAATCTTTATTTTGGTTCGCAAGTTTGAAGATATCTGCATTTCCCATCGGTTTGAATCGTTGTGAGATTCATTTTGTGCTATCTGTTTTTCGAAGTTCGCTTTATATTTTACATTTGAAATCTTTCTTACAATTCCGCGATGTTATTACACGAGTATCTTTAATGAAGGTTTCAAAGCAAGTAAAATTTTATTATATTTTTCTTGCCTTATGTGTTTAAAGTATTAAAAATTACAATGAGATAAGTTTAGAGAATAACGTATTATATAATTGCACGTAATTGTTTGATTTTGATAAAAATAAGTTTTATCTTTAGAAATTTTCGATATAGATTTAATTCTCTAAGAGGAATACAATCCACAATCTCTGCGCGCTAAAAACTATTTCCTCCGAAATGAAAAAAATAAAATATTCTCTGATAGCTTTTTCTATAACAACGCCAACTATTTAAAAAATCAGATTAGTACAAAAAGTAGGATGTATTATTATTTTCTGAATATTTTTCTTCGAAATCTTCGCGCAAACTCGTCTTGAATCTCTCCACAACCTCTGCATTATAAAGCTCTTCGTATTCGGGCATATCTTGTTGGTGACAAAATCACGTACAGCCGCCGTCAGTGTTCGTTAATTGCCGTAATTGCAATAATTAATTCGATTCATTTCCAGCTGCGTCTGATTAATTCGGTCCCTTCGCCCTCTGCACGCAACCATTCGCTCCAGCCGGTGCATCATCGTCATAAACGTGCGTCGAAATTTCGTTGTTCAAAAGTAGAGAAAATTCGCCAATCAAACTTTTATTTGAATTCTTTCTTCATTACATTACATACATATAGATATACGCAAAATCAGAAAATACTTTTAAGAAAAACGTTTCTACGTAAGAAAATCGATTAGTGATCAGTAATATTACAGGACAAGTTTCTTTTGCACTTAAAATATATAATTTGGATGTAAGGAGACAAATAATATTTTTTATCTGATTTGTACGACGTCTACTTTGTGCGTAATTTGCACTACAGCACATATAGTTTGCTGCTTCATTTAATTATTCTGCACTGTAATGAAAGCAATTTTTTGTGGAACACGCTGCATTGACGATTGTGTGGTGGGCGTTACTGTGCTTGCTGCTGCGCTTGATTCTCATGCCATTCAACTTGACTTTTGCCGTTCGCGAGCACTTTCACCGCATTAAAACGGAGAGCGCTCGGAAAGCGCAGCAGAACGATACCGATATTACGAAAGTGGGGATCATCAATAGTGCGCTTGGTATCGCATGCATGAATACGGCACGCACAAAGCCTAGCGCGAAATTATTTAAAATGCCTTCGCGTTTATAGTTTTAATCGACGAACAGTCGCGTCGCGATATTTTCGGAAGGATAACATTGCTCCGAGATTTGTATTATATAATTAGAGATGTATTTTTAACTTAAAATACGTGTATATTTTTTATTGAAGTCGCTTTTTTAATCTCGTGTAAATGAGCTAACATTAATCGATTTATTTATTCATACGTTCTTCCTGTACGTAGAACGATTAAATGTGATGAAAGATGTAAATAAATAAAGATATTAAATTTCTGGTTTTATTATTTTAAGTTGTGTAAATTTCTGCTCGTCAACATTTCAGCGGAAATTATAATTTCTTCTTTCATGGATATGTTATTATGGACGTCGAAATGGAGCACTTGTACGTGCTGCGGATAAATAATTTCAATTCGGTTTGTAACGCGCGCTCTTGTGCTTTATTCACTCCAAACATTAAACGAAGTAGATAACGGAATCATTGAATGCGCAATTAATTATATTGCGTAGATCGATGAATTTAATATTGTATATCATTGCAGCTAAATAATGGCTCATCATTTAAAATATTAAATGTGTAATTTTTTAACGCATGAGTACTAATGGAAGAACCTTACATAGGATCGTTAATATCGGTGCACGATTGAATTTCGCATTAATATTTCATAATCACAGACTGTACATCGGGATTATATACGCCACGTTTTCACGAAAATGATATATAATTATAACCAGTCTAATACATTCATGAATAATATTTATAAATAACACGCGAAACTGTGATACGCGCGTTGCAAGGTATTACAATGCCCCAATCCATCAAATTCAGAGAATACGCTTTATTTACGAGGAAAATAAAAACTGTTTGATGCACTCAAATAATGTATTTATCTTTAATTTACGATAATTACAATGCTTTGTTAATTGCAAAAATATAATATTTTAAAATTATTCATGTTCCCTAATTGATTTCTCTATTTATATCACTCGTGTTATCGCTTATCTATCTTGCGATTATTGAGAAAATCGCTACTTCTATAAAGTATCAATCTACGGATGGCGTAGATCGCGTGGTTGCGAAACCAGGGCAGCTTTGCAACGCGATACCCTTTTCCCGAAAATACAAGGGTACTCAAATGTCAGGGTACAACAAAGCTGCAGAAAGTAATTGGACACAAAATGGTCGAGAGTACGACGTGGCTGACCTCGTGACAAAACATGATCTTGATTAAAAAAAGAAAGAGAAAAGTCAAGCGTTTACACACTTACTACTTAACTAGTGAATGACACGCGCGTAAAATTTCTAGTCATTTCTTTATGTCAATTCCCGTGCATCAGGTCGGAGTTAAACGAGGCCATGTCACAATACGAGTTTTCCTATATAATGACTGCAGCTCTTTCCCACATGCCACTCTATCGCAAAACTCGTAATTGTTAATTAAGATATTTCCTTGTGTCGATAGTAATTATAATAATAATATTAAGGTTTATATCGAATATCATATTTGCGATCAACGTATATATAAATGCTCTTTCAAACTTTCTAATTCCAGCATATAAAGGGGAAGTTATTATGTTTCGCAATTTTATTTAACCTTTTAAGTTTATAACACATGTTGCATTTCAAAACGTTGAAATTCTGCCCAATTCTTACTTTCCGAAAAATTTACTCATTAAATGGTATTTCACTGAGTGATGATTAATTATCGTCATTTCTAATACGGTTTAAAATTGCTTTTTATTTTATATGAAAAAAATCGCTATCAAAAAATATTTCTATTTTCATATCTCATCACTAGAATTAATCAGCATTATTTATCTTAATGGAATATTTTTGGCTTTATAGAGAAAAAAAGATATATCTCAGAATATTTTTTGGTTTATTAAAATGCTAGTCGTTTACTGTTTTAAATTTCTACTTTTTCAATGCCTATTCATAAAAATTCAAATTTAGTTAGTCGTAAGTCGGATTTTATTTTCGAATCCCTCGAGGCACATCCTGTTAGACTTTTCCATTGAATTTGCATGGAAATCCTCCTGACACTGATTTCATTCGATCTCCGCCGCCGTCAGTTTGTCGTGTTATGCGTCCCTCGTCATGCATTTAAACATTTTTCAATATCTAGTTTCCAAGATCTACCTGTGATGTAATGCCAAATGCGCAATTTTAAAAAAACATTAAATATATAGTTGAAGCAAAATTGTGATATTTATATGATTGTGATCTATCGTATTTTTCACATTAAAATTACAATAAATTAAAAAAATAATTAATTGCTAATCTTGTACAAATGTGTGAATAAACATAGATTTACGTTGATGTCAGTCTCTGAGAGCTTTCTATTGAAAAGGAATGGAATAAGAAAAAGATCGTATAAAGGAGAGAAGCGAGTAGAAAGTTTGGTGGAATATGTTACTGGAAAATCTACCAAGCAACTTGGTTCCGTCCGTGAAAATACGTAAACCCTATCTCGGGTTTACACATTCCCAGCGAGCTCTCTTTTTCTTCGCCTATGTCTCCTGTTTTCTTGCGAAGCGTTCCAAAGCGACAAGTTGTTTTCCGTGGAACAGATTAAATTGTTCTGCACCGTCACCATGCACGCGCGTTGATAATACCGAGGTTGACATTCCTAAAAGGAATGTAGCTAATGTACTTTATGTAATCTTTCGCTTTGTTTCTTATAATATAAAAATCATATCAAAGATCATGAACTTCATTGCCGTTTTTAATATACACACATGAGACTATATATTACACTGTTGTCTGGTTAAGTTGAACGAAGATATTTTGTATCAGATTTTAAAGCCATTTCTCTTGATTTAATACTGAACATTTTTTTACGTTTTGATTTTAAAATTATATAAGCGGATTTATTTACAGATATATTTTACATAGTCATAATAAAAGTATCGTAAAATCATGTATTCGTACCGAAAATAATTTAAGGTACAGTAAAATTTTCCTAGCATTAATGTATGTTGGAAAAAAATATTATATTCTGAACAGATCTTATAAAAATCTTACTTTACATATCTTTATTTTGTAATAAATAATATTAAATTTTTTTTGTGGCTTACATTTAATATTATAATAGTAACTTTTGTTTCATTTTGTAAACAGACTTTTGATAATCGAATTGCGATATTAACCATGTATAGAAAGAACATATCGATGCCGACTTCGGTATGGCGGAAAAACGAAGGGTAAAGAGGATGGTGCGGCCGCGTGGGTAGCGCCGTATGCGAAATCTCGAATCTCGTAACTGCATCCTGTGGTTACACAATAACTTTAACTCGTAACGATCCGGTCTCTAATCGTCACGATAATGGCGCGGCGACACGTCCGGGGCTTAACGACCGTGTAAACGGGCGTCCGCGTTGTCAAGTGCCGTGTTTTAAGCAGGCGGATCACGCTCGTGAACGAGCCGCAGCTGTGCCACGCGTGTGTTACCAAATGACAAAACATATAGTGCTGCCGAACCGATGAAGGATGTATTCCGGTATTTTCACGCGGAACGACATGTCGGACCCCTCGTGCAGCTGAGTCCTGATCGCAAAAAAATGCCTTCCCATATCGCGAATGTTCTTGAAATATTCAGCTACATGGATTTTATGCGCGTTTTTGACAGTTCCATTCTTTATCGATACATGATCGATATGTTCGCTGTTAAGGCATTTAATCTTCATGTCAATCGTTAAGAGAAAAGCAAATCTATTTTTGTCAGATAAATATTTAAATATTCTGGTATATTATGTCCACATAGGATTTCTCTAAAATATGACTTTTAATTCATTGACAATTTTAATTTATATAATTTTTAATGAGTCAATAAAAACTCAATAATTACAATTTGCACAATATTAGTATTATACATATTATTATTATCATCCCAATTATATAAATGTAAATATTATATATATATATATATATATATATATATATATATATGTAAATATACCAATTATTAAATGTAAATATAGTATAAGAAAATTTGATTATTTTTATATATTATGTTTTAAGATATTAATATATCTTAATTTTTTAATAGTTAAGTATTTTAAAGATTTACTTATTTATTTATTTAAGAAAATATGATATTATTAATAATTCTAGAGCATGAGATTATACTCTACTATTATACGTTACAAATTGATTCGGAAATTTAATATCAAGTAAATGGCTTTTGAAAATACTTCGCGAGTACTTTCATCTTAGATGGCCCATTAAGTAGATATAATCAAAGAAGAATTGGAACGAGTTGAAAGAGTTGAACGAGTTGAAAGTTCACGATAAAAACCGAGTTAAAATTCATATTACAAATATAAATCTTGACATAAAAAATAGGTTAACAGATACATCATGCTAAGAATATGAAATATTACCGTAGATATCTTTAGGAAAAGTGTACCGAGAATAAATCTGATTTGCACATCGAGAGGGAAGGTGTTATTATCGATTTTGATTTCGCGACGATGTAGAAGCCGCTTGAAACTTCGAACCCCCTTTATATTGTTGAACGACGCGTCTGAGCGGAATATTAACATAATGGGAAAAACTTGTAAGTCGTCGGGCACCATAAACGCGGAAGGAAATCATCGTCGATCTTCAGAGCGGCCGGGAAGCCTTGAAAGAAAGCACAGAAGTCGCATGCGATGCACCAGACAGGTTTTCACGAAATTACTTACTTGCCATGGAGAGACAACCGGGTCACGTTTTGTCGCTCTCGAAAAGTTCTTCATAGAGATCTCGGTGGTCGTTAATCATGCCGCTATTTATGTGCTGCCAACCGCAAAGCACTATTGAGCAAATAACGAGAAGCCCGTATCCTTCCGCGGAAGATGTCCTATGTTGGAAATATGCCCTCCGAAATCGATCCGTGCAGTAAATATGTAAAATTGATGATTGATATTGAGGGAGAATGTAGTTGAAATAATGATGCGCAGAATACTGGTATACAGATTCAGCACTGGGACGAATGTATAAAATGCGGGACTGAATTCGTTCACCTTTGAATTTATACTTTTTAAAATATCACCCACAATGCATAGATAGAAAAATCAAAAGCTGTTCTGTAAATAAGATTATGTTTGTTGCATCCCTTTGTATTCCATGATAGGATAATAAATATACTTTCAAGAATTTTGTCACGAAGTTAAAAGTGAGATTTTGTGTAGATTGTTTTTTATAGATAATTATTTTGTTATTATGATAGAAGTGAATTATATACATATAAAGACCGCTTTTATATTTTATATTCGTGACTGCAGCGTTTTATGCATAACGCCAATTACTTACGTTTTAATTATGCGTATATCTCATACGCCAGTGTAACGCAATATCTACGTTATTTTAAAAATCAACAATCTTGTAAGCACACGACAAATATAAATGTAACATGGAAACTTATACATATTACGTAGTTTGCTGCATGAATATTTAACGATACATATCGATGTTACTCAAATTAACTTTTTTGTGAATTTCTTATACTTAGTGATTACTACTTTTCGCTTAATTCAAACGATCAAAATTTTTTCCGTGTAAGGAACGTATGATTAGTATGTGTAATTAGTATTAGTAATATATAAAGGAGATATAACCTAATATTTATTAAATTTGAATATTTCATATTTATTTTCTCTCTCTCTCTCTCTCTCTCTCTCTCTCTCTCTCTCTCTCTCTCTCTCTCTCTAAATAAAAGCGAATCTATATTCCGTGCTGTATGTAAAAATATCTCCGTATATAACAATATGCAACTATTGGTGATCTCGTTTTTTTTCTATTTTCTTTTAAGGATTTTTTACGAGACTCATTTTCCCGCGAGCTCACTATTATCTTGCCGCAAAGTACCGAATTGATATCAAACGGTGAACGGTTGGCGGGCAAAACTTTTTTCTGGCGCACGTATACCTGGCTGAAAGAGCACTTTCATACTTTCGATACCTTTTTTAATCGTCCATCATATGTAGTCTGTTCACGAATGGGAGAGCAAACTTCTCCGAGAGAGCCAAACTACTCGAGACTCTCGCCGAAAAGTAATTGAGCGGAAAACTTTCTGCGCGCTCGCTCTCTTCGCCTCTTCTGAAGCTCTCGCGCAAAAGAGAAACCTACGAAAAACCGCCGACTAAGGACTTCGGCTCCATGTGGCCGAGAGAGAAATGGTAGTAGGTGGAAATATTTTTCGCAGCTTTAACTGCGGTTGATCGAGCGGTAAAAGAGGTTCTGTTTCGTTAACGTGTTCTTAATATGATCGCCAGCAAGAGACACGACGATAAAAAGCGAGAAGAAGAATAATTTGCGCGACGGAAGACACGTTTTAAAAACACTTTACTGTCGCCTTCGTTTTCGAATGATTTCGCCGATTCCACGATTCTGTTGCGGTCTGTTCTTTTTTCCATCTCTTTTCCACATAGTTCATTTGCCTTCATAATGGTACAAAAGGATCGGGACGAGCATTTTCCCCTTTTAACGCGGTATAATAACGTTGCTCGCTGTTTTAACGAGGCTGTAAAGCAATCTGCAATAATCTCCATGTTCTTGTACTACTGCGACTGCTATTCGGCTAACGAAGGACGGTCACGGTAAAAGTATCCTAGTATTTTCCAAGTGAAAAGGAATAGATAGAATTGTGAAAGAAAGGCGCAAATAAAAAAATAATCAACTTTCTATGTATTGTTATATTATTTGTGAACAAACTTTTTGACAAGAATAATTTTGTGTATATGTAGATTCTCTTATGTAATTCTTAATGTTGTACAACTTGCAATCATTATATTTTTTATTTGATCTAATATAATCAATTCAAATACTCGTAACAGAGAGATAAATATACTGGAGAGCATTATTATTATTATTATTATTATTATTATTATTATTATTATTATTATTATTATTATTATTATTAATTGAATAATGTTCAATAATGAGAATCTAATAATAGTGATATCCAATAAGTACTCTCAAATTAATTGAAATTATCAATTATATTTATTACAATATCAGAATTATACTGATAGTATAAAATTAATATTTTGTGATATTTTTTTTATACTAGTATAAATATTCTTTTTTTTCACCCGCGTTCCAGAAGATGGAACGACAAGCGTCTATATTCAACGTCATTGCTTAAATCGTCGGTCGTTCTTAAAGTACCGTCACGTTTGACCCAAATCGACGAACTCGTCTTCAAAGTCATGCGTGACTCCGCGATGTTTGTATATCGAACCTTCGGGATACTTCACAAAAACGATATCGAAAATGTGGAAGGAATTCGAATACGAAAATTCTAATATGCATAGATAGAAGTATAAAAAACGAGAAATACGTGGATAAAAATCGATTGCAGGAATTTTATACGAAACTGTCTATCAGATATTGGAATTCATATATTTAGCTAAAAGAAAAAACCTGTATGAAAAGATCCCTTTTTTGAAAGTTTACCGATAAACGGATATGGAATAATCATAAATGCAACGTATTTCGACAGAAATTTATCTCGGACATTGCTGTTTAACATGCAACGACGTATTTTTTAGCAAGCGGCGCGCGGTCTAACAGACATTCGTTTCGTTTAATCTGACAGACGATTTTATTCAACACTCTGCGCCAGTTTGTCGGACGTCCAAAGATAATACCGTCATCTGCAATTCGTTGGCGTCATACGCGATGGTGTTAATCGTAGCGACGCGTGATAAATGGCGCGCTGTGATTCCCTCGTCGACGATTTACGCAAGTACGGGCGCGATCGCCCATCGCCGGCATGCATAACGGACGATGCATCGTGCGAGCTGTCAAAATTATCGAATGGAATTATTAATCGTAGCTCCCACGACCGTCAGGCCGCCGAACAATAGACAGTTTGATGTGCATTACGCTTTTACTTTGCAGTCGTTCAACGCGTAGTTAACACGTCGAAACGCGGTATTAAACACAAGTAATCTGTTGAACTTATCAACGATTGTTTTGTGTTTCATTAACGAGCAGACCGAATTGTTAAATCACGACATAAATAGCGCTTGAGTAAATTTGATTGCAGTAATTCACTTTCAATTTTGGTCGTCGCGCGATTTTAGCAGAGCAGATTCGAATATGAAAATTTCTTCGATTAGATGCACCGACATTAAAATAATTCATATGTTAATTCGGCTGTTTATAACATACAGAATAATTTCCAACACATATATGGAAACTCATAATCGAAGAAAATATTTTAGCCACGAGGATAACATGATGTGATTTTTAAAGAAGTATTTCAAAATTTTATTCTTATAGCTCTTACATTATACTAGATTCTTATTATCTGAGAGATTTTTATTATCGTTCCCTCTCATGTATTACAACAAGAATATATTTTTTACTACTCTTGCTTAGCGCATCTACGATAGGTCAACGACACGCGAATCGAGATTGAAAGATTTGCATATAAGTAGGAAAAAGTTTCCGAGTATCATTCTGTCTACGCGATGACGACAACTCTCTCACTCGCGAGGTCGCGTCGCTCATCAGCTGAGCTTGTCATTAACCTTGTCCTGAGCAGACACCAACTTTCCTTATTACTCTAACGATCCCGCCGTTATTCTCGGCCAGAATTTCTCTTTCGCCTACTGCGAAATCCGTGACACCCTCCTCCACCCATTATTCCTCGCTCCGGTAGAACCGCATTTCGAGAGATTTCCCCTTCTCGCACCGGCGATGTATAATTCCGCAACGACGACGACGACGACGACCATCACCATAGCATAGCTCCTGGCTGGCTTCTGCAGGACTGAGCTGTGTTTCCGCGCGAAGTACTTTCGCCCTTTGACCTAAAGCGGCATGAAGCCAACGAGG
This sequence comes from Lasius fuliginosus, assembly GCA_949152495.1. Taxonomy (NCBI): domain Eukaryota; kingdom Metazoa; phylum Arthropoda; class Insecta; order Hymenoptera; family Formicidae; genus Lasius; species Lasius fuliginosus. Next base: position 14,267,571 of record OX424444.1, read on the forward strand.
CCCTTATAATATTTACGCATAGCAGAGCAAGATATAACGTCGCAAAGAGACGGCGAAGATCTTATTTATACTAATACAGTTTTCACAAGAAAAACATTAATTATATCCGAAAATTCCATTTTTGCCTGAACGAAATTCTTTGCGGCAAAAGTGAATGGTTTCGAAGCCTGAAATTAATCATTTTTGCGGGCTCCCAGCGGGATCATAAACAAGCAGAGAGGCTTTAAGGGAAAAAGTATACCCTCCTATCTTTCATAATACATAAGAAATTGGAAAGTATTCTTCAAGAAATTGGAAAATGTTTCTAAGATAAAAATATACGGCCAAATATTTTCCAAAATGACAATTCAGTAAAGATACGCAATATGATATCTTTTTCTTTCTCTTTTTCTCCCTTCTATGCAAAAAGCACATTTATGTTACAATTTATTATTAAGCTATGTAAATCTTTTGCATATTATTTTTAGTTTTACTTTTATTTCTTAAATTCAATTTATTTTTCCAATTTATCTTCTTATTACATACTTAAAGAGTTAGAAACTCTTTCTCCTTATCTTAAGTCGGCGTTTCTTGAATCTGTGGCGTATCTAAACTGAGATTTAAGTTCTGTTTTATATATATATATATATATATTTGTCTCTCATGTCGCATAGATTTACATTACAGAAAATTATAAATTTAAGTACGATTTTTCTTCTTAATTTCCGCCTTGATTTGTATTTTGCATTTCATTATTTTAATTGCTCCATCTCCGTCTCTTTCTTTCTTTCTCTTGCTCGTATGTATTATGCAATTTCGGATCGAAATAATCATTTGTTCCACTGGCAATTGGCGATATCACATATCGGGTTTGGCCGCCCGAATCCTACACAAAAGGACCCCGATTACATAAATACCGTAAATCTCGCGATACGTAGGTGCCAGCGCGGCGTTCGTACGCAACTTTTACGCGCGGACACGCATTTCGTATCTCGATGTTATCTCTCGACGGTTTATAGCCAGCCGGTACAGGCTACGACCGGCTCAGGGATTGTGATAACGTTCATACCCCAAAGGGGGTGGTAGTCGCCCCCTTCGGCGAGGAGGGAAAGGAGAGGGGGCAGGGGACACACGGTATTTTACGACGAGCTGTAAAATATATGCATACTGTGTATAACGGCGAGGGTGGTCGCGTAAAAAAGAAAAACGGGCCCGATGGAAGAATAGGATGGGAGGAATCGGTGAGAAGGGGAAACTCGATGAAGCATAGAAGAAATGGGGAGAGGGAAGCGTATCAAAAGGATATAATAAAGAATAGAACATAAGGTTGCTGAAAAGATGTACTCTTATAATGCAGCGTGTATGGATGCAATAATAATGTTGCGCGTTTGCAAGTTTATAGACCCTTATTGTTGACTTCCGAAAGGAAGATATTATTTGGAAATCGTATGATTCGTGAGAAAAACATATAATTTTAAGTCACATTTTTATTAAATATTAGATATATTTCAGCTGCGATATAATTGAAAGTGTGGGACCATTTAGATTGATCTCATCTTTACGAGATTCATTATTGTAATTTATTATTTTTTAAATTATTTATAAAATAAGTGTGTGTGCGTACATTCATTTATAATGAAATATCGTTGCAAAATTATACCAATATTTTTATGTATATATACATATCTTATTCTCTTCTCGAAGAGAATTTTATATATATAAATTATTACTTCTGATTCTTTTTATTTCAAATCCATAAAATGGCTAGAATCAATGCAGGATCGATGATGATATTTCAATTATATCGTTGATTTCTTATTTTATTCTGTATCAAATTATTTGGCCGGCGTATGCATTTGGATAACAATTTTAATCTCGAATTATTCGCATCAATACACTGAGCGACGAATGGTTAATTGGAATGTATTAAAAGATCGTTATATCTCCGATTAATTCGATTTTAATGAAGATAAATGCATTGTCGCAGAAACTGATTAGCTAAGTTGATCATGGTATTACATGAGAAGGATAAAGATAATTTTAAAACATTGCCTTCGCTCGACAAATATTCGTCTTACATCGTATTTGCACGAAATAATTATGTTAACGAGACAATATTGAAAATATACTGATATAGTAATAATATAGTAATTTCTATTTATCTATTACACACACATCAATCATTTCAATCATTCAAAGAGAATTAGACTTCAACACACACACAATTTGTATATTTATTAAATATTTGCAAAAATTGAACAAGCTGAGATTATATTTTGCTAAAACATTAACGAATATTACTTTATCGTACTTTAATTTAACGTATCGGACATAAATTTTATGGTTTTCGGTGGAAAATATAACCACTTTATTCCATATGTAATCGATATAACTATCTATTAAGGTAATTAGAGAGAAATGCTTCTTGCACAGATAGTTATATTGCACAGATATAATATTGCGAGATACACGCGTACATACATATATATACAGAATAATATTGTAATGGTTTGCGTCCCTAATATTTCGAGATTAACTGCCTACGATCGATAACCGGATTACAAACTCGTAAAAGCAGGATATCCGATAACGAATTGCTGCGATCCTGAGATAACCAAAAGTTTCGGGTAATTGGATATCTACTTGGATACAGCGTAATACCAAGCTCTCTCCCACTCACGAACGACGGTGCTTGAATCACAAGATTAATAAGCTTTTTGCAATTTAATTGACTTGTAATTGGAATATGCTGTTTCAAGTATATCATTATGTCGATGTGATTTTTTTATTTATAACCTGCCTTTTTGTTATGCTAAGTACAATTGAAATGCTGCATTTATTTTCGTATTTTATCTTCTTTGATTTCCCGCATTTTTATAATTTGTATCGAATCTTATAACAATGTATAAAAAAAAAGAAACGCAGCATTATATAATTTCCTTATATCGGCGAATAATTACTCTAATTTGAAATCTCTTTCTCTTTCTCTCCTCTTAGTGAACGAATATACATACATGGAGAGATCTCGAATATTTTGAATGACGTTATTGTCCTATGCCTTAACGGCGTTAAGCACACCCAAAGGGGTTAAGCTCCCTTTGGCGAGATATCCCCTTTGAATTATAATCGCGTTCATCGATTCACATACGTTCCAGTCACTTATATACGTTTTGGCAAACGGGCCAAGTATCGGCGCGAGCGAAAAAGCTAGGACGAAAAAGTAGATCGATAGCGCGCGGCACAGAGGCTGAAACGTTTTCGAATGATGTTTTGCATTCACTGCGTGCTCCTCCGGGCCGTTGTTTATTTAATCGTGGGAATCGCGATGGCTCAGTGCCAGGCTGCGACCCGCAGGTATCCCGCTCCACGCCCGCGCGATCACGCTACATACGAGAAGTATCATCGCTCGTACACGAGTTCGTATATAAATTTATGATAATAACGATCCTTCTCTCTATACATATATCCATAATCTACCACATTCTTTTTTCCTCTCGCCGTCGTCGCCGCCGCCACCGCCGTCGTTGGTTCCGGCCTGCGCTCTCGACGTATACATCGGCATTTTACGCTCTCTGCTTTCTCCCTTTCGCCGCATTGTGTCCGACGGGACGACGACCCGATTTTGCATTTATATTCAACCGTTCGTGACAGTTCGCAAAGCCGTAGCGCGCGCGTGCCACGCTCGGTTTTGCCGAACCGGTAAAACCCACGCGGAGTTACAACGAGCTGCGAAAACGCGCGATGGGCGAGTGCGCGAAAAGAGAACGAGCATGATGCGTATGTACTTCTCTCTCTCTCTCTCTCTCTCTCTCTCTCTCTCTCTCTCTCTCTCTCTCTCTCTCTCTCTATATATATATATATATATATATATATATATATATATATTTAATACGCGTTTCGACCGGATGCGCCGCGTAAATCTCGTCGCACGCGTTTAATATCCTGTAACACGCGAGCGCCGCTCCATTTGCATTAATTTCGCACCGTCGATTTATTCGCGATTTGTGCTCGCTAACAGCGCGGCCGGTGAAACCACCTTGCGAGCTTTATCAAACTTTCACACGGCCGGGACGGATTAATTACTCGACGATGGGGAACGCACGACAATCGATGGCAGCTCTGCTCGCGCGACTCTGCGAGAGTGTAAAACAATTTTTTTTTCCATAGAGCTCTCCCGCGTTGGTTCGTTACGCGTAAAACTTTCAGACGCAACGGCCTCGCTACTACCGTTCGGTTGTCCCGCGTCAGAGCAAACTGACGGATAAATGCGAGACGAGGTGTTACACGTCGAAAAGTTTACATGAGGGAATTGGAATTTCAGAGTAAGAGAAAAAGAGACGGGAACATACAGTTACAATTCCTAGCAAATTATTTATTCTCATTTCTACGTTTTTTTTTTATTTTTTACATGCTCGCGCCTTGCAAATTGTAGCTTTCAGTGGAGGGGAATTTCCGATTATTATTACCTGAAGATTCTGAGTCAAAATAAATTTCGCCAATCTATCATCTTTGATTGAACAAAGCTGAGATAGAGCGCTGCAACTTAATTTAAAAAATGTTAGCTTGAAATTATGTGCTAGTAAATAAATAATTGGATAAGAAATAAACGATTGGATTTTATTAATAAATAGAAAATAAAATTGCGATTTATGTTAACTTATTTTACATGAAGCTCTAATTAGCCAATGAAATAAATCTGGATATGCTACTTCTATGATTGACAATCAGATTATAGTTTTTTACATTTATTTATTGAATTAAAAATTTTTGCTGTCCGGAATAGTATTATATGTCGTACGATTGTCTGTTGGGATTATTATCCGATTACGAAACGAAAGGTCTACAGCTATTTTAGATACATGTTAGTAGATGACCTCTTTTGATTAAATGTCAAATTCTTATTAAATCGGCACGTGCAATATATTATTTTTTATATGAAAAAAAGAGAAAGAGCAAAAAAGATAGAAAGAGTCATGATTCTTATCCACAAGAAATACAATACTATGAGAGATGTTGAAAGAATTATTTTGTATATTCAATATTGTCTATTGTCTTTTAAATATCAAGTGTAATAATATCGAACTTAAAGTTGCTCTAAATAAAAAAAATCTTTAAAAACGCTAAAATGTACATGTGAACATGCAGGAATCGCATTCGGGTCGTCTTAATAAATAAAATTCGCGATATATGTCGAAGCGCTTGATCAGCGCTTGTAAGATCGATCACTCCTCTTTATTAAACCACGTTATTTTATCGGACACCCATGTCACCGGTTTTTCGGGCTTCTCCCGTTACCGCTCGACGTTTGATTCTAGTGCAACGATACAGCGGCGCTTTTTACCATGCGCGGAATAGTTGAAAAAACTCCGTAACGAGTTACCGCGCCGTACTCTGTTTACAGAGCAAAACCGTCGGTCCGTCCTAGAATTACACGACGCGCTCTCGCCATCGACGATAGCGAAAATATTTTTTGGAACAAGCGACTGTGTTCCATCATCGATATCCGGCGCGACGCACGGCGAGTTCCGCAGCGGAAGTGCGGTAAACGTCGATAATGGACGAGCGTCGATCAATGCCGGGCGCGGATCCTCTTTAACGTTGCTGATCCTGTAACAACTGATGTGAAATACCGACGCGGCCGGTGCTCGTGTTGCCAGTTGGAAAAATTAACGTGACAGCACGTCGGAATTTATATACGCGCGTAAAAGTCGCGGAAGTTGTAGCAGACGGATACAATCGCGGACAGCTAGTCCTCACAGAATAGCTGGAGACACCCGCGGCGAACGCGCACAGGTATACATAACCGCTCTTGAATATTCATCCGGCGGCGTTTATCCCCCCGTTCGAAACTTACTAGACATTTAAATAAGTCAACGAACTGGTTCTGCCCGTTCGGAATCCCGAATAAGCGCGATGACGATGAGACGCCGGTGACGATGAGAAGGCTTCGTAATGGGATTTACTTTCGATTAATTCGGTCAGAACTTATCTACTACTGCAAAGTTGCATTAACGCCACCGAAACCGGCGAAAGTTTCACGTTCGTCAAGTTTAATATGTCTGTCCAGATACTGACTTAATCACTATGGCATTATGTAGAAATTCCTAAAAGGTAGATATGTATTTCGTTAAAATTTTGTGGAGAATGTGGCAGATCTTTAGTTAGGTTTGTCACATGTCACTCTGGGAATTCTCAATATATCAAAAGAGAATATTCTGAAGTTTTTGTTACAGCTCTACTTTTCACTGAATGAATATCTTGACAACAAATTAAATTTATCGCAAAGCAAAGTTTGTTTAGAATTATATCTTTTATTATCTATTTTTCTCTCTTTCTGAAAATTTTAAGTAAATTTAATATATATGAAATGTGTCCTAATTTTTTTTTTTTAGAGAAAGAAATATCGGTTAAAAGAGAATCATCCTCATACTTTTCAAAAAATATATTTTTGTGACGTTTGCTTTATTATGCTTATAAAACACAAATCATACAGTTTATAAAAATTGATTGTTCTTTGAAAATTCTATGCGCGAGTTCCAATCAGTTGCACTTTAATTTCGATAAGTAGGCAGTCTTTAATCCATCGAATAAAAATGTTCATGAGAATGAGAATGTGCTGAATACGAATGTACCGGCGCATGGAAAATCGCCACAGTGTCTGATCGATCAAGAGGAAGATGGGGAATGAGAAAAAGAGAGATTACGTCGCCTTAGGAATGATAAAGTTTCCTGGGAGATTTAGCGAGATAAGCGACGAGGTAAAGCCTCACAGTTGAATCCGTCTCTAAATGTTCCCGCCGAATCTCGTCACTGAATCGATCAAAATCTTATTCTCATCTTCCGTCCACTACGCTTCGGAGCTTTCGCTTAATCCTTTTCGACAATTTTAATTGCAGCTGTCAATCGACGCTGAAGAAAATCCTGAGTATTTATATGACGAATATATGAAGTATGTTATTTTAGTAGTATTTTTTTTTAGATTATTAAAACTAAACTTGAAATCTTACATAACCTGTGTGTGCATGCAGTGCTAATTTATTCACTTAATAAAGATGTATGCAATAATACGCAAATAATTGCATTATGTCTAGAAATATTCCGTATGATAATATTTATTCTTGGTATGATCACAGAATTTTCTTTCGTCTTTTTTTCTTTTCTCGCAAAACTATAAATTGTTTTTCATGCAATAATTGTGCACAATGTATCGAAACAAACATATATATATGGCTGGTATTTCTTTCTCTTTTTTACACGAATACCGTAATAGCCGTTTGCACTCGTCAGCATTACGCCACGGAGATTTTCACGGACGACATAAAATTCGATAATTGCGCATTTCGACATATCGCTGATGACTGCAGGATCACAGTGAATAAAAAGCAGAGGAACTGCACTTTTATTTTTATCTACGCATTCTATGCATATTCAGGCTGATTAAATTATAATATCGTTAATACTGAAATAAGTATCGTCACGATGTAATTAATGCAATTATCACTCAATCGTATCTTTGCATTTCTAGCAGATCTCCATAGTACGTTTCAAAAATAGAATAATTTCATTCATATCGTCTCGGCACATTTGAATAAATTCACTCAATGACGAAAACAGTCACGAACTATAAGAATCGGAAAGTAAACGAGTTCTCCCTCGATTTTTCGCACATTCACGTTTCATCGAGCGCGTTGTTTTAATGATGGCATTACCGAAGCGATTAACACGGTCGACGCGCCGAAGGTCCAATTAGCGTAACGGGGGCTATTAGTAGCAAGCGATAATGACGGAATTGTGGAACGGATCAGTAGTTTCGATGTCGGAGATCCTGTCCGTACTCGAAGTAGCATCGAAGAAATTAAGCTCGCCGTCGGAACGCCAAACGGTGCGGCACAAAGCGAGAGCGTGATTACTCTCACATTGGCTCTCCAAGCAGGGATCCGTAATTAATAGTCGTTGCGATTAGCGCGATCATTTTCGAAGATTGCAGCACCGAATGCGGAATTCGCGCGCAATTGACGCTCGAAGAGCTCGAAGATGATGATCGATCGGCGCGAATTCGTACAACAAACGAATTGTACTTGCCGTGTGAAGATTATCTAGCGGTAGGGCGAGGGATGGCGTTATCTCGAGTTAATTAATTAAGCACGTCGTGGAAATCGTTTTACTTATTAATGCGATGGACCATATACCCTGGACTGACGGACGTAATCTGTTCGATTAATTCGTACTTTTTGCATGCACGTGTGCACTTGTGTTGTCAAAGCGACGTTTTTCATTATTGATACTCGTTACATCGGGTCCAGATATTAAAAGTATTAGCAGCCTTACACAATCTTTTAATCAGCGATTTGTCGGCAAAATTGGATTAACTTCTTCTTTAACGAATATTCTATGACACACTGTTTCATTCACTGTGTACTTTTGCTATTTTCTCCTTTTTTTGCACAACTTTCTTTATTTTACTTGTTTGATTATGAACATCCGACCGCTTGAGTTATGACCGTAAGACGATGCTGTATAACAGAACAAAGGAACAATATGGAAGAGATTTCTATCGTTTATGTTTGTCATATTTCCGACATCAGCGTAATCACTTGCGAGATAAGCTAAATTACCTTCGCTTCTTTGATTTTCCTCGTCCGGCCGGAAAACGCGCGACCGGCCAGAGGCAGCAGTAGTGGCGCTTCACAAAGGTAATTGTTTTTATCGCGCATTTTCTCTGTACATTTGTTCTTTATTATACGCGTGCAAGAATGAAGTTTGCGTTAGTAACGTTTCCGGTGCTTTTACGCGAGTCTTTGTGAGCGCGGTTCTAACCGGGGGAATCAGAGCGCTAAATAACGCGCGCCAGCCCGATTAATACGGTTAATTAAAGGAATAAATTAGTACGTTGATTTATAACGGGTCGCGGAAAATATTAAAATGCAGATTTCTGCCCCGTTCATTCGATTCACCGTACTTTCGCGCGATGGCGACACGATAATTCTCAGGCGTGTATATATTTATCCTATTTTCTTTTTATTGTAAAATAAATCGAGAGAATATCTCATTGTCTTCTCGTGAGTTTTTACCACCTGTCGCGAGATGTACGCTCTGTTATGAATTATCGCGCGGACGCCCGAATTTTTAATTCACGTCGAAACAGTTTTTCATCCGTAATTAATTAACTAATTAAAAGCCCGGAAAGAGCACATACACGTACGTCGTACGTACATGTATTGTAATGTGACGGTTATTTTGCTCCTACGATCATTTCGTGAAATTAATATTTATGAGGAACAGTGGTCTCTCGCGTACACTGTTATTACGCCCATCGCGCTGAATCGTTTTTCGCAGCCTTCCTTCGAATAAGCGCAGAAATTGCAACATTTTCATCCGTAATCAAATGTGGTATTTCGTTTTGTAATACGAAAGCTATAAGTTAATAAGAGTGTAAGATAATACGACGACATAAAGTAGCAGCGAATATTCACCCTTCTTTTTCTAATATGCTAAAGAGCGCGTATCATATTTTGTAATAAACAGTATTATTATAAAATTAGAAGCGTAGCCGATAAAAGTGTATATATATATAGAAATTCGAACGGTGTCGGGGTATCGTTTTACAACGCGAGGATAGAATAAAGAGAAGAGAGTGATATAGCGGAATATATATACTTTCGAGATCGATAATAATTTATCTCGCATTACAACGTAATTATTCTGCGCTTCCTCGAAAGCATCGACTTTTATATAATTCTTAATCCAGACTAGCAATTCTATTAAACTCAAGAGACTCGTCATCGGTGTAATTAATCTAGCAGAAAGAGAAATAAGATAAATAAAATCTGAAGGATGCAAAACATTTAAACTCAATGAAATATTTATGTATTAATGTAAATGTTATGTTACTTACAGATATTAAAATAACTGCAGAATTTTACGAATTCTGTATGTTTGTTCATTGTTAAAGAAATCATTTCGGTAAAGATTAAAATATTAATTAGAATTTTTTGATGTTGCTTCAAAGTTTTTCTTAAAAGGAAAAGATAGTGTGAGTGTTTCAAAAATTTCAATATGTTTATCGTCACATCAGTTATTTTAAAAAATACAGTTTTCTAAAGAAACATTTAAGAATGGTATGAAATGAATTGTTAGATGGATATAATCTTGACATGAAGCGATAAAAGGAAGATGGAATCGCGTTTCTCGTTTTATTCCTTAATTATCTATACATAAATCTTCTTTCTCTTGCTAGGAAAAAATTATATTTTAATAAAAAATAGTAAAAAAAATTTATTTTTCTTCATAGATCTTCAAAAAAATATTTGTGTCAATTTTTGTTTCCATATAAACGATGTTATCTCCATTATATACATATGTAAGCATAACCGCAACGTGTAAGACACCTCGCATGAGAGGGTTAAATTTCCATTTTATCTCCCGGCTTGATCTAGAAACGTGCTATTAAGGTGCGTCATTCAGTTAGAATGGCAATCGTTGATCAAGGAATGAATCGTCCTGCGTATTAAGTAACTTGAGCCCGCTAAATGACGATAGGGAGATCGGTGAAACGACGGTGGGCGACATGAGAGAGGTCAAGGCTTCGAATTCCGCTTTTCGCAGCATCATCGAGCGAACGATAGCGAGCGGGTAACGTCGAGAACGTTAAGTTGCCACTTTCGGAGAGATTCGGCGAGCCCGGGGGTTAACGTGCCGCTCCATTAGCGACAAACGAGGCACCCCGGGTCGATATGAATGTGACGATAAGCGCGAAATGTGGAACAGGAGCTTTATTGTTCGTCTAAAATGCCGACAATAAAAGCGTGGTCGCGCGCCCGACAATGCCGCACCGGTTTCGAACCCCGATTGTGTGTGCAGCTTGGCGCAACCATTTCGCCGCTTTTCCCATCTCCATCGTCGCGTCCCGCTTAATACCGACCCTCACAAGTGCCAAGTATACGTAACCGCCTCCCTTTTATCGCGACGATATCCGGATCTGCGGTGAAGCCCGGACCGTCGTCTTTTTCCTCACCGATAATGAACCAGCCTTGGTTTCTACCGCTTTTTATCACGCTCGATTATTATCGCAAATTCGGAATGAATTTTATCGAAAAAGATTCATATCGCGCCTAAAATAAATTTTAGAATTTTTTGTTGAATGAACACAATCAATACATAATACATAAATATATTACGATGATAACAGTTCTGATTTTCGAGAAGCGAAAGTAAAGGAAAACACACAAAAGTATACAATTTTTGTTACGCATTATACTATCATATGGTTCACACTCTCTTGAGACTGTACCAGGATCGTTTCTTAAAACACTGACCGGCGTTTTATTTTCATTATACGTATGATTTTTCGACGAGGGAATTGTATGTTCGAGCGAAAGCTCGAACATTATTTCCTTCTCATGCGAATAAACTCATCCCACATGGCGAAAGCGTCTCGTAGCAAAGGAAACGTAGGATTTTGATCTTTCACCGTCCGTTTTCGGAATCTCCTCGCGGATCTTTTCTCCCTTTATCCGTATCTATCGTGCGACGACGCGAGAAAAAGGAGAAAAAAAGGGCACGACAGAGCACACTGTCCGCATCTGTCCGACTGTTGGGAAACGCGCCGGTGCCCATTTGATCCCGGGCTCATGGTACTCGCACGTAACGGTCGCACGGCCAGGATGCAAATGATGCACTCTCTAGAATTAAAGTGTCTGCAGCTACACCTGCAGTCAAATTCAACGACGCGGAAGGGACGAGGCTGTATCTTGGTTGCCATGTATTTCCGCACATCCTCAGGCATGCTTTTTATCTCTTGCTTTTTCCTGTCTTCGCCTTAGTCGCCTTTACCGTAATTCCCGCCGACTAATTTTTTTTAAAATTTCTACTAATGTGAGTTTATCCTTTTTCTTTAATTTGAGCTTGGTGAAAATGTGAAGTTTTATATTGCATCAAAAGTAGAGTAGGAAAATATACGTTGGAGAAATTAATAATTTAATTTATTTAATTATTATGTTATTCACTGATTTTTTAAATTTCGCGGACGGAATTTTTTTAAATTTCGCTGACAGAGAAATTTCATACGACAGATTTCACGTATGAAATTGCAATGGCACACTCTATCAATGCGGTAAATCATGTTATGTCTGTTCTCGACGTGATAATATTACAATGCACCATAAATGCTATCTCGTAAACCTGCATTGAACAATATGGAGCTTTATCTTCTAGGATAATAGAGACATTATGATTATTATCATGTTTGAACATGTTCACCACGTGTCTTGTATATTCCAGCTTAGTTCCGGCTTTGCGCTTATCCATATGTTCCCTCCTGGCTTCCGTTTTCCTTCTCTTGTAAGGTCTGAATATATCAATCTTTTCTTCTATATATCTTAAGACTTAAAAATTTCTTTTGTCGTACAGTCTTGCTTTAATAACGAGAGTGCAAGTATATACTTTTAAAAAATTATAAACTAATTATTTTACATTCGCACTCTCTTATCAATATTTATCAGTTTCCTAATTGATCACTTAAAAAACAAAAAGAGTCGCATGTGTGGGCATATAGTTATTTTTTGAAATGAAGACTTCTTTATGCATGTGTGCGTATATGCCGATATGCACATATGCAATATATGCCAATATGCACATATACAAACATTTCTTTCTCCAATAAACAATATGAAAATGAATATGAATATCATCTTATAATTTTAAAAGCTGTAGAATATATGTATAAGCAATAAAATGTTTAATATAAATATAAAATAAATGTGTATATATATATATATATATAATTTACAACATTATGACTTTTTATAATTAATACTTTCGCATTTATTTTAAAAATATTTAAAATTGTACAAATATATAATTATATAAATTTCTTCGAATGATAATGCCTTTATTCATCGTACATCACAACGATTTGTACTGCGCTACCGAATTTCTATTTCAAATTGTATTGTTGGACGTATAGAATAATGCTACCAAGAGTCATTGTTGCTTGAATTCAATGGATTCTCGATATAAGGAAAACGCTCTCGGCTCTCATAAACTAAAGCTTCTTAGTACATATATACTCCAGTTATAGCGCGTGTCGAGCTTAGCGTAAGGCAGTGATCGCTCCTAAACGTCTCCGGAAATCCGTTGATCGTGATAGATCTGCGTATAACGTCCATAAAGTTCCAGTATAGTGCGCAAGGTTTACGGTCTCCCCTTAACCCCACGGGAGAGGCGCGTCGCCTCCATCCTCGTAAGGTTGTAAATCACTACCGGATCCTTGATTCATTGGATGTTCTCTGCATATGGATTTTCGACTGGAATAGCATAAACTGCTTTTATGATCGATTTGGGATACGCGCCTTCTAGCAGCATCGCGATCTCGTGGCACAAGTATCTTACTCATTATCTTTGCAAATAGTCGTAATTACATAGTTCGAATTGCATTTGAAATGAAACCGAACTTAAATTGATATTTATGTATAATTAATGTGCAATTCTCTTTCTATATACCCGATGTTACTTTTTTAGATTAATGATAGGTATAACAGAAATTATATGAATCTCAGTGCTAATCTCCATAATTTTGCGGCGGATGACAAATTATTGTTATGTAATGATATATATTGCTGATTTACTTCTCTTGTAAATTTAACTTCTATGCGTATAGGGTCACATTTATATTATAACATTTTATATACGACAGAGAATGCAAACATTAAGAAATATGAATAAGTTCTCAAACTTTTTATTATAAAAACTGATTGCATTAAGGATTAATTGTAATTTTCTATTTTTTCTGAGTACTGCTGTGCATAATATCTTACTAATATTTTAATATACATTGGAGAAACTATTTTTTAAATTATTTTAACAAATTATATCTGTATTTTTTATGAATCCATATTAGAATTAGAAAAACATATAAATTAATTATTCTGGGAAATACAATTGAATATTCTCAAACTTTGATAAGAAAAATATTGAATATAGAATGGAATTTTCTGACACTATCTACATAATCGATAGGTATTTGCGTCACTCGAACTGTACGCCCACTTTATGCATGATAAAAACGAGAAGGTTCTCGCAGTTCCATTCGCTTTGCTATTGCATTATGATCGATCGCTGAATAAAAAAGTTCACGCAAGAGGCAAAGCATCATACTTGCTCTGTAAGTTCGTAGGCGTTTCGAAATTGTAGTTACGTCCAACACGGAGACAGTATACGGCTGTTTTGCGAATAATATAGACAGCTGCGACATTTCTCATTTATATTGATGCCATCTGTAGTTTAGTTCATCATACTATACCAAATCGTTAATTAAATCGATAACGATTTAATTAAACAGGAGATTTAATAATAAGCAGAAATAAGAAAGTAATATAAAATATAACGCATTTTATATTATTTTTTTATTTCTGCTTATTATTAAATCTCCTGTTTAATTATAAGAATTTTTTTTTATTTTAATTTTTTACTTCAATTTTACTAATGCCGTTGCGCATTGAAAATATTTCGGTTGGATTTCAATTTCATATTCTTCCGGCACTTGCGTATAACATATGAATGAATTGGGCGGCTTTCGACGACAAGAGACTTTACCGATGTCTTTCAGCGTGCTACAAACTGTAGTTACTTCACGCTAAGTTACTCGCTACTGACGAAACTTGAAGGTACGAGCTCTGTACAAAAAGTCAACCGTGTGGCAGATAATTCCGCTTGGCTTTTCTCGTATTAGAGACTTTGAAACGGTTGCCGAGTGTCGGCCAACTCGGATGGAATGCTGAGTGCTTCATGCAAATGAACACACCTAGGAGCTATCTATGCAACGTAGCATTAATTTATTTCCTTCGCATGAGGTCGATCGACAAAATGTCAAAACGATAACTCTGTATTCTCAATATTTAAAATCCATGATAGTTCTCGCATATATCACAAATATGCCACGCAGGAAAAGGGATTTTGTAGAGATTTTGCAATCATGATTTATATTTATATCTATTTCATTTTTTTTCTCGACGAGCATTTTTCTCCAAGTTAAATAAATTATCTCGTGACTTCGTACTCAAATAAATTGTCTCATCTAGTTATATAACGGGTAAATATATTGTAATTGCGAAACGCAATTGTTTACTAGATGGATAACTAATCAATAGTTCTACGAAAGCATCGACTTGCACAATATGCTGAAACTCTAAATTGTACAGATATATCGGTAGGAAAGCTTTCAGTCTCCATTGATATGAAATCATTACAATGAGCTGTCGACACAATAGAAGCCGGCGGATCCATTATTTGACCGTATTCTCGATACGATAACAGCCTACGCATAATTATACTTATGGATAGAATGCAAGTACTACCTGTTACTTTTCATTGCCTTACTCAACAATTTGATATTTCAAGAATGTCTTTTAATGCAGCAAAGAAAAAGCACAATTAATTCTTAACTTATGATTCAAATGTCGCTATCAGTTTTAAAAATTTTCAGAGAAACGAATAGAGAGATAAAAAGAGAAAGAGAGAGGTCGTTAATAAATATAAGCGAAAAATACAATAAAGCCTTATTGAATAACCTTATAAATGCCATGGATGGTTCGCGAACCCGCCATTAATTTTATTACGCTTGTAATGTAAGCTACGTGAATTTTGTTGGTAATGAAAATGATTGATAGCCCCGAGGAATTTAATAAGAGATTTGTTACAAATAACGCGATGCTATAATAACATTACTAATCGGACAATATTAATCGTGTTTTCAACATTTTATCGATTTTAGTAAAATTGTCAAGATATTGAAATTTGTTTAAATTTTAAACGTTTGAGAAAATAATTATTCACACATGAATCATTAAAAATAATTCGACTGTATTAATCCAATTACTCTATCATAAAGAAGATGCAACTGTTTTGCGATTTTCCATGATCATCGTCAAAAGGTAAATGATTATCATGCGTGAATGAATGCGCACCAATTCACAGATAAATTACATGCGAATCATTATGCGGATTTACTTTTCAACTGTGATTATATCAACGCTGCCGCCGCAGCCGCTTCTGTCTACGCGCGGATAGAAGCGACCGTACATATTCTCGATCGCGTTCACTTGTGGGATGCAACGTCGGTTCGTCCGATGATCCCCGGATCGGTCTGGACCGGACCGGATCGGGCCGGGCTGACGGCAACAATCGACCGTTCTGCGAATTACGGTCGCGTCGTCATTATCGACGTTTCAGAGCGACGTTTCGGGCTGGATGTTCGCGGACGAGCGTTATCGTTATATGCGTTATACGCGTCAACGTAAACAATGCCGTCGCATCGACTGGATGACCGGATAACAAGCGCGTAGGTGAGACGAGCGTACGAGAGAGAAAGAGAGAAGAGAGGGTTGAGAGAGAGAGAGAGAGAGAGAGAGAGCGGAAGAGGATGAAGCGGAACACGCGCCAGAACCGGGCAGCCGCGTTGAAGTAGCAAAGGCGAAACGCTCGTAATTCGCTCGATTGTACAAGCAAATGATCCCATGATACATCAGCGCAAATTGATTTGGCCACTCCAACTGTGCCACGCCGCTATACGTTAACAGCGAAAACGGTCTGGTACACGCACGTTCATGACTCGGCCATCAATTAATCCGCGACGGATCTCATCGCGGGCGTCTGTTTTTCGGCTATTAATTTGATTTTTTTCTTTTTTTAATTGCGTGACGTGACTATGAGCGTGAAAAAATACTTATATAAAATAACACGCGCCGTACCGGAACATGAAATATTGAGCAGGATCAGTTAGTGCTTGATTTATCGTTAAATAAGGCAACTGTTCCTATAGGAATTAAGTTGGAACGAAATAAAAGTGCCTTCAAAAATTGATTAAGGTGTATCTGTACTCTGTTCGCGATATCTCTCTTAATATAATTACGTACACGTCTATTCACGAAATAGCTATCAATTAAATCGAGATATTTTTTCTACATTTTATTCTCCGGAAGCACGTTTTTCGACCATTTTTTTTCTTTTCGCGCGTTGCACTCGTATAAAAAAAGCTATATTACGTACGTGACGTATTGCTCAAGATCAGTGTTTACTTTGTAGCGAAGCAAAAAGGGACGGCTACAGGGATTAAAGTTTGCATAAGTTTGGAAGTAGATTAAAAGTTGTTATAGATTGTATAAAGCGTCGAAATAAGAAATTAGATATCTATATCCCTGGTACGCTAGTTTGATAAATTTATGATTATTATCTTTCATAAATTCAAATATTTGCAACTTATAAAACTAAAATAATTAATTTAGTTTAATGGCAATATTTATAAGATATAAATAAATATTAGAAATCCTTTGATATTCCTCATAAAGATAAAAATTATATTAAAACATTAATTGAATATTGCAGGCAATATACATACGATATTGAATGAATAATATGCATGGTTCGTTAATGGATTATTTAATTAGCGTCCGACCGTATTATTTGGTGATAATGCCGTTTATAGGTCATATTACGCATAGGAAGCATGTTTTGCAGCATCAAATGTACATTTGATTATGCGAATTTCCAATCTGACATGTGAGCCTTTTGTATATTATTTTAACGAGGATATTAATTTACATAATTATTCTGACGACTGCTGCGATACGCCTACGAATTGGAAGAATCAATCTCATATGCAAAACAGTAATATTTGAAACTAATGCAGACATGCTCTGCTATTAATTACCAAAAAGGAATATATATATGACGTGAATATATCAATTCGAATAATAGAAATAAAAGAGTCACGGAGAAGCGTCGATATGTGAGCAATACGATTGGGCGTAAATAATTATTGCATGTCGATCGAGTTCTCTCATCCGGAGAACCGGAAGCATAGTTGCAGCAGAAAATGGGTATGCGTTCAGTCACTGTGTCGGTGTAGATTTGACAGCCCAATTTTTGTGAAGCTGAAACGAGACGGCCGTCACAGACGTGACGGGTGTCCACGTGACGTTGCTCAATTAATATCGACGGTACCGATGTGCAAGCGCAGTGACGAGAAAAAACGAGCCGCGAGTTTCGTGCATGTTCCGTTGTCAGGAACCAACGAAATAAAACGTGTTATTTCTATTGAAGAAAAATCACTGGTTATGAAGTAATAAGCGCGTCGATAATTCCGTGTGGCGGATATTTATTAAGCAAACACGGAAAATTGATAGTATGACGTTCATTTTAATTATATATGCGTGGCACCTGTTGGGCATTTTATAAACATGATGTCTCGTCATTGTTATTTCTGTTAATGGATCTTTGAAAGAGAGAGAGAGTGTGTGTGTGTGTGTGTGTGTGTGTGTGTATAATCAATTTTTTAACGATAATTTAGAAGGTAAATAATTATAAAGGAAGAGAGTTCCCAAATCAATCTAGGTGTACATACGCGATGTTTATACATGATTCGAAAACGAAAGGAAAACTTATACACTCTTTGTTTTCATATCTAAACTACATTGTATACGAAGAACTCTTAATGAGCATCTTGATAATACGCAATATTGTCCTGCTACTTTTCGCAAAGAATTACACGATGAAAGTGCGAGTAAAAAATCTCTGCGGCCTCTTGTTCCCATTGTGAAACATTCTGAAGTCCCACTAATGATGCTGCGTGTATGATAAACACGCTATGCCACCAGAGTCCCATGTACACTTTTCCTCAGAAACCACCTGCGCATTGCTTGCGTCTACATAAAAATACGCGTCCTCATTAACGATGCTTTACGCGCAACCGAAATGAAAAAGGAGAGTTTTCTTGCCGAGACTTTTTCTCTCGCGACATTATATTTCTGACGTTACTGATTGTGCAATAGCAGCGATAATGATCGTAGAAATATATACACGTACACATAGTTACGATAGGTAATACAAAATTTATTTGATCTGAAAACTTTTCCATTACCGTCAATTAATTGCGAGCCAAAAATACAATAAGGATATCCAATTATCAATAAATTTATAATGACTAGATATACAAATATTCAATATTGTATATGTATGCATTTAGATATTTATATACGCGTGTTAGTATTTAATAGCTATTTATTTTGAAACGTTACTACTCGTGTTTCCATTACTACATTTAATTTAATATATTCTAATTTTTTGAATAAAAAGCTTTAATTAAATATGTGTCTCTCTCTCGAGAGAGATGCATGCTAAAATTAAAAGCGTATCTGTCGACCCGTGCGATCTGAGATTTAGCATACATTTCCTTGTGCAAGACAAAGCTTGCGCTACTTCGTCCTTTTAACGTCTCGGTGCACCCCGGCAGCGCGTAACTCAAAATCCCATATTTCACGTTATATATCCGGTCTTCTTCTCCTCCTCTTCGCCAAGGTCGGGTAGCTCGATCTCTTTTAACGAAGCCCAGAAAATCCCTTGAAGCAGCGATTTATCTCTCACGTGGACACTAATCCTTCCTCACGGACGAAGAACCTCTCTCGGGACAACGTTGTGGTTCTCTTTTCCTCTTTTTTTTCGGAAGATTTTATGCATGGATTTGCGTTCTTATTCAGGTGTCATCTAACATCATTTGCATTAATAATTGCAGCTGATCCGAGCTGCCACGAAGATTTTCATAAATCTACTAAAATCGTGCGTTGCAACCAGATACTTGTTTCTGATCGTTTTGCGAAAATCCTCACGACATTAAGTGATGTTATGCGTATCTTCACAAAGATGACATCGACCTTGCCACGCCGGCGAGAAACCTGTTGCATACGCAATCGAAGGTATGTGTATGCACGGAGATGTATACACAGATGTGCACGCGAAGATGCGTAGAATAATATCTACGCGCACGAGTGCATCCTGAGAAATACTGCCGTTTATTTATATGCAATATGTAATAAAATTTGCAGGCAAATGTTTGAACTAGAGATTGTTTGGAACTAAGTGAAGAGCAATGTGGTTTAAATCTTTTAACTGTTACGATCTAAGAAAATTGAAATAATTATTCATTGCAAAACAACTGTACTTTTTGACGCTTCTATGACATGAAAATTAGTAAATGTTGAACGAAGTAGAAAAAGATTTGTAAATTTATACTAAATTTCTAATCAAAACGTAGCACGATGAAGGGTAGCAATATAACCGAGGATGATATGGATCTCTAATCCAAACCGACACTGGGGATCGATAATGTTCGGCTAGTGAAAAACAACGTGGGAAGACTACGAGGTGCACGCCGCGTGTCAAAGGGCATCTCGCGCGACGGATTTATCGGATCTAAAAGTTGCAAACGCGGATAGCACGCTTCACAGGTCGCGCACCGGACTCGTTATTCCCCTCGTCGTCAGCAGCAAGACCCGGTTATCCCTTAATCCGGGATGAATCCCAACGCTTTAATCCTGCGATTAGACTCCGCGTCCTTTGATTTCTTTCGGCTTCGAACTTTACCATGCTCGCGCATACTCTCGCCCTGAGATTTTAATCCGTTCAGAGTGCAATCGAATTTTCTGCCGCTACCAGTATAATGAGATACGTCGGAAACTACAATTTACGCCGTTATCTGATTTTATAAGAGATAGCACTAACTTTATGCAGGATATAATTTACTATTTAAAATTAGAAAGAAACAAGGAATGTTACAATCGGATGAGATATATCAGTATTGAATAATTATATTAATAAATGGTTATTTGTAATTTACATATAATTCTATGATAAAATTTATATATGTTAAATAATCATTTGAAGAAAAAAATTGTTTTACAGAAATGAATACACTTTAATGAATATTTGTTGATGTGTGTATCTTAAGTACGAGCTATATTTCTATTACATATTAAAGAGCATAATGAAAATGCCTTAGAATTATTCGAATATCTTTTTACCAAGTGAATTGGTTTGCTTGAGAATGATAATCCAAACGAATAAGCAGACGATTCACAATCACGAGAGTTGCTAGCGTACAAAGGGCGTACTGTTCCCAGGCTGTTCCCACTATTTCTGTTTGTAACCGATGCAGTTCACGATCTACGTCTATTGTGCACGAATCGTATCCAAATGTGCCGTTGATCGAGAAAGGTAACGTAGTAAATTTTTAGTAAATTAAAATTTTTTAATGACCCACTTGAGTTGCAATTCAATTCTCTGCAAAGCTTTCAACATTTCGTTTGAATTTTATGGCTGGTCCTTCAAATAATTGATGAATGCTTATTGATTTCACATTGGAAATCGCGTTGAAATAACGTATTTATTACATTTTATAATCGATATTTTACACATTAATTTGCGCGGTTTGTACATTTCCAATATATTTATTTATTGCAGATAATTACTAATTACTACTAATAGGCGAGTTACGGTCGCTAAAGAAATATACTATATTTATGAAGTTGGTCTGTTAATTATGCAATTGAGTTTATTTATGTATTAACGGAGGACGAGGACCACCTGCTTCATTAACGGATGAAACGTTACCGCGCGCCATACGTACATATTTACATCAAATGATTAAATGTCGTATTCACGTTCTGCTGCCGATCGATAGTTACACACATGATTCGTTAGTACATTAAATCACGTGATTATAGCGATTACTGATTAAATAAATTATCACCATGAAGATATAATTTTTTATCATTCAGTTAATAGCTATTCGTTTTTATTTGTACCTCTAGAAGATCTACACTTATTTTTAATTTTCCATCATACATTTTTACTATATATATTATATATGTATATATATAGTTAGCATCAAATTAAAATATTTGGAATATTGACTTGTTTTACTTACAATTAGACACTTGAATAGATAATTATAAAATTATAATACTGGCGATTGAGATTTGATGCAGAATGTACATATTCATGATATTAATTAATAAATAAAAAAGACAAGAAAATTGCAAAATAGTTGCGATTATATTGTCCCAACATATATTTATTAAAAAGGATTGCGAAAAGCTGGATACGTTAATATTTTTTGTTAGAACTTTTTATAATTTATACGCCATTTAAAGAGAAAGAAAGATATATATATATATATATATATATAACCAATACAGATTAACTGTATTGATTAATGTCTAAATATTTAATATATATAAAAAATAAAATTGAGACACATGTGTATGCACGCAAAGAATGAAGAATAATGAACATTCTGAAAGTGGAGCATATTAAAAGAAAATAATTAGCAGATCTTTTCATCGTTTGAAATTATATTTCGTCCAGCCGTTGATTCGCTTATCGACATTCGAGCAATCTATGAATCCATTAATATCTTCGACGAACGCAATCAGAGAGAGAGAGAGAGAGGGGGCGGGGGAGGAAAGAGAGAATTCTCCTCGTTATATTCTCATCGAAAGAGTTATACGCTTAACGAATGGCCTGCAATATTGGCTCCCGTAGATCGGCGAACGATCAGAAGAGACGGTAAGGAAAATTGCGTTTGCTCAAAAATAGTTCAGGAGATTATCGGAAAATCGAGCATTCAGTGTGGACGGCTCGGCGGTAGAGAGTTCATGTCGGTAGTGAAGGGTAACGATCGTAATGTATGCATTGAACATGAATGAGACGATTTTATTTGCCTACAAATGGATTTTACTAGGTTCATGAATACGTATACAGTGGAAGAAATTGTTGCACTTGGCTCTCTTATAAGTAACGCTTTAACTATTCCGATCAAACTTTGTATGTCGCATTTTTTTTAGAATAAATGTGCAAGACGAGGGCGAGGAGCCCGAACTGTTGAATGCACGCACCACGCGATCCTCTGTTCGAGGCGCGCATAACACAGGTCACCGACGTTCATAGCGCGGCTAGCATGGCTTCCGGTGTGCGGCGGTCTTAAGGCGTTTGCGAATGCATTCTCGGGCGCATTGCACTCGCGTGCCTTACGAGTCGAGCATAATGGCGATCACGCGACCGCCGCTGTTTCATTATCGGTGCTCTCGTGACAGCAATTGAGAGATTTTCTTCACGAGGTTGAGAGTGAAAGGTATCTTCTCATCGAGACGTTTTATATTATAGGCAAAGCAATATGAAGATTGCAAGAGACAGTAAGAAACAATCTAAAAATCTAAAGAGAGAATCGTGACATTGTTACATTAAAAATAATTATAATGTATCTGTACAAATAAATAATACATAAAAGTATATAATATGATTATATATATATATATATATACACAATCTATATATACAATCTATATATACAATGTAATATAAATATACTATTCTATGTACTATTATTCTAAATCCACGTTGTTCTTCGTTTTACAATGTAACGATAGAAATTTTATTTTAAGAGGATTGTCTGATGGGCATATGGACCTACCTACGCGATAGAGAAAATGATGTAGCATATTATAAAGACAGCATCTGTGCGTAATGAGCGTTTCAATGTATATAGCACATAAAAAGAAGATAGAACACGTGGTACACGTTGCTGAACAGATGATGGGAATAGGTAAGCTTTCAGCAAGTGTTACAAGGCTGTTCTCTCCTCTTCGTGACCGTCGACACGGAGCGTTAAGTACTTGCGAAATTACACGCATAGATGCTCCCTAAGAGAGGGAACAATGACGGATCGTAATCTCGGGATCCCATGAATCCACATGATCTCGAGAATTAACCGTTGAGCGCTGCTCTTCACGACCGCATACTAACCCAGTGACATATTCGAGGAGTCTGAAAATAAAAATTGTTATTTTTTTTCCGGATATTCTTGCGTGCAATCCCGAGTAATCATTGGTCTTCTTCAAGCCACGTTGTTATCGCAAAATACAATAGAAGAAGAAATAATTACCCCTATGCAGGTGATCATTATTATTATCGCGAAGTGCATTTTCTTTATTGTGCAAGATCTTTTTCTTTCAACAAATCTTTCTATAATACAGTTTCCACAATGTTAAATAATATTATGTCTGTTATTATATATATTTACGTGGAAAAAATGTAAAAATCTGTTATTATAAAACGACCATTAACAATCTAGAGAGGGTTTAAAAAAAATAACGAATAACTTTCACTTCATTTAAAAATTATTGATTAAAAAAATTACGAGATTAAAAAAAAAACATTTTTCTATCGCATACATTTAGCACTAAATGTGGGCGTTAAATTCTGAATTTAGATGGAGAGATCGTGTTCAATTGTTTATATTGGCATGAATGAGAGCCTAGCAAACGTATTTAACGATAAATGCGTAGCGAGAATAGAGATCAAAGGATCAGTTTGATTAAATGTTGTTGGTGAAAGCAGCTCCAATGTAACCACTAATTATAGATTTTATGTATCTATTTTCGTATTAACATAACATTAGCATTATGTACATCTATCGGATGTCGATATGTAGTCTACGACATCGGCAAATTTTCCAATAACATTCTCATTATAGCTGCATGCGCAAATGTACAAACTCTCGTGGAAAATCGTCTCAACCCTGTAAGAAAATTATCTGAGCACAAACGTAATCACCGAGGATTTCACTCTGCGAATACGCGAATTGCTTTCCACCTACGATATTCTAGCTTTTGTTGAAACGCAAGATGTCAACTCGGATTTCCGGAAAACCTAATTCGGGTCAGAAATACAGGACCACCGTACGTTGTAGTGAATCAACGGCTTTGCAAATATGAATTAAATTGCGTTTCTCTCGGCAGCGATAATTGCGAATCAACATTGTTGCATATACCAAGTCGTGGCAAATCCGCAAAATTTCATTATCGTTGATCGCAATGTTTTTCTTCTCATTAACGAACAACAATGTCGATGCACTGGATATCGATAACTCTTCGTAATAGCGAAACTACTTTATCATATTATTGTTTACAAATTGAATTATTTCATGCAGGCCGTGCGCGTAGAATATTGGTCATGAAGCTGAGGAAAATAATGATTTTCCAATATCCGACGAATTTGATTATTTTGATACTTCTGACGCTAGTTTAACGACAAATCCTTTTTGCGTTTTATTTTTATAAACAACGCTGCATTTCTGCACGTAATGCGGATATTATTCAGTAACTTTTTTTTTTCACTACATCTATTCTAGATTATCATGTTTAATGGTTATATCATTTTATATATTTTTATCTCTATATGACACTATTATTACTTATTATTTTTAAAATTATTTTACATGATTAATTTTTATTGAGAACAATAAATTTATTTGATTTACAATAAATATACTTGATAATAATATTCTAACAACATTTGTAATTATTAAAATATTTTACTTGTAATAATGACAGGGACATTTTAATTATAGATGTTTCGTATAATTGGAGAATGTATATAATGATATCAGAGATTATTGCTATTACCGAAAAAGACATACTTTAATAATTGAAATACCTACACAGAAATAGGTTTCAAATGTAGTATGTTCCCAGACAATTCAATTTTTTAATAATAGCTCGGCCAATACAAAATGCATTCACATAATCTACGATGTATAGACGTTTGCAATGAGGACGCGCATGTTTAATGTATCGCACTATCCAAGAATGGACCATAATGAAAAAGTTTCGCCGAGGCTAACAGAAATAGCCGAAGTTTCGCAAAGTATTCGCGCTTTTTATTGAAGCATCCGGTATTCGCAAATTTAGCAGAAGTGAAACGGAAGTAACACGCTCGTCGATTGTCCACGAAATTGAAAAAGTAAATCCCGTACGCGTACGAGCAATCAGATCGAGGCTGCGCACCTGCGTCCGCCGAGGATCGATCGTTTCACGGATAGCGGCAGTGGCGACTACGACGGCGACGAGGAGGACGACGACGTGGTATTCATTCCGGGTAACTTCCGCGAGAAGAGCGCGCGTAATTACTCTTCGTTAAGTTTTCAAGAGCCCCGGACGTACCGGAGATTCCGACTTATCGAGGAAATGACTCCTCACCGCTCGCGCGCGCCGTTTCTTCTCTTTCCGCTCGGCGAACCTGTTGCACATCCGCGATTGCTACTCGCGACTCGTCTCTCCCGTCCGAAAGCGTCGTCTCGGACGAGCAGGAATCGCGTTTCATCACGGATATCATAACGTTCGACCGCGAAACGATTGCGCTGGAAAGCGGCAAGGCGCCAAGCGTGAGAGATTAATGAGAGATTAATGAATATATGGCGGCGCAATCCGCAGCACGAACGAACGTTAGCGGAAATGCAACCGGTTAACGGAGCTGTGAGAATGCGTGCAAACTGCGGAATTTATTGACCGAAATGTTAATTATCCGCATCGCGCGGCGCAAGGAACTAACGGTACTGCCCCACGTTAGTGTTCGCCTGTTTAGAATCATAGATAATAAGACGAGATGTAAAAAGGTATGTTATACGAAACAAGATTGAATGATCGTGAAAAAATTTCATTGATATCAATATACTCATATGAATGAAATGTATTTCCCCATATAATCGAAATATCAAAATATTAACCAGTTCTTTTACAGAACATCTCATTATTCATCTCTGCAGCGTAATAAACGCTTTTATCGCTATCATTTTTTTATTACTATCCTATACACTGAACTGAAGTATTAAAAATATCAAATTTTCGATATTCGCAATTCAAAGTTACAAACAACGCAAACGCTGATAACAGGAAATATGTTCAATTTAATAATTTGTGATGTAGTTTTGTAAATCAATTCTGAACGATATACGCGATTTATTCGTTTTGTGTTTGGATATAACATTTAACAATCAAATAATATCTCCAGCTTTCAATGTTTCTTTACTCCCCAATTGAAAAACGTGCCATAATACTATATAATCAAAATTATGTACACGAGTGCAGAAAATAAAATAATGCCTATCTCTCATGTATATTAATTTGATTTATTGGTCAAAATAGAAAACGGCAATTTGCAGACAATTGCAAATTTGATCAAGATTACTAATGTATCTGATGCCTGCTTGTCGATCAAATAGCCACATGTGATAGCCGATCATGTGGAAACTGGATATGTAAAGTATATGTGGAGTTGCGAGAGCACAGTCTGATAATGCACCCGAAAACGTATCCGAGCAATTCCGAGTAATTTGAAATTGAAATTATTGAAGTTAAGGTCGACATTCTGCGAGACGAATCTAACGAGAACGCAAAATATAAAGCGAGAGTGACAATGTAAATGCGGATGCAAACGCGAAGTCGCGTTTGACTGGCTTTGGATTCCCTCGGGATCTTTCTCTTCTTGTATGTTCCCTTGTCGCTACTTCTTCTTTTCCATGCTTTTCATCGAGAAAATACATCATCGAGTTGTGCCACTATTTTCCGCGACGCTTTTAGTGAAATATATAATGCATGGGCGGTAAACAGCGTGAGATGGCTCATTTATTTATCTTTAACACGCGTCGCTTCTTTATTAAAAATGGCAAATTGAAAAATATTACTTTGTTTTAAAGACATACATCGATTTATTGTGCGTTATCTTGAAATAATGTTTGATCTTAGCACAGTAGTTAAGTGCGAGGATCTGTCTATACAGATTATATCGCTATTTTACTTATGTCTACAAACTGTAAAAGATAATTTAAATGTGCGCTTGTGTGATATAGAAGAAATAAATGATTATTTTAAATTCTACAACTTTGGTAATGTTAAATTATAAGGATTATTGTATAAATCTGTAACATATTAATGAATATAATTATTAATGTCATTACACGTAACAATAGCGAATGATTACTATCAAGTGTAAATCAATAGCTTTAGTTGGTAAATTTGATGTGTGCCTGTGAAAATGTACATTTTGATTGTTACATTTAACAGTTGTCTCGCGGGGATTGTTCCTTTGTTAATTTATGCGCGTGACACATTATTATTTCGGATTAATTGAGCACGGTGAATGATATCATGACTGTCGATAGCAAGCGGCTTTATCCACATATATTGCACACGCGTCGCTATTTATTAACATAGAAATTATATAATTATACTATATCTATTTATATTACAAATATATGCGAGTCATAGAATTTAACATGATTTTGTTTTCGGTGATTATGAATTATGTAGTTTCTTGTGTTTGAATAATAATATTAATGCGAAATATGATTTATAAACATATGACTAATATAACAGGAGAAATGTAATCTTCTTAATATACATGAAATATATAAAATACACATATAATATTACACATATATACATATACATATATATTTTTGCAGAAAAAAAATTTCATATAATTTACATATTATCTATTAATTTTATCCGCCGACTATATCACAGAAACCAGAGATTTTATCTCTAAACGTAATCTCGGGTGTACCGTATTAGGAATAACCGTAGCCTCAGCAACTTCGCTGTCGCGATATGAAATCTTTAGCGTTTATCGAGTTTCGCAAATAATCTCGTTTAGCGCGATTTTATTTCGCGATAATATTAATATCAACGATAAACGAGTTTTCAGCGCAAACTACGCGGGTTCTTTCCGAGTTTTTCCGCGACTCATCTCCGCCCTGTCGTCGGTTGATGCATAGAAATTTCCTTCGCGTCTAGTAAAAAATTCTATGCATGTGTGAGTATTCTCAATAAAATGGGTAGTGAAACCCTTGAATTTTCCTCCGAGTTATAACAATCATACGAAACATTACCCAAATAACAGTTGATCTCTTGTCTCGTACACGAAACAGCGTGGAAAAGCATGTTTATTCGCAGAAAGTTGCATTTTGACACGCTAGCTATATTCACTTCTTATGTATACGAATATTTTTTTTGTTTTTAACTTTTTAAATGCATTGTTTTTTTTTTAGATTTACATATCTCTTTTTTTCACATTCACATATTTGTACTCAAGTTTATGCAACTTGATACTACTGTTGAAATTCTCAATTTCTATATTTAATTAATACAATTACCTACGAGATATATAAAATCGAACGACAGTTTTAATGACTTATAGATATAACTTGTCAATGGTAGAAAGTTGAACAAGGTTATTCTGAAGACGGTGATCATTTAATAATGACATGATTGAGTGATCTTAGGGCCACGCTATAAGTAATATACGATATAAGCTGTAGCTTATCATATACAACACAAATTCTACCGATCAGCTTCACGATTGTTCACGTGGAATTACATCGGGAAATCCTTGTTGATATTTTGGATGGAGGGAGTAATTGAGTCCTGATCATCGAATGCGTTGGACACATCGTGTGACTGTATGCGTAGACACTATAGACGCCCTGTATATATTATCCAGTGTGTGTAAATGTATTATATATACATATGTGTGTATATATATATATATATATATATATATAGAGAGAGAGAGAGAGAGAGAGAGGCACGCGCACGATCTCTGGAATCATAGCAATCGAGGGAAGACGCGGGGCGGTGGATATCGCCGGAAGGCATACGATGTAGAAATCAAGAGAAAATCACTGTAAATCGCGGATAAATTTACCCGACAGACAGGCAACCAGATTAAATTGACTTCGATTCCGCGGCTACGTTGTGGTAAATACTATCTGGCTTGGGAAATCCCGATTGTTAAACGGCATCGGTGATTCCTCGTCCCACGGATTTTTGCCCGGGTTATTGAATTCTTGAGTTCAGTTCCTATCATCGCTGGTCGAGACGGCAGCGGTGGCGGCTGCCAGAATACCGCTGAAATCTCTCGTAGAATATCATTCTTTTTCACCCGACTGCGTGCACACGTGTACTCCACGGCTGGAATTCCCAGCTCCGACTCAGTTCCAACTGGTAATGCGATTTATCCCGGCTGTTCTTACCGTTTCTCTCTCTCTTCTTTGCACCTGAGAAAAAGCAAAATGCTTTTTCGCATTGAAACTAGTTTTTTTTCCTTTTAATTCTGAATAAATTACTTGTAATAATTAAACTTAATTTGAGTTATTATTTAATCGTATTTATTCATAATATATGCGAGCAGTTATGACGAGCAATGAGAATACTTTGACTAAAATTTGCAGTTCTAATTTAACTCTTATATTAAAATTATTACGATGTTGTACGTAACATTGAAAGAAAAATCCAAATTTAATAAAAAGTACAACGAAATTGCTGTTTGATATTTTAGTTGTTAATACAATTTAAATTTTCTACTCCTTTTCCAGTGGGAAAATTAATCTCGTTCAGTTAATCTCGTTTAGTTAATCTTGTTCCCTGGTTCTCAAAGTTAATCTCATTTAATTCATAAAATCGATAGATTTGACAAAGTTTAGATAGGATAAATAAGCGCAACTTTTTCCGTTTTTATATTCACGTCGTTGATTAAAAACTTCGTGTAATATCCATGTAATATTTCTTATTACTTGTATATATTTAATATTAAATTACATAAAACCTAAAGCAAGATATATGCAGTGAACAAGACCAGTAATGTCGTCATGAATTTTAAATGGAATTGGGCCGATTATGGAGTAAATTATTCAAACTTCATTCCTTTAATCTCCTTACCACCAGCATACCTTCTTACAAGCCGAGTACTTTTAGCTCGATCCTTACCGCGGTATATCAATTTTATAGTTGTTACCATCTGGCTGCCAGCCGCGAAAATCTCTTTTGAGAGAGATTACCCGCACTTATTACTCCTAGGACAATTGCGTCTCGCGTAGCTTGGCAGTCGCGTGAAAGCTCTGTCGGCGCGCAAAAAGAAAAAAAAGGTACCAAAATTAAAACTAATTAAAACTCGTATCTTCTCATGAACCGCGCTGAACACTACGTGCCGGAATGTTCGTAAAATAACCCATTTTATATTGTATGCTACCGAGTTAAACTAAAAAGTTATAAAGAAACGTACTTCCGAGACAAAAAAAGACGCTAATGATGGATCAAAGAAAGATACTGGAATATATTAGTACGCTTAATATTCAATAATTAAATCTTGTCAGAGGAGAATTTGATTAAGAATTTCGTTAAATACTTAATTTAACGTTTCGGAGACTTTGCATAATTTAAACATGATTGGCGTATATTTGGAATTTCATATTTTGCCAAATATGCTTCCTACAATTATATTTCCGATAGTCGGTGCTTTAAATAAGTGGTATCCGAATAACCGTATTACGAACAGCCAGCACCCGTTTAATCGCAACTCCAACATACGTGCCGGGACGTATTTACACACTTATTGTTCCATACATTAAAGGGTTGCCGTATATGCTTGTTGGAATTGGACGCTCACAAAGATCAGTTTATCTAATTAGGTCTAGCGCGGGCGTCGCTTCGCTCCGCTTCGTCGCCACTGATCCTCGTTATCCCGTCCAATAATTGGCGCCCTTCCAGAAGCATTGCCACGGATTTGCCAATTTATCGAACCGGCCTGGCGCTTCTGAAATTCGATCAGCGCATAAGGGGAGTAACTTTGAAAGCTATTAGTTTGGCGAGCCTAAATGGACAGAATTAAATCGGATCGAGCGTGAAAATTCGATAGAGCGTAAACGTATCTTAATAATCTTCATTCACATAACGGAACGTCAGCCTTGCGGAAAATTATTGCACGATATCGTAATCTCGTTCCACGGATGTACATATAAATGGAGATATAATCAACGAACTGTCGCAATTATGATAATCTATTCATAGAGATTTCTTTTGTGTACGTACGATCGTGTTTGCATAAAAGTATTTCAGAAATATATTTTTGCGTAATACTATACAGTGCCATCGTCTGTATGTGATTAAATTATGTCTGTGTGAATTCATGAATTTTCTTTTGAATCTAATATAAAGATTCAATTAAGAATCCATGTGTAAGTGTCAGATTGTCTTCGCAAATAATCATTTTTCTTCCATCAAGCCTGCAATTTATGGATATCTGAATGTTAACATTTTTTTCCTTGATTTAAATTATTTCAGATATTAAGAAATTGATCTAAATATAAATATTTAAATGTGAATAAACGAATAGCTCTTATTGATTTATCGTCGAGATTATTGTCTGATATTTATCGTCTGATGAGATTATCTTTCCAAATATATAATATTAAATTATATATCATTCAATTTTAATATTTTAAAAAATATTATTCAATTTTAAGATAAAATCTCTGCGAAGATTTGTAAAAATAACTGATAAAGAAGCAGCGCATGATAAATAGAAGAAAATACACTATAACTCGCGCGTCTCAAATGTCGATAGTGAATTAAAGTTGCGTGACAAGGAATTTATTTTGCGGTGTCTTGTCTAACTTTGTTAGAAACTTCGACACCAAGTATACGATTATGCATCCGCACCATGACGTAACATTAAGAAACTGTCGCCTCGCGATTAAAAACTTTGTGTTTGACGTGCGCAAAGTTTCACATTATCGACGTATGGTTTCACGACGTGCAACTTAAGTCTAGTTTAATCGATTGAAAATACCTCTGAACTGTCTGCATATAAACCGCGCGGAATTTTTTCAACCAGATCTCTTCGTGTAAATTACGTGCGTTCTTTTTTTGCGGCTTAAAGACCGACTGAATCTCGCCAGTAATGTCACCCGACGGTTAAAACTATCTCTTGGGTACGTCGAGCCTGCAGCGGAGCATAAGACGAATACTTCATCATCGCCGGCGAATTATTACCTTCTACGGAGACATAACTCAATAACCTTCATTTTTCATCCGTTTGAGGCCGTAGGTGGGAGGAAGTTTCCGTTCGTGACCCAGGAAGCCACTGTGATCCGAAGGGGCGAAAGGTGCATTCCTGGGGCGCAAACTTGTGCAAAACCTGCGACGCGGAAAGACCTTATTACGATAAATCACGTTTATCGAACGTTCTCCTAACGGCGCGGGTAGTAAGGCCGTCTAGCTTCATATTTGACTTGCAAAGCCCACATCGCGTTTGGAACCTGATTCAGCGATCGACGAGAGAAAAAGGAGTCGCGCGTCGTTAGGTCGCACGCGATTAGATTTGCGTCTGGACGGATTAACACGCCCGCCTCGTTTCCGCGTACGTTTAATCGACTAATCACACTTCGCTAATAGAGTTATTTCGTGTTCGGCTTGTGTTTACTGACAGTTACAGTGACGAATTCCGTGGTTTACGACGACGATAAACGCCCGATTATAAATTAATTCGCAGGAGTGAATTTCTCTAAGCTTGCTTATAAAACAGGCCAACGAAATGAAGTGTCCGCTAACCGAACGAACGACGAAGACTTCGTAGAGAGTGACAAGCCACTGAAATTTTCCGAGCTGAACGTGACGCGTATGGATTCTGTAGTTCACAATTCAATTTTCCATCGTTTTAATCTGCGAACGAATAAGCCATATTGTTGAAAAATTTCGATGCTTCTCCAATATAGAGAAAACTGAAACAACTCCTAACATGTGCGAAAGAAACGTTTCCCATTTATAAGTTTTGTTTTTACAACACAAAATCACATTAAGTGAGATTTATGAAATGTTGTTCCTTAACATGAATAGTTTAAAAAATTATTTTAAACATTATATATATTTGTATGTTTTATGATAGTAAAAATCTTTTTGTAGCATTTATTTTATTATGGATATATATATTTTTATCTATCGATCTCCATCTTCTTTAAAATCATTGTGATATTTGAAAAGTTAATACACACACATGTTTTTTATACTAGATTTCTGTTATAGTTAAAATCACAGTTTCTGCAAGAAACGTATGCATACGCTTTGGTAAGCACGCTACGTTTCTCGACAGCCAAATCAATTTTAATATTTGCAGTGCAGCAAATATACGTTCAGCTTTCTGGCGAACGAAAATATTATTGATACGGTTTGCATATGCAGTCAACGCAGTAGCTGCAGATTTCGCAAAGATACGGACTATAACTGTTTCGCCAAGATTCTGCAGGAATTTTACACAAAGCAGAAGACTGCAAAGGCGAACTGCTATTGTATGGAACTTGCCCTTTGCAGAGTTATATCAATACTCATCCGCGTTCAACTGTTGTTCCGTTCGAAACGAAGTAGCCAGGTAAATAGCTTCTAGCCATATAGTAGCAAACAAGTTCTATATATCGATACAGAGTACTATTGAATCGGACTTATCTGGCAAAAAAATAGGCAGAAAATACGCGCATATGTCCAGTTTGCGTTTGAATGTCAGCATAACGGCACAGTAAGCTTAATTCATATCCCTTAGTGAAATGTCCGTCGATCGATATCATCCGCAAAGTATGCTTTTTTCTTATCGTATAGAAACGCGCGTAATATAGGTGATTTAAGCACCATTTTTATACTTGCATGTGGCAAGAAGAAGCTTTGTTAAATATTTTTATGAAAAAAGTTGATATCTTTCGGTAATCGATGTGTGGTATTTTAAATTTAAGTCGGATTTAAGTTTTTTCTACAACTTAGCTGTTTTACTTTTTGAATATTATTATGCATTAAAGATCTACGAGATATATGGAAACATTAAAGTAACTTTGTATTTTCAAAAGAGTTCGCTATTTTAGGACTTTTTCTATTGTGAGATTTGGTATTTTGTGATAAAATAATTTCTAAAAATAAAAAAGAGAAACGAATATCAAAAAATTTAGTTCTTTGTTTAAGTATAAAACTACTAGTTTTTATCACAAACAAAGCCAAACGTATATTGGACGAAGATTTTATTTTTATCATTTGTATTCTGCAGAACAAAACCAACGCTTTCAAAAAACCACGATTGGCAATTAAAACCTAAAAGACGAGTTTCGAACAATTGCATTCTGATTTTTAATCGAAAAGCTAGAAATTTTCAATTTTCTGTATGCTCCTGGCATTAATTGCGAAACATCGGGAGATGAACATTTCGCGATTGACTTTAACACAAACAATTTTTATAAATGTAATATTTAATGTAAAATTTTTCAATATTTTTTTGAGATTATCGAAACAATTTTATTGACGAAAACGTGATATCAATTAAATATGATGATACGCTTCGTTAATAAATTATATTCAAATCTTAAAATAATGCACAGATAAATTAAATGCTAAAAATTTGTAATGTTGGATAACATTAAAAATGAAAATTTCCCTTTTATCAACTGTCCCTTAAACACAATGTACTTATAAGACAATCCATTGACGGATTACTTACAAAGTTTAAGTCTTCAGGTTTTATCGTGACTGTGCTAAGCACGTGATTGGCATTGTCTATATAAATAGATATATTTAAGGTGCATATGTGTGTATTATGAATATACATGCAAAATAGAACGACAAAGATCGACAAATATAACGACTAGTGGTTTAATAAACCAAGTGGTTTAATAAACTTCCTACGCATTGTACAAGAGACTCGGTCGTTAAAGGGTCGAACTTCTGCGGAAGTGAATCGCGAGGCGAACAGCAGCGACACTCATTTCCGATTTCGTGTATATTCGTCGTGGTCATTCTTGCGCACCGGAAATTACAAGGATATTCGATGGCCGACTTGGGATCAACTAGAGCGTGAGAGGCTGTCGAGATTGCACGGGCGTGAAAACAAATCTGTAATCTCTCATTCCCCACGACATAATAATCGAAAATATAGTATCAACATTTCAGGAAATATTTTTAATTGTAATGCGAAAAATTGGATTGTCTTTTAACATACACGAAAATAGCAAAAAAAATATATATATAGAATGATATCAATGGAAACTTGACCTGACTTCTTTTATTCATTAATTTTAAACTTGAATGTATATGCGTACAATCTTAAAATATTTTAACAAATAATAAATGACATCAAAACAAATTATAAATTTAGCAATATTTTTAGTTTTTACATTTACACTTACATATGTTGTGTGCGAAAGCTTTCAACGCATGTCGTTTCGTGCTACATCAAATGTTGAATATTCTCTCTTGAAAACACGAAGACATGTCGTCAGCAATTTCACGGATACTCGATGTATGTACATGTCATGCTTTTATGTTATCTGTGGACATGTACCTTTACAACTTCATATAACAGAACACGGATATGTAGAAACTTTTTAAATGTTTTGCCTCAACTTTTACAAATGCATGATAAAATAAAAATGTGTGTAACACAAATTAATTTATATTTAACTATAATAATATCTCTAAAAACGCGTATTATTATATTCTTATTTTGGAAAAAACAATTAAATATTATATACTTTATATATATATATATGAGATAGTCACACAGAGGAACGTTTTCGATTTAGGTGACATTGGGAGCTGTCCTAGCATCTTCCACATCTTACTTATTATATATGAGATTGTTAGAATAATTATTGGATTTAAGAAATTACTAGGGTGATTGATCATTCACAGATGTCACCTATCCCACATGACACCAAGATTCAATTTTGTTGAACTATTGCTTGTTCGAAGACAACTATCGAAGAGCCGACAGTTCCCGTCTCATATCTCACTCGACGCAAAGCAATCCGTTTCTGTCGGTAGAGCTAGTCTGCCGAGGAGTCTCACCTCGTTTCGCCTCGCTTCGTCTCATCCCCCGTACCGATCTCCCAACTGCGTAAACCTTGTTCCGGATCATCGTCGAATTTCTCACACGGCGGATAGCCCCAGGCCGAGCCGGAAATTTGATTTGATGTGGGTGAGGGCGGGAATGCGATTTATTGAAAGGTCGTTACGGGCGCACGATATATATTCGTTATCCCCCGTAGGTGGCACAGCAAATATTCCGAAGAGTTGCGGACGAGAGGGCGAGTTTGCTGCCGGTGGTCGAACAGCGACCGCGATTCACAGTGGTATCATCGAATTAGGTTGCCCGCCGAGCGGCGCTAATGTGAAAATTACGACCGCGGAAAGGCTCGCCGGTTTATAATCGGATCTACGCCGCTGAGCGGAGAAAAGCTGAATATTTGTGCGCGATCCGAGAGAGACGCGAAGAGGGGTGGTTTATCGTCCGTTAGCTTCACAGATTTTTCGACGTCGTGTCTCGCCGGGCACTGTATTGTTTGTACGATAATGGACAGTAATAATGAAATAAGCGTGCAACTTTAAAAGAATCCTTTAATCGTGCTTCCTCGGTACATTCGAACTAATAGCTCTCCTTAATTCGTAATCATGTCAGATGAGCCGCGCATGTTTTTTTCTCCTCTTTATTATTATTTCCTATAAATATAAATAATAAATCATGTTTGCTTAGTTGTACATCTTTACAGTATGATGTTTGTACTTTGTGATAAATCATCTTCTTCTAATACATTAATTAACAATTGATTTTTTACCAAAACATAATATGTTTCAGATTAGATTTATAATGATAATTTTATTACCATTAAATCTAATTTTCATTTGTATTTAATAATAATTTAATTGGCTTATCGGTAATTTTTAATTTATACATGTTTCTGTGTGGTTTTAAATATATTTTATATTTAAATTTAGTTTATTAATATTGGTTTTTTTTTATTTCCGTATAATGAAAGGTACACGTGTTAACGGAAGTTTCAATAGAAATTGATTATGATTATTATAGATTTATAAAATGTGATTTTATTTATAAATTTAATCATAGATATTGTGCGAGGTTTGCTATACAAATAAAAATCCCAAAAGATTAAATCGCTAGCAGAAGGATTAGAGAGCGCGTCATTCAATTTTGTATTATTCGCTGAGCGGCAAATGGAAGAAAAATGAGATGCACAGAAAGGAGTCAGTCTCGAGACTAGCGTAACATCAAACATAATGCGGGAGTATATTGGATTTCAGAATGTGGACTTTTGTCGTTGCATTGCGCTTGGCGAAACGTGTGCAATGCAGGCCGGCGAGCAAAAGCAAATATCGTCCGCAATAAAATATTATTTTGCGCATTTTGCTGTATTGTCTTAAATTTTAATAAAGCGCCGATGTGACCCGCGTTCTACTCTATATCATGCGGCGAATCGTTAAAGCGGAAAGCGCCAAATTGTGTATCACAGCGCATTTCGTCTCCGCTGTGCAGAGCAGTACCAGTAGCGCGAATACAGTTCGCAACGTTAAACTAAGCATGAAATTATGACGAAGTGCCGGTGTTATTGCGAGGCACGAGATTTGGGACTGCGGATTAAGTTGCATACTACGTAAGCCGTACTTCAGAGAGGAAGGGATACATCTATGTTACACCACGGACACACCAAACATTAAATTCTACTCAGACGATTTGGATAGCTGCAGTGCGTTGCTTAAGCCATGCAAAGTTCAGAGGATGAAAGTTCAAACAATATATATATATATATAAGAAGAGTAATGAGATGCTGCCGTAATAAATATATATATATATATTTATTACGGCAGCATCTCATTACTCTTCTTTGATCGAACTTTGCAATTTAATCATAGGCATTGTGATATTTCTGCGAGAGATAAGATTGCAAGAGAAGCAATCAAATATTTACCGTAAATTTTAATCATTCCATATGAATCAAAAGTGATTTTTAATGAATCAATATAAAACTATATATTGTGAAACGTGCATATATATACGTACGAAGAGATATTCTTATTTTACGGTTATATATAGATTATTTAGAAAAAAAATTAGAACCAAGAATTCATTTATTTACTGATGTGTAGTGGTTTAAAGCAAAGACACTGGATATTGGACCACAAGAGAAGAATCTCGTGCGCTATCGCGGCGCACCGGGACACGTCAAGGGGAAACTCCTGACTTTCGCCGAGACGTTATAACTATCGCCAGACGTGGGATTTAGGGAAGGATTAAATCGAGTATAACGCGGCGGGTTATATCGTCGGTTACAAACGACGGCGGAATATCAAACTGGAGATAAACTACTACCCGCGCTGAGTTAGGCGAGAAACATGGCCAAGTTGTGTGTCTGCGGGTATCTCAAATATCTTTTCAAAATTCTGCGATTACGCTGCTCGGCGGACAGGTATCTAGTCCGGTGCTGATGCCAACGTGGTGAATCCTTCCTGCTCCCTCACCCAGTGATGCGTCTTCTCGTTGCCGGCAAATCTGTTTAGCGCGTGTCACGAATCCGAATGAATTTGTCGCCGCGATCTTCCGCTCAGCGGAACACTTTGAATGCCATTTTGTGTACATAATTTTGTGTACATAATTTTGTGTACATTTTGTCTCATTTGAGCCATGTAACTTCCGCATTCAACGCGACGCGTTTGTCATGTGTCCAAAAACGATGGTGATCCTAATGTCGCTGTTTTAAAATATTATCTATGACGAAAAATAAAATTCTCTCTGAGCGATTTTTAGCGAAGGATATTTTTCACGCGAAAAGAATTCGCGAATTTTGTATTTAGTTATGAATATTTTGATACACACAACGGAGAAAAGAACTTTGACAGGTTCTTTGACTTGAAATCTTAAAATCGAATTTTTCGACGAAAATTATCGATGGGAGCATTTATTAACAACTTTCACTTATTAGCTATTTTTCAATATTTAACATATTGCTTAAAGTCTATCGATAGCTTCTTATATGAGTTAGTTTCGATATCGATCGAAAAATGTCGTTAAAATTGTGGTAGCGATGAAAGTTTGATGCCTTGAGTGTTATATTGAATTGAATTGAATAGCAAGCGTTATATAGTGTGTATATATATATATATATATATATATATATATATATATATATATATAGTTAAGTATTTACTCTTGGCATTATATATACGCAAGTCATCTCAGAGATCATCAACGTTCTCAATTAGTTCTCGCCAGTCCTAACATTGCTGTAAGTATTCGAGACGATTCATACACGTAAAGTGGGCTCTCACATAAGCTTACATGATGCGATTGCTATATGTCATAATATATGTACGGCTTTGTATAACCGGTTCATATAGTTCGGTGAAATTAAAATAAGAGTAATTAAAGGACAATTGCAAAAAGTACCGGTGGAATTTGGCAAAAAAAAACACCATTCTTACTCCTCCATTTTCTATTCTTTCGGAGAAGGGGATAAGAAGGCGGCAGAGGAGAATTATACCGGAAGAGAGCTCTGGGAAGGTTATATCGTCACGTAGGATTAAACTTATACGACCAGCCGTTGTCTCGCGGGCATATTTCAAGTGCCATCGGTGCGTACTCCTTCCCTCCGATCCTGTACTTGAAACGTCTGCTGCCGCCGAAACTTCTCGTCGTCGACGTCTCTCTATGCCGTGGCGTGCCGCGTTATAAGCGACGAACGGAGAACGAGAAGAGAGACAGACACACAGAGATTGCTCCCTATACCGGATACAAAGCGAACGGGAAGCACGAGGGATGGTACGTTCGACGTAATCTCGGAGCGCAATCCCGACGACGCGACGCGCTGCCGCGAAAATCTGTCAACTCGTGCGTACGCGCGTCAGCCTTTCGTCGCGAAACAAAAACTACCCATGACATCGGCGAGATTGGAAAAGGGTAGATATACTCTGCGCAAGGCAAGAGTCTCCGTCACGAGCGCGTGTATTTTTTCGTACGTACATCTCGTATCTCATAAGGAATGACGCCGCTGGGAATCGCTCGCGGCATCTCGTGACTTCTCCAGGTCACAGCACTCGTATATTCTGTTATTTCATAGTCCCGCATGATGATGCAGAACGTGACCGTTTCGTGTAATGTCTACATGTGTATGTATGCGCGTGCGTATGTATGTACGACGCAGCGAGAAAATATCTTTTTTTTCCTCGCATATGTGCAGGATGAGTCACGATGTCGCTCGGAGTCACTCGGATCCTGATTTTCGGAGGTAATTTTTTTGAGAGATATTTTGTTGAGATATTCCTATGATAATCCGTGAAGAATCAGATAAGTCATATTTTGCCAAAGTGAAAGAAAAAACTCGCGCGTTTACCTTTTTATTTAACACCTTTCAACAGATACAACTGTGGGTAGCTCTACATGGTATTCTGCATATAGCGTATAACGGATAATATGAATTTTCGCAAATGTGGATTTACCGGATTTTGTGTGCGAGCCATGCAATTATTGTTCGCGACCATCGTCATATGCGCAATTGCAATTTCCAATAAAACAAATATCTCAGTGTCATAATGAAATCAATAAACAAGAGCATGCGTGCGTTTGTTAAATCGTATCCCATGCTCTTGAGGAGATCCGCGTATCTTTCGACGAGGATTTTCCACGAATTCCGGAGGACGTGAAACGCGAATATCCAGGACATCCTTCGCATATACAGCGACCTACTATAATGTAGCAATTTCACATCGTGGCGTCGTCGCGCGCGCAATTTTCTCAAAACCGTAAATTCCGGCTTAGCTCGTTAGTCCGGCCGTGCTCTCCCGTTTATATCGCGACATGGCTCCTACGCTAATACCTTACCGCGCGGCATAAAGCTGCAGCTCGCCGGTGGCTCGTTGTGCGCTCACACGAATGGAAGGCACGATCAGCAACGTTACAGCAAATTTCTATCCTTCCGCGTGAGGGGTTGCACCGGAGGTGCAACCGCAAGTGGCTGGTTGTGCGATGCCGCAAGATGCGCGAGATACGCTCTCGCTGGTGTGCTTAATTAACTCGGATAGCTCATTACCGACACCCCTCGCTGCTTCGGTCTCTCGCGATATGACGCGTCTGCTTCGCTTATCAAATTATCAACTTCACACGAGAGATATATTGCGTTGTAACAACGAACGGAATTTTGTCGGTTCGGTTAATCTTTCGCTACATTTTATTGTATATATTCAACGCATATAATTATTCAACATACTATATTTAGCAATAAAATTTTAAAACGTAATGCAGTTATTTATATATTGTATATGACAAATATTATTAGATTACGTTTTCAATTTCATTAAAATTTTATACATTTGCTAAATGTAGTACGTTGAATGACAGTTGGGCATATATTATATACATAGATAGTTATTTCGCTTCTTTTCTATAGTAACTCTATATTATTTGAATAATTTAATTTTGCTTGTCAGAAGATCCAACATTTCAAACGATTATAGAGTTCTATAAAAAAGAGAAGTAGAAGCATTTGATTGGCAACTTTTATTTAAGCAAGTCGGAATTGTGATGATAAAGACATGACACGAAAGCTATGCGCCATATTTTTAGAAAAGTTTTATTCGTCAAGCTATTCTAAAAACCGATGATAGAAATGGTGTCATTTACGAGAATATTCATAAAATAAAATTCGACAGAGTGTGAACCATATTTATTTCCGTGCGTTTTTTTTAGTAGATAAAATATAAAAGTTCAAAAAATTGTATTTTTTTATTTTTAGCACTCTTGCGTATCGCTTTCTTTATGCTTGTGTCTTGAATTCAATACCTATGTTATTTTTCTCTTCATGCGTGATAAAATGCAGATGCAAAAATACTCTGCAAAAGGCGTCACGATGGATGCCGCCTTTAGTCTCGTTTTTTTTTATGATCCCATCACGTATGCACCTACTTTACAAGGCATCTTCTTCACAAGGCAACAACCTCATCGATTACGAAATAAGAGTATACGAAGGTGCGCGACGGCGTGGCGATGAATAACGGCGCGAAAAGAAGGACGGACGGGCCGGGAGAAAGACGGAGTACGGAAATTTCGTGCGTTCCTCCCCGTGACGGGACGGGCATTAATACACGCTGCTGTGAATTTACGATGCCGTGGAAAAGCAATATCTGTCGCTCCGGGGCGTGCTGCTGCGTCGGGGGGCCCGGCCGAATGTTCTGACAACCACCTGGCAATCCCTTCGATTATTCGTTCATTCGCGTCGCAATAGCGTGCACCAACCGGTGGAGCAATCAAAGTCGACCTCGTAAACCCGCTGGTTTTATTCCAAATCCACCGGATTCATCGCACCGTCAATCTCGGACGCGCTGCCCGTCACGTTACGTCTGCGCAAATTTCACCCCCGCGTGCTGTGTGTTGCGCGAAGAAACGAATTTAATTCGCATAAGCGTTTCTAAATAGAACGGCTAAATAGAGCTGAATGATTGCAGAGAATTGAAAGAATTTAAAGTGCAATTCATTAGCGCTACGTGGGGCGAAGCTAAGTTTCATGACATTCAACAATAAAATAATTCGGTAATCTTTGAATGTATGCGTGAGAGACAACATTCGTGAATAATAATATATAAATCGATCTTTTTAAGATGTCAGTATTGAATTTTTGAAAAAAAAATATTATTGTTCTATAATTATAATTTAGTTTAATACATTATAGCTTTTGATATGTCTTCAAGTCTCGCGTGACATGTATCGAACACATTTTTCAATGTTCGTGAAAATCTACAATGTTATTTCTTGCATTTGAATTGTACGATATGACACTACGCGACATGTCACTTATATTTTCGTGATATTTCAAAAATATCAAGATTATTTGATTTTAGATGCAATGACATGAAAA
The DNA here is from genome assembly GCA_949152495.1 of Lasius fuliginosus. Lineage (NCBI taxonomy): Eukaryota > Metazoa > Arthropoda > Insecta > Hymenoptera > Formicidae > Lasius > Lasius fuliginosus. The sequence continues at coordinate 14,310,721 of OX424444.1, forward strand.
ATATCAGGTGCTAGAATAGTGGATGTTTATTTTATTTATTTCCGGATCTGAACGCGTATCTTTGTCAAAGATAGGGGGACCATGAATTTGGGAAAATATATCAAAACACCGAAAATGTATGAAAAACGGCTTTTCTGGATTGAGAAATCAAGTTTTATGATCGTGCTACTATAAAATCTGTGTACGTATATATACATTTATTTCTGCGATCTAAATTTATTTCGGATTTATCACAGCCGCATTTTTCATTATAGTATTATTATTATATCTACTATAAGGACCTGCGAATTAAGGCGCCGACGAGGAAAACGATTTGTGAATCGGAAAAGAATCTGTGAATACTTGACGTCACTAATAATCGAATCAGAGAGCGAATCTTTTTAGATCGTCAGTTAAAGAAGTCATTTTCGCGTTGTCTTTAGGTCAGTGATACGACTCATGGTGCTGGTTATAAAGGGCTTGTAATTGACAAGCCTAATGATCCGCGAGTGACACGATTCCTTCTGCTTCCTTTTATCGACGGGGGAGGAAGATTCTCGAGATAATATCACTATCATCGAGTTGCGTTTGATCTTCCCTTCTCGATCTTTGATAACATCTTCTCTTCTCTTTCTCCCGCTATCTGTTTACTTATCTTTTTCCCTTCCCACAGCTGTCCTTTCTTTTCTCTTTCTTTATCAGGAATCCAACTTGATCCCTCGCATAGGGAGCATGTTGGTCGATAATGCTGGTAGGAGTCGAAAACTTTACAAGGGAGAAAATGGATGATGCAACGATAAATCGTCGTTTTTTGTATGATCGTCGAGAGACATACATTTCGTATTATTTGCAGTAGAAGTAAATTAAGAAGGTAGAAAATGTATAATATTTATATTAATATGGAATTATATAATACTTATTTTTTTAAATATAACATTTTTACATGGTAATTATATTCACGTAAGAAAATGTTATGTTCTTAAAATATAATTAATAATGAGACGTATTTCAAGAAATATATTTTATCATACGTTTTTCGCGCGAGAGGAAAAGAATTTTTTTCTACAGTTAATAGAAAGATATAGTATGTCCGCAATAATTATTTGATAAATTTCTGTTAAATATAAGTGAAATTATTTTAGAAAAAATGAACGTATACGAATGTGGAATCCGATAATTCCTACTTTATTTACAAAAGAGATATTCAGATTTTAATATTAAGCGACGATTAAATTATGCATTTATAATTTGAATAATAAAAATTTATATCTCATATTTTGCATTTTAATTGTACGTAAACCAAATTGCGTAATCATGTACATAAGCTACACTTTTTTTGATATTTTTAATATCATAATTGATTCCGATTGCGCAAAATAATTATGTTGAATGACCATCGGCCGACGCGGAATTCACACGATGGCGTTAAAAGCACTTTTTCTTTCTCTCTCTCTCTCTCTCTCTCTCTCTCTCTCTCTCTCTCTCTCTCTCTCTCTCTCTCTCTCTCTCTCTCTCTCTGACGCACGCGCGTTATCCGCCAGAGCTGAATTCTAATAGATAGTAAATAGAACATACACCATGTGGCTGTAGCGTGAACGCAATCAGGATACGCTATCTCATGCAAAGCCTCGCCGGTCATCCCTGCCTCCTACTCTGCTTCCTCCACTTACGTATTCCCTCCTCGCCCCGTTTTCCACCTTCGAGTAGAGGAGCTCGCTTTACGGTCGAATTTGAACCCTTGAGAAAATTATAGAGGTGGGTTTGCGGCGGTGCCGGCCAAGCTAATCCCACCGTATAATTAACCACCGGCAACCGTCCGGGTTCTCCCTGCCGCCGCGCCGTACGCCATTACTCATGGCTAAGCTTCCACGAATGTGTGTACACATACGCCATTCCCTCGCGATCCCGCCGATTCCACCACTCGCGTACGGAAAAACGCAGAATTACCCCGTCTATATCCGCAAAAAGAAATACACGCGTATCCGTGCATAGCGCCACAACGCGACACGTACCTATTCCGTGCGCACCTCTCAACCCGGCTGTAGGTGGATATCGATTCGATGCGGTCAGACCGCGGGAATGGTCGGACGATCGTCTTCGAAGCGTGAAGCGTGTCGGAGAACCAGGGGAAGAATCTCTCGACCCCCCGTGAAATGGCCGAAAAACCCGAGGAGAGCCGGGACGCACTCTCAGATTGTAATTGAACTGCGGAGCGTAAAGCGAAGCTCTTCAGAGGGAGCCGAATGAAGCGTGACACTATCGCGCCGTCGACCATTCTACTTCCTGGTCGGCAAGCTACTCTAGGGCTGCGATCAACGGAACATCGTGGAGGTAACTGCGAGTACAATCGTAAGTGTAACTTTGTGCGCTCGGATACTAGTGTCACGTTTGCTTATGTGTCATCAGAGAAATAAAGTTTTGAAAGCATATAAATTGTCGCGTGCGTAATTGACCGAAGCACGATTGAAACATATCTATTTTATCATCTCTACATTTGAATTTTGTATATTATTTATTTATTTTTTATTTAAAACTGTTAATAAAAATGCTAATTTGTATAACCATTAATGATAATTACATAATTATTTTGCATATAGAAACTTTGAAGTAATCAGTCATGATTATAGTGTACAGAAATATAAAGATCGCGATTTCAGTAGTAAGAGTCAACGATATAGTGCTCGGGTACCGTGCCAACTCATAAAGCTGAGCATCACAATCTGTCACTTATGCTATAATATACGAGGCGCTACTCAAAAGTTCCCGAAATATGTTAAAATAAATTATACTTATCCTAAATCTTATTTACCATCGTCACATTCAAAGTAGTCTCCTTGAGAATGTACACATCGATCCCAACGCTTCTGCCCATTCAAGATTTGAATGCGTCCTGAAAATTCTTCTTCGTCAGAGTGTTCAACATCGCCCGTGATATTTTCAATGAATCAAGTTAATAATTTTAATTTTTTCACACTCTCTTTCTCGATAAATTTTTATTTTCTCTGTACGAACGATATTCAGTCCTAATATTTTTACGAAAATAAAATTGTTATATTATAATTGTTATAATTGATCTTCAAAATTGTTGTATATTCAGTTTGAGTTGATATAACATATATTAAAAAATGATCAGAAATAAAATTAGCTATTAGATTTTTTAATGCTGAAAACATTTGCGTATTACAAAATATACATTCACACTGCAAATGAGAGGGGACAAGAGAGAATCACTCTGTTATATGTATTATTTACAACGGTCAAATCAATGCACGAAGTCTATGTTGCATAAGGTATAACGACATTTCGCTAGTACAAAGCGCGTGAAACGTTCATATGAAATATCGACGAAGCGATATCATTTACCTGTCGTTTTCATTGTCCCACAATGTTTTACGAGACCTGTATTGCCAGCGGACTATCCGGAATCGTTTCATGAAAGCACCGGAGTAGTTACCATATCGTCGCTGTTATCGGCGTTACTGCACTGGTGCGAGGCCACTCACGTTATTATCGTATTTAAACGCGCAGAAAAGAGAGAAAGAAAGAGACAAGGAGAGAGAGAGAGAGAAAGAGAGAAAGAGAGTTCGTCGTTAAGGTCGACGGAGTCGTCGCTGCCTCAGGCATTATTAAATTACTCGCTGACTTTCCATACCAGTGGCTGCATGATATGTTTTCTCTCTCTCTCTTTTACCTCTTTCTATTCGTGGCAATAGTTATCTACCTGTAACAATGTGATATTTGCTCGCGATCTGAAGTTCACAAGTACGTGAGCGAAATTGTCCTATGTCAATGATCCTCAAGCCATGTTTCGTGCAGCAATCTGAAACTCTAAAGGAATGTGGAATTGAAAAACTTTAATAACCCTTTTGCTCTACTTTTCTTTATATGCGCGTCGAGCGATAAGCTTTAATTACAAGGCATTCGCTATCGAATGATATTTCGAGACCGCGACAAATGCACTGCCACGAGCGGGATATGATCAATGAATAAATAAAGTTGAATGTAGCGATATCATTCGGTACGCGAGACTTTTTTTACAACCCCTTTTTTATAGCCATGTTACGTTGTCCTGGAAAATTACATACTGAAGCTTCATGTCGGTATATGTTACGCGCGCATGTGCTTTCTCTTGATTTTATATTCTTTGACTCGTGTTTATCATGCACATGATCCAACCTTTCTGCTCCTTTTTTCTCTTTTTTTTTAATATAGCGAACTTATATTTTGTCGCTTTTATGTAGATAAGAAAGACACTGATTGGGGAAATGTCTCTCACAAGTTAAATTATATTACACAATAGATAACAGTAAACAAGAGCGTATCATAATAATGAACGATAGTGTAAAGCAACGCAGATAATGTAAGGAAATATATCAAAATGTAATACGAGATTGTGAAGCCATAAAAAAGTAGTCGAAGATTCAAGTGTAAATCCGTTTTTATTAATTAATAAAAACGGATTCTTTTATTACGCGGCTCTTTTATTACACATTTTGGCATGATCCGATTCTGGATTCTGGAGCTTCAGATTTCTACGAACGTGCAGCGAAATTTATTTTACGCGAGATAGAGCCGCATCGTTTTGCGATATCTGCTTCTTTTCTGTTTGTTGAACGGCAATATCTTATGACCTACACGTCTAGCGGATGCAATCAAGGTTCACGACGGCTCTAATGCACCAGCAAATGAAGTTCGTGATTTCGCTGAGTCAATTCGCCACGGACGCGAAAATAATACAGCCGCGCAATAAAAGAAACTTTGAAGAAACGCTGTCATTATGTTGGACGTCGCGAGAAAGAAATACCTTGGCAACAAGCGATCGATCGAAGTTATCGCACGTTTACAACCGGTTTCTGCACTAACGACGCGGTCGTTATCTCAAAGGAGTCTTTTTTTTCTAATGGAAAAAGAGCAGCCCCTTTAGCGAGATCACACTGGGGCTGAACGATGCAGCTTAAGCGATCTCAGTAATGGATGATGGAAAATAGTTTTCGTTATCGTTGCCATGACGGATGGTCTCCGTATCGGGTAAACGATGTTTCGCCTGTATAACCCGTCCCGGCCATTGCCGATTCCTTAAGCTGTCCTCGGGAAAGCGCCCGCTCTCATATCGCGACGCTAAATCTCCGCCGACGAGAGAGGTTAAAGCATAGCGACGTTGGCTCGACCCGACGTAGAGCTTTCTTCCGTGGAAAATGTAAGGGTGAAAGATCAAGGGCCGGCGTTGCGCGCGATGAAGAAAGTAAATTACTGTGCTTATGAATTTTTTATGGGCTGTCGCAAGGCCCGTCATCATCGTCGACAAATTCTTGAGCGACCGGCTGTTTAATGAGGCCGATTAAAAGTCAGATATCAAACGCGCGCTCTCTCGATCGTCCGACGAATAAATACATAATGCATATAATCGCGCGCTCTTCGCTAACGAAAAGTACCAATCCCGCATAGCTGGAATATTTCTTCGACGGCGGGAACACCGTCTCCTTGGCGAAATGAAAATCTCATTTAACTCGCGCTATCTCACGACGGCGAAGTGTTGCCGAAGCGAGATTACGAGGACGCCCGTAATGCACGCGGCCGGCGAAATGACTTTTTCTTCACGATGTCACGTTTCCGCAACGTAAAAGACGAGATGGCGCGTACTCTTCTGTGTGGAACAGGATGGTAATAACATGGTAAAACGTTTAGCGCGGCGGATCACGCCTGTGGAGAACGAGTGTGAGAAGAGCGATGTCGTTTCGCGGCATTAAGTCCCGCTCACGGTCTTTATTCACGACGAGTTGACATCTTAAATATGAAACGGTCGCGAGTCGCCAATTCATTACGATTGCTCAAAACGAAGAATATAATTATTCTGGAATATAATTATTCGGTGGAAAGGTAGGCGAGCAAAAAGTTCCCGAAGAGCTATCGCTACTATGTAGACCCGCACAAATTCCGAATAACTTGTGTATTATTATTAATAATTATTATTATTGAGAAGATGCCATTTGATCAGGGAGGAATGTAGAGAGAGATCCCTGATTGATTGCATTCTATTTTAATGATAAATGTTACACGAGCGTCTAAAAGTTTGACGAGATGTGATAAATACTTCATTACTTCTTACAAGGAGATGTAATTAAAATTAAGCATTCGCGATGTGTCAATTTGTTTAATATTGTAAAAAACTATCTCTCGATTCATATCGATCTATTCGAGAGATTCGATATGTACCTGTATAAATATCTAATAATATCTTATTTTTACATTGTCTAATGAGGTATATGTCATGTAGATCAGCATCCCAAATAAATATCTAAAGAATGCACAAAATGACAGATTGCGATCACATATTATCCCCAGTTTGTTATAACAAGAATTGTTAATTATTTAAAGATATTTTATTAAACACAAATTTGTTTCTTACTTTGTGATCACATACTACATATATGTATGTATATAGGTTACATAACTCGAAAACTTAAATGAACATTTTGCATTTATATGAACGCTTCTACGCCGTATGATAACATGCAATTCGTCTTTGAGTTAATTCGAATAAAGGCTGAATAGTATTCTCGAATCTAATAGTCACTTGCGAACAATAGAATCTTCAGGGCGCTGCGAATCGTCGCTCGACGCGGACTAATCTTGGGAGCTAATAGTCATTGTGTTCACGTTTCATAACGAATTATGCACTTACATAAATGCAAATTGTGCGCGCGCATACACCGAGTATGTAAATTCTTGCGCACGGATGTTCTAACTCGCGGTCTGGCGATAATCACGCTATGTTATCTGTATGTAGTTGGTATTTGAAGCAAAGAGAGAGAGAGAGAAAGGGGGAGAGATGCAGTTTCAAACATTCTGTTTGTACAAAGTATATAATAAGCGCAATATTTTCTATTATATGAACGGATAACATATTTTTGATACAAGAACATTCTTTTTGCTCCAATTTATAACATTGATGGACCGATTATCATGTACTTTAAATAAAGGACAAGTCCATGAACGAAAAAGTGATGATTCAGTATTTTTTATTCCGCTTTTATTAATAAGTATTAATAATGCATAAATTTTATAAAACTATAATTTTATAAAATTTATTTTATAAATTTATTTTATAATTTTATAAAATTTAATTTTAGTACAATATTTATCTAAATATTTATCTATGCACATGGTAATTAGCAAGACGCAATTTGCGCAGATTGTTTCGGGATAAAGTAAAAGCCAGCTAATTTAATGATTAAAGCACGGAGGTTTTTAAAGTTTCACGATGAATCTTTCTAGGTAGGTAGTGCTGTGAAACGCGTTGAAGCGATCTACGAAAATTGCGAAAATTGTTTTCACGTGCAGCTTCAAAAAGCTGAGCAAAAAACCTCTCCTCTGTTCTTTTACTATTAGCTTTGTCAAGAAAGCAGCTCATCTCGTCCCATCCATATAAACGCTTATCGCGAAACTCGAAATTTTGCGTCTAATTTATAACAATTTGATCGTAAGCCATTCTTAAACGTAAACGTTATAAGAAATATATTTTTAAATATGCGAAAACGTGAAAAGTTTTGGATACATTTTCATATTCCTGATATCGCTATTTTGTCGCGTGTTTTACAGGAGACTTTATCTCGCGTAAAGAGCTTTTTCGCTACGTGGGGGTGTTTTTTACGCGACAATAGGCGGTCTGAAAGCGGAAATACTACAATGTAACGGCACGACAACGGTAACGGGGTAGACAACGCGCTCTCACTTGAAAAATCTTACTACTCGTGCACGCGCTCTCGAGCGCTCAAAGACTTTGAAGAGACGGCGAAGTGTAACTGTCGTTTAGCCTCCTGTATTGTATCCCACGCACCTTCCTTGCATCCTAATGAGGACTTTAGACGGGACGTTGACTTACCTCTTTCTCTCTCTCTCTCTCCCTCTCCCCCCCCCCTCTCTTTTTCTCTCTCTTTCTTTGACGTGTAAAGCTGCTGCGACTGACTACTACTACTTTTACTGCAACATAAAGCGTATGTTTTCTAGGGAAAATGAGAACGTTTAAAAGGATTTTATGCCAGGAATAACGGCGGAAATTCAGCAGATTTGGATTTACGTGGATAGAGCGCACGATTACGCGAGGAAACGTTCTTTTAGTGGCAACATGAATTTTTATTCCTTAAAAGTCGTTCCACCACACTTATGCTGGCGAACATAGAGGCATGAAAAATTATGGATAGCGATTGTATACGTAACATCATTTTTTTTTATAGTGCGGATATTAATTAAAGGTTAAAAATATCAGAAGTAAAACGCGTAAAAATGAAGGAGTAGAATTACTTGTTGCCAATTCTCTTAAATCTTTCTGCTATTTTCGCAATGCATTTTTTACTTAAACATTATTTTCAATATCTTATATGTCTTTCAATAACGCGCTTGTTAATTGCCGGCAACATTTCGCCTTGCATCCTGCGCAGTAAATGGCAAATGGGCGATATTTCGGATCGCTGGGCGCGTTAAGCTTGAAACAATCGCATAGAACAGCCATATTTATCCAAGGCAACGAATGACCGCGGGCCCCATTTGCAGATCGTAAAGATAATAGAGACGCATAGTCGTAGCCATTCTGTGTCATCAATAATCCAGTACCGTAACGCGGCCTGCAATTTGCAGGACATTAGCACCGCGGTCAGATTTCGGTGTTCTGTGCTACGAATGATGACTGATTTCGTTAATGTAGCGAATACACGTGCATAGTGCGCGGTTTTCGTGTCCTGTTACGATGTGGCCAAGAGATAAGACCGCGAATGATACGATGTCGCGATCTAAAGTGACTTTCAAACCGCAACGATAAAAGTTACACGAGTTTTCGCGCAAGAATTACATTTTTATCTTATTAACTCAGAATTGATCACGTGGAATGTCCATAAAATCTAAGGAATAGAAGCTGAAACTTCGCAATTTAAAAATTATCATCAATCACGTATTTTTACCTATTCTTCAATATACTTCTTGAGCAAAAACTTGAATAATATTTTGTCTATATAATATTTTTAAAACAAGATTGAAAATTACCAATGAAAATTGAAAAGTATCAGTTTTCAAACTCAATATTTATCGTGACATGTGTATATTTGATTTGTACAAGAATTTCACTGCGAGTTTTTAACATAATTTTTAAATATGAGTTAACAAGTTTTTCAACGTGTCGAGTTATATCATAAAAATATCACCTGCCAATATTCCGTGGTAAATTGTAATAATTGATTTGATTCGTTATATATTCGTAAGCATTATCTGTTATGTAACTAGACATGGTAATTAATCGTAAAAGCCTGCTCAAAATTCTGCTACTGCGGAACATACCCTCCTGCGGGGGTATTATAGCCAGATTCACACTCAATTAACACACTCGCGTTTCTCAGCGTTGCGCGCGACTCCGCGACGGTGCGACATTATGGATTTTATCGCGACGGCCGCTAATTGCTACTGAAATTTATCTGGCGCCTCCATATTCTACGCGATATTACTACGGCACTGCAGTCGTACACGAGATCATAAGTTACCGTCCTAAATCAACACGCTGTTCTCCGCGGCGCTAAAACACGAGAGTGGTATCTCGTTTGATTTTGCTACGTAATTCGTCCCGAGTAACTCGCTAAATCAAGTACATTTGTCTAGACTTTTTTTCTCTTCCTATGCAAACTTCCAGACCATCGTTGCCAGAAGATACGCGATACTAACGAATCACGATTATAAGAAAAAGTACATAATGGCAATATTAATTTTTCTTCTTGCCTTAAATTTATCATAGTTGATATTTCTCATGAATAGGCGATAACTTGCACACGAGCGTAATATTACAACTTACACAAGTGTATAGTATACTGTTAATTTACATTATTTGCCAGCTTAATTTTTATTATTTTTAGCTGTGTGACATTATGATAAAAATACTGATGTGATGGAGGACTCGAAAAAAGAGAAGCTTTCACACAGCACGTCAATTTAGATAATAGAGATAAAAGCTGAAAGAGATGTAAAGGATATATGTGATAGCGTGGGGTATGTACAGGAAATTGTATCCTATATGTAAAGGAAATAGTGCGATAAAGACACGGGAGAAAAAGAGTGGCTACGCAAAAGGAAGGAAATGAGAAAGGGAGTCGGGGGATGCGGAAATACTAAGAATAGAAATCGATATGTTAAATGAAAGAGAGAGAGAGAGAGAAAAGAAAAAAAATTAAGAAAAAAAAGAAGGAAAAGGTAAAGGAACAGTGCGATGCGAGGCGAATGAGAGAATAAAAACTAGGAAGATTTCGATAGAACGGAAACGGAAGAAAAGGAAGGAGAAAGATGGATGGGTGAGAATGGATTAGCTGAAACTATCTGATATAAGAAAAGGGTGATGGGCGGAGATTTAGCGCAGGAGTAGGCCGCCTATACTCTCACACGCACAAATTAAGTATCTTAATCACCTACGAGCAAAACTGCAAATTGCGTACTCGGGCGAAATGATGAAAACGGAGTCGAGTATACGCGTGTTCGTGTGTAAGAGAAGGCGTGACGCGTTTAAAACAAAAAGTTCAACGAACTTGAAATACAAGCGAGGAAAGGACGGGAATTCGTGAAGGAAAGGATGAACGATCAGAGAGAAAAGGTCGACGAAAGAGTCAAGAGCAAAGGACATAGGAGACATGCTCGGTGAATTGGAGACGCTTTGCGCAAGTGAAATGGTGTAAGTTATGCTACACAGCGACTTTAGCAGGAATACAGATGAATCTCGTTTTTTTTTTTTTTTTTGTCAACGACATAATACATTGCCGTTTTAATCTCAGTTCTGTAGTTTTAACGGCAGCATACGCGCTATGATTAAAAACGAGCTTGTTTTAAAACTATGCGATTACATTAGCAATAAAATTTTCTACCGCGAAAACTTCGTTTCCTCTGCATGCGCAGGCTTTTATTGCTGCGGTCGTATTTTAGTATTGTAATTTAAAAGTTGATATTCATTAAACTTGCAGGAATGTTAGTACTATTTAATAAAATACGAAAGAGAGTTATAAGTAATTTTTTTTATAATTTTCTTCTTTTTTTCATTGTGTAAAATATTATTTCTGGACTTACGTTTAGTAGCGAGCTCCAATAAATTTATGAATTGAAGAGGATAATTTTAAGTAACCAGCATACGCGAATATATTTGACTGACAAGTAGATTAATCTACTTTAGCATAATAATTTTTGTGCATGTGCTTCATTATAATAGGCCGCAATTTTATCTTTACTAGCATCTTGCTTGATAATATACCATTTATTGTCAGCGTTGGTAATTATCGTGCCAACGAAAATTCCTATTTACAGAAATATCGCTTCTCTCGCGAGAAACATAACACTTAGTGATGCGTAAAATTTATTCTCATAATACAAGTTTCAGCGTCGAAATAACGAATCGTTCCATTTCTCCCGAGACGTATTAAAAATAACAGTAGCACAGTACGATGCATTGTAATGTTTTGAGTTTTATCTCTTGTATAATAACGTAGCGAGTAAAAAAATCGATTCAATCAAAGTATTTTCATATGCAATTAGACGTGATATAATAATATCAACAAAGACTCGATAATTACAAACATTAGAAAAACGATGAAATGATGCAACAAACAAATGATGCGATTCGATATTTTGCTATTCACTAAGAATTAAAGTCAACATAAATTCGGTGAGATTTTGAATATTATAAGAACACAAAAATAAATTACTTTAAAATTATTCATGACAATTTAAATGCGCGATAATTAATATGAAATACATTTTTTTATGTCTGTGTATAGTATGTTTGTGATTTATATACTTAATTTTTTGTATACTTTTTCCGTATCTAGCAAAAATAAAAAGTCAAAAATTTTTAATTAGGACAGTACACACACTTATGCCGGTTCTAGTTTCTATTTTTAGCGAGGACTTGCATATTAATGTTTCGTTTTGCCGCGCGGAAAGTGGAATCAACGCTACATAATGCTGGCTATGTGCTAAAGAACTATTGCTATAAAGAACTATTTACAACGCTTCAGATCGTCGAAATTTCAGACTTGTCAGTCGCGAAATATGCGGCAAGGAAAACGGCAATTTGCTTTTGACGTTCCTCACAAAGCGTAATCGCGAGAGTACTCACTGCGAAATCGCGTATCATCGCACACACTGCATCTTTTTGTCTTTCACCGAGATTAAAATCCTTTGCGCTTTGTCCACAAAAGTATTTGACACTCTCCGTTCTCCGCTTCATTTTTCGCAAATTGTTCCTCCGGGCAGAAGATAGACGCCGACGTCGAATAAGGCCGACGAATAATTTTCTTCAACGCATATCGGGTCAAATTAGTTTTGAGGATGAAATGTGGTGGTAGACATGGTGGGGTAGGGGATCTACGCCACCCTAACGAGATTCTAATCTTCTTCTCTCGTGGAAGCTTAGGGCAGCTCGCTCAAACTTTTGCTTCGTGCACCGGGTAATTAAAATGTTAATCGAGGAATTAGCCAGTTAAGGAGAAGGTTCGTTCCGGGGTATACTTTGGTTTCGCCCGCACGTCGTCTGTCTTGATTAACGGAGCTCGAAAGTCGAACTTTGATCGGGTTTAATGTTAACGAAGCATGAAGAGAGATAGTGAGAATCTTGTCTCATGAGGGGCAGATCTCGGTGCGATTATGCAGGGATAATAATTATCTCCCATTTTAAAGATATATATACAACGAAATGTAATGTAATATCGTAATAGATTAAATACTAAAGAAAAAGAGAGAGAGAGAAATTGTTACCATTTTATTAGTATTAAAATTTATATTTTATATTATTAGAAGTATTTGAAATTTATGAGATTGCAAGAATAGTGTTGTTATATATTTTTCTGTACGTTATACATTAGAACAAAAATTGGAAGTTGACAAACAAAGATTGTACGTTTACGAAGTTATGAGGTGCGTAAAAAATATCAGAATTAATGTGCATACAGTTGAATGAAATACACCCCTCCCTCCCGCCTTGCACGATTTTATCTAAACTTCTGCGCATCACGTGCTACGTAATTTCTCGGTCATCTACGAGAGCGGTTTCTCGTTTGGGATTCCTATTTCGGAAATTAGTTGGAAAATTAGTTTTGGCCACTAGTTTACCACCAACTTTTGAAATTGGTAGGTTGGACTGGGGCACGACCAGGAACACAATTTTCTGTCGTCGACGAGTCACCTCGTCCATTGTCGAGTTCTAATGTTATTACAGTTCATTGCGAGCGACATTTCAAGTCGGTCAGCGAAATATCGCGAAATTGTTACCTTCCGCTACAACCATCTAAAGAGCTATCTTTCATTTTTGTTGCAGGTTGGATGACGAGAAGCTGGATCTCATTAACGTAAGTAATTTCGATAAAATTGAGCATTATCTTCTACAATTTTAATTAAATGTCTTGGTTGTGAGATAACAATGCTATAAAAAAATTACAGAACAAAAATTATATTTATCCAGAACTTGAGAAATTTTCTGAAATTGATAAAAAATATGCAATTGCAAAAATAATGATACTATAATAATAAAAACTAGTAACAAATGAAAGCAAGAGCGATGTTAATAATAAATTATTATTATGTGACTTTATTTTTAATAAAAAAGTTTTTTCTTTTAATTAATATAATTCCAAAGGAACAATAATATATTACAATAGAAACGTTTAATTATAGATGCTATTTATCACCACTAGATATGAATTTAATTTATTATATATAAGGCAATATATATTTTAATAATTTCCAAATAATTAGTCTCCGTACTGTGCGAATCTCATGTAATTATTTTACAACTTAGTTCTCTTTGTAAAGGATCGATTAAAAGCCCCGCGAGATATTAGCTCTCTGTAATCGCGTAAGCCTCCGTACGATTTCATCGACATTGATCGACGTCGATATATGGGATGCAGTATGTGGAAATGGATCATGGTAGAATCATATCAAACGTTACCGGCGTCATGGCGGCCTAATGCACCGCGTCGCGAGCGTAACTGTATGCGCCAAATAACCGGAAATTACTGGGCGCATTTCAATCAGAGCCGTCCAGCAACGTCCGTCGAATAGGCCATCGTTTGTTCCGCATAAATAGACGCCTAGCTTGTATGATAATCTCTCAAATCGAACCGGGAAATCTCGGAGAATTGCCGGTTTCTCTCTAGAGGACCGCTTTTCCGGTGAAGCTACAGTGAATGATCTCTATATTCAATGGAAAAGGGACGCTCGTATATCACTCGTGTATATTGTATAATTAACTTTTTATATATACTGAATGTAACGTAAAATATGAGAATCAATAGTAGTTTTGTTTATATAAATTTGGCACTGACTTTCTCTCTTCTATGAACAATTTGTAAAGCTATAATTTTTAATATCGATGTTATTGAATATTTAATTATTACGGAATATTTAATCACAAAATTGAACAGCTTTCTCGAGAACGTAAATAGAGCATAATATTTTATTTCTTAGTTTATTTCTTAGTTTAATATTAATTTGTGTATTTAAATAATTATCAAGATCTAATTATCTAAAGTTGAATTTTTAAAAATTGCTATTAATATCGGTCTTAGATAATGCGAAAATTACTTTCGTTATAAGAAAGTAATTTTCAATTTCAAGTTCTTGCGAAGAATTCTACTATTAACTCTTACATTTTATGATCAACATGCATGCAGTGTGTTTGATGTACACATTTGTATAAATACTTAAGCAGAAAAATTATACTGGATTTTGCAATTATATGACAAGCGAGATAATAACGATATTTCGAAATTTGTCTTCTTTAACAATACAAAATGGAGTGTAAATTGCAATGGAAAAGAAACAAATTTATGCAATGCAAAACGATTTTATATACGATAGTTATCATTCTGAATATTGCAAATGATTTTCCTGCGTATATCCTACATCGTATTATATGCAGTTCCACTACGAAATTGCACACTTAAATAGGATAGAACGGAATACGTGTAGTAATGCCGCAAATTTATCTCCATTGTGCATTGCTGTATTTATCAGCATGTTCCAATTGCGGTAGTTACGATATTTCACGCGTAATGCAGCAAAACAACTGTCTTTGAGTTTGGTGAAGCCACCTACATTTATCCCTGCGCGTAATTGCGCTTCGCTTGAGATAGGGGTGCAGCTCATTAAGTCTACCTTGCAGTCAATCAAATGTTTCAGCGAATCACGTTGAGATACCGTATATAACCTTTTGGTATAAACACGTATGCAAACAATGTTTTTTTACACAATGGCACTCTTTAAATTAAATTTTTCAAAAATATTATGCCTCTCAACATTTCGTTTAATTTTACCAAGCATTTTGTGATACATAGTAAGATGAAAAAAATTTATGTAACGCATGGAGAAAATTGACGTAAGCTATTTCACGGTTTTTGATAATCGTTAACTTATATATATATATATATATATATATATATATATATATATATATAAATGTTAATTGAACACGCGTATTAACTTTGTACAAAAAGAGAAAAAATTGAAAAAGGGAAAAAATTCTTAAAAAGTTTATTATTTGTTATTATCGTCTTAGAAGTGATATAATCGATGGTAAAAGAATCGACTGAAATAGTACATATTTTGCAATCTTCGTAGATGCCAAGAAACTGGGAAATCTTTATTCCTCTTTCTTTCTCTTCTGTGATATCAGTATCGAGCATGTGAACTGGCAATCTCAAGAGAGTGCCTTTACTCCACAATCTGCCGCTTGCGTTTCATTGCCGGGCTACTCTCCTCTCGCTTGTCGAACTGCTCTCTTGATTTTTCTCGGCCACTTGTTTTCATCGCACTCTCTTCTCGGACACAATCTCCCGAGGGTGCTCCTCGCTCTGCAGAAACCTTACTACCTTGATCAGCAGACATACGTTCTTTAACAGCCGAAGTGAATTCTCGAGCAATTCAATGACTTGTGAGCCAAAAGAATCAACGGTAGCAGATTTGTAATACATTAGTAGTCACCTCAGTTTTAAAGTAACCATGTAATTTTCGTGTAATTCTCTCCTGTTTATACTCCTGTGTACTCTTGTTGAAAAATTTATAATTATAACGATTTCACCAAGATTTCATCTAAATAATTAATGTACTCCATTTTTATTATTAAAAATGCATGAAATGCATTTTTCCGTTGAGATGCCATGCAACATAAGTTCTTCCATTTGCATGTCATTTTGCAATGTATGCAATGATAATCTCAGGGGATTATGTCCACTCCACAATCTTTCATATATGTCATATTACCGCAGAACAACATTCGTGATTGTTCTCGTGGAAAAAACGAACAATTTTGTTTTGTTCTGTTTTTTCTCGTGTAATATTTTTCAAGGATAATTCTTGATCTAATCTTCGCCTTTATGTTTCATGTATTTGAGAGGATAGAAACATTGATGTGATAAAATTTTATTCTATTAAGTCATATATTGACAAAACTATTATTCTTTAATTGCTACACAATTTTATAAATTATGTGGGAGTAACATCTATTTTTATTCCATTAATGGCGCTTTACTGTTAATATAGTAAACTTCATATTTTTCTTTCAATTGAAGAATAATTAAAAATTTGAAAAAATTTTGTCACATGAAGAAAGAGAATTTTATTAAATTATAAACTACAGTTTTTTTCGGAAATAAATAGCTATGAATCTTTTTATTAATATAATTAATTTTCATGTTACACGCTTTATACATGTGACGATATAATTTCTTTTTATAAGACAAACAATGATGTATAATAACATTATATATAATAATATATAATATTATTATATTAATATGTTAAATACAGAATGTAATGACATTCTACGATTGTAGTTAACTTGAAAAAGTTTTTACAAAACTTATATTCTGAACTTACAACGTTAGTTACATCTTTATATTCTGAGCTTATAACGAAAGCTATATTTTTAAAACTAATAATAATATTTGACGCTGTTGTAATTGTGAATTTTACGCGCTTTATAAGTTATTATATAATTTGAAATTATCGGTTATGTGTGTACATATGTGAATATATATAACTTCCTAATTAATTTTTTTAATAATACGCAATCTCATAGCAACACTTCTCACGTCGCTATTATTGCCGGTGACAATTTTGCGAAGTAGCTCCCATGAATGGAAACTTGTTAATGAGTTTAGCTCTCTTAGATGTGATTCGCTCGAGGCAATTTAAATTAAAGCATTGTATTACGTTATTTATTTGAGGATGAATAGGAAGCAGACAATCCATTTATAATCATTATCTGGTATCTGAGAGGCGCACTGATAGGAGGAGTTTGTCTTTATGGCGACGGAACATTCAATAGCGAATTTTACAATGGTAAGATCCAGTATAACGATTGCCTCTCGTGCGACGAGTTCGATCACGAAAACTTTTGCGAGGGTGTGCGCAAAGAAGGCGTGTTCCATACCTTCCTCATGGCATGTTTTTTTTTCTTGGAAAGTAGGAAAAAGAAAGTTCTGCTCGACGAGAATCTTTACCCTCGACTCGTGAGACAATGGCACGGTTCTTTCTTTCGCGTCGAGATCGATGAACATTATGAAGAAAGATGGCGCGATCATCTTGTCGGCTGTCCTATTATATATGTTTCGTCGTGACATAAGTTTTTCCAAAGAACTATTATATGCTTATACGACGATACATTTATCTTGAGTTTTTTTTTTCGTTACGATAAAATTCAATAAATAAGCTCAACTTTTATAGAACAAACATTTTTCAGACAAGTTTTGGCATATACATACATAGATAGATATTACACTATTATATTACAGATAAATAGATTATCTATGCAAGCATACTAATTTTTAATGTAATGTATGAGAATGTATATTTATTCATATTTCTAAATATATTCTTCCTTTAATTGAAAAGTTATTGCGTTAATTTTTAACAAATCTCGCGTATGTAAAAAATAAAAAAAAAATATATATAATCAAATCTTGTCACAACGCGATAAATTAAATGTTGTTTTAATGTTAAATATTCATTATATTCACTATATTCATAAACATTTTCGTAAGATTATGCAATTATAAGTACAACGTTTATAATTTATCTATCTATGCATCGGTAGCTTCATTCTCGGCTTTAATCCGATTTAGGATGGGCCAGAAAATTCCTTAACTCTGAGGGTTGCTAATGGAAAAGGGGCATTTAACGCGGCAACTCAACGAACTTTCTAACAGTGCCGTTTAAATTAATTCCTCCACCGCGTTAAATATCCGCCTACTTCTAGCTACTGCACCTGTGTATTTCTGCGCCTATCGCCTCGCAATCGTTGTCGTGCACACACCAAAACGACAAAACAATATGTTGGAAACAGTTGTCGGCTACAGTCAGGTACAATTAGATATAGTTGACAGGTACCACTGTGCTCTCCCTCCCTTTCTCCCCTCTCCCTCTCTTTCTTTCTTTTTCTCGAGTTTAATTCTGACGTTAATATTGCGAATTATACGCGAACGAATTTTGCGAGTGAGTGCGAAAACTGATTCAAACGATCCGTATTAGCGCAAGAGTTATATTCATTTTCTCCGACAGATGAATATTCATATTCCTCCTATCTCACGGTTAGCATCATTGTTACACTTTCGTAATATGCTATCTTGATATTAACGGTTAATCATTGGTATTATGTCGTATCACAACGTAGTTTATGACACAAACTATTATATTTCCATATCGAACATTTTGCTGTTTTCCTGAACAATTTATTACGCTTTTCGGTCACATTTCGGAGAGAAATTCGGCGGCAAATAATTATTACGTTAACAAGACAATAGTTCAATTATCCAATATTGGCGAAATAAGTGAATATCTGACTTTAATATTAATTTGCAAGGATTGCTGCTTCTCACAAATTGTTTGTCAATAAATCCATTTTTAAATTAAGTTCTGAATTATGTGTCTATAGCAGGTAAATGCAGTTGCATATACCATTTTGTAGAAATACTGTCGCATATTTGCATCGTTAAACAAAATGATTTCTGTTTTAACGATTTGTTATAACTTCTTGCATTCAGGTGCATTTATGTACCTGAAATATTTATTGTGAGCTCCAGGTGTAAGATCATCATACACGTGATAAGCTGATAAAGCGTATAAAACTGATATTTTTATACATTGCAATTGGTACATCCACTTTATCTTTAGCGTGTGGGCGTCCCACGATTCGATTTGAAATAAATTCGCAGAATTAAGCCACACGTGCACGAGTTCGACACTAAATTTAACAGAAAGATTGCTGTACATCTGCGGCCTGTGCACGATTCTAAAGAAATTGTATTTTTGCAGATTGTATTTTCATTTATCTCCCGGTTTATTATACATACATACTTTTAATGATAAAAGCGCGGCATTAAATTAATTCATATTTTTGTTGTGTTGTAAGATAGTATATTGAAAAAGAATATACTGAATTACAAATTTAAAAAATTTGATTTTTAAATGAACTTTTTTATTTCTCTGTTACATTTGTGCCTATATATATTTCCTTATATTTATCGAAAAAAAATATCTAATTTTATATGGATCCTATGTAATATCAAAGATATATTATGAGACATTTTTACGAGAAGAAGCGATTTTTCACGAAACACTGCGAATGATATATGTCCACAGGGATGCGATTTATAGCTGACAATAGAGTTTTGGATTTTGGCCAACGAAAACGGAAACGTGTAAATAAATTGAAGCATTTGCAAGCAGGTGTATCGATTCATCATACACTATCGAGACATATGTCATGCAACATTCTATTTCATACATACTATACATACACACACGCGCACGCACGCACGCACGCACACACAGACACACACACACACACACACACACACATGCACGCACGCACGCGCGCGCGTGTGTGTATTGCGAACGCGAATTTCGCGCACAATTCAGTCAGTATTGCGACACTAAATTATGCGTTGATTATTTCTTTTTCCGTTTTTATTATTATTCCAATGCAAACATCAGCTACGGAATTAATTAAAGTTTTTTTTACAATTTGTCACAAATAGTACGCTATCCGCAGCATTTAATGGACGCCAAATGTAATGAAGAATGAGGGCTAATTATATTGATATGGGAAACTGGATTTTTATTCAGTTCCCACATCGCTAGTAATAACTGAAATCAAACTGCGAGTTTTGACGGTGAATGGGCGCCTTTTCGCTGTATAATTTTGCAGCAGCGGTATCTCGATGTGACGGCAGATAGATTAAGCCGCAACAAGGCAAAATTAAATAATAATTTGCAATCCGGGTGAACCCGCGAATATGTTACGCACGTGCTCGGCGTGCAAGCGCATCGCATATAATATCGCATTCACAAATCCCCAATAGTATAGTATCGCGAAAAGTACATTCCCCCTTTTTACCTTCATTTCTGTCCCGTTGATTTTATTTGCGAGAATACGCGTTGCGAATGAAACAACACGAGCGAAACGTGCGCTCCCGCTCATGCACTGGTCTGATTAATGGAAATAATTAGCCGGATAAAAACAGTAACTTGACGATCCAGTCGTTGTGTAAATTACCCGGGTTTACGAAAACTCGCCAACAAATTTATTCCAAAATAAATTTTGTAAATTGCATTGACGCGTTAGTGCGATTGCAACTGAATGTTTGTAATTTGCTGACGGCGCGAACGAATATATGAAGTATTGTAGATAATGGTCCCGCTTAAATAGACAAGAATGAAAATTAAGATATATCCGACCTCTTCATTGCACTTATTTTGTACTTTTCGATTTCATTGCTCTCTATAATACATATAAAATTACACATATTGAATTTTTGGACATATTTACCATTAAATAATACATTTTTATCGTTAATCAGAGTGCAATATATAATCTTATTATTAATCTTATTATGTATTTATTTATAAACATTTAACGTGTACCAATATTTTCTTTGTATAGACTATCGATCGCGTTTACCTCTTTACTCCTGCGCTGCAAAAGCAGGTTCTTCTCGTCAAATACAATTTCCGATACCGTGGAAGGAAAGCCGTTTTCGCAAAGGCAAGCAAAGTCGTGCTCCTCTCGAAAGCTCTTTACCGTCTTGATAGCTGATACTATTAAGAGGATCATACACATACACAGAGAAATCGGGTAATTCATTTTAGAACGCTCAATTTGATTGTCCTAAATATTAATCTTATAATAATGATATTTTTGTAAGAAATATTTATCTTATATATAGAAACACGACTGTTTTCCTTTACGAAAATGACTTTTCTTTTACGATATCGGAAATTATATTTTATTGCGTAGTATGATTTAAATCTACAGATTTATCACGATGAGATAATGCATGGCTTAAAGTTCGCGTACGAGGTTTATTAATCCATGTACATCCGGGAACTCGGATAGACAAATGATGCTGTTAAAACTTAGGACAGCTATCGGCGGTTGAGGGAAACCAGATCTTAATACCTCGCATGTATTTAATGATGTGCGGTTGCAGACTGTCACGATGTGACAGTCCGGAACACCGACTAGAGAGAGTTGCGATAATATACCGACTCTCCCATGCAATATCTCTGCCAAATTCAACTATTCGTCATATACGTGCACGAGTATTTCCTCCAGATTAGATTCCACAATGATATCATTATTCATATTTTATTGAGAGAGATAGATTTATTTATACATAAGAAAAATATTACCGCAACAAATCAAAAATTTTACGCAATTTTCTTCTAATAGTCTTAAGTTTTAATGCGTTTAGAACTTTCTGTGTTTAATTAATATCTTTTTCACGTTCCATTTTCGCGATCGAATCCGTGTTCATACCAATTGTCGGTGACGGTGGGTCAGGACAATTCGTCTTCCGACATACATTATTTTCTTTCTTTACCGGTCGTTACTTAGTCACCAGAAAGGCGGCGAGCGCTCGCTCCATGAATAAAACGCTAGTTATCGAGATCATAAATCGCAAGAAGCATGCCGCGGCCGTTTTCACCCGCAGGTCCAAGTGGAAACAGCGCGCGAGGTCAGCCGTGAGATTCGTGCATCGCCCGGCGCTTGATTTATTCAGAAAATTTTCACCACGATACGATTCCAGACTCTCCCCTCTCCTGACGCTTTGCACGGTGAGTCGAATAATTGCCACCTCCCGAGAGAGAGAGAGAGAGAGGGGGGGGGGGGAGAGTAAATGAATCTAATTACATCTAAAATTTAAATGGGCGCCTGGCATTTGCATTTAATACCGACGTCTAACTAGCTATACGAAGCTCGATAAAGCGAGACCAGCCACGAGATCTGCCGCCCACCCTTAATGTGGCCGCAAGACTCGCCGCTCTAAACAGATGCTCTTGTAAGGATGCGCGGCCGTTAAGTGTTCGCTACACGATTATACCGTTAACGTGTCATCTGATTGCATGACACACAGATGTCATCGGAAACGTATCATAAAGTTAATTGGCAAGACAATCTTTATCATCATTCCGTTTGCCCAGATATTAACATTGATTATTATTTTAATGAGTTTGATATTTGTAAGCATATAGCAATAATTCTTATATCTATGATGGGAAGATTGACTCGAGAATAGATTTTTACACATTTATTTAGTGCTAATATGTATAATTTCAATATGGATTTTGAAGAACTGTCAGTCTTTAAAGGATATTTGTCAGAATGAGAAAATTTTTATCGAGAACAAAAGTTTATTAGGGTCAACTGTGAACTCGCGCACAGTTCTAAACAGTGTTGCGATGTGAGTTGATGTTTAGGACAGCGCGGTTATACTGGAAACTTGTCGCTTGATTGCTCGCACGCAGATACGCTTTCGAACATGTCAGGAAAGGAATTACTTCATCAACGATGTAACATCGAACTTTGGCCTGTCCCCGTATAGCCTTGAAGTCTATCCCGGGAGCTGTCACTGAGTGTCCCAATACGAACGGCTACTTTGATTGCTTCGACGACAGTGCGTCAAAGCGCCAAAATGGAGTTGCTCCAACTCACGCGATGCACGGACGAGGGTAGTAACAGAGTTAGAATATTTTGTCCACTAGTTAATAACGCTAGGAATATTTAGAAGATATGCATAATATATATATATATATATTTTTTTACGATAAAAACAAACTCTTGTTTTTATTACAAAATTATATTACCGTGCAGGATTAAAATTAAACGAATATAGAATTAATTTTATTTATACATTTATCACGGCATGTGTCGTGAAACTTTGTAACTGTATATACAGTTCTAATTTAATAAGTTATAACTTAGCTATGAATACTTTAATTTTAATAAAATTTGAGAGACTATCACTGATATTTCCCTTATGGTATAATGATGTTAATCGGTTAATTCAATGAATAATTCAACACGATATGTAAATTCGACATGTGTGCATGTATATAAATAATGTTTTTTCACGTTGATCAAACCTGATTGGTATATTATACGTGTATTATGTAGAAAATAGACATAATTTAAAACTATTTATTATTTAATTCAGTTGCTGTCCCAGTTGATTATATTGCTTTGCCAATAAATGGTATTAGAAAATTAAACGTGAAACTTGTCAAACTATGCATTTAAATTTACTACTTACTCAGAAATAATTTATAGTAACATAATAAAACATACTTTCCTAGATAACCAGATTGTTCTAGAAATGTCAAGAATTTCTTATTTTCTTTATTTCGTTCTTTGTTGGAAATATTAACGAAATAGGAATCTTTTATAAATATACATATACATGTACATCTACGTGTATATAAGATACGCGTAGAAAGAAAGAAAGAAAGAGGGAGAGAGAGAGGAGGGGAAAAAGAGAAAGTTTTTCTTTACATTTTTATATTATAAATATCTTATAAAATAATGTCATCTATTCAGTATTATCAATAGTGATTTATATTATTATAAGTAGAGTGGCTCAGTAACACAAGGATGAACGATATTTTTCGGCTGCATATCGCAGAACAATGAATCAGCTTGTTTAAATTTTCATTAATGATTATTGAAGAAGAACGTTATTGTCAAGAAATGTTAATGAAGTTGCGATCATTATACTATATCACGATAAATTTCCCTTTGTTAGAATATGTAGAAGATATGGAATAGTTTCTTTAGTCTTCTAACTGAACAGCATTAAAGGAAATGTCGCCGAAATTGCCGCTAGGCATATTCACCCTTCAATAACTTCAACCGACAACGTACTCTTGATCTTGTGCCACAAAGGACTTTAGAACGCGGTGTTTAATTCCATCTTCGCTCCGTCTCGTCATTTGTCATAGCGCAAGTCGCGATTTCACGCGTACAGGTAGTATCCCTCGCAGAAAACTACCCACCCTTGCTTGACGGCGGAAAAGGCGGGCAACTGATAAGGCCGCCGGAGTTACGCAATATTGTGATAAAGGCGAACGTCGTCCCTTCTGTGTGGAGGTGATAAACGCGACGCGAAAACTTGTAGATGCGCGCGGCAGACGCGGGGAAAAGCGACGTTCAGCATCCCGTCGCGCAATGCGAGGAACGCTCGACGGGACATGGAGAGGCACCGGAGAGAGGAACGCTGACTAACGAGGATAAAGGGCACAGCGTAATGGACAGTGCGCGCTGAAATTCATGCCCGGCCGTAAGAAAAATTGGACCGCCGCCGCCGCCGCGCTTTTCCCACCGGAGAATTAATTCGTTGGGACTTATAACACGGTTCTCGCCGCGTGTGCTATATATACACGGCGACCGGTAAAGCACGGATATCATTAGCAGGCAGGAAGGAATTTCAAATTGAGAGCGTTAACTTTCATTAATGAAGTTTTCAAACAAATGGCGTTGTTGATCGCGATTTTAAAATTTTTGAACATAAAATTATCGAAGCTCTTCTTCTTGCCAGATTAATTGCAATTTTATAAACGTTCGTTTAAATTTGTGCTCTGGATAGGTTGCATAAAGTGTATAAAAAAAAGAATATTTCCATGATACATCGATTCCCTTTTTACAAACCATGTGTTACAGATATGTCTAACAAAATATTGTGGAATTTTTAGCCGCGACTACGATCGCGCAAAATCGCGGATTGGGGGTATCGAGTGTGACGATAGAATTTTGATGAAGATCTCTGTGTATTTTGAGGGATAAAATAATATTGTGTTTCGTGTGTTACTATCTACGGGAGTTTTGACAGGTGTATATTGCCGTGTTTATCCACATTACCGTGCGTTTCCCATCGTAACGGATAAAAATCTCGCAAGTGATTTTGGTGAAGTTGCAATCTCACAACACGGATTATTTTTCTTTCCGTTTCAATCCGTTGATGCACTCGGCTCTGAGATATCCTCTTACCGTCATTGTGCAGAACCACGCATGTGAAACTTCTCAGGTGTATCCGCAACCGATATCGCGTCGCATCTGTGTAAAATTGCGCGGATTTTTCGACGAAATTTTTCCCGCCATCAAAATCAGGCAGGTCGAGAACTGACATCGCGAGCTGGCTAATAATTATCATGGTCGTTGACCCTGGATTCTCGTTTTCAGAATTGTATTTTTTTCGAAACTCCCGGACACATTACGCATGCGAAATTTGCAAAATAAAATTCGGGACGCCGAATTAATCGCTCGCTATTCTATTATACAATGGAACCGGCTGGCAGTCGCATACGCTAAATAGGTCGTTCCCGGGGATCGGAGTGCTACTATCCACCGGCATGGCTGCGGAATCCGGTAAATCTGGTGAAAAACCAAGAGAGAGAGAGAGAGAGAGAGAGAGAGAGAGAGAGAGAGAGAGAGAGAGAGAGAGAGAGAGAGAGAAGAGAAGGGTGAGAGGGAGAGAGACCAACCCTCTGCTGGGTCTCTCATCCTCCGCAACCCTTTTAGCGTCCGTCCTTCTCGCCGTTCTCGTTTCGTCTCTTTTTTTTCAGTGAGCGTTGACGCAGCGCCAAATTGAATTCGGCCTCGCGCGACGGTTCGTGAATAATTTTGCGAGAGCACCCGCGTGTCGTCTCTGTCAACAATAATCGGCCAGTTGTCGCGCATCCCTCTTTCCATCTTGCACGCTACCTCTTCTCGTTGCGCGCTGCAGCCACAACTGCAACCGCGTCATGAGAGAACGTGATGCAAAAAAGGGAAAAAATATGTATAAAAAATAGCGATGCCGCCGACCGTGGTCGGTTTTCCTCTCTTATATATTTTACTCGGCGCATATCGATTTATTCATCGCGGAAATCGAGCGTAACGAGACGCAAAATGCTTCCAAACGTTAGCCCCTGTATCTGTCCGCGTTCAATTTTGTATTCCACCTTTTCCGCGTTCTTACGGTCACTTCTCTGCCTGTATTTTCCTTAAATAAGTTACCAGTCAGTTTCATCTACTCGGTACAATTCTATTCTCCTCCGCATATTCGCTGTTTGTCACTGTTTAAATATATTAGCTGGATTTCTCGAACAGGGTATCACAATTGCTACAACTTGTTAAACGTGAGAAGGATGTATTTATCGTAAATTTATATTTAACCGACCTACTTCGCGACGAGAATTAATTTATCAAAAGGTAAAACTTTACTTTTCAATAAGATTAGCTTCTTTGAAAGGCTTAAAATAATCAGTGGAGAATGTCACAGCACGATTTTTTCAACGATCAATAATCATATAAATATGAATTGTAAATTAATTGCAATCAATTAAACAAACTCTCTTTTCACATTTCTCTGCGTGTTAATTATAAATAAAAGAAAGATATTGAAAAGTTATTTATAATTTTTATCATTTTATATTTAGGAATAATTCGGGTAAACAAAAAGATTGCTTTTCGTTTACCCGAACTTTGACAGATATTAACAATATCCATATTATAATCTGATCTAATATTCATGATACACTATATCAGAAAAATGCATTTTAATGTTTTATAAAATATTCGATCATGAACGATTGTGATTTGAAAACTATATTGCAATGTGTGCTAACAGAATTCATTTTGTATAATTTGCTGTGTATGTGTTTCTAGAAATATATTAATAAGCATATTTTTGACATTCTCTCTGTCATGCAATTTTATTTTACATTTCTTTCTGATAAGGTCTATATTTTAACTATCATATTGAATGAACATTGTTTAAATATTCGCGTTAAAAGATCGCACATATCGCTATGATAGCGACTATAGTACCCTTATTCTATTATATTTTGAAACACAGTCTTGGTTATTATCACAAATGGAATATCGACCACGAAGCATAATTTTCTGGCAATGCGACAATTTATTTTTCTCTCCAATGCCTGTAAATAGGAAGAAAACGTAATGAAAGCGTGCGCGAGGCTTTGATGTTAACGGCCTTCTCCTTCCACGATGCAATCAGCGAAAAATAATTATAGACAAAGAAAATAAAGCGCCCGCGCGTTCGAGATTCCATTCGTTCGGATTTTAATTATCAGGAGTTCGCCACTAGGCCGATACTAATGACGTGCGTCCATTCGAACGTAAAGTTCTCTCTCTGTGTGCGTGCTATTAGCGTACTAAAAGTAATGCGCACTATTTCTTTCTTTTCGTTTCTTCGACATGTTTAATAAAAAAAAGAAATGAAGAGAGAAGAAAAAGAAGCGTTCGCTAGATCTCTTGATCCTCTTCACAGTACATGGAAAATGCACATTTTATGTTCATTATTGTCTTCATAAGAGAATTTGCAACTTTCGTATTTTGACAGCAAGATAATAATGCGTCATAAAATATTTTTTTTTATAGTCTTATATACATATATATTATATTGTATATAGAATAACTTGGATACAGTGAAAGAATTATATAAAAAAAATACAAAGCCTGCGAATTCTCTGCGAGTTTCATTACTTTTGAGCATCTTGAAACTGTAATATCTAAAACATGTCTAGACTTTTTTTTAGAAATTATTATAATTTAAAATTCTTTTTCTTATATATTTATTATTCTCACCGAGAGAAAATTATGCAACGGCCACAAAAAGAAAGAAAAATCCAATGAAGAACATTTAGAATTTGTCGATCGCAGGCATTTATAATTATTTTAAAGTGTATTACGCAAGGCAATTCTCTTCTTTGCCTTTTCTTATGTTAGTCTCTATCTACTCTTAGAGAATTCCTTTGTGTCTATTTCCTTTTCTTTTCGTTATTTCGTGAATATTGTAAATTTTTGAAAAATTAAAATTTGATAATTAAAAATGCCGCGTGTCTATTCGCGTATCGAGCGATATTTTATCTATGCAAAATTACATAATCATGCTCTACATTGTCCAGATTTTATTAATATTCTATTCACACGCACACACACACATCTTTTATATTTTGCGAAAAATATCCCTCTTCTGAAACATCTCGTATAATAGCGTTATGATATTTCTATCGGATATTCTATTCAACGCAGAGAACTGTGATTACTCAGCATGCATAATCATGATAAATGCGCGGGACAAAGAGACGTTCTTCTGGAATTGATGTTAGACTTTTTATGTCCGATATAAATTGTATGACGAACACGGGAATTAAAAATCGCACACAATCCAACACCGTTAGCCAGGATTAACCCCGAAAAGCATTTCATCTTCAGAAGACCACGATTGTGCTGCATTATAGAGGGGCGTAATTTTGTTGTTACACGCCAGCGAAGCTTCATAAAAGTAGACCGAGTGCTTTTTTTTCCATCTGTCGAGCTTGCATTATTTCATTCTTTCGGTATTTTTCACCGTCCGTTTTGCTTCGCTCGTTCTCTCTCTACGCGATTTCGTACGCGTCATGTTTCTGTGTCTTGCTTGGCAGCGTGCGTTTCGCAGAGAGAGAGAGGGAGAAAAATACAGAATGTTGCGTAATGGTTGTGACATCCTCGTTCACTACATCGCATAATGGAACTGACGATGATGTTTCTCGCCAAATACCGTCAAATTTTTTCCTTACGGCTGTACATTCTTCGAATAAAGTTGTGTTTTGAAATAAACCCGGTTACATGCGCGTAACTCATTTGCGTACATACATTTTTGTTTCTAATTAATATATTGTGCATTATTCTGTCCGCCGGATGTGCGACACACATCACATGTATGTCGCACATACTCGCATGGATCAGTGTTCTCGTGTTGAATGAAAAAAAGTTTATCTGTCATTCAATTTCAGAATACCATTCTACCCGAGGCCGTGCACTTTTGGGAACGAGCGTTGATGGTGCGAGAGACAAAGAGTACCATTAGGTTGAACAGGTAAGCGTTCGATTTGCTTATCCAATTAGTTGATTCGTTACTTCAGGATATTTTTTCCTTCCCTTTTTTACTGACCGATCGTGACTTTAATTTAGACGGCATTTCGTTTTTTAACGGGCTATAATGATATTCCGCCTTGAATGATTGCGCTACTCTAATACGATATTAAACGATTGACAGTATAAATAATTACCGATGTAATTATTTATATATATATGTATAAATCAAATTTTGCTTTTTTGTTGAAATATCTATATAATAGATAAAAAGAATGGAATAGTAATTCCTCTCTCTCTTTTTCATTTTCTTTGATACTTTTTTTATGAAAACTTTTATAAATATATTTTAAAAAGTTCTAGAAAACTAAACTCTAAGCAAAAATTGTAGACATATCTTATTTTAGTGAGTTTGACGATAGAAATTAATGACTGAAAAAAACTTTTTTAAGAGATGGAAATAACGAGAATAAAAGAGAAAATACGGGAGAAGAATATTAACACTAGATGATGTAATCCAGTGAATAGCATACATTATCCTGTCTTAACATGCGTACGTACGCGACTGCAGTCGTCGCGTTTATTTGCATAGAGACCGAGATGCTAAGCTAAAAGCATGTGAATATGTATCGCACGTATTTACGTTCCCACAGCCGTTCATCTGATTTACTGTCGTAGAAACACGTACCGGCGTTATTATGATCCTATATAGCATACCTTATAACATACGTATTTGCTGTTACTCTGATAAATTGACGTTTATTAGAAAAGAGATTGTTCGATATAGCGACGAGAATTCGGCCAGTCGGGCATTCACAATGTTAACTTTAAATTTTTTATTATATAACAAAATAAATCGCAAAAAATTTTGTTATTAATTTTTATTTCGATTTTATCGTCAATTACATTTTGAAAACTTTCAGTAAGATTTTAGTTCTCAAGATATGCAACTATTAATGCATACTACTAATTGATGCTCACCACATCAAAGATTTATGGAAAACACGAAATTTCGATTTATCCGAAATTTTTTTTTATAATTATCGCAGAATTTAGTGTGCTGTTGGTAGACGCATCGGAAAGAGATAAATGTTCGCCGTTTATTCTCGACCTTTTTCCGGACATAGTAGCCGGCATTAGTTTGGCCGCAGATACGCTAGCAACCTAAATTAATGTATCCGTGTCCGCCGACCAGATAAATAGAACACATGGAAGTGCATGGACATAAAGTCCCGCGTACACATAACTGCATAGTTATGTGGTTTTCTGCACCGTGTAAACAAGCTCTACATTCTCCCGTGTTTCTAACAGAGCATGACTTTTCGCCGTGATACCTCTCGCGTTGGCACTATATTTCCGAAATCACGCGCGAATTATCTCGCGTGAACAACCATTCGCGAGAACAATGTAGCTATGAGGTTTCTGTGATTACAGATTTATAGCCCAACATGTGAGGATGACTTAGTGCAAAGATGTATACATATCGAAATACATATCGAGTTTTATTCCACACAAAACACTGAAGAAGTCACTTCGACTGCGTAAATAGAGAATATTCCCATAATAAAATAACAACTATGCATGAATTAAAAATTTAATAAGGGAAATAGATTTATATTTCTGTAATTCTTTCCATTTCTATTAAAACTTAATAGTTAAAAGAGATTTTGCTTGCAAAATATTTTTTAATGATATATTAGTATCTTAATTGTTTCTTATATCTTAAAAATTTAAATTTCTGGGAAATGTTATTTTTATAAATTTAGCGATTTAATTAGAAACAAATAATTAGTTTTCTTATCCAGACATAATGTCGATTTATACGCCGTGATCAGATAGAAAATTGTATTCAACGAGTCAAAACTTATTTTATTTCTTTATATGATCTCTCACATGCGTATTGCTTTTATCTTTACTTATTGTTGTGTTCATCTCATTTTCGATATATTGAACTCATTTAGTGCTGCACTCACTGAAACATATTTGTCACTTAAACATATCGCGGCTATGTATTTATTTCTATTTTTTTTTGTACTTTTTCTTACTCTCATCCTCTTTTCTCATTTAATGCAGCAAGATAAAAAGTTAAAAACTTATGTATGCATTATAAATGCCACTATAGGCATATATCGTACTATAATATATACATAATACTTGATAATGGAGCGATTACTCTGCTATTTAAGTCTCCTGCTTGCGGGTGTCCCGACAGAAAAAGCTCCACGCTTCCGGTATTTACCACTCTTGCAAGGGTGCCGCAAAGGGCGTTAAGGGTGAAAATTACGCGAGAGATGGCCACCCTCTTGGCTTAAGCCACGGTCAGTGCAAATTTGATCGATCGAGGTAGACGTGCGCAACGCGAGTTTCTTTATTGTGCTCCAGCGAATATCCCGTACCTCTATAGGATGCTGATGTTCAGTGGATAAAAGAGCTTAGGAGACGTAGAGATGCAGAGAGTGCGGGATATAATACAGTGAAACGCATGAAGTAATAAAACAAGGAGGAACGTGGGTTCTATTCTAGGGCACATACATCAATCTCTCGCCAGCTTTCATTCCTATCCCTGCCAATAAAAATCCAAGCTGGAAACTGGTGGTAATCTTCGCGCGTCAGCTGCCTCCTCGCGAAAAACTTTGCACGACGTTTATCGATCTTCTATGTATCATTATATACCGTTTCCTGTCACGGCCGCGGCGCAAACCCTTCCACCGGTACTTCGAAGATAAAGCCAGTATCCGTTCGCCATTAAAGTATGTTTAATGGAGCTGATCGAATGCCCGCGCGAATGGAGATGTCAGATTTCGGAAAGTCAAAACTGCGAACGATCACTAGGTATTATATTTTACGCTAGTCGCGTACTTTGAGAATTTTGGTACTTTGTATCCGAAATAAGTTGGAACGAAATTACTCCGACAGAATTAAATTTATGCCACAGTAGAAAAGAGATTTTGAACATAGTGATGTACATAAAATGTGAGAGAAATGGTTTTATGTATATATTTATAACGAGAAAAGATAACAATTTCCGCCATAATAAAAGCACACAGCTTGTAGTATACCATAGAAAGTATAAGAAAATAATATATCGATAAGTATATTATTATAATATAAGTATAAGTATATCGATAAGAGGATTAAAACATGGACTTGAAAGCGTTTGGATATTTTCGTGGACAATATTGAAAATTCTTTGAAAGTTTTTTGATAAGCTACACATGAAAGGTACGATTTTCTGTAGAATCATGTAATGAGATGCAATTTTCATGCAATGGATCTAGAATCCTTTTCAGATAAAAATTGTCTTATTAAATTTTTTTTCAATTTTTTTACAAATTGATAAAATTTTTTAAAGACATTAGCCATTGAACGCTTAAGATTAATCAAGAAACTGCCACATTGTTAGTTATTCCATCTGAATAATTCGTGCATTAGCGTCTCACTGTAGGATTTTTATGACGAAGTATCTTCGAAAAGACATTTTTTTTTTTTATAGAGACGTAATTTTTTTACAGACATTTTTTTGTAGACACGTAATTTTTCATAAGATATTAAGGAAATTGTGCGCTGTACTTATTTCAAGGACTAATCGCGTTGAACTATCGTGTACAATGCGGATTATGGACGGACACCATTAATTCGCGTCAGTCTTCGCAAAAGGTAAATGTAATGTCTGTCGCTCAGAATGCAGAGTGAAATCGGATCAAATGAAACCTGAGCGGGGGTGCCCGTGCACAGACGCGCAGAATTGCGTCGGGCACGCGTCAAAGGAGATTCGATTTGAGAGAGAGCCGGCCGCGTTTAAACGGGGCGAGCACGCGTGTAACGTTTATCGGTCGAATGCGCGCCACGAGAGAGACGGCAAGGGTGGAAGAGAGTTGCGGGGGATGATTCGCGGGTCGTTTACATAACACGATATTACGGTATAACGACTGTAACGCTTTAATGCACTTCCGGACCGTGCATCCGGGCTACCGATTGAAGATGCTTCGAGAGCCCCTTTAGCTGCTTACCGTTTGCAACGAAGCGGTTTAGCCCGCGTTTACTCTGCTTTGAATCGTACGAGCAGGAGTTGACCCTGTCCATGTTTGAACAATACGTACAAATCTAAGTATTATAGGATAGTCTTTGACATAGATATCACTTATTGTCTCCCGAAACAATTCGTTCCACTGCATTACTGTATCTATGCAATCTACTTATTTTCTCTAAATTGTTTCTATTTAGTCTATTTAGCCTATTTACCTAGATATGAAATAAATGTCAGTATATATCAGGTATATTAAAAAAATCTTAAACATTTTTAAATTAAAAAAATATATTATACCAAAAATACCTTAATTAAAAGGTACTGGAATCCAGAGAGAGAGAGAGAGAGAGAGAGAGAGAGAGAGAGAGAGAGAGAGAGAGAGAGAGAGAGAGAGAAGTTTAATTATAGATTTTTAGAAATATCGAGTTTTTGTAATAGCGAAGATACTTTTATATAGTTTATATTAAAAAATTACACAGTTACACATTTTTACACATTTTACTACAACATTAATTGACTTTTTGACTTCGCGAATCTATATAGGTTTATGCGGATTAATGAGATAATTGATTAAAATGCATTAATCAATTTCAACATGAGAATTGATTTGGCAATGTAATGAATCATATTAATTTCTACAGATGTATTGACATTCGTGAATTCAAATACGATCATATAAATTTCTCCTATTTACATTCATTTACATTTGAAATTATGGATTTTATAGATAGTGATGAAATTTGTTACTTTTCTTATAGGTATTAATTACTGATAATGTCAATTTTACATATGTATCACTAAAAATAAACAATATTTTCTCGATTTTATTAGAAATAAAATTTTCAATCACCTAATCTAATCTATCATATTTTAATTTATAATTGTGATTTAAATTAGAGTTGTATTAAAATAAGTAAATAAACAATACTTTTTTATGTTATATGTACATATATACATTTTATATCGTGCGTTCTTTATTTTTCTATTACGGTTGCAAAAATTTTATTGTTAGTAAGAAGATATAATCAATATTGGCCAAAAGAAAACATTATTCGTAAGATAATGTCAGTTACTTACTAGTAATAAATTAAGAACTGTTATCTTTAATTTTTTTTTTTTTTGATAGGTGTAACTTTTACATTTTATTTAATATGTTTGAGTGGTTGTGTGTGTGTACTTTAACTTATACATCTGTCAGTTGAATTATATAAAATATTTTGATTCACACACACACACACACACACACACACACACACACACACACACACACACACACGAAGGATATATATATATATATATGTATGTATATGTAAATAAGAAATCTAATTTATTAATAAGATAGAGATATTATTTATAAAATTATTGATAAAGATAAATTAAAGAAAAAATGTGTACATTTTGACTACAGATTTGTGCCTATCCGATATGACGAAATAACGATAGTAATTTTATGTTCGAAATGGCTAATAGTAGTTCTAGAGAGGCTGAATCCTAGTAGAAGGTGTAATTTGCGTCGAACATAAATCTCAAGTAACGATGAAACGTGTTAACGTCCGCTGATAGTATTTAGAATGCTCCTGCACGCTAACGCGAATTGTATATCTTGCAATTAAGGCAATTGTTTTTACTTTTTGAACGTCCTTTGCTACTAATTATGCTGTCCTTATATCATAATTTCCCTTACCAAATCTAATAAAGAATATTGGATCATTAATTACTTTTTGATGCATTCGAATATAAGCTATAAATTATTATTTTGATAATTTATTTTGTTATACTTCCCTTTTCTTCGCCTTTCAACTCTGCAAGCAAATATATATTTGTTCCGACAAATCAACCGATTATCATTTATTTTCATATTGTCAGATATAAATAAATTAATTCAATCATAAGTCATAATTAGTAAATTAGTAAATCATAAGTCATAATTAGCAAACTATTTATAGAATAATTTATTTGTTTTATTTAATCTGACAGTTTAAAATAGCATTGGCGTGCAACTGATTTGTAATTTACTATATAACGCATTAATAAATAATTATTAATAAAATTATCATAGTTGAAATTCAAATTTGTATTTTACATTGAGAGCTTTAGTAAATTCTTAATTATAATATTTTAATTTGCTATGTAATTGATAAAGAATATAAATATATATATATATATTGCATTGCAAAGCTTCGAAATTTGATATATTTCACAGGACTATTGTATATCTATAAAAATGTGCTGATTGTTTATATGTAGATATCAGCATATTAGAAATGAAAAACTCTTTAAACAATGATAAAGTCAAAGTATTATTAAAATATATTACGTTCTGTAGTTTAAATAGTTTTAATATATGAACAGGCTATTTTTTAAAATACGGACATCAGGCGCCGCCATCAATATTGTGTATTTTAATTTGCATAGGTTCGATTACTGTCAATAATTGTGATAATTGCGCATTCAATGATATATAACATATCATTGAATTTCTATGGGAACATCGGCAGTACAATCTCCTGATCATATGTTAACCAAGTTATATTTACACACGATACTTAATAGTCAAATATTTTATATTGCTCGTATCTAACTGAATAAAGGAGAATGTAGGTAACAAATATTTCCAATCTATATAATTACGTGTTTGATTTTATTATGATACGTCCATTACGTTTATGTTTTGAATTTAATGTGTATGTTAATAATATGTATAAGCAAAAATTATGTACATTCGAAATTTTTTACCTTTTATGCTAACAGTTAAAAAATTATCCAGTCTAATTACTTAAATATATATTATGTACGTGAATATATTTTCAATACATTTCAATATATTTCAATATGTATTTCGAATTTCTGCTTTATTCTATAATAAAACGTTCGCTGTTTTTTTTTTTAATGTAATCTCTTTCTCAAAAAGCTGAAGAATACTTTTTGCAAAAATATATATCACGTAATACGTTTATTACATTTCGGACATCACGAGCATGACATCATCTGTTAATATCAGGAACTCCGCTGCGCACGCGTGCGTCAGTATACGTACGACCGGCTTTAGTTAGCCGTGCAAGACCGTAATTAATTTTAATGATCTCCCAGCACGACAATGGCACCCAATACCTTTCGTCTACCCCATTTTCTCCGTACCAGAGCGCGCCTGTTGTAATTCGGTCGGAAAGAAGGAGCAAATCAAATTTCAACATGCACGGTGCCGTTGTGCAAACTTTAAGAATTTACGAACTTCAAAAATTATGATGATTTTTTTTGTTTTAATTTGTGTACCGGGATAATCAGGATTACTGCGTGTTGAATACAGAATAGGCGCGCAATATATACGCATTATATGTCCACGATAACGATTTTAGTATCAACGTATTAACGATCATGGGGACCCTGGAATTTTCTATCGACACAGGCCAGGATAGGACCTGTAAATAGTCTCATCAATCTAAAACTCACGTGCGCGACGCAAAGACATTTTAGGGTTTGCTGGAAACGTTATGTATATGCCAAACGCCGATGTAATCATCATTGCCGACTTTATCAAAACTCAATTAAGGAAAGAAATTCCTTCTGTTGCCGGCTGATTATTATCGCCGGTATATGAGCGTAATTTTACGCTCATTTATGGTCGTAAGACGTTAGATACGATCGTTTGTTATATGTACATCGTTTTAATATAAATTTGTTTTAACTAATATAATGTCAAGTCACCGATCAAAATACATTGAGATTGATATTTTTATAATTATATATAATATTACTTATAATAAAATTTATAATAAATTTATAATAAAATAAAATTGATTAAACATTTACTTATACATTTTTCACTTTATATTTTTACTTCATTGTATTATTCACTTAAACTTTAAACATTATATATGATTTAATTGCTCGATAACTTGGGTTTATATCAGTATAAGCAAAGTTTTGATATGTTATACTACATAGACAAATGGACTACAAAAAATTAAAATAAAATCGGCGTGCGTTATAAGAATAAATTATTATATACAATATTAATAAAATTATTAGCGCGTTCTTTAAATAAAATAAATAAGAGTAAAATCTGAATTAAAATTTTTTCAATATTTCTTATTTTATATATGTATAGATGTTTTAATTTACACTTGTAATATACTTTAATGCATATTGAAAGAATCAAAAGTTATATGGCTTAATTTGTTCTAGTCCATCCATTTTAAGATAACGGATCTATTTATAATCTACGATCTATATCTATAATCTCTACACACAAATCCGCGTTACTTCAAAATAAAATTAGTTTGTTTCTCATCGCGCAACAGCGGAGTTGATGATATTAAAGCTACGTTGATCTGTATCGCATAAATAGAAGATCCAAATTATAGTAGCCCCCAAAATAATTAATATTTCGAAAAATTATTATTGTACGTATTGAATTTTAGATTCGATGTATACAATAATAAGCAGATATTAAATGGATTAATTTTATAAATTCTGAAAAGATTTTATTTTTTATTAAGTAATTAATAAAGGTAATTAATCATATGAATTGATAATTGCCAATTCTTGTGATGTGTATGACAATAGGATGTTCAATCTGTGAGATATTGTTTGTTTATAACGAAATTGTATGTATGAAATTTTATATTTCAAAGTTTATACTTAAGAATTTTCGTACATAATTAGTTAGAAAAAATTAATTATAAATAAACATTGGACAGTAATTCACCGTTAAGTGGTTCTAAGTTCATCAGCGTATTTTAAAGAAAAGAACATTATAAGAAAGTTATTAGATATTAACAATTTTTTTTATATATCTTCAATTACATAATATAAAATTTATTGCCAAAGATTGATAATTGGAGGCGCGTCAGAAATAACTATGTAACACTTATATTAAATTTTGTTTTATTTTTCTTAAAAGTTATGTGGAAAAGTATTGTGGAACAAAAAAATTTCTGTGATTATATATATATAATAAATAAGGGAAGAGAGGGTAATTAATTTACTTGTATAACAGTATAATAGTATAACTTGTATAACAGTATAATATAATTAATTTGATACAATATAAATTGAATTCGTTCGAGTTGCGCTGCGCAAATAACAAGACAATCATGCATCTTAATAATAACGGATCAAGAAAAACGAAGATATAAACAATTAATTCGTTGTGCTGCCCCGAAATATATATTTAACATTTTATAAATATGAATATATAAATTATTTGTTTATGTGTTAGCTTTGTTTTTAATTTGAAAAAAAACTTCTTTTAATTTATTTCCATATCTAA
Organism: Lasius fuliginosus; assembly: GCA_949152495.1. Lineage (NCBI taxonomy): Eukaryota > Metazoa > Arthropoda > Insecta > Hymenoptera > Formicidae > Lasius > Lasius fuliginosus. Next base: position 14,349,205 of record OX424444.1, read on the forward strand.
TGTCAGCTTTTCCGATACTTTTTATTACGTTTCGTCTAATTTACCTGACATAGATGTTATGTTCGATGTTTTCATTATTTCCGGTTCCGATCATTTCATTTGTGTTCTCGCGTCGTAAGTAAGAGCGATGGAACTTTTTCATCAAAACTTTCTCGACGTTGGTACTCTCTGACTATCGAATCTAGAAAAAGAACCTTGCCTACATTCTTTTCTTACTTTCTGCCTGTCTTTTCTATTTCGGATTTCCGGATCTGTCTTTCTTCCCTGGCTCGCCATTTAAGTACTTCTTAACAATAAAAGCTTTCTTAAATAGACAAGAGGAAGGGTAGAGCACAAAGAGATAGGCAGATGGTTATTATTTATATCATCGAATGTAATGTAAGGAAAATTTTGATTAGATGTGAGGATTGAAATCACATTCGAAGATCGTATGGATAAGGAACTTTATTAATGAACAAAATATCATACGACTTGCTCAGCATATGAATGCTGATTGAATAATAAGAAACCTTTCGTCCTTCTTCGTGTCTGTGTATCTTCGTCATAATGGGCGCACCTTCACCACACCGCACTGACATAATATCGTCAAGCACGTACACATGCGTTGCTATTTCTTATAGTAAAAATGTGAGAATTAGAACAGCAACGAAATTTGTAAGTAAAAAACTTTGCAATGAAAATATAAAAATAAACAATACAACACACAGCATGCTAATATCATACACACATGCGCATAACTATTTTGTGACATTGTTCCATTGATTGACATCGCGGATTAAAAGTTAAATAGTATTTTACGTGAAAGAATTTTTTTACTTGACTTTTGATATCGATGTAATTATTACGTTCATAATAAAGCGGCTTTATCGTGCAAAAGCTATGCTAAATCATTCAGGTGATCATCGAACGCGATCACAGACTGACGAGGTATTCGTTTAACTGAGCAAATCATATCCACTAGTTGTTTGTTTCTCGAAATTATGTTTCCGTAGTTATAACTAGCTGCATATAGCGAATGTTTCTCTTCCGACTTATTTGGTCCATTCGTTATATAACTCGATTGTCACATGGAACGGATATGATATATCCCCGTCAACGACAGATCAGAATATGAACAATTAATTTTGTAAATCCTTCTGTCGCGCTTACAATGACAGCCATTGTATTTTTTCTGAAAAAAATTTCGCGCAATGTTTCACTGTATTTATATTGATAGTCCAATAATGCGTAATGCATGTATTTTCTACTTTAGCTTTGTGAGAAAATATTGAGAAAGTTTTCATTCATTTTTAAAGCAAATATATGCAATTTATTTTGCGTTTATAATATATTAAATGTTTGCTCGATCTCGATCTCGAACTTTGTAGCGAAATTACTTTGCTTTATCTATCTCAATCTCGATTTGTATGCAGATAACGATATCTAACTTGTACATCAGTGGGACCTGAAAGACTGAAATATTCCGATAGAATTTCATCTTGCGGGTTTTGGATTATAACCATAATGTGGCTGCCTAGTTTGCCCGTTAACGAACGGCGAATAGCGCTCCGTTGGGATTTACATCGGTATTTGCGAGCATAGTAGACATTGCTCGCAAAATTATTGAATGCCGAATACTTCTCTCAGTCGACGTGACAGTAAAAATCTTCAAGCAATCCAGGAACGAATTATTTGACGAAGTGTATGTACATATATGTGTATACTTAATTGTATAAATGACGTTTATTTACAAATGAAAAACGAGAATATCATATATAAATAAAATTTATTATGCACATTAGAACAAGAAATTCTGCTAAATTCTGCGTGTTACAAGCAACCGGCTTTATATACTGCGGCAGCTAACGACACTTTATTATTCAAAATGAAATTTTCGATCCGAATATGGGTCGCGTGCACCTGCTTCGCGAGAAGGCGGAATAGATAGCAATTCTATGTGAATTCGTTACTCGGTTGCAAATTATTCAATCCATGCCAAGTAAGAAGCGACATGCCCTAAGGCGGCGTTAATTACAACCAGTACTTCATGATAGTATTCACATTAATGGCGTTGTTTTTAAGTTATTCGTGTTTCGATTCCTAAATATACATGTTTGTTACAAGGAGATTAAATAAAATACGAATTATATGAAAATTAAATTTTATAACACACAAGAAAAAAAATACGAAAAACGAATAAGAATCTTTATTACGTAATGTTAAGATATAAATTATATATGTGTATGCGTATACTTATATTACTTATATGGGTATAATCTGAGAAATATAATTAAATATTATAGAAATACTGTTAAATCTAAATATACGAAAAATTGCACTATATATGTAATTTTGTGGATTAATCATCGAAGGTTAAGTACCTAAGATTTACTTGCAGCTCCTCCAAATTCGTAATGGATGGACTTTTTATCGAGAATTTGTGCAGCGCTGTATGCTCGGCAAAGCTCTCTCCCAGGCAAGGAAGAAAGCAGGCTTTCCCACTTGAAAGCTCGGCGATACTTCGGTGGGATGGGCAGGTTCTTGGGTTAAAACTTGGTAATCCCGCTCCAATTATTTAGGCTAATAGCGAAAGTTTCGCTGGCAGTCGCGTTAATTAATTGGCAAATAGTCGATTCTCAAGTCGGGCCGTTTTTCTGGCTCGGCAGATCTTCGTTTTCCTTGTGATTTTGATTTGCGACGATAATCCTCTAATAAATCTTTAACGTTTATATTTTCTCTCGCGGTTTTTTTTTCTCCTATCAGAGTTTAACGTAAAAATCAAAATCTCATGCATTGCTTTTCTCTTTGTTGTAAAATGCATGACATCTTGTGTATATAAAGTTTTAAAACTACAACACGTCGCCTCTCACGGATTTTGATAAATGCCGCTTTATGTGCAAATGAAGTTATGGGCACTAGTTGAACGTACTCTCCCACCGTACTTTATACGAGAATCGTGTCAAAACACTGCCGTCGTACCGCCGTGAGCAAACAGTGCATTCTCTGTGTTATCCTTTCCTTCATCTCCTACTGTGCAATGCATAACAACGGGAACTCTACGTCTCAAGATGCAATTGTTTGCTCAAGGTTCGTTGCCGCAATTTGTTTCGCTGTCACCTGTCCATAATTTTTCACAGAATAAAGCGCGCGCTATTCCGGGAACAATAAATCTAAGAAAAAAACGTTAGTAAAAAAGAGATACCGTATTCGTAATTTCGTACACCGTCTATCGCAGGATGGTATAATTAATTAACGATTAACATGCAAAAATGTACAAATTTATCTCTAGTACCTGTGATCTTTATATCTATATCTTGGTCCATACTGTCTCATCATGCAAGTAGCATTAAGTATGACTATTGAATCTTTGTTTCTTATGGACATTAAATGTCATTATGGAAATATATTATGTATTATAAATGAAGAATCGAACGACAGAGAGCATGAGAATTAAGAAGCCGATTGATTTTACTATTTATTTTGTAATAATAAAACAACTTGCAATCGCAAATGACCAACAGAAGAAAGTTTGTTTTAATAAAATTGTGTCAGATTGTCAATGATATTGGAAAATATCTCGGAAAATATCCATCTCTTTTATTATGTATATATACATGAACAAATCAGAGAGTGGAGTATTAACGATAATTTTTCTCGTTGAGTAGAACGATCAACGAAAGATAAATACGGCATGGGGGAAAATGCGTACAGCGGAGAAATACTCCTTCTCAAACACATTCAATAATTCCTGAATCCTTTTGAGACGCGCGCGATAGGATTTACTTCGCCTCGTCTTCTTCCTGCTCGCCCCTTTTCATCTTCTTCGGTTCTTGTGACGCAACGACAGAGGAAGCCAAGTTTAGTTCCGCTTATGTATTCCCTTGCTGCTTACTGGAGCAGTCTTCGGACCGAGAGCTATAACGAAATCTATGCGTCGAATCAATTTTGCACGAGACTTTCGGGATCTTTTACGATGTTTGGTGTTCTTCTGTAACCCTCGACGCGATGCAAAAAGACACGAGGAAGGAAGCGAGTGACAACCGTTCGTCCTTCTCTTTGCGACACGAAGAGAGAGCCGTTGCATTATTCAACGGACGCGTATCGAGCGTACCGGATACGGGAAGCGTTCCTTATTTTTACAAACTCTGCTTGCCCGGGAGTCCGGCGCGGTGGTGCGAATTTGTCGTGTAGCTGCATGGACGCCCGTATACATCGATCGAGATCCGACAGAGATTAAGCGAAGCGGAAAATGCAAGGGACGTGTATTGGCGAATAACGCTTTGCTTTAAATCCATCGAAAGACCGTTAGACGCGAAAACTACATGGAAGATATATGATATGAGTATGAATTCATTTTTCTATAAAGGATGTTTACGAGTTAACCGTGATTAATATTTAATTAAAGTCACGAATAATGATACGTTTACAATTAGATATAAACGAAACGAAAAATATAACGTTTTCTTGCAAGAATGCATTTAATTAAAAATAATAACAGTTTTGTACTGTAATGCAAATTAATTAGATTTTCGATAGATATGAAGTTACACAATTGTTCCCACGACAATGTTGATGTGGATCAATATATGAATGAAAATCTATTAAAATATTGACATGTTTCTTGCAACTTTCATCAATAGAAATGAAAGCATTCTAAAGTCCATTCTGAAAATTCGTCAGAATAAAAGCATTGTGCCTCCGGCTTGTACATCAGAAATAGAATGGAATTGAAAAATAATACACGCCGTTTCTGCGTAGGGATATTGAAAATGCAATTGTCATATCGATACTTAAAATTTGTTTTCTCGATTGAATTGACAATTTTATTAACTTTGTTTAAACATATGCAACTAAATAAATTTTAATAAATGTGATAAATTTTACAGCACTGGTAATTATTCTCATTAATTATGACATGATCACTGAATGACCGTGCAATCTTTTTTGCAATCTTTTTTATTATGTATATATATTATTATATATATTGCATAGAAATTATTATTCCTCTCTTTCCTTTCTAACAGCCGGAATGAATCGGTATGAATATATGAAAAACGTTTATCGTTTCCTCCGATAAGACACAAATATTCATTCTCGAAACTGACATAAAAACAACGTGCGCAGATGTCGTTCATATCCACCGTTCACGTCCACCGTTTTTAATCGAACCTGTCATGCACGGAATATCAACCTTCCTGGTTTTACCATGATCACAGGTAACATTAAGGGTATGAAAATCATACGAGGTATCATATACCGCGTCGCGCAAGAGTATTTTTAATTCTGCATCATGGATTGCGTTTCACGGAAACAGGAGACATCAAACGCATGCAAAATGAGAAATCAAAGCTTGCTGAAAATACGATAAAACGAGAAAAACAAAGCGTAATAATAATGGAATACACTGCGTCATATTTATTTTAGGATTGAATGTTTAACTAACTCTTGAATAACGTTAATTTAATGGTGATGCTTGAAATTACTAGAGAATACTTTTTTTTTTAAACGGTAAATGTTTTTCAAACAATATACTTTATTAAATGTATATCATAAAATTGGACAACAAATTTAAAAATTTCCAGTTACGTTTTAATAGTATAAATATAAATATAAAATAAATATAAAATAAAGCGCGAGCTTTATACTCTCTCTTTCTTTTTATATGTAATAAATTTATTTAATCATGAAAATTAAAAAATTATTACTATGCGCGATGAAATTTTTAAATTTTTGTATTGTCAATTATTTATATAATAATTGCATAAAGCAATATATCTATTTGTACTATTATATTATATATATATATAATTTCTCTTTATATTTAATTATTTATACTTTATTTAGATATTTTCCTTGTTGTTGTCCAATAATTTAACAACATAATTTGCTGCTATGTTGCCAATCTGCGAATGATACATAATAATATTATTTTCAGATTTTTATCTCTGTAATTTAAATCTATATTCTTTAGTGTTTTCTCATTATACTTTATGATACATTGATGCGTGATACTAATCCGGTTTTGCAAGTAAGCGCGATGTATCAATGTATACCTGCATCGGCACGTGCCATACGTATTCCATGTTATCCGCTCGGCAAGCATGATCTATCTCTGCTATAGACGAATAGATTAGCATAGAGAGACATAGATAGGGCAGAAGTGAGGGAAAGAAAGAGCGAGACAGCGAGATGCATTAATTCCGGACTGCGAGACGAGCAGCTCCTGACATTAGTTGCCGACATTTGGATCGGTCCCCGTTATTAATCTTAATCTCGATACTATGAGACCGTGCAGAGAGAGAGGAGGGTGGGGAAGAGAGAGAGAAGACTATTCGTTACCGCACAGCGAACGGATGTGACATTTTCCCCCGCGCCAAACCGTATCGTGGTATCGATCTTGCACAGCCACCACCCGTCCTTTACCTCTTTCTTTTTGAATCTTTCGTATACCGAGGACTAACCACCACCGCCGTCGCCGCTACCACCACCATTACCACCTCCGGATGACGAAGAGGAACGAGCTTGTTGCGACGGCGCACTTGAAAAAAAAAAAAAACTAAAGAGATACAGACCGTATGCCGGTACAAAAAGACTGGAACAAGGCGTGCCGGAAGAAGGAAAAATCCAATCGAGACAAAGGGACAAACGCGGACGGAGAACGCGGATTGTCTTGTCAGGAAAATCCAAGAGAGAAGGAAGGGAAAGACCAAAGATAATGGATTTAAAGTCATTGTTCTTGAAAGATGATCAACGTGTGAGTTATATATTATGCACATATGAGAATTAATTCAAAAGCTGTATTAAGAAAATTAAAATTTTTTGATAAAGATAAAAGCTAACAACAAAGATAACTCATATAATATTATTTAATAAAAACAGCGTATTGATTCGAGTGCAAATAAAAGTGCGTAATATAATAGTGGTTGGGTAGGATTAAGAGAAAAAAAAAATCACTTTAAAATTTAAAATTCATAGAAATTATAATGTCTGGATAACGGTTACCACTCTTTGGCAATCAGAAAAGTTAGCTGAATAACTTGAAGTAAATCAGCGAGCGAGTCTTCAATTTAAAACCAGTAGGTATCTAACTTTTATTTACTCCCGAGCTGTTACCGTATTTTTCTAAAAATAAAATCAATTCGGGGAAATTTTATCTCGGGATGTGCCAGATATTATATTGCTTAACGTTTCTTTAAGAGCGGAAAGAAGTAATAAAAGGGAGAGGATTCCTTGTTTCTATCAAGTAGTAAGATTTATGACATAGCGCAATGTGTTTTAATTTCGAGAAAAATATATGCTACATGTTTATTTAACATTGATAATTGAACAGTGATATTTATAGTTATACTGTAAATTATATACAGGAGAGTGTGAAAAAGACATATAACTATTTACTATTGGACTTTATATTTTACAAATTAGCATAAAATTATAAGCAACGACAAGACATTATGTTATTGAAATCATCTCGGCACGCGTGTTACGTAAATCAGATAAAGCGTATTGTGCAAAACACTATTTTTGACAACTCAGCGGATATGTGTAGTAGATTGTTTCAAAACGCATCATACTAAACTGTGCTTTATGTTTGTTGTTATAACAAAAATTACCAAGCTGTTTGCCACTCAGTTTTACGATCTCTCATATGGAGAAGATTATAACGTCCAGTTATCAAAACCAAGAACCAGCAAATCTAACGAGAGTTACCAGATTATAACCTACGACGAATTTTCGAAATATGCTGTTACACTTTGCTAAATGGACATTTTGCAGTGACAGAATACAACCACATATGTTGCATACATACATTACTCTCGACAATTCTGTGTAAGATTATAGTTACTGTCACATAGAGTTTATTGTCTTCGTAATAATTATGTTACATAACGATACAACGACATAACTTTAAAGGATATTTTAATTAAATCGTTTAAGTTATCTAAATGCTATATCTTCTATCATAAAATTGAAATAATTAAATTATACTGTCTAAACGTTTCATAAGATATTAAAAGATTACACTTTTATATATATATATATATATATATATATATATAACTCTTTCTATAGATATTTTGAAATATTTTTAAATAATAATATGCATTATGTAAATCGCCGTCTTGGATATAATGTTTTGAATTTAAACTAGATTTCAGAAACATGATAAAAAGAGAATAAGAAAAACAAAAATAAATTACAATTAGGCATCGTCAACATGCCTAATTAATGATATATGAGTTTGTATGCCATTATTCCATGGACAAAATTTCATCGCTCGTGATGTCACGAAGTGATAAAGTCCGCAGACTAATGGCAGCATCAGCGGTGGTCGCATTATCGTGGTCATACCGCTCGAGTCCATTTCGGAAATAAAATCAGCGGGGGTCCGAAAATTGTGGCGTGTTCCGCGAAACTAATAGCTGCGTTACCACACAGTAGGCGAAAATGGGATACAAAATGGAGGATATGCGATGCATTGACCAAACCCTTGATTTCGAAATAACACAATATTTCAAATGGAATCAAATTCTGTGCTCCGCTGATTTTTCAACTTTTCTTGATGATAGTGTTCAGAATTGAAAGAGTAATCATGCAGTATATTAAAAAACTGTTTTTTTTTTTAAATATAAAATATGATTAATTATAATTCAATATTATGTCAGTTGTTATCTATATAAATACTTTTTTAATCACACGTAATTATCTTTACAGTATAATACAAAGGAATATTAACTCGTACATTTTTGTGTCTGACCATATTGCGTCATTTTTCCCTGCAAAATCAGAACGAGCGCGCATGATGAATCCGCACGCGTAGACATAGCCACTTCTACAATATCCGGAGCACGCGGAGACTGTCGTAAAAATTCACGAAGGTTCGTACCACGTTCGCTCGGCTGGGTACTCTAAAATCCATTACGAGAACGCGCGGCGCAAGCGCTCCGTTCTGCCGCGAGACCAGTGGGTGTCCGTTCAAACTTTTAATCGGATCGCTTCTCGGCGTTTATTTTTGTTCCGTCTCCGACCCGTCGCCGTTGTTTCTGCCCGTCGTTCTCACCTTTCACCGCTGGATCGCTTTTTCCTACGAACGTCCCTTGCCAATTCGCCGAAGTCAAGCGGAACCGTGCCCGAACTCTCTTTTCTCGCATAAATGGCGTGAGAGACGACGATTGGAATCGTGGAAGGAGAAAACGCGCGCGCTCTTCGACGAATTGTTGTCGAAAAAACCTTGTCGTTGTATCGATGTGCAATCTGCTTGCGTCGTATAGTTGAATCTGTGTATGTACATTCGTCGCGCCCGCTGTTCCATAGTTTTGCGATCGAGCATTCTTTCATCAGAACATTTCCTGTAGCGCCAATAGTGGAAGCGACGCTTATGTTTGCAATATAAAAAATAACACGTGCAAATGATTACTTCCAGCATTTTTTCTTTTCGAATATTTGTCAGTTACAACGTGCTTCGTGATCCAAAGCTTTGTATTTTTAATAATCGTACAATGGATATTTCAGGTGTTGCAGAAAATATATATGTCCATTAAATTCGGGATATGAAATGTAGAAGCAATATTTCAATGAAGGCAGAGAGTATGTGTAGGTTTTTTTTTATTTATAAGTCTAATAAATTGCACATATACATTGCATGTAATGCATTTAATTTCAAAAGATATTATTGAAAATTACTTGACTGCACGATCATGCTTGATGGATTAAAGATTAATCACAAATCTCGCAATCAATCTCGATGATATCGTTTAGGTATACTACACTTCGACTTTGCAGAGGCTTAGTATATGCATTCGATAAAACGGCCACACAACCAGTACTTGAACGTAGAACGACAGCATTCTGTGTGGCATGGTTTCTCTTCTACGCCATACGGTTTTCCTTTATCAACCTCGGCAGATCCAATAGGGATTACGGGAGACTGGATGGGATAGCGCCACGGGATAGGATGGGATAGCATCTCCTGCAGGATTTCCGGGGGATCCTCTTCCTTCGATTCATAAATATCCCCCGGCTATAATACCTCGCTGAAAAGGCTCCCGTGAGTATCTGTGCGATACTCGCTATCGGTACAAGCTCCCGGCACCGTTGATGCAACCCTCCGCTCTCGCGAATCCATTATCCGCAACAGACGAGCGCAAAATTTACTTTCGCGTTGTATTCCGATAACAATGATCTCTCTTTCTGTACAACAGTCAAAAAATTGACGAAGGATAGACGTGAATGCAGTCGTAATAACTCGAATTCTGCTTGGATTATCGTTACTTTATTTTACTCTAATATTATTTTACTTTATTATTCCAAGTAAATTTGTAACTTTGCTCATCGTTAGCTAAATTAGCATTGGACAAATAGTTTGGATATGCAAATTTGATCGATTCGAGTTTCCGAAGTCCTACATTAAATTATATATAATTTTTTACGGTTGAATGATTTTTTTACAGAATATTTATACGTCACGTACTTGACGAAATAAAAATAATATTGAATTCTATATGACACATATATGAATAGGATATTTATTCTTTTCAATATTTTTTTTATTTGTTTATAATATATTTCAATAGTTTTTTTATTTGTTTATAATATATTTAAAAGACTTGTGTGTGTATGTGTGTGTGTGTGTGCCTCTGGAATTTCATAGACTCAGATAGGTTTTGATATATTGTAAAATAAATTATAAATTCATTTATATTGTTCAATATAGGGATATTATCCTAGTATTGTACTTATTTTATAGATGATTGTACTTTTTTTTTATTTTACTAAAGTGGTAGAGAGCAATTATTAATATATTGTAATGAAAATGGGTAGTAAAACGCGTTCATGTATTGCTCCTTAGGCGCAAATAAATTCTAGATTGATCGAGTTCGTTGCTAGAATCCCTTCGAAGTGGCAAGTAATATGGAAACTTTGCTTTCGCCTTGCGTCTCGGTAGGGTAGTAAAGTTCTCGGAAAATGTTACGGTAGACAAGTTTTTATCTCTCTCTTGGAAAGTTGCGCCATAAGCAGCCGATTCTCCATTTGTAGAATTCGTATTAAAAGATGTTCTGCAAGTTGAAGTTAATATTTTCATTCGCGGGATTTCACGGCGAGCGCGGTAAATCGCTAAATTAATTCTCGCTTTATTGAGTAATGAAATGATACGAAATTGCTACTAATTTACAAACAAATAATGAATATATCATTACAGCCGAGGCGTGGTTTTATCCAAGTTAATTAGCAAATAAAATCAAAAGTTAATATCGACAAAGATAAATTTAGCAAACAATCAAAGAGACTTGTGAATGCTGTCGTGAAAAGCTTAAACATTAAGAATGGAAGAGGAATTCAACTAGTCTTTATAAAATGCTTTCAAAAGGACATCTTATATACTCCGTAAATACGATCGTTCTTACTTTCAACTCTTCTAAAATGTTCGCGCCGAAGAAAACAATATACTATTGTTCTTGAAGAAAGGGGAGCGCTTTAATAGCAGCTAATTAACGAAATACTGCGTATTCGGTATCCCCGTTAAGACACGATCTTTTTTAAAGTGTGGCTGTGACGTTGCTACATGAAAGAGCTTTTTTCGTTGCCATGCTGACATTGCACGAAAATTAATTATTAGCGGCTGGCAGCTGTGAAAAATTTTCTTAGCGTCGGCTGCGCTTTAAGTACGCGATATCAAAAAGGTTACAGGTTACAAAGGATAATTAGTGAACTTCGAGTGCGTTAACAGATCGCACCGTAATTGGATCTCTGTTATCCCGCGCATTCAAGTCGCTGCTTGAATCTTCTTAACTATTCATTCGTAACGACGGATTTTCTTTTATCGCAGATTTTCATAGCATCGATTGGCAGTATATAATGAGCACATTTTAATTAATGCGAATGAATTCCGTCAGCATATTAATTGTAAAAGTTAGTTTATCATCCAATAATATTTATCGGCGTTATTTGTTATCGATCGCAATAATAAAACAATTTCTTTCGAAAACACACCAAGTTTTTTCTATAAAATTTTCATGTATCTGTCTCTTGGAGATAAAAATAAATTATTTCACAATGAAAAAAATAGATTATTAAAATAAGTCTTTTTTCACTCCACATTTCGTTGCTTCTTATTTTCAATCTTATGCCTGAAGCTCCTGCAGTTTCGAAAATGGATAAAAGCGTTTCGCCGAAATCAAAGCCTTGTCTGTGCCTCATCCAGACGTGTCAAATAATTACATCAAAGAGGGATAATTATGTCGAAAGGTACTAATTCTCTTCATCTATTCTCCAGTCTTATATAGGCTGGCAGCTTCTCTCTATTCGTAACGTGGAGCACGACGTGATAGAGCGCAAGAAACGAGAAACGCAAGTTACTGAAAAGAGATAATGACGTATGTATATCGTTCTAATTAACGTCAACGCTCTTTAAATTCAGCCCCACACTACGAGAACTCATTAACATTATCTATTTATTCTGTTTCTTTACGCGATATACATTAACGACTCGTAGATATAAATATATATAAGAAAAAGTTTTAGCATACATACAAATTTTAAATAGGTAATGGAATGTATAAAATGAAATTCGAATATGAACGGTGACTTTTTTCATCAGTTTCTAGAATCAGATTGCTAACAGAAGCTCTTAATTTGAGCCTCGTATATATTAAAGTCATCTTGTAATTAAAAAATTATATTTCTGATTCTTGCAATGAATACGGCAGATAGTTATAAATATGATTAATCTGATAATTGAGAAGTGTAAAATGGATAATCTTTAAATGTGATTTTATATTTGATGTTTTGTAAAATCGACTATTATTTTATTTTTAATTAACATTCTCTATTCTCGGAGGAGAAAACTCAGAAAAATATAACAATCAAATCGTTGTCTCATCGATCTTTCCTTATTTTTATCTTTGTTTTAATCAAAAAGTATATCATATTCTCTTTTGCAGTCTTTTGTTTTTCTAAATATTAATTGCGATATCTCAAATAAACATGATCATAATGCTTGTTATAGCCATGATCTTTTTTATTACGCTGCGCTTTAGTATCTCCATTACAAAGGATAGTAAATCTCAAGCGAACAATAGACACTGACTATTCTTGTGTGTGCATTTTCTTCAGTCCTTCTTTTATTCCAGCAACAAAGGAATTGCGAATAGTTATTGCATTCAAATTACATCGAGTTGGAGGACTCTTGACGCCGATTCTATTAATAATTTCTCTTTATTTTCTAAGCATATATAATGCAGCTGACAAAGAAAAAGACATAGCAGATATGAAGATCTATCGTTGTTGCGTGAAATCAATCAACAATGTCCTTGTGCTTTCTTCGCTTTCTTCATGATTCTTCTCGTGAAACTTGACTGAATTTTTTAGCTTTGCCTGATCATTATTGAGAAAACTACTTAAAAAAAATATAAGGCAATTGACGGGACTGCATTAATCTTCGTTTCGATGACTCTGCATTTATCTCATTTATCCCGATCCTTTATCACCATCACCGCGGCGGCTTTTCTACGACCCGTCATTCTCAACAACGAAATCAATTTCGTGACGTTTTTGGAATTGCCCTTGCTACCGACTTAATTCTTGAAATGGCAAAATTTTGAGAATCAGCAGTATTAACGTACTTTCAATTAGTATACTTCTTTTATCTATATATCTATCATATTACCTATATAGATTCCTTCTGTGTGGTCTTTAACGATCATATTTAATGCGGATTTACCTACCGTAAGAGGTAGAATCTGCTAATATTTACGTAGCGGTATAGGCCGATCACATACGAGAATCCACCACTTGACCCGTAAACCGCAGTAGTTCGCATCGCTGTTGACTTCGGCCGAGCATACGTCCGTAGATACTCGGTCGTATCTACTTCAGTGTCGATGAAGAATCTATGCAAGTAACAGACATGCATTGTACATCGAATGTGCCAGATGTGCCACTCACCGGTGATGACTGCCGCGCCATTTCTAGAGAAGTTTCTCCTTTAAGTACTTTTTGTCCTTAACTACTTCGCTACTTTATTTAATGTCTGTGCAAAATTTACGAGCATGCGCACGCAGCAGCGTTACAGTGAGCAGTCATTCTTCTGCATATCCTATATACGGCGAGTACATCGTTATATTATTCCGAGTTTGATGAAATTTTCAGTCTTAGTCTCAGTTTTTAGTAAGACTCGAGTTAAAATTGCACTAACAATAACGAGTACATTTAAACTTAATCCATGCCCGATGTTCTGATAAGTATATCAATTAATGTTTGGACACACAATAATGCGATTAGAACGCTATTGTAAAACGATACGAATTCAGCAAATGTAGACACATTAAATTTCTACGAAAAAAAGACGGGATGTACACTACAGTTTTAGAATCGCGTTATCGCTTATTATAACAAGGAGAATGTAAGAGGCCGAAAGAATGCAGGAAAAGGACGAATATAACGAATTTCCTGTTTCAAAGGAAAATGAGCATTCTCGGTTATATACTTATATACAGTTTTGCATATATGCGAGCATATAAGCTGCATAAACGTCTTCTGCTTTTATCTCTTGGTATGCTCGCTACAAAGGTGACTTGAACGCTAAGTGAAGAACAGTATAACTTGAATACTGTGAAATTCTGCGGTCGTATAATGGTGTCAATAAAACTTTTGAAATTTTTATACTTTTGAGAAATGAATATATCTTTAATTATTTTGAGATCACCTTGGTACCTAAGTTACATGCAGTTGAAAATTCTTCAAAGAGTAGGAAAGCAGAAAAAATTTAGTTCTCTAACACATATGTACATGGAAGCAACATCTCCGTACATTCAAAATTTATACATTAATTCTTAATCGATTTTTCCGCCCGATCGCGTGATAACTGTGAATCATGCGGTTTCCACCAGCTGTTATACGACTTTGGAGGAACCGAAGGATGTTGGGTTGGTGCCTGTACCCAACGAGCTCTTGGTAATGCAGAAAGCGTGTCACTGCAACAAATCCGTACTCCCGACATTACGTGTTCCGGGTAAATGCGGCGGAGTAGTGCTTTCAAAGTGCTTGGGACTCCTTTAAGTTACCTGAACGATAAAGTTCTTTGGAAGTCACTATCAGTATCTTCGTAGTTGCCAAAAAGTATTTCCAAATTTCGAAAATTTCAATATCAAAGAGGCTACGCATAGACGATTTTCCGATCTTAATTCAGGATCATATTTATATACAATTAAACATTTTTGTAATCTGATAATAGAATATGTGAGCGATGGTAGTCTCGTTTTTAATTCATATTAAGTTTGGGAAGTTTTCAGCATATTAATAAAATATTTAAAAAATTTTAAATTTTTAAAAAGAATGTTTGATGTGCTTTCAATTAAAATTTTCTTACGTTTCGTATATTTCTTGCGATGTCAATATAAATTTTTAATAGCAAAGAATGTATAGAAATTTTGAATTATAACAGAATGATTATGATATGATTTATGGTGTGTATGTATACATATGTAAATATATATGTATACATCTACTAATACAATGTATCGCTGATTACCGTAACAAAGAGGATTTTCGCTTATTCATTGTTTGCACATATGTGTGCATTTAGATAGGATCGAACGTCATTTTGGTAGGATCAATCGTCATCCCAATGGGATTAAGCGTTAACTCTGTAAGCCCGCGCTCTCACATTGGATTAAATTTGCACGTTGAGCAAATATGAGGCAATTATTCTGAAATAAATTGCTATAGTCTCGAGTACGAGAGAGAGAACACAATAAATACGCTTTTATACGAAGAATTAAAATAATTTGAAATATAGATGATGTTTATCTCATGTCTCATGTGATAATCGGTAAATGTTCACCATTGAAGAACAGATGGGTTTGTATCGTCTCTTATTGTCGTTTATTGATCTTTCGAGAAATAGAATCATTATATAATCGACATCGATTTGTAACATTTTGAATTTTAAATGCTTATGCTTTTCTCAACTCGTATTTGCTTGTTATAGCTAATATAAGCCATACAGGCTAATATACATAAAATATATATTTGAAAATTATGAACAATTTTTATATATTCTTCGATTAATTTGAAATCAATATTTGTAGCAAAAAGTTGATTGCACGTTATTTTTGTGTTATGTTAATTTTTAATCATTGTGATAATTAGGTATTAAATTAGAATTCTATTAAAATAAAATTGAATTAAAAGAA
The DNA here is from genome assembly GCA_949152495.1 of Lasius fuliginosus. Lineage (NCBI taxonomy): Eukaryota > Metazoa > Arthropoda > Insecta > Hymenoptera > Formicidae > Lasius > Lasius fuliginosus. The sequence goes on from OX424444.1 coordinate 14,365,374, forward strand.
TAAAACTTTGTTATCTATATCTTTTTAATAAAATTTTATTTAATTTACGAATATTTTTTATTTGACTTATAACAAATTATTGATGTCTCAAGATTTCCAAAAAGGAGAAACATATTTGGAATAAGTCAAAAAATAAAAATAAACTTAACTTATATATATTTTGTGTATTATATTTGTAAGCAGATATTTTAAAAGTATTTTGCTTCTTTTGAGAAAGGAAAATGCGCATAATTTTCTTGGAGAACTGATAGCGATATCGAGCCGACTTCGCGAAGTCACCGAAATTGCGAGATTTTATCTTGACAAGAATGTATCTCGCGTCGGCAACGGAAAAGCGGTTTAAGTCGCACCTCCTTGTGAAGATTTTGAGCGGAGAAGGCAAGAGAAAAAGTCGGAGTATACTCTTAACGGAATAGTAAATTGCTTGGAAACTGCTACGCTATTTACAACTTCCTCTTATGGTCGATTTCGAAGCTTGCAATTTTTAACTCGTCATTACGCGAAATTAAATCATAAATTCTAAAAAATTGAAAGATTTATTCACTGTGATTTTAGCGGATTTTAGGACGTGGTGAGAAATATTTTCACTACGGCCCAGAATAAGTATGCGAGCAGTTTTTCTGTGAACGAAAATCTCTCAAATAGGCGGATGTTCGTTTTCGGTGATTCGAATCTGAAATTTTTCAACGGAACCGGAAAACTACTTTACCTTATGCAAATCAACTCAACCGGAAGGTGATCCGATTAGCGACTTAAACACTTGGCATACACCTCTCGAAGCAGAGAGGTGAGATTTAGCGAACAATTAGAGTTTTTCGGATTCACATGTGACATACCGGTTCGCCAGGGAGTTAATTTCCCTCTCCTTTGTTATCGTAAAGAATACAACGTGTTCAATAGCAACATACATGATTTACATTACGTCGTGATAACAGCAGAAATTTTTCTTGTTATTGATGCGACGTTAATTAATTCTCTCAGTTTTTTATCCCATTTGCAATGATCAGTGTCGCATAATATTGAATGTTGACATTATTCGCATATTGCTCAATGAAAATTTGTCAGTCCGTTCACACACACACACACACACACACACACACACACACACACACACAGTACCCGATCTGATTAATTCCCTTATTATCGCTTGAAATATACATGATATAATTGTTTATAGTAAATTTAATAATGATGATATTTTTAGAACTTTGATATTTTATGCATAACGTCTAGAATACAATTAATACATATCAATAAGAACAGATGAATTAAACCAAATGATTGAAAGATATACGACATTATTTTATAAAAATTCTACTCTTACAAAAAAAACGCATTATTCTTTCCTTAATCAAGATTGTAACAAGCTAGTTTGTATAAAATCATGTTCTCTATATTGCCGGAATTTATTAATTAATTTTTATTTCCATAGAGATTCTCACTACTAGATATTGTATCGTTTTTCTTTTCCACTTCGGTGCAACATCAAGTGGAAACATCTTCGTCGGGATGTCAAATATGCTTGTGTCACGACGTTTATTTAGCGAAGTGCACCTTCTCTTTAGTGCTCACCTCTCCCTGGAGCCTTCTTTATCCTTGCTTTCCGGTAGCGCTATCGTGATATAGTCGTATCCACTTTTACTCTATAAAAGTATATACTAGTCGGTCGATATCGTTCACAGTGTCGATGGAAGATCGTTGTCCTGCGATGGTAGTTTCAGTTCCATCGAGATGTCACGGAGCATCGCTGCTATACTTTCTCTCGTGGATAATATCGTTCAAAAACGCGTGCGAAGATGGCCCTTCGCAAGAACACTTTCCATGTAAAGAGCAGAGAATGAAGTCTAAATCAGCTTCATTGCGATATCACGTCAATGTCGCTGGCATAATACTAATTTACGTAGCACGGTTACATAATTAATTTTAAGTAAATTTTAGTCTATAATAAGATATTAATCTGCGATTTAAATGTCTAGATATTTCTGTCAGAACTGTAAGAAACTGATAAATATTAGCTATATACGCATAAAAATTAATTAAAAAGAAAAAGATATCAATATGATTTAAAAAATCTTCTATTATTGATATGTGCATATATGAAAATATTTCCCGACATATTATTTAATTAAATCGCCTATTTGGAAGTAAACGTTTGAAGAATAATTTGCATTGGAGAAGATACATAGATATAGCGTAAATTGCAATGTTCTGTGTATTTAGTTTTTCTTCAAGTAAGGCTATGCTTTCATATAATGCGAGGCTTTGTAAATATTTTACATTCCTTCGTGTCCAAAGCGATTCTTCTTTTCAAATTTTTTTCGTTAATATCTGTAATTTCAACTGGGTTTCTTAGGTGCTTTCACTTAAGTGACGGCTAGTAATTCCGTACATTTTTGCAGAGAGCATGTTCAATAAAATGAGAAAATAAAATCCTGCTCTTTTCACTTGTAAGTCTTGATAGCTATTTCCTTCTTTAAAACGAGCTAATTTACGAACAAATTTATGTGAATGACTATACGAAACATTTTTGTTGAACGCCTGAATTAAAACTTAGCATTGCTATAGGAATATATATTGAAACTTGTATACAAGTCTGCAGAGTAAATGTCCGGTACATGTTAATTTATATTATATTTGTATGAATCTATTAAATAATGTTGAATAATTCTTTTTAATGTAACACGATATTTTATAAATTTATTCTAACGAGTTTTATTTCCGCAAGCAATTTTCAGTGTTTTGGTGTTTCAATTTTGTGCTAATAAGAAATTCGATATTTCACTCAATCACATTTTCATGAGCTTCATATCTATATCTTCTGGCATTTTGGTGTGCTTGCAGGAAATGTGAGAGTAGTCAGGTTTTCGTTAAGGACCACCACACACACTGTATAGATACTTGTCGCTCTGTTACTATGTGCGGCGAGGTAGTCGTCCCGGAGGACCATCTTGACGTAAGTAATTACCCGATAAGTTGTCTAAGTCGAGTTAAACCGTGCAATAAATATCGAAGCTAGTCAAAGGAATAGATCGAGTGGCCTATTTCGTTCAATGGCAAACTACATTAAATTCACAACCTGCTTGCTTGACACTATTTGTTACGACGTATAATGATCAGAAATTCATATCTTTTTTGTGAGAATCTTTTTTTTAATTAATTTTAAAAATTAACATTTACTTTAATATAGAGTTTAATATTTTACGATGAAAATTAATAAATCATGAGAAAAATTAATATGTTGCAAATTATTATTATTTACTTCTCTATCAATTATTTTCTATAAGGAGTAAGAATTCATATGTTAAACATTAACTCTGTGACAGATATTTTATATTATAATATTAAAAAAAATATAATTAATATGGAATGAATAAACCTTTAATTTCGATATTTTGTCTTATTAAATTTGACTTTTAATTGAATTACAACTGGTCCATTACTCGATATTTAAGATACTAAATTCTGATATATTAGAAAATTGAACATTTTCATTATTTATGATATTGGGTATATAAATACACACCATGTGTTTATTTGATCGATATAAGCGTTTATGTTGATCCGGAATTTTTAATGTTGTCTAATACTGTTAAAATTTGTTAAAAGTTTTAATATTATCTCCAGAATATACCTCGATTCATGAAATTTATAATTATCAGAATTGATGATCAGATACTATAATGATTTACAATAATTTATATTAATGGTTACAATTACTTGCGATTGAATCTAGATTTTCGTGTGTAATTTTATCCGTATTTTTATTTAACAAATATTACATGCTTATTGTGCTCATAATATATGAAAATAAAATTTTTAACTCGAAGAATTTTTCGCTCATGAGAGATGATAGCTTGTGATCGTGACAGATGGCACGATCTCTACATTTTCACATAGAACGCGTATATCCATCGAAATAAGAGGCACGATATTTCATTGATGCTTCATCTTGATCGATTGCCGAGGCTTGTACTGAAGGGATGTGCTTTAACGATAGCAGCCTGGAAACGAGAGGCGCTAATTGATGAGTAGCCCTGAGAGGCGAATTGGTGTCGGATAACTTATTAGAGTAAAGGCGTCATCGTCCTTGTCGTTGACAGTATTCGCTGATGGCGTAAAATTATTTACCTCCTCGCCGAAGGTGTCTCGACGGTAATGCGATTCTCCACTCTCGTTCATCAACATTAATGTTTCTAGATACTTTGTCGTTTACAGGCTACAATCTTCTTTACAGTACTTTGCATCTGACACTTATTATACGATGAACGCGACTGTCTCTGTGTCATTTTATGTTACTGTAAAATTCTTGACGTCAAAAGACGTAAGGAATATATATATATATTTTTTTTTCTTTAATTGATAATTATTCCGAAATCAAATTCGATCTCCTTAAGACATCAATAGCGTTTTCTCAAATGACTTGCTATATATTCTCGAATACGCATGTATATACAGGTCTGCAGAACTTGCAATGCGACGGGACACAATTGCGGAATTGCTGAGGGGAGTAAAGCAGGTCCGGGAATCGACGGTGCCGATTTTGTCTTTTATGTATCTGCCATGCAGACTGAGAGATGTCACAAGGGTTTAACAGTAGCCTATGCTGCTCATTGTCAACAGGAAGCTGCTTTAGACCGGTAAGTTATTCGATGAAACAATATTTAATAACAATAATATGTATAATAGATTTAACTAATAGTTCAATATTGTTGATAAAAATTTTACTTATTATATCGTCATTCATATTTATTTAACATAAATATAAAGAGGATTTTTTTTAAATTATAAGAATTTTTAGCGTATAGAATAAAAAATATATTTTTTATCGTTATCTATAGAGTAGTGACACATATATAAATTCAGTTTTCGCGATACTTTGATATTTGAGAGAACATAATTAATAATATATTGAATAAGTGCCTGTCACATGATTGAAACATGCACAATTCCCGTTTGTATGAACAGAAGGATAGAACGAAGGCAAACAACATCTGGCATGAATATATTTCATGAGGACGTCGGATTAAATATTTGACAGGATTTATAAGAGGAATTGTTTGTGCAAAGCAAGCGATTCAACAATGGCGAACATTCATATTAATGACTTTAATTAAAAAGAAATATTTTATTTTATTTATACAACAAATAATCGTTAAGCGTGGAATTGCTGAACTTTTTTTTATTTTGCATTGTTCTAATTCGTTGCTAAATAGCTATTACAATTGTATTAACCATACAAATAATTTATTTATGAATAAATAGTTTCTATTATTAAAATGATTAATTATTTAAAGTGCGCGAGAAAAATAGTCCGTGATTTATGAAATGATGAAATTATTTTATAGGACCGAATTCGTAATCGAAAATTGCAAACCTCGACGCTGTGTGTGATTTGATGTCTAACTTTATGAATCTGCCGAAACGTGAACGCATATTGAGTAGATTAAATTTGTCTGTCAGGTACATACGTCGTGCACGTCGTACCACGGTCGATGTAAATGGCGTTGCGCGGATTTTATTATTCGCACGACGTCTGATCGTGATAGATCGACGATATTCGTGCGTCACGTTGCCGCATGCTTATGGGAAAATCCTTGAAATATTCGAGTGCAAAAAAAATATATTTTACATAATGTTCGCATCATATGTAATTTTATACAGTCTTTAATATCGATTAAAGTATTTTTTATGGCAATTATACTGTAAATTTTGTACACGTTTCAATTTACGATACCATATATGTATATATTTTTGTAAGCATCTTGAAGAGTTTCTGAGTATATTTCGCGCGAGGAAATAAATTCGGGATGCTGTAATTAAAATAAAGACGAAAGGAGATTTCACAGCTGCTGAAGTGAACTAAATTGCTTCCAGGCCGATAGCTGGCCATGCCAACCTATGTCCAGGAAGCATCAGCACGAAACCGCAAGAGTTGGAAACGTTGCTCAGCACTGTTAAACACGAGATCCTGCACGCTTTAGGATTTTCTGTGAGCTTATACGCTTTCTACAGGGATGAGAATGGCGAGCCCAGGACGCCCAGAAGAAGCGATACAGGAAAACCACCCCTTAATGAAAAGTACGTTCTGCCTTGTACATCTTATATTAAAGTTCTTTTATTATCGCGCGCAAAAGGTACTGAACAAAATTAATTCTCTGAGCATTAAATTATTAGCACAAAAAATATATAAAAATTAATAGTTAATCGACTGCGGAGATGTATTTTAAATTCGATTGCAAATACGATACAGTTACGTATTCAAGGAATGTCTGATACTCTAGTTAGAATACCAAATATCGCACTATCTACGATCGATTCCTTTTATGTAGATTTCTACCGATAGATAAAGCTTAAACCGTTAGCATAAAGTTACCGTTAAGGATTTTTCGAAATTAGAACATTCACAGATATTATTGATTATACAGATATGTTATCATGGTATCATCGATCAAACTCTCTTATCTTAATTTTTAATAATGTGATTATTTTTATAGCATTTTCTATGGTATAGTTTCCGGCCTGTTAATTTGTATTTAATTTTGCTGACATTATTGCCACATACACGATGCTTTCGTATATCGACAGAAACGGGCATCTTGTCTTCTTCGTCAATTTATTATTCGATTGCGGATGTGTCGACTCTTTTTCTCCCTCCTTCCCTTATCGGTTCTCTGATGGTGTATCTGCCTTTAAAATTGGAAAATTCCTGGTATTCTGTTCTATCCAAGTCGACGGACCGTAACGAACTGGCTTCCGGCGTTGGCTGATGCAAGTTCTTCTCTGCACGATCTTTCTTCACGTGCCTTTCCTTCTGTTTTCCCGTTTCGCATCCGTTACCTCTCGCTACTCTCGTAGTTACTTCTTCTGTTCTCCATCATTGTTCCTTCGTTCTTTTTCCCATTCGCTATCTTGTTCACGAGTCTCTTTACCAAGTGGTGAAAATCGACGTCTTTCCACTTCGAATCGCGAAATTCCAGCAACAGATCCATGGCGTTCCGAGTTATAATAAATTTCGGGAATGACTTTGGCGTTCTCCGCTTCTTAAAGCTTTCGGCGTATAATTTTCCAGTATGTTCTCAATGCATTTCTTCAACGTGACTGTTTTTTCAGATCTCATGAATTCTCGCGTTGATTTGCATTTCGAATGATGACAGAAATAAAAATTCTTTCTCTCTTTCTCTCTCCTTTTCTCTCTTTCTCTTTCTTTCTTTCTCGCTCTCTTTGATAGAACATCACTCATCGCATAACGTTGGAGAATTATGAAGCCACTCGGTAATGTATGCAGAACTTCTTAAACTCTCGAGAACTTTTTGCCGGGGAGTTCTGATTCTTTCTCGACGATGTCCCAGAACTCAAATTGAGAGACAGAGAGATTTTTCGTCGGAGATAGCTGCTCGTTCCCTCCTTCTCATCCTTCGCAGCCGCTTGTCCTTTTAATTTCCTTGCCTCCTCCTCTACCTTTTCGTCTATCTCACTAGAAACTCTCTTACCCTCCGTCGCCCTTCACTGTTCCTCGTTTTAGTTCTAGTCGTCCTTTCCGTTTTCACTCGGCTTCGCAATCTGCGCGTTCTCCGTTACAAATTCCAGCGTTTCCTTGCATTTCCTGCCATCCATCTGCTCGTGAGCGTTCTCACCCTACCGCGTCTGAATATCTCTACGGGGATCCTCTTACGTTTAAGGTTTAACGTTTAAGGTACGCTAATCCGCGGCAACACATGCGAAGAGAGAAAGAGAGAGTGAGAGAGAAGGGGGGGAGATTTTTCTAATCTTAAATTTCAATAAAATTTAGATTTTGTAATGCAATGTTATGGTATTTGATATAATTGTTTGCAAAATGATGAGCCACTTTTGCCTTTATAGAATAAATAATTATAATACTGTTATTAGCTTTCAAATTGTTCGCTTCATCTTTTATAGAAATATTCCAATATTATTTTTCTAGTAAAATTATTTTTATTAATTGTGCTGATTAAGCTTTTAGCGTTAATTAATTATTATACATTTATATGAGTTACTCTCTATCTGTTCTAATTAGCCATTTTACATAAATGCAAATTATCTGCATTACTCAAACATGTGAATTTGATAACTTAATTGCAAAATCACTGTTTTAAGTTGCAATAGCAAATAGGTAAGAAATATAACAATATTCGAGTGACGATATATTTTCATAACTCATGTGATTTGCTGCGAATTAACTTCGAAAAGCGTTTCGAGGAGATTCAAAAGCGTTTTCACGTGCAGGGAAGTTTTACATGAATTTAATCTCTTTCATTTGTAACGTGAAATTGAAACAATTCTTTTCTCGTGCGACGTTACATTCGATTTCTATACTCGCGATCTATCATGTTATACACTATTTCTGCACTATTTCCAACAATTTATGCATATGAGATACGTTGACGAGCAATTTTGCACTGATGCTCAAGCGTAATAATATTTTTCACCTCGTGCTCGTTCCCAGCAAAATGGCCATTCGCGAATTCATCCGTCATGTCGAAATAGGATATAGAAGGGGCCGCTCGCTGTCGAAAACAGCGTCTAGCCGACGTATCACATCAATCATTTTATATGAAAGATAGACAGAGAGAGAAATCACGAGAGAGAGAGAGGGGGGGGGGGGAGAGAAAAAGAGATTGAAGTACAATTATATTTATCTTCCCGGCATTGCGAAGTCACGAAGATATTCAACGTTTGACATATAGTAAATATATTATAGAAAAACCTCCGCTATCTTACCGATATAAATCGAGAAGAGAGCGTGTATATAAAAAACATACAAAATATATTACATCATATAGAAAAAAGTATCATAGAGAGAAAATGAACGAAAAAAAAAGGAACTGAATAAATAATCGTGTCAAACGTTTCGATGTGATTCGAAATGCGCACAGATTATTTCATTAATTTTCTATTTTGCGGTAGATTAAAAATTCCGATATGAAGCGAGGAATCTCAATTATTTACTTTCTCTCGCGGATGTTAGTTTATTCAAAATTCGAATCAGTTTTGAGCATTCACGAATATAATCCGCAGCGTGATGTACGATATCATAGCGGTGATATTGTTATTATATCGGATGACAACAGCAGCTTTCGAATCAGCATATGCTAATAATGTTCGATATTCGTTTCGGGTAGGTTGCAAACGCATCAATGGAGCGAGAACACGATCAAAACTGTGGTCAGGCCTCGCTGGCAAGTGCACGGCGGTTACGTGGAGAGGACCATGCAAATGATAGTCACGCCTCGCGTCCGCGCCGAGGTTCAAGCGCACTTCAATTGCCCGAAACTTGAGGGTGCAGAATTGGAGGATCAGGGCGAGGACGGCACGGCTCTCACGCATTGGGAGAAGCGCGTGTTTGAGGTGCGTAATGCTCAGAATCCTCGCTCTAACTCTTTGTTCTTTATATGCAATATAATCGAAAAAAAAATTTTCTAATTCTAATAAATTATTTTTCCGTTTTATTCAGAACGAAGCGATGACGGGCACACATACGCAAAATCCAGTTTACTCGAGAATAACACTCGCTCTCATGGAAGATACTGGTTGGTATAGCGCCAACTATTCGATGGCGCAAGAGCTAGGATGGGGGAGAAATCTAGGATGCAACTTCGCTATGAAATCCTGTAAGGAATGGATATCCTCCAAATCATCCCCGCTATCGTATGTATATTAAGATATTCAGGAAAGAGAACCGTGTATTGCAATGACCATACGAGAATATTTTAATGTTTTAGGGGAAAGTCGATACATCCTTTCTGCAACAAAGTGAAACAGGATCCGTTGCAAACCGAATGTACAGACGATCGAAGTTCAGTGGCCTTGTGTAATCTAGTAAAACATCCGCAACCGCTGCCCAAGAAATACCAGGTAAAAAATATCTAATAATTTATTAGAAAGTATTTATTTAAAAGTAGATAAAAGAGAAAGAGAGAGAGAGAGGGAAATGGCTACATAAACGATGATTACATCGATCGTACGAGAATATTCGCGGTATGTGAAGAATCTGGATTTCTTCTATTGCAGAACTTCGATTCAATACCTCACGTACCATCGGGAGAGGAACAATACTACGGCGGTTCGGTATCTCTGGCAGATTACTGTCCTTACATACAGGAATTCACGTGGAGAGCAAAGAATATAGTAGTCAGGGGTTCTCACTGTCTTTACGAGGAGAATAATCCGCGTAAGTCGCACGGCACATACATCTCGCGATACAATTGCAAAGAAATGCATGATGGATCTCTTTTGAAATACATCCTTTTTTTCAGATCCGGACAAGAATTTCGCATTAGAGAAGTACGGTCCTCATTCGAGATGCTTCGACCACACTAATGACATGTGGGAGGAGAGAACTTGCAAACAAGCGCGACAATGGCAGCATTGGGGCTCCGGTTGTTACTTGTATAAATGCGAGGTCGGCAGACTACACGTTATGGTGAGTTCGTTATGATATAAACGTGATGATATAAACGCTTATATATAGACTATCGTTTAAATTAAACACGACTGTGATTGTGTGACAAATAGATGAGGAGAAAATTTTGTCTCTTTTCAGGTCAGCAATTATACTTATGTTTGCTTCCATGCTGGACAGGAAATTATTATAAGAATTATGCAGAACGGTTGGTTGCATAAAGGGGCTCTAATCTGTCCACCTTGCCGAGATCTTTGTCAGGTGAATATTATATAAATATGTATATATTATACCTTATTTTATAGAGTGTAGACGTAGTGCGTAAAATATACGATATTTGTTTTATTTTTTAAGGCGGAATTTAAAGCACGAGGCGAATGGTGCAAACCAGGGGATGAACATCCACCTTCCACATATTATCACAAAGACTATCTCCATTGTGCGTCCGCAGTTAGTTTTGGCCCAAATATACCAACGTTTATTATTGCAATGTTACTTTTCGTCGTTAGATGATACGCCGTTCGCTTTAGTTAATATGTTTTAGCATTACCGAATCTAGATCCATAAATATCATTTAATGAACTATGTATCATATTTCGGCAGTGATATTTTTAGTCTGGTCTGAAAATATTTCATTTCTCGAGATATATATATATATAAAGTATCTGTTCAAGTTTTTATTATCGTATCGTAAAAACGTAATGGATATTGACCGAGGTGACAATCGTAATTAGATTCGTTATCTATACGAAGAAACGATAAATTTTAGCCAAAGGATAAAGAAATTATCAGGCTTGTGTGTTATGCGCGCGATAGGTATGCATATACTATGTTTAGATTTAACTATTTGTAGTGATAATATGACGAAGCATTTTTAGTGCTAATCTCATATTATATATGTTTTCTTGGATTATTTATAGCCGACTTGTTAATTTTATTATTACACATTCCACTACATATATTACATATGATTAGTTCTGACACGTTTTGGTCATTATTTTGAACGAAAACACATTGTTTAAAGCTAGATAGATAATCTCGGTCGATTCAAGGTGAGTTACCGTAGTCGATAGATAATTGTTAACATTATTTGACTGATATGAATATACATAGACTGCAAGCGCTGCCGATATAAAGAATAATTCTCCTAATATCGGGATTTTATAAATGACATTAAATTTGTTGTAAAATAACTTTAACGGAGAAACCACACTATACATTGCCAATAAATAGCAGTGTAAATACATATTTTGCATGACACGATAACGCGAATGATAAGTATATCCGTCGAAAAAGAAAGTGTATATATAGGGTGTTTCACTGATTGCGTTACATATCATTTTTTAAGGCACTATTGAAGATATCTATATGAATTTTTGTTTTTAATTATAAAACATCTTGTATATACATACACACACTAAATACATATATTACATTTGTAATCCATAGTATTTACGAAACATTACTGACTAATTTTGTCAGCAAAATATAACGAGTTTTTTCTTTTCACAGTCGTCCCTGGGAATCATATTTAAATTATTATAAGTAATTAAACTTTGAGTCCAACAATACAAAAGTGTCAATTTTACATTCCATCGAGAATATAATATAACAGCTAGTACCTTCTCTGGCACACAATCTGTGTATTATTAATAAATCTATGACATTCCTAGCGACATATGTGCAAAGAAGTTTGTATGAAAATATGCAAGTCATATCGAACGATATATGAATAAGTATGTAAACTCTGAAGCGATTCAAAAGCGTGTCCGACAAGTCAGTTTATCAAGAATTATCGATTATTGTGAATGAATATTGCGAATGTATGTGGTATAGAAAGTAAATCTTTGTATATATAGTTTGAAAAATATGAAGTCTATAATAACAACACATGTGTAAATGCAACAAAACTACGACGGTAACTTTCGCATAGCATAATATTAAAATTTTAGCAATTACATATATGTCTCAATAAATCTTATTTGATAAATATTAATGCAATAAATATATATTGCATTTCGATTATCCGTATATCATAAAAAATGAAATACTTTTCTAATTTTCCATTATTTGAATTATATGCATCGTCCTAATATATAATTTTCACGGAAAGCTATTTTCACTGCAAAGACTTTTGTAATAAATGACTATATCTGTATGAGTGTTATTTAATGCTATTTTTTAAAATGCGATTATTTACGATTTCCTGGATGCTTTAATAAGAATATGGATAAATCGGCGCAACAATGTGCTCAGATTAATCGTAAATAAAATATCACTGTTCAAATATTATTGTACTGAGAAAAAAGCAAATGTGGAAGTACATGAATTGTACATACTACAGTTTGTAAATTAATTATAATAGAATAAATCTTTAATACAAATCAATATCTTCACATTATTTTAATCTTTATTAATTGCTTTTAAGATAACGAACAGTAATGGAATATTTATGATTCTCTATTATTTACACGAAAATAGCAATTTTGATATCAAAGTGAGATATTTCAAGGACATATATATTGATCGATCATATAAGATGCAATGCGTATTAATTCCATTTTTATAACACATGAATATTCCAATTTTGATATATTTGAAAGATTTTAGTGTGATTATATGCAAGCATTTAATCTAATTTTGTACAGAGATGATTAATATTTAATACTATGTAATTTATAAAGAACTAGAAAATATCATAGTATTGTATTGAATACTGAAATGTATATTCGAGAACATTTCTCGTGGATTCCTGCGATGTTAAAAAGGATTTTACTCGATATTAAAATGGATTTTTGATTTGTTTTAACACGCACCATTCGCTGAGTATTAATACTGGGTGCGTTAGATATCAGAAAATGAATATTAGAAGTCAAATATGTTTGAATAATGCTATGAGGCTCATTTATAACTTTATTAAAGACGTATGTATATGCGTGTAGAAATGTGTGCGGCTATACGTGTATCATAGATCATATTCAAAATACTGAGTTATTCTGTGAAATTTTTATGAGCATAATTAGGAATTCGTATAAAGTTATTAGAATATATGTTTTAATTGTTAATTTGCTTGTAATCTTCAGCATTACATTTCGTTATAATGGATATTAAAATATATATATATATATATATATATATATATATAAGGATTTAAAAAATTAAGAATAAAAAATGCTACATTATTATAATCATATTGTTGCGCGGCACAGGAAAATCGCGCATATAATTTTAATAATTTTTAGTTAAAATATACAAGTTTGAGGTCACAATATTCATAAATAATGATTATTTTATAAAGAATATGTATAATATATTTCTAATAAATTAATAAAAAAATATTGTTAAGACATTAGAAGTATACAAATTAATAGATAATGATGAGTTTCAGAGATAGTGTTTTCTAAAAGTAATGTGTATCAGAAAAATAATTATTTTCAATTTAATTTATCAGAAAAAAATATATTTTTAATATAATTTTAATCTTGAAAATTATTTGCAATACTATTATTTTTGTTATAGAGATGTTATGATACAATACTCAGTACAACTTCAATAAAGAATCACTTATGAAATATGAATGTAATGTAGCATAACTAATAACTTTATTTTATATTTGATTAAATTGTGCCATTATAGAATAAAAATAATCTATGTATTTTAATATAATAAATTAAATAACTTTTTTTATTATTCAAATAAAAATTATTAATATTGGCGAAAATTATTTAATAAAAAATTGAATGGTTAAGTAAGATTTAAGTACATTTTAATAAGCTTTAAGAATATGTTCAAGAAGTGAGATTATTTTTACAGATATTTATATAACGATACAGATATGTATACTAATTTATAGACATATTTCAGTTTCATAACGAAAAATAATAATCGATAATTAATAAGTTATTAGCTTTAGTTGCTGCATACACAGATTTTGTCGTCAAATCAATTTAATTCTTTCTTTGTGGATTATATTATCGTAAGTATAAGAAAATATTTTTCTGTATTTTTATAAATATCAATTTTGGATTTTAAAAATGCTAATTCTGAAAATATACTTCGATTGGTCAAAATTTAAAATAACATTCTTCTGTATATATTGGATTTTGTGGTTTTACGAAAACGAGCTTATAGCTGAGATACGAAAAATCGTTTCGTAATAATATTAATGTTACCACAAAGAAGGATTTATGAAATAATTAGTTTTAATATTAGGTTCTATTTGTCGGATTAAAAAATATGTAAATAGAATATAAGACGATGAGTACACTTACGTAAATACACTTTGAAATATATTTTGATTTATGACCTAATGCAAAATGTATTAAATCATCGATTATTTAAGCCACTTTTTTGCATCGTAGCACATTAAACAGTGCTCACTACCTCGGCTACATTAAGCAATCTGTATTTTATTGCAATCGCCACTAAAGAGGTACATATATAAGAAATATAATGTAATATAATATGATATAATAATGTAATAGTGTAAAATAAATAATTCATATAATGTAATATGAAACTCTCTACTATATATTTTATTTTTAATCCATTCACATTCTGACAGTAGATTTATGAGATTACATATTATATATGATATAATTTACAGATTTATATCTTCGTATATTTTATTTATAAGAATGAAATAAAAAATAATGTTACTCACAAATAAATCTACCATATGCATCTTCATCTGGATCCCCATTATAGTTGTTGATACATCGTAATTGCAACTTTATTACTCACTTAACTCTAACAAAAAAATCCACGAAATACGCCTGTTTCCTGATATGCATAAAAAGATAAAAACCAAGGAGAGCATATTACTAATAAAGATACTGAAATTCTTTATCTACATTTAAGCGACAATTAAATTATTGCTTACTTTTCTGACTTCCTCAAGAAATTTCATCCGCATCGCAGCAAGACTTAGTCTTCTGTAATCGGAAGAAATTGAAAGGGCTGTTATATGACCATGCCAATTTTCTCTATGACCTTCCACCTTTCCCATGACTTTGATGATTTCCAAATAATAATGCCAAATTAGTAAGATAATCCCATTCAGCCATATTTAAAAGAAAGACCATACAATATTCTATTATTTCTTGTCGCGGAATGAGCTGATCGGATTCTTCTAACGCACCAAGGCACAGTCTGCTCCGTGCGACCATACGTTGCATATTACCTGAAATATAAAATTTCCCGAATTTATTAATGATTCTTTGGTATAAAAACACAGCGGTCAAATTTATGAATATTTTTAAAATATATACTTCAGAAATAAATATGTTAATTTAACGAATTTCTATTATATTGTCATTATACGTGTTCTCTCGATAATTCTTCGTGTAATTTGCAAAAGAAGTATATTACATTAAATATATAAATTATAAGTACAATTAAAAATACAATTATAATAAAATTTTATATAAATTATAATTATAATACATTTATAAATAAAATATATGATATATAATAAATTAAAGTAAAAGGCTTTATTATACTCACGTATCAGGATAAGAGAAATAGGCAAATGAGAGCCGGGCGCAAGAACTCAAGCGCTAAGACTTCGGTGGTAATTTTCTTTAAATAAATTTGAAAGTTGTGGTCCTTTCTTAAAACCATTTTTAACATAATGTTTACAGAATGGTGAACAAAAGGATACTGACGGATTGTGAAATCAAAATGAATCATAAAGGAGCGAGATAAGATGAGCCGATGAATAACAGTTCGTTAATATATGTAGTCGGGTTATCAAAGTGAAATAAATTATTTAATTAGATCGTAACGGAATAAATAACGAAAATGGGACATAAAGTATATGATTATAATTAAAATACAATTCTAATTACAGTAGAATATATAAATTGACGATGTTATCAGTATCAAAGAAATATATACGATTTATTCAAATATCCAATAATACGGATAATTTTATATTGACAGCATTAAAACTTCGACCTAATATGTAATTTATAATACACACATATAATCTTTAATTTTCAAAATAAAATATAACATGATCAAAATGTAATGGACAACAGAAGTATAATTCCTATAATTTATAAATTGTAAATACAATTATAAATACAATGACAATACAATTTTATATAAATTATTATTATAATACATTTGTAATTAAAATATATGACATATAGTAAATTAAAATAAGGTCTCTGTTATACTTACGTATCAGGATAAGTGGAATAGGCAAATGAGAGCCGGTCGCAAGAACTTAGCGCAAAGACATCGGTGGTTTTCTTTATTTAAATTTGTAAGTTGTGGTCCTTTCTTAGGAGCATCTTCAACATTATGTTTACAAAATGATGTACAAAATAATACTGAGGAATTGTGAAATCATAATAAATCTTAAAGGAGCGAGATGAGATGTGCCAATCAATAACAGATCTAAATATATGTAGTCGGGTAATCAAAGAGAAAGAAATTATTTAATTAGCCCATAACAAAATAAATAACGTTAATGGGACACAAAATATATGATTAAAATTAAAATACAATTATAATTACAGTAGCATTTATAAATTGACGATGCTACCTTTATCAAATAAATATGTGTATGATTTATTCAAATACCCATTAATATCGATAATTTTATATTGACAGCATTAAATCTTCGACCTAATATGTAACTTAAAATATACATACATAATTTTTAATTTTCAAAATAAAATATATCATGAACAAAATATAGTGAACAAAAGAAGTATATTTCATATAATTTATAAATTATAAATACAATTTTAATTACAATTATAATACAATTTTATATAAATTATAATTATAATACATTTATAATTAAAATATATGATATATGATATATGTATAGTAAATTAATGTAAAAGGCTCTCTCTCTCTCTCTCTCTCTCTCTCTCTCTCTCTCTCTCTCTCTCTCTCTCTCTCTCTTATTTTACTCAATTTTTAACTATAATAGATGCAATAATAAAAAATATTTGATATGTATTATTTATTCTTATAAGTTGTTTGTGATATCTGGATCTTTATTATTTACTTCTGCGTTATAGTTATATTAAAATAATATTAAAAATTTAAGTTTAATGCAATAAAAATGTTTGTTAAGTGTGTAATGTGTATTAGGCTAATTGAGTGATTTTGGCTATTTTTTGTTGCTGTTTTTTTATTTTTTTTTTCGAAAAAGTAAATTTATTAATCACGCGAATATAATAAATTTACTTATTGATTGTTGCAACGTCACTGCCATTCTGTCAATTTCTTTGTTGAAAACAGACTCATTCACATTTTATTTGAAAATGTTTAGTTTTTAAAGTGTCAATGACGCACATCAGTCATTAAACCGTAAACGTATTTGATTCAAATTTCGACGCGATCTCTACTTATAAATGTGATAATTCACGTGAATGAAGTTTGGAGCGTTCATGGAGCGAAAATGTAAAATTCGCTAATAACAAGCAGACTTATAAGAAATGATTATATTCACATCCAAAATAGAATATTTAAAATAAAAAAATATTTTTGAGATAAAAAAATAACAAAACAATTAAAAAACATCAAAATTTCGATACATATATATATTTAAAATTCATCACAATCGTCTCTGCATTTGGTGCCAAAAAATGCAAGTATCATCGCATGCCTTGGGATCATTTACAATAGAAAAAAATTAATTTGTTAAGAAACAATGCCCGGAACAGTTCCGTTTATCACGAAATTTCTGCATAGGCGCTTGAATACCCATTTAAAAATTTATCACAGTCGTCTCTGCGTTTGGTGCTAAAATTTGCAAACGTGGTGGCATCCCTTGTGATCTCCTACGATAGGAAAAAAATAATTTGTCGAAAAGCAAAGACCAGAACAGTTCCGTTTATCAAGATATTATTAAATATTCGGGTTTAAACTCATTTAAAAAATAATCACGTACGTCTCGGCGTATTGTTCCAAAATTTTCAAACTTGGTTGCATGCCTTGTGATATTCTACAATAGGAAAAAAAAAATTGAAGAGAAACAAAGCTTGGAACAGTACCGTTTATCAAGATGTTATTGAATATTCGGGTTTAAACTCATGAAAAAAATTCATCACGTTTGTCGCTGCGTTTGGTGCCAAAATTTACAAACGTGGTGACATCCCTTGTGATCTCCTACGATAGAAAAAAAATAATTTGAAAAGAATCAAAGCCTGGAACAGTTCCGTTTTTCAAGATATTATTGAATATTCGGGTTTAAACTCATTTAAAAATTCATCACGTTCGTCTCTGCGTTTTGTTCCAAAATTTACAAACGTGATGGCATCCCTTGTGATCTCCTACGATAGGATAAAAATAATTTGTCGAGAAGCAATGCCCTGAACAGTTCCGTTTATGAAGATATTTCTGAATATGCGGGTTTAAACTCATTTAAATATTCATTGCGTTTGTCTCTGCGTTTTGTGCCAAAATTTGCAAACATGGTGGCATGCCTTGTGATCTCCTGCGATAGGAAAAAAAATAATTTTAATAAAGCAAAGCCCGGAACAGTTCCGTTTATCAAGATATTATTGAATATTCGGGTTCAAACTCATTTAAAAATTCGTCACGTTCGTCTCTGTGTCTGGTGCCAAAATTTCAAACGTGGTGGCATAGCTTGAGGTCTCCTACGTTAGGAAAAAAATAATTTGTCGATAAACAAGCCCCGGAAAAATTCCATTTCTCAAGATATTTTTGCATATTCTCTTATAAAAGTGTTTAAAAATTCATCGCAGTTATCTCTGCGTTTTGTGCCAAAAATTTCAAGCATGTTGGCACGCCTTGTGATCTCCTACGATAGGAAAAAATAATTCGTCGAGAAGCAAGGGCCAGAACAGTTCTGTCAAGATATTTTAGAATATACGGGTATAAACTCATTTAAAAATTTATTACGGTTGTCTCTGCGTCTAGTGCCAAAAAATACGGTCATGGTCGCTTGCCTTGGGATTATTTACGATAGAGAAAAAATAATTTGTCAAAAAACGAGGTCCTTAAAAGTTCCGATTATCATGATATTTTTGAATAGGCGTGTGAATAACCGTTCAAAAATTCATCACAGTCGTCTTTGCGTTTGGTGCCAAGAAATACGAGCATGGTCGCATGCCAATTACAATCATTTGTAATAATGTAAAATAGGATTGCCATATCAAGAATTTTAATATAAATGCCGTAAATGAGGTAAACTTTTTTAAAATACATAACAATAGGATTTCTGGTAAGTAAAAGTTCTTATGTGTGCAACACAATGTTTTTATTTTTGTACCTTAACGCTATTGTAATTTATTCGATGATCTGGAAGTTCCGTTCTGGTAAATGATTAATTAATCTTAAGTAGTTAAATTTTTTAAATATTATTTTGTTATTTTAGTTGACGCAAGATTAATATTATCGACCGACCAGCGATCAATTTTCACTCGGCTTACTGTTAACAATTTTTTTATTATTATAGAAAACAATACATAGCAGATAAGTAGATTTTTATTGCAAATATACGTTCGGCTAATTTCGCTTTGCGTACGATTTACATACATGCACATATATTACCCATGTATTCTGTTTTTTTACATACTGAAGAATTTATTATAATATCTGTTTTGTGAAAATATTTTTTTAAATAATTATTATTATTGCTAATTTGATAATTAAAATTTATTATAGAGAATATGTTATTCCTATATTTTTCCAATAAATTATTTACAGGACAAAATTTAACGCATCTTTAAAAAGAATTGAGACTTTATTTTGCGAAGATTTACAATAGCAATAGTAATCGGTCTAATGATAATTTAAGTACGAATACAAAACGCTCAACTATAATTATATATACTTAAATAAATTATGACGCTCAATTCCTATTTACTCTGCAAGAAATAGCCAAATTAAACCGACTGACACTAGTTATCTTTTGCAGAGTATGTACAATATTTGCTTTCTTAATATCTTCCTTTCAGTCTATGCTGCCGATTTATAAAAGATTCCTGATTAAGGCATTCGTTCGGTGGTGTGATTATTAAAAGTCTCATGATTAATCAATAATATTTAGCTAGTCATCATTTTGCCTTTAACTAATAATCTTACTCTAAAATGCTATCTATATGTGTGTGCGCGAAATCGCGCTATATGTATATCGAATTATTAAATACTAATAATCGCATTCGATTTGATACAAAGTAACATGGATCGTGGCATCGTCGACAATGAATTGTCTCGTATCGATGGTGAATCATTTGCAGGCAGTGTTTTATTTTTACTGTCCTTTCAGCTCGAGCCTTTACACCGGCTTGCTATGCCTAGAACAGCGAGGTATATATAATGCCTCTTCCTAATTTTTTTATATCGTCTTGTAACGCTATTGCTAAACTTGCACTTTCATCACGTTGAGAGATTTCAGTGACATTACTAAACAATTTGTGCGATTTTGATAGTACGATACATCTCGAAAATATATATATATGTACAATTGCGTTAGAAATCTTTTCTTGACGCATTAAAATGTTCACAAACCAATCCAGCGAATTCTAAAATACAAGAAAAGAATTTTGTTTCTGTTTTTAAGAATCTTATAGAATACAGCTTGTAAAGCTTTATGTGAAATATCTTGCACATACACGTATAGCCACCTCGATACAACTAATTTCACTTGTTTAATTTTGCACACAATTCGAATTTCCTGCATTAGCGTCTTGTATATGTAATGTAAAATAAACATAATAAGAGCTATGAAAGCGTGAGCGAAGAAATATTTATTTTCTATATCGTTAAAAAGTCGTGGAAGAACTTGGAATAAACTATTCCCGCGCGAGCTATTATCTCTTATGTAAATATCTTTTTTTACAAGACTATTTATTTTTTTGGTATTTGTTATATTAATTATATTATTTATATTATTCATGAGGTAACATGATTCTTTATGACACATTTAAAGAGTATATTATCGCTTGCGCTTCCTGGCTCAATTGCTCGTGTGTGTGTGTGTGTGTGTGTGTGTGTGTGTGTGTGTGTCAAAATTAGATGTTCCGATTACTTTTTCTCATGTACAAACACATACAAAATACTTTTGATAAGCAACCTTTCTTGTCAAGATCTTGTATGAAGTGGATAAAACTCTCGAAGCAAATACTTCAAAGAGTCCGTGTTGCCGTCTGAGGCACAGTGTACTTAGTTATCAACAGTTTGCAAATAAATAATGATCTGCCAGTCAGCTGCATATTAATTTAAGCGAATAAGGTAGATGGATTTTATTATTTCAGAGAATATGCGAGCTTGCAAGTGCTTAGCAACATCTATTTTCGTTTCATCGAGAAATGTATCGCAAAATGTCTTTTGACACAAGTTTATGAAAAATTTATTTACTATTTATCATGGCTAGCAATGTACGTATTTTTACACGACTAAAAATATCTGATACGAGTCAAAGTTACGAACAAAATCTATTAATTTAAAAAGACTCGCATATTATTAGAGAGTATTTAAATATATAGCAAAAATTAAAATTGTACATAATATTTACAATATCTAAAGAAAGAGCTAACATCGTAAAACATATAAAATAAATCTATTTATGTGAATGCAATACATATTCCTGAGATATGGAAACACAAATACATAATTTAAGTGATGAATAAAAAATAAGAAAAACAAAAGATCTTTAAAGAAAAAAACTAATCTATAGTTTTGAAATAGAGAATTTTAATAATGAAGTATCTCTTCTTACAAATATAAACGTCTCGAATCAGAGATGTGCGTAATATTTCTAATTATAAATTGAAAATATAGTTATATTTTACACATATTAAAATCTAAAAAGAGAAGTCGGATTTTACTCATAAGAATGATGTGTATGGCGGCGTCAATTGACCTCGTTAGAAGCTCCACTTCTGATCGTTTCGACGTTTTCTTTCTCCGGATAAAAAGCCTACGTGTGTCAGTGGAAGGTAGTTTCTTTTTACATACAAGAAGATTATATTTCGCTAACGCATAACGCTAAAACATGTACAGCATCGAATCCATATTTCTCCTTTAAAGCAGAGATACTATTGCTGTTTCTTGAATATTCCAATGATTCCTTAGATAATATTCAATGTAGTTTTATACTAGTCTTCTATATCTTCATACTTACAAATTTCTTAATACTACAATTATATTACGCTGGTGCAAAAGGATTGTCACATCTGTCAAAGTTGAAAATAAAATTATTACAAAATCAAGGCTCAAAAATTGTTGTTACTCGCTTTAATACACTTTTTTCATATAAAAATAAATTTTTCAATTATTTCCTTTTCAAAAAGCTCCGCATTTTTGACTTTATTTAATATGAAATTTGAAAAAAAATAAGACAAACTTTTTGTAAATCTTTTGTAAACCTTTTGCATCAACTTAATATTTTTTCATATATTTTTCAATAATTTAAACAAAAGCCCAGGTGCTGGTATTTTCCATGCAAGTGCGTAGAAAGCCATGTCATAATTAATTCAGGCTTATAATTAAATTCACAAGACTGCTTCTGTATTGTCCTATCTGCATTATGCTAAACAAAAGTAATGTAATTAATTCGCCTTACAATATTATCATTGGAACAAACTTCTTGGGAAACATTGTAGATAATTTGTTCCTAGCGATACAAGATTTTCTGTAAGAAGCGTAAGATTATTGAATGAAGTGTATTTTTGGAGAAATGCAGGAACATCATTATCGTTATCGTGCGTTCTATTTATTCCATTTGCTCGTTTATTGTATAAAACTCCGCGATATTAAAAGAGTGATTTCGGTTATTTGCACTCCCCTCATGCATCTCCTTGTCGGACTTTTTTCGTGATATATATATAAAATCAATGTCTATGACGTGGATGTAAGGAATTATGTATTGGTCGTATGCCAATGAGCTCTTGAACAAACAATTATACGTTAAAATATATCTTCCTTTTTCACGAATTTTATTTTATCTATTCGACACGCGATTTTACATCATTTATAACCTGTGACTATATTGCAAGCCCTGTTACATTATAAGATATTCAAAATAGAATAAAATTTCTTTTAGAAAGATTCACTTCTAAATTGATCAAAAACTGCTGAAAGAAGTACTGTGTGGATTTAGCATCTGTATCTTCAAACAACCATTTTGTATTCTGAAAAATCGTAAAGAAAAAGTTAATCGTAGAAAGAAAATTAATTATACGCCTGAGCACACCGTTTGTACTATGAACACTCATGCGTTAATAATGAATTGTGGAGAACGAGGTAAATGCGGGCGCGAATGACATTAACACTCGCAGAGTGCTCCGCCGTGATTAAACATCTCCATGTACATCGTCGAGAGCAGCGCGATTAGTATCCCCGTCGGTGCCGTAATTAATTTTCGTAATCGATCTTGTCGCGACGAAAACTAATCGCTGTGTGTGTCGACACATGCTTCACGTATGCTCGTTTCGGAGCGTGGAATTCGTAATTATAACGCGCTGATGAGAGCGCGGTGAGAACAAGCCTTCTTATGCGAACCGCGATGCGACAACGGTGCAGTGGTACCCTGATACGATAATGTGATGCGCAATTAGTGTTTCACCGCGATTCTAGATCCCGAACGAGATCTGGCAGGCTCCTGAAGCGCGCGTACTCGAAATGACGCCGTCGAACGTGTTGATGATGCTGGTCCAGTCCGATCGTCGCGACGTGCGAAATTCTCCCTCGTGCCAGCGAGGGTGCAGCGTCGTCCCGTGGATGTAGGTATACAGACGACGGATATTGTGACCGGAACTGTTGGAGCAAAGTAGGGTGCCGGCTTGCCGCCACGCTGTACTAACTGGCGTCGTCCGGAGATCCGTAATCCTCCGTCTGCGTGGCGGCATCTTTGGCTGAAAATTCCCATAGACATTTAATCACAGCAATTAACTGGATGTGCGGTAAGAACTGAGTAGGAAAATAACTTGACTCGCAAATATAGGAAAATAAATCAATTATGCGGTCTATTCTATACAGTTCTTAAACCACTTCTAAAATTTTAGGACTACAGGGAGAGAGAGAAGAATATTTCTCTTCCTTATATTAAGTATAATAAACAAAAAGTATTTCGTATTTTGCTAAATTATTAAAGAATGTCTTTTGATTAAAAAATGAAAAATAGGTAATCTAGACCATTCTCATAATCACATAAACGTAAATGAAATATTTCTAATATTTAATTAATAATGTTCTAAATAATAATAATTTAATAATATATATTCTAATTATTAATATAGTCGATAATAATAATAATACCAAAATATTTTTAATTTTAATATAAAATTATTTTTTACATCTCTTAGCATGAGATACTATTGCAAATATTTTTTTGAAGAATATTTTAAAAATATTTTTTTCAGCTTTGGCATAAAAATTATTGCTTTTTTTATTATTAGAGAGTAGTAAATTGTTGTAATTAAAATAAAAGTGGTGAGCAGGAGAGCATACTGTGATATCTAACAATAAAGCCATAAAAAGAAATAATAGCTAAAAAATTATAGAAGACATGTTTTTTCCTTTTACATAATATAATAATTTTTAGTGTAAATTTTTGTTAATATTTTTGAAAGATACTTATTATCATCTGTGTTGTAATATTTTTTACATTCAATATTAAACAATATTTTGTAATTGATACTTTGGCAAAGTTTACTTTAATTTAAAGAATTGAAAAATTGAAATAGATTTTATCTATTTTCTATTTTTGCAAACTTTATTCGTAAAAGCCTTTTAATCTCATTTAAATTTGGCTTATAGTTCAAGAATTATTGATGCATATGCACATATTTTCGTTAATGGAAAATTACTTGAAAATTGATCAAAGAGTCTTTCATTAAATTTTTAATGCGATGGGGACGGATCTCATATAATATAGAATAACTTGGATAGTAGAACCAATAATGAATAATATAGCAAAGGCATATATTTATGTGGCGCACCTCACGTGGATGCTGCATCGTCATGTGCCATATGTCCGGTCTCCCAAGGGAGCGGTGGCGGCGTATTCGCTAATGATAACGAGGAACAATGCGCCATTGAGCATCGTTCCATTGAACAACGCTCCAAACCTGAAAAGAAAAGTCCACGGACTGTGGAAAAAATTTTTCGTATTACGTTAACATTAACGATCACACGTATAACTACTAATTATTTTCGCGCAGCTTGAAAAAAAAAATTCCGTTTATATTTCATTGTTTTATATTTCATTTATATTTAACAATAGATTTGAAACAATTATGCAGCAAGTATGCAGTTTGAAACAAGTACGAACTAATTTGCTTTTATATTTGGTCTTCGTATATTTTGATCAGTCAATAATTAAATATCGTAACATATTCTCCAGTGCGATTTTGTGATATTTTTGCGATATTCCGCAAACAAATTTCAATATAAAATTTTGTTAAGAGTACATCGTGTTTATCCTCTATATATATTTATGCTGATTAAAAGATAAAGTTTATCAGGAACTTTGAAACGGTTCATTTTACATAATATACTATTCTCTTTCTTTCTCTCTGCGCAGCTGAAGATTGAAAATCTATCTTGCGATGTTTAAAATTGCGAAACGCAGAACCGTGATAAAGATTTAACTGAATAAACTTACTAAAAAAATTTCTATCTTTACTTTTATTCTGAAATTTTAATATAATTTTTTGTCTATAAAATTCTTGTAGGAAGAATGTACAGTATGAATGACATAATTTATAATGTGATTACATTATAAATTACGTTGAATGTTGACCAAACCTGGTCGCGTCAGTGATGCGCTATGCTACTTGGTCGAGCACGGCGCGGCGTCACTGGCTCGAGCAAGTAGTGTAGCGTGTCACTGGCTCGACCAACCTGATCACGTCAGTGACGCGCTATGTTACTTGGTCGAGCACGGCGCGGCATCTCATTTATTAAAAATATATAAAAAATAGAATCTATCGATTCTCCATAAAATAAAAAATATGTACACTTTCAGAATGATGTGGAGAATGAAATAGTATTATTTCACAAATTTTAGAAAGTGTACTTTTTGATGAAAAAATTTATTAAACATTTCAATTATTAATAACAATTGGAATTAACAATTTCCTGTAACTTAAATTATTTTTATAAAAAAGATTGTCTCCTTAGCTTTAAAATGCATTTTCGAAAATATCTCTACGACAAGTATAATCAGAGATATTAATTTTTAAATTTGACAACTTCTTCATTTTTCACGAAAATTTTGTTGTTTATAACTTCTGCGAAAAAAATATTTTGGACAAATAGAAAAATATGTATCTCCTTATTTTATGTATATTTTACGTGAAAAAAGTTCCGTTCGATTTAAAAAATACGAGATCAAGAAAGTTTTGTCCGATTTGACGTGGAATTTCCCATATATATATGTATGAAAATGTTGTGTAGGAAAATGTAGCAACGTAATATCAATAGCAGAGAGAGCAGTCGTAAGTCCGATAAATGCTCTTTCAAGCATGATTACGGCATAGTTCACATTTGTGTGTGTGTGTGTGTGTGTGTGTGTGTGTGTGTGTGTGTGTGTGATGACATTGATTATTAGTGATCGCATTAAATTTCCGTTTATGGATGTCACATAGAGCGCGAGAATGCAGTTAATGTTGATAATGGATGCCGTCAAAAGGCTGATTTCCCTCGGTTTAATTAGCGCAAAACACTGATTACGTTAATCCCATCGCTGTCGGTGTCAAATCATTATAAAAGCAAACGCGGATTGGATTCTGTTATAATTAACACAATAGATGGATACGAAGATGGAAATCCATACAGGGTTGAGATATATTACTTTTTAATTTAGATTACATTTTCTTGTTAGAAAAAATCATATACATATGTATGTGTAAGAATAAAATATGAATTTATTTTAAAATTTTGGCTGCGTAAAAGCGTTTCTCTCTCTCTCTCTCTCTCTCTCTCTCTCTCTCTCTCTCTCTCTCTCTCTCTCTCTCTCTCTCTCTCTGAATTCCAGTATATATTTCTGCTGCTCAAATACTGACTCTGTTGAGCTCGTTCTGCATATCAATATATGCGAAATTTGACGTGGAGAAATATTCCCGATTGACTGACTCTGCTTTTAATGCGATATGACATCCGTTTAGCATACCTGATAGGTCGACACCGGCGATGCTGCAAACATCCAAGCCACCAGTGCTGGTTGCGCAGCAATGTTGCTTCGTTCCTAACGGCTTAGATCTGCACAGAATCTGCATATTAAAAAGAAAATTAAAATTGTTTGAAGTATCATTCATAACGGTTACGTTCCATCGATAGTAAAAGAATACCTGTCAGCTTGCAAACGATAAATCAATCGCTCTAAGTAGGATCAGATTTTCTAAACCTTATTGATTACCTGTGCGATGAAGTCAAGATTATTTCCCGTGAGAACGTGGTAATAAATAATCACGGCATCTCGAAGCCTTCCTGGTAATCGAATACATTACCACAATATAGTCATACGCTCGCTTATCATATAAATGTAAAGTAGTTCTAATTGTAAGCGATGGATATCGCTACGCTTTCATAAACTTTGTGCGCAATGTGATGCTCCGAAACAGAGTACTTGAAATGCAACGTCGGTCCTCAAGGAATACGATTTGTCAAATATACATTTGTCTATTCAGACAGTTATTATGAATAGTTATTATGTATAGAGTATGTTGTACAACCAGTTGAAATAATACGTCAATCATTTAGCTAATGACTCAAACAGTAAAACACACTATTATAAAATTCTATTAAATAGTTTATTCAATTACATTTAAACAATTATTCAATTACGTTTTATTTAATTTATTACGCAATATAACATCTTTTTTTCGCAAATTTTGCTTGTATTATAACTTCTTTTACAGGCAAGTGTTTTTACAAGTAACAATAAAATTCATAATAATAGTTGGCAAACATTTTGACATTTTATTATGTCTGATTGGCTATGCTAGTTGGTTAACGCATATTTACAGGCGTTATCAAATGGGTTATCAAATACGATTGCATTTTGTCCCATGCATTCCAAATACAGTATTAGAAATTTCACGACATTCGCAATTCGTTTTAAGGCACATTCTCGCGTGAAATCGCCTTATATAAATTTCATGGACAATATATAAGCCAGTAAAAACCAAGATTCAAGCGCAATATCCGGCATATGATCCCCAGGGTACTTATCCTATTAAGAGGGTACTCGTATTTATGCAAAGTGATTCTCATAAGCCAGTTGATCTATCGTTAACACGTATATAATATTTGCCATCTGCTATCATAAAATTTAGTATATGTGTAAAAGAGCAAACTTTGAGTTCTTCGAAAATCTATAATTCATTTTATAACATTCTTTGATATAGTCATTTGTACATCTTTGTTATTATAATGATAATTATAATAATCTATAATTCATTTTACAACATTCTTTGATATCGTCATATGTACATCTGTTATTATAATTTAAAGTTCGAAGGAACTTTAAAAATTCACTGAAGAATCTATCTTTTTCTTAACTTGAAAATTTCGAAACGCGGAATATTTTTTATAATTTTTTAAATTCTAAACATTTTAAATATATTATTAACAACGCCTAATGCTGAATTCAAAAAATATAACATGCGAAAAATTAATTAGTGTTTGCAAACAATGCCAAAACTGAAGTTTAAATACAAGTTTAATTGCCGCAGTTGCGTAATTCCAATAATCCATGAATCGATTTCCATTTTTTACAAAAACGGCGGGCAAATCTCTGCTCCACGTGATACACCAGCAGTGGCAGCGTTTATCTCGTACAGACTTAAACTCGTTTATCGGCTATCAATCGAATGGTGGCGCGAGCCAGTTGTAAAGGAATACCAAAAACTCTGTACGCGTACACTTTGCTCGCATGTAGCTTCACATCCGGCGAACATAGGAGAAAGGATACCGCGGTGCACTTCACGCTACGATTAAAGATTTACTGCACGCCGACGAGCTTTTCGGAATTCATGACCTGTAAAGTCGAAGCGCCAAGATCTATGTGGCCGGACCGAGTTGCGCGACGTATGGCCTTTTCTCCTCGTTCCTGCTGAATCCAAAAAGAGAATTCAGCGAAGAAGAAGGGATAGCCGACCGCGATGCTGGATTCGTCGCGGAAAACATCAGGCGCGTTGCGTAACGCGTTTTGCACAGGATAAATCTTGTTTTCCCGATAGGTATCGTCGCTTTCCACAGTGTTTTTCGATGGGGCGAGAGGGATCATGTTAAGTCGTTCGTCTTCATTCCTTTGCCGGCAACGAGAATCGCCATCCTCTTCGAGAAATTTATTGATTCTGTAGCAACGCTGGGCGTACGATTGATTTCGCGAAATAAAGGGAGTGGAGCGTAAAATCGGAAGAGAGAAGACGCGCAACACCGTGATGTAACGGAAGATAAAACGAACGAAGGAAAAGGAAATGGTAAACAAAAGGAAATACCGCATTCGCCTTGCGAATCTATCGAGCTTTTCTAATCGTATAAATTTCCTGTTTTTCACACAGTGTAAAATATCGTTTTGTTTGCGATTTTTTTTACTGTACATTAATATATATTCACTTGGATTATAAAATACAGAATATGGAAGAGGAAATTCTATATTTTCATGACATATAATTTTTATTAATGATCTTTGATGGAGATAACTAGATATTTTTCTGTGCGAAAAAGATTTGAATTGTTGTTGTTGAATTCATGATTTATTTTATGAAATAAAAGATTGATCTTTTGTTGTATCAGACAGAAAGAAAAAATTGTTTCTCATTTGCCAAGTGCATCGGACTGGTTTCTAATGGATGTTTGAAACAAGCGCCTGCTGGTAACGAGATTTACGCGAACGTTTACACGTGTAAAATAGTGTTCGCTAAGACTATAATGGTCTAGCGTGTAATTCGCAAAAACCAGACAAGTTGATTTTTTGGGACAAGCACAAAAAAGAAGAAACTAAATAAATTCGATTATTCTGAAATGTATTAAATCAGAGAAGTATAAAACTTATCTTTCTTTTCTGTATATTAGAAAAAAAACTTTGATCATTTCAAAACTCAATTTAATTTAAAACTTTGCCTAGTAAAATTAGACAGTTATGTTAACTCATTTTCCTATTGAGATTTGCATGTCCTTTTAAGTGTATTTTTATTTATCATTAATATAAATATCATGGTAGTATCATACGAATAATAACTGATTCAAAATGTAAGCGTTTATGTTTACCTTAGTGTAAAGAAGCTCTCGTGAAATTCGGCGGAAATGATTGTTGAGCAGCCAGTAGAGAAAAGGATTCCAAAAGCTGTTGGAGAGAGCCAGCCACGTGGCCAAGAAGTCGAGAAACGGCGGTGGCTTGCTTCCGGTGCAGGCTACAACGACTTCCTGAATTGTCCACGGTGTGACCATGACGATAAAACCCAAACTCATTGCAGCCATTGTTCGCGAGGCCGAAGTCGACAATCGTCTCTCGTGGGCGACGAGCTGAAATATGTAAGACGTCTCCTTCATATCGTTTACTTTGTTTGGATAGAAGTCTAGATACAGCTGTTCTCTCGATAAACCTGCTTATATAGTAAAGGAGAGAATAAGCAGGTAACTGTTCTTTATTTGTAATTGAATATTTAGACAATACAAATGTCTATAGCAAAAGCAAAGAAGCATCTAAAATATGTTGCGAGATTCCGAGACGTTCTTTAAATATCTTCGAGATGCTGTTTACAGTTTGTAATGCGAGCAGAAAACGTATTTCATCTTTAGAACAGACGCAATAGCATTTAATATAATAAATATATAAATTTTGATTTATGTTATGACAATGATAATTTAAAGTTTTGTCATAGAATATCAAAGTTGAATGAGATACAACGAAGAAATCTATTTTTAATGAGATAGCGACGTTTCATTCTTCATTAAAAATCCTTCTCAGACGATGGAACTCATCTTCTTAATAACTCTTTCGGCTGATAAATTTTAAAATAGAAAGTTGAGTTATATAACTTTGGCTTGATTAGCGTCGACTTTCAGACTTTGATGCTTATGTTTAATTACAATGATTATACCGTGAGCAAAATTTGAATGAAAGATTAAAAGACTATTTTCTCTTCATATTAAGCTTTGAACGTCATAGAAAATGAGAAAATAAAACTTTTTCAAATTCTACTTTCTAACATAAAAATATTAGGAAGTTTAATATCGTTACGGCCTTGCAAATAACCTTATTAAAGTTCAAAGTCCGTTCTATAAATAAGTTTTAAGTATGCGTCTTTTACGGTCACTGTGTGTCGACGTCTTAAATCTATAACTTGTCCTTCGATATTCGCCGATGCAATCGTTCGGAAAAGTAACGACCGTACATTATCGATATTTTCTTAAAAGCTAACACGAGAACTTTCGCGGAATTTCTCAGATTGCAAGAAAAGTCAAATGAAGTAATAACATTTATTCAATAACACTTTGTGTTAATTAGTGTCGCTCTAATGCGAGGTAAAAGCATCGTTTTGATTATTTATTTTTTTGTTCATAATGAGATAAAATAACACTTTCAGAGAGGGAAAAGTTAAAGGTATTGAGAAATGGAAGCGACAATTACAATTGAAAAATTGCATCTATGATAACGAAACGGAATTATCCAACGGAAGAAAAGTGTGATTTTTTTCGCCGGACGCTATGAATATGTCACATCACAGTTTCGGAGTTATAATCTCGAAGGCAGACGTAATGTCAGAAAAGATCCGGACGAATGGCTCTTAACGCGGAAAAGGCTTGCCGTCGCGTCTCAGGCTTGGCTCGTCTTTTAGGCCGGCTTGACACAGTTACGAAAGTCGCTAAGCGTTAAGCTCGTCAGCATCAAAGTTTCTCGTCGTGTGGCAGTAAAGAGATTACGAATCTGCTCGTTTAGCTAGATTCGTCCATTTCCACTTCCTTTCTCTGCTTTTCTCTTGCCTTCTTCCTCTCACTGAGTTATCTTTCTTCACCTTCTGTACGGCACTATGTATTGGCTCTCCTCATAAGTCTCGAGATTATGACGTTAATGCCTGGACAAGTATGACTCATTGTCAGATCGGTAATAGTAGGATTCCCTAAATGTCAGACAAAACCGATCAGAAGGATACAGTAGTCGAGATACTTTTATACTGAACGAGTATAATCCTATAACTTCTGTATATATTCACTCGTTTAAAAATTATATAAATAATTTTGGACACATATATTACACACACACACACACACACGTTTTAAAATATTATTGAATATGCAGATTATTTTTGTTTGTTATATAGAAATAATATAAGAATTGTGTAATATTCTAAGTGGCTGGAAAAACTTCTTATTCATTAACAGTATACTATACTTTCTCCATCTAGAAAAGTTGAATGGATTAAAGTAGAGAATTGCAGGATAAACAGGATCTCGAAAGAAGGGCGGGGAAGAAGACAAGAATCCAGACGGAAATGCCGTTCGAGATATTAGCATATCATATTGGCGGAAAGGCAAAGCGCGAGATAAACTATTCGATCGAAGTATTAGCATTCCGATTCGATTTATCGTCCCAACTTTAGCAAGCAGGAAATCCTGGTGCTCTCTTTAACGTATCTCGTCTATGTGTCGCACCGAGATTATTCTTGCCGATATAGTGTTTGTTAAACTTTCACTGTATGTAATCATTGTACTGTTTTAAGAAGTAACACTTTTTCTTAATGATATAAGAATCCTTTCGAAATGTCAAAGCTTGAATATCGGAGAATATTCTTAAATGCAAAGAATATCCTTCAATATTGCGTAATACATGTTTTTTCAAAAATGCATCTTACTGGAAATTTTATTTTAGATATACTTAAGCGAGCTATTTCATCTACTTCTAACAGAACATATGACTACGAAACAACATACATTTTGAAGATACCAATATCACATAGCGTATTTCGTGTCAAGCATTTTTCATTCTATCGTCGTAGAGCTATTTTATCGATGATCTGTATTTCGATGTTCCGATTTTAAATTTACGAGTTTCCGGAGACATTGAGATTATCTATCGTTGTTGCATAACAATTCCTGAAGAAAATGGGAAGATGTTTTGTATTTCATACAAAGAGAATAATCCGTCGAAGGGAAAGAATTGACGATGCTTACTACAATATAATCTATAAGATTATCGAAAATTACTATACATGCAGCAATTTTTCAAAGCAACGAAGATATGTTATTATTATATATTATTTATTATATAAAAGTGATATAATATTAGAGCATGTGTTTGATAATTTGTTATTTCTTTTCAAATTAGTATGCTGTAAAGTATAAACTATATTAATTCATGTTTCGCGAAAATAAAAACATATTTCAATTCTTTTTTTATAATATTTACATATATAAGAAATGAGAGATGTTATATATTTTTATTTTATATATGTATATATATACATATATAATAAAAATATATAACATCTCTCATTTCTCATACACACACACACACACACACACACACACACACGTGTGTGTGTCAACTTGCACATTGTTGTAAGTGCATAAAAAGAAATATGTGTAAAAGTGATAAAGATTTGCAGCCCTAAATGAATAATTACAAAGTAAGCAAGCTCTTAACACGGTTCATGATTTTACGAATAATCGTATTATTACAGGAGATGGCAAAGCATAGCATGCAACGTAAAATTTACATATCTCTCCATGTGCCATTCGCAGAATGTGCGCATTTACAACAATGCGGACATTGTTTCTGTCATAATTATGCAAGGTGTTACACAATTTCAGAACAATCCACATGATATGCGGATGCGCATTAAAGAGATTATCTATGAAAGTGATTATATATGAAAATGTTCGTACAATTACCTAAACTTCTTAAACAGTCATTCTGAAAAAATTATCCTTAAATATATGCATTATACAATTGCACTACACATATATGGCAGAGGCTAAAAATGTAGTAAATTGAAAAAATACATTGTTTAACAAAAATCCACTTAACCCAAATCAACAATTCATTTTAACACAAACATTATTTAATAAAGCTTTGAATAAAAATGATACTTATATGATAAAACAGCTTTAATTACGTTGATTGGGTTGACATCACACATACTTGCCAACTTTACAATTATAATCTAATTATTAGATGTATGATAATTATATATAGTTGGTGCATTATGTAGGATGTTCGGCCGTTGTATCGAGAATGTCCGCGGAAATAATTACGGTCGATAATTAAATTCACGTTAATGATGATCGTATATTTAATGAGAGTAACATTCAATCTCTTCTTGAATGGGAATCTTTTCACAAGTTATATCATTATTATATATGAGCGTTTAATCTTTCACAGCAATAACGAACAATTTATGATTGCACACAATGATTTCTTTCTCACTTTCTCTCTTTCTTTCTTTTCTGTTGTTTATTATATTCGGAATTTGTATTATGTGTGCGAAAGTATACATGTCTTTTCGGTAAAAATAGAATCTACTTTGATGAAATAATTTTGAGGATAACGATAAGCAAAAATTTCGTTATAGATATTTTACTGATCAAAAAGATATTCGTATTAAAAGGAGCCATGCTTATAATTTAGTAATATGAATGTAACATTTAAAAGACTTATTTGTAAATGTATCTTCTACTACATGTGTTATTAATTACCAGAGATATTGTTTCTAAAATCTTTTGTGAATAATTTACTTCTATCGAGTTTCTTTTTTTTTTTGCTACATCATCGTGGAATATTTTCTGATTTCGGAAAAAAGCGTTTCCATTTATATCTCCCGTAAATTTCCGGATAAATATTCGTGCCGGCGAGAGACTTATGAGATACTTTCGCGTAAATTGCGCTTAAATTACAAGTAAACGACGAGGATCGTGGTGTGAAGAGTATGTAGAACTAATAAAAGACTCCGGCACTTGTTCTTTTTTTCTCTTGCTTCATTGTGATGGAAGTAAGCCAGCAACTCGTATGCGTCCGCTCTTATCGCACCACTAAAGTCTAGGTGGTTATGTGTGAACTCTCATTGTCAAGAGTTTCCTCTTTTTCTTTCTCTTTTCTTCTCCCTTTCTCTCTCTCTCTCTCTCTCTCTCTCTTTCTTTCCCTCTCTCTTTTACTGAATATGCGCGAGGAAAAATAAATAAAGTCTCATAAACGCCGCTCTGAAAGACATCATAGCTGTTGGTTACGGCGCATGTCACATCTCGGAAAAGGGATTTTAAGTGGAAAATGCTTTCCCACCGCGAATACGGGAACCGGCATCTCTGACACAAGGAGGATTATAACATCTCCCGCAGGTGTAATCTTCTTATAAAAATCTATCTTTTTCACGCTAAAAAAATATGTAATACGTAAGAGAGACGTACCTTTCGGTGTTTTCCATTTGTCACCGAAACTATTTATTGTTTTGTCGTTGAAATGCTCTGCTGTTAGAAACATTTTATATACTCAGTGATTTCTTAAATAAAATAATATATGTTAATATCGCTTATATGTATGATTTAAACTAATTAATAGTTTTAGCATAATGGGCGCTTTTGAGAATAAGTTTAATTTGCGTTTCGAGAACACATTTGAACACGCGTCACGACATAACATCTATTCAGAGACAGATTCTCCTCCAACGGAAATCTCTTAAATGATTCTTTTATCTGAGATGAAACAATTACGTATACCTTAAATAGATGTATCGTATGTCTATCCAAAATTGGAAAGTGCGAAAAATGTGATTAAAGAAAATTGTTAATGGCAAAAAGTTATTTCAAATATCTATGTTCTAACAATGATTGATTAAAAACCGTTCTAATTGATTATGAATTAAGAGTTGAAAAACAGTAATTATTCATTAATTTCAACACATTTTTTACATTTTTTTTTAGAAAATAAGTTTTCTAGCTATTCCGACTTTGGAATATGATAACATTTGTATATTATAGCATGTGCTTTATTTAAGATATATTATGAAAACGTATGGAAGTGAAGCGGAAGATGGTATTGACAGAAATGAAGCGTTAATGAACAGATTCGAAGAAGAGTAGATGAGGAAAAGGGGCAGAAGGGGAAGGAATCATTCGGGATAATCCTCGATGCGAAAATCCGCGAATTCAATATGAAGTCTCGAACTTATTTGATTTCTCATCTGATTCGTTCCACCTCGTTATTCCGCGATAAGTAGAAGCAGCATGAGGTGAAAAACGAACAAAATAGGATGAAGAAATTGAAGGTGGCTTTAGAATCTTTTGGCTGTTCGGTGACCGTATGATATCTCCGCGAATTTCAAATGACCTGTTAGATTCGACATCATGACCTGGATATTATCCAACGTCGCATTTTAATTTCTCGTGTACTTTTTTGTTTTTAAATCGAAGATTTCAATTACTGATAATCGTTATTAAAGTTTTAATTTAAGCATTAAATTTTTAGCTTTATGAGGAAATTTTTCTCATATGTATATAAATCATATTAAAATCATATAAATTCCTAAATCAGAGATTCTTCAGAACCTTTAAATAAGTCAGTATCATTATGTATTCTAGTATTATACAAAATAAAAGTTGTTTTTTTATAGTTTATCATCGCGGACATGGTCATATTACTTTAACGGTATAATAATCCACACTTGTGTACGTTTTTATTAGAACAAAGTGGCCATTGAAATTATTGAATCCTCCTTTTGATGTACGATCGGTAACTTTACACTCAGCCATAGTGCTCTGCGATGATTCAATTGAAGTAAATGATTGCTACTCTCTCTTGCTATAATGCTTAAAAGAGTTCTAAGAAAAATTTATAAAGCAACAATAATTTTATATGACAGATATAGAATATATATCAAGACTACTCAATCAAAAGTTTATTAAAATCAATGAATTATAATACTTATAGATTATAAGACAAATGAAATCTTTTTCCTGGATTTTTCGTTTTTCTGTATTTTCTGAAAATCTTATTTGGAGAAAAGTTTCAGAGCAGCGCATTAAAACAAGACGATTAGTTTGTTTCCTTAACAATAGCGTTTTTTGTTTAGTTTCTAGCCTACAACTCATCATCAAAATTTTATTCTTTGTCGTACATCCCAAAGAAATCAATAACGGTTTGAAAACTGAACAATATCCAATAACGTCTAAGATATAAGAATCTCGCCTATAAGAAAATTGTAGCGGCGCAAGGAGCTACCAGAGAATATTTTCGCTGCACAAATAAGAATAATACGAAATATCCGTTGAATATCAGACACTCAATAATTTCGTTATAGTATGCAAGAACATGCTGAGTAAGGTACAATAGTTTTATCATTTCAGAGAAAGAGAGAAAGAGAGATAGATAGACAGATAGAGAGAGAGAGAGAGAGAGAATTGCCCTTGATTTTTTAAATTTGGGGTATTTATGTCAAATGTTTAAAAAATCCACGCGGCATTGTTGATTTCTAGAAATGAATTTACTTAAACGATATATACTACGGAATTATTATAACGCAATTGATAGAGTTAGCGTACTGACTTAATTACATGCATTTATCTGGGTTTATTTGTTGACAAATTTAAGTACAATGGCCTTCAATTTTGCTCCTTTCGAATAAAAGGGAGTACTTTTCTTTCTTTTCTTTTGTCTAGGATTTCTCACACATTAACGGATGATACCTTTAGAAGACATTACCGCATCCATTGACCTATATAAGGGTCACAGACCATAAAAAAAAGAAGACAGAATGATATAGGCACGACCGGATAGCAAGTTACTTATAAATAAGCCGGCCCCGACATTTTCCATTAACGATAGCGCCCATTGGCGACGAAAGTTTTTTCCTGAGAAACGCAAAGCGGGTTGCTAATTTTTTTTTATTTGCAAGCATCTCCATCGATTGATCGAGAGACAGAAAACAAGTTATGTGAAATAAAGCGGCGCGACATGACAATGCCGCGGTATAAAGTGCTTGATTCTAAAAGTTTCAAAACCGCTAAAAAGTTGTTGCCATAAGAGAAGTGGGTCGCAATGACATTCCGCGAAAAATAAAAAAGAACGGGTACGGAACAAGTATCTATTTCATTTTAATGAAGATTTATTCACGTTGGTGGTGTAAAAAACGCACTCGAGTTTACTC
This sequence comes from Lasius fuliginosus, assembly GCA_949152495.1. Classification (NCBI taxonomy): domain Eukaryota; kingdom Metazoa; phylum Arthropoda; class Insecta; order Hymenoptera; family Formicidae; genus Lasius; species Lasius fuliginosus. Next base: position 14,403,873 of record OX424444.1, read on the forward strand.
TTCTAAAAATATACAAAGAAGATAAAACTTTTATAAAATTTTAATATAGATTTTTATGAAAATTTTCTATTTTAAGATATTAGACCATTTTTTATTTCAAATATAAAATCTTAAATAAATATATCTATTTGACTAATTAATTAAATGTATTTTTATGTTTACAAATCAAACACTATGTTATATCAGGTTAATAGAAACGTTGTATAAGAAAAGGAAGATAATTAATTACACATTAACTGTATGAGAAAAAAAAGACATGTATGTGCAGATATTATAGAACAAAATTTAATATCTGGTTCGTGTTTGTCGACTCTACATAAATATGCACATGTCAATAAAAACATCGCTAACTTTGCTATTTTATAATAAAAGCAGCGTATTTTTTTTCTAAATTATTCAAAATTATTTGTGTAGCGATGACAACAAAATCTAGGAATATTACGAAAAAAGGGAAAAGAATATGTTTGCGCTGCTTGATATACAATGTGTGTTGTGTGAAAGACACGTCTGATATTTCTTCTTCTTTTAAATTTCTTTCTGCCTTTATAATGCGGATTTCTAGCACGTGCAGTGCGAGATTTAAAATAGACATGGCGTTTTCTTAAATTTCACCAAAAGTTGAATAAATCACATTATCCAATAATTTTTGAAATATTTGTTAACAATATTGTAATTTCGGAAAGCATAACACATCTATCCTGGCTCGCAAGCGTTATTCCGGAGCATTCGAATAATTGATGTGGCTGATTCATTATTATCGTAAACTTGTTCGACTAAGGTCGACGGACGTTGACCCTGACATAAAGCACAAACGCCGTTTACGGGAAGTGATTCCCCGACCGTTCGAGACGTCGTCGTCGGGGATTTCTCTCACCCTTGTCTGTTCTGTAATTCCTCGTGCTGCCTTCGCATTGTGCACTTAACCCATTTTGTCTCGAGATCCAGCCTACTCGAAAAATACGAGCCGGTGGTAGGAACGAGGGGAGCTTAACGATCCGCGGACTCTCGACCGATTATGGACCGTTTTGCGATGGAGTGCGGAAGCGGACACACGCTTTAATGCGCGTTATAATGCGCTCGCGGAGTATCGGGGCGGACAAGGCGCTGTGATCCTTCTCTCTCGTGATTTTCCTTTTCGAATGCGCCTGAATCCGGACCGTACCGTGCTCGAATCGTACCGTTTCGTTATAATGACGTGTCGCACGAGCCAGGAATTTATCGACGTGCTGCTAATGCGCCATTATCTCGCGCGCGCGAGAGGAATCGCCTAGGAGAGAGACAAAAATCTCTTGGCATAGCAGAAATAGCGCGCGACGCAATCGCTACGAGGCCGTCACTTGAACTGGGTTAATGATCGCGACAAGATGATTTATAATGATTAAGCCGTCGCGAGCATTCATAATACTTGAGGATAATTTTTCAGTGCTTTGGGCATAGTAGATTAGGCGAAGTAATAATTTCTAATATCGGTTTTTTTTTAGCTCGCGTTAAAGTGTTAAAATTTCTAAAGACATGACATAAATTGCACGAATATGACGTTTATAGGATGACTCAGCACTGCCGCCGCTTTTCATTCTAACGATAGCTCGTTTGATGAATTTAAAATCGATTTTTCATAAAACGGATTTCCAGGAAACTGTCATTTGTCGCGACACTTCAATACCCGAGTAAAATTATCGTAATATAATAACAATTTCAATTGAAAAGAAAAATAAATTGTTGATTATGCGCTACACGTTCCTATCTCTTTAAAACTCGAAATCCTTAAAATGAATTAATAGTTATATTCAGTTAAATTATACACAAATCAAATTGATTCTTAAGAGAGTTTTTTATCATTAAATGCACCGTTTACTAGGAAGAAATGGCACAAGCTTCTTTGGGAGCGTTTCTTTCAGATTCTGACTGACTTAATCGACGCACCTTTAATTTTCTTGATTTTCTCAGGTCTTAAACGCTCAACTTCATGGCAGAACTCTAGAGAATCGGCGAGACGACTTACGGCGTCGAAACTAGAATTTAGACATAGATAGAAGTAGGATTATTGAACTTGAAGTTAGTTTAGTAGAGATTACGAGAGATTCTTATAGTCGCGAAATTAAAACCACCTTAATATAGAACTTTTGAAGAATATTCACTTCTATTTCTCTTGATGATTTCTAAAGAGATTTTTAATTGTGAAAATGTATTACGATGATGTGCGCGTATATGAAATATAAGAATTTATTAACGAAATATAAGTATCCACTTATTTAAAATTTATTTTTTTTCCAAAATTTTAGAATATATGAATAATAAAATTCTATTTTTTTGTCTTTACATAAAAGACACATTAGAGGATATAATCCCGCGACACGGTACATAGGAGTTTCTTTAATCCTTCCTCCGTGTGCCTGTCGATGTCATGAGGTAAGACCACTTAATACACCACAAATACGAGTGACAGAACAAGGAAAAAAAAGGTGAAATAAGCAAGTGCACCCAGAAGGAACAAGGTCGGAACTCTCTGGCCTCGTCGTAGAAAATGGCTCTGGCTAATGTCAAGATAAATACGATTTCCTGGAAACGGAATGGGGAACGTGGGGCGACGCGGGGACGCAAGAAGAAAAATATTGTTTGCCGCGAAAACTGGGGCGCACATCCTGAAGGAGGACGTTGGTGGTGGTTCGATCACGGTAGCGGGGGTTGAAGTGGAAGAAGCCAAAAGCTCGGCTCTCATGCCGGAGTAGCTTGCCAAAATTTCCAAGGCGTAAGGTTCGTTTTTAGAGCGAAATTAAGCGGAGGAAGCTTTTAAAATAGGGTTACTTAAATCAGGTCATACAAGGATTCTCTTGCATGACCCGAGAGAAAAGCGCAGCGAAGTCTATAATATTCGTGATCCGTTTCTCGATGTATTTTCAGCAACGGACATTATTACTTATTTGCGAACATTTTTAGAGGAAAAGAGCGCGGTGTTTTCTTTTTTTCCGTTAAAGCTATTTTGCTTGCATACCCGTTGTTTTTTTACAAATTGAAAGTAACTACAAAGTTAAACTATTTAATAAAAAATTTAAAGGAATCTCGGAAAATATCATCTTATATATGTACAACGATTCCCTTTAAAGCTACATTCCCTTTCGAGCTACAATTCTGACAGAGGAACTCTTTAAAGTACCTTCTTATTTATGCGAAATTGAAAGTAGAAAGTATGAAAAGAGTTTGTTGCTACGACCTTCAAACTTTTATATCCTTAATAGGCATTGAATTCACCCTGCAGTAGTTATATTATTAAATGCAAATTTAAAGAAGTAAATATGCAAACAGTCCGATTGTTATCACTTTTTTTCACGATGTTCGCCGTGGGGCAATTATTATATATTCGCAATCGCTCGTTTATCGAACACTTTTGAACATGGTGATTCTCTGAATTCCGTTTATTATCTGGAGACCTCGGCAGCCAACGTTCATGTTTGTATTCGGTATATTGTTGAGCTTTCATAACTATTTTGCGGAATTGGTGGATCGACGATCGGGGTCAATGTTGCCGCCGCGATCGCTCAATGTCTGACGCATAGCTTTAGGTCAACGAAGACAACCTCAGGAGCTCGTTATCGTGGATGAATTCAATGCATCGCGGGCGACATCGAGCGATAGCGAATTCAAGCGATGTCGGCTTAGCCGTGTTCGGACCATCCATCTTGCTTCGGACGTTTGTCCTCCCGGTAATGTCTAAGATATCGGTCCAAGGAGGCATCGATGCGGGTTCTATCGACGGAAGTTGCGCGTCTTTCTATAGTTACGACAGATATTTACGATCATTTCGCCAATGACTAACAGTTATTGTAGATCGTACAGTTATTGTAGATGACATCTGTCCATTTGTATATTTAAGTCTTTTGATAAAACATGATACTGGATAAGATATAAATTTAATAGATTATTACGACGAAGTTTATATTAGTGCTAAATCAGTAGTCTAGATCTAGTTATCGCAATACGAGAGATCGAATTCGAGAAATAAAATACTTCTGCGGGATGTAATATATCTACTATATATCTACTACATACATATTAAATGATAAGATTATTTTGTGGATGTAGATGATACGTTAAACTTTATCTAAAAGTTATTTCTTTACGTAGAAGAAAATTTTTTCTCATACAGATGTATGTACAATAATACATGTTAATGATACTTATATTGTTTTTCTTCCTTATGAGATATATATAAAAATATATAGATACATTTGCAAATAAAAATAATGTCTGTTGCTGAAAATGTGTCGGTTATATAATTGACGTATTGTATAGAAGTATGAGATAGCTCATTGCATACAAGTGATTAATATTCAGTGGACAGCTTAAGATATCTGATATTCATTAATTGCGTCTATACATTTTACTCAGACAGGCTGTTATTCCGCCCTCTAGCATTGAGAGTACTTTTACATCATCCCTTTGCAATATTCTGATACCGCTTTTAGCGGAATTTCTGTAACCTCGAGACGGCTATTTAGCGTCTTCGATTTAAGAGATTTATGCCGGTGGCACAATTAGTCGATTTTTCTTTATGCCAACTGTCCTCGAGTTTATGCGTTGCGAGATGCTTTCCATCTGAACCTTTTACGCGTGCTGTGTGTGTGCGTGTGTAGGTGTGTGTTGTTTCAATAAAATTTAACAGATTTGGAAACTAATCTACGAGTTGTTGCCCTTTCGCGAGAATGCGGGAAATCTTTCGTAAACTTTTGCATAAAGTTCTTCGGTATACTTGCTCATAAGCTGTATAATTTCATTGCATAATTCGCCGGAGAATTGCGAATTTTAAATGAATAGCGAATTGCGTGGAAAGTTTTAAACGTGCTGAAAATAATCTTATATTATCTTTCTTCAGCTATCAACAGTTAACTTGTTATTGACAGCAATTGATACGAACGCGAATTTAATTCTAAAATTGATATTATTCCGCTATGCTTTAATTCACACGTGTGTGTGTGAGATTCCTATTCAGCAAAAATAAAAACATTCGATAAACAAAATAGCATCGGTATTAAATTCTTTTTAACTGCCAAGCGTAAAAGGTAGCAAGTGATGTTTAATTTGTAGAGTGCCGATGCATGGTTGGATAACAATCTACATACGTATCCAATCATTCGTCGATAGCAACATTGTTTTTATTTTATGTTTCACGGGACCGCATTGTCAATTGTTGCTAAACGGGCTGCACGTCGATTCGCAACGTATTCACAAAGCGAATAAACTTGACTTACCCTTTCTATATGGCCGCCGCTAACAACCTCCGGCGTGTTAACGCAGACTACTCTTTTCAAGCGTAGTTTGTTAACGTGGAAGGCCGAGCCGTAGCAGTACATCAACACCATCGTCGTCGGAAAATAAAAAGAGCAGCACGCCAGGATCCTGAAACAGGAGTTACAATAAAGAGCATTTTCCGGCTCAGAAAAGCGATAATTAGCGCGTCGTACGCGAGCAGATGTATAAAATGGGACAGCGAAGATGATATCACGCGTGCAAACGTAATATAAAATCACATTCATAGAAGTAAACTACGCGAAATCTGATGGGATACGTGCATGAAGTAAATTAGTGCTAGATATCAAAGTGCTCGTATCTGTAACGATAGAAACAGTTTCGCGATATCTGTTCCAACACACACACACACTCTCTCTCTTTCTCTCTCTCTCTCTCTCTCTCTCTCTCTCTCTCTCTCTCTCTCTCTCTCTCTCTCTCTCTCTCTCTTTCTGCTATGAATTAATATACTTTACAATATACTTTGCGCTTTAATTTATGCCGAAATTGTATTTAAATCGAAAAATTTTTTTATTCGTTTTCCATAGCAATGTTTAGAAAAAAAAGCCGTGATATATAAATAGATAACTCTGATAAATAAATAATTTAAACCAACATGACGCGAGGAATAATTTCTAAGCTACCAGTGCGATAAAATCATTACGATAATTCGAACGATCTTTCATATTTAACACCGACTTAGAAGGGAAGAGAACATTTAGACACGGATATCATTATCTTTCACAGTCGATCGCCTCGGATGCTCTTTCCAAGGCGATCAGTCGCGACGATCCTCTCAACATTAAATTGCAATTGTCCGCAATTGATCACCGGTGTGGCGACCAAACGTGGCAGGCTAAGATCGTGAAACATCACTCTTATCACCGACGCGTTCGCAGTGGCGATACCTAAGGGACGCCTTAGCGAAGAAGGGGTCGCAGGCAAGAAGGCCAGACCCGTTGAAGTAGTAACCGCCTCTGGGGAGCACGAGAACTCCAAAGATCGCCACACTCGCTATCCAGGTGGTCGACATCACTGCCACGCAACCCTGCCGCATGTAATACTGTGTCAACATAGACAGAAAACGATCACTCTTTCTCACTGATACGCCAAGTACGTTATGGATCTGGTGTGCATGTATGTGTGTGTGTATATATACATGCCTATTTGTATGTTTCTCTATCGATCGATGTACGAGTTTGTTTGCGCACATTCTGCATTTCATGGCATAGTATGTATCATAGATTGTTTACTTAAACGATTATTGTGTGTCGTTTTTATCGAAAATTTCGAAGCGAATATTGCAAATTTCCATACGTTTCGATCAAACATCTAATGTCAGTGTACGTATTAAATAAACAAATATATACGGCAAAATCTATGCTAGCGAACGTATAAATATAATGCGCAACTTTACGGTCGATCAAAGCAAAAATGTATGCAAACAACCTCGTGTTTAAAAAAGTATTCTAAATATTAAAGTAAAACGTAAATTAAAGAAAAATACTACAAAAGTTTACCAATTCTAATCTAGTCTTCAATATGTTCTTCGAATATATGTCTTAAATTAGATGTGTATCTGAAATATGAAAATATTTTCATATTTCATAAGATTATCTTATCAAATTTATTTATTTATTTATTAAATGTAAGAGGAAAAGAAAATATAAGGGAAAATAGAAAAACTACAAAGATATAAAATTATAAATGTTGAATTTTGCAAGATATTTTTGCTCGGAATTAAAAAAACTCTACTAATATTGAAAGTTAATTATCGATTTTCAAAATATCGATTTTCTCTACGTTTTTAGACGCATTGCATCTTTAACGAACTCACTTTCCACCTGATCAAATCTCTCAGCAAATAAAGAGAGCTCCACGGATCGGTTTTATCGACGGTCCATTTTTACGGCACAAACCCGGTGTGTTAAGTATTATCGAGATTAGGTGAAGCTCGTTCTGATCTCGAAGAACGATCAACGGAATGACACTCGACCCTACTATTCCCTGAGCAGAAAGAATCGATGCTTGTTCAATATCTTCTATTTTTGTTTGTTGTCATAAATGTGAAAAAAAAAGAGATTTGTTAACTTAAAAATATAGAAAAAGTATTAAAACCTAAAAGACGATATTGAAATATTTTTTTTTACGCAAAATTTATTCATAAAAATTCAAGGACAAATTTTTATTTGAAGCAATTGAATATTTATTATTTGAAGTATATGAATAGTTTAATATTATATTACAACTGAGATTGCAGAAAGAAAATCAATGTGAATCATGATTACGTGAAAGTCATACTTATAATCATGAATAACACTTAAAAAAATGTTGACATAAATAATGGAATCGTGCATAATATAGATGCCATTTTAGATTTTATGAGATGCATAGAAGTTACGAAATGCATTCTGAATTGTGAACCAGTGAATTATGAATCTCTAAAAATATCATCGAAGATATTACTCGCGCATAAATGCCATAAGGGCTGATATTCGCTGCATTGTAGAAGTAACAAAGAGGTAAAGACAAAGTCTTGCTGTGAACTTTGAACTAAATATGACTGAATATTGCACTAAATATAGATAAAGCTAATATAACACAGGATCCTATTTTCGAACTAATATAGTATAATAAAAGCAAATGCAAATGATAATGTAGGAATAAGATGGTTTTTTGACTTAATAAATTTTTTTTATTTTCTTCTGTACGAGAGAAAATATAATACAAAGCTAAAGAATGTATAACCTAAAAAAATATTAAATATATTGTTTAATAAAAAAAAATTATTATTATTTTTTTAGAAATCGAAATAAAAAATACTAGGATTTTAAAATCGCTAAGATTTCAATTTCCGAGACCATTAAAAACAATCAAATAAAGAATTGGAAAAACTATTGTAATTTAAAGAAAAAAATGGAAAAAAATATTAAATTTATGAAGTCTCTCTCTCTCTCTCTCGAAATCGATGAGAAGCAACAGCTCCTATCAATCAGACATAAAAAAGACAGAAGCGAGGACTGCTAGAATTCGATGAGCGATCGAACGTTCGATAGGCGGAAAATTACAGAATCAATGGAAGACACGACTCAGCGATTCGTCGGACTTCTTACTTTTATCTCTGATTTTTATACGTTAACTCATTTTCTTATTTTAATGATTGTAAAAATAGAAATGCTATTATAATTTTACTGTATTGTCCGATATATTTATTGTGAAAAAAATAACGAATCGACATAGCAATGTTGTTAATATCAACGTGATAATTTAGAAAGTGCATTCTCTTGTAAATATAAAGTAGTATACCTTTATAGTATATGTTTATTGCAACAATATAAATATTCAATGATATTATCTGTGAATCTTAAAATTTTTAAATAAAATTTAAAATAAACCGAAACTTGAATAGTATTTGAGACGCGATGTTTGTAATTTTGGTATAAAATATAACAATCAATGTATGTGTAAGAACTGAAAAAAATATCTGCAAGGTAAAAATTACCGTTTAATAAATTATAGCAATATTATAGTAAAAACTGCCAACGCAAATTGCACGTTTTTTGAAAGGAGAGGAAAAGTTATTAAATAAATTATAAGAACAACAATATTAAAAGATATATTAAAGATATATTAACAATATATTAAAAGATAAATCAAAAAGTTTGATGTGAATGGCACAGTTTGGGAAACTTCTTCGAAATATTTGTCAGTAACTTTATCACTGATACATGTATCGAATGGTTCAGAATTATTTTCCATTCAATTCTCGCTTTCAAATTCAGATATTTTTTTCTGTTTCTCGATTAGTCGAAACAATCAGTAATTAAAACATTTCCAGTCAACATCGACTGTATCTTATCATCTCTCTATCTAAGTTAAATTATTTATTTCTAACTGATCGAAAATTAGTGATACGATAATTTTAAATTATCCTGTATACCTCTATCTTCACATAGATTTCGTCCCATTTATGTGATTCATTGTTATGGATGCTTGAATAGAGGGATACACTGTAGGTGAATAAGAGGCCGCGGTGGCACTTTGCATTCTGATGCGCTTTTAAATCTCCTCCGAAATTCATTTCGGCGCTTAAGCCAGGGTAAACCGACGCGCGTCCAAGCTTCGACAAACGGCAGTGTGAACCCACAGATATGTTATGGGCCGCGGGAAAAGATCTCGTTGATATCGCTCGCAAACTTTGCAGTTGCCGCGACGCAAAAGTTGCTTTTAAAACGACCGACCGAATCGCTTTTGTTGCCGCTCGGAAGGTGATGCACAATTACTGGATTATAATTTAATCCGGGTGGTAATCGACAGGTCTAAGTTTCAGAGCTAATTTAACGGATTAAGAACTTCCCAGCATGTTCAGCTAAACTAGTTTCCGCGGACTTAATTTTTAAGCAAACTCTAAAAAAATATGAAAAAAATGTAACAGCCATATCTCGCAATCCGCGCAATACCTCTCTCTCTCTCTTTCTCTTTTATAGTATATTTTTTCATATTTTCTGTAAAAGAGATGGTTTTGCGGATAGATTGACGGCAAAACTAATATAAGTATTCAAATAACGACCCTCTCAATTTTATTTTTTTTTATCCTTTATTACTATAGAAATAGCGCGGATGTATAATTTTCACACTTTTTCACTATATTGCCAAAACAAAAACGGTTGCTATCTATTATTTTTATTTCATTGTGGAGTAGCGTGGGATATTCTAGATCCCAAAGACATTAAGAGATTATTTTTGAAATGGCATTTCTCTATTCTTTTCTGTTGAACTTTCAATCTTTTTTCATTTCAATGAATGGCTCGCATGTCTGTATGTATTTGACGTACTACTATATGATACACATATAACTGCATAATACATAGAAGATATAGAATTTAAAAAGATATATATGAGCTTTGCGAGCATAGCTTCGGAATATCGATATTTTAGTTATATCAATATTAACTTTCCAGGCATCATATAATAAGAAACATTTTTACTCTTTAAACTCATGAGCAATTCCACTTCAAATCGGACAAGAAATAATCTGACGTCGTAATAATGAGACGCCGTGCTCGACCAAGTAGTGTAGCGCGTCATTGTCGCGTCAGTGACGCGCTACACTACTTGGTCGAGCACGGCGCGGCATCTCATTTATTAAAAATATATAAAAAATAGAATCTATCGATTTTCCATAAAATAAAAAATATGTACACTTTTAGAATGATGTGGAGAATAAAATAGTATTATTTCAAAAATTTTAAAAAGTGTACTTTTTAATGAAAAAATTTATTAAACATTTCAATTATTAATAACAATTGGAATTAACAATTTATTGTAACTTAAACTATTTTTATAAAAAAGGTTGTCTCCTTAGCTTTAAAATGCATTTTCGAAAATATCTCTACGACAAATATAACCAGAGATATTAATTAACTTTTGAAGTTGACAACTTCTTCATTCACGAAAATTTTGTTGTTTATAACTTCTGCAAAAAAAAAATTTTGGAGAAATAAAAAAATACGTATCTCCTTATTTTATGTATATTTAACGTGAAAAAAGTTTCGTTCGATTTAAGAAATACGAGGTCAAAAAGGATCGATTTTTGTCTGATTTGACTTGGAATTTCCCTCATATGATCGATAAATGATAACATATGATCGATAAATGATTTTATCTTATGAATGGACTGATTGTAACATATTATATAATAAGAAATATATTGTCATTCTTCTCAAACTCAATACAAATGTATCGTTTAGGCTTTCATATTATATTTATGAATCAAATAATTGTATCAAATAAAATGATTATAGCTGAATCAAGGTGAATTCTATTCTCTTGCAAATTCAAAAGCGTCAAATAAGCTTTACGAATAAATGTCGTTTTTATTGCAATTATTTTAACGTGAAACGACAGTCATCCATAGTCAATCAATTGTTCAATTTGTTTTACCAGATATCGTAATTAACAAAAGCAAATTTTCCTGTCGATAGATCGAATGAACCGAAAGAATAAATCTCTCTCTAGACAGAAGAAACGGGTTATATTGTTTGATATAAAGTTCCGTTTAAAACACAGGATAAAGTTATATAAAGGAATTCCATTCAGCCCTACCATAGTCAACGATTGCTAAATGAGAAAATTTATATTCAGGCATTTTATTTAAAAGAGGAATTTTTAACATATTATAACGTTAGATATATATATATAATATATCTTATATATATATATATATAATATATATATATCTTCTTCTAACATACAGCTATAATAAATAAATAACATAATTTTATCGCAATAAAAAAAAGAAAAAATTTATTTATTAATTACTTTTTATATGTAAAAATTAAAATATTGTTAAATATAAAAACTGATATTTTAAAACATAAATAACTTATATTAAAATATCTCTTTTAAAAATAGTTGCAATTTATCATAATCGGAACAGATATTATCGAAAAGTAAATGTGTGACAAAGTTATTTCGTTAGTTTGATAGTTGATGAATGAATACAGATAATAAACTCACCCTTTTCGAAGAGTGCTTGTGATAGCGATGAGGATGTAGCATGCAAACGTAACGGTCGATTGCCATGCAGACGAGGATAACAGCGCTCTGTTGAGTCAAAGCGCCCCTAAGAAGTGCCTGGAACAGTAAAAGTTTCCGAAAGAGCAAACGAGATTCTTCGGGTATCATTCTCTCAGTCTTTTCAGATAAAATAACTTATAACTTTCTGGAAAAGTGCATAGGTCGACGAGTTACGTTACGAGAAGAGTCGTTGTTAGACGACAAGTTTTGATGAGTCAAGAGAACATCGAGAAAACCAACTATACTTGTAAGCATCATCTTTAATTGTTTTTTTATAAATTTATTTTATAAATCAGTTAAATAATTTTTCTTTTAATTTTCTTTCGATTTGTTAGGAAGAAAGTAACAAGAACAAAGACTACACAAATGTACTTATTGTTATGTGTTTAAATTATTATGTATCATTATGTATCATTATTATATCAAATTATTATGTATCAAAATAATTATTATATATATATTATAAATATATTATAAATAAATTATTAATGTATATAATACTTTAATAATAATTAATCTGATAATAATTTTTCTCTGATAATAATTTTGCAGTTGATTTAATGGATTAATTATTTTATCTTAGAGACGTATGTCCTTTCTCTGTTTGAATTTATCAAAATAATCAGGATTTTGCGGTTATTTGACGAACGGCAGCTTGTGGCGTACCGCCGATACCACAACGCTTTGCGGTATAATTTTGCTTCCATTGAAATTCGCGTAAAGCTGTTGCTACTTCGATTTGAGGGCAGAGGTAGAATTTCATCATCTAATTAATTATCGACTGAGGTATAAGTTTAATTAACATTGTATTGTAGTATCATCGATCATACATTTATGTTTTTCGTATAGACGTTACACACAATTAATTGCATGAGGAATCGTTTGTGAATTATATAAAATTTGTGCCGAGTCTCGTACTGTAATTAAATGTCACGCTCGAATAAAAAAGGATCGCATTCATCACGACGCAATGTTGCTTCCGTACCGTTGCATCTGCCTGCGAATTTTAGTCCGCGATTAAACAGTGTGACGTCGTTATTTTTAAGTTCCGCGCGCATGTTGACATTACAGGCAAAATTAAATTAACGCGTGTTTATTGCGGCAAAATCGTGGAACATGATTTCGCACAGATCCCAGAAATTAATAGCAGACATTATCATCAACGGCAGAATACGGTCAGTTTATTCAATTTTATCTCGTAGATTCTCTCAAACGTTAATAACAACTCTACCGTTTTTGTGACAAAAATATAGTGACTTGAAAATATAATAAAATAATTAAGGTAAAATCAAATGTAATATATACATATATATATAATTTTGTATCGGTAAAATATATTTTAATTAGATAAATTATATTTTCTCTTAATAAATTGAAGAGGAAAATTGCTTTTATACCTATCAGAAGATGACTTTTTATCAAGGATTGGATAAGGAACTCTTGAGAAAATGTGATTATTTAACAATTAAACGTTTATTTCTTCATATTGCGCAAGTTGTTCGATGCTACCAATATATAGGTAACAGTGTATCGATTACGGAGCGCGTACTGGGTCAATTTCTCATAATCCGGTCTTCGAATGTACTGTCGCTAATTCGTTTTCCAAACATACATGCTTTACGCAAAACAAGCTGTCAGACGGCAAGTGAGTAAATTGACGATCAGCATCACATAGCCAACTCTTCTATCCAATTAAAACCGACCTCTACGATTGTGGCAAGGAAATCACAATTGTGACTGCGAATTAACATATAAAATATTATCTAAGAAATTTAGAGTACATAAATATATATCATATCCTTTCTTTTAACAAGACACTACCTTTTATAAACAATTCGATCGTTTAATAATTTTGAAAATGCAATAATGTGATATAAATGGAAAAATATGACTCAAACTATAAATCAAACAATAGAGAAAATTCGAACATGCATATAAATATATATAATATATATATATATATATATATATATATATATACTCTTTTTCATGTACCTACTAAGCAATAAGTAATATTGAATTACAACTAGTGCAAGAAAGATTTTTATATTTGATCAATTTAGATGTTCCTGTATATAGAAATTTTTTTTGTTTATTGAGAACAAGACTGCATATTTATATATAAGTTTATCGAAACAAATATATAAAAATTGTTCTCTAAATTTGTCTTGTTTCCTCTTGATCCTGCTAAAGTTGATAGAAAGAAAAAGAAATGCATACGTGTTGCCTTAAAAAAAAGCATAAGAATGCATGTCCGTTTACATATAGCATATACGTTCAACCACTATATTAGACAATTTCATAGCTATCTATTGTACTATACCAACCCTATCAGCCGTCATTTTCGGGCCCGATACGTCGGGCTCGATACATCGGGCTGCTTTGAAGCGAGACAGATAGGATGTAACAAGATGTACATACACTATCGTGATTCCAGACACGTTCTATTCGGTAGAAGCTCGACGAGACGAGGGAAAGAGACAGAAAAAAAAGAGACAGGTATACGATTCGATCTCTGGGAAAGCAAATGGTCCCAAACGCCACGACCCGCCGAAGACGACGGTGTGATTCGATGAATCGGTGATGTCGGTGTATCCATAAAGACACGGTCGCGACACTGCGAGGGTGCACGAGTGTACCAAGTATAGTTTAAGATGGTTGCCATGGTGACTGTTGGCGCACTGCCAAGAGAAAGCTCTAATAATCTGAAGGGACCAGGATCGGCCTGGCCTCATTTCGAGCCATCCTCGAAACACTCCCGGGAGACCTTAACCGAATATTTTCACCACAAACTAACTTACCTGATTTCGCCCTCAAGCAACCGCTAACCCTTCGCGGCAACCGTCGTCGTTGTCGTTTGTCTATAGCGGGGACTTTAATGAAACATCACGGCTAACTTTTATTTGGCCACGACCAGAATAATTGCGTCGGTATAACGAGTTCGATTCCTTCATTCGTGAGATGCGCCGTCGAAAGAAACGATGAGCACTACGTCGGGGTTTCGCGAAATTGCATTTGTCTCGGAATGGTCTTGGGCTGATTGCGGGCGTGCATCCGAAGAACATCCGGTTTTGGTTGAAATTCGATGCCGCTGAAACTCGTGCAAGCACAAGCGCTCGAAAAATTGTAAAAAATTTCACAGTGTCCTTGGGGGGAGCAACGGGAAAATAAAATTAACAATCAGGCAGCGTTAATTTTCGCTCGCCGACGGTAAATTTCAGAGGTTTATTTCTCTTGCATAGGATTACTGTGAACGCATGTCACTGAATCTGAAATACATTATCGCCGAACCACGCGCATGAAACGTGCCGTATCTCTCATAGAAATTCACGATCATCGTTTCTATCAACGCGATATAATTCTTCCTCACTCATCGCCAATAAAGTGAAACGAGCATCGACTGGAATGCGCAGTTGGGACGTATATGCGGAGAGAATCGCGGAATATTAAATTTGCAATTGCATTACTGTCGCGGCGGTGCAAAAATTTTTCAGGTCAGTTTACGTCGTGAAAAAAGAAAGAAATGTTGCAACGAGCAGCAGCAACATCGTAGCTTCGACAACATCGTAGCTCGTTCTGCGGACAAGTAATGACATTATGCAGCTAAATACAGACAGCGAGCGCTGGGGAATTTGCCAATAGAGAGTCTAAAGTTCGTTTTATGAAGCTATAATTAGCGAACGAACTTGTAACAAAATTCTATCGTTCATTCTAGAGATAATATATTAAACGTAAAAGATTGGATTTCGATGTATTTAGTTTACAATACAAACTTTCTATGATAATTATATTTAAAACAAAATGCTCGTTTTTTATTTATACCATGAATAATGTTACAGGAATGGCACATGAAGTACAAAGAAATCATTTTAACTTTATTCGAAAAGAGTCTGAAATGTTTTGTGCCATTTAGAGGATGGTACTTTAAATGTATACTGTGGGAATACAGGGTTGACAATTGTAACATTGTAACATCGTAACATCGTAACGAGTGATTATTGTCTCCAGTGATCCTATCCCGGTGCATCGTTGAGCAAGAACAAACAGTGTGTTAATTTATCGAAGTTTACGGTTTGGTTTCGAACGGATATCTGAATACACAAACCCGTTGCAGCCATCTGTATCCCAGAGTTATCACGTAGACGTGAAAGATTTGTTCCCGCTAAGAATAGATTCTATGAATATCGAGTAACTAGAGACGATCTATCCCGGAATAGCAATCTGCGTATCATTTTTTTTTTCAATAGAACAACGCTATGTAATCGTGCCGTTCTCAATTGTCTAACTACGGGCGATATCCGAAGGGCAGTAACGAGCTGCCGAATTTCAGATATACAACTAAAGCACAATAATTAATATGAGCCACAATAGTAAAAAATGTGGCAGCTAAAATGCACTGCGTTAATTAGAGCTTATGTTTACATGTTATTCCAAATCGATTCCAAAAACGTTGGGATTTCTCGAATAAAATCATGGTATAGCTAAAATATTTTCCACAATATAAATGTTATGTTATAAGTAACCTGATGTCTCTATGTATTTACTGTTTGTTAAAAAGTCCAATCGCGATCAATAATATGTTGCGAATGCATCAGCCGACGCAATTAAATATCAATATAAATGCACAACATTTCATTTAATAATTCGGACATTAATGCACATTAGCGAGTAGATATGCTTTTGCGACTGCTGTTTAGATTGACAGAATGGATCATAGATCACACCCGCGACCGTGATGGAATATTAAAGACTATTAATATTGAATGCCAATCGTTGTAGAGGTAATATATAAGCTATTAATTGGTCGCATTTACAAACTCGATTTACTTCGATTCACAATTTATGCCGGTGCATAAACTCGACGAAAAGGATACGAGACCGTAACTGCAAGTACATTAGATGCATCGCCTTTATTCGCCGGAAAGTTTTACATGTTTGGAACTTTAGTTGCTTGCATGTTCTCGCTTGCCAATGGCGTGGCACACCATCAGCACTCTCGTTACGTGCTGCAGAATTGATAGATTCGCACGAGCCTCTCTTTGTGCGAATGAAGTTACTGTGCCTGGATCGAATACTTTTGCTCGTTCATCGAGTATTGTTAATAAATGATGATTTCGTGCGACTATAACCATGTATTTACAATAATATATATTTCTTAGGACGAGGAGAATTTTAGAAATTCTCAAGAGACTTTAAGGATATATTATATCGTATATTAAATATAAAAGAAAATGGCAGAGATCGAGATGTAGCAGTACATACAGGATGTTGTAACGTGAGAACGATTCGAGAAAACGAAACAAGACTTCGCTTACGAACTAGAGATGTTAACCCTCCGCCGTTCTATTTCAGAGATATACGGTTCAAAAGACTGGAAGTAAGAAATGCACGCCAATATGTTTTCAAGGCGAGACTATACGTACGTAGGAATATCATCTTTATGGTTTTATGAAATTCCTGTTGTGCAAATGCCGAGATCCCGACTTCGGATTTCGAGTTGATGGTTCTCGTAAAGTTTTATAGGAGTGTCCGCAGTAAGAAATCAAATCTGATCTGCATCTCTATGCAGCTGTTACACATTTCCATCGTACGCAATCTTTAAAAGTATCTCTTATCAGTGCCGGAATATTTTGTTTATGTGTAAGAAGAAAAAAAAACGAGAGTTTGTACAAATGCACTTAAAATATTATGTTATATTATTTTTCTTCATATTATTATACATATATTTCAATGTAAAATAATTTGAGATATATTTAAAAAAATTGAAAATTGTACATTTTTATGTGTGGAAAAATATCTATAAAGACGATTAAGATATACGTTGCAAGCGTATGTTCTTTACGTAATATTATGTTTACTTAATCTTTGCTTCTCTAATTATCCAAGAATTTTTCCTAATTATCCAACATCTGCGTCCTGCGTCTGTTTATTAATTTTCTGTGCCATCTGCTTTTTCTCTTGAATCTTATTAATTGTACCACATTTTCACCGAATTTGCAACCTATTTTCGGCTACATGGAAACTTGCTTTCTCCGAGTTTATTAATTCTCTTTGCTTAGTTTCTACTTACTATCGCGTCCATTTTTTATTCGTTTTGGTCGAGTACCATCTTATTGCTCCTCTCAGTTTTTAAACACAATGCTACTTATTAAAAAAGTTTTGAGAAATGTTTTAAAAAATGAAGCTGTTTATTAATATACACCTTTTAATATATACCTTGAATAAGCTGTCTTCTTATTAGTTTTAAAGCATCTGTTTTTATTTTAGGGAAATTTTATAAATCGTATAATATAATAAGTTTTGATTAAAAAATGTTTTCCTCGATTTTACTTTCCAATATTGTACGTACATTATATAAATATATTTTATACATTATTGTGTTCCACTATAATTCTCAAAATTTGTTTGAAATATTTCTCAAAAAAAGAAATCTTAAAAAAATAATTATTTGCCATAAATTTTATTTTACTTATTTACTTATTAAGTTATTTAATTTTACTTATTTACTTTTATTTATTAAGATACTTGATCGACTTGTTCCATTCAACATTTTGATCGTAATTTGCATAAAAATTTCTTTATCCCTTCCCTCGTTTGAGTTTTGATAACTATATTTTACATTAAATTTATATGCAGTTCCAACGTATATAACTAACGAAAGTGACACGTAGCGTAAAAATCTTGATGACATGCACATTATGCATGTCTCTAGATGCAAAGCCAAAACATGGAAAGACATCAATATTTTAGATATGAAAAAGGTACTCCGATATAATGCGACATACATATTTCTGTTGTATGTAGTTGGAGTCTTATCGACGAAAATGCGGCAAAAATGATTTATTGTTACAGATACGGCTGTAACTTACGATATTCAGATAAAAATGACATCGCTGTCCTTTATATTAAGTAACGATGATATATTTTTATGTTTCAACCAGTGCTATTGTAAATCTATTGTTTTTCTAATTTATCTATTCTATCAACAGAAATTAATCAATAAATATTAATTTCATATTTATTAATATGTAATTCACGTTAATTAATCGATTTCTAAGAAATTAGCAATGTAAACAAAATTATAATAAATATGATGGACTACATTATATTTCTGCTTAATGAGGAAATTTTTGTTTTAATTTTTTCATTAACCTCTTTCTAAATTTTATTACTCAGTTACTAAAACTTATGTAATCTATCTTATGTAATGTATTTCTTCAGAAGAGTACGAAAATGTGTTCTACATTGTAGAGATATGTTCTACAAATGTTCTACATATCTTAAAGTTAAAAATATAATTACATTGCAAATAATTAAGAGCGCGATATGGATATTTTACACGCCACGTTTATATCTACTATTAAAAAGAGAGATAAATCTTTTTTCTAACATATATTATGCACTATTATGCACTATAAATACCAGCTATAAATTATGTACATTTGGCTAATTTGCATATAATTTTATGTTTACTAATTCCCCTCCCGAGAACATTACGACAATTTCCCGTTTCGGCTAGATAAGCAAATACGACGAAATTCGGGATCTACGGGCGGAATAGCGCACTTCGGAGTTTAGCACGTGCGAAATGAAGAAATATACGGTCACAAATCAGGCTGTTACCTCAGAAGATGGCGTAGAGAACGAGGAAGAGGTAGGAGGGAAAGGTGCAACGCGTAAAGATTATCGCCAGGAACTCCGATAATGTCGCAGCCACCGACTGGTGGAGGAAATAGCGGAAGAAGTGCCGGCTGCCGGAAGCGCAGCTGTGAGTTTCAAACGATAATAATTTCCTGCCAACCATCGCGAACACCATTCCAAGATTTCCTATAAATTCCTCGATTTCTGGCAAAGAAAAACTGTCGAGATATGCGAGGTTATTGAACGGCTTCTTAATGCGTATAACGTTATAAGAGATATCGTAATCTCCAATATTATAGTCTAGGGAACATTTATTACGGCGCTAGATATAAAAATATAGCGTCGCTACATAATTGATACATTATCAACTATATGTTTATATGATATTTATTTTCTAGTTTATAATTAAAGTTAAGTGAAATAACAAACGCCGATTGCTTTAGCATAAATTTTTAAAGATTAGAAAATGTAGATATAATATATTGTAATAGGTACCTGAATTTGACAGACAACTTCACCATACGGCCAGCATCCGTAAACAGCTGGTAAGAAACCGAAAGGCGTCACTAGAAGACCAATCGCTAGGTCATTACTTGCTAAGCTCGTCAACAGATATCTGGGCTGGAACAAAGTTGAAGAGAACCTGTTGATCGTCTTGGTCAGTATCAGTGGATGTCGTTATACTAAACGGTTGAATTGATGTATAATATCGCGCGACATTAGCTCCATTAGAAAGCATGTAGTGAGAAAAAATATCGATTAATCTAACAAAAACTCCATTTGACTCTTTGTGGATCATCTCCGCGTAAACATAAATTAATATTAACTGATTTTTTTATTTGGTTTAATTTTAAATTAACTTTATTCATTTAATTGATATTTAATAGGTATTAGCTTATATGTGTGTAATAATAAAAAATTTAATTTTTCAGACAAATAATAAAAAATTTAACTTTTCAGACAAAATAAGAAATATATTTTTAATTCAGTCTTTACAATACCATTTTTTATTCTCGCCAATAATTGCTTGAATATTTACGAAAATTACTTTCATGTACGTATTAAGCTATGTGTGTGTGTGTGTGTGTCTATGATTTATACTTATACATAAATTATGTAGATCTGGCACGAGCGCGAAGCTGGTAATTAGAAAGAAAAAACTGCAAAGAAATCAGGGGCTGTATTACAGCGTGGAAGATTATATATAATTCCCACTAATGAATTCGATAAATTATTTGAATAAGCGTTCCTCAAAAACTGTTCAGATGCAACGGAATAAATGTATATTGCGAATGCAACCAGTCTGTATATTTAACTCGCCAGACAGATTTACATATTTATAAGGGAAAGAAACGATGAATGCTATGGAACAACATATTACACACTGAGCTCTAATAAATGCATTCTCAATTTCACATATTACAGCACCATCGTGGGTCACTGGAAAGCTTTAATCGAGTAGACGGTAGATGGAACATTCGCACGAATAATGTCTAATTTTTTTGCGGTCATCGTCATTAGTCTCTGCAACTCGACGGTACTCATTTAGAATCCAGAAACATGACCATCCCGTATTTCGTGCAGCTAACCACTCCAGACTAATTTACATAGCAAGAAGAGAGAAATGGAGAAAATACCGTGGACCCTTCCATCACAGACTGTGAATTATCGCGCCGACTGAAATCTTCATACATTCACATAACTAATATTTCACTCACCGTAATCCTTTCCACAAGATACAAAACAAATGTAATCTTCATATAATTAATCTTAATTTCTATAATTTCTTGATAAGATTTTTCTTTTTAGTAAAATACCAATTTCACTGAATATTCTGTTTTGATTTTATCGATTTTTAAAAATAAAACTTCAAAAAAATCCATGCTGCTTTTTCTAACGTATCTTCTACCGAGATTTCGAGAGCTTGAGATTCTTTTTTGGTATAGTATTTCTATTGTAAAATTATTATTATTATTTTACAATAAAAACGTGAAAAGTTATTTTTTTTAAATTCATATTCAACAAGATATAAATCTTTTCAAGAGCATTGGGTTTAGTCTATTTATTGTTAAAAAATTACATGTAAAATCTAACTGTATGTAATACGATTTACTTACCTGAGCATGTATGTACTTGCTATATCGTCTGCTATTGATAACGCATATCACTAGAAGATTGGCGCACAGAATACCAAGACTTAGCAGTAATATCAGAGTAGCTCGTATTAGTTCTCCAGGACCTGGACCTGTCCAAGCGGCTTCGGACGTGCCGCCTCGCCAACAGCTGCTGTTGCTCAGTGAAGGTGCGAGCAAGATTGTCTGTTTGTGTTCCATTGTCATCGGTTAACCGCTTATTTCCCCACGTGACTACGGTGCTGAATCTCCAGACGAGACGCCCGTGTCCCGCTCGAGGCACGCGTACTTCGAACGTTTCTGAATGACCTTTCAAATAAGATCTTATGATATTTATCATTTTTTGGATGATTTGTCCATAGAAACATTTAAAATTTGTCTAATTATTGTGGGTACATATGAATTTTCAACGCAATGTTATATTTATTTGATTATTTTAGCAAAATAATAAAATATACAATAAATTATATTTTTAAATTGTTATGTATATGTATATGTGTGTGTGTGTATGTGTGTGAAAGATATTACAATAACAAGCTAACAAATAATTTCTGCTTTGAAACCGTTAAAAATATCGTCTGCTTCTTTACTTGAAATAATCGAAAAAAGAGAATTCAAACTTATTTTAAAGACGAATATTTTTTTTCTCAGTAAAATTCAACGGCGGGAGAAATTGAAGGAAAGGAAAAGAGAAGAAGGCGGCGTTTCGACGATCAAATATTGCAACAAACCTTTCATCCCCGTCGATCGCGAGTTTTCGAGGACCTGCCTCGCTGATGGCCAACCAATTTTTTTAAGCACTGCTTCTTCATCGTCAAGAGCGTCGAGGATCTGCACGATTGCGAGTGTTTGAGCGCGTCTGATGACGCACTCGAAAGACCAATCGTAACTCACGAGTCGTCCATGCGCATCTGAAAAACGATGCGTGATTTCGATCTCTGGTGATGCACATTTAACGCGCGATGCATCGCAGTTTGCATCCACGGGCGTGCGGATGAGTCGACGAGCTCTGTAAAGAGAGAAAAGATACGGTCCCGGATAAAAATACTATAAAATTCAATTTGCCGCCGGCTGAATTTACGCTCCCTCTACGCGCAAGTTACAAAGTCGAACCGGAGAAAAGTTCTACTTGACAGTTTGCAAGCTGTCGCGGTTGTTTTGCCGTCTATGTACCAAGTAAAATTTATGATAAAAGATAAGACGAAACTTTATTTTAGGCATACTCTAACTGGTAAATTTCTCGGTAAGTAAATCTCAACTGTGGAAGAAGTTTTCGGGAGTGGCGTATATGCAGAGAAAACAATACCTTCGCACCTTAACTCAGGACTAGGAGAACTAAGATGAACAGTATAATGATAGACTACGTATAGATAAAGGTTTGTAAATTGCTGGTATATCTTGTAAAATGTAAGCGAGGACTAAGAGAAGGAATATATATTCGATTTTGTTATACTATGCCTACATTAAACAGTAATTAATCTCTAAATTCAATAATTACTTTTCGTGTGTCCATCAGTGATCCAATACTGTAGAGAGCTCTTTACGAATTCACAGACTGCGTTTCAAACTCGTACGCTTTCGAGTTTGCAACGTTTTATTTACTCTTACCCGCAATCTCCAACAATCAAGCGTACGGACGCATCCTGCCACGTTTCCGGGAATTTTATTTGTACCGCGTAAACGAACAAAGTCGTTCGTCCGCGAATCCGACGTTGATCGATCGCGAGCGTCAATTCCATTCCCGCCGATGGTGAATCTATGATGCGTTACACATCACGCCGAAGCCGAATAGATCCCTGCGAATTTGTACGGATCATGCTCTTCCGTAATAAGCTTGGCTCCTCGCAAACTGCGAATAATTAATTATAAACCTCTTATGCCCGCTGGACGTAGGAAGCGTTTTCCGTTCTGATATACGTATGATTCGCGTATGATTAAAATTCAAAAGGATCTGTTTGCAATGTGTACGCGTCGAAATGGCGAAAATGGAAAAATTAATTGGATCTCAGCAGACTAGGGATCGGGCTTTGCTGTTTACCGTGAGTTTTATTGAGAGAGAGAGAGAGAGAGAGAGAGAGAGAGAGAGAGAGAGAGAGAGAGAGAGAGAGAGAGGAGAGAGAGAACGTATCAGTTAACATCACATCCGTCTGATTTTCAGATGAAAATTAATGTATTGGCCTATTGCAAATGCGCGAACAAATATTCAAAATTAATGTGGCATTAAGCGCTTTAGCGAGATGGGCTACAAACCTAAATTGTTAAACGGATTTGATTTTATTTATCTAACAGTGTTGTGATTTAATGAATCAATCATTTAATATACTGTTATTTACTATTGCGCTAATTGTTCAAAAGCTTGTTTGTAATATTTCAATCAAGGATATATTAATAACTACATAATTTGTTTAATCTCATGATATCGTGTCGTATTAGTCAGTAGTAACAGTTTTCGAAAGCACAGAGACAAAAAATTATATATTAGACTTTATTAAATTATCAAAAGTAAAACTTGCGATATTCTGTAATCTCTTATATGTAATATACATATAATCGCATATTCGATATATGCAATTATATTTGCTAATTGTAAGCGCATATTTTCTCAGCTTGTAACCACGTGGCTTATCTCCGAAATTATTTCGAAACACAGTCGTACAGTTTAACAGTATAGTATATATGAATGTAATTTCTATTAAAACTAAAACGCTTTTAGATACGTTGAGAATCCGAATTCGAGAAAGCTAGGATAGGAAAACTGAAGAAGTCGGAAATTACGAATAATAATATTCTCCGTAAAAATAACTTGCTTCTGTAGAAGCAAAATATAATTCTAACGCCATTAAAAATATTACTCTCTCTTTTTTCTCTCTAACAATAAGTCAATTTACATAATCATAATTTATGAACGTTTTATTTATCAATACTTTCGTACTTTACAGGACAAACTTTAATACGTAATATTTGTAAAATACATACATTTCAATAATATACAATAAAAATATTGCGGGGATGTGAATATATTTATCGTTATGTGTTTGTACAGTACATTTATTCTCCAAGCGGAAAATATACGGCCATAAGCATTTTGCTGATAAAGATACGTTTCAAAATAACAAGTCCGAAAACTATAGTCAAATTCGCCAGCGGTCCGAATGCGACAAAATTTTATTGTTCCCTGCAACCTGAATTGGAAGCAATGCATTTTGGCGCTCATTATCTATTTACGAATACACTTCTTCACAAACTTTACAAATTACGTCAATTAACGGCATATAAATTATGGAAGAGTCAGACAAACTATTTGGCCATTAGATCGAATCGTTAACGCCGCGAATGGTGCACAATCAATAGCAAGGGTTGAAAAAACGAAATTATAATTAACGAATGCGATATTAAATTTTAATATAATTAAAAAATGAACGCCTCTCGGACTCATCCCCGACACGGAAATTTCTTTCTTCCATTTGCGCCTTCGCGGGGATTCCCCTCGTTCTTTTCAGTAATAATTCGACAGACACCGTCCTGCCGTTAGAGCCCGCTCTATTCACGAACGTATTCATACCTATTATTCGCACACTGCCGCTTTAGGCTCTGCTCCCGTTATTCGATTTGTATTTATCGAGGCAAAAATGCGGCTGGCGTGTGTGCCTTTATAACGCGCACTGCCAACAATCTCTTCTGTATAATAGCTTGTTTGATAAAGCGCTCAAGCATATATCTACAAAAATATCAAACTTCAAAGCATCACATATATTTTTTATTTCAGTAAAATAATGAATAAAACAAATATCCGACACTAACGTTTCTCTATCTTTGCAATATCATCTTGATCATTACAGAAATCAATTATTTTTAATTTTTTTCAGGTGCTGATTATCAAAACTGATCTATTCTACTTCTTTTATTGCATCTGTTAACTTGTTATTAGTATGTATGTTTTTTGTAGTTTTTTACACAACAGGTTACTGTTTATTCAAAACATGTGGCAACTGATTCTTTTATCGAGAAAAGTGGGCTCGCGTAGTTGTTGCACTCAAGCCTTCGATTTCATTTACTTGATGCGCAATCGATAAATAATGTTGACTTGCCAGCTAGTCTCGTTTTCACGCTTGAATAGAAAGGCGAATGGAATGGAAACAGTCTCGTATCCCATATACGCACGTATTCACGTATATAGACCAACATAACATGCGCTTTTGCATTTTCCACAAGTAGATTTCGCGCGATCGATACGTCATATACTTTACGCACACATGCACGCTATCGGCGAATAAAGGTGAGCAGCTTCGTTTCCTGCAATTACACGAGTAAACATCGCATCGTTGCTTCATTAAAATAACACGCGGAGCAGAGTCAAAATTTCCCTCCGCGCGGTTGACGATTAAACGGATATTCGCAAAATATCTAGTTAATGTAAAGAGACCGTTGCTTTTTGTAATTTCTTAATTTCCCCAGTGTCACTAGTTTAAATGTTCATATATATGTTCATACATGATATGCTCGTACATGATATTTCTTGTTGCAACGATAACTCATGTCGATAATTGCAAACGATCTGGCTAAATTGACAGAGTTGCGCGCAATGATGCGGCAAATTTTAATGAATCTAGCTGGATCATCCGCAATATTGCTCACGATAATCGCAAATTTCAGAAATACACGGAATAAGCAAGGATAATGTTTAAATCGCGGAAAATCTTCCGCTAACGTAAATATGTACAAGTCATTAAATCGATTAATTATAGCTAGTGACATGAAAATGTTCGCTACATATTTTATTTAACTTTATTCGTTACAGTTCATTACTCTTCAATCCGCTTTTAATCTCGAATTTTTTTTTAGTATTATTACGCAATATTGTAAATCACAAACGCGATAAATGTGGTAAGCGCGAATATTATTCGCTCTTTATGCGATAAACTGTTCGCGAAAGCATAAGATGAAACTGTTGCGAAATGAACTCAAAAGTTTCATTCCTAGTGCGCGCAATACATTTCTTTCCTAGGATATATTCAAGCTTTGAAAAGTTCTGCTTTCTTTTCGTGTGGGATTATACAGTATATAATTTGCGAAAACAATGTTGGTTTTACATGAAGTCCACGGAATATTTAAGCACCGTGACAAAGTAGAATATTCTAACTTCCTGACGATGTCAGCTTCTCCCGCTTTACGTATTAACGGAATAATCCTCTACTGTTATTCGCATCTTGCTTCATAAACTTATAAATTTTCAATATCGTTCGCAGCATATTTATAACAAAAACAAACACAATCTGCTCAATTTTATGTTTCACTTTTAATCGCTTTTAACTTTCCATCACATTTTAAAATTCTTATTTCATTTTTACATTTTTACATTTTTCGTTAAAGTTAATGTTTTTAAGTTTGAATTAAATAATATGTTAATCGGAATTTATAATTGATATTACTAGAAAAAAAATTGATTTTGCTGATATATTCTTGTTTCTTTTATAATACTACTGAAACGCAGCAAATTCCAATCAATCGTGTACATTTCGACAAGAACGATAAATCGACACCTACGAGGTGATAACACAATATAGACGTAACATGTGTACCTGACGCAATGAGAAAAGAAATCTCAGAAGGAATGTAACTTGCCGTTTTCCTTGGAGAGTCTGCAGCTCAAGTTCGTTACAGTTAAGCGACATGGAACAGATAACAGTAGCGTACACTGATAGGTCGCGTAAGTTCGTACCGATTCGTATCGCGAGAGCAACAGCAGCAGCAAGACAGCGCGGACATTCCACTCTAAGAACTTTGTCGACTCACAATCCGACACCACTCGCTCTCGCAGTCACTTGGCCGATACAAGTAGCGAGGTGGAATACCGAGAGTATACGACAACGGTAGGATACAGAGTGCTTCGCGGCTGCGAGGAGATTAAGTCGGGAATGGCTTTATTATGTCTAGAAATCTACCACCCACCCGTAACGAAACTCGTTGCGTATCGACAATTTAGTCTCAACGGCGTCGAATGCATTTAGATGGCGAAATTAAGATTTTTTTCTTAAAGCGCTTATTCACCCTTTTATTGATGTCATCTCGAGTGTGCCCGTCATGCGTTGAATCCATAGATCTACGATTATAATAATGTTCGGCTATACATGTGATGTGCTCCGCGAAGTGCATTCTACCGTAGTTCGATCAGCGTACGTAACGACTTACGATAGTCGTTAGCTCTAATGGTGGAAGACGGAACTGTGCAGTAAGTCTTTTTTTTATCTCTCGTGGTGGCTTTTCTATAGCCGGGATATATTGTCGTCGTCCATGGATTTCTAAGGATATATACTTTCGCTCTCTTTTTTGGAACCACTACAGGAATCGGAATATATTATCGCGTTCGCGATCATATTCGATCGATTTTACGTTAGTATTCCGTAATCTTCACTCTTTTTTATCATATTATTAATTTATAACTATGTTGGGAATTAATTGCCGATTAATAACTTATCTGATTTTTAACAATTCTTTTATTCTTCATTATTTTAAATAAATTATAATAAACATTTCATTAAAGTAATTTTGTTCCATTAAATTACGTGCACATTGTACAACAAAGCGTACAAGTTTGCACAAACGTGTTAAATAAATTGTGCATAAACGTGTTAAATAAATCATAATATTATATTGTCTCTTCTCTGCTTAATAAGGCATTCACATTAATTTATATTGAAGCCTTTACTTTATAAATTTAATGGACACATTTAATGACAACTCTCTTTTTATGTTCAGAAATTTTTGGAACATTTTCATCAAATATGAAGAAGTGTTTTTTCATAAATTTAAACAGAATATCTTCTGGATAGAATGTTAATCTTTGATTAATTTTTTCCGCAAGAACTATTTTTAAATGTTTAATTTTAAGTATCTAAATAATCTTTAAATTAAAACTTTACTACAGTCAATTATCTTGAAATTGAAAAATAAGACATTTTTTATATACTTACAGTTTTTTTTATTTCAAAATCTTTTAATCTGCAATGTTAAACGACTTTATAATTATGCTCGACTTTAATTATCGTAAAAGATCTTCGTATATTCGCGCAAGCTTTACAAAGCATTCTACGCACGTACCAATTATCTGATGAAAGATGATATCTATCCTGTACAATTCTGCCTCTTTCCCGCCACTACTATGGATGCAAGACATCTCTATTTACGTCACGATATATACTTTTGCACGATGGCATTTCGCGACTGAAACCGATGCCACAATACATCAAACAGCAATTTGAGCTGTATATTGCGGTAGCTTATATTGTACGTATGTAATTAAAGTCCTTTCATATATATCTCTCTCTTTAGAAACAAAAAACAAGACTCGTTAAAATGTACACGTCGTACGCGAATTCCATCGGCAACGATCACCTTTCACTCTTTGTCAGCGTATCGATAAGTACCATACGCTAACATTGCCAAGTGAGATATATCCTGTGACCGTCTGTAAAGATCCAATAAAAATGCTCGTCTGATAGCGGAATTTTTCTTTTAAAGGGAAAACGTGTTGTGCACAACACTATCAATTCGTCACTGTCGGCCGGTAAGGCACTTGCTAATCCCATACATCTCTCTTCATAAAAGAAGTAATCTAGAAAAAAAATCTTAGTGCAGAAGAGATATCCATAAAAGTAGTGTCGCCGAATCCAGCTTCGTAAAACGTTTCACCCTTCTTCTTTTTGCCGATCCTCGGTTAGGAGCGGCCGCGCGACAAAAAGAAGAGTCGTTAGTTCCGTGCGAAATAACCATTTGTTATCTCTATTCGTTTCGCCCCGTGATCATTCTTCCGGACTTCCTTGTTGACGTGTTTACGTTCGTAGGGACTAGCGCGTCGTTTCGAAGGGATGGAAACGAGTTTAGATGCCGCGCCGAGACGACCGCGCCGTATCAAGATCAGAGATGAAAAATCAAACTATAATACGAAGAAATGATATGATAATGATAATTCTAATAGTAATTCCTAATTTCGAAAATTATTTATATTACACAATTAATTTTTTTTTTTTAATATGACATTGTAATGCATTAATTCTCCAATTATATGAAAGCTACGCGTAAGAATGAATTATGTTCCCAAGATCGGAGTATCAAATCATTTTTATCGAAACTGGAACTTGCGAAATTTGTAATTGTACTTTTAGTAGATTTTATTTTAACAGAATATAATTATATAATTCTAACTCTTTTTGTTAAAGTTTATTTTAATAAAACATTCTATATTATCAAGATTTTTTTTACTGTGACCACACATACAAACACACTACAAATTTTAAAAGTTTCTGATTTCTGATTACACCATGTTACAATTGATAAATAATTATGATTAACTTCGACACGGAGAACGGAACATGTATTCCAAGATCATGGTATTCACGAAGACGATCAACGCTATTTCAGGATCCTAGGACGATGATACGCGGATCGGATTATATGGTTACGGGAAAATATTTGCGATAGATATGGCGTGTATTGTTGGAAACCTTTCGGAAATATCTGAGGGCGAGCACTGTAGTGCACAAGCAAAACGTTTTATTACACGGACAAAATACTATACTCTGGTAGACGAAATGTTTATTGTACCGGTAAGTACGTATAAAATCTGAAATATCTGCCATACTGTGTAATGCGAAAGAATCGGGATTTACTACCACTTACAAACACAATTAGTTCAACTTTGTGTTTGTCAGCCCATTATTTTAACCAACGCATTGCATAGTTTAAGCTCCCTCTCTGTACCGTTGCATACTTCCAGAATTCTAGCTACAGCTATTGTTTGGCTGATCTGGAATATTTTAGTATAAACTCTCGGGAGAGAGAGAGTTCTTTTATACGACCATTTATAATCCTTGTATGTATAAATCTTTATCAGACGTGTAAACATTTCTACCGCAAAGTATATCTATCACAACCAAATCCATTGCAAATGTTAAACCGTAAGATTATTATATGAGAGCGTGTAACTGTGCTCATATTTGTTTTAAATTTTATTATGGTCATATGGTTTATACGATTCTTCATTTATCCCGATGGTTGCATTTCAGTGTGAAATGAAAATCTGACTAGAGCGTGTACTGAAAGCACAATGCCTTTACAATGGATTTTTCCACGGGAACAATATTTTGATACGTATTTTGCCATGCAGTAAATACATTTTATTGTGCAATAGTGAATCGTATAAACGAATCGGATAAACATATTACATTTAGCATTTGTATTAAGTTTTTTATTTTGGCATAAAAATATTGTTATCACTAATTCTTTTCGATACAGATTCTTTCATCATGTCAATCCTTTATAATAGATTTTTTAACCAAAATAGAGATAAATTTTATAAATAAAGATATATAGGAAAGTTATAATTTACTTTCCATTATCCTGCATTAAATATTTTCAAATAAAAATTCGAAGTAATTATGCCATAAAATGTAAATAAAATTAATTTTTTTATTCTCATGTAAACAATTAAATCAGTTTTTTTATAAAATCAAATAAGTCACTCAAATAATAAAGTTTTATTTTTATTAAAAATTATATAATAAATACGTTTGGGAAAACAATTAAACAAATTTTAGTACATTATATTCTGACATTAAAATTTAAAATATTAAGTTATGTTTTTTTATTTTCCAGAACATTTGTATCTTAATAATCAATGCGATTTCAATTAACATATTACACGCAATGTTAAATGTTGGTACAATCGCGATCATCAAAATTTATTATCGTACAAATTACACGCAAGAATTATATAGCAAATCTGTATCGTCGAAAAAACAGATTTTACTAGCACACATGACCAAAGAATAATATCTACTACAAGAGAGAAAGAGATAGAGGAGCAGTCTTCCAATTGTTTCCTACTATTCCGGAAGAGACCAGTGGCGGAAGAAAAATTTCAGCTATCGCGTTATGCGGTTAAAACCACGCGTCCAGGAAACCGTATGCGCAGTGAAATCGACGCTGACGTTCTATGCTTTCGCGAATAATACATACAACTGCAGACAGTTTCCAACTGCAAATGCGCCGGCAAAACTCCGGTATGCGTTTGCTCTTGACTAAGTCTAGTTAAATTAAAACGTGCGCAAACGCGGGGAACGTTTTTCGACATGCTGTTGGGAAAAGCCATTATCCGAGTCGAGCACACAAGATGAATAAATATAACTTGACGTAATTTATTAGTGGTTCTCTTTTCGAAAAAACATTTTCAATTTTTTAATTTTTCTCTTATATTAACCATACGAGTTAGTTGAATAATGCGTACTATTACGTTTATTAATTGATACAAGATGCCTTAATAACTTTTCATTGAACTTTTTTATCGAATTATATATTGAATTCATGTAAAAAAGTATAGTAACATTTTCTAAAATATCATTCTTTGATTTTTTAGGATACCTTGCGTATGCAATTGAAACAAATGTCAAATGATCTGTGTGCGAACAGAGCAAATATAGAATAGTTCGCATCGTAAACATTCTTTTTACTTATGCGACCACGATGTGCAGTATGCGTTGTTAATGTGACACTGCATGCACTCGTACGTATGTATGTACATTTCTCAGATCAAATTCGGCAATTTTGTCAAACCCGCGACTCTAATTGTAAGCAAGATTTTCAGAATCTGCGTCATGTGGCGGTACGAACCGGTCAATGATCCGTAATCGCGAAATTTACGAGCATACTGAGTAACGGGCCGAGCGGACAGATAAACGAGCAAAGTTCTCAGACGGAGTGAGAATAAACGTGTCCTTTCATAAAACACATATCCGACATTCGTCTACGCGATAGTGATACGAATCAAAAAAAGGTTCTGAGCCGCCAGCGTGCATCGGGAAAAGTTTCAATCGAATGTCTCGATAAAAGACCCATACGCGGAATTGAAATGGTCCAGATCGTTTATCATCGGCATTTTTGTGTGCACTTTTACGTTCCAAAGACATTTGGCAAAAAATCAAAGAGAGGCTGGAAAATTTCTCCTTTACCGAAGTGTAATACTTTGCGAGACGTAATGAGATGAACGAAACGGAAGTATTTGACGAACTCTTATTCTGAAATGTGAAAGTAAGAACAGGGAAATTTCAAGCGGATGAATTTTCTATTTCTTTCAGTAGTTCAAGCGGATATATCGTGCGCAGGCAGAATATGGCGAGATATTTTGCAGTATGCCGTTGGGTTTGGCGAACATTTTTTAATAGCGGAACCTAACTCAGCAAACTCTTTCCATTCTCCCAATGCATTTTCTGCGAAAAGTGCGGACATACCATGGAATTCTATTCCTTTGCATGCAAATTACTGATATATATCCCACGCGAACATGTCGCGTTTATGACAGGTTTTTGCGTCACGCTTTTTATTCGAATCGGCAAAATATCATTGAGAGGTACACGTCAATATTCGCGACAACTATCGATGATATCCTACGACATTGTGAAAAAAAAGAATGTTGTGAATGTTGTAAATGAAAAGGGGAGTTCTCCTAATAAACGGACGCGATTCGATATTCAGCTACGTGTTAAATAGAACACGCGCTAATATTGTTGGTACGCGGCGGAAGAAAAAAAAAGTTTATTCAGCCCGCGCGCGTCCAGGATATCCTGAGTTCGAGAAACAGATGCTTCCGCGAACGAGATGCGAACCGTCACATCCGTGAAAAGGTGAAAGAGCGACCGAGACCGCGTGGAATCGCGCGATAGCGAGCTGGAAAACGGTTATGCCGTTTACGTTGAGTCAGCATCATAAATTTTACGAACATCCAATCTGCTTTTCTTGAGTGCACCAGCGTTTGCCGGTCCCGCAAATGCATCGCTTGATGGCTTAAAAGCGCCTAAACGGATTGGGTCGCGCGTTAACGAAGTGTTAACGATAAATGATGGTTACCATGGTTGAATGTCTTTTTGGTGGGAACATAGATTTTGCTACTGTCTCGTTTGTGTTACGACGAGAGCTCAGAGGGAGTTATGAATATTTTGCATTATTTGTATCGTGTACACTGCGCTTGTGGATTACAATCGAGTTAGTTTTTGCAGGTCATGTCGGACGAACCCGTCGGTGTGCTATATTCTCGCGTATTTATCTCCGTAAAACGTATCTGGGTTCCTGGAATCGAACATAAATCAAGAATGAATGGTACAGGGGAGGCGATATGATATCGAAGTGGAATACTTAATAAATTAAACTAGATTACAAGTTGAACGTTCTGTTCCATTTCATGGATAATTCAACAGAAGTAATTATAAATAAAATCATATAAAAGTGCTTTTATAAATAAATATACTATTTAAGAAAAAAAAAAAAAATATATATATATAGAAAGGGACTGTGTGTGTGTGTATGTGTGTGTGTTTTTCAGGTATATATATCAGTAAATTAATATTATCCAGCGTATTTGACGGCTTGTATTTCTTTGTCTTATCGATATAGATTTCGATTCATATTGTAAATGGAATTGCAAAAGGGCTAGGATTACATGTATCAAATATCAATTTAGCTTGAGGTAACTGGAGAGTGCCCCAATTATGCATATTGAATACATATACAGGGTACATAATCGATTTCAGTATGTTAGAGTGCCAGCAAAAAATAGGATAAATGATTGAGAATGCGTGTCAATTGCAATGACGAGGATTCCTCTGTATGCGAGAGCAAACAAATGGACAACAGAATTTATATCGATTGAAAAGTGGATTGCGCAAATTGATCTTGACCAATGTGATAAAATTAACCTGACTACAAGTGATGCGAGCATTAAACAAACGTACGCGAGGTAAAAATATTATCTCGATTAAAAAGTGCAAAAAGCAGTTTACGATTAGTGTTTCTTTCCAATTTATGACTTTTTTTCATCTTTGATAGAAAATCTAGATGGCTACTTAAATGTGAATTAAACATCCTAATGGAAAACTGTTTCTGTTACGTGCTTTAAATATGCTTATGCAACTACTTACTCCTCTTGGTATTTTTATCGCAATTTTATATCGTTTTCTTTATTATTTATTTTTAACTTTATCTAATAAAAACTTGCATTACGATGTTGAGTTAACAGAATTGCACAGGTAAATAGATAAACCAAAGAAAAATGAGGTTATAGTTTTTAGAGCTTTGTACTATTCCGACCGCGACAGTAGTACAAGCTTGACTCGGGTCAGCCGCCGGAAATTTAAGCAAGCATGAGTAACTTTCCTTACGTATCACTGCACATAGAAGCGAGCTGATTGTGTTAATAAAACCATTATTTGCTACTATTTTATTATTTTATCAATTCTCAATGATACGGAATAATATAGAATATTTGCATCTGATAGAATATTTTCTATCTGATTGTGAAA
Source organism: Lasius fuliginosus (assembly GCA_949152495.1). Classification (NCBI taxonomy): domain Eukaryota; kingdom Metazoa; phylum Arthropoda; class Insecta; order Hymenoptera; family Formicidae; genus Lasius; species Lasius fuliginosus. The sequence goes on from OX424444.1 coordinate 14,438,854, forward strand.
ACGAATAACGAAATTCGTATGAATAAAATTTTATCTTCCATTCACATCGTTAAATAAAATACTAAATATAATACTAATAATAAATTTAATATTATATTGTTTATAAAGTTATAACTTTAAGAAATTGTACTTTAAGAAATTAACTTAAGAATTTGTTGCTTATATTGTGTTGAAGAAAGTTAGAGATTTTTTATTTTCTCAGATTATATAATCAATTTAATGGAATAATATTGAAAGTTTTGTAGTAAAATTTTATACAACTTTGTATACTGTTATTATTCCATTTGTGGTTTGCAGTTGCTATTTTTATTCTCTTATATTCTTGATTGCGAATTACTGCGAAAAGATAAAATATACCATGCTACTATGATATTGTGCTACAATATAAATTATTATAGCACTTGTCTCTCATAACTTTCAAACACACCTGATACATATTACGAAAATACTAACTGGATTGGCTTAATGGTATTTTGCTCTGAGGGCTAACTTCAAATAGAAAACGGTTCATCCCTCTTAGGGTTTAGCACCCTATAAACACCTACGAGGCATAAAATCGACATTTCATTTTATTATCCTCGTGCACGAATATAAGTCGCGTTCCCGGATAACCAGTTTCTATCAGAAACTGTCTCTTTTCTGTATCTGGCGGCTGTTGTTTTCGAAATTTGTGGCTATATAATCTTGCAGTTACGATCGTAACGAAAGCGAGATACACGCGGTGAAAATATTGACGTAGCAACGGCTATGGTAACGACTAAAGTCTGACGGTGACGAGAGGGTGCGTGCAATATCGTAAAGGACGTAAAAGAATGAATCTGACGGTTTGCGCGGGTGCGAAGCTGTAAGCGAAGCGTCGCTCGTAAAAAGTATAAAGCTTCGCCCGAGCTTTCCTATTGTACCGACGTACTTCTATGATATCGATAAAACGCACAATGATCTAACTTTCTACAATGTATCTTTATGGCGTAAGTACAAGTCGTAAAAAAATGATGGAATATTTTAGTCGCGTAACTACACTCAAGTCAAATCCGGATATAACAAGCACGATGTGGCGGCAGAGATGTCTCTTCCTGAACTACTTTCTTTTTTGAATAATATACTTTTCCATATCTGATATTTTTTATATAATGCTATAACAAGCAAACCGTATAATAATTTACGATACATGACAATTCAGTGAGATTACTAGAACATATTTTAAGCTGTCGTATCATTGGAGTAAAATTTACGTTGTGGCGAATGTCTTTCATCCTGGCAGGAAAATAGAAACTCAAAAGAAGAGGTGGGGCACATTTCGCGATTCGATCGGACTTTCCCAAAGGTGTCGTATTCGGGGAAGTTCCGCCGATAAATAATGGGACTGTTCTCCACGCTCGTGTTCACGCATTGTCGTATACGTTCGTGCAAGTAACTTTAGCTATTTGGATGGCAGACGTCAGCGGAATGAATCGTGAGCTGACATCCCAATCATAATGTGTTATGGACCATCAAATTTTGAATAAACAAGCGTATTCTCTGTTTTAAACTTTTGTAAATCTTAATTGTTACTATGTTTTGTTTCAATCAATAACATTTACTTTAGTTTTACATTAATGGAAAAAAATAATATAATAAAGATATAAATGTTAATAGAATATAATGATAACATGATAGATAATCAATGGAAAAAATATGTTTCCTTATCAAGGGATCAACACATGGCATTGAATATATGATATTGGATCTAGTGGTAATTACAATGCGAATATATCGCGTCTATTATTGCAATCGTTGCAGTCAGATATGTATTGCGTGATTAAATTAGATAATAAATTCGTTGTACAATAATTACATTTATGTATTGTATAAATTTGTTGTGATACAAAGAACGCAATTGCAAAATTTGTTTACGCATTTGTTTTAACAAAGCCATAGCTAATTTTCTATCAAAGTCAATCAATCAGTGTAGCGTTAATTATGCAAATTGTTTCTTTTCTTTATATTTACTATTCATCCATGGTATTTACTATTGATAAATGAAAAATTTGTCAGGTCTTTTTTACAAAGTATATATTGCAAATGTGCGCTAGCGCATATGCACTGCTCATGTAACGATGTCATGTGTGACGATAAATATCTGACATTGATTAAAATTCGCAATATTTCAACATTTTATTTAGAACGCAAATAAGCAGACAAGAATGACAGAAACTTCTAAATCTTATTCAGAATGTACTGCCCGAAAATATACGATTCAAATTTATGTAAACTATTGCACCATGCATCACCTATCGCAGTGGGATGCAGTGACCACGACATTATTTCCATTTCCAAATGAACGCAAAACGCAATTCCAAATAGATTTGCTCTCGGCGCATGTTTGAACGTACGTTGAAATTGCATTTTAAGCAGCAAGCGTAATTGCTTCCTAAGCTATAGGCGATAGACATTAATGTTCGGTTATTTCTAAATTATCGCGTAATTTATGAAACTGTTTACTTATTCGCTGTTTGTAGTGTTGCATGAACTTTATTAACTTTTTGAATCAGCATTTATCGAACTGTGCTTCATAAAAATTTTTTACAGTATAAAAAGATTATTCACCCATGGTATTCGCTATCGAATTATATTTTCCAAAAGAAATAAAGATATATAACGAAGAATTTCAAAAAGAATCTTACAACAAGAAAGATAAATTATTATTTTATTTAATTTTTGGAAATTTTCAAGCATGGAATCGCTATAAATTCTATTTCATTAATTCCACTTCAACGTCAAAATTACGCGACCTACTTAGCAGATTTATTAATTATTCATTATTGAGAAACCTATCACTGTTATGACTTCCGTTTTTGCCACGGCAAGACAAAAGCATATCTTTAATCGAAAACGGATATTCTGTCGCGATTATATTCTTACGCCATATAATTTGTCGCGATGATGTTACTCTCTTTGTTTTCTTCTTTCCCTCCTCCCACCTTCTCGTCGAGAATTCGAAAGAGTGAAGGGAAGTGAAAGAATTCCGTGTTTTTTCTTCTCCACTCGTGCCATTCGCCGCGTTTCTCTCCATCGTGACTTCCGTTATGCCGTCGTAACGCAGGAAGAACCGAGAACATAAATAAGCCCGGTAGAAATTAATGCGTAGGAAAGTTTTTTTCCGGCCGGAAACGAGGTTGTCGAGCATGTTAAAACTTTCGTAGGGGCTCGCTTGAAAAAGTCTGCGTGTGAGAGTACGAAGGGCGATGAGCGAGCATTTCATGTAAGTCGCGATTTTCGAAGCAAGATAATTTTTCCGCTCGTTCCGTCTGCTATTTCCAGTTCCATGATTATCAAACTTTGTGATCAATAATTTCCTAAATAAATTTTGATTTTAATCTTTTGTGTACGCAATGTAATAAATTTTATGAACATCGATATTCATATGTTCTCTTAATACAATCATTTCTCCAATATTTTTTAAGTAGTGTGTTCTCTCATGTAGTTCCTTGTATAAATACTTTAAATATATTTTTAGAAATTTATTTTTCTTGAAGTAAATAATAAATTAATTGAGTGAAGTGAGTTAATAGCCAGATGTTAGTAAACATATTTTACTAACATTAATATATATTTTATAGTGGCTAAAAGAAATACGATTTGCTGAAAATATATAACTTCAATATTTAATTCTTTCAACAAAAATGAAAAGGCAACTATTTCACTAAATTAATTTCGTTAATGAATACGTATCTAATAGAACAGTCTGTAATTGCATTAATATTAAATATAATATGTGAACATTAATGTCTTATTGTTTTTTTCTTACATGTGTATGTGCGAGGCAGCGTCTACTAAATTCTCCTTGCAGACTAAATAGCAGTAGCCCTGTACCTGTTGATCCGGTGAGACCCAAGCGTGTACGACTTTCCTTAAGTGTAAATTTGTATGATATGTCTATCTTTGACTAATTATTTGTTCAGCACGACGTGCAATTCAAAGTGTAAAAAAGATTTAAATTTCAACTTGAATAACATGACACATGCAAAGTAAAATATGATATGTAATGGTTTAAATTTACGCTTCGATTTCAATCTAACGCAGTTTTATATTGAAAAAGGTAGTTTGTGAATCTGTACACGATAACATCATTTTTAAAATATTGATAAAGCTAAAAACACGATTTGTCAAATTCAACAGTTTTTATCGGAGGGAAAAAGCCGGAGAAATTTTTCTTCCATCGGTATAATATTTCTAACATTTTATATCGCTATGATAAAGGAAAAGCTCGTAAAACTGGCAAACTCCGGAATATCGTTTAAATTTTTTTATTAGATATGGCGTCTAACATCACGAAAATTTAACACAGTGAAGAAAAGGCCAATTCTTTTTTCCCTTTCAGTGCTATGGAAAAGCTTGTTGCTTGTTTCGTTATATCTATAATACGAGTACAATAATAAAAACAACAATGCAAAAACACAGATATAAAAAAATATATTTGCAGCGAAAATTCTTTATGCCTAAACAATATTTTACTGACGCAATGATGATATACCATTTGCACCCAGTATCATTATAAACATATCGTGTAAAATGTATATAACAGCGTATGTATATAACAGTATTTCTATAATTCTTGTACATTATATACAGATTAATAGCATTTGGTATTCCAACCGAATATAGCAAATCAGTTTTATAGTAAACGGATTGCTGACATCTGTCATCGAACGCGTAATGATGTGACGGAAATTCATGCGCCCATCGCAATTTCACGAGATGAGCGCTATAAATATATCATTTAATAGCAATCCAATATCGAAATAAATACATCTAGTATAATCAATAATGCATAATACAAAATTGATTATCATAGAGCACGGAATAAATAAAATACACATATTAATGTTGTATGAATAGAAAATTAATACATGACTTAGATTAGATTTTCAGGCTAAATCAATACTTTATATTTAAATTTAATCAATAATGAAAGCCGCAAATAAATGTGTGTCCTGAAGAAGCAAAAAAATAAATAATTTTTATTTATCTACTGTTTTTGTTCTACTGTTTTAAAATTAATCATGAAAATCATTTACAATATTCAGAACATAATTCTTATAATTATTTGCAAAGAAATTTATTAATTACAAATAAAAGCAAGATGGAAAAGGAAAAAAAGCGGATTTAATCATTATCTTTATATTACTTGTGTGAATAATAATGTTAAATACTTCAGTTATTAATTGTTATACATAATTTCGAAATTGTGTTGTAATAAAAAATCTCACTTAGCTTACTATCTTACTTAGCATGGAATCTTAAAGTGTAGAATTTCTCATGGTGATAACGGTCGTGCATACTAAAACGCGAAATGGACCAAGAAGAAATCGTTAGTCGGATACGAAAGAGCCAATAGAGAAGGGAATAATCCTCAACCTGATAAAGTACAAGCAATCTTTTCGCCAAATGTCCCTGTTTTTTTGTCAATATATTGCTGAGATCATTGTTAATAACAACGGGTTAAAAAGAATCATCGATATTATTAACGTAAATCCTAATCTGCAGAAAATGGATACTGCGTGTTATTGCACTAACATTGCGTAACAAGATATTCCTCGTTTCTCTACACAGTACAATTTTTTTTTTTTTGAGGAAATGTTCTGCGAATACAATGAATATAAAATGTACGAATATTCTCGTGCAAAACTTATCGCGGAAGTGGATTTATACCGGATATCCTGTTTGTATACACGTGGAAATTGGAAATAAAACTGTAGCGCTGTAACAACGATTTTATATGCGTATTCTTTGGAAAGGGTTGGGTAAGGTCGTGTTTCAATTGCAAATAAACGAAATAGTGATGGTGTGATGGTGAAATAGAACGTAAAATGAGAGTTTTGTTACAAATTTTTTGCCTGTAATAATCGTTTCCGCCTTTAAAAAATATTTTATATTCACAATAAAAATCAAATTATGATTCACTAGTATTTACTGAAGTACGAGTGATTTATTTGAGCTTTCTAAATAATCCTAAACGTTGAAATAATCTTGATGGATATTCGCCAAGATGTATGTTTTTGCATTATATTTATTTAGACATTTCTCGACTCACAAATTCATTTCTATTTATATTATACTATTGATATTATTATTTATATTTGTATTCATATTATATTTATATTATTAAAAATATCACACTATTTACAGTTTTCAGTTAATAAGTTCTAATTTATTAAGTTAATAAAATATTTAGTTATTAAGCTAATAAAATATTTACTTATTAAGCTAATAAAATATTTAGTTAAGTTCTAATTAAAAATTACTAGCTTATAATAAAAAAAAATTACTTTCCGCAACCATTATTATCACAAGACATAATTAAAAAACTAGATACATAGAGCAAAAATTTAGAATTTTTGACAATTCTAAATTTATTTTCTCAGGAAAAACGAAATTATGGTTCTATATCTATGGTTCTATTCTATGGTTCTATTCTATTTTATACACATCGTTGATTGTAAAACGCAAGTTCCGGCGTATGTACATACACAGATTATCTAGTTATATCGCATGAATGTCCGCAAACCACATAATTTTCTGCGTTATGTTAGTTTGTCCTTCATAGCGTACGTAACATCAAAGTACTCAGTAATTAAGTGCAATTTGCTCTTTCCCACGCAACTTCCGAATTCACGATTACAATTTAATTAAATTTGGAATTCGATGACTTTCAAATATGACAATTCAATTATTGAAGGCTTGCAAAGTAAAGTTTTGTCACTATAATTTTACCAATTCAATATTTAACAAAGCAATAAGTATCGTGTAAAGACTAATACAGAGCGATCAGCAACTAATACAGCTTTCGAATGCAATAATTCTATATAATAATCAATGTTGCAAAGTAATTATTCAAGACAGTAAACTTCTAAAATGGTCGATATCAAATCAAGGCGCGGTTACATTTATAGTGCCGCAAGATATTGCAAACTATATCTAGCTAAAGTTTAATTCCAACGTCAGTCGTCTTGTCGTTAACAGACTTTCCGATACATATATCTTGTATATAATATATGCAAATAAAGCATCGCAAAATCTTGTTCTTGTACAAGAAAAAATTAAATTTGTAAAATCAAAATTATGATAAATATAACATAAAAAAGGTCTTGATGTTTATGCAAAGATTGAAGTGTTTCGAAGATAATTTTACAAGCAGAATAAATCGATTTCTTTTTAGATAACAACAGGAATATTACATCTATATAATATAGAATTTAGGGACATTTTCATATTTATTATGCGATGCAGGGTAAGAGAGAAAATATCCAAAAGCAAGAATTTAAGACCAATTAATGTGTTAATGCAGTTTTTGTTTTACATAACAATGTCGTTAGCTTGAATGTTTACATTCAATGTCCACCGATAGGGGTGTCGTAATTAAAAGCCATAGCCAATTTATATTGTCATATATCGCCAACAACACGCGACGATTCCGCAAAAATCGCAATAATTCCATTTAAGCGCAGGTCAGTTTCAACCATAAAAATTATCAATGAAATCTGCTCGAAATATTGCGGAAAAGCCATACGCATCACCAGCAATTAATTATATATCTTTTATAAGTCCATCTATATAATATTACTATTTTATATTTTTTTTATGATCTCATTTTTTTACATAAATTCCAAAAAGATTGTTCAATATTTAAACTAAATTAGAAATTTGATAAAAAATGTCTTTTTAATTATTTGTTCGATTATTTCGCGCGTATAAGAGAGAGCTAGCTTTATATTACTATTTGCTAAAACTGTTTGCAATAAAAATATATATTTTTTAATTGTGATATTTCGATTGTTATTAATAGATTGATTTAAAACATAAAAATTAGATAATGTTGTATTAAAATTTTGATAAAAGCATCTTTGACAATAATCTCGTTAATCTCATTTTATAGACTTACCTTTTCCATACAGATTCTTTGTAATTCTATCAGATATATCATAAAAGCATGAAAGTGCTATCGAGTCTCGATGAGACACATTCTTGGCAGTCTGCTTCTTCGAGAAATCGACACGAAGTGGGAAAACGTTTTACTCAAACACGTTTCGCGCCCCGAGAAATGAGACTCGTTTCAAATTTTGCCGAGAAATGACGAAAGGCGATGAGCAGCGTTTACGGTAAAATTTAATCATTAATTAAACATCCGGAAACTCAGGGAAAGCGAGTGAATATATCGTATAACGTAAGTACCTTCTGCGATGTGGTAATAGAAAGAGATCTGCGAATGGTTACCGTATATATGCCCAGACGACGGTGTTTCTACAAGAGAAAATAAAAGCTAGAATATTCTACTTCGTGAGGAAGCAATGAAGACAACGATTATTTTTTCATACCGCTTTTCGTTTCGCATTCAAATTATACTTAATATTGCCGACAAGCCACTCTTCCATCGCAATCGATGATCGTGGAAAAATGTAATAAATTCCATCATGACTCACTAAAATGGATATCACGTGCGGGGTTTGCGATCAATTTAAAACGATCAGCCATCAGCAGCGACGCCGCTGGAAAACCATTAAGGTGAGCCATTTACAAGTACAAATTGAAGCGCAGCTTTTGATAGATGCAGTTATTTTCATATATTAAATTTGTCACGAAGCAAAAATAGGATTCTTCTTCATAATAATGGCGTCATTATCCAATTCTATTGATTTGATATAAAGGTACATGTTTAATTTATACTAACAATAATTCGCGTCATTGCTAGAAATATTTAATCACAAAATAAAAATTCCTATATTAATGTTTCGTGAAAGCAATTAAGAATTTGCTTCACGTCATTAGATTTGCGCCGTGCTAATTCGATTAGCGATGCCGAGTAAGCGTAAAATTTTCTTCTTAGAATCAATGAACTACCAACGAAATCTATTTATAAACGTAACGATATCGCACTAAAACAGAGATTGTACTCTGACTTGTTTCAATCAAAATCACTGCAAAAAGTCGATGTGAGATCTTGAAAAGACTGTATTAAAATTTTATGTACAAAGTCTACATTTGTAATTGATATGTAGATAGAAAACAATGCTAAATATAAATTGTTACAGTAATTATTTATTTACACTGATTTGTTAAATTATTGCCAAAAATAGAGATTAAAAAAATATCAGATGAAAAGCATGCACATCACTAAAGGTAATAAGTAAAAAGCTCCTGCGATTTAACCTCTTGTTAAATTTGCATACTTTGGATCTAAAAAATTGTTTAATATTAAAGGCGTTTACCCACAAAGTTTTGAAAACTTGGTCAGTGAGGTAGCTACTCGATCAAATTACATATTTCGTAACCACAAACCTGACACGAACGCATTGTTCGATATTTGCCAAGCTATGGTGCATTACTTTATGTAGTTTGTATCAATCTTTCAAACCATGTACATCTTTTTTAAGTGGAATAATATTTACATAAGTGAAATTTTTTCAAACAATATAGGATCAATGTTAGTTTATACAACTTGTTATTTTAACCATTAATAGAACATGATTTAATTATTAGAAAGAAGACTTTACTTGTGACAATGACATTAATATTATATTATAATATTTTGAATCTCTCTTTTTTGGATATCAGTAATTATATATACAATTACTCTACCAATTTGTCTCGTAGAAGGTTATAAACAGGAACTTCTGGTTTCTGTAATTCCTTACGAATTATGCATTGCAACGACTCATGCGATGCTTGTAATTTAATATTTTAATTGCATATTAAGACGCTCAATTGCAATTACAATCAAACGGAAAGATACGATGATAAATTTTTTAAAGACAGTATCAACCAGATAGGTATAGTGAGTTTTAGAAAAATATCAAATTTTAATAGACATTTTAATAGAGCTTTCGATCTTAATAAACTGCAAATGCATCTGTATTTTACCATAAAATTATCACGATTTTATTTTGCTATTATTTCATACTTTTATACGATTGTTAAATATATTTACAAATAATATGTCGCTATGTAGGAGGCATAAATATCAATTTATTTCCTTCTTTTACGACGTATATTATAGGGCAGAAAATGTATCCCTTGATGGTGAAATAAAAACGACATTACTTCTTTGTTGTAAAGTTAATAAAAAAATGTTTCACTCTATTTTATTTTGTTCTCTTATTTCGAAAGGTATGCAAGATAAAAGGATTCAGCTTCAATTGCTGCAATTAGATACGTACTTCGGCAGTAGTAAATCCACGAGTAGGTAGTAGTACCGATAAGGCTTGAGTGAGTGCGCGACGCTCCGGAAGGCAAAGGGTGAAAAAACGCTCGTGCGTGACTTTTGGAGGTGAAGAATCTTGAGGGACTGATACGTTCCACGACGAGTATCGATAGATCACTTCATCGGAACACCAAGATGGATCACGTCTAGTAAAACTTCACGATTTGGCTTCTCTTTTCACCCTTCTGACACAAAAAAGGCGCCCCTTCGTCTTTAATAACTCCTCTGTAGAAAATACATGTACTACCATCACTCAATCTCGTTCTCCTCTTTCTCTTTTTGTTTAAGACAAAAAGAATTTTTCATGCCGGTGTAATAAATTGCGAACTGCGTTTCCTTCAATATAAAATATGCAACGAAAAGTAAGAAATGAAGAAACAAACTTTTTATGAGTGGACAGTTCTTTCAATCTTCCGTGAATATTACAACTTACGGAGTAATAGATGGAGATATTACAACTTTTTCTCAAAACTGTAAATATCTACAAACTTCCGAAAATTTCGTGCATATTATTAATAATTTTTTTAAAACATGATTTAATCGCAAATATGAAATAATTATTTCAAATTTTCAAGTATCCCGATATTTATTATATGTGACTAAAAATTTTTCATATATTTTTGACAAACTTTTCCACGATAAAAAAAGAAATCATACAAAATACGAAATACAAAATTTTGCTATCCTTTAAAATTAACACTATGATTATCGATACCTTTCCTGCTTGTGTGTGGATCGAAGGAAACACTTTCGAATGATGACAATGAATACTTGTTTTATTATTATTTGTTTTATATCGGCTTATATTGCGGTCGTTTTCAATGATCAAGTTCGTGTCGCTTGTATTTATCGTAGGAAAATTAACGACAGGTCTCTCTTTCGATGAAATAGTCGACGGAACGCGACGCGATGCTGCGGACGCCACCGAGAGAGCCGAGAGGATCGAGAAAGAGAGAGAAAGAGAGAGAGAGAAAGAAAGAGAGAGGAGCGTCGCGACGACGCGGAGGCTGACGACGCACTGACTGCCCGCCTGGGTGCTCCCGACAGTAGTCGCGCTGAGTAAGAGAGAAAGAGAATACGAGATAGGGATGAAGGGTGGGAGAAGAAGGGAGAGAACGAAAGAGAGAGAGAGAGAGAGAGAGAGAGAGGGAGAGAGAATGCAGCCAGTCTCCCGATCTTCTAACTGTACCAACACCCTCCCGCTGTGCCAAAATCCATCCACCCACGCACCCGCGCTCGCGGACACCCTCTATGTATCTTCGTTCTCGGTTGATCGAGAATCGTGCGCGATCTTCGACGCGCGAGAGGGAAACGCGACACACTTTCGACGACTGCGGAACAGCGATGACGGAACGCGCGAATAACAAAGCTCATCTTAGGGAATCGGAGGTATATCCTCCAGAAAATAGTCTCGTTGAAAGTTTCTCATTGTCTAAAGTCACAAAAATCTCACGCAAAATAGAGAAGCAACATAAGATATATGTATGTACATATATACATATTTTGGGTGTGTCCTATAATCACAATGATAACGAATCTCCCTAATGAGGTCGCATTTTATATGATGCGCTTTATATCATGATGAACCATATAAAAATGCATACATCTCTGTGGTTTAAGTAATATAATTTTCCGAATACTTTTTCTTCCAACAAGTGTTTAATTCTAGAAAATGAAAGTTAAATATATAATTAGATAAAATGTAATAATGAAATACACATACACACATACACGCATATATATCCATACACATGAAATATATATCTAGTAGCTATAGTGAATAAGGATGTGGAAAATATCCTTTTTTATTAACGAGTACCACCGTAGTCAGATTTTATTTCGTTACTCTTCGCGTGGATAACAAACAGCTTATTGTTTCAAATAGTTATGCAAGAACTCATATTTAAATATGTAGAATGTATAAGAACAAATTATATGTTATATCCATTTTTTCATTTATCTTCTCTCCGCGAAGAATATTGAGTATTATAATATATAATGATATATAATTTGTGTAGCTGCTTGAGATATGGCTCATACATAAGTTTTAATCCCAATCATATTCTTAATTTTATATATATATATATATATATAATTAAGAGAGAAACTTATTTTCTTTGCTTTTAAATTTATAATGCAATTTTTTAATTAACTTGTGCTATCGCCTACTCTTCTTTGATATGTATATCGACAATTCGCATTTCTTAAATATTTCAGAAAATTTCCAACACTTTTTATTGCATTTTCGTTAAAGATTACGTAATTATAGGCAATAATTTACAAAGGAAATAATAGATTATATGTAACAGCTGATATACTTGATAGATATATTTTGCAACATATATAATATTTACCGAGATACATATTATAACAATAACATATGATAATACTCATACGTATTAATAATCGCTCTCTAGTACTTACTTCCCTTAGTAGACGCTATGATATATTTCTGACCACTTTACGTGCAATAAATGAGCCATTTTAAACTTTGTTCAATATATCGCACTTTGCACACTGTTTTATGAATGGTACATTATATATTCTTAAAAAAAAATCACACAAACGTTGTGATCACAATAGAGCAACATTTATATTCATTCATTTATGACGTGATATTAATACAAATATGAAAGGAAAATATATATATATGTATAATATTTAAAAAATATTATTATTATCCTATTATATACATACATATTACAGCAATAAGTTTTTTTTATAGAGCATACATATAATAAATTGTGTAAGGAATATTTTTCTTGAAATATCTGTAAATGAAAGTTATGTGCATATAAAAAAAGCTATGTATGTATCATCTCAATTAACTTTATTACTGATTCACATAAAATTCTTCGTATATTGAATTGAGCCGCGATGCATCTGTTTTTGATACAGAATATTACAGCATTGGAACATTACAGCGTGGAAATATTTACTCACGGCCATATCATGCAATTACTCGTATTTTGGGAGAGAATTGCTTAGAGAAATGGGACGCGCATTACGGTACAGCCAATTAAGAGACCGAGTATACACCTTCGTGTAACAGTGAAAGAGCCTATTCACTGATGGAAGAGGTCTGAGTGCCAAGCACCCAGTCATTTGCCATCGGCGAAAGTAATCTCGCGCTTTGTCCGCCATGATTTAGCCGCGGTTGGGCACCGCTGCTAGCAAGCCAACCCAATTCAAGCACCACATACTGGAAGCAACTACAGTGGATTCGAATCTTTGAAATCGTCGTTCGTCCACACAAGTCTAACCGTGCAGAAACGGGAGCTATCGATCCAAGAAAAAGGATCAAATTGCGCGCGGCGATTCAGATTTCGCAAAAGAAAAAAATTTAAATAGAACTACTGAATACGCGCCATACACACACACACACACACACACACACACACACACACACACACACACACACATATAGTAGCACGATATTTCAAATACCGCATTAACGTTGCTCTAATGGTGTTTATCTCTTTCAACCGTAATATCTGACAAATCTATGTCGAGCTTGTATTTTAATACATTATGCTTTTTTTTTTTGCATTATACAATAATTTGCGATCTCGGACCATAGTAGACAGCAGCACTGAGAAAGAACCGAAAAATTAAAAATGCTCAAATATACAAAACTTTATATGTGATAATATTAGAATATAACTATCCCGCGCGCGAGTTAACTTCATTTCTTATATATGTATATCAATTCTCATTACATATATATATATATATATATATATATATGTATGATGTATGTATATATCAATTCTCTGTGTGTATGCAAATATACAGTCATAGTTCAGCAAACTTTTGTAATAAGTGGGCAAATATTGAAGCAAGAATATGTCTAAAGTTCTTAGAGTTCCTAGACAAGATTTGCAAAATTACATTAAATGTTGGAAGATCAATGCAAATGAGATAGTTTATTTCTCATCGTTGGACTACATTTAAGTGAGACTTGCAATGTCTTTCACTGCATGGGTCAGAATCACGATGTGAATCTCACAGCGCTATCTAATAAAGCGCAAAATGGACAGCCGCCGATGAAACGAAAATTCCAGCTATTAATACATTCTTCGACATACCCTCGGAATACTTTCCGAGTTATTCCGCGAGAATATTCCATGAATATAATATCCATAGCTGGACAGATTCGATGGATCGCGAATCGTCGACACGAGGTTTCAGAATAAATTTCAATTCGCAAGTCAGTTACCGTCGTTTACCCATAATCCACAAAAGGATGTTTCAACTGTACAAACAAAAAATCAGTGAACAATAAGACAGATTACAGTCGACTGATCCCTGTTCTTCGGAGGATTATCGCTATACAGACGTAGTCGCTTAAGCGTAAGCCAGTATTCATCTCTTCATCTTCACGAATAAATAGCGAGCGAAACGAAGCTGTCGGGATCATAAGATGCGGTAAAGTTTGCGCGTTTGTAAAGAATATATTTATTAAAGAGCATCCAATTGTCAAAAAATCTATTTAACACGATCGATATAATTTTACATTATCTTGCCGTTTTACATGTCTTCGTAAAATTATGGAGAATACTTTATTCTTACTCCTTTCTTGCATTCTTTTCACGCAAATATCTACCATTTTACCATAGCTCAAGACTCTTATCAGTAGAACAGCCACGTTGTACAAGTATGTACGTGAATAGATGACAGAGAAGATATACTTAATACCTCCGAGCAATGAAGCTCAACCTTTTAAAATTTACATGAGTGCTTTTTTACATAATATTTTCTTCTATTTCAATTAAAGTAAAATTTATATTTAAAACAGTAATAATATGTATCAATGACATGTTCTCGATTATGTTTATGTCGAGAAATCCAAAGTTCACTATCGTTTCATCTTTCTCGAGCATCTCATTGGTCATATAGTAGGTGAATTACGGAGAGAATGTAATAGATTAAATTTAAAATTATAAAATATCTATAATAATAATTATTATGTTTATTATAATATATTACACACACAGCACACGCGCGCGCGCGCAAGGACAGAATCATCTTAACACATGAATTTATGCATATACATATATGCATTTTCCATATGCGTCTAATTCATATGTCAAGGTATTCCTATCTGTGTATACAAGAATATTTGTCGCGTTTATTAGACCCTACACATATCGCGTATATACATGTCATGTATTATACGTCTGTATACTGTACCACGTACAATTATTAGCGCTTATTTTCTCAATCCGTAACATATTGTTTATTAAAAATTAAAATAATATAGGGCATTTATATAATTTATATAATTTATGTATTACTAAAAATTATTTACGTGATTAGATATTAAAGTCATCAACAGAATAAGAGAAATGCATGATTGTACTTTTCAAAGAAAGAGAAAGAGAGAGTTCTCTCCAATTTTTATAATAAATAGAAAATTCTCCAATTTTTATAATATTAAGAATATAAATAAATAATAGAGGGAATTATTAATGAATAATTAAAGTTCTTCTAGTTATACAAAAATGTTTTGTGGTATTTTATCGTTTTAAGTTTCTAAATTGAAAGGTAATAATCTCATTAATTTTTTGCTACTAAACAACTTGTGTAACAAATTGCTAAAGTAAAAATTTTATCGAAAAGTTTCACCAACTTTCGTTCGATAAGACTGATTTTCCATTCCAAACTTTTTTCGAGCATGACTGTTTTTTGACTAGAAACGAAATAAATTGTGCCCAACAGTGCGTTAACATTCCATTAATATACATCGCACAAAAATGTCGGTTTCCATCAGATGAGAAAGTTAAGATCATATGGACAACACATAACTTACATAAACTAAGCGAAAACTAATTTTTGTTTGTTATGTAAAACCCTATTTGGAGTGTATTCATCACTACTGAACTGTTGGTGCCTGAGTCAGCGATTATGTGTTTAATTTAATAGAAACTCTCAAATGTTGCAAAACATTTTTCGATCCATATACGATCCGAATACTTGCACAATATATTACAAAGTGTCGACAACTTAATCCGGTTTAGTCTTTTTGTTTATGATTGTAGTTATGCTTCCATTTTCGCTTACAATATCGTACAATTTAAACTATTAATTAATCAAATATATATTACATACTTATATATGTATTATCACAATTTCTTATTCTTATAACACGTTTCTATTTCTGTATTGTTATTTGCTAAATCTTGCATGACCTAATTAGATCACGCGCGTTCTCATATAATTTCTCAGCTTTATCGATACTGTCTGGTCTCGTCTGTTAAATCCCCGTCTAATTCGTTGTCTTCTCAGGGTTCGACAACATCCACACTTGCGGGGTTTCACGGAAGCCTCTACAAATACTAAAAATGACAGTCTGCCAGTAACCGCGATTCGAGACGCAATTGTTGTTAGTGTTAGTGTTGTTATCATATGGAGGAAAATATCAGAAAACGGCATCCAAACAGAAAATGACCGCGATCCAAGGCATGAGCATTTTACATCTTTCTTGCATCTTTTCTCGTCGTGCGAAGATTTTTTTTATGAAACGCATTGGAATTATTATTCTCGAAAAGATTTAATACAAAGAAATAAGAAGAAACGTTTTATTCTGACAATGCCTTGTCGACAAAGCGTGCCACTGTCTCACACGAATAAATAGCAGATCTACTTGTGCTTTTTGTAATCTCTATCTATAATATTCTCTATTTAATTTTTAATACTACTTCTTGTGATGTATTTGTCAAAAATGAAAAATCAATTGTTACACAAAGGAGAATTTAATTTGTCGTAAATTAAATAAAATTGAAATGAGAAAATTTGCAGGACTATTTGTTGACGAAATTTTTTTAAACATGGCTAATTTTAATGCAACAGTTAGATTATTAAATAAGGATAAGAGTTCCATATCAGAGAGTTTTTAATATTACCATTTAAATATATAATTTTTTTAATACTATTGCAACGTTATATCATCCTATTTACGACCTAAAGAGGGCATAAAGCGGTGCATAACGTTTGATCTTCGGAGAGCATTAGTTGGAATTTCAATTTCAGTGCTATTTAAACGTAACTTGAGGCAGTGCAATCCGACTTCAAGCGCGTATCATGGAATAACATTAATAAAGAGGAAGATAGAGGAAGGGGCAAAGTCGTCTATGTTCGTGGAGAAATACGCTTAACATCTTGAATAGATATAATGTCTTGCATTCCTCACTTCTTAACAGACACGCTTAGTAGTAGATAGTTTGCCCTAATATATACATATATATATATATATATATATATATAAAATTCACAATATTATATAAAAACTTGCTTCATGTTCACATTCTTGCATTGCACATTGTTAAACTATTTAACAATTATTTGTTTATTATATTCGCTAGTGGAAATAGTTGACAAAGCAAGTATTTTGCACTTAAGCTCCATGAATTATTAGATGTAGGTAAGTGCTATCCTTATTTAGTTATTTTATGAGTGGAAATATGTCATATGCTATTAAATGCATCTAAAGAATGTATAATTATAAATCTTTCTGTTGAAATTTTGTTATAAAATGTTAGTTATTCAATATATATCGAATAGAATGCAATAATATTTCAGCGTTACTAAAGTAAGGAAAATATGATATCTTTCGTAAATACTCTTATAAAATTGTAAACTAATAAAGTTATAAGTACTTATATAGTTTTAAACTGTATGTTAAAAATAATACCTATACAATTGAAATAATGTCTACAATTTATTAATTTTTAAAACTCAATAAATTTTTATTATTACTTCGATTCGCGCGGGAGCAGCAAATCGCGACAGCATCGCGAAAGATATTTCTCTAAAACTTACAGTATTTCTTCTGGTCGTCGCTACCTCGAGGGCGTACACGTTTCAGGAATCAGTCTCAACTGATTCGATCCCAGGTGGTAACAATTGCTCGACCACCGACAGCTTCCTCATTCTTCGTTTCTCAAACGAGACACAGGAGAGCGGGATGAACATGATAGCGACGAACGTGCTCCTTGACGATACGAGGAACAACTCGAACGTGTCGCATCCGGGAACGTTGACCTCACCCAAAGACTGGGACGAAAAACCGAAGCTGAAGTTCCCGAAATTTGCCACGGAGGAGCATTACAAGATTGCAAGTTTGCATCTCGATAAGGGATGGTTCGCCTTCGATTATCTTAGAGGCTTCCTGTCCTTCGTACAACCTTACGACATACCGATCGGTAAGGTGATCATAAGTGATTTCTGCGATATCCGTTTTAATAAGCTCATATGAGCTTTTAAAAGACATATGTTTCAACAGATGCGACTCGAATCATCAGCGTTTTGTGAAGTATTTAGTTGTATCGATAATTCTTGCGCGAGAATAATTCATATTTTAACGAAAAAGAGTACTTTGCACATATCAATACTCTTTATGCGTTTGAACGTTTATTTGTCATAGTTTTCAATTCATATGATCGACTGATTTTTAATGATAGATAATTGCGAATTGTAATCAAAGAATATCTTTCTTGTATAAAAAAAGCGACATTCAATGTTTTTATCCTACCGTTTAATAGTTCTCGGTTCAGCAAGTAATTTAATAGATTTCTCGATACCATCGAACAATTAGCGTCTTCCTTCCAATTAGCAGAGAGAGAATTATACTCCTCCTCGCTCTTTACAGATTTACTAGCGGATGCTGTGGAAAATCGTATAAGCACCATCAAATTGATTTCAAAGGTAAGGCGAAATTATACTGAGAGACTAGAGATATTCAGTTACTGGCGAATAATGGAGTGGTTCATTAAAGAAAGCGCAAGTCTTCATTAGAACCTCGTAGCTATTCTCTCGATGCTTCTTGCCTCATTTCGGGAAGAGAGAGTTTTTCGCGACGGGCGATGTACGACGCGATGTATGCGACACATAATTTCGCGATCTAACGTCATGCGGATGTTACTATTAAGTTTCTCACAAGCCTCGTCGTAACTTTTACAGTCCATGCACGTGGAAGCAGCTTTTCTGGGCTTAGCAGGCGTTTGCTGCGTACTGGCCTGCATAATACCTGGCACAGAACTTTGGCTCGCCTGTCGTCCAATCAGACAGGATTATAAACCCTCTCAGCATCCGGGTGTTCTCGCATTTCTCCTTGCCGTTCTCGCCTTTACGCTCGGGTAGGATCCATGACGATTCCCCATTCTTAGACATCGCTCTGAGAACTTATTACCGTCACTTCCAACCTTATTCGTGTTCCTTGATTCTTCTGTCCTTCTTGATTACATTCCGCGAGTATGTAATCGTCGCGAATTCAGAAAGATGATAAAATTCTCGTGATTACATTGACTTGTTAAATTAATGCTACACATTTCTTTATTATTTTATGCTTGATATAAATGCACAATTATTTTCATTCTTTATTTTTAATAATCGTCAGTTAATAGCAAGATAGAAAATTAAAATGTACCTTCATACACGATAATTACATTTTATACACATTTTTATACCCTTGTGTATCATTTCTTATATCTATATTTGCGTTAGAATATAGCTATATTAATATTAGATGAGGAAGTATGACGAGAATAAATGAAGATAGGAAGAAGGGAAAGGAGGCCTAAGTAGGTATATATATATATATATATATATCTAGCTATTCATCTCGCTATGACGCTGGAAAACCTTTTACCTAGAGCAAGCACTCGCTACGTTATTCATAATCCTTGGTGCGTGGTTCACAGGTCTTGCATGGTGATAATGATAATATGCAACGAGGCGATGGCAGCTGGGATCGGGAAGTTCCCTATAACGGTAGAGACGGCATTGCAGGATTTAAAGGACTACTACGCGGATACCACGTCACAGCTACGAAAATGCCTTACGAGAAGCTTGGACGTGGCTAGCGAGGCGATTCTCGCGGATCTGGATAGTGAGTAAAATTTTTTTTCACGATATTAAAGGCACGCTGGCTTCGGAAAATTTATTTCGAGCATAAAGAATGCGCTCTACATGTTATCACGCTCAATGAAGACAAGGTACTAAATCACTTTCAAAAAGAATTGCGACACGATTTTTGAAATGTTTATGAATGCTCTCTTGTACTATCAACATAAACGTATCCGAATTACTATAATTGCGCTTTGTCTTAATTGCGTTTCCAGACTTTCTATCTTTGTGCTTGTTACGCTCGACGTGTGAAGAGTATCAAACCGACACGAGAAACTAAAAAAATATAAGAAAGAATCGTTAAAATTATATATTATCGATACTATAATATGCGAAATTTTTCTTATAAATACAAAAATGCTATAATAGAGAATAAATTAAACAAAATGAAATCTTTGTAAATCTTTGTAAATTATTTGCGCACTTTAAAATGGTTTTTGTACGTTGTTTTCGTTCTTTCGCTTCTAGTTAAAAAGAAATCCTTTTCCTATTAGGAGAACGAATAACTATTTGTAACATGACTGCTAATGGTAATAGAAATACAGCTCGTGGCCGATTAACTAATTTCCGGAGGAGGTTAAATGTGGAAAGCGGAGAACCGCTTGCGGTTCGATTGCTGGAACTCCGCTACTTTGATGCAACGTAACAGTCAGTTAGAAGCGACTCTCCGTTCTTGATTCTTGAACGTAACCACAAAGCTGGATAACTCTGTCACTAAACTTGTAGGTTCGCATTTAATGTTAACATCATCTGTACGATTTGTCAGATTTAAGCGATTTTGTCGCATGCATGAACGTGGTAAAAGTCGAACGGTTTAACGATTTATGGCTTATCATGACAAGTAAAAGAAACTTAGACGATCAATATTGAAATTAATGTGTAACATCAATATGCAAATGTTGTGAATTTTATTATAGTTTAAAAGTTTTAACTATAAATTTAGCTTAATCACGCACTGAATTAAAAATCATTTAGTAACTGACTTATAGAATGAAAATTACATAATGATGATTTTTTCGAAATGTAAAAAAATGAATGAATATATGTATAATGAGGAACAATATCAACTCTGAAGTTTTAATATTTATATCTCATACAATCCGACAAAGGTAAATTTAAAATTATATGTAGTATTTAAATTTTCAAAAGCTTTTGTTCTGTCCGATTATTTTTTACTTGTTTTATGTATGATATCATGGCATTCAATGGTATAACATAATTTCTTGCCGTATGAGGCAACCCAAAATATTTTCAGTTAAATGATGTGCGCAACGTTTGAATTATATACATATTTATATTTACGATATGTCTACATATTTAATATATTCGCTGACAGGTTGGAATACTTTTGATCATTTTCTCTCTCTCTCTCTCTCTCTCTCTCTCTCTCTCTCTCTCTCTCTCTCTCGCAGATTGGCTCTAGTATTTTATTATATGTATTATTTCGCTTGCACGCATGATAAATTCTTTTACAGCTAATGGTATAATAATCCAATTAATTTAACTTGCGTCGACGGTATTGCAGGAAAAACATGTATATGATCCGAGAGCACTTAATCTTGAAAATTAAAATAATTCTGTTTTAAAAAGAAAAAATTTACTATTAGAAAAAATAGATATATATATTTATGTAATTGTATTATTATATTCTGTTTTTTCTACTATTTATTATACTTTATTTTATTCAAAAATTTTATATATATATACAATAGTTTCAAAAGTTTATATTAGCAAAATTTCAAAACATAAGTGTGTCTAGCTTTTTTAGGCACTAGTTATTAACTAAAACTCTCCGGTCTTGGGATTCGCTTAATTATTTAAGCAGATAGTTAAGAGAATTAAGTTTTAAATCTGTCTTTTATAGGAATCGGTACGTGGGTTTAGAACTTAAAAATTAACTATTAGCTTTGGCAAGAATAAAATATTGTACTAAATTTCTATTAAATTAAAAGTATATAATTTCAAATATTTATAAATCTATACTGCACAGTCGCAAAAGCGATTTAGTAAGTTTAGCTTATATTTCAGCTGAACACGTAAATTATCGAGGCGAAGCGCCGATGTCCGGTACCATCATCTAATGACGTTTCTCACGACTAGAGACGCATATGCATCTAATGAAAGCTATCGACAGTCTATAATCGTCGCTTAATGGGCCCATTGTCGCCTGCACGTTAACAATCCTGAGCAAATTGAGCTCGTTAGTGCAATGCAATCACTGGACACTATGCGTGTTTGCCACCACAAAGCTTGTGCGCATACACACTGACGTTCCGTCTTGATTTCAGATCACGTACCGCATGCCAAATGGAACGACAACGATACCGGTTTAGCGGCAACGTGACTATACGTGTTGTTTCTTTCGAAGTCTATATACTAAAGATGTATATATCATAATACAAAATTTTATATTTCCGGCAATTGATACTGTAAATTAAACTCGAGATTACAAAGTGTTGTCCGATATGCTCTGATACTGTTTATATTGAATTTTCCACCATCTATTCTTTCTATAAACTCCTGGCCTCCCCTATATTAAAGCGGAATACATTTTTAATTGTCAGAGAGATTTCGCGCGATATCGTTAAAGATCCGTATTATCAAACCACCTGCACACTGGCTCGAAATTCCTATCAGATCACGATAACCGATGCGGATACAGGGTGGATAAATTATTACTGCCACGCACCGACGTGACGGGATTTACAATGTCTATAAACTGCATATATGTTCGTTAGCCCGAGGCGATCACGATCCATTTTTAACGATGTATTTTTAACGATCCATTTCCCATTTTCACTCTATCACTGTCCTTTATGTTTTCATTCTGATATCGTTCTGATATCCTAATAATTTCTCTTCGTGAGACTTTTAAAACTGTGATTGGCAGGTAATTCTTTGACGGGGCGACGATATATTATCTGAAGCACTCTAGAATGTAGAAGTGGTCTGTGCTTGTGACACAGACTTTCGTTTGTATAAGTAAAACAACAACATAAAATGTTTTTATGTTAATAAAATATCTGTGGAATAAAGATAGATGCGTATGTAATAACATTTTGCTCGTGTTTTACAGATGTCGAGGAATTATTGGGTAAACCTGTTCAGACCGAACTCTCGGCCGAGACTGGACTTGACGTGGCATTGGATGCATTCGTTGATTTAGCAAATGGTAAGTTGTAATGAAACAAACAAGAGATAAAAAAATAGAAAGAAAGATTAATATACATGTACGTCGATGATTAATATCGAAATTGTATAATATCAGACGCAATTTCTTAAGTTATTTCTAATTTCTATAGCTAAGTAGCTATACCTATTTCTAAATTCTATATCTAATAGAAATTTAGATATAGCTGTACCTCTACATTTCAAAACCATACGGGATGCATTGCAGTACAAATTATTTTATCAAAATTCTGCAATATACAATCGCAGATAATCACGAGATTAAAATTTCACGTTTTGCGGCTACGATTAATCGACAGCCGCAATAAAGGTATAAGTAGATGAACATACTTTTTCATTACTTATTACCAGATCCTATAGTGTAAAAAATTAGCTCAAGACTTTTGTAACTCCAAGTTTTATATATCTGGCGCAATGGATATTGCTGGGAATATTCCGTGCCAATATTATAGTTCGTTTGTCGGAAGGTGCCGATGCACCCCGGAATGTTTGCATATTCATAACTGCAATATCTACGCGTTGCGCGTACTCGTCGTACGTATATTAATTTATCGTCGAATTGCACGTTCCGTATGGAGAAGCGACCACGTCGTTCATTCGTCGTTGCCTCGCGAATTGCCCGTGGTCATAATAAATCTGACGACTCCCGTGGATTCTGCGATGCATAATGCGACAACATTTATTCAACACTAACGATTTAACGGTTCTATATAGAGTGAGAATCGCATCAAGTTATGTAAATTAATAATTTCGTTTATATTAACGTTAAATGAAATTAAATGATTGATTTTCGTCAAGGAAATGAAAAACAATTTTAATTACTTTGGAAATCAAATACATAACTTTCATGTTAATAAGTACATATTATCGAT
This sequence comes from Lasius fuliginosus, assembly GCA_949152495.1. NCBI lineage: Eukaryota > Metazoa > Arthropoda > Insecta > Hymenoptera > Formicidae > Lasius > Lasius fuliginosus. The sequence continues at coordinate 14,463,058 of OX424444.1, forward strand.
CACGAATATCTGATACCATCTGATTAATCAAACGTGTGTAATTAATATGTCTGTACGGAGTACACATCTAAACGCTATCTTTAGGACCGCAAATTAATTCGACGTCATGAGTGATTTAGATTGTTTCTAGTAAGATCATTCGGTCTTCAAGTGAATTTCCCGTCGTTAAATGACCTTCTCGACCTAAAGTGTCACTTAGTCAGGATACCAAGTTACTAACAGTATACTAACTAAATTAGCAGGTACTACCGCAACTACGGCTCTCTCGCTCTTGCTATCCTTTCGAGCAACCTCTTGCGTAATCACTACACGTGTATCATACGTACGCGCTTGATGCTCTCTACCGGGTGTTTCGAAATAATTATCCCATAATATATTATTTATACTTAAAAGAATTATTAATAAAAGTTGCGAGAAAATAAGTTATATTTTAAAATAAACACATGTCTTTCTGTACTGATGTTGAAAACTTCTTTTAATTAACAATTTTCACTTATAGTTTTTATCGATCTATTTGAAAATATAAAAATTATATAGCATAGTTAAGAAGATAATCTTCGAAAAATACATGGATCTCTACGAAGTAAAATTCGGAGTAAATAACGAGTTACCGATATTGAGCCAACATAAATAAGAAAAGTAAAGTATGTACCATCGTCCGAAAGTTTTAATTAAAGAAGATTTCAACTGCGAGATGAAGTTCTTAAAGACTTTGCTGTTTCAACCGTTGCATGGTAACTATTAAATATTATGTCTGTTTCACACACACACACACACACACACACACACACACACACACACACACATACATACATACACATATACACACATATGCACTATATATATAAAATATTTTATAATAAAATTCTCACAATTTTTTGTATATTCATTTTGTTCAATTACTGAGGATGACCTGAAGAGGGGTCCTCGAAACGTTTAAATTTTAAATTAATAAATCTATTTAATAAACACCACCTAAGATTATTCGGGTGTTTCTATTTGCACATCTATCTTGCGTTCGGCTCTTATTGGCCTTGTTATAATTCATAAAATATTTTATATTACTATAATTTTTTCAATTTGTTTTGAAAAAATTATAGTAATAGAAATCTCTAGACACGCTATAGTGCGTCTAGAGACATAGCCATGGGGCACGACGCTTTCCTCACGACAGTGTGCATTTGTAGTAGAATTAATTCAAGTAACGAAAACCTGTTACGGTGGCAACTGTTCAGAGACACGATACGAGACACGCTATCGCTATCGTATACTTCCCATCAGTGCAGACGAAGTCTAATATATTAATAGGCCATTGGGGGAGGGGGGGGGGGAGGCAGCATCTTATAAATTGCTTCGTTACACCGCGCGTTATTACTTTCAGTTGTTGGCTAATAGTTTGATAATCTATTTGAGTATCCAGTATGTCGAAAGTTCGTCCTAAGATTATTAACGCTATCGATTTTGATTATAATCAAACGCGGACAAAGATAAATGCAAATTGTTATTAAATTACGGGAACTTCATGTTAATGATGTATATAAACGCTTGTATCTTTCACGACCTATATCCAAAGTTTATCTCTTATTAATAATTTATTAACGAGCACTGTACTTTCTCTCGACGTGTATCAATGCTAGTATAATGTTCCTCTCTAGAATTCTAAACAGAAACAAATATTATTTCGGTGGGTTTGATTTCCACACTGTAAACTTGGATAATTTCTCTGTGTCAATTTCTAAGGGTGTTAGGTAACCGAAGATAAGAACAGTGAATACAGAGTATATAAGCTGTTAATGGTATCGTATTGCATGTTTCAGCAACGCAAGAGTTATCTGCCAGAACTGAATCTTTGCTCAGGGAGGGTGAGAAAGCTCGCGAACTCGGATTGGAATTGAGTAGGGAAACGGACGAGATACGACGAGACTTGGAAGGTGCGGTGAGAGCATGCTCCGGTCCAGATCGTTCTCTTTGTGCTGTCATTGACTCTTCGGGAATTCGCTTGGATCTACAGATAGAACGGGTGAATAAACTTTACGATTGACGTTAGTTCGGTTTAATGCGTTCGCATCGAATAAGTGATTTGATTCGCGATGGATTTTTATTACGCTTCTGTATGTAGATATTTTATTCATTTATAGCAAAATTTGTTTAAATAAATACAAATCAAATGCAGGTCAAATGCACTCGAACGATTGATTATAAATATGAAAGTTCATATTTGTTTGAATCAGCTATAGCAATGTTTTGCTACCTTATTTTTTAATTAAAATTTTGCCCAACATTTACGTTTATATTCTTTTTTTACATCCATTTCTGCTTTTAACATGTTTTATTTTTTTTCCTGTATTTATTCCACATTTCTATTATTGTAATATTTAATTATATCAAAATATAGCACCGTAATTATAAGCAGTCGTAAAATTTTTATTTTTCTTGCAGTTCCTGCAAAATAGTTTGCCAGTTTTATTTTGTTCTGCATACTCAAAAAGCTCACATAAATATTAAATTAAAAATAGTGATTGTTTAAATCGGATTGTTTAAACCTAGAGATTTGCAGGAGATGAAAGTACTGCAACGGAAATTTTTCAAGGATCTCTCTTTATCTTTCGTTAATCATGGAATCTCGCACACTCTCACGTATGTACATGCGAATATATATAATACTCCCAGATTCAAGTACATCCATTTTTCTCATCGTTAACGAATGAATGCAACCACGTTACGCTATAATAGCAGAGTTCTTCTTTCACAACTTCCGCTTTTTCATTTATCATCCATTCTATTTTCTCAATTTTTTATGATGTAAATTTACCTTAATAAATTAGTGGAGAGTACTTAAAAAAAAATATATATATAGATATATATATAAATTTGTTCATTTATTTCTTAAAATTTATTTTCTCGCACACATTATGTGCATTTAAATACGTCGCTACTTTGTAAAAAATATTAAATTTACTATTTCAGACAATTTGTCGATCTCCAATATGATATCGATACATTTTTCTCTCGTGTGATCATTTTATTCTTATATTGTCTGTACAGGTTGACTCAGAATAAACGAATCAAATCTCAATGATAAAATTTAAACTTTTTTTATAGCGAAAAATGTTAAGCAAAATCATATACACACATACACATACCATTAATCTCAAGATTTGGAAAGAGATTGATGTCAAAATGATCAAAAAAAATATAAAAAAATTTGCTACTAAAATTTGATTTTATTCTGAGACACTGTGTATACTTTTTGTTGCAGCTACTGAGAGACGATCGTTTGCTACGTCTACGGAGCATCAGTCGAGGAAATTTGACGGAAGCAGGACGCCAAGTTCGCGGAGAGTATCTTCACGTACCGCATCACATCGCCCGGACCACATTGGATGCTCGTAACCGTAGGTAGAATATTCACGATTCCGTTCTCCGAATTGATATTATATCGGAAAAAGTCGCGAGATCTGCATTCTCAATACAGAGCTTTTTTCGATACAAGCCAGTTGCAGCCAAACGTGTCTCAGAAGGGTCACGAATGTGGATCCTGTAGAATTTAGTTGAGCGTATAACTATTTGGTTCTGAGAAGAATCAAAATGGGAAGAGACAGGAAAGGAGGAGGGAAGAGAGAACGATATGTACTATATAGCGTCAGAAAACTTTCCGGCATTGATGTCATGTATTATGATACGTTATAGCACGCGCGACGACACGTTGAGATCGCGACGACACTTCAGCGCAGAAACTTTGCCAAAGAGCTCGCACACTCGAAGAAAGCTAAATTAGTCCCTTCAACGCCAGGTTTCTCTGAATGTTATGAGAGATGATGTGAGTTAAGCTGAATAAATGGCTCATGCCGCTCTGTTGGAAAAGTAATAAATGACACGAATAATTGCCATTTCACGGCATAACTCGCTAATTTACAAAAGCGAAGATGTATATACAACGTATATACATTCCAAGTTCCTCATAATTCCTCTTTTATCTCTACGTACTATTTAATTTACTCTAACAAGCACCAATAATTTTTCGAACACTTGGTATTAATTTATCAATGTTTCATCTTAATTGTACATTAATTTAGCAATAAATCAAATCTTTATATCATTATTATTATTACATAATAATCATCAGAATTGAATTTGTAAAAATAATTATAGTTACTTTAAAATATTCGTCAGTTTCTCTGATTAATTTCAAAGATTTGTACAAACAGATGCGTCAGCTCATTCATGGAATAATTTCCAGCAGAAATTCCGACAGCAATCGGGAAGAACGTAATCTACTGCCGCAAACAATAGAAGAGGAAGATAAAAAATACGGGAATCTTGGTGAACCTTCGCCGTGATTAAACCGTAACAAATGTTAGTAAATCTAGCTGCAGTTTTAGCATTGCGCAAAACACGTCTCGCATATTTCGATTAGTTTAAAGCAAACGAAGGAAGGAAAGTCTTATGGATTTTTAAAGAAATAAGTCCGATGAATTTTGAAAAGAATTATTTCAACTTTATAGAGGGGGTGCTTTTATATACAAATATATATATTTATTTTAACATTATGTAATGAGCTCTCTATTCCGACCACCGATATCACCGATACTTTGTATAACTTGAAAACTTTCGCGAAAAAAATAACGGTAAAGAAAGCCGACTTAGATCGTAGATGGGAACAAAGAAAGTTAAGAATAGATTTCTCATATAGGAAGACTACACGATTATATAAAATTTGTTTTGAACGCTGCACGTACTTCAAAAAGCCAACAATATCAAACTTTAAAAATTTTTTGGACTTTCTATGTAATATTTCATAGACATTATTTCGACATAAATCCAATATCGAGGAAGTAGAAGATGGAACAAAAAAAAGTGAAGTTTCGAAGAAGATACTCTTTTTGATTCATAATGTGCGCGTTATCTCCGCTGTTTTTCTTCTCTCTTTTTCTCTCCATGTTTTCCCTTATTTTTACACCATATATATTTATATCTATATGTTATATTCAGTAACAGTGATGCTCAAGCCATATTATAACTTTGAAGGTAAACAAACCAGGCTAAATTAGATTAGTGTTTTATCGTGAACAAAGCTGAAAAAGTAAAAAATACAAATCTGTTTTATAAAGGTGCATTTTGATGTTTTAATAATTCTGTGAATCGATGCCAGAAGAGTTAATACAAATGCAATAGCTATAATATCTTTTATTTATTTTGCATCAACAAAAATTATATTTAATCTTATTTCTATGATAAAATTAGATTTTTTAAAATATTTTTTATCATCTCTTAATCATCTTTGAATTATGTAAGATCAGTTCTACTTTTGCTAAGTTTTATAAATAATATTTTATCTTGGATTCAGAGCATAAGAGTGTTCCAAAACGTTGATATATAGTTACCAAGAAATATGATGCATATATTAATTCCTAGTACTGTGTGTGTGTGTGTGTGTAGAATACACAAGAATTTTCAGCTTGAAATGTCTCGAATACATATATTTGCGGTTATTTCTAAATGCAAGATTATTTTAAAAAATGGTTTATATAATTAAAATGGCTATTTTAAAATGAAATCGATGTCACTAAAATATTCTATTTTTAGGCGATATTTTAAAAAAATATCTTAATTTTTTAAATAACAAATTAAATAATAAATTAAATAATAATATAATTATAATATTTAAAGATTACAAATATTCCTCTCTATACATGTATTATTTATAAATGCAATATGTTCATGTGCACGTATCATATTCATTTGGAATTATATGCAAGCATAAAATTGTTAACCGAGTGAAAAGAAGCTTATAAGATATTCACATATACACGACTAAATAACTTTGTTAAGAAGATTCCATTACATCTCTCTTCTCTCCCTTCTCCCTCGCCCTTCTTTAGATCAGGTAGTTTAGCGTGGAACGTCACGTTTCTCAATAGCACGCGTTTTTGCACACCCTTTCTACTCTTTTCCCATGTAGTATTGTATAAACGATATTTCGTCACGGGACGAGAGAATACGCGTCAGCATTTCTGTCCCAGAGCGATGAGCACGAGATCGACGGCGAAAAAGGGAGAGTCAGGGGACTTTATCCTTAATAGACAAACGAAATGCGGTAAATGCTTTGAGCAAACATCTTGGTAGATACCGCGAACGTGTTATATATCTTTCCCGAGGCACCCGTATAAACTTTCGCGATGGGATCGATGATTGATGCTGAAAGAGTCACGCTTTGACGGCCTGTCGTGTCGGGCAATATCACGGATCTATTCTACTTACTGTTTCGCTAGATGCCGATATGTATGCTTTGTAACGTTAACGAGATAAGCTTGTAATAATTCAGGAATACGAATTGCATAATTATCATGAATGCACAATAGTATTATTTATAAATTTGTTTTGCTATTTTTCGTATAGACAATTGACAATCTGGAATTGAAATATAAGTCGCTCTTAAATTAAAACAAAATTCTACAGATACAATAATACATTAAGATGCTAAACCAAAATAGTTTATAACAATTTTCAACGCATACAAAAATTATAAAGTAATAATTTTCTTATTTCTTCTAAATTCTGAATTTTTTTTTATTTTAATCAGTGTTTATTGATATATTATATAATAATCTGCTTTTAATTATTCTATTATAAATCATCGAGTATAATTATTACTTCTGTATTAAACAACTGTGATTTTATAGAATACATGTATATAATTTGCTCGCTTCTGCGAATTGATATTAAAAAATATTTTCAAATAATAATTAATAATATATGCTGATATATAAATAATCATTATGATAAGCATTATAAAATGGTCATGTTGTTGAATAATGAATATTGCTTTCCCGACTAATAAAACGGAAAAATTCCAATGAAATTAATAAAGAAAATTGAGAATATCCCTCGATGAAACGAAAGATGATGGATGTTACGCCGTTGGAATGTCGATGAACCGAAGCGACGCGAGCTTGTACTCCTGTCGACTTCTCTTAACTCGCCATCGACCAATAATGCTTGTCGCCCGTCGCCATCCATCGATAGACAGATCCGATAGGGAGATGACGGCCGGGATCTAATGCGAAATCCATATCGTATTAATATTACTCCGTGAAAAAAGGTCACAAAAAATTTGTAAAGATTCGCCCCGTTGCCGGCATGATAAAGTCGAACCAATTCAATGTCTGTCGGAAATTATTGTGCCAAGCTGTTTTAACGTTTCTGCACATTCAAGAAGAAAACTGGATTGTTACGAGAAAAGTTTTCTGTTAAAAATTCTGTTAAAATGTGTCTGTTAGCATGTGATATAAAATTGACTTTCATATAGAATTCCATATTAAATTAACGAATGATATTCAAGCATTCCTTGTTAGAAAAAATAAAACACTGTAATTATGCTTTTCTATGTATTCACCTTTGTATTCAATTATTTTAATAACACTTTTAGCTAACGTAAAAAAATTATTACGCGGGAAATTTCGTTTGCCAGGACAGTAAAATACAATCTCATAAATATTATTGAGAAATATTATTGAGTTAGCTTGAGAATCTTGGTGCGCGGGTAACCATGTTATTTATAACTTTGTCACAAATATATCGAAGTTTATATATATAATTTTGTATTAAAAATGAAATTAATGATATGAAGTTGACATTTTTAAGAATTAAGAATCCGAGAAAACGTTAAAATGTTAAGAGTATATGTTTAAGAGTATATTAAATGTGTATTTTTTTATAACTATTCTTTCTCTGTCAAAATATCCGTGAGCAACACCAAATAGCGAGAAATTGAGATGACAGAAGCGTAGAAAAATTCTATATTGCTGTAGAGATTCGGCACGAGATCAATGCAGCACGTGCCAGGATTGTCGATCAAACGCGCAGTGTAGAGACGAATAGTTTCGAACTCTCAAAGCAGCTGGATTCTATGAGAAGCATCGCGGATTACGCTATTCCTCGTGTCATCGCTTTCGAGCATATCAGGTGGATCGTTGGTATGGGTACGTAGAATTTTTCAAGATTACATTAAATATTTTTCCGTTATTCACCGCGTTCGTCTTGGTATTTGAAAAACGATCGCGAAGATCGTAGAAAGCATCTGCATGTGAGTAAAGGATTTAAAAAGATAACTCTGTTATACAAAAGTTAGACACATTTTTATACACATTTTTCTGTATGCATTTCTTCAATATATATTAAAATAATATTTTTAAGAATCTTTGAAAAAATCTAATAATTCTCATAATCTTTTTCTAACAACGAAAGGAAAATGTATATACATATAAAAATGCACATACATACATACATTATCGTTCATTAAAATATAATTTTAAATAAGATTTGACTATACTTATTCGGATTATTTATATGTAATATAATATATTTGAACAGAAAATAAATGTAGTGATCTATGCATAATAAATTAAATATATATTTTAAATATATTATAGAGAAAAAAATGGCAGAAAATATTTATACATACTCTCTTATAAACTCTCTTATACTCTCTCTAACTATATGTGTAGTAAGAATATCATTGATTAAAGCAGTGATAAGATTTTAGCGATTATTTCAGTGATCTTCAGTGAAATAATCATCAATTTCATTTAAAAGAATATCAATATATATTATGCTTTTCTTACGATCTGGAGCAAATGACTAACGGAAAATAATGTATGTTTTTGGTTTGCTTATGCAATGTACAGCTAGTGTTCTATGTATTCTGCCGGTATTTTCGTTACTGATTGGGGCTTTGTGCTATCGCTGGGGATCATCCGAAAATAAAGTACGCCCAACTCTTTTGTGGTAAGCAATATCATAATATATTATGGTATTCCTATTATTTTTTTATTGTTGTAAAATGTTACACTAAACAAGATTTTATGCCAAATTTGTGTAATAATTTTGTTATTGTATATAGTAGAGCAATTCAAGAATTAATTATCTGATTAATTATTTAATTCATTCTATCAAGCTTACATATTAGACATTTGTTTTTAAATATTGCTAAATATTGTCTTAAAATACACATTTATGTACATAATTATATGCACATATATATACATATAATATCATAAATCTTAATTGAAATTTATTGAAATAAGGTGCTATTGAAAATCAAAAAAAGGAAAACAACTACAAATATTTTATAACTAAAATAACAATATTCACGACTCTAAATATCTTTTTACATAATGGACACTTATCAATATTACAGAATTAACAATATATTACAATGTAAATAAATATTTATACTTTAGATTATTATTTAATCTGATAGCAAGCAGTTTAAGCGAACGTAATCCTGTAGATCTAATAAGACAGATCGTCAGGCTAAGTGTGTCGATCGAATTTCAGTGGTGTGGTTACGAGTTGTTTTGTCTCGATTACACTATGGGCAGTATTCATCATCGCTCTGGGTATCGCCAGCCATACGGAAATGTTAATATGTCGGCCGCTCTATGATCCTGACTATCGTATTATAGAAGCCGTGCTAGAAACCCGAGCGTTTTTAGGAAGAAGGTTCGCAGTTTCCCTCAAGGAGCTCTTTGAGTAAGCTACGTTGCTGTAATCAAGCCAATCAAGCTTTACACAAATATTATATCTTATCTCAAAAGAAGTAGGTTAAACTGAAAATTACCATGCATATAATACTGCTACGAGTTGCATATTAAAAGAGAGAATAAATTCTTTTTAATTAATATCATAATCCAGTCACATTTCAGTCGTAATCAAAAATAAAATAAATTTTTCATATTTTTATTAGCAAAAACAAAATATTACATATTTTAATAAAAATACGTCATCGTCACATTCAATATAAATGTAGTTCTATGTAGTTTGACTATAGACTACACACAGTCAATGCGTAAATTATATTTTTCATCTATATTTTTTTATTAAGTATCCCTCGGGCCTCAGGCCAGAAGAGACAAACACAGCGAGTGAAGCTTTGCACAATGTGTGTAACAGCTTTCAACAGTAATATTTATTTGCAGAAAATGTCGAAACAACGAGGCAGCTTATCCCGCCTTCGGGCTGGAAAACACGATGAAACTAGAACATTTGACTGCACATTGGACATGGATAGGCTTGTCTAGAGCAATCTCGAACATCAAAGTCGATTTGAAGGGTCTCCGAATATTAACGCCGAATCTGCGGCAAAGCCTTCAGGATTTCTTATATGCTTGTGGCTTAAATCTCACGGCGCATAGAATAATGGTATTTACGTTTACTTATGAACACTTTATGTTACTCATATTATTCAAACTTTTTATTTTCATACTTTATTTTCTTTTATTTTCATACTTTTTCAAGTAAAAGCAACATATATAGTTTTTATGTAAGAATAAAAACGGAAATTTTACTAGACTTTATCAATTTGATTAAAGCTCGGAATTATTCAGCATAGCTTTGAAGAATTTTCTTGAAGGAAAAATTCACTAGCATATTAAAAGAAAGTAACAAATTACGCAGCTGCATAATTACGTAATACTAGACGGCTAGTATGATAAACGACACGAATTTCACAGCGAGTTGTTCCCGTGATTATGCTTCAATGCCGCTGCTAATTAAAATGTATTTAGTTGCGTGTATAGCTACGTCAATTCATCAAGTACACAATGCATACACACGTATATCTATTTTAATATCTTCATTTTGCATGTATATACGTCATTCAAATATAATTAACAATGCTTCCTCAGTTTACAATAATATATATTAATTAACAAAATTTAAAGCTATATGTTAAAAACAACTCTCCATAAATATTATTTCCAAATATCTTTATTAATATTTTCTATATTTGCAGATTCAAGGACCGATCTTGAATAAAGATTTAACTACAATATCCGATCAATTAGACAATATATCCCGTCAGCTGCAGGATCGAAGTATTGCCAGGGAACTGCAAAGCATTGGGATAACAATGCGCGATCTGACATTGAGACGGGTGAAGCCTCTAATGAAATTCCAGGACGATTTGGTGTATCGCCTTGCAGTTCTGGAGTTGAAAGTGCAACCTCTTTGGCGTCAAGTCAATCAATCGATCTCTCATCTGAGAACTATACAATATTACATAGATCATCAGGGAGAGAAGATAGCTCAATTGGTGGGCAAAAAAAATTCTTGTAAATCATAAAAAATATAAAGTTATGGTTATTTCCTATCCATAAGATAGAAAATGTCATGTTAAATTATTAAAATTTATCGTTTACATTTGCAGAAAACAAAATCGTATGTCGACCGAATGACGAATTATCTAGATCAATGGCGGATGCACGTTCTTTCGGAAATAGGCACGGAAGTATCCAAATGTCGACCTTTGTGGGATGTTTTAGAAGGAATCAGACACTTACTGTGTGGTCACATCTTAAGTCCTTTCGTATGTACAATTAAAACCATTAACTATTCTAATATCTAACAACAAATGATAATTAATTAATAAAACATTAATCTATAATAAAATATTGAACGTATTAAATAGTAAACGTTTAACAAAGCTTTTTATATGATTATTTAGAACGGTTTCTGGTTCGCTACATTCATATGTGCAGTCGTCATGATTGCCAGCACACCAATAGCTCATATTTTATCACTATTATACAAGAAACCATCTCATTTCATGAAAGATGTTATCTTGCCAACAAGAACGTTAGTATATCTTATTATAAATTATTTGATCCAAATTCAAAGGACTTAAACTATAAAAATAAAACTATACTTTCTTATTAGGGAAAGTCTCGATACGAATGACGATAGAACATGGCGAACGCCAGAGTAAGTATACTTAGATATATAATATCTTGATATTTTATATTTAGATCACGCATTGTATTAATATATAATATCAAAAGCGTGTATAAAGCGTGTATAAATTATTGATATTGAATCGTATTTATAGCCGAAATTATATTTTACAGTCCACCGCCGCTGCCGCAAAGCAATTGGTAACAATAACGAAACACGAGACTTCATGTTGCAAGCTGATTCAGAAAGATATTAATATGGTATCAGAATTGGCAAGAATATAGCAAAGAATATGGCAAGAACATTGAAGAAACTTAAAGTATAGGGGGCATACGAAATAAATCTTGCTTGTATTTCATTATCGTAAGCAAATTTCTTTACATTAAAAGAGTCGACTGCCGTTTATTCTGATAGAATCTATACAATCTTGGAATTGTGTCATCTATTATAATTGTGAAAAATTCTTCATATGTCTGTTTGTTAAAAAAAAAAAATGTATTTTCTGAATACCAGAATTTGTTTTTCTTACCATATTATATTCCCCCCTGCGCAATAGTTACATAAAAAATTATCTCACGAAATACAAGCGTAATATCTCATGACATAGACACGAATGAACTCGCGCTTGCTTCGCCTATGGAATTGTTAGCAATGCAATGATATATTCCAATATGTTCTTTGTTCAGCCGACTCAATTGCATCCAAGATGTTCGCATAAGCGGCTCTGGACCGTCGCTCGTATGTACCGTCGCCTCATGTTCCTTTCCTGTGAATAAAACGGTTGTTTACCGAACTCTATGATGTATCACATTTGTATAGTTTGCAAGGCGCATAAATATTAAGCAAAATTGTTAAGTATTATTAAAGTGTCAAATCAGTTTTTTTAACATTATTCCTCCAGTCATATTTTTCTTATATTTTTCGTTCCAAAATGATCGTATTTATTATTGAGATTCGCTAAAGCATAAGAATTCACAAAATATCTTATCTCAATACTTGATATATTGCATCACTTTACCAGGCAGTTTCAGTATTCTTCTCCCGTCAGCCGAGTGAAATTCCCAAAAGATATCCGGCACTGGAAATCCTTTTGCCTCGCAATTTAATGCGACACGTTGACCGAAGGACGAGGCAACGTCTTCCAGAGTTGACAGAATCCAAGGTCTACTTTCACAAGGACCGAGGTGTTGCAATCTCAAGGAAGATGAGTTTCTAAGTTTCATCGCCTCCTCATGCAGCGCGCATGGCGTCGCGTAAGTTTCATTATTGCTACCACACGCCGGGCTCTGTTCCATACAGACACAGGTTGCCTCTGGAGTATCCTGCATAAAAGTTCAATTCTATTTATTAATTACACAACGCTTATCTCCCTATACCATCACTCTAAATCATTGTTATCGCTTTTTCTATATTTTGATACTATTATTACTTTTGTTTCATATAGACGTAGTGACTATCATCGGATATATTCGGAGACAAAATAATTCTCCCATTCTCTACTTTGGAGAAGTTAAATCGTTTAAAGTTGGTAATGCGGTACTTTGTGCGCCGTCACGTTTTCGCTGTATCCTGAATGTCTTTGCGGAACTGGCACAAACGTAACGCTTCACGCTAATAATCGTCGTAGATAGTTCTTGTTAGTTTGCTCAACTACGAATAATTAATGATCTTTTAAATAATTCAATATAGCAATATAGCAGTTTGACAGTTAGTCTATTAAATGATTAGTATTTATGCAATTGACAGGGATCTTTAAAAAGTGACTCGACTATTTAAACACGGCTTCTTAAGATTATATAGCGAAGTATTATTCTTATTCAACCCGCATCTCTATCATAAACGGCTTGCCTGATTGTTTGATTGCATGACGCGTGTATGCGCATATATTCTCACAATGCGATTACGGCCCACGGTGCACGACAAGATGAAATTAGATGCGAAAAGGCCAGCAGAGCGGGTCAGCGACCGTAAGTCACTGACTACGATCTTAAAACTACGATAGATCTGATTGATAGCGTAGCTCAGTAGGTGGATAATGTACGGATCTGCCTTAGATATCGCACTGACGTAATTTTGTGCAATGACGCGCGATTCCTATTTTTGTGTTAAACTAACCCAGAAAGCGGGATATCTCATTACTGGGCTCGTTGAAACTGAGAGATCTAGAATGTGATCTCTTGAACCGAATTGAAAAATTAAATTTATCACTTACGAAGGTGATAAATATCGCACGTAAGAATAACGCGCGATTCACATTCGATCTTTAAAGGAATCGGCTATCGTTACTTGTAAATTATATTGATGATGTATAAATTACACGTATGTAGAATATGATTAAAAAATATATATAGTAAATAATAATTTTAATATATTATATAATATAAAGAAATTAGAGGTATCTCAAAAATCTATAACGCCAATAAAATTATCGCAACGTTAATTAGAATGACTTTTCAACATATCAGATTTCGAGCTTTAAATATTAAAGTAAAACTTATTGTATGTATTTGAAAGTCTCTTTCAGTTCTTATGGAAACGAACTACATACATACCTCTTCTTGTAGGTCAGATCGCAACTCGCATAGATAATTTCTTGCGCAGTATCCATCGTTACGGTTCTTTGGGGATAAAAGAGGGATGCTTGAATTCCAGCATGGTTCGTCAAGGAAACGGGCGCACAAACCATCAGGACAGCATCCGCAAGGATCAGGTACCGATCCCAACAAACATTTTCCAGGGTTTTCTGGACACCTATTTAAAGCAAAATTAATATTCTATACATAAAATGTTCTTAATGTTAAACATCTCTGTATAAACTATATTTACTATGTGATGCATTATAATATTCGATCGTATTTAGTTTTTATCTTTATGTAAACACTTGTACCTGTAATATCCGCATTCGATGCAACCCAGTGGTTGCTCTTTTTCAGTGACGCTCTTATTTTCAATGGTTTCAGTGGAAGTGACTTGTTGGAGTGTCACACAGAACACCAACGTTGACAAAAACGCGAACGGAAACGCTCTCCGGCGCGTCATTTCGTCTACTGACAGAAAGCGCGAGTGTCATTCGCCATGTCACTCCCGATGTGAAGAGGGAGGATGAGGGGTATGCACACCGCGTATATTACAAAAATTCTCTCAAGAGAGATAATTACCATTTATGCTATCGCGATATTTAACATTACTTATATTTTCTAACTTTATGAAAATCAACTATAAATACTATATAATAACATAAAATAATATATTTATTATTTTCAAGATTAACATTTCTGCATACCCTTTAATATGTATTTGTTAATGAATTCTTTATTTTTCGTAAGTATTTTACAAATTTTGTATATTTCGAAACAATGCATAATTTACAAACAATGCGTTTATTAAATTAATGGTATCTGCAAATTCTTGCATATTTTAGTAAATTTAAATGTTTTTTTATTTTATTTTAGTTATAAGCTATAAATATTTCCAACAGATTTTCTTGCGTAATAAGTAACGATGATAAAAGGCTGAACCGGAGGACCAGGTGACAGCTATAAGGATCAGTAGCGCAAAGGATATTAATGCCAACGGACTCGGCACGAGAGTTGAGTAGCCGATACCACCGAGATTAGAAAACACGTCGCAGCATGTACTCCCTTTTGTGTGTTTGTTCTTCCTTTCGTGTATTTGCGCGTATGTGCTTGATGTTCCCTTTGATGTACAGCTGACACCTACTGGATGCACCACACCACGTGTCACATTGGTCCTTTGGTCACACACAACACAAAGATACAAAACATCAGTCTCTAACGCATCTAGCAATAATCAAACTGATAAAACAAGCTGAGTATTTTTAGTTTAAATGTTTCTAAATCATCAACATTTTTAAACATGCACTAAAATTTATTTTTTTTCTGTGCATTTGATGCGTATAAGATTTCAAAATCTATAGAACTAGCAGTTTATAATTTTAAATATAGTAATATCTAATGCCATCCTCTCTAAGAGATATATAAAAATAAACCATAAATTAATTTATATATAAAATATTATAATTCATGTCTAATATACATATATATATATTCTACAAAAAAATTATCTTTTTAAACGAGAGATCTGTAGAAAGAGAGATTATTTATATCAAAATGCAAGCTTATCTATATCTTTAATTATGTTTTTAATTACTTAGATTTCTTAAAAATACTTTGAGCTAATTTTTTTCTCATCAATCATAGAGATTTTACAGATATTCTCCTATTTCTGTTCACTATAAAAAATAACAAAAGGAGTTGACTTTGATTTACGAAGTTACAAACTAATAGCATCTCTGTTCGATCTAACAAGTGAAGCAGATAATAATCAATCGTATGAAACGGCATTTTTTAAACATTCATCATATTACATGATTTTCTCGAAATAAATTGCTAGAATCTATCGTGTCTTCTTTTAAGGATTTACCACCCCTGCGTCGTCTGTCGATTCCGCATGTTGGTGTTGTCGGAGTGCTTACTGAAACCACCAACGACCCGACATGTGCCCGCGGAACATCGCGAAAAGCAACGGCTTGCCGAGACAATAATTTATTAGGGGTCGATAAATTCTGCCGTTTTATCCGAGTAAGTGATTTCACGTGATTCGAGAATCTCGCGAGCACAGGATTCCCAGAGATATTTTTACCAACGGGCAAATGTTTCCCACGGAATGTGTAACAATCGAATCTTGCACTATTATCAGATGGAACGAAGTATATGGGCGAAGTATGCCACGATTTTTCGGTCGTATATCTTTCAAAGATCTTTGTTGCATTTTCAAGAGCGGATTTACCTTTTTCTTCCGGCATGTCGAGAAAATCCGGATCGACAGACTTCGAAGGCTTTGTGGTTTCCGACGAATTAATAAGCACATTTGACGTTAAATTTTCTAATTCATATTTCTCGTCCAGTATTAAATCATAACTTTCGTCAATGTGCTTAGATCCATTCTCGGTGAGATCTGTCGCGCAGCAACAATCGCACGGATCGTCGCAGTCTTTCATATCATATTTTTCCCGTTCCTCAATGTCATTTCGCTCGTTACAGACGCTATTTTCCAAATTTCTATCACCAGCTATGCAACCGTGCAAAGACTGACCTGTTCCTGTACAGGGCGAAGAGGGTCGGCTACTCCGTTCGGTGCAGAAGGTTATTTTTTTACGAGGCGTCGGGGGATGAGAAGATGAAGCGGCTGAAGCCGGTCGACAAGGTGGATACGATGTAGGCAAGCGAGAATAACAAGAATTCTTCGTTGGAATTGGTCCCCGGCACTTAGACATGCATAGATGACAGACTGGCGGTAGACACGATTGACATCGCGTGCAATGACATTTGGGAGCTGATGATAATCGAGGGAAGGGACAGCAGAGACGCGCGCTGGGACACTTGACCGTTGTTTTTGGAAACCTTTGCTCACTGGATGGACACGCACATTCCGGGATAGAGGGACAGTCACAGGAACACTCGCGAGCAGCGCGCACGTCAACCTGGACCGGCGGCGGACAATTGCAGCCGCGTGACATCGGCTGACACAGGCAGTAACTCGTGTTACACTGGCAGTAGTTGCGCTTCTTCCAAATAGATTTCAGAGCGGTAGGCGAGGTGCAGGATTGACAGTCGGGTGCCTGTCGCATCGAAACTTGAGAATATCTGCATTGCGAAGGACAGTGCGACGAAGCGGTCGACGAGCAATCTGCGTTAGAGGAATTACAGCAGGTCGATGGATAAGTACAGCATGGACAACCACCACCCGCTTCCCGTTTCAAGGGTCGTTCAAGCGACGACGATTTATTTATCGGTGTCATTTCCGATTTGCTTGCTCCACCCGCTAAACGACGGCTCCCACAGCATTTCTGTCGAAAGTAGAAAAATCTGACGACAGTTACAAAGAGGACACAATTTATTCTTCAGATCATTTTTGTAAAGATTTTATCATCGCTTAAAATATTGTTCGCTTATAGAAATCATAATGTGACGTAACAGTATTCTTTAAATCGCATTGCGAAAAAAATGTGTAAGAACCGTGCATGAAAGTTTAAATCACATTTTAAAGGTTTAAACATTTCAATTACTAAGCCATTAAAGTCTGTATACAAATTAGTTTAGTCAACTTTACGGATTTTACTGAATAATTAAGAAACTTTGAATGCTAGCTTACTTCCAACTATACGATGCTAATTTACATAAATTGAGTGCACAAACTAATCGTGCCTGAATTAAATCCTTGCAGTCTTCCTATCAATTTTAATTAAAACATATAGAAAACGTCAGAAACATTATCTGCGTATACTATATTTATTTTATATTAGTCTTAACCATGTTGCTCTGTTAGTTCATTGTCATCTTGCATACGTTCAAATTCAAATAGATATTTATATGTTTTAATATAATTTTGCTTATGTTAGATACATACATATTTGTTTCCTCTCATTTTTTTATATTTTTTAATAGAAGAAAGTTCGTAAAGGGTAATAAAGTTAAGAAATGTTAAGATTGATACTTAAAAAGAGTTAAAACATTTTAAAAATGGATTAAATAGAACAATTTTAAATCGAATTGCAGTATTAAGGAAATCCGTTGCTCTCTTCGCGCTGGAATTTAATTTTATCTTTCCTCAAAAAGTAAATACATATAAATTTACTACCTCAGAGGAATCTCAAGCGCTTTCTATTCTTGGCAAGGAATCTGCTTCAGTGTACCTGACAGTCTGACGCAGTTAAAATGGTACCGGAACACGGCGGCGCTGGTGAAAGACACAGTCGGCCCGGAGCGACAGTTCTGCTGCGAATAAAACGCAACACGGGGCGCAAAATAAGGAAGTCCAATAATTCTTTCAATATTTTATGAAGAAATATTTGCTTATCATTCATATTTCTTCGCGCAAAGATTTTTTTTATTATAAAAACAGTGTTATTATAAATGGAATGATTTTTACATGAATGAAACCAGGCATCAACTCTAATTTCCTTTAGGCTATTAATTAATTTATCCTAAAACATTGCGGATAACATTTTTCTTAAATATACAAATATTTACACCAAAGAGTGCTAAATTTTATCATTTTAAGGCAGAATATCGATTTCTTGAAATGAAAGTAACCGATGTCGCTGTTACTTAGAAACAAGAAAAAGCAAATATTTTATTTATGTATATTAGAGAAGATCATTTATATATCATTTACACTTTTCACTATCACATTGCACGCAAGAAACGACATTAATTTTTTTTATTCTCACACCGCTGATATTGCTTAACCATTGTTATTTAACCCTACCACGATGGACTGCAGTTGCAGCATTTGCACGCTTGCTGGCGACCGTAATCGCTCCATTGACGGCGCAGCTCGGCGAAGTTATTCAACCATCGGCAATTCGGTTTAGGTGGCGCGTTACTGTTCCAAATTTCCTCTTCGAAGCATTGACAAGGCCCAGGACACGTGCCCGTCACAGCTGTCCCGATGGGTCGCAAACCACCGCAATCACTGCAATCCAGGCATCCTACGTTACTTTGGCAATTACACGAAGGTATGCGCGCCTCGGAACAACTGCCTCTGTCTGATGCACGACTGTTTCCTGCATGACAGTATTGTAGACTAAGATAATCACATCCTCGACATTACAGATTAGAAAATTTTAGGAAAACGAAGAGAAGAAATTTGGATTACACTCCTTTAATGATCTAAAGTACTTAAAGTACTTCGTTACGAAAATAAATATATTTATTTGCTTATAAAATAAATCTTTAAAGAATATTTTAAACGTGCACGTTTTAAATATTGTACAATATATTTATTTATTATAAACTAATAACTAGAATTATAATCAAAATAATTATAATAATCAAATAAGTAGAATATTATATACTAACCACAGTAACCAATATTAGAACATCGTCTCCTGCCTTCAATTTTATCACAAAAGGACATATTGATTTTTCCTCCAAACAAGATCTAATTTTTCGAATGTAAGAACTTCATATAAGTGTGCCATTTACAGTCCGGAATAGATAATCAGATCGGCAAAAGCATTTGCATGGCTTTAGTTAGTTTACATTTTCGAAAAATTTGTTTAGCTATTTTGGTTGATCTATAAGAAGATATGATTGAAAGTGTGAAGATGAACAAAAGTTGATTGCTAGAAATATGAATATATCTATTTATCAAATTAATAAGTCCGAATATTTGAGTTGCCATAGAAGCAAAACGCAAATTTTCTATCATTTACATCAGATTTGATATCAATGTTTTCTACTCTATAGTATTGAATATATAGATTTATAGAGAGACTAGAATATTACAAAACGCTCGCTACACGCGCACTATTTATTTCCTTACGCCATATATTATTTAATAAATTGCAATTAAAAAATTTCAAATTTAAAAAAAATATTTTCTTGGAATATAAATATTTGGCGTAAAATGATGATATAAAATTAATTTACATAAATAGGTTTTTGATCAAACTACGATAAATTAAATAAAGAGACTTTATATGCGATGTTGGCCTAATCATCAAAATTAATTTGAAATGCAAGAAGATACAGAAAATATTCAGCTTAAGTATTACAAAATGTATATTAATTATTATAGAAATTGCACGCATTAATTCGGTTTGTTTAGAATTAGAATTTGCAAAACATTGAATAATTTACTTCGTTTTCAATTAGACATATTCGCGAAGTCCGCGCGTATCGCATTAAATATTTACTCATCGGAATTTATAACGGAAATCATATTTTTTTTTAGATTCTGCTATAAATATTATTTGTTAAATGCCATTGCGAATTCTCCGCATTCTTTCCACATTCTTGGATGCGAAGATTGTTGTCTAATGAAAGGGTCGCTGTTCAGGTTTTGTCCTCGTGTCAGGTAAACACTTTCGAGTGCGTGATTCGTACCGTCGTAGAATCGAAAGGATCTTCATCATGGAGAGTTATCTGTCGTCGGTTTTTATGGTACCATTCGGTGCTGTGTTGAAATCTATAATTCTATTGCAGAATTGAATTAAAAAAATTTTCTTAGTGGTTCCCGATAGCAATGATTATGACAATAATTTAACAATGATACATTCTTTAAAGTCTATTCACGAAATTAATTAAATAGTATATAGGTATATCAAAGATTTTTTCTCATTAAATGTTCTATTATTATTATAGTAGCAGTATTAATAACAACGATAAAGGCGCATGTATCTCATTATCCGGAAATGTACTCCTTTGTAATCACATTTATGTAAAAATTGTTATACCTAATATCCATTTGTTTTTTAATGAAGAGAAATATTTTACCAACAATAGGAAAATATGTTTCTCATGAATTTTGATTTCGTGCATTGAAAAAATTATAAATTCCAATTAAATTATCGTGAAAATATTCGAGAATTGCATAAATACATATGCAATTTATTATGTGAAAATATTTAAAAAACATTGACTATTATTGATTCGCTGAAATTCTTCCTATTGGGAACAGTCCAAAAAATATAGGATTCGTTCCCTTTTGCAGCGGGATAAGTTATTCCTTTACTTCTCTCTTTCTCTATCTCTTTATCTAAGGAGAGAATTTTATTATATATGTATAATAAAAAGAAAGAAAAAAACAGATTTTTTTATGTCCATGGCTTATTAATTATCACTATTACTTTTGTTGCTATATTTAGCTTCCTTACGAGCAGTCTATATAATTTTTGTCTATGATTTAGTCACATAGTAGCTGAGAATTTATTTCTTTGGAGTTGGTAGCCATTAAATCGGAACCTTTGTATTTTCACCGTAATCGATTCGAGAAGTTAGGCCTCCAACACGGAGTAATAGTTACTCCGTGGCCTCCAACTAGCTCATCAAAGCCTAACCTAAACTTGAATCTAACATTAAGTTGAAAGTTGTTATGAATTAGTTTTATTAATTTAGTTTACGACCAGTATGAAAGTACCACTATCAAATTTGCTAGACTATTTTATGAAACATGGGAGATAAAGGTATTTAATTGTTTTTTCCTTGTAATAAAATATTATCTTATTTCGTTTCCAATCTTTTATCTTATTATATAAATATGTATTTATAATATATAAATACGTATTTATAAAAGTACGTTTGTATAATCTTCTTTAAACAAATTGTACTTTGTAGTGCATTTATTCAGACTAAGTTATATAGCTAGTTATATTATAAAAAGATATTAGTGGGTTTTTTGTTTATTGATTATTATTTAATATATAGAGATAACGTTTACCATTTATAAAATTAATAGTTATTAATTGCAAAATTAATTGCTCTTAATGGACAACAAATTTCAATAATAAAAATTCAAAGAACTTATTTTTTAATAAAATCTGAAAATTATCTTATTTCTTTAAATAAGGATATAATTTTTTTATTTTGTAATCATCTAGAGGATATTAAAACATATCTAATGATTATCAATGATGTTATTTTGTGTTAAGTGGTTATAAATTTTTTATTTAAACCTTTTTCTTGTATCAATCTATGTTGGAAGTGACACTTTTTGGTCTATTTGGAATAGATTTTTCTCCATAATAATATCGAAGATTTTTATTTTTCACAATTTCTCATAATTTTCTAATTTTTAATTATACATCTTTCCAATCAAATCTTAAATCTAACTTTTCTGTAAAAGTAAAGTGTATTTGAAATTAATTAATTTATCTTTATTTATTTTTATTGTTAAAGTTTAATTTATCAAAAAGTGCTTATTTTAAATCCCTAATTACTCAAAAGTTACTGTCTTGATATTTTACATATACATGTGTATTTAGTTTAGAAAATTCCTCCTCTCCTAGTTTAATTAGCTCTTTGCTTTCAGAGCATCATGTACACTTTAGTGGTGGAAGTGGATTTGGGAAGGATAACAATATTATGATACAGCCGCAGAGACATGGCCACATTGATGCTCACTTAGGATTCTTGCAATTGCATCATAGGTTATTCACTGTATAAAACTTATAAATTATAATTTGATACTTGTTTCAATTTAACAGTTATCATCTTAAATGTTAACAATGAAGATTTTAAGTAAATTTTTATCATGATTTTGACATTTTTTATTATATTTTTGTATATATATACAAAATATGTACAAAAATATGTAATAAAGAAAGAACAACAGTGAATATATATATGTGAATATACATGACATTAAAGATGAATATGTATGAATGTACATTTATTTCAGATATCACATAGAATTCTCAGTACCATGGAACATATGTATCCATCCGGAAAGAAAATTAGTAGCTCCGGCAATAATTGTAGAAAATCACAATGCAAACTGTCACATTGTCGATCTCGCACAAGAAAAAGACGGTTTAAGGTATAAAATTTACACATATTTTTTCATAAAATAAAATCTCAAAACTATAACAAAACTAGTCACGTGGAAAAAATAATTTGCCGCTAGTATTGCTGAAAATAATCTTAAAGTAGATCAAAACGTTCATTTATCGTCATTTTATATGTATTTAAATTGAATAGATTAAGATTTTCGATGTAAATCCGCGCCTGGCTCTTATTTACCCTTTATTGTGATTACTTGGATATTGTATTTTTTCATGCTTAATTATCACATCTCTTTTCAAATTGATTTGAATAAAATGTTAAAATAATTGATTCTTTTATCAGATTGAAGATAGAGTTGCTGGCATATAAAGAAAAGATATTGAAGGAGGAGGTCGAAATAATGTGTTGTTCGTCGGGTACGCCATTGAAAATTGTGTTAAACGCACGTGTTTTGGCAAAGGATAAGGGCACACCATTGTTAAGAAATGGCATACGCAGCATTGCTATAGAAGGAGCGGACGAAGACGAGGTTTCTGACAATGAGTAAATCTGCCTGCTATCGAGTTCTCGATGATAGATATTTAAGCGTTGAGCTTTGCCGAGTACTAAAACTAAAAGAACTAAAAGTTCGGACAAACGAATAATCGGCGGAATTAGCATTCCAGAATAGAGCGAATAATACAATCGTGAAAGATTAATGGAATGTTGTGCAAGATAAGATGATTTGCCTATTGTTACTATTTTTAAGGATACGTCACACGCCTGCAAAAGCTATGACACCACTTATCGTCTGCTAATTATGTACCCACAGATTATATAAAATTGTATTTTATTATCGTTTTATATCGACTGTCAATTTCCAACGAAACTTTCGCTAAATGAACACGTTTAATAAGGCACTGAAATAAATTATTCTTTAATTATGTATTCGTCAAAAAAATACAGATTAATTATTCGAATAAAGTAAAATGATAAAATTCTCCTGTGGCTTATCAATAACATTTGGCATCCTCGTCAAAGTCTCACCAATTTATCATTTACACATAATACGCTATCGTATTTGTAAAGCCAACAGCAAAACCAACGTGAATTTTTGGTTCTTATTCATTATGTGTCCTTAATAACAGTAAGACTTAACATCGAAAATTAAATTTTTTCATAGGGATTCCGGTTGGACCGTCTACAAATTCGCAAATGTTAAAACCTAATTTTGCTAGCGGATGACAGTTACTGCTGGGATTACCCCATTTGCCTTTAAAAGTCATCCAGCCTGGTAAAGGCTCGTTATCCTCTTCCAAAAGCAATTCTAATTTTTTCCACGTCGGCCAGGCAGTCCCAAATCCGCTTTCATCATACAGACGCGGTACACGAACAAATTTGTGCTTCCCCGGAGCTGTCCAGAGCCCATGAGAGCCGCGCGCACTGAATAAAATCGGATGCGAGCCATCGGCGGTATAAACTTTTTCAGGAAATGTCGGCTTCTGGAAGAGACCTTTTCTTGTCTCCTGACTTTCGTAGACAAAAGTGCCATTTCGCGGATCATATCGATAAAATGCACCAGCGTCATGAGCCGATACATACATCGCCAGAGGATACTCGTTATCCTAAAAAAGACGCGATATCTGTGTGTACATATATGTGTATATACACACATATGTATATATATATATATATATGAATCTGAATAAATAATTACGGACAATGTTAAAATTTCTTTTTTCCAATATCGCCCTGATACTGATTGTCTCACTAGATTAGATATAGTTGCTATGATGATTGATACGCGTTATGTACGTATAAATATGGTTCTAAATACAAATTTATAGCTGACAACCAGATGTTTAATACTTAAAATTTTTTTATCTTACATCAGTGTATAGTTTGCCACGTGTATTATTTGAGCTCAGAAATATGTCAATAAAATTATCGTTGCGAGTTGTAGGATAGTTGTGTATATTATGTAAGAAATTTTATTTTAATTAGATGGTAAAAGCAAAAGAGCAGGAAAGTTTACTTGGCGAGGAAATTCTTGAAGAAAGTAGTTTACCTTGAAATAAAGACTCATATGTTCCCAATCTCCGATGTGACTGCCGTATTCTTTGAGCGTACCTATGCACACGCCACCCATAGTCGGTATCGGCCAGCTACCGAAAAATCCAAGATCTAGTACACAGATCATTTTCCCCTCGCTAAATGGGTAGAACATCCAATAGGTCACGTGAAAGTGCACTTTTCGACATCCATTCTCCTCTCTGACTTTTTCGAATCGCGGCTCTGTTTTCGTCTGAGATTAGTTTTACGTGAAAGAAAAAGAGAACGAAACTTTATATTTAAGAACATAACGGTATAACGAATTTTTTAGAGTTTTCTTTATAAAGTAAGAAACTCAATTTTTAAAATTTGATATTTGGAATTTTCAAAAGAGGCGACGTGAAAAAAAGTCGCACTTATTTTCGTATCTTATACCTGTCGCATTCGTTCTTGCAGTATAATCTGTGTTCTTAGATCATTGACATCATTAGATAGTCGTTGAGACAAAAGCCCAGAATCTTGTAGCAGCGTTAAAGAATTCTGTTCGCTCTTCGACGTCCGTTTAGTTCTCTTTATGCATAGCCACGCGTCTCTGGAAACGCAGTTTTTCACGAGAGCGTAGACGGGCACAGTTCCAGCGGGTTTTCGACCATATAAGAAAGACGATTGATTCTTCAATAAGGATTCTGTTAAAAAATTCAAAACATTGAGGGCGATTTTGTAACACTATTTTTTCACAGATATATTCATACTTTATGCCATGTACATTTGAGAGCAGTTTTTATTTATTTTATATCTCTCTCGTCACATTATCCGTATGTCACAACTAGTTTGAACATTTACCTACGTCTATTCTAGTACGAAGATAATATTGATCCGACTGTACGTTGTCGAGAAATTCAGTTACACCAAGGGGTAAGAATCGTTCTCCTGGCGCGAGCCATACTAGGGGCGCCCAATCACGTATCAGTCTTCTCACTGAAGCAAGAAAATATTTAATTATTGGATAAATATCTAATACATATAACATCCATATTGCACACAAAAAGAGAGAGTTCACTGTGTAAATTACTCAAGATTCCACCCCGTAAAAAATATGTTTAAATGAAGATAATCGGTAATTTTAAATGAAGATAAAGAGGTGTCTTTTATGGATCTTTACCAATTATTGCAGCATGCAGAATACGTTCGATGCAATACACAACAGTTATCAATCGCGTGTACGAGCGTATGTACGCACATATATGTGTATATGTATGCCAAAGATCGAGTGCACCTCTAACTCTCGGTTCGACTACATACTCGTCTTCGCTATATCGCGAGAAACGGGCACGTAGGTCAGCGCGAGATTCTCGTAACCCCATTATGCGAGTCTCGGCGGTTAAACAGCCTCGCTAGTATGTTCTTGTATAACTCATCTTGTTATACAACGATGAAAGTAGCGAAAAGATTACGCACGTATGGAACGTACAATAAAATCTCATTTAATCGCAGACTCAGGCAGTCTGTGGTTAACGGCTTCACGGAAATAGAAAAGCCTTTCATTGATATAGTTTCTTCGAATGAGTTATTTAAAATATATCAGATCGTCATGGTAATTAAACATAATTAACAAAATTATTTAATCAATTAGTGTATTAAATAATTAGTGTATTAAATAATTTGTTAATGTATTAAATAATTATAATATGCGCTCTTGAGTTGCCGATCTTTAAGGATACGAAGTATGTACGGGCGAAATCGAAAATTAATACGCAACTTGTTTTAATCCGCTTTAACTCATTTTGTTTCTTTCCATGGTGGAACCGGTCCAGAAATGGGACAACCAATATTGAACTCTGTACAACCTGTTTATTCGCGTACGCGGAACAAATGCGAATGTTTCGCAGCAGATAGCAACCTCTTGTACATCGAGTTTATAACACTCGTTTTTAAAATCTTAGGTATATTTCACTATTACAATGGCTTTTAACGACTGAGTAAGAATGCGTTTTATAGTCCCGCACTATATTTTATAATCATGTTGTGCAATCTTAGCACACAATGTAGACAAGTTATATTATATTTAATATTTCATATCGATTGTTATTGTTAAATGAATTATTTACATTATCTAAAAGAAAAAAGAAATAGGAAAAACTCAATTCTATTCTATTGCATTTACCGCTATTTACATAAATTCGAACGGCATTTTTTCTTCTTGTAATTTTTTTATATAATTGCAAAAGTGATTAATCGTAGTACCAATGATACTATCAATAATAATCATAAAAAGCGAATAACTTGAATTGATCAAAGATCGATATTGCTTCATATATTGATATCGTGCTATTAATTCAGCCAGTTAAAGTAAACTTGTATTTTGAACAAATTGCATGCCACGCAAATTCATCGAATAAATGTATTATTTGTTACACATGCGTAAAAAAAGAAAGAGCGACAAAAGACTTGCTTAAATTTTCGCTTCAATATACTCGAAGTTTATATCGATACATACATATCATGCAACGAGATACATACCTCGTTTTTCATTGGCCGCAGGTAGCTGCAATCCTACGACCGCACGAGTCAAGATCAGTATAACGAATAATAATCCAGTCATGTTCGTTCCATCGATGCATTTTGATACAAGAAACGTGATCCATAATCACCGATCCGCGTTCTTCTTCACTTACTTTCGCATTCCTGATTTGCAATTAGTACCTATACGGAGAAGCGATAATGCGAAAGAGATAGTTCTCTTCGGCATCGAAGCACTTCCTGGATAACTGACTAAAGCGCGACTACCTCGCGCTTTCCGCGCCACTCACTAGACAAACGTTGCAGTCGCACGTATGTACGGCCTCGTATTGCAGAAGGTATACGCACATCCGTAACCAGACACGCGGTACTTGAGAGATATTACGAAAGAAAGATCCAAATTAATTTATGACAAACGAAAAGGAAAGCAGAACAATAGAAGGAAAGAGAGAGTAGCGTATTATTATATTAATTATTCATACACAACACTGTTAGATATTCAATATATTTATACATAATCTATTTTTTATTATTTTATTAAAGATAAATAAAACTAATTTCTTACACATAAAATGCTGCCAACTACTGCAATACCACTTGCAGGTATAATTTACTGATTTCTAAGTAAATGTATAATTGAAATTTGTACCATCAATCCTCAAGCTAAGCATAGATAATTGAATTTCATTAATGTAAATCGCAATTTAATGCAACGAGGTTATTTTATTGAATTAAAGGCAATAAAAATAGAAAAAAATTACACTTGAATAGTTTTTTAGAAAGTACTCAGATCTTGCAACCACAAATCTTTTGCTTATATAATAGACTCTATATTTGTGCATTTATGTACAGAATGTAAACAAAAGTTGGAGCATTATTTTAACAGCGTATCCCTGGGACTAAACCGAGCCGAAAAATCGTTTATCATTTTCTTCGTCAACAAATAATTATCGAGATATCATAACTTAAAGATTGAAGATCTTCAATTACTTGTCGAAAGAAAGTAATAAAGAACGGCTCGGTTTGATCCCGAAGATTTAGAGTAGTGTCCCAATTTTTGATTATACTCTGTAATCGTTTGTTCCTTATATAATAGACAAATAACATGTAATCAGCTTTTGTATAAATTTGAAATAATATTAACAACAAAAGAAACCTGAATATAAAAAGCTCCCGGTTATACACATGTATATAAATAAGTTACGAGTTGCTCAGGACTGATCACTTGTTTATAATCGAGAAGCACAGATTTATTTATTTTTGAAGAACTATATCATAAATCTTCAACCAGCGGCTCGAGCGAAATAAGAATAAGAACAATCCATTTTTAGCGAAGCTTAAGCGCTGCGAAATGTCGGCTTTCGGCATCACGTAAGGTTTTAGATCTACTCGCTCGAAAATTGGGCGGATGATGACTTTTTTTTTTTGCTTTGCTTATAAATTAAAAATCTTATAACCAGGAGTCTCTTATATACATATGTGTGATTATATAATCTTTATACAGAAAACTCTTTTTTTTTTCTTCTTTCTACGAAATATATAATATAGAAATTTTGAAAATATCTTTTGATTATATTAAAATCGAGATATCTAGAAATAAATATTATGTGTGCAATATTTCATGTGTTACTTTGAAAATATAATATATAATTATATAATGAAGATAAAATATAACAATTAATATTTATCACGCAATGCTGTACAAGCTGATTGTACGTTTGTGATGAATTTATATTGCTTGTCTAATCTTTCTTCTGCAATTAGGGCAAGAAGCCTGCAACATAAAGAGCACAATTATGAATCTCTATGTATAATCCAAAAGAATATATCTGTGTTAGTGCATTTTGTATTTTACCCCAGGATTATGTCCTCTCAATTTATTAATGCAATCTTTGTGAAAATTATGTTTACAAGGACGCAATTGTGTTACATCCGATTCACTTAATGCATATTGGCAGATTGAACAATAGCTCATATCATCTTTACTCGTTGTAGATTCCCTCCCATCTTTACTTTTTAAAGAGTTTGATGAACTCCTTCTATTGAATGTCGTGCTAGAAATAAATATGTTTTACAGAAGAATGCTATATATAACATGCTTTCTCCAATATCATAATCTTACCATTCTCCTAATAGATAAGAAAACGATAATTCTTTTGTTATATTTATGGATTTAATTGTCAAAAAAATACAAGCAAAAAAACAATCATATGTACAAGTGGAATGTAAATATCAAGAGAAAGTTAGATGATAATCGCGAGCACAGATAATGATACATATATGCATATATATATTAAGATGGATACTTTTCAGCCTTATGCGACGATATCGACCAAGAGCGGTCTTCATAACGATCCTCCGGTGGTCTCCCATTTCTAGAATACGAATGCTGCTGTCCCTCTTCGCGATTTTCGTTGAACACATAATACAGAAACGTCGCTAGTCCAATTCCAACTCCGACAAGGAGTACTAACCCAGGATACGTCATTACGAAACTTAAGCGATACACTTATGACGAGTATACTTGTCGCTCGTTCTCATTATTGTTCTGTAATTTTGCAACGTCGTGTCATTTATGAATATAATATACGTTCAACAGAAAGATTAACAGAAATCCCCGTCTGCATCAATCGACGATAAACACTTTTGTATAATAACAGACAAACAGACTAAACCATCGCGTGAATGTGTGCACGATTGCACAAATATATGTATTAAAAACCTAACTTAGACTTAATCTAACTTGACCTAACAGTGAAAATGATCTAACATCAGCAAGCTTGCCAACTTAACGTATTGTATAGTTTCTACAAAATGGAGTAAAGATTTTTGCTAGTAGTATTGTATAGAGATATATATGGATTTAGATACATAGTGATATTGGATTTGGTATCAGGATAGCGTCTCGCAATAAACAGATTGTCTATGAAACACAGTCACATTTATTGTTTTTACATTTTCTTATTTTCCGCTCACGAATGTCTGTCCATCTGGCCACTATAACTGAAATTCCACGTGGTGCGAGCCTTGCTCCAAAATCCCGGCTCGTATATGTGGCGTGCTTGCCACGTGGTCGATCCCGTGTTCTGTTCTTCTCCTCGGAATTTCTTTGCCACTTCCTCCAAAAACTTCTGGCCTTTGCTCCGTTCCTTGATCCCTTGGCTGCTCCACCTTGGCCTTGCCTTAATCTCTTGAACCTTGCTCCAGAATATTCCGCGTGTTCTTGCTCCGATTTTTGGAGTAACTCTCTCAAAGACTGACGACGGAAAGACGACATGCTGCCTCTCAGGGCCGTTCCAGTCCTCTCCCTATACCCTATTTCCGGTAATGCCTACTCCTTAACAGAAAAGATCCCTAAGCTCTGATCGCTGGGGAATTATATTTTCCCTACGAAATCTTACATCTGCGAAAAATAATGTCAACAAGTTTGCCAACTTACCCCTCGGTCGCGTCAAAATTTGAAACACGAACATGCATGGGGTGACCGCTACATCCCAGAGTATTTTCCTCATAAATGTTAATGAGGAAAAAATTTTCACTTTTCTCTTCGATTTTATGAATTTTTAGATACCTATACCTTTACCATAATTTCTGAAGTATAAAAACATATTTTCAATTTCAATAAAAAAAAAAAAGACTTTTCTCCAGCAATGGTAAAATTCTCGCAATAAACTAAACTAACTGGGGTGTAGCCTACACCCCACGCGACCTTCCAAGAATTAAGATCCTTCCTACAAAATGAACAATAAAATGATCTAAGATAACATTTATTTTTTAATCTATTAGTATTAAAGCCTGTATCAGATTACACATAAATTGAAATTGTATAAAATACGGTCAATTAGGACGAAATAAAAACTTGTTCTTTTTGATCTAATCGATCAAGTTTTTAATGCAATCTTCAATGCAAAGTCTGATATGGGCATAATCCTCAGCGTGACGAAAATATTGACTGTATGAAAATTTTTAATTTTGCGACGATTATGTAATCTCATATAACGAGTTTTATTTTTTAGATATTAGAGATATTCAATTGTTAAGTTCTCTCTAGATAAAAAACTTCTGGATTCTTATATAAATTTTTGAAAACGACAGTTCTCCACATTTAATATAACGATATTATTATTATTATAATGTAGCTATCATTGTTTCTAATATAGCTAATCATTACAATGTAGCTATCATTGTTTTTAACATTTTGAATTGTGAATAAGATTTAGTTCACGATTAATAATATATTTCAAATAAAAGGAGATGTTACCTTCATACGTTTTAAACAATTTATTTTCGTTTAGAATGGAGCGAAGCAAATGGGAGATAAAAATAAATAATACAATGATAAGAAAATT
This sequence comes from Lasius fuliginosus, assembly GCA_949152495.1. NCBI lineage: Eukaryota > Metazoa > Arthropoda > Insecta > Hymenoptera > Formicidae > Lasius > Lasius fuliginosus. The sequence goes on from OX424444.1 coordinate 14,495,000, forward strand.
ATCTTTTATAGTTATTATTATTTTATTATAAAGGGCAATACGTTATATATAGACACAGTTTCTGGAAGTACTGAGAGGTGCAGTCTTAAGATTCTAGATAGACTCTGTAGACCACTGTACATACAAGACTATTCATTAAAAAGTAATATCTTTTCTAATTTGTCATATTTATGATACTTAAATAATATTTACAGCCAAAGAGAAAGAGTTTAGTTCTCTACTTCCCTGAAAAAGTATGTACAAGAGCGATCATGTTATTTTGTCATTTTATTTTTAATTTTATTTCTCTGTGTGTCGATTTGTCGTTTCACGATGTTTTATTCTATCGCTAGAATTTAGTTAGTTTTCTATCGAAAAATGCCGACTTGCACGCAAAAAAGGATGTTAAAATAAAATTAAACTATTTAAAAAACGACAGGCATATATAAAAATATTAGAAACAGAAAAGGAAAATTTAGATATTCTCTATACTTTGTCAAATTTAATATAACTATTTTCAATTGACAATTGCATAAATGCAGCAAAACGACAAAACAATACATACGGTAGAATTGCATTAAAGTCACATCTCTCGTCAACTCCATGTATAACATATGTCACCCATTGGAATGGTCGCATTACAAGACAATAATGAAAAAACGATACCTGTTTCTATATTTTTTCGTTGAGGATAGCGACGCAATATCGCATCGCTAGATGACTTTGTCATTTATATCTGTCTAAATTTTTTCGATTGGTTGCTTATGATTATATCAGATTTGATTTACTATAACGTAAACATAACGCAGCATGTCTCGCTAAGATGTTAAATGGTATTTGTTAGAGTGCTCACAAGTAAGTATGAACACTGCTTCATGTGCAGAGTTTTTGCCGAGATATTTTATGTCTACAGGACATCTCATGGAAAGAGTAAACAAGTCATGTATTTTGAAAAGTATTAATGATGGAAAAGAAAAGTTAGAAGTCAGTGTCTTTTGGTCCCATAGTCACTACTATACAGACGGAAGACAAATAAACTATTTTCGATGATAAGAAAATGTTTTTAAATGTACAAAGTAATTATTTTTTAATTTAAATATGTAGAATATTATATTTATAAAAATATTATAATACATATTAAAAGAGAAACTAATTTAAACAAGAATATTTTAAATTATATAATTTAAAATTATAGATTGGTTTTTATAGAAAATCTTTAATATATTATTTAAATATTTAATATATTATTTATATATAAAAATTGATTACTTATGTGAATATTTTAACTATTGATTATATATAAGGATAATTAATTTTTATTCTAATAAGAGATAACCAGAATATTTCTATTTTGTCGATTTTTTCTTGTTTTATCTAGATTCTGTATTAACATTTTTCTCTAATATTTTTATTGTCGGAAGAATTATCGAAAAATTATTGGATTATTGAAAGGAAAACTGTATAATACGTTAATTAACATTAAATGAAATAAGCTAGAAAGAATAACAAAGACTACTAAAAAAATAAAAATATTATTATAAAAAATATGAGTATTTAATTAAGTCGTTTTTTAAAAGAAGGAACTCGGAAGCTGCGTCCGTCTAGAAAAGCCTTGTATAACCACATAAAGCGCAACTTATTCTTATTTTTTACTTATATTTAAAGGTAAAAAATCAGAATGTTTTTTCCTTTAACTCTTTTTCTATCCTTAAGACTATTCAATATACATGACTGGTTCTTTTTTACAAAACTATCTTCATATGTACGTTATATTCAAAGGATGTGAAATATATTGCCCAAATATTCGTTTCTTGTCTTGTTTGAGACTTTTTTTAATACTTGTATATATTGCTTTTGTTTGTTATTTACATCTACTCATATCTATATGCGCGTATTTTTTTTTCTTGTCATCGAATAAATCCTGTCGAGTAGTCGCGAGCTTACCTAATTGTCACAGATATCTAGTTTGGTCTCATAGCTTATCTTTGGTTGCATCGACAGTATTAGGTAATTAATCTTGCACTAACAATTGTGTAATTTTTCATATTGACTGCCACTTTTACACATTATAATTCTATTAACAATGCAAATAGTTTCAGAAAGTTTGACTAATCAGAGGTAGCATTTATCGATAATTGGTACAATCAGTGTCTTAGACGAGAGATCGCGTGTTAAAATTCCACAAGGATACTTTTTTCTATAAGATCTCTTCCTGTAACATGAATTGAACATCTACAAGTTTAGTCTCTTGCGGCGCATTACGCCGAGTCGTACAGTCGAATTTTACTACAGTTTTTACTTCTCTTCAAGAATCCACGCGCGATGAAGGAGTACTTTTGCGACGCGTTTGCTCGCTCGTTAATATGATTAAAGAAGCGAGAGTTTAACGACTCATTTTAAGTTAAATCATTGCAATTTGAAAGCCGTTGCGAAAGTCCACTGTTAAGTACGTATTTCGCGGCTTCAGGTATTTCGCGGTTTATGTTCACTCGTCAAAGCGTCTCTATCCCGTCTATCCACAACACGTTCCTATTTTTCATTTCTCAGAGACGTCTTGCAGCAATGAATTATAATAATACTGTCCAAAGCACTTTTTCAAAGCACATTCTCTTGACATTTTTCAGACGCCATAAAATTAAATTGCACGGAACAATTCTTCTAGTTTCTTGGAGGTTGATCCTTCTCGATCGTGATTGTGTCAGTAATCACGCGTCACGGAATCGAATTGCTCGCTCTCGACGTGGCCCCGATCGGGCCGACGTGTGACGTCACATACCGCCGCTGGAAGGCCCACTTCCGGTCGCGCACATGCCGCCATCGCTGCTTTGGCTGACACTACTGTAGCTTACATTACTCGCTTGCCCTCCCGTTGCCATTCCGGAAATATACTGAAACAGAATAATTTTGGTCATTGTTTTTTTGCTCGCGTTTTTCAGATGGTTTTTCAGGAAATTTGTTGGACAACAAAATCGAAGTAGCACCAAATATTCGCGCGTAAACTTGCTGTGCTTTCTGTCACTTCTTTTTAGAAACATATACGTATCTTTCTTTCGGACAAAAATAGATTTTTGATGCTTAAACTGTTTATAATTAACGCAGTAAGAAATCTATATAAATAGACTTTTATTGTTCAAATTTGATGCTTGCAACTATGTTCTATTCATGTGCCGATAGTACACATTTTTTGTCTTTTATGTATCTTTTCGAATTAATGTATCTCGCGAATTCTCAATCCGATAAGAATTATCATTAGCAGCAAATACGGTGTTTATAATTTAATTGCCTAATTAATCTTTTAAATACGTGACAATTCGCGACAACAGTCCCGTCTTGTGTATGATTCTGCTTTCCTCTTATTGCGAATTTTGAAATCGTTTATTAGATCGCTGCACGCTACGCATTTTCTTGAAACGTCTTTTCGCTAAATCGTGTTCGCTTTCCTTGGGAAAGTAGTCAAGTACGTTTATCCGACGCGACAACCGAGCTCTCCTGTCGTCGTCCTAGGGACAATCGATCCATCGGTTTCGCTTCAAACGCAACCTGTCTCTCCGCGCTTGTTGCCTTCCCTTTAAAGGTCGCCACGGATCAGCGACAAGCTTTACACTTCACGCTCATACCCCATGTACACATAGCTTTGCGCCGAATCGTGCGAACAGTGCGGTCGAAGAGACAACCCGTGGCTGCTGAATAGGGAGAGGTGGTTAAACGGTTTTTCGATAGCTCCTATATTCGATAGCTTCTGGCCGTAAAGCAAATAATTCAATATTCGGCCGGCCGTGGAAAAAAATGTCACCGCAAATGCGAACGAGTCGGGATTTTAAATCTGTAGTTTACTAAGCGAACAAAGTGAACCAAACGCGTGTTTGTTTACTCCTGTGTTTGCGGATTTTTGTCATCTTTTTCAAAAAAGATAATACGTAAACTGATCGTCGATGATCGATATGCTTTTGAATTAATGATTTTCTGAAAAGAATTTTTTTTTACATTTAGTGTTGATTTGAAAGACGAAGGATTTTTCAAGGTATCACATATAGTTCGTGCGATAATTCGCAAAGAAAAGAGGAGGTACTTGTGAAGAGTTTCGTACGCTCGCTCTTTGTCTCTCATCATCCAGTGTCTCACGGGATAGTGACCGCATCGAAGTTTTCTCGTTTGTCTTATCGGGTGTTGAATTCCCCAAGGTCAAATGGTTTTCCTTATTTTTGTCTTTTCTCACTTTTATGGTCCGATATCTCGTATGTTGGCGCGACTCTCGTTTTGGTAACACGGTCATGAAACTAAAAGTATCTATCTAGGTTATTGGAAATAGCACGAGATTGCGCGTTTATTTTAGATTTTTCCTACGTGGACATATCAATTTTGCTTTCTATTTTATGATATAATGTCTTGTCTTTTGATATTTTAAAATTTTGTATAATTGTATACGTGTTTATATATTTGCAGAATAATTCGCTGTTGTCTCATGTATGTATCAATCATCGCAATGAATCCCTTCGCATAAACATATTTAGAGACGGATGTATATATCACGTTGCGATAAAAAATATTCCAAAACGGCTAAAATTTTAACTCAAATTCTTTTCTTTTCGACGTTGAAAGAGCAACTAAAATATTTGTTCGAAACTCACAAGATTACCATGAAAATAATATAAAATATCCGGAAATATCTTCATACTCAAAGAACGAAAAACGGAATATAGGACGCATGAGCGTCACAGAAATACAGTAAACATTAATAGTGCCTTCGTTTTCAGATTTGACATTCACGGATCGTGTCTACATAATTGCACATCATGATTATTAGTTCCGAGATGAATTTTAATGATTAGTTGATCTGACTTATTAAAATTAAATATTAGATAACGTAAGAATGGAACATATTTGTAACATAATCTTTTTCATTTTTTATTCGATGATAATGTTGCCGACTCTTCTTAAAACCAACAACCATGACGAATAAATATAATATCTAAATACGATGCATCTGACTCAAGAATGCCGAATCAGAAAGTGAAGGCATTATGTGATATGTGTGCGCCATTTTTAACACTTGTAGAATTATTCGTGTTCTTTGGGTTGCCAAAGCTTTTACATTTTTCAAGCGCACTTTATAATCGCACGCGCAAATTATTTTAGAGCCCGTTTGCTCAAACATACACACATAGAATTTTACAAATTTTTAAATCTGAAAAATCGAAATTGAGAGAAAGCCTGTCGTCTTTTAAGAAAACTATACCAAAAGATGGATAATGAGACAAGTGTCTATATCAAGAAAGTGCATTCTATTAGATAATACAGTGCTATGTGCAAGTGCGTGTTTAAGATCAATAGAGTGTCACACATTTACTAGTAAACATACCGAGAATTTACATTCTACGGGAATGCGTTGATATTCGTTGAGATGTTCGTCGATCTCTGATACGTAAGGGTCTTGGGAAATAGATACAGGGATTACTCTTGGAAATTAATTGCTAAACTATATAAACTGCTTTACTCATATTGTATTAAAAAAGGACGAAAAAAATAACGACGTAAATAAAAGAGAGAAGGTCTCGAGGAATTTCAACGATCAACGATCGACGGCCAGCTCGCGATGATATTCCGTTGTTAAATGTAGGTTTGCTCGCCGGAATTTTCTCGACTTCTCCGTACGTGATGGAGCGAATACGCGGAGTAGTACCGTCCGGATGCGAATTTCTGAAAAAAAGGCAATATGGATACGTTCCCGTACCTAATAGTTAGCGTTAGTAACCCTGTCCAAACTGTTAATAAAATTGTGACATGTGTGACGTATCGCTCCTTTTAACATTCCCATGTAAGCTCGTTCATTAAGTATGATATGTGTTTCGGTATTACATCAGCGTTTATTTACACAGTTGAGAACGATAGTCAAGATGACGTATCTGCTGAGTATTTTAATAGAAAATTATTAATTAACATTCTATAAAATTATATAAAAGAAATATTTATCGGTGTGTATTAACGAATCTTTGTAATCTACCATATTTCTCACGTAAAATATAAATTATTTATCCTAATATTTGTTATCGTTATTAAACCAAAATATAAAATTGTTTCTTTCTCCCAAATCTATTTTCTCTCGATAAGCTAGTATATTGATTGCAGCATAGAAAGCTTTTAGTTTTCGATGTGCACATTTGTTCGATAAGGGCATTCTAGTGAAGACGGGCGCGTAATATAGTGAGGAAAGACGCCAAAACCGACGTATCATTTTTTTTTTGGACTCTTGTGTCCCTAGCTAAAAGTTTAAAATAAAGTTTTATACTATTGATTTATACTATTGATATTTATTGGGAACAGTTCCCCCTATCAAACTGTATCATAATTTTGATAATATTATTTAATGAGTAATCAAGCGTATTAAATTTATGTCAGTTTTGATAAAATGCAGAATTTAATTGTAAATATAGAGTATCGATTTAAGAAACTTACATCTGTTTTGATACCTTTACTCTTTTATATTTGTATTAAATTATTCATATTTCTAGAAAGTTTTCATGATATCTTAAACCCTTTACGAGATATTCACTCTTTATATTCTTTACCTAAATCAAGATACTTATATTCCTATCTTTTCAACATAGATTTGTTCATCTTTTTATTTGTGAATAAAATGTCTTCTAACAAAGTTTGGTACAAGGGCAGCTTATGAGGGACACCAACGCTAGATGAATTTAGGCAAAATTATTCTAGTATTAAGTAAAGGTGAATCGAAATCGGGAATTAGTTGGGACGACTTAACAAGCCAATCGTAATATTGCTTTAAGTTAACAATATCTATGAGAAAAGACGATAAATAATTTAAACTTACCTGACTTGGTTTACATCTGAATGCCGGTTGATACCGTCGTTTCATTCGTCTGGGACAACAGTAGCATAGAATTCTGACAAAAGCTCTGAAACACCAGAAAATATAATATGTATTGGAACCTTAGTTAAACTACGAGATTGTAAGACAAAAAAATTTTATTCATATAAATTATTTATATAAAAACTATGCTTTTTTATTTATTATATGGCCAAGGGATTCAGTCATATAAATTGACATTTTAATTAGATTTGCGCTATTGCGACGTAGACAAGTGCGTTTGTGCAATGTCACGACGCAGTATCGTGACGCCAAATACATTTTAACACCAAGATTGCATGACTGTTATATTTTTTTCAAGTCATGTGTACAAATATTTGCATAAAGGCCACAGCGATGAAAATACGACACGCAATCGATGCTTGCATGTGCATTGCCTTATTCCGATATCAAATGATCCAAAATTTGTTTTAATTCATTAATGCGTTCTCTTTAGTACGTAATGAATTTATTGTAGACGTTTGTCGCCAATAATTTTGAAAATGACTACGCACGCGTATTTACAAACACATACCATTACGATACATATTTATATCATAATATGCACAAATAATGTGCAACGCTAAATGCACAATAAACAGATCATCTTTCTAGCGACTGCACGAATGACATTACATGATATTTACACACTTTCTTTGATATTATCCATTTAGATTATACACTTTTACGTTTTCACGGATCGAGTACTTGTAGTGCATTACGCGACTGTTGCATTTGTGATCGTTGAAGCAGTTGAGATACAGTAAACGTAACATTTTTGAATACAATAGTGTAAACGGGTGTGAGCGTATCGAAGCAACATGAATATAGATATTATATTGGGCTTATTTGATTTTTATCAACCGCATGGCTATCCACGTCGTTTCTCCTTTCTCATTATGTTAATATCAGCTGCTTCCGCTATTGTGACACCGTTACAACGTGCAACCGATGGACGCATTCTCTGGAAAAATCTCGTGGAAGACCATAATCAGCGTGAAAAATCATCAAAATTGATATCCTGTGCAGTGCCGTTCATCGAGGAATATTTCGAATATTCGGATCGAATATCACTCTTGGTCTCGGACATGGTAGACGACGCTTCCGCTCTCATAAAACCGTTGATAAACGAATTACCCGTAAGCGGCACTGTCTATGCATTATCAAACGTGGAGCCGATAAACGTAATAAAACCGTACGATATATCTGAAAACATCGTCATTCTATCAAAGAGCGCAATCACTCTCGAGAAAAACTATTCCTATTTCGTCGACTACTGCAAGCACGAATGCAATTTTGTAATAATGCTAACGAATTTAATGGCCGACGAAGAGAGTTTCTTGATAGAGGCCAGCGTGATAATAGAACAACTGTCATTGCAATCCATGTTCAAGCTCGCAATATTGGCGTCAATTGAAGAATCAGTTTTATTTGCCGGTAGCATTCCGATTCGGATCGACGAATTGTACGCGCTCGCCGAGCCAGTGCTTCTAGGTAAATGCCAACAGAAAAGTACTACTGCGATTCGATGGCAGCATTTCAAAACAAAATCGTCGCTATTCAATGCCTCCGTCGTGAACGCGGCAATGTTCTACAATTTTCCGTATGCGTATTTTATCAGCGACAAGGATCATTTGAAATTCGGCGGTGTTGAGGGTTCAATGGTGGAAGAGATCGCGCATAACATGAAGCTCCAACTGAACAGAGATGAGATCAAATGGCAGCAAAACACCACGATCGATAGAGAGCTGTATATGAGACTTAACAACGCAACTGACGATTTGATATTTGGTGGTCTCCTATGGGATCCCAATCGAAAGATAGAATACATGACATCTTATGGTATGGTGCAGATCGCATGGCTAATACCGATGAAAGCGAATGTTTCCTTTCGCGGTTTAATAACGCCGTTCAGCACGAACGTTTGGTACGCCATAATCTGCACGTTGTTCCTCAGCGGACTCGTAAAGCATTTCTTAATTCATGACATCACATTCCTGGACATGGCGGCCCTGGTTCTCGGCGTAGCCACCAACCGTCCGAAGAAAATGTCCAGCCAACTTCTATTTATATCTTACAGCCTGTTCGGTTTCTTTCTTACGCAGCTTTATTTAGGATCATTAGCCGATCAGCTCCAGAGTGCGACAGATAGTCAGATTGAATCCATGGAGGAGCTAGTTGCATCGGGGCTACAGATAGGTGGGACTCAGCGATTAGCTCAATTGTTGGAGATGCCTGACAAAAGCGACGAGGGCAACATCGAACGAATAATCCACGAGAATTTTATCGTTTTCAAGCAGCACGATTATAGTAACCTGCTTTTAGATATTATCGAAGGAAATAATAATAGTCTAGCTCTTCTCGTAATGTTAAATCTGACCGATATACGCCGTATGTCCAAATTGAAAAACGCTCACATTATGAAAGAATTCGTGGGCAGTTATCCATTAGCCCTCGCCACTTGGCTAGGATTTCCGTACATGGGCGATTTTAACTTCAAGATCCAAATGTTCGTTCAAACCGGTCTCGTTGAATTCTGGTCAAACATGGCGGAAGTTAACAAAAGTAATTGCACAATGAGTGATGAAAAAGACGACAGTAAAGATGAAATAGAAATTGACGATCTTGCGCCGGCTTTTCTTCTTTTGATCATAGGATATCTCGGTGGATGCTGCTTGTTGATTACAGAAGTTATCTTATATCCATCTAAACTGCTCTTATAAATTCATCTTTATATATTATAATAGAAATGGATAATTTTTTTGCGCAATAATCTCGCAAACTGTAATCTCAAACATTTGAATGTATTTCATTAGTCACTGCACATGTTTTCATTTATCTTTTTTTTATACAAAGTGTTTTTATCAAGAATTTGATTTAAATGATTTCTTAATATTTTAATATCTGACATCAGATATATAATTTTAAATGCAATAAATGTTCTGCAAAAATTAATCCTCGATTAAACTAAGTATTAGGATAAAAAGAGAGCATTTCATTCATCTATGTCTGATTTAGATGTTTAATTTTGTCTTAATTGAATGTTGTTAAGAGATGACATCGCTGATGCTTGATAGTTTTTGAAGATATCTTTGTCATATATCCTGTTGTGTGAAAAAAATATTTTTTCAGTTACCAACGCGATAACTATCGCGTCTCATTAACCGTTTATAATAAGTCTATTAAAATCTGCGAAATATTCAACTGCGCCTCTCGGAACTTGCCCCACGGCGAGTTAATTAGAAAAGTTCAGAGCTAATTTCATTAAACCTTTCTATTTAGCTCGTTGAACGAGATAAAACTTGCAGTGGTAAAATGTCAATTTTAAAAAATTTACGATGCCACATTATTGATTGCGATTTAATTTACGCATGTTATGCCTTTTGTAAGCATTTGTCTGTAACACATATCACATGCAAACATAAAAAATAGTTGAAAAATATATAATATATCTATCTTATATTCTGTCTTCTTTAATATATAATTTAATATTTTACAAACTCATATTGTAAGATTCTTGCGATAAATATAACCGATTAAAAAGTGAAATCTTGAACATGAGAATATTTTGACAGAATATTTTTTGGCACTTTATAAAGAAGTATCTATAATTGTAATTTAATTAGATCTACTTTTGCAACAGATCTACTTTTGTCTCCTTTTGAGATGTCAGAGATCAAATTTTGGTTCCGAGTAAATTTTGTCTCGGAAAATGCTTAGAAATATAATATCTAAAATATTACGATTATTTGTTAAGAATGTGCATTTATAAGAATGATAATGAGAAAAGAAAAAAAAATTTTTACTCAATGGCTTAATCTTCTACTTATTCGTAGCCGCTTAGTACTGGTTTAATAACGACGGTCAATATTTGTTATTTTTCGAATACGCGTTTCCTTGTAATTGCTCATGTTTCATAAAAAAATTTAACAATATCGTTTTTTTTTCCGCTGTTCTCTGTCTCGAATTTCGTATTTGATTAAATTCGACGTGATATAGCAATGCTTATTTAACCTCGTACGCGATTGATTGTTGCCGAATATTTCAACCGGGATATTTACTTTTATAGAGTACTTTTATAGAGTATTTTTGACTGAAAATTAGCTATAATACAAGCTACTGATAACTTATAAGTTATACTGATAAGTTATACTGTTACAGAAATATCAATATTACCATTTTATTATTTGAAACAAGTTTGAAAATTATCACAATATCTATATATTGTTAATTGTATAATTATTAACTATATATCTTGATATTATATTTTGATTTAACAATTAAAAAATTATTTAAATTTTTTTTTTAATCGCATTACTTTCCTATTGTTGGCTGGTTCAGTATTCAAACAAAAATATGACATATACGTGCAAAATAAATATATTGTTATTTATTTGTTTTATATATATATATATATATATATATATATATATATATTATTCGTATATATGTATCGTATATATAATCTTTTAATTTGGAAAAACTTTACGCGATTTTACATGATTTTCAAAAGCACGTTGGAAAACCTAATATTTGTTACATATTTAAATATATATATATCATAATTTTGTGCATTTCTGATATTTTATGATTAATAATGTTACAATAAAAGATTCAATATGTAAATTAATAAGTAAATACACAATAATGAATATGTATCTTCGGCAATTTTTGATGAAAAAAAATAGAAAGAATTAAACAGTATAGGCAAGAATAATTTCCTTTCTCATACAGTAGTAGATTAATGGTACGGAAAGTAACTTTTTAGATTAACACGGGGAAAGAGTTAATTCTACTCTTTTCACATCGTAGCACTATTACACGATCGATCATACGATACGTCATCGATCAGGTTACGGCCACATTTTGTGGACTTTTGTGCGAGAAAATCAAAGAACAAGATGACGTCGTTAATCAGAACGAATCCGGACGTGATTTCCGGTCATCGGGTCGATTTCGACGACAAAACGAACCGAATTGCGGAACGTAAAGTCCCGATTGGCGTGTGACGCTCGTGTAATCAGCTATTGGCGTTGAATTTACGTTCTAATGACAGCGAAACGCGCGCCGAATGCATTTCTGTCGGAATGCAATCGAATCGGAGTGCGCGACATACCAAACCGGAAATCGATGACTATGTCACAGTATCATAATGAATATTAACGCAGACTTAACTGCTAGAAAGCTTCGATTATATCCCATGTAAAAGCTACCTTACTATTTTGTACAATTAGAAGAGCGATTTTGTAACAGGACGTAAATAGGAAAACAGAACAATGTGATAAGTGACATTTAAGTAACAAACACTAGACATTTAATTTATTGACGGTATCGGTGAAATGTAGTATTTGCTTGAAAAAAAGGTAACGAAAGCTACGGCAACGCGCTATCTGTGCAACTTTAAAGGTTAATCGAGCTGATAAGATTTATTTCGCGCATAATTCGGCATCGGTAACAGAACGAGAAAGCTAGCTCACGAACGTACAATCGAAACATATGCACGGATGCGCGCAATCTGTGGTATCCGTTAGCGGAGGCGGCCAAAAGTCGATCCGGTCTGCGCTACGCAAAGAGAGACGAAGTAATCCGAGAGTCAAACTCTCTCTATCTCTATCTCTATCTCTCTCTCTCTCTCCCCCCCCCCTTCTCTCTCTCTTTTCTCCCTCTCTTTTCTCTCTGAAGTTCATGGTGGAGCAAACAAAGATAACGGAATTAAGGAGACGTAGGGGGAACCAAAGAGAGAGCCGTCGTAGGGAGAGCGGTGCAGATTTATGACTCCGGCTTACCGAGCTTGATCTTGGTGCGATCTTACCTTCTAACTCTATATCCTCCCTCTTCATCTTATTGTTCTTAGTCAGACGAATTACTCCCCTCCCCCCTTTTCTCTCATTCACTCTCTCTCTCTTTCTCTTTCTCTCTCTTTCTCTCTCTCCCTCTCTCTCTCTCTCTCTCTCTCACTCTCTCTTCCCACGTTTTTAATAACGAGTAGTAACAGTGAGATTTATACAGACGTTTTGGCGCCGGACACGAGGCGACGCGACGTCTCGACGATGTTGAATCCAGATTTTGGCGACCATGCACTGCGCCACTTGTATGGGTCTCGCTTTCATTTTTATCTTTCTCTTTTTTTCTCGCAACATAAATGTGTGTTCCGCATCGTCGATCACGAAAGAAGGTTGTTAGAAGAAGTCAATTACTTAGGCAGACCTTGGCATACTTTTGACTATATACATCAAAATATGAATACGCAATATGAATTTATATGTATGTATTTAATTTAGAACTACAAATCGCATATGGTGTTTAATATTTTTATTTAATTTGTGGATTAGATATTATTGACCTTGTATGCAGTCAGTGACAAAAAAGAAAAGCATATGATAAAAAGGTGTGATACTCAAGAAAATAAAAAAATGAAATGTATGTGTTTACTTTAATTTAAAAAAATTATAAAAATTATAATTTTTCTATGTAGTCTATTTTCTTTACAATATTTTAGATTGGATCGCTTTTTCGCTCCACCTAATGCTTTCGTTCTCAATTGCACTTTAGCTTATGCTAAATGTAATGAACGACCTAGATCTTTATCGTCTTATTGATCGTGACGCAGTTATCATGGTATTTTTAGCAATAACGCAAAAGGTTCGATAAAGTACAAGACGTGAGTAAAAATTTTTATCATTTCAAAAAAATTCGATCTCTACGTGTCGTTCGTATTTTCGCTTCTTCTCAGTCATCCGATATGAGTGGTTGGTGCGTTACATATTTATGACAACCTGCATAAAACGCATGTTTATTATTGAATTTGTTTTCCGTTAAGAATGTGCAAGAACTTCGCGTGATACGTTTCTCTCCGGTAAGAGACAAGACGCACAGTTATCAACCAATATAATCAACAGCGAAAAAAGATCGTTCCTATTGCCGTTTAAGGGTCGAACTATTATCTTATTTCTGTCGCGCGCTTGATTTACATATTGGCCGTATCAGATGGCCGGGTAAAAGAGGGACGAGGCAGATATTATTTGCGAGGAACGCGGAGCATTCGTGATTATTCGCAAAACAGCGACGGAAAATCGGCCGTCCTTGAATTCGAAGTCTCTTTATGAGATCGGTGACCTGGTTTCGCTCGGTCCACCAACTAATAGAGTGTTATCGGCTGCCTTCCTTCCTTCGTCCGCACTCCTCTTCCTCCTGAATTCCTCTTTTCAAACCTCAGATAAACCCCCGATTTGTATCTTTTTTTTTTATTAGAAAAATCTTCCTTTCTAATTTCGGTATCGCAAAATACCTATCTGTAATTTTGATAATGCGTAGAGTAATGCCAATATAATAATATGTTGCCAGGCAGTTTTGTTCGAATTTATTAAGCATGCTTATATATCTCACGACAATGTATTATATTAAAAGAAATATAATCGTAATAAACGTTTTTTGAGAAGATAAGCAGTAATTCGAGAACGTAATATCGCGAACACAAGATTCATACAGTAACTTTGTGTAGTCGTTTTATCACGGATTACTTGTTGAAACATACCGGACTTTTTTTAATGTCGGCTTATATGCAGAGAAATGTACAGGAACAAAGTAGCGTTGACGGAGAGATGAAATAATCCACGCGATGCAATATGAAGTAAAAGTTTGAAATGCAAAATTTGAAATTTTTTTTAACGAACTCGCGCAGACAGATTAGATCTTCCGGTTTCGCAATAATACCGCTTTTGTTTGACTGCGATACCAATCGTGCATTTCAAAGTTCTTATGACGTTTCAGATGACACATACACGATATGTGGATCGATTGTTTGTGAGTTTTTACATAATTTAAATTTTGATTTTATTAATTAACGAATTAATCTCGTACTGTTTGCGTTTCGATAAAGCTCTTTTTATTTCATTTATCTCGTTATTTTTTTGTCTTTTGTGCGTCGTCATAGAAGGTCTCGGAAGAATCCACATTTATTTCAGCTGAAGCGGAACGAAACGCATCCGCGTCCTCTATGTACTCGCAGAAACTTTTAATTGCATCATACTCGAAAAGTCTTTGTAATTTCAGTGAGGAATCCCCTCGCGCGTATGGTCCTTCGCAAGATAAACAACGACAACTTCTAAAACTCGCGGTAAATTGTAAATTGCATTAATTCAGACTTTTAGATCGAATATAATTAAGCTTGCACTGTCACCTCTACAATTAAAATCGAAATTCAATCAGGAATTTATAACACAACTTTATTTAACATTTAAATGGAGATGTTATTATAGGTGCGATCATGATTCGTCTCTGGTTCGTCATTACACTTCGATAAAATGAACTGAATAAGTAGCTCACCGTTGAATAAAGACGCGCTACTCTATCTCGGCGCTGCTATACTTGTAATTTTACATCGGATATATATTAAAGATATTGAAAAAAGGATTACCTGGATTCCGTTTAAACGGCTCGATTATAATTAACTCGACATGGGGGCGTTTCAGGAAACGTGGGACATGGATCAATGCGACACGGTTCGCGCGTTTCGAATTCTTTCGATATAAAATTGAACCGGCGAAGCTCTTATTATCACGATAAGCGATCGAATCGCATCAATTCGTCATTTTTTCGCTATTCTTTTGTTATAGTGTCACTTCAAATCGCCGGCTTCTTTTCGCATGTACAAAGTTGCAATTACCCCCCTTTTATTAATATCCCGTTTGGAGCGATCGAACTATCCACGTTTTACGACCTAGAAGATAGGCCCTCACAGCCCTATGTATACCATAAAGAAAGCACGCGGTCTATTGATTTTACATTTACCTGTATGCACGGAGTAAATATCCGTGAAGCGTGATAGTTACACGTGGGATTGCTGTACACAACGTCGTTTGGCGTCAGCCAAACCGTATCGGCTCCTCTATTCAACGTCAGCGTTACATCGCCCCCCATCATGTAGCATAACTCGCTCTGCCACGCGATTCGTGATTTAACATGCGAACATGTCCACATGGCCGAGACAGATCAGCGGCGTTAATCCATTGCTCATTGCTCGCGAGAGCAATGTACACGGACGCAATTTCTCATTTTACATCCAAATTTCTCATTTCTTATTCGGAAAATTCGACTAGCGTCGCGTATATATTAACAATTATTTAATTTATTTTATATTTGATGTGTAATGTTTTTTTCATTTTTTGTTTTCACAGCTTATTAAATTTAGGCTCGTTGATTCTTATAAAATCTATTGTTTTATGGTATTATTTTAATTAAAAAATAGTTGAGGGAGATCTTGATATTTTTATAATTAAACAACACTGTGAAATGAACAACATTCAGGTCTCGAAAACACTGCTAATTATTGCGGGAAGTTATTTTTATAACAATGTGAATGAATAAAATTGAGTGCAGTGTTTTAAAAAATGTTAAAAGTAGTTCTACAAAAATTATTCGACAATTCGACATGTATGCACAGGAATTGCGCTTTATGTGCAAAAATTGTGTATGTTAAATGACTTTAAATATGTGTGTGTATTTAAATTTATCCATATAATATTTTTACTTTATTTTAAGTTATATTTTCAAAAAATTATATATATTTCAACACCATATAAGTACTATATATACAAAATATTCGAATTGGTTCTATGAGTATCCAAATCTTTCTTAAAATATAATTAATAAGAGAAGAGACAGTTCACACCTTTATATGAGTATCGAGCGAATTTCAGTATACGTTTATGTGATATTTCTTCGCTCTTTTATGTAAAATAAAGCTTAAATATCTCTGTTTTCATTTGCGAAACGTTAAAATATTAGCCAAAGTTGTAATTCTAAAGTATTAATCCAGAATTGTTATTTCTGAGATAGCGTGTCGAAACGTTCCTAAATTATCTTACACATATGATATACATTTTATTTTTCTTTTTCAATTATATGTTTTTTATTAGCGATCCATTATCATATTGAGATTAGCACGATATTGCTAGGTATTTTCTGTATAATACAATGATTTATCAATCTGTTTCTTTCCTTATCGTACTGCTGTCTGACCATATCGCATTATACAATTATAGAATCCATTTAATTTGTGTTAAAATGAAAATTAAATAGAAGTTTAATCGATTTAGCATCTATTATTATTTCTTATTTTGTTAATAAATATCAAATTGTATGAAGCATTAAGTAAAAATATTATAGTCTCGCGCGGCACAAAGGTGCAAAGAAAATTCTCAGTAGCTACTATCAAGTCGAGAAGATGTTTAAGATGATAAATGTTTTTCATGAATGCCGAGCGTCTCGGTAGCGTTCGTTGAGGTTCTGAGGGAAGAAAATATCGGATGCGCGGGCGTCCTGAAACTTCGAGCTCATTTCATGCGGACGAATAAAAGTAATTTGCTAAAGAGTCTTTGCCTAATCCACCCACAATCCCCGCTAGCCAAATTCTCTTTTTCCGTCTCTGTGGAAAATCCCTGCTCTTCCTCTCTCTCTCTATATATATATATATATATACATATATATATCGCTGTGCGATTCGCCGAGCATTAGTTACCGAACAGATCGAGGAGACGATTAAGGTGGTAACACTTCCGGAAGAGAGGAAAAGAACCAGCCGAAAAAGAATACTCGCGAGATTGTAGATCAATTTTAAACCAAAGCTCCACGGAGCTGTCTCCTTTTAAAACGTATAGGAAGAGCGTGTGTGTGTGTGTGTGTGTGTGTGTGTGTGTGTGTGTGTGTGTGTGTGTGTGTACATGCCCTCCACCGTGCATATACGTTTTAAATAGAGAAAGCTCCGTGGAGCTTTGGTTTAAAATCGATCTACAATCTGAGGAGTATTCTTTTCGGCTGATCCTTTCCCTCTCTTCCGGAAGTGTTATCATCTTCATCGTCTTTTCGATCTGTTCGTAACAAATGCTCAAGTCGCAAAGAAAAGGGGAGGGGATAATACTGATATTCGCATTAGGAGAACGCAGACAATTGGGGGTGAGAGTAACGGATAATGTCAGCCCGCGATGATAGATTGTAAACTATGTACATTTCGCACTCGTAAACCTGTGACATGTATACATACATAAATAATGCGTTAATATTCTAGCACTACTATTCGCATTATATATATAATATGAGAAAGGGATGTGGATGAAAGTAATGGTATGTTTATCTATCCAACACACACATTAACGTTCGCTACTAAAGAGACAAACGTATCATACAGCATCACAGATACTGCGAATTTGCTTATTCGTAGCGGAATGTTTCTGGCATACACGAAACACCAGTCGTGTACGATATATTTAGTGTAGCAACGTTTCGTGAAAGCTGGAATCTTAAAAATGCTGATAATCATTGCGAAACGTTTCTATTATGACATTGTGGAAAATTGGATGCAATGTTGTGGGGAATGTCAAAAGTGGTTCTGCAATAATTACATGAAAATTTTCGTATATGCAGAATAATTGAATGTTATGCGTAAAAACTTTGTGTTTAGATACTTATAAATACAATATAAAATATTTTAAAACAATTATATTATTCCAGCATTATATACATATATAGAATGAGTCATTTAATTTGACCTCCTTAAATTACTTGTAAATTGTTATATGAAAAAATGTTTCAAACAAAAGTCACATGATATCAAAGCGGACGTATATCTATATAATAATCAGTTTTTTACTATCTTGATTTTTTATTAACAATTTTTTTTCAACAGATTTTTTTATACAACAGTTCACGAGTAATTTAAAGTAGTTAAATTAGATTACTCATCTTAACATAAAATGTTTATAATTCGAATTGCCTTCAAGAGTTCAAACCTTCCTTAATGTAATAAAGAGAAAACAGTTTACTTTTATAAGTATCAAGTGAATTTACATTCAAGTGTTTATGTTTCAAATTAATTTTTTTCTCCACTCTTTAATATAAAATAAATTAGGTGTATACTTGTGAAATATTAAAATACTAACGGTTAACCGTTATAATAATTCTGAATTAACTGTTAAAATACTAACGGTTAAGTCAAAATTATTATTTTCATGCAATTAAATAAATGGCTGCGGATCCAATTGCGAATAATATTATTGCAATAACGCGTGTATTAATACTGTAAAATATATAAAGGGGCGAAACGGAGCATGTAAAATGTGTGGTATAATTGTTTTCGCTGTCCTGGTTTCCGAAAAATAAAAATCAATTAACGGTGCGTACAAGAACTCACCTACGAAAGTCTCGACTCCAGCAGGCGTATATTACGGGATTCATTCCGCTGTTAATCCAGCCGAGCCAGGTGACAGCAGCGGACACGATTTCCTCCTGCCATATGCACCTCGTGCAGAATCCCGACCATAGATTCACAACGAAGAACGGCAGCCAACAGATAATAAAGACACCCATAACGATGCCGAGTGTCTTCGCCGCCTTCTTCTCCTTGGCGAACTTGGCAAGCTTCCGCGACAGGGAGAAATTTTTTCCCAGATGCTGCTTGTTGTTGATCCGCACAGACGGCACTCTGGTGAGACCGTTGTTGTGGAGTGCCGTTAACGGTTCCTCGAGATCCTGGAGATCCTCGGGCGTGCTCGAGGCGGTGCGGAAGAGGTGTCTGGCGTCGGTGTTCGTGGACACACCGCCCCGGTGTATCCTGAGCGTGAGCTCAAGCTCGCCGGAAGCCATCATCACTTGCTTCGTGCCGAGTTTCAGACTCCTCGTCTGTATCACGGCGGCGCGATAGATCCTGTAATACGTGAACACCATCACGAATAGCGGCAGGTAAAAGCTAATTGTCGACGAAAATATCAGGTAGCCGAGATTCTCCGTGAACGGACACTTGTCTTCGGGTACTTGCTCGGTGCGTACCGCGCGCCACCACGCTATCGCGGGAAAGGAGATCGCGCTCGAGCAGATCCACACGATGGCGATCAGGATCGCCGCGCGGTTCCTGGTCATACGCATCGGATACGTGAAGGGATCGGTGATCGCCCAGTAGCGATCCAGGCTAATGACGCACAGATTCAGGATGGACGCGGTGGAGAAGAGAACGTCCAGCGAGCGCCAGACGTCGCACCAATCCGTCGTGAAGAGCCAACGGTTCTCTAGTACCTCGTATACCGCGCTAATCGGCATCACCACCAGGCCTACGAGACAATCGGCGCAAGCCAACGAGGTCACGAAGTAGTTCGTCGCCGTGTGCAGATGCCTCTCGCGAAATACCGCGAGGATCACCAACGAGTTGCCGAAGACGGTAGCTACGGAGAAGAGCAGCAGAACGATCGCGAGACCAATTCGATCTGTGGCGAGTCCCCAGAGATCCTCGTAGGTGTGATTGAAGAACGGCGGATAGCTCGTGTTGTAGAAACTCTTGCCGATCAGATCGTCATTTAATGGGTGTGCCTCGTCTTCCCAGCTACTCAATAAATAGATCTCGCTGTCGTTCATGTTTCGCCGTGCGCAGCCGTGCCACTACGACGACGGTCCCTCGCGACCGTAATCACCCCGACATGCGATCGTCCAAGATGATGATTCTCGTGACGTTCTCGAGGCGACTGGACGTCAGAGTATCGACATCGCATTTACGTTCACGAGATCCCTCCTTCTCGTCTGTTCTTTCATTTTGTTTTCTCATTAGGACACCCCGGAGAATCATTGTAATTCTAAGAGAGATTACCATCATATTTTTTTACATATTTCACAAATTAATCACACGTAAAATACACTCTCGATGAAATAGTCTGATGCTCAATCGATGTTCAAGCTTCCATCAATCTAAGATTTGATTAGATCTTATAAAGATTGATTAAACTTTGTCTCAACACACTTGTCGCATATCTATCTGATGATGTTTAGCACAATATATCTCTTTCGATCGTGATATTAAAGTAAGTACAGAACACACGAAATGGCAGCAATCGAGAGATGTCAAAAGTTCAGACTTCTTCTATCTCCAGCAATATTTTCATTCGGTTCAAATTATCTGTCTTTTGAATACCTAAAACAAGTAAGTTCATGAAAGTAAGTTTGCCTTCTGAAAAATAATGAAGAAAATGAGAAAAATCTCGCGCGAGTCAGATGATTTGATTTGTATTATCTTGAACGTCAATCTATTGAGCAAATATTTCCTTTCTTTGAAAAAGGTCTCTATTAGATATTAATTTCATTCCTTTTTCTCTGATAAAATAAGCATTCTTTTGAAATCTGATTCTAATTGATAGTAGATACAAATTAGCGAGAAAAATTAATTAAAAAGATTCATTATAAATCTCTCTCTCTCTCTCTCTTTTTCTCTTTCTCTTTCCAATTCTTGTTACTCTTACTTATGAGGATGTTTGATAAATCTTATTATATGAGAAAAAATTAATCTCGAGTTTTCTCATTTGGCCAGATATTTTATCGTCGATCGAGCATTTATAGAACAATAATGTGTTTATGCTTACGATTCATCGAGCGGGCTACATCACGAAAGGTCGTATCGATACGAAAATAACAGGCGACAATATCATTTTTACCGAAACAAAACTATCGAGTCACCTCTGCAGATAACAGCAATCTGTATGGAAAATTATAATTTGCATAAAATATATTTAAACGTAAGACGGTACTTTTTAGATAAGACTTTTAGATAAGTAATTTTGAGTGCGTAACAAAATCAACATTATGATCCTAGCAGATTTTAAGTCAAGATTTCCTGAACATTCAAAAGAGCACGGGGGGAAGGAGGGTGAATCTCATTGTACTTTACCTTACCGTCTAACAATAATTTTAATAAGTCGCGAAGCTAAGTAAGACGCGGCAAGATAAGAAGAAAGATTCATGATTGTTTTTCTACGTCCAAAGTGAGATTGAATTAAACTCTCATCCGTACAGATATTTGATTGAAGCAGTTTTATTCGTAAAATTAAATATCAACGATAACATATAATTTATGTTCGCGTTTTTCAAGTTTTGTTTTGTTCATATATATTGTGATACAGAGTATTCAAATTAATGAGTATTTAAGATCAGTTGGCTTTACGTATTTTCACGAGTTTTAACCGCATTCGCCGCTGCAGATTTATGGCAAAGCAATCAAAGTGAAAGACAAACGCGTATCCTAACGTAATCTAACTTTAAGTGAATCTTCTCGCCTCGACAATTTTATTGACCAATATTGACGGCTCCATTTTCTGCCGGGGACATGACGTCTAAGAATCTCCCTCGAGGCATGACAAACTCTTTCGAAGCGATATTAAAGCTATCGCGCCGCGTCATCCTATTTTGCATATGGGTCTCCGATCTTTTTCTGGAAATCGTTTTCGCTCACAGAATATCGGATGCAGACATTATACAGGTAGAAGTTTATCGAGAAATTGTCGATATTAGAGTTGATTCTTGCAATACATCGATATATCTACTTGATCATAAAAAGTATATAAATCATATTGAAATATATAAAAAGTATATACATATATACAATTTTTTTAGTCGGATTTTTGTTTTAATTTAATAATACAAATATTATTAATTTGCAAACAAATCTGAATTCCGTACTAGTTCTACTCATGCCGTATGTGAACAATCAGTTTCAAAAAGCTTCCATTTATTCTCTTTCAGCGTTATAAACCACTCCCCGACTACGCCTATTTATGGATGTTCATCGTTAAGTGATTATCACGATCATCTTTGACCCCGCACCCTCGCGTCCTCGTAGCCTCCCTCGTTTTAGCAGTATGCAATATATACTCGATCTTACACATAGCCGTTGAAGAAGGCCGCCGTTGAACTTGGTCATTACGGATGAATAGTACCAATGGCGATCGATTATATATATATATATATATATATATATATATATATATACATAGTAGTATAAAAAAAAACTTCTCTATCGTAGAACGGCCAGCTCATTAATGAAGAATACATTTTCCTAGAGGATCAAAAATATCTTCTTCTTCGAAAGTTTTCAGTCTTAAAAACACTTTTTTTAAATATGTATGTATAAATCAAGAGAAGCAAGTTAGTTTTAAATTATTTCCACAAGAGTTTATGTTTTAAAGATTCACTTTTTTATATTCGAATTATTTAATAATATATCAAATTTTATTGTTAAATGCAAGACATATTTGATCGAGAATAAAATGTTTCTCGCGAAGATAAAATTATATAAAATTATACGATAAAGAAGCAAATAAAGTTAGCATAAAATATTTTAATGTGTGGCTTATCTATGCAGATTTAACATGATTTGTGGTCATATCACAAACATTACATGATAAGAAAAATAATTTTATAAATGCGCTTATTTAATATTTTTCATTAAACATTTAATTTGTGCAAACAAACTGTGTAATTATGTTACTTTTTAAACTTATATACGCATTATTTATGGATTTTTAAATGTGTAAAGTGATGTATATACATATATAATTGAGTATAAACAATTGAAATAATAAACAATTGGAAACACTTTTGGAATCATAAACAATTTGAAAATACTTTTGGAAATACTTCTGAAATATGCAGTGCAATACTCTAAACCCATGTTTGTAATGAAGAATATTTCTTTCAAAGAACAAATCCTTATATCGCGCGTTTCTCGATGAGGATCAAGCTAGATATATGTGCGATCTCTTCCCCTGTTTCTTTAAGAACTTACGAAATTGCGATAGGAGGATCAAGAGTAGGTAGAGATAAACTTACGTAACTGATCGGGAGAGAGTAAGAAAAGACATCAAGGGCAGAGGAGCGAGAAATTGAAAGAAAAATTTGAGAGAACAAAATGTAAATACTCTCTGAAATTTACTAAACACGTACGACATGATAGAATATATGTATGCCAGTATATAATATTGTGTTTTAAATTATTTTAAAATAACTAAATTATTTATGTAATCTTATACAAGTTTAAAATAATTATTTAAATACAGAACATTTTTATTATTAGATATATATATTTTTTTATTAGCAATAACTAATAAAGATTATAGTAGACAAATTAATATGGCAATATTACACATGCAAAGTGAATCAAAGATGAAATATCGAGAGTATAAAAATCGAGAGCATGTTTAAATTGTTTAAACTGTCAAAGGCAAATATTCTTTATCATAATTTAAGTAACTATTAATCTTTCATCTCGAACGAGATACTAAAACGACATGAAATGATGGCAGTATATTAACGTTACTAAGTCGAAGAGGAAAGAGATATCTATTTTACAAAGCTTGATATTACATTCCCGTTTGTGTGACCCCGTCGTGGCCAATTGCAAAATTGCATAAGATTGGCCAAACGGTAATCATGTAAGCCGGAAGTCAGTGGGTGTCAATAGTCTATTATCATTTGTAACTCTCCAGACTATTTGTTCATTTTACATGTGTAGATTCAGTTAACTTTTGACAATAATATTTACTTGCTTGGATAGATAAATGATTATACATATTTACTTAATGATTATTTTTTATTAGATAAATGATTATATTGAATTATTTAAATAATAAAAGTGAGACTAAATTCTGCATCGAATCTGTATCCAAATCGAATTGACATACGAAATAGTTCGCTATAAATAAGTTTGCATTATATCGTGAATTTTTTCTAGATTTCAGAAATCAAATTAAATAAGATATTTTCAGATTTCGCATTAATAATTTTTGAATTATGATTCTTATCTTTTACTCTTGCACTAGAGAGGAATGACTAATGTGACGTAATGAATAAAGGAAATATATCCCAAAGAATTTACCTTTGATTGTTCATTTCATAATAAGATGATTCTTTATCATGTTGCCATAATTGAATGATTTAAATCCGCTTTTTTAAATGTTTCCACACGGTTAGAGATGTATAATTAAACTTGAATACGCGGCGCAATTTATGAGCGCGCGAGTATAATTGCTACATGTGTAGGTTGATGCTATACGAATATCTTTCTTTTCTCTTTCGAGACCTTTAAATTCTTTAATCAGCACATAATCCTACTTTTATGCAAACGTATTTTTTTTGCAAAAAAGGCAAAAATAAACATAAAATCAGAGCACTATATATACACAGGGAACTTTACATAATTAGAATATTTTTTATTAATGTTAACCACTCGACTATAACAGACATGTAATGTTAACTGATCCTTGTAGTCTTTGATCGAATGGCGAATGCTCTTTCGATAGGTTTTCAATCTTCAATAATCCCGTCTTGTGTTACAGAGATATCTCTTTTGCCGCTATCTTTCCCTATTCTCGTTCTATCGCACGATATGTACGTAAATTTTATCTCTTGAATGAATTTGAACACATTACAATGTGCAATTTTTAACACAGAACGTATGAAATGAAATATTCGATCAAGTGTTAAAACATTATTTAAATATTGAAAGAAAGTATAAGAGCCTTGAAAAAATAAAAATTCAATGATGGAAACGTGATCGTAAAAGTATCCTTAATATTAAAATCTTTGCTATGTGTACATTGGCGAGATCAATTTCATCCGCCGTGTATATGAAGTCGCGCGAATCACATTAATTCTCTTCGCATAATATATCTTATTTCGAAAATGTATGTAAAATATTTTTCTGTGCAAGAAAGTTTGAATCTCAGAAATTTTTAAATTTGACATTTACAAGATTTGGGACGCAACCTTTCTTAACGAATAAATAAAGAGATAATAAAACGGGAAGAAAATATAATCTTGATCCGCACATAAAATGGTTATTCTTTTGTATGAATTATGAATATATAATGAAAGAGGCAAGAATTACGGAATTTATAATTACTTTTTGTATGATCTAGCATAGAATCCTTCATGGATAGCATATTAGTGCAACGGATGGAGAACTAAACAATCAACGATATTACATATCTACTCATTCAATGATTTAATTCGTTCAATCAGTTAAATCGAAAAAGAGTGTTTCCAAGACGGAAATAGTGCTATTAAATAAAGAAGCGCGCTTGGGGTGAGAGGGAGGATTGTACGCACCATTGTATATCCTACGTGCATCGCAAAGCAATCATGTGTTCTTTCTTCCGAGGAAAATAACGCGGGTACCGCGATCGTTCTCTATTAGCGCATCATCATCGCATAACGCGCGTTAATTGCCCCCCTCCCCCCTAATCTGGCATATGTCTCGCTTGCAACGTGAACCTTCAAGGTCACGGCTTCTCCCGATCGCCGGTTCGATTCAATCGATTCGCCGGATTGATGTCACAATGTCACGATGTTCGTGGCACAGACGATGATGACAACGATGGTGCTGTTGATATCAGCCGTGATTTGGCTCGCGTTGTCGGACGTCGGTATCAGGCACGAGCGAATGGGAAGGAGCATGATCGAGGAAGGGTACGGGAAAACGTACGCGACGAGTCCTCGAATTTTCTCTCTAATAAACGCCGCACATTACATACGCAATTAAAAGCGGGGATAAGGGTGGCTCGACTGAGAAGAGTCTCACGAGGGATACTCTTCCTGTAACGAGAACGCGGGTTACGTGTTTCGCGGTTTTAGACGGCCGACTGCTACTATCGCGTGGCTCGAAAAGCTCCGCACCAGTCGCGCTTGCGCGCCGCATCGAGCCGCATCATCCCCGCGCGCGCACACACACATACAAACACACACATACACACACACACACACACACACGCATTTTTACCCTTATCAACTTTTGCTCAAGGCATCCTGCTCCTTTTGCGTCACTGTCGCGGATATACACGGATATGACGTGGATTTTCTTTCCAGATGACGTCGTAATCCATCCCGATCTACACGGTTTTTAATTACTTCCTGATTATATATATTTATACTCCTATTGTATTTGGATTATCGTCTCCGGTTTCTATTCGTGTTAACGATACGCGTTTAAAATCAAAATGGTATATATAATTTTATCATGTTACATCTTTACGTGATAAACATTTTATTAATTGAAACGTAATTTATCGGAGCAACAACGCCGTTCCGTAATATTTTGCCGTTTCGTAATAAACAAAGCAGAATTATTGCGATACGCTTTGTAAAATTTGCAGCGGTTATTTTGAAATCATAAAGCGACATTATATGTACAAATTTTAATACTTTTATTATCCGAATATCATCGATTTATGCAATAGGAAAATACAGAAATGGCAGAAAGATATTACTTTCGAATTAGAACGTGTACGTTGTAAATATTTTTCAAAGTTATTTACGATTTTCGGTACAACATCTTCCCGTGGTATCCTTCATCTGCTTATTGCAATCAGCCACTGTTGGATTAGCCTCGCTCTTTTCATCTTTGTGTTGTTTGCAACAACCGGACATGCAGCAACCGCCGGCTGCCTCTCTCGCTCTAGTAAAAAAAAAAAGAGAAAGAACGTAATGATAATATTAAATGATTTATAAAATACAATATAAGATTGATCAAACGGATGTGACTGAGTACTTAATATTCGAGCGAAAGTCATAACAATGAATTCAAAGAGGAAACTCGCGAATTAATTCGAGATAGCCCATATGGCCGCCTTTTTAACCTTGTAGAATTCTAGTAGGACCATCGGTAGATTACTTTCCTGTTGGGCAGCAGCTCTTACGATCCGTGTTGGCATCACTACAACATCCGCCATGCTCCTCCTTTGTACCGGCGCAACATTTGGCACCGCAACATCCTCCGTATGCTTTTTTTTCTCTGCACATTTTCAGTCGAGTCACAATCACTGAATTACCAAGGTCCCTGAGAGGGACTTGCGCGTCGCAACGCTCGTGAAATCGTTATCGCAACACCAGGCGACCATATAGGTGTTTAAAAACGTGTGACTTTTTTCTTACTTTAAAATGATTATTATAATCTCTTTACTTTTTGCTGCAACATCCGCCATAATCTTTTTCCTTAATAGCCGCATCGTTCTTCTTCTCGCCCCTGCAAGTATAATACATAACATATATATGTACATACGTATATGTTATACGCGTATATTTGAAGAGACTTTTATTAATTTTAATTTTTTTTCAAATTGTTTTATCGACACACACTAAACAAAGGCATTAAAAAAAAACGCATTAATCGTTTAAACAAACAACATAGTGTAGAAAATAATTTTATACAAATATGTTTATAAAGTCATAAATATATATGAGAACTTACTGCTCGCATCGACAAGTCACTTGACCAGCGTATCCCTTTTGACTAGTAATTTTGCTATAAAAATCACATCAGCATTTTACATACATATACATGTAATACTATGTCAACAAGCAAAAAGTTTATAATGATATAACATTATTCATAAGATAATTTACGACATAGTGTCATATATGTATAAATAAAGAATTTTATTTTTATTTATGTGTATCATGTTATCATTCTTTACGCATTAAAAAACGATGTGAGAGGTTAAAATCGCTTTATATGATGTATCCTTATACCAGATAAGGGGTCACTTACGCGCAATGATCACACATGATGATCCTTTACGATATTACGAGAAGCGTGCGCTTTAATCGAGAAATTCTTTTATCCTGGAGAAATTTTGAAATTTCGGCAAAGTGCGTAGTGTTGAGTGCAAAATTTAACGTAAATTATAAAATAAATATTACGCGTTACCATGGTCATTCATCTATTTCTATCGGCATCTTTTTTCAAGATATTCTGAACAAACATACATTTATTAAATTAACTAGAATATTACATGATATAAAATTTATATCTAACAATTAAAATCACATAAAATTACTTACTGCTGAATAACTTGAACAGACCTGAGCTGTTAAAATACGCAATCTTTGCAATGACAGCTTTTCTATATGTTGTAAACTCAAGAAGAGTATATACAATTTTTTTGTACTTCAAAAGCAATATATAATAAGCTTGCGCATTATGTGAATTTATAATTTATTAATAATATTACGCGATCTTCGAACTGTCGAAATACGCGATCTCAATGATGACAAGGTGATGTTCAAAAAACGAAAGGAACAATCAACATTACGAAAAAGAGGCAATAATAAAATTTGAAACTTTCCAGAAGATTTTGATACATTAAGTATCGATTTAATATGCCTTTTTTAAGAATAAATTTTACTATTGCAATGTATTTTATTTATTGCAATATACAGTAATATTATATTATTGTTTGTTCGTGCAGTCTTAGTTTTTTAAATTTAATCTAAAAAAGCAAATAATATGTGCAATAAAAATAAAAATTACACCATTATATAAGCAACAATATATATACCTATATAAATGTATACATAAATGTAAGTTATTTTTATATATTTAACTTATATTTTATATAAGTTATTTTTACATATTTTCATTTGAAAAATAAATATATTTGCAAGCTACAAGCAAATAATTCTTTATATATCTTAAATGATATAGTAATTTTAATAAAATAGTATGTGAATAGAGCTACTTGATATTACTACTCATATTTATATCTTCCGATGTGATGCTTTATATGTTTGAACGCAAAGCAATCTTTAAACAAACGATACTTTGTTTAAAATCTGCAAATAAAACACACGGATTATGAGAATTTTTATTATAATATTTTTAATTATAATATTATATTTTAACTACGAGTTTTATTTTAATTATATAAGTTTTACATTTTATAATACTTACTTCTGGTTGTGCTTTAACGTAACATTTAGCTATTTGAAAAGCTTTATCGCAAGCATTTTCCGCTGCTAAAAATTCATTTTTCAATTAGTTTTGCCAACAATCAATTTCCCCTTTTCAAACTTATTGTATATTTTATATAGAGAGAAGATGCAATGTGCGTACATGTGTACATTTTATAATTATAAAAAAAAGAAATTAATCTTGCTGTACGACAAAGCAATAAGAATACTTACGAATTGATTTACATCGATTAAGAATTTTTTTCGACGACTCTTGCATACTACGCGGAAGATGACGCACAGCTTTCTCAATATCTACATTGTTATTTTCGTTAAAAATACCACTCTTCATCATAAAGCATCTCAAGTAACATTTTAAATTTATATCATTTTCCTCAACGTTGCCGGCCTTCAATCGTTTTAAGGATGCTGGATTAAATAATCCAATTAAGAGAGACAATTTCATTCTTTTCAATTATATGCGAGCAATACAAAAAATATTATTACCCCAAGAAACATTCGTTTGCTGCCGACAATCTCGTTTGATATCCGCTCGTGCTCGAACATGTAAAATTGAATAAGTTTTATAAATACTAATTAGGAAAAAAATTTGTCTATATTCAATACTTTTAAGATTTAAATATCGGAATTATGTATGATGTATCGGAACAATCTTTATTACCATACTGTAATTAAATTATACGTCTAAATACGTAGAAATACAATATATTATAAACTTTGGATACCTTTTGTATTCCAATTATGCGAAGCGTTTGCAACAATTTTTTAATAAGAAAATGTTTTAATAAAAAATTTTGTAGGAAAACAAATATGATTTCGCTCTTATTAGCATGCACAATGCTTTTAAATTACTTACTAGCAGAAGCGATACACCGAATAAAAGAATGAGTAATATATTTGCAGTTTTCATGATTTTATCAGGGTACTTTTTGCACTACAAGTTTCCGATTCGAACAACGTTTCCAGTCAAGCGATACTAAGATCTTTGAGAGTACAATCCTATTGTAGCAGACACGAATTTTTTGTTTATGCTCGATCTTTGATAGCAGCATAATTCATCCACAATCGTATTATAAATGTCGAGTATGAGACTGAACAATTATAGAGATAAATGTCATATTAATTTATCGTAGCGTGATACATAAGCGCGGCATATCAAGGATTTTACTGCACAAAGTTATAAAATGTTTCAGGAGACTTTAATGTTTCCAATTATTTAGCTAAGATATTTTTTTATTTGATGTGTACATCCATTGTATATATTATAGATCATACTTATATATACATATATTTTTAAACTATATGTACTTTCTTAAGTTACATATAATATATGTATTAACAAAATTAATTTTATTAATACAAAACATATTTTTATTTATAGTATATTATTATGATACATTGATATTAATATATTAGATATCATAAGGTATTATTCTTAATTTATTGATATTTTATTATACAGTATAATACATTATTATGTAAATATAGATTATTTATAATGAAAAGAACATTAGTAAAGTTGTTAGTATTGTGGTCAATAATATTATTTTCATTATTCGGTATAAATAATGCAATATTTATGTATTGTTACTGTTAGTAATTAATATAATATATTATAATATGTGTATTAAATTTTTATATTTTAAATGCGTAAATTTCTCTTAGTCGAGACTCATATACATCATTATTATGGACGATCGGTTGTATCACATTTTCTTTGAGCTTACTTGATAGACATGATAATTTATCGACAGTTATATATCTTCAAATAATATTTTATTAATAATATGATATGTATTCAAATATACACATTCAGTATATGCATACATGATAAATGTTCTTGAAATAAAAATTATTATAAATTTAGTAGGTAAATGTATTTCTTACGTAACCACTGATCGATAAATTATCAGCATTCGTTGCATACTGCTTCTTTCTGTAACGTCAGAAACCGCTAACTTATAATATATTCAGTTAGAGGCACGTTCAAGAGACAGATTTTACCTAATTCGGTCATTAGGCTCATTCATTTGTTTTTAATTAAATATAATTTAATAATAAAAACAGTCTCTCTTTTTAATTAAATGAATTAACTAGCATGGAACGAGCAAGATGTCTTAATAAATTATTCTTAATAAATAAATTGTGCTTGTGGAACTTTATTTGCAATTCTTTAAAGAAGGAAAACTTCGTGTTGCTTTCTAATTAAATGATATTAAAACAGAGAAAGATATATTGTTATATTTAATATATTATTTAATATATTATATATATTTTTAAAATATATTATATATATAATTTTTTATTTATTATACGTTAAAAATAATCATTTGTCTGTGCAATAAAACTATTGAATTCAACATATTTCCTTAAACATATATTTTTCTAATTTTAATATCTTAATAATAACGCGGCGGATTAGGGACATTATGTATAGTTGTGTCACAGATCATTAATTAATAAATATACTGTATCTGACATGTTTAAGTAGCGAATAAAATGCAAAATGTTAAACGTTATTAAATGTTTAACGAGTAGTCCATTCTTATGAGAATGCGAAAGTCGCTGTGATAAATGGCAAGTAGAAGGCAAAGATGAGCTCTGGCAAGTGTATAGATTTTAAGTATCGATTCAGGTATATGTGTGTGCGTGACGTGTAATATATCGCATATTTAGTATCATCAATTTAAATATGACGGCAATATATTAATGTTTTATCATTCACTCGCATGTAATTCAACAAGACGTGCAAATGCGGGACATTGCAGGAAGAGCGCGATGCGGTATTCCGTACTAATCTGATCTCCTTTATGAGCGCTTTCCTAGCATACGTATATTAAAAAATTTATGAGACATGCGTGTGTGTGTGTTGTCAGAAATTGCCAAGGTTTCTAATCGAAATCCTCTGATTATCATCGGACTTGATCTTCGTCGCCAATCTATCACTACATCGAACACCCCACACTGTTTCTGCTCCCGGCGGTGTTCATAGGGTATCATTGACATCCCGGTGAGATGTAGGTGCACACACATTCTTCCCTCTCTCTGTGTCCTTCTCTCTCTTTCTTTCTTTCTTTCTCTCTTTCTCTCTCTCTCTCTCTCTCTCTCTCTCTCTCTCTTTCTCTTCTCGTAAGCACGAATACAACACGAATACAAGGCGTCGTTCATCGAGTCGCAGACTCACAGCGAATGTAGCGTATGGAGAGAGATATCCTTCGCTCCGCCGCACGAGGGACCTATATAACTGTACCGGCTGTCTGGGTCAGGGGGCGGGCCGCTACTTTGTAGTATACTCCGTATATCGGACAGGTGTACCCTATTCCGAGACTCTTCGGGTTCCCGCGTGCACCTCCGAGACCAGCGACCGACTGCACACGCCGCCCCGCTCGCGTCTCTTTCTCTAGCTGTCGCGGGCATCGCGGAGTATCGCGTCACCACGAAGAGAAGTGATCAGTCGCACGCACGAAGCTTCCGAGGGCTCTTTATAAATCTCATTCGAGCGAACGCGAAATTCGGCGCTTCGCCAACAGCAGCGTCCGCAAATTGCGGAATCGGCCGGAATTGTGCGCCAGGACATTTAACGTTCGATCCCGATCGACTGGTGTGATAACGTTTCGTTCATCTGACATCCCCTTGAAGGCAGACCAAGCACACTTGACAACCACTCGCATCCGGATTCACTTGGGTATCGACTCAAGAAAGTAAGGTATCATTGCGCCAATTTAGAAAATTCAGTCACCATATCCGCCATCCTTACTGTATATAAGTTCAATTGCACACTTCTCTTTTTTGAGCTGCTTTAGAAAAATAATAAGAGCTATCGTCGATAAAAAAACACTATAACAACCCGATTAATAGAGAGACTTTTCGCGATAAAGGGAACCAACGGCTAAAGTATTATCCACGCGTCACACATTTCGAGCACGTGTTCGTTTCGCTACGCGTGGACAGCTGACTGTAATGCGCGCAGTACAGCGGTGATTTAATCCCGGAATACTCTACGTGTGCGAGCATGCATCGTTACAGGTAATTTGCAGCTATTAACCGCGCTTCTTGTCTTGAGTCCGGTGGTTAATATCCTACCACTATGTTGGACGTAGTAATTCAATTAACGTTATGTCACCGATTAAGTTATTAGAAACAAATCGCCGTTCGCGCTTCGCTAATGTGTTAATAACGCACGGCCAGAGTGTGAACTTTTGAGAGAAATTATACGTCAAGCCGCAGGGGATACAGCCACGTAGGAGCCGGCCACGTGATGATCGTTTCTGTTCTATCCAGTGACACACGTACATACAACGGATTCAGCGCGGACTTGTTTTACAATATATCGGTTGAAACAATTCCGAAATTATTATCATGGCCTCTTTCGTCCATCATTATAAATATAAATCATTATTATAATGTATCACCGTTTCCACAAAAAAATGCGGACGGAGAAATATACGAGCGAAACGATCGCCGCATCGTTAATTAAAAAGCGCGTAATTTCGCATGCCATTGTCCGTAAACCAACGAGGTACGTATTAGAAAAAGTAGATCGTGAATGTTTTTACGATTTTGTATTTGCGCATTTTCATCGGAAGACCTCGAAGAGGTAAAATACATACATCTTTCTAACAAATATATTATTATTTTCATTTTAAAAATGCGAATGCGCGTCTTACACACACACACACACACAAACAATTTGCAGCTGTTTAAAAACTTTGATATTTATTTGAAAGATCAAGTTCGCGTAAATTGCGCGTGGATATATATTTATAAATTTATGAATTAAAATTCTATATTTCGTATGAATTTCTGTATATTTATTAAAAATTAATGATAATTATTAAATAATCAATTCTTGTTATGTGCTCTGTATCTCGTAGATGTGCTGCGGTCTCTTTGGATCGCAAATGTACGAAGAAGCAATCGAGTCGTCGGGCTACTCTTCGTTACGCTTGATTACCGTGCAATTGCCGCGTCGCAGACGAGTAATATAGACGGCATGCGCTCATCTGCCTATCGTCATTAATTGATACTTGATAGACACTAATAATTGCGACTCAAATATAACATACCGTGCGTGATTCGTTCGATTTCAATTTATCGACAAAATTACCGGCTATCTTCAACGGATGATTAAGTTACGTCGCGAATGTGTGGTCGTTATTCCCGAGAAATTGTGCAGAGCGTCGTCGGGATTCAAGCGAGTTAATCGACTGAGATAAAATCTTGAAAAAAAAAGAGGAGAAGTGGAACAGGTATATTAGATGGCAGGTGCTTATAAATCTATTAAAGCAGGAAGCGGACAATATATAATGTAAATTAATCGATGTGCGCACACATTCGTCTTCACTTCTGAATGTTAGCGTTACACATTGTTTATAACACGACATCCGTTATGAGGGAGAGGAGATAACGAGAGAAGATGGGGACACACGGAGAAGCTACATTCTTTCTATATAGGTCGCTATTAGGCGCTCATTATGCGAACGCCCGACTTCGAAATCACCACACTGACGGAACCGTTATATGTATTTGGCACCACGCCACATCTTCGGCATACCCGATACATGGTTAACGTGGAACGGGAGACGTGTAAACAGTCGAGACCGTGGTGATTTTTATTCAAGTACACGGACAACCTGTAAGAGGAAGGACAGGTGTCGCGATTTATCGTGACACAAACTGCAAGAGCAGAATAGTAGCTAATATACAACTTTACGAGAATGCTCGCGAATCGTATACGTTCCAAATAGAACAATTAAAATTTGCAACGTAGTTAATTCTTTGTTAATTGATTATTATGCTAAATATGTCTGATTAGAAGAATTGATTGGATCTTGCGATAGAATATTGACGTCCATCTTTGGTAACAATCGATTGGAAAAGCGGTTTCAAGAAACTTTCAAAGAAAATTAATTAGATCATTAGAGAGGAGAGAGAAAGAGAAAGAGAGAGTTCAATGTGACAGAGTGGTATACAATGTTTTCCAGCACTTTAATCCGGCACTTTCAGGTCATTCATGTTTAATAAATTTCTTTTAATGATTATCTGTATGAAAAGATTATGAATTGTTGTAAGCAAAATGACATTTCTAGAAAATAATTATAAAATTTTAGAAAGTGTCAAAACAATTCTTTTTAATATCTTATTTTAACAATTATTGCTTGAGAAACACAAGTTCTTATACAAGAATTGATTAAGTAAAAGTAATCGAAAAACATACAATTTCTTCGAGATCAAATTTGAAAAACAATAGTTCGATTTCTGAAAGTCAAGCTTTTAAAAAGTTTATTTCTTCATGCATTCAAAAATAAGATTTTTTTATGGAGAAAAATACGGAAATGTGGCAACTAATATATAATAGCTTATGTATAGCTTTGCGCGTACCTATTATAAATGATTTACTTTATTACAAATAAATATACTGTGTCATATACAATAAAATGTGTTACATATAATAAAAATTAAAAATTACGTTAAGCAATCGTTAGAAACGAGCGCTTAAAGATATCAGAACGAGGTTGAAACGATTGGACACGAATGACCCAAGTGTGTCGTTTGTAGGTCAAGTTTTAAATGTGCTACGATCTATCGCGAATGTACAAAAGTAACCAGTAGAGTATTCGCAAATTGGACGAACAGCCGTCGCGGCGGCTGCGCCCGGTTAACCGGTTGGTCCTTTTGACTTCGGTTCCACGTGCGCGCGGTCGAACGTTGATCAACGACGCGCAGGAGCCTACTTGCCTACATTCATAGAGCGCCAAACATGCCACTCGGACATCGGGAATGCACACATTAACGCACGCAGGCATCCCGCGGTATCGTCTCTCCGGCTTTTCTCTTTCGTGCGCGCGCGCGAGAACAGTCGCGCCGTTCTCCAGTTACATACGAACGATTTTGATCCTCTTTTTTATAGACAGATTTTTAATTTGAGACTCGATCGAGATCAAGACACGCCGAAAATTAGAAAAGACAGATAAGACGAGATTAAAGTCCGTGTCATATATATTATCGCATATGCACGTGTTAATATGTCGTGTGCATTATGTTGCAAAGAGGAATGTCTGTATGCGTGCGGAGACATTCTCGCAGTGTGCTCCTCGGGCGTTAAAATCCGAGAGCGACAATTAGACAGATTAGTATCTATACTCGTGACATAAATTTACTCACTCGCCGTTTACGATCGATTCCCTTGTCTATTCGTGTCT
The DNA here is from genome assembly GCA_949152495.1 of Lasius fuliginosus. Taxonomy (NCBI): domain Eukaryota; kingdom Metazoa; phylum Arthropoda; class Insecta; order Hymenoptera; family Formicidae; genus Lasius; species Lasius fuliginosus. The sequence continues at coordinate 14,531,603 of OX424444.1, forward strand.
CTCTAATTTACTCTCTACTAATAAAAGTCTTAACAAACGTTTTATTACGCTAAAATAAAATCACATTTTTATCATGTGCATTGATCATTTCTTCTTTCCGTTTACATATTTCCTCTTCTTTTGTGATTAGATACTTCGGTTAAAGAAAAGAAAGTTTTGCATCAAGAATCTGACTTCCGTCCCGCATGTGTATGCAGAGTAGCGGTATGTGCGACAAGTCAGATGACATACTCTAGTCGCGTCTCTTTCCACTCCCGCTGTTGAAGATACGTGCGACAAAATTATATCCCGGTCCGTTATTTCATGTCGTTTCGAGTTGAAAGGTGCAAGCCATTAAATATCTGTGTTGGACAATTTATTTAGCAGCTCGCGTGAAAACAGCAGCGCACTATCCTATTCTCAATGAAATTTCCATGCGGGTTTCTGCGAATCTTGCGAATTTGACTCGCGCCGATAGACAGAGACTGCGGTTCCGACGAGATAACGGAGCAAAAACCCGGACATTCGGGAGGAATTTGGGACAGATGGCCTAGTGGTTGCGCGAAGCGACCACGTCGCCTGATAATTGGCGATCAAATACGAGCGAAACGCGACAACAAGCTGTCCTACAGACGCATCGTCTGGATAGCGGAATGTGAGCAGTGGTTAACAGTAATCTCGATGTCTTTTTTGCGATTACTGTAAAGCTCGCTCCGATCGTAAGCTTTGGGCAGTAAAATCCAGTGGCCAATGTATTGATCCTTGTGTACCAATTTAATTATCGGGATATTTTTCATTTAAATATCTTGTGCGTATTTAATCTGCTGACTGCAAAATATCTTGTATTTCGAGATTTCTTGAATTTCTTGTTTTTCGAGATATTAGAAAGCAATTGATATAATATATGACAAAATTGATGCTTTATCCCTCCCAAAGGCCTTCTTAATTACTGATCTCGTTACGTTAGTTAAAAACTCTAATTACAGACCGCGGTTGCATCGAGCAATCGAAGGTTACGCCGACGAAAAGGAAATTGCTCAAGATCATTTACTGCGATTCGCTGTGAGAGACGGTTTCTCGGATTAGAGGACTACATTGGCCGTACAATTAGAATTACAGGTAATTTATTCTGCGGTTAACATATAATTTTAAATTGCTGTTTCGTTGCCATTTTTGTGCAGATCGTCTCAGAAATAGCGCAATGCTCTCTTTTCGTCAATCTATTTGGCGCGCGAAATTCTATTTAATGCACAAAATTGATACAGTTAAATTATACAGTTCAACAAAAGAAGGAATCCAAGAAAAAGAATAATCATTCCTTGTAATATTTTTAGACTTGATATAATTTTGGCCTTTCTAACATAATTTACAATATAGTTACGATAAACTTGTAGAAACATCTATTTTAATGTAATTCACCCCCTTCATGTTTTAATTGTGCTAGAAAAGTTTTATTCCGTTAAAAATTAAGTATACTGTTAGAACTTTTATATTATTAGAATTTTAAAAGTAATTTCTTATATAAATTAAGGTTAATAAAATTTTCATAATCAAATATTTAATTTATTATACTGCAGAAAAATTACAATTAATTAGCTACTTTACAACCACTATATTATATTTATCAATTTTATAACATCGGATTTGTATTTAATAATCTGAAAAATTCCTATACATAAATTTTTGCAAAAATCTGAATTTTTTAATTTTAACATCCATCATATTAATTTCGTCATTTTGAATTTGATTTTGACATCAGATTTCTTGTTACCTATAACCTTCACAGCAAATTTCTTTTGAGAAAAGAATTTTATATACTTAATTTTGAATGAAATAAAACTTTTTTCAGACATCACGCATGCATATTAGATTAACCTGCATTAACATAACAAAATATGTTTAAAAAAAAATAGCTTTTATTAATATTAAAATTTTCAAGGTTTGTATAGTATTATAAAAGTTCACCAAAGAAAATGATTAATCTCTTTCTCCTTGGTTAAAAAAAAATTTTCTTGTGACTTGTATTATGCAGTGTATACTATAATGTATGTTAATATATTTCAATATTCATTTCAACAATACATGGTCAATACTCTTTTCAGTGATACGAGTATAGTGTTTCACCGTGGACGCTAACGCGGTATGCAGTTACGCATTTACATCCTAGCCTGTCTCCTATTGAAGGGGGTAAGCGAAAATACATTTTTCTACTTTCCTCGCGAATCCTTCTCTTTCCGAGAAAAAGATCATTCCCGTGTTGCGAAGTGTACAACCGCGTTAAACGCATTTTAAGAGAGTGCGCCATGTGGGGAGAGAGTTAACGCCGGTCTTTGCGTCTTCCATCCGATCGATCATCGTAAAGGCGTTCGATCATTGTGCGTAACATCGTCGTCGATCAAATGCAATTCTCGGGAGACGAAAGAAAGACGACGAACAAAATTCGTGCGGGCACAATTCATCGTACATATTTCCATTGGCTCTGTTTCATCTCGAGCGAGACCACCTGGGAACACGACGCAACACGGGGGATAGGCGCGCGTCTCTCTCTCTCTCTCTCTCTCTCTCTCTCTTTACGCGTAAGTAATTACTACATTATAACCCAGATATATCGCGACGAGTATACGAGCACGTGGCCGGGCAATGCCGTTACCCAGTGCTCTGACCCAGAGCTAAGGGCAGAACTCGCCCGGTTCGACTCGGTTGTCCCGATGTCTGAAAATGGTGCGCGGAGCGGCGCTCTGATCCGCTGCTGCTGTCTACCACGGGAGACCCGAGTAACGTTTCATCGGGTCCGCTCTCTTACAAGGTGGTGCACAAAAATCCTGCACGCGGAACGACCGGTTTCTTTGCACGCGCGCGCGCGCGCACGCGGTCGGTGTACCCTTTTCATTCCTGCATTCCTGTGGCCCGACACAATTTTCGATGCACATGTGCGCTCATCGCGTCTTCTTTATTTCCCGGTCTCAACCTCTCGGTCGACGATTATCGTTAGCCTTATAAGAGAACGGCGAGGTAGAACGGGATATGAATGAAACGCGCGCGTCGTTACCGCATCCGCGTGAATGGTGCGTGCTTTCTGTCTTCCATGTTCCCCGTCTGTCCGCCGTCGATATATCTGTGAATTATGCGAGATAACGGTTTTATCGAAATCTAGTTACTTGTTTCTTGACGAGCTTTGAGAAATTATTGCGGATACCCGAGAAATTGTGCTCTTTGATGACATAAAAAAAAAAAAATTTGCGGAAACGTTTTTGAAATGAGAATGATTTATATACAAATGTTTCTACACATTTGTCATTGCTTATGTTTTCGATTTATAGAATAGAATAGAAAATCGTCGAATCGTCGCGATCAAACACAAAGTGTCGAATGACATTCGACGAGAGGAAATGAAGATTATCGAAATGCATTTGACATATCATAACGCGATAGCGTGATTCACCATTCATGCTTGGACCGCCATCAGTTGTGCGCTTCTCCGACATCCGCTGTCGAGATCCGTCGCAAGTGACTCAGTAGGCCTCGGTCTGTCGCGAATTATGGGACGCGCGCATTGAAAATCCATGGGACAGGATAAGTGGATGGACGGGAGGGGGCGGGGAGGCGAAGGGGATGAAGAAGAACCGCGCCGAACGTGCACTCTCCGCGCGGAACTGGCCGATTGACCCGCGGCTAAAGACACGGGTGGTCCGTTATGCCCTAAGGTCACGCGTGACGCAATCGGCCACTATAAAACGTACAAGTTCTATACGCAACCGACTCGTTGCTCCTATTCCATCGCGGGCTCCCTACCCTTCCCCGGACCTCTCTCACTCCCTTCCTCACCGTCACGATCGAATGTCGCATTCGTTCAAACTAACTACGAACAAGCTCGTCGCCTTTTCCTCTCCTCCTTCTCGTCCCTTCCCTCACGCGCCCTGTCGCCTTCGGCTGTCGCGCCACCGGAAATAACTCTTTCGACGATCGCTCCATTTGTCCGATCCGATAATCGAGCCCGCGCCGCATTTCTCGGCGCGCGCGCGTCGCGATTTCGTCGAGGTTGACACACTTAGGCCTCCCATTGAGCGCGTGAGAAGCGGATACCGTTGTATGGTCGTTTTTTTTCTTCTTCTTCTTTTCGATATATATATATTGAAAAGTGTATATATATATATATATATATATATATATATATATACACGCGTGTATAAAAATTAGCTTGTGTCTAAAGCAACATCCGTAAATATACATCGACGTGCGCGCGAAATTAATGCTAAAAATAAGATTCGTGAATGGAATCCCGGGTATGGTAATGTAGCCTCATTGAATCTATCGTAAACACATACGTCGAATATAATACATAAATAATTAATGATACGGAAAGAAGCGAGGAGATAGAAAAAAGAAGCGGTGTCATAAATACGTGACTAGTTTCGTAAGAATCTAATAAATTTTTATATTCACGGGAGCATGGTCGTATTTTAATTGATCCGTTCCTTCGATCGTTTTTCAAACTTGCGGTACTTTCTTTTTAAGGAATTGGAAGCAAGGATCGAATCTATTCGTCGTACAACATACCGACTGTTCGTATTCTTCTTACAGCTGGCTCGAGCCGAAGAAGTAGAAGTCGTGGAGGCGATTCCGGGGGAGGATAATCGGAGCGAGAATTCGGCGCTGAATCGCCAGGACAACGAGTTAAGTAATTCCGATCAATTGGCACTGGATTCCATAGCGGAGAAGGATGCGGGAGGAAATCATTATAAGTCAGGCGCTCTTCGGGGCCATCCTCTGCTACCACCGGGCCGAGGCGCGTTAAGTCTGCCACGTCCGCATCACAATGTCGCATATCACGGTCCGCCGCCGCCGTTGCCGCCTTCTAAAGCGCAACCGGAAGCAATGGATAAAATCTATACGACCGGCGGCGGTATCACCACTGCGGTCGGCGTCGAACCCTGGCCGGTGGCGACGCCGGATATGCCGAAGATCGTGTCGTTGGACGTGAAGTGCGAGAAGAATCTGATGAAGGTTTACCTGGGCTTCGATAAACCATTCTACGGCATTGTCTTCAGCAAGGGCCACTATAGCAACGTAAATTGCGTCCACCTGCCGGCGGGACTGGGTCGCACGTCCGTCAACTTCGAGATCAGCATACACGCGTGCGGCACGGCTGGTAACACGGAGAATGGACTGTACGGTTATGGTGCCGAGTCTGGTTCCGGGACATACTTCGAGAACATCATAGTGGTGCAGTATGATCCCCAGGTGCAGGAGGTTTGGGATCAGGCGCGCAAGCTGCGCTGCACCTGGCACGATCTATACGAGAAGTCGGTTACATTCCGTCCGTTCCCCGTCGACATGTTAGACGTGGTACGAGCCGACTTTGCCGGCGACAATGTCGGATGTTGGATGCAGATACAGGTCGGGAAGGGACCGTGGGCCTCCGAGGTCTCGGGACTCGTCAAGATCGGTCAGACGATGACGATGGTGCTTGCGATCAAGGACGACGACTCCAAGTTTGACATGCTCGTGAGAAACTGCATGGCGCACGACGGTAAACGCGCGCCGATACAGCTGGTGGATCAACGCGGCTGCATAACGCGGCCTAAGCTGATGTCGCGATTTACCAAGATCAAGAACTTCGGCGCCTCGGCGTCGGTGCTGTCGTACGCCCATTTCCAGGCGTTTAAATTCCCGGATTCCATGGAGGTTCACTTTCAATGCACCATACAGATCTGCCGGTACCAGTGTCCGGAACAGTGCTCGGAATCGTCGCTCTTCCTGGAGAGTCAAGGTCTTCTGGAGAATCATCCCCATCATCACGCGCCGACAAACGGGCATCCCGATGTCGGATACGGTTTACCACCTCCGATTCCGCTGCCGTTGGAGGCCTATTTACAAGCGGCCGCCGGACAACCTCGGGACGAGAGAAGAAGGAAGTCCCGCGAGATCTCGCATAATCCGCAGAAGGCCGTCGGTGTGAATCGAATTATCCGGGTGGTCTCGACCGGCGATCTGACCTTCTCCATCGATGAGGGCAATAACAGCGGCGAACAGCTATTGAACGGCGGGCCGACGATGATATTCCCGCAACGTGTTCACGAGAACGCAGCTAGCTCGACCATGATCTGCATGACCACTCCCGGATTCGCGATTACTCTCATCGTATTACTCGCTATTCTACTTTCCTCGTGCGTGCTCTCGGCCTACCTCTTCATGCGTCTCAGGCCCTTCTCGGCGAGGGCTAAGAAATCCAACGTCGCCGCGCATAACGGCGGCGCGACGAAGAAATCTTCGAGAACGTGCTTCTACTCATAGAGATATACTCACGAAATTGCCGCGTGTCCACCCTGAGTTACTCCAGCGCGATCCCGATATCCGCGCCGGAAGAGGGGCCGTCAAATTGGACGGCCCTCTTCTCGGAAGAACCGGTTTACGCGGTTCTCTTACGCGATATCGTTGAAACGTCGTTGGAGGTCAGTACGTCCGTAGAACGAATGCGGTCGCGCGAAGGAAAAAGGAAATTGGTCTCGGCCACCACGTCGCGCCAGACTAATAAATTAGCGGTAAACGGGTAGAAGAATCACGTTCGTGCTTTTTTTTTTTTTTAAATACTTTTGGCCGTTAACTGACAGTATTCTTCTATACATATGTACACGCGTATGCAGAATTTCTTAATAAAGCAGATTGCAGCGGAGCATCTTCTGCAAGGAAAACTTTGCATGAACTGGTCTTCGAAATCACGAATCTTCAGGTTTCGTAGAGGCTATCGAATGTCGCAAGCACGACCCTGAGTGAAGTTATTTTCTCGAAACGGGATACCACCAACGATATTGTTTTACGATAGCTAGGCAGTATTCGTGTCACTCGGTATCGCGGCCTCCACGTGGAGTCGTGCTTCGTCATAATGAAACTTAAGCTCAGGCCTGTATAGGCAAACATAGGCGATATACGCCGAAAATTTAGTCAAAGATAATCAAATCTATTTCTGCGTTTATTACCTATGTATTTGTATTTAGTCTCTTCTCGGTATTTGGGATTCTATCGTTTTAACAAATCGTTGCTCAACAATGACTGGGTAACAATAAGGCTGAAATTTCGCGAAAATAGCCTACAACACAGCATTTAAGTAATGTTAATAATATTAATGTTAATAATATATCATATGATTATTTATATTTATTATCTATCTAAATTTTTATATTTATTACCTATCTAAATTTTTTCTTTATAAAAATATTTTTACAGGCAGAATTTAATAAACTCTCATATATATGAGGCAAAAACAAATGAGAGAAATAAAGTTATAAGATATAAAAGTATTATATATCATTCCTTTGCAATCAATAAATAAAGTAATTAAGCAATGAACGCGTACGTATACAATACGCCGCATCAATGAGAAATTTTCAATTATATAAAAGTACTTAATTATTTAAGTGTTACTCTAATAGCTCGTCTTAAGTTGCTCGTCTTAAAATGACAAGTTGTGCCAAAATGTTGCATTAATATTACATAAATCGATAAATAATAAATAAATTACGCAATTTCAGTTATAAGATAAAGTGTTTCGCTTTGTTGTGCCGTATAAATATTAAACAGCGCTCGAGAAAATATGGTTAATATTAAAATATTATCATGACATTCAATTCTCACTTATATTTTTCGCACTGCATATTATTATTATGATCAGTGGAGCACTGCTTATTCATTATAATATCGCCAGTACTAAGAAAACTTGCTTTAAAAATGTGAAACCGATTAAATGAAGAAAGTTATTAATTCGATAAGTTATATACGCAATTATGCAGTCATTAGTTTATATATTTACAGCGTGATCTGTCTAGTGTATAAGATAGACCTACATATACTAATATGTAAGGTATCTCAAAAGTTGTGTATTTCCATTGGTCATCTAATTTTTTTTTCTTTTTTTTTAATCTCACAACTATTTTGTTATTTTATTAACTAATGAATACAGTTGATGTATTTTTGTATACGAAATAAATGATAACTGGAATTTAATCGTGTATATTCAAGGTATTGTAAATATTTATTTATTGCCATTATTATTTATTTATATATATTAAATAAAAACATAATCTTTTTAACTAAATAATCATATTGTTGCCTTTTACTTTTGCCCGAACGGTTTGTCATTCGCTGTCAGGCAATGCCAGCGTTCAAACCTAATTTCCTAATGCTGATGTTGCCGCGCTTAAATTAAATTTGTTCAATTTAAGCGTATGGAAATTTTTACACATGTACGCATGCATGAATAACTTAGAATCTAGTCTTAAATATTATATACTTGGCAGCTCGCAAGTTAATCTGGACGAGTAAAGTAAATGTAACTTTAAATAATCCGTCTGTTATTAAAATCCGCTTAGATCTGCCTGTTCTCGCATAAGAAGAGAAACAGGCCGTACAAAAAAATATACGTCCACACCGTAAATATCTTTAAAAAGGTTGTCTTTGTATAAGACATTTCGGTATGAATATTAGCAATACATTCTCTTACGTATACTCAGGTATAAAGAACTCGGTCGTAACGAATCGTGTGTTCATGACGACAGTTTATATAATGTGCTACGATTTGCAACAGTCTATCTATACATGTGATTTAAGGAAAATAAAAATAGCAAATCGTAAATCCTCCCGTCAGGTCTTTGCGCACAAGTCCGGAAAGTCGTGGAAGCTTTAGAAGATGAAGGAAGTGTTGGAAAATTAAATATTTATTTTCTTCCTCTGCCACACAGACTTCCCAAAAACTGTTAACGCATATTTTATACACATTTGCCACATCCGAGATAAATATTATTTTTAGCCTCCTTAGAGCAAATCGTTAATGCGATCTCTATCTCTAGGTAAATAAAAAGTAGCACCGGACGACTCAATATCCTACAACTCATAAATAATATATATATATATTATATATATATATATATATATATGTAATAATATTTGTGTTAATAGTGTCTAAACAAAAACTTTTTTAGATCGTAAGCGATGCTTCGTGATCCATTGCATTCGTCGACTTGACAACAGAATCCCGAATGCATCCGCATCACCGGAAGACAATTTGACGCGAAACAATCATAGCTGTCGTTTTCGTCATTCGTACGACAAAACGTTTTATCATTATTAAAATGTATTACTAATACAATAATTATGATTATTTCCAATAATTATGATTACTTCCAATTTTTCTAGATTGCTCTCTCTACACACATACGCACACACACGCGCACGCACGCACGCACGCACTGCAATTTTTTGAGATTTTTGTTTTTATTTATACTTAATTCGTTTTTATATGTAATTTCTTAATGTATATACAGGGTGTCCGGAAATAATCGCCCCACCTATTGTGTGCAGGTAGAGCGGATTAAACCGAGTAGGAAAGTCCTCTACCGTTTTGCGATCGTCGCAATAATTAATGAGAAATTAATTAAAAAAGATCGGCCAAATCCGCGCGAATATAAGCGCAGGGCGAGAAATGATGTATATACATTTATTTTCTACGCTCGTAGAAATGAATGGAACTACACCGACGTTATAATCGCGTGTGTGAGTAAATAAAATGTATGAAATATATTTGTGTGAGTAACTATAAATTGAGACATAAATCACATGCGATAAGAAACTCGATGACAGGTGGACATGCGGCTAAACGATTATTATGACAACTTCGATGGGATGTGCGACACCGAAACAATTGAAGGTCGTCGAAAAAAGTATCAACAGTATTTTGTTTTACGTTTTTTCTGCGTACCGAGTTCGAGTGGTGCTCGCCGAGCATGCCTTATTAGAGTGTGAAGGATGCGAGGAGGATAAAGAAGGATACGAGCAGAGCTCGGTCGAGCGTGCCTTTTCAAAACAATTAGAGATAACGCGAGAAGGATGCAAGGAGGATAAAGAAGGATACGAGAAGAAAATCGAGAACGCCAGTAAGACACGAATCTCTCTTTTCTATTGGATCAGAGAATCGAGCGACTTTGATTATTGGTCATCGCCCGAGGAGTCCGCGTGGAGTATTTAGGTCAGGAAATTCGGCATGCCACCGATAAACCGTGAGACGTGTTAATGCATCTCCCAAACTACGATTTTTTTATTGAACTATAATAATAGAATGACTATGATTTGACTACCAAGCGATGACTCCGCGCGGATTAATTAATACACATACATATGCTAAGAAAACCCTTGCTTGCATCTTACCATTTCTATTCTCTTTCTAAATAGCAATTTTAATATTCATACAACTATTTGTCGATTAAATTTTATATAATTATATGACAAATTGCGATGTTAAAAAGTTTTGCGATGTTAAAGAGTTTTGCGCTGCGAATCGATTGCGTGTGAATGCGCGTTTAATACAATCGGCATTGTAAACTTTACGCAACGCATCGTCTTTATTTCAATCAAATAATCAAAATTACTTCGAGAAATGATCGCAACTTTATCGCATCGTGTCCAGATTGGCAAGTGACAGAATCACTTTCATTCTCTGAGCATACTGCACATAATGTAGCATGCTCGTTAGCAATTAAACGAATTGTACTTGTTATATTAAAATCATTCAATTAATTAAATTGATGAGATTGACATTGTGTTGCAATATTTATGATATTTGGCAATGATTTTCGTATTATACACGCTCATGTCTCTTCTTGCCCCGCGCTTATATTCGCGCGAATTGGCCGACCTTTTATAATTAATTTGTCATTAATTATTGCGAAGATCGCAAAACGGTAGAGGTTTAACCCGCTGCACACGATGGGTGGGGCGATTATTACCAGACACTCTGTATATGTAATATATGTATCTTTCAGAGAGCAGAGTATTTTTTATTCTTCGACGATATTCTTCTGAAATAATTGGGTTAATAGATTTATATATAAAGAAACTTGTATAAAGATAAAAAACAAAATATAATGCGAAATTAATTAATGTTCGGATAAAATAACAATAACTTATTAGTGTTTAATTAATTACTGAAAATTCCAAAGTATGATAATCAAGAAACAAAGAAAATCAAGACGATATCCACGAAAGCTAACGCTAAAACTAATAGATTCACTAAGATCAGGTTACATACGTACTTTATTAGAAACGGGGTTCCTCTCAACGACTGCGATTCGCGAGAGCTCGGTATCGTCGCGCGATTCGCAGGAAGACAATCGAACAATTAGTACCGATAGTTACCTTCCTCCCCACCTCTGTATATTGTACCCGATTATTCTCTCGATTGAGTATGATTGAGCACGCAGTTACCATACATCTTACGCATTTACCATACTTTGTACAGCGTATATTATTGCACATTGTCTGTCCTTAGACGCACCTTCAAAGCTGATCGTCAACCTCGCTCGACCGACGGATCCGCAGCGATCTGCGACGAAGCTACCGCGTTCGTCTGCTTCAGCTCCTCGGGACTATGCGAAGCAGCTGATCGCGCCGTGCAACGTACGCGTAACAGACCGTAAGACAGCCAGCCGTTGTTATTGCTGGTGTGCACGTCGGACTGATTGCTCTCCCTGTTGCCAGCGGTAACCTCTCGCTGCGCCTGCAGCCGATGCAGCATCGCGCCGGCAACGAGGGCGGAAACGACCGCCGAGAGCGCGACGACGATGAAGAGCGCGCTGAAACCCGGCATCGGCAAGCAGATCCCGTAGACGACCTCCTCGCGTATCCTACCCTGGAAAACTGTCACCGCCTCGGCGTGCGCATCCGGACTGAAGGCGAGATCCGCTTCGGAGATGACCTCGTAAATACCGCTGACGCCGACATCGGCGCTGCGCGCCTTCCGGTCCGTCACCGTCACCGAGCGTTTCCGGCGAACGGCACTCGCGGTGAGCGGCGTCGCCGGCATCGCATCGCCGTCGCCCTCCTCGAGATTCCGCGGCCCGTGTGGGAATTGATCTTGCTCACTCTGGTCGTATCTAGTCACCGGCAGCGATGATTCCTGAAAAAGGAACGGCGAACTGTTTGCGAGTGTGTTTTTTTAAAGAGAGAATGAGACGCGCGCATGTCCTGTTTAACATTTACCATAAGTGGCTTCGACAAATCGATCTCGTCTAGAGGAACCTCGCTATCGTGCTGCGTTTCGGCAGTCACGGTCGGTGGCAATCGATTGCTCGTCTGCGCCTGCGCTTTTGGAATCGACTTTTCAACGTCCAGGAAATGCCCGCCGATCGACGCCACCTCGTCGCCGTTCTGTATGACGTCGTCGTACAAAGAACTGTCACCCTGCTCCCCGCCCCCGCTGTCCTCGTTGTCCTTGCCCGCGCTACTATTATCGTCATTCGAGGCAATAGATGCCGCCGTACTGTCTATATACTGCGGTCGTATCTGATCCTTCCTCTCCTGAATGTAATGAGCTACGGAGCCGCTTAGTTGACAGTGATCCAGGCAACCGTGTCGACATATCTCCACCTTTTACGTAAAAATATTTTCCATTTTGTTAAGAAACAATATCGTTTGATCAAAAAATTTTCAACATTCGAATCTTGTGCTTTCGCAACACATTTACACGTACTTTGCACTTGATGTGAACGCTTAACGCGTCCGGGAACTTAAACGCATGGAAGAAGGCGTAAGTGATGACGGTCGCGCGGTCGTCCGAGCCGCGCGCCTTCAAGAACCGGCTGATCATCTTCGGTCTCAGCACGCAGCCGAACTCGTCGCTGAGCTGTATCGTATGACCACCGCCGTCCGAAGCCACGCACGACTTGACCCGCATGTCGAACTCACCTGCGCCCGGTTAATAACAGAGAATTACGTTAGCGTTCGTCCGCGCGGAAACCTGAGCAAGCTATGAAAGCTCTATCCTGTTTTAGAGATCCTCGTTACCTCGATAATCGTTTATGGCGATGACCAGAGTGAGAGTGGAGCCAAGAGGCACAATTCCAGACACAGGCGGCGCCCACGGGCCCTTTCCGTGCTGAATTTCCATCCAGCAATCCACGTTATCGCCTACGAACAAAATGATGAAAAAAAAGATACGTTGCTCGTAATGGAAATTTAAGATTAGCGCCTACTAAATGTTATTTGATTTATAAAGATGGAATGTTTTATACTAATGATATGCATTAGAGTTAATTTGATATAATTACACAGCTCTCAAAGCAAAAAGATAATTCTTTTTAGAACCGAGAAAGTAATCATTCTTGTAATTTTTTACTGCTAAATACGGTTTCGGCTCTATGAGATGTTGATCATGATGTTGAGAAATTTGATGTTAAAATTATAAAAAAGATGATTTTATATAACGTACCTTACCATATGGCATACATATGTGCCGAAAAAATTTTATTTCCAAAATGAAATAGAATACATTGTTAGAACTTTCGATTTTTAAAAAGAAAGAATTTATTATGAAGATTAAAATTAATAAGATTTATGTGATTAAATATCGAATCTCTATCAATCTGTTCAAAGCAAAATTGTAAATTAAATCACTGAGGGCCACTGAACATTTTACAATTATTGATTTAAATGTTTTTCACACGTGCTAAATTCGATGTCGAGAAAAGTTAAAATGGCTAAATTAATATGATGGATATTAAAATAAAAATTAAAATTAAAATTAAAAAACTTTTAAATTACTGAATCCGGTATTAAAATTAACGAATACAAATATAATGCATTCAATATGGCGGTTACTTTAATTAATAAGTAACTAATTGCAATTTTTCTGCGGTGTATAATAATAAATTCAATATTTTAATCACGAAACATTTTATTATTACTTAACACACCAACGCAAATTGCGCGTGCGTGTATATATTAATGTCTTGCACATAAATATCATGCATATATATTACCGCGCGTGATGTGCTCGCTTTATACTGACTACGATTTATGTATGTAAGATAAACTTAAATTAACCGATATGTGTGACTCTGCGGTTTTCACATGCGGTCAACCGCGAACGGGTGCACGAGTTGCAGCGTGTGTCTCGTGTGATCTCATTCGCTCGTATTAAATGCACCGCTGTCTATCTCTAACGCTCAAAGGCAGAGTATCCATACGTGCTGCTTTAATACAAGATAACTGCGTATCATGAAGTATCGTGAAACATTAAGTACGGAATGGATTTAACCGTGATATTAGAAAGACTCGAGAAAGCTTTAGAGAGAGCGCGATTCTCTCCGTTGTTTAAGATTGTTTACAGCAACAGATGGCAATCGCAAGATTCTTCTCGTGCACGCGGATGTCGCGCGGTAAGTCTCGATAGAATCGCTCGTGAAATGTATGCCGATGATTCATCTCCATTAAGTAATAACATCTGATGGCTGTATAATCGTAAAGGTGTCCATACCTCTAAAGTCCAGCTGTATGACGTCGAGGTCCGCGATAACCATCGGCGGTTTCGACGCGGTCTTCTCGTAATCGTTGAACCATTCGCATCGCAATCGTTTAGCCTCGTCCCAAACCTCGAGTAGGTCCTTATCGTACTGGACCACCACGGTATTCTCATAAAATTGTCCGTGCATATCCGGTTTGGTACCGCATCTGGAGAGTGAAATAAAAACATGAAAAAATAGAGATTCTCTGCAATGGCTATATAATATAAGATGAATATAAGCGTGACTCTCGTCGAAATATATATATATTATAATAAGATGTAAGAGAGAGTGGAGCAATTTCGCCTCTTATTATTATATCGTCGCGTTGCAAATAAATAAATGCGTGCGAAAGCGGGAAAGTTGAAATGAGCATTTCTCAGAGATAGAAACTATATTATGTTCCTTAACTAATCGCACTATCGAGAACTTACCTCGCATAAGCTATCCGGAAGGAGAAGAAAGTCTGACCGGTAGACGGTGGAACGTAGATGCATCGTGGATCCGCGTGCTGACCCTTGGACGAAACTATACCCTCGAAGGGCTGCGAGAACGAGAGGTGCACGTCCATATGGTCTTTTCCGCACATCACCTCCAGGGACTGGATGGCCGGCATCCCTTCCGGTCTCTCCAACGGCCAAATGTCGCTGTTGCTACTGACGCTCCTCAGGCCAACCACCTGCGCATTCAAAGAATACGTTTGTCCTTTGAACCCTCGCCTTTCCACTCCTCTCTCATTCTTTATTCTCTGCTATTCCTCCGCTTCTCGACTTATTGTCCGACACGCATGTACGACTCGTGGCGCTCGCGGCTTCGAAGTTACGTACGTAAAACGGTAAGAGTATCAACGGTAAAAATTGTCGATCCTACTCTCCTCGCGGCGCAAGAAAATTGCTCTCCGGTGCACAGAAGGGTCATCGGGTCGAAACATACGCCAAGATTGCTATATCCGGCGAAAACGTTCGACCGAGACGTAGCGTAAGTCACGATCGTTGCGAATAATAATGCGCATAAATTTGCATAAATGTATTTTCAATCATCATAAATGTTCGCAAAGTCTCTCTCCGATTCGTTTGTGATATCCGTGATTAAAAGAAATACAGAGTAGAATTGTCAATAAATATTGTCAATACATGGTATCGTTGTACGGAATTACTTCGACGATGTAAGAAAGCGTAGTTCAATTCAATTGAAACATCCATTCCCCCCTCTCCCCTGCCCCTCCTAATATGTCCACGTCGGAAATCATTAGCCATAAATCAAGTTCATTACCGTACTCGCGGATCGAGTCCCTCTTTTTTGCACGCGGCGCGCTTAGAAAGGTCTACCGCGCGAGGATGGGGCCGTAATGAAAACTTAAGTACCCGTGTGTTTTCGCTCCGCCCGTCCATTAGACCCAAGATAATCCATACGATTTAACCGTAAATACCTCTCACGCTCAATCGGAAACTGACAATCTCGCTCCCTCGCTTCGCCGCCGATGCCGAGGCAAACTCGCGGCGCGAGTCGCACGACAAGAGTGCGCATCGCGGCGTGTCTATCGCGAATTAATCAACAATACATACACATATACATATATATGTATATAGCTTTTATCTTGCGTCACTGCGCATCCTTCTTGCTTCGAATGCAGGTATATTGCGAGCATTATTATACCCTTCTCCTTCATGCGTGTACGGCAATGTTTAACGAGATTACAAAAGTATTAACGGCGATGATGTTGTTTTGCACGGCTCGCTTGACTGGTTCTCACGGCAGAAACATATCTCATAAATCGACCCGGGGCGCGGCGATAATTAAATTTATTATCTCGTCGTATTTATTATCTTAATAATATGATACTGTTATTGATGATATTTATTTTTTTTTTTTTTTGTAATAATACTACATTGATTGATAGTGCAATATACATACCAGCACGCTATGGGAAAGGTTTGTTTTCGCGATGAGAAACTTTGTTCAATTCTAAAGTAGAATTACCACTACAATACAATAAAAGATAAAAGTGATAAATGAAAAAAAAAACAAAGAGTATATTGTCAGGATAAATGGATACCTCTTCCTCTTTTATGCATAATGTGTTTACTCCTTTTTAAATTTTATAATAAAAAAGAGTGCAGTAAAACGCTGGACGAAAATAGACGCAAGATTTATAAATCCATTAACCGCACGCGTTTGCGATCTAGTTGAGAGGAATTATTACCGTAGCAGGATGCATGTGTACGTTTTAGGTTTTGTGCTATATGTACTTTATCGAGATTTATTTATGTATAGCATTACCATCATAATGAAACTTTAAACACCTCGATACATCTGGTTTATTAAATGCAATCTAGATTCTATCTTTTAGTACTTTTTGCTCTTGCATTATGATTGCATTGAAATATTTTATACAACCTCTCTCTTTGTGCATTATGCGAATAAACACGTTTAATTACGTTTATTATGTATAACAATAGCTTTATATTCAAGCAAGCGATATTAATTATTTTCGATTAACTTGTATACCTCGAAAAGTATTGAATAAATAATAAAATTAGTATATTAAACACATTCAAAATGATTTTCCGATTTTTGCAAAAATTCCTATATTTAGATTTGCTATTCCAAATTACTGAACCAAATAGAGCTGACAAATATATGTAAATGACGGATACAATATAAGCGTCATAGAATAAATAACTAATTTGTAATTTCTTCCTGCGCTGTAATAGTAGTTTAACATTTTTGACACAAAAGTTTAATTTTAATCTTAACAATGCGAATTTTTTTGAGAATTGAAAGAGTTCTAACAATATATTCAATTTAAAAAATTAAAAAAAAATTTTTATAGCAGATCACATACTGTAATTGTATAGGTTGCCGAATTACATCAAAATAGCCCAGGTTACAACTTTTATTTCAAATTTCTCAAAATTATAACATGACATAAATTTCTAAAGACAAAATCGTATCGCGAGGATAAAAAAACTATATACTTAGTCAATACTTATCCTCTTTCTAAAACTTTTTTTTTATTCAACTGTGTAATCGTACAAGAAGAAAAAAGTTCAAACACATCGCCCATTCTCAAACGTTGCTCGAGAGACCACACACTGTACGACGGACGTAGTAGTAGTAGTAGATCAGGACGCTATGCGACAGCCCGTGAAACATATCAGGCATATGTCTGTCTGGCAACGCGTTTCTCAAAATTAAGGGATGCCATACGTGTACGGCGATGTATTAGCTCGCGATCACAGAAAATACTAGACGCGAGAGTGAGCGAGCGTGGCATCGTCGTCGAAGCGAGCAAGGTGTACCCTATGTATTCCACGCTCGCGCCGTAACGGGAGAAGCGTCTTTACCGCTGCATTAACGGTCGCCGTTTTTCGCGCAAGTGAAAACATGTTTCTCTCTATGCTCCTACAATCGCACTGTTAAATGACAGCGTTTCATTAGAAATGATTACGCACCTGGCGGACGCCCGACGCGCGTACCCCTTTTTGTCGTGCGCGTCGCGCAGCGTGTATCGATACACGTGCGATCGTTGACTCGGAGCTATTACCCTTCCTCTATCACAAGAGTGCTCGCTAGAATCGTATTCTCTCTCCATCGTCAATTAAATTCATCGCCGTTAGAAAAAAAACCGAACGCTTTGTCGATTTATCGCTGAAATATTCTCCTTCTTCCGGCAAAAAAAAAATGACAGGTAATATTCGCGAACGTCGAGGCCGTGGTTTCACAACTTGTCGGGACTCTTGGTTACGACCTCTCGCGCGTACATCGGTATTCCAAGTTATTCGAGACGTGAGGCACATCGGTAGGCGAATTTCCCATCGCGGCACCGTATTCGCGTTCGAATACTAATGTCCGTCTGCGGGTAGCCGATTGTGTTCGTGACAGCGGAAATAGCCACCTCGCCGGCGGCCCGCGTGCGCCGATCGTGAGGGAGGATCGGGGTCGAGACACGAGAATATATAGAGAGGCTTACGACCGATTTTACTACTGACCTTCCTTAAACCTTCGGGAACTCCTATCGCAATTACATAACCATTGACGGAATTTGCGTCAAACTATCGGATTATTCTCCGAGCGAAGATTTGTGGTAGTAGCAGAGGTCTCGCGCAAAATGTATGTTCCCAAACTCACGGCGGATTAATACTCGATTTTACCACTATTTTCCGAATTGCAAATTACGATAGTATCCGTAATATTAGTCTCGTCTGTTCCGGTCTATATTGTAAGAAATTATAGTGGTCTGATGTACTATAATAATCGTCATCGAATGGGCAAGACGCGCGTTTATTTCGCGAGCAAAGCCGCGAAATAAATCCCTCTCTCTTTTTTTCTTTCTCTCTCCCTCTCTCTCTCTCTCTCTCTCTCTCTCTCTCTCTCTCTCTCTCTCTCATCGCACGGTACCGTCTCGACGTGTAGTTTCGCGCGCGCGATTCTGAATAACCCGTGAGAAGAAGGAATGAGAGGGGAACTGGGTGAAGGGGCGACGGGAAAGGGGACCTCGAGACGTGATAACGGTACCTAGAGTAGGCACGAATATCCGCCTGCAAGCTGTCGCGGCGGCTCCCGCCACGTCATCGCATTGTCATCCTAAACAGAGACCGGCGAATTCCCGCGAATTATCGCGGGCCCAGCGCGGGGGGGCCCCCCTTTATTTCCCGCGAAAAAAATGACAGTTATCACGGGCGATCGCAAATGTGACTATCACGTGACGAAGGACTGGTATATATCGCCGCGGGACCGTTATTCATTAATTATAGGATCTACGCGGCAGTGCGTAGATCACGCCATTGGCCAAACACACTCGGAATTACGGCCCATTATCAGAATCAGGCGCGAAGTGGGGTCGAACCATCCACGGACACTACGTGCTCTAGGGCCTAATTGACCGACAAAAGAAAACCGCTAGAAGACGCTCGCGCGCGCGGGACGTAACGCAAGTCACGAGTCTCTCGTGTGAGTTTCTTATACCGCCACCGCCGCTAGTCAATACACCGCTGTTCCCGTGCTCCCGTCTCCGCTTAACGTAAGCTCGCTCATTATTAAGACGGCGAATCCGATGTCTCGTATTCTCGACGTCGATAGCTCCGCGCTGATGAACCTTTCTAATTGAGGACGAACAAGGCGATATCTCACAGACGAAGCGTCGCTGTAATTATTTAACATTACCTGCGACCTGAACAATGAGACTTACGCGGAATTGGTATCGCAGACAGACATCTTACTCAAAGTGTGTTAAACGTTACATTAATCTCTGATGCGAGAATTAATCTCCGAGAATTAATCTTCGAGAATTTAGGAACAACGTTAGGCGATAAATTATCTTGTAATTTCTAGGAGGGGGTGGAAGGGCAGAGGGAGACAGGAGAATGTCATATGCTTGGCACTAATTCAAAATCCATTGAAATATCGTTTCTCGTCGTATATGATACGGATTGATTAGCAAGAGTTGCTAACGACTCAGATACTGGGCGCGCGATCGATATTCGATTCGCATCGATATTCAATTTTGCAAATTGCCCGGCGCCTTGAACATTTGCAACTCACCATATAGATCAGCGTACGTAGCAACTTCCACACCCCTAGCATCCTGGAGATCCCAGCCTCTCACGACGTAACACCGTCCTGCCCTGCAAAAAAAGAACATAGACGCACAAGCCTCGCATTAGAGTCTCTTCGCATGAAAATTTCAGCCCGCTCCGCGGACTCTGTTACGCTAACACACCCGAAGCCGGATCTATTTTAATTTATCCGACCACCATGGTCTAGCGAGCAAATTAACCGGCCGCCGTTCGCGCAGGTCGCGCTTCGGATCCCAAGGAGGTCTCGGGCGCAAAATTGATCCGCCCGCGGAGAAATCGTGGTTAAGGAGTTTCGAGTACGGCGCGCGCGCCTTCGTGAAATCGGAATTGTAAGAAAACAAGGAAAAATTGGAGCGAACGATAGAGCGGGGATGTATATGCGTACCTACTTTTGAGAGAGAATGTGTGTGTGTGTGTGTGTGTATCGAGTGCAGATTGATGATTAAAAAAAAATACGTTTCTCTCGATTAGAATTAAAATATTTTCCATTGTTAATTCCTCCTTTTCTCCCTCCTCCCGAGGGGAGAACTTTCTTTATCACGCGCAACGTCTTCTACGTATGTTATCGCTCTTTTATCGCTTTGGATTAATTTATAAGATTACCACGACGACGCAGTATCGTGTGAAACGTGACGTAAAAACGGAAATATTGATAGTCATAACGGTACGTGTTCGTAAAGATAACATAATCCCGCACGAATAAAATGTCCGCGTATTCAATCCGGAGATGACGGATGCAGCAAATAGCATATAGCTATAGTCGTGTAACGCAATTCTTGTGCATCCATTTGTGCGTAGAATTACGCCGATACGGTAATTATCGTCACGGACGAAGTACGACAATATCGCGTGAAAGTAAAAAACCGATACTTTATTATCATGCGCGTTTGTTCTCATTAACGTTTACAACTTGTAATCTCAGACGCGGCTGTAACAACCGTAGCGACGCTATTACGCCAGCGTGAGTTAACGCCGGTATAATTTCTGCCGTTTCTCACGCATACGTTTACAGTTCAGAAATACACGCAGGCAAGGTTTTCATTTGTTATTTCTTTCTTAAGAAAAATGAGGAACCTCGTTTATTTATTATTTAATTATATATATATATATATATATATATAATTGAATATATATAAAATATAAATTAAATAAATATCAATATATAAAAAGAAAAAGATAGAAAGAGGAATAAGAGCTCACGCTATGTCCGCGAAACACTTGAATACGTTTAATGAGATAGGTAAATCGTTTGTGATTAAATCTTCTTATTGTGGATTTTACGACTTTCACGATTATCGAAATAATGTTGTCACCGAGGGATTCCAACCATTATAACGGTGCGTCAATATAAAGACACGTCGCACATCTATGTAATTGACCCGCAGGTGACATGCGGTATGCGATGACGCGAGATCGTGAATGCGTTTCGCTATCGAGAGTAACGCCGTAAATGTTATAAAGATAACCGTGGTTATGAATGGAAGATAAACGTTGCTTGCGCAGAGTGACAGTAACATACTAATTCCTTGTTTTACACGCTATTCGCGCCTTTATACACAGCCGTTAATTAATTGCTGCACAGACAATCTTAATTCATTATAAAATACTGTCCCTCGCGATCATAGCTTCTCCTCATTAACATCCATAACAGGAATGTTGTGTCAGAAATTTGTCGTAGGAAGATTTTTCTTTAAGACTGATTCTTTCGAAGAGAACTTAGTTGTTTTGCAATATTTTTAACGCTGTCACGTACAAGAGCGATATCCTTGTTTCTTGCATGCTTATTTTTTTCTCATGATACAAGAATATAGAAAAAAAAACAAGCAGGCAAAAGGTCATGCCTTCATTTTCCGGCCTACTTAATAGCCATTACTCATCATATCTTCGTGAGCGACCGAGAAGTCGCTAATGAATCTGTAAGAGTGATGTTGCCGGTTATGCCGAGCTTCTTAGTTCCCTCGTGGCTCTATTAATACGCACGCGTACGCGCGCGGAAACTTACGATCAGTCTAACCAGTATTTTCATTTGCAACAATGTGGCAGTAAGCGATCCGTATCGTCCGACCGAAATAGAACAAAGGCCAAGGATTATCATAGACCGACCAATTAGTAATAAAGCATAGCGCTCGTTTAAGGTGTGATTTATTCCCATTCCGGCGAGAAGAAAAGACGATAAGAAGAAAGTATGATAAGACAATCTATTAAATATTCGTAAAGAAACTCGTTAACAATGTCATATAATGCAAGTACTTATCAATTAACGCTTAAATGGAATACAAAATAAATGGATCTTATATGACTCTCTCGCTCTCTCTTTCTCTCTACTGTTAGTTGTTATTATTATATTCCACTACATCGTTTTCGCAATCCGTTAGCAACTCTTCAAGATGTTATGCTAATAGAGGAATATTTTAATCAAATTAAAAGTTTATCTCAAGCCTGAGGCGAAAGGATATACGCGTGATCGTCGCGACAAGACGAGGAACAAACCCAATACCGATTTCAAGACTGTTCGCGGCCCATTAACTCCGCTGTTTTTACCGGATTATAAATGCATCGCCACACCGATGCTCCTGATGGTCCTCATGTTGACAGTTATCGTTCCAGACTGCGATAAATAAATAGATTATTCGGCGAATCCGCTGCTTTCTGTGTGTGTTCGAGCAACAAACTGTACGTTTCTGACAAACGTGACAGTCGGATAGATTAGCGGATCTACATAACTCTTCCGATTAAAATTTTGCAATTAAAATGTTTTAGCGCGGTTTTGAAGAGATACGATTTCGTGCACCCGGAATCTCGTTGGCGAGGACTCTCCGATGTTACTTTTACTATGAAAGAACCATCCCATGCGGATACACACTCGTTGAGATTTTTAATAAAATCAAAGAAATGGAATTAAGCTAATGAATATTCTTCTTAAATTGGATAATAATATTTTATATGCGCTCTATATCTATTCGTACGTAGAAAGAGATTGTAGCGGCGTTTAAGAAAAATTCTACCTGAACCTATCCCAAGAGAAATCCCGTTGGCGCTTGAAGGAGGACGTTCGCCGAGTCTCCAAGTCTCATAATTCGGAACGAGTGCGCACTGTCACGGTGTCAATTGTAATCCCGGGGCTGGTCGTGGGAGATGAGGAAAGAAGCGGAGAACAGCTCTCGGTCGTTAAGTCCGGGGGTATGTATTACGACTTTAATTAAAATCTAGTTAACTAGCATGTTGCTCGCACTTAAGTGGATCGCGGACAATGTTTAAGCGCCGGTTTAAGCGCTCGCGAATATCCATGCGTGACGCTGTTTGCGGTTGTCCGTTGCCATTGTGTTGCGAACATGTGATTACCATGGTTGACCGACGTCGGCAAAGGTTAATGTCTACGCCTATTTTAATCTTGATTTATAATGACGGATATATCGAACAATTAGCGCTGATTGTTTAATGATTCACGGCCTTCGGCGAAACGCTATGATTCCGCAATTGTCGTACCGGAACGATTCTCGGCGGGATCGGGCACGCACCGTGAAACCGGATATACAGAATGTACAAGAAATAATTTTACTTTGCATTAACATGAGCACACCAAATTAAGAAATCATTGAAATCTATAAGGAGAGCTTTACGTTTGTAAAGCTTAAATTATTCTACCAATAATTAAGGAAATAAATAGAATATTGTAAAATTACATGTTTAAGTATGCAAACAAAGCAATGCTGAAAAATTGATGTTAAAATAATAAAAAGAAATTGTATTCAATATTTAAATTATTGCCAAGGAATCTACAATTGAAGATATTGCGATGCCTATCCAGTACACGTGATGCTGCTCCGAACTCGAGATAAACGTATCACGCTCGGGAAACTCTCTTTCCGTTCTGCGCTATTTAGCTGTACGTAACTTGCAATGGTGTAATTTATGCATGTTAAAAAGCGAGCATTAACGGCATCGAATTTTATCGTTCGTAATCTTGAAAATTTTATTCTAATGTTACCACATTTTACTGGAACACTTTATTATCGATGGACAATCCTGATTTCTCGATCCTGACTACGAGTCGTATCCTGTAAAAGTTTTTGCGACATCACTCGAGCATAATTTTTATAAACATCCGTAACTTTATTAGCGATAGAACTTGCCCGCTTTTTGCATTCCCGATTTTTAATTATTTCCGATTGGGTTGTCATATATGCCAATAATCACACACGATTTGCATTACACCATTCTCGCTTAATACAACATTTTTATTTTACAGTTACATTGGACATGCTCTCTTTATCATTAACGAGTATAAAAAAGAAAAAAAAGGATAAGCTCTCGCGATATTCCAGGAAAAGTTACGCGGCCGACACGTTAATAGGAAGAGAGCAGGCCGAAACGAGTGGTCCCCCGATGATGGAAGGGTTAATCGGAGCAAAGAGCTGTTTCGTGATACACACGAGTACCGTGAATGCTTTGCGTGTTTTTGATTCGTCCGCCTCGAGCACGCCGGCTCAGAAAGCATTAATTAGCTGCGCATAACCGACTCCGCGCGCATGACGCACAAGTACACGGATTTCATCGCCTCGCTATCATTTTCTCGCGTTTATCCACGGAACGCTAATGTGCGTGCGCTCGCTCACGCTTAATTATCCAAGTAACCAAGGTATGTAATAGGTAAAGCGACCGTAATAAACCAATTTGTAATTCAATTCTCTATGCGCACGACAGGTATTCCTATACGAAAGGGAAATTTTCGCGAGGGATATTAGCATAGCGCGGGATCGCGCTTACGCGATTTTCTCGCAGCTTTTCCAAGCTTTCTCTACGAAAACCCGAAGGGTGCTCGATCCGAGGAGGCATTGTATCACACCTGCCGATTCCGCTTGCCAATAAAGACGGATGGCCGCAGGCGGACGACTCGCGCACAATACATTCCTGGAATGTTTCGACCGGACCGGCTGGATTATACGCGTCTCGTAACGGTGTTTTCCGCTCGCGCGCGGTCTCGAACCGCGGCGGTGTGTGCGATAGATCCCACGCTAATAATTCTCCCCTCGGCACCGTTTCAGGACGCTTTAATGTGACAACGTGTCTCGCCGCCTTTCCTTTCCTTTCCTCGACCGACGAGCCACGACGTTGGTCGTACGTGCATCAAATAAGGCAAATTACACAGTTCGACAAACAATAACTCCTCTTTTTTTATATCCTTTTTATATAAAAATAAGAGTAATCATATTCCGTATAGTTTTTTTAGACTGAATACAATTCTAACTTTCGAAATGCTTCATTACGTTTGTTCTAAATTCGGGGCTAATATTGTAAAAAGAGCTGTTTTATCATACATATATTTTTTTCTTCGTGTTATAATTATATGTGATATGTTAGAAAAATTATATTTTCTTTTTTGTTACAACTTTGAATCCTCAAAAGAAATTTCTCGTAAAGACTAAAGTTAACAAGATTTTCATCATTATGTATATATCGAGTGTATTATAGAACAATTGTAAATTAAGCCAATAAAAACCACGGATAATCTATCGTACATTTTTTAATTGTTTAATTGCAAACTTAAAGATTTCCCTGATTGCAAAAGGAATAAAGATCTGATGTCAAAGCTAAATTAAAAAAAAGCGAAATTAATGCAAATTTCAAACTTAAAAAATTTTTCAAATTTTTGCACAAATTTATATACATATGTATATATTTTTTTTCAAGTTATTAAATAGGAATCTTATCATGATATAAATATGATAGATCGAATATAACGCTACAGAATAGATAGATGATTAATTGTAATCTCCCTGCGATGTGACAGATGCAATATTTGATCACAAAACAACTTATTAATTTTAATCACTTCACAACAAATTTCTTTTGAGAGTTGTAAGTTTTAAGATACTTAATTTTTAATAAAATTTTTTTAACACATTACATACTACAGCCATAGCATGATAAATTATGTTGAAAAAATAGCTCTTCTATATATAAAATAGTAATTATAATACATTAAATGATTATTTTTCTTGAGTTTTTTTTATTATAAACTATGTTATCTGTGCAGTTGCTTCTAATATTGCGGTGCTTTAAGGCAGCTTTTTATTAATTTTCCAAGAGGCGAAGAAGAGAATTAAAAAATATGTTATTCGTTTGAATTTATTTATTATAGACTGCTGTGTGGTACAAAAAAATTTTGCCGTAAAGTTTTGGAGATACCTGTATTAGGGTCAACTTTCCATGTGCTGATATTCTTAAGTAGTTAACTATATAATAGCAATAAATAATTAATAATGAAACTTTGCCCGTTTAAAGTTTCTTCGAGTGCATTCTCATTGTTTCCCGATACGCTAATTTCTCACGGTACCGTTTCCAGATGCATTTACTTAATTAATGCACCGGCTCTCTCTCTCTCTCTCTCTCTCTCTCTCTCTCTCTCTCTCTCTCTCTCTCATCAGCATCGGCAACAGTACCTTCTTCTTCCTCGGCGCGAACGCGCATACGGCGATTTGTCTTTGCGCGTACGTGCATCGCAATATCAAATCGACTACCGCGTCATTTATGGTATTCGAGGCGACGACAGGACTCCGTCTCGCGTCGACCGTTCTGGAATTCCAGTCGATCCCCGGGGTGGCGGTCGTGATTCCGTACATCGGACGGACGACGTGTATTCGCGATTTATCTAGAATTATCCGCGACATATCGACAAACGCAGGCGCGGCTGGCGAAATCGCGTCATTATTCGCATTTGAGCTTTGCGTCGTATCTTTTTTTTCGAAAATATAGTATATTGCCAAATTTTCTGTGGAAAATTGCAATTGCACACATTCTAAAGAAATATAATTCTAAAGGAGAAAGGTGACTCTAAAGAAATGACTCACCGCTATTTGTACTAGAAACACATCTGCGTTCACATAATTATGAACGTTTCTATACTAAATTTTTCGGTACACAGCATATTAAACATATGTAATGCCACATAATAAGTGCCATAAATCTTTCGCAAGATTATAATTTCGGATTGATCGCGCGATCCAGGTATTTGTTAAATGTGATATGATCGAAACGATTATCGAAACAAAATGCGTAAGAGTGTGTTAATTGCGGATTCATGTACGAAAAGAACTTGGCGAAACATTCGTCGGTGCGAACCGGGTCAAGATAGCGTTACCAGCTTCGGCTTCTCTTCTTCTGGCCGTTTAATGCTCGACAGCCTCGCAGAGATAAGCTTTATAAATTCCCCAGGGAACGATCGTGCAAAATGTGTACCAACTAACGTACCGCTTAGCGCCGGAGGAAATGATTGGTATTAATATACGGTAAGTGCAATTGCCAAAATTTTCGACCTAAAGTACCATTTTTATACATGACTTCCTCGTAATATTATCAGAAATCGTCGTATGTACGGTAAAATTTTTTTTCACATCAATTTACACATCAACTTCATGCACTCTTGAGTACATCGATGTTCTTGTTACGATCGCTTCTTTGTACTATGGGAGATGCCTGTATATTTTTTTTTTGTTAATAATATATATACTGACGACATTAAAAAGATTCCTCAGAGACAGACTCTCTTATTTCGACTGATACAGCAGAGAGAAACTTTCGAGGAAATTTGCGAAATATTTCCGGAATGTTCGAAGAAACGCCAGATTTTCTACTAGATATTTACATATCGCGAAAATATCTTGCTTTGAGACTACTACTTGCTGATGTATCCTTTCTTTACTCGGGGCATTCTGTATCCTCCAAAGTATTCATTCTTGTGTATTAAATCATCATGTTCCTTTTGTCGATCATTATTGTAGAACCCGACGGTCAGTCAGCTACAATACATCTGGACACAATCTGTGTTAATAAAAATTAATATAATAAGCGCACGTCATGTTACGCTGATGTTGCAACAATCGTATATATTAATCTCGTGAATGTATCCCTTGCGAAAGTACATATACAGAGCATCTCGATAAAACCGAGATGGTAAGAAAAGTATCGGCGGCATCGACTCGCGATGAGAATAGATTGCATCATTAATTCATTTCTTACAAGATTCGATTATGCTATGTATACCGTTATATCTCATCTACAGAATTCATTCTATATAAAATTGTACATGCGTTCGCGTAACGATGATATAATACATAAATTTCGTATGGACCATATCACGCGCGCGCGTGGCACACAATTAAAGTTATATTATTATGAGGAAATATATATATAAACGCGAGCACAAATTGATCGCCCATTGATCGGCCAATGACACCAAGACATTAGTTGAGATTTATCATTTCGCTCGGCATAATCTTCGGATTACCGCTCCGCTTTGATCTTCTCTTCTTTTACTCGGCGAATTTATTACTCGACAAATCGCAAAAGAAGGCGGAGAAAGAAATCGGTTGATGCGGCGCTCAGTTGTAATTGGCTTTACGACCCATTCATCCCGAGATTGAGATCGGTTGTGTTAACATTAACGGTTAATACGACCCGATGATAATCGTTGTCCCGGCGCGATTGTAATTATCGCGTGTCCATCCGAACTAGTGCGTCTGTAGAAAGTGCGTTCGCGCTCACGCATGCACGCGATACTTTACGCGTGTGCACACGCGATGCCGATAAACATAGGATAAGAATTGCAGTCGCTGGAGGCTGTAGTTATCGACACCGCGACGATAAATGTACTTCTACGAGCTTCCTATCATAAATATAAAAGAAAGCTATACATTACATACATATAGACATATACGAGATATTTATTTCTTCAAATGATGATGTTTGATAATCTTATTTGTTATAAATAAAGAATAGCAAATTTTCGAAATTTGCGTTGAAAGAAATATCGAATTAATTATTATATACAAAATTAAAGTCATCTCGAACACATTCTGTATACACAGAGGCACGTCTACGAAGAATCGGTGTATTCGCCAGCACGATTCTTAACGAGTCACGCTCCGCAGGATGTAATTTAGGCATGGACACCCGTTATAAAGTTCCGAGTCTTCGACCTCGTTAATATTGTTTCATCGAGAGCCCGCTCGTATAGGTACATCTCGCGCCTATGTTATGTGATCGACGAGCATTATCGATTATCGTTTATCTTACGGCAGTTGTGATGAGAGATAGATGCGTCTTCGCACTGACTAGAAATTAATTAAGATCGCAATCGGTCGATTTCGTAATTATTTGTGCGTTGCATATACTTTATTTAATTTACTGTATTTAATTGCCAGTCGCGGACATTATTCCGCGGGTGAGATAAAAATCTAGTTAATTATGCTACATAGGCGCGATATGTTTTTCTTCTTACATGGTTTCATTATTGTACTCGTAGCTATGTTCGCGATTTATGGATATGCCTTTTTTTAAATGTTTCCGCCTTTGTGCCGCCAATTTCATTTCTTCCGATAATATTTGATGCATTTTATACAACATAATAGAATCAGGAATTTGAGTTATTTGAATTAAAAAAATGAAGTAAAGTTTTTTTGAAACTCTATGATTCTGAACGCATCTTTTGATTTCATCTTTGCTATATATTTTCACACAATAACTTTTTTATTAGAATTATATTAAAACAGAACATAGATATAAAATATCCATTTAATCAAAGATTTCAAAAAGATATTTTTGATAAGAAATATAAAACTGAAATATAAATGGGGAATTGGAGTTGAATTTTTCTTCTTACACTTTTGTATTTTTAATAATATCTTTCTAATAATATAATATTCTAATTAATATACATATATACATATATGTAATATTATAGTGTATATATAGCCATTACTCGTATCCGCTAGAAATTAACACGCGTCTTTGGCAGCGTAGTAGTAACATCTGTAATCGTATACCATAAGCGTGTCGCATAAATATAAACGTAATATTACGACAGATAATGTATAATGGGGTACCTCTCTCTCTCTCTCTCTCCCTCCCCCCCCCCCCTCTCTCTATCTCTCTCTCTCTTTCTCTTTCTCTATATGGTAAGACCGGTTTTCAAGAATGCTGGAGAGGAACGCACGAATCATTCTTGCTATGCGCGTTTTCGATCTCGCACAAATGTGTGTGGCTATCATTGTCTCGATTGCAATGTTTTCGATACTGCCAAAAATTCTATCGCAAATGAAACGTAATGGGTGACCGAGATAAATGTAGGTAACTGGTAAATACAGAAAGATTAATTGTGTAATAAATGTGCGAACGCGTAGCGATTCCAGTCATATTTGTGGTTTAACTCCGTGGTGCAAATTACGATTCACGCGGTCGGTGCGACCGACTTGTATATAAAATATATAAAGTATCGTAAATTGCCGGAAAGTATTATAAACTGCCGCGAATATTATGAAATGTGCTATTTCGCGAGACGCTAAAAAACCGGAAAACCGATGCGATCCGTACACTTTTATGCGCCGATAGTCATTAATAGTATTCGTGTAAACATCCGGAAGAGATAAAGTATGCGCCGTTAATAGGTGACTTCGATATTTTACGGTTAGGCAGGCTTATACGAGCTTGTATGATACACAAACTCGTATAAGCACACATTGATGTTATAATACGTTAATACATTAAATTATTATTATAGTACATATCCTAATTAGAAGTTTAAAAGCTTTCCAAGAGAATAAAGATAAGATTACTATTGAATCCTCAACGTCACACGTTGTTCTAATATTAATTATTCGTTCTAATAATAATAGATAATGGTAGAATAATGCTAGTCAAAGAAAAATGAAAATTATATAAAAAAAAAAATATATATATAAATATCTAAATTAAACTCGCATCATGTTTGATCTATCATGTTTGTCTATCCTTAATCGGCGAATGCGAAGATGAAGGATATTTAACGCCATACTCCGCTGATTCCTTACCTACACAAACGCAGAGAATTATCGACTCGCTAATTGCGAGAGCGTTAAAATTCTCGCGCGAAGCGAGAAATCTCCCCCTGGATTAAGCCGTTCGTGAATGAGCGATAAAGTTCCAAGAGTTACTGCCACGACGAAATATACTTAGGTGATCGTCATTCCCACGGCACCGTCCGTACAAATAGACAAAGTCGCGCGGCACGTTAATGTTAATTCACTGAGGAATTACATTGGCAAACGAATGCAAAGTTATGTCGGGCACGATTCCAAGATGTATTGCGGCGAGGAGGTTGAATGCCCCGGTCGTCGCCGTCGACAGACGGATTAGTCCGGCCCCCGTACTAACGTAATCGTATGCCTGGTGAATATTTCATGAAGCGCGGAAAAAAGAGATGACACCTGTTCGAAAAACCGTTAGCGTACTCCTTTTGCCTGGCGGGACGGCGGGGAGGACGAACGGACGGCGACTTATTTCGATGCAAATTTCGGAAAGAATGCCCGCCGCGCATTGGGGCTGGTATGTGCAATCTATCCCGGAAATGAAGGATCCCAGCCTAATGTAACGACGCGTTTGACGTCGTCGATTCGAAATGATTGATCGCTGTGGGTATTAAACCTTCCGCACGAGATGGTGGATTAATATCTTTCTCCACTTGCGATACGCGCGAGCGTGTAGCAAACTTAAATTACGATTTTGCCCCATCAAGTATCTCGCGTGTGGATAAAAATGAAATGAACGAATCGCAATCCGCTACGCGGCGTCCGTTTTGAAACGAATACTATTCCTAAGCGTGGAATAAAGAGCGAGTAGCGCAAAAAAAAAAAAAAAAAAAAAAAAACGTCTGACACAATTTCGTATATGCGCGATCACCCCGTGCGTGATCCATCCCGAAAAAAATTTTTTACAAATTGACGTATATACACGGACTAATACGCGTGTGCACGCACGCTTATATTGAGAATCCGGTACACGCATTTACGCCGCAAAATGAAATAGTTTCGATTCCATCGCACAGCAGGCAGCATCCAATTCCTGAAATTTCTGATCTAAAAAGAGCTATAATCTAAACGCGTTCTTCCACGCATATTGCAGGAAAAAGTTAACATTAAGCTATTGATATATAATTCGTGATACTTTTCATTCGTGATACTTTATTCAGGATCGATTAATTTTTTCAGCAGCATCGATTGGGTAAGGTACATAGATAAAGTTGTTCGATTCTAATACCGCTATGTGATTCTAATTCTCATATGATTGTTGAATTGCGCACGTAACCCAGCTGTGGACCCATCCTTCCTCCACACCGAGAAAGTAAGGGTTGACCGACATTCACAGCGGATCGATGGCGACAGACACGAGGGCAACGACGGCGGTAGCTAAAGAAGCAGCAACGGCGATGCGATTCGCCGGACCGCTAACCGGAATGCGCGCGCTAACTCCTCACCGTCTCGGGGCTCTCGGTCGGCCGATCAGTTCGACTCCGAGAAAGCCGGGAGAGAGATAAAGACCGATGAGAAAGAAAGAGACAAAGGAAAAAAGAAAGGAGTGTAGAGAGGAGAGTGAAGTCGGTGATCCGCGGGAACGAAGTCTTTATCCGTATGTGCGAGAGAAAGATGCAACGAGGGGGGAAAAGCGGCCAACGAAAGAGCGAGGTAGAGATGAACGAATGCGAAGAGACGTTAGCAAAAGAGGGAAAGAGAAATAAGAGAGAAAAAGAAAAAGGAGAGAGAGGAGAGAGAGAGAGAGAGAGGCGGTCCGAAAGCACGTGGGGATCTCAGGCACATTGCGTCCGGACCAGCGGCACGAAAATTTGGTGAGGCCTCCTTGCCTGTCGACCGACCACATTCCCTCCCCTCCCAATTTCCTCATACAAGAACCTTATCCGCCTGGTTGTTTCGGCGCGGTCGTTCTATTCGCACGCGTTTACATCGGTAAGCAGATCACGCAAGCACGGATCGTAATTCGTCCCCGTTGATCTCGCTCTTCTACATCATGCCAGACGGGATGTACTTCGCGACACGTTAGAACTGCCTGCAATCGACGTAGATTAGCGCCGATCCCGATTAACCTTTAGAAGATTGGCAGACGTCATAATGTCTTTACGATGCACTATTGTTCATCTTCCATTTGCAGAGGTCTCGGAATTACATCGAGTATTTTAATCTCAATTCTATTACGGATATATGCGTCATTAATTAAACAATAGAACGCAACATCTTTTACATTCATCTTTATTAGATTATTAATAAAGATGAATGTAATAGTCAATTATCGAGACTACGTCCGCTATCTGTGATTGCGTGAGAAGTATTACATCGCGCGTAGAAACATTTCGAAATTGCCATATATATATTTTTTCATCCAATGATCGACGTTGCATCGTAATTATGATGCGTTAAAAATTTATTATCGCTCGATCAGCGCATCATTATTTACTATATTTGCATATTTCATTATTATATCTCTTAATATTATATTTAGTTTGAAAAAAATTACAGAGATATAAATATTTAAAGGCGCTTTATACAGAAATGCTCTGCGGAAAAGTGTCACGTTCGAGCCCGTAGTAAGCATCAGTAGTAACAGCTCGCAGGAGTAAGACTCACCTCGCGACTGCGGAGTAGCGTGTGTAATCGCCACGTGTTAGCTGGAGCTCCGCTGGAGCTCCTCGTGCAGCATCCCGGCAGTTCTCTCCTTCTATCGCGCCCTATTACTCCGCCGCTCGTCTCTCTCGTCCCGGAAGTTTTACTACTCTAACGACGTAGGAGGACGTAGCACTCCTCTTCCTCCGGTTTTCGATATCGAGAGACCGTTAGAAATTCTATACCGCCGGGGCGTGCGTCGTTCGCCGTCGAGTGCACTGCCGTAACGGCGCGAGATGGACCACCTCGACGGCGGATAAGTTCGTCTTGGCGCACTTAACACAATTCACCGGCGCCGTGACCTCCTTGCTGGCGTTTACCTTGGCGCGGTCGCGGTCATCGTGCGATTGCAACTTACCAGGTCTGTATCGCGGATATCGGTATGTATCGTCGTAGTACGCGTCCGGATAACGCGTGAACCGCGCGACTAACGCGGAATATCTTTAGATTAAAAAAAAAAAAAAGAAAAAGAAAAAGAAAAATAGATGAAACGCACCAGCGGTCTCAACAGCGCGTACCTATATCTCCTTCGGACTTTCCTTTACCTCTCTTTTACAGGCGATCGTACGAAACAGCAATCCGCGAGTGAGTGAGCTATTAGCTAGCATAGAGAGACATTAACGTTTTCCACTCCCGATTCCTCTGTTCCTCAATCTACACGTTACCACGACCGGGGGGCTTGCGTTTCCGTTCGCGACCAAGATGTTCTGCCGACTGATAACCCGTCGTCCACTTAACTCCGTCGAGCGCCCCTAACGCGCCGAACTCCCTGGCACGACAGGTGCTCCGCAAGAGGAGTGGGAATAAGAGGATGGTTCCGCGGAGGGGACCAGGGATAGTATCTCCGTAACGGCGGAGGTAGCGGCGGCGACGGTGGTGGTGGTGGTGGTGATGGTGGTGGTGGTGGTGGTGGTGGTGACGGCGGTGGCAGTATCGTAAGAGAGCGAAAAAGTGACGGAGGAAGAGTTAGAAGGAGACGGTGGTGGCGGCGGCAGTCAACGACGAAAAGAAGAGGGCAACGACATTTTTCTCGGGCTCCGACACATTTACCCGAAAACTACGCCACCGCCATCGACGCCACTGTCATTTCCACGACATTCTTCGAATCCCTTCGAAATCGATCAATCGCCTCCCCGACGAGAATTTTCGCCGATCGACGGCGCGCCTTCGCGGATATCGAATCACATTAGACGTCGAGAGACACACGTATCACGCTATCGCTCCTCTATATTATCATTTAATAAAATTATCATTGATCTCTTCGCTTCTATTACCTCTTTCGCGAGTCTCTCAGATTTTGTGGAGAAAAACTCTTATTCTCTAGAGCATTGAAATCCATTTCGAATTACGCTGATCTCTACATAGATGTCTCGATAATCATTCATCGAAGAGTCTTTGATCGTAAGAGCGATTTTTCACGGCAAAGCATATTCTCGGAGTAGAAATTTAAGTAGAGAGCATTTAGAAATTATTGAATTGGGATCATCATTGACGTCAGTTCGTCATTCTCAATCGGCTCTCCTAGATTTGAATGAGCCATTTCGTAAGCGGACTTTTTTCACCCTCGTCATCATCGAAGCTATCGCGTCGCCTCATCTTTAGCCTCTGCGTCCTTCTTCACTCTTTCTCATTCTTCTTTTTGTTCAGTATCTTTTTATCATATTTCTTTCAAATATATATATAATTACTATACATATTTGTATGGTATAATAATTATACGTTATATATATATTTGATGCTATATATATATATATATATATATATATATATAATGTATTATATATGTACTATAGTTATCAAATATATGTATAAATACTATACTATAATATATATGCTTACCAAGCTAACTTAACTTGGTAAGCGTTGCTTTGCCACTCACGGCAAGCATTCTCGCGATCAAAGAAAAAGGAAAACAATTTCCGTTTTCACGATCGCGCTAAAAAACTCGCGGAGCAGTTCTTCGCGCGTTCTAAGAAAAATCGGGGTCGCGGGATCATCCACATAAACGCGTTCATGTCGTGCGAGAGGCAGAGCAGAACGCTCGGACGGATGGTCGATCCGATCCGATCCGAAGCGAGGCGATCCACGGAAGGCGAACGGAGAAGAGACGATGAAGAGGGACAAGGAAACGCCGAAGAGTCGCGCCGTCGTAGCCGTCGTCGTCGTCCTCGTCGTTGTGGATCTAACTGCCCTAAAAGGCAGCACTTCTCTCTTTGTCATCTCTAGTCACTCTTGTCTCTGGGAGTAGAATGCCCTAAGGCGAGGTGTTCTCTCACGCAACGTGCGATCGCGCGATTACGAGTCCCAAGTATAGACAGTATAATTCGATCGATTATTTCGAGATGTAACGGAGCTCTCGGCGGACTAATGCAGACTTTCAGCCATTTACGAAAACGTTCGATAAATATCGATGATATATTAAAGAGATGCAACGCGCATATGCAATAGAACGAGTTTCAATGATCGTCAAGAAGAGAAGAATCTCTCCGCCTCTTCGCCGCGATATAATCACGAATTTATCTATTTATCTCGGCCACATCCATCATTCGAGATAGTAATGCATGGAATGGCTTCCCGCAAGAAAGGGCGCCCTTAGCCTTTCTCCCAGCAATCTTATATTGGTATCCCGCGGACCATTGATCCGAATCACTGAGCCTCCAGACGCGCTGGTAGCCGCAGACCACGTCCTGACGCACGTGACGCGCATTTTCGTCCGCGGAACAGGGTCATACACACACGTCGCCGGCCCACTGTCTTGTTCTCTTGTATCGGCGAGTACTCCCGAAGGCTGCCAGGCTGCATATCAATGAACATGGCCAATCAAAAGGCGAGCTATTCTATCAAGTAACGAGGCAACGTCGAGACAATTAACGTCGCGCGACGTATCGTATGTCAATTGCGCAGCGTTCAATAACAACGGTCCGACGGTCATTTCTGAAACGCTCGAAGCTTGAAATCGATTTCCCGCTTTGTCTTGTTCCAGGTTATTCGTATTTAGGGGTAGAGCCTAATGTCTTTGATATACTATCGCCTTGAGTTATAATTATTGGTGTCAATTCGAAATACCGATCGTTAGCGTCGGAACCTATGAATATCGTGTTAGATATTTTTAATTCGATAAACGATCGAGGCCTCTTTAACGTTTCTTGCAGGAGCGACAAGTATATAGTATTCTATTGTTCAAGTATAGGAACTCGTCATCGCCTGATATATTTCAAGAGAGATAGTATCTATTCAGGCACTTTGATTGTGAGATAGAACCCAGCGCGAATGAGTCGACAAAGATGTCAAAATATAGCACGTACGAAACATTTATAATTGGAATGTAAAAGAAAAGAGACGTTTCTATCACTACTACTATTATTGTATTATTAGCATTTATTCGTATTAGCATTTATTTACCGTGATACCGTTCTCGTTTCATCTCAATATTTGCTTTAATGACCACACAATCGTTGAGCTTCTTGAACAGTTTTTTTTTCTAAATGCATTTAATTATTTAAATTATAATTGTATTTATATTAGCCGAGTAATTTGTAGCAAGTAATTTATGGTAACCATATTTTTTTCGCGTTCCCGGATCTTCTTAAAATTATGCCGCAATAGAACAAAATTATGAAAGCAAAATTGAGCACAAATAAAATTACATAGCTGTCCTTTTTTTTTGAGATTTTTCTATTGAATCATGTAATTATTACCTTTAATTGATCTTAGGTTTAAATATAACTTTATACCGCGGTATTTTCGACGACAAAAAAATCGGTAGCAGGCCTTGCTGAGAGACCTTCTCATTGAATTTCAGGTACATGCAGATACTTTATGCGGTATCTTTGCCCCGGAGGTCGAGCGAGTATCTTTGAACTTTGAGCGAGATTCAGTGGCGTCTCTCTGCCACAGGCCTCGCGCTAACTTACGGCTACGTGCTCCCCATGCGACCGTACTCTTCGTTTTCAGGTCAAAAGTTCGAAAGTGGTGCATATACGCCGTAGATACCGGCTGACGTGAGCCGCCTCGGCCTATGAAGAGCCGAACGATTAGCAATGGCACTCACGCCGGGTACTTGCTCAAGTAAATATCCAGCGAATCCTGTGCAGACATATTTGTTCGAGAAATATTAATTCTGTGCAGTATTAATTCTTTAAGTCTAATAAGAATATATTTAGATATGTACGATACGTAATGGTAAATACTTTGATGCTTGATCGATTCCGCGATGCTTCTGACATGAGGCGAATCAAAAACTTTAAGATGAATAGATATTTACTCGGGCGAGAGTCAGTTGAGATTTTTCGCAATTAGTGGCTCTTGCGGAACATTGATACAATATATTATAAATATTTCACGTGTCCCGGGAGAAGGTAATAATGTCATTACTACTCACACAGGATCCATTCAAATCGTGTCGGACGCTGACGCGTTTGTACGCGAGCTGCATTCATTTCAGGTACTCGGGCTTTTTAACTAGTTTCTAGGTGAAACCGACGGAATACGGCGATACGCGTCATATCGCGCATACGGATATTGCGATTATTGGTGCAGATCAACGAGGCTTCGAGGAGAGAAGCGAAGGCGGATAGAAAGCGAGAGAAACAGAAAGAGAGGGAAAAAAAGGAGACCGAAATTGCTTAGAAGATGCGATGTCAAGGTCGCGCCTTTCCGAATCTTACGTCAAGTAGAAGATGATAATAGCCATTGCGACAAATAAATACATCAAAGTAAATCGCGAGAAATTTTTGTTGGAGAACACATTTCTGTCCTTGTCTTAGGAGAATTAATTTTACTTTTATATATTTTTACTTTTAAAAATCTTAAAAAGCATGCGTGTACCAATGAAGGAAATAAATGGAAATGAGAGAAGTCGGACGAGTGCAACTCTAAATCTACTTGATATTACGTGCTAGCAGCTTAGTAAAACGATGCGGTAATTTCAAAGATATACATGTGTCTCAAAGTGAGATTGATGTACGATTTTACCCGTTATATAGTCTTACAATCAAAATCAGGATTTAGGAACAGCCGGACGTTAAGCATGTTACGCATGCTACGCAATTGGCAAGGCTGTATGTAGAACGACGTGCAGTAAATTGGATGCGTTCCTACGCATAGGATAACAATTTTGTAGTACAATTTGTAATTGCTACTTCTCTCCGCTTCCATCTATAAATAAACTCGAATGATAATCACGTCACGTGTTATTAATGGCATTCATAGATGTTTTACATGTATCTGCGGTTTAAATATCAAATAATTGCGGTTTAAATATCAAGATATTTACGAGCGATGTCGCTATCTACAAAAATAACAATAATTCACGACAATTATTAACAGATATCGACGAGAAAAAACCCAAGTTGTATATTTAACGACCCGTTTCACGTCTATCTTTTTGTACATTCTCTCACATCTTGTTATAATTTACGTTAGGAATATATTATTAAAACACGATGCGTCACTACAAAAACGCAAACATCGGCGAGAAGCAAATTTCAGTTAACCGCGGGAGGACCATCGATTCTGCGCTTCTTTTCATCCGCAATGCTGAATGCTACCTGGAACAAACTGGCTTCCGCAGTTTCTCGTACTTACAACGGCGTGCGTCGCGGGGATGTAAGAGAGAGAAAGAGAGAGATCAAGGGTCCTCTCGCAATACACAAGATCACCATTCCGTATGGGGTATTCAGCGGACACGTACTCCGCGACTTGGCTCGAGTGGGTAAAACGCATCCTCCATTTCCGAGCTAGCGGAGCTGAATTAGCTGTCCCGAGACGAGGTAGTCCGTTACCTGAGAGGACAAAAAAGAGAAGGACGACGAATCGATGGCCGTTGCCATCACGTTGAGTGCCGGCCTATTATTTGTTCAGCTCGCGACTCCGCTTCGCGTCGCCCATTACTTAACTAAGCATCAACTGCGAGTGACTTCAACGATTGTCCGTTGTCGTTGTTGTTGTATCGTAGTCACGCGAGCTGTAGCCGCGCGAAAGAAAAGGACGAAGGAGAGGGTCTCGTCTCTCGAAGAGACGAGGCAACGGCTTCTCTATAACGCGACTTACACGGAACACGCCGTGCCACGCCTCGACCCGGACCCTTGACACCGCGTTTCCTTACGACATTAAGAGAGGAGTCATTCCGACGCACGTACACACGGCGATTATGCGTGCCAGACTCCTAGTCGGCTATCATCTCCCAAGCAAAATCCGTCTTGTTCTTTGTACAGAGTGCTAAATGAATTAGTACCTGAAGGATCCACGGTGCGTATTTTGGATAAAGTCAACACACGTGTCGCTGGTTCATCTCTCTACATGAATAACTATACGTTGTACTATTTGTGTAGAGGAAAAGTACCCCAAACACACACATATAAGTTTCCTCTGAACTCGTATTTCTCAGCGATAATTGCGGCACTTTATCGGAACTCTCTGGCACGGTCCGCTTAATTAAGTTTACTCAACAGAAGTCCATAGTTTGTATATTCGTCGTTCGTCACTTTATGTGCTAAATCAGATTATATCGAGAGTTTTTAAAATTCGAAAGAATTTTTCCTATAATATTTTTCTTTGAATTACGTAATGCAAATAACGGTAATAGAGCTAAGGAATATCCTTCTTAGTAACATTACGTTATTCTACAGGTTTCTAGATTTCTAAATCTATTAGATTTTTTAAATCTTTTTTCATCATAATTTTTCGGCAATTATGCTCAATTTTTCTCAGATCTCGATTTTAATCCGCTCTTTAAAAAAGTTATTCGCTTGACAGTATAAAACAATATTATTAAAACACATGATAAAATATGATAAAATAACATGATAAAATATGATGGGAAATAAAAGGTTGAAAAACAGAATAGTACGTCGATTTTGGCCGACTTTCTTTCATGCGTCGCTCCCGTTTCATGAACGTAATAAGCAACTTTTGCTACATCCTGTATATGCGCGTGGGAAACATAAATCATTACTTGAGCGGAACCGATGAGTGCTACGATGTACCGCCCGTGATTAAGTATGAGTACACGGAGATACTTAATTTTATATCCCGAATACGGAATTGACGTAGAGAGACTACAGGCGGTTACACGTTATTCCGTGTTATTTGCAAGTCGATCGAACGATCGGCACATAAGGTCTCTGATTTACGTAGACATCGGGCGCCGTTCGAGAAAAGGATCGTCGCGGAATACAACGCGATTATCCGGAAACGAGATCTCGGTTCATAACGTAAGAAAGGGGGAGATAATTATACATACGTATATATATATATATATACATATACACGAGCGCGAATATGATACGGGCGCTCGCACGTGCCGGCTGTCTGCCGTCTATCTATTCACGCAGCCGTGCCTATCTACTAAGTAGTTGAAGTGCGGTGGGTAATAGCGTGACAGCCAGTAAGACGGATGTTGAGCGGTAGCACGTGCGTGCGCGCGAGCGTGAGCGTCTCGAGACCGTCATCCTCGATGGCTGGTCAACTTATAGACGTAGTGGTGGTGTATCCGGCGCAACGCGAATGCGCCATTAATTAGGTTCAGTGGGCATCGCGGTGGCTTTAACGGTATACCGGAGAGACACGTTGCCATTAACACGAACGCCTCGGCGATTCGACGCCGGTCGTATAGAGGCCGGTCGTAACGAGGATCCGAGTTCTATGCGCTTATTCCGCGGGGTCCCTACTTTCCATGAAAGAAAAAGAAAGAGAGAGAGAGAGAGATGGGAAAGAGACGCCTCCCTGGAACGTGTAACCACGGTAAATATAGGCGCAGTCACGGCACAGACGCGGCAAAAATGCCTGTCTTGTCTGGCATAACAGTAAAAGATTAGAGTTTACTTACACGCGAGCCCGGGATATCAATCGGGCGTCGCCGGAATTTTGCGCGAGAGGCTGCACGAATATTGACATTTCAGAATCCGAAAGACTAAGATTCACAAACTCAGGAATTAATTTAACAAATTTAATAAACAGGAAAATGTGTCGGACACAGGAAGATCCTACGGCGAAATATTGGATGGACAAACATCCAACGAGAAAATTGCGGATGGCGAGAAGCGTCCACAAAGCTCTCTTTAGATATATAAAGCGGAGAGCTATCGCAGAGCACATTTCGCTGCACATCGGTCCGGACTTGTGCATTTCTTGCGATGCACCAGGTAACAGAATCACGTAAGTTCTTGGAGAGACCAGGAGCTCGTCGCTCCTTGTTGCGATGCTCGCACCTGCCAACTAGTCGAACCTGATTAAACTCGTATGTCGTATGAACTCTGTATACACGCTTTAACTTACCCACCTTCGCCTTTCAGCACGAACAATTTTTTCGGTCGATCCGTCCAAGGAAATGGCGAACTCTTTCTCTTCAAAGTTTATCGAGCTTCCTTCTCGAGTTTCGTTATCTCAGAATTAGATCGAAGCATATTTTTCGGTAGAATTACGGTAACATGGCTCGCGCGGATTTTATCGCGTATCTGGGATACGGCTATTCCGTGAAGGCATATACCTTTGTTCTCTCTCCGTTCGAAATCGTCTCGATCGAGATTTTTTGGAGAATATCGTGCGATTTGCACAGCGATACGATCGGGTTCCTCTTCCAGTGGCTAAGGATAAACGCGAAAGATTTGCCGACATAAAACAGCCTTTCTCTTTCCTACGCTTTATCCGAATCGAATTCGGTTAAAGTAGGAAACGATTTTACGAAAGGATTTTTTCATCAAGTATTAGTATGAATAACTGCTCTAAAAAGCGAGGCTCTACCCAAAGAACTTTTTTCAAATGCGAATGTTACCTGGTTTCAACACAGTTTCGCATATGTGATATTAGTTTTGAGAAAAAAATGTTACAAATCAAAACTTCAAAGCGGGAATTGATCAACGATAGAACGTGACTCGTGAATAGGTCAGGAATTCTGTCGCAATCCGGATGATTGTTCATACTAATTTCATTAGATAATTAACCGCAAGCGTTCAATTTGGTTTGACCAAATTGAGATCTACCTCGTCCCGATGCACGTCGGCAACGTAACGAACGTGACAAAAAGAACAGCCGCCGTACACGCAAATTAAGCAAATGCGCTTTAATCGAGGCTTCTGTAGTTGTAGTTTTTACGTTTTAGCAAGAGACGCTCCCAGACTTTACGAGATCGATTTTCGTCGTTAACGTTATTGCATTTTTTTTCCAGAGCGTCGCTTTAACAGCTCCGCAAAATAGAATTTACTCGGAAATTCAATTCTGTTAGGTAGATTGTCGTGTACTATATTCTCTACGTCTACCATGTATAGATTCTTGTTAATGAAAGTATAAAAAAATCAATAAAGAGGCACACTATATTCCTACTCAATAGTGTAAGGGTGTAACTGTTTCAATTACCTGCCGAGAAGATATGAAATATAATTGATCTATAAAAGCCTAATTGTTAGATTCCTTCTCTCTCTTTCTGCGTGGTTCCTTTTTTAAAATAAAACCTCCCTTTAAACTCACATTTATCGTCAATCAGTTATTTAACAAGAGAATAATAATTTTTTTTTAAGTCAATCATTTTCTGTTCTTCATTAGCAGAGCAGTAAGTTTTCGAGCTCTCAACGTACCGACATCGAGAGCAGAAATTTCATTTTAGCAGAAAGGGCAGCAATTGTTAATTACCGGTTAGTATTTCGTGGAAGCCAGGCGATTGCTTCGTGGAAACACGACCGTATATGGTGCACCGGTGCAACAAGCGATTCACCTTTTGGATACGTCAAGGACGGAAGGACACTCTTTTTATTCGATTCGATCGGACAATATCGCGAGAGATACCCAGCTGCGAATATTTTCGAAGGAGCGCAGAACGAACTAAGCTGGTTTGATTTTCTGCAACGCCAACACTGTCTTTACGTGAGAACTT
Organism: Lasius fuliginosus; assembly: GCA_949152495.1. Classification (NCBI taxonomy): domain Eukaryota; kingdom Metazoa; phylum Arthropoda; class Insecta; order Hymenoptera; family Formicidae; genus Lasius; species Lasius fuliginosus. Next base: position 14,574,843 of record OX424444.1, read on the forward strand.
AGAAGAAAAGAGAAAATTCTTCAATATTTCACATACTATTTTGCAAATGTTTCATTTCTTTCCACTTTTTACAGTTTGTTGAACGCGTATTTCATCTAAATTAAGTCCGAAAAGAAAAGTTGGCAAGTACATAATTTATGAAAGTTAATAAAATTCTTTGAGAAGATAAAGAGTTGAACAAGAGAGTTAAATTAAAAATGAAACTAATAAAATAAAAGTACTTTGTACGAAGTAAAAAAAACCTAAATGAGTAACTGACTGTGTGAGATTCATAAGTACAGGTTGACGTTACTGTGAACCATAGATGTTACCATTTTACTCGGAAATGAGAACGAGCGAAAAAGGCGCATTGTGCATCTCCCGAGTATACCTGCCCTTTTGCGATAAGAGTTTAGAACGTGCGATATGTGTTGAATCCACGTTGAATTGCAGAAACTTGCCTGTGAAACAACATCGTAGACTGATGTATGTAAAACTTTATATTATACATTCAGGCAGGAAAGAATAGTATTAAGTTATATATAATCGTCTTTTTAAAATAAAATTAAGAAGCATGCCAAAAGAAAATAAATTTAATTTTTTTGTTTTTATCTTTTTTTTTATTTGAGAATTTTTCATTTGAATGAGAATCGAATTTTTTTTTAATCCTATTTCCTTTATACGGGAGAAGATGATACAAGTTGCATTTGCACATAGTTGTACTACTTATATTAGGTCAATCATCATAAAGTTTACGACATTGTTCGAATAGAACGACGGGGCAAAATATAATTATATCATTCATAGCAAATTTTATATGATAATCATAAATGATAATCTAAGCAGAAATTCTATAACGTATTTAAAATAAATTTTATACATAAAATCTTTTAAATATAAACATGATTGAAAATATCTCAACTTTATATATAGAGATTTAAAAATTGTTTTTCGCATTTTTTCACACGTCTTGACGAATCGCACAATTCTATTAATTTCTATAATATAAAATTAAATAATAAAGATGTTTTGAAAAAATTTCTTTATTCTCATTTTGATTGATTTTAAATTAATTTTAATCGCGCTGGTAAAAGAGATAGAGATAATTTTTTTTTATATTTAGCAAACATTGATCTATTTGAAAGATTGGTTTGACAATCATTCTTTAATTATTTCTATATATTGTAAAACTTTTGCTATCGTGATTGCATTATGTTTGACATTTTTGTTGCATATAAAAACATGTATATATATAAAAAGTCTAAGAGTCATCTATTTATCAGCTTATTTTGAATTTAACTAATAAATATATTGTACAATATAAACAAAAATTATACATCTAAACTAACACAGCTCTCAAATAGCAAATAATAAACTGTCGCTCATATTATTTCGACTAATTAAAAATAAAATAATAATATAATTAACACGTATATTTAAAATATTAATTCTGATACTTATCAAATCGAAGCATAAGATTTGATTATGAATAAACAACAATGAAGTCCTGTAGAGTGTCTATATGAGTATATATAAGATAGAATAAAATAAATTTTTCCCGGCTATTAATATCAATTTTTATTATCTTTATTTTATTCTCTCTTTCTCTCTCTCTCTCTCTCTCTCTCTCTCTCTCTCTCTCTTTCTCTCTCTAATTAATGCATATCACGTTTGATTTCACGCCGCGAGTGTACCGACAGTGTCGCGCGACATAAACTCTTTGAACTAATGATCACATTTCTGTAAGATGGCGTTTCCTGGCTGTTATCGGCGCATTTCTTTTAAGTGCGGCAAAATTCGCGCGGTACAATTCGCGTGCGTCTCTCGTATTGTTTTTTCGTTCACATTTCGCGTTTATTTTGTACAAAGAATACCGCATTATACCGCATTTAAAATTGGTTATTTTCAACGTGTGTATTTTGACAAATCGCCAACGAATATTGGACAATATGTATCGCACCGAATTTGTTACGCCGTGGATACGGATGCGAGCGGAAGAGGTTAATATACGAAATGAGAGAAGACTTTTCAGTTTGGTGAGTACGATTTTCTAATTCCCGTCAATACATTTCTTTCCCGATATTCTCGTAGAAGGGAATGCAGCACCATAAACGTAGAAGTATGATATTTACAATCTCTTTAATATATCGTAAAAGATATACATTTGCACGCGGGATTTGTTACTTCGCATTAAGTTAAAAATAATAAAACAGATTCTCGCATAATATAGTATAAGTCTTATTACACAATCATATATTTGAAATAATTATTAAAACTCTGTAAAGGAACAGTTTTAAATTAAATAAAGTTGACAAGCACGATATATGTATATCGGTGAGACGATAAATTTAAGGCGGAACCGTGGACCGAGCGACACGCGACGACGTATTTCGACAATCGCAAGCGTGAGAGGAAAATCGCTGACGCGGGATCGGCGTACGATCGTTTGCACGACGTAACTCCCTTCGATCCGAGTAAACCGCGATGCGATCGCACCAAGCCAAGTCTCATTTGGGCGGAGATACACGAGGAGAACAAACGTCACGTCGTGCCGATGACTGCTAATCACTGGTACAGTCGACCGAATAGAGTCCAAATCGATTATCCGGACATGAGATTTGCTCGATCGAGCAAAACCAGGGATTTCTATAGCCGGAGAATAGAATTCTCGATCTAACACCCGATAAAGCGAAACGAAACGCTTCCTAGGTTTAAATCTTTTACTGCCTTACGAAGCCTTTCCAAAGTGAAATTTCACAGTGCCCGAATTTTTATTACGATATAAAATATAGTTAAGCAGAACGAAAAAATTAATAATTAGAATTTATACATCATAAGAAAACTTCATAGATGTTTCGTTTTAATTTTATTCTATTCAAATATTGCTATATTAAATTGATAATGTTGAATTAATTTCATGCAAAAACTATATGACTATTCTTTCTCGTTTTTAGTATTTTATCGTTTTTTTGTGAGAATTTTTTAAACGCGACACGCGTTATTGTTGGCACTTTTATTAGCGCTTTAGAATTAAAACAAATGTTTCGACATGGTAAATGAGCATTTGACATATAGGATAGAGAATGCCAACGCAATTGCTAATTAATATTAACGCGTCATGTTGTGTTTTCAAACATTGGGTAAGCGTGTAACAATATTGACAATATATAGGATTTGTCCGGAAGCGGAACAGGTAAAGTATGATATGCTGTAAACTGCGCTCCCCCCGGATTTATAGTCTCGCATAGTGCTTTTGATTAATGAATTATTTTTGTCGCGGTACAAAATGTATACGCACAATATTTTTCTACCTCAATAAGAGAAGGGATATTGTGCAAATTTTATCCTATCCAGCGCAAAAAAATTTATTAATTTTTAGGAAATGCATATTAACATTTCAAAAATTTCTTTTTATATAAACTTACGAATTTTTTATTGTCATCTCCTCTTTAATTGCCGCGAAATTTTTCATCGCTATATTTTATTTTACATTTAGTAATTTAATACTGTAATAACACAACGCTATTACACCGCGCATATATCTCGTGCTCCGTATACAGTAAAGATTGATTATAAGAGAAATATTCTTCCCTTATATCTCTCTATCATTCGAACGAGTTTCGGAACCTCGAGGCTTGTTATTCTAGCGGCTGGCTTATCTGTGCAACCGAGACTTCGGAAATTTTTGATATTAAGTCATTTTATTCGCTCTCTATTCGCTTTCGCTCGTAATCGCTTGTTCTCGCTGAATTGCCAGCAAATTTAAAAGGACAGTTCGATAATACTATAATTAGAATCAAGTAAGACTTTATATCCCACTCGTGCCCCCGATCTGTTCTCTTATAAACGACCTTTACTATATCGAGAGTCGAGAGCTCTCCTTCTCAGAGCAAAATACTTTTAGCCTCCGCGATGCGATATTCCTCAAGCTTTCGCTTTCTCTATTATCGCACTTGAGCGTATAGTTCGCTATCGGGATTTATTTCTCGGATAGACCAATGAAAAGAATCCTATGTACATAAAGATGAAATGTGAATAGTGCCACATGGAGTTACTCTCAAGACTTATATATATATATCGACAGGCTAGTTTAAATTCGATATTCTTAGCACATAGCTACCTTATTCACGGACAATCTTTTTTTATCATGCGTGGTATATTCTTAATAATTGTACGGGCAAATCTTCAAGTTTACGGACACTTCGATTCTTACAGTCGATATTAATACGTAATCTAACGCTTTTGACAAAATACATAACAATTTTCGCGTCTTGAGTTACTTTTTATAGCATTGCCACTTTTTAACGATTCGAATGTATTTTTCTTGTCTACGATCAAAACAGTTCTGTTTCGCATTTTTCAAAGCAATTCGCGGACATCTCTCACGTCCCTAGGTGTCTGTTTTCTCTGCCGTCTTCTACGCCACTTCGCGGAAGCAAGGTTGATACCGGGATTGCTTTACTTCCGAATACTCAAAAGGAAATGCCACGGGAAGAGACAGAGAGAGAGAGGGAGAGGGAGAAAGAGAGTACGCATATATACACAGACACGTATAAATTTCCGCCCTCAGCTTGCAACTCGGCATCGAGTTTCACGCGAGATCCTTGAAACTCAAGACTCGGAAAGTGCCGACTTTAGCCGGCGACGTTTATGTCAGAAAGAATTTTTCTTTATTTTTTTTTTCTTTTTTTATCGCCCATATTTATATACACGTCGCGGGAATAATGCCCGGGGATTTACGTCGCGTCCCACGATGTTACGAACAATCGTTGTACTCTTTCGACACTCAAACACCAAGGCATTATGCCCCTGAAGACTTAACGTATCTAGCACCGCGTTTTATCACGACGGTAGGTCAATCGTTCGAAATGGTTGTTGCATATTTTAAGGCAGGCTTTTCTCGGATAGACGGAGTTACTTTGCTCGCGTATAATAGAAGACGTGACGCGAAGGACGCGCAATCGAATAAATAATAGACGGTTGCATCGTTAGACCGATAGTGAAGGATGAGACTTTATTCAGACGGAGGTATTATAATCGGAGGGGGAGGGGGAGGAGGCGACGCAAGTTTTAAATTTATAATCGAATACGAAATGCAGAAAGCTCCGTCGCGTCTGACGGTAGATTTTTCCCACGAAAGCGTTACATATCGCATTTTACGCAATGCATTTGAAGAAGAATCACGATTTGAGTTGTCTGAAAAGAGACTTATGTACTTTGCATTTATAGTATTAAAGTCGGAGATGAGCGGCACGTCACGTCACGACTCTCCGTGAATTGCTAATCGCTACTGAGGACTATGCGCAAATTTATGTGCATTTAATAGGCGGTCGACATGACTCTCTCCCGCTGTCGGTAGTTAAATCATTAGAGATACGAGAAACGCGACATCTGTTCACAAATCGTTGTTTATTTTCATCACGTTAATTAAAAGTCTAATTAGTACCGCGTCAATTAATGAGAATTCCACTTTTGTCGGGCTCTACGTGGCCGCTTCTCGTTCGCGCAGAAAAAGGAAAAAGTCGACGGTTCTCATCGGTTCTGGCACTGCGTGATGACTTCTCGCAATATTTCCTTTTGCTATTATTTATTTAAACAATGCATACACATCTTCTCGCTCTTACGGCATATTTTATTTTTTAACAACAACAAAATTGTTGCAAAATCTAAAGCTTTAAGAAGGCTATGATATCTTAAGATTTTTTTAAATACGCAATTGCGTAAACAATTTTTAGTCCCTGCTTGTAGCTTGTCCCCGCTAGAGAAATCTAGTCAGTAATTTGTATTTGTTAATTATATATCTAAAAACGATCATACCAGGCTAATTTTTTCGTCTTTGCACAACCGAGGAAAATGCTTTATAGTAGATGAACATTGTGGCATAAACCTTATTAGAAGTAATTTTATATTGGTTGCTCCGTCGTATACATTGATATTAGCAAGCTCGTCTCCGTTCTCGGCTTCGGGATGCAGTTAATCGAATTACCTTTGGTACCGTAAAGTAACGTAACCGAAAGGGCTATATAGAGTGTGACCCCATTAATAGTTGCTCTCGAGAAGTTAGATGCGTTTGCGCAGTGAGGACGAATAAATTTTGGCGGTTACGAGGAGAATCGCGAAGTTTCTCCCTCGAATTGTTTTATAGTACCCGACGGACTTTAACGGTTTCTCTGCTTGGGATTATGCTTATTATTATATCATTTCGTTCACGTCTCTCGACGCAATCACGCAAATAGTATTCGTCAGCAATCGCGGCGTCGAAAACGAACGTACGCGTGTAAACTTATTAAGCGGCGTACTTTAGTTATGTATTGCGTAATACACACGAGTAATTAACGTCAACGATCTATTTTCTTTAAATTTATGTTTAATTGGCACGTTATTGACATTAATTAATGGTCTTGCGGGTTTCACACGGGTAAATTGTTAACAATATTCGTGCGAATCTAAAGTTTCATCGAGCTACAACTATAATTCAGCATTTCGTTACTCGATGTGTCGATTGCAAGCGCGATCGACAGTAGTTCTCGATGATTCTTAATTCGCATTCTATTTCCGTAAAATCCGCAAACCGATAATTGCCGCAACAATTGTTCATCTCGCGCCGGCGCAAGATACATACTCCAAGATAAATACTGCAAGCCGCAAGTATTCCAACTTCATCCCGCAACATTTTTCTCGAGCCGACCGCACACGTTGTGGCGGGTTGTGCCAGTAAATTTCCGTTACGCAGACACGCTATCGCGATACATGACTCTTCCTTTTTTTCTCTTTCTTTCTTTGTTCTTTTTTTTTTGCTCTCAGAAAACGGTGTATATATCGCGAAATTCGTTTCCTCGTCACATTGCTAAAGTATATGAGATAGATTTACGATGCGACATAAATTACATCAATCCGCTTCGAGATATTTGCCGTTGCGTCACTTCGCCGAGACGTCTATTTGCAATCTGCGTTGTTCACCTATCGTGTCAGAGATAGTAAGCTAAATACATGCCATAAAATCGCACCAAGCTTGTCGAAACAATCGTATTTTCTGTATTGCGATAACGAGCGCGCGGTGCTTATAAATTTAGTGTAAGCGTCGTCGTCGCGATTTAATGCAGTGCGACATGGCGGCGATAAATGTCGACAAGACGTGCTCCGCGTTGCCGATTTCGCTGCAGAATCATCCCAGGGAAACGTCCCTCCTGACTGATCGCGACGTTAACAAAATATTAGAGCGTAAACTCGGCAGCGGTAACTTCCGACTCGTTGACTGGAGATTGGAGCACCTCGGCGACGCGAAAGGCTTCCTCGGCCAATATTATCGTCTGCACATTACGGCCAGATGTGGCGTGAACGAAGACGGGACGCGGAATTTGCAGTTCTTCGCCAAGACACAACCGCCACCAGATAGTCCGCAGTTCGAGTTCCTGCAACGTTACGACACGTTCAACAAAGAGATCGCCGTTTATACGGATCTAATGCAGCGGATGGGCGCGGGCGGATCTCCGAGATGGATGGTGGAGTGTTATCTGTGCAAACAGAATGTCATCATCGTTTTGGAAGACGCGTCGTTAGACGGCTACGCCACGCTGGACAAATACGTACCGTTCGACGAGGAGCACTGCGTCTGGTCACTGAGAACTCTTTCGAAATTCCATTCGAGGTCTCTGATACTGGACGAGAGACTCCGCCGGGAAGGAGGCGACCGGACCATCTTCGATCTCTACGGACACCTGCTGAACGAGGTACTATTCAGCGATGAAGACGACAGATCGAAGAAATGCCTTGCCTCTGGTATTACGGGCCTTCACGCGATGGTCGATCTCATCGAGGATCTCGACGATGACGCAAGGGTCGACGTTAAACGCCGTATCACCGTGTGGTCGCGAAAGATTTCGCGATTATTGGCATCGTCCGAGAGACACAGAAACGTCATCTGTCACCGCGACATCTGGGCGAATAATATAATGTTCCGACACGATCCGGCCGGCAATACGAACGGCTGTTACATTGTAGACTGGCAGTTTCTCTGTTATTGTCCACCAGCGATCGATTTTGCGTGCTGCGTATATCTCACCACCAATCGAGCCATGAGGGATCGTTATTTCGATACATTTGCCAAGATCTATCACGACTCGCTCGCAGGTTATCTGGCGCAAGAAGGCCTCGACATTGACAATCATCTATCCTGGACGGCGTTTCGCGAGAGTTACGCGGAGGCGCGAAACATAGCACTCGTTTACGCCGCGCTCAATCTGCAAATAATGCTGCTATCTGAATCAGCAACTGTGAAATATTTTCATGGCGAGACCGACAAACTCGAGCAGGTCCTATACGGTAACGAGAGAGCGGAACTCGTGCGACATCAGTGCGAGATAATGCCGGTGTATAAGACGCGTGTTCTGGAAATTATACTTGAAATCAAGGATCGCCTGCCCGAGCGTCCGCCGAATCCTTAACTCTCGGACGCGCGGACCGTGAAATACGGCGTGTTCGCACGCGCGTGTCGTTGCTTTACCTGCTTTACGATCTGTGATAAAAGACTGGAATCGCGCCAGGTAACATTGTCGGAATCTTATTTACGATTCTCGATTCCTCGTAAGTTTCGAAAACTGTGTCGTTCCATCATTCGGAGGGAATTTTGTTCGCGTTTGATTAGAAGAGAGAATGATCTCGCGAAATGTGCGCAATGTCAATGTCTGCTATTGCGTAATGTGTTTCTTTTATTGATATTGAATGAATGAATTACTCTCTGTGTAAAATTGTCGCTGATTTTTTCTCACACACAATATAGAACATTTACATCACTCTGTACAATAATTACGATTCGAATGAATCCTTCTACATGAAAAATGTCTCCGGATAAGTAATTTACGTCAAGAACGGAAAAGAGTCTCAAGTCTCAAGATAGTTTGGTTAAGACGTATATTGGATGGGTAAAGAAATATTGGAATCTCTGTTCTTCAGTTATAATTGATGATGGAGACGCTTCTGATGCAAATAGACATATAAGAGCATTTCTATAGGAATTTCATTTCGCTCATTTTTCAAATGTCATCTCTTTTCCTCTTCGTGAGAGTTTTTCCTCAACGGCGCATATTCATTAGCACACTAGCAAAATGAGCAAAGTACTATGTCATATTTCTGTTTAAATGTATTTTTGTCTTTTTTATTCTTACAATTATCATATGATTTGAATATTCAATATCGAGGAAAATAATTGTTTTATCTTCATCCCCGTCATTCGGTCATCGCCTCAATCTTTGTTAAACGCACGGTCGTCAGAAAAGCTAATTCTACGGTTAAAACCATTGTATGGCATAGCGCTTTGCAAACTTAAACGAGACCATCATTCCGTGTTACGTCAGACGAACTTTGTCGTGAAAAGAAAAAGGAATTACGCCGCGTAATAAACTTTAGAGCAGTCAGCCGGGGAAGAAAGCGCGAAGAGAAGAAAGTCTCTGGCTCTTGAAATAAGTCATGTCACATTCGCGCATAATACACTTTTTTTATTTGCATGCAATAGAAAACATTTTTTTAATTGGTTTTCCAATTTAACCATACACATATTATGCAACAAAAAAAAGTATATATTATATATATTATATATATTTATAATTAACAAATTTATAATTAACAAATCTTATTCTTGCAAATACTTTCCTTTTATATATATATATCATATATAAATAAAGACATATATTTGAGCATATTTTAGATAATATATAATTTGTGACGAAAACAAAATTCTATTTATAATTTTGTGTCGTGTAGAAAATACATAAAAAAATTTAAAAATACACACATATACGAAATACATGTCAGAATACGCAGCACGTAAAATTATAGAAATAGATTTCTGTTTTGAATTCTATTTAGCGAATTATAAATCATCTATAAAATAGATTTTATTTAATAAACGTTTATGAAAGATCGTGCAAAATATATATTCTTTTACGGTATGTGGCGGTGAATCGAACAAATTCAATTATTTTGTTCACGTAGCGACATTATTTAGTGGCATTCGAAGTCGTCGTTCGCCGGCGCAACCAATGTACCCACGAGGTTTCTTGGCGATAAAATGATGAAGAACGGCCAAGTTTAATGGGCTGCGACGTTATATCGAATTAAAGCGGAAGTTGCTTTTATTGCTGGGTATGCGAGACGTTCGTATAATCATGCCGCGATATGTACTGACTATATGTACTCGCCGACGTAAACTTTCGACGGCTAGATAATATTTAAAGATTACGAATAGTAGTATTAGTATTATAATTTAAAATTGTGAGTATAGTCCTGATAACGATTGCTGAATGCGCGGATCAGACTTGATCTATCTCACTTGATTTTCACTCGACGGCGCGAAGCCGCTCTATCTAGAATAATGTTATGATTCCATTATACGTAGCTAGGCGCATCTACCTTTATCGTCGCGGTAAAGAACTCGGTAATCTTCCGTAATAGAAATCGCGGAAGTGTGTATTAGCTATCATACACCTACGAATATTACCATCGATCCTTCGTTCTACGATGCTACGCTATCAATCCAAATAAATGCAAATAAATTTCTAGTTACCAATGTGTATAACCAGGATATTTGTGTCCGGCGACTGCATTCGGCTCCGAAAATGTTTGTTCGGAGGAAAGAATCGGGTAAACACTTTCGATTCGGCGACGGGAATAATTCGTTGCGAATGAAGGGACGAAGCGTGTAAGGAACTTTCGACGGTGCATTCGTCTTTCGGGGATGCCAGCGTGTCGCGGACACACGCTGTTTATGCGAAATCCTGTGGCTCGTGGCGGCGAGAACCGAGAGCGCAGGCGTCCGGAGTCCTGTGGCGGCAAGCGCGGACTCGGATTTTCTCTAGTGTCGCGTCAACTGCCGCTGGAGAGTCGTGCGCATCGCACCCTCGGCCTTGGCTGTGCCAAGTCTATACAACCCCCTTTGTTGCGTGGCTTCACCACGTTTCGTCGTCGCTCGACATTAAGTCCGGAATTAAAAAACACTTCCGGAGCGCGGCCAATCGCGCGAGACGTAACGCTCCCTCCAGACTTATACTACTTAGTGCAACGGGGTTCTTTTCTCGAAAAAAAAAAAATCTTCTCACACACCGATATGAAATACACGTACGCGTCGCGAAATTCGTAATCAATTCGAACGTTACAAACGATCAACGATGGTGAACGCTTCTTGATCGGCATTCCCCGATCGAAAACTGGGATAATCTATTTCCGGGAAATCGTGAATGAGAGTGCACAAGCGTAACGCGCGCGTTTCGTAGGAGCGCAATCGTTCAATGTGACTGGCGGGCGCAAATTCGGTCGAAATAGCGTTCATCCCGAGCGTGTTCCATTTCCGGTCGTCCGCGCGGAAGCGTGACGTATTCGCAAAGAGGAACAGTGCATCAATCGATCATGAATCAGCGCGACGTGCGAGCGCACGCTGATTCAGCCGACAACGAGTCGTCCCCACGTCAAGGAATATTCGCGTCGGACGCCAAAGCATGAGGAACGCCAAAGCATTGACGTAATGGTGAGCTCGGTGCTATTATTTTCTGTATTCGTTGTTATACATACGATTTGTGAAAACACAAAGGAGCAAGATAAACGTAAGAGGAACGCGCTCGTAACACAGGTATATCCTGTGTGTTTGGAAAAATCGCTCGAGATAAGTTAGATGCTTTGCGAATATTGTTGCTTTTGCTGCTCCGAAATGAATAACGTTTCCAAGCGTAAGAATACCGGCTGGCATACATGACGAATTGATCACGCGCGAGTGAAAAATCGTATGCCGCGCAAAGTGCGAACTCGCGTGATAAAACCGGGGGTAGGTCGGGAGGAAGGCGCTATATACGCGATTTACGTAATATACGAATTGTTATCGTGCGCACAACAAGATTCGCGAGTCGAAAGGAGTTGACCTTTCATTGTGGAGTGGAGCGCGGAAGGATGGAAAATGGCGTGAGAGAGTTTCGGAGCCATCAGCCATTAATGGCACGTGTTGAGGTGCGCAATCTACATACCTAAGTATGTACATAAGCGACACAATGGTGTTCCCGCGATTTCAGATTCTGTTCCAACTCCGTACATACATTGTTACACATTAACCAACGGTTGGCGACTGATCCAACTAATATTAATAATCGATCAATCGTTCGTGAGCGCGAAATAATGCACAATCATTCTTATACTCTTTGATACAAACTATTTTATCATGCTTGTAGTAATATTACCATTAAATGCACATAACAACAAATTTTAATTATAGAATTAGAATTAGCTTTTATTAGATGTTTAAATCACACAAGATTAAAAAATTGTCTAACGTATTAAAAAATTGATCTTGAATTTATAAATGAGACATGTTCATACTTTTTGTTTTAACAATTGTATAGTTTATACTGTTACTCCAATATTTGTTCAACCTATTTGCAAAAGTTCTCACATTATATCTGAAAATTTAATTTAGCAAATAATTTGCCTTGTAAGAAAATTTGTAATTAACGATTTCTTAGAACAGAACTTTGATATTTCTGCTTTTGACGTTATATTCTTCAAGTTACTCTAGTTTTGTTATTCCTTGACGGTTTAATAAAATGTCACTCTCTATAGTTTATTGCAATGCGCGTATACGCAGCGTTGAATCGGCAAGTTTTAAGCTTTCAAAAGCAAGAGATTCGGCCGTCGAGCAAACAGAGGATATCTCTCGCCGGCAATGATTTATTCGACGTTCACAGAATGACAGCAGGTGACATTCGTGCAGCATCCGACATGCGTGCAACGTATGCATGTTCAAACATGTGATGGGGATCATCATAAGCCACGACACTCGTTGTACAACTGCCTTTACATTTACGGTGCATATATGAAGTATGAGGTTTACAACCTGCCGATACATATTTTCCTTTTAAAATATATACTCTCGCTTCTATTATTCGCATCAAATAATTTTTTTTAAGTTTTATAGATTATATTAACTTATATCACAATCTCTGTTCATTCCCGTGTATAATTAGAAAGATTTAGATATTTTATTATTGTATATGCACAAGATGTTGTTTAAAGAAATTAATTTTAGAAAAATGTCCGGATATATAGACAAGATTCTTGATCCGTAAGGACCAAAGAGAAAAAGTTGACAGATGCGTTTCGTTTATGACCGAGCATAATTAAACGTGTAGAAATTGCTTAATAATCTTAATCGCTTGTCAGATAAAGCTGTGTCAATTTACCCCAATGTCTCGTATCCACGAGGAAGTTACGTGACATATTAGACTTTATACACATATAGTACTGCATATGCATACCAGCGGTTCGAGATAAACCACTACGAGCTAATGGCATTAAAATGTCTCACGACTAATCTCATTTAGATGTGTGTGTGTGTGTGTGTGTGTGTGTGTGTGTGTGTGTATGCATGTATGTGGCATAGTCGCATTTCAATCCGAATACATATGTACGTATATGTACAAACTTCGACCTTGCAAAGTGGGAGAGCAGAAGCATGACAGGCATGAGTGAGACACACTCGCAATGTCACTTTTACAAACCGCGAGATTTTATTTACATTTTCGTGAGCGCGAGCTTCCGTAGTCTCGTACTGAGATTGCATTATCAGTCACGCTGACGCGTGTAAACCGATTTCGTTGGCGTTTATGTTCCGAACGTTGCACGTGCATTTACGACCGTCGCAGGCGTTGCAGGCGTTGGATATACTGTTTCCCGGAGATATAAGCTTGATTCGTATGAGGCAGAACGAAGTCGTAAACCTTCTCCGACTTGCCAATTCGAGCTCCAAGTGATCGATAAATAAGCAAGCGTAATACGGAAGAGCAGCTAGAAAGTGTCATGGCTAGAGATCAGTAAATTATAGCCGAGTTGGCTGTTCGTATCTGTAAAAATATATTCTCGCATTTATCGAAACGTCTTGTCAATTATACAGGTTACAACAAAAATAATAATTTATTTTTAAATTCAAGAAAAAAGTAGTGAAAAAAAGAGAAGATAATTCATATAATGTTTTTGATGCTAAATTTTGGATTTTAAAATGTTCTATCGTATCATATTTTGATAAATTTAATTTAAAGTTGTAGAAAAAGTTTATTTTAATCATCTTACAGATGTTATAGAAAAAAATTTGTTGTAAAGATTAAAATCAATACAACTTTTGTAATAAAATATTAGTTCCATCACGAAAAAATTGTAAATTAATCATTAAATATTGTGGACAATCTGCTGAATATTTTTCAATTTTTTGTTTAAACTTAACAGATTGTTCAGAATGCTGATTACAATCTTCATGTCAAAATCAATTAAAAATACTGAAATTAATGACATATGTCCAATTATTAAAATATTTTTAGATTTTTGCAAAATTTTTAATGTACAGGTTTCTCAAATTGTATACAAATTCAATGTTAAAATTAATATCAATATGACAAGGCTAATATATGGCTTTCATAGAGAAAATAATTAATTATAATGTGTTTATGATAATATGCCCTATATATATACATATTTATATATATTCGATAGGAAAATTTTATTAACTTTAATCTTTTTTTTAAGGTCACAACAATATGCCTAATTTTGAACAAAACAAAATTTTTCTAGCACATCACCGCAGCTATAACGTAGTGAACAATGTTAAAATAGTTTTTCTTTACAATTTTAGCCTTAATTTTCTCAATATTGTAATGCGATAGAGCATTTTTGAGACCAAAATCATATCGTACCAAAAATTACAAGAAATAATTATATTTCTTTTTAAATTTTTTTTCTGTTGAATTATGTTATAAGAGTTAAGTTCTGTTGGCGTTGTGCGAAACAATATCTTGAAAGCTGGATCTATATGTAAGATAGATCGCTTTGGTAACGAGTTGCTTTGGGATCACTATCTAGACGATTGATCCCTTGAGAGAGGTTTCGAGGTGACACGTATATCTCATGCGATGCGACGTTATGCAATTAGACACAGACGCTATACACAGTTGTACACACGGCCATATCGGTAAACTCTGGAAATCCAGCATCGGCTGGTTCATACGTTAGCGCGATTCAGTTTGAAGCCGTAAATTAATCGTAGCCAGCTATCCGCTACGACAAAATCTCGGTGAAATATCCGCCAGAGTACCAATCGGCAATTTGAATGGAATTTCTTTTTTATTCACGCCGAGAGATATTTTATGAGTCATATATTTTAAATTTGTTTTCACGCGCGGACTCGGGAAAACTATCGCGTAGCGATGTGTCGTTCCCAAGTCGTGTATAACGCGGAGAGATTATCAAACTCCCTGATATCGATTTAATGAAAAATATTATCATCGCGACGAAATTACGAGTGCAAATTATTTTCCTCGGCGAGTATGAGCTTTATGCGATTTGTCGCTTAGAGAATGATAAAGTTTGTTCCTTCGATATTCTTTGCCACGCGATCGAGAATAGCTTCTGCAGTATTTTGCTATTAAGATTCTCGGCAAAATGACGACATTCGAATCGTAAAGGTGCGAGCACCCCTGACGCGAAATAAAACATGACGCTTCTTTAGATCAATGCGAAATCCAGATTGTGTCTGGCGGAATAAAGCATTTCGATTGAATGAATAAAGGGAAATTAGAATCTCCTTCTTTGACCTGCTCTAATCTTTCGAACGTAGCTGGACGAGGTCAATAGAGAGATTCCGTGATTTCCGACAGTAACTCAGACGTTATAACGCCCGGTAACGCCTGTTCGACGGTACAGTATGAAAGATGTGAAAAGGTCCATTTGTGCGAACTATATGAAAATGAATGGCTCGCGAAAGTAATCGTCGTTTATATCGACGCGAAGGATATATATACGTACATATACTGAAATACGCTAGAACAGCAGACGCGTCTACCATTCCCGGTGCATGTAATATTTACCGCGGTGCGACGGCTAGAATGCAGCGCGCGACAGCCAAAGGATCGATATCTAACAGCCTTTCCCTACGGCTTAGATTTTATATTCTAAATTCGAGACGCGCGCGAACGGAGCGAAACTCGCGCTGCCCGGGAGAAAGTCTGAAAGAAAAATAACCGACGGAATAACAAAATTGCCGTCGTATAGTATAGTGCGGAACTTCTTTCGCGACGTAAAAAAATTTTTGGCTGTACACACGCGGCGCACGATAAATTAAAACCGTACGAGAGAGTTTACGGAACGAGCAACGGACACGCATGCAGATACAGGCCGCGCGATTTGTCGTACCTGCGAATTATCGTACAAGAAAGCCGCGAGATAAAGACGCGTGTGTTGTTTCGAATTGTGCGTTACGGGCCACGATAAGCTTAACAGATGGTGCAACGACCATGCGTGCGCTGTTAACTCCACTTATCACGTCGTTCCGGCTTAATC
The DNA here is from genome assembly GCA_949152495.1 of Lasius fuliginosus. Taxonomy (NCBI): domain Eukaryota; kingdom Metazoa; phylum Arthropoda; class Insecta; order Hymenoptera; family Formicidae; genus Lasius; species Lasius fuliginosus. Next base: position 14,591,184 of record OX424444.1, read on the forward strand.
GACGAGCTCGTTCGTCATCGCGGCTACTTGTGATTTTTAACTCGATAAGCGATTAAAGGTCGACGTTGTATGCGACGCGTATACGTTTGAAATTTGCATAAAATTGAGAGCCACGAGCAATATTCGCGAGGCCGTGTCCGCTTAATGGCGATCCGTGATATTACTGCGTCAAGTCCATTGATACTGGCGAAATAATTGACGAAGCGAAATGTCGTTCGTGTCCAATAAAATGTATAACGCGATATACTCTCGTCTCTGCGCACACATGCGGGATTGCGCACGTACATTGTTCCGAAGATGAGAATAATATGTATAGATGGAGAGAGAAAGAGTATTAGGGGAAGATTTAATGTAATGCCGTGCGAATGCAGAACAACGTGTCAACGTTGACAACGGATGTTTTCGATATTTTTGACACTATCCTGTATACGTACTATTCACGTACATCAGATATTTTTATCATCCGTACCCTATCGTATTTTTCTAATATAAACGTGCCATCGGATATTTATTTCTGTATAAGATACTTAATAATGTTATTAACTCTCTTGAGAATAATTTTGTTTGTAATTCAAAATACATGGAGCACATTTTAATTACACGTATGTAAATATAAATCTCGGGATAATCTCGGTATGCAAAAAAAAGCGTTATATCGCTTACATATGTAGTGGCGTAATGCACTTGTCGGATATAGAAACGTCAACATCAATGAGAAAAAAAAAGAAACTTTTCCGTTCTCACATTCAAAAGCTTTCTATTTGTCTAATTAATTCAAATAAATCTGATATTGCATATTTTAAAGTATTATTTTTAGTGTAATAACTGTATAAATAGTGTAAATAAATGTAATTTTTAATATACAATGTAATATTTCAAGATAATTACGTCTACAAAACGTTTTACTCATTACTCATATGTTATCTTTATTCTAGAGAGTTGACGTTATATATATATTATTAATACGGTAAAAGCGTATCAAAAGTCGTGGTCAGCATGTACTGAAAGCTCATGATCGTAAACATGCTTTTAGAACTTTGCGGTCGCGTGTAGCGTATCTAGAAAGCAGCAACATAATTCGAAAAAAAACACGTTTATGTTTGAACTAAATATGGATCGCGACTCGACATGTAGGACACTAGGACGTGACTTACACGTACTTGCATCTAGAAAATTCTATTTCCACGCTAAATTACCTTCATGCTTTACAGATACACATATAGATATCATTCCTCATATTTGTTTTAACTGATCGCTCGTTAAAAAATGACCGGCAATCTATTGCTAAAAGCGCGATCACAGCTGTTACTCTTTACTGTTATTACATGTTCTTCGGCAAATCGAAGCCGTCGAAAGGTCTTTTTACGAGAGAAAAAATAGCACATACACGGTGTACGTGTAAGATTTAAGGAGTGCCCGTCTCTCGCTATATTCTTTTAGATGCAAAGAAATGCGCGCGTAATACACGCAAGTGCCTATTAAATTCGCGCGCACGATGCTCGTAACGTCACGCATCTGCACTGTTGCTATTTCCGTCCGTTCGATCGTTCAAAGTTTTATGCAACGATAAAAGTCCGATGAATTGTGTTATTGCTGAGAAGAAAATTCGGCCGCGATCTCGAATTTATTTAATTTTACGATGTCGCGTATTCGCCTTTATGTCCCATGTACGCGCAGATATAGGTATTTTTTTATTTTTTAAGCTGTTTATTAATGTCTTGTCATATAAAAATATTATGCGATTGTTAGCCAAATATCGCCTTACGATTGTATTAACTACAAGAGTTAGCCCATTATAATCGAACGCAGAGTTAAATAACACATATACAAAGATGTATGAAAATTATTTTACATATATATACGCACGAATCTTTAATCTTTGGATATCTTTTATATACGTAACATATACGCACGGAAAATGATATGGACGGGTACGTTCATTAGCTATTAGGAATTTGTACGTGATCTCCTTGAATACGATACGTCTCTGCACTGTCATGATTTCCTCCCCGCGATTATTCCATTTGAATCACAGATACGAGCGTTCCACTCAATAGCTCGTGAGAGCGGGATAGATTACACGGTAGGAGCTACAAGAGTCTATCCTCAGACTCTATATATGTACCCTTCCCCAAGACGCGTGTATGCATATGGAACGCTACGGCGTGAAATCTCCTTACACTAAGCTACACTTGCTGCCAAAACTAACATGTCCAAAACACGTACATGAAGTTATCGCGCCATATATGTAACTACATTTTAAGCTATAAGAGCCTGTGTATATTACTAACGTTTATTATCTAGACAGGCTATACATATACGTACAAAATAAATGTGTACTCACATACAACATAGAGTTATGAATATTTTTCGAGACACAATGTATTTGTCAGCGCGATCGTAAACTACGAGCTACATCCGCGTATCCCTTCAGATACTATACTATTTTGTCTCCGACTTGATTTCTTTCAAGATATGTCTCCGATCTTTTGTATATTTTGTATAGCACATATGTGCACATGCGTCTAGATTCATATGACGTATAGAGAGACGGAATTTCCTCGCGCTATGTCACCGGTGTCAGAACCAAACACATATGAAGGACGCCTATGAAACCATCGTAGAATAATGGCAACCTCTTGCCTCGAGGACGATATTATATAGCTTTCAATGGCTAAAGAAGGTCGATTTACACAATCAATCGTTGCATATGCGAGTGCGATCAGAGCTGCAACGACGGAGACTTTTGCGTATAAAATTTATCACTGCGAATTTTTTATTGGGAGAGAGTCGATATTAAAAAAAAAAAAAAACATTTTTGTCAAAATATATTTTATATTATATAAATATTAAAATGATGAATATATACGTAAATGATATGTATGTAAAAGGCGCTCCTATACATATTTAAAGAGATTTTACGATTTCTCTACGCATTCTTAATGTGTACTGAAAGCATTATATCTTTTTCTATATGAAGAAACCGGTATTCAACCGGTAAAGGAATGTACTGTATTGCATGACCTTTGGGTTCTTCCCTTACGAATGCTTTCACAGTTATGCCGAAGTTATGCTCAACTATGCGACTATACGAGGCGATGCTGCGCATCTTCGAATCTCGTTATCCGTACTTCCACTTGGCGCGGCGATGTTAGTTCCATTTCGAATAACTTGGACTAGAACGCTTCGGCGATCGGGCCGATAACGCTTTGGGGTGCTCGTATTCGTTAATTCGCGGAGGATTAACGCCGCTCAAGGATTCCTCCTTACGTGACTCTTGCGCTTTCGATTTCTTTCTATTTTAAAGAGAATCTTGAAGCAAAATCTCTTTAATACGATAAGCGCAGATATACAGAAAATTATATTAATATATTTTGTAGCGAAATATAAATAGCCGAATTATAAGAAAAGTATATATATGAAGTAGTGTTATTAGGAGATTGCTTTGATTGAAAAACAATCAAAACTTTATTCGCGCAAGGGGGCATATTCGTCTTATCTCCGCCAAAGTTACAATGATGACGGACGATTTAATATCGCAGGAGCTACTTACTCGGCGAACGACGGACCGAGATCAGAAAAGATGTCGGTCGTAAATGGATGTCTTGTGTTGCGGAATAACGAGCGAAAGAATGTGAAAAAGAAAGAAGTAAGCCGTATCGCGCGCGGAGAGGAATATAGTGGAGATTCCACGGTATAGCTGGTCCGTTCGGCCAACTCGCAACGAATCGATCGCCACCTTCTCCTTCTGGCTCGGCCATAAATCACGCCGCAATATGTCGGTATCCCTGCAAAATGGCCTTGAATATTCGGTAGCTGTCGAACGGCATGCTGGGACGGGAGGGCGACGAGACGCCGGCATCGAATAGAGACGTCGACAGAGCTGGGATCACTCTGACAGAAGGATCGTGTTAGTCTAGAACTCGATCACTTACGTTACGGCGTGAATCTCTTAATGGAATCCGGTTTCTGTTTGTTACGCGTTGTCTACGCAAATCCGTCGATCCCTTCGATAGGGCACCTCTATTATGCAAATTAGGTAACGCGGTAGACGCGGTGTAGGTACAAGCTCGACAAGTTCGATGTATCTTCCAAGCCGGAAGTGATTGCATAGGAGTAATAGCAGACTCTAAGAGCCCCCGGCAAGCTAACATAGGCGATCTTCATTATCTCGCTATATAAACTTAACTTGTCCCTATGGTGTTTTCTTAAATAGGAGAAGAGGAAATTTTAAGATTTGCAAATATGCAAGTATTGACTGTCCGTTTCGAGTAGCTCGCGAATAAATCAACGAGAAGATCGAGGGCTTCGGAAGAGAGGCGAATTTGGATGGAATGAAACTTTAATACGTCTGTTAGAAATGGAGAATAATATCCCTCTTTATTTATTTAGTTTGCATTTTCGTTTACCGCGAGATATTCCGTCGTAGGCAAATTATCGGGCCGAATGCGATTCTACGTGAGGGGAGGATAGTCCTGCAAAACCGCTCGCGTCCCCGAACTACTACTGGTCATAATAAATCAACCGTTTTTGCGACCCGATGTATTTGGCGTCGAGCTCAAGCCACGAATCCCACTAACGCCGCCCACTTGGTGCACCGCCAAGTTTTGACTAGAATGCCCGTTTCAGCAATGACAAAATATACGTTATTAGCGTTATCGAGAGCGCGCATCGTGGTTCGCTTTTTACGCAAATAATCGCGCTCTTGATACGACGGGATCGACCGCTACGAAATTAAGTAACTTGAAGAGTTACGCGCACGCGAGCTTCCGTTGAAAATATTAACTTGAGTGTGGTCGAAGGGAGAATCATTCTCTCTCAACATGCGACAATTTTGATACACGAGCGAAAATTACTTCTGAATCCGCGGAAACATTTTGTCGTGATATTTAAAGATATATTTTCGTATAATGCTACATCGCATTTCTCTCTCTTTCAATCATCTCGAATAGATTTCAAGACAATTTAACAGGAATTTATCTCAGCGAATGCCAAGATTATCCCGACTGCGATCGGGAACACATTCGCTCCCGAAAACCGGACATCCGATGTAGCCGCGTTTGGCTGGCTGGCTAAACAACGTGTTTACTAGCAACTGACAACGCTAACCTCTTCGCGGCATGTTAGTCCTGATTGCAGAGCACCATACGACCCGGGTTACAACGTTCCCACCAATCGACCGCAGCGATAATTACTTTTTGCATCTACATGCGAAATTCCAATCAGCGAGCTATCCCGTGAAAACGCTCGTTAAGGCGGAGCATGAAAAATGGAATTTTCGTTAGAGCGGTTTCCAAAATCCAAAAGAAACATATGGATTTTAAAAGCCCGTTATATGATTCTGTGTTTCACCCTGTGAAAACTCAATTTTCTCTACCACTGGAAATGACGTGATGTTTATCGAATAAGCTGCGCCTCGGTGGTTGAACATTCAAACACAGTCACGCATATATTACACGGAAACTTGTTTGATTTTTGTAATTCTACCTATCAATTTGTAAAAAAAAAATTAATCTCTCTTTTGTACAAGCGAATGGATTATTTCCAAAGTGAATTTTTTTAACAGAATCTATTCCTACATTTTCCTTTAGTTTTCATTCGTAAAATGGTACGAAATTTATTCATTAATCGTATTCACGTTGCATATTTACGTGTGTGCTTAACATGTTATACAGGAAAGTCCCAAAATTGGTACACTCGAAAAAATAATGATTCTACATAAAAAAAAAATGTCGAAAAAGAATATTTTTTTATATGAAATTGTTTTCAATAAAAATTGACTGGGAAAAAATTGCGGAATTACAACGTATTACACTTTTTCAAGCTTGAATGACCCTAACGATCTTGTGTTATATATTATCGAGTTTATCTCGCATCTATCAAAATATGTATAAAAATTTCATTTTATTCACATTTTTTCTATTAAAAAAAAAATAAAGTTTATCTGAATACTTTTATGCAGACTTTTATTTCAGTAAAATTTAAATTATTTTAAATTATTTTAATAAATGGAATATTGTACTGTTATATTTAAGTATTAATAGTCTCGAAACAAAGCCTTACATGAAAAAAAGTTTATCTTACATTGTCCATTTATTTTTTCGCGTAAAAGTATTATTTCTATATACATGTTATTGCAAATATGTACGGAACATGCTGTATATATGCATATGTATTGATCCCATTTCTAATAAGTGCATGGAAAATCGATTCGCGGAGTTTCTAATATCTCGGTGAAATCTCTCTCGGTGGTCTGCCGCATGTTGCGAGTTCTGTTCCCATGCGTATTGCACGAGAACGCATTTATCGAATGGTTGGCTATCTCTCTATCGATCCGCGCGTGTGTCGCGGGAGCATTTATTAAACATCGTACCGCTCTTATCGAGCTCCGAACGACTGAGAGCCGCTCGTGAGACACGATGCACACAGGGAAAGATAATTCGCCGCTTCGTTTTCGTCGGAAATAAGAAGCCGGACGACGCGGCGAAGATTTATGGCCCGCCGTTTAAGGTTCACAAGTTTCTTCCTCCTCGCGAACCGTTTCATTTCGCGCGTACTGCCGCGCATTGGCGAAGAACCGTGCAGTCTTTCGACTTTTAACCCGCGAACGGTCGCGTTATGAGGTCAGCGTACGGATAAGAAACTGCTTACTTTTTACATAGACGAGGACGCAAAAAAAGAAAGAGAGATAGAGGAAAGAGACGTCGTTTTCTAAGTAACTTTCCTCGGAGAATATAAATGTACAAATTAAAATTACATATATTTTTTATACAGATTGGTCATAACATCGACAAATTTTCAACAAGCGTTGGATTGCTTGAATGCTGGATATATTTTATATTTCGCCTCGCTAATTCTCTACAAACGCAGATAGATTCATCACGCTCAAAGCGCGATATGCTAATCTCGTACATACGAGAGAGACTCGGGGAAACAAATTTTTCCGCGTGTCCGGATGTGCAGACCGTGTTCTCGACTCCGAGATTTTCCATTAACCACGGCAAAATTGGATTCCCGCGGATTTGCGAAATGGAAAATGCGTTCGAGAGGCTAAATAAATCTGATATAAATCTGACGTCATAGAGCCACGAATTGCGAATTTGCAAGAAAAAGAGAAGGGCAGAAGAGGAGCAGAAGGACAGATAAAAGACATTTGTTGCCTGATAGAACGGAGAGAAACCCATAATTTTGCAGAATTTATCTTACAGGATTTTTATCAGCCCTGTGCGAGAAGCTGCGAAATCGAATAGAGCGATGACGGCACTAAAAGCTCGAAATTTTTCATTCGGCGATATCGTGGCCGAGAGTTAGCGTTCTGCTTTCCTCCCTCAAAACGGAAAAGATAACGTTATATCGAAGTTCGCGGACAGACCGAGCGATTGGAACTACTCGAAAGAGGCGGGACGTTGAAAGTTTTCAGTCCAATTAAATTTTTCTTTTGTTTTTTTTTTCTTCTCTTCTCGAAGATCGAGCGAACGAGATCTTTCCACTTACGCGGATCGATTGAAAACAAGTTTTTCTAATTTCCAAGGATGTTTGTTCGAGGCCCATCGCGTTGGGCCTCGCTTCTTTTTTCCCCTACGTTTCGAAGAGCCAGTCGCGAAACGTATATACGTAACGTGCCGTACATTTATCGTATCGTATAGATTGACACACGCCGTGACAGTCCAGTATATAAATCAGCTGTGATCAGTGATGGATAGAAATTCGTGTGTATGCATTCGTCATTCGTCATTCGTTATATCTCGTAGATAAGCAAAGAGCCCTCGAGGATCGCTTCATGCGTACAGGAAGCGATATTATTTCAGATAATATTTATCTCTCGAATCAGTGTAATAAATTATGATGTATGATGCATGATTTATTTTCATAAAACTCGATTTTAACAGTAATAACATACGAGAAGCAAAACTCCTTTTACTCCTTTCGTAGATTATCTTGTGTAATATTAATATGCATTATAATGCATGTAAAGTATGTCATATAGATAGGTTGTATAACAGAAACGTCAATTTATCGATTCTTTTCTAAAGAATGAGAGAATGAGCCCTCTTCTCTTTCGTAGAATCTTCGTTATGATAAGTGAAATATACGCGATGCGTGTGATTGCAGATGAGAATACGATTTTAATGTCTCGCTTCTCGATGTTTCGCGAAGTTGCTCTCACGTGGATACACATAATGGTTCTCACAGAATACGTAGAATGAGAAGACTAAAGCGTTTTCCGCTTCGCTCCGTGCGCGTTCGCTTTTGGTCCGTTTAGCCGCGCCGACGAGTCATTGGTCTAACGTGATCTAAAAACTTGCCGAAGAGAAGTTCAGCGAGATTCGAAGAGAAGCATGCGGGATTTCCCTTTTAGAAAGACGCGGGCGCGGACGCGATCTACGTGGCCGATCGCAAGATAGAGAGACGCACTCGTTTCTTCCCTCCAATACGACTGGTTTGACTGAATTATGCGATATACGGCGATCCCCTCAACTTAATTGATCCAGGATTTATGGTGCACGCGCCATTCTTCAAGTCTATATATATATATATATATATATATATATATATATATGTATGTATGTATGTATGTATGTATATATGTATGTATAGTCCGCTTAAGCTCTTTTATAGTAATTACATTCATGATAGGGCGAGCGACATCGGTGCAGGGTATCGCAGCGTATTTACACAGCGGCTGTATAATTTTCTTCAGGGTGCGGGATGTATGTACGTAGCGTATTCCTCATTCATCAAATACGCCCGCAACGATTAACGTGCATCGCTTACGTGGAGCGCTTTTACGATAATTGTTATGATAACAGCCGCGTTTCTGCCTGCTGTTTCGGTACGAATTTTACGTTTCGGGGAGGATCAGCCCCGACGTCTTATGCAAATTAACGCGATTCCGACTTAATAGACCCGTGGTACCAATTACCGCCAGCATTGTTCTATTCCCGACCGTTCCTGTTTCGCAAACACGCTCAGCCACTCTAAACGGTCACAATTGCTTTGATTTGGCGTACAAGGAACTCACGTCGCATTCCAATAAGGTGTGAGGATGATAATGTGTCAGGATAATATCAATTAGAATGCTCTTAATGCTCGAAATCAAAGTTCTTTTGTTTTAATCTCACAGTTAATCGCGTTTCGAATATATGGAGTAAGCTAAATATGTGAAAATTATATATGTTTTTTACGCGATTAATAATAATTATTAATAGAATTTATATGGCAATACAGGATACACACGCCCGAAATTATAATACAACCGACAAGGAGATGATTCGTGAAAAAATAAGTTGCAAATGTAGAAGAAAATTTTTTTATGCATGGATTTGTTTTCCAAGAAATTGATTGAAAATTGAAGAAATAATAACACATTATTTTAAGCGTAAACAATGTGACGTTATATATTATCGAATTCCTCTCTCAATGGTAGCGATCAAAATACGTATAAAAAGATAATATTGTTTATTGCAAAAATAAGAATAATGTTGATATTTTATACATAACTTTTTCAATAATTTAAGTCAAATTTTCGATAATTTATATCAAATTGTTTTACTAAATTGTATTATAAATTTACGTATAATAGCCACTGTCAATAAGTTCAACGATATATGCTGCAGGCTTAAAAGAACATAAATATTAAATTTCCAAATATTAAATTATATAATTTTCTCAAATCATCAAATTATATAATTTTAAATATAATTTTCTCACAATATCGAGAAAGGCCTCGTGTAAGAAAAAAATTTCTTCTATAAAATTCATTCTATTTTCGTACGGAAAGGAATCATTATTTCCCTGCTTTTATACCACGATTATGGAACGCATCCTGTCTAAGGCGGAAACGTGACTCATTTAGCGTAGCAAGAGCACTTAGGCATACGCGCGCGCGCGCAGCGAACGTACGACCGATTATATACCGCACGTAAGTTCGCGGTAAACCGGAATCCGGCGGCGGAGCGTCGAATCTCGCGGCACAGGCAGAAATGCGTGGCCGCATTCCGTATTCTGCAAACTACTACCCTGTTAACGGTCGCAAAACTGGCCATCTCGGTCCGAGGCTCAAAGCATACGGACCGGGCACGTATAGCGCTTTATCGGCGGCGATTTCACCCCGTTGCGCGTAAATCCGCAGGTTTACGATGTTAATTCAACTTTTACGGGAGATCGCGAGCGTGACAATTCCATCCTCCAGGCGAACCCCGCCCAGATGGATAAACGGATCAACGAAATAGAGTCGAGCGTCCGTTATACCGACATGATACGCGATTAAGGAGGATTTACATGACGCATGATGCACGTGGAAGCATACAGATATAATTCATTATGTATCAGTACACATATCGCTTTATTTCTTCCTAAATTCTCCTAACTTCATCTTTACTCTTTATTGCCAGTTTTAAAGCTGAATATGTGTGTGTGTGTGTGTGTGCGTGTGTGTGTGTGTGTGTGTGTGTGTGTCTGTATGCGTGACGTACGCAAGTGAAAGTGATATTGCCAGATATCATAAACGCGAAATTTGACCACTTTTTTATCTGTGTTTATCGTGGATCGATATTTATTGCGGTATGCAATGTTCACGCCAACGTTAACAGATGCATCGCATAAAATGTATGACTATTAAATGCGGAAACGGGATTATTATTGTAAGTGGACATGCTCATAAATGTCACGTAATTCGCAATGCAATTTGCCGGCGCCGTACAACGTCAACGAAATTATTAATCGAATCGCCCTTCTGACCATATGAATTTTGAAGTAACAATGCGTTCGTAATATTCGCGCGTCGTAATACTCGCTTTTGCTCATGTAATCCCCGCGGCTTAAGAATGAGAATTAATAATAATAAATATACAGTAATGACTTACTGAATTATATGCACACATTGTGGAATTATACAAATTCTAAATTATGTGTATATATACATATATATATATATCATACATATGCATATATGTAAAAATATATATGCATAAGAGATATATATAATATATATTATATTATATATATAATGTATATTTTATATATAAATTTATATAAATATATATAATTATAAATTGTAAAAAGTTATATACCGATTTCATTTGCTATAACAAATGCTACTATATATTTGAGTTTATATTCCTATAGAAAACACATTTATTCTATTAACTCAAAGCGTATTTATCGTCTAATTGTGTATATGCAGTGTGTGTGTAAATTTATAAAATATACAATTCCAGTGAATAAATTTGGAAACGGGCGATGGTGTATTTGTGGTTACGTTGATAGCAATTTGTGAAATTGATTGCAGAAAATTAATGGATATGTGAAATAGGAATTAATTAATGTCGTACTTTCAATCGAATCCATTTGTGGTTGTACACCGTTTTGAAATTAAGTTATGTACGTATTAGATAGATATATCATACATGGTATATCCAAACTGGTTTAAGTTAACAGATGATAGCTTTGCTATTTATCTAAATATTTGATATATTGACGACTACGTCTTGTAAATTTAAATCCCAAATAATGAATCACCATAATTCATAATAAGGTGAACCTGGTTAGGATTGAAGTTTTATTCAAGTAGGACATCATTTAAGTCAGCTAAGCTACTTTATCAAAGTTCTTTGAACCGAGTAAATTGGAATCACGAGACTTCTCGATCGCTATATATATATATATATATATATATATATATATATATATATCGTATCGTCTGAATCTCCAATAAAGAATAAATTTACGTAAAATTTTCTGGCGAGCATTTCGTGATCATTATTAGTACGCATGTAAAAATGCACAATTTTGAAGTATGATACATGAATTTGAAGCTAACTTTCTACAATACCACGTCTGTAATAAGACCACAAAACAGTCTTAATCAATTGATGTATTGCTGCGAAGTAAACTTTCAAGCAACTTAGTATTTCCATCATTTTTCAATACTCAATCAATTCCAACTTGATTTGATCCTTATGGACAATAATTATTCTCCTACGTATTTCAAAAGCTTCTCGGAAAAACTTTCGTATTTTATATGAAAGTTCTTGGTAGAGAGAGAGAGAGTTTCTGGCAGTTTCGTACTCTCGAGATTTCCTTGTTTATTGCCGAACGATATCGACAAAGCTTCGCTACGATCGAGAGAAGCTTATTACCGTTCTCTGTTGTATTGTATACTGCGATAGAAATCGGTAGTAGTTCGCGACGTATTCTCTTCGTTGAAACAGTACGATCAGCGTAATTGCTCTACGGATAGAGAAACTCGTTAGGAATTCCTGGCCATGAGCGATCTCTTTGAGGAGAATTTTAGGATTCTAACGTGAGCGCCCCATGCAAGGCGACCAACAGCCCGACAAAATGGCTCCTTTTGAAGCATTTCACCTTTGTCCAAGCAGAACCTCGTACTAGCGGTAACCTGACTGACAGAGACAGTGTGCGTTCGATCCCGCGTAAATCCAAATCTTGCAAAGCGAGTCGATCGGATGAAGAAACGGAGATTACGCTAATCAAAATTGCTCGAACCAAAGGGGGTAGTTGTCGAGAATCAAAGGTCGAATCCCAGTTTAATTATTTGACAATTAATTCATGGATTCCGTAATTGCATAATGAATAATCTATATAATCGTCTGCTTTATTCATTAATAATAATCGCTAATATACTTTTGTCGTTAAAATAATAACGGCGAAATCATCACGCTGTATCGTTAATAAACAGTTCGGAATCACGACGCGGACGGCGGGTGCATTTGCGAATTCATTAAATCCGTTGAATAATCGCGCAATACAACGGGCATCGAAAATGCGACCGACAATATTACTGTTTACAACGAGGCCGTCTGGCAATTTCGTGAATACGCGTGAGTGCTCATAGATCAAAGATTGAGATATACAGATATGTACATCTCTTGTGTTCATTGCCAAACATTATCGATAAAACTTCGCTAGAATCGGGGAAAGCTTATTACCGACGACTCGCACAGTTGTGAAAACACATGTTATTATAATTGAACAACGCCATTGTTTGCAAAAGTAACTATTTTACTAAGATCTGGAAAAGAAGTAGAAAAATTGCGCCAAGTGTTAAACGTCATTCGTATTACTCTGTACACGGTAGTCAGCTTCTCTCTCTTGTTCTCTCCCTCTCTCTCTCTCTCTCTCTCTCTCTCTCTCTCTCTCTCTCTCTCTCTCTCTCTCTCTCTCTCTCTTTCTTCTTCTCGTTCTCCACGGGAAGAATATATAAATGAGCTACATAAGCATATGATAACGAAAGATAATTAGTCCTCGTAAGCTGCCAGAGAAGACGAGCGTTGCAAAAATACGTGGAATAAAAATATAGCAGAAAAATACGCGTCGGGATACTTGAATATCTAGTTACTTATTCGCATAGTTTATATACGTGTCCGTTAACACGCCCGGGATATGCGCGATAATATTCCTCGGACTTTCTCGAAAGCTCGCGAGATTATTCTAAACCGACATTTCTTGCCGACAAATTTTCTCTACCTTTAATAATTAATAACTGGCATTTATGCGCGACCTGTCAGCGAGGGCAAGAGCAGAGAAGATGGGCATCATTCTGCGATCAAAGATTCATCGCGCTTAAGTTAAGGGATACATTTTCCAGCGCACTCGGGCAGTTTAAGACGGCTTAGACTGACTCTGTGTAGCGAGCTCGGACATATTTCGCTGTTGTAGGACGACTAGGACGAGCAGACTTTTCCGCGGAAAATGTTAAGCTGCGCTTTTATGCCAGAGCGATAATGGGCCCGAGAAAAAGAGAGAGAGGGGGGGGGGGAGGAGAAAGGAAGAGATTGTTTCCTTTTATTCTCGTGAATATAATAATATAATATCTGCCACGTCGTTGCACCTCGAGGTCTCGGTCGTAGGGACCGGCTAGCTAGTACCTCTACCGTCTCTACTACGTAAGGAAGCTATTCATTTTAACGTGAAACTTTAAGCCACTGCGCTGTAATAAGGGAGGAGAAACTTTAATAGACGCGTTTTAAGGATATGCCCCGTCCTTTTGCCTGCACGGAGACGTTTTAGATAACCTAAGGAAGCACGCTTGAGGTAGGCTTTGCCAGCCCATACCGCTCTTCCAATATTTGTCTATGTTTCTCAAACTTCACAAACGATGTAAATTAATTGCAATCTATTTATTCTGAAAATATATCTCTCATACAATAACACGTTATCAAAATATATCGCGCAATAGTGTTATTCGAGGAATAATATCTTGCAGAAGGGATTATGTTAATATTTATGCGAGCAACCTGCATACACAAATTTATTCGGAATCATATTAATCTTCACATAAATATGGCTAATATGGCTTGAAATATTAGATGATAAAATGTAATTTGCAATATTCTCGGACATTAAAGCGCATTCGGCCTTCTGCATTCTACATCAGATGATTAATGAGTTGCATATCGATGAATCATTATTACAGTGTAGTTGATCAAAAACGGATCTAGTCTCTAAAATAATACCCTTTAAATTTTCCTGTAGTTTACGAGTTATAAAAATCGTGATCAATAATAATTTATATGTAAATATCAAGTGAAATATAATAATAAATTACCCGAGCAATATATATATTGTGCTGTTATAAAATATTTTAAAAACAATATATAAAAAAACAAATTTTTTAAATATATTCACAATATAATTGTTAAAAATATTTACTTTTTAACTGGTTTTTAAAAAATTATTTTGCAACTCATACAATTTTGCGTCGCGTACGCTTATCTACAGGAAACTAACTGCGCTATACATTTGCCTGCGGAAGTAAACTCTTGTGGCGACTCTTATTTATGACTCGCATTTTTCGAAACCGATAAATAACATTGCGTTATATTCTTAGTAAGCATACAAAACATGATTTTAATGTTATAAATTTGTGTCGCTCATGAAATTCGTGTTGCGTTATGAAAAAGAAATGTAAGTAATAACGAAGACAGAGATCTCTATTAATCACCATCCTTTCTCCCATCACAAAAAAATAGAATGTAAATATTTGACATAATTAGGTTTTATTGATTAGATTTAATTAGGTTTAATTAATTTATTGCTAATTTATTATTCAAATTACGAATTTAATTTAATTCGAATTTAATACGAATTGCTTTTATAATAAATAGAAGTTTGGTTTGTACACAAGTAATCTAAAGAGTTATAAATTTTTTAAACAATGCTGAAATATTTTATATTTATTTTATATTTATTTATAGTAAGATATTTGTTGTAAATATTTTAAATGTATATATGTATATATATATATTTTTAATAAGAGAATAAAATATTTTATATGTATCATAATATACAATGCTGTAAAGTGAATCGCAAAGATAAGCGAGCAATTAATTTTATAAATAATAAATAATAAATTAACAAAATTATATATTACTTACTCCGCCGTCGTTTGATGTCTTCGCGAATCTCTTTCTTTTCTTTTGTATGCGCTTTGCTACTCCATCATGGCACTCACACGACACTCACTTGCGAAGATGTTAATTACAATCGCGCGCGCGCACCAATTACCAGAATACGATGATTGCCCAAGTCTTTACATAGCATTCCCGACGTTAATCGCGCACGACGTATATGTAATTTTAAATTGTGACGGAAAATCTTACAATTGTACGAAGTTACGATTTATTCGGCACTGAAAAATAACGTAGTCAACCTTATATGATGCCATTTCTGCTAACGAATGGTTCATGCATGAATTTTAAGGCAATCTTACTATTTCTCATTAGACATATGTATAAGTAAATAGATATGCAAGTCAAAATTAGAAAAAAATGTAATATCCAAGAATATGGCATTGTTTTGTCATTTTACGCGATTGATCTCGATAAAATAAACTACATAAAATATGCATAATCAACAGATTAACGATATACAAACACCAAATTTATGGTAAATACTAAAATACGGACTCACTCTAACGATTGTACTTATTGATTAACGTATCGGAATGACGTTTGAGTCAATTTCTATATCTGTGATATTTCATTAACGATTAAAAAATTCGAAAATCGCGTTTAGCATCTCCGAGCACATGTCACGATGGTATTTGGAGAGATACTGCAACGATACAACACCTCGCGACGCCTTCTCGCTCGAGTTTGACTACGCGAAGGACAAGATCATCGTACATAAACAATAATCTTGTCATTCATGCAATAACATTCAAGCGAGCATAAAGCGTCACAAAGCGCTCAGTGTGTCGCAATAACTTTCAAAATACGATCACGACAAGTGGTAGGAAATATCAAATGTATTTAATTGATATAATATAATATAATATTTCCATCGTGCATGTGATAGTATTAATGATCGCGTCGAGAACCCTACGTCTGATCTAACATTTTTATCACGAGATATCAAATTCGATATATGCCATAACTTTTCATGTATGTATTAATTTTTTAACTTTTAATCATTTTTCTATTTATATCAAGTTTTTACTTTTCACATTTAATTTGAAATATTTAAATGGAAAAAATGATGAAAGAGGGGACATTTAAGATACTCATGAATAACTTTCTCATTAATAAGAAAATCTATTAATCTATTGTTATTCTTGACGAAGCTCCGTATAGACGAAAATCCGTATAATCACATGTCAAAAGTTGTTTAATATTTATTGTTTATTAAATGTATTGTTTATTAATGCAAAGTAAATGCGGGCAGGCAAGAAGCTTTGCTCCTTTCTTTGCACTCTCATCCCCACAAACTTTTTAACTTTACTATTGTATGGTTACAATATTCCGTGTTGATTATAAGAATTTAATATTTCTGAAATCTACTTACAGTATCTTTGAGCAATTAATTATCAATTAATTTTAGTATATTTGTTTCAGTTTACGATTCGCTATAAGTGTTATATTAAATTTGAAAATGGGGTTATAATTGAAAATTTGCTAGCGTAATATTAAGCCAGCATCTTAAGTATCAATTGCTTCTTAATTAATAGGAGCAATAAATTCAGGATTGAAGCAATAAATTAGCAATAAATTTTCACTTAATTATGTCATATATTTGAATTTAATTTCTCATGGTGAAATTAGATGGAAGTGCCAGATTAACGGAAGTAGGATCCAGCAAAGGTTGTAGTCTCTCATTATTTCCCACTTTTAAAATATTCAGTACAAAAGCGTGCGCGAGTCCGTGAACAATCAATATTCGTTAACGCTGTTCAGAGCTAGCAACGGTCTTCGTCAGACTGTAGAAGAATATCAGCGATTGTTTTCCAATAATTTTATGCTGCAAACAAGTGAAAATAAAATTTGACCGATTTAGTACGATTTTTATATGCAGTAGAA
Source organism: Lasius fuliginosus (assembly GCA_949152495.1). Classification (NCBI taxonomy): domain Eukaryota; kingdom Metazoa; phylum Arthropoda; class Insecta; order Hymenoptera; family Formicidae; genus Lasius; species Lasius fuliginosus. The sequence goes on from OX424444.1 coordinate 14,608,502, forward strand.
TAAATTCTTAATAAACGTTCCCTTCAATATTCTGATGTAAACCGTACAGTAGTATATATAATCGTTTAAACAAAGTCCGAAGCGCTATTTTGATATGTTACGATCAATTCTGCTCGTGAGTGTTCGTGTTTATTTGCGGGTAACTTATTTAATGACACAGTCGCAGCAAATATGCTATTCATGGCACTGTTATAATTATCTAATCATCTAATCTATTATCTAGTACTAGGAATTAGCTAAGTATGTAGTAATAGAAATAATAATTAGATAATATTATGAATTATATATATTAAACGTTATTTTAAAGATACATCCATTTAAAATCCTTGGGAAAAATTTGAAAAATTCTAGAATTAGATAAATTAAATCTCCTATTTAAAATCTTGATTTTAAGAATTAGATTTACAGAAATAAGCACAGAAAGGTTTCGATGTTACAAGACACTGCCCAGGCTGTGTATGTATATAGTCGCCAGGGATAATGAAGGTGAAGATTCGGGTTCGTATATATGTATATACTGGTATTCTTGGGTCGATAACAGCATCTAATCCTAACTTGGATTCCAATGACCTCGGATAAAGCCGTTAGCTCGTAAAACACCGGAGCGATAGGAACGATTACTTGCCCAAAGTACGAAAGTACGAAGATTATCGACAAGTAGCATCGTCCTTTCCTCGATCGACTGCGAACGGCATTCGTGATGGGAATCTACTACTTCTGATCGTTCAATTATTAACGTCTTATCGACGGACATTTTCGTGTAACAGAATGAACTCTTCTCTCGATTTAATCCCTGTATGTTTCGGATTACGTTTTTTTTACACGTAAAAAAAATGTTTTATCTCATCCAATATACTTCGTATAGTTTAACGACGGCTATCGTTGTCCGATATTGAGTAGCCGAGAAATTCAACACTATTATTTGTCTGTAGATTAACGATGTTGTATATAAGGATATCAAAGGATCGACAGCGGGAATTGTGCGAGATGCGACTTATTCATTGCGATAATTATCTATGTGTAGGAGTAGCGCCGTGAAACGAGAGACAGAAAGAGAAAGAGAAAAAGAGAGAGAAAGAGAGAAAGAGAGAGAGAAAGAGAGAGAGAAAGAGAGAGAGAAAGAGAGAGAAAGAGAGAGAGGGAAAATCGATTTCCATTTTCCGGGGCGCGTTTGCCTCTCGGAGCCTTATTAGTTCCTCGCCAAACAGCACGGTGGCTTCTTTTTTCTTCTCCTCTTTCATGCCCTCCCTTTATCTGCGCTCTACCCTCGTCCCATCCCCAAAACTCGTCCACCATGTTTTATTTCGTAGTAGAGATCAGCATTGTTACGGAAGTGTTGTACGTCCTGTCCTCCGTTCTGGCGCTCGCCATCTCTCCCGCTTCCGTCCCATTTCTCGAATTCTTGTAGAGAGAAACGATTTCGTCTTTTTTAATAATTCTCATCGTTTCCTTTTATATTCTGTTCTTTTGGCTTTTGGCTGTGTGCAAAATATGTTTGAATTTAAATAATACAGGAAATAAAAACATAGTCGCAAATACAATTTATTTTAAAAAATTAATCCTAGATATACATATATACATGTATACTTTTTACGCGCTCTCTGCACGTAGAATATTTCCTTTGTGGTTAAAGGCTTCGAAGGGTTTTTCGTGCGACATTTCCGATAATATTGTCTCCAATCCCATACACAGCTTCGATATCTCAGATTGGACAATTGAGAGACACTTGAGACCCTCCGATTGTACACGTTGTAAGTGAATTCTAGACATAGGAGGCTATACATTTTCTCCGCGTGAGTGAAACGGGAATGTACAAGGCTCGTTATACGATCCCAGACGGAATCGAGAATACCGTCGCGCCACTCGTCCATTGTTGCGATACCACGAACAGAAGTTCGTAAAGTCCTCACCTCCGGCTAAGAGAAGTGGAAGTTTCAACGGCAGACACGAATTCGTGCTTTTTTCCCTCCCTTCGGTGCACATTCGTTTCCGCGCCATAGAGTAGCCGAGCCCTTCATTAAAGTTTCCATCGCCCGCTTTTGTAGTTTTCAACCAGAAGCTGCCGGACGAGACTCTCTTCGTGCACACGTATCCCGCGATCTCGTGTGCATGTGAAATGAAATACTTAGGGGTTAAGTCTACTATTGCACAGATCCATCTACAGATATTTTATTATCGAGATGAAAACAGCTTTTTCTATTTGTACAATTTCTCTAAATAACTATCTTTTACCAAATGCAGCTGTAATATATGATCGATTTTCTTTTTTTACACTGTTCTTATTTCTCGACATTGTGCACTCTCAAATAAAGTGCTCTCTTTATATTAATGCGAAATTTCCCCGCAGTGCAGATGTGTTGTAAAAAGAAATAAATGCAAATTTCTTAATTATTTAACGCAAACAAAATAATGTAGTGAGTAGGCGGATTGTGGCATAACTGAAAAAGGAAAAATCTTTCTTGCTATTATCTCCTCTCTTGAATTATTCCAAGCAAGTCCGCGTTCGCGAACTTCATTTAAAAAGATGACGGTGTGTCTCATACATATCCATAGGTTTGCCGTTTTGTTTAATTTTTGATTGAATCCATATTAAAGTGAATCGATATTAATAATACAGAGAGAGAGAGAGAGAGAGAGAGAGAGAGAGAGAGAGAGAAAGAGAGAGAGAGAGAGAGCAAGCAATAAAAAAAATAACTTTTTTTATTACAAGAAAAAAGTAATAATTTACTGTATTGTTATTTGATGCTGAATTCAGACTTCCAAATTGCTCCATGCATTTTATTATTTAGCGTATGTGACGTATAAAAAAATATATTAAAATAGTCCTTCCTTCCAACTTTAATCACAATTTTCTCAAAATTGTGACATAAAACAATTTGAAGGCCGGAATCATATTTAACATCGACAAAATACAAGAAAATAATCATTATTTGTGTTTCTTTTATTGAATTGTATAATTGTAACGTATGTCTCTCTAATTTGATGTGCATATGTACGAAGATATCTAATTCTTTATATTGTAATTGCTACGCTGTAGAAGCTATTTACATTGATTACAATTTCTACAAATTATTTTTGACGATCTAATTTGCAACAAAATTTTCAAGACAGAGTGAGAGAGGGAGGGGGGGAGAGAGAAATCTATTTATATAATTTATATGCAGCTTATCTCTTAATGCACATATGCATTCTTATATATATTTTGTTTATGTATATATTTCCTTTAAATGTTTTTAAATGTATTATACGACAAGTGAAGTTATAAATAGAATTCTGTCCCGAATTCTGTCGCGAATCATATATCGTCCAAAGCAGGCTTTATTCGGAGCAATGCTTCAACGAAAAAAAAAAAAGGGAAGCACGAATCGGAAGTCAGATCTACATTTTCATTCTCTGGGGAACATAGTATTTTGGTACAAACATCGAATTTCTTCTGCCTATATTCTCCCTTTTAACGAATGTATAAAAATTCGCGATGATTCAAGATTGTTCCTTTTTTCTTCCCATTTTTTTCTTCTTTTTGAACGCGCGGATAATTTATCTCGTATTATTCCGATTTTCTATCGCGCTTTCAGTCGCGATAAAAAGAATAATTGATGCGCGGCAAGCGCGATTCTTCGTGGATTGCAGTTTTACAAGCGGCTGGGACTTGTCGATGATTTGTCGCGTCGAATTTCACGGGGAAACCAAAGATGAAAAAAAAAATCACAGACAATATGAGACAATATGAGCGTAATTTCGATAAAATACTACGATATAAAATACTCGCAGAATGTATCAAATACGAATAGCGGAGATTCTCGCTGCACGCGAATGTTTAATTTCATTCCTTCATCCGCGATGTTTCGGATATTATTGCTGCAGGTGTGCGTCTAGTATATATAATTTAAGCCACACCATTTCGAACCACCTCGTGATTATTCGGGTAATTGCGAATTATTTCGCGGATATTCATTAACGCACGGGTTTTGGCTGAAAATCCACGGCTTTTGCGAGCGCACAGACCCCGGTTTCGGACAGATGCAGTCCTTTTATCGTTATATCGTGTCTGCCTACATTCGGATTATAATCCCGAGGATTATGGTATCCCCGCGCAAAGGATACCCTATGTTCGATTCTGCTAGTCGCGTAGCTATTGTATGCAAGCACTTATTAATTCATGGAAATTGGAAAGTAGTTTCCTGCGTTTGTTCCGTTGCGGTATATGCATAACGGTGTCTGATATATATCGGATGGCTATAACAATCACATAATATAACAATCATAAATTCTTCGAATAATTTCGAATTAATATTTTATTCAGCGAAAATTCGATAAAATGTCGTAATTGATTTTTCTATTCTTAATTGTCTATTGTATAATACATAGCTTGAAAAAACTCAACAGTAAATTTCTATGAAATTTTTTTACGAATAGGGAAACTGATATAATTTTCTTTAAGTCACTTTTTATCTTTTTATTTTTGTCTTCTGTCATATAACTTTGCTACAGATATAAGCTTAAGAGACGTCGAACTTTATTTTGACTTTTAATATTGCAATCTATTAATAGCAAGAAAAGAATGTGTTGCATTAAATTTTTGTCCTCTCATATGATTCGACGATAGATCGTGAATAAGAAAGTCGAAATTTTTCCGTGTGATAAAATTAACAGATAAAAAAAAGACAGCTAAGCTGCACACTATAGTTATCTGGGTTGATTGTTCGCATAGTCATTACGTAGAAAGAGGATAAGAGTGCAAGAGACATGAATGGCATACCGTCATCATAAAATTAAATACATTCATCGCAAATGTAAATATATATACACAGCAATAAATATGCATGTTTAATCGTTCAAGAAAAATAGTTTTAATAACAACGTTTTATAGACATAAGTTCTAAGTATACTACATTTTTTAACATTTTAAATTTACGATAGTCGCAAGACGTTAAACGTAGAATTACCTCTCTCTCTCTTTATGAAATTTATAATTCTATTTAATTCTTCTTTAAATACTTACCTCGAGCCTTTTTTCCTTTATTTTCGAGCTGCCATCCTATCAACTCGGTAATTAAAGCGGACAGCTCAAAAAGATGATACCATGGGACTCGTATTTCAGTCTTGCCGAGGTACTAAAAGTCCTGACTAGCATTGCTATCGTAATTATTTTCCTCTCACCGGTATCTTTAATTCCGATGACGTCTGGCAATCGCGTCATTTAATTCGAGGAATTCTATCTTCCGATCTTACCTGTTCCTGTGCTCTTTCTCTCTTTATCCGTATTATTATCCTTCATCTCGGCCTTCTCCTACTTTCAATGCTATATTATCCCTCTTGGCATCGAGTTCGTCAAACTCTAGTGGTCTTTTGAAGGAAAATCATCGCGTATTCAGCTCTGAACCGACCTACAGTATGATCAGAGCTTAACTGCGAAACGCGAAAACTAGCCGCGGATGTTTTCGGAATCAATCCGATGTTCTCTACATGACTGCGCGCACATCCTGCTAGTTTCTCCGTGATACTTTCTTGCTTGAAGTTTCAGTGGAAGATATATTACTTCCAGAGATATTCGTACCTATGTATTTTTGTTTGATCAAGTTGAGCTTAGTGCACCAAACGTATACACATGTACCGTTATATAATTCTCGAGCTTTACGGTCGATTGGAATTGCGGTGGATGAATAATAAACTCGCGAGAGATATTAATTCTACGCGCGCGAGATGTGACAGCAAGTTTGCTGAATGAATGCTCTAACTCTCGGGTTTATGAATCTTTCTGTTGCGACGCGAGTTTCTATCACACGTTACACGATACGTTTTAACGCGTCGCTCGATTTCCGAATGTGTTCTTTATTAGCTGGATCAGCGAAATAAGATTGATCGCTCTCTACGTTTCGAAAGCAATCGTGTAGAATTGCCGCTCGCTGCACACACGTATGTACCTGTCAGACCCATACAGCGAAGTTTCGCCCGTGTAGATGCAAGCGACTACTGTGAATGATGCGGTAGTCTCATTGTCGTTCTTACTTTATGATTTAGCGTCGTCGCGCTGGAGTTTATGATTGCTCGCTCGTGCCGAAATGGAGCTATATATAGGCACACAGCAGCGAAAGCAGCATCCGTCACGGACCCTCATAGCGCTGCGATGCTAAATCGCCGTAATACACGCGTGTCCGACGAGAGTAACGACCGCCAAGATATCAAGACATTAAAAACTCTCTTCGCGAGAGTTAAATATAAGTTTAATAACGCGCGTCGCACCCCTTTTTCTTCCACTCGCTCGCAAAACTTCGGATCGATTCAACTTTCGATCTAAACTTTAACCCAATATTAACCTAATATAACGACGTTCTTATATATATATGTGTATATAAGGATTTATATATCTTAACTTCACGTTGAGATGTCAACTCTTTCGATTAATCACGAGACATCCTCTTGGAAGTCTGTGGTCAAAGTTTTTTCTTCGAAACGTATAAGATTATTCGCACTTTTTATCGAAAATCTCTATACTTAACAGTTTTATTCCGATAACGATGGAGAGCACATGGCCATTGTATTCTGCGAGATCACTGAACAGGAGAAAGAGTTCGCATTTCTCTCGCACCATTGCTGCCGTTTTACATCGGCGGGTCCGTTGTTGCGGCCGGCTGGCCGCAGGGCCGGCTGCCGCTACACTTCCCGTTTCACTGCAATTCGCTGTTCGAATTTCTTGCGTGCGCAAAATCGCAGCTGGACAGGTTGCGAGCGGACGCGAACGCTGAGCGTATAGGACAGGAACTTTCAACGCGGCGAACTTTAGCGCGACTCATCCGTCTACCGGGATACAATCCGTCGTGCATACGCGATACATAGCTGTCTGCTCAAATTGCTGCTTCGTGTCGGAATGATTCGTCGCCGCGCGAAGCCGGCGGCGCGGGCTTGTAAAGCAGTCGGGAATCGCATTAGCGCTTCGCTGTAACTTACGCTTCTCACGTACGGTGTCTGAGATATTGTTAAAGATCTCGCGCGTCTCCGAGTTACACCTTATTGAATAACCAACTTTAATGAGCATGACATTGCTTTGCGATTAATTATTCTTACTAATTGAATCAGGCTTTCTCTGCGCTTCGTCGTATTTTAAATATCATTTTTTCATCACTTGGAATATGACGTGAGAGAACTTTTTCTCGAGAAAGAAAAAATGTTGGAAATATTTCTATATTTATATTTTCCTCTCGAATCCGCATAAATTAAGCCTTCCAATCGTTCGTGATGAATATGCGATAATTAAAAATAATGAATGACAAAATTAAATTTCCTCGCGATCATTAGTTTCGTATTGACTAAGATCGAGCACGCAATTTGAATTTCAAAGAGGGTTTTACCTCGTGCGAAACTTCGATGCAAAATTCTTGGATATCGGTGAGAAAGCGCGAACCTCATGTATAAAAAATTGTAAATACTCATTATCGGAAATTTAGTCGGAAACTCTCCGGTGTTATATCAATTCTATAGTGAATATTTAGTGTCGATGCCTATTTGCCGCCCTTATTTTCAATGCTCGTCGGTGCTCTTTGAATTCTTTGTCCTTGTTTGACCATGTCATGCGCAACAGATTTGCGCTTCCGAACAAGTTCAAAGCTCTCTTCCGGGTTTCACATTGCAGACGAAGCATGGCTTTTGTACGTGTTGCGATATAACATTCCAACAAACGACAGAAAACGATTGAACCGATATTACAGAACTGATATTTATTTACATCGAAGACGATGCGGGTAACATTGAGAACAGAATCGCGATCGCTCTTGCAGGCGTTGAAAGTGTTTCGAGAAATTTGTAATGACTCTCCTTGATTTAAGTAATATTGCAAATGTACAAATATTATATATTAATAATAAAATGAAAAGCTTCTGTGAAATATAAATACAAAAATTCAGATAGGAAATGGACTAATAAGAGCCAGGCGCAGATATATATATATATATATATATATATTTGTGTGTGTAAAAGTATATATGTACATATGTATAGAAAACATTGCACTGTGAAATTTTTTATTATGGGCTAATAATTCATGACATTCGTGCGGCATTTATCTTCCTGTTTTTGTCATAAAATATTTCTATTCGTTCGTAAGTATAATCACTGTACTCAATTGTCATAATATAGTCACGCGAGTCCCTTCGGAATATCTACACGACTTTTTTTCCACACAAAGCCAGAAATAAAACGATATCACGAAAGGGATTTATTATTTCCGTAAGTGTTCGTGTAATGTTTTTTATTTCCTGTATGTGCTTTTTCCCTATTTGAACCATTGATGATTGAAATATGTCGTATATTTAGAACAGGCGTATGACTTGCGCGCATAAACATCATTAAATATTGCTTGAATAACGAAGCGCGGAGCAAATGTCGCGCAGTTTGTTTGCAAAACGGTGCAGCATCCAATAATACTCAACAACTGCATATAATAATGCGCCGGCGTAGTATTTCTCTGAAATGCACTTTTTTATAACACTGGTGAAATAATATTAAATAATATGGCATTTGCAATATCCAGTAATTTGCAGGATACCTTACTGCAATAAACGAAAACTTTAATTAAATTTTTAATAAGAATATTTTGCAAAGGAGAGAGAAACAAATTTTTCCAATCTAATTTTTTAATGACGTTTGACCTAGCCATAGAGGGGCCTGATTTTTTGTACCAACAGAAAATTTCAGCACTCATCTGTTGAATTGTGTATTAAAAGTTTATGAAAATCAGAATTTCTAATTTTGTTTTTTCTCTCTTTCTGTTTCTCTTATGGATTTGTTCTTTGACAGATGTAATCGTCGCTTTTATCAAATATGAAAGGCTAATGATACCATGACATTTTATATATCCTTGCTTTGCTAGTGATTCAGCACAAAAATTTCCCGTCCATTTGCTCCGCGAAATTTCGTGTCCATGGAGCTTATTGCTATATTAAAGAAATCATGAGGCGTAGCTATGAAATACGATCAGCTTTATTTTAAGATAATACGCCAAGTTTTAATATCGGTCGGTCTCTTTTTGTTTCCTCGCGAGCTGAAACGGCGCGATTCGTTTATTGGCATGCGGCCTCTGAAATGTGAAAGAAAGCAAGACATAATATTTCTGCTCGTTTGACATGTCGTATCATCTACTATTCTATCCGGCACGGAGCTTCATGATGAGGAGTCGGCTCTGTCTAACATTTCTGTCTATATAAGGCGACGAGTCATAAAGAGGTATCGTCGAAGTAGGTCACCCAATGTGTCAACGTGAAAACAGTCTCTTCCGATAATAGAACCTTGAAAGAGTTGATGGACAGCAATCCGGAGAGATTTCTTGACGTTTCCTTGTCAGGCATGTGAGTTATTGCGTATTTGGGGATGTCGTGGATATTTGCTTTAATTTCACATCAGTCTCTTTATATTTCTTCATATTACGGAGATATAGAAGAGGTAAATATCCGTCCCATTCAATCTCTACCATTTTTTTCCAAAAGACCGAATACTTTATGTATTTTAAATTTATTTTAAAAATTTTAAGGAGGAGAAAAGAAAAAGAAAAAAACACCTTTCGATTATATTTTCGCATAAACAATGTTACCATTTTATTTCATGCACATCACGAGAAATGAATAAAGTGAAAATGATACAACGATCGATCTGTTGGATGAGTCATACATCTTTATGGCATCTTCATTACATTTTTAACAAAGACAGTTATACAAACGAAAACTTTTAAAAAATCACATTCGTCGAAATAGAATAAGACCGTTGATGGCATTGTATTGCGTCGACATAATTAAGCGAAACATAACGATTCATGCATTTTTGAGCTTTATTTTGACACAATGACGATACAATGACAACAGTCTGCTTCTACAAGCAAATAATATGATGTAATTAAAGAGCAGTTTACTTTCAATATCAAGCAAATTTATTCTATTAAATGTTTTTGTGTCATAATTTTTCTCTTAGATATATATGTGTGGGCAATTCCACGTCAAATCGAATAAGAAATGACCTCGTATTTTTTAAAACAATCGAAACTTTTTTCACGTGAAATATACATAAAATAAGGAGATAAAATGTACATATTTAACATAATTTATAATGTTGAATGTAATCAACATTATAAATTATGTCATTCATACTGTACATTCTTTCTACAAAAAATTTCCGAGGAAATCGGCGCGCCATAGCGCGTAGCATACTACTTGGTCAAGCCAGTGATGCGAGCACGGCGCGGCGCCTTATTCATTAAAAATATATAAAAAATAGAATTATCGATTCTCCATAAAATAAAAAATATGTACACTTTTAGAATGAAATGGAGAATAAAGTAGCATTATTTAAAAAATTTTAAAAAGTGTACTTTTTGGTGAAAAAAATTATTAAACATTTCAATTATTTATAACAATTGTAATTAGTAATTTCTTGTAATTTAAACTATTTTTCGAAAAAAGGTTGTCTCCTTACCTTTAAAATGCATTTTTGAAAATTTTTCTACGACAAATATAACCAGAGATATTAATTTTTACAATTGACAACTTCTTCATTTTCCACGAAAATTTTGTTATTTATAACTTCTGCAAAGAAAAATATTTCGGACAAATACAAAAATACGTATCTCCTTATTTTATGTATATTTCACGTGAAAAAAGTTTCGTTCGATTTAAAAAATACAAAGTCAAAAAGGTCGATTTTTGTCCGATTTGACGTGGATATATATATATATATATATATATATATATATATATATATTCTTATTATATGTATGTACATATATATATAAAGATTAAAATATCTATTTCGATTTAAAAGACATTAAAATATTACAATTAATTAAACCAAAGTTATTATTTTTATATTAAAACATGTCGAGATGTCCCTAAATTACTCACATAACGCATACGATTTATGGAGCAATAATTGCGAGAACATCAAGAGAACTTACGAACTCATTTAATCGGTAATTCCACCCAACCCGGCGTATCAATCCGTACGCTCAGTGGGATACAATCGTCAGTGCACTTTTGACCTGTGCGACCTTTCGGCCCGACGCGACCTTTCGTGCCTATCTCCCGCAAAATGAGATTAATACCGTTCATCAATATCGTGGATATTGAGTCTCACTATTTGCCACATTGCAGCAATTTTTTTTGCAAAAGTGTTATTTTGAAAAAGGTTATTTGTTTATATTTGTGTTTTGATGCAACATTGTCACGCGGCGGTGTATATAAACTGTTCTAGACGGAATATTTGACACTTTTCATTTGCATATCGACATAAAGATATCTTGCCACGTGGTGGGCTTGAAACACATAACGATATTCGAATCACAAGCGTGATAAGTATCGACTGTATATTTTTGTAATGCACGAGCCAGAATTTCTCTCATTTACATGTCAATATACAACTTTTTCCATTCGCTTTATTAATTTTGTTCGTATTGCGTACCTCTGCGTACTATTTACATCGTACATACATATATCCTGTACGCGGAAAAAATATTAAAATCTATGAAAATAATAAATTTTTTGTGTATATATCGCGAAGAATAGATCGGGTAGAAAGGAATAATTGAAAAATACGTGCAAAGGTTTGCCATAATACGAGAGAAAGATAACGTTTCTTTTTTCCTCGAATAAAAATTGATCAAAGTACATATATTGCGTCGATCATCGGCACTCCGTGAATGCTGAAATTTTAAATTTCTTCACGACATGATATCGGAATCGAGCTGACAAATCGCTCCGCTCGCGAGATACATACATAGGACTTGCGAACGCATCGGGTCTCTTTTTATATGAGCGCGCAGTTAGCGGAGAGGTGAATTGCGTTCTCTTGCAAAAATTCGGTACGAATATTTCTTGCACGGCTGCCCTTGTATCGTACGTGAGTATATCTCTTGTATGACGAGCGCATGCACACGCCGAGTTCATTTTTTATTAGCACAATGAACAGTAGAGGATTGCCTTACTCTCTCTTTCTCTCTTTTCCTATACATTTACCGTGTGTGTGTTTTGTGTGTGTGTGTGTGTGTGTGTAGGATTTCTCGTTCCTCACACAGAATCTCGATATACTTACTTACACGCATGTAACAAGCGCGTTAATAACGCCGAGATTATTTTATATTACAGCCTTAAATGCGCGTGTGAAATTAATAGACATTAATATTGAAAATTTTATTACGAAACGAAGAAAATGTGAAATGGAAAATTCTACATAATACTTCAATTCTAGATTATTTAAAATAAATTTAAAATCTGTTTGAAGCTCTTGTAAAAAAAATAGTAGCGAGAAATAGACGCTAAAGTTGTATCACACAAAATCGTATAATGTATGTATATCGGTTACATCCATATGATTAATTAATTGTTACGATCGAAATTAAAGTAAGAAACCAATCCGCGTTCTCATGATGAACTTTGACAGAGCTAATTTGAAGAACTCTGAGCTGATTTTCTTTAAATAGAGTTTGACGCACAAAACCACTCTTTATTCTCGACTGAGAACTTTGCAGGATTCAAAAAGAATTATACATCTTGTCAATTAAAACTCACGTTAAGTTTCCGTTAAAGTAAACCAGAAACGAGTATTCGTTAGCTATTTATTCTCTTGAAACTCGCAGAAATATTAAAAGACAATTTAATTTCCAATGACAACTATCTTCATAATTAGAATTCCTATCGAGTTTTTTCCTTAAAGAAAAATCCAATTTTGAGTTCATTAAAGAATCTAAGTATGATCAAAAGACAAATGTAATTATAATCTTAATTATGGTCAGTTTTTTGGGGACATTTTGCCGACGATTACCATAATTCTACCTGTAACGTATAAACGCGATTTATGCTTATAAACGTTTCACAGGCGTTAATTCTGATTTCAGATGCAGAGAGCGGTGCTACTGCTCTGTTGGCTGCCGCTCCTCAACCACTGCCACGCCGTAAATCCAGGTAGATATCGATTATTTCTAAAACTGCGAGCGCGCGCGCATATCGCAAACAAGGAAGGCCAAGGGGTGGAAAGGGGGTGAGAATATTATCGTCGTGTTACCGAGTTGCGAAATCTCGCAGATTTCAAAGGTGGGAGGGGAGAGGGGGATTTTATTATTCCGCGATTCTTTCTCTGACATGCCTTGGCGAGACGGATTACTGTTAACGCGAACCGATATTGCACACATGTTGGTTTTAAGGATCCGTTATCGTGCGCGGACGTAAGCCGCATTTATGTTGGCGCATCGGGCTTAACGTATAGCCGGACGTTAGGTGCCCGAACGCATTAGTATCCAAGCAACGTGTCCGACAAAAACAATGCCCCTGTTACCATGAGCCGGCCTCGGCCTGCTAGCCAGTACCGTTGGCAAAGTCACGAATTGTGAGGATACACGCTTATTCTCTTGCGTATAGTGCGAGATACGGTGTGATTGTCTGATAACACACTCATAGGCATAAGATATTATAGAACAGGTGGGATGTTATAAGCCATTCTCCGAATACGAAGCATGAAATTAAGAGGGAAAACAATCGTGGATTACTTTGAAAACCGACAATATAATATAGTTCAAGAAAATTTATTATATCATTGGATTATTTATAAAGCTTCCCTTTTAGCTATTTCTTATACAACTTTTACTTCAAATTTCTCATCACGTGATAGAATATGCATATATATTTTTAAAGCCAAAATCATATTGAACATAAAAATATACGAAGACAATCATTTTTTTTTCATTGAATTTTTGTTGTTGTATTGTATTATACACACACATATATATATATATATATATATATATATATAATATAATATTATTTATATAATCTTACATGTTTTTATATTATTAAATTTTCTATTTAGCCAATACTCTTCAAGTATGCTGAGAAATATGCTACTGAGAAATATAATTGTTAGCTTGTATACATGCAAAGTAAGATTACCAATTAGCACATTTTCATGATAATGCATGAGGAAAGCTATTATGCTATTACAGCCATACCGGGCATCGCTTACGGTTGTTTTATTCCCATGCGAGGCGAACCGTATCGAATTTTATACTATTTCATTATAGTGGTACAGCTTATTATGTTGAAGCTCGTAACATTTTCACCGACGTACAATCCGCTTGTCGGTATGCATTTTGTTAGTTGTAAGTGAGCAATTGTAAAAATGAGAATGCTATTCGGCGTAATATTGTGTCGTGCCATAACATATACACATACATATACACGTATATATTTGCATTTTCTTTGCATGGGCGAGCGCAGAGATGACGCATGAGCGAGACGTTTACAAAAAGAACGGCGTTTAGTTATACGTAACGTACTACGTCATATGACGTCAGATGCAGACGCTGAATTATATTTGGCTTGATGGATTGCTCAGTGCGACTTGGTATTCATTGCTTTAGTAGTCAGCTCCGAAGCTGACCCATAAATCAGAAAGCATCGATGCAATGTAAAATGTCCTTTTTTCCAGTTGATTTAGTATCGTAATCGTATCGTCAGTTCATCCCTTAATAATAATATATTGTAAAATTACATAGACACAAACGGGGACTATAGTACGAAAGTACTTACTCTCTCATCGCAAGTTTGGAATTAATAAAATATCTACTTGTGGAAAATTGTTAAAAAAAAAAGAAATTTGAAAGCAGTTATTCTATAAGGTGGGGAAAGGAGAGCAAATTATTAATAAGCATAACGCACGCGGCCGTGCGTTACAAATTTAGAGCGAGAAATGAAGTACGGTATAAAGCATTGTAATTTAATTACTGTACGCAGATGAGAGCCGTTAGAACGCATTTGCGCGGATCGAGCGCCGCAATTTTTCTGACAATGAAAGAAGAGTAACGAGCGACCTGGTAATATGCCGGCTGGCGGCGTATAACTGACCGGCGTTACACGCGGCGCACGAGTGTATCACATTTAATTTGGTCGACCCGTGAGGGATGCACGGATATTCATTGCTCCTCTCTCGTGGCGTCATCGAGTCCGAGTTACATAGACGCGTGCGCATCGCACATGCGGTTAACAGCGCGGAACAAACGATTCTCTCTCGCCTTTTCGCTCCATCACTATCTCTCTCTCTCTCTCTCTCTCTCTCTCTCTCTCTCTCTCTCTCTCTCTCTCTCTCTCTCTCTCTCTCTCTCTCTCTCTCTCTCTCTCTCTCGTCATTCTCGCGCGTGCGGAAATATTTCGATGGTTTTAGTCTGTCAACGCGTCTAGCACAACGTTCGGGCTCATCAAGCGGAATTAGTGAAAATTCCGACGCTAGGCGAGACACGATACGTTAATTTCTCACTATCTCTCTCTCTCTCTCGTTACTTCGTAACGTCCATCGTCACGTTTAAGCACTACCGGATATCACGCTTACGGAAGCAAGTTTAGATCTAATCAATTCGGCCGCGTCACGCCGTCGCCGGCGAATAATTTTGCTCCGTTTCCTGCTGGTGAATGGGCTGAGAAATCTCGTCGTGAGGCTGCGCGGGGCAAAAGTTCGCTATTACGATCTTAGACTGAAGCGACTCCGGAATATGCCCGCTTTCGGCTTACCGGAAGTTTAATAATACGGTTCGCGGAAAGCGGCAAAACTTGGGACCGCGGTCTATATCTCGTCGGATTTGCCCGCGTACTCATGTTACACGAGCCAGATACACCGATCTAAGAGTAATATTCATTAAAGGTCCAACGCTGCACGCGCGAGAGTGAGAGAGAGAGAGTACTTGTAAATTCTCTAGCCGCGCTAAAGCGCATATTTAAGTTGTAATCGTCGTGCAATTACAAACTTTTCCGAGTTTATCTTTCCGAGTTCTCCGAAACGGGGGACGTGGGTGCAAGTTAAATTTTCTCCCCCGCTCGACGTTAACTAAGACTACGAAAAACTAGCTAACACAGTCCGAGAATCAAGCCGAAGAGTTCCTCTTTCGCGACTCAGCGTGTATGTATAATAATTAACGCGCATCTCTGGAATTTTCGCGCTTCTGTAAACAATCGGTATTTCCTCTTGAAACTTTGGTATATTTTACAAGCGCTACGAGCAAAGTAAGAATAATAAACACGAGCGTCTTATTACGGATTTCCGTCGTCGGATGTTGCGTATCCGCATTATCTATCTGGAAAATACGCGAGTCAGAGCTTGACGCGATTAATTACGTTAATTGCATTCAGGTCGAATCGGCGTAGAAATAACTTGTCGACAAAGTGCACTTGCATTTCGCGAACTTGTATAATCGTAACAACTTCGATATAGCCTCGCTCCGATTTCGGTGTGGCATGCGAATGGTATGTGGGCGACACGAGAGTATACTTTTAACTGCCTTTCTCGCACCGCAAGCGCCGCCGTCGCCGTAACTCAATCGTATGTAAATTGCCGACGGTGTAATCTCGTAAAGCGGCTTAACGTTACGACGAAAGTTTCCCGCAACACGCCGGAGAGGGTGGAGGGTGAGAGCGCCCAAAACTCGCGCGATATAAATTGATGTAATTCTTTATCCGAGGGTAACACGCCTGGAAAGCGAGGTCGATACCTTTCAATTGATCTCGGGCTATGCTTCTTAGCTCCTTATCGTGGACGACGGCCCTAGCGGACTGCTCCTATCGATCCTATCCGAGTAGAAACTACCATGAAGACCCGAAAATCAGGATCGATTCGATCAATTGGCAATAGTGAGGTTTCATTGCGGGTTGCTACCTCGATTGTTTGATGACCTCATGCTGTTACCTAAGTTGCGGCAAACTTTATCTGGCTTCCGAGTAATTTCGATGCCAGCTCGAAGTTTATCCTTTGTGTCTGCCACGTTGAAAGACATCGCTGCGACCGCGCGGCTCAGGTGAAAATGGCATTGCACAAGCCTTAGTATTCCTAGTAAAGTATATAATAATTCCGTTTAGAAACCGACTTGACTATTCATCGTCTTTTATTTATTTATTTTTTCTTTCGTCGTTAGTTTCTCGCGCCTTTCTCTTCGCTCTCTCATACTCCGAGAGAATTCTGCCAGAGTTTTACGACTTCTTTATTTAAGAAACAACGATAGGTCTTATTATGATTATCGTCATAATAAGAAGGACGCGCGCGTGTAACGGTCCGAAGAAAACGGGGGTTGCAAGGTCCGATGAAATATACCAGCTGACTCCGGCGCTACCCGGAATAAAAGCGCAAAGTAATAACGCGCGAGATTCGGGCATGCCAGATTTATCGTGGCAACACACACCACTGACGTGACGGGAACGGTAACGAGGCTCGGTAACGACAGCTGGTGTGCACACGGCCCACTTCTCGCACAGGCGAGAATACATATACTATACACGTATTCCTTCCCCCCTCGGTTTCATACATACACACCGCGACAAATACGTGATAATCTGATCGCGCGATCTTTCATCGACGAGCTGTCATCTCCGGGACTTCACGAACAAGCAACTGTCATCGTAATCGCGTAAGGCAGACTCAAGAAGAACGATCATTGTTTTATTATTATTTCTCCCTCGTGCGCAATCTAGAAATTAATTTGGAGGATATATCTGATTGCATATACACATATATATATCGAAATTCATACTCTCGTCGCGCATTTATGTCATGCGCACGCTTTCTCGCTATCGATGAGGCGAAACGTCAAAGAGGCACTCGATGAAACAGTCGGTCCATGCAACAAATGGAGTGATCGCCATAAAATTCTGTATATTCAAAAAAACCGTGAAAAGAGAAAATTGACGTTTCGAGGACGTCGCGGATTCTATGGGCTGTTCTATATAGCCATCTCGCAGTCCTCAGCGAATATCTGTCACTGCGGAAATTCAATTTCAGGGGTCACCGCAACGACAAGATTAATAGTCGGCCGTTTCGTAACTAAGTCGCGAAAAAATGAATTATTAACGAAAAGCGGGACCGCTGATATCGCCACGTAATGGCGATGGAAAGTCGATACTTCGAATGAGTTGCTCTCTTTCTTCTACTTCTACTTCGCCTTCCTCCACGATATAATTCTCTCATCGTCATGTGAGTCTAGTGTTATAATCGCTTTTATCGTTAATTCGATATGTACGGAAAGATATAACTGTATTGTGTGTGCAATAGTTACAATTTATATTTTTCTATAAGAAACAGATTAAATCGAATCATTCAAACCGATGCTTTTACGAACAATCTCAGAAAAAAGGTAACAAAACCGACACATATGTAGCTCTTCTAATCCAATATAATAGCTCTATTTTGTAGCAATTAAATGCATTTTATTTAAGTTATAATGAATTTAATTCATTTATTTATCAAACAATTATTAGTTCGTGCAATCGTGCAATCGTGGTATGTTAAATTAGCTTGTACTAAGTTCTTGAAATCTGAAAGTATTTTTCTGTGATTTTCTACAAAATACATATAATTTAATTAGCGATAAATAATAATATATTTTTTTAATAATATTTATTATTCTACATATTTGTAGATTTTTAAATCTGTTTTATCCTTGCTTTTACCTTTATTATTTTTTCCGCGGTGTGTGGTTAGAAAAATTAGATTAAAATGTTTCGTGTAAACCAATATATTCAAAATTATGTTTTGTACATTGATGTAAGCAAACATTTTATTTTAAAGTCTTAATTCAAAGAATGTGAATAAGTGGATTGATTTTATTTATTTATTTTTCATAGATATCTCACAAAAAATTTCTCATTAAAAATTTGATGATTAAAAAATTAAAAAAATATTTATAAAAATATTTATTTTTAAAAATAAATATAGGACAAAGTATATAATTTCTTATTTTATATTTAATAAATTGATAGAATTTAATAATTTATTGCAGTACTTTACCACTTTTGTACCACGTTTCTGTAGTTTTTTGAGCGAGTATATCTCAGTTTTGAACAACGATTTTTCGAACTTCAATTTTCGTTTACTTTACAAAAGGCTATTTGATTGAAATAATATTATCAAAACTGTGATAGAATTTGATAGAAGAAGCAATTTCTAATTTTTGTATATTTTTGCAAATATTTGTGTTTAAATATTTATTTTAAATTTTCTAGAGTGTACAAACAAAATGTCGGATATGTCCGATTTTAATGCCTTTTTCACAAATAAATTCTTTTTAAGAAAGAAAATCTTATGTGTTTAGTACATAAGTTACAATATCTGGGTGAAAAGGCAGTATACAAAAAGTACAATTGCAAAGAATAACATGGACGTGTCCTATCTCTCGCTAAACGAGAGTACCGAGAATTAGTTTTCGTGCTCTTTCACAAGGACAGTTTCATTCTTCAAGAACCCGTGCAATCTTCCATATGACTGAAAAAGATGAACGAGATGTTGGCACGCGGCAGAGCAGAGTGAAATTCTCCGTGAAAATTACAGAGTTTCCCTCAACTTTCTCGCAGTCGACACATTTTTAAAAAATTAATGATGTGAAATATGTAACATAAAACGATTTGCTGATGACTGATATTTTATGAGTACATTCGACGTATTCCATTTTAGTTTCTCTCACATAAGCTTTATCGCGTACAGGGTCGCATTGACGTCGCGACGAATAAAGGCGGTTCAAGCGATATTGGCGACATTTCGCTCAGTTGGACAGGTAAAAGGAGGTTCCTCCACTTTTCTGAAATCGCGCGACGGCCTTCGCGGTCGAACTCGAGGTTTCGTATAGCAAATCAGAACGGGCGGTAGAAGAAGTTAGATGTAATGCGGCATAAAGTCTAAGGAAAAAGTCGAGCGGACTTGACGATAAACTTCCTCGAGTGTCTGCTTGCTGCGTCTCTTACCTAAACGAGGAACTCCGCTTATATCATCAAACGTGACATTTTTACAAACTCGCAAGTTTCGCCGTTACGTTTCTTTGAGCAACATTTTTTTGTACGTGTGTAAGTATATACCTCGAAACGAAATATCGTTCGAGATTTCGCCCGAGCAAGCAAAGGGGCCTCGCTCGGTCGGCATCGCGGCTCCTAAGTCTCTCTTCGGTACTCGGGATTACGCCGCCGAGGTCTTTGGTATGACGCATAATACCGGAGAGAGATTGGAAAGAACTTACGGTAAGCCGGGAAATAAATACAGCGGTTTCTCTACCTCACATTCCTACACCGCGCATTTTAACAAGAAAACGAACATACATATCTTTGCCGCGATTTCGAGATTTCTGTGCGGAGAATTAAACGTATTTCTTTTAGGTCAGAGAAACGGGAAAATCTTCAGTATATAAAATATGGTTTACGCAAAAGAGAGACGCGCACAATATTCCACTTAGCTGAGCTTGGATAAAAATATGATCGGTACGCAATTCGTTGCTTTGAAAATTATTGCGAGCGATACGAGGAAACGCGTTCTCCATCATCATCGATGACAGTCGTTTTTGATGAAGAATGACCGAAAAAAGATTTTTTATTTACCGCAATCTAATAAAATCCGTGCTAAAAATAATCGGTTTCGAATGTAGCAATTAAATGACCGCTGCGTTATAAATAAAATAAATTAACGAGGTGTTGCTCTTGATTCGGGCGGACTAGAGCATAATGCGACTGGAGATTATCGATGTGGAAAGGCCTGTTACTAGCGCAAACTGTCATTAGCGGAAGAGATCGCGGGTGGATCACGGATATGACATTGTAACCAGTTTAGACGAGAGCGTTCCCGCGCATTCGGTAATCATCCGGCTGATCCTATCTCCTCAATTGCTTTTAATGGACGGCTCTTATATGCATACGTCGATGCGCGAAACCAGTCAATATCCAGCTCTTTGTACGTCAATCGGGGACTCGGTAGTTACACGTTAATCGGTTAAAGCTGTCTTCTTGCTCTCGGCAACGCGCGCGATCCATGTCATTGAAATTCCTCCCCGCCCTTCTCCCCGGTCAACCGTTGATCCTTTTCCCTCTATCTGATATTTATCAATCGCGAAACACACACCTCTCACTGTCAACGGAGTATTTGAGTATCGATTAAAAGAACGAGATGTACTGACGCCGACATTCCTCTATATTCGATATCTAAAAAAATTGCAATCAATGCAACTGTATAAGATTTTTCAGTTTGCAAATAGATACACTATATATATATATATATATATGAATATTGAATCTGCTGACTGAAATTAATTGAGTTTCGGTTGTATATCCTCTCTCTCTCTCTCTCTCTCTCTCTCTCTCTCTCTCTCTCTCTCTCTCTCTCTCTCTCTCTCTTTCTCTTTCTCCTTTAATTCCCCAAAATAAAACGATAACGAGATAGCAAATGCGAAGCAGAATTATTATATTTTTTGCTTGCCTCCCCTTTCTCCGCTCCCTTCCGTACTTTATAAATATACATATCTCTTCATTTCCATTTTATATGTCGGTATTATTAACGTGATTATCATTATCGTTAATAGTGTCGTAAACGATCGTTATGTCATCGTGAATGCGAGAGAAGCATACGTTACAAATTTATAAAACAATGACAGAGAAATGTAGCAGACGTGATAATGTACGAGCCATTAACCGTAACCATTTTGCTTACTGGGAACGTCACGCGAAAACAACGTGATATCTCGTTTCGAGATGAGAGAAGCTTGGAGAGATAGACATCGTGAAACGCGATGTCACGTTCGTTACGTGCATATCTGTAATTTCTTTCCAAATGTCTTCACATTTCGCGGTAACATGAAAAAAAAGAGAAAAACATATTCTCGTGTGGTGTGCGCTCCCCGTATCTTTTTTCTTTCCACAAAGAGTGTTATCTCCGTCTATTATCAAAATGCCTGATAAAAAGCTTCTAGCGAACAGTATGCTCTTATGAGCGCGTCCTGCCCTTTCGCGCGATTTGTACGCGACTGTGAGATATAATTTTCTCGTTAGAGGAAATGGCGTTTTTGCATACAGTCTTCTGACAGATTTCTGGTGTCGCGCGATAAAAGATGCAGTTAAGCGAAATAATTCTCTCATTCAGAAAACATGAAATTGAGATAACTCTTCTACGAAGAGATTAAGTAATGCGATATAATTAAATTTACGTCGATATTTGAAATTGCTTTCTGTTAGATTAAAGTCTTTTGACGGGTCGTAACTGGTCTTCTGGGAGCATGGAAGACATAGTAGAACACACACAGAGCATCATCAAAATATATGTATAAAATTCACATACAAATAATATCCAGAGAATATCGAAAATATTAGTTTTCAATATTGTACACGATACAAGGAACTTCTTCAAATTTATGTGTCAATAAATAAAATATCCTGTTCCAGTTCCCTGCAGACTAAATTATTGTTTAATGCAAATCCTGCAGCATATCTAAAAGTGCGTTTAGCGTAGCGTCAGCATAAGCTTCATACGCTGTAATATGAAAGTTGTATAGTCTTTCCCTGCATTATGCAGTTGAATCTAGTTATACAACCAGCTCATTCACTGCCGTTCTGAGCAACGAAGAACTAGTCAGAAATCTTCGCTCTAGGATCTCAGGCGAAAAATTCTTACTTTTCAATTTTTTTCTGTTTTTTTTTTTATTTTAGCTTCAAGTAGATATCCGTTTTTTTTTTCATTTCTTGTACTTAAAAATTGGGCCATCAATAAAAACAGAAAGGTGGAAATACGAACGCTCTCGACGCATGTGGTTCACGTCCAAATATCGGGTTCATATACATACCGAATCGGATGTATTCTCTGGATACAACAAAGTCAGTTGATATCGGCGCGATTCACTTTACGTGGTTGCGTTACAGTCACGTCGCCCTATGTACACTAAGATTACTATGGCTAGAATTTCGAATGTGGGATGCCTGGGACCTGCATGTGCGCGGCATACAAATTACTTCCTTTATTTTTAAACGAAGAGACGCGGTTGCATTGAAAACATTTGTTTCATTACGCGGGAGCGTAAGTGGTTTTTCGACTATTATGTACGTCTATAATCTGCCCTTTACATCAGAAGAACTGCAAATGAAAGTTCCACAAGTGTTCGCGTAGTCTGTCGTTCGCAGTTTGCAGTGTAAGCTACGCTAAAGTTTTGTTTCACTCCGGGATAATTGCTAATATACTCTCTGCGCTAGCAGCAGGAATTGTATTCAACTGCGAAGGGACGACGCTCGCGCGTTTAACTTTAATAGTACTAATTAGCTGTATTATATATCGACAAAGTGCATCGTGTTTATTTTATACATTTCTATTTCACATTAATTTATCAAAGAATTGCAAATCAACCGTGATATATTTCTGACATTATTTATTTTTCAAGCTTTGTTTCTTTATCCTACCAGAAGCTAAGAGGAAAAAAAAACATTCACTTGATAACAGCCATAAAAATGTCAGATAAAATTGCCTGATAACGAGCTAATAAATTTATGACGTTTCTCGAGGCGAAATTATATTTAGGCGATAATTGTATTCGCGCGTTCTCCCCTTTCCGCTTCCCTTTCCATATATTTTCCCATTAATAGTTAATATTATCCCGTTACCGAACGCCTATTAACGCGCATGATTTAATTCGCAACTTTCAACCGCAGCGTCAACATGGGTATATTCTCTCAATATGATGATTACCAAAATGGCAAAACGAAAGCCGATCCATCATAATGCTCTATCTATCCCGGAATAATTTCAGCGTGTGCGCTCGTCCTATACCTAATGCAGCGAATATCTCCATTAAAAGGGAGCATCGATTCCAGCTGATATCCAACACGCGGAGTAACGGAGTCAGGTTTGTTCTCTCCGAATGTATAATTGCTAACAGTCTATTTATTCATACGATGCGGCTCCCTATGTAATTAATACATGGCTCACGAGCTGACCGTGTTGCTGCGTGTCTCGATTCGATGCACAAAAGGAAAAAAAGAAGAAAACATTTTTGTAAACGACCGACAATATGGCGATGCATCATGTCCATGACGTAATGCGCGATTTATAACGACGGTTACATCTATGGCATTTTTCTCAATATCTTTGGCGAGCGTGTCCAGAATTTTTCACATTTTTCAGACTCGCAAAGGAGTAAGTGACCGAGTATATATAATCGCATTCTATTCGTTTATGTTACGTTTAAAACCGTTTAAGACATAAATCATACCTTTGGAGATACCTTGCACACAACGAAACCTCATTGTGTGCACTTAGTTAATTCCTTCTATAATTAATTTCACGAGAAATTCAACCGAAACATTATTATTATTAATCATATTTATTCGGAATTGTTTTCGCCAAAATTCAATTCAAAATATCGATATACGCAATGATCAATAGATCGGTTCGAATAACTGAATTAGGGAAATTTGAGAACCTCGAGATAATAAACAAACATATTTTTGTTTATATCGTCGAGCAACAATTTAACGGATGTGCGCACCAACACTTTTAATGCAATAGAGACACAACCCTTCTCCCCCACTCGCGGATACACATATACATTCACGGATTTTCACTGTAAACGGTCCGCTGTTTCGGCGGGGATATAATGGCAGAATTGTATACTTCGCCCATTATGATCTGGCCGAGGCCAGACTAAAGCCGGGTATTTATGTAATGCGGCCGTGTCGCGCCGTAATGCATGCATTGCGCATCCGTTGACACGGAGTTACAGAGCGTGTTAATTACTAGGCGGCCGTTATGCGTCATAAATTAATATTTCAATTACGATTTCACTAATGCCGTGTGTATACCGTCCTTCAGTACGATTCATACGTATTCCGACAGTACGAATTTCAACGGCCGACGTATATGTAGAGAGGGGCGCGTACGCGTACGTGTACGAAAATTGAATATAAATTATTGTCGATATCGCAGAGAATGGAAACCTCGTTAATTTTCGAGCGACTATTTCGATAATTCGTATGACACCTGTGAATTCAAGTTGCGCTTGGACATTTGGAAATTATCGAACGGGAATTATTGGCCTTCGAAATTACGTGAAGAGCTTTACTATTTGGGCTATATTGCACAAGGTTCTAGCAAGGTTACCAAGGACGCGATGAGATCAGCTATCTGCTCTTGAGATTGAAATATTTTCTTCCTCTCGACATTTTATGCCTCGTCATGTTATTTTCAGTAAGCTTTATAAATATTTTCTCATAATATACGTATAAATTTGCAAATGAAGCCAAATGTAAAAACGCGATCCGCTGACGTTACTCTCACGAAAGTACATCAAAAATATTAAGATTAATGTTTAAACACCTGTTTGCGTAGCGCGACGGTCTGCAATTCAAATGCGCTTAACATTTGCATTAGTAAAATAAAAAACCGAATGAATACATACAGTTATATACATACATATATATATATATATATATATATATACATATATATATACACGCGTGTGTGTGTGTGTGTAACCTTCGGTCGCGTGACGGGGAACTTGATCGCACGGGACGAGAAAGCGTTGTGGCTACATTGTCATTCCGGATTCATGAATAAATACCTGCTCGCCCTAAAAAAAAAATCCGATTCACGAGAGAGCGTCGCGAAAAAATTCCCCGAGCCAATAGTAGACGACGAAATAAAACATATGTGCTAGCACCACCCACGGCTGTATATAAATTCTTGCTAGCTTGTTTGCGAATATTTCGGCCACCTGCTCCTAGATTGATATCCGCTCCCTTGCACATCGCAGGACCTATCAAATCGGTGTTGCGCGCCGAGCGATCCATAAAGAAGTGCCGATAGTCCAGATTGCGCGATATTTTTCCCTCCTCATATCGATCGTGAGCAACGGTGTGTGCTACGATCGAGACATACTGTGATTAAAGGTACTGCCGTTGGCAAAATCAACTCAATTATTTCAATCTTTTGTCTTTTCATGGATATCGATTGGCGGATGGGGAAAGCACATTTATTATTAATATTGTGGAAGGATATACATATATACATATATTGTATATATATATATATATATATATATATATATATATTTATAAATTTCTATAAAATGTGTGCGGACAAAATTTTTGGCAAACTTGATTGTAATTCATATTTTATATATACTATCAGTATTTATCCCCAGATTTATTCCAATATTAAAATGGAAAATGGATACAATGAAGTTTAGTTTGCGCGAAAAACCGTTCATTTTTACATTTCTCTCTTCTGTGTAGATGTACAGAATAGAAATACGTATGTGGGAGGCTTTTTCCAATAAATTTTACATCGAGTGTGAAGAATAATTGAAATATATAAAAGCGGCTTTTAAAATTTATTCCGACGCGATTGGGAGGATTGCGGACACAACCGACCATGTGATGCACGATTGTTGTTGACATTACGTAGGCGCTGTTGTGACACGCATACACGCCAAAAGTCGTTTAGCGAAACATTTACGAAGCCTGTGCATGTATATATGCAGTCGACTAAAAAGGGGATTCACGCAGTTACTGACCGATCTCCAGTTCGGCGTGAATTATCCGTTCAGCGTAGGTAGATACGTGTATGCGCGTACGTGGAAGAATAAGCGGTAGCAATTTTATAATACATCCATGATGAGTAGAAATAGCACGGACAAAATGGAACTTGTTTTATTGATAAACTCTTCAATATCTAACGCGATACCCTGATCAGAGCCGAGAGATCTGATTTATTTCGATGTATACAAAATGTATACATTCGCTCTTGTATCCTCTATTCACTTTGTAATATTAATTTTCTCGATTTTTTTTTCAAACGGATTGTAAGAAATAATGGCTTGGTGGATGACATCTTTGCGATGTTATTAAAAGTTGCTAAGAATTATAAGGGAGAAAATGTCGAATTAGGAAGCGCGCGCGATGTAGTTCCTGAATATTCATATTCTTTCCAATTCGACAACGCGAAATATCCGAGGATAATCTTTACAGGCACATTCTATTGTCACGAACAACTTGAAACATAAAACGATCTCATAAAAATGACATTTGATGACTATGGGAGAAAAGGTATTAACAGTTTATATCTTGTACTTTCTTAACTTTATCTCTGCGACATTGGCTTTCAAAGGAGAATAGTATAGCAGCAGCTTTTTCAAAATCGATACTTTCTACGCATCTTATCTGACGTACCTTCCGGTCCATTGCCATTTACTGTCCGTAATATTATGTAATTCTGCTCGAATAAAGGAGGTTTATAAGTAAAGAGCAGTTTTCATTTTTTAAAAAAATCTGTTTTTTTTGTTCCGAAATTATCTATTAATATCTTTTTATTCCACTATCCATAATTAATCGTTAATAATCTATCATTAATTATTGCATTCTAATAAAATTTTGATTCTAAGTTAAGATTATATTTATTTATTTGTTTATATATTTATATATGTGAAAATTGTGTCTTTAAATGACCGTAGTGAGATCAATGTTGAAGACAATGCATCGATTTTATTTTAAAGAGTGAATTTCGGGATACTTAAATTAATCATAATCTCAAAATTTAACTTTTTTTAATTTATAACCTTCGACACAAAATTCGATTTTATGATTACAACTAACCGCTGTGGAAAACGGAAAGTTGCCAATATAGAGATTGCTTCTCGAGGAACGTGTAACGTAAGATAGGATCGTACGTAGCGTAAGAAGAGTCGAGAAGTTTAGCGCAACAGTAATTTGCGCAAACGAACGATGCGTCGAAAGAAGAGTCAAAGAGCGATTTCCGCTGTTCTTCCCGTAAGTGCATCTCTGGGGTAATTGAGTATGGAGCCATTTTGCTTTGAGAAACGATATTTCTAACCGGAGATAGTCAGGAGATACACCAAAGTCCCGCGGGAAATACTGCTCCTTAACGCGCGGTGCGCTTTTTCCCTTCCTATCCTTCCTCTCACCCTTTCCTCGTCACCGCCTTCTCGTTTCTCCAGCTTTTTTTCCTTTCCTTTTTTTCTTGCCTCTTTATCCGGCTGCTTTTAGCAGAAGCCTTTCTGTGTCCACCAAGTAATCGCGTGATCTAAGTGTAGTGGTAGCCGTGCTTTCAACAGATATCTGGCTGCATCGTGCAGTCTGCTGCATCGCGAAGGATCTCGAACCGTCTGAGATAGATATAAAGCATTCTATATATACATATATATATATATATTTTATCTCTGTATATAGATAAATCTATTTACATTATGTATATATGTGTATAAATGTAAAACACAGAGAAGGTAACTATTATTACCTCTATTATTTCTGAAACTATAACAGCGGAAAATTTATCAAACAAAAGTTACATTGTATATATATATATATATATATATATATATATATATATATAGAGAGAGAGAGAGAGAGAGAGAGAGAGAGAGAGAGAGAGAGAGAGAGAGAGAGAGAGAGCGAGCTATCGTATAGTAATAATAAGTTTTTAATTGATGGAATTGCATAGGAATTATAAAGATTACCTTAATTTTTTTAAATAAAATTATATGATTTTTTTTATATATACTTTCTTTTAATAATTCTGTTTCTTCATGTAAATATAATATATTAAAGCATTATATAATTAATATTTTAGAAGATATTTCATGATTTATTTTGACATGTGTGTGTGTGTGTGTGTGTGTATTTGTGATATAACATATATGTATAATATCTCACGAAGTGTATTTGCTTTTCAATGACTTTATCTTTATATTTTTATACACATTTTTATAAAATAATGAGATAAATTGGATTGATATAAAAAATACATAATTGTATTTTAAAAAATTTTATTTTAAACAATTATGAAACTGCTGCACTTGTATAACGATAGAGGGTCATCAATCGATTTTATTCATTATCCCGTGAAACATTTAATGCATATTTTAATGAAAGTAGAAAGATTAGTGCTTTACAAGATATTTTATGTTGCAACACGTCAAAACAAATTATCTTGTAAATATAATTGGATTTTTATAATTTTACTTTAATAATGCAAAATTATAGATTTTTATAAAATGAAGATAATCTTTATATCTCCTAAGCAGTTCCAAACAAATATCTTATCATCGCTGTAGGTCTTTTTGTGCAATGTGTAATTTTCGTTAATTATATTTTCCTCTAACTGTTACTGACTCTTACAGTGTCTGGATTAATTATAGTGATAATAGTATACACAGTATACTATATAGTATATATCTACATGTATATGTAATAATTTTAAAAATTGCGTGTACAGAGTGTCTCATATTCACCGCAATTATATTTGAAATATTCTTTGATTATTTTAGAGTCGAATGTTCCACAAAGAAAATTTGATTCGCCGCCATACTTTCTCGCAACTGCTAAACTTTCACGACATATATTTTAGTAGCTAAACTTTAAATTAATTCTATTAAAGTCAAGTTTGCTTCAATGTATCGATTAATTTTTAATTGCCTATAAATATTGACATTTCACACGTTGAAAAAAAGAACGATTATCTTCTCAAGTTCGGTTTATATCTATAATAGTATTCGATAGCGCAGAGATTACGTGCGCGATACTTATGAGACACTCTGTGTATATCACGAGATATGTATATGTATATATACGAAGGAGTAACGAAAGAGGCGCGGGGCCAGAGTTTCCCTCGCTTTTGTGGAAACTTGCAAGTTCCGATCCTGCCAGCAGCTTGTGGCACATCGGCCCGAATTCAGAAAAGTCAACTTGCGGCTGGAATTGAGTGCTAAGTGATTTCTGCTGTTTCTGGGGCGGCAATAATATCGTTGCCGTTTCTTAGTGTGCCCTTCTGATCTTATATCTTTGTCTGTGTGTTATACTATCTCTCCTATAATAGTGTACAGACGGCCGAAGAGTCGTGGGAAGGAACGTCCCTTCGCGCTTCTCCGTGTCACACGGATCACCTGTCAAAATTCTCACAGTTTATACGTTTATAGCCATAATGCTTGAGGGAATGGTTTCGTCTTGCGAGAAAAAGATCGCGTTACGTATCGATAAACAATGGCAATCTAAAAGCGGCTTAATGCATATCTTATATGATTTCCTGATTTAAATATGATTTCCGTCTATTTTTATTTTAGAAAAAAAAGTAGAGCATTGTGTGTGCGGATAATGACTTTGAAAAAGATTGCAATTATATGTATTAATTGTTAACTAATTATATTTAGCGTTAGATATTTTTCGTCGTAGTTATAGAATCTCCTCCGCTTTCTTCTTTTCGCACAGTCTCATTTTCATCCTTGTGTATAAATAAGTTTTCTTAATACTCAAGGACGATCTATTTTATAGACTTTATATATTATGATTGCGATCGATTTTGCCGTAAGTCATGCACGTTCTACATGCGAACAATCGCCATATGCTGATTATACGCCATGACGCCGACGTGGAATACTTCAGACCACTCGCATCCTTAATCGTATGCGCGTTTTTCCACGTTCGCGGGAAAGAGTCTATCACCTCTTCTCTCAGGCACTATCACGGAATTCGCTAGCTTCAGTTATAAATAGAGCGCAGCTTGAGAACGCTCGAGAGTCAGTGCCGGTGAACGTGATTGAACAATGATGTCTCCGAGTATTTTAAAGCGGCCTGGCGTCCCACTTTAACAACCAAGGGGCCGTGGTCGTTTATAACATTGTACATACATATACATACATACGTACATATGTGATCCTGTGCGAGAGGAGAATTAATTCTGCTGGCACTTAAAATATTTACCAGATCCCTCGGACTTTGAGAATTCCGTCTCCCACGAATTCGTCGCGCCAACATTTTTGCGGAAAGCATTACCATCGATCATTTCGATGACTTAGGCTTCACTGATGACCTCCGCTTCGGTTATCTTTTTTCAAATTATAATATAATATTAATCGCTGTTACATTATTACTATAGAATTAATTTAGTACAGTTTCAGTATAATTTTTTTTCTGATAAAATTATAATTATTTTAAACAGCGTGTGTGCCAATAATTGAAAATAGAAATAATCGAATATTTACTTTGTTGATGCTCAATTCATAGATTAAAGAATTTATGTATGATCGGACACAAGAGAACGAAATGAATACCATCGGTCGTAGATGTTAGAAAATTGCAAATGTCACAGCGTGTCTTACGCGAGGCGGGACAAATAAGTTCAAGTACCATTGCTATGTTTCACGCGATAGGTCACTTGGGTGTCCTTCCGATTGTAGAAATCTTTATACGACAATGCAGAGAGTTGAAAACGGTTGGACGAGAAATGTGTGGCGAGAGAACAAGAGGAAGAGGAAAGAAAAATCGGGTTGCCAAAGAAAAAAAAAGTAAACACGAAAGAAAGAGCGCTTTGCCACGGTTAAATTAGAGAAAGAGTAGGCAAAGAAGGGGGACGAGGAGAGAGGGATAAAAAGAACATGCTCCGTTTTTGCTAATTTACTAAAGATCCTTCCGACTTGTGGCTCGCGAGGCTATTAATTCGCTGCGCGCGAAACGCGATATGTCCTTTCCGTTGGTGCGCGATTTCCTCCCTCCTTCTCCTTGTGTCTCGCTTTTTCGAAGGGCTGATTAATTGCGTTACTATCCTTATAAATTGCTTTGTTTGCATTAGTTCTGCCGTACTGAACGAATGCCCCGCGCTAATGGATCGCTTCAGCCGGAATAATCATTGCAAAGCACTCGCGCGCCGACAGAGACGGATCGCGAGGGTGGCGCGCGGATAGTGATATCATCTTGGATAAATGATTGTATTCGCATTAACGGATACCGTAATGATTCACATTTTTCCTGCCGTTGAGACGACCTTGTGGCGTATAGATATAGCATTCGTATAAGCGATATAAAAAGATGCGCATCAAAAAATCTTGCTCACGAACGATTATGACGCTATAGATCACACGCGAAAGTATCTCTTCCTACTTTTATAACAAGAAATACAACTCCATCTTTTCAACATAATTTAAAATTTATAATATCGAAGTACACAATTTTCGAAAGACTTTACGTTATTCTCTCTTTGAAGAGAGAGACGGAATGTCGCGCTTTAGGAGCACCACGAGAGCTTCGTAGCATTTGCACCGCGGTCGAATTTCAACTTCTTGCCCGCGTGGTCGGTTGCTCTACACGCCGAATCGCTTTATTTTCTACAACAATGGCCGCACAATAAACCGGTATATTACACTCTCCGGTACATGTACCTCTGCGGATAAAGAAAAAAGAAAAAAAACAGAGGAAGAGAGAGAGAGGCGCTCCATCTCTCTCGCATTACATCGAGTTACGGGATACAATGGGGTCCCCAAAGCATAAAACTGGTCGAGAATGTTCGGGCGCTCTTTTGTACCGGCGGTATAACTCAAGTGTCATGCCGTTATTTAACCATAGATACGACAGGTCTTTGCATTCTCCCCCGTGTGTCCGCCCGCCCGAGAGCAGAAATCCCGCTGCCCCGACTAACGTAAAAGTTAATTGAAAAACAGGAAATTAAATTTTCGCTATTCCCAGTCGTACGAGCCGGTCGGAAGCTTTTCGGATAATAGGAGCCACGTACGCCTGCCTTTGGTCGATGACTTCTCTATAAATTATCGCATTGCTTAATCATTCGCCGTCTGAGCCACCGAAACACGGGAAGGGAGAGAGAGACAAATTTATGTCGCATCATTTTTGTATCGCGTCGATGCAAGATAAAAGGAATCTCGTAACGAAAATCTATTTTGCGATGTCCCCGCTATTTAATATTTCCCGATTATTAATCGCATATTTTTGACCATCCGCTTGAATTATTACGTATCCCTCCGCGGAATTTTTTGCCCCGGAAACGTCAAAGTATAATTTAATTCCTCGAGTTTGGCACTCCGGTAGTGCGAAAACTAGATCGATACGCAGACCGACGGCTTCATTTTAGAAATAAGAAAACTTTTCTCTCGCGCGCGCACACTTTCGCCCCGGAAACTAGTGTCAGATGGTGAATTTCATTATCGACAAGACCCGATATCTCTACATTAAAATCGTTTTGGCACGAGACACATCGACATTCGGGAAAGCTCGCGGCGTCGATTGGATACGACTTGTCGGACATACTGTCAAATATTACTAAAACTTTGCGTTACTTCGTCCCTCTGCCTGCATGTGTGTGCGCACGTTACATTATTTCTTCTAACTTTCAGATTTTGCCAGATGTCTGCACTGTATTACTTTTCTTTTTCAGGTTGTTCTTGCGTTGTATATAGCAGCTCGGACAGGCCTCAAGGTGGCACTTTTACATCCCCAAATTTTCCCAGACGATACCCACCGAACATCGATTGCCTTCTTTACACGTTCATCGGTCATCCGGATGAGATTATCGCTTTAACGTTTCATCAGTTTAACATTCGTCGTATCTGGCCCAAGTAAGTAATGTAAATTTGAGGAGCAAACATTTAAAATCTTCTATTCCATTTGCATTTCATCTTTGATTAAAGGAAAATCGATTACATTACGTTATACGACGGAATGTAAAGGAGGAAAGGTACCAAAACCATTTCCGGGTTGTTTTAATCTTTAGCTGAAAGTTTAAAATGAAAATTTTTATATTTAATAGACATTTACTAGAGATTGCTTCCTATTACTATATCACAATGTTAATAATATATCACACTATATGACAATTTTAGTAATATTCTTTTAAATCAAATAACAATTTTTATAAAACGAACAAAAAAAATTTGAGAAATTAATTTCCAAAACCGATATATTCAGTGAATTATATTGTTTTTTATTTATTTATAAAAATAAATATTTTTAAGAAAAAAATATATATTCTCTTTTTCTAGCTTTAAAAGCTATCAGTTCTAATGCAAAATTTTCATATGAGACATTTGTATAAAACAAATACAAACAAAATCAGCCAATTTATTCATTGAATAGATAATTCAAAGCAAATTGTCAAATTATATCGATGTATAAACCACAGGATATATCGGTTTACGAGATTCTAATCTAATTTTCTTGTCTACGTTTTGAAAGAAACGATAAAGATGAAAACAAAAATGAAATGGGTATAAAAATCTACAAGCATGTAGAATCACGTAATATTATTAAAAAGATACTGAACGTTAGTTAAATTTTAAAAAAGCCAGAAAATGTCAGTAAAAAAGCTTTTGAACTTTAATAATTTACAAATCAATTTATTATATAAACAACGAATTATATAAACAAACATCGAATGCATGAGATGTAGACTTCTGATGAGTAAATTAACTAACAATAAGTGAATAAAATTTACATCAGCTCTAATAAAACGTAGCACTTAATTGCTGAAACATATGAGTATGATGATTTAGAAAAAATTCGTGTTGGTTTTGATATCTTTGCGCCACGTAATATTAATTTCTTTTTATTGAATATAACATGGATTGAGAGAGTATTATAAATTCGAGTATTTTAAAATTTACGTGCGTATCTATCGAGACTATGCTCTTTAAAAGCAGTATGGATGTATCAGTCTTTAAATGTCCTATACTTTAATTACATTTACCATAGCACAACAATTATAATACAATTTGTAGATTTTTTGCGCTCATAACTTGACGTTATGTGCAATCACGCGTACGATATAACGCGTCGCTTTCATACATAAATTGTAATTAGATCGCTTTTCTCGCCAGTGCTCGGAACTGGCAGACAGTATTATGTCAACAGATAAATTATCCACGCACAGAATGATCTGCCCTGCTACCTAATTCGGGCCTTTGGTTGTCCGGCGAAGTCTATTCGCGGTTGTCTGCCGCCAATGGAATGCAGATGTATGTTCCATATGTTAAATTACACGCAAATATATATATATATATATATATATATATATACATATATACATTAAGAATACATATAGAGAGAGAGAAAGGGAGAGAGAAAGCATACCAGGATTACTAATGTTGCATATGTATAACACTGCCAGTGGACTGAATGATGTCGATTCCCACATGTCGACAGTTATGCTAGTTAAGAACAGCAAACGCGGTTCTCGAGATAATGAGATGCGTTTCATTAATCTCTGAGTAAAATTATCGCGAACATCTGTTTTTATTCCTATCATTCGATCAATGATCCATCGTCGATTTTTATTTCCGTAAACAAGATTACGGGCATCTCGCGATATTTTTTCCCTCGTAGAAATTGTGCTCGTTCGCGAGGGAATTCCGAGCGAGATATCTCGGTTCGCCAAAAATTCAGTGGCCGGGATCCCTGAGACATAGTAATACGATTTTAAGAGCGTCCGGGGTCACGCCGTGCAAAGGCAGGCGGAAAGTAAAGCGCCCATAGCGGGAGTTTCTTTTAACGATCGTTCGCTTCATTAACTTCGTATTAAGGGTGATTAAATTCGTAATGCATTAGCCGCCGATTCGAATTCTTTTTTCCAAGAATTGTTTCCTCCCTAAGTATCTGTGTGCGGATCTATTAGACGAGGACATTTTCTAACAAAGTGTGAGCGAGATCTCTCTGTATCGAAGGCATTATATTTATCTAAATCATTCGTCGAATGATTCGTTCGTTAAAGAAAGAAAAAAAAATGGCATTATTGAATTAATTCACGATATGGAATTAAAGCAGACACCTTCAATATCTTATGCACCGATTTTACAAAAACACACTCAAAAATTTGTGGTGTAATGACTGTTTCGTGAAATTGAATTCGGGATGCGATTCGTCCCAAGGTGAGGACGAAAGAGGGAACGAGTGCCGTGACTTACGACACGAGTCCCGATAGTGCTTGAGTAAAGCTAGCCAATTTGTAGCGCGTTATGTACTTTCGTTACCTGGGGGAAAGCGCGACGGCGGTAACGCAATCGTGTAAATCGTGCATCGTATCAGAGTGGCCTGCGCAAAACTTGTAAACCGCCATTTCATTGCCCGCAAGAGAAACTTAACGTGGATGAAGATTTAACGAGGATTCCTTTTCTGAGGCGCAAGTCCCGTCACTCCGGGAAACTGTATTCGATTTATCGCGCGACAGCAATTACATTCGTAAGAATCGTAAAACAGGTGGTTATACGTAGAAAATTAGATGGCGTGTTCTTCGAAAGCGGGCGCTAAATGCGCTTTAAATCTAGCTTTACTTTAATAATCTATGTACATTCATCGGGGATTTCGCTCGCGCTTTTCGTGGAATTTACGTTGCGCCTGAATGCAGTGTTTTAGGATCCGAAACGAGCGTAAGTCCGCTGCAGCGAGACGTTTACTTCACCTGTACCGCAATATATTGTAGGTAGGAATTTAACGTAGGGAGTCTCTCCTCTCTTGGCAAAAGACTGAAACTCGCGGACGCATAAGATATATTTTAAATACATACATATTAAACGGAGATGCACTTTTCTATCAGATGTTCAGAGATTCGACACTACGTTTCATATATAAATTTCTCCCTCTTCATATATAATTTTTTCCTTCTTCTTAATAATAAATATTAATGACAAATATTATCTCGGGATGTGTTTACAAATTGAGCTGCAACGTTGGCAGTAACAATTTTACGCACGCATCTTGCTTCAGACGAAAGATACTTACTTTGATTAAAAAAAAAAAAAAAAAAAAGTTTTATGTCACGACACACACAAGGCGTCTTGCTCCAAGCTCGTTCGCTTACATTCGTCGCGCGTCAACTCCCACGATAGCGCGGCAAAGGGTATCCTCTTGCACCTTGGTTGCATCGCATGCAACGGCGTGCCTGATTGCACGACATTGTTCCCTTGACACTCGGCCGCAGTGACCTGCCAACTCGATTGCAGTAGCCGTAACGCGCGACGCGGGACGCGCAACGAGACGCAACACAAGCTCCGCGACACCGGTTGCGTTGTACTGTCTGTTGTATAGTTTCGCTGCGCCAACCCCTTTCGCGTTATCCCCTTTTACTGTCGCGGTTCCCCGATCGATCGCGCGTCTGGAGACGCCCGCGAAAATTCGACGAGCAACAACAACTCACGCCGGGATCCAAATCGCGTACCAAAATTTCCGTTCGTGGGATCCGCGTCGCACGGCGGCTGAAGTTCGCCGGTTGGTTTGCAAGGTAACTTGGCGCGAGTTAGCGAAGTCATGCGAGAACAGGAAGGAGGAGAACGGAAGGGCGGACGGGTCGCGGGAGTTCAGGATGGAGGAAGTTATGGTCGACGGGAAGGGTGGTAGATGCTCCTCCGAGGATACGTCTACTCATTCGCGGTCGAGGGGGATGAATGGGGGGAGGGGTTGAGGGGGGCGCAGATTTTATTTTCGCCGTCGCGCGCGAACACGGTTTCCCGTTCTTACGAACGGAGAATATGAATCTCCCTTTTGTGAACTGAAAGCGCGGTTGCACTTTCCGCTTGCTAAATCCGTTACCCGCATTTGCGGGAAATGTAATATCGCCAACGATTCGTGTCGATTCGTGTCGAATAGATGCACCGTAGAATGACACGACGAAAGGTACTTTTAAGCAGGAAAAATTCGCGCATGATCGATCTCCGCACGTCGTCGTGCGGGATAAGAATCCGGTAAACGTCGTCGATCGTCTCTCAACCGAGCTGTCAAACGATCCGTGAATCGCGCTCGCCCTCCGCATCGCGTTTTGGGCGATCGCTAACGCGCGGCCCGCGGCGCGTTTACGTATGCAAATGTGCGCACGCGGGCGGCGGAATTTGTGCTATCGCGCATTATGCATCGAACTGCGATGTCGGCCAGCGGAACTTCCGACAGGCAAGACGGACCGCTGCAAATGCAAACGGCAAACAACAATCCGGCGCAATGAAGCTTTGCGTAACCATTTGCTACAAATCGCTCGAGCGATCATTTCGGCAGTTACATTACCATCGTCAGTTACAGCCCGTCGGAAATTTCCACGGTTCGGTTTTCGGACGTTCACCTAGTCCTGTCGAAGTGTCCCTCAGGAACGTTATCTCCAGAGAAATCGACCGGTCGTTCGTTAATTTAGAATACGCGCGCGTGAAGGATCATCTGATTGCACGTTGATTTGTTCGGCGCAAGATTTGTCGCTTCGGGATTAATTTTTTTCGCCGCCGCAGTTGTTACTCATCTCATTCTCACACGAATAGTGTTCCTCTCGTTGAAAATTTTTATTTTTCCGCTTTAGTATATTTGAGTAGTTAATTGAAAAATTTTCCAGGAGAGAACGGAAAGCTTCTGCCAAAGTCAACGCTCCGCTGGTTATTTCTGTTAAATCCCATTGAGACTTGTTGGCGAACGTAATGGAAAAAGAATCTCGCTCGCACTTTTTCCACGGAGTCGCAGATCCGGACCGAACGAAAGTCTGTATACGCCGTGCAGATTAATATTTTCGCAAAAGCGGAAGTTGGTTGAATCCACCACGCCGATTTATGCCGAACACGCGCGCGCGTTCTCCGGATACACTCCTTGAGCGAGATTCTATTTACAAATCCTTCCACCGTCGGCGGTCATAAATCGTTTCTACTACTTCTAAGGTCGCGCGTCCAAGACCCGCGCACCGCGGGTCCAATATTAAAGCCGCCTATGGAGATGGTCCTATTAATATGGCGCGCGCGCGCGCGCGCGAGAGAGAGAAGCGCATGGCGATCGTTTACAGTGTGCCGCGTGTGTCCTAAAGCTTAGAAAATCCCTCGGAGAAGAGAGGAAACTTCGGCTTTATATCCAGGAGCGCCGATACTAAGCCGCTTCCCCTTACGAGTTATATACGAGCAAGAGATACTGCTTGAAGTTTCCGGCGCAAACTAAGGATCTCCTAATGGATATCCCACGGGTTCTAACTATTAAATGAGCGCGCACGATAGGGCCCCTCGACAGATGTCGCGAATGCAACACGAATATCGGTGAATTGACATTTCTTAATTACGTATCGATTTTGTCTGGCTAAATTTCCGACTGGTTAAATTATTATGCTCTGCTCTCGACAGCGATAAATAAATTCCAATTTTAATGATCTTGCCGCGCTTTTTATTTATAGAGCTGATATCAATTTAGTACGCTTGATTAGTTTATTTATTAAAATTCATGGTTCTCTCTCTCGTTGTTCTTTTAAACAGGAAATCGGCTTCTATCAAATTCTTGAAATTTGAAAGTCTTTTTCCTGTGACTCATTTTGACGAATTATGTAATCTATAAATAGCGATAAATTTTTAATATTATCTTCCATTTTTTAATTTATTTTATTTTTATTTTCTTTTATTGTTCCTTACATACAATTAGAAAAATTAAATTAGAGTATTTTGTAAATATATTCTACGATTTGTACCTCGACATTTTGTTTCAGTGTCAATTTAAAGAATATAAGTAAATTAATGTTGATTTTGTTTGTATTTGCCTTTTATAAAGGTTTTCTACAAACAATTTTTCACGATGAAAATTTTGATTTTCAAAGATAAAAAAATGTTTTTAAAAATGTTTATAACTAAATAAAATAATTTTATTTTATTTTATTTTATTTGAAATTTAATAAATTTGTACAGTTTAATAATTTTTATTTTAGTATTTGTTCATATTTCTCTTTGGTACAAAATGTTTTTGGTACATATTCGTATATCATGTTATATTTCTAGCGAGTATGTCGGTTTCGGAGACAATTTCTCAGACCTCAATTTTCGCTTTACAGAAAGACCGTATGTTCGAAAGTTTGAAACAATATTCTCAAAATATGTGACACAGTTTGACAGAGAGCAGTCTCCAGTAAATATTCGTAAATATAAATGTTTAGTTTGAACTTTCGGCGAGGAACTAGAGACGTGTC
Source organism: Lasius fuliginosus (assembly GCA_949152495.1). Lineage (NCBI taxonomy): Eukaryota > Metazoa > Arthropoda > Insecta > Hymenoptera > Formicidae > Lasius > Lasius fuliginosus. The sequence goes on from OX424444.1 coordinate 14,647,991, forward strand.
TCTTTTTCGGCGTTTGTATCGCCAACAAGATCTAGTGCCTTGAATAGAACGTTTCTAGGTTGCTAAGAGCTTCAGAATTACGTGTAACTTTGTCCGTTTAGCGCAATTTCACGCAACGCGCGGTCGTCAGCGGACTATCTTGGCACGGTATCTAGCGATGCGGACGCCTGAGAGACGAACAAGGCGGTTTGGCGTCGCGTTGTACACGGAAACGCGCGGCCACTTCGGAAGGAGAGGAAACTCGAGTTTGCGGCGGCGGCGGCGGCAGCGGGACATTCTAGCTAGAACATCGGCTTTCTCGTAACGGCCGAATACCTAGCGGCTGAGCCGCGACTAGGAATTATACTTGTCGGCCGAGATTAATTATGTGCGAGATGAAATTCCTGGATACACGGACAATTGAGAACGGCTTCGTCGCTCCGGAGAGTCGACCGCGAAGGCAGTCCGAGGTTTCCGTTTATGACCTGCCGACTTTGCCACTTGGAGATTAAATTAGCTCGAGCCGCACGAAACGGCAGACAAAACGCCTGAATTCGACCTATAGTCGAAGCTCTAAAATATCCTCGCGACTCTCCAGTCGTAATCCAAGTTTCTTTTTAATTGTCATGAATATTTCAGCTTCTCTCGGAACAAGAGGTAGAATTGGACGAACTTTACTCTTCGGTCTTGTGGCTATGAAGATATCTTTGTTCCTCCCATCGTAAAAGGCCACCATTATCTGAAATTGCAGCCGGTATGTTTTTGTGCCTTTAGGGAGGAAAAAGTCGAAAGTCCAAAAAAGGAGGAGAAACGGCGTAGTAATTATTATAAGTTCCATCTCTTAAATCACGCACAGTACTTCCTTTGTTACCGTTTACTTGTATCACTGTATCCATAAAATGTCTAAATTGATGGAAGAATCCGAATGATCAAGGATGATGCATAGTATTTCGGGATCGTTTTTAATTTGTCGGGAATTCGCGCGAACAATATCGTCGTTAAACCTCAAACCTTGCCGTCTACGTGGCAACGTAGTTAGAACGGACGCATTTGAATACTCACCGAGATGGTAAATATTATGTGCAGAAAATCTCCCCCGTCGATAGTGCCTTCAATTAACATACAAAATGCAACAACGTTGACTTCATGAAATATTCAATGTAGCGACAGACATCGAACGAGCACGTAGGTTATCGAGCCTCGCCTACGGAAATGAATAGCGCCGCTAATGTCGTAAAAAGGAACACGAGGTTTTTTTCGTTGAATTGCGAAGCGACGCTCTTACTCGCCATTAACAATAATATAAGTACAGAGATAGATATGTGTGATTGCCTCCGAGTTCGCATGATCGCATATAACTCTTCGAATCGAAAGGTGGAAATATTTAAAATCTATGTAAAAAGAAAAGGAAGAGAAGAGAGGAAAAGGGCGATTGTTTTATAGAATAAAAGATGAAAGGTTCGATGACAAACACCACATTCCTCGAACTTTTTTTGTACACAATTGCGCATGAAACAAAAACGATAGAAACCGCATCAAAAATTGAAACGTTATTCTCTCTATCAAGATGTACATCAGAAAAAATTTTAAAAATCGCATAAGAAAAATAATTAAGAGATATCGCGCGTGTCTAATTAATAATCATTTTTCATCAAATCGCAAAGCATAATTATTCGTTTTCTTTTTGAGATACAACGGACAAGCTTTTCTCCAAAAAACCGAAGTTTTTCTCTCGGTAACATTATTTTCTGCCTCTAATACTTTTTAAAATATGCTACCGGGTCGATTCAGTGAATATATCGTGTAAAGTGAAGTGCTTTCTGCGCGATGTCTCCAACGGAAGGCCACTCTACGCGATTAGTTTAATACCAATTTTTTTCCGAGACATTCAATGGTACCCGTATTTTACCAGTAACTTTTGTATTTACGCACGAGTATTACGAGTTTAAAAAAAAACGCGTCAGAAATTTCTCAAAGTCGCCGGAGGAAGCAATTCAATAGAAACTTTTAACGTAAATACAACATCGAGTTTGTATTCTGGCATTCGCACACCAACATAATAGCTCAAGTTAGAAATCTGTTCGCAGTCTCCTTCTCGATCTCATCCATCACAGTCGACCTTTTCAAACGTATATAGTATATCGCGCGAAATTTTTCGACGTCGCGATGCTTCCGGCCACTATTTAAATTCGCGTTTCATCGCGCTGCGTACGTTCTGTTGACGTAACGCGTAGCGTCTCGCGGCGATGTTTACTTTCCATCAGGGGCCAAAGCGCCAGGCATTCGTTATTCCGTTCGCGGGACAGTTTCCAATTTCCGTTGCTAGAATCCCCGATCCCGCCGTCTCTCGTAACGTGGCGAGGTCGTACGCTCAATGATTAACCAACCTTTCGTCCCGCCCTTTCGTGAGCGGCACGCGCAAAAAGAAGCGGCAAGAGGGTGAAGAGTGCGAAACGCGCGAATTAACGGAGCGTCCGCCTCCTGATTGCGCGAGTTCCATCGTAGTCATTTTTTTCTCCCGCATCCCGGAATGAATAATGCAGAAGATCTCGCCCCGGTCTCTGCCCGAACCTCTCGCGACCTGGTTCACCCCCTCCGACCGACCCCCGAGGGTGCCACATTCCGCATTCCGCAATCTCTTCGTGTCTCGGCGCTCGTCTGCGTTAGTTCCTCATCCCCCCTCCAACCCCTCCCTTCTCCCTCGGTCGTTTGCACGACGAGACCCGCGGCTTCTTTACAGACCATTTCATCTCTTACGCGCGGACCCTCTGCATACTTAAATGCACGCGCGAAATGCCGTCTGAGCTTTGACCTTTCGCTCGCTCCGGTACTCGACGCGCGTTTTCCTCCTGAATCACTTTGTCCCTGTTTGGTTCCGCTTCGACTTATAAGAATTCGATGTCGGATAGGATCGACGCGAGATTCAAAATTTCAATAATCGGATCAAACGTGATTTTAAAAATAATTATATTGTCGATATATGTGGAACTATGTATAACTATAAATACAAATTAAATTTTGTATAACGTTATAGATATTTATATATCTTAGCTTCCTTGTACATAACTGTAATGATGCTGTGCAAAGTAACTGAAGAATATATGTATATACAAGATAAGACTGAAATCGTGATGCAACGAGTGAAAAGTCTAGACAAAGTGTCTATTAAGGTATAAATTAAAAAAAGTATCTACAATATTTTACATTTAGTATAACAATTTAAAATTATTCAAGTTTAACGAAAGAAATTATATGTGTAAAATGTCAATATTACTTTTATTTTTTTAATAGAATTAATAGAATCTTTTTATTCATACTTTTTGATAGCTGCTGTCGAGATGAATTTGATGATGCTTAACACAAGATTGCTCAATACTAAACTTAAAAAACGTAAATATAAATTTTCTAATTGTTAAAATTATTGTTCTTGAAAACAAAGCCTTTCGTATGAAAAGATTCTATTATACATTTTTATTCTTTTTTTTTTACGAGAAATCATTTTCTTTTGCCGATTGTATTGCGGACACACATTGCATATACTGAAAAAATTCATGGAAATGTGTTGCAAATGTGGCAAAATAAGCATATCTACCTTCTCTCTAGACTGTCGCATGAAAGTAAGACGTAGCCTGTGTTGCCTATACATAAATATGTTTCTGTTTCCCAGATTGTACATATATGAGATAGCATACTTTTTTGTATTATTATACTATCGCTTATCATAATTTACGCATTATATTATGTGCGATCTATTCCGACAATCAGTCGGCTGAAAAATATCACAGATATATCGCGTACGTATTTTGCGTGCGTAAACGATGTGTTTAACAGTAGAACGGTCATTTTTTTTAAAGAAAAGATTCATCTATCATTAATCGATATATACATACAAGTACTGTCCCCTATTACATACAAGGGGGCATGCTTGACTTAATTATATCCCGGTGTTCTTTGATATTCTACGCCGCTTGGAACATCTTGGATAAGAAATACAAGCAGTGTTGACTACGGAAATACGATACGTGTATTGGACTGTCTTCCGCGAAATACAGCACCTACAACGGTCTCTCTACAAGCTGTAATATAGCTATGAAACGGAAAAGAATCCGGAGCAAGATATCAAGTAGTTTTTATAGTTTGGAGTTTGATATTCGCGCGCGCGTTGGAATATTATATGCATTTGACAAAATTCCGGACAAGTACAACGATTTCACATTTCGCGACGCATTTCTGATAATACGTTAATAATAATGCGAAAGTAGGTCGCTCGTGAAAGAAGGATGGCCGCTTGCACAGAAAGCCGCGTTAGGATTTAATGTTCTTTGTCATTATTTATATATTAAAAGACGCTCTCTCGCGAACGAAGACGACGTCGCTTAAAGCAGGGGCGCGATATAATTTTCAGTACGATGTTGTGTACAAGATTAATTTTTCCGTTTCGTCTAATACTTTTGCACAGACTGGTCGTGCCAAGCGGAACACGATGCGTTTGATCCGCAGGATGCAGTTATTTTTTCTTTCCAAATATTCGAACTGAATATTAATTTAATAATCGTACGAGAAAGTGTCTCCTGTCGAATGTTCGATGGCACGATATATAATTTAGACGTCAGGTCATATTTTGAGAGTCGCTGCTATAAGAAAGGGCTGCTGCGCGCCTCGCTAAAAAGTGCATCTTCCCATCGCCACCTTATTTCGCTGCATCGCCGCTGTGACGTGACAGCATGAAAGACTCGTGACGATGCAACGAGGCGACGTGCGATTTAACTACGTCACGCAGCATTCGCATGAAATACTGCCAAATCCCACACGGATATTGCGCCTAAAAAAGGGCGTGACCCTTCTTCATTCGACTTATGAACAAAGTTTCTTCTTCAGTGTTCACGGTACACAGAGGGAAGAAAAAGAGAGTTTACAATAATATTATTTTCTTTAGATTTTACGTATTTTTTAAATATTTGTCTCTTTAAAGCTAAAAAATAATCTAAGTATCAAAGAATTATATGTATATGTTCTATGAATGATAAAACAGTTTAATGAAAAAAATTAATGTTTTTTTTGTTACACTCGAACACAAGAAAAAGAATAATTACTTCCCGTAGTTTTTTTTAATGATTCTGGTTTCAAAATTGCTTCATCTTGTCAAAATTATTTAGTAGATCCTCGATTATCTAATTCGTGTTTTCCTCTCTTTTTTTCCGCAATAAACTCTATATTTAACTACAAATATCTTATTACCTAACCATAATCGATATATATAATATGTTCTATTTTTTTAAGAGTTGAAAATCCTAACAACATAATTAATTGCAATAAAACTTCAACATCACATATCGTAGCTACATGATAAATTACATTAAAATAATCCATTTTTGCAACTTTAATTACAAATTTCTCAAAATTGTGACGTGCTACAGCAAATTGGAAGACAGGATCGTATTTAGTGTCAAAAGAAAACTACGGGAAATGATTATCCTCTTTCTTGTGTGTTTTTTTTTGTTGAACTATATAATTATTTACGAAATAAAACAAATCGTCGAATCGTGTGATTTAGCCTTAGAATTTTTCGCAATGCTATTTTTTTCGACGACAAAGAAGCGAACGCAGATCGATGATCTCGATTCACAACTCTAACCGCTCTACCAAACTGTTTGACTTTTATGAGCACTAAATGTAAGTGGTCGCGATACGAAGACATATCGTCATTGTTTATCGTGCATTATAGACCAATGCGAAATTCGACGAAAAACATCGGTCAGACTATCGTGAAATGACACGACCATCCTTTTGTTCGATTGTAGATATCTTTTTATCGAGGAACGTCAATGTATAAAATGACAGGTTTCCGGATGGATCGATAAGAGGGTCGTGCAAGTTTCTTCCTAATTAATTTTTAAATAAGGATGAAACACGCCAAGTACGAGACGTGAGGTATGAAGAGAAGAAGGAAAACGTTTTATGATAGACGTTGTGTAACGGAGAACAGCTGTTTCTTGCCGTAAAAATCTTCTGCAAAACGATAGATGTTAAGATACTATTCAATTGAAATCGTTAAGTCTTATATTGAAAATAATTTCTAGATAATTATTGGAAAATAATTATTTAGAAAATAATGTAGATAATGGTATCCAATTTCGACGATAATTATACGACGCGTTGATTCCAGTTGCATGAGAGAAAGAAACCGGAGATCCGCTCATGAAACTTAAACTCCACTTTGTTCCACGAAACAATCTCTAATTATCGCAATGTAGTTCGAGTTTCGCAACTCGAGCAGCGACTCTTATGAGAAACGCACGGTATAATCTTCTACAAGAAAAAGAAAGAAAGAAAGAGTTCATCTCATCTCTTCATTTCCGTTCTTTTATGTCAGGCTTTTTTTCTTTTGACGTTCGCACCGTGACGCATACATATACATATATATATACAGTTCAGTGATTTACTCCGAAAGAACTTAATCGCCGTTTATGCCGCACGCGCGCGATATCATGAGAAGGAGAGAAATAATGGAAAAGCGGCATTAGCCTCATCTCATATTTTACTCGAGAATGTTGAGCACTCTTAACTTCGTGCCGGATTTGTTTTAATTAACTACGTGATAATTAAAGGCGCTCGCCACTGCTTTAAGATCATCGGAAGAATTATCGTTGCAAGAATGACATCGCTCTCTTTCTCTCTGTCTCTTGTTCGACGTGAAACTTTCGAGAGAAAATATCTCGCCATGAGACGCGGTACGAGCGTGCGCAGTTTAAAAAGGAGATTTTGTATTACTTGCCGGGCAACTACTTTATATCTTTGAAAATTGCCGGGATCGCGTTTCCTACCTTGTCGCTTCTTACGAAGTATGATAAACTTTTGTGGCAGAATTTATATCGATAAGAGTCTTATCGATTTAAATTTGCCCCAATCATACACGAACAAGTTAGTATTTATATTATTTTTTGTCTTTTTTTAAATCGCGCTATTTATAGATTCTTAAATTATTTAAATTATTATCAAAATATCGTCGTTTTTTTTTATTTAAAATAAAGGATATGTAAAATTTTATCGTTATATTATGTGTGTCTCATGTCTCAACAAGAAATAAGTATTTTATGAGAAGCAAAGACATAATTTATCTTGTATATTTCTATATAATTTCTAATCTTTTTATAATATTATTATAAATATCGACGCGCTCTTCTAATGTTTATCTCGAGCGCTTTTCGTCCGATTAGTTTTGATTACATTACACTTCTCGGTTGTTGAATCGAAGTATACTCAAGCAAATAACCCGTCACTTGTCATCTTTAAGAGGAAAGGCTTCATGAAAAGCAGGAAGGAAATTAAATTGATCGAGAATGGTTACAGAGGATAGGTACGGGAATGCCGAGCGAGCCGTTCGAAAATGTAGCACGTTCTTAATAAATCAATGATAAGTCTCTTATCGTTATTCGAAACAGATTCTAATGTCGAACGACTGAAATATTTTGCAATAACGTAAGATTTTATTGCGAATATCTCTGGCGCATATTCTCGAGTTGAAAGACTTAGAGAACTATACTACACGTTTTAACGAATTGATAGTACGTTTCTCTCCTAGTATAAAGAATCAAACACACATGCATTTTTCCAAACAGTTAATTTTGAGACGAAACAGCGACATTTAGCAATTATATGAAAAAAATTTAAATATACTAATGACAAATGAAACTTCGCGAAATGGATTTTATACCAGCTGAAATATTCAGTATCCCCGATATTAATAAGGAGCGAAAAATGAAGTTTGCGCTCGTCGTCACTGTATTCTCATTACTTCGAAACTTCGAGATTAAACTTTTTAATCGGACAAAAATCAGGTACTTCTCTTCATCGGGAAAGAGAACGGTGAAGGAGAATAGGAAGGCTCGGACGGGCGAGTCATGGCCCTTTGAATGGGATAAGAAGGGGAGACGCGATCGTTGTCGGCGGGAAAAAAGGACCTGGCGCGCTGCCGTAATAATGTAAAGATGACGGGACGGATTTCGCACGGGTTAAAATGGGTTCGATTAATTCGAGCTCGAAAGAGAGAAAGAGAGAGAGAGAGAGAGAGAGAGAGAGAGAGAGAGAGAGAGAGAGAGAGAGAGAATAATGGCTCAACACTCGAGTCCACAGAATCGGGCTTGCTCGATTGGTTTTCGTTTCGGGAAAAGGTCAGGAACACTTCCTCTTTGGGCGAGCGAGCAGAGTTAACATCGAAAAGAAGGAAAACTAGCGAAGCGTGCGAAAAGAAACAAGGCCACAAGTAAGATCGAGCTCGAAACACCAACTCGAAGTATTGTAGATCCCGCGCGCATTCATGGAAAATTAAAATACACCGTCTTGCACATTTTTATTGGTGTGTGGACCGAAAGGAGAGATGCTTTTCTTCTCCGATTTCTGCGACGCGAATAGCTTCGCGCTGTATTACAAATAAAATGTGACGACAAGAGCGAGCCGAATCGTGCCGTGAATACCGGAAGCTCGTGCCTCTTCGTTGTCCGCCTCTCCTTCGTAGGTCCTGCCGCTCCTTCCTTCTACGAAAGGAGGTCTCGTCGCCACCGCGCGGCTTCTCATCCTCTTCCACGTCCATCAAATCACCATTCGCCCACGTTAGTCGCTCTACTTTTCTGCAGGAGAAGTATAAGGAGACGCGCGCGGAAAACGTAAAAAGAGATACATCCCGTCCGCGCGTTCACCGCGATTGAAAAATACCGCTGCGCCCCACCGGAAAGCAGAGAATATGGGTCAAGAGAGAGAGAGAGAGAGAGAGAGAGAGAGAGAGAGAGAGAGAGAGAGAGAGTACAACGAGGATTTTAAGATTTTTATTGTTTATACCGCGCTCTCTCTCACGAGTGTTCTTTACGGATATAAGAGTATCGCCACGACGCGTTTCCGGCGTGCGAGCGTAAATTCTTATCATTACGCCATCACGCACGAACTCCTTACTTTCGTCTGTCTCCGTTGTACTTTCATGCGCTTCCTACAAGAGACGAGTTCTCTCTTAGCTCACGGTAGCGTCTCGACAGATGCTGGTCTGCTGTCCAAAGCAGACGGCAACTTCGTTTGTCAGTGCGAGCCGCTCTCTCTCTCTCTCTCTCTCTCTTTCTCTCTGTCCCATCTCTTCCCCCTTCTCGTTGAAGAGCGACGGCACATTCGTTCGTCGTTCTGTATTTTGCTTGCAACCGAGGACGGACGCTTCCGCATTTTGTCCCATAAATTCTCCTCCGCGCGTAAGTAATCGTCGGTAAGAAGCTGGAATAGTATCCGTCGCAATCTCTCGCGCTAAATGAGAAACGGTGATGCGGGGGAGAGGGTAACGCGGGGGAAGAAGAGGCAGGAAGAAGCGGAAAACGAGGCGGGATCGATAGAACGTCCTGAACACAATGGCGAGAAGCGAGGGGCCTCCGAGTGCGTTAGATTGCGCAATGATATTACAAGCCCCCGAAGCTCATCATTAGACCCATCACGGAAAGATTCCGTCGTGGGATGAAATCGGAACGCGAAAGGGAAAGTGGATGTCTCGCGCAGTTATTATGGAAGCTCTTGCCCTCTGAACAAGTAATAATTATCCTGCAATTAGTGTTCTGCAATCAGCAACTTTCCACTTTCGCGCTCGCGATTTCATAAGTATAAGCGAGTATATATTAGAAACGTCATAGTAATCCTAAATAACTCCAGTTTGAGAAGAGAAACTCCGTTTCTCTGTTCCTTAATATTTCCTTATCGCGCGCCAAATATCGCTTCGCGCGTCTATAGGGATTCATGTATTGTCAATTCGTGTCGTTCGACAACTTTTTCTCTCGCCACTTCCACTCCTGTTTCCATTCCAGTTCTGTCCCGATTTTGTTATTCTTATAAACGAGAAAGGATTTGGTTGTCACACTATATTTTAGGGATTCCTAATCTTGGATATATCGATTATATCTACTTGCGGCTAAAGTCCACTTTTGATGATCCATATAAGTCATGATATAATTTGTAATAAAATTTTATTCATGTATTTTGATATACAATTATGTATTTTGATATAAATGCTATATATACGTAGAAAAATATTGTATATCTATATAAAATTCTGATTTTTCAAATGTTTTTAATGATTTTTCAAATGTTTTTTATGTATTTATTACAAAATTCTATCGTAATTATTTTGTAGATTGTTTAAAATGAATCTCATACTGAAAACATTTGAAAGAAATAAAAATATATACATAAAAAGAATACATCGTATTACACACGTTTTTATATGTTCTTCTTAAAAAACTTTTGTAAGAAAAGCTGATTTTAGAAAAAAACAATGCGACATATATATAAAATACATAATACAATTGCAAAGAGACTACTGTCTTGAATCGCGAATTATAAATTGTCTAAAGTAGGCTTATGAATAATAATATTAAGACCTGAAAGGCAAATAATTCTCCCCATGATTTGACCCCGATTGTCGACCGATTGCGAACACTTCGTACGTGTCACGAAGCAATCTGTCTATCGCGCGCTTGGCAGCGTATAACACAGTTTCGCGCGATACGGCCAAGTGGCAAGCGGAAGTGGATGCTCCCTTTACAAGCGCGGAAATCGCGCACGAATGGTGTGTTCAGCCGTTTTGAAGTCGACGATGAAAATAGTTGGAAGCCCATATCGAGAGTCGGCCGGCATCGCCGCCGATGCAATTTTTGTTCCACTCGAAGACAATAACTCGGAAGAGGAGAAGAAGGGTTGGAAAAGGGAAGAGCGGAAAGCGGGAGAGGATTCTCGAGCGGAGAAGATACAATGGGAGAGAAGCGGGTCACGAGCTCGAGCGAAGCTCCCGATAGCATCCCAATATATCGAATCACGTACACGGTGTCTGACATTTGATTAAAAAAAAAAAAAAGAAAAAAGGGAAAGAATTTCGTCCAAATTTTCATCACGCCTAGGATACAGATCCACGGCAAAATATGATGAACCAAAGTGCTCGGCTACGCGAACCCGATTGTACATTGTTGCGTCACTAAATATCGTTTTCTCTCTACCACGCTATTATATCTCGGTCTCGTAGAGAGCTAACTATGTAATTTTAAAACAAGAGTGTAAATTTGCCCTAAACCGTATTTAGTTTAGCGTGGAGAACTAGGTAGTTTAGTGTACGATTCGCCGCGGTAAAATTATTTGCTGCATTATTATACAAGTTAAAGTTAGAGTTTTCAAGCACAAAAAGCCACAGCGAATATCAACGCGTTGCGAGGAAATATAGCCTTGCGTGCGAAACGCGAGTGAATCGGAATTTTAAGAGCGCAGCTGTGACATTGCATATCTTACGTAGCACAGAAATGTCGCGACAGAAGTACCGACGCTTATTTATTTATTGGATCGGGAATAATACATGGCGTTTTCAGTGGCGCAAATTGCCTCTTTTTAAAAACATAAGAGTGCGGATGCGCGACGTAAGACCGCGTCGCGCAGCGTGTCGTATACACGGAATATTAATATTTGACGTTTACACGAAGTTACGTTCGAGTCTCGGAAGGTATGCATCGTCGCGGAACACCGTATGGCGTTCACATATAAACACGTAAAACGTCACGGCGTACTCTTTAATGCGCGTATAGGGATGGCCTTTATGAGATACGATTGCAATTCGCGAAAAGAGAGCGGTCCACGAGCAGTTCCGGCACGGAACGCCAATGTTATTTACGTCCGCGAAACAAGTCCGATAAACACCGGCGATCCCGTGGAAAAAATTTCGCCGGGTCACACACATATACATACACGCAGTCTCCTGTATGTGTACGGACACTTTTTTTATTTATCCGCGCAGTTTCGTCGACACGTCGACTCTCGGCGCTCGCGTTTACGTCGCTTCGCGTAACGTCGCGCATTTGCATCGCCCGAGTTTTTTTCCTGCGCGCTGCCGGCTAAAGTCGCGATGGAAGCATGTACATCGAATGTGAGTTCTCGGACCAGTGTCGGTGTCGACCAGTCTGATACCGATACGCGAGGCCGTCTTAATTAAATGACGCCAACGCAAGAGAGCGAGAATAGACCGAACGGCAAATTGGCTTCGCGATGAAAGCGTAGCAGCGAAATATTAATAAAAGGCGGGAGGGGTGTGATTTTTTTACACGCTCGATGAAACACGCAACGCACCGCCTGCGTATGGAAAAACGAGAAGGGGGTTTCTCTCGTCGTTCAGAAATAAATATAGGCCATCACCCCGTTCCCGGCAGCTAAAAATACGGCCCATTGTACAGGAGGAGCGTATACAAAAATATCCGGTGCCGAACCGTTGTCCGAGTTTATTGTGCAGGATTCATCTCCGCGCGGATACGGTTGATACACAATGGGTGAATCGGTTCGCGCGGGCGGATGCTATTATGAAGTTTATTTATCATGTATTATTAATTCTCCCGACGAATTTAACCAAATATTTTTTGTCCCCTCTCGCAGGGAATATTCGCTCATTTTACAAAAATTAATATTTATACTTCTAGTTTACGATATCTGTCGGATATAATTATTCTAACATATTTAAAAGAAAAAAATACATGCCTCATTAAATGATGATTTTGATGAGAATTAGCCGACTCGCATTTATATCATGCAAAAATAATAATTAAAGAAAGATGAATGCTTTAAAGTAATTATCTTTACAAAAATTAACTTGTTTTTTTCTGTGAAAAATAAGATCAAACAAATTAAACTCTACTACCCCCTAAGCTTAACTTAAGTTAATCTAACATAATTATTCTCTCACTTTCTTCTTTCAAGTAAAAGAGAGGTAAAAAATCAAGTATAATTTTTTATACTTTATTACATTTCTTTTTAATATTGTTAAAGGATAAGTTAATCTAGTCTAATTATTCACTATTCCATGTTTTCTTCGAGGAACATAATTCAACATACATCAGAAAACATGAAGTGTTGAGTAGTTGGGTCAGGACCAGAACAAGGCAGGTTAGATCCGTTGAATTAGATTACGTTAGATTAGATTAACTCGTTATACTTTGTTTCACACAGAAAAGAAGAGGCCATTTATGATGGACCTTGTTTCGCGCGCGAGAGTCTTGAGTTATATATCACCTAATAATTACTTATATCTCGGCAATCTAACAATAAGATAATCCCCATTTAATTCAAAATGCAACGTGCATTTTTATTATCTTATTAATAATCTTGAAGTATATTGTATAGTATGGAGCCCTGAGTCTCAGGGCTCCATACTATACAATATACTTCAAGATTATGAATAAGATAATAAAAATAATCAATAATTTTTAGTAAATAAATTGATTAATTTTAAAATATATACATATAATGGAAAAGAAATTTTTATTGAATGCAAGCGGAGGCTACTTTTTGTCAAAATCACATCTTTGTATTTTTTTATGCATATTGAATAAATTTTATCTAATATTATAAGGGTCATACTCGAAAAAGTACAATTCAAAAACAATAATTTTCTGCTTCATAATGGTTCGCTAAAGGAAAATCACGTAACAACGCGATGAAGAGAAATAAGTAGTAGTTGTCAACAATGAGGTAGACAAGGAGAAAGGCACGGAGAGAAATAAGGCACGTACTGAAGTAATCGCTCAAGTACAGAGTTAAATCTCGCGCTTTTACGCTTTCCATACTTATGGCATTACAATCGCTCATGTTTGAGAGACCTGTGATTATGTTGTGTGTGTGTGTGTGTGTGTGTGTGTGTGTGTATTTGTGTGTGCGTTCTTTTCATTCTTAACTAAATACATATTGATGCAATGCCTTCGCGATAAATATTTGATACGATGACTATCAAATTCTTTCTCGACTATTCCCTTAAATTTCACACTTTTTCTCTCTCTTTCTTCCTCTCTCTTTTTTTTTGCTCAATTCTTTATCGTTCTCGATCTTTTCGTTAAACAATGGAGGATTATCGCGGAATAACCGTCGAGCGATACGTACACGCTTTTCTCTGGATGGAGGGATCGACAAGGGAAGCTTCGACGCTCGATGTAATGACATCGATACCACAAAGCTTCCCATTGTTAGCGCGTTGGATAAACGTAACGAGTACGGCGATCGAGCCCGCTTATTCAAAGGTCGGTTCGACCAATCCACCAAATCCAGGGCGAAACGCTCTATCAGAGCCTTTTTCTTTTACAGTTTGATACTTGCGCTAAATTATTCTTCTCGTCATACGTATTCCCTGTTTTTATACTAAATCGCGTAAATGTCGAATAATTTGGTAGTTTGCGCAAAATTATATAGTCCTTTTATAGCTGGAAAGATGATTTAGGTTTATCAAAATGCGTAAGCGTCACGCATATATTTTGAGAATATTGAGCGCTCCCTTCTTCGTAAAACGCGTTCCAGATTATTATCCATCACCATAAGGTCGAGGTCACTTAAGATGTTCCCGCGAGACCGTCGTGATATTGAAAGAAACGGATTCGTAATTCCGAGACGCCATATGGTGCAAAGCGCGGGAAGAGTATTAAACCGTATTCCACCCATGAGTGCGCCTGTGCTTTATAAAATACGAAAATGTGAATCAGTCGAACTCCTTTCCGAGAATCCTTTAAACGTCGCAGCCGCGACACATCCGATCTATAAGTTTATTAATATCACGTTTATTAATATGTTTAGTCGCTAAATTTCACCGCATAAAAAAGACCTTAACGCGGGATTTCATCGAGTGTGGCATTGTGTTAACGAGAATACGAGGGCGGCGCTATTCCCCGAAAGTCGCGAAGCCGAATACTGTGTTTCCTCCCGTGTGGCGCACAAGAGTACAAATCTCCTGTCACCAAGATAGTCCCTTAGTGGTGTTTGCCGAGGACTTGGCCGGTCGACCGTGCGCGCGGATCGGGATTTCGTAGGATTTGAACAAATTGTTGCGCGCCGAACTTACTCCGCTCTCCTGTCTACTTAACGACTAGTCGAGATTATACTCCGAAATCTCGCGTATTTTCTCGTTCCGTGCGACATTTCCGTGAAAACAAACGAAAATTGCGGGTCGCAATTTCCGATGTGCTTAAGCTAAGTAATTGAGATAGGGCGCCCTATATATAGATGCTAGTCTATCGCGCGTTAAATGGAGAATTTTAATTAAATGCAGTAAATATCGCGCGTGAGGAATTTTACATATCGAGTTATGCATAAAAAAGAGATTTTTATTTGAAATTTATAATCAAAGTTAGGTTAAATTTAATCCCTCGCTCTATACATTAAACACAATTTAGATATATATAGAACGTAGGCAGGAGAGGGTATTAGTCGTGAGATAAACGGTCTCCTTTTGGATAGCGATTAATAGTACGAAGTAACTCGACAATATTATCTGGCTTTAACATTCCAGCTCAACGCGGCATAATCCGCAAGGATGCACATGAAAATGAAATATACAATGAAAAATGCTCACAGAGTATATACACATATGTCACGGGTACGCTAAATGTTTAAACAACCATGTATCACATACTAATCGTAAAATCGGTACATGGCTTATAAGTGCACATACGGTGATCCCATTATAGAATCTCGAATAAATTATTAAATTAACTCGAAAAAAATTATAACACGTGTAATTAAGATAATATCGGTATAATTAGTATAAAGTAAAACCAAGAACGTTTTTACCAGATTATTACTCCAATAATGTCATAATGTCCTTTTAGTTTTAATAATGCTTGAATAAAAAATATCAATTTTAGTAGTTTTATTAATATACGCGATTTTGTTATATTTTAGTTATTTCAATGAAGAAAGCTTGTAAAATGTTGCCGAGAACTTTTCATTCATTGTGTCGGTAATGAAAGCGCCGCCGCAACATAACGTACCGCGCATTGCTCGTTAAAGAACTACGGATTAACATCGTTATGCAACATCGTTCTTTATTATGATTTTCTTGCTATGAGTACAGGCAATAAAATTCTCTTCTCGACAAGAAGCTCTATTAAGCGCGCGAGTCTAATAAACGGGACATTATGACACATCGACGTGACGTCGCCAATAAAGGCAATGACGAAAAGTTAAGACATATCGCTCTCTCGCTGCCTTTTGAATTATTGCATAAGGCGACCACTTTTCATCGTCGAGGAGTCGTATTCCCGAAGGGAGACAGTCCGGAGGGCGCGTCGTATCAGCAGGATAAATGCCTTTATCCTCGAAGGACGTAACTAGACGAAAAGACACATCGGGCAGAATATTCTTTATCAATTGGATTACTTCAATCTATCGCATTTACGTACAAAGTAAAGATACCGTGTATGTTATAAAAAATTGAAACGATTTTTTACGAGTATTTTAAAAACTTATATTTATTTTTAGGTATTCTTTTTATGGTGAAATCTCTAAGTGAATGAGTTTTTATTATTTCTTTCTTTGAATAGATCAGGCGCTGAGAGTATCATTTAAATATATTTCCTGCTTTTGTACTTTGATGCGCATTGTTATAAGATACAATTTTTAACGAAGAGAATATACACTTCGATCAAAGCAAGAATTGAACAGTGGCCAGATTTGCTGGGAAAGGGAGCCATCGACGCTATCTGTTACCGCAAATGCCGCTTGGTTTAATAACGATGATTATTCAGAATGCAACGATAATATTCGCGTACTCGAATTGCAGAATTCCGCTGAAATAAGTTATCGTAGGAAGTCACGATACGATCCATGCGTCGTAACGTATTTGACTGCGGCTTTTGTCGAGCGGGCGGATGCAACATTACATGCACACCTAAGGTCCGATGTAATATACTCGGTAACGATTATCCGCACGCCAGACTGATTACCAGCACGCTTTTGCGTCAATAAGTCATAACAATTTCGAATATTATTCTTCCAGTGTGCGGAGGATTCTCCCTTCAAATGTGATGCAGATTACGTCGGCTATTCAAGCCAGATCGATACACCGTAAAATACATATTACGAGCTTTGAGAAACTTTATATATCTATTTGTGTTCCATCAGTGAACCGTGAACAAATCTTCGCTGCTTTGACTTGAAAGATTTCAAGTTTCAAATATTCATATTTTCAGTTTAGAGTATGGCTGATAGCTTGGCTCTCTTCTCTCTTACAAAGCGGCTGTCAAGATTTCAAAGGAATGGGTTAAGGCAGTACGATCGATGAGAGTAATATCAGAAGTGATTACAAAGCCCTACGACGCTTTTAACGATCGTATTTTCCGCCGCACATCGTCAATGAGTCTTTTAATCAGAAATATCAGGATGATACTCGACGATTCGAATCCTATTTAGAAGTAAAGTAACGACATATTATACGAGCGAAGCGCGGTGTCTCTCACTGCAGAAATATATTGCCTACTAATTAATAACCTGTTTTTAATTGGAATCGTAATTAAATTATTTTATATACTAATAAGCCCAATTAAATATCGACGAAAACGGGGAATTCACTGTTATAGAAAGGATATCTTGAAATTCTACGGTATCTCGTTCTATAAACAGACAAGGTAATTACAGAATATCGTCTTACGTGAGACGCGCTAGAGTATATGTATATTCTATGCTAATAATGCACGGGATGTTTCGCATTGCAGAGCAGGATCGATGTTTCAATTGGGCTAACGCACTCAAGTGCGCTTCGACGGCTTGAAAGATGGCAATTCCGTTTATTCCACGTGTCACGTGGCGAGGGATAGTCGAAGCACCTTAAAATATCGATCGGTCGCACGAACGCACGACGACGACGATGTAGTAACCGCCCGTCCATTATGGTAGATTTAGGGTTCTCATAAAGCTCCATTGTTTGGCTGACCTCGCATTCCTAAATCTCCATTGTCGCGCACCGCGGTGAGTACAATTGCGAGCGAGTAGGCTCGCGCATAAGCTAAGCTGTCGCCGATCAAGCGATGGACAGACGCCGTCACCTATTCGGGAAAACAATACGGGACTTTGCTGCGCTTTACGCTTTACAAACAACGGGGGATAACCGCGTTTGAACCAGTCGGTTTTTGACGACGCCGGTCTCAAGATGTGTGACACGATAATAACACAGTTCAACAAACGGTAACTGTTTTTGAACGCAAGGAACAGAGCATTCATTTCCCGCAGTATTTTTGACACTGAATGCAATTCCAGCTTTCAAATTGC
The DNA here is from genome assembly GCA_949152495.1 of Lasius fuliginosus. Taxonomy (NCBI): domain Eukaryota; kingdom Metazoa; phylum Arthropoda; class Insecta; order Hymenoptera; family Formicidae; genus Lasius; species Lasius fuliginosus. The sequence goes on from OX424444.1 coordinate 14,666,048, forward strand.
TTTATCACGTCTTACAATTTGCGATTAAAATTGCAGAAAAAGATTATTTTAAAGTATTTTATCATGTTATCACATACCGTAGCAATAATATGAATATAATGATAATAAACTTATTTAAATAATTACTTAATCAAAATAATCAGTCATGCAATAATTATAAATATTAATTAAAAACTTATCTAACAAAATAATAATGATCTCCTTTCAGATTGCTCAATTGTCACGCTGTAGCGCGATTGTGAGAGAGAAAAACGGGAGATGCGATTCCTCCTAGTTAGCTCTAACTAAAACGATGATCACTTACGATTATTACGTCGATAAAGTCAATTAGATGACGTTCTTTTTTGTCAGATACGTTTCGGCATGATATATCCGATAATGAATAGATAATATAGAGAATTTCACTCAAATTCTGCCGCGGATCGTAACGATGATACGTGATACCACGATGGGATATTAATGGTATCGTTCCCAGTTACAATCTGTGTTTAATGAAATTACGGTTACTGTAGTGAGGGAGATGTAACGCGAACATGTAAATGATTATTGAGGCCACGCATTGAGAATAAAAACAATTTGTATCAATAATTTCACTATACTCACGCACTGCACACTGTCAAATCGTTCGATAAGTAGTTATACTCGATCTTTGATCAGCCAAGACCAGCCGTATGCGCGATATAAAATCGTCGTATCTTTATCGAATTTTTTTGAATAATCTTTTTCGCATATGTACAGAAATATCGTGTCTTTCTGCAGCTGGGAATTGACTTATAAATTTGACGAAAATATGGCGCCAATTTTTTTCTTGAATAAAACGTATCAAGGAATTGTCGACTCATCGGTCATATCGGCCAGCATCGGAATTCTTTTGAAACGTCTAGCGAGAATTCCGCTAAGCCGATAAAAGCTTTTATAAGCTCAGTAAGATATCACGGAACACTGAAAAACGGGAGAGGGAATAAGATATAAAGAAAGAGGAATGCGCGATTGCTTTATTGAGGGAGGAAAGTCGATAGTCTAAACCTGGAGAGGAATCAGCGGGTAACGATCCGAAGTCGGAAAGGAAAATTATCGTCGAACGAGAGCTCGGTATCCTTCAAGAACTCTTTTGAATGCCAACTAAATTTTTCTTGAATCAAACGTGTGCCTTACGAATATTACATTTGTAAATATTTTATACACATTTTAAATATATTTGATATTTATGTGTTTGTGATGTTTTAATTAACTTTCGCCGCTAAATATAGCCGTTTTACAAAGATTTATGCATTATTAATTTTATTCTTTTTGCGTCGCGTTTCATGTAAATGTGTGAACGTCGCCATTTAGTTTTCTATTTTGCACAGACTACGATTTAAAGAGCGAGTAACATGCTCTCGACTGTGTAGGCATGTCACTGCGTAGATAAACGAGGGGAAGAGAATTTGCTGCTCTTACACGCACGTACACACACATACAGACACGCGCGCAATACTCGTAGTCTTTTAATGGAACGCGCGTATCGCGGTACTAAAGTAGCGCTAGCCAGACGTCTTTTACGAGCTCGTCCTCGGTACGAGCCATTTGGTGTAAAGCCGTTTGAGTGCAGCTACATTTTCTGATTCGGGCCCGAACCGCCTCAGGCCTTATCTAGAAACAATGCAAGGCTGACCGCGCTGTCCGTTCGCGTTTCTAATCCGTTCTTGCCTTTTTCACTAGATTCAAGCGGAACATTCATAAAAGTATAGACAAATTTAAATTATACCTTTTCTCTGTGTTGCAACTATGACGAAAAAAAAATTTTTTAAGATACGACAAAATGAGAACAATCGCAAAACATGATACTAAGTGTATTTCTGCCAGAATAAAATCAGTTATTTTTTCCGATAGAAAGCAAGTATTAAAGCAAGAGGACAAACTTTCTATAAAAATAAAATCGTATGCACTTATTAATTTTACGCATAAAGATACAAATATCGAGAGAAATACGAAAATAATATGGCAAAAACCAGACTACAAAGAGCAGAATTATACATATTTGAAGAAAGTTACTCTTATTAACTGCTAAAGAGTCAATAATACGTGATTCCTGTCTCGTCGCTGGAATATTGCACGAGTGATGAAAGAGAGAGAGAGAGAGAGAGAGAGAGAGAGAGAGAGAGAGAGAGAGAGAGAGAGAGAGGAAGAAAATTAACGTCTCTCTATGGATTTAATTAGCGTGAACAATGGGATTGCGATGCGTTGGCGTATTCCGAAGAAGCACTATGCGATTTTTTGAATAATGAAAACTACGAAAATGCGAAATAAAATACGCGTGTTCGTCAAAGATATATCAAACCCGACCGTACGGATGTAATAGAGGGCGAGGTTTTCCACGAATTCTCAAGTCATCGCACAAAACACGACGGATACTTGCACGTAAGCGAACCGCCGCTGCCTGCGGAAATTACAAGCCGGAATTGCGCGGAAATAACGCCACGAAAGATCCGACGGAGCATTGCGCACGAACAAAGTTACAAGTACAGCGCTGCTTGCGTAGCCCTTCGTGAAGAAAAAAGAGAAGTAAGGAGCAGCCCACCAAATCTTTTGACGGAATACGAATAGAGACTGTGGATATATCTGAGGAGAAATACATTTTTTATTTTAATTTTTACAAATAATTATTTTTCAATTTTAAATATTTGTGTGAATACTTGTGTAACTCGAATATAAATATTTAGTTTTTAGAGAAATAATGTCTCTTAACGCGTTCGTTTTTTAACAATTTCTTTTCGTTTAAAAACTATTCCTAGATGCAAAGAATGGTTAGATTTAAGAACGGTGAATACTGTACACTTTTTAATTTGTTTTGTATTCGTGTTCTTTTCCTGTCGCGAAGGAAGTGATCTTGAAACTTCATAATGTGTTGCAACGACTCTTATAAATTTCTTCTTATAAAATATCTTTTACTGTGTTACCTTCGTATTAATTTCATTTAGAATCTTAAACATTATAATAATTTTGCTCGATAAAAAACAAAAATAAAAGCATGTTGTAAGTACCTAAAGGTACTTAAAGTGTCTCCAGATATATGTTTCTAGGTACAACAACTTTACTCAAAGTCTTTGCTCTATAAAAGATACAAAAAGATGTTAAAATTAAAAAAGTTAGAGAATATAAAAGTTTGTGAATATACAATTAAATAATCTCAATTAATAAATTACACAGAGCATGTCACAGAATATTCGCGCGAATTTTTGTAAATATTTTTAAAAATTTCTAAATGATACATTAATGCAAAAAGATACTTATTGAAGAGATTTAAAAACAAACTCTCTGAGTAAAAATTAAACGACAGCGCGAAGCATGTAATTATTCAGGTTACATAGACTCTGATTAAAACGTTGCGATTAAACTGCCGATCTTGAAATTCTCATTATCGTTAAAAAGATAATTAGCATATCTCTTAGATCTACAGTGTCTCTTAATGTAATGCAAAAGGTTAATCAATTGGATTGGTTGATTCTTTTAATTCTATCGTTTTTTGGTGTTCTTGGTGTTCTTGGTTCTGTAATGTGAATCATGTAAAATTTGAAATTAAACCGTCATATATAAACAAATCCATGCTTCTTGTAACAAAGCATTCCTTCGATGTCCAAGTTCTGATATATATTGATAGCTCGAGTCGCCTTTTCGAGAAAGAGATGAGAGGAGAGACTGAAAGGATGATATAAATTACGACGTATACGTATTTGTGCGCGACCAATTAGTTAATCTTACTGTCGGGATCAGGATGAACATGTAAAACGCCGCGAGCGTTAGATCTTCGGGGTAACTCTCTTGGCATACAATGTATACGTAATCTTGCTACGGTATATGCATTTCGAATTAAATGACGCGACGTGATTGAATCAGGCGGTGTAAGAGAATTATGACAGTTAGCGTATTATATACAAGCACGCGAGAAAACCTTTGGGACGTCAATATCGGAATATAGTTCTGGAAATCGGCAAAATGTCAGCTCCTAATGGTACATTAACCTCAGATCCATCAACTTACTCATACGGCAGTTAAATCAGAGTAGAGAAATCGTTTTTTAACTTTAAGTCTCTATCTCTTCTAGAAGAATGGAACTAAACAAATGTGTATATGTCTTTTGCAATACACGTTTGTTGCCGAATAGCTATAGTGATAACCAATGGTACTAAAAATGTATGACACATAAAACTCCACGCTATTAAATTTACTGGTAAATTTATAACTATTCATTATTATTATTATTAATATTATATTTACAATTATGTTAGTAATAATATTAGTATTATATTTATAATAATAATTATTATTAATATTAACATTATTATTGTGTCAGAGAGAGAGAGAGAGAGAGAGAGAGAGAGAGAGAGAGAGAGAGAGAGAGAGAGAGAGAGAGAGAGAGAGAGAGAGAGAGAGAGAGAGAGAATTATTATAGTAGCGTTCTTTCCTGTTAAATATTATTTTTAATAGCGTTGATATTTCGATTAATTGTTAAAATACTATCTTGTAATAATCGAAAAATACTCATATATCCGATATGTCTGGCATGGAGCCAATCTTACGAAAGCACTTCTTCTTTCGCAAACTTGAGCTTTTCCCGCTCACTGTTACACTGACGACTTCCGCAGACTCTCGGGAGCAAAACTTTTTGAACCGTTGCACGCTAATCAGGATCCTTGCCCCTATCGCTAACCACCCCGGACTTTATACCCTTATTCCAAGAGTTTGAGTGACTTCTCGACAGTTTCATCGTCGAAGTAATGTGAATCGCTATTTCGATTCGTCATCTCGTTGGTTACGCGTTGGTTATATAACAGCTTATTTTTTTTATGGCAGATACAAGATATAAATGCCAAATTTTCTCCCTCTCTCTCTCTCTCTTTCTCTCTTTCTCTCTTTCTATCTCTGTAATCCTTCATCTTCAACAGACGCTGCTACATTTAACGCAATTGCCAAAATCGAATGCTAACCGCAGTCGCCACTGTCTGATCAACGATAAAGTTCGTCATCGATCGCATAGATCGCTGTATTTATATAATATGTCTAAATAAATTACATGTAATATACCGCACAAGTAATAAAATCTTATTTTGGAAATACGCTTACCTATGAACGTTCTTTTGATAATCGATAGCACATCATGGTGCGTTTGCGTATAACAGCAGTCTGTATAGTTTCCTGCTCAACTTTCCCGAGCTCTACTCCCCGTGCATTCATTTATTTATACATATCCATGTTTGCGGCTAGCACGTAAGAGTCGATGCGAACGTTTCTATTCATCTGATATATTCGGTGAAATTATGTGAAACCACGACTCAATCGTTATATACGGAGGAAAGCGCTTCTCCTCCTCTTTACCGCATTTCGACATTTTGATATATGTATGTACGAATGAAGTAATGGGGGGGGGGGAGAGGTAACTGCGAGAAACCCCACTGTACATTCTAATATTAACCGGAAGCTCTCTCCATTAATATTACGCGTGTGGCACTGCAACCATACAGGTTTCGATCATAATAAAATTTTAACTACATTTCGACTTTTTGACGTACGATGAAAAAAATAGGAGGGAGGGGGAGGGGGAAGGCGGAAAAGAGTCGGCCATATTTCACCGTCATTCGCTTTTCTCTCATAAAACTCGTAACCGTCCAACGTGGCCAAAGGGTCCGACAGATTCATCAGCGGTTCGATTTATTTTTTCCGCCGAGTTCTCTCTCCGATCGACCATCACGGTCGTTCATGATGATTTCCCGTTTTCGCGTTTCTTCACTCCTCTCTCCACATCTTAGAAAATATCGCCGGGCCATTGCGCGGAAAGTGAGAAACTCGTTTCCCAAACCACCGTAATAAATTGCGGCAGCCGGCAGTCAGTGCAACCAGCGAGAGGAGTGAGGGGAGGAGAGAAAAGTCACGCCACGAAAACCAGCAGCAAAACGGTATAAAGCAACGCGGACGTTGAAGTGGTTAGCAGTCTTGGACCACACAGGTCTCTTTCCTCTCTACGTACGGCTTCAGCCTCTCTTGGTGTACCGTTTGACAAGCGAGTCTTTCGGAACTGCAGAAATAAGCCGTTGATATTTCTATCCCTCTCGAGAACGCGACGTAGCGTATTATGATATACTCACGCGTGCTATACGAATTTCACGGAGAGGGGCTCGCGTAAATCTCGATTCGTCGAGCTTTATAGACATCTTGGTTTTCGACCCACGCGATGTCACCCCTCGATCTGAATCTACCGACCTGTCCCTGCCCTCCTGAATCTTGCTCTCTTTCCTTCTTTTTTATCCCTCTTGCTAAATCGTTCCCGTCGTTGTTCCGTACTCTATCATGATTTATAGAGCCACTTGCATTTTACGAATTTCCGGGCTGCGTAAACTTAATGTGAGGTTAAAATTTCTTTCTTCCGTTGATACCGAAATCAAAGAGTGAAATTGATATAAAAATATCGGTTATATACACGTATTTTTTCGACTTCATAATCGAGTAAAATCGATTGATACAAATATTTTGTTTTATACTTTAACGCACACATACATACGTACATATGTACATAATTTCTCGATAATGTCATATTATTATACAAAGTCTTTTAGAAAATTATTGTCTCAAATCAATCAGATTTATAAATATTCTTGATACATATTTTACAGAAGAAATTACAAAAAAGAAATAACGCGTATAATAAATTCCGAAACTTTATAATTAATTACAATCATATACAATTATGTAAGCTTGTTTGTAATTTGCACTCTTTACATTTCTTTGTATAATATTTAGCTTTCAATCTTTATATTTAACATTCGATTTAATTATAGCATCATTAATATTAATATCACATATATTATGAAAGAGAAGACGTTATTAACTTCCGTTCTAATACTGACATTCAAAAATATAATAGCGGTAATACTCCGGTATTATATAACGGTACACCAATATTATGAAAATTTATTTAACATCCGATACCCGGTATAATTAAACGAGCATCGCGGTTTTATATAAGGGTGTAGATGCCACGATACCGGCATACAATAGCTAGCGAAATTACTTTAGTATTCGGTCTCTGACTGAAACACTATTGCACGAGAATATGTTAAGTGCAATGTTGATTCACGTCTCGCCGTTAATGCACCGTTCTCTTAGACATCGCGCATCCATCACTCAAGCACAAACACTCTTTAGAAGGGTATGTAATTTCACTCCGGGTATTCGCCCCCTATCTTCGTTGGACCAACGGAGCTTCCGCGAATTTAGCCACCAGGGACCCGTCGAAGGACCAAGGCGAGGACCGTCATTGCGCACCCTAACATCCGTCTATCCCTATCTCATTATCTGACACAGTAGAGGCGCGATGTACCGAGGACCGCCTCTTCCCCATCCCTTCCTTCGCTCCGGTTAACGACGTCAAACGTTAACCGCAGACACGCTCGTATCTTACGCGGCCGTACGGGAATCGTAAGATCCGAGCGTCGACGGAAATACGTTTGGGAAATTAAGGTGCGAAATTAATATACCAGGCCAGGATGGCGGCCTTCTCGCGGTCGATACTCGCGGTCACCCGCGGGTTTCGTATTCGCCCGCAGCCCGTTATTCCCTAGGGCTGCCCCGGGGACATCTTTCCCCGACGATAGCCCGTCGGCTAACGATGACGAATTGCGTGTGTGTACTGATAAATTATTCATTGGCGAAAAATTTTTTACATCCTCCGGGAAGAGGCCGTACGCGAAATTAATTCCTTTTATTGCGAGCTTTGGGCGGAAAATATCGCGACAGATGGAGTATCGCGCCGATTAATTATGGCCTGTCCCGGCGACTGTGATAAATAGATTGCGTAACGGGATCATTAAGATACCTCGGTGAATTTCAGTCCGAAGTTGCAGCGCGATGTAATTAACGCACTCTCGCGTCGCTCGCTGTTTGTAAATAATTTCGATTTAATGGCTTCGCGCGCCTTGTCGAGTAAAACATGCTCGATCTCACCGCGAAAGTACACGGCGAAACTTTAACGGAGTAATTCCGACATTAATCATGTCGAGCCATCGATAAGACCAATAACCGGTGAAAGCAGTTTTGTCCGAGAGGATTGCTACGAATTCTCGAATTAATTTGCGAGCGGCCAATTGTTTTTGCGAGCCGGCGCAAGCCGCCGGTCATGAACTTCTCGGCTTTGCCATAAGCCGCGCTAATTTCGGCATTGTATTCGCTTTAAGTCACGGAATCGCAGACGTTCCCGAAGCACGGTGAACTGTGGTAATCTGTGTACAGTGGGACTTGCGAACACCTGTTCCATTTCAACATACCGAGTGTAATTAGTCAATTAGTTTACTCCGCGTGTATTATACGAACTACGTAGGATCTTACAAACATATTGGAGTATAAATTTAGCGGGGATACCTATCGTTAAACTTTGTATCGAATTTGATCGTGTACTTGTTCATACGACGCGACAAATTCGTATCAATTTGTGCCGAGCTGTCAAAACCACGTGCCCGATTAATCATTCCATTTATCGTCATATATTGTTCCAACTAATGATATATATCTAAAAACTTTTGCGTTTTAGTTGTTCCAGGGGAGATTACTTGAAGCTATTTTTACACCTGGAGGGCAAGGGCGTTTCCGAGTACACTCCTTGGTCTAGTGTGCTTTGCGGAGAGCTGCGTGACATCCCGCAGGTTCTTTACAGCTCGAAATCAAGGCTCGTTCTGGAGTTTCACACTGAGAATCCACCATCTAATGCCACCGGTTTTTCCGGCGTTTTTCGTTTCATCGATAGACGTAAGTTAAAGTTATTCCTGCACGCAAAGTTGACCTTACAAACTATTAATAAATTTCCAAATCTAAAAAATATAATATAATAGCTATTTGTAAGGATATATATCACTAAAAAATTACGAGAAAATTAATGTATATATGTATAAAAAAAGCTTCGATGAAACTTTTGCTATACAAAATGAGATATGCTCAACCATTCATATCGATTGTCAGAAATCAATGCTTCCAGTGAATCAAAAGCGTCGCACACTCTCGGAGAGTTTAGGATAAGAAATAAACTAAATTAAGATGGCATTTTAAACGAAAACCTTTTCGTTTCTCCGCCTGAAATGAAAAACTCTTAATTCGAGAGAGAGAGAGAGAGAGAGAGAGAGAGAGAGAGAGAGAGAGAGAGAGCTCATTCAACCTTCACTTATTGAGCTGCTGCGTCTCTATCGAAAAATTTTAGATTTCGTTTTATGAAACTCTTTCGAGTTCGCTTCGAACTCAACGTTGGTTGATCAGAAAATTATTTTCAAGTTATCAGGAGATCGCTACGAATGGCCTGATAACATTCCCGTGTTCGGATGACGCTGATTAACATATAACACACATGCACGCACAAATGCACACATACAGACATAAGTATATATATACTCAAGGAATACTCAAGGAATGAGACCATCGAAATCGCTAAACAGTTTCGCGTAACTCGTGATGATATGTAAATGGTTAATCAAATTTTTCTCCGCAATAATCTGCTGTTTCGCGAGATTAAAGTCGCTAAAATTTTTTAAGATTCGCATGACTAATCTCAAATTTTGCGGATTTTAAGCCGACGGTTCGTTAGTAAGCGTTTCACGCAACATAACTGTCCGACACATGCTTTAAACACATGCTGTCCCGCGAACTTTTTATTTTGCTCACATATATGGAGTCGGCTTACGTATGCCAGGAATAACAGTGACATAATTCTGCCATAGCGCGGATGAGAATTCCCTCTACAATTCGGAATCGTACTATTTTTTTGTTCTGTATACCGGCTACAAAATCCCCTTTATGTCCCCAGCAACTTTTTCCCGTGTGTGAAAAATTCTATATAGTTCCCATAATAAAATACCAGATCTCTATCCGCGATATACGCCAGAATCTGCGCGTATCTGATTTTATAATACCAATCGATTGTAGATCATTATTTTGTAATGTATCTAAATGGGACATTTTAACTCGATAATAGCGAGCGAGATTGGCAAAAATTAATCGAAGAGTAATAAAATCGATGACTGACAGCTAACTTACTGCGGTCGATATTATCTAGGCAATTTTTATATATCGTGTCCTGAACCTCTAATCAAATAGGTATATACATGATTTAATATAATACATAATTGTCACAGAGTCAACCGCGTTATTAATTATTGTAAATTTGATCAATATTCAATTTTGTAACAAATATTATATAGCTTGTCGGTGTTCTATCAAAGTTTGCGACTAAATAAATGGGATATAAATAGCTCTTGACATAGTGTACATATAAGAAAAATACACTTGCGTCATCCTTACTACCTGGGAAACGTCACGAATCCATTTTGTTCGATCCATCATCCGGCGAACGCGTCGTTGGCGTATAAGCGGGAAAAATGATGTTATCAGCAAAAGGCATGCCTCTTTTTCCCCCGCACGTTTCACGTTCAAACTGTTTTTAGTGTCTTCTTTTCAGTTGTTGGTCGCGCATTTTTATTTTCTCGTCATCATTCTCCACCGAGTAATGAGATGGTTTTTTTTCACAAATTAACATATCTCTCTCTCTTGCGTGATATAAAAATCTCTCATAGATTAAATATATAAACTTTAAATGTAATTTTTTTAGTACACGGCGCAGTTTTGATCAAACAAAGGAGTAAAAAGAAAAATTGCGTGAGAATGTTGCAGTGTATACGTTACAGTGGGTGAAACTTTCGGATTTTCAAACTTTAATCTTCGCAGTGTAACGCCCATTGGATCAGACCGAAAACAAAATATAACAAAAAAAAGGTCTGTTTGTTTTCAACGTTACGTTGCAATATTGATAAAGAACATTGTATGATCGTATGTGTAGAAAAACCCATACCAATAGCTTTTTGCAATGTCATGATTGACGGAATTATTTGTATTAAAAAAAATCAAGTATAGTGTTGTAGTTTTAAAAAAGTCTTGTCAAATTATAGCGTCAATAATAGCGTCTAATTATAAAACGTTCTCATTCACGAAAATCTGCTCTGTAAGAAATTCTTAAAATACTTTACATTTTTCGATATTCGTAGTGTATATCGCGTGTTATCATTTTTTCCATATCACTTTAATGTTTTTTTTTCAACTTAAACTATATAACAGCATTTTAATATTAAAAATATCGCAACGTATAGTGAAATTGATAAGACGACGGTTTACATCATCGTCGCAGGCTAAATCATTTATTACGCTTCTTCGCCGACGGCTTCAATCTCGCCGAAATCCGCCAATTAATGAGAAAATTGCGAAGGCGTCTCTCGTCACGATTGCTAAAAATATCCCGCTCCCGCGCTTCTCGGAGATTAACAAGGATATTCTTGTTTTCCCTGGATAATTATCGGAAGTTTAACACAAGACAAGTTCGATTAACAAGTTTCTGCACGCCGTGTTATTTTGCAAGAACTATTGTATCATTCTTTTACATCGTTCGATCAAAAATCGAAAAAAAATGTGTATCTCAAAGTTTAACAACGGAACATAGAGAGAGGGATGTCAATAACTGTTTCAACGAGGCGCAAACTTATGATAGGAGAATAATGATATCTCTCAGGACGTTATCGGGTCTAGTAAAGTTACAGACAAAATTCTAATGAGTCTGAACGCGCTTATCGTCGTTGATAAAATGTGCCATAATTGCGATACTCGAGAGACAGAGAGACAGAAAAAGAGAGAAAGAGAAGAAATATAGAGTAAGTCGGAAAGTCCTTCGGCTATTTGCGCGGTATTGATTATAAAGTGGAAGATTTAGTCTAGACTATTTTCAAGTTCTCTCCTACCGGCGACGCCAGGCTAATTACTCGAAGAACGCCGGGTCTGCGCCGAGATATCAACTCCAAGTCGATATTCCGTTATCAGGATCCATTTTATATCTTCCGGCAATTAGAGCGCATCGCGCTAATGCATATTTCGCTATTCGTTGAACGTGAACGTCTTTATTAAGAAAGACGCCGCGCGATCAGTAAGTTTGATGATGCAAAATTTCCGATTACTTTATTAAAATTTTTTGTTGAGAAAAAAAATAAAAATTAATTTAAAAATAAAATAAAGAATACTTATATCCTTTGTTAAGTATTAATTTATTTTAATGTAAAGCGATTATAAATTCACTCATGTCAGTCGAGTCATTGGAGTCCCGTGAAAATACATCTCCCGTTTGTAAGTTCGTTGATAATTTAAAATTCCTAATATTTTTGGCGATTCCATCGAGCTAGAAACATCTTTCTTAAGGATGATGCGATCGGTAAAGATGATACAAAATTTCCGGTTACTTTATTAAAAAATTTTGTTATGAATCTACGCGATTCTCGTGCACGCGATAAAATCTCTTTTTTTGGATAAAAATAAAACGATTTTAAAAAATATAGAATACTTGTATCTATCATACTTGTATATATCTCTCTTGGCATTTGCCAAGTTCACTGATAATTTGATAAAATTCCTGATAATATTTTCGGTAATTTCATCGAGCTAAAAACTATTCGCTCCATCGCGATCTCTCTCTATACAATCTCCTACCTTGTCGTGGGTATTTTCCAGTTGCCCGTACCTTCGAGACATCTGATACGCGCGAAAAGTACTTAAAACTCGTAAAGTTTTTCAGAGAGTCGAGAGTTAACGTAAATCTTGCCTTACGGAAAGCAGGCTGAGTGGAGAGAGAGAAGAAGGTACGAAACTTTGACTCGGGATGTCTATCCATTTCACGGCCCCGTAAACAATTTCGTGTGTCATTACGAGTTTTATCGTAACGAATATACCCGACGGTGAAGAAACTTAATGAAAGCGGTGGGAAAAGGAGATAGATGCTTATATGCAAAATGCGCGTGATATTTCGGCCAAAGATGAAAGTATGAAGTTTGCGCGAGATACTCAGTATAGTGCCTTGAAACAATTTATTTTGAAAATATAAAGTATCGCACTTGTTTCGACAAGATTGTCAGACGTATACCCTTAGCAAGGGAATATTTTGGATATGAATCAGGCACTAAACTTGACTCATCTCTTTCTCCCCGCGGATGCGATACATACATCGTTCGCTACACGTATTGTATGTTTCAAATTTCTTCTTATCGCGAAATATTAAATTGCGCGGCTGCTATTTCAGAAACGTAACATATAAATATAAGAGAATCATGGAAAATGCGTTTTCTCAACAACAATCGGTATTCCTTGCGAGTATTAATTATTTCCTACATCGATTCAAGTTTTCTTCCGCGCGCTCGCATTACTTATATATTTGCTATTAAATCACATTGGATGCCTTCTCTAAATTTGGAGCACATCACGAAATTCAAACTGCTCATAGTTCATTTGGAATTGGCAATTTCTTAAAAGATTAATATTAACAAAATAATGTTACGATGTTGAATTCCACGAATCATTGAAGGTATACGAATATTTTGATGAAAGAGAAAGAGAGAGAATTCGTGTGGTTCTAAGCTAAAGTATTGCTCTTTCCCGCATTTTCCCTCCCGTTAAATGTAGCATTGCTATTCGACTGAGCGTAATTTTAAAACAAACTTTGATAATGCATTATCCGCGTAATACGTTCGCGCGAACATTATCGCTGCAGAGTTATAGTTATAGGCTGCATGCCGAAATGCATGCTACTACGAGAGCTCAAACACGAGAGAAGAACGCGTGACGCGAAATGCGGTGTATCTCGTTTCAACCGCTGCCATTGTCCGGAGCCATATTGCAGTAACGCAAACAAACAAACGTATCGCATATCGGAGCTCAATCGCTCCAATTGCCTTAATTTGCACCGAGGCGGATAGATTGATAATGAATCGCAAGCGTCATTACACAATTAATTTACGAAATTCAATTGCGCGCGCGCGTGGGAATAACGGGCGTGGAATCGCACGGCTTGAATTTTCGTCGCATCCCGATGAAAATTACGGAACAGTAGCGTTGCGCAAGTTTGATCAGCCGTAACGACGTAAACAAATATTGACACGTTCGTGCAAGCGGCTACAGTTTGAAAAACGCAAAAATCTCAGCCGCGTGCAAGTTTATTCGGATGTTGTTTGCCAGCGATATTAGGTCGATTCGAATGAATGATCGAACGACGAATGAAATTAATTTCAGACGCAAACATTCGAAAATAGTGTAATTATTGCGACGTGAACTAAAAATAAATGTGTCGATGAGAAATGCTAAATAATTAACTTAATAAATGTTTACTTTATATAATTAATACACACATACACATACATCTCCGCTACAACTAACTCAGGAATGTTTCGATAACAAATTCGGTTATCAAACAGAACTAATATAACATTAATATGAAGATATTTAGAGTTTTTTCAAAAGTAAATAATAATAATAAATATATATATACATATATATAGCATAATAATATTATATAATATTATATAATAAATTATATAATCTAATAATATAAATAAATTAGAAAGAATTATATTCGGATTTGTGACTCTTGTAAGATTCCAATTAGAATGCAAAGACACAGATTGTTTTCGTCGTTTATATCTTAAATAAAGTCTTCGATTCATCGAAGTCTGTCCTTATTATTAGACCGGATATAAAGTTGAAAATTTACGTCTACGTCGTTCTTGCGGAAAATAACTTACGTAATAAGATTAGCTTAAGAAGAGAGAAAGAAAGATAGAGACAGAGAGTGAGAAAGAGAGAGAGAGAAGAGCAAGTGTGACGAGATGAGAAAAGATTAAACTGCGAGGATTAATCCGACAAGAAAACAGCTAATGCAGAAAGATTTGCCGCGCTACTTCCATAGGAGAATCCGAACATTGTAAATCATCTCGATACATTCCCCAGCACATTCGTACAATTTGTGCTCTCCCGTACTCGAAAATAATCGATATCTGCTTTATTCTTATTTCTCGTCATTCAATGCGCAATTCTTATGGTCGACGTAAAAGGAGGAATTGTGTTTCGCTTGTGTAATAATTTTTCCAAATAGTTTCTCTAAATATTTCACAACGCGCGGTACCCTTTATGCCCTATGGATTGATCGCGGGTCGCATCGGTCGGTGCCAGCGGCGTGTTCGGCCAAGTGGCGGCTAAGTGTTTGTATACGTGCGCTTCTGTACATCACACACACACACACACACACACACGCAGGTATACTCACCACATACACGAGGAGATACGTATTACACGCGCGCGGCTCGCCGGCGCAAAGTGATTACGTGTCCGGCGTACCAAGCCTATTAAAATCTATCTACGGGCCGGGGCTTCAACGAACGTTGTAAGCACGAAATTCGAGAAGAATCCCGAGGAGAGCTTACACCGCGTTTCCTCCCTGTGTTGTATTCGTGCAGCTCAGGAATCGGAGGATTTCTGCGAGGGACGGTCGGGCCGTCTTCCGGCTTTCGATCCGCGTGAAGCAAAGATTGGCTCGGAGAGATGCTCATCTTTCGCGGGAGAGAGAAAAGAGCGCAGCTCTTATTCCCTTTCGCAACCCCCGAGCTCTCTCGTTTATCGCGTTGACGCGCGATTCTTTCAGATTTGCATAAACAAGCGCGAAATAAAGCGATTAGATCCGCGAAGCGCATAAAGTACACGGAATATCGAATGAGGCTTACTATCTTCGTCGGAGGCACATAAATATTACAAGTTATGTGTAGAATAAATAGACGCTGTTATTGCACCTCAATTAAAAACCGCCTCTGATAAAACGGCGCAACGAATTGTCGTTACTTAGGTCGCACCTACGATAACCATATGTGAATTTTGTTTGCAGCGTTTATACTATATTAGTCGCGAACATATGTACGCGCGCGATTAATTGGTACCATTTAGCGATGCAGGAAGCATAGCGAAAGGAAAGGAACGAATTATTTTTCCGTGAAGAAAAAATGAGAACCGGTTTGTGTGCTTGCGTTTACTGACCCGATCCGAAGAAATATATTATGGTGATCCGTCAGCGAGCCACGTAAATTCGTTAGCGCGTATTCGTTCATTAACATGCATGCGGATACAAAACGGATTTACGGGAATGATTTATTAACTATGGTGAATTCATGACACAGGACATGTAAACAGTGCGCGGCATTTTGTGTGCGTATGCTCTCTTGCCGTAAATATATTTATCATTTTAAGACGAGACACATTAAAGTGGTCATTAACGATTTTGTCGTATCACGCAAAGCGGCAATTTGAAAAGGCTCCGCTCACAATAGAAACGAGCTTTAATTATAGAGAGGGAGAAGAATCCGGCTTTCTCGTACTTTATATACGATAATGCGCAACCCGCTCGGTGTATCTAACATAACGATCCCGAGCACCCCGGAAGATCCTCCACTAGCAAGTCTACGCGCAGATGCGACCGACTTTATGTAAGCAAATTAATGCTTGCCCTCTTAGATACGCGGTACTATTGTGCGACGCTGATCAAACCGACGTCGTGCAAAGCGTACATCGCTTAATTACCTGGTTTGCGTGTTGCCGAATGATAGCAATGCGCAGAAATGTAATTAACAATCACAGCACACACATAATAACGTGTGTATTTATGAAATTTATAACACACCTATAAAATTACATATAGAATTTATATCACACATATGATATAATCAATGAGTAGCGCATATAACGTTTAAACTACTTTAATGAATAATGCAACGTCCATAATTAAGCGAATGCTATTGTTATGTATTAAATATTTTGACATTTTATTGGATAAATTAACAAAAGCATCGAGAATAATGTACTTTCCCTTTCTCTCTCTTTGTCAGGCTTTGTTTATTAATCAATTTTTCAACGTGTAAAATATATCGGCGATTCATACCAAAGGAAACGCAATGTGCATAGTTTCCGTGTCACTTTTTCGCGTCAAGATTCAATTATCATTTTTCAATTTTCGGCAATTTATTCGTTTCATTGATAAAATATCAGGTAATCCTATTTCACAGTCATGAAAAATATATTAACTCACAAAGAATGTTATTTAATATTTACTTATTTATTTAATTTAGTTATACATTTATTTTCCTTGATTATTTTATTTAATGATTTATTTTATTTAATGACACATATATTTTCCATGCTTTTGTAATTAAATTACATATATTTTCCATACTTATTTTTGAAATTAAATTACATATATATTTTCCATATATTCGCGCATATGTTTGTAAATGTATAATTGCAATGATTGTACGATTAAAAAACCGATTATGAATTTTGCATAATTTATAATTCTCATATTTTTATTTTGCAATTAATTCACATTTCCTATTAAGTTCTTTCTTTATGCAAAATAATCCAATCACAACGTATAGCACACGCATTGCGTACGAGAACAATCTGCAAGTATCAAAATGAAAACACACGTGGAGGACAAACGGTGACACAATCGCTGCGAAGACTCCCATTTTTCAAAGCGTACAGGCGAAAGAGCAGCAAGACATATCTTTCGCGTCGCGGGAACCAGCACGTCGGCACTTTCTACATCGATCGCTCTAAATAACTCGCCCGGTAAATTTATTATCAGGCTCGGCACCCTTTCAAAAAGAACTTTCGCGCGAAACTTGTTCCACCGTGGAATCTCTCTTTTTTTCGAAGGAAAGCCCTCTCTCGTCGCGGAAAAAATTGTACACGCATATATCGGGAAGCGACTTAACGGGAAAGGGATTAACGCGCGTAAAATGCAATACGCGTTACATCCCGTGAAAATAGCGTGTTATATAGCGATGGCTACATTTTGTTAATTCGCATCTCGTGCGTGTCACACTTCGTTTGTGATTCGGTTTAACGGTAGCGCTCTCGAAAATGGATGCGATGTTAAACGGGAGGCAGTACAAACATCCCTAATACTCGTGTATTATATTTGATGATTTTTAGGATTTAATTCATGTTTTCTGACCTGACAAATTTAACGCGCAAATATCGCGGACTAAAGTCGCACATTCGCTAAGTAAAACGTTCCGGTCTCTCTACGCAAATTCCGTTTTACTCTTCGAATCTGAATAATTATATGTGCGCAAATACCGTGGCACAGTGCAGACTGAATCACAAACATATACCAATTCCACTAACGAACTCCACCTTTCTCCCACAGACCTCAAGATAATAAAACATACAATACCCTCGTATGTACAAGGATATGCTATTTGCGTCTCCATAATGGTAAAAACAAAAATTTATTTTAATATATCTGCAGAAATGCCTTGAGAAATACAATCTTATTAACGAAGATATGAAAATATTTGAGATAAAACAAATGCTGATTAATGAGAGGAAGAAGATTCCCTGATGTTTTTCAATTGCGAGGTACCGTTAGCGCAGACAAATAAGAACACGGGGCGGAAGAAAATTAAATTTTAGTAAAGAAAAAAAAGGAATTATGTAAAAGGAGACGGCGAACACAAAGGGCTGCGAGAAAAGGCGGAAAAAGATAAGAATCTTGAGAAAGAAAATAAAGAAAAAAAATACAAAATTTCACAAAAGCAGAGAATATTGCGGAGAAACACCTTAATAAAGACGTCGCGGCAATTCTACCGAGGGATTAAAACTGAAAAGACGTAATATGCTTAACCAAGACGCGCTAATCACTTCGCGTTCAATAATAATTTTAAATTACGCTACGTATATAAGTTATAGACAGTACGATAATTGTATAATTTATCAGAGACCCAATTAAAGCAATCTACCTCTTCGTTCTCCTTATTCGTAACATTTCCGTCGTGTTCCACATTTAAGATCGTTTTACCCAAAATAGAATCTTTATATCCACGGAAATTTATCGCGCATTTTATCGAGATCTCAAGAATATCTAAAGGTACTTTTCTCAGAGAGAACGCACGTGATAATCGAGTTCTGTAGAAATAAGATTGTCGACGAAAAAAAAGACTACAATCGTAGAACGTGAACCCTGCGACCGATTTCGGCGGTCGATAACGCGGGATGGACTCCATTTAAATTTAGTGGCCAGTTTATTTCGCATATAAAAGGGGAAACGGGAATCATTTATACCGAAATGAGGGTATCGCGGCGTTGTTCGTGGAGGGGAGAGGAAGGATGTTTCAAAGTTCGGAAATCGAACTTAGTCTCGAAACGTTAGAGTAAAAGTCTTAAACTGTTCTCGAAGGTAACATTACCGGATTGCAAAAAAAAACGTACGACTCTACCCGCAGAAAATGCGCGATAAATTGCAAAGTTGGATTTAAAATATCTTGGAATTGAGAATATGATGAGAGTCATGCTCTATACAGGATTATTCCAGAACCATTATCTGTCAAAAAAAAAATCTCGTAATGAATATAAAATGATTTTTAATGAAAGAAGATGATCTGAAAACGCATTAAATGAGAAATTGAATTGAATTTTTATAAGTTGCAATAAAAGAAGATAATCCAGTAAAACGCATTAAATGAGAAATTAAAGAATTTTTATAAGTTGTAAAACTAACAGTAGTATATGTTTTTACCAAAACTTTAGAACTTCTAAATTTGTTAGCCGGAATGTCAGACAGAGATGCCTAAATCATTCTCAAGGGAAATTTGGTAGACTCATTGAGTGAAATCTTGAGAGAAAATAGCCTCTCTCTAGTGAGAACTCGGAAAATTCATTAAAGTTAAAAAAAAATGCTCAGACAAAATCAGACAATATATTATATTTTAGTTATCAAAAATGAATGATTATCATCATCATTGATTAAGTAATTCGTTATAAACTTAATGTAATTGTTATTCTAAGTATAATTTTAGTACGTTTTCTCGAAATTTTGTAAGCAGATTCAGCAAAAAAAGACAATATGATAAACAATGAGTAAAAAAATATATTGCTAGTGTGATTTAAATTTTATAATTTTTTTCACAATTGTATTAATATTACAAAGCGTGAAGTTTCTTTTTTTGAAATGAAATTACATTGGTTTGCAATGAAAGCTACAACGTCTTAGAAAGCATCGTCGATGGAAAATTGCGAAAGTTCGTTAGATTCCAAGACACTTTCGGGCACTTTGCCGTACCGCCTAATGCTCGTACACCGGAATGGTTCGAACAGTTAGAAGGGACGATAAATTTCGAGGATTTCGTTGGTCTTCGCGTTCGAGGATGCTCGAAGGTTGTTCGAACGGTAGCGAGAGAACGGGCCTATTATCAATTGTCTGCGATAAGGAAGGACTGGTCGGCGGGAAAGCCCATTTAGGATGGATATATCCTGTGGATGGGAGATATCCTTTGTGTAGTTTGGAACTTCGCCCCCGAGAGATCTTAAGCCGTACCCTCGAAATTCGACGACAGAGCCCGTCAACGATGCTATCGACACCTTGCGATGTTCGGTCATTGATGTTCATTAAACGCGGTTTCATTATAAGGTTTCTCTCTCTCTCTCTCACTTACTCACTCATTGGTATGTTCGACCATCTGTAGATTAGATCGAATAGAATTTCTCTAATACAATAAAGTGGCATATTGAAAAATACCTTTAAAACATGGAAAAATATCATTAATCACATTTAAACTTAATATTATTTTAAATTATATGTACCTTCCAAAATCTTTATATATTATATTTTAACGTTTTAAATATAATATACAGCGTACGCCGGAAATATATATAATACAATTAGCATAGATAATTTTACGAAAAGATAAGTGAAAAATGTAGAATAAATTTTTTTCGTACAAGGCATTATTTCTAAGAAAAAAATTTAAGAACTTAAAATTAAATAATTAATAACATTTTTTTACGTCTCTAATAACCTTATGCTATACATCATCGAATTCATGTCGATCGCGGTAATTAAAATATATATGAATAAATGTAACATTCTATTGAAAAAATAAATATAATCTTGATACTTTTCACTTGAAAAATTTTTCATTTGAAAAATGATTTGCAAATTATTTGAAATTGTTTTAAATAAAATATATTTTTTAATTAATAGCCACCATCGAAATGAATGCGATGATATATGATCGTCAGAGATCATTTCAGCTTAAAAGAGCGTAAATATGAATAAGCGTAAAAATATTATTTATTTTTTAATTTCTAAAGTCTCGAAAATGAAATCTCATATGTTATTCTATATTTTCGATTTACTCACGAATTACTCCATTTTCCGAACGCACCCTATGTATTTTATTATCACACCGTCAACGGTATTGACCCCGCGTCGTCGAGAAATTTTCCCGAGAGCCCGTCGCGTCACACGTGACATTTTATAAATACTTGCTCTTAATATGTCGAATGCCAGTTGGGATTACCATAGTGCGAACGAAGGCGCCTTCATTTGCGATTTGCAGCGATGATCCAGCCCAGATTCCTGTCCCTAGAACGCTATGCTCATTTAGACTTTGCGCGCGACTTTATAATACCGTATTGTCCCGCGGCACAATGAATATTGTTCTCGCAAAATCTCAAAGCTAATACTGACTCCGTTGCTCGACGGTCGGTTGGCCATTTAAGATATTTCACGACGATGAGCGTCGCACTCGATTACCGATAGAAATGCGGAGGCTGCGCTATCATGAATACTATAGTTTCGACATTACCGCGTACTCTATCGCGCTTTTGTGAACTTTAGGACCGATTAACGATTGCGGAACGAGAGATGGATAGCTTGAGATATGCTTGTACTCCGCATTTGCGGCGCAGTGATATCTGCATCAACCCGCAGCGCTATCAGTATTCGTCCCGTGTCAATCTACGTGCAAAACTATGGATTGCTCGCACGCGCTCCTACGCTTCTCAAACAGCATTTAACGTCCACGAGTATGTTTCGAACGCAATAAAAATATTGAGCACGTGTGACTGTTGTCTGTCGACATCCCGGCGCAAGCTTCGAATAAACGTACCGTGATGCATGATCTGTGAAAAAATGACAAAATTGCAATCAAGTACATGCGCGTTCCATTGAAAAAAGACAATTTGAAATTTAAGATTGTATAAAGTAATTTAGAGACATCTCGACACGCGGGAGATCTCGACGCTTTTATAATTTAGTAATATTTTGTTGAATATTGATACGAAACCTTTTTATTATGACGACGTTGACGGATAAGATTGAATGTAATAATGTGGAGTATATTAAAAGCATTTTTCCAGAATAATCTAATGAAAAATATAACGTAGAAGAACTAGGCTTTGCGTTAATCGCGTCTTTAGATAACTTTATTTATTCATATAATAGTATTTTTATTTCAAGGGATACATTTTCAAAAAAAATTATATTTCAGCATTTTAAACAAAATGTCCAAATTTTCTTCTCTCAGGAATGTTTATATATTTTTTTATTGTATTAAAAAGTGCAATGAGTCTCAAGTAAATTTATTTTTAAATATTTTTATGTTTTATGTATCTCCATATCTCTTTGCATATAAAATAAAAAGTAAAGTATTGGTTTCAGTTTTTGAAAAACATCAAGATATATTAACCAATTAATCCAAAACTATCATTATTATGTCGAGATGTACATTACTCTATTGTTTGATTTGAAAAAGTAAGTCTAATTTTCTCTTCGACATTCTAAATGCACTAATTAACAAGCATATCGTATTATCGATCGCTGTTAATTGTCAGCCGCATATACTATAGCTCGATATCCGTTCTCGTTACTTGACGCATATCGTGTAGCTGGTTGTTTTGCGGGATCGCTGAAAATTGCGTTTGCTTCGAATTAATATCACTTGTTGTACAGTACGTAAATTTGTCAATTTAACATTAATCTGCAAATATCGACAATTGAATATTATTATTGCGAGGAATATAAATATATTGACATGCTTATAATAATACTATTACATAATCGTATTCTAAATAGTAATTATTCCTGAAATCGATATTTGATGAACTGAGTTTAGATATACGAACAAACCGTTTGTTTGGCACAAACCATTGCTTTTTGCAGCGCGTTTCTCGTCGACACTTAACGAACGGTAATTTCGATCATAATGGAACCCGCATTCGCGAATGTCGTCTGTGCGAACATACATAGGAGGCCATAAGCGTACGCGAGATACTTTCGGCACTCTGTGTGAATAATGCCGATCGATAGTAACAGCCGCTATTTATCTGCTTTTAAACAATGCAAATTACAATTACGGGTCCGGTTCGCGTCGCGTCAGCGAAGCCATTCGCGTTATTTACCGTAAAAGCAGGCGTACAGTTATTCCATTATCAAGCTTGGGCGTTAATTATCCCGCTTATCGTGTCCTTCCGATAGCTACCGTACCTAGCATCTCCCAGATAGCTTGGCTATACACAGTATAAGCGATGTTATCCAGCATCCGATAGGTTTCATTCATTCCATCACGAAAAGAGGAAGGGAGAGGGAGACGGCGCGCGAATGTATCGCCGGCACGGCATTCGTATCAAAAGGTAATGCATTCATTCTTATGTGTGCCATGCGCTTATATTTTCGACGCTTACACTTTTGCTGCCGGTGCGTGACGCCGCGCATAAAATTCAAATAAACCGCACCATTAGGCTGGGGAGGAGAGGAGGGTTTGTCGCGTCTACGACGCACACTCAAAGCCTGGTCTCACACTCTTACCATTTTTTTCCCTTTTTCCCCTCCATTTTCCCTTTCCATGCCGCGCCTCTCGCATCCCATTTTCCCCGTCAATTTATATTCCGCTTAAAGCGTCGAAAGAAGCATTTTTTTAGCTTTTGCAAACAAGCCGAGCATCCTTCATAATATAGTTCAACAAAAAATAACCATTTTTCGAATATAAGAAAGAGAGTATCATTTATCGCAATTTTTTTACATTAAATATTATTCCGGCTTCCAAATTGCTCAATCATGCCGCAACTTTGAGACGATTAAAGTTGCATTTGGTTCTCAATGATGTAATTCGCAATTTTTCCGCATATTTAATCAAAGATATCTTATTAATTATATAATCGAAATAATAAATTCCTTTTAAGGGCAGAAAGTTCTAACAACATAGTTAACTTTGATTGCAACAAAACTACTTCAACGCATCACATATCGTAGCTATAATATGATAAAATATATTAAAATAGTTTTTGCAACTTTAACCAGAAATTTCCTAAAATTGTGACACATAAAACAATTTGAAAGCCGGAATCATATTTAATGTCGACAAAATTACAGAAAATAATCATTTTCCTTCTTGTTTTTTTTTCTTTTTTTTTTAACTGTAATCCACGAAAATTAAGATTTTTCTCTTACTTTCAATTTCATGTTTTAATCGTAATATTTTGATACTTTAAATGGGGATTATACTCTTTAGAAACTATTTAATCTCTCTCTTTCTCTCTCTCTCTCTCTCTCTCTCTCTCTCTCTCTCTCTATATATATATATATATATATATATATGTATATAGTTTTATTGAAATCTCTTTTTTAAACCTCTAAATGGAAAACTGTTCGTTTACTGCCTATTTGAGGTACAAAGTATGAGCTTAATTTCTATAAATTAAACCTATCGAAATTCTCTAAAATTCATAAACGTGAGAAATTGAGATTGAAAATAGAAGCAAAATTTCGATTCAAAGAGGATACGAGTCTTGGACCGCGTGCGGACTTAATATATTCACGCAACTTCCTGCTTTATATATATTTAATGTTATGCCGCTTTTGCAAACAGCCGCGCCGTGTTTAACATTGCACGTGCGAGTTTACGAACCTTCGATGATAAAAAGTGTTACGAAACTTTTGGCTGCGGGAATACGCCACGTTCCGTTCGCCGGAAACAATAATCCGAAAGTGAGTCGCGCAAATATCAACGAGCGCGAATTCGTCTAATCGTGGCCAGCAATAACTCTCCTTAATTATTGTCTCGTAAGTCCATGCGGTGGCATGTTGGTTTATTTGCTCCGGTTTACTGCGCGGAAAGCCCCGCGGTAATTTATTCTGCGAGAAATGTCAGGATCGAAGAACCAGATTTCTCCCCGACTTCTTTGCCTGTACAAACGTCTTACATTAAGTAAGCATACGTGTAACATTACGTGTTTCTTTGATAAACATCGTGCGCGCGATATATCGAACGATTTTGGTACATGCATCTACCTGCATCATAAATTTATCGATTCCGCTAGCATTCACGCTTTGACAATTATCGATTGTTACGCATCGTTAGATGCGTTCGGGTATTTGTTATTACTGTTTAATGCAATACAATATGGGAATTAAATCGAGGATAATAAATTGATAGGCGATGAATAAAATATGAGAATTAAAGCTATCTATTAAATTCTATTAAAGCTATCGAAGTGAAATATTATTTAATAAAATTATGCACAAATGGGATTATCACTTGATATTATTAACTTAACCACACATTTTTTTTCTCGTTAATAATCATGTTAAATAATATTAATTTACATCGATTAAATATTAATTAATTTAATATTTTCCGTGCGCGCGCGCGTGTATGTATGTATGTGTGTGTGTGTGTGTGTGTGTGTGTGTGTGTGTATTTTTGTTTGTATTATTGTATTCTTTATTTTTTCTGCTATTACGTTTCCACTTATCAGTGAGGCTTTTTCGTGATTGTTCTTTTAAGGCACCATAATCGCAGGAACATTAACATAGATTTTAATTATGCGGAATTTTTTTATTTATACAATGTATGTTTATAAGAAGCTTTTTCATCACAATTTTTTTTATCCGGATACCCCGCTTGTAAGCAGCAACTACGGATTACGACCCCTCCCAGAATATTGCCAAGATATATCATTCCAAGTACGAAGTGCAATATCGTAAAGTTCGCACGTCCACTATATAATTTTAAAATAATCGCGAGAGAAAGAGAGAGTTCGCATGTCGCGAATGCCGCTTAAAAAAATGTGCGATTTTATATAAAACGTTGGATATATTCGCACGCGACCGTGCAGAAATCACCGCTGTGTGTGTGTGTTTCGAAGTAACTTTGAACAACTGCGCCACAATTATAAAATGAAACTTGAAATCCCTCGAGACGAAGGTGCCGGACCTGTCGCGGCATGCGGAGAGAAAAACGCGAAAAACTCGCGGAATTAATATTTCTCCTCAACGTACGACACTTATGTTCTGCCATGCACCTCAACGTGTGATCCGCGAGCGAACGCATGTGCTTCTTTCATCCGCCGTCGTTGCAACCCTTTTTCCGACGTTTATAGCGCTCATTGCTCGTTTTATGCTCTTAGCTCGTGTCATGCACGACAGGATTGTTTTCTTTTTTTTTTTTTTTAAGAGGAACAGCAGTCTCGTTGCAACATATTGTATTCCTTTTGCGATGCAAATTGAAGGCTACGATGCAACATGCGTAAGGAAAATTACGAGCTTTCTCTCTTCGAATGCGGGGGAGAAATTACATGTCGTTCCTGTTCCGCGAACGAGCATGCCCATTGATTATCGCAACGAGATAAATATACCTCGATTTTTATCCTTATCAAGATGCCACATTGCAGGAATATTTACTCGCTTTATCTGTTGCGATTTTATCGCAATCTGATTAGAGAAACGAAATGTTCTCTTTATCGTATCTTGATATCGGTTCACTTTAATTAATAGAAATTTCCGTGACTTTATGTGGCGTCGTGAAAGCTAAATGCCTTTGTCAGAAATTTAATAGTTGGCAGATAAGATTGCTATGGATTTTTAATAACGGAGTACAAGGCCTTACACTCCGTAATATAAGCAAGGATTATATTTTTCATCATTTTATGTATTTACATATATAAAAACATCCGTCATAAAGACATTTTTATTCAATTTTACGACTCTTACAGAATTAACTCTTCTGTTATCTGAAAAGCGTCATGAAATATTCTCAGGTAAGGTTTTCAGCATCCACAAAACTGGCCTTACACTCCTTTTAATTAAATAAGTGGATGGGATACGAGATCGCAGAGGCATGCATCGCGCGTAAAGGGGATTTGTAATTTAAAATTTAATAACGCTAAGAACTTGATTTCTATTCCTTCCATCAGAGTAGAGCCAATGCCGGTAAAAGTAGGTAGAGACCGTTTTCTTTCAATGACCGAAAGCCGACGGTGAGGGTAATCCGATTATAGACATGCTATATACATACATATATATGTAGCGGATATTCTGTCGCTTTTTTGCAGTTTAAACCTGTAATCCTGATCCGATTGCGGAGAATTAAGACAACGATTACATATTTGACAGAAGAAATAAGAGAAAAAATAAATCAACGGCATCTCATTGAGATATACACGTATTTACACAAAGTCAGAGAGAAAAACCTCTCTCTCTCTCTCTCTCTCCGGAGATAGAAATATATTAAACGACTACACGCGCGTTTGCCTTGAGTTATTACGTCTCGAAAATGAACATTCGCGACAAATTTAAAAGAGCACGTTCATCTCAGAGAATACTCGAGGAGTCCTCCTTTCCGGCTGCACAACTCCACGAGTAACGCAGAAAGATCGGTCGTGCCGAGTAGACAAAATTCTAAATTTTCAACCTTTTGTCAAGTGCGACTGGAGACGAAGTTGCGTCGCATTCACTGCGACGATGATAAACATTGAAGTTACAGAACAATCTCTGCCTCAAGTTGCGCAGCATCCCATTTTCTCGTATGGTCTTATCATTCTAGGGCTAATTGAATTCGCGAAACGAAAAACACAAAATTAAAAAAATGCTAGAAATTTTTGAAATTTTTTCTGAGAAAATAAAATATTGTATTAAACAAAGGAAACGCATATATTATATTTGCAATAAAGAATTATATTGCATGGTCTGTAATTTGAATCGCGGTCCGTCGACTCTTTAAAGCCGTAGCGACTTATCAGCAGAAAGGAGACATTTTTCCGTGAATACCGAAAATCCGAATGCAATCCGCTTAGAGACATAAAACACAGTATCCGCGTATCGATTACGTTGGCTTCTTTCTGCCCGAGGTGCCGAAAACTCAGACATCACAACCGCATACCTTTTTCGTTCGAAGCAGGGAAAGTGGGTCAGAGGCGAAAGTGTCCGCTTTTATTCTCCCGATATAACGGGGAGAAACGTACATGAATATGAAATGGCAAACTCCCCCTTTTGTTGGACGCGATGATCGTTGACAAAGCACGAATAAAATAGATCGGCGGTTTTACATTAGATTTTTCGCTTGTAAATTTCCGGAAGACACAAGGCAGTGCGCGCATGTTGACGCATAAGCGAGATAACGTTTCTCTGCTCTTGTTCCGGTTGATAAGAGAAATCTTTCAAGATTCAATCGTCTCTGCGTTCAAACTGGTTGAATCGACGGACGGAATGGTGACGAAGGAAAGGGCAGATTGATCGGAAAATGCTATCTCTTCTCGTTGTCATCGATATTCCGCCGCGAAACGTCTCTTCTCGCTGTCGTTCCGCGACAAACGTTTATCTCTATGGAGATTTCACGCGAGTAATAGTAATTCCATATCGTCGAATACTTATTCTTCCTCATTTATTGAAATGCGTCACATATTATTATTCATATTCTATGTGTCAGCGCTTCGTCTTTATTTTAATTATCACTTTTGTCCTGGTAATTTAGTCTCAGCTAATTCTTATCGTAATATTATTGTGTATCTATTTGCATCCTTAACTTAAGGAATTATAGGAATCAAAAAATAGGATACTTTTTAACATTGTGTACAATTTTTATTTGAACAAATAATTTTTTTTGTTAAAAGATATTTTTTTTAATAATAAAATTAAGATAAAAATTGCAAAACATATTGAAACAGAAAAACAATAATGACGTTCTAAATAATCATGTACATCTGAATAGTGGCCAAGATTCAACCTCGATAAATTACTTAAAATAAAAAATAAACATTTTTTTGTATATCTTTACACTTATTAGTTCATGGAAAGGATTTAAAAAATAAATATATTCTTTGCAAAACTAAACATATCTGAATTTTTATACGATGTTAAAAAGTATTCTACTTTTCGATTCGCTACATTCTTATAAGCTTTTAATACATTCTTATTTAATTAGATATAATTCTAACATTATATATAAAAGGATAATTAATATATTTCACAATTATATTTTATGTCCACAATTATATTTGTATGTCTTCTTTTTATTGAGTTTTGCGCTCTCTTTATTAACATGTAAACTGTCGAAGTAATATTGAATAATGGAAAATCTGTACCATGTATCTCTTCAATGTCTCGAGTCTCTACATTTATTGACTTCGCTAAAACGAAAAATTGATGAAAGCTGAAAGCAAGTCATCCTCAAACTGATAACCGAGTATCTATTCGCCTGTCAGTAACTTCCGTCTGGAGAAATTTCTTTTCCTTTAGAATGGCTACTTCCTGATAGAAAGAGATCGAGTTCCTCGCTTTCTTTGTAATTCCATTGTTGAAGCAGAGTCGTCGTTCGAATATCAGATATTGTACGTACCTGTGCGTTATTCGAATATCAGATATTGTACGTGTCGTGCGGGACAATCGATCGAAAAATTCTTTTTTTCGCTATCCGAGAAATAACGGGACGAGGATAATTCTACAATCTCTCGGCACTTCACCGCAATAAGTTTCTCGTTGCTTTATTTTCATCAAGAGTCTCTCTCTCTCTCTTTTGTATATCGGGCGAGTTTTAAGCCGTAAGTAACTTTTACGTTACTTTAATCCTGTTACGCCGTAATATTTTGTATCCTGAATCTTTCGGCATAATTACAAAATACATAACGCGATATTTCAAATTAATCCAGAAAAGAATATTATCTACAGATATACATAGATCTACCTCTCTCTTAGATACATATTCGTCGCCGGTTTTAATGTATAAAGCGGACTTTTAACGAGCAAGCTCCGTACCGCTAATCGTCCGCAGATGTAAGCTGGCTTTTCCTCTAATTGCGGTACGAGCGGTATTCTAACAATGCGAGAAGCGCGTTTGAGATAAATATGAATAGTACGCGTACATATAAGAGGATCGCGCAACAGCATCGAAGGAAGAAATATTCGCGCGAGTAGCACCGTAAGAGAGGATCGGTGGTGCTATTATGCGCGCGACATGGAAGCGAATGAGAAGAAGGTAGTACGCGCTCCCATCACCCGGACAAGCACCCTGCCGCGAGCGGCTTCTTCTACGGCTACATTATATGCACTCGAGGTCTTCTCTACCTAGGCCGCTTTATTAGCTCGATAAAATAGGATTACTTAGCCATGGTTTATAAGAATTGTCGGCTTTACCGCTATAAGAAAGAAAAGAAAGACGACCTTTTTCTCCCCAGCTTCTGGTTCTAACACGAAAGCCAGCTGGTATAACGATATTATTGTGCAGGCGCGCCACAATATATAGCAATAGGAACATCTTGGCGGGGGACGTTCGTATTATAACGATGTGAATGGACAAAATCGCTGCAATGTTGTGATCAATATCAAAAGATTGGTTCCGGAACGAAAAATTTAATGAATGTGGAAGGACCGAACAAAAATGCGCTTAGATGGCTTTATTTATTCGATTTATATACAATAATATTTTTATATATTTCATATAGAGTTAGTTTTATTTCAGCATCACAAAAATGTGTCCAAATTTTCCCCACAAATATCGATTTTCCTGTATATAATAAAAAGCAATCTCTCTACTTTTATGAGTATTAAATTCACTCTTAAGCGTTTATATTTTATAATATCTCTCTCTCTCTCTCTCTCTCTCCCCCCCCCTCTCTCTCTCTTTACTATTTTTATATATATAAAATTAAATTTAAAACAAATATTTTTGTCAAAGTTTGTGAAACATTAAAAATATCTGTTAAAGCAGAGTTATCATTTTTGTGCTAGCATATCGAGAAATGTCTCTAAATTACATTAGTCGAAGAACATTACATCTAAAACATGGAACGATAAATTTTACTCCGAAAAAAAGGTTAGCAATTAAACTTCAAATATTAAGTTGACGAGCACCATTTATTTTCTTGTCTGGTATGGACATGATATAATCCAAGATGGATGGAATAAAATAGGAATCTCAGTATTGTCAATATGTTTAAGTTTGCCGTTTGTATACTAAGAAAGTTATAAGAGTATAGGGGTAAAGTACTCTTGAATTTAACCTGTAACTACCAGGATGGGGTGCGCGAGGGTTGTTTACAAGAGTGCATCTCAAGCTGTACACTGTGCCGCGAACCGCGCGCTTGTTTACCTTTTTATCTGACAGTGCTCTTTGTTCCGTGAGCGACAGCAGTTGTCTCTACCTGTGTTCTTCGAAAAAAATAAAGAAACATAAAAGGCAACTTTTCGTCTTTCCTTTTCCTTTTCTCTTTTTTGCGTAGCTATCGTAGTTTTATTGTACAAGATTCGCGAGTCTCGCAACAACTCCAGTAGAAACATCCTGTATATCGCCATTATCTGTATTACTTCCTTAAGAATCGAGATTTCTCCTCCCACGAACGGCGGTAACATTCGTCGCGCACTTTGCGTAAGTAGAAAGAGTCATTCGGCGCGAAATTACTCAACGAGGGGAGTATTTGAGTATACCGCGCGCTTACTATCCGCGTTAAGCACCTAGCAAAGTATTTAGAGAGCTTATAAGAGAAGCGCGGCGCGAAAAACAAACGCACAAAGGGCATATAGTCTCGCACTAACGGCGAATCAATCCCATTGCGGTGAACAACATACTCCGTAGATTTCCTCGCAGGAAACTTCTGATGAATCTCGAGATTTCACGACTATTACGGCTACACACAGTTGCATCAAGAAAGCGCAGCATCTTCTCCTTGTGTGTGTGTGTGTGTGTGTGTGTGGTTTTCTTGGCTTGACTCGACTGTACTTTATGTGTTCGTTCATGCAGGGATTCCGGATTCGTGGAAGATTCCTTCCATAAAGAAATCAAGAAAGCGGTGCGCGAGATCAAAGAGAATTACGTCAAAAACAAGCTAACTGTAAGACATCAATGTAAAACGCCAATGTGTATACCGTCTTAGGTTCGCTGCAGTGAAAATGAATGCAGGCTATTGATCCCCTTTGCATTCAACCGTCAATAGAATACTACAAGTCTTTTCCTCTCTCCCTCTTTTTCTTTCTCTCTCCCTCTTTCTCTCTCTCTCTCTCTCCCCCCTCTCTCCCCCCCTCTCTCTCTCCCTCTTTTTCTTTCTCTCTCTCTCTCTCTCTCTCTCTCTCTCTTTCTCTCTATATTCCCTCATTTATAAACCTAAGCCTTTTAAAGTAGCAAGCTTGAGTCTATAAGCCCTAACTTTATTCAAATTCTGCCACAGATTAAACTACGGGATTGTTGACCGGCCTCCTTATATATAATTTTCTGTTGAAATATTAAATGTGATGCAATTTCGTAATTTATATGATTGATCACTTAATAATTTCTGAGATTAATTTATAAAAGATAAATATATCGTACAAAATTTGTAACGTATGTATCAAGTTTTTGCATTAATACATATATCGTCGAGATTGTACTGTTGAAATAAACATGATTATGTAAAATGTCACACGATCATAGCGAGCGATGCAATCTGTCGATTGAAATTGGAAGTCCCAGAATACGACTCTCTCACAAGACTCCCAACCCGGAAATTAAAAATATTATGAAACTATGAGAATATGTGAAGAATCTTTATAAATATTATACATTAGTCATTTTTATTTTATTATTCGCAAAAACAAAAAGAGATATAAAAGAATTTTATGAATAAAAATCCTTTCAACAAGACTTAGCGATTTTGATATAATTATTAATTCTTTAAACAATTTATGATTGTTTAAACAATCGGCAGCAATATAAAAGACTAACAAGATTAATTTTTCTGTATAAAATTTCGTTACATTTTCTTTCATTCGGGAATAATAAAAAGGAAAAGTAGGCCAGTTTTTGTGAATATTTTATTCTTAGAGCGAATTTGGATAGCGAACAAAAATAGCGAATTATTTATCGAGACACTCACTATGTGTTTCCAAAGCTTCATAATTTTTTTGAATTTCCGACTCAGGAACCTTTCCTTGTCAGGCTTTAACGATTCAAGAGAGAAGTTTCTTAACTCCCAAACGACGCGCCGAGACGTAACAACGTCACCGGGAATACGTTCCTCTTTCTTCTCATTTTTATTTCCATCTACGTCTTCCGTTCCCTATTTGCGAATGTCCGAGGATGTGACGCGGAATTTTATGCTTCGACACTGGGTTACGCCCGTCACCTTCGCTCTGTAAAATATTCAGATAAGATCTGTCAAGGTATGTGTCGTCTCATCCACGGAAGCTCAGTATGTGCATACGCGGAACATAAAAGCGCACTATATGGAAATTGGAAATTGACGATCGTGCCGTTACATCGGCACGTCAGTCTTAATTCGCCGTTTTACGCAAATTTCAAAATTAGGAGAAAGCGTTCTGATGTGAATGTCACGCGGTTGCTTAAAACGCGATGTCCGTCATGATGCGAAAAGTACAAGAACAGAATAATCTCATAACTTTGCACAATTAAACGAAAATGTACCGATGCCGGTATCTCCTGATGCGATAAAAACATGAATTTGCATAATAATGAAAAATGTAACGATAGAAAAAAAACACTAAAAAATTAAAAATGAAAATATTTTGAAAATTTGTGATCGTAATTTCAGGATCAACGTGACGCATAAGAGAGAGAGAGAGAGAGAGAGAGAGAGAGAGAGAGAGAGAGAGTGTGTGTGTGTGTGTGTGTGTGTGTGTGTGTGTGTGTGTGTGTGTGTGTGTGTGTGTGTGTGTGAGAGAGAGAGAGAGAGAGAGAGAGAGAGAGAGAGAGAGAGAGAGAGAGAGAGAGAGAGAGAGAAAGTTTTGATTCGCCGCTAGACTCGTAATTGGAACTGGATTCCCAATGGAGCTATTTCATAATTCAAACATATGCGCAGCTCTTTTCCCGATAACGCAAAAATTTGAAATAAATCTGTGTGTCGGGAGATTTACAGCGAGCATTAAGCATACAGTGCATCGGGAAATCACGTCGTTAATTTCAACCACGTGTGGCATGACAAATGTCTTATCCTTCCTTCAACAGATTAACGTTACGCGAACAAATAACGCGAACACGATGAATATCGATGAAAGATTTGTTGAAAGAAACATCTTAGAGTAGAATCTCTGTCTTCGATTTATGTATAATATGTTATTATAAAAATGTAACTCCGCGCAATATTTCTTGCAACGTAATACACTTCGGTTTTGTGAATGTTATCGGAAACGGAATTATTTAACGTTAAGAGCATAGGTATCCATTCATCTCGAGAACGATGTCTCGCTCTTCTTGCATCTAACGCTCGGTTTTCTGAAGCAACAGAACAGAACGTTCTTGCAATCTGCCACGTGACACCGCGCCGTGCGCGACATCATCAAGCAGTGCAATTTCACATGAAGAACATATCGCGCGCTCCGCGATTTCGGTCCAAAAGAAAGCTTCACCGAAGATTGGAGAGAAAATCTTTAGAAAATGAAAGACAATGAAATTAATACAATATCGACAGTGCGACGGTGTGTGTTTTATCAATTTTCTCTGTCTCAGATTTGATGAAAGATGGAAAGAACTTAGCTTTCTTCTTCTAGACCTTTATTTTCCGTTGTTCCGCGGAAACCGTACTTATCTTGCAGCAACGTGACGTCAGATAGCAAGACGGTATCAAACGTCCGGCACACGGTACAGTCCCTCCTTCCCATCCCTCTCGCAAAAGATAGGTTGCTATATGCATGAATGTATGTGTGTGTGTGTGTGTGTGTGTGTGTAAAGTCAGCCACACAGCCCTATCCTAGAACACACCGACATTAAACTTCGAATAGTTCGTCGAGACTCGGAGGAGAGAAGAAGGAAGACGAGAACGCGCAGACGGGAAAAGCGTATTTAGGACTGAACGAAATTAATCAAAGGTTCCAATTTACGGCGAAAAGAAAGAAAAAGAAACAATGCGCCACTTTTTCACGCGCGAAAAGGGCAAAATTCTCCACTTCACTTCTCTTTTTCAGATTTATCATTGTTTTGAGAAAACTGACATTACGAGGCTATCAGCATCAGCGCGATATGAATCGAATATCGAGTGGAATATGCATGCATCATTCGGTGCGGTTCAATTTTTTCTCTCACCCTCTCCAGACGTCTCTCGGTACGCCTCCTCGTATTAAAGTTCGAAAAGCACGAGGAGAGCAGAAATAATATTCTCCGTGATCTGGAACTTGAGACTTGAAGGATGAATCGCAGTCGAGATTTCAAAGAGTATCACTCTTGGCAAACGTGACACGGGCATATATACATCTCTTTACACGTTCGCAAAATGAACTCATTAATGTCGCATGTTAGATAGAGTTGCTCGATAGCTCTTACCATAAGTCTGTGTTTTGGTGCGCTTTTCAAACGGCGAAACAATGGGGCGATAAAAATTACGCTCTCTCGGAAAATCACTCTGATTAAAGGATTACAAATATTGAGCGAATCAAAAAATAGGACCCTTTTTAACATTGTGTAAAATTTTTATTTAAATAAATAAAAATAATATGTTTAAATAAAAATTTTACACGATATTAAAAAAATATCCTATTTTTTTATTTTCTAGACTTTTATAATCCCTTAATTCAAACCAGTGTATTTTATGAATATTGAAGTATTTTTTGTATTCATTTTATATAAAATAAAAAGTATAAATTCCATTTATATAAATAATTCCTTGTGATTTCTAAAGAGAAGAATTTCTAGCTTCTGCAGTATATAATCGTTTTACTACTATAAAATTAAGAGACTATAGAAGAAGAGAAAGTATGCGCTACATTCAAACCTTTACGACTGTTATTATTATGTCACTTTATTCATCATCTTGCGTGCGTATCGAATCTTCGGTATCGATAGCATATTCAATAAGTTGATAAATCATTATTTCGTAATCTGATTAAGTGCTTAAAATAACATGAGGCCTAATAGAAACTCCTTTATCAAGATAATTGATCGAGTACAATGCACTAGGTCTCTCTCTCTTCTCAACTACTATTCGCATTACTTACAATGGGACTTTGCCAATGGGCGTGTTAACGATTAATTCGTCCTGAAACTCAACGTTTTTCTCGTGGAATCTCTTCATGAAAGAGAGAGAGAGAGAGAGAGAGAGAGGGAGGGGCGCAGCCAGCGGCTTTCTCTTATTCCCCTGTTCGTTCTTTTTTTGGATCTTCCGGAAACTGCCTCTTGCCTTTGTTTCAAGCACAAAAGAACGATCCCGGGCATTCTGGAAATCGTGCGAACCAGCAATGTAATTGCCCGTACGTATCCCGTAGAAATCGTGGAATTTAAAAACGGCACAAGAATCCTTTATACGCACTCCGAGCAATAATTCCGGTCGTGCTTTCAACAAAATCGGCCGGCACTGAATTCCCCTATCGATGTCATTTATCGAGTCGCTAATCCGTGTATTCGAGATCCTGTATAAAATTCCGTACGTGGATCGGGATTGCCATTATATACCAGAAAAAAAATATTCCGTATACGCTGTGCGCATCGTACACACTGTTCGGTTTCATTTCGCACGGCGATTCTCTGCAGGAACTAACTAATTAAAAGAAATTAAGATTAACTTTTCGTCTGGTGTATGTGCATCGTGCCGTTATAGGTTTCCGTTAATCGTAAGTAAGCGACGATACAAGCAGTCTACCGTGGCGACGCCTTTAAATGGAGAGTGTGGAACGTGCGACTAGTTAATCAATACGTAACGAGTTCTGTATAGGGTATATATTTGCACGCTCTAAGGACGCGCCGGCGACCGTTAATTTTATTTCATTTCGATTCCTATTTCCGCGAGAGACAGCTCTCAAATAGGATTCCCTCTCCGTGTCCTGATATTCATCGATAGGTTTTTCAAAGTGGCGAAAGAAAAGTTGCTTGTAACGATATTATCAACTAGGATTTTGCTGGAATCGAGAGGATAAAAATTTTCATTGAGAAATTATAACTAATTAGAAGCGTGAGAATCTCTCGTAAAATAGGATTACTTTTTGTCAAAATTTAATAAAGAAATAATAAAATTATTATTATATTACATTATTTTTAGTGCCATATTTCGTTCATTTTAGATTTAAAAGAGATTTAAAGACGTCCCCCTCTCAGTTCGCATCAAACATTTTTCGGAGTCTGAATGATCTTCTACAACGGATCATCGGCGGAACAACAGATGTGATAACGCGTATCTTCTTTCTCTGTTTTAGGTTTATTCGAGACGGACGGCCTACTGGTGCCCGGTACGATGTGCGATCACGAGTTCGTCAGTTCGCAATCGACGCCCCATTACGGACGATTCTACTCACCGCGCTACCCGTCCTCCTACCCGAAGAACATCCGGTGCTCCTACCTCTTCCGGGCAAGGTAACTGTAATCCAACCTAGTCGTGAACTCGCGCGCTATTCTATGGGGAGGAAGAGAGGGAGAGAGAGAGAGGGCAGAGGGAGGGCAAGGGAGAACCTAATCCATATATAATGCATCCCTGCGGCTAATCTCCGCCTTCGCCATATATATCTACTACTGTCTTAGCGCATTTAACGAGACGACAGTCTGTAATACCGCTCGCAGTTAATTAATGTCCAATCTAACGTATCGGAGGATATGTTTAATCATCTCAGAGTCGACGTTGCATTTCTCTCTCCCTCTCTCGCGAAACTTCAGAGAGAGCGACATTCAAATTTCGCGTTTTGAACCGTTGAATCTCTCTTGGGTCTCTCACTAGTTTCACTAATCGACGCCGAATTTCCGTACTGTCGTGCTTCTAGCGTTATGGAAAATTTTCCGGCTTCCTGACCAACTTTCGCCGTTCCTCATCTCGACTCCTTGTTACTCGCGGCCGCTGAAAGTTCTGTCGCGAGCTGGTTCGCAGTACAACGCCATAAAAGCTGCGTACTGCGGAATTAGAGAAAAAAGTGGCAAGTTCTTGGCATGATCCCTTGCAGGAAGCGTCACTATTTTCTAGCCGGTTCCGCGAAACGCGCCGAGACTACTTGCTGGACTCTCGTCGCGATTTATCCGCGAAAACGCGACCCGATGTTAACCCGATGTTAACCGACAAAATGTGAACAGACAGTGATATTTATTTGTCGGATACATTGAAAAGAAAAGTTTTATCTCCGTAAGAGATATTTAAAAGAAATAAAGTTCTTCTTCAAATCATATATTTTCATATAAATAAATTTTATATAGAATAAATTATATTATTTTTTTTTTTTTTTTACCTGTAGAACATAAGCAATGCCAACAAAATATCAACAAAAAATATTTAATTTAGAAAGCTTTAGACAGAGTAACAATTAAAAAATGCTATGTAAAAAATTAAGTCACAAAGTAGTCTTAGATAATAATGGTAGATATTTTAGGCATCTTTGCGGATTTCAAAAAGCACTTTGATAATTAATTGAATAATATATAATAATAACTTATTGTTTTAAATATAATACAAACTTATTCGTGTACATATTCCAACAAACACAATTCTCTATATTTCTTTTAAAGTTTAATCCATTTTTTCTCTCAAAATTATTTTAAATTTAATTATTAAAAGACAGGAGGATCGTCTTTTTTTCCAAATTTATCTGTTCTAAATCATGTGGTTCAATTAACAATAAGTTGCATCCTAAAGGAGAGATAAATTTAATTTGTTGTTTCTTATTTTTCACTTTATATTGATAAAAAATTCATATCAATATATATATTTATATATGAGCAAGTCCATGTCAAATCGGACAAGAAATGACCTCGTATTTTTTAAATCGATCAAAACTTTTTTCTCGTGAAATATACATAAAATAAGGAGATACATATTTTTTTATTTGTCCGAAATATTTTTTTTTGCAGAAGTTATAAACAAACAAAATTTTTGTGAAGAAATTGTCAAATTTAAAAATTAATATCTCTGGTTATATTTGTCGTAGAGATATTTTCGAAAATACATTTTAAAGCTAAGGAGACAACCTTTTTTATAAAAATAGTTTGTTACAATAAATTCTTAATTCCAATTGTTATAAATAATTGAAATGTTTAATAAATTTTTTCATCAAAGAGTACACTTTTTAAAATTTTTGAAATAATACTATTTCATCATCAAATAATACTATTTCTCCATATCTCTCTCTCTCTCTCTCTCTCTCTCTCTCTCTCTCCAGATTGGTCGAGCCAGTGACACATTACGCTACTTGGTTGAGTCAGTAACGCCGCGCCGTGCTCGATCAAGTAGTGTAGCGCGTCACTGAGGCGACTAGATAGGTCAAGCCAGTGACGCGCTGCGCTATTTGGTCGAGCACAACGCGGCGTCTCATTTATTAAAAATATATAAAAAATAGAATCTATCGATTCTCCATAAAATAAAAAATATGTACACTTTCAGAATGATGAAAAAATTTATTAAACATTTCAATTATTTATAGCAATTGGAATTAAGAATTTATTGTAACTTAAACTACTTTTATAAAAAAGGTTGTCTCCTTAGCTTTAAATGTATTTTCGAAAATATATCTACGACAAATATAACTAGAGATATTAATTTTTAAAATTGACAACTTCTTTACTTTTAACAAAAATTTTGTTGTTTATAACTTTTGCAAAAAAAATATTTCGGACAAATAAAGAAATACGTATCTCCTTATTTTATGTATATTTTACGTTTCGTTCGATTTAAAAAAATACGAGGTCAAAACAGATCGAGTTTTGTCCGATTTGACGTGGAATTTCCCATATACATAGGATGTAATAGATTAATGTTAAATACTGAAGTGCTTTAAGATTCTTGAAACATGATTCTCTTTTTCTTGTCTATCTTAATTGTTTATCTCCCCCAAACAATTATTCTGTTCTACTTTTTATTTAATTTATTTAGTAGGATTCTATTTATCTACTAGGATTTCTAGTTTTGCGTTATAGAATATCTCTCTGTAAACATCATAACTCACATCAACGTATCGCGTTGTACGGTTCATCGGTTTCGGTGGATGTCTGATCCGTGTGTACGGCGATCAAAGGAAATGGTTAACGGTGTCGAGACAGAACGTCGCTCAATCGTGATGAATTTAATCGCGGCTAGTACGCGCGGATGTGATTTCCGTAGTATTGTGGGTCGCTGCTTAATTGCCGTAATTGTGTCAAAGTAGCGTGCGCAGCCTCCCCCCTACTCCCCCTCCACCCTTTCCACTTCCCCTATATGTCTAACAATTATGTCAACGCAACATAGCCGGCCGCTATGCCAGCCGCTATAAAGCCGGCTGATATGTGTGCACGCGTATATATATCGCACGTGCAGTCTATTCGCTCTCCAGGTATTCATGACACTCGCTCTATATTAACGCGCTATACTGCTCTGATGATGGTCTCGCCTTTGTGTCACGTAGCGATCGCTGCGAGCGAACCATCTCGACTGCCATCCCCGGATACGAGTAAGAAAACGGAAGGAAGACAGAAGAAAAGATAATAGAATGTCACACAATATTTCGATTCTCTATTTTCTTACGGCGTAAGTTCTTTCGTGGTGCTCTTACAAAGGTATATTTTTTCTCTCTCTTTCTCTTTTTCTTTTTCTCTCTGTCGTTTGACTGTGAATCTTTTTGCGCAAAGAGAGATTTGTGGTTCCGCTACACTGTTCACAGCCGCCACTACCGCCGCCGTCGTTTTAACAAATTCATACGCTAGGTGCGCTTATAACGAAATTAATTACAACCCCCGCCCATCTTGTTTCATTAGTACCGCCGGGAATAGGATAAACCGCCGCACGGACGAAAAATGCGCGTAATAATATTTCCGCATTCATAAAAATGCAGGCTTTAATATCGCGCATTCAAAATAGTCTCCACACACACAGGAATAAGTGGCGTTATAATGTAAAATAACTCGATTGATTTTGTTTCAGATTGAAGGAGAGAATCCGTTTGGTTTTCGAGGAGATCTCGCTGCAAAAAGGAGACCTGAGGCGAGTATTAACTGCATTTTTATTTCTGGAGTTTGTTGGCGACAAAAACGGGGCGAAATACGTATCGTCGAACGAAAAATAACAAACAATAGTGAAGAATAAATCGATGAATTAGAGATTATATCGTTCGCCTGACGTCGCGTTTCGAAAAACTTTGTTCCATCATAAATGGTTTACAAATTTCTCCTCCCGGCGCGTTTTCCCCGAAGTTGATAGATTTGCAAGAGAGCAACGTTCGGCACATCCGCGAGAAAAAGTTTGCCGTACATCCCTCGCATATTCAGGATAGAAATTGAGTTCTACAAGTTGCGAAAGAGAAAAAGCGGGGGCAAGATAGAAGAGAGGTAGGGGCAGGGAGATTTAGCAGAAGGGATCAAAGTCGCGAATCCACGAAGTATGACAGAGGGAAGGGGGAAAAAGGAAGGCTGCCTCGTCCATGTAAACGACGCACCATTAAGCCCCGTCGGCTGATAGAACGGCATTGGCGCGATCTGTCGATTTAAAACTTTGAAACTGTCGCCTGCCTCCTTCCTCTCCCCCTCCCAGGCACGTTAAAAACAGTTCGCAACCCCAAAACCGCTAGAGTACCTGTACGGATGTATAAAATGGAACATGCGGTCACGGTGTGACACACGTTCGGATGATACCGGTTCTTTGTGACATCGACAATTTAACTCTTATTCAACGATTAAAGGATATTTCTCGAGTATTTGTTTAATATTGATATTTGCTTGCATTGGTTATTATATCTATTTTTTCTTCCACCGCGAGACAAGAGTATATCAAGGATTGCGTATGTTGAACTACTATGCGCACTCAGGATAATTTGACCACTTCGAATTTTTTTCGACTTTCATTGCGCTTGCCGAACTAATAATCCCTTACAACTTGAGCGAGACACAAAATGAAAATCGCAGAATCATTAAAACTTTACGACACGTTTGAGCACATTTACACACGCACGTGCAATATTCGCATCCGTGCAGTTTTAGAAGAAAAAAAATGATTGAACTTGGAATTACGAGAGTATTCAACCGTTACTGCCAAAGACGAGGGCGCGTTTTTACAACTTGGTTAGAAATTTCATTGGTTTCGCGTAGTCGCGAATCTCTAACTCCTCGGAATTGACCCGAAGATAAAAATACGTTCACATTTCTCATCACGACAATACTGCGAACGTGTTTTATACTTTGAAGCATCTAATATACTGGTTATATTTTGATCGATACTTTTTGTTCAGTAAGCTCTTTCTGAATTTTACTTGGTTTGAATAAAATCAATTTTTTTGGCGACTTTAATCATAATTTTTAATAAAATTTCAAACTCTTTAAATTAAACGATCAAAAATTATAGTTTATTTTTCTGAACAGATTAATGATGATAAAAATGATAACAATCAGATCAGTGGTTTCCAAAAGAAAGGTACATAAAGATATTGAAAAACGTAATTTTACAGGAGAAATTCAAAGGTTTTGACGCTATTCTTATATGTTTAAATTTTTTTTGAGTACTTAGACATATTTAAAAATTATTTTATACAATTTCAAATGTTGAGCGAATTATCTACATTTTTCTTAAAAAATTTAAATAGTTTCAATATTTTAGTATACATTTTCAAGTACACCCGCCCCTTAATATGCTCGTGGGTTTTATAGAAGCAGAAATGCCTTTCTATTATTTATTTACAACAGCGAGAAAACTTGTGCATTTCCGTTCCGGTCTTAACGATTTAATCACGAGGCACTTTTCTCACGATGAAGCTTTTGCATGCACCACTTTCACGGAGTGTGTGGTAAATTTTAAAGACTCGTGCGCAGGCGCTCCGTTACGCTAATCGTGAATTACGACGCTATTCTGTTATTAACGTTTAAGATCTAACGAGCGTCAGAATCGAGGGCGCAAAACTTTTCTATTTAAAACTTTCTCATCTCCGATACACACGATCGCAGACATTCTCTCAAACAATTATATAGCTCAGTCAGTCGGCAATAAACCGGCAGATGGATTAAGCACGCAATGGAGATTTACGCGCGATAAAGTCGTCTTTGTTCCCTCCCCCCTTTCCCAACCGGTCTTAATTTTCTACGTTTATACGCCTTAAATCTAATCCCGTGTAATTGACGCCTATAATTAACCGGCGAAAACACCGGGTTTGGCGCGAGCGCTATCTGATCTGTCGCCGGAGATCAAATCCATTCCGTTCCGGATTAATTTCAGAATAAAGTCTCCAACGATCGTAAAAGTTACTTCGATTTTATCGGCCAGAAGAGACGACGACACGAATAGATAATCGGCGTCGATCGGCCTGGCCTGGCTATGGTAAAACATTCGAGTCGGAATGGCGCGAGATAGAGACTCGTCGGCGCTCTCGGGGGAGAGACGTAAAGCCAAACGAACCATTAAATTAATCAAACGAAAACTGATTTGTTTGCCGAGGAACAAAGAAATGTAAAGACGTGAGGAATGTTGATATAGAATCCCAACTTGCGCGCAATCGCTCGAGAAGCTTCACGAGAAACGTGTCTTCCACTGTCCCTTTATTCTTTAAGACATTTACAACGTCTTCCCTGATGCATGTAGTCTTCGAGAGTATATCGGGGAACGTAGATAATGTCAGCCGTGTGTTGTAGGATACAGAAAAGATACAGAATGGCCGGAGCGACAACGATAAGTGAGGGTCGCCTTGCGCGTCGTTACGCGTCATGGACGTCGATTTTGCAAATTGAAAAGTACAGATTTGTCTACCGTTTGAGATAAATGTAAAACGTAAAAAAGTTTTCTCTTCTCCGAATAACTTGTTTTTAATCTTGTTTTATCGTCATTATTTGCGTATATCTGCTCTAAAAAAAAATGATCACTTCGCGGATAAGTTTTATATTATTGGCTGAAAGTTTCAAGAATGTATAAAATTTACAGACATGCTCTAATATAAAAATATTTTTTCTATATTAATCGATTAATATTTTAAACTAAAAAAAAATGGATACTTTATTTTACATGCACAAAAAAGGCGATTATAAAATACACGCACAAGTAAATTTGCTTGACATTCATGAGAGTAAATACTGCTTTTTTTATTACATCAAGAAACATTTGAATATTTCATGGAAAAATGTTGATATTTCGCTGAAACAATATGATATTTTTTGAAAATATAACTTTTGAAATATGAAATAAAATCATACTATCATATGAATAAAAACAACTACCTATACACCATTTTCGCAAAACCCAGTTCTTGTACATGCACAAAAATTATCACATAATTTTTATAATAAATATTTTCAACGTTTTCCGCAATATTGCAACCCATATAGTCATCAGCGTTCTTGAAATTCTAGTTTTTTTACAATGTCGTTAAATTATAAAAGTGCCAAGATCTTTCGCAAATTA
The DNA here is from genome assembly GCA_949152495.1 of Lasius fuliginosus. NCBI lineage: Eukaryota > Metazoa > Arthropoda > Insecta > Hymenoptera > Formicidae > Lasius > Lasius fuliginosus. Next base: position 14,710,256 of record OX424444.1, read on the forward strand.
TAATGTCTAAACTACCTTATATAAAAATGTATCATATGTTTCTTACAGATGAAAAAAAAAGGAATATACATTCAAAAAATATTAATTTAAAATTTTAATAAAACGGCGATAGATTTATTTGTGCGTGATAATGTTTTTTTTTCAAGGTATTAAGCAATCAGTGAACAAACGAACGAACGATCGATCCGCGGACGAAAGTTCGCTGTAATTCGAACGCCATCGTACGTATTGAACTTCCTACTACGTTTCACGAGCGCTCCACGTGCGTGCCGAGAATAATCGGCGGTCGTTAGATATATCTCGTTACGCGCTCCAGCGCGAGAGGAGCGTTCGTGAGTTGGAGAGTCTTCCACAATCGTGAGGGGGTACTTAGGATACGCGGATACCCCGAGTATTCCGTGTACTTACGGAACATGCAAATCACCAGACACACTCGCCATCGATCGGAAAGGACGCAGAATCTGATGTATTATCAATCCTCGCGAATGAGAGATAGTCCCTCTGCGCGCGACTCGAAATTTTACGATCACCAATACGTCAAACGGCTAATGCTTCTGATATTACTGACATAAATCTGCCAGGCGGTAATACTGAGAGCTCGCGACCACCGATTCTCCTCAACCTGGCTACCATAGATTGTCCTGTCCCTTCGATTTCCCACGGTTAGCGCGCCATCGAAAACGCGACATGCCTCAACTGCGCATGAACCGAGGAAGGCGGAATATTTTTTCCAACAAGTCCCACATATATTTCGCTCGGGACATATCTCACGTCAAGATCTCTCTCTCCCGTGTTTCTTACTCGTAGCTCGGTAAACTTCATATTCCGTCTAGCGAGCGCAACGAATATCTTACCGGGGGGATATATTTACGACGAATTTTTTCTCTAGCACCCAAGCTTGCGTTCCTGTCTGTCTTTGTTAAGAATGTAAAGATTTACACATGAATTTCACACGTTCGTCATAATTAATTTAGAGATACCATCTCGATCTGACAGCGATAGCATACTTTATTTTTTTTTACTTCTTCTCTTTTTAAATCCCGCAGTGTGTGTATGCTGGCTACGTCCGACCTCTAAATCCTTTGAACAGAACGCGGGGACCATGATTCTACTTAACCCACATAAAGTTCCTCTCCGCGCAAAGACTTAGAACTGAGAATGGTGATGGCGAGGTCGACTTGAGGAAACGAGAGACGCCTGGGGACTGGTACTTGCAGTTGCAGCGTGCAGGAGTTAATCCTTGATAAATCCTCGAACTCCATCCTAATTCAGTATTGAGCTCCCTTAATTTCATTCCGTCAGTGATCTTTTAGCTTCAAACGCCGAAATCAAAGCCGGTGAGATTTCAGACGAATGAAAAATACTGAAGAAAAATGACGCTGAAACGCGTGTGAAATTAACATTAAATCAAAATTGTGAGATCTTGACAGTTGGAATTATCATTCAATCACACGAGATTGTAAATTATATACAAACGTTTTCGAATAACATTTGCAGATATAATGTTACTTTGTAAACATGTGTGAGAAGAAGCGGCATGCGTGAAATTTGAGAAAATTGTATACGGTTGGATCTAGCTAAGAATAATGCAAAAGCAAATGTAATTTTCGTGGCGCGAGACGAGATACGAATAATAAGCAATTTTCAAATCGCATTATGCTATTACGCAAGTCTCAGTATGGAGGCTGAACATGGCTGAAAATGGAAAGGAAATATCATTGTGCAAGTAATAAATTTTTGCGTGCGCTCGTGATAAAATATTTGAAAAATTTAACGTCATTGCTTTTACAACATTTACTAACATATCCGTCGATATTATAATCGATCTCATCAGAGATTAAAATTAAGAATTTTTTTAAATATTTTATAAATACGTATACGTACACACAATTTGCAGACACATGACAATGTTTAAGTTAGTAGCTTTATTTCATGGTGGTGGTTTTATTTTGCGAGTAAAATAGCGGACACCGAACCTCATTTAAACTTCACTCTATATTCTGTTTCGCGCGTTTTATCGGAGTCCGGCTATAGCATAGTGATTCATGAGCAATTCGCCATCTATATGGTGAAAACCGACCATTATTGGGAGAAAATTTGTGACTATCAAATATTATTTCGCGCGACTCCCTTTACATAATTTATTCGTATCCAGGTGTGCTTATTTTCCGCACATCGAGTCCTTGTTTATCCGCGACAAAGGCAAAAATCTCCTTATCGGAAATAGTATCAATTCTTCCGCAGATAGAGTAATATTTCTGACACGCTCCGCGATATTACGTAAAAATTAATCGGACATATTTTCCGCCGATGGATTCATCGATATTCGTGTAGCGGGATAAATTGATCATTAGCTTTATGCTGACGTATTTATACGAGAGACGGTAGAAGATGAATGCTTTTGCATTCATAACATCAAACCAAAAGAGAATACACGAATCATCTTATGCATTTGTTCAGTTACATAAAATATCAATCATTATACGTGTACATCATTTTAATACGTTTGTTTTGTTTAAATAAGTTTATCAGGGTTATACACACATCGCGCTAATTATTTTTTACTTGAACGAGAAATCGCGCAATAATGCAATAATAAGTAGAAAAAACTCGGGAAAGATATCTTATTCTATATTCGCAGAAAATAGCTCCAATCGGCTGGTACTTTTTCTTTACACACTTTTTTATCCAAATACGGAATTTGACGAGATATGCGATACTGAACATTATAATCGTGGCATAAATCCAGCGCGAGAAAAAAAAGGGAGATCAACCAAGTCGAAGAGGCGCTCGATATGGCAAATGCTGTCGACAAATCTGCGATCGATAGCGTTAATTTATGTCGCGGACGATGGCACTTCCTTCGAAGACTGCTGGTAAAAATCTGTAAGAGCTCGGGGTAAGAGCTGAGAAATGCCGCCATATATCAACGTTAAGCCGCTCCGTCAGACGCACTCGGATATTATCGTGAATGGTGCTGATGGATACTGGAAGAGAGAGAAAGAGAGAGAGAGAGAGAGAGAGAGAGAGAGAGAGAGACTTCTCCATCTAGCACTCGATACAATCCCGCACTATATTCGAGAAAGTGCATGCTTATAGCACGCGCGTATAAAGTTATCAGTCGGGGAACTATCGATAGTATCGACAGTATCGGTAATCCCTTCCTATGGGCAGGTAATGGGTATGAATAATCTCTTCGCGCTACACGTACGCGAGACAACTTGCGAAGCTTTAGGGAAAGAGGAGGAAAGGGAAAAAGAAAAGAGGAATAGCGGTTCTTTCAGCATCGCCCGTTCGAAATACTTGAGCGTGCTTTCACGCCTGAATTCAAATCTATCTGGAGGTAAACGCTACTCTCAACGATATTCAGGGAACGGCCACTATGAGACACGGTAGACGCGGATAAAATCGACTAAAGCGAAACCCGACGGAGTTCGCCGATGATCGGGCACGAGTAAATCTTGTCGGACACTTGAAGAATTCCGTGTACACATTCTGCGCGGGCGCGATGTCACGCTAGATTAACTTTGATAGACGGATTTGCTTACCTTCCGCGTCGAATTTTCGCGCGAACACCGTTAATTTCACGAGTCTAAATCTTTCAATCTGATTGTCCCGAACGAATTTGACTCGCATTTACTCGAAAAATTAAACTTGTTAATGCGACACAATATGTATTTCTTCGAAAATACGCTATGCTTCACTCGCATAATATTTTTCATACTTTTCCTCGCGAGTCTGACTATATCCTGTCTACTATTACTACTGCGAGCATCGATACGAGTTCATTATATATATAATGAATTGAAAAAGAGCAAAAACAGCGAATTTAATTTTAATTGAAATTGATGTATACATTTATATTTAAGATAAGAGATATAAAATTCTTTGACTTATATATATATATATATATATATGTATATGTATGTATGTGTAAACGGATCGAAATTCACGAGTCGGAATGGGAAATAATCTCACGCTTCTTGCCCATTTGTACATATATACATGTATACATAAAATATCGCGTAGCGTGTACCCGTGTTATATCGACGAGAAACGCCACGTATTAAGCCGGCGAGGTCAGAAGTCGCGCGTGCAGGTCGACGGACGAAGGGGCGAAACGGACCGGAGAGGAGGGAGAGCGGCTCTTTAATCTCCGGCTCTTCCGACGATAATCTTTCTCTGCCAGCGTAATTGCTTAACCCGTGCAAGTAATAAGGTTATCCCGTCGGCCGTCATCGATCAAGCCCTTTAAATCGATCGGATTGGCGAATCCCGTCGATGTAGTGCGCGATTCGTAAGGTCGGAAAGATGGGAGGGGGAGGATGGAGAATGACACCGAGAAGATATAATGCTCCTCTTCGGTTCGATCGAGCGAAGAGCAATTCGTGTACACGTATAAAACGAATCGCCCGCGGTCGTCGAGATTTTCTTCTCGGCCTCGCTCTCCTCTCTCTCTCTCTCTCTCTCTCCCCCTCCCCCTCCTTTGTCACTTCGCCACTCTTTACAGTTTCACCTTCGACCCCATCGAACTGTCTCGCTTCATCCTGCCTCTCATCTCTCTTGTCTTTCATCCTCCCTTCCCTTTTTCCTGTAGGCGCGCGTTATCTAGACGAGTTACAGTACACTCAAAGCGGACTTGAAATATCTTCGTTGCCGAGTATCTCGAAGATCCTCTCCTTTATTCGCGCATCCCATTCCGATTTGAATCTTTATAGAGGCTTACTTTTACAATGAAAAACCGGGCTTAGGGGTCTTATGAGATGGCGTCGAGGTAGCAAGATTAATTTAGCGCAGATTTTATCGGTGGATATTTCTTGTTTCTTAAAAACGCGAGAGTGGCAATTAGGTTAAAAGTGACTATTGTAATTTCTCACAAAGAGAGAGAAACAGAGAGATCGAGTTAGTCACTCGCCTCGAGGTTAATGTACCGATAAGTCGCCGTCTTCTAACGAAGAGCGCGCATCCTGTTACAGTTGCCTGAATAGGGCGGATTTAATCAGGGTGCACGACGGAACGGATTCAGGGGCGCCCACAATAGCCGTGCTCTGCAACCAAGGAGCGGAAGTGGAGGTACTCAGCACGGGACCAGACATCTACATCGAGTTCGTCGCTAATTCCGACTGGCCGGGCCAGGGCTTCAAGGCGAAGTTCCAATTTCAACCATTGGACGACGCGCCGCATCCCGGTCAGTAACGAATGACTGTCACTCTCGGATCGGGTATTACGAAAATTCATCCCACTCCCCGGACCGTTCCTCGATCATCCATCCCTTCCATCCTCTTTCTTCGGCATCGCTTCATTTCGTGATGTGTAAGACCGCAGCCAGGTGCTTCCGCCACCGGATGAATTCTCGAAAGCCACGAGATGAGCCATTAAATTATCCGTTACTTCGCGTCGTGCACTAGCGAAGCATCTCTTCGCTCGAACTCACGCGAACCATTCATCCATTGATTGTCTAGCTCTTTCATTTGCGCAGCAATTTTCCGTCATTATGAAAGACCAATACATTTGCGAATTTCTCCTTATTAATAAGGATCTCTTCCGATCATTCAATGTCATTAAAAATAATCATAAAAATTGTTTTCTTCTATAAACAAGTATCTTTTATTTAAATTCTGTGTCTTCATATAAATATATATTTATACTCAAGTATCTCAATTTTTGAACGATCGATCGGAAGAGATTGATCGTAAAATCGAAGAGTAAGTATTTATTTATTAAATTCAGCTAATGAGAATAAATTATAATGAATCGCGGACTCAATTGATACCGTAGTTTCAAGCGGAATGAGTTCGAAAGCTCAACGTAACGCGTCGCTGTGCTGAGGTACGAAAGCGCCATGAAACAGAGCTTTCGGCAAGCTTTTCGGTATGATGCCGCCGGAGCTTTTCACGGTCGGCAAGGAAGATTGTGAAGCTTCCCGACAAACCATAATACCCGAAGAGGGAAAGCTTGCGTTCCCTGCGCTTTTCATTGCTTACTCGATAATCACGACCAAGACCATTGAACAATATCTTTCCAAACATTTGGACCATTGAATTTACCAGCTGCTATATTACTATGTCCTTCGACATTGCCATTAACAGATATACAATGTGGGACGATAAACAGACGAGATTGACTATTGCCTAAATTTGATATTCTAGATCATTTATCGTTGCTTTCATTCATTGTGAACCATCGACGTGCGCTATGCAAATTTGATCAATTCCGGCATTCAATCGTTATTCTGATACATTTTGATGCAACGCTCTGGTATTTTCCAGAGGAAGAGCACGAGCAAGCCTTTACGTATTTACGGGGTGATGAATCATGCGGGTGGGTCCTTTGTGCTAAGGTAGATTGGCCGCGGTCCATCGCATACGCAGCTCCCTGTTCTAATTAACGGCACTGTATATTCCGGGGATAATTACAATAATGTGTTTCAGAGCCGGACAAGGTCCCGGGGGCCGTTACGGGAAACCCCAGGTACTCGGTCATCGGACCAGCTGTCAGCGCTACGAGTAAGTATAGCATGCGCGCGATTTATCACTTTTCTTAATCAATAATTGCGTCCCATGGTGCGCTCTTCCTCTGCGAGAAATAGATAAAGCGTGTTAAAGCAAAATCGGGATGTCACTTGTCGAAGGGAGAAGTGACAAGGAAAGTTAGTTTGGTTTGCCGTGAAAAAAAGCATGAAGACCTCCATCTCGATAAGCGAAACGGTTCACCGAGACACGCGATAAATTTATTAGGTTTTTTTTTTCCCCATGGGAAAAGCCGGTTTTGTAGAAAAAAAAGTTTTCTTGTCATGCCCACGGGACACTTCTCTCGAACGACTGAAACATAATCTGGGAGATGTGTGGCGGAAGGAAACAGGATACCACGATGTAAAATAAAATTTTACTTTGTACGTAACATACTTCTATGAAGTCTGAAAGAATAAGTGTAACGCCGACCTCCGGAGGATACATGGTGCCTGTCGTTGTTTAAAGGGATTATTTTGATGTCTTCAGCGTGAAACGCGCGTCGGCGTGTAGAAATATGATTTTCCCCGGGGAGGGTCCCACGGCACATAACTTCTAACGTAACGCAACGGCATATAAACTTTGTGAGTACTTTGCGCCCGTGGAATCATCATCCCGTATGTTACGGCGACCGGCGTTGAAAGCACGGACGGACTACGACGAACTTTATGGCTTTTTCATGAAAATAAGATCTTCGTTTTATATCTCGAGTATTCGCCGTAAATACGCTTGACAAGTAGCTCCGGTCTCGATGATCCAACTTTCGTTCAGAGTTTAACGTGCTCTCTGTCTCTTTTATTGACACACATAATGCGGGCTCAGTTTACCTGCATTTGAATTGTAGTTGCCTCTTGCGATATAGTATCTATTATGTATTATTTATTATCTATTATGATAAAAGAGAAAGGAATAAGGTGACGAGAAAAGAAAAGGATGATGAAAAAGAGAGCGCGTTCCAAAGCTGTTTAATTCTTTTGATTAAAATATACGTGACATATTTTTTAACAAATTATTATAAACTTTTAAACAATCCTCAATAAATCCTCGTACATACTCTCGGTTCTTTAATTAATACGCACATTCAAATCATTCCTCTATATTCCCGGGTTTAACTCTGATCTCAATTTGTACGTGGAACCCTAGACCCGTGTTTACTCATGTAAATCTATCTCCTAATACGGGTGTACAACAACAGCGGCGGTAGAGGGTAGAAACGCGCGTTGCAATGAGAGCCTCTAACCAGCACAACGGAGTCATGAGAGTGCTTGAGGCTCGAATGGGAGCTGCTACCCTTATGAGATACCGAAGCTTACGCGCACGAAGGCCGATCTCTATCCTTGTCTTCCAACTCACCTCTTCATACGACACGGTTCGGTTTACCGTAAAACATGACGCGCGCACAATGTACAATACTTACGTACATGCTTTTATCCATCCGCATATTTTTCTTAGATACGCGATTCTTTGCTCCGAGTATCCTAAATTATCCGCACAGCTGCACTATAGACTCGCAAAGTATGTATCCTGTGCATTTCAGTCGCATTTTCTTGAAAGAAGTCTCTAAAATCTCTAAAAATTTAGTCGCACTGGCTAAAAATTTTACATATTTAATATATACAAAAATTTATATATCCACAGATATTTACTAGAGATTGTGTTTTATTGGATTGTATCGCAGTTTTGATAAAATTGTTTGTTTGAGAGAGCAAAACGTATATCCACTGAAAACTACAGATAATAATCATGATAAAATAGATAAAAACAAGAATAAAAGAAATCAACAAACATGTAAAATAAAACGTAATATTTATCGAAAGATATGCTTCTCTTATTTCGCTTCTCTTATATCACTGTTTGTAGATCGTTATTAATTATTTTCCCAAAGAAATGTATAGGAAAGAAAAGCTTTCGAACTTCAAGAACTATAATCTATAATAATACAAGTTGATTTAGCATATAAACGAACAACATGAATACACAAACTACGAGCTTCTGATGAGTAAACTAAGTAAACGAACCAAGTTCATATCAGCTGTGATAAAGTGTGGCACTTAATCGCTGAGGAATAGGGGGTGTCGGTTTACGATGCTCATGTTTTAGTACAGCTTTCCTCTAATATCATACAAAATGTAATAGAGTAGCATATACGCAAACATATGCGCGCAAACATACACATACACACACAAACACGCACATAACGCACACGCACACATATACAGCTTCGATACAGTTTCGAGCAGCTCGGCTTTAAGATCGTTACAGGACGAGTTAATGTGGTAACAGGAAGAAGATTGAAATGTTTTGAAAGCCGGATCTGTAAGGTTCTCGATCGTGGATCTCGATGGCGCGCGTTTGCGCACCAAACAGTAATTACAGTAAAGTGAGAATGAGCAATGTCGTCGAACGAGCAAGTTTCATTTGCGTAATTGGCTGGTTACGTGAAAATATCGTCGCTTTTCGTCCCCTGAAAGTGACCTGCCCCACGAGGGAGGTCAACTCCCCCGTCTTTTCCCTCGCCTTTCTGTACGTCTTTCTCTCTTTCCATCGAACCGACTGTGCGTCGATAAGGCAATTACGTGCAGGAATTAAGTACGCCGATAAATAGACGGAGAAAGTCGTTCTCTGAAACGCGAAATGTCACAAGTTTTCCAATTTGCAACGGGCACGAACAACAGCAAAAGCGCGCATCCAGGATCTCCGCTCTTCACAGGGGTTCGTTTATCGTACGGGGGGGGGGGGAAGGGGGCGTGCGAGAGGGAAACGAGTAAATAACGTCCGCTACGGGGGGGTAATGTTCCGCTAAACGTACATACGCATTAGCTCGGTGAAAAATAACGCGTTTCTCGTCGCGGAGATAATGTCCCGCAGCCGCGCGCTATGCGGGATAAATTCTAAATGTCTCTGAGAAAAAGCGAAACGGGAGGCGAATGATGGATCGAGACTTCGCAACTTTCTCCCGTCCTCGAGCTTCGGGAAAGCGCTACGTGTACGCGCGTTATGCCCGCGCGCGATGCCAACTTTGCAAACGACATAACATTGTTTCCCGCTATTTTACGCTCGTCCCACCGTGCCGGAGAGAGGAGAGAGCACGCTTTCCTGCGAGAAACTAATAATAACTTTCTAGCAGCGCGCGCACCCGCTTTACACTTAAGACGTAAGTGTCGCAAACTTTCCGCGACTTACCGCGCGCATTCGCGATAACAAATTTCCTTCACTGCTATCAGCGCGATTTAATTGCCGATGAAATATCGTTCCCCCTTGTCGGGGGCGAGAATAAGAGGATTCTTCTTGACTTACGAGAATGTTATCTAGAAAGCAAAGTTGTATCGCGCGTTGCACGCGATTCGCATTGTAAAAGATCTCTTTTACATCGCACTTCAAAATCTAAATCTCGTTTATTTACGCGAGAGAGGAGGATATTTTGCCAGATCGATAGACCGATATTGCATGCCGATATTTGTCGAATGTATGCACCTAAAGATTCTCGAGTACCGGCCGCGGCAAAGGATTCGATGATGCACGCTATTCCATAATTGCGATAATGTATGCCGCTACGGCAATGTATCGATGAATTCTAGATTGATGCGCAACTACGATGGAGTGGAGAAGTGGAAAGGGGGGGGGGAACTTATAATTTATGAACCCAAATGACAAATTTACATGACCGTAAGTGGAGCACAGGCACTCCAATTTTATATTCTTGAATATTCACGTTATTCATCATGCTATGAATATGTACGGTCGTCTAGCGCATTACACACGCATCTAGTTAAAAACATTCGACTAGCGTGTTGTGATCAGGTACACAGACGTGTGCATAACGGTAAATTTCCTACAAAATGGATAGCTGCATATCGATGCCTGTACATACACATCGCGGTTTTCACACGATATTGTATGTCATGATTGTTATAATTGTCACAATTTATTAATTAGACGAATATCTGACAACGTCGCGTTACGTCGGGAGGAAGTATACTTTCCGGAAACGCAGACAAGTGTGTAATCCGCGGTGAATTACGTTATCGCGATTCACCGCAAGTTTATAACTCTTAAACGGACGATCGTTCAGCGCTCTCAATTTAGGAAGATGGAATTGTCGCAAACGCGATGTAATCGCGATGGGTTTTACGCGAAATCGTTATACGAGAAAGAGACGCAAATGGAACGTGGGCGACGAAATTAACTTACGTTGTCGACGGAGAGAGGGAGAGAAATGCCGCTTGTAAGTACAATATAATGCGTGATAACCTTCGTCCCTACCGGCGACATCCGAGCGCACACAATGAGGTTTGATCATAATATAACGTCGGTCATAAAGCGCGTCCACCTGCGTCTACGTGTCGGATGCAGAATGTCCACTCGAAATGAAACGACCCGGCGTGATAAAGCGGGTGCTAAACTGGACGCGGCAAAAAAAAAAAAAGAGAAAGGAGTCTATTACCGACACTTGTCCGGCGTACGCGATCGCCGAAATTTACGGTACGAATTACATTTTGTGCTCGCTTTATTCTCTTCCCCATCGAAGAGAAAGTTTCCTCAAGATCTCCTCGGACATTACAGCGGAAATTATTGCTGCGTTCTCGTGTAAACTATTAGAGGTGGATTTAAGGGGAATACCAATCAGTCGCGAAAAATATCAACGAGTTACAAAGTTCAGAATGAGAAATAGTTCTTTTTTCAAATCCAAGAAAGCGAACAGTTTATTTCTAGTAGGTTTTTTATACAAAACGTTTGTTTTATACAATCCCTTCAAGATGTCCTATCGTGTCAAAATTTTGAGAAATTTAAAGTTGAGATTATAAAAATATTTTTACCGATATTCACCATATCACAGTGTTATGGCATATTTAAAATTAAATATATTGTTGGAACTTTCAATCCTTGTAAAAAGTTTATTGTGAAGATCAAGATTAACGTGATTATCGTGATTCAATATTGAGTTTATTATAGGAAAGTTATAAATTACGCCAATGAAGATTACGGAGAAAAAATTTTTAATTGTTTATTCAAACTTAAAGGTTTCTCGATCGCCGGATAAAAATTTGATGTCAAAGTTAAATTAAAAAGATAACAAAATCAATGCGGCAAAAATGGAAATTGAAAATTTTTCGCAAAACTTTGCATATAGTAATTTGTTTCCGAAAAATTGATTTTAAAATTTGAAAAATTAATAACATATCTACGCTTTTTTTAAGCTCGAATCAATTTTCCAATTTTTAAAGTCAATTTTCGAAAACAAAGCCTCATACGAAAAAACCTTATTCTACATTTACGACTTGTTTTCTTTTCATGTAAAATCATTACCTTTTCGATTGTACCACCAGTAGTGGGATACCCTACAGATGACAAGTGTATACCATTAAGAGGCTATTCATAAACGTTATGCAATGCCGGTTAGCATTAAAATGTAGCTGTCGGGAACATCTCGCCGCAAGAATCATATGGGACGCCGATAAATCGCCGCGGCTTGCGAGCAGTGGATCTCTCAGTGGCGGCGAGCGCCGTCGATTCGGCGAGACCGGTTATCGATTTCGTTGGGTGTGTGCGGTCGGGATATCCGAAATCGAGCATTCCGCATCTCCCCGGATTCGTCGGAAATGTATAAGATCCATCTCTCCCGCGCTTTTCAGGGATTGACGTTGAAAGAGTCACGATTTACGTTAGCCCTTTTCTCCATGGAGAAAGGAGGAAGAGCAACGAGAGAGAGAGAGAGACTTGGTGATCTCCTCGCCCCTCTTCCTCGCCCATTGCTTCGGAAGCCGTAGAAATCTAATAGACCGCAAGCGAAGATGAGATATTGGCTCCGAGATCGACCTCGATCGATGAAGTGTAACAGTCGCTTACCCATAGCATATCGTGAAATTCGTATTCAACCCTTTCTCTCGCCAACACACATGCGGGACATATTTTCCCGAACGTTTTAGCCGTTCGTCTTGACGATCGAATTAACGGCTCTTTCTAAATCTTCTCGCATGTCCATAGCGCAAACGAGACAGGAATATATGTACATCTGACCGATGATTAAAATGCCCGCATTAATCTTCTAAAAGTCCCACGCGAAATTGTAACGAAAACGTTAACGTCACATTTACACAATTAATGAACCGTGTATTCAAATCGTTACGAAAGAGTGCCGCGCACGCCATTCGCTGATGATAAAGACAAACGAGTTGTCCGATTTGCAAGTCTAGGAATTGGTCGCGTAAGCGTATATTCAACGCCCGGTTGCGCATCGATCATACTTTTTCAGTATAATTGTATAATTGCCAATGATAAATCAGTTTTCACAGACAAGATAAAAGCTTATATATATATATATATATATATATATATATATATATATTTCTCACGGTTAAATTCACGAATATATTTTCACACATTATTGAAATATTCGGGCAGATAATTTTCAATTCCAATTACACGGTTATTATTAAGCGATTATATTACCAATTATCGTAACGTGATTAAAACGGATCGTATTGTTGCTTTGAAAACACTTGGCGTTCTGCGATTCTTCGACCGCATCGTTGGAAAAATTGTCGAGAAAAGGAAGCTTGTGAATAAATTTTAAGGGGGGCGAGTTATAGGAGAGACACATAACCCGTGCGCCCTGGTCGACGGTATCCATGGATTATTCCGACTAATGCCCCGCTCGAGACTTGGCCATTTTAAATATTACTATCGAAATGCTTATTTTATAGCGTCGTAGCCCGATTCGATATGTGTTGCCGGTAAGATATACGCGACATATTCCCGCAACTTGGCGCGGACAATCAAAGAAGCTCGTATTAATTTTTCAACCGGCCTTCTCGGTCTTTGAAAAGGATTCTCTTGTGTTTGTGCCATGAATTTAAAGAATTCTCTATGGGCCGGCACAGTTAAACAGTAAATAAATATTTCGCGAGAGATAGATCCTGCGTGAGTGTTTGCTCCGAAAACATAATATTACATAAGCTCGGGTCGTACTCTTTAATAGAAATATTGATTTAAGTGATTCTCGATATAATCTGGCAATTTTAAATGGCATTTCGAATTATCATAGATATGAGCCTTACACTTGAAAACCTGTCTGATTTATTTCAATTAATTGATTGACGTTTTAACGTCTCTCTTATCACAATGAGAAAAGATCGGACGTAATCTGTGCTTTAGAGCAAATTTGCCGAAGTAATATCGGGTTTCACAGTCAATGGCAAATTTAATTAATAATTTTTACCAGTACGCTATATATCAGAGTGTGCTAACTCTTGTTCCAAACTTTCTAATCCGCGCGAGAGAGGGGAGAACGCAGGAGAAGAAGCGTCGGTTGTGCGTCTTTGAGCATTGATAAAGCGTATAACCGTCCACTTGGTTGCGTCTGCCAATCTATACAGACAACTTCGCGGCCACTTCATCCGAGCATTAGACTCCGACGTCAGGGTAGGGCGCCAAGTTTCTGCTGTTCCTGTTAACATCGCATTTGAGTATAATTTGCGCACTCTCTCTCTCTCTCTCTCTCTCTCTCTCTCTCTCTCTCTCTCTCTCTCTCTCTCACGCGCGACTTTAAATAGACACGTTTTCGGCTCTCGGAAGAATTCTAATCTAATCTAGCAGGAAGAGAAAATCATCTCTCTCCACATTTCCCTCCGCCTGTAAGACGCGCGATAAAATATTTACGCTCGCGCTACACGATTTGCTGGATCATGAAAAAATCAGACTTTTCCCGCGGTGACGACCCACAATCCGTCGAGAAGGGAAACAGGAGGGAAGGGAAGATGTAGTAGTAAAGACGCCTAAGAAGCTCTCTCCGGAAGCTCGCGGATTTTACCGGCGACTTTTTCCGCGAACGAATACATTTATTACACGAGCGCGAGTTATTGCCGCGTAATCTTCACGTCCGCCCCGAAAGTTTGCGCAAAACGCGACGCTAACGTTCGCGTTTTTGCGACGGGGACAGTCCTGCAAAAGCCACGCGACGGTCGTAACAATTATCATTAGTTGCACTCGTGAAAGGAGCTTGTCGCTGCACGGACGGAAGAGGGAACGGGACGAAACGCGCGTTCGGTAGTTTCTTTCGGTCGCGAAGTCGTCGTTCCGATAATTCGTCGGTACAAGAAACTACCGCGCGACAGAAACTAAAGTGCACCGAACATTCAATAATCAAAAGCTCCTCTCTTTCGTTCTTTTTTTCACCGCAAATGCGCTCCGCTGCAAAGTTTGCGGCACTTTATGTTATATCGATTTAAAGCAATCTAGATGTAGGTAAGATTGATTCGTACATAAATGATTCGTGTGCAATATTTTATTGTGTTTTGCCGTAGTCATTCATGAAATGTGTGAGAGTAATTGAGAAACACATTGCATTCGAAAATTAAAAAATATTACATTACCAATGATATTTATAATAAAGTTCTTGCCTCTTTCTCTTTCATTAAGAAACACATTAGTTATTTATTTTAAAAATGTTGCATTTAGTAATTTTTAAATTCTAAAATGGTGTTGTAAAAAATTTGTTAGGTTTATAATTATATCTGTTACATAAATGTTCTTTTATTAAATGCACATTTCTCTTTTAATTAACGCTTATAAAAGATGATTTAAAAAATATTATTTATTTATTAACGGCATTGTTTTCGTTTTTATTCAAGGAAAATTTATTTAACAGAAGAAACAAATTTATAAAATAATATAATATTTTCTCTTTCTCACTCTCTATCTATCTATCTATCTATCTATCTATCTCTCTTTCTAACACAAGTCTTAGTAGATACTTCTAAGATATTAAAAAGCCTTTAAATTCTCGCTATACAGAAGGATCGATTCAATACTGGCTAAAGAATCTGTAGATGAAAGGCACGCGGCCATAGTTTCGGGACATCTTATATATGTGACATCCTCCTTTCAACCATTTGCCCTTTCAATTGTGTTCTCAAGCGGTAGAGTTTTGTCGTGATTTTATGATCACTATTTCAACTTAAGAGGAAGAAATAAAAGTGTATCCCCCCGCCCCATTATAAAAGTCCGTAAAAACCGGATATTGCGAAGTTTAGCGGGGATGGCAAACAATGTTACGCAAACAGACACGATCTCGTGTACTTTTATCAGGCACAAACACGCGCATATGTCAAACATTCGCAGCTGCTCCTGGTAATTGTGAGAATTAACATTTTATATGTGCGTGTAAAAATAAGATATCTTAATGGAAGTTTTTACTATCTCTAGAAGTAATTTTAAATAATCTTATATCGCACACTACACTATATGTTAATATATCTCGATATGCTTCTCATATGCATCCTTATCACAATAAACTGGCTTTGACTTCTCGCGTGATATCTTCTTTGGTCAAGAATAATTGTGCAATTATTCGCAAAGACATATTGGTTAAACGTTATTGGTTAAACGGATCGATGTGTGTGTGTGTGTGTGTGTGTGTGTGTGTGTGTGTGTGTGTGTGTGTGTGTGTGTGTGTGTGTGTGTGTGTGTGTGTGTGTGTGTGTGTGTGTGTGTGTGTGTGTGTGCGCGCGCGCGCGCGCAATGTGTATCATTCCTTAAAGTTGGCCGGAGCGATGGATGGTAAGCGGAAACGCGCTCACGTGCCCGACGCTTCGAAAACGGAAGTTTGAGGGATGATGGGGTGTTCAGTCTTGACAATTTCGAGGAAGTTGTGACAGTCTGTCTACGTTGCGTCTGGATATCGAAGCAACTTGCGGCACAAGTGAACCGTCCTACGCGCACGTTTCTCGTCCTCTTGTCAGTTTTACTTCTCTCTCTCTCTCTCTCTCTCTCTCTCTCTCTCTCTCTCTCTCTCTCTCTCTCTCTCTCTCTCTCTTCTCCCCTCCCTCCTCTCTCTCTCTCTCTTTTTCTGTCTCTCGTTCTTTATTTCTCTTCAACAGTAAAAAAGCATAGTGACTCGCTAAACGAGCGAGCTACTCAATATGAGAGCTGGATTCAAATCTGGATGCTACTGCGCGAAACGCTTAAAGTTAAATTCCTACATTACAACGAACGCTTCGCTCTTCCGATATCTATTTTTCTATCTTTTTTCTACCTCTTTTTTTTAAACGTAGGATTTGTTGTCCGGTATAAACTGCGCTTTGCGAGAGAGCAGCTTCTCGTACCGATTATCCGCTTAACCTTTTATGGCGCACGGAAGATAAAAATGCGTCGAAAAAAAATTTTTCTCTATCGCGTAATAATGTTTCACGTACAAGAAAGCATATCGAAAAATAGCGATATATGTTCTGCGCGAAAGAGTCGACAGGAAACTATACAATGGCTTCTCGTTTTTCGGGGGGGGGGGGGCGCACTCCCCCCGATCGCGGAGAGCGGAGACGAATTTTGGTCGCGCGGGGCCAGGAGAGGCGGCCCGCCGTGATTGCCTCGGCCGGAAGTACTTTCCGCGGGAGAGCGCAGAGAATGGATAACAGTCCAATAAAATCTAATTTAACCCGGACGGAGTACAAACTAGGGGATGATACATTTTGCGGTTGACTGACTCCAAGTTGCGGTGTAGCAGACGGAAAATAGAAACGGCGATGGGGAGTTGGCTGCCGCTCACGCTACCACGAGCACTCATATACGTAGATATCTCTCCGCATACAAACACACGCGCGCATATGTATATAAAATCATATATTTACGAATGGGTATAGTGTACGAATGTGTAGTACACGAACCAACGGGTGTACAACGCGCCAACGGGTTGGCCACCTATGCATGCTGTTGGATAGAAACCGGCGACTGCGAGCCTCGTGGGAGCGCTAGCCGCTCGGATACGATTGTAATTGGCAAGCCCATATCCTCAACACGTAATATCCTCGCTCTCGCTCGCGCCATCCCGTTCCCCGAGCTTCATTAATTCCCATTTTCAGCCCCCCGTCCGCCCCCGTTTTCTAACGCATCACTACTACACGTCCTTTCTACTCGAGACTTCTCTGTCAACTTCGATCGACGAGGTTTAACCGTCGAAGCTCAAAAATATGTTTACCGTTTCTCAGCCCTTTACCCCCTCATTTTTATCCCACCTTCTCGCCTTTCTCGTCTCTCGCCGTCTACGCGCCGTGAAAACGTCGTAAATCCGTTCTCGATGTTATTTCTCAAATATCGCTTCCACTGCTCTCGTACTTCTCTTCCGTCGTGTGCACGTCAAAACACGACGTAAAGTCGTAAAGTCGTTTTCCGTCATTTATTGGGCGGAGGACAGCATGGAGGACTTAATCCGTCTGAGGACTCCGTCTCGCGTTTAATCCGCAGTTGAATATCTTTATTTTTTTTATGATACAATCGTTTTAGTATAGTCTCCCGTTCTGTAAATCATTATTAACGATGTGTTTTATAAAAAAAAGTTAACGTGTTTCTTTTACGCGTTGATTGGCAATAATTAACCCGCGGTTAACATTTTGTTTGTAGCGCGTTTGTTTATCATTTTTGTGTGGAAAAAAAGCTGATACATGCGCGGACGCGTGTAAACCACGCGCGATATGTATATAAGTATCGATCGTTAATTACACGAAAATTAATTTATACTCGATATTATACACAAAATCCTTGCCGTCCTTTGCGAGATCCCTTGTCGTCCGTAATACGTCATTAACTCCGCGATATAGCTGAAATTCATTACTGCTACGCGGAAGTTAAATTATTGCTGGACCATAATTACTTCGCGGCACCCCTAAACTATGGATAGTAAAAGGATTACTTTGGGTACCAGTGTCTGCTGACCTAGTTATAAACAGCAGGGGACTCTGGCCTAATACTTAATCTTCCTTATAACGCTTTTAATTATGCTATTATAATATTCGCGACCCAGTTATTAAGATGGAAGATCTTTAAATTCTGTAAAGTCAATCGTATTAGAGACAGTGTTTGAATTATAAAATAAAAATATCAACACAAGCTATTTTTCCTACTCTCTCTAGAGAAATTATTAATGGTTATTAATTGAAATTATATAATTCATTTGTATGTTGATTAAAATGCTATACAAAATATTTAGTTAATTTTACGAATTAGATATAAATACAATACTTCAGATATATATTTTTCTTGTTATATAATTTTCAAAGTATTCAAAGAAATGATTATAATCACTCCTTGTATAACACGTAAAATATTTTAATATTATTTTTACGAATTTATATGTATTTATGCCATTTATTTCTCTCTCATGTCTCTCATATCATATTTTTGTTTTATTAAATCATGTTTTCGCATTGCATAAAAATAAAATAAATGCATATTTGCTTTGTTACTTTTCTAATTATTTTCTTTACATTTAAAATATTTAAAATAGTCGGTGCAAACCCAATAGTTATCAGTTTAATAATTGATATTTAATTTATAATTTAAATTGATAATTTAAATCCTTGCGTTCCAAATAAATGTATTTCCTACGTGTTATTCTCAAAAAGAAAATATATAAATTTTGCAATAGTATTCTATTTAAACACGGGATACACTATTTTTAAATGATTATTTTCAATAATCTGTATTTGAAATATATGTCCACCAAATGCCTTACTGGAAATGCCTTACTTAGGAATTGTCTGCATCTTTGATGATATATCGACTTAGCGTTGCAATTGCCCCGACTACTCAGAGATTGATGTAAAACAAGCGTCTGTAGGCAATGCTGGCGATCGATGAAGAGGCGCCGCTCCATATTCGCGGAAACGCGTGCTGTGCATTTAAACGTAGGTGGGTCCGCAGCGGATTACTAATTCGCACGCCAGGCTCTTTATTAATTCGACGCGGCGAGAGCAATTCGTCGTCGTGCACGTCGGTACGAAGAGCAAGACCGGGCAACGATCCCATTTTCGTCGCGGCTGACGCCGAGAATTACGAGAGCCGAACCTCCCCGGCGTCATAAGACTTTCATGACTTTGGGGAAACGCGCGTGCGTCTCTATAACGTAGGTCAGCGGATTGCGAGAGTCGTCTCCCCCTCTGCGCCCCCTTCCCCATCCCCTCGTCAAGTCGCGTGCTTACCTTATACACAGCCATGCATAATGTCTCGCATCCGCGAAAACGTTCACCTTTCGACCCGTGGAAAACGCTACCGGGAGAAACGCGGAGAAAGATCCCGCTAGCCGTCACAGCACGCGAGCGAGAAAAAAGCGAGAGAAGGAAAGAGCGAGAGAGACCAAGATACAGATAGGAACGTAGCTTTAACAAGGAGGCGAAATAGAGTTACTGCAGGGCGTGGATGCAGAGTGGAACTTGAAGTAGGTTACGAGAGGGTGACTACTCGTCGTGCGCTCGAGGTACTTACGTGTGCCGACGTATTCAAGTTACCGGAACAAGAAATATTTCTCTCTCACACATATGCGCGGACATAACGAAGGTCATTAAACTTTTCTATGTCTATCTCTATCGCGGCTGTTTACATTATATAGGGAATATCCAATTATAATTTATAATAGCCAAATATCTTGGCTATTATAAATTAGATCTGATATATTCCTTTCTTCGCGGTATGTTTATAGTTTTAAGAGAAAATAATTTGTGATCAGAATAATGTTTGTCAAATAGAGATGCTATCGAGATTTTCAATTTTTTTTTTTAAATTGAACTGTATGATTCCTATTGCATATATCGATGTTTTTTCTAGTCATTGTCTTCCTGTGCACATGAAAGTATTAAAATATATTATAAAAAATCAAGTTTTCTTCGTATTTTTCATAATTTATATTAATTTTTAATATTATTATGACAAAATATCATTTATAAAATTATTTTATAAAATATTTACTTTTTTCGATGACTTTATTTTAATATTTTTCATAAATTGATTGATATGGAAAAAAGCATAAAAATGCATAATGCTTTTAAAAAACAAATATGCAACTGCACGTTACAGACGAAATGTTGTACTTGTACATAGGCTCATCGATCAATGTTATTTATTATTCTGCGGAAAATTTAACGAATATTTTAATGGAAAAGTGAGTACTTTATACGAGTTATTTTATATTTTATATTACAATACATCAAAATAAATTATAAAATATCTCGTAAATTATTGATTTTTTTATGATTCTAAAATATTCTTATATGCAAAATACAACTGGGGGAGAAAATCTGTATGTATAAAAAAGATTATATAAATTTCATTTAAAAATAAGTATGACATATTAAAATTACTTTGATGTCTCTATCTAGACAAAAATTATTTTATCAGGTATTGTTTCTCTCTTGAAAACATAAATTGCCATGAAAAATATCGGATCTAATTTAATTTCCCAGATGTTTGACTGTAATTGAACAACTGAATTTTTAAGCTGCAGAATATTTTTATTATGGAGTAAGATTAAAAGAGAGAAAAGTTATATCTATTATAACTAAATATATATATATATATATATATATATATATATATTGTAATAAAAAAAAGAGAAAACTTACTTGTAACGTGAATCAGCTGTGCATCTCATGGATATCGATTGATCCTTTTAAATAATGCGGAAGGCTTTTTAAGGAAGGCGAATTACATGAAAGTACAAGGTGAAAATATTGGCCGCATTAGGGAGTGGTCGAGCGAGACTTATTGCATACGTCGTGGACGGAATCGCGAGTAGGTCGGTTGGCTTACTTTGAGAATGGCGCGTGCATTCATCTTGCAAGAAAAGCTCTGGTCGTTCGGGCCATGTAAGGATTGGTGTATACTTGTAAAGAAAAAAAATCTCGATTCCTAGGGTTCCACGCAATTACGCGGAACCAGAGCATCGAGGAAAGTTTCCTCCCTGGACCGTGGCCACGGATATTTGCTCGAGTGTCGCCCACTTAAACTGACCGACCACTAAGTAGCCCCAAATTAACGCTAATGGATATCGCGCTGTGAAGCATCGCCACCGATAAAATTATAAAGTTTGTCGGAGATGGCCGACGAGAAAAAGAGAGAGATAGAGAGATAGAGAGACAGACGAAAGACGGGAGAGTAAAATTATAAAGTTCAGTGAACAACGAAAGGTCCGAGAGAAGTATAAGGAGGAAGACTTATAAATTTTCGAGAAGAAAGGCAGGATGCTACAACTATGGCATCGCGTTGGCCTACACTCGGCTACGCGGTCTCGCAGGATTTCAGGGAGAGGGAGCGTAGAAAAGAAGCACGGCTCGATGAGTACATCGGGAACATAGCTGGTGATATATGTATGCGTCTAGTGGCTGCAAATGTAGCGCGGGTGAAGAGCGATGCGACGCTGTCGGTGAGGAAGGAGAAGAAACGACGAGCAAAGAATCACGCGGATGCGACGACGAAGAAGGGAAGTTTCGGGCTGCGTTAAGTGGCAAAGGGTGGCTCACCCGCACTCGAGGGGCGCGCGAAGAAATGGAAGGGGATTATGGGCCAACGCGATGGTACGATGACGCGTCGCCCGGCTGAAAATTATGATTCTTCATTTAACGCGATGGCGGGTATCCTTTAGTTTCTCGCGGCACTTTTAACGCTCCTAAATCTGCGTTTACGCGTAATATTATACAGCCGTCGATCGCGCGGCATTATGATACATCATACAGAATCGAGAAGCGAAAACGGGGAATTTGTAGTCACGTGAGAAAATTTCTTACGATACTGAAGCGAAAGGAGATAAATAATCGGCATCAATTTTGCATGTTTTGTATTCGACATGTAATTTAAAGGAGAAAAAAAACCGAATATAAGAGAGGAAAATTGTGAAACAAGGATATTCCAAAAGATAATCGAACAGACAAGTTTGGGAAGGATAAGCCATTATGTGAGCACAATGTAGGAGAGTTTTGCGAAGAAATGATATGGGAAGAGCTCGTAACAACGAGGCTGAGTAGAAACAACGAGGATTACGGTTTATAAAGGGGGCGACATGTCTCCTTGCAGCTTGAATGAAAATTATAACACCTCGGTTAGTGTCGGAGCGCTTTCACACCTTCGCTGTTAAAGCTTAGGTTTATCGTCAGCGACTCTTCCCCGTAACACAACAATCCGAAGTGTACTTGATATACGCGTACAGCGGCAAACGGTAGAAAGCGATATAACCACGTAATGCGTGTCTTAAAGTGTAAAACGCTGCCGTTTCGTAAAATGACTCCTACTCGTTTTGGCATTTTTATATAAATAATACTGATCTCTGCTATTAAAATACACGAGACGAAAATTTTGTATTGTATTTTAACCAACAGAACCGCTGTTGTATAAAGTCTCTGTAAAATCGCCATAAAATATAACCATCAGTTTAACAGAATGTGAGCGTTAAAGCTCTTTTGAGAGAGATCGTATAAATTAAATACAGGAAATACAAAAGTAAGGATAAACCCGAAGCTCTCCAAAGCGTATAATTTCATAATGATTTTCGTTTGAATTTCGAAAAAGCTCGATACTTATTCGAATTTCACAGGAAATTCGCCAGCGCAATCGCATTCGTTAAATGAACATCGGTATGGCTAGAAAGGAGTTGCGCACGAGCCGGTCACATTCCTGTATCGTGTTACCAAGACTACTTAGCGGCAACTATGCGCCGGACTATACCGTCACGTTTTCTACTTACGCGAGGATTATGATTTTACGACGCGACGATGGCCGTAAAACTGCCGCAAGTGTGGCTACACTTGACGCCGGAGAAATATACGGCCACCCTTAAAGCGAAAATCCCGAAATTGCCCGGTCTTTTATATTTCCCAGCGTATCGAAAAAAGAAAAGAAAAGCATCGAACAACCTTGCAGTAAGCGATAATGAGACGTAGGATTTTTTTTTAATCCTCCTGTGCAAGACAGATTAATCAATAATTTGAACACGTGAACATTTTGCACACTTTGTATGCAAGCGCAATGCAATATATTACATGCAACTTGAATAAAGCGTGTTTCAGACGAATATTTCAATCTAGACGAGACACTCCTGACCTTTCCCTCTTTGTATTTTCGCTCGCACGCGCGCCTGGTAAAACGTATAAAGATATATCTCCCGCCGTCGATACAAGTTTGTCAAGAAATGTCTCTCAGTCGCGAAGAATGGAATATGTAAATACTGTATTGTGTATATGTAAATGTTATATGAAGCTCGAGTTTACAGAATGCACCAAAATATTCTCGTAAAAAATTAGGTCATATTGAGATGAACGTGTTGAAGGTAATACATAGATCTCTTCAAAAATACATACATTATATGAAACATGCTACGCGATATCAATAAAGTTTATCATAAATTAAATTTTACGTTTACTTCTATACGTAAAGATATTTATATAGCAAAAAATAATTTAGCTTTACACAAAAAAGGAATGAATAAATAACAGAAAAAAGACCGCATTACGCGGTAGACGACTATGTGCATATAATATGTATCGATAAATAAATAATCTAATAGATTGAATAATTGATATATTTGATTGGATATTATCGGATATCACGAGAGGGAGAAGAGGGATAAAAGCATATCGTTTCGTTTTTATATTTTGTTTTTGAATAAATATATCTCTGTGTGTGCGCTAGAAATGCATAAAACTTTTCTCGTGGATAGATACATTCCATCAAAACGAAAAAAAAAAAATGAAATTTATCTGCTTCTTCCCTCGCAAGCCGATCGCGAACGCATCGAATAACGAGTCGATCTATTTAATTCTCGCGTGAAACAAAGCGATGCAGAGGCGCGCGCAGGTGTTTATAGGATAGCACGAAATTTTTCGCTAATTGCCACGCGGCGCTTGGATAAAATAGGCGCGTCCATTACCCATATGTTTAACGCGCCAAATACTTTCGGTTACGCCCTTTTTGGCGCCGCATACATCCGCCGGCAGCAGTATCAATCAGCTGGTAATGGTCTAACGAGAATCGCGAGACGCGTGCGCGCGCGTGTATTTTTTTTTGCCGCCGCGCAAAGAAACGTTAATTTGCGCGCCGATGGCAGGAAATTGCATCTATTCGACACTATCCGCGAGCGCGTATATAACACGTCCGATCGAGTTTTCCTGTGTCCCGCATTCACAGAAGGCGATCAATACAAGAGAGAGCGAGAGAGAAAGAAAGAGAGAAAGAGAAAAACCAGGGTTGCGATCTGTAACATCAAAAGGACAGCGCGCGGCTAATATATCGTTGCTCTATCAAGCGACAACGACTTTTCTTTCAAAGACGCGCTTACCTCCGGTCCGCTTTTTCTAGACGAATTCGTGCTTCCAGAAAATACAATCGGTGCGCCGGAGATCCACGGAGACAAAGTTCGTCACTTTATGTGCTGTTTGAAAGTGAAGTAAAGTGCGCCGCCGCCCTTCTCCCTCTCCCTCTTTCATTTTGTACGTTCCAATCAGCTCGATACTTTTGAAAGACGTTGATGCGACAAGGAGAAAGCGAATGAAAGTGGCGCAGCCGTTCGCGATCCGTCGCGGTGTCTTAGAAACGGAATGACCCGATACTGAGAAGTGCTCAGCAATTTTTTTTTAATCGTGAAAAATTGCATCTCGTGTATCTCACTTACATTTGGCTACAATTTCAATATTAATCGAACTTTATCCCGTGTTGCTACACATAAATGTTGAATATATACGAGTATATAAAAGTTTCATCATCGCTTCCCATATTTATGCATGACCAAAGTAATAAAGTAGGTAATTAGATGCAAATTGAATAGTGCATCCGACAGTTAACATCTTGTTCTGAGAAAAATATGCTATCTAAAAGATTCTCTCATCTTGTAACATTCTCTCATAAGCACAGACAATCGTTAAGTTTTCTTTCAATAACTTTAAATTTTTGTTTCACCAATAAGAGAGAAGTCGGAGAGAAGTTTGATATATATATGTATATATATATTTCTCAATACCAAACTAAAATCCTTCAAATGTATTCTTTGCTTCTTACTTCTCCGACTTCTCTCTTATTGATGAAACAAAATATTTAAAGTTATTGAAATATTTCAATCGAGAGAGATATTAATAATATGCCAAAACACGCGTTATTTCAAAGACATGCGCGCGCGCTCGAAAGTCAACAACCTTTAAAAATCGAACGAAAAAATCTCTGTTTTCTCAAACTATACATTCTTCACTCTCCGGAGAGATCGACAGGCAATTTTTTCCCATTAATCCGACGGTAACTACGTCTCGTTATTATTCCTCCGCGACGAAAGCGCGCGCGACTTCGTTTCTCTTTAGAAATGGCTTTCCGACGTGTCCTGCCGTCGCCCCGGTGTCGGTGTTGCTGATAAGAAGTGTCAAACACTCCGCCGTATTTAACGACAAGATCTCTCCAACGATCACGAACACGATAATTGCCATTCGGCAATCAACGTTCGGCTGAGTTGATTAAATTCCTGGCAAATTCTCTTCTCGCGCATTAAGCGGCTTAAAACGCAAATGCAGTGCCTGGAAATTACTATCTGCGGGGAAAGAGAAGAGAGGCAACCAGTGTGGAATTTGCGGACCCTCGCAGTGTGGTAACTCGCGTGAAAAAGCATCCTTTTTTCTTGGATTTTCGATCCAGCATTTCCCGTATCAGCGGAAGAAATTGAAACCGGCCTGTCGCGTGACGCGCCGAATATAAAACATCGCTCATCGTATGTATCTACACACACATGATGATATAATCGGATTTCACGTTGGAAGATATGAATGGCATCACAAGCGGTCGCGCATGATTAATTAATTAACGTTTTGAGCGTTAATCATGAATCGAAAATATATAATCCTGAATCGCTACGATATAAATAAATTTGAGGCTTGTGTCCACGAAAGGAATGAGAGGAAGAGAGAGAGAGAGAGAGAGAGAGAGAGAGAGAGAGAGAGAGAGAATTGCTTGACTTGACTTTTCAATAACTTTATCTTAATAGTTTTATAGGTAAAATGACAAAAATATTGACTGAAAAATTAGCTGTCGTTAAAAGAAAAAAAAAACAATAGTTAAAACAAATGGTTTATTTATATATACGGTTTTTCTTGTTTAAATAAATACGAATCATATTTAATATTATAAAAATAAATATATTAAATTTTATCGAGAAAATATGAAATGTGCATAATGGTAGTAGAATTAACTGAACCGATTGATTGCAACAAAACAAAGTATTTCAGAGACCGCAGACGTTGGTCCGAGGAATAATCTCGTCATAGCGTTATTTCTCAATTATTAAACGTGTCGTTCATTTACCGTACAAATATACAATGATTTCTTTATTAATTAAGAACAAAAAGAAGAGAAAGAGAAAATAACAATGTTGGTGTTTATATATAAATATTATGCTAAGTTTTAATTATGCATAGTTCGATACACGAACGTTGATTACCGACTCATTCGTAGCACATTGTACGAAGTTAATTCCCCGATATAATTAAGATCCCCTTCGAGCTGCTCTATCGCCTTATTGGCCCCGCCAGTAGAACAAAGCCTGTATTACGCGACAAAGTATAGCTCGCGGACGTGTGCGCCCGCTGGCACATCGGAAAACCACGTCTGTGGGGACAACATGACGGCGCTTAATCTTTCCTCCTTGTCTCTAATACTTCTTCGCGTCTCGCGATCTCGAAATTGCGTTCCCGCTTTTGAAGTACGAGCTCCGCCGCGGAACCTCATCGGTTCACCATCGAATGCTATTAGCTGTCACCGCGAAAAAGTACGTGCGAGAGAAAATCAAATTTGAAATTTGTTTTGGGTTTTTTTTTCCAAATAGATATTTAAATATTGTTACAATCTTGTTTGCGAAAAAAGGGAATTGTTCAGCTCTCTATCCTTTAAATCCCTTTACGAAATGATATTCTCTCGTCTGCCCGAAGCGATCTGAAATGAAAAGTAATCGCGCGACTGCTACGTTTCCTTACTAACGAGACATAATAGCTGATAAAATCGTTTTATTTAGAGAAAAGTTCGGCGTACAAAAGCGGACGCGCTCTCTCCCAATTATCTTTCGCCTTTTCTTCCTCTCTTGTGTCGAAAGTAGTTCGTATCTTGTGCAAGTGTTTCGAGAGTTTGATCGAGATTCGTCGATGTAACAGTAATTTAAATTGACGACGATGACTCGAAATTAGCCGAGCACTAACGACCGACAAGCGGAGCAGGATGCGAAGCAACGAGGATGGTTCCTCTGAAATAGTTGTCACAACTGCATTATCTCATTATAGACCAGCTGGTGGGATGATGCGCGGGATTATTATATATGTATATACACATCGTTAATAGTAACGTACTTAACGAGAGAGAGAGAGAGAGAGAGAGAGAGAGAGCGCGCGCGTATCTTCTCTGAATTCGCCATTCATCGGTTTACTAAGCAGTAAAGCGGATATTAATGTTGGGCTTAATTGCTGCGCATGTATTCCAGGGTATTCCATGACATTAAATAATTTCAATTATTCCGTGTGTTCCGACTTGAAATTTCGAATTGAAGAGAATCGACTTTAAGGTCTCGTCGAAAGAACGAGAGTTTATCACGTTATTTGCGAAATACTCTGTATATATGGACATCCCTTACGGGGCTCTTATTTGGACTCGTTGCCCGAATCTATTATCCTCGCGATCACCACCGGCCTTTCTCTCCTCGGCCTTCGAATCCTTCTCTCGATCTGGCTTGTCTCCCATCTCTTTCGCTCGCGTGTTGCTGCGAATGGTAAATGCCGATGAGAGGAGAAGAACGGCAGCCATTCACTATCCGCCCAACTTTTACTTCCGTTTTTATTTTCTACGCTTAAAGAATATTTCCCGCGCGATAAAGAAATCGGGTTATAGCGCCCACAAAGGCGCGGGAAGCTTTCGTTCTGTTTGTTCCGGATCGGCTCGGAAGAGACCGCAACGTGAGCTGTATACGTATCTTTCGCGAACATTTTCTTATATACGTATATATATATATATATATATATTTTTTTTTCTTATTTTATCCTCGCCTCTCATCCTCTCATTGTTATCTCCATTCTCGGCAAATAGGTCCCGACCAGTGTTCCCTTTGCCAGCCAATTATCGGTAATCCGACATTTAATGAGAGAACGTCGAAGGCATTCTTTTCGTGTGCGCCGAGTGTGCGCTATGATTTTAGTTACTCTCTTCAATACTTCTTCTCGCGCGACGCGGTTTCCAACCCCTCTTTCTCCCCCTCACCCTCTCGTGATCGAGTCGATAAAGATCATCGAACGAGAGGAGAGGGAGAAAGGTTGACAGTGATTCGCAGATCTCTCTGAACCTGATAATAATATGCGGCCGATTCCAGAACTAACCGCGGAAAAAGTTTCTCGTCATCGCGGCGACTATTCAAATTACTTCCGCTGAAGGGAAAGAAAAAGTCTCGAGCCTCGATGGTTTTCATGCTCGCCGTTCAATCCCGCGAACCTCCTTCCGCGGCCGAGGATATGAGAATGGGAACTTTGGCGGATGAGAGAGCGGCGTGAAAAACAATAATTGCCAGCACAAAACTCCGCGCGACAATTTTCCATTTGTCATGCAAATGTAAATCAATTTCGACCAAAAATAGAGATCTCGGAGGAGATAATTGACATTTTCGAAAGATTCGGCAATTCCTAAATGGAAGGAGGGATGCTGAGAAGGGGCGAATCATTAACCTTTTTATCGTACCCCTCGGATTACACTCGCAATTTTCGCAATAAGTCGAAAATCCAATAACCTGCAGCAATAACCTGCTTGCTCTGCATGAAGTACAAACGCCATATTTTATTCTGCCCTCCCTAATGCTTATTTATCCCTCGACCTACTTCCCGGAGCCGCACGGAATAACGTAGCCCGACATCGATAATGTCTTCCCGCGCGAACGCAGAGTACCATATCCGGATGCATCCCGATACATCTCTGTGAGAATAGCCGTGGGATTTAATATCGCGCATTATATTTGCTATATATAGATGGGAGGGTAATCTACGAACCTCCAATTACCCAAAGGCGCAAGTGTAATTAAATCTTGTTTCATATATATATATATATATATATATATATATATACATACAATTTTTAAAAGCGGACGTGTCCCATTAATGTATGTAAATACTTAAACCGATGCTGTAACATAAATCTGTATCACGTATTAACTCAACGAGTCGAATGATTTCTCTTTTCCTGTTCCTGCTTCAAAAAGGCACAATCTCTGCCGCTACTCGAATTGATAGCAGCTGGCAATCCCATGCATATATCACCGATCATCGGGAGACAAGCTTTGAAATCGGCGCATCGAAAGCGCGCGAAATGTTTCTCGATTCGATTTAGTGGAAACGCACGAACGATCACAGGGACGAAGGGAGAGCGGGGGTGCGGGGGGAGGGGGACGTTAATTTTTTCTCGTAATGGTTTAATGGAACGCTTCCTGGCACTGGCGCGTGCGCGTATAACAATAATGCATGGAGCGTAATCAATCATTTTTTTCCCGCGTGACGCAAACCGCGTACCATCTCGGCGCGAACCGGGCACTATCAATCGTGACAAACTCGATGTACCGTACATCGAGGCCGATTCGCCGAGACCGAGGCCAGGGCTTAATCGAATTTATTATACGTCCTGTTTGAAAACAGCCGAACAAAGTTGGGACGCGAGCGCATCGCCGCCGATCGCTCCCGTGACCGACCGACCGACCGACAATCGATTTAGGATCGACTGTCTGTGAGCGGGTCCACTCGCGCGGGTCCACCGGAAGCAAATTATAACGGACGGCCGGATCCGGGGGGTTTGCGAGAGCTTCTGTTTAAGGGACACGGCGCAATTGTAGGTCGGATCGATCCGTCGCCGAACAACACGCCGGAAGGTAACGCAAAGTACAAACAATGAGCTCTAATGGGGGCGCATGTGACGTCGGTACCAATCTACCTATCTACCATTTTTCTGCTCTCTCTTTTTTTTTTGAAAAAGCGAAGAAAAAGAGTGGGGAGGAACGAGCGCGCGAAACGGAGACCGGATATCTTCATCGAGGAACATCGCGCGCAAATCGAGTTTCGCGAAACGCATTCGGCATTATGGCGAGTTATTGCGCAAATCGAGTTTGCGCTCAAAGACTGATTTAAGTTTAAGCGTAAACCGACGGCGCCGTATTTTCTAAGAGAGAGAGAGAGAGAGAGAGAGAGAGAGAGAGAGAGAGAGAGAGAGAGAGAGAGAGAGAGAGAAAGAGAGAATGCACATTTGTGTGCGCGAAGCGTATCGCGCGCAGTAGAATTCGCTGGCTTTTGTACACCGTTGTTAACGCGCGTTGTCGGAATCCGTGTCGTGGTATCAAAATGCACTAAGGAGACTTGTTCGTAAGGTACAAAGCAAAGTCCTCTCCGGCGTTATTATCGCGCTACTAGAAATTCCATACTGTCTTGTATTTACTATTTTATGTTCCATCTCGTGCTCGATTTTATCTACATCCAAAAGAAGTATTAACACCCGAGTCCTCTCGGAGAGTCCGCGTTTACACAGGAAGCGATAATGGAGGCAGAAAGCACGAAGAAAGAGATACCTAATTCATTCCGCGAGAAATTTAAGGGCGGATCGGGTCTTAGTAAGGTTTTATATTGTCGTCTCAAAGGAACGCGTGCAGGCGAGAAAAGTTTTGCGAAAACTTCAATAGCTCTCCCCCCTCCCTCCCTCTCTCTCTCTCTCTCGCTCTCTTCCTCTCTTTTTCTTCTTCGCACTGGCTTATTTATTTTTCTCTGCGGCCCTTACACCCTTACGTCGTTTCTACGGGAATCTAAATCGACCGCGGCCAGTTTGGCAAAAAGGATCGTATTTCACAATCTCACACGTTGGTTGGTTATCGTCCGAAAGACATCGTAAACATTATACACGATGCACCTACCTTACGTAGGCGCACCGTTTACAGCACTCGGCGTTTACATCTAGGAACACGCGCGGGCGAGCGATCCCGATTTATGGCCGGTCCGCAGGACGTTGAATTTATTACGGCTTACTCTCCGTGATCTCGTCTCGCAGCGATGCCATAGTCTTTGATCTGGTTACAGAATCCGTAGGGAATGATCAAGAGCGAGAGAGAGAGAGAGAGAGAGAGAGAGAGAGAGAGAGAGAGAGAGAGAGAGAAATGGAAGGCGAGCAATAGACGCGATAAATCATCCCCGGGCAATTCGCCTCTCTCTCCTGCCCTAGTATTTAATTAACGTTATCTATCCAACTGCATCACAGGCCGGCTGTCATTCTCAAACGGCGCAAAAAGTTTCGCCCTTCACGCCAAAGATCGCGACTCGCGAAGAGTTATTTTTGTAAGGAAGAAGATGCTCGCTCCTTATCTCTCTGTTTTTCTTTCTCTGTGGAGGTCGAGGATCTGTGTGTCCGCGACTACCTCATGAAAAGAGCTCGCGCGACGTAAACGGTTTTGTTGCCGACGAATGTTGGCGGACGATATCTCGGTAACGTCGTTCGACAATCCGAAGAAACAAAACGTATAAATATTCAACTTGTTGAGAGAGAAAGAGAAAGAGAGAGAGAGAGAGAGAGAGAGAGAGAGAGAGGAGAGAGGAGAGAATGAGGTCACGCTTGCATCCTCCCAAGGTATAGGAGAATCGGCCGCATAGCAAATTACTTCGTTGATGACCGTAAACGAACGATATCTCTCCATTAAACGCAAATTAAGCTTACAGCTGTGGCGAAATGTGCGCGCGAAACTTTATATTTGCGCCCCTTTAATCTTTCCACATCTTATGAAGAATATCTTAAGGAAGCGGATAGACGGCTATTTACGTTCTTCCGTCGATTTGCGTGACGAACGGCTCCGGTTCATTTCTATTCCTCTATCGATCGCGTCGGAAAGAAAAAGATTCCAACGACATGTGTCGTCCTATGAGTCTCGAAAAATTTCGGCGAGTTTTAAAAGTTGCACAAGAGAGAAAGAGAGAGAGAGAGTTGTTGAGGATTAGTCCATCACCTTGTTATCCATAAATGCATAAAATACAAAAGCATAAATCAATCTTCGCGTGACAAAAACGATTCTTGAGAACGATGTTATCGGGTCACTCGAATCTCCCTTAAGAGTTTTCTCGCTGAGTATGCGGGCAACGAACATGCGCAGGCACAACTGAGATACAGGAATTCGGGATTTCCTATAGCGCGACGGGTGGAAAACATATCCGGCATCTAAAGAGAGATCCGCTTTATTTACAGCGCGCAAGACGTCCAAGACTTACTCCGCGATAGTTTCGGTGACGGGTTCTAACAAATTCGATTTCGATTTTCCGTCAGCAAAGATGCGACTTGGCATATTCTACGTCTGCAATCGCGTGTGAAAAAATCGCGATGAAACGTCATAAGATTGAAAATATTAAAGATGTCCGTTAATGTATTTTGTATTCCTATATCGAGAATAATTTAGGAATTCCCGAAGCGTAAATAGAGAAGTTTGTTAAGTTGGACGGGGGAGGAAGGCGAGAAACCTTCCCTTGCGATATATGTTGCTCGACCGTGCAGCATGTGCTGCCTCACCTATCAAGGCACATGACGAACGATCAAGGATGCGAGTCACCAGGTCACATACGTTTCCAGAATCCCAATCACAAGAGCGAATGTACCGAACGTCCCGTTCTCGCTACTGTCAGATACAAAAAAAACGAATTCAGCACTGATCGCTTTAATGTAGTACGCAAAAAGCACAATAATATTAACAATATCCAAATAATAAATAATAAGAAAATAATTACGCAAATATATTACACCGAGCACGAGTTGTAAGATCTAACTTAACATACATAAATTGTGTGTGTGTGTATTTAGTTATCGATTAAAAACTTGAGTAGAAGAGGGGGGGAGGGGAGAGCTCGAATTATCCATCACGGATTTTAAATTATCGGCCTTTCTAACGAAGGGCGTAGTGTTAGTGGAAAGTAACGACGATATTTCTGATTTATTACATAGAATAGGAAATTTAAACAGCGCACAGTGTTATCCGATAGCGTCGAGTATATATTATAATATCACACGGGAAGGATACGGATATTATATCTATATAATTCCCATCGACGTCATTATAAAAACAATATTCACGTTCGTTAATAAGATTATCAGTTATTTCGATATCATGTCGCGCATACATTATAAATATCACATATGGTATGTAACTTTTTCCAGAGAGACAAAGAGAAAGAGAGAGAGAGGGGGGGGGGAGAGAGAGAGAGAGAGAGAGAGAGAGAGAGAGAGAGAGAGAGAGATAAGTACAATTTATTTAATAAAACAAATAAATGTATTTAATACAACATAAAAAATTAAAGTACATACATATACACATTTTATTTAATAAAAATTTAATAAAAACAATTTGTTGAAGAAGAGAGTTATATATGTTTGTCTAAAGACTATCAAGAGCACTTATCCTTTTTTGATGATAGAATGTTTTTTTATATATAATATTTTAATAACAACTATCGAGATAAGTTCGATGATGTATAAGATCGTTCAAGCTTCAAAAAATTATTGAAGCTTAAAATAAGTAATTATATTATTAATTTTTAAAGTTAAGCTCTTCTCCAAAACAAAGCTCAGGTTTCTCCAAAAAAAAATTGTATTTTTCTACATTTTTTATTCCTCTTTCATACAGAATCACCCTCTTTTCGATTATCTTTTCTTCTACTACTCTATGTATAAATTTTCGTTCTCGGGATTTTGCTAGACAGTAATAATGGAGGAAGTGATCGCGGATAAGAAAACGCAGCTTTAGCCTGTGGAAGGATGCGATAGCATTCGTACGCGAATTGAGAGAGCGCTCGGTTTGTATATCGGTCAGTCCGCAGAAATCTGGAATTATCAAGGAAATGAGGATAACAAGAAGAAAATGTGTGTGTGAGGGAGGGTGAATGTTGCACTCCCGAAGAGGTAAGTCAGGGGCGGCGGTCTCGGTCGCAGGGAAAAGGGGGTTAGGCACAGGACGAGGGCGCAAGGGGCGAAAAGGAGAGAAGGGGTGCCGCCGGTAGCGGGAGAACGGGCGTTTAGAGAGGGTGGGAGGGAGGGAGGGAGTGTACGCGTATTATGGAGAAACGTTGGAGGGCGCAGTCTCGGCTTGCACGCCGGGCATTCGCGTTCGCGCGCCGCGTGTTCGCTGCTTAGTTTCGGTCCAGACGGAATTGCACGCGCATATAACATACGCCTCGTATTCACGTATAATCAGTGTTGGATATATATATATATATATTGTGTATATATATATATATATATATATATATATATATATAGACATACTCACATACGCATGCACGCACCGAGATCCGCGCGCCGCAAAGTTCGAAAAGTTTCGCGCCGATAAACACGAAGAGTGAGAAACCGGAACGATATTCGCTCGTTATCGCGAAGCGGAAACGGACGTGATTCTTCGCTCGTTTTTTGGATTCCCCTCCCGTGGAATCCGTTGATTTCTTTCCCGAAGAACTAAAACACCCACTTTTCTCCGAATTTAAGGGTTCATTAGTAGAACTCATCCTGAGATCGCGCGAAATTTTTCACTCCGAGATCGAATCGTTCAGAGCGATAATCATACGATCTCCGTTTCGTTTGCCGTTTTTCTCTCGCGATTTTTTTTGTCATCGCATGCCCGCAGCGACGGATCGCAATAAGAGAGAGGCGCAGTCGAGTACCAAGAGCTCGTACTTGTTCCTTTTTGCCGGGTGCTCGCAGGGGAGCCCCACTCTTCTTCCCTATTTATTACTTCCTACTCAGACGAGAGACGGACTCTATTAAGGCTTCCGGAGTTGATCGGGGCTAGATGCATACATGACCCTCGTCACCGCGATCAAAATATGAGACTGGGAGACTCGGCTTGGCATTGACGGGCCAATTTCTTGGAGCGCAAAAGAAATCGGTAACATGTTCTCCTTCCACGACGTTATAGACGACGGTTCAACGAGGGCGAATTGATCGGAATTAATTGGAATCGCGGAGAAAAAAATAAGTTGTTTGCTCAAAAAGAATTTACGCATCTGTGGAAAGACGAGTGGCTGGAGTGGCTTCCTTTTGAGAGACGTACGCGAATCTGAATCTCGACAAACTGCACCTCGTCAACTTTGACTCGCTCTTTCGCAGCTCGTTCAGACAGCTAGTTTCGCAATATCTACGGTACGGTGAGTCTCTCCTTCGTGAAAAATCGAAGAATTCAGTTGCGTGCGATACAAACGATATTTCTCGCGTGACGCGTCGCCTTGCATCGCGTCGATTCAATCACTGGGACTGCGGAGTATATTTCTTTCACGTGCGTGCTTGTTACGACAGTCTTTTAAGTTCGCACGAATGTGATCGACGACACCCCCGTTTTTCCTTCACGCCTGCTGGAACGTTCGCGACTCTCCGAATGGTAGAAACCCTGTAAGAGACAGACGAAAGAGGAAGCAATAACGAGGCGCACATTTTCTCAAGTGAAACATCCTTGCGATAAAGTGATAATGATGTTGCTGCGTACGTTTTGGTGGCTGGTTTGTACTTCCTCTGTGACACTCGGCGCGCAACGTGGAAAGGAGCTCGGCAGCGACGGCAAAGGTAAGCTTTCGCAAATGCATCTCTTCTTTTTCTCTCTCTCCTCTCTCTCTCTCTCTCTCTCTCTCTCTCTCTCTCTCTCTCTCTCTCCCTCCCTCACATCGCACATATGTAATGTATCTCTAAATCGCGTTCTTTCTACGCCGCGTACATAGTGATTAGAGCGCAAATATCCCTCCTTGATTATTCCACGAGACGATATAATTCCGGGTTAGTAATAGACTGTAATTATTGTAGTCACGTCCTAGGAATATGTCTCGAGATACCGAAACCAGGAAGAGAATAGGTAGTCGGCGGGGCAAGAGCGAATCCACGGGACACTCTGGGGACTGAGTTACGACCGCGAGCGCGGAATTTGCGCTTTATTAAAACAAGTCGCGCAAACATGCGGAACCGCACTGAGGGGAGGGTTTGGGAGGAACGGTGGAATTATATTCGCGTTAAACCACGGTTGCGGTTGATTGTATCCGCGTGTTCGTAAATTGCGTTCGGCCGTATAAGGAAACAATAATCACGTCAATAAGAATACACGCGCGGGTGTATTTTTATGCGCGAATCCACGCGCGATCGCAGATTTTCCGCGTAACATGGACGGCGAAAAATCTCTCTCTCTCTCTCTCTCTCTCTCTCTCTCTCTCTCTCTCTCTCTCTCTCTCTCTCTCTCTCTCTCTCTCTCTCTCTCTCTCTCTTTCTCTCCATCGATTTCATCTACCGTACAGCGATTCGATGCAAACGGCGAACACGATTCTCGGGGCTACGTATCGATATTTTCTTTTGTTACTGCGGCTCGTAGCTTATCCGCCAGCGGTTGCGCTCGGCTGTTTAT
This sequence comes from Lasius fuliginosus, assembly GCA_949152495.1. Lineage (NCBI taxonomy): Eukaryota > Metazoa > Arthropoda > Insecta > Hymenoptera > Formicidae > Lasius > Lasius fuliginosus. The sequence continues at coordinate 14,746,955 of OX424444.1, forward strand.
CGAGCGTGAAATTTGGACTCGGAGCGCACCGCAATAGCCGCATTCACGAGGTTTACGAAACCTAACGGGTCGGTCCTTGTTCCATACGCGTGAAGGCCGAAGGCTGTCGTTACGCGATTAAATTGTACGCCAAGATGATTAAACATCGTCCCTAGTAATAGTCCGTCAAACGTTTTATCCAAACATTCCTCGCTGCGGAAACGTCCGCTCTCTCTCCCTCTAACTCGGTCTCTGTCTCTGTCTTTCTTGCGATTCGTGTTCGTCGTGCTATTCAAACCAATTACAACAAGAAGCGCGCCTGTGTAATATAAAATGGTATATAAATGTATAAAATCATTTAGCACAGACATTCTCTCTCTCTTTAATATTTAAAAAAGGCAATTTTATCTCTTTCGTGCCGTTCAAATATTACGAATGAGGAAACATCGCAATACAATTGCACATCCGACGAATTGTATTTCATCTCATTGTCATGGAATAATTGTTAAATTAATTTGACTTTAATCATTGATGAAATCACGGAAATTGCGTGATACGGTTCAAAATATCCTTCGAACGAATAATTGTATTTTACGAAAGAAGGACGCGACGCATATCCTTTGGATTTAATTAATGCCCGTTGAACCGTCCGATAAATTGGATAATTTAATGTGATCGGGCCGCACACAAGCGTATGAGTTTTTGAAAGAATTATACACCCCGGATGAATGTATCGCGGCACATAAATGGCCATAATAACACATTATTATACACGTGCTATCGATACTCCCGGTTTATTAACAACGTTAATTTTACGGTATAAAGAATGTTGTTAATCAGGCCATAATTAATCCCGTAATCGGATTACTCTCTTAAACGCGTTTCGTTAGAACGAACGAACATGTAGTCAGGCGACTCACACGACTCGTTATTATGCGTCAGACGCATACGAACAAACATACTGGAGTAAAGGCGAACGGCATGTACAACAAGCTGTTACAGAACGCTAATATACCGTGTTCGCGCGCGCTCGCGTCTCTACAACTGCTCGTGTTACTCTAATTACAACATTTATCGTTACAACAGGACACTAAACGTTACTATTAATTATGGCGCTGAAGTACCACTTAGTTGCCGCCATTAAGCGAGCGTTCCGCATCGGAGGATAAGCTTAACCCGACTTCGCAGCCTCTACGATCGAAAGCTCGAGTTTTTTAATGAACTCCTTGCACGGAAAGCTCGATCCTATAATAACCGTTGTCAATTACACAAGACGCATCAATTCCGCGCGCATTGTTTTATATATCGCGATTCTCTGTGAGAATGTATAATTTTAATATACATACAAAATTTTTTTATGTATGTGTGTGTGTTTGTTTGGAGACACCGTTGCGCTTTACGAGCGCTCTTATAAGGACGGAAGCAATTTTCCGCTAATCCATTTCGCGAAACGCGTCTAATCGACCATACAGTCTTCTAGATCGTATAGCTATAACTTTTAATTCCAACGACTTTTTCCACTCACGGATAATTGCCATTTAAATTAAGGCTGCACCGGGAATACTTGGGCAAAGAAGAGGGAAAGGGGGGGGGGGAGGGGGTGGAGGAGATCGATACGATGCAGGGACCACTGCGAGTGATCTGTGCAAGACGAGGAACGTCATCGTATACGCTCCTTAAGCCATCTTAAGCCGACTTAAGCTCGCTTAGGATCGCGACGTTTCTTCGCGAGATAAAATTGGGATGCGCGACGGCCCCCCGAAATGAAATACGCGCCGAGAGAACATCCAGGATTGTTAGGGCCACATGCGCGCATTGTCCGACGAGAACTCATTTTGCGCGTGTAAAGTCGTTTCGGATTTTATTCCATCTCATTCGTGAGGGAACCTCGTGTCGCGAGGAAAGCTTTTCACGCTGAACACGCGAGCCGTAATCTCGCGAGGCTCCTTACAACTGCGAGGCGCCTCGCGGATCGCGACGGAGAGATTGCGTCGTGTTCTCCATTATTTAGCGAAATTTCTCCGCCCGGCGGAAAATTCCGTCATGCAAATACGCGTCCGCCATTTCGACACGACGCGCTTCCTATTACTGCGGCCGCGCGAGTATCCCTTTTCAATTCGCGTCGTCGAGGATGTATGGAGAAAGGACGAGAAGGAGTCGGAGTCCTCGGCGAGTTCTCCCACGATCCCTCGAGTTTCCGCGGTTTTCATGCCGCGTGGCTTCGCGTCGCCTTCAATTTTCCTCACATAACGCGCGACTCAAAACGTAATTTCGTCGCGCGGCATGATTGCCGGGACGCGTAGCATTAAAAACGTAAGAGTCCCCCTCGAATGCAATTTGACGCAAGAAGTTAATATCCGACCTCATTCGCTTCCGATGAATCGGAACCCCAAATTAACGGACCATTAACCGTAATCTCTAATGAAACCAGTTAAATTTAAGCGCGCACAATGCATAATGATAATAATAATTTTATTCGACATATAAACGAGTTGATATAATAACAATCTATGAATAATAATAATGATATTAATGAATCAACGTTATAATACCTATATATATATGTACCTTTTAAACGCTCTTGCATTATTTTACGCCTTAAAATGTATCGCAATTAAATGCGGAAACGTTCACATTGTAACATACGCATCGCTTTGTGAAAAGTTTGTAAAATATATAACAAATATGTCGAAAAAATTATTCTACTAGAAAATATGTTTTACATGAGAGAAAACCATGCGTGTAATATTGTGCCGAAATATGCCCGCATTATAACTCCTTTCTCACGCGATAAGACACTTCTGATGTATTTATTCGGCTAATCAAATCTAATGGCAAAATTTCGAGAGAGAGAAAGAGAGAGAGTAAAGCGAAATTCCAGAGAATTCCGCGCGCCTCGCTCTGCAGCAAGATTTCCGCATACGGAACGCAGTAACATAACGATAGCGCGGCAGTCGGCGACGCTATGACAGTTTGCCATTCGCTGACATTTCCGTGACCTCCGGCAGAGGATGCATCCCGACCGTCTCGTTTCTGAGCGTTCCTTGTGCGCACTGTACATATTCTCATTATCACGATATATATACAAACACACACACACACCATGTACAGGATGTACAGGCTCGCTCTCTCATGGACCGCGCAACCTTTCGCCCATAAATTCATCCTGGATGATCCCGGTGTGTTCAGCGAAAATTCAAGCGTCACGATCGTTGATTTTACCTCTAAATTTGCAGATCTTCCAGAAAGCTGGGCGTCAAGTTAATTCGCGGAGACTGTGAATATATATATATCGCGACTTTGAAGCAACCGCTGGTCCTCTTGGCTCGGATTGTACTATCTGTGGGTGAAAGGTTACGAGAGAAGGACGTCCGGGATGTCTCGCACATATATGTAAATCTTGCACGTGTATATATGTATGTACGTACTTATGAACAGTGTTCAAGAGCGTAAGGACGAGAAATTCTAGGGACGATATAACAATAACCGCGTGAATAACATTGATAAACATCTACGGTTTCACGGAGAGGAAAGAGAAAGCAATTAGTCAGATCCATTACATCATTACGTTAAAGACTCGACTCGACGAGCAAGAACGATAGTACAGTATATCGTCACTTCCCTCGGAAACGAGTTACGGAGTTGATCCCGATGAGTTTTCCGTCAAGTGTTTGCGATTTTTTACAAGGACAATTTTCTGTCGGGAGCATGGAATTTTCGAAGAGCAACTCCGATATTCACCGTAGTGTGAAAAATACGGTTCTTCTTTAATTGACACCCTTTTCAATTGAGATATAATGATATGCGATCGACATTATACTCAAAACATTTGTTCTCTCCTTCCCTCATCTAGTTCCCACGAATAGTTGAATCAACTTTCGCGATAACTGCCGCGGTATGAAACTGAAAGTCCCCTTCCTCCCCACTTACTCTCCCCGAAGAAAGAGAAATAGCGGACTGTGCGGTTAAAAACAATTTTAATTATTTTAATAGAGAGACGGCAAGAGTTGTTTCAGTCCGCGCGGGTTCGTTAGCGAATTTAGTGTGCGAAGGGTCGCGCGTTTACAAAGCGAACGAATCAAAACTTTTGTCCCGCAAAACAAGCGTATATACGTATATCTTTTTTTGGGGGGCTTTTTTTCATCGACGAAAGAGAAACGTACGCACACGCGCATCAACACCGACAAACTCTCCAACTTCCCTATTTCGCTTCCGCGACTTCATTCTATTCGGGGATCACGAGGTACTTTTTTTCTTTTTTTTTTCATGCGTCACCTGCCTAATACGATCCCATCCAGGATCTGCTTCTGGATGTGACCGACTGTAATCCTGTGCCGAATCGCGTGTCGCGCGAATACGAAAATTGCGCCTGCTGAATTCGTCGGTAGGATACACAACATATTCACACACGCACACATACACATGGGAAAAGGGATGAATTTTTGGCTGACAAAGTCGAGATACATTTATTTGCACGCGTCGTTGATCGCGAACGATATCGAGTCAGCTTTTTGAGGACTGTGTAAGATCCGGCGTTTTTACTCGATCCTGGCATAAGTCGGTCAGTATCCCCATCGATATCCGGACGAAGAATTACGAGAGACGCGAGGAGAAAGGAAATGCACGTGCGCGGAACTGATATAAATCCTGGGAGTTCATCCGATATCGCTTGCTCGCAAGAGAATCTTTAACCCGTCGGGGAGGATAGGAAAATCGGGAGAGGATAGGAAAAGCGGAGGAGGGACTCTCGGGTGATACATCTCTCTTTCTCTCTCGCGCGCGCACGCGGACCGAGAATCGCATTCAAACGTGTTCGGACGATATTTGCGCTCGTCTCCGTAAAGATCCGCGACCCTCCGGAATGGAAAAGCGACGGCATAAATTGCTCCAATATCGGCGCTAAGTTACTTGATACTCCTCGCCGAGTCATCGGCCACGATCCGATGAGAGGTCACGTACGAATCTTCATTTACGACCCCGTAATCGGAATAATCCGTAATCAGATCGCTCGAGCGCGTGATTTGCGCGCGGCGCGAATCATTACGCGGTGAACCTTAGAAGGCGACGGATATACACACACGTAATCGAGATTTATCGTCGATCTCGCATGAACGAATCGTAGAATCGTACGTCGCGTTACCGTTCGACGGCTAATCCCGTTCAAACTATCCCACCGTATTACGCATTCATTGTCTCGCGAGACTGTGCGGTGTCTCCGGCAAAATTAGCATCCGGAACCGAAGAGAGGGGAGAGAAGGGAAATAGTTGCGGCACGCTACTTTGAGGCCGGATTGATTGTTAACAACGTAATTAAACTATCCGTTACCGCAGAAATCCGTACGGATGGTAGAATCGGTGGTCCCTCGTGGTGGCCTCGTCCCTGTAATCCGACCAAACCCTAACGCACCGTCTACGAACCACCGCGTCGCGGTTCGCGTCGATATGGCGGCTGTAATGAGCGGTAACGTTGATTAGAACCACTCGTCATTCGAGCAGAGAGCTGCGGTGACGTAGCTCGCGTGCATATTCGCAAACATCGTTTCACGACGCGCGTACGGCACGCGGAAATCTCCCCCTTCCCATCCCCTTTGCTTCATAACATCGTATACTACAGGTACCGCAGTCACTATCGGCATACCGTTACGACGTAGTGAAAATTCGGTGGTTGAGTGGGTTCTCCCCCCCCCCCCCCTCCCAACCATTGTTCCCGTTTCGACGACGATGCTTCATATATCCGTGGCTCGCGACGCGTGGAGAGATTGCATTCTGGATCCGCGGGGCAAAATGACACCAACAGCATGTACGGCTATATAGATCTCGCGTGCCCGCAAATCACGGCTGTATACGTTAACGTCGACTTCTCGGTAGTAATTATCTATTAATCACAGAGTCTAATCGAAACTCTAATCTCTCGCGAGAAACGTAAACTCCGCTCTCTCGAATATTATTCGGAATAACTTTGATTTTTCGGCAAAGCAATTATACGATAGATGTAGGGACGCGAGTACCTACATATAATTATTGTCTGTATTATCTATATATATGGATACGCGCGTATGGTGAACGCGTATGTTCGCGCCGGGGGTAACCTGACTCCTCGTAGTTTAACCGCCGATGACCGAAAGCTTTGCATGCGGCGAACCGCGCGGATTAAATCAATTTGGAAATCGCGGGCGCGGGAATACACGACGCATTAATGTGCGCATCCGTCTATAACTTGCGCGCGATAATAAATCACGCGACCCCAACACCGAATCCAAATCGCGTAAAATGTAACTGACGTAAAAAAATAAAAAAATAAAATAATAATAATACCATAAATTTTTTATAGTTAGCGGCATGTAACACGCTAATGAAATCTCTTCTAATCTCACGGAAATATTTATTTGTGTGAACTCTATATAATGATGTGTCTTCATATTCAGCGACATAATACGGCTGTTACACGGTGCGTCGGATGCGGTTATCGTTCAACAGCATATTGCGTGCTTATATACATTATACCTATTTCACGGTCGCATAATTTTAAGAGCGACGCACACACACACACACACACACACACACACACATACTCACACGCCGGCGAGCAATCCGTATTAATAGGATAATTATAGTTTTATCGATCATGTGTAGAGAATTTATTTATTATTATTTGTCGATAAAAATAACATCCTTCGACAAATAAAAAAAATACAGTAATGATTACGAAAGTATCGCGGATGTAGACATGTATAAAATATAAAAGAGAAAAGAAAAAGAAAAGATATTATGCGATTGTGTCAAATCTTGTGATGCCAATTTACACTTTTAATGTTTTTAGCAAGGCTTTCTCGCATATTAAAAAAAAGGACAAATATATCGATTATCTTCATTTTTTAAGGGTGCTTCAATCCTTGTATATGAATAGTACATAATTCAGGTATTATGTGTGCACGACGGCTCTAATCGTATTTCTGCGTACACATCCGTCCGCAATTCCGCAACGTCTTATCTACCGCGATTATGTCAAATTACGGCTAAACACCATTAAGATGTTTGATGAATAGTGAATCCCGAAAGGTTGTTAGAGGTCGCTTTTAGAGGTTTCCCGGCGCTCTCCTTCTGCCTAGCTCCGATTTTCTGGGGCTGCATCGATCTCGGAAAATACCGAATAACAGCGAGATGGAAGGGTATCGCGACAACCTGAATCACAATAACCTAACGGCACGACTCGATCTATGCTGACGTAACTCACGGTACATGAATTACCAAAGTTTTGATTCCTCTTTCATGATCCGACTTCGAACAACGAATTCTGTGAGAAATTGGAACGATTATTACCGCGTCGAATAAAATCGCGTAGAATTTTATCGATAGTCTGTTCGATATAGGAGTTTCCGAAATTCTACTTTTGATACACTTCCAAGTACGATCGAAAATAGTGTCGAGAATTCAGAATTTCACTCTACGATACATCGCGCAATCAACATTTCAATGATATAACACATTGCGTTACAGAGTCTGTTCTACGATACGTTCCACGATACGTTCGAGTGTAATATAAGCGAAAGTATCGACCGATCGCATTTATCTACCGACTAATTTCGAGCACGAGCTTCCTTCTATACATATATCGAGTCAAAGTTTATCTACGCGCTCGAATAATCGCTTGAGGGGTTACTCAATGCCCTCCTTCCCGCGTATCCTGTAAGTACAAAGTTCGCATGTCGAATGCGAAATCGCGTTTACGCCTGATAGAACCCGTTAGAATGTTTGACAAACAGCGTGTCAACATCGCGGGAAACTGTCAGCGCATTCGCGGGTATTGTCTCTATTCAAGCGCGAGGAGAGGGAAAAGTGTGAGGGAGGAAGAGGGAAGTAGCGCAAAGAGCGCGTTGGCGGAAGTGCATGGAACAAGAGGGTTGCGGGAGGGTTGCGCGAATCGATCTCACCTCTTAGGGCGAAGGTGGCGCACTTCGAGAGCAATAGCAGCTATATACGAGAGAGCCAGGCTCTCGAAAATGCGATTCCGCCCGAGGCACCGCAACACACGGCTTTCAGACGACGAATTTCCCCAAGTTTTTGTGCACGTCGCGTTTCTCCGCGAGGCCCGATTTTAGTTCAACTCGGTTCAACTACGCTAGGTTTCTTAGATTGAGGTAAGGCGAATGGTAGAAATGTCCGTCCGACCCCTCCTATGTACGTACGTCCGTCCTCTCTCCGGTCGGTCCATTTCGCAGCCGTTCCGCGCAAGTAATCTCCCGCCGTTGCGGAATTACTGGCTAAGACACGCTAGGCTCGCCGAGGCCGTGGAATTAAGCGACGATCGTGGGCGCCCGAGAAGGTGCCCCTCGGTTGATCGTCTCGGAGGATTTTCCACGTCGCGCGAATGCCCAGGATTTATTGCCGATAATTAAGTATAAATCGCCGTTGCGCATTGAATATTGATTTTCGATATCCTCACTCTGCAAAGCGTTACGGCACCATATTGGCGTTCTCCTACCGTTACCTGTTGTTGATGACCGTACGAATCGTGATGGACGCGGTTTTAAACCGTGAGAGAAAACCGGCGCGGCAAACGCAAGAGAAACCATATAAGTTCGGGAAACAAAATATATCGGGCTACTTCGTAAACTCGAGAACTAACGGAAGAAAAGGGCAATTCAGTTCCAGGGCAGATTCGAGAGAATAGCTAAAAGTTTTTAATGAACAGATAAAATCTGATATGTCACAAAGAAGTGGCAAGTCCTGCAAGAAGGAAGAGGGGTAGAGAGGGGGGGGGGGTAGAGGGAAATAACAAGAAACCGATCCACCAATTTTCTCCGACGTAAACGCGCCGGTTATAAAAGTAAAACGATATCGTCGACCACCTCTCGTGTTTCGACCCCTCGTCCGTCATTTCCTTCTCTTCCTTGAGATCATATCGGTAAATCACCGAAGCCGTAGCTTCTAAAGTCGGGAAGGAAAATAAATTCCATTTCTGGAGGCTCTGGAATCGCCGTAGCGGATGCTAGGAAGTAAAAGAGTGGCTCGGACCAACCGTCGTCGTAGCGAAGAACGGCTACGTAGTGGGAGGAAACGTAGAGTAGAGAGAACAAGCGCTTGGGGGAACGTTATTTGAGAGACTCGGAGAAGAGACGCTTACCCGTTTCTAAAATTATTTTATGACGAACGACATTGTCAAAGGCGCATTTTCATTACCGTCACCGCGAAGCGGCTGTTTACACACCGGCCGATGCTTGCTTTCTCTATTTTCCTCTTTCTCTCTCTCTCTCTCTCTCTCTCTCTCTCTCTCTCTCTCTCTCTCTCTCTCTCTCTCTCTCTCTCTCTCTCTTCTCTTCTCTTCTCTTCTCTTCTCTTCTCTTCTCTTCTCTTCTCTTCAGTGTAACCGATAAAAGTTCTCTCGACATAATCGCGTTGCATGCCGCATTCGACTGCAAAGTCCCCGTTTTCCGAATGACTTGGATGATCGATATATACGGGTCTTATGGATTTAGTTTTGATGATTAATTTCTTCCTCCTTAAAACGTGCGAATTAATCTCATAATGGCAATCAAACGCATAACTTTTCGGTTACTTCGGCTCGCTCTTCCAAAATATTCCGTAATTGATTCAACTGAGATAACTCGATATTAGCCTTTAGCGAATAACGAAGACTTGTTGTCTCGATATATTCACAGTAGTATATTCACAGCGTAATATTCATGGGCGCTGACAAGATTATTCTTAGAAGGGTGCACAGAGAAATGAAATTATCTCAAAATTTCTATTAAAACCTGATGCATCTTTCGTGCTCACTTTAATGATTTTATAATAAAAGTTAATATTAACGAGAGGTTACTGTAAACTTATAGCGCGGAAGTATTACCATTTATTTAAATTTATTCCTCATCTCCGATACCAGTAAAAGATTCGCGCGTCACTATCTACAGATAGGCAAGCTGGTATATTTGAAATATAGAATAAAAATATTTACTAGTGAATTATTTGTATTTCTCCTGTGGGATTATAAATTATTAATATAAAATAAATAATTAAAATTTGAACATTAATTAAAATCTCGTTTAAAATACTTAATTGGTTTCGCAAAAATAAATGTTTGTAATACGTATTTCTTGGTAAAGAGACTTTAAGCATCAATTAATGAAATTAAAATATCTGAAACGACCAATGCAAATTTGAAAATTTCAGAAGACTATATATTTCAAAGAAAAATTTCTCTGATAATTCTTTCAAAATTATTCTTTTTTTAATGAATAATTTCAATTATTACGTTTCAAGAAAATATTTTTCCATGTATCTATTATCATTGCAAAAAATAAAAGTTTTCAAATATATATATATATATAATTTAAATTTAAATAATTTTTAATATTTAAAATGTGCGCCCATCACTGTATTCAACACTCACTTATTCACAACTAATCTAAATATTTTGCATATAGAGAATATATAATACTCAAAGAACAAGAATTTGTAGCATAGCGCTTTTTATCAGCGACAAAAGAACCGAAATAAAAAGAGGTACGTGTGTGACATGATTTTTGACAAACTCCTCTCTTCTCGAAATGTATCATTTGCACCACGATGGTGCAAATTCTCTCTCGCTTGCTCTCTTCCATCGTGCGGATATAAATACATCCTGGCGCTTATACTTATCACGACAAACCCCCGGACTCGTTGGACGAAACTGTGTCGCATTCGTGATATCGATCGCGTTTTATTGTCTAGTCCGATCCAGCCAGGCTGAATGTGAAACCAGCGGCGAGAAACTTTCCCCTCCGCGGTGGAAAGCCTCTGGGAAACACCGAAAGAGTAACGCCACTCGAGCTAAACGCATCTAATTAATTGACGGAACGCGCGAGAGCGCGAGAGGAAACTTTTGAGAAACGAAAGTTCGCGAATGCGCTGCCTGACTGCTCCGACGTTGATTGGTTTTACCAAGTTCGGGAAGAGAACAGTGATGGAGCTATAATAATAATCGATGGATGATGGCAGCGATATGCGCCGGCGATATTGCTTCTTGTTTTATGTACTATCTAACTTATAAGCGATTATACGATATGGAGCTTTATGTCAAACTATTACTCTCGCGATTAACGAAAGAGTTAGGATATGATCCGCGACGCGTGTTGTACGCGCAAAACAAACAGACGGATATAATTTATAACGCAATATACGAATTTAACATCGTGTGATATCGTGACGCTGCAGCCATAAAGGTACCCGTTTAAACGTCGCGTGTATTTCAGATATTTAATATTTCAAACACACAAATATATAATATGTTTGCGAAACAAATTAATTCATTTGAAAATTACAATTTATTGTCATTTCATATAATATTCCCGAAAATGATATACATTATACTTTGTCAGAGTATATAATATGTACACATGTTACTTTGTTAGAGCATGTTATTGAGCGCAATTTAATTTTATATTATATATATCTTCCTATTATACATATTTTTTCAAATCATTAAATTTTTCATTTTCTCTTTTTTAGTTCTTTTGTCACTTTTTTAATAATTAAATCGAATATCTTGTACATAATATCCGATATCACAAGGGAAACAAAGAAAAAAGATATTCCACGACAGATTTCACGTAACAGGTTGAAATGGAAAGATATAATCGTAACGATATCGACTTCAGCGTCTCTGACGAGAGAGGGGGAGGGGGGGAGAGGCATTAACAGAATTGCGAAAACCATTCAACGGAATCTCATTACGTAATGACGGGATTATTTTGAAAAATTACGCTGGCGTGCAACAAACTTATTTTCAAAGTAGATGTAAGAACGATCTTTTTCAAACTATAAGCTTTTGTCCCCCGCTTTGCACAAGACTCGGTAAGACCGATGAAAGTTCTAATCCTCTTGACGTCGCCGACCGAAGCACTTTGCCCAACAAGCTAAGAGCAACGGGTAAGAAGATAGGAATGTAACTGCTCTAAGTCACGTATATAAAATCCGTAGCGTCCAGTTATGAATTACGGCTGTTTCGCAGTCGCATCGTTGTAACGCGAAGAAGAAATAATCACGTGCACGCGACTTCTCGCACCCCCGCCCTCTAACCCTCTCTCACTCTCTCATCGCCTTTTTTACGCCCTCCTCCAACGATCTTTTTATCGTTTCGGGCGCTCGTTTACTTAACGCGTTAACGCTTCCCTCATTTGCCGAGTCGCTTCGTGACAACTCTCGAGGGATTATCGGGTTAGAGTCCCGTTGCGAAAACTAATGTCGTCGAAAACAAAAAGACAAGCCGACCCGTAAAACGATTGCATTTTTTTCATCTGGATAAATTAAAGAGCGAGCCTTGGTCTCTCTGAACTAGCGCAGAAATCTGTCTTTAAAAATTTCTTTGCGTTTCAGTTGTGTGCTCCACGATTTTCAAACTTTATTACAAAAGAGAAACTTTCGAGCATCTCTCTCTGTCTCTCTATCTCTATCTCCATCCCGCACGTGTCAGCGTGCCGCGAGACGTATATAATTAAACAGTGAATGAGTTTATTAATAACCGTCTGTTAGCACGGTACGAAGGTATGGCGAAATGCCCGTTTATTGAAAATATATCCTTGAGAAAGTGTTAGAAATTTATAACTACATTTCTCTCGAGGGATACATTCAACGAAGCGAAGCCGTCGCGACGTCTCACATAAGTAATACAGATAGAAAGATAATTAAGGAGAAACAAATTAAAACTATCGTGAGTTTCAATGAATAATTTATCGCATACGCATGCATGCGCAATCTGACATTCTCGACGGAATTAAAATGATAACACATATGTACATATACATCGTTGTCGGATCGTTGACCGTTTTAATGATATGCATTTATTCTTCTCGCTTTTATAACCCTTGCTTTAATAACAACAAACTCGATAATTGAACGATATTTCCTTAGGCGATATTAATGAATATTAACACATATCACGTTACAATGCAATATAATGCATGTTAATAATCGAAGAAAAAGCCGCAAGCAATACAATCAAAAGCGCGTAATATACACATGAAATTTAATTTAATTAACGCTCAAAGGGTTCATGTCTTTATATATCTGTAATCACGTGAAAACACGAGCGTGTAAAATAAAAAAGAACCACCTTCTGTTGCCTCCTACATTGTCGATTGCGCCCAATTTTATTACACCGCGAATGATTCGCGCCGGGTTCCATGGCGTATGATGCTCGTAGCAATGCACACAACTGCCATTGTCGATACATTGCGGTTATGGAAAAAAAACAAAACAAAAAAACTAAATAAAAGAGTCCACGTACGCGAGGTAAAATATATTGCACAAAGTGTGTGCATATCGGCAGCGCGGCTTCGTGAGTAAATTATTATTATACGACTCCATTGCTTTCCTCCTCTCTTTCTCCGTGCTGCTGTGCACTTCGCTGTGCGCGACATCATGAACGGATGACTTTAATTACCGCGACATTTCCTATTAAGAGGGCAATTTAGCTCCTTGGCAAACTTCGCCTCGATCCGAGAGCCAGCGTAAATAAAAATAAACAGACGTCGCGCAACCTTTGCGTAACGATCGTCTCGCCCAACCTCTTTCACTCTCCATCCCCCGCGCGAATCTCCCGGCCTGTGCTCTCGCAGATCTTACCGTGGCGCTTCGAGAAAACCGTGATATATTTCTTGAAAGAAAATTATTACGCGTTTTTTATTCTTAATTGATAGCACAAGGTTAATCATATGCATTTTGTGCGGAATATATATATATATATATATATATATATATATATATACATATATATATATTCATACACACACACACACAACATATTCTTTCGATATTCTTATATACAAGTATATGCATCCGTACACAATATCCTCTCATTAAGTAAAAAGAGTTTTTACTATAAATTACCGCAAATTATAGACGCGAATCGTCGCGCAGAATATACTCCATTGCAAATAAATAATAGTTAATAATCTAGACAGGATAATTTAGCGTCGCACATCCGTCGTAATCCCAAATGGAGACCGCTGAAGAACAAAAAAGAGGCAAATACGAGATTAACACGAGGTCGAATGTAATCTCGTTTTTCCATGGTGAAGAGGAGAAAGGGGAGAGGGAGAGGGGAGAGGGATGAAGCAACGATGTGTAGTACGCGATTCGCCATTGGAGAGTCACCGTTTTGTAGCGATATAATTTATGCGGTCGGGAAGATCAATGCATCCAACCTCCTGTCCCGACGTTGACATTAATTAATTATGGAATCGGACTTTTTCGCGCCCTAGCTTACGGCGCGTAGAGCTGCGGATCGCTGATCATCGTGTGGCGATCATGTGCGCACGCCCGGTGGTGATATCAATGTGTTAAGTAGCCCGGGAAAATATAGAACGCGAGCAAAAAACTTAGCAAAGAGGAAGCGCGCAAAGTCTGGCGCGCGCGGCTACAAATTACTCCCCGACTCCACCCCACGTTGCCCCGTCCCCCTCAACCCCTATCTCTTTCACCCCCTGTCCGACGATATATAACGGCGGGCCCGCGTGCACATTCACCGCGCGCCCCGACGATTTTATGCCCGCGACCTTAAACGCCGGCGCACCTATTTTCAGCTCTTTATCGCCGTTCCCGCGACGGCTTCAGTCGCCGGGGCTTTATTTACACGACAATATAAAAACGTTATCGCGCGGACTTTTTTCGGGCGATTAATCACGCGCACCCTACCCGCTGATTACAACGAGCGATCCGTCGTGTCGCTTAATTAGCCGCTCTTCGTCTACACGCGCTCTGTTTCCTCGTAGCGCGCTCGAAACCATCGAGACCGCCCTCAACAGCGTACTTCTGACACCTGACATCTAACGAGCGTTTCGATATTGCGTGGCAATTAAGGCGACCGCCGTATAATGGTATCTCTTTGACGGATACCAGCTGGTAAATTACGGTCACGCCCGTGTTAGTATCAATTACCGATACGCGATGCAACTATCGTCTCCTCGGCTAAAACATTTATTGGGAGTACCTCTTAAACCGTGCGCAAAACGTATCACGGCATACTCGCACACGATATATTACGTAACGTTTCGTTCCTTCAAAAGATCGGCAAATAATTGTATTTGAAATGGAAAATAAAAGTATTTTATTTACGTAAGAGGACTATCTCTTCTGCTGGATCATAAACGGTAAATGTAAAATAAAATATTTTTTTTATTTGTACATCAATTCGAAATCTATTTTTAAAAAATAGTTATTTTTACATTACACGAATCGAGAGAAAAAATATTTCAAATATGCATTTCTCGGTCTATATGTATATCTGAAATACAAGTGCAATAATTATTTCTCTCACGATATGCATAGTAAAATATTTTGATGTTATTTTTTATGAATTTTGTGTACTCATTCCATTTATTTCACTTTTTTATAGTCTACTTAAGACGATGTACAATTCGCGATAAAAATCGAAACAAAATTTTATTTAAAGAGTTGCATGTATCATGTAATATAAGAAATATTTGACGTAGTATAAAATACATACATTTACAGGATGCAGACACGTCAAAATACATGGCACAAAAATTACAAATAAATTTGTTTTGATGTTTTTTTATCTCTGATAGAATTGTTTTTGCTCGTATTTTATTAAATCATGTTAGTCATTTTTGTAAATTAGCTTTAGAGAAATTAGCTTTTAAGATAAAATATGATTATTTTTTAGATACACGCATATTTGACACTTTTCTATTTTCTTTACATAATACTCGATAATATTTGAAATAGTATTTAAATAATATTTGAAATAGTACAAGAAAGGAATAACATTTGAAAAGGTAAAACTCGCGTCTTTTTTATAATTCTTTAAAAAAATTTAATTTAATTACATTTAATTACATTTTAATTACTATATAATTTTAATTATTTTGTTTAAAATAAATATTTATCTCTATTTACTATATTTACTATGTATATACATATATATCTATTAACCTTACGGAAGCTAATATTTTATTTAAATAAAACAGTTTAAATAATTATTTTCACTTGTCTATACTTGAAACATGGTCCATTGGTCGTACTTAAAAAATCGCAGTTATGAGAAAAGACAAAAACAATTCTGGAATCGATGCTTGGAAAAGTGGCCCATCGAGAGAAATGTATTTTCGTGTCTGATGAAAGAAAAAGATTTCATTTCGTCGAGGAGTGTAATAGAACGTAAAGCCGGTACGGGGCGACGCATAGCGATTTTATCTAAACTCTTCCTCTCCGTCCTGATGCATACCAATGACTGGCGCCGCGTATCAGCCTCGGAAAGCACGCGCGCGAAACTGACGGTTCGCTTCTAGGGTCGTTGTAAAAGCTCCACCGCACGACATGATAGTTAATGATTTAACTAGTCGATATATATAGTACTATACGAGGGATGCGGGCGATTCGAGCGGTGTAGGGCGCAATGTACGGTGTCAGTAATAATGCAGACAAGCGTCAAACGGGTCGATGTGAGAAAGGATCCAAAATACAGGGCCAAGGATCGCGGCAAAGAAGGGATTGCTCGTGTATTGCTCGGGAATAAGAAATATAAGTCCGACACAATAGTAATGAGATATGTGTGTGTGTGTGTGTGTGTGTGTGTGTGTGTATATAAAAAACATGTAACAAGATACGATATTATGAAATCACAATAAGTCAATAACAAATCGGAATTGGATTGTGAAATATGAAACCAAGGAGGATCTCGAATGGAAGCTCGCGAAATAAATTCGGCAAGTGTCGTTTTACGAAGAATGTTATTTCTCACATCAGCATCCTCGCAGTCTCGTTGCAAAGGAACTTAATGCGAAACGTCGTACGATATGAATGACGGATGCCCGAGGGAATAGCACGTAACGATAAGAAATTATTATGTTCGACAAGGTCTATAAATTACCGTTGGCATTTAGTAAGAGGAGAGAGAGAGAGAGAAAGAAAGAGGGAGATGGAAAGGGAGAGAAAGAGAACCTGATACGTGTGTATTTTATCCTCATTTTTTAAAGGTAGATTCGGGTTATACAATCCGTGTTATACGATCCGTGTTATACGAACACAATGACGGAATTGTCAGATGGCGTATCTTTAAACGTAATGTGACTTTAATGTATAAGACGACTCGAATCGCACGAGATCGATCGTGCGACACCACAAATTTGTGCCCTAGAGAATTTTAATGGGAACACCATTTTCTCTCGTCTGTATAGAAACGATCGGTTCGTATTCTCTTTTCTTCTCTTTTTCCGAGCTCTCCACGTAGAACATTCGCGATTTCTCGAAGCTCACATTTGGCGAGAGGGAAAGGCATTGTGTGCATTATGAGATACATTAATCTCACTGCCATTTATCCATGATCCATATCTATTATATCCGCCGCAAATGGAGGAGATAAATGCTGCTTTAGATTCGAAGGAAGTTTCGATAAACAGGAGCGCGCAATTACGGCTCCCATGATAAGAAAGGATTATCGCGTTATAAACGAGTTTAACAACAAGTTTATTCTTTCGAGAATAGCTCTCGCGCTCGATAATAAAACCAAACACCTCTCGGCGGATCCATGCGCTATTTCACACCATATTCATGACGGCGAGCGAGATGCAGGTAGAAAAACAACTTCTTATTCAGATAATTCTCGTTTTAATTAACATCAACATAGAATCTTTCCGTTCAAAGTCCATGTTCATACGATATTATGCAAGAAAAAATAGATTCTGCAATTTTTAAAGCATATTATTTTTTGCTGTGCTTTATTGCAAAAATATAAATTTAGATGAAAATAGTACACGTCTCATTTCTCCTCCTTCATGCCGCGGATCTTTAATATTGATAATTTTCTTCTCGGGGAGAATATTCCGCGATTGTTTCGTGTCCTACATAGTCTATTCTATGGATACAAGCTCTATTGAATCGAGGAGACATTTCTAAAACTTGCTCGCGAAATCGAAACTCGATTTCAGTTGAAACTCGGACGGAGGAAACGCGAATTCGCGCGTTGCCATAAAATTTCTTATTTCGCTTCCGCTCATCCCGTAGACGACTCTACCCCAATCGATTGTCCGCTTACTATCCATCCACGATCTGAAAGCACATAATTGGATGATGTCGTGCTATGACCGTAATAAGGAGACACGATCAGTTCGCTATCGATTGGCAGGAAATCTCGGTATCCCATAGTATCGCTGAGAGAAACGAAGATTCTTCCTTTGTTCGGGTATCTTATGTATTTATATCGCATCCACTCATCCACGCTAAATATAGTCCGCAATAAAATTAAATCGTCGCATTACGCGTAAATGAAACTCGTAATCGTAAACAGTTACAAATATAGCGCGGCGTATTCAGTATAATTATTAATTGCAGAATTATTACACCGCACATATGTGAAATTAATGAAATCACTTTTAGACAATTAGAGTTCGAGCAATGTAGATTGGATATATACATCAATATATATTTCACGAGTAACATTTGACAATTTAAACTTTAATTGATTTACATGCATACGAAATAAAGATGATACAAAAAAAAAAAAAATAATAATTTCTCGCTTTTGTGTGCGACTTGCGTCGCAATTTTCGCCTGTCCCGTAATTTTCCCTGGTACGTGGAATCGCATGTAAGAAATTTCACGTTTATAAAGGACGATCTACGACATTACACTGTCCACAGACACGCAAGTAGGTCGCAAGAGATAGCCTTTCGAGAGAATCGGTGGATTCGCGTGGCTCGTAAAGAGCTCCGAGTGCTCACGTGACCAAATGTCATGAAAAACCGTTGTCATCGTCGGACTACGTGTGGCTCGTTAAACTGATCGTCGTTCTAAGACAAGTAATTTTATTGTAAGAATCCACCCGCGAAGCGAGGCGATCACGATAAAAAGGGGGAGAGAGAGAATTTGGAATGCGATTACATCATGGTGTAACATTCTGTGAAACGCACTATTATAATTACCTAATAATCGTGCACCTAATTACCTAATATGTACTAATTTGCGAATACTAATTAGACCATTATATATTAATGAACGTGAGAAACGAATCTACGTAATCATGCTGCGTATTATTATTACGCGAGCATTATTTCTTAAACGTATTTGTTTTTGTTTCATTTATATTTCAAAATTTAATTCTATCAATATTCATCCCGAAATTTTCGCGCATATTTCTAAGTAACTACCAGCGAACAGGTTTACGACAATTCGCGTCGTGCCCGCGGATTAATTAAGTTGCGGTCGATATTTCCGCCCTTGACACAGTTCATTCCGATGGTAACCACCAGGGGTCCATTAATTACACACGATTAATGCTCCGTCTCGCGTTACCGAGCAAAGTACATTGTCGAATGTACGATAACGTCCGTCAAAAAGTCGCGTCGACGTTCCGCCCTCCGATGATATGAGTCCGTTCGAAATAAATCATCCCCCGACCGCGGAGGGAAAGAAGGTGAAGGGGGGGGGGGAAGAGAGAAGGAGAAAGCGGGTAGACGACAGCTCTCATAGATTTCAGCGTCCCGGATGCGCGAAACGCGGTGGCTCTTAAGAAGTAGCGCGCGCCATCCGTCTTGTCGTTGCCGCATGGATAAGAATGGGAACGTAAAAATCTCCGTAACCGGATATACCCTCTCGTACTGCTACTCTCTCGGCGGCTCCGCGCGGTCTCTCCTCGTCGCGCGGAATTCCCTGAGACAGCTCGAATCCGTTGCCTCATAATTTCCTCGAATAACGGCGACACCGAGAGCGCGTGCGGAAAGAGAGCGGAAAAGAAAAAGAGACGGGGAGAGGAAAAAGGGGAAACCATGCGCGCGCCGTTTAGGGAGCTCATTTCTCGCGAAAACCGGGGCGAGCATCCGCCTCGCGATACTTTTGAATTACGACTTGCCGCGGCACGAATGTATCATGTTTGCGGGCGCGCGTCCCCGCGATCTTCTTATCTCCCCGACGTCGAGGAACGCACGGAGGAGGAATTGCATCGGGCGCTATTCGAAAGCCGTCGTTGTCGGTCCCAGCGGAAACCGCCCCGATACAACGCGATACTGTTCCGTGAAACGAGAGCACATGCTTCCGCCGTGATTGGAAAAATAGAACGGGTCGTTATTGTGTAACGGAGAACGCGCTCTCGCGTATTACAACGTGAGATATACATAAATCACATCGCGGAGACTCTGCGGAAAGCTGATCGTTTTTGATTGCCAAGCAAAACGAACGGTATCCTCAGGCAGATCGCCCGTTATAGGATATACTCTTCTCGTAGGGGATGAAAGTGCCAGGGTTCGAGCCTTCTAATACATCACTCGAGTGATCCGGCGTAAATTAAACAGCAGCTGTGTATATTACTCTACGATCGCGGCTCCCGCCGTGTTATCACACACTTGTGTAACCATTCAATGTGTGGCTCGGTATTCGTAATCCTTTTTTTAAAATAAGAATTTACCCCCGGTATCCGAAAAAACCTTACAGCATTGCTTCTCGGCGCGCGCGCGAGCGATGAAAATAATTCCTGTTTTTTTACGAGGCGCCTTTTTTACGTGCCGGCGCAGCCTCGCCGGCAGCGAAGTAATTTCGTATGGTAAATTGCGATCGTATACACGCGGATACGGTGACCGCTGTTTACGATATCCAAAGTTATTTCAGCTTTCGTATTATGGATGGACGTTCCCGCTGTTCTCGTCGTTTCGCAGGACCTGTCTTTTTTATATGTCGATAATTATCGCAAATTTTGGCAACTATTCCGCTTCGGATATTCCGCTCGATTTTTTATATCTGCGTTGCAGAAAACCGCGTGTCTATATTATGCAATACAACAAAATAAGAATCATAAAGTGAGAATTACTGTCAGAATCGTATTGAACATTAAAGAAGGCTACAAGGAATGATCATTTTCTTTCTTGGGTGATTTTTTATCATCAGATCGCGTCTAATTTTAATAGAATTGCGGTGAATACGAAACGATTCATATGAGTGTGTATTTAATCGCAGTTAATTTGGGCACGTTGTTAGTTCACTCATATTACATAAAATTTATTCTACTAACAGAGAACATTTATATCGTATTACCCAATTTTCCATTTAAATCTAACTTATAATCTTATTAACTTACAATTATACAAAACCATACTTGCTATGCATACTTTCGACTAATATTATCTACAGTAATACAATGTGAACCTATATTTGTGTTAATAGTAAATTCGACGTAACATTTATGTACCTAAATTAATTGAGATTATCATTACTGCATGCTTTATCAATTTATCTGTCTACGCCCACATAAACATTGCTCGCATGTATATACGCCGAGCATGCGCGATGCTCTCTCGGCCCGATATTATCGTCGCTACATTTTTTTATTCTAGAAACCGAAGATTCAAGCTCGCGCGCACTTTGCACGGATTACCGGGGGATAGTACACGCGCCCACGATGAACCTTGCTCCGGCCTAGCTCCGGCACGTCGGGGCGGCGATTGTACTCATATATTAATGCCGTGGGATGCCGTGCGATGCCTCGTTAATAATTCCACCGGCCCCACCTTCTACCTCAACCCTTCAGCCCTCGAGTCTAGTATCTATCCATGCTCTCGGATCGTAACACGAGGTACTTAAGTGCGCAGTCTGCATCGTAGACGAGATGCTGGTAGGCCGGCGGCGCTGTACGCTCTCATCATCGTTTCTGCGCGTAAATAAAAATTCGGGGCATGGTATACGAAAAAAAAAATAATAGCTAAAAGGAATATCCTCGAAGAGAGAAATAATCAAATTTCTTGAAGCAAAAAATTAAACTTTGCGAAATATATATTTTTCATTTCACAACGAGAGAGACAAATGCGAATCGTTCAACGGTAATGGTAGTTTTCGAAAGTAACGCAGGTTGCGGTCTAACATGAATTCTAATTCGAGTTTCGGAATGACGAAAGATACTGTCGGGAGAAACGGACGTATTAGAGCTTCACTTACCCCCGATTGCCCCGGAAACGAACGGACGCGAACGGTAAGGCAGCATCGTGGAAAGATAACGTAGGGAAGCGTAATCCCTCGGCAGCCCTTCTCGTTTCTCTCTCTCTCTCTCTCTCTCTCTCTCTCTCTCTCTCTCTCTCTCTCTCTCTCTCTCTCTCTCTCTCTCTCTCTCTTCGTCTCTCATTCTTTCTCTTTCCACGTTGCGAAAACGCAAAAGCCCTGATTCCACCTTCCGGATGAGAGCTCGAGAGATATCCTGCTATATAATGGCGCCATCCTGATACTCACTCGCTCACGAGAATGTTACTTCCGTTGGACCGAGCCGATTTTTCATTATCTCGCACTTTTTTGCTTCGCGAATACAAAGAAGCAGGCATATTTATTTTGAAAACGACATCTCCCGGATGTGAGAGCCTCCCTATTAAACGCAAACGATGAATTTTCAGAAAAGCAGAGAATAAAAAATATTTACACACGTGCGAAAGAATATACGCGGTATAAAAAGTATACAGTTTTTAATTAAATTTACGAAGCTTACGCGTATTTATATCGTTAGATTAGGTATTTTTAACGTAATATAATGAAATTCGTGTAATACGGGAAAAAGCATAGATGTAAAAAGCACGGTAAGGTCGAACAATGCCGCTGAATGCAGCGGAAACGCTGAATGCAAATCGTGGCCGCACTCGAAATGCACGAACGATAGGTCGAATTGAATCCAACGCGCAATATTTTTAGCGATATCGGTATTCGCTATCGATATTTTCATTGAATGAACGATCTGCTTATCGGGGAGTTAAAATCAAATCCACTCGACTGTTCAATTACGGAATGCACGTTGGGTGCTTTATGCATTGAAAAATTAATTTATTTATATATTTGAAAATTATAAAAGGGCTAATTACTTTACATAGCATACTATAAATGCTCGCGATAATATGATTGTTCTTTAATTGTGAAATACCACGTAATTTAAAATACGTAACACGTGTAAAATACATATCTTTACTTAAATCTACTTATTTCACAGTTGTGTGTAAGTTTTTGTTTTGTGATCAATTTCAAAACCTAGAATGAATTCAGACTATAGTTCCATAGGCGGCTTTCAGACTTCCAATTAAATTGAGAGAGCCTATTCCCGGTCTACCTCGCTGTCTCTTTTTCAATTAAATTACGCTCTTCCTATCCTTTCTAAACGCATGGCGTATCATAGTATATCGAACAAAGAGAATACCATTGAAATGGCCGCAAAAATTGTTTGCAGCCTCAAGTACTCTTGATACTCGATAAAAAGACTCGACGCTTGAACAAAAAATTTTCTGTTTTTTTTTTCTGTTTTCTATACGCAATAATTCGTCGACAAAATTATCGAGTTCGCTATGAATAATTCAACAGGGCAAGATCTTATATGAATACTGGCAAATATAAGCACGGTTTCCTCCCTTACAGATTATGAGACTTTAAAATTAAAGAAGTAGGAAGACGGGTACATAAATATCAAAGGAGACAAGCGGCAGCTTGTCGCGCCAAGTGTATATTTGTATAACAAATTCTCCCTTCAAAGAAATATATCGCGCGTCTTTTCTCTCGAGCGGGAAATACAGCACTCCTTGCGAAATAATTTATTATACGCTTTAAAAATTCACATTATATATATATATATACACACACATTTCTTAAAGCAACGAAAGAAAAATGCTGGAATCTTGTACCACTTATTGAAATAATGCAAATATGAATTCGCGATAACAACCATCGAGTTGTTGGAATTTCCTAACTATGCACAGTCCAAAAACCACGACGCAACCTTCGTTGACACAATTATGTATTTCTCGGTGAAGCTAGCGGAAACTATTGTCGGAACAATGTTTGATACAATTCGTCGTACGTCGGGTTAATAATTTCTCGCTGCTGATCTGTTTTATTTACCATAATGTCGTTAATATTCATATCACTATGGAGAAATTTCCGCGAGAAATCTGTACGTATCTTTAATGAGAGAAACGAAGGGATCTGATCGCTGGTCGCAGACACAGGACGCGGAGAATCGAATTAGTTTCAGGACGACGAATCCCCCCCGCGCAAGGGCGAACCACGTCCACCATAGATTGAGAACGACAAATTCCGCAAGACGTTTCCGCAAAAAGCGTGCTGTGAGCATGAAATTTCAATGAACTCGCGTGCTATTTTCGAGAATACCTTCATCGTCGATGGAGACTAACGATGATCGCGACGAACGATCTTGTGAACGAGCCTCTGCCCGCAGTTAGCTTTGCACAGCTCTGCGCTTTCAATCGTGACGGGAGCGAAACGCCGGTCGAATGCACCTGAATGCACGGGAACCACGGGACACGCATAATTAGTGACAGAAAGGCGGAAACGCGCGACTGGCGTACGGGATTATGACGAAAGAGGGTGACGTTTTGTGTGTGTGTGTTTATGTGTCTCTGTGTGTATGTGTGTGTTTGTGTGTACGTGTAACGACGTGTACGAGAGAATGCGCGGTCGCTCCGTAATGTTTAGCAGAAAAGTGATATCGTCGGCGAGAGTATCGCGGCTTCGTTAGAGTCGAAAGTGGCGCGATGCTGGTGGTGGAGACGCCGTCCGGGAGGTCAAAAGTATACGCTTGAACAAGACGAGCGCCGGCGTGTGGCGGGCAAAGGAAATTAATCAAGCGCCTCTGTGAGCACGCGCGGCCGGTTCTCTACACCTGAACTGACTGAAATTGAAATACCGAGGTTGTGGACCGCTCGCTCTCTCGCTCGGAATATTATGAGGATTTACCTGGGCGGTCAGAAAGTCGGGAATTCATCTCGGTTTAACCTGCCAAGTCGATTCGAGGCGCGCGCCTGACTCTGATATACAGTACGATTTATCTGTGTAATAATATCTAAGTCTCCCCCCCCCCTCTCTCTCTCTCTCTCTATCTCTCTCTCTCTCTCTCTTTCTCTAGCATCTCCGGATACTGGCCAAACTTCTGGCGTTACAAGGATTACCGAGTTGCCACGATCTTACGTTTCACGTACTCTCTCGTTCTATGAGAACGGGATTAAACGTGTAGCTTCGTGGAATGTTCGTTTTGTATGCAACTAGCCGTGCGCGCATCGCAGCCATTGTTACGAGATGCAACGCAATCCTACGAAAGTACAATGCGTCGAATTGTTTAATAATGATACTCGCAGACGAACGCTTAGTCTCGGGTGTCTCCGATGTTTCGTATAATGTTGATTGAATATGGTAATAACGCGCCGAAAATCGATGGCGCGCGGAAGGAAAAACTTTTTCGCAGATCGTCGGATAAATTCGAGTGAAAAATCGTGAACAAGAAGAATTGTGGTTACTCTGATTTTTCACAAGAAATTATCGTTGACTTGGCGCCTCGTCTCGAGTCGACGACATCTAACGAGCAGTGATTCGGACGTAGTCTAAGCACCCGGAACCATCACCGGGCTGTGAGAGATTGTAAAATAGTTCGATCTATTGCGCCAAAGGACTTAGTTCCGCCTCATTAAACGGCGCGCGCGATAACTCGCGTGATCTCGTCACGAGCTTGGAACGAATTTTTCGACCAAGCTGTAAAAATCGGAATTCTCTCGACAAATTTTTTTCAGAAGCTAGAATCTTGTTGACAATCACTTCTTTCTATACCATTATGCAAAATTCATTCTAACTGTTACGTTTAAAGATAAATTTTAATAACAGAATGTCAATGTAGAGATTGTGACACTTAGGATATGTGCCTTGAAACACGCACTAATTATACGATTTCAACGATAGTGAGAATTTTAAGATTGGCAACTTTATCTGCCGCTTTAGACATTGTCTATTTTCAACCTGAATAACTATATGTAGTCGTATTTCATTTTTGGATCTTTTCTTTACATACATTTTTTACATCTTTCACACAATTAAAAAAAAATCTTTACAAAAAATTCAAAGAAATTACATAATCTTACAATTACACAAGATTCTGTGTAATATCAATTATTATTCAGGATAATGTTTATAAAATTTTATTTTTTAATCTTTTCAGTTCTAATACTTTTTTCACATTTTAAGTGAAATTATATACCGGGGATATCTTAGTACAACATGCTTTTATTTTTGCTCTTTATTTTAGCTTTTTATTTTTGCCTCTTTTAGTCTCTTCGCTCTCTAAATATGTACTTTTACTTATGCTCTTTTTCTAGATATTATAATACTCTGAAGTTAAGAAAAAAAAGTCGATCCAAAAAGTAGGTCCAAACAAAATTAATGCGGAGAGAGAGAGAGAGAGAGAGAGAGAGAGAGAGAGAGAGAGAGAGGCAGCAGTAAAAAATATTTTAGATGGTAAAAAATATATATAAACGCGAGTTGCTGTAAATTATTATAAAATCTCAAAATCACTTTTTTCTTGCGACAAGTGAACAAATTCAGAAATTTTAAAAAAGAAAAATACCAATAGAAAAAATAATTATGATTATTGGAAAATACAAAATACTCAGCATCCCTATATACAACTATATCCTTTATACAATTTTTCAGCGAAAGGAAATAGTTAAAATATGTAGAAGGTTAAAACCCACTACCACATATGTTTACGTGGACATACAGAATAAAGCAAGTTAAAAAAATTCTCTAGAAATATCAGAATTGAAAGATTTCTCTCTCCTACGCCAATCCATCGTACTCGCAATAACGCATCATCCCTGGTATGGAAACGTCGAGGAGAAGAGATCCTCAATGGGAGGAGAAGTCGAGCGCTCGAGGGCTCGCGAAATGCTTTTCAACTTCTTTTCCAGCATGCACTTGTCGCGCGTGACGCAATCCTCTCGCAACGGTTATTGTTCAAAGCGTGACAGCGCTCGAAAAGACGCAAAAAGAAAAAGAGAGAGAGAGAGAGAGAAACACGCGAAAGTATGATTACACGCGACACATAATGCGTATAGGCGCGCGTCTGAAAGATGTCAAAGTGCATCTCGCCGGAGTCCAATGGAGCGAATATCTTTAGGAATACGCGGCGAGAATGCGCCAACGCGATGCACACGGACTTTCGCTATCCGTTGTACATCGCGCGCTTCAAACGGGATGCCGTTTGTATTTCTTTCTCTCTTTCTCGTTTCCGGTATTCTCCCTGAATATCCCTCCCTTCTACGTCGGCAAACAAGAATTTACGGTCCTGACGAAGCGACGTTGGCACGGCACGCCACGTCGATGCTCGCGATTGCGTTTCCACCGCCGTGTGTGCACGATGGTTAAAAAGCGGTGCTTTCGCACGCCCGGTGAAATCGTTACTGTTTTAAAGCTCGAACCGCGATGCGCGGAATTTTCATTCCTTTCGTGTTTCGCTTCCGTGAAAGGCACGTAATCATTATCAATGTGTGGATGCTAGCGGGGCGTTGCATCGACAACATTCGTTTCCTCTTTTAAGAGAATCGTGTATAGTCATCCTCTCTTTGTAAAAGAGCTTCCACAATTATTAAAGCTGCTTCTGATACTAATGTTTCTACGTAATGTTTTTACTGATTTTTTCATATGCCTATTGGACAAAGTGGCACAAGCGATTCAGGTAGGACGTTGCTTTGAAATGCAAACACAGTGCCTCTGTGACAATGTGTTATCATCATCAGCAGTTTCTCTCAAAATTTATTCAATTAAAAAATTATTTCTCTCGCGCATTGATATCGGAGGACATTTAATCAATCACCGCCATCACGTATACCGTCGGTATGCTTAACTTGCGCGCAGAAAAAAAATGAACGATAGCACTTGAGCATTTTTCAATGTAACAAAACGTAACGAACGAAGCGTAAGTACGGCAACTCAAGGATTTCTAGAAAATAATCGACGATGATCACTCATCACCGGGGAGACGTAATGCGTATCGACTTTTCCATTTCTGTATTTCCAAGGAAACTCGAAGAAAAATATGAAATGTCTAAAATGGATTTGCGCGGTCGGGAGACGACTTCGCTTTTTACCATTGGCTACCAATGCAAAGGGAAAGCTAGTCAGACATTATTGAATTCACCTTCCATTCACGATGTACTTTATTCCAAATGCTTATCGCGACTGCATTCTTTAAGTGGTCCAGCTGACAAATGAAACGCAAAATGACCCCGCTATCCGCACTGCGGATGTGACGTATTTTTATTCATCCTTTATGCGTCGGTTCGCATCCGAACGTTTCTCGTAACGCACGCGATCAGTCGTATTAAACGTTGAAATGATGCTCTACACGCATATACGCGCACACACTCAAAAAGTCATTTCGCGGATTACGAAGAACGACGTGGAATTCAACTTCGCCGGGGAGTAATCGATCCCGAGCTCTACAACGAAGAAAGTCGTCTTATGAACCAAAGGTTCGCCTGATCCCGACAGGATAGAGAAAGCCTTTGGCCGCGCAGTACCAAAGGTACTTCGCTGCCCAACCAGTGTAGAGTACGGTAAGTAGATAGGTCTGCCTCGGACGATAGAGCATCGTGCTAAGAAAGGTAGAGGATGCAGGTAAAGCCAGCCGATATTTCCCATGAGAGTGCGGGTTTCGGCCTGCATTACGTCCTCTACGTCGCCGTCGACACAAGCGGCGCGCAAGCGTGTCACGTGAGGTTCGTATGTACGTGTATACGTGTATATATTAATGTTAACGTTAACGTTAACGCCGAGGCTCGACCTGGAGAGCGAAACCTCGCTAAACCCGGCCGGGCGACGTTATCCGCAAGACTGAATACTTTATGCGAAAATAATGACGGTCTCTTTCGTAATGCCTCTCTCTCTTTCTCTCTCGACCGACCGACCGACATGCAACGGATGCAAATTCAAATGCGCGCACGCCACACGCCACGTTTCTCTCTGTTGTTACCGTCGCACTCCTCCTTCTCCGTCCTCCCGCTGATACGGGAAATGTAATTTTTTGTTCGATATCCAACGCAAGCGCTTTGCGGATTTCTGCAGCCGCAATATTTACCGCCGGAACGAGATTCACGTCGGCGAATAATCGCCCATTATTTCCGATCGAGAGGGCATAATTATTCATAAATATTCGGCAGAAATACGCGAGTTATACAGATATTTACTTAGCTACTAATTGTACGAACAACGTTCCTATCGCAACATAAAGATTAAAAATTCCTCCATCTTTCTCACTTGTATTGACCTATTTTGCTTATTATATCATTCTATTTAACTCCAAAGCAAAGCGCGAAATGCATTTCCATGTGGAAATCTATGAACATCAAATTTGGCTTTGGCACATTACTACTTCATCGGATTAAACGCGTAGTGCGCCTCTATTATCTCACGAGCCCTATTCACAGCTATACATCTGCAATACTAATAATATATTGACTTCATATAGTACGCGAGATGATTTCCGATTAAATCGTTTCGCAATCCGCGCGAATGCTAAACGTACGCATCAACGATCTGCGGAACATTTGCATCGGCATTGTACAAGTCTGATTGATGGAAAATAGTAAATTAAGTAAACTTTTCATTTCAACGACAATGTACGATTTTGTATTGATAATATTTTATCTTCATAAATATATATGAGCAATTATTAAAATAATTTAATTAAAAACATGTTTGACATAGGAATTCCGGATAAGTTAGTTGGTAAAATTTCGATGATATGCCGTGAACATAATGCGCAAGTCCCTCTTTACATTTGGCGTCGCAACGCTATCGCATCGGTTGATTATAAAAATTATTTCGAGTTGACACGAATAAGTCGAGTATATAGAGCGCAGCAATAAAAAAGGTTCTTCGTAGTCACGATTCGAATAGTTTGCTCGAAGGAGTTTCATCCTCTTGTAATTAAAGCGATCAGCATAAAGCGCTCCTGGGACTGCATTAATAAAAGTGCTATCTCGAGAAGGCGGTTTCTTATGCTGGCCCGACCAGGCGGCCGCTCTTAGTTATAATTACCTTGTTTGCATCCGAGTCCGTTTGAAGTTCTCATTGTTGCGGGTCAGAGAGAGTCGACGAGCGGCGATCAAAGCAAAGTTCACCGCAAAAGTCGTTCTCGTAAGAAAATGCGCGTCCTCCTGTTAGTATAATAATCGCAACATTGCGGAGTTTTCGTTATAACACCACCTCTGCTCTTCTTCTTTCTTCCATCCTTTCCGACGGACAACAGAATAGAAATAAAATAGGAATAAAATTGAGAGTCGGGAGAAAGGCAGCACGGTGTCGGAATACAAACGAGGAAAAAGCGACGCGGCCAGACGTCACTATTTCGCGAAATAGTAAAAGTCATTGGGTATATGTGTGCGCGTGCGTATGTATACATAATGTGCAATAGTTAAATATATATGTAGCTCGTATATAAAATACATCTGATGCTGCACGAGTGCGTGTTACCGGATTTTTAACGTTGCGGGCGAAACACGTCCTCGTTACTGATCGGCGTCGTGATCGCGACGATAAAATCAACGCCGCGAAATTACGATTTATGACGGATAAATTTTAATTTTTTTTTTTCACACGGTTTTTTTACCGCGACGAACGTAAAACCGCGTGTGTGAAATCGTCGCGGCAAACCGCGAAACGAACGCGAATCGATGTATTATACATCTCGCGCAGCTTCGCGTGGCGGAAGACGCGGTTGTTGCCGGAAAGGAGGTATGTATAAGCGTAGCACGGGTTGTATCGATGAGGAGGAAAGAAAGGAAAAGTCGGACTCTCTCCATAAAATACGACAATGCCCCGAGAGGTATTAACGTGATCTGTGTAAGCCACGTGAGGCTGGCTGACTGGCTGGCTGACTGGCTGAGCTGCGTTGCACAAGCACGCCTCGTCTTGTGTGCATGCACCACCGAGAGATAAATAATGCAGAACACTCCTAAAGCCGCCCGTTCACGTACGACCAATATGTTCCTCGTGCGGAGCCGCAAACTGGATAGCACGCGACTGGAAGAGTGTGCGCGATGCAACACAATTTTAAGGATTTTGCCGGCGCAACGTTTACTCTCTCTCTCTCTTCCTGTCCCTGTCTGTATCTCTATCTCTCTCGCTCGCCGTGAATAAAATTTCTGCCTCACGATAAACGATTTCAACCTTGCATCCGGCATCGTTTAAGCCGCGATCGATCGATCTACGTCTTATATACATATTTTAACTAGGCGTCCCTGCGCACGACGATTTCCAATTCGACATTTATCTCTCGACTATCGGCGATTAAATAAGTTTCAGCGACCTTCGCGTCCAGTTCGTAAAGCTTTAATGGGATTCCCAGAGTGGCGCGGCGATTTCTCCGCAACGAAAATATAACGGATATTAATTGGGTGACAACGGGAGAAGCAGCGAGGGGCGAGACTGGTACCGTGAGAAACTTTTGCTCCGATAGTTGGCGGAACTTGGGCGGTTAAAGTTCCGAGGTGATGAAGGCTCGCGAGCTGCTTGAGATGTCTACCTATCCATCATTATGAAAACTCTCGGATAGAGCTACTCATAAGCCGCTAGTCATGTCAAACGGCAAACTCGGGGTTTAACCTTGATTAAAGTTTGTTGCGTCGGTACAAATTTCGTCAATATAATTTTCTCTTTTTTTCATAGATTTCTAGAAATTCAGAAAGAGATTCCGACGACTACGATTAACGAACGAGTAAAAAAAAACTCTTATCGCGGAAGACGCGAGTGTCGTCAAAGTTTTAGAGTCCACACTCGAATGTATTTAACTTAAGGGACGAACTTGCAAAACTCCAACAGCCGAGTAGCAAGTTGTAGCGCTAGAGGTATAATCTAACTTTGCGCGGTATGTCAAGATTGTACCATGTATTATTAGGGATATATAGACGAGCTTGCGCTTATTTTATTATTGATAACGCGACTGCATAGCGGTAGTATGCGGGCGCGAGTTCATCATCTCGCGAAAGAGATTCGAGGGAGTGCAAGTCGGAGGGCAATCCTGAAATATAGAGTAATCACGGGAAAACGCTCCGCGTTTGAAGTGCGCACAAAAGGAGTAGAACGGAAGGTTTAAGTACGCTAACTATAAGTAACGTGCGATGTATGTAGCTCTGACACAAATTTATCCGGACAAGTAGAATATATGATATCACGGGTTATATACGTAGTAAAACTCGCATTATTCCTTTTTGCACGGCTGCCGCAGTGCAAAATTGTGCGTGACAGTTTCATGCGTGCTCTGCCGTACGTATATATTTTCATGTATATACCTACAAATGCCTTGTAATTGGTGATACAAACGAGAAGTAATGATTCTACGTGAAAAAAAGAAGTTAGAAATGAAAAAAAAATTCTTATATAAGGCTTTGTTTTAGAGAAAATCGATTTTAAAATTTAGAAAATTCATAATATATTTACGCTTTTTTAAGCTAGAATGATATGTAATAATTCTGTGTTATATGTCTCTAAATTCGCTCGTACAGCGATTATTAATACATAAATATAAAAGTACAATATTTCATTTACTAAAATAATTTGCAACAATTTAAATTATTAAAAAAGAATTGTGCATATACATATATAAAGGAGTATACAGATAAAAATTATATTTTTCAATCAAAAAAATGTGATATATTTTATACATATTTTAATAATCACGAAATAAATTAGACAATGTATAACACAAAGTTAGAGATCATGCAAGCTTGAAAAAGCACAATACGTTTTCTAATTCAATTTCATTTTTATAATTTTGAAAATTAATCTCAAAGAGCTTTGCATGAAAAAATTTTATCCCATATTTTCAATTTATTTATTAATTTTTTTCATGTAGAATCACCTTTTTTCCTACCATTTACGAGATATCATATATACGGAAAAATATAAAATAAAATTAATATTATATTAAAATATAAAATAAGATAAATATTGAAACATGAGCATTACATTTCAAGTCTAATATTATTAATAAATAATAACATTTAAAAAAATAATAAAGATCGTATAATCCTCCACTCAATTATTCTATTTCTAATTACAACGGTATAGATTTCATCTTTCAGCAAGTAAAATTCTGCGGTTGGTGACACAGACCCACACATATATACATACACACACACAGTTCATCAAATCGTTTGTTACGGCATTCCGCGAATATAAGAACCGCTACAAAATATCAGCGCAATTTAAAAGAAAACAACTATAAAAGAACGCAAAGTTTTTCGTACGTGTGCAAGGGGAGTTTTAAAGGCGCGCCAAGAATGGCACGGGTAAATGCTCGGGAGTCTAGTGGGAAATAAAGCTTCCGCTCGCAAGCGGAAAAGAAGAGAGTTCCGTAAACGGGAACGCGAATGGAGCACGTAATCTGCACGCGTCCGTGGTTTTATATCCATATCCATATCTCTCCGCGCGCGTAGAGAGCGCGATGTTTTACGAATCACGCGCTCACACACACACAGTCACACACACACACACACACACAAGCCAAACTTGGGCAAACAGCCCGAGAAAATTGCAATTTGCCACGTAGCAGCTGTTGTCGTAAGTGGTCCCATAGCAACAGTGTATTTGCTAAGCAAATGGCCAATCATGCATATCTAAGAAGGGTCGCGTCTGCATCTCATGCATTATAGAGACAGGCTCTTCACCCAGGCGCTCTTACGAGCGCGGTAGCGCCTATTCCCAACAACTAGACACTAACTTCACGCGCCCGACGCTTCCTCTAATATTCTATTATCAACGACATCTCACTCGCCTGAGGGCCGAACATCCCTCGCGATGCGCCACGAATAAAATAGTGACGAAAAATTGACGCTATGCGTATCCAGCGCGGCTCCCATTAATACGCCGAGTTTTGTCATCAGCGTTCGATCGATCCCTAGGTCGGTTCACTCTCAAAATCCGCTTTTGCTAACGCGTCGCTAATCGCCGTTTCGGCGATTACGGGGTACGTAAAGAAGATTCAACTTTTTTATACGCGCGACAACGAAGCTAACAATAAGTATTTTGTGCGCGAGAGTAAGCGATTATAATCGCGTTTTTTTATCAAAGTAATGCTAATGCTTATATATATATATATATATATATATATATATACTGGCATACACACACACACACTTATATTAGTCTTTAGGAATACAAGTACATTGTCCCGACACAAGACTCTCGCTGTGCGCGGCAGAAAGTTTGCCGTAAGAACGCAGAAAAACGTTCGTCGTAATGCCAAAAAGAAGTACCGGGAATTTGCCGATGGAATTTGGAACTTGTATATAGGAACGAGAGGCTCTTCACCTCGCGAATCGCCGCGGCGCAGCCCTTTTACGTTCACGTAATCCGCTTCGTCGCAAGAGACATAACTCTCTCCGTCTCGGGATCGTTTCGCTCGGGGAGAAGCGAAACGAATCCCTTCCGCGCTCCTCGTTTGTCGTTTATCAATGCGACGAAAAATTCCTACCAACTATGCGAATGTCAACAACAACAATGAATCGTCAACTGAATAACCTCGTTACGCGACGGAAGCGCATAAAGGTCGCGGAAACGATACGGGAGAGCGATAGGGGCATCCTCCGTTTGAGAACTCTCCCGCGCGCGTTACTTCCTTCCTCTCTTCTGCATATACCCTACATAATTATATTACTCTTTGGTACTCCGCGTTCGTGTCCTCAGGGCAGAGAACCACTATCCGATGCGCCGCGCCGACTAAGAGAATTACGTTTCGTTCCGACCGTCATCGTGACATATTTTCCTACCACAACCGTGTATCTTTCAGGATATTTTAGATACTTCGAAATATTAATCAGCGGGATGCTGTCGGTTTCTTATAGACGAGGATTCAGATGAATTGCAAAAAGTACCGAGTAAAAATGTACGGACACTTCATAAGAGAGAGATGCGTAAAAACTTTATTCCAAGAGAAGAACGCGACAGCTATATATAAAGGATGTATGTCCAATATACTAAACAAAACCGAGACAATTTCTCTATGTTGCGTGTGTTTTCAGAATTTTGAAATGTGTTTCTATACGAAAATTTCCAAAATTATGTCAATGAATTATATATATCCATGTAAAAGTTATTTATATTCTCCTCCTATTTATATCCTAATTAATGTAAAATAAGAATTTATATTGTTGTATTTCAGTTAAAATTTTATTTGAAATATGTAGTGTTGATTTTACGATGTAAAAATAAATACTTCAAGTATATATTTCTCATTAAAGATTTCAAGTATAATCAATTGAAATAATTATCTCTCTAATTGTATGAGCAATAAAATATTATATCTGAATGTTATTTTCGCGAATTTCTATTTATTCTATTCATATCCTTTTTACAGCTTGTTATATAAATATGTCCATATTTCATTAAATCGTGTTTTGGTTAGCATTAAAACAATAATTATTTTCAAAATGTGTGCGTATTTGTTTCGATTGCTTTTCTCACTATATAATATTCGAAATAGTAATCATGATTACTTGAAATGATTATTTGAAATAATGCAAGAGAGAGGAAATATAATACTTGAAAATATGGTAAATTTCAAGTTTGAAATCTTGAGATATTATTTCTATAACATTATTATTTTACAACATTATTATTTCAATTAATAGTTTCAATAATTGTTTTTTGAATAAATATTTCCTACGTGTTTGTGTCTATCATTTTTACGAAAAATATTAAATTTTCAAATAATATTTTTTTTACACGATATACACTATTTGAATGATCATTTTCAGTAGTGTGCATTTGAAATGTGTCTACCGTTAACGCTACACTTTACGCTTATCACTTGCAAAAGAGTTTTTAATTTATCATCGCTTTTAATAGTAACCAATTTTTAAATAAATGAAATAAAATAACATTCTGTGGTTTTTATTCTGTTCTCCGAGTGTACATATTGATCCAACAATTATTAATTATCGAATTTTGAATTATGATCGACATCCAATGTAATATTTCTACGCTTATATGGGGTAATTGAGCATACTAATTCATTTTGATTATACTAGGTACCGACATTTAAAATTTATCTCTGAATGACTTAGTCGTTGTAGCGTAAAAGATCGTTAAAATGTTCATCTTATATTTACACGATTTAAATATAAGACTCTTAAAATGGTTGATTCACACAAAAGATTTCACATTAAAATTCAACGTCTCTTTCTTTAGAACATGAACGAAGATTCAAATTTAGTGGTAAGACAACCAAATGTCATTTCCTTTCAAAATCTCGATAAAACGTCGCTCGTGTTTTCCCCGCACACTGCGAAAGACAGTAAATCTGACACTTCATTGCGCAGCGAAACTTGCAGCGATACTTTGCGCCTCTCTTATTTCATCATAATTTTAACAGATTGTGTCCAGCAATGACATGGCAAACCTATACAGGCGACAAATATAACCTGCCAACCGCTCTCGTCGTTCACAGGCCACCGCATCCTCGCAGTGTATACGCGACTTTATTAGATTAAAATGCAATAAAACTCAATTACAACTTCATCAACTGCAAATTACCGGCTCTCACTTCGCCGGCATCGTAATCCACTTATCGGGTGTGTCACGCGAACCGGGAACGAAATCACGTCCGCGTGACGAACCGACGCGTGCTTGTGTGTAACGAATCGTGCACTTGCGAATTATTAATGTTACGACGAGATGATTCTGCGAACGAGAGGGTCGTAATTACACCTACTCTGATATATAAGATTTTATTTAATTTTATATGTAATATTTATTTTATATATTCCCGACTTTCTCGCTTAAACACAGGACAATCTCTCATTGTGCTCCCGGACAATAAGAGACGTTCCGGCGTGTGTGAATACGTGAATGATTCACGGCGATATTATATATTCCCTTGAAAACTGGATCGCGCACGGCCGTTACGTCACTTTTAGCGACCTCGTTGCAGAGTCCCTTTTTTTTGTTCTCTCTCCTTTCAAAAGTGCAGGCCGTTGCACGCGCGCACGCGTAGAAAATTTCATTCGCGTCCGTTCTGTTCGCAACCGAGGGGCACAGTAACGTGTATCCGCAGTATTATATTATGCAACGACCTGTGTATGCATTATTTAATCCATACCTGAAAAGTCAGAAGCGGCAAGAGATCGCTTCCATCTAATGGCCGTACTCCATGTCCCTTCATAAGGGCTCTTCGCACAGCCACGGTATATAATTATACCATGTGTAGAGACGAATCTCTCTTTCCCTCTCTTTAAATTAAACAAATTAAGCAAATTATAATCACCTTGGCTATTTAGCTTTTCTAGTAATATGAAATATACATAAAAAAGACCTCATACAGAAGAGGAGAATCAAGATTCCGATTTGACGAAGGGAAGCAATAACGCGCGGTTGAGATTCGCCGCGCGATAATGAATGCACGTGGTAACCCTACTCGTGGCTAACCAACGCTATCCAACTTTTCGACACGAATGAGAATGTTAATCCGGAGCGGATCTTGGACGATCGCCAATGATTCTCTCCCTCCCCCTCTCTCCCTTCGGTAACTCAGACTCATATAAAGAAGAAGATGGCAAATCTTTATGATCTTAAACATTCCATAATTTCTCAGCACTTTTCTTTCCCTTTTTAAATACGATAAATCGTGTAATCAGTAAGGTTTCTCGAAAGAGAAAGAAAAAGAAACGGAAAAAAGTTCCGACCTTATTAGCTGTCAAAATGTACTACTAATTGTAAGTAATACTAAGTATGTAATACTAAGTGTAGTAGCGCTTCTACTTTATAGAATATCATATATAGAGTTTGCGAGCTACGCTCTGCGCTCAGTCGTTATAAATAATACAGAGTTTAATAATACGGGATTTAATTATTTTTTAAAACCTGAGAGATATCTAACCGCTGTAACCTAAAAAAGAGAGAGACGGCAGAAACGTATCGCTCACGTTATTAAATTCTTGGCCCCGAGCTGTTGCAGAAACAAAACGAGTCGATTACACGGTATTTCTGTCATCGCTCGTAATTTGCCTATGTACGAGATTTTTATTCCGCCTGCGAGTTTTATTCCGCCTTCGATCGCAGTCTTTGCGATATTATTTGCATAACGAAGCGATACATATATACTATATATATTATAGGGTCATTTTTCACACGCTCTTAATTAAATTGAATACAATATACCTTATGTATTAGCGTTTACGATGCTATCGCAGTGCGCATAAAATGGATTCAAATTTAGTCGGAATATGAAGCAGGTAGAGAGATATATATAATATATATCGCGGTTGCGCTATATATGTATTACTATGTAAATGTGACCATCCCGTACGGAGCGGGCTTTTACGGACCGGCACCGGATGCATCCGTAACTGCGTTGTTGAGGATTAAAACGAATTCGATTACGCGTGATGCGTATCCGTCTCGCGATCTCAGTTATTCCTCGCGCAAAATTTCGCTAGATAACGATTTTTCGAAGAGAGAGTCCGAGGATTTATACAAATTATATATAAAACACCCCCGCACAGGAAACAGGAACGGGAAATATTCCTCGGGCCATTGGCCATTGCCGAGCCCCATCGACTCGTAACAACGCGATTATCGGAATTGCGTAGATACCATCGCCGAAATCACATCCATCTTTTCCGCCTCGGCGACACAACCTCTCTCCCCTCGTTTAAATACGCATTCGGTTGCATAATGCGCGGCTCAGGAACCGCTGAGGAGAGGCGAAGAGGGCGCGTTCCTCTCCCTCTTAATCCCCCTATTAAAACGTAAATTACCGAGTAAGATAAATGCGGATGCGCGGCGATTCGATTGCCACCCCCTGGCGAGCGACGAACGAATTGTCTCCTACCTGCCGTCATCCTCCTCGCTTTTTACTCCCCCTCCCCCTCAAAGAGGTTGCATCGAATAATGCGCAATTAAAGTTTTAATCGAAAACTTGAAAGGTTGAGTAAGAACGGCATTAAGCGCGACGATAGTCGGAGTTCTCCGCCCGCGTGGATTCCGGTGGTGGCTGCCTTGGTTGGCTTGGCTGGTGCAGTTACATCGTTAAGGATGGTGGGAAAACTGAAAGGGCCGCGCCGCCACCGCCGACGATGATGACGCGACGAAACAACCGCGGAAATGCGGAGAGGATGGAGAACGACTACGACTACGACGATATATGACGACGAACCACCAACAGCGGCGACCGATAAACCGCTCATGGTCTCCGGACCGAGCTACAATGGACCGGGGTTTAGGTCCCGGTTTTAAGCAGGCTACCGGCGTTAGAGCTCGCCCCGTAGTTGGGACGCGAGCATCAAGTTTGCACGCCGTGCGTATAATGGCGTTATCGAGAATTCTATTGAGTCGACGCACCGCACGGTACAGCGGGTTCCGCTTCCGAGATAATCGCGCTGGGATCAAAGTGCATGCCGCGCTCGCGCTACCCTCCTCTCCCAACCCCGATGTACGACCGTCATCCTAGCGGCAACGTGGTGGGACGTGCTCGATGAACCCGCCGTTTTAACGCTTTAACGAGCAACAATTTCCCAGCGCCGATCATCCGTGCGTCTCTCGAATGCTAATTACAACTTTCTTTTATTCGTCTGCGTCTAATACACGTTCTCTTCGGCATGAGAGGTACAACATCGGAAAGACTAATACTTAAGAAAAATCTCTAAGACCTCACAGTTTTTATATATTCTTCAATATCTTTGATTAAAAAAAAAAAGATTTCTTTTTCTTCTAGATAATTCGTGAAAAAAATCTTAAATTTATTTTGCAAGAATAATTCTAATTTGAAATTATATTGAAATTAGTTTTCTGTTATTTGCGAGTTTTTGCAAATCTTCATTCGTGAAAGCTATACATCTAATAGTTAAAACTCCCTTTCTTCATTTGTTTAATTATACTGTGCGTAGCGATGGCTTTTTTAAACAATAATCCTCTTACGAGTATTATAAATAAAACATATTTAATTAATCACTACTAACTGATTCTCTTGATAATTCCGGATTTCTACGCTTATAATGGGCGGCTTGATATCGATAAAATCGAGATATAAGGAGTTCTTTGCCGTACAAATCTTTTCAAAGTCGTCAAATAAAAAATGGGTATATCGATAAACAAGGATGCAGTTAATCTAACAATAAGTAGTGAGACTGTCGATTTAAATTATCAATTTTCTCTCTTTCATAGAATTTTCATTATAGAACAGGATTTAATTATCGAAATGATGAATAGTCTTTAATTAATTTCCAGAGTAGAAAATACTTGTAAAGCGCAAGTGCTCCTTAAATATCAGACAAATATAAACTATCAGTTTATTGTGTATGCAGCTGCATTAATGAATCACGAGAAATCAAATTCAAATTAATAGCATAATTAAATGTAAATTTATTGCTAATTTATTATTCGCAAACTACTGCTTCTATCAATTCACAAAATTAATATTAAAAATAGGGATGTTGATTTAGCACTTCCAAAAAAATATTTAAAGCGAGTCGTAAACAAAGAACTAATATAACAAAATTATTTGTTAACTAATTTCTAATTAATAAAAAGATATTGTAAATAAATTTTTGAAACATCAAATTATCCATATATATACAGAATATACTATATATATATATATATATATATATATATATATATATGTAACATTAATAATATAATATTACAAAGTAGAGCTAATATATTTGATATTAAATTGTTTTCTGAATTAATTACTATCGAAATATTTTAATCCGAATTTATTACTAATGAAATTTTTATTAATAAAATAAGTATAAAAATAAAGACTTTTTTAAGCATGAAATTCGGAAATAGTAAAAGAACAATTAATTCACAAAGGAAATGTTTTAGTACAAAAAATATCAAATAAGAGCAAAATCAAGTACTTTATTATACTTCTACTCTTGTGTGTGGCAAGCTAGCATCGCCATATGTTTGGCCCATTTTTCTAACAATGAACAATAAATTCGGCAATGATGTATCCCAAAAGCAAATAATTAGAAAAACATTTTAATAAATCAAAATTGCACTAAAGCAATTAATTGCATTAATACAATATATTTTTGTAACGTTATAAACATTATGTATTAGCATAAGGTAAAAAATTATTAAAAATTCTGCCATACGATATAACAGCGAAGATACAGACTCGAATATTGTTGTGTAAAATATAAATATATATCTAAATTATGTAAAGCAATGTTCAAAATAATATTTCAAATTATCGGAGAGGCACATTAAATTTTTTATTCATATTTTTAAACAAATATTTAATAAAACAAATTACAGAATTTAAAAAAATTGTTTTAAATATAAACTTATGTAAAATATAATAAATAGAATTTTAATTCCTTTAAGAAATATTTAATAAGAATATTTAATAAGAAATATTTAAAGAATTATAAATCTCAAATAATATAAAATATTTTACATATATCTATATAAAATTATTATATATAAATATATTTTATTAAATATTTTAAGTATATTTCAAAAAAGACCTATATATAGAATATTTTACATTATATTACACAATAATATAGTGTTGCAAAGATGAGTAAAAAGATAAGCATTTTAATTTTATAGATAACAAACAATAAATTAACAAGATTATAAATTGCTCACCCCATGGTTGCTCCGTCGTCGTCCGATGCTATCTCGAGTTCTTTCTTGTTGATGCTTGGTTGCTTCTTTACGGCATTCGCGAAAACACGGTTAATTACGGTTAAAATCGCGCGAGCACTAATCAACGGAATGTAACAATCGCACGGCGCTTTGCATAGCATTCCGACGTTAATTGCACGCACTTTGTTATATCGAGAATCCATTCGACACTCGAAAATTGCGTAGCCAATTTCACATGTCACTCGACACGATAATGTTAAGGCCATGTCATATAGAAAAACATAGTAAGACGTAAGCAGTAAACAAATCAAGAATGTTGAGTTCCTTACTGCTTACGTATGTCTTACTGTTTTTCTACATGCCTTTACCTCCACAAATATATCACTAATGAATAGTACACGCTTTTAAAGTAATTTTATTATTTCGCGTTTCATTATAACGCGAATAAATATACTTAATATATGCAAAATTAAAGATAAATATCCGCGGCTACAGTATTTGTATTAGTTAGATTTGCCGACAGGTTTCAATCGAATTCTCGCGTAATTCTCGCGTTTTGATGTAGAAACGCTGAATTTATGTGGTACGCGATTGATAAATATTATAGTATAGGATTAATAAAATCTCTATATTTACTAATTGAACGCGTTACGATTTCGCTCAACTCGTAGTCAATGCGTATTACATCCGTTTTGCTGATAACTGAAAAATGTGAAAATGACATGGCTTTTATCGCTTATATCGCACGATAATTTCGCAAGTCGAGTTAATGACTAATTAAGACGCTAGACAGTAATTATATGACCGAAATTCACTATTGCAAGCATAGTAGATACGCATAAATCTCGTGAAATACGTGTATTATTAATAAACAATCAATTTCATGCTGTTTATTACTT
Source organism: Lasius fuliginosus (assembly GCA_949152495.1). Classification (NCBI taxonomy): domain Eukaryota; kingdom Metazoa; phylum Arthropoda; class Insecta; order Hymenoptera; family Formicidae; genus Lasius; species Lasius fuliginosus. The sequence goes on from OX424444.1 coordinate 14,789,224, forward strand.
GGATTAAATAGCTTATGTATCATTTCTCACGGAAGTTAATCAATTATGCGAGTTGATGATCGTTAATTGTAATAATGGTAGAGAACTAATACCTTTCAAGAGGTAATACAATGATACACGGAACGGTTCGTGTTGCTCACTCGAGTGTCGTCACACGACTGACTACAAAGTGGCGGCACGTAAACAATAGCGCGTTACATAAAATATATTTTAATATTTAATTAATTATTTAAATAATATTTTCATAAAATATTAAACAAAAATAAACGCGGAATATTTTGTATGTGAATTTTACTTTGAATATTTCGTTGAATATTTCCTTGAAGTTCCTTGAGTCGAATATTTAATAAAAATAAATGCGGAATATCCTATATACATATATTTCTTAAATTTTTAATTAATTATTAATAATCGATTGAGATTATGATTTTTACTTTAATCACTCTGTTTTATTTTAATCACTCGATCCTGCGATTCATGTATTACTATGTGTTTTCAATCCAAAATTCATTAGCAAATTACATCTAACTATAAATCGACGAGTAAATTTAAAGTGCGAAGCGAAATATACTTGAAACCAAAAATAAATATTTAAAGAAATAATTACTGTTCGTATTGCATTATAACAATAATTTGTAATTCTCATTCCTATCACATTTCGAAATTTCTACTTCACACAAACGAATGTGTATCACAAGAAATACTTGTTTCAATAAACTAATTCTCGCGATTGATGATCTCTCATAAACGTACCGATGCGACAACTATTTATCAAAGCAAATATTTCTCGCAGTATATTCTAGTTGTAAAATATTTCAGCATGTTGTTTAAGATTTATAATTATCTCTCTTTAAATACTTCTTATATAAAAGAATTAAAATTTTGTTTATTATATTTTATACAAGTATTCATTATACTTAAAACAAATTTTTGTGAAATTTTAAAATTTCTTTTATTAAATATTTATTTCAAAGAACGAATATAAAAATTTAATTGTGCGCCATAATTATTTTTTGAAATATTAATTACTTTGAACATTGCTTTATATAATTTGAATATATTTCTATTTTACGAATCAACGTTGTATTCTGCAACTTCGTTGTTGCACATTACACTGAAGATAAATTATTCTTTATTTTATAATTAATTTAGTGTTCTTTTTTATATAATTTTAAAATCAAATCATTTGCTTTGAGATATATCAGTGCAGAATTTATTGCTCATTGTTTAATTTATAAAACGATTGAAAAGGATTGTGAAGGTGCTAGGTTGCCGTACAAAGGTAAAATCCATTTAAAAACTTAATTGTTCTTCTAATTTGGCATTAATATGTTTTTTTAAGTCAATTATTCTTAAAAAATATTTCACTTTTAATCAAAAATTTAGATCGCGAGCATTACATTCGGAAATGATATCTCTTGTATGAGAGCAATTATAATTTACATTTTAATCTCAAAATCAAAAGAAAGAGAGAGCTTTAACTTCTTTAATATAATTTACTATACAACAAGCGAGCACTGCCATATATGCAATTCATTTTTTTCTAAATTAAATAATAAACAATAAATTTATAAATTTGGTATGTATCTCGAGGACGAATAATTTGGAAAACATTTTAATATCAAAATCGAAAGAGAGCAATTAATTGCATTAATATAATTTATTCTTTCATTGGAGCGCTTTCGATTATTCTTTTACACTTATTTTATAAGCAATAAATTCGAGATGAAAGCAATAATTAACAATAAATTAGCACTTAATTATGCCGTGCATTCAAATTTAATTTCTCGTAATGCCAGGTTAACGGAGCTGTTTTTCCGCCGCGTCATTCATCGACTCTTCCTCGTATAGAATTAATAACAACAGGAACGTACTCAGCAAATATAACCGATACGACACCCTACGAATAGGAGCGCGTTACAATATCGCGGCTTATTTTTAGATAATGAAATCGCGACAATGAGAAACCTACGCACAACGCGCTCTCGCGTTACAACGCACGAATAAGCCGCGCGATATCCTTTCAAGCCACTCCACTATTTACCCGGATTCATTTTAATCACGGCAGTCCATTTGTGTACACGGCGGGTGCTATTATTGCATGCTCGCAATTTCACGTATCTCGTGCATTTTTAAAGTAGACCCTCATAAACACAGCCGATATCAGCCATTTTTCTCTCGCACCGCGTAATATACACTGTCCGATAAAAAAAGCAAAGGCGTTTAATAACATTGCGATGCTATCGAATCGTTGATAGTTACACCCTGATATTTCTCGATGCTCTAGCACTCGCGTCTATGTATTACTAATACAAGATATCGATAATATATACAAATTGCTGATATAAAATAATCAATAATTTTCACCGACACATATTTAAAGGGCGGGAGAGGGACGGGAGAAGCAACGTATCGAGCGCACGCTTTACACATCGACGTCCCCGCGGCCGCCTTTAATTAGAATCAGCCCGGCATATTTAATAGGAGCGCGAGTCGCGCGTGCTAATTGAATCAATTAACTCACCGAACTTGCTGCGCGGTCGGGGCAGGGGAGAGAAGAGAAGAGTGAGGCGTTTACAACATTGGCGGCGTAAACACAGAGAGGAATACGCCCGGTATGGTCCTTTTTTTTTTATCCTCCTCGATTATCCCTGCCTCCCGCGACTTCCTCACCGCGCGATCGTCACGCGAGCGAGTGTTTATAAATAATTTAATTTACACTCGGCTTGGCGCGCGAATTTTTACCGTGGGTCATCGCGTACGGCCGGCTACATTTTCCGCTCGCGACACCCTCGTGCGCCGTTATTCGGCCGTAGTTACAATGATCACCATGCACGAAGAATCACGGTAACGAGGTGTCGGCGCGCTCGGAAGTTCGGATAGTTAACTCGCGGACTCGGCGGCGATTATAATTGGAAAACGATCGGGAGGGAGAGGGAGATGCACGGGAGATATATCGATGTACCCTGATAACGAGTGCCGGATCGTTGTGCGACAGCTATTGCCGCGCGCGTTACGCAATAGTCGTGACACTTGAAGCTATTTCTACGGATTACGCGCGACGCGTGTTGCACCGTCGGTGATTTCCGACCGGAAATTTTTATCGCCACTCTTCCCCCCGAGATACGGTCGTTGGCCGAATTAAGAGAGATCGACCGCGATCAACGTGCCGTAGACGAGATTAAATACGGCGTATTTAAAACGTATAAAAACAGGTGGACAAAAGCACAACGCGAAAGCGAAATTTCAAAAACAGAATATAACATGTTCTCGTTGACGTCGTTTAAAAGTTGGATAACGTACAGAAATTGTTGGTAGACGGAACAGAAGCGTTTATTAAACTTTCCGCGATGTCAAAAACAGTTAACAGAAATAGCGAAAAAATAATACGGAACACTGTGATATAGAAAAGTATTCGCATCGAATTTCTTGATGACATCGAGCTCTATATAGCTTGCCAGATAAAAAAAAATAATTCAGATAATAACGATTTATCGCGGTCGTGACGATGCTTTGAAACTAATGTACTCTCTTTTGTGAAGATTTTCATTTGTCATTTGCACGCAGAAACTTTGTCACACGAATGCGAAATGAAATTGTATCGAAATCGATTCGCGCGACCATCGTGTCCGGTACGATGTTAGCAAGCGAAGAGAATCTGAAAGGATTGTCGAAATCCTTTTTACACACATATCTCGATCATAGACTCGGCATATCTGCGAACTCTGAAAAACTCTTGAACAAACAAAAAAATATGGGAATCAGGCGCACGAAAAAATGTTTTGCAAAGAGAAATTTATATTCAACGGGGTGCGCTCTTTAATCCATCTATATTGTCACTGACATTGTATACATGTGTCGTCGTACCGATGCAACGGATGAAACGCTTGGATATACACGAGTGACGCGTTATCCAGCCTAAAAGTGACAAAACATCGCCAACGGGCGGCGGCGCCATCGCATAACATAAATGTCAAAAACTGTCGCATGTAGGTCATTCGACACGCAAAGTCGCATATTCCCTTTCAGCTTTAGGTCAATCTCCGATGAGCCTCGAACTGATTTTCCACATTTCCACGGAACATTGACAAAATTATTTCTCCGAAAATATTCAACCTCTCAAACATTGATGTATTATACCTTTTCCGCGTTATTCGGCTACATCGGATACAGATTTTCAAAGGATCGTTCAATTTAGCCGACGTGAATATTCACGAGACGACGTCGGAATCGACTCTCGCGAAAAGAATTTAAGACGAATGCCTTGTCGGCGCTCGAGAAAACACCAGTAGTCGAAGGAAACCTTAAGTGCCAACAGTCTCCATTAATGATTAATGCAACCTAACGACCGTGTCCCTTGCGACTCGAGTGGCTCGCCGGCCGGCCGGGAAGAGAAAAGGAGCTTGAACAAACAACGCGCGCGCCATTCGCACTCCCACTTATCTCGGTACGATGTCGCGAAGCAAGCTCTCCCCGAGTCCCCTCAAAAGCCTTGACGATGACCCGGGCTTTATGAATACACGAGGGAACGTCGTCTCTCTGTTCGCCGAGTGCAACACCGGCTGTCATCGCATCTCTTGCGTCTACGTGTATCAAACGAACTTGGCTGGCTTATATAAAAATATGACTCGACTATCTTTCGCTACGCATATGCATCAAGACGGCTTCTTTATCCCAACTGTGCGGCCAAATTTTTTTTTTTCTTAACTTTTTTTCGTAACTTCGAGGCAATAGAGAGGGGAAAAAATGGTTGACGCAAACAGCGACTCGATATTTCGGACGGATTCGGGCAAGAGGGAAGAGCTATATCGCTCAACGGATTATTATTTGCCGTTATCGTCCGTTTCGGCTCGCGGAAACTCCTGATGACGGCGTTTCTCGTCGCTCGATCATTCTTCCCATGGGCGAAGCTATCGATAATGCAAACTGCCGCGCTCCACCAGGAAATCGGCTTAACGAACGTCTACGGGAGTGTCGAGAGTGCGCGAGAACCGTTTTAACACCGCTCCTCTGACATATTACGGCGCTCACGTTTAAGCGCGACGCGACGTAACTCCCGGCGTCTCTCCGGAAGCTCCGATTCCAGGTTACCGTAGAAATTTTTCCGTCATCTTCACGCTACCTTGAGCGCTATACACTCGCCCTCTGCTCGTCTCGATTAAACAGAGAAGACCTCGCGTTTGCAGAGATAAATTCCAATTATATATCCATTAAAAGAATATGAATGATGAATGAAGGGAGGGAAGGGAGGCAGGGTTTTTTCATTCGTTCTTTTGACGACGCACATTGATTGTGGAAAAGTTAACACCGCACCCCAGATACGCACCCGGAAAAACATCGTCGGGGGTGTTGCCATCGAGAGCAATAAAAATAGAAAAAATAAAAAACGCCACGGGGGTTGACGCGTGTACACGTATATCCCCCATACTCCCTATTATAACATTGGCTGTGTCGAGCGCAGCTAGTCGATATGGAAACGCGATGCTCGATCCTGCGACGAACGCGCGTATTGCACACTACAAGAGCAGCTTTTATCGCTGCAATCAAAGTTTAAGTTTTTGATGGATCGATGTGGAAGAGCAGGAATATATATTGTGTTTTTCCTTTTTTTCTTTTTATTGATATTTTTTTTTTTTATCGCATTTCGACGAAAATGCTACAGCGAGAATGTGTACATATTCTTCGCGCGAAAGAATCGTGAATATCCTCTTATTACAAAGCTCCGGCGTTATTATTACGATCGCGAAAAGTAATTACTCTCAAGTGACACACAATGAGAGTTTAATTTTAAAACAGGCGCCTTTGTATTAAGGCTTTGCTGTCTCTTCTTTCAAGCGTCACGCGCAATCTCGTACATTAATTTCATTCAATGCGTTTGAATTATTTCTAATAATAACGCAGCGAAGTTTAGCTGAAAATGAAGCAGAATATGAAATTGAACGTCGGAGCTTTTTAGACGATGCATAGCTAATTCATGGAGAGGAGGCCGCGATTGAGGCCGCGAACAGTCGACGAAGAGAAGAGACCCAGAGTTATGTATTCCCGCGTTCGGCGCGAGTTGAAATTTCGCCCCCTCTCCCCCTCCCCCCCCCCCTCTTCTTCTCCCGTCACATTATTAAACACAGCGCGACGTTTAGCTGAAAGCATTTGTCAGTGAAATATACGCGTATTTAACTCGACACAATGCGAGATTCAATCCTATTGAGCTCGGCTACCTGTAATTGTCCCGCGGTATCAGAGGCAAAGGAGTTAAATCCTTCCGCGTTAGTTTGGAATTTCGCCACGTATTCGCGTGTTAAAATTTCAAAGCCCGGGCTGCACGCGGTTGCCGAGTAAGCCCCGTCGCCGCTCTTAAACTTCACGGGCGCATTATGCACTTTCGTCGGGCGTAAGCGCGAGCATTTAAATTAACGATAATTTCAGTCACAGGTTTGCAAACCGCCGACGTATAATTCCGCAGGCTGTGCGCGCACGATCATGCCCGCACACTTCTCTCCCTTTCCCTCTCTTTCTCTCTCTCTCTATTCCGACGTGTACTTTTGCAGTGATACCGAGAGGGCCGTTTACGGTACTTTACGTAGTTGCGAACGGAGAGGGGTGAGTTTGCAGTGCATTTAGATTGTCGGCCAGGATTTTATTTGCGCGTTACCGCAGCAGCGCGTCGACACCTAAAACGAGGAGTTCGCTATTTTCCAACGCTTCTCTCTTTCCGATAGCTAATATTGAATACAAAATATCGAAACAAACTTGCATTGAAATATCAACGGTAAAATATAGATATTGCGATAGTATATCGTATCCATATGTGGTGTGCATTTAAAATCATAGTACATACAACTCGGCAAGAAGATGATTTCTCTGAGAAAAATAGATCGAAAATATGAAATAAAATGTACAAAACTTTTATTTTCCAGAAGAATGATTGAAAATTGCAAAGTCAGTAACATATTTTTACTTTTTTTAACTCGAATAACTTGTAACATTCTCGTATTATACGTCATTGAATTCATCTCGACAGCAACTGTCAAAACATATATAAAAAACACAACATGCTAAATTGAAAAAATAAAATCTCTCTCCCCCTTTATATTTGAATTTAATTTTATTAAATTTTAAATTGTTTTACTAAATGGAACGTTATGATTTTTTTATTTATGTATCAACAGTTGCTGTATATAAAAACAAATTCGACAATTTATATCATCACAAGATCGTTAGAAATAATTCAAACTCTTCAAAAGCGTAAATACGTCATTAGTTTTTAAATTTTCAAAATTATTTTTCGCGAGAAATCTCGTACGAAAGAATTTTACTCTATATTTTCAGCTTATTTCCGCACAAAGAATCACTCCTATCTCAATTGTACCATGATTCCGGACGCACCTCGTATATCTAGTGAACGTTTTTATTCAACATATAAGATGCATATCTCGTAGAATAATCATGAAATTTTATCCGCCACAGGCGGAAGAGAATTTCGATTTGCCTTTTATCCTTTGTGGAGGGGATATATGCACCAAGAACATGTAGAGATAGTCGGACGCGGCTGTGTAATAGGTACTCTTGCGAGAACCTCGTGAATTATTTTAGCTCTCGTTAAAGTAAATAAGGTTCCCTTTTCGCCTAGGGATGAAATAACGCGAGAGACGCTCGTACGAGAGCACGGGTGTTAGGTTAATAAACGAGCGTAATTAGACACCTCATTTCGACGTCTTCCGCGATCGGGAGCCAGCTTGCTCTTTCCGCCGTTCTATCGTCGTTTCTATTCCCGTTCTTTCTACTTCAACGTATTTGTCTCTTTCGCGCACAATGCATCTAATTGCATTATGCGGCGAGAAATGGGCAGCGAGTAAAGCGCGGTGGCTCAGGCACTAATGAGGAAAAACTTGTACAAGTTTTCCTCGCCACGCTTTACTTTTAGCTTTTATACCGTACGGCGATTAACACACAGCTCGGACGGTCGGTTTTACACTCGAGTGTTTTAACGACGTTTGCGAATTGTCTTACGTATCGCGATAACGAGTACCTTTCTCTTTCGCATATTTTCGTCCTTCCTTGACTACATTTTATTATCTTCAACAACCGCGCTATCGTTGTGTAAATTGCCTAAATTGCCAAAATTGCAATTTAATGCCGCTTCTTTAACTTGACTGCTACTTTGGAAAGAAATATTCGGTCAACGATTCGAATCAGATAATATAACGGAGAAAAGTGCAAAGAGACGTGACTTATCTCTCCAAGTAAATGTACTTTCTTTTAATGCATTCCGCAGAATTCTATTCTGCGCGAGAGTTTAGAGAGGAATTATTTTAGAGAGAAAGAGAGAAGAGAAAGTAATCCGTATACACTCTTGAAAAAGTAAAGTCAGCAAACTTTGGAAAAGAGCGCTCGTCGTTTGGAAAGAATACGTAGAATCTACTAAAGAGAAATTTTCGCTTAAACAAACAATCTAAAATTAAATAAAATTCGCATATATATATATATATATATTACGACGCGCGTGCGCGCCTCGAACGTCATGATGTTACATGGAATATCGCGTTTATGTGACACATGTACACATATATGTAGATATCCCCACTGGCGGTACGTTTGATCTCCTCAATATAAACTGTATTCAATATCACGAGGTGTCACATGCAAACTTAGCGGATGTCATCGATTCATTGCCGGTGTTTGCTCTGCGCGAACACAAAACTTCTAAAACTAAAACTATCAGGTTTTAACAATGTGAGGTATCAATTGGAAATAAAAAAGCGCGTGTTTGTGTGCCTTGTAAAGGCAAGAGAATACGAGTAATATACTTGGATACCTTAAAAATGCGTTTAAAAAGCACACTTTGTGCTTGCAAAAATAAATTCGCCCCGAAAAATAGAATCACCCCCTCCGTATGAAGCTCGAATACGTAAGAGACTTAAGGTGACGTCTGTAGACGAATGTAGAACGGAGAGAAAGAGAGAGGATAGTTCTCTCGATTGTAGCAGCAACTCGAGGGTAAGAGAAGGGAACTTGGGGTTGCCCTACCCTCCAGATCGCCCCGAGAACATGCACAAACGAGCAACGCGGAGGTGGTTGGCAAGCGGCCAGCTTGCAAGTATCTCTCATGTGTTTGGCAGAATTTGTCGTTCCCGGATCACCCTCCCCTTTCACCTTCATCTCGCCCTTTCCCCCCCTCCCCTCGCTCTTCCTCTCCGTCGCGCACAACGCGTGTTCTTCCTTACTCGGGGGTCTCAGCCTAGAATTCTCCTCCGGCGTGTCCGGGTACGTATGTTTGGTTACGTGAAACGCTCTCGTGCATCTCAAGCCGAATGTTTGATGGCGCTCTCTCCTCTGTTTAAACACGGACCTAGACACCACGGCTGAGCGATGTCTACAAATCTGCATACATTCGCCCGCGGCGCCCACGCGCTTCAGTCTTCGACCCCCTTTTGCGCCGAGATGTCTTCCTCTCCTCTCATGTTCTCCCTCTTGCACGTTTCACGTTGAATTACGTCAAAGAGCTCCCGGTCTCTCTCTCTCTCTCTCTCTCTCTCTCTCTCTCTCTCTCTCTCTCTCTCTCTCTCTCTCTCTCTCTCTCTCTCTCTCTCTCTCTCTCTTTCTTTCTCTCCGTATTTATGTGAGATGTGATTTGGCTTTTCAAAAATCCACGGGCATCAAGGACGAGGTTTAAGCGCGAAAACGTCCTACGTGATTATACATCGCGCGAACTGAACGGATTCGTTTCAAAACAGGTGCATGACTCTCGTGCAGAGTGTCAACGTACTCTTAAATAACGACGAGAAAGGAGGAAAGGAAGAATTTTCGATGAAGAATATTTGTTATATTTAAAGGCGACATATATACTATACCTCTCGAAATGAAATGTAGCGAATCTAATCCACCCCTCCCGTTGGAGCTTAAGAATATTATACACGAGAGAAAAACCCATTCTGCGTGACAAATCGAGCGACCAACTACTCTTCAAATTACGACGTCTGAAAATTCTTGGATCGCGTTTATTCCCCGAGCTTCGCGAAGAAGCTCGACCGTGCGCTCGCTCACATAATTTTGTCGCGGCGTTCTCCCAACGGTAGAATTTCACCGGAGTCGCGTACTCCGCGGGTTATTAAGTTCGACGGTATCGAATTTACCGCCGGCGCGGTCCGCGCCTAAAGATCCTCTCCTCGGAAGAAGGGAAGGGGTAATAAATTATCGCATAATGTTTCCGCGCCGGGCGTGCCGTTTTAAGAAAGTTCTGCCAAGTCGGCGCAATAGAAAAACATCGTAAATTCATATCGATTCCGAGAGACATCGTCATCGTGCGCGCAGACGACGACAATAGCTGGCTCGACGACGACGACGACGACGACAACGACGCCGACGAAGACGACGACGATGGCAACGACCGTCTATAAATTTTCTCTTGAGCAGTTGGCGTTTTGTACTCATGCCGTGCGATCGCTGAAAAATCCGGTATAATGCACCTCTCTCCCCTCATCTGCCCCCTCCCCCGCCCCCCCACTATCATCTCTCCTGGTTGGGCGCGGTTCTTCTCTCGCGCGATGACAGATTTCCGCGTTGCACCGACGGATTTACAACAGGGACCATTTTTAACCTTTCTGTCTCCCAGTCTCTCTCCCAGTCTCTCTCCCTCTCTCTTTCTCTCCCTCTCTGTCTCTTTCTCCCCGTATCACGCAGTTTTCGGCCGTGTGCCCTCCTGTGTGTCCGAGTTTCCGCCGTAATTCAATTTGTCACGCAGACGGAAGTTTTGATAACATCCTTCCGCTTGATTTGTATGCTTCGCAGAATGAAAAAATAAACTCTCGCCCGCGCCCTAGTCCGCCATTTCGGCACAATAGTCCTCGTTCATCGATTTTTGTTACTCGATTTGGCGCTGCTCTCGCCCGTTTTTCCGTGCCAGTAACCGAATTGTAACCTCGATTTTAACGAACCCCCCCCTCCCCCCTTCTCGTCCCCCTCAATTCCTCTCGGTAACCGGTGCTAGAATAATATCAACTGTACAACGCGCGTCCAACATAAACACGCGGTATAAGTACGCGCCGCATTTATTTTCCTTCGCCTGTTGCGAGAGCGTTTCGCATCGATAAGGTGATCGGCGCGATCACGACGGCCGCAATAACAAAGGTGCAGTAATAACAATCGCTCTCAAAAAAGATTCGATATGGAAAAATTGCCGTTGCACGTATGCATTTGCCGCGTTTAAATCCAATCGTAGTTCTCGCATATCGCCGTCGAATCTGTTTCGCCGAATTACGCGAACTGTATAGGAGAAAATCGTAAATATCGCTAAAAGGATTCATCCCCCGGTAATCCACCGGCGAAAGTTCAACTGATCAATAATACGGGATTATCCGAGCTTCGGTTCGGCAGAATTGAACCGCACGGGACACCAGAGGAGAAGTCACACATTTCGAGCGCTTAATTACGCTTAAACGCTTCGAGCGCCGTTTCAACGAAACGGACGGGTTCGATGTTTTTGCATTCTACTGCGGCAGTCGAATAACGACGCGAAGAGGGGAAGAGATTAGAGAATGCGAAGAACGGGTCGGAAGATTCTGAGGGATCGCTGCGCTCGCCCGCATCGATCTACGAAAGTCACAAATCCCCCCATACGGGAGGCAGAGGGTTCCTCTCGTCGACACGAGAAACTTTTTCGATATCCCGCCGCGCTCTGTTCTGTACGTTCTACTCGTGCCCGACGGGCGGGACACGTGATGCATATGCGTGATTACAGGCGGCACCATTTGCTACGCACAATACGTCTTCGCGGACACGCGCGCGCTTCCGCTATGCATTCGCGATGCGCCATGTGTCAATACACGCCAGAATGAATATCGGACGTTTCGCTGTCGCTATGTCCGAAAGTTAGTCGAAATCGCGCTCGTGCGCAATCCAGTTTATTTGCGAATCGTGTTTGTTCTCTGTGAATTAATTGGCCTCGAAGTCGCGTCGATCGCGTGCTATCAATTCGCGGGGACGCGAAATTTTACGTCCCATTAAAAGTATATCGATAAAGAGAGAGTAATTAATTTAATTTCGCACGACTAATTTCTCGTTAAAACGCGTCCTCGAGCGTGTCGAAAAGTTTTAGAGACCGTATTATAATATATGGTCTTTTCTCGCATTTCGCTCAAACGAAGTCAATACAAAGATTTTTTCTGTCCATTCGGAGATGTAATTCTTGTCGAATTTTTGTCACGTTTCATTACTCCCATTCGTCTTGCCGCAACGAGGAGCGAATATAATAGTGCGACGGGGAAACGACACGACAATGACGAATACATGCTTACACGTATATACGGGGGATGCACTTCTCCTATTCTTTATTCCTCAAACATCTTCAGATTGGAATTTCAGACTGGTTAGCCATTCCGCGGATCTCTTGCAACGCTCGCTCGTAAAAATGTCGCGGTGAGAACGTAAAACAAAGTCCCACGTAGAGAAGTGGAGTAGATCGTGCGAACGCCGTCTGAATTTTTCATTCTATTCTCCTATCCCGCCCTTTTCGAGCCGACTTCATAAAATGAAATGAGGTGATGAAACAAGTGCGGGATGGAATTTGGAAAGATAGAATTATCGTGCATATTTGCGAGGATACCACTTCATTCACTTTTCCGCACAAGCACGTATTATTTCTCTCGAAATGAGATGTAAGATAGAGAGATGGCGATTTTATATATTTTTTCGACATCTCTCTTTTTCTCTTCCACCCCCTCCCCCCTCTCTCTCTCTCTTTTTGTCTACACAATTTGAACGGTAAAGATTACTTCCCTTATTTTTTCCGAGTCGTAGATGCGAAAGAGGCGGGATAGAGGAGAGATGAGATGAAATCGACGGCGGAATTTTGGGAAAAACAGCCGATCCGATGCGCTGTCCCGGGATTACTGACGCGGTGAAAGAGAGTTCACGTGCGCTCAAGCACCTTGAAGAGGGTACATTTACGGCGTACCGGAGATAACTCTCGAAACGTGCACAGACGTGGATCAATTGGGTGCCTTCTCCTTTCTCTCTCTCTCTCTCTCTCCCTTCTCGTTGAAAGACGTCTCAGATGCGACGCAAACGTGGGAGATATCCGCGCGACGCGAGAAGAGGACACGTAAAATGAAATCTTACGGAAATGTGCCGCGTCGCGACACGACCAATCAGACGAATTCCTTTCCATCGTGTTGCTCTTTCGCATACCACGACAAACCGCTCGAACGAGAAACTTTATCGCCGTTGAATTCTATATCGATGACTTCGAAGAAAAAAAAAATCCTAAAAAATACCTATAATAACATAAAATAGCTCCGCGCTGTTTCGCGCTAGCGCGATTTACTTCGCCATGCCGAAAACGCTAATTTTCACAAACACTGTCCGTTCACTCACGCCTAAGAGAATGCCTATCGATTGTAATAGCTTCGCTTGTCGTTAGAAGCGCACGCGTGTCGAAGCGCCATCGAAACCGCATCGCAATAGGGCCGATGGCGTACTCGTATCCGGGTCGAGGCGCATTATTTTCAATGTTAAAGCGCAGTTACACGCGCGAGTTACCGCGTCGCAACGCGATTACTCGAACCGTATAGATATCGGTACACGATGCCTCGTTAAGCACCGCTTTTAATTTGACCGAACGATTCCGCATGAATTGCGGCCAAATGTGTTGTAAGAGTATTATTTTTTCACCCTTTTTCAGATATATTTTTTATTTCGCCTTTTATCGTAATGTAAAATCTCGAAATCTCTTCCGCAAAATTGTACATACGTTCGGCGCTTTCGTAATTGCAAGGGTCACACATAACTTCACTCTATCAGATGCGTGACTTTACTCCGTTTTAGGGGCTAAGAATGCACTCGAGCGCCATCGGGAAAATGCGGATTACAGGATTACAGGAAATAATTTGCCCGCGTCTGGCTTCTTGTCGAGCCATTTAAACATTTCGAATAGCATGGCGCAGCAGTATAGATGACTATATACGTGGCTCTCTCGAGGCAATACGTGGCAATTCCCAGGGAGAGCGTAATCCTGAATGTTCGACGCTTCCCCGATTCGCACGATCGTGCAATTTAGAATGCGCCGTATACATATAGACGGATCTGTGTACATTTGTAGAAAGTCATCTTTATCACTCGGCGTAAATTCAAGGTCCTCGCAACCAATTTCAATTCTTGCGAGATGTATATCTTCCGGACTGCTCCCGTTATAGACACAATGCGCAGTAAACTATATTAATTAATTATTACGCCTCGCAGCATGCTCCGATAGTCGTTTACAGGCGCATTTAACAACTGGCTTACGAGTCCTTGGTTCCAAAGAAGATAAAGGTCGTCGAAAAGAAAAAAAAACAATACATATATAAATAATCGACGACCTCGTGTGCGTTCAAGCATCATGAATCGCGCTCACTCAGTGTCGAGGAAAGATTCTTTGCGCGTCCGACGCGTTACGTTTAAACTTATTTTAGCGGCCTGTCATCGCGCCGCGAGAGCACGACGTTTTAATGCGTGTTGCTCGCGGTTGCTGCATGGTTTCCGTCGCGGAATTCAATTTTCGCTTTTCCGCGCGTCATTTGGTTACAACCACGCGCGCGCGTGGCACAAAGTTCGTCTTGTCTTTTAACGAAAAGCGACGGAGCTAATTCCAAATTCCGCGAGCTCTGCGCGGTAGAGACGGCTCTATAGGAATTTTAATAAATCTCTCATACTTCCGTCGCTCCTCCTTCCTCAATCCGCATTTCGTGACGAGTACATACGCACCGCTCGCACAGTGATTCTCGCTCTCAAGATCGTCATAAGCGAAACGGTGCCACGTCCCGGAGATAATTACACCTATCTCTCTATGTATACCTACGGTTATATCTTATCTCTCTGAGAAAATATTTTATGCAGTCTGCTCTCGGTGCTATAAAAGCCCTTATATTATTTGAAATAATTCCGGATTACATGGACCGCTGGTTGATGAGAACTCGAATTTTTCAAATATGAGAAAGATGGCATTTTTTGTATATTCTTTTTATATTTTTTTTTTATTACGTTTGATGCATTCTTTAATACTGTCGAGCTCATATATATCATAGTTCATAATTACGGGTCAAACTTAATCAAAAATTTTCATAATAACGAAGAGGGAAGCTAAAAGAGAACTCGTAAATATTATGCATTATGTTCTCTCATGTAATATCATAAACTGACTCCATTAAATACTTTTTAACTTCAAATAATCTCCGGTCTATTAAATTTGTTGTATTAAAAAGTTTTAAAACGTGCATTTATATATATTTCTCCTGCTCTTAAAAATGGAAATATAAAATTCAACCAATTTTAAATGAACCAGTTTCGAAAGAGATTTCCTTTTTGACTAATACTTCTATTTATGTTGAAATAAATAGTTTACAAGGCAAATAACGATTATATTTTTTGCATAGAAATAAAAATAAACACTACCGAAATACCAAGGAATAAATATACTCAATCCAGAGAATTTTGGATAGAGCAACAATTGGCGAGTACCATTCAAGCGGTTGATAACAAAGAAATAACTTTTCCAGAGCATATACATTTTCAGATTTTAAAAGGCACTTTGATAATTAATTTGATAATAATTTGCTTATTTAACCGAAATTTATTATCAATATATATAAACAATTGTTTTTGATTTAATTAAAAATTTCAGTTTACTTTCTCTCAGGAGTTGTTTTAAACAAAACACGATTTGTCTCTTTTCTCTCCATAGATTTGTCTAATTCAGACTCTGCGATTTAAATAAAGTGCGTATTAAGAGAAGGAATTATTTTAATTACTCAAACTCTATTATTCAATTATTAAATTATATCTGGTATTTGTGTTCGCAAAACATTTATTGACTATCAATGATAAAGTTATAGAATTAATTCATTAGGGATTTGCCGTCAACTTTCCACCTAAAAGGTCGAAACAACCATCTACGTCATGTTCCATCCTTACGTCCCAATCTGTGCCATCTAATCCAAATGCAAAGGGCCAGACGGTAGGACAGATAGTCAGATTGGCGTGGGTGGACAGTGTCCTGAGGGATAAGCCGGGAGTGGCTGGTGCCGCTAACCACGTTCGATAAGCGGTCAGGTCAGAACCCACGAATCCTCTCTTCCTCCCCCCTTTGACCTCTCTCGCGCGCTTTCGTATTCCAGCATCTCTACGCGGTTACCTTCTCCTATCCGGAGCGTAGCTGGAACTTCGTCGGACCGAATTGAAGGTAGCGACCGTGCCTTCTCGACACGCGAAGAGCTCGATCGTTTCGAATCTTGGATCTACGTCGAGTGTATCGCACCCCATACGGTGAAATGCGATAATGGCGTCTGACGGCGATGCTTTTATCATGCTTCCGTATATTTCTCACAAAGATATTTCCTACCGGGGGAATTTTTAAGGATCGACATTTGACAGAACGTCTTCTCTCAGCATTATACAAATTTTCAATTTTGCGCGATAAATATCCACATCTCCGCTTAATGTAATAAGAGAGCAATTTTTATACTTTTACGTAAATATATCGACAAATTTCTTTCTCTCTAAACATCTGTATCTTCTAATTTTCGCTCTTTTATATATGCAAAGGAAGATTGACATTTCCATTTCAGTTTGTGTGAATCGCTAAATCGCTTGAATTATTATTTTTACAATGTCGAAGGATATGTGTCCCTGACATATCTTACGTGGTAAGCTATATATTGTACGTATCGCCGCGTTCTCACCACCATCAACCACGGCAGTCAGAGCCTCACATAACGTCACGAAACGTCGCCGACGACAAATGGGACTCGTGCCGCGCCATTGACTGCGCCCGACGTACGGACAGATTAGTGTTAATGCGTTTTGTTGTCCCCCCCTCGCGCGCGCGTGCCACCCGCCACAAAGCCATTCGGATATCGAGGATATTCTCCATTCTCCTCCGGCAATGGTACATCCAGAAACGGGCGATCTTGCGCGCGCGAGCGAGGATCCTAGGAGGTACAATTCCAGAGCCGGGGATTTCGCGGCGGACGTTGTTCCAACGGAATCTTATCTTCTAAGCGAGAGTAACACGCTATCTCGGATAAAGTCCGAGCCCGTATACGCGTGTCATCCTGCGAAGGGTTGCATTCGGCTTCTTGGAAGAGAAATCGCGGAGGATACGGTGTATCTTCAGAATCGCGTAGAAACGGAGTCATTGCGTTATTATACTCGACCACTCTCTTCCCTTCTCTCTCTTCGGCCACTTTTATCCACTTTCCTCTCATGGTACTAAAAAGAAAAGAGAGATTTCCGCGTTTCCGGGATAGCGCGTAGTTGAGTACCGATACAGCGCTCCCGTTTCCGTCTGCTATTCTTCCGTTTGAGCACCGTATAACGAGATAGAGAATGTGCGCGGCAATAAAATAATTTATCCGGAAAGCGAGCTAAGCGAGGCGCAAAAATTCCTCCACTGTACACGTACGAACGAAAGTGGCGCGTTTTCACCGACGAGAATTTTCATTCAACCTTTCGTTTCTTTGGGAGCCAGCTTTCCATCTCTCCCTCCTGCTCTCTCTTTCTCTCTCTCCTAATATCTAATTTTTCTTCTCTCCTTTGAGCGAAGTTTCAACAAATTCTTGTTTTCCGCCTTACTTTCGCTGCACTTTCGATCGATCGGAAACTACCGGTAACGACGCGATGCATGGCCGTAATAAAGGCGCGCGAAATAACAGAGTCGAATTGCGGCACATTCGATTGTATCAAATGTACAAATCGCGGCTCTTACAGCTCTAGCGTGCTCGACTGCTGTGTTTTTCCTGCGTTTTTTCCCCCTTTTTTTTGGTACGAAAACAATCCCTTCACGCAGCGTCGTGCTTTCCCTTCCTACGGTTCTCTCTCGCCTGGCTAATCTAGCGGTCGCCGGACGCGGCCGTGCACATACGAAGACAGATAAGACGGAATATAAAAGCGGGGGTGCGACTCCCCGTCGCGAGATTACAGATCGCCCGACAGATTTCGCCCGTTCTGTCTCGACGTCGCGGCGCTTTTTCTCCACTCCCGACATATGATTTTCCTCCCTTTGAAGACGCCGCCGCCGCCGCGCGCTAAATCTTTCCTCTCTCGTCCGCACTTCCTCCGTTCTTTCGCAACCCGGCGAGAATTATATAACGAGCCCTGGTACGTACATATAAGCACGCGCGCAACGATGGGAGCGAGAGCGCGAGCCTCGAATTCTTCCCTCTGAATTTACAAAGGACACATCGGGAGTTAATCTTACGCGAAGCGGAACGAAGCGAACTTGGGTGCCGCATTTTCTCGCTCTCTTTCCACGATGACGTGGAAAGGAAACCGCTCGTCAGAGGGATGGAGGGGGAGGGGGAGGGGGAAAGTTTGACGTCGCCTGTCGCGGAAAATTCTGCGGAATTCCTCGAGGCTTGCACGCTCAGAACTTTAGGGTAGAGAGAGAGAGAGAGAGAGAGAGAGAGAGAGAGAGAGAGAGAGAAAGAAAGAGAGAGAGACGAGGTTGCTGATCCGCAGATTAATTTATAAGGAGCGTACTTATCGGGCGGCGGAAAAGAAAGGTATTACGGCCAGGAAATTGGAGTTGCGCCTTCTACACACAAAAGGGCATCGATTCAGGCCTGCCGCGGTTCGAAAAATCTCCGCGAACGCGAGCTTACGTTTAAATAAAGCATTTTATGTGAGGAAATCATACGAAGAAGAAGAGAGCGAAAGAAAGAGAGACATGTACATTTTATTATATAAGTTTTCTAACGCTCGCGGGAATACGATGCGTACAAAGCATTCGGCTTCGAACGGTCAGAAACGAGACGGAAAAACACGATGATATATGTGTATGTCGCAATGACATTTATATCACGAAGACACCGAATAGTTATGTTATTATCCATACTTGATCGTTGTAGCATGTGTATGATTTTATGTAAAATATTAATACTAACTTATATAAGGGCTAGAATTCACAAGGGGAAGAAAAGCTCAAGTCTCAGATATACAAATGTTGGTCGATATATGCGCAAATATATTGTATTATTCTCTGCGAAGAGGGAGAGAGGAGAGAGAGAGTGAGAGAAAGAGAGCAGAAAACAGGACGTCATCCCGCGAGAATTGATTTTATATGAGCGACTGCGTAAAATGGAAAAGCACATCGCGCACAATAACATTTGGCCATTCGGAGCCGAAACATATAGTTACAAAATAATGTCGTGAATGTAAAACGTGTTACACACAATGGCAATAATTCCGGAGAGGGACAAGCAAATTCGGCGATTAAGCATTTGCGGCACGACAAAGCCGTATTTGTGAGAAAGAAATGCGCGTGAATTTCCATGAATGATCAAAGTAATTGGTGAAATCTAACTGGTGAAATCCCTCTCTCTCTCACCCTCAACGAGATACGTTCGAGATACGTTCACGTCTCTCGCGACCAGAGGCGTGAGCGAAAGTGTATTTGAATGCAATCACGCGCGCTTCCGACCGATTTACACGAATCTCCGATTATCCGTCACACAAACGGAGGCATATATGTCCTCGCCGCGGCCGCTATTAGGAAAGTTCGTACTTCCATATTCATCGACGGTCGCATCTGGAAATGGAAATTGGATTTTGCGCAAAAACCGTTATCATGTTGCTTTGGGGATCAAAGAACGTCGTAAATTCCACGAATATATATTCGCGCGTCACTCTTCCGCAAATTTTATCACATCTCTTTTTAATCCAATTAAATTTGATTAAGCGGATTATATCGCAAGTTGCGCGAGATTTTTTTTTCATAATAACTCTGAATATTCCGTCATCGGAGTCGAATAATGGTATCCATTACACGTATTAATTCATTAAAAAATGTGCATGTATTTACATTTTCGGCGTGTATACGAACAGGTATGGCTGGTAGATATTTTACGGGAATATTTACAATCCCTGATCTAAAGTGGCGCGTCGAGCCAAGCCCGTCGCATTTACATATGTTTGTCTGCGTGTCTGTGTGTGTCTGTATGTCGCATCTATTGATTTCAAGGGAAAATCACAAACCACGGATATCGACTACAAAGCGATAATTTATGAGAAACAGTTGCTTTGCAACATACTTAGCGGCATTAATAAATCACGATAACATCGTGAAAGACTATTGCTTAAACGATCTTTCCGGCAGAATACCGTTTAATGCCATCACGATACCATTTACTCGCGCGAGGGTTGTAAATAACGCGACTAGATAAATGGACATTGGTGAAAAATTGAATAACGTCAAAAAGCTTGTCTTCTCTGCACTCTCTATACCGGTTTTTAATACACGCTCGCGCATGGTGGCGCGCGATGGATAAAATGGGACGAAATGAGGAAATGGGAGAATAGAGGCCATAAAGGAAACATGGCTTCGTTAATTCGATGAATTTTGGAATTTTTTAAATAACATTTTTTGATTGACTCGGCAACGATGCCGTCGTTGTTGCGCTTTGTAGCTTTTTGCAGTCAGCGGTTTATCGGCATTCCGGATATTACACAATCAAAAACAACGCGCAATGCGAACAACGAATTTTTATCCGCCGTTCGGAAAATCGGAACGATATCGTATTTACCTTCGTCAGGAAGGAGAGGAAGGGAGAGTGATATATTGTCGCCGGCTGTGCGAGAGCAGCTGCGCTCGCTGCGAGTCAACAGGGGAAAGAACTTCAGTGATCAACGTGAAATATATCGTTGAAACGAGGCGACATTACCCAAAATCGAGGATTTCGAGGATCCACAAGTACTCGCGTTTCGCTACAAGGATCTATTTACGCCTCTGGAAGATCGTAGCCGCAATTCGGACGTAGACGGAAGAATGCTTTCGAACGCGTGGTGTAAAGCACTTTAGATTTGCCAGGGTTACTTTCGCGAAAGACAAAGAGAGAGAGAGAGAGAGAAAGGAAGAATGACAAAGAGAAAGCATTTGTTAATCTGGACTTGCTTATTTAACTACTCGAGATATTTAACATTCAAGCTTCATGACTCGCTTCGTTCAGTACCGAACATTTCGCGAGAAAACCCGCCGCTTTATTATAACGGGGCAATATAAAGCTTTCGGGTCACGGCAAGAAACGCGATTCTCTGTCCGTCCGTTCTGTTACATCCGGCGCTAATATAAGCGCCGCGTTTCGGCGACGTAAGCCCTCTCATACACCGAAAACGACCAACGATTCTTCATCCCGTTCCGTGCGGGCCGAATGACACTTGATTGCTCTCTTCGGCTCGCACCCGGTCCGGTCCTCTTCCGCGAGTGTTCGCATGATGAACGACCGGGACTCGTCCTCTGACCATGCGAATTCCGCGGATTCGCGGAATTCTCGGGGAAGCCGCGAAATTTCACGTTTCACCACGTAGACACTTGGGAAACGCGTTAATCATTGCCACCTGCCTCGTCCTCGACTCCGAGATGTAAGAGAAGAAACAGAGGAAAAGAAAACGAGAAGAACGAAGAACGTAGGAAGAGAGAGAAAGAGAGAGAGAGAGAGAGAGAGAGAGAGAACTCCTTGCACGAAACTCTTCGGTTGTCCTCCGGCTGAATTCCGGAAGAGCGATCGGCTGTCACGATTACCGATCGTCTCGAGTCCGTCCGTACGCGAACGTGAGGGAAAAGAAAAAAATAAACGTGGTGGTATCCTTCCCGGTGAAGAATGGCCGTCGTTTCGCGCCGAGTCTGAATCCCGTTAGCTTGTGGTCTTAACGGATGTCTGACGAAGATACGCGGGACGAGTGCGTTTCAGAAATCGCCACGAGTCACGTTTACACGAGATACGCTCGCAAGGAAGAACGTGATATTATGCGTTTCGCGATTATTCCATATATATCGATCGGCGGGAAATATAAGGATTACATGTGTTTTGCAAGGATTATGTCTTTCGAACTCTCGCTCTTAATCCCGCTTTACGGCTCTTTAAAATAAATCACCAGTCGTTGGCCGGCTACGGCTGGCGGAAGAAAAGATAGGAAAGGGAAAGAGATTTTATGTATATCCATCCTCCCCCTCTCCCGGACTTGTGATATACTTTCTCATGGGGGGGGGGGTGGTAATTCTTTTCGCGCGGCAATTAGTTTAGTCCGATCTCTTTTTGGTGCGAGGCCGCGAGATAACTCGGGCGAGCGTATCCTCTCTTCCGCACTATCTTTTCTTCCGCGTTTAAATCTCGTCATCCCCAAAGAATCGTTCCTGATTGCGCAGTCCCCGTGCTATGCTACCGCGTAGCATACACATGCTGCTTAGTCGGAGTTTCCGCGTCATTTGACCGCATTGAGCGCATCCGTGTAACAAGTATTTTGCAACGACTTAGCACGCGGGAGCATTGAAAGGATTAAGTTTATAACTGAGTTTGCGGGGATTATCAAGTTGCGGCCACACAGCCCCGTTGATGCGGACAGAGTTCATTCATACTCTGCGAGCTTTATCGTCGCTAATTGAGATCTCGATGGACCAATCCAGAAGCGAGCACGCTGGCATTGATAGATGATGGATGCTCCACCTATGGAATCATAATATCGGGATCAACGTATCCCGAAAGGAAAATTTTTGCGGATATTGATTCGCTGCGAGACAGAAAACGGAGACTTAAACGCGTCGTTTAAATCTGTCATCGTTGCTTTACAAGAGAAAGAGAGAGAGAGAGAGAGAGAATTTACAAATTCATCATGTGTCGTTGAGATTAATATTGATGATTCATCCGAGTCTTCCTTCGAGTGTCTCTAGGAACGAGACGCGTCGATACGGAAAGTAATCGCGAAACGCAGAGATTAAATATTTCATTGACTTTAACGCGCGCGCGCCGACACCCATAAAGCACGAGTTTATCACTTCACCTTCCTCCCCTTTCTATCGCGTCGCGGTGAACTTTTTCTATTCTTTCCCAGTCGCGCGAGAGAGGAGCTCATCAGCTAATGGAAATGGCGATCGAATGTTGGAAGTGATATCGATCAAAATATTCGGCCACGGCAGCGACGAAAAAAGACGACGCCTGGCGTCAGATAGAAGGGGTTGGAAGAGGAGGGAAGGCGTTGCATTATACTTGCACAGACGGGAAATAATGTAATTATAATTTACGAGACGCAAACAGCACAACAGACAATCGCGTCGAACGTCGCCGAGAGAGGAGGGGAAGAGACACCGAGATGAGAAAAGTCGAGAGGGAAAGAGAGAGATGGAGACGACGAGGAAAGACGACAAATCGGGCGCAGTCATCGGGCGAAGCGGCGAGGCGTACAAAATGCGACGACGCGGTGCGAAAAGCCGATAAATCAGCCGACCTAGTCGGAATTAGTTACCGTTCCATTTTGTAGCAACGTTAAGTAAGTTGCCTTCCGCCTCTCCGTCCTCCTGCTCCTCCCCTTCTTTCTCTCTGTCTTTACTTCCGCACCCGCGTCTCTCTTTCCCTCTCCCCCCTCTCTTTCTTTCTTTTCTCATTTCCTTGCTCGTTTGCTCTCCCTCTCGACGAGCTTATCTCCTCTCTCGACGGAGGAAGTTCGTCCGCCTGTCCTCTGTCTCGTTTCTTTACCAGGCGGAACGAGAGTTGTATACGGACTTCTGTGAGACAAAACCGCGCGCGGTGTATCCGCGGTATTTCCCGACTAAAGACCCGGGGTCTGTTTCCGGCGTGCGTCATATCCGCGGCTTTTAGCCGTCTTATCGATGACATTAAATACCGTCACCTCAAACCACCCCGAACCAGCCGCCGTCGATTCTGCGCTGGACATTGTCGTTCGTCAGACGACTTTCGTGACGCACCGCGAGATTCGAGGGTTTTTGATTATCGGTCTTGGCCAGAAAGAGCACCGAGAGAAATTGAAAAAAGTTCCGCCGAGAGTTTCAATACCATCGGCGGGGAGATTTTGAAGGACGTTCCATTGAAACATATTCGTTTTCTACGATAAATGTGGTGCTGTGTACCGCGGATTCCGCCGTCAAGCTTTTCAATTATTTTTGCGGCATTTAACAAAATGCTCTTATTCGTCGTGTGCCAACGCCAAAGTAAAAAAATTGCATTTTTGTCAAATCTTTTTTTCGAAATTTACACGGAACGAGGACGACGTTTAGATTCGCGTATACAATTCGTCAAACATACGGCGAGATAAAATTGTAATGGTGAACTATTGACCTTTGCCGAATAATAAAGTATGCTGAACTTGCGAGATCTCAAAGGTCACTTAATGCGCCTGCAAACGATAAACGAGCTGCTCGCTAGCCGTTAAAGTAGGTGATAACCTTTTTCTAGACCGCCGGCTACATCTTTTTTATCTTCATCTATTCGTAGCGGCTATTCGCGCGCCGCTCGGAGGAGACGCAAAAAAAAAAGGGGAAGAGAAAAGGGCACGCGTTAAAGAGCACTTAGTGACGCTTATACAACAATGATGCCGTTGTCTGGAAAGCTTCGTAATTAATGAATTATCTTACATACACGTATTACGCGGTTGGGAGCGTTATAAAAAGAATCTCTCGCTAGCGGTGGCGATAATGGCGAGAGACTCTTTAAGAAAAAAAGAGACTCTTTTATTACTTCTAATAATATTCGATATATCGCAAAAACTACTGCCACATGAAAGATTAATTAACGATATTTTTTCACGGTCGAGCAAAATAACTCGAGTTTATATCGAATATATTTACAAACTCCGATGTATATTTTCACCATAAATGCGTCTGACGCGCTTACACGGATGCGAATCTATTATGGATAAGCAGTGGTTTTAGAAGATAGCATAGCAAATCAATGAAATCTCACTGAAGCGCTCTCAATGAACTGACTTTCAAAAAAACGCTCGCAACTTACACCAACATTATATTCACCGGTATAAGTAAGTAAATGAAAAGTATGAAATAAATTTATGTGAGTAACTAAATTGAGACATAACACACGTGTACGCGATAAGAAATTTGATGACAGCTTGAACATGTAAATAAATGATTATTTCACACCTTAATCGATTATCTCTCATTTGAATCGCTGTTGAGTGACACCTTCAAATATCAAAAGCGTATATGTCAGTTTAATTTTTTTATCTGCGTATGAAGTCCGCCAAAGCCGAGGTTCAAAAAAACAGCAATTCAAAATAAATAAAAGAAGCTTCAAAGGCTAAATTTTGCAAATATATTATATTATTGATTTTTCAGTGAAATCTTATTGCTATAATCAGTAAAAGATAATAAGAGAACCAAAGTGTGTTTTCACTGAAGATCAGTGAAATACTCACTAATCTTGTCACCGCTTCAATCAATGATATTTTCACTGATTTAATTTAAGGGAGAAGATTCTGCAAATTCCTATGCAATGAAAAAGAAAAAACGAAACACGGTTTTCACAGATTTCCGATAATTTTATATTTTTGTCGTATAATGTGTCCGCGCGTATAATTTAAGAGCTCGAGGATCGATACGCGCGTAAATATCGCACAGAGTAATTTTTCATCGCGCCGATCATCGTCTCGAAATGATCGGAATCGGATGTCTAAGAAGTCTGATTTAAAGTCTGAAATTAAATTCCGTGGCCGGGGCGACGAACTTTTTGCCGTGTCGACTGCTGCAGTTACTACTGCAGCTACTGCTGCTGCTACTGCTGCTGCTGCTGCTGCTGCTGCTGGGCGCGCATTGGATGTGTTCGTATATTCGTGCAGTTACGCCAAAATGCGCAAGAAAATATGAACGTTCATCATTGGAACGGAACCGGAAACCCGTGGCGGATATATCCCCCGCGCCCCCTCCCTCCCACCCTTTCCGCGGTACGGATTCTGCTGAGTGAGGGGCAGATAGAGAGGGGGGCCGGGGAGAGTTGCTTAAATCTGCGGAGTTGGGACAGGACTTACCGCCAAGACGCGGCTCGCAAATGGCGTTCAAATTAATTTCAACAAAGTTCGTAAATTATTAATACCCGCCGTGGGGCCGGCGGTGGCGGCTGCTGACTCGGTTGTTCCCGGCTAAATGTGCTGTTTAATTAGGAAATCCGCGATTGTGGTAAGACGGCGGGATTGTCAACCCGGGAGGTTTTACGTTACGTTACGCGAACGGAGGAAGGTGGGAGAAAGGGTATGAGAAAGGGGAGGGAGAGGGAGAAGAGTGGACTACCGTGAAGGCTTTTCGCCCGTCGTGACCACTGGTTATATACAGGTGGCTTGCGGATATATCTCGCAGCAGCGCCAGTGAAACGAGCTTAAAACTATTCCGACAACGCCATGCAACGCGCATATCACGTATATGTATATATGTGTGTGTATGTGTATTGCGCAATTACTCGACGCGACGTGGAAGTTTCTAAAACAACACGGTGAAATCGTCACCGTAGGGGAAGCGGTTCTAAAACTTCTTTTTTCGCAGCTATAAAACGTGAAATTGCGCCGCTTCGTATTTAGAGCGTTAATCGCTGTCGGACATTAACGTTTCCATGCATTATTAGCGCGCGGAGCGATTGCAGACCGCTTGTGCTCCACGTTACAAACTCGTACAAAAGTCGAGCACGAACAGAAATGCGAACGATAACATTCCTCCCTCTCTCTCTCTCTTTCTCTCCGATATCGTTTCACATGCATAATATATGGCGGTTTATATAAGCAACGATCGCGCTATTCTAAAAACTGTCGATTGTCAATCTCGCCGGAACGGGCCGCGTCTGACAGCGAGCAATATTCTCGCGAGTATAGAAATTGATCGCCGTAAGTGAATTCGTTTCGGAAGACGTACTTGGTGACTCTAAGAATTTTGAGAGGATGACTCATGAATGCAAATTAAAACGCTTGCTGCTTCACCGCGCATCTCTCTCTCCTCTCTCTTTCTTTCTCGTTTGTTCGATGTTATTTGATTCCCTTTATAAACGATAGTTAAAAGTCAATGATTACACCAATAATGTTTAAATAAAAATTGCGATAAGCATTATGCAGATGGATGAATCATAATTTTCGAGTCCTTCGAGCCAATAATACATCCATGGATTAATTAACGGAAAGACAATTGCGCGAATTACGCATATAGTTAATCCACACAACGTTGACTTTTCATGGGATTAATGTATTTTTAATCGAATATCGTTAAACACGTGGTCAACACAGCTCGGCCCCGTGTGTAAAGCCGTCGCATACTATTTTCACGACATTAAATGCCCGCAAAATCGTATAATGTCTGCTTTCTTTTTTGCGGCGCGCGCATTTTCCTAAGTTTTCCCCGCGATAGTATATACGACGCAACGCAATGCTCAACAATAAGAAAGCTTTAAGGGCGGCCATTATGGCACAGCATAATGCGCATTTCCAGTCCAGACATTTCCAATAATACGCCGTTGGAGTGAAAATTATGCATTGACGGAACGACTAAGAAACACGACAGAGGAAATTAATGGCAGATGCAATTTCTCTATCTAAGATTAAATTTATCACTTGTCTAAGGGTATAAGAAATGGATGAAATATGTTACATTTTTGACACAGACTATTCTCGAGGAAATGTTCGCGTCTTTTCAAACATTCATGCCGATATTTCCTTAACACACGCCGAGCACATTACTATAGGCATACTGTAGTCTCGGGCGGAAATGGAGCTAAAAACGACTCTAAGAAGAGAGAAAGAGAGAACAGATCAAAAGGGACGAACTTGAGCATAGCGCACGAACGATATTTCCAATATTCTCGTAGCAACGCAGAGTTCGAGATAAGTACGCTTCTGATACAAACACTCATACAACATTCATGACTGACGACGACAACGACGACGACGCATTGATACCTTGCGCCTTTCCAGTTTTCAGTTCGTCCAGGTTTTCTCGTTGTATCAATGCCGCCTTTCCCTCTCGAGCGCAACCATTAAAAACGCCGCACCGGAACTGATACAAATATACTTTTTTTCTCACAGAGAGGAACCAAATATATAATATATAAGAATATATATATATATATATATATATAATATATTTATTTCTTATATATGGTGTGTGTGTGTGTATGTGCGCGCGCGCGTTATGTGTAAGTTATGTAAGAGAGAGAGAAAGAAAGAGGGAGTCCATGTTGCACGCGAAGGTCGTTAAGGTAGCTGGCAGGCCGAGATATTGCGTTACTTTTTCCAAACTCGATAAAAGCTATTGTCGGCGGCGGCTTTGAAACCGGCGAGATTGCAGCAACGATGACTGCGGCCAAATGACAGTTTTATCGAATTTCTTCGCGTCTCGCAACATGCGAACACGTCTCGAACCGCATGTTGCGCGGGCAACGATGAATTATGAGAGAAAGAGAGAGAGAGCTTCGTATTCAACGATGCATTATTGCATCCCTAAGCCGGGTTTTCGGGGCTCTCGATTACACGCATCGTATAGCAATATTAATTATCGGCTAGTCAGGTTGGACCAAGTCAACGATAAATTAACACTGTCGATACGTGATGATCCGTGCATTTATTTAGGAAGATAAATCCTGATTATTATCGCGACCTGCATGACGATGCGACCGTGTTCAGCGATTTGTCACCATTACATTATTTTTCGTTTCATCGTGTGTGATTTATCGGACATAGGCAGGCATATACATAATTTCAATTTTTTTTTTAATTAGCGGCTCGAATTTTTCACTCGTATCGCGAAACTGATGGTTTATAAGAGACCTCTCATAGGAATCGCGAAAAAATATTCACAAGGAAATATACAAGTACGCACATTCGTAAAACGCCAAGTGTTGCCTAATGACGGCGTTTCTTCAGAAGATTCATCTTGCAGAACGTACCTCAGCGATTCTGGCGTTAAATTACAGAAAGATTAATAACTGTCAAGAAGATTAAAGCGTAGAGACTCGAGAAACGAATACGCGCCACAATCGCGGTACCGTTATACGCGGGGTTAAGATATATTTATCACATTAAATAATTTCGTACCTCGCTCCTCGCGAGACTCGTTTAATCTTAAAGCTACGCGGATTCATAAAGACGACGAGCTGTAAAAAGAAGTGCGACAAAAATCTGGATATATATATATATATATATCGAGATATATATATATATATATATTATTCGTAATAATTTTAATTTATTTTATTTTAATTTTACTTTAATTTTTGTGTATGTGATAATAGAAAAACGGTTTATCCGAAATTCATTCGCCATCTCTAACAAGCGAAATATTTCGTCCCCTTTGTATTTGTTATCTTCCATAAAGATACGACAAAAAATACAAAAGTAAAATACCAAAATTTTTTCATACATTCTGATTTAGAGAAAAAGGATATATTTCATTTCCACTAATATAACTATAATAAATGTGCACCATATAATTATTATCGTGTTTTTGCAGCCTTTGCGCGATTTTCACGCAACAGCCAGAGCTCGTTTGCACATTGTAGCGAACCGCCAATGCGCAAGGCACTTGTAATTAAAACGCGGAATATTCGTAATTTAATTCGTACAACGTATCTTTCGTTACAGAAAAAAAAGGAAAAAGAACGAGCGCCGCGACGAAAGAAAGCTGTCGCGTAATTTAATTAGCCCCTTCTTTCCCTCCCTTTGGCATGCCGACGCGTCAATTAATTACTTTCGTTACATTCGTTTTTTTATTCGTCGACTGTTGCCGCTCGTTAAGTCACCGCGCGTCTTCCTTTGTTACAGCATCGCTGTGCGACATGGTTTACAACAGCGATTCGACGAAAACGGGCATAATCATGTCGCCTGGATACCCAAACTCGTATCCGCCCAGGACGCACTGTACATACGACTTTCAAGGAAGAGGAAAGGAACGGGTGCAGGTGATATTCCAGGACCTGAATCTGTTTCATTCGCCGAGCGACCCGAATGAGTAAGTTCGTTATATTTTCTAACTAATTTTAAGCGCAAGCGCGCGCACATGCAGATACGGATAATTTTGGCGTGGCCAATGTCGCGAATCCGAATAAAACGAACAAAATTCTGCCTGTTCCTCGCGAAAAACACAGAGTCGTGCGATCGATTCGTATTGTGTCACGATTTGCAGAAATACACGATGACGTGTTTTTACGAGCGTGCATTCAACGTCGTTGCGTTTAGTAACGGTGCACTCTCGCGATACATATCATCGTGTCTAGCGCCCTCAGTCCATTCTTACGACACAAAAGGAGCGGTACATTATGTATTTGTGCGCGTAACGGATGTCATCTGCCTTTATCTTCGAAGTGCGCCGCGTCGGAGATTACGATAAGTGCGATCTCAAAATTTTACGAGACGTCGCGTATCGTACTTCATCTTATAATTCGATCGAAATATACGGTAAGTGCGGTGAAACTAGTCTCAATTTAGCGATTAATAAAATCGTCGCTTCGGGAATTCTTTTACGACATATCGACGCATCTCTCTCGCGTTTCTCTTCCTTCCAAGTCAACACCCATTCATCGAAATTCATAGATCGCTTCATCGATGACAGAAGATTTATTCAAATTCAATCTACATAAAAAAGATTGGATCTCCTCAAAATCTGATTAATCTCTCGAGAGCACCTAGACATAATTTCAAAGTGGAGAACGTTTCGAACGTAGAAATTGAATAGAGGACCTGTCGCCATAGCCGAAAAGGCAGATCAGCATGGGAATCCCGGGGAAACCGTCTGTGATACAATGGTTTCCCAGACAATTGTACCGGCCGCGATCACTTATCCCCTCATTCATTTTCCAGGTGGCTGATCTTGAACACCATTTAATTAGGGTTTCGGCGTACCGTTGAACTAACGTTTAAGTGGTACTTAACCACGTTTCACAATTGTCTGTCGTGCATTCGGCGATAATCGAGAGCTCGTCTGTCTTTAAGATGATAATTACGATCAAATAAACTCCGAGAACTATGATCGATGTAATGTGTGCGCGAATAATAGCAAGTCTTTTGCCCTTCATGCTACATTAGTGGCGTATAAAGCGGCAGAGTTTCAAATAAAAAGTTCTTCACTCGCGTGTTTAACAATGAAAGTTACCTAATTATAGAATTAACTAATTACGTACATACGTGCACAAATTTTTCATCAGTGTATAGCGGAAGATATTTTAAAAAATGCATTGTTAATTACTACGCGCATAAACTGTAATAAATGAATAGTTTCAAAAATATTGACGATATAAAAAAATATTTTATCTGTGTAATATGTTTTAGAGCACATTTTTTCAGGTATATTTGTTTTTTCTATCTAACCTCGATTAGCATTGAATGTCTATGGCTACTGTATTCGTTCAAATGTGGACCGCAATTTCATGCACTAAAAAATATATAGTTCTATCCAAAGAATTCCTTTGACAGCTTTCACGTAAAAAAAAGTAAATATAGTCGAAAAACATATTTGCTAAAGTATTTCAACTTTGCCTAATAACTTATTTTTTTCATATAATCCATATTTCTAAAAGTATATTCACTTATTAAGAAGGCAGATGTATAATACTTGAAAATAACTAAAATATCAAAATTCTTTTTATTTCATTCCTTTTTTGAAGTTTATGATTTCCTAAATATTTTGAGCTATATATAATAATATTTTTTTGATATATCTACTTGTCTAAAAAAATTTTTTTTGAAATACTTTTCTGTAAACTCATGTTTTTCGATTTATATATATATTTTTCTGGGAAATCACTAGTTCGATTTTTGTCATTTTTAAAATCTATTCAAAAATAAATAAATTATAATTTAATTATCCAGTTGGTAAGAAATTGTAATTTTATCAAAAATTATGATCAAAGTTAGCAAAAAGATTGACTTTTAAACCATAATTAGGATTTAGAGAAAAATTCCGTCAGTAAAAAGCATCAATCAAAACGTAGTCAAACAAATGAGAAGAAAAGCAAAAAAAAAAATTATTTGGATATATAACCATGTTGAAAATAACATGAGAATTGCATTGAATGACTCCGCATTCAATGTATCCTTTCTCTTAAGAGCAAGATACATTAAAATAACATAAGCATCATCTTATTTCTCGCGTCTGTTTATAATAGACAGATGCTTCATAATATATCTGTTTGTAATGCGCGTAGGAAAGCTATTCGAGCGCATTCAAATGCTGGAGGGGTTTTCCCTGAATAGAACGTTGGAGAGCTCCGCGTCGACATCTGATTTTCCTCTGCCCAGTTTCCTTCCAATCATCCGAATGGATTGCTCCGAAATTTTCCTCCGAGCGGCCGCGCGCATTCATGCAGTCGCACAAATTTGCTCATGTACGAAATCGTTACCGCGCAATGATGTTCGCGTACACGTATATAGGCCTTGCGCGCGGGCTAATAATATTCTTTATTACGCGTGTTCCGCTAGCTCGAGCTATGTCTTGCCGTAATCGTAAATTGGCCGATTTAAAGCAATCCATTGTAAATCGTGCCCGCGAGACAATTGCTTGTAATTATAATACAGTAAACCGCCGCGGCACGTTGAACTCAAATAGAAGGAGGGTATAATAGAGACGCTCTCAAACGCCGCTAAATGTACGGTAATGGAAACGAGGCTTTATTTTTATACGAGAATGCGTTTTATACGTGATTGTGTTCCTTTCAAGCTTATGCCGTAACATTTTGTAAAAATGAAAAGATAAACACGTTTGCTTCTTTTTCATGTTTAACACAATACGTAAAATGGTTCTGCAAGTATACGCTCGATTTAAACCACGTAGAAAGTGTATTCTCTTTTTTAAAGTTCTCTGTAATGTTCAAAAACGCATTTTCTGTACGTAGCGTGTATACTTTGCAACATTACATCGTATTACTTTAGCTAGTCAAATTTTTCTGTTGCATTAAACTTGAGGCAAGCAAGAAAGGCGGATATATCATTAATAATTCAAAATTTAATTCTGTTATCTGCATTTTAAATATCATATTTCGAAATAAAATTAAATACGTTTACACATACATACGCAGAAAAAGTAGAAGCACTAGTTGCACGTTTATTTGCATTGCAGCTTTGCAAATGCGATATTCGCTGCTTTTCGAAAATCTTTCAGCAAGGTAGCACTTTGTGACATATTTGTCGATAAATGCAACGCGCAGATTCCAGCGTAATCGATTCAGGCATCCAAATTATTGGTCCAATGACCTCAAACACAAACGAATTTGATTGATGCACTTCCGTTCTTTGGTAGAATAAGTTTGCCTAAATAGCACCAAAATTCGAAAAGGTCATATATTTTAAGTACCATTCAAGATAACATATTTTTGAGTATGTCACTATGAAGATAAATATTCCTTAATTTTTTTGAAAATTTTTATTATAATTTCTGTGTTAAAAAAAAAATTATAAATTATATTTAATCTCCTTAGTATATGTCATGAGCTAACCGATAAATTAATTTCTTATTTCCTTACAGAAACGTGGCAAAATAGTTTCAAAATGCGATGACTTCTTTTAAACTCACGTATGATACGTCTGACAACAGCACATTATTCGAAACTAGTGAAGCATCATGGAAAAAAATGCATTCTAGATTATAATTAACCAATTAGATGGGGTTTAAATGTAATAATTGAATTTATAGATGTGGATAGAGAATGCAATCTAGGAGCCCCGATGGCATTTAAGCAACTTTCCCTTATCTTCTGCGTATTACATCGCTATACATGTCGTAACGCGCGAGTCTATAATTAAGTGACAGAATTGCTATTTTAAATATATATAAGATCCAGTATATAAGAAGTCGCGATAAGCGTTAAAACATGTCGCATCAATCGGCAACAAATAAACGTGATTAAATTTTATTCAGTTAATTGCAGTTAGTCGGTATTTCACTAGCCGGAGACAAACAGATTGCAACGAATAATTTCGCCGCGACAACGGTGAGAGCGTGTCGCGAGAGTTCCTGAAGCGAAGAAGAGTCCAGGTCCAGACTACGCGACAGTGTCAACTCGATGTCGAGTTATCGTTCAAAGTTCGCCGGCGGCGTCGTAAGCGCCGGAATATAAAATTGGACAACGCGTTGCACAACGTGTTGCCGTACACATCGTGTCCCGGCGGCGTATCGGGACAAATACATCTTGATTCCTGTTCCTTGTGTTCTAACAGGACGTGAAATCAGAAGCGAATGGAAATACGGGTCCCCCCGGGGATGGAGGAGGAGCGTCTTTTGTCGAGGAAATGAAAAGTTTTTCCTATCGAGTATGCGTTTTGTAACGCGTGACGGGGCTTTCGCATTTGAGAGACGGTTCCTTTAAAATAACCGCGCAGCGCGGGTCGATTGATGTGTCTATAACGATTCTTCTAAATGATAAACACCGAATAAAATTCGCGACTGAAATTGTCATTTTAACAAAGTGTACAATAATAATTAAAAGCTGTATATATATATACATATACGCAGATAATATTCCTTTTAAATCAAATTTTGATTTACATACGTGTTATATCTTTTTCATTCTTCCATGCCATTTCATAATATTGCATTATAAAGTGATTGCGAGAGAAACGAGAGATATTTTATTTGCAATTATTGAAATTATATGGAAATTGTTGGTTTTCCGCAATAATTATCACGCTCGGAGGTATCAAATTTTGGTTGTTGCGCACAGCCGCAAATACGAAGCGCGCGTTCGAAATGAATTAAATAACCAATTTTGAATATATACACGGAGGAAATGTAATATACGAAACACAAAATAAATATATATGTATCTCTTCTACAAATATATTTCTTTTCTGTTTTACAGCTGCGAGGGAGTCGACTCACTGGTGGCGTTCGTGCACATAGACGGGAAGAAGGAAAAGATAGACTCGTTTTGCGGGGAGACACCGCCGCGACCTATCATGAGTAACGGTCCGCGGCTCTCGTTGGAGTTTCAGGGTGTAACGTCGTCCCGCCATTCAAAAGGCTTTAAAGCGACGTACTCCTTCATGGAAAGTAAGTGCTTGGTACAAATACATCGTCTTTAATAATAAGCTCGGATTCGTGACATACGACGATAGAAGTACGGGAGGGATAAAGTAAAAAGAAGGAAGCTCTTGTGTATTTCCTTGCTGTAAAATACAAATCGAATTTTCCCCGAGACACGCGGATTTCTCCGTATGCGAGCGAGCGGAGTTTAGATTTATACGTAGTATTGTCCTACCGTGAAAATCGATCGAGAGAATGTTCCGGTCCACAGATGGACGACGAGCATCATTGAGAATAACTTATCGACGTGAAGCGTGTTCGCGGCGCGAGAATCGGGACCGTGACGTACGATCTTATATATTCGCGCGCGAGCACGCAGGGTGAAGGGAGAGAATCCCGTATTCCGGGCTCTCTCTCTCCTATGGGTACCTATGTCCCGTCAAAATTTCAATTTCCGCCGAGTATTCTATCGCGATAGCAATGCGTCTCTCTACGTTCCGCCGTTTATCACCGGCAGGTGAGCGCGGATTGTAGCGCGAACGGGCGGGAACAGGCACCGGTAGCGGAACAAATGGATCGCGAAGTGTATTCGTCTTGGATCCCGTAACGCGGAAAGTCGGGGGAGAGAGTGCATCTATGTGCGAGCGAAAGTTTTGCGGAGAAACGCGGCAGCCACGCAAACAATCTGTCTCAAATATCAGGTTAGGGGGTTCGGCGAGGGGCGGGGAGGGGAGGGGAGGGAGAGACAACTTCGCCGTACCATCAGTTAAGGGATGAATATCGCTCGATTATGCCGGGGTATTTTATCGCCCTCCCTCCCGGCTCTCTGCCCGACCATCGGTCGAAAGTTCGCGCGCGCTATCGCATAATTGAAACGCGGCAAAATGGATCCGACCTATTTCGAAACGGCGGAAAGAGATACGGGACGGCGAAGTTTCCGGCGAAGTCGCCGCTCTCGGCGGCTTCGCGGTATATTATGAATGTTAACGGGCAAGTTTGAGCTTAATTTTTACGAGCGGGACGTATCCGTCCCGCTCCATCCCGCCACGGAAACTTTGCGGCTGAATTATCGCGCGCTGAGGGATGCGGGTACTCTCTTCGACGGGGAGGCCCACATAAGTAGACTTGGAAGAGTCCTCGAGAAAGACGGGATCGCAAATCGAAGTAGGCATCCGCCAATCGAACTGGAACTGACACCAGGAAGAGATTCGCAGTCGACGCCCTTTCCTCACTCCACCCTCCCTCCCTCCCTCCCTCCCTCCCTCTGCAGAAAATCACGACGCGAATCTCTCACTCCCGAACTGTCACAAGCACAACGACGTTCTCGACGACGAATCGATATGACGCGTCTTAGAAAGGACTCGCCGATGCCCCTCGGGAATAACATTCTACGCGCTGACTAGGACATTTCCTTTGGGGGGAAACGGCGGACTGTCATTCCGGACTGATATGTGGGTGTCAACCGGAGAGTCGCGCGATACATTTCCTCCCCCTGCGGGGTAGCTGCCTCTCTCTCTAAATTAGTCTAATAATTATGACATTGTTCGGAAGAGAAGTCGTGCGACGCAACATACATATACACACACACACACACACACATATAAGTCTCACGCTCC
The DNA here is from genome assembly GCA_949152495.1 of Lasius fuliginosus. Classification (NCBI taxonomy): domain Eukaryota; kingdom Metazoa; phylum Arthropoda; class Insecta; order Hymenoptera; family Formicidae; genus Lasius; species Lasius fuliginosus. Next base: position 14,825,590 of record OX424444.1, read on the forward strand.
TCGCCGTTTTGTAATGGCGGTCGGGATAATCGCCGTAACGACAAACATGCGCGAGATTTATGACACGTCTACTAGCTGCAACCCGCCCCTCTTGCAATTAGTCTCGTCCTCTTCCGCGGTAAATTAGACTCTCTCTTCCCCTGATCTAAAAAGCGCGTCTGTTTCTCCCTCTCCCTCTCTCTCTCTCGACACACAGAATTGTCGATCGTCGCGAGTTAGTTTCGCGTCGTGACGTCGTAACACGAGAATCCATTTCGAAGGGTGACTTCGACCATCGATCTCCGTATCTGCCTCGTCGACGCTGTGGACGACACTTCGCGTCAAACCGTCGACGTTCGTCCGCGAAGACTTATCGCTACGTCGATGTTCGCAGTCGTTTAGTTTCGCGGGTGAGGGAAAAGGACGTCGACCGGAAGTTTTGGAATTCGGTAGAACGGGCTAAATATCGTCGACGTAGACGAGTTAGAGAGCGACGTATTCTTCGCGAAAGCGAAGGCTGGCGAGAGAAAAACATTGTCGAAGCGAGACGGTGACGGATTGACGAATTCATCGTAACGATGGAAGATGTGCAGCATGTGAGGCACCGCTTTTGTAAAACAACATCGTCGTCGTCGCGTTTCGGCATTCGAGCACTTCCGGTGTTTGTCTCGACGCGTTTGTACATATGTACGTATCTGCACGTCTACCGCTGGCATCAAACGGTTTGAAACTTACCGGCGTATTAGCGGTAACGCTTTAATGTAACCCGACGTATTCTGCTTCCGAACTTCGACGCTTAGTTGCGACGCAATATTTCCAACGAACTTGACAAAGTTGATACGGGCGCGTCGTACATCGCATTGTTGTCGAGTCATATACAGCGAGAACCATGGCGTTTCGCTCAGCGTCTCGCCGAACTTCGATTATGCATTAGTCACATAACTCTTTATATAAAGCGAATCTAAACCTTTGTCTCAATAATACGTACCAATTCCTAGGATATCAGAAGAGGGGATTGCATGGATTTCACAATACGTGAGCGCTATAAAATCTTAAGGAGAAACTTTAGAAACATCTCGACATATTAACATAAAAATAATAATTCTGGTTATTTATTTAATTATATATATATGTATGTATATATGTATGTATACTCATACATAAAAAATTGAAACAGATTTAATCTATATTTTATGTATAAATATAGTATAACTCTTAAAAGTAAATGATACATATAAGCTGTTATATAATATATATATTGTTCAAAGAGAATTAAAAAAGCTATTACTGAGGGAGATTTGGACACTTATGAGAGAAATTCAAACATTTTGCGTAATACCAAAATAATTTTATATTTTTCTGAAAATGTATATAACTCTTGAAATGAAATAAAGCTCCATATAAAGTAATGCTAGCTACATAAAATTTTTGCATATAAAGTTCAGTTTATTTATATGCAAAAATTATCACAATTTTTCTACAAAAAATTATCACTTTTTACATTTTTCGCAGCATTGTACCAAATTTTGTCAATTTATTTACATCGTCAAAGCATCAAAATTCCACAATAATTAATAGCATTTTTTAGATCCCAGCTTTCACAATGCCACTAAATTATGAGACAATCGAAATCCCCCAAACATGTCGAAACGTCCTCCAAACTACCTTGTACGGGAAATAAAAGGGCAAAAAAGGGACGTTTCACACGAGACGCGACCGTCCTTTAAATACCACCTTAGAACAGAGAACGTTTTGCATTTCGAGAGAGTTATTCCGCGCGAATAGTAAAACGAGGTGCCGGAATCGTTATCGTTGATTACAATTGCAAAGTTGGGCGAGGCAAGGGCCAGGAAGGAAGGAAGGAAGCGACGAAGAGAAGCCTCGGCGAAGCCGAAGCGCCGCCGCTGTACCGAACTGCGAGACGCCGGCGAATCTTTTGTAATGTAGATCACCGGACGATTTTAACGACAGTTATACCCCACGCAGAAGTGTGATAAGCAGCCCTTGCGTGCATATATATATATATATATATATATATATATATATAGGTACACGCTAGCTCGGGACGGTCCCGGTTCCCGCCCATCCCGGCCGACTTCGGTATGCAGCGCATCGTGTTCTGGAGTAACATAAATTGCCAGCTCGTATATACTTGAACATTCTTCTACCGGGTATTATAAAAGTTCTTGCGAAACTTTATCAATTTTACGGATACGCCACGTATACTGGAAAGAAGAGAGGGAGAAATGAGCGCGAGCTTACCGTCCCTTTCTATCTCTCTCTTTCTTCCCTTTTGTCTCTTGCGCCCTCCACTCGCTTTGATCACTTCTATATATGTGCGTGTAAGCACATATATACTAATGTTGTGTACAATCGCGTACGAATATCCAGGTTTGTACAATTTTTTTTATGAGCGTAATGATTTTAAAGATTGCCAATAATTATAAATTTCTAAGATATAAATGGTGACATTGATTTATAGATTACTGTATTTACGAAGATTGAAGATAAAGGTGGTGAATAATTAGATTAGGATAAATTAATTTATTTCTTTAATTATATATCTGAAACACGAATGTAACAAAATTTCAAAAATCACACGTAAATTAAAAATTTTTTATCTGAAAGAGAAAGGAATGTTGAATGTCAGATTAGGATAGAATTAAATTCCTTAAATCTCGTTTCGCATAGAGAGCGGATGTCCGCGGGTGTGCGACTTTGACCTTCTTTTGAGCAGAAACATGAGAAGAATTTTTAAGTGAAAATAAGATAAAAAGTACGATATTTCAAAATGACTTATCTAGAAGCCAAAAGTGATTCCTATGTGATTCAAAGGTGGGGAGAACTCAGAATTTCATCCTCTATAATAAATCTTGAAATCAACAATTGGTGACATGTAAATTAATATCAACACTCCTTTTCTTATTTTGTTAAAATACCGTCTCAAATAGAAAATGATACAAACTGTATATATGAGAGAAAGAGAGATTTTCCCTCATTTTATAAAAAAATACTGACAGAAAGATATCACCTAGTCGCTGTCATGATGAGATTTTAAAAGAAGAATAGCAAGAAGTCTCGCAACAAAAGATATATGATACATACATGAAATATTCCTACATTAAAACGTAAAGTATGAAGAGTATAGCCATTTTCAATACACCCAGTATATATCCAGTATATAGCCACGAGATTACGTATCCGCTTTTATCGGAGGGAGGAAGAGAAGCGACTCTCCCCAGCAAGACGGAGAAAACTTCTCGTCTCGGCAACCTTGAAAAATTGATGCCGTAGGTCGCCTCGGCTAGGCTTTATCGGAGTAACGGGCAACTAAACGTACCATTTTATTGGATCCGCCGTTCTCTGGATACCGCCGCGAATACCGGAACCGAGAGAGAGATTGCTCTCTCTCTCTCTCTCTCCCTCTTTCGGTACCCGTGCGTGAATCTCAATCGCGAATCGCCACGGCGAAACAAAATAGGTTTCCCGTCTACCCCATGTAACTCTCTCGCCGGTTAACGGAGATTCGTTCGACCGACACGCAATCCCGAGAGTACCCGCGATACCAAAGTTTGTAGCACAAACGCTGTCCGACAACACAAACATAGCGAGATTGTTTGCTCCTTCGGCGTGTAACATGCGTAGTTATAATATCTCTAACGTACGGATGTAAAGTAGTTTAGGAACATCTTTCGACATATTGTGTATGGGGAGATGGCGATGCTTTTATAATTTAACAATATTGTGAGAAAGCCGAAGTCTTAAAAACGCCGATAACTATTGCAGAACATTTTTATTACAATGTGAAATGAAGAAAATCGGACGCAATGCTGTTGAAAAATGTAATTCGATGAAAATTATGTGACAATATTTTCGTGTGTATACAAAAGCACTGGGCTTTACGTGCAAAAATTATGTTTAGGGGTAGCTTTATTTATTATAATAGTATTTTTATTTTACATTTGAAAAAATATATTCCCATAAAAATATATATCGTTTCACCATTACACGTAAAATGTTTAAGTATCTAGATGAGTATCTAGATCTCTTAACATAATAAAAAGAAGCAGTTTATTTTCACGAAAAGAGTATCAAGAAAATTTAAACTTTTAAATATTTTTATGTTATGTAATCTTTATTATATATATATATATATATATATATATATATATATATGTATGTATATGGGCAATTCCATGTCAAATCGGACAAGAAATGACCTCGTATTTTTTAAATCGATCGAAATTTTTTTCACGTAAAATATACAATACGTAAAATAAGGAGATACGTATTTTTCTATTTATCCGAAATATTTTTTTGCAGAAGTTAAAAAGAACAAAATTTTCGTGAAAAATGAAGAAGTTGTCAACTTTAAAAATTAATATCTCTGGTTATACTTGTCATAGAGATATTTTCGAAAATGCATTTTAAAGCTAAAGAGACAATCTTTTTTATAAAAATAGTATAAGTTAGAAGAAATTGTTAATTCCAATTGTTATAAATAATTGAAATGTTTAATAAATTTTTTCATCAAAAAGTATACTTTTTAAAATTTTTGAAATAATACTATTTCATTCTCCATTTTATTTTGAAAGTGTACATATTTTTTATTATATGGAGAATCGATAGATTCTATTTTTTATATATTTTTAATGAATGAGGCGTCGCGCCGTGCCGCGTCACGGGCTCGATCAAGTAGTATGATACGCGATGGCGCGCCGATTTCATAAGCGCGTAGCATACTACTTGGTCGAGCCACGGCGCGGCGCCTCATTTATTAAAAATATATAAAAAAATAGAATCTATCGAATCTCCATGTAATAAAAAATATGTACACTTTCAGAATGAAATGGAAAATAAAATAGTATTATATCTACAACAAATATAACCAGAGATATTAATTTTTAAAGTTGACAACTTCTTCATTTTTTACGAAAATTTTGTTGTTTATAACTTCTACAAAAAAATATTTCGGACAAATAAAAAAATACCTATCTCCTTATTTTATGTATGTATATTTCACGTGAAAAAAGTTTTGTTTGATTTAAAAAATACGAGATCAAAAAAGGTCGATTTTTGTCCGATTTGATGTGGAATTTCCCATATATATAATAAAAATTAAGGTATCTGTTTCAGTTTGCGAAAATTAAAATATCAACTAATCAATCTCATCAAAATTATCATCTTCATGATAACATATCTCGAGATGTCCCTAAATTACTTTATACATGTGATTTAACGTAGTCACGAAATTCAAAGGTTTTTTTACCTTTCGGCTAAATAGATGCTTGAGATTGTGAAATTGATACCTTATTATGATTATTATCTCGCACAAATTATCAATTTTATTACGTCCTCGTCAAACTGCAGTCTGTATCAGAACATATGATGTTCAAATGGCATCCTGTAATTTTCGCAAAAACGTGGAACAAAGCGCGGACAAACGCGCGACGGTCTCATTATTTTAAACCTTTCACGCAATCGGGAGGGTGGACATTGCTTGTTGCGAGAGCGAAACAAGCGGCGCGATCGGAAAAAAAGCGGGTCGAACGCGGGGGTCCAGGACGGAGTCATTTCAAAATGAAAACCCTATGCTGAAACGCGAGACGCCAGCGATACAAGTAGAAAAAAAGCCATCGCACGGCCAAACTGACCAAAATTGTACTTTAAATTTGAAACAGATGTCAAGAGCGGCGAGCGAATAAAATCGTAAAAGCAACGCGCGAACGATAATTATATATATTAAAGCGATATATTGATCGATTTTCGAAATATATATTATGATAATATTTCTCGAGATCACCGCGCGAAGAGAGAGATAAATGACTGCAATCATTAAATTTAAATTTACGTCGAAATTGTGCGGATAATTCACAACGTTATCCAACGTTCGCGCGCGTTTTACTAAATATTCGATAAACATTAAAGAACCATCGCGCGCGCAACTATTTGCTCGCGGGTATTAATTCGATGATTCCCCGGTAATAAACATCGACACACACATACACAATCTACTACTGCCATCGGGTCTCGATAATTCGCAAGAACATTTCGGAAAGCTCATTTATTTATGTCCTCTATATACACACGTCGATATGATGCCATTTGGGAACTTAGTAATATTGATTTATTCATATCGTAATGCACTCAATCGGACGGGACAGTTTATATTTTCTGGCACGTTGCCGATAATCATCGAAATAAAATCAGCCAATTCATAATATGAACGATGCGTTACGTGTTCACGCAACGTATAACTGACGCAGAGTGTTCGCTACGCGGATGAATAACTGACCGATTAAATTATAATATATTAAAATGTCTCTCGCTGAACGCTTCCGTTAACTGATCGTAAACAAATTTAGATACAGATATTTAATGAAAAACAACATTCCGCATAGCGAGAGCAACATATATATATTATCAATTCTACACGTGGATCTAATTAATTTACCCATTTTTTTTTTAGTTCAGAATTAATTGAGACTGCGTGATGTTTCACCGTTCGTCTATTTAATCTCCCTCTGCCATTTTTCTGGCTTTGGGTTTTTTCGATATACGGGGTGTTCCAATGACCGCAAATTTTCTACGCCATTTAATTCCAAGCAATCTGCACCTCTATGAAATCTTAATACGGATTTAGTTACCAGGATATTTAAATGTTAAAAATTCCCAAGTTGCGAAAACAGACAATGAAAAATGGATTTCAAATTCCTCGAGTAGCTTGCAATCGAGAAAAGGCGCACGATGCTTGGTGCACTCGGTAAATTACAAACTTCTTGTTTATTAGCGGTACGCTTAATAAGTGAATAATTGTTGCGCAATTTTCTCCTCCTTTCTTAGATTGAATACACGCTGTATAACAAAAGTCAGCAAATAGAATAAGTACTTGATGTCGAAAAGGAAAATTTTGATATTTTAATTTAATATATTTTACATATATATTATTTGTATATTATTATTACGTTATATATTATTACTACATTATAATTTAATTTAATTACAGATGCAAATTTAATTTATTCGATAGCGAGAAAACTCGTATAAAAGAAGGAATGGAAGTAATTTATCAAATCCCCCGGTGAGCGCGCGCACGCGTGAGATAGAATAAATCAGAAACTGTCATTTTTAAATTTACAGACGCGCATCATATTTTTAAGTTCGATACGCGCTCGCGTGTGTGTGCTCTAGAGATGTGCACTCTCTCCGTTCCGGACGCTGCAAATGAATATCGGATCACGGCCAGGTTCGATCGAACATTATCCGGAGATGCCTTTAACCGTGTCGTTGCCCGTCGCGAGCTATCGGGAAATGTCATAAAGCGAAGCGCGACCGTGTCATAAATATCCGATTTCGACGTCGAAATTCAACGATCGGAACCGGAGACAAATTGCGCGGCGCCCGCGCATTAAGGAATTACGCGCGTAGAACGCACGCATCAGTCACTCCGATTGATCGCCGTGGAAAGAATGTGCGACGCTGCGGAAGTGTCACGACGGGTTCAAGTAACCCGTCGCTCTTGACGGCCTTTGAGGCCATTTCGCGCAAGCGTTTAAAAAATTCGTAATTAGCCCACATCATTAGATTTCAATTGTTAAATGGCGATAGAAGTCTCTCTATTGTAGCACTAATTTTCGCACATCTCCCCCAAACATGGTTCGCACGCGAGTATATTTGATTACACGTATCTGACACAATGTAGCGCGTGCTAATGGTGCGTCGTGGTAGTGAATGATAATTTCAGCCGTAATCAGTAGGTGCACGGATAATAAGCAGCTGATTTAGCAATACTCTCGATTATTCCGCATTACGTTAAAGAGAGAGAATGTCAAACACATATAATTCAACAAATATTTACACTATACCCGATCATCAGAGACGGTAAATTCTATTAAAATCAGGCGCGGCGCGGATGCTGCGATCTGTTTGTCCCGCTGCTAATTACATGACGCTTTACGCGCGCAAAGCATTTCATTCTCGATGAATCGGCGAAATTGTGCCGCGTCCGAGAAACGTTCTGATCCCGTCGTATTTTATCACACTCTCGATCAAGCTAAGATTGCGAATGTAGAGATATCGCGGCTGGCAAAATCACGATTACCATATACCTTGTCCGCAAAAGCGGCAAAATTTGCCTCATTATCTGTCACGATTGCTGAAAGGCATTTAATGTAGTTTTATCGAATTTTAATAAATACGTCCATCATGATTTCGATGAAAAATTATATTAGTTTCCATCTCCCTTTAATCGAGACCAGCTAATACGCGCGCTGTTAGTTACGCGAAAACAATGCATTTTTGCAAAGCATCTTCCATATTTATCGGAAAATATTTTCGCGCGCTATAAATATTTTTCCACAATTCGATTTTCAACACAGACTTGTATAATTGGAAAAAAAAAACAAATATCTGCACCTTATATTTACAAATATTTGCTCTTTCTGATAATTAATTTTCGTCTCGCGTTATGAAAATCAGTTTAATCGCTCTGATTACACAACATCTGCTGCACCACAGAGATGCAGTGAACAACGAAACAGTGCCGAATTCCACGCTTAATTCGCCAGACAGGCTTGCGATCCACGCTAACATCATACGCTCGTACATCACGCTCGACTGATTAAAATATCTTTGCGAATGCCGCGTTGTGTGATGATATCGCGTTATGTAAATCGAGATATTCTTTTAGCCAAGATATGAAATAGGACGCGGAGACGAAAAGAGAAAGAGGGAGAATATTATACATGAACGGTAAAGAAAAAGAGCAACGGTCGTTGTGTTCTAGCAATAAAATACGTAAGAAAATGCACACGCTACGAGAGAACGAGAGAACGAGAGAACCGAAAGTATCCGGAACAATGTACAGGATGTGTAAAAAATCGTAGTACAAGCGAAAAATGGGGGTGATTCCTCAAAAGCAAGTCGAAAATGTAGAATACAATTTTTTCATATAAAACTTCGGTTTCGAGAAAATTGAAAATTCATCGAGTACGGAAATAGTTTATACTAAAAATAATCAAAATTATCTCCAATTACAAGACAATATTACAAGATTTTGAAAAAGTAAATATTTGGAACACATTATTATCAATTTACACTTCTTTAATTCGTCGAGCTTGTGTGCGACAAGAAGAGCAACATTTTCAGTAATATGTAATTTAATGAAATAAAATGCATTATTAAAACTTACTTGCATACTTTTATCCATATCAAGTTACGACATTTACAAATGAAATAGTTGTGTGTAGAAAAATTCTTTCGAATTGATTCTCGTTGTTAATCAAGTGCACACATGTACTCGATGAATTCAAAATCTATTCAAAAATATTCAAAGTCGATTTTCTCTAAGATAGGGTCTTGTAAAAAATTTTTTCTACCTAATTTTCGATTTGCATTTGTACGGAATCATCTCCATTTCGTTTATACGATTTCCCATACACTCTATATACGCGAGCGCGCAGCGCTCGAATTTAATTCGCACAGTAGCATTACGTCGGATGCTTAAACGCTCGCGATATCTCGCGATATCGTACGCCGTCAAGAAGCACCCTTTTTACGAGCCCGTAACGATAAAAATCACGATGCGACGAACGCGAATCCGGAAGCTTAATTGCAGTCGGGCAATTCGATCTGGCGACAATATGACTGTGTGCATGTTTCATGGTTCTATTAAATGACGAATATACGATCGGTCGTCCGGTCACAATGATGTAATGTTCGTTCTAGAAAAAGAAAGAGAGAAAGAGACAAAAAGATCGCGTATTATTTCTATGATACATTTATAGCTTAAATAATTATGGATGTAACAATTTTACAGAATAACATTCTCGATGTCAATTTCATCGAGTATTTTCGTTCCTGGCGAATACGCGTAAACGCAAATTTAATGCTTCCGCAAATTGATACTGTCGTGACCAACAAACGAAAAAAGGGAACATTCTCTTTTTTTTATACGAGGTTTTTTACAGTACGAGATTTTTTACAATCCTTTTACACACAATGGGCATAAATAAAAAAAGATTTGCAGGATTTTTTTTCATACAGCAAACATTTGAAACGTGAAATGTTCACTCCAATTGCAGGCGTGAAAGGGGAGAGGGAGAAAAGAGAAAACGCGAAATAAAAAGGCTATAGATTACTATTATATTTGCCCCGAGCGCGGTATTGAAAAATTACAAGTACGGTAACAAGCTTCGTTCAAACGACGTTGCCGCACAATTGTAGCACTTCTACGGGAAATCAGTTTTTTTTTTATCACAAAATTCATTTACGCTTAGACATTCGGAGAGAAGGAAAAGATATATGCATTGATTTTTCAAAAACCGCCTAAATTCTATCTACCTACTTTCATTCAAATGGAGTGCCAATTTCTATGCATTATTCGCAATTTTTGTGGATTACTACCGTGAATTTTAATATCACTTCTTATGAATATGAAGTAGACAGAGTCGCGCGCGAGGAGATAGACTAGCGTTGCGGATGAAAGAGACAATATGCGAGGTGAGCTAAAAAGGAAAAGATTCACAGGAAAAATGGTCGGGTTGACCGACTCCTCGCTCTTTCTCTCCGGTTCTTTTCAAACGCGTTTTCGCACTTTTCTCTCCAGAGACCGACCCGTTTCTACCGTTGTTCGTCTCCTTCCACGCCTTCCAAGCCGACCACAACAGGACAGGGGTGACCGTATACACGGTGACCGTAACAAATGCGGCTAACTAAGCGCAAAAGTCTCGCGGAAGCTTATTACTCGATGTTTACAGCCACCGGAGAAACTTGGACCTCGCGGCGCGGTGTACCGCACTTTAGGAACTCTCGAGAGGAGTTTTGCAGTAACTGTGACCGAGTCGTTTCAAACGGACGGTTTTCCTGTGTGTGACAACGGGACCGATCTCGTAATTAACATACTCTCCTCTCGGAAGTCTCTCGACATTTCTCTCTCTTGCTGCGTACGTTCCCATTTCTCGGGGTAGCCGCCGCCGACGGCGACGCGTTGCTGAGACGAATATTTTTCAACGGGAGAGAGAAAGCGGATGAGGGATGGAAATCACTTTCCGGGAAAGTTTCCCGGCGGAAGGAAGCGCCGGGAATCTTTCCTAAACCATCCGTTCTCGGTTCGCAGCCGTCGCTCTGGGGCGTCCGTCGCGATCGAAGTTAATTGAGTCGTCCGTAATGAGGTTTCGACCGCTTCTGTCGAGAAATTTTAATCGGCGGGGGTGTCGGTCGGGAAGGAAGAGAGGGTCACGAAGTCGCGCCAGCAACGCGGACGCTTGGAATATTTGCAGGGAGTTATTCAATTATTTCACGTGTCGCCGGCCCGAGGTGCCTCTCGATTTGCTTGTCGCAGGACAACGGATCAGCCCCGAATAGAATTAACTATATCTCGAACGTGCCGAATACGATCGAACGGAGTGAATATGCGAGATGAAATAATTTCTTGCGACGACGAAAAAAAAACAAGGATTAAAAAAATATCGAATGGTCCATGCGACTGGTTTTTCGCTCGAACAAGATAAACCGATTGATTCCGGTCAATTCTTTGAGAACATGAACTTTGTTCCTCGCGGCATCTCACAATCGAGCGACTTTGACGCGCGTACAAAAGCATGGGATGTATGGTAATTTTTATTTATCGTTTTTTTCTCATTCGCTCGTCGCACGACGAACAACGGAGAGAAATCGAATTCTTGCAAAACGAAATGAGCTAGAGAAATGAAAGCCTCACTGATTGCCGATGCAACCCTTGGCGATACGTCACGCAGCGAAAACACCGTCGAATCTAGCCTCGTACATCGTCGTTCTGACACGCGTCGCATTTTCCGACATCAAACCGTTGTCAGCGAACCGCCTTGCAAGCAATATAGCATGAGAACAAGCGCCACCGTTCGCCGCAGGCTTTACACGGGCTTTTGTACATGTACACACGCGCGAATGACGTGTTCGAAACCCTCCCCGGGATTTAATATTTGATTTTGATGCTGTCTCTATATTGAAACTGTCGATTAATAATACATTAGTAATTACTTCGATATTATTCATATTTCTCGGACGCTTTTATTACAACATCACGATTGCACCGCCAATGATTTGTATTACAAATAATTGCACACACAGCCATTAGTATATGTCAATATTTATTAAGCCGCTCAGGAGATTATAAACGCACCCCTCCTCTCTCCTGTAATAATGAAGTACGCGAGGATAATAAATGTGAACGGCGAAAAGAAAAACAGCGAGTAATCCCTTTGTACGCTTAGCGCGCCAAAAATTAAATTAAATTAGTTATACTGCTATATATTTCCCTCTTTCTCTCTGCTTCCCCTCTCTATTTTTGACAAATGCTGTGATAACTGGCATTTAATTGAAAAATAGTTGAAAGAATAAAGTTTTCGCTTCGCCTTGTTTCGGAATGCGAGAGAAATAGAGAAAGGTAGACGCTCTCTTAGCCTCCTCGTCTGGTGCTTGTATCGACCCGTTCAAGTTGCAGCATACTTACGAATGTATGCTTGGCTGTTTCAGACTTCGGGATAACGACAGGTCGGCAGGAGGGGCAGTTTCCGTGTGCCTTTGTTTTTAACAGCAACGAGACCCGGAATGGTACGTTCGCGTCGCCAAATTACCCTGGGCTGTATCCTCGTAGCACGGAGTGCCACTACTTCTTCAATGGTCAACTTAACGAGCGGGTTCACCTTCATTTCCACTTCTTCGACGTCGAGGGAGTATTACCGTAAGTTCAATGAACGAAAGCGAATCCTTTCTTTCCTTCGAAGGGGAGGGGGGGGGGAGAGGGATCTAGTAGCTCTTAAATAACGTAGTCAGAGACGCGAGTAATTTGGAAAAAAATATTCCACCGTCAGCGAACAATGCCCGTCATTGCATGATGTCGCGGAAATACGATATAATGAGAAACGAAAATTAATTAATATAAATGATAATGCGATATCGGGTAATGGGAAAAAGGAACAAAAGCGGCCGACGATAATTATATTAGCAGTAAAAACATATATCGCGGTAAATATTAATGGAAACATCCGTGCTTCAGACATCAATAATGAATGAAATTGATTATCTCGGATTTTTCTAATGCGAATATCGAAAGTGAGATGTGTTTATGCGCAACGTGAGATTTAAACGGAAACAGGAATATGTCTCGTCTCGTTATCTCGAGACTCGATAGATATATTCTGCCTTTGAGGGAACATAGCGCGAATCTACTTACGAAGATCGCGGTGGTCGTTTAATTCTGGACTCTCACTAGGAGTTGGGACAGCTCGTTATATCAAACTGCATCTAAGTTCTCAGCTACTTATCGAAACACGAAGGAAGCCCTGCGGTGAAGGGTATCGGCGGCCGTTACTACCGTGAAACGGAGGCAATTACGTGTCATCCATGTCGCAGACTGTTATTAACGAGCGTATTACCCATTATCCGATGTAACAATATAACATACCGCAGCTCCTTTTCGGAAAATATAACGGCAGATGGTACAGAGCTTCTGCGCACCTTAAGGGGGATGGAAGCGTGATGGACGGGCCACGTAAAGACAGAGAGGGAGAGATGGGAGTCATAAACAGCTGCATATGCATGCGGAAGATAAAGAGAATTGGAGAGGAAAGGAAAAGAGGGGTGGGAACGTATCGAGGGGTGAGGAAAGGGGGGGGGGCGGACTCAGTGGTGCGCCGGGGTCATATGATAGCTGCTTCCTAATTGGGTCGTATTAAATCGCAGGACCATCAATATTCCGGCGGCAACGTTACGCTACGTTCATTACACGGAAGCCGCTAATTAATCATGTTTCGCCAATTTCTGTCGAATTTTATAACACAACGCGCTCGTTTGTCGCACACGGTGCCACGATGCAAGGAACATGGAATCCACGTCATCCGGTCGGCTCGCAACGCGACTCCCTCTGTAAATTAATAATAATTTGTCGTTCGGGGGCGACATCGCGCTCGTCGCTGCTGTTTATCGCGGCCGACATACGTGGAGGGAATCGTGGAAGGATTCTCCCTCGTCGCTACACGAGAAGGGAAATCGTATATATATCGCTCTCTCCGCGCGCAACCGCAACGAGACGAGAGTTCGATTGGACCGAACGTAACCCATCGTAAGGTGCTTTATTCGGGAGATGCATTTCAACCTCCCCCCCCCCCGGACGACGGCGAAGCAAGACGAGGAAAAAGACGTATACTCGGCCGTAAATCTGAGCACCGGTAAACAGTCCTCGAGACGTTTTGGGTTACGCGCGCGCACCGGACAAATGATGATCTATCACTCGAATTGCCACTTATGTCATCGGGCCAACTAGCGGGCGCGATATACATTCTTCACCGCCGCGATAATAGCCCCATCGCTCACGCATCAATATTTCTTTTCACGACGATGTATCGTTTGTCGCACTACGTAGCAGCCAGAGACGGCCGTGTAAATCTTACTTATCGCCTCTATTTATCTGCAAGGCGACGCTACCGTGATCACCCTCAATTATGCTCGAAATGAGAGGATAATAGACTATTGTTATATTACATATTTCGTATAATAGAAAGTATAATAATAATAGAGATTTATGTATATATATAACTTTTAGCGACGCGACACTTTATTAAGGTATTGTGACGAAGATATTAACATCATTAAAATAATTAGATTATTATTATTAACAAAAGATTGATTTTGCCAATCTTTCTTGTACGATAAAACTGCCTTACACACAAGTATATAACATTCGCGTTAGAATGATGTGAATAATAGGCCGAGATTGAATTATTTATGCTGCCGGAGAAGGGAGAGAGGGAGCCATGAATGCAATTTATGACCGAGAGGATGGCCAAGGAAGACTGTTAAGAAAAGTCATCCGGGTTTTATCGATATTCCTTCCAGAGGTAGATATCGGAAGCTTTTTGCTGGTTCATTTTTCAGCAGGGATATATATCAATGTATTGTATATCTCGTATGAGGCGTATTTTGAAAAGGGAAAACGTAGAATCGCGCGCAAAAAGTTGAACGGCTTATCGAGTGCCGGAGAGTTCAATGCTTAATAATCTATAATCCTCGTATTCTTAAATATACACAGCCGATACGCGTGTATTTTATCGAAAGATTTTGACTTTACGCGAATAGCCGGTAGAAAATCGAATCTCCTTCTGACAAGCTTCTTCGAGAGATGTAATAATGGACGATGGAGATACATATAACTTCCTTAATGAAATGCGCGACCGGCAAAGTTTTTGAGCCATCAAAGCTTGCAAGGAAAAGTTAAGTGAGTCGTTTAACTATCCAAACTTTAACTAATCCCCTGAATATATTTATTTTACTTGATATATTCCGAGAGTTATGGAGCTGCTGTGCGCGCGATGTTTTACTTAATTTGAAAACGCGATAACTTGATATAAATATATAAAGTTGGAGCACAGAGAGCTATATACAAAGTTTTCATAATATGCGATAGAAATAGATATATTACAATGTGTTTCACGTATTCTTACTTTATCACGCGCGCATGAGCAATACCAATTTTTATTACTATTTTTACAATTGTATATTTGAGAGGATTAAAATATGAAAAGTAAATAAAAAAAGAAAAATATATAAAATTGATGGAACACGCGTTCAATTAAAGTGTATGTATTTATATACATGGTTGCAAACAACGTTGTTAAAATGAAGATCGTAGTTCATTCGCTTCAATAAATGTAAAAAAACGTTAACGATAACATACCTTGCCATATACATATTTTGCTGGCCAATTTTTGAATATTTAGAAAGCAAATGTTTTTTTTTCACTGGAAACAATGTCTATATTTTTTTCGTTTATCTTTATCGTTGACATTATCTTCGTGATTAATACCAGCGAGGAAGCGATCAAATCGATATTGTACGCGTAAGTGATACGTATCTTGCATATAATTGAACAGAATATCAATTGTAATATCGCGCGTACCATGTGTTTGCAAACGATTAATCAAACGAAACGCCGACAATGGCGGTCTTTTTCGTCCGATTAAATAAGAGGTATCGATCGTTAACGAGATCCGGAACTTTTCCAGGTGCGAAGCTGTATCAGCCAGCGATTACGTCGAATTCTCCAACTACATGATCAGAGACCGAAAGTACAACAGGCATTGCGGTCAGTTGAAGGAATTCGACATTTACAGCGACAGGAAGTTCTTCCGCGTTACGTTCAAGAGTAACGATCGTCTCGACGCTACGGGCTTTAATGCCAGCTACGTGTTCCTGGACGAAGAGGAGAATTACACGATAAAGATACCTGCGAGCAACGGATCGGCAGCACAGCACGGTGAGATGCTTTCGAGAAATTAGTTAATTAATTATATCACTATGCGGCGCGTTTTCTGTCTCTAC
Source organism: Lasius fuliginosus (assembly GCA_949152495.1). Lineage (NCBI taxonomy): Eukaryota > Metazoa > Arthropoda > Insecta > Hymenoptera > Formicidae > Lasius > Lasius fuliginosus. Next base: position 14,841,925 of record OX424444.1, read on the forward strand.
CAGCGCAGAAAGATAGCTTCCAATTTTTTAAATTATTCACTGTTAAATCAACACTGTTATAACGATGAGAGACTGACATTGTGTCTCTAACAAAGATATGGTGCGCCTCGTCGAGAGAAAACGCGACTCGTAAAATTCCTCGCTAAATATCGTAAATATACATTATTTTTACACTCGGTGAACATTTAGACGCACATTACGCCGTTCATTATTTATCCCCGTCAACAATTTCGTTACGGAAAATGTGAAATATGAAATACGCGTCGTTAAAAAAAATTGCGACACGCCGCGCCGACTCCGATGAGAATATTTGGTTTATCGCATAAGTTTATTTCTACATTCGAATTTCGAAAAAACTGCCCAGTTTTATATCTATACATGTTATGCCCGCTCTCTCTATGTATAATATAATAATTTACGATAAATATCGAGAACGGGAAAAAAATGTGAACTGTGGGATGCGCAAAGTTATCGCGCAAGTTATAATCGTGATACATAAACCATAATATGATAGTAAAACATTTGTTTTATCCCATTCAGTATTTTTAAAAAGCAAATTACCGTATTTTTTATTATTATAGAAAAATTTGCGCATTTGTTTTAATTATAACGTGAAAGCGGCAAGTAGAGAGTTGGCCGAGATAGTTGAAATAAAAATGAATAAAGATATCGTTGTGTGAAAGATACGACATTACACAAAAGATCGAGAGAAAAGAGATCTTTGTGAAAGACGAAAGAAATCTACTCGCGATATTACTAGCTAAAAGTACAACGTATTGTACTCAATTGAAATTTAGGGTTAATAATACAGTTTTGCGATGTAACATAACGTTCCTTGTAATGTAACGAGAGAGTTCTGCGCGCGGTATTAATACGGTTTCTGCTGAAAACTCAACCCGACCAAGTCTCGTTCCTCCTAACGCAGCTTGTATTATACAATTCGTAGGCAGCTGTTAACCGCCACGTCATAATTATAATATTCCAGCTATTTAAACATCTTCTCTCCGCAATCCCCATGACAGATTTTACTCTCTCTTGCACTCTGATTTTCCTTCTTACTGTGTATATACGTCTCGTAGGAGAGAAGAGAGAGATGAAAAAACGCGGACGTACATTCTGGAAAATAATTGAGTCTTTTGAACATAAAAGAACGCTCGACGAGAGAGAAAAGCCGGTGGAGGGATCTCGCTCTCTGAATTGTACGGAGATTCGTTCATTCGCATTCTCATTCTACCGAGAAGGAGGCGAAAAGTCACGCGCGCGCGCGCGTAAATGGATAGAAGCGCGCGCGGAGCCTGGAAAAGGTAGCAGCAGAATGAATTAAGGCGGTGTACTTTAGAGCCCGTACCGCGTCAAATCGAATTGCGCGGAGAGAAGCCCGTTATTCACTCGTTTCGCGCAAACGGGGTCGAATACCTCGGATTCGGTGAGAAACTTTTGTTACAACTTGGAGCATTGTTGCACGTCGGCCGAAGGGGCGTAAGCGCCGGGGCTTAATAGCCCGAAATACATCTTCGAGCTTCGGTTCAGTCGCTCGTTTAAATGCCGTTTTCGAACGGTAACAATTGCGGAACGAAACGGGGAAAAAAATGTGCAAACTCTCTTTCTCTCTTTCTTTCTCGCGCGCGCGACTTTGATGCACCGATTGAAATGTTCTTGTACGGATTCGCGCGTTCTTGTACGATTCAATCAAATTTTGTTGATAATACTTCCTCGCGCGAGTACCTATCGTCTCGCTCGTACATCCCAAATGTGCACCACGTTTAAACAAAAATGTACCTACATTACTCATTACGATCCCGATTGAGCCCGCACAAAGGAGTTTCAAATAATAACGCGATTTGTCTCGCGCTCTCGTTCGTGAATGTATCGCGCTATTGCATCGCGGGCCACGTAATTATGTAAAATTGAATTTTGCACGGTTATACATAGTGCTCGAGAAATTGACTCGACGAAACCAAACAATATGAATTACTTTCGGCACAACGGTCCCGGCATGCGCGGTCAACTAGAATTGCCCGCCATTGTCGCGAAACAAGTTGCAAATAGGACTCGGCCGGATGTGACGCGTATTTATAGGCAATCAACGATAATGTTGCGACCCATCCCTGCTCCCTTCCCTTCCCCCCCCCCCCCCGCGTTTTCCCCATTTTCCACGAGATTGTGTAGCGGCAGTTTCAATATTCTAGATTGTATCGCCGACTTTGCAATATTTGTCCGGAGGAGCTTGCGTGAGATTGCATAATGAACGAAGCGTCGTAACAGGATTCGATATCGGTTCGAACGTTATCGTCAAATTTGATAAATACGGAGAACGGATAATGAGAAAAGGGTTTGGTGTACCTTTTCTGAAGAGAGAGAAAAAAAGAGAAAAAAATATCTTTATTTTTTTTACTCGCAATTTACTTGCAACGATTGAGACATGTATGACTGTACCGCGGAATCTCCGAATTCTCATTTACGACACCGAAAGGAAAAAAAATTGGATATTTTGTACCGATCGTAGGGATTACTGCGTATAACACACACGATTGTCGCAAAAATATTACGGTCCTTTTTTTTTACCTCGTCACGGCAATCTCCCCCCTTCCTCTTGCATTGTATTTTTTTTCTGCTCCGCATACGCGCGGCAATAAAAGGGTCTATGAGAAGCGAACACGAACGAGACGAACGATATGTGTGTATATTATTAATTTATGCCATCGTTAACACACATGTGTTATCACACGCGCGGCAGTTAGGTATGCAGGCCAAACGTCAGGATCAATAATACACGCGCGCGACTCGCTCCGCGAGGTCAATTGCAAAAGAGAGAGAAAGAGAGAGAGATCGGGGGGAAGGGAAAGAGGTCGATCTGAGAGAGCGTTATTGTGTATCGAATCGCGATTCGACGCGCGAATCAAAGTAAATGAGTTTTCTTTCTTTTTCATAAAGGTGTCGCATTTCCGCTGTTGTTCCTGCTACTGTTGCTGTTGACGAGCCGCCTTCTCGCTGGCAGCGGTAGGGACTCGCATTAAAAGAAGCGAGTCCACACTCGGATGGGTCCCTGGCTCAACTTACAACGAACCGCAATTTGGAGATCAAGAGGGCCATCCAGAATCACCGAATCAGCTCGTCTCCACACTTGGAAGAAAGTGGCGACCACGTTGATGAATTCGTCGAGAGGGAGCGTGTGTTACTAAAGTCTATTATCTTCTCCTCTCCCCAAGACACGGCGGCTTAAATTTTTCCCACGCATCCCCCTTTCTTCATCCTATCTCTCGTTCGTTCGCGTCACGTCGACTATCCTCTGCTCCCGTAAAGAAAGACATTGGCAATAAAATATTTTTTATCGTCGTCTGAAAACGGCGCGCGCGGAGAGAGGAGAAATGGATGAGGAGGCTGATGTCATTCGTTGAGAATCCGTTGCAACCCCGTTACCATTAAACAGTGGAAAGTGGGATTAATTGGCTGCATGGCTAAATTGCCACTAATAGTCTACGTGGGTAAGTTATAGTCGACGGTTAATTCTCCAAGAAGGATTCTTATTTTCAGAGAGAGAGAGAGAGAGAGAGAGAGAGAGAGAGAGAGAGAGAGAGAGAGAGAGAGAGAGAGAGAGATCGATTTAAAGAATTATAATCTCTTGATTTAAAGAAATGTATTTTAAGAGAACGCACGCGATATCCTCCTTTAAAATTATACCCAGTCTTAATCGCAGCTGAAACGAGTCCGCGAATAAATTTTAATTCTCATTAATGTTCCTTTTAATACTAAGCAAATTTCAAAAGTCGAACACGCGCGCGCTGTTAGGGGAAGTTTGTATGTGACACGTGTATGACCATTTAAGCACGATTTTACTCGTTCGACGGGAAATTTTTTTTCCTCCTCCCGCGCAAAACGAATCTCTCAAATCACCGTCCGTGTCTATCGCTCGAAAGTCATACCGTAGGAAAAAGACTCGCCTTCGCCAGATATACGGACGAACTTATTGAATACATCCTCTATACGACTGTGATGTTCCCATTCTTTCTTATTAGTTTATCTTAGAGACGGAAGCAAGTCTGATCGTACGCGCGAAAGCGAACGTTTTATTCGTATTCGAATATAATTAGGACGTGGAGGTCTCTACTATGTATTAATCGCCGATTCCATCGCGGAAAAAATTTTAGGAAGTTAAGTATTTATCGTCAGAGTTTTAAGCGAGTGAGCGAGTGAGCGAGCGTTTTTTAAACGAAAAATCGCAAAAAAAATCGCGAATCAATTTTGGATTTCGAATCCAGCGAGAATACGTAATCGACACATTTAACTGGAATATATGGGAGCGGTCGAAGCGCAATGTATGTTCTTAAAAATGTATGCGGACGAACGGTCGAACGGTTGCGATAATGAGTGATCGACCGAATTTTCGGACCGCTGACGATTAATAGGGAATATTTTGGAAACACTTTTTGAGCTTGTGGAGAGACCGTGTCGATAGCTCGTAATTCGATGTCGCGAGAGAAAACACATGGTGTTTATCTTCTGATCTTCTTTTTTCAACATATTTGATTACGGACGTGGAAAATTGATCGCACTCGAATCACACGAATTTACAATCATCACATTTTCTCATCAAATTCTAATGATACAACTACGAATGGAGTATAGTAAATATATATTTTGATCTAACTTTTTTTATCGACTCGCCATTAAATCAGTCTCAGTTTATTATTAGTCTCTAAAATTTAATATAGAACTTTTCTTACACACGAGTATATATGTATGTGAGAGACGTTAGCTATTACTGTGTCTCTTGTTAAAGAGGGATCTTTAATTGATTCTTTGATAAATTAGAGAGTTATTTTTCATTACTTTTATCCAGCGAAAAATTGATGAGTGTCCTTTACGCTTCGGAACATTTTTTATCATATTGGCAATTAAATCCGTATTAAACTAAATTCCGCTGGAAATTAATTGTCGACATTAACTCTACTACTTTCACTACTAAATTTTAACGAGTCTATAAATGTAATAAAGTTTTTGCTTAATTAATTATTATAAATTTATTATTATTATAATTAATTATAAATAAAAATTAATACCAGATTCACTAAAAAAAGACGAGTAGTGGATGATAAAAAGTCTCTGCTTACAGCATAAACTGAAAATAATGCAGTATTAATTTTTCGAAGACTGTTTTTTTTTTCTTTTTTTTTATAGCAATGAGAACTGATCAAAGTTCACTTTTTGTTTTAATACAAAAAATTATATAGAAATAATACATTTTGAAATACTTGTCGATGCATAAATCGACATAACATCCGCTACATTTGATACAGAGTTCTTCTTGATTCTTGCAAAATACACATACTACAGCATGAGCACACACACGCCATAACTCTGACACATATAATATTATGTGTATGTGTCACCATCTTCAAAGAGTTAACGAGGCAAATACTAGAGTTAATTTCGTACGTCTTCATGCGCGATATGTGTGCATCCGGCCGAGTCAAGGTTGAAAATTCTTAACGTTGAGACCACTCTCGTTATAGAAATAGGAGAAGCAAAGATGATAAAAGTCGTGCGCGTTTGTCGGAAGAAGCATAGCTTGTTATAGAATAATTTACATGAAGGTCGTACAACTTGAGGAACGAGAAAAGAGGAACCTACCCGACTCATCTCCGGGTAGATTCGACCGAGTGCGCTCGCGCTACATCGACGTAACACTCAAAAAGCTCTTCTCTCTCCACTTTCTCAAAAAATAATTTCAAACGCTGGGGCGTTGGTGCTGTAGCGGAATTGGTAGATCCGACGTATTTGCTCGAGCTTATTACAGCGATTATGACAACCAGATAGTGTCGTTTTCTGACACGGAGATTGGTATAAACCGACTGTCGACTACTAATCGTATCGAAAAGCGTAAGCGTACGATTTCTCGTTCGAGAGAATTCCACGGCAGTGATGGAAGAATAAAACACAAGTGAAAAGAGGAAAACGAAACGGACTTGTATGAACTCAATATCAAATTGTGTATCTATAGATACATAACTAGGTAGCAATACTGTCATTGTGTATGTTAGATACTCTATTGTGAGTGATTTTTAAATAGGTTTATAATATGTTGATCTTTTTCCGAGTTTTTGGCTGATTTCTGCGAAAGGAGTATGTGTGCGATGCGACTTGTGCGTGCGAGAAATAAAGCGGATTGTATGCGTGTATGTGACCAGAGATCACCTTTGTTTCCGTTAATGTTTTCTCGTGTTAAAAGGAAGGGAAAGGACAACCTACACACACTTGACTAATTAGTAAGTTGAATACCTAATCGGGGCACTACGAAATGCTTATATATATATATATATATATAACTATCACCATGTAAATATTGTTACATTCGATCCGTTTCAACTGCTGTCACTATACATAGCCATACCGTCTCATCCCGTATTAGCGATTCACCAATCGAGAGAGTCAATGAGAAGCAGTATAGGTCGCGGCTTCAACAGTGAAAAAGTATATATATGTGTATATATATATATATATATATATACACATATATATGTATATATATATCTGTTACCAATTAACTTTTCAATATGTCATCGAAATAATGACATTAATTTTACAACCGATGCTTGCACTATCGATTGATCAATTGGAAGTTAATTGATTATAACATGCATACATAATATAAATTAACAAATTATATGATTAATTTGGAGACATAATTACAGATTAATATTAATTTTATTACAATCCGATATTTACAATCAATTGATCGATTGAGAATGAATTTATTGTAACACATACACGTATAATTTGTTTATAAAATATACTACTATCCTTAAAAATCTGGATAAATTCAAAAGAACGAGAAAATTATCAATGAAGAAACTATTTATTTCCCACTTCAGTGTGTCTCGCAAGAGGTAAAGGTAAAACTTTACGCGACGCGTAGTGCGGTCTCCGAGAGAGTTGAAAATTCTTTGCTAAACCATATCTATGTTTGCCCATGGACGGTACCGTATATTTTTACCATTTTCGCATTCACGCCTAAAAAAAAATATATACTATAACGAAGTTTAATCGTCGAAAAATCCGGTGAAGTGACGTACTGCTGGCACGGCGCCGGCGCTCCGTAATCGAGGACGATGCAGTCTTAGGAATGTAACTTTTATTATCCTTTCGCGCGTATCACACCGCCTATTACCGGGACCTATGGAGTCGAATTATCCAAGTTGCGCGCGCCTGGGGCGCATCCCGTAACTTTGTCCTGCGGTTAAAACTATCCGCGAAAGCACATCGTAGTCGTGCTCCGAAACGAAGGAACGATCAGATGGAGAATGAACGTTGGAGCACCGACTTCGGTATCCGCTAATAACTCAGCGGATGTATTTTCTTATTCTGTTTTGAGGCCCTTTGTGAGGCCCGACTTGTGTCTCACGCATAAGTTACGAGAATGTAATGCAATCACACATCGTTACTGTCCTTAATAAACCTTCACGTATGAATCCATACGTCTCACACGATACGTCCACGGTTGTTCTTTCTAATATATTTTTAAGAGCGCCAGTGTTCCTACACATCCCTCTTCCCATCTTTAAAATACCGTACGTCGTAAATTTATATGTCTGCAGAATATTAATATATTTCGGAGCGATAAATTCCAAGTGTGGATCTTAATGAAATGTTTCAAAGGAGCCTAATGCACAGAATATCGTTAGCGATCGATCAATTCTCCTATCCTCCGAGAGGCCAGGAAACGACCTACATATAAGGCTGAAAACGTTTAAACTCCGCCGTAACTTCAATAGATCGTTAAAGGAGACCTCTTTGTTACGCTACGAAGAAGCTACGAAACGAGAAATCCTCTTACAATTAATGTCTTTCTCAGCAAAATTGTTTGAGATAATTATTCTAGATATTTCGAACCCGGACCAGACATTATAACGAACTCTGTCTCAGCACAATCCGCCGCAAGCGTACTACGCGTTCGAAGAGATATACATTACGATCATTTACTCAAATAGCGGAAGTGAATAAACGGAAGAAGGGGAGAGCGGAAAATTAGCTATTTATCCGTAACTCTCATGATTACATAATGTCTGTGTGCAAAATGTGCATGAGAGATAATTTAAACGATTAATTGTCAATAACTATTTTTCTTTTAATTTCCAACTTGCAGACTGTGGTTCTTCATTATATGAAACATATATTTGCGGTTGCAATTAATTATTTGCATTGATAAAGTTATAATAATTGATACAATATTATATTAGTTGTAATTAATGATATAATTAGAATGCAGTTTACCTTGTGTTAGTAATTTCGATCAAAATTTCGCATAGATATAATCGATTAAATTCCACACGTTAATTTACATCGATTGCATTTCGACGTCTCGAAAGAGCGTTGCGTTTATAAAGTTCTTTCATTGCTTGCCGCATTATCAGCAAACGATAACGATACCGTACGTCAAAGATAGTAGAGTACAAAACGTCCTGCTCCGAGGTCTAAAAAGTGAATAAGGATAGAGGGTGCTCTCTGTTTCTCTTTCTTTTGACATACTAAAATCGGTTAGGTCGTTTCCTGTTCTAACTTGGAACTGAGTGTACTAACCATCGGTTAGCGAGCAGAGCTCTGTCTTCTTGAAAATGAAAAATATATCTCTGTAGTATGAAATTATTCAAAAATTTAAAAAAAAAAATACTTGTCAAATGTACGTATCTATGAATGCTTCAAGGTTTTGATTCCGAAGATCGAAAAAAATCCCGGTTTATATATTATAATAAATAATAATATATATATATATGTATAATATATATTATATGTATAATATATATATATATATATATATTATAATTATATTATAATATATATGTATATTATAATATATAATTATATATTGACGTTTAAAATCCTTTTCCTTACGCGCGAGATATTTAAAGATTAAATCACGGACTGATCGCTCGCACGTGTTAAAATCTGAGGAGATCTAAGAATCTTTTTCCAAGGCACCGCGTGTCTCTTTTTTGCGTTAATGAAGAAAGTGTAAAATTAATAAAAAAAAAAGGGCACGAGACTCTGCGCATTTCTCTTGAAGTTCTTCCGCGTCGCATCGCGCAACGCGGCGCACCTTTCGCGGCGCGCCTTTGTCGCTGCCGGCCGCTTTGAAGCGTGCGACGCGGCTCAGCTGCCGCGGTCCCTTGTATAAGAACGCGCAGTCGCGCGCGCCGATCCTGTTTGGTGGGAGGTGCGATCAGCTGCGAGCAGCACGAGGAGAGCGAGATGTTCGTCCTGCAGAGATCTATATTGTGAGTACTGAATCAGAGTGCGAAATTTTTCGCTCACTTCCGTCACTTCCGTGACTCGACGGGTCTCGTGGTGTCAGCACGTTGATTCACGCGCGCTCTTCATGTATCACGCGGGACCTTCGCGGAAAGGTCTTCAGGAAAAGACTGACACCTCGGATGAAGAGACAAAATGCCGCCGAGTGTAACCCAACTCTCCTCGCAGTCCCGCAATGCGGTGCTGAAAATAGGAGCGCCCCAGCAACCAGCCGGCGATCGATACCGAGTAGCGAAGCCAGATTACTGACGCGCCACGGGGAGCCTTTACAGGGAGAGACAAACTCCTTTATCCAGGTGTTCTCTTTCTCGATCTCTCTCTTCGCTCTGGTTTTCGCCCGTGACCTTTATTGTTGTCCAGGAAGACTCGTTTCTTTCACAATGTTCTTCGCTCGTTACCTTGAGGTTTCTCAGTGATCATCTGGTGCTCCGAAAAGTATTCGTTTAATACTCCGCTTTGATAGGAAAATTAGATATGAGGTTTATCTCGCTTAATTTTTCTCTTAAGAATCTCTATCTTTAATTAATTATCGACAAGTACTAGTGTGTCGATATAATTCTCATAGATCTCGATAATTCGTGTTCAAGTGTCTTTCAAATCTCGAATTGCTCGTGTGCGCGCGTGCGATTATTAATTAGTACTTTTTGACTGCGCAAATAAAAATTGACACAGATAAGTAAATCTTATCATATTTACCGTATCGTTTCACCTGATTATATCGTCACCGAAAGTGTTAATGTTGCGCAACTCGCAATAAGTCATTTTCCTCTACTATACGACTTCTCTGCAATTTTTCGTAACCTTTACCGCAATTTTCTGAATAGAATTAAATGCAAATCAACATTCTTGTCAGTTCTATCGCGAAATTAAAGTCGGCGGAAATAACGGATTAACACAGATAATTTCGTGACGCAAAGTCAAGGTAAAAATGGTGATTATTCGTATTCCGGAAGCACGTATAGTGACACGCGATGATTTGTTCGTAAACTGTAAGAAATTGAAAGAAATAAAGAATGCTTCGAGTCAAATGTTCAATCAAAATGATATTCGCGATCACAAAATACTCCAAAAAAATTGCTCCAAAAAATTGCTCCAAAAATACCGAGTTTTTTTAATTCGATAGCGGAACTCGAAAAGCTGAAGAAGCAAAAAACAGATCGTTGATTTATTTTTCAGTATAAATAGCGAACAAAAATAACAAACATAAATATTTGCATCCGTCTATTTTTCCGCTGTTTTACTATAAAATCGTCTCGAAGAGATCAATATAATTCCTACACTATACTATACATGCGAAGAATAATTTTCGTTTGCGAATAATCACGGTGATATATCGAGAAACCGATCAGTTCAGAGAAACAATTTATTTTTAATCTAAAAATAATGAATACATATATATGAATATTTATTTTTCAGCTGTTTACTATAAAATCGTCGAAGGTGATCGACATAATTTGTATAGTATGTATTATGGATTTAGCAAAAAATTATTTGATAATTAGTTTTTGATGTAGATAAAATTTAATGAATGCATATAAATATTTAATGCATTTTTATTTTTATTTTAGCTTATGTTTTTATTAGTCGTTGCGACTATCTGACATTCACCGATAATTATGATCGAAAGAGATACAACCGAACAACAAGCATATATAAGTTTGTCCTCTATGTTAATAACTGTCAACAAAAATTTAAACAGTAAATATAGCACAAACAAAGACATTAAATAAAAACATCATCGATCTATCGATTTATCATATTTTATCTTGTCATATTAATATTCTAACATTTTATCTCAAAACATTTATATGCGCCCCTATATATTTATTTAACATTCTTTGCTTATTTTTATTAATCTATTCTTAAAACCTGATACATTCTGTATAAGTAGGATAATTCCATGATTATATCGAAAAGAAAAATATGACCGAATACGATCATTTTCGTTTCGTTGAAAGAGAGAGCGGATCATTCTCCTTTCTCACTAATTATCATTTCGGGCGTGCAATTGTTTGATATACCATTATCTGCGAGCAGTTTCAAGATAATCGATAAACGATATAGAAACGATATACGAGCTCACAATCGTATCACGGTAAAGCGAAACGTTTGACAGATGCGCTCAGTTACCCTATCGCGCCGCGTTCCGCTCGATCCAGTTTACGATACTCAACGTGCTGCGCTTCCGCGGCTCGTGAGATGCACTTAACCGATTATTTGCGCAAATTGCTGGAGCATCGCTTCCTGGTAATACGACAGTTTTGCGATCTATGCACGTATCGCCTCGTTTTGTAAGTGATGTGACACGTTTATGATGCACAAGTTGAATATTAGATATAATTTCGAAAGCCGTATCGCATTTATCTGAGGACGAATTTATCTATCAATAGAGAAAATTTATTATACCCAATAGACTTTTCGTGGATATAAGCGTCGTTTAGTTCTTGCTATCTATACGTTATACGCGAAAGAATTTAAAATTTGCGTCTTAATTATAACCTGTGTTATTTGAGAAAAATAATATTTTTCCCTGACAGTTACAGAACGCTCAAATTCGAAGGAACTTTTTTGTTTTTTGTTTATTTTTTCTTTTGGCAATTACTGGCATTGCATTTGCAATTTTTTTTAAGACGTACGTAATTTGCTGGTAATAGACGATTCGCATAAATACGAAGATTATTTTAATTAGAAGCTCGTAAATCTAAAGTAATCAATAACGTAATCTTCTCGAGACGGTTAAAACGTCACGAACGTTATTGACATGTAAATCGATATAAAAAACATTACCGCTATTGTCATAGTCGATCGATTACAGAGCTATAGGAAAAGAGGCAAGAGACAGTATATAAGATCGTATTTCAACGCGAACTTCAACGTAAAACTTCGATTACGTCACGCTGTCTTATATCATTGATGTGACTAGCGGTTGTCTGATATTTATAGAATTCATTAAGTTGGTGAGAGAAGAGTTACGTAAATTATTAATATCGGTGAAAATTATATTTTGCATACGTAAAAAAGGTCGAGTCAATTTCTTTCGATTTCTTGTATAGTTAATGATTTTTTTACTCTGCACACACTATATATAATCGTGACACAGTTTCGGTCATTTAATGATAATAAGGAAACTACAACGAGATCTACTTTACGTGGGAGGGCTACGCGAGCCTCGCCATTAATCATAACATCGGAACTATACTCTCTCTCTAATTATAATGATGACAATGCGGGGCAAGCACAGTGGCTTATTCTCCTTCTATACATTATAATGTAATTACATTATAAATTTGAAGAAGAAATTTATCATTAAGTCCGTCTTAAACGATCTTTAATTCGCGACAAAACTCATAGAATTATAATCTCTTTTCAATTTTGTATTTATAATTTTATATAATATAGAAAATACTTGAAGAATATACACACATAAAATGCATATCAGGATATACATATATGTTAGATAGATATAGCAAGTAAAAAATTGTAGGTAGAATTCTATCTTGAATTTTGTCGCAAATTATAGATCGTATAAAGCAATGTTACGGTCTATAAAAAAAATCGTGACAGAATTCTTTATTTATGATAAAAACATTTGAAAAATCAGAAATAATATCAGAAATATATCATAATTAATATCAAAATATATATACGTATAAAGATACACGTCACACACACATAAAATAATAAATAAAACTTTTATATACACTGTCACGAATTAGAGATCGTCTAAAATGGACTTTACGATGTAATGTTGAAGGGGAACGTTCGTTGCATGTTTAAAAGTACAAACGTTCATTGCGGATGCGCTGCTTTAATTTAAAGCAACGCGTGTCTTGCGGGGGATTCAGGCGCTAAATGCGAGTGTGCTAATATAAGTCTAATATGCCATGAGACCATTATATCTCCAAGTTATGGCTAAAAGAGGTACATACATATACATTGAAGCGGATTTCGCACGGTCATTTCTTTAAAGCTGGCTTTACGCCACGGCAATAATAATAGCGTAACCTGCTTTGGTTCTCGAGGTGATGTGAGATAATTTCGTGGACGTAAAATACTTGTCGCGAGTCAGTATTTCAAGGTTTAAAGCGAGATGATATCGTTTTTCGATCGTTCGGGGGCAATTTTTAAACCTACAAAGATTGTTTCGTGGGAAGCATCGCGTTTTATACCAATTGATTTATTGTGTTCTTTCCGGAAAAAAATAAAAAGATATAAAGATATTGTTTTACGAAGATCGTTTTATTTCATTTGATTTTGAAGCTCTCTAGTATGCCATTCTAGGAATTGCGTTCTCTTCGGAGAAAAAACTGGCACGTAGTCATCTGCTCTACTTGCAGTTTCATTGATCGCAGTCTAACTGACAGGTTTATTCAATTCTAATATTCGACAAATTCTTACCTAATCATTATCTCCGTTTATCGGGCAATTATCAGTCTTATTATCAATTTTGTGATAGCAGTAAATAGGAAATTATAATATACAAATACGACGCCAAATGTGGCTCTATAATTCTTCCATTTTTTTATTCGCATTTAATACTATTTTCCAAAAAATTAAAATTGAAAAATATAAAATTGTACTTCTATAACACTAATTAGTGTTAATATAAGGATATATGTATGTATGCATGTGTCAGTATAAGATTTCTATTGAGGTAACTTTTTTCTTCGAGCACATTTTAAATATGTATGAAATCTCTTATGTATGACATCTCTCTCTTTTGCCAGCAAGAGATTAATGAGAACGGATACGCAAAGCGATACGTGATAAGAGCGACTCATTTGTCGTTTTTAATGAGTTTCAACGTTCCATTTTCGTAATTTTCATCAAATTGCATATTGTTTATCGGGGTCATCATCTAATATAATTTGACAGTGAGATGGATGTTATGAGATGGGTGTTATGTTTATCTCACGCGCAAAAAGCTATCTTTTCTCTTTGGTTCTCACGCCGTTTATATTTCCGAAATGACTCACCAATTATGTCATCATTAATTATAGTAAATGGTCGACGGCGGATTTTAATGCCGCACGGCAAACGTCAGCCGCGGGTTTGTCGACAATAAAAAAAAAGAAAAAAAAATGTTTTCCGTGAGGCATAAATAATGTGCAGTTTAATGCAGTCGCGCGGGAGGGATCCCGAGTATAATTTTTCGCGCGTATGTGTGCCAGATCGGCCAGTGGCAGAAATTGTAGTGGATCATGGACGCGAACACTCCCGCCTACGCATATCGCCGTCAAGGACGGCGTCCAACAAAGGGACATCCACGAGGTCTCAGGAGATGTGGTACCGATAAATATGGTAAAGGGAATCGGACATCTCAGAGATCCCCGACTTAACAAGGTACTTTGTATTTATTAAAATTTTCTATCGACTTTACGATTTTTCAAAAGTATAAATATTTCATGACGCAATGACACAGGGCTTGGCATTCACCCTGAAAGAAAGGATAGCTCTGGGGATACACGGATTGCAACCCCCCAGATTTAAGACGCAAGAGGAACAGCTGGCGCTGTGTAAAGCTTCAGTGATGAAGTACACGGAGGATTTGAACCGATATCTGTATCTCGTGGAGCTTCAAGTGAGTGCAATGCTCTCTTTTCATTTAAAATCGTCAATTTTAATTTTCCTCGCGAATTGATTTCCAGGAGAGGAACGAGAGATTATTTTTCCGTCTGTTGAGCGAAAACATCGAACAGATGATGCCAATTGTCTATACACCCACCGTTGGTCTGGCCTGCCAAAAGTTTGGCGTGATCTATCGGAGACCTCGCGGCCTCTTCATTACTATATACGATAAGGGTCATATCTACGAGATCTTGAATAACTGGTTAGTATCGAAGAAAATACCCTCCCAAAATAATTTTATGTTTGCACTCTAGTTGTATTTGCATACTTGTGAAAAAAAAACGATAGACGTTTAATAATATTCGCACTTGTCTCTCTTTTAATTACACGATTGATGAAGAAATAATCGTGAGTTGAGAGAGAACGCGGTTTTTGTCAGGGACACGCAACGTAGAGAGTTTAAACGAAAGTGCGCGTCTGCGTGTGCGTTTGCTAAAAATAGAATTCGACGCAACGCGTACAACGCGCGCGTTATCTTTATGTCATAATGCGTGGCAAGTGAAAATGATTATTTTACACATATAGTAGCGCGTTAGTCTCTATTTCTAGTTAACGTCTATCTCTTCAACCATTTTCTATATTTACGACGACTTCTATCACATCGCTAGGCCGGAGCAAGCCGTGCGGGCCATCTGCGTGACAGACGGTGAGCGAATTTTGGGTCTTGGCGACCTTGGAGCATGCGGCATGGGTATCCCCGTCGGAAAACTAGCGCTTTACACAGCTCTGGCTGGCATTAAACCGCATCAATGCCTGCCGATCACCATCGACGTGGGCACTAATAACGAACAGCTGAGGAACGATCCTCACTACATCGGTCTCAACAAGCCTAGGAGCCAAGGTGCCGAGTATGACGAATTGATCGACGAATTTATGGCTGCCTGCGTGCAAAAGTACGGGCAAAACGTTCTTATTCAAGTAAGCTAACATACGCAGCTATCCTGCGTACATTTCTACGCATGTAATACATGTAATACACATGTGAATCCGATATGATAATAATGGCGCGTTCTCTCTTATTATATGTTTCAGTTCGAAGACTTCGGCAACCACAATGCCTTCCGTTTCTTAGACAAATATAGAAACAAGTACTGTACGTTCAACGATGATATACAAGGTACAGCTGCGGTTGCGGTAGCTGGAATCCTGGCATCAAAGAGAATAACTAAAAGGAGGATGGCGGATAATAAATTCGTCTTCCTGGGCGCCGGAGAGGTAGATTCTCCGGACGGTGTAACAACCGTATATCTCGATAGTACTAAATATTTATGCGTTCCATCGAAGAAATCGCGTTGTAATAATATTTATTCTACTCGGCTATAGGCGGCCATCGGAATAGCTGATCTCTGCGTGAAAGCGATGGAGGCTGACGGTTGCACTCAACAGCAAGCGCGTGATAGTATCTGGATGATGGACATTGACGGATTGCTCGTAAAAAATCGGCCCGAGGGTAATCTGGAGGGTCACAAAATATGGTACGCGAAGGATTACAAAGTGATGAAAACGTTGCTCGAAGTTGTGAGGGAGATCAAGCCTACCGTTCTGATAGGTAAATAACACTCTCTTCAAGCGACCTCCGAGTATATTCAGAATTAAAATGTTTCGCGCAGGCGCTTCGGCAGCTGCAGGGGCCTTCACTCCCGAGATTCTAAAAGAGATGGCGAAGAATAACGAAAGGCCGTTGATCTTCGCTCTGAGTAATCCAACCAGCAAAGCTGAATGTACGGCGCAGCAAGCGTACGATCATACCGATGTATGTGAATACAATTCACGTTTAAATCGCACGCGTTGTAACGATAACTCCGCTTGCTTTAAACCATCTCGTTGGACCTGTTTATGTTTTTTAGGGTAGATGCATATTTTCCTCCGGCTCGCCATTCGGTGAAGTGAAATATAACGGGAAGACGTACAAGCCTGGACAAGGCAATAACGCGTATATCTTTCCTGGTATCGCTTTGGGCGTTATCGGCACCGGAGTGCATCACATCACCGAGGATCTGTTCTTGATCTCGGCACAGGCTGTTGCCGATCACGTAAAAGACGAGGATCTTCAAAAGGGTAGTCTATATCCGCCGTTGAGTACCATCCGGGAATGCTCTATCGATATCGCGGTTAAAATAGCCGATTACGCTTACGCTAAAGGTTGGTATCGCTGTAATCGCGGGATCGAAAAATAGCGCTAATCGCGTTATTTGATTTGAATATTATCTGTTGTTATTGTTTATACAGGTGGTTTGGCGAGCGAGTATCCGGAGCCGAAAGACAAGCGACAATTTATCATAAATAAGATGTACGATGCCAACTATGACAGTCCACTGCCAAATCTGTACGAATGGCCGGGTGATTATGCCAAGCCTCGCATGTTACCGGAAAAGTAAGTACAACGAACGATCTCACGGTCTCGAATCACGATTTCCCAATTACATAATGATAGAACGCGACCAAATGACGAAATCTTTTCGCAATAAGCTGTAGAATCGCAAAAGTAGTCAGATAAATCAAAGTTAGTCGTAGCAAATAGCGTCGCAGCGTAGTAGACAGCCTGACCGAGTAGGATTAATAGTAAGTCCGACTGCAGTGAACTAGAGCCTTTAAAAGATTCATACATTAAAAATCTTTTGTTTTGATACAACAAACTTTGCACGTTGCTTTCTTATTTTTTTTCCTTTGCATTTTGTTCCATTATTATAGTGCTTGATAAAGTAAAAGAAATTGCTTTTCTAGCCATCATCTCCTTTTATAAATTAATGTTTATGAATGTGTTATTTCGTAGACTGATATTTGTAAACGCAATAATAAAATTGATACTCGATCTTGTGTTCTTAATTAATAGCGATTTATTTTCAGGAAGAAAAGAGTAATACTAATTGCTTTAATGTTACTGAACAAAAATTCATCAAGCTTGTACATCTTATTTTATAATATAACCGCCGCTTCATTCATATAATATTCACTTGCTGCAGTGTAATTATAATAGTATAATATATAGCCGCGTCACTGCATTCATATAATATTCCATTCATTCCCTTGCTACAGTGTTGCCTCTCTTTGATTCATTCGTTTTCACGATAAATCTCGATGAAAACTGCTGAAGCTTAATTAATCTTTTTCCAGAGACACAGTAGAAATCCGCCACGATTTAAAACAACATCTGTAACGCATTTCATCGGTCGGGAGTATAGAGTTGGAGACTATCATTATTATCTTTAAAAAATATCGATGTTTCTTCGATTTTTAACCAATGTCACTCACGGCATATGCAAATCTGCGAAATGGCTTGCAAATCATTTTGAAAGAGAAGTTATCAAGTTATTGCACGAAGTGCTAACACAGTACATGACAGTGGCATGATTCGATTGCTCTGATAGCTTATATTGCAATAAGCTAACAATGTAGCATCTTAATGTTTTCCTCTTCTGTGTAGCAGTATTAAGAAAAGATAATGAGTACTTCTATAGGGAAAAATTTACTATATAATCGCATTTTATAAAAATACTTATTGTATTATGTGTTCCTCAATGTCGGAAAAATGTATGTATGTAAAAATGTATATCAGACGAGATAGTGTTAATGATTCCCTCTTTATCGAAACCAACAATAAAATTAGACTTTAGAATTTTTCTGTCACGCGAAAAATTTTTCTTTATTAAAAAATAATTTAATCGATCGTAGAATATTAAAAATATATAATATATTTAGGTTCCCCGATTTCTCATTTACGGACAACGATTATCTAGAAAAGATATGAGAAAATCCTTGTCCTCTATTTCCTCTCCCGAAGCTAAATTATTCTTACCGAAAACTAATTCATCTATGAGTTATCCAAACTCCAATAAAGATGGTGACATATGTTTTTGGATAAAAAATTTTATTTTGCGATATCTTATAGATAATAAATTCTTAATATTTTTTAAAGTTTCAAATAAATATGTGTGCATATATAATATATATGTATAATATGTAATATATATATATATATATACAAATCAAAAATAAAAGATTGGTCAAGAATCGAAACTGCTTTTTTTTATATTAGTGATCAATTTGATTGTAAACATTTATTTGGAGAAAGCATTCGAATTTCTAGTATTTTTATGAGTGTAAATTTTAAAACTTAAGAATGGAATGAGAGAGAGATGTGCGTAGATTAAAAATGATGACAGCTTTTGAGCCGCTTCGAGCAATGTATTTTTAAATGCTTTATGAAGATCATATGCAATATGCGGATGTAAAATAATAATATTAAAATATCAAATGATATATATGTAAAATATTAAATGATGATGTTCGTTCGAAATGTTTGTCTCTAGAAATTCTTGTGATTCAAAAATAAAAATATATAGTTTCTTAATAAGAAAAACTTGTTTTTTTTTTAATTTTGGTTTTTGGATAAAAATGATATATTGCGTTTGTATTATGTAACAACATTTTTGTTAAATTAATATTTTGTTCTAGATGTATATCATAATCATTATTATTCTGCTGAGAGTTGCATGCTGTATAATGAGAGCAATATTGAGATTTTATGGCCGTGATAGAACATGCTTCTAAAATTATAATCGATAAGCAAAGAATCCTTATAGTGTTTAACACGGATGTAATACACACACACACATATCTCCTCTAAAAAAACGTTATCTGAGAGACAATATTAAATTTGTACATTCTAATATCCTTTAAGTTTATCCAAGCGATTAAAACTGCGTCTCTTCGAAAAGATTGAAGACAAACTATTATATTTATTTGCACTTATTTTTAAATCATTCTTATCTCTCTATGAATAATTATTTGTAAGAATATTACTTATACATCGCTTGGTTAAACTTATGAAATTTACTATCGTTTTGTGTGCTGACTAACTGTAACTTATTCTCTTAACAGATTATGACATGTTGGCGAATCTAAACACGAGATGACTACTTTAATACATATATAGATATCTTAATTTTAATTCAATTTTTTGCAGTCAGGAAAAATAAACGTCAATATCGTTACGAGGGTGGTTATATGAATATTATATACTCTTTAATATTAAGAAATTGCTTATTGATGGTAATTATACTCGACGTTTCTTATGCGCGTTTAAATATTCTCATGTACTTATTTATTTAATATAATGTCTATATAATGGCGTAGCGATGTTGGACACAACGCAGAATTATATATATATGCTCGAGTATATAATGTATACAACTATTCACTAACTTCGACATGGATTGTCAAATATTCCAATATTACAGATTATTTATTTTTTTAAGACCTTTACTTAAAATGATTACAAAACTATCTCTAATAGCGTAATACCACTATATTATATGTGGCATACACAATACATCATATACTTATTTTATATTTTAGAACTATAGTTAATGAATAGTTGTCCTTGTTATAATTATTTGATACTCTATCAGAGATAAACTGCTCTCTCCTCTTCATACTTTTTTTCAAATAATGATGTAAAGTAAATAAATCACACGGAACAGTTACTTATTTCATTAGTAATCGTACATCGATCAGATAAGCTGCAGAAAAATATTAGGGAAACTGTTATAATTATTATATATGTTATATATGTAAAAATATTCTAATATCAATATATCTTTTTATTCTGTCATGTGACATGCATTCTTATATTTTGTAGAAAAGAATGCTACGGATTTATCTAATGAAATTTTCGTCGAAAAAAGTACCTACATTATGTGGAATGCAAATATTTATTAATAGTATATGCATAGACTTTGATTACTGCCACAAAATAAAAAACTTCTTGAAATTGTGCAATTTCTATATAGAAAAATATATTATGCTGCCATGAATAAACATCTTGAATATTGCAGGAGAGAAATAGATTCCATCAGATCGCAAAGATATATATATTTATGAATTACTATTAACAATAAGTCTATAAATTAAATGTTATAAGATTGAAAATAAATGTTAAATTCTGGTCGTTATTTTATTAATGATATATTTATCTTGTTGCATACCTATTGTGCGCTAAGTGTATAAGAGGAAAGAGGGGCGAATATTAACATAAACAGATATTATGCGCGTTTCTTTAATAAACAAAGCTTGTAAACAAAATTCATATATACATAAGTATAAAAATTATTTCGTTCTTTAAATATTTTCAGTTTTGTAAATTTTATTTGCCAGTGAAGTATTGGTTGAAGAAATTGTCTCAACCATAATGGTTCATTTATCACTGCCACTTTTTACTAGATATAATATCCAGCTCACAAGAGAAATTCTAGTACTTAAAATATATTTTCAAATATATATTTTTATTCACTTTCTTTCTGTAATAATTTAGTAAATTTTTTCATAACTTGTTCTACATATCAGTTCATATTAGTGACTACCGAATTAAACCCATTTAGGCACTATCATCCGAGATATTTGGATCAAAGTCTGGGTCATCTTCATCATCATCTTCTAAATCTAAGTCGTCTAGATTTTGGAACAAACTCTCATCTACTTTTACGGCATCACCTATATAATAAAAATTACATATCAGATATTAAAGTGTTTTGAAATAAATTTAACTTCACAAAGAAACAAAGCTTGTCAAACTGTTACCGTCATCTAAGAATTTAAGATCTGATTGATCCAATGTTTTATCGGTCATAAACAATTCTCTCCCTGTTAATTTTTTTCCCTCACGATCTGCTAATTCTTTTCGTTTCGTATAACCCATTTCCTCATCAAATTTCTCCTTCCAGCTCAAGAAAGATTCCACAGTTACACGAGTTCCCTCAAATCGTCTCTGCAAGGCACGCACAAAAGACATACTATTACAATTGATCTTGGATCTCTCTATCTCAAATATCCTACCCTCTCTGCTTCCTCTTCCTCTCTCTGTTTTTTTGCGGCAGTCTCTTCTCTCCTCACTTTTATTTTGTCCCACTGAACATTAAGCCATTCTTGAGCTGCGCTAACTAATGTAAAAACCATTACCATACCAAGATTTTCATTCATCTGTTCCACCAGATGAGCCTTCAATTTCTCATCATCACCCTCCTCGAAATTTTCCTGCTCTGTGATTAATATAAGCAGCGGTTCATCTGGATATTTTGATGTATATGTAAATTCTAACCGACAACTGAGACCATTGACAGTTTCTGTTTCGTATTCTTCCGTTTTAATTGGTATAGCAAACGTATAAAACGGTTCTGTCGCTAAAACTGTGTAAGAGAGAGACACGCCTTTAAAATATTTGCAATAAATAATACATATCGAAAATTAAATTATCATTTAACTATTTTTTAATTAAGCATACAAAGAGGTTATACGATAGAATTTATCTTGGTACATACTTTCCAATTCCCCACAATAAATTGACTCCAAGGCTTCGATTTCATTGTGCTGCTCATCCTTATAATCCATGATTAACAAAATAAGTACGATCTCTAAACGCTTTCGATTAAAATATATAATTTCCTACTTGTAAGCAACAAAATATCATGTCAAGCTGTTGCGTCCGCGTGCGGTATGAGAGGATGCAGACAGTCGATACTAAGACAGTCGATAATCGAAGATCGAGTGATCGAGAGAATGAACGATCGAGAGAATGAATGATAAGCGCGAAATCAATGTACTATTTTCTGTGTATTATTTTCATATTTATTCGTCGGCTATCTGTCCAATTTTACACGTATTTATTTTCAGATGTATAAAATGAGAAAAAATGTCTTACTTTATACAAAAAGATTTGTTTTTCAATATTTTATAAATTTTTAATTCATCATATTCGAATATTACTTAAAATATTACGCTGATATCGCTATGACAAATAAAAAACGTAATAAATCTCTTCAAAGCAAAAGTTGAGAGAAATCGTCAAAGAGAAAGACATGCGCGCTCTTCTCTCGAAAGATTTATGTAATTTATTACGTAAATTATATTACGTAATTTTTTTTTATTACGTCTTGTTATTAGTCGCAAGAGTTCATGCATTGGTAGCGCGAGAGAAAAAGAAAAATCGAAAAAAATATTGCCAATGAAAAGCTCAATGCACCTAAAGTATAAAATTTATCTTTCTCCCCCTCGCGATTCCACAGCGCACGTAGACTTGTTATATTAAAATCTCAATATTTTATATCGGTATCAGCGGTCGTGTTTCAAAATTTTGGGCCATATAGCATTTCTAAAAAAAAAAAAGGAACCAATAGTTTCCGATATATCTCAAATTTTATTTAATTACATAAAACTGCATTAAGAACCAAAGACATGACTTTTAAGTAGAATATCAAATATATGGATCGATTAATAGAGTTACGACTTAAGTGATACCGATGTAGCGCAAGCGTCTGCGTGAGCAAACAGGGCGGCTCCGCGCCGGTCGCGGCGAGGCGCGGAAAAGCTCGCGGCGAATTTAATGCAGCACCGGAGAAGAGCGCGAGACGGTCTCGCGGAACGGCCGGCTCTAATCAATACGCTCGTCGCGTGAAAGCGACGCGACGAACGGAAGAAACGAGAACGCGGTGGTGGTGATCCGCGCGCACGGCCGAGCTTTCAGTCGGACACACGCTCGCGTCGGGGATACGCGCGCGCGTTGGGAGTATCGCGCGAGAGAGGAAGAGAGAGAGAGAGAGAGAGATAGAAAGGTACACACGCACGTCCACCCTCACGTAAAGCGCGGCACGGGGATCGGCAACCCCGAAAGGTGGAGTAGCGTCTCGGGCGGCAAAATGGCGGTCGTGATAAGAAACAAATGATTAGGGGTTGGCGAACAGCGATAAACTGAGAGTCGCGCGAAATCCAGGGGTGGTTTCGAGAGTTGGTGGTGGTGGTGGTGGTCCTCTCCTCTCGGTGGTGCGCGAGATTACGTGCGGCTGCGATTATTCCTCTCGGACCGGTGATATATCATAGACGCGCCGCGAGCGCGACGCGCTTTCCGCCCCTTCGGTGTGCGAGGAGGAGAAAATACCTCCCGAATTTGAAATCACGAGGGTGGCCATGAGGGATTCGGCCGCGGGAGACACGCTGGTCGCGTGCGGGCGCGCTAACGTGTGAGCTGTGTGATTCGATTATCGATCACGGGATCCGTCACGGAACGAAAGGAGGAGGGTGCGCGCACGGCGCTCGAAGATGCTCGTGGAAAAAGCGACGTGGAATCCGGCCGCGGGGCAATCCGAAGCCGCGGGAAACGGTGCCGATTCGATAGATTGATGGACCTGCCAACGGGAAGGCCGATCGCATCGCAACCATGCATCTGCACTTTGAGAAGAATAACAACGCCAAGTGCGACTGCAATATCTTGTCGCTTAGCTGGATGGGCAAAGTGCCGGACGAGTCGCCGGAGGTAAATTTATTTCGATATAATTGATCGAATTAATTTCAAGTGCGTCAGCATATCTTGTTTTCTCATCCTTGATCGTTTCCAGCGTCGATATTTTTCTTTTTCTTTATCACGTTCATAGATTTTCATTTATCGCGTTAAAGCGCACGGATATGAGAAAAAACTTCTCCTTTCCTCAAATCGGTCGGGAAAAAAGCTCGGCGATTTCCACGCGCGATAGATTCGACGCATTTGATCGAGCGCAAATGCAAGAGGCTAAAAATATGTTTTATTGCGTCGCGTTCCACAAGTCACGAGGTAAAATGATACCGCGTTACTCACAATCATTAATAATACGAATTAACGTATTAGCGTAAGTTATGCAACAACTTGACGACGCATTATTGCACAACGCGCGCGCTGCAAATAATAGTCCTTGCGAGTAAGTTGTTGAATAAGTTTGCATACATTCGTTACATATCGCGTAGCATTGAGAAAACTCTCGATATACAAAGCGAAGAAGGTTTATTGCCGTTCCGGCTCCTCTTTAGCGAATTTTTACATCCTGCCGCAAGATTATCCATAGATTATTTTTGTATGTCGATCGCCGACATCCAACATCTCGTCGGGGAGATTCTTTGCCTTTAAATTCTTTGCCTTACATAATATATTCGCTTGGAAATGTATCCGGGAAAATCTGCAATCGCGATAGGGATGCTAAATTTTTAATTCTGAGTCGACGATGAAATCTCATTTCGCGACATTCGTGTTCGTCATTCATGTCGGAGGGAAGGAAATGAATTTATAAATATAAACATTAACGGGAACTAGCGACCGGCGCGCTGCAATAAAACAATATATATATATATATATATATATATATATATATACACGAATAAAAATGCCGCTGCCGCATTTTGACACATATACCTAGCTGTCGTGTAACGTGGGGGATAAACGACAACGACGATTAGGTAAAACTTTTCGCCTTCAGGCGAAAGCTCGCGCGAAATTAATTTGTTCCATGTCGCGTGAAATAGCCAGAGCAATTAGCTCAGGTTCGTTTGCTTAGAACTGTACTATAATTTATTCAAGGGAATCTGATTCTACATCTGATTGCAACATTCAAAGATACTGTGCGACGATAGCGATACAATAGATGCTGCATGCACTCACCGAAACTCACCGATTTCCGAGTCGAGACTCGAATGCGACGGATAACGATAATAAAATACTCTTTACAGTCTTATGTATCGTTTTAAGTCCCGAAACGGACTTGAGTTGTATCTCGCGGTTGCAATTAATTCATTCTGTTTCGTAATTCTACCGCATAATGGCAAACGATAGAGCATGACAGAGTATTTATAAAAAAAAATCGTTAAAATATATATATATATATATATATATAATCTGAGCTGAATATTTTTTTAAATCGTTAATATATATATATATTAACACATGTAATCAAGATATGTGATTCCTGGCGAAGATCTTACAATTTTCGAGCAAGTCTCTTTGTGAATCCGCAAGAAGTCTCGTAAGTCAATAACGCTGTAGAGAACGATCGCATCAAAACAGCCGCCAACAGAGATTGGAATATATCAGGACGAGGTATGCACGTTGCAAGAGCGTTCAGGGGGGAGGGAGGAGGGCAAGATGTTGCGAGGGTGAAAGATTTCACGGTGGAGGGTTCGTCGTGGTGTAAAATCTGACTTGGTGACGAAGAGCCTCGTGCTTGGCGTCTCGAGTGGATCTTTTCACGGACCGACTAACGAGTGCCCAAGTTTCCCGCGACGGGCTTTGTTCCATGTCACTTACCGAGGTCATCGAGAAACACGAATTGGTACCGCGTGCACCTACCGAGAGGAGCGGGTGTGTAACCGCGAAAATTCTTTTCGCACCGGAGGAAATTTTCCATTTACTCCGTAAGCGATTTCCGTGGCTAAATGACAAGTGGCTCTTTCCGCTAACACTTTCAATAGAAAAAAAACCAAAAAAAGAATAATTATTTTCTGTAATTTTCTAATACATTCAGAGCTGCTCTATTACATTAGAATTCTGAGAAATTTAAAATTGTGAAAAAGAATTCTTTTAATTGTGTAATTTCTCGTACTATAATTACAATATATGACGTGTTAATAAAATTTTATTTCGTTCAAAATTAAAATATATTGTGAGAATATTTAATCCTCGGAAGAACTTTGTTTGTTGTGAAGATTAAGGATTTTCATGATGCAACAATAAAGTCTATTATACCGCGAGAACCTTGTACAATAATTAATTATTCATCACTATACTAGAGATCCGCTACATTATACTCGTTAATTTTATAACATTAAATTTATATCTTCTTAATTTTTTAAATTTTGACATTAGTCATATTAATTTTACCATATTAATTTGAAATTTTTTAGTTTTGACATCAGATTTCTACTCAGCGATTTGAAAAATCCTTAAATTAGAATAAACAAAATGAAAATGAATATGAAAAATGTTTCGTGAATTGTTAGTGATTTCCTCAATTACTTAATTTACAATTTTACGCAATATTTATATAATTCAAATTTTTAAAAATTGTGATAGAGCAATTTAGAGTTGTAGTTAATATTAAAAAACTATGGAAAGCGATTTTTCTCCTTCTTGAATTCAAAAGAAAAAAATTATTTTTTGTTGAATACGTCGCTCATTATATAAAACGTCGCTTTTGAAAATAATTTTCAAACGAACGTTCTCATAAAGCTTTCATCTTCAAGCTTTCGGGCTCTCTTTCTCTTTTGACGACCTGTTCATGTCTTCCCGATTAAATATTCATATGTACATGTGCAACGCACAACGGGGATTAATTTGATTATCGAACTCTCGGACGAGGCAATCGATCAGAATTAATTACGGCTTCTCGATCGACGAGCACGTTTCTCGTCGTCTCGCGCCTATTCTAATTCACTGCCGGAGACTGCCAATCTGCCGATCAACGATTTGGACGGAAGCCGGCCCTCGGAGCGCAGGAAGAAGCGCGATGAAAATCTGCGTGGAGAGAAGCGAGAGGGGGGCTCAATTACTGGAAAAATAATTGACTTAGCAGAGGGCGAATTCGATCGAATCCCTCGGAATCTACCGTAGTTCCCGGGGGAAGAATTCGCAATCGGTACGCAGTATATCATTATT
This sequence comes from Lasius fuliginosus, assembly GCA_949152495.1. Lineage (NCBI taxonomy): Eukaryota > Metazoa > Arthropoda > Insecta > Hymenoptera > Formicidae > Lasius > Lasius fuliginosus. The sequence continues at coordinate 14,869,304 of OX424444.1, forward strand.
TTTCTCCCCGATTTCGTTAACTATACTTTCTCGTGCTTGATTACACGGTCGTTGCCGTAAGATATAGTGATTCGTTAAATCTAAAACACCGATATTTTACGAATTTATGTACAACAGAGGTCTCGATCGAAAATGTCTGAAAGCCGTTACACGCGATATAAATTTTCGATGTCTCCGTGAAAGAGACTACCAGGAATAAATGGCGGTCCATTAGAAGGGACCATATGCGCCGCGATCAAGCATCGATCTTTCTCGCTACCTCGCGATTAAAAATAGATAATATTATTTTCTCTCTGGAATGGGAGACGGAAGGGGCTTCGTTAAAAATCCGTAACCCGCCAGAGAATCAGCATGCGCAGATTTCACGTGGATCACGGTCGCGTGTACGCGCGATCGAGATAATCCGCCGTCCCGCGTACGTTTCCATTATACTCACACTTATTGTGAATCGCGCTCGCGAATCGATAACGTCATTATATCAAGAGCGGCTGCTCTACGCTACTACACGCGCGCTATTGTTCGCCGGAAAATTGCACCGAGACGTTTCGTGCACTAAACTCTCTCGCGGTGCAAAAAAAAAAAAAATCCCGCCCAGCCTCGCTCGCGTCTCGCGTTCGTTCCACAAGGCATCCCATCTTCGCGCAACATCGATTTCCACCAATCGAGACCTCCTCCCTTGCCTCCTATTTTCCGCGGATTGCATCCAACGTGTTCGCGAAGATTGGATTACAGCTGATTTCTCTTCCTCCACATTCTCCCTCACCCCCCTCACTCTCCCTATTTGTTATATCACTGTGACTTGCAAATAAAAACCACCCTCGTGGTCATCGATCACGCCGCGGCGTTTGCGAAACATTTCGTCTCGACGCGACGATAGAAATCGGGACGCGATTCTGCGTGGACCACGTTAACGAAGATTTACGAGCGGGACACAAATTTTTTACTATAATTGCGCGAAGGATTATTGTCTCGAGGTTTGATCGCGCAGCTTTTTCACGTCCGGCTTTCATTGTTTCAGATAGTTATCTACCGAAGTTAGCTATCGAATTACTTCGGTCTCTCGTTACTCTCTCGGCTCTGCTCGCTACGTACTCTTGCTTCAGCGTAGTTGTATCCTCTTGGACGTCATCGCATTACGGTTACATAAAATACCTCTGTTAGATCGCGCTTTAATTATACTGGCAACCCGGTGAATGCGCGAACTGTCAGAATACGCGAACTTGTCTACTAGAAGCCACAAAATACACATGTATTTTAGCCGTAATTAAATCCGAAATTTTAATGACATTCTATGATATAATTTATGTTATCTCGCACGCGCGACATTTCAAAGAAAACTTCAAACGCGGATGGGAAAGAAAGATGTTATATCCTATTTTCGAAAGCTTTGATATAAATGCGAAAAGTCAAGAAGTACGCTAAAGAAAAATATCCTTTGTTTCTTGACCTTTTGATATTTTGTTACATGTTTCTTTCCAATATGTTATAAAAAACGATAAACTCTATTTTTGACGTTTCTCTTTGGTCAAAGGTGTTAATTAACAAGTAAAATCCGAATGCTCTTTCAGAATAATCGTATTCGACATTGCAGGGGGTAGATATTCGTCTATCGATGGGAAGGATGCCAAAGAGAGAGACGATGGACGCAAATTATCCATATCGAATATTTCCTGCATTTGCGATTGTTTCCTGTGCCAAAACCGAAGTCCAGAACATACACTAATATAATTTTAATCTTGTTTTCGTATTACAAAAATATCTTAAAAATTCTCTATTCGGAGAAAGCTTACGATATTAAACGGTAGATAAACTTGATGCGTTTTCGTGTAGCGCGCATGTGTATCTCGATTTTACTAAGGATTCAGACTGTCTTGAGTAATTACATCTACGTATGTATAGTGGGTTGGTGGCTGAAACCCTTTTTCAGCATTTTCGAAGCCCTCGCCACCTGACAGTGTCATATTTCAGTTGAAAACATTATGTGCCGACAAATAGCGACGCGGAATATTCTGGCAAGCATCTTATTGTTAGCTAAACGATTGTGCTATATGATATCAAAAAATGCAGTAATCGGTCGATTAATTAACTGACTATTTGTGGCTGTCGATCCATTGCTTTCATATCTAAATTTGGTCATGCAACGTGATATTTCTAATGAAATCTTTCGTATCAAATTTCGCTGAATAAATAACTGAATCAGCGTTAGAAGATGCGTTTTACGCCTTCGTCACGTGAGATAACTCTAATTTATTCGCACAAATTCAAAGGATATTTTATTTAAGTCGCTTGCTAATCAGCGACTTCAATCATTAAATAAAGTAGGTCGCGATATTCTGCATGACGGCTCTTTTCGGTCTCACATTTAGAGTCATTACAGATTTAAAAAAAAACGTGATAGCTATCATGATTGACGTCGTTCCTCGTGAGAATTTTGCACTACTTTCCGCGAGAAGGAATAACTAACACGTCCTCTCATTTACCAGGATGAAGGATGGAAGCTCGATCGTACAAATTACTATCAAGAAGGATGGTTGGCCACCGGCAATGCTCGCGGCTTGGTAGGGGTGACTTTTACTACATCGCATTGTCGTACCAGAACCGCGGAACTTCCACTCAGAGCAAATTACAACCTCCGAGGACACCGTAGCGAAGTGAGTATCGCTTTTCTCCTTTAACTTCTTGTCGTCGGCTTGATTCGCTCATCAGAAACGTTTGAGCGAAACCGGTATTTAATTTCTTCCTTCTTCGAGTTTTTTTCGTTTACTTGGGACGAGATATTAATATTAAAAAAATGTTTTTTCTAATGTTTTTTTTATATATTCTGTAGCTGAAAAAAATTTTACGATACCAAAGTAGTAATTTATAGACTGAATGCACATGATGAAAGAGAGATCACAATGCGCTCGACAAGTGCTAGGTACCATGATTTCACGGAAATCGGGTCTTTCGACGCGAGCAATATTCTATCCACCGCTACTTTGCAATATTATGGAAGGAAACGCGAGAGGGTTATCATTTAGTAGCAGCCAGTGTGTATACACTTTATCTGCTCGATACCAGTTGCGGAAATCGGTCACAGAGCGTGTGAGTTGAATCGACAAAGAAATTTGATGGTTGCGCAATGCAGATAGGAGTTTCTATGATGATGTATTGAATCGTTAGAGGAAGATAAATATTATAACAGACCAGTATATTACATATTGTATAAAATAATTCCAGGGGATAGATTGACTACCTTTTTTTAATTACATAGAGTAGGAACAAGTATGTTTTTAATTGTAAACCACTACAATATCCACCTAAAACGTCAATCTGCGTCATATTATTTTATTCACGTAACTTTTACTGAAGTAAACTTTTTTATCAATACAGGGGAGAGAAAGTAAACAACATACAAGTTAAGAGATTAGGATCCATCTCTCCCTTAAAATAATATAAAATAAATAGATAAAATGTGAGGAGAAGAAACCGTGTTTTTCGAAAATTGAGTATAAAATCTTTGTCAATATTTATATATAAATATATAAATCTTGAGTCAATTTTCTTTTTAAGAGAAAGAGAGTGAGAGAGAAAAAGTGGATTATAATTTTTAATAAAATCTAAATAATTTCTTTTAAACGTACAATAAGTAAGATTATAGTGAGAAAAATTAAATTATTATTTATTGTTAAATTAATTATCAAAGTGCTTTTAAAATTCATTCATAATTATTAACTCCTATGATCAGCTCTCTAACAAGTCGAGCACTCTCTAAGAAGTTTCCGATATTTTGAATGGGGGGCATTCTTTTTACTTTGACACAACATCTGCCCTACAATCTATTTATTTGAAAATATGTGATTTAAATAGAGATTCATCTCCGTTAAAACTGGTTCATCTATCCTCGTTAAAATTGATCCAACTATCCAACTTTTAAGGGATAGATAAATCACTTCAAAACTTTTTAACAAACACAGCTGATCGGATTATTGAAAGTTGAGAAAGTGTTTAATAGACATAAAAAATATGATACTCTCTCTTATGAATGTTCTTTTTCTTCATCGTTATAGAAAAAATGTTAACACATTGTCTAAATTTAAACCATATTTATGTTTGCCAGCTGGGTAGTATTAAAAAATGCCATTAACTAATCAAGCTGTAATTAAAACGTACGAACAAAGTGCCATCTTCATTTATATTTAAAAAGTTTAATCCTTGATTTTCATCTCAATCAACGCGATTCATCTATCTAAATTATTTTATACACATATATTGTGACACCAACATTAGTACATTGATATTTTCATATAAATCGAGCGATGAATTCTCTCAATTAGATGTATATATATGAACGCCGTAATATTATATATATATATATATATATATATATATCCCAATTATAGAATATCGTTCAATGAGCGATTAATATTGTTTAAACATTTTATAAACGATTTATATTCTCGATTAATTTATCATGCAAATACTACGATTCAAATTTCCCTGCAAAGCATTGCAGATAATAATTACAAAGTTCGCTAATATTTCGGACAAAATAATTAAATAGTTTTGCAACGCGTATTGCGCGTATATACATACATACATCGCCGCTGTATACGGCGGCGGCTCCGTCGTGGCCGAAACTTCGTGTAATCTCGGTATCGATAGTAAACGGCCAGAGCGAAGCAGGAGTCCTTTGTGGCCCTTAATCGATATTAAGCCGTATGGCGCGCGCTTTTAACAAACTGCCTGCAGGCGCTCATAGACCTGCCTATCCATGTCGCGCGATTTACAGTGCCTACTACATACATACATACACATCGAGCTACTCCGTCGCCAGCTTCTCCAATATTAATATCACCGACTTAAAATCTCGGGGGTTGCCACCCCTCCTCGCTGCCTTCCTTCCTTCCTTACATTCGCGCGTTATTACGTATATGTATAGCGTTTCGTTTTCTCTGGTCCTCTTCGAGAAGTTCGTAACATCCCCCGGATCTTCGCCGTCTCTTTCTCGCACTGCGGAAGGAGATTCGCATTACAATAGAACGCGAATAATGGCATCTGTCCGTCGTAAATCCACGAATAATATATGGCGCTTAGATACGAAGATCATTATATAAGGATAAATATGGTAGCCTGTACATAGCGAGATAAATCGTGCCATTTTCTCTCTATTTCGCGATTCAAAAAAATCTTTTTCTTTCTCTGATTTGAATTTTTTCCTCACTGAGATACTCAGATTCTCTCTGATGTAACGCGCTACACGTATCCATGGGTGCGAACGCATGGCGTTTACGATCACGGTGCGCACTTTACTCTCGCCCCTATCTTTTATGGATACGAGCCACTTCTACTTGAGGGGTTGGTTCTGTGGGATAGCGGAACGTGAGGAACGATGGTAGAGCATCGTGGATTGTACGTAAGCGTTGCGAACGCACTCCACGTGACGTGGCAAATGAGACGTTGACGCATTCGCGCGAGGAATCTGTCCCTCGCTCGTCGTCCACTCGAGGAGGTGTTCATTCTTGAGAATACATTCCTTTCGGCGGTAGAACGCTTCGAGTAATGTCGCTAGTCGGCGAAAAATATGAAAGACATTTTAACCAAATGAGGAACCAGCAGACGAAATTTGTTATCATTTTGCGCATTCAATTTCCATCAATTCTATTCGATGGATACCATTCTATCAGATTCTAGTCTACTGCTTCGTATCAAACTCGCACGATAGTCAATACCTTACCCAGCTATGAGGCATTCGAACCTGCTGGTAAATTGTTCGACGGCATTTAAACCGGCGTTAATTAAATCGAGATCAGTACTCCCGCCCATCGGCGCCTGCTCCGGACACGAAAGCGGCACGCGTGCACACGACGTGTATGTCCGTCTATCTGTGTGTGTGTGTGTGTGTGTGTGTGTGTGTGTGTGTGTACGTACGTACAATGTGCGTGTGTGTTATCGGCTCACGTGTCCCCCCTTGTGTTCATCTGTTAACTTTCCCGGACCCCACGGACCTTTCGCCTCGTTTAACGGACCTCGGTCAATAAGTCAACGCGGGACCGACACGCAGGCACGAGAGGCGATCGCCTTACTCAAAGTGCATATACGAAGAAAACGGTCCTGACAGGCGAGAAAAAGCAGGTCGGAATAGAGTTACGAAGAACGGCGAAGAGTCGTACGTATTTCGTTATATCGCGTCGATTTATAATTTATTCGCGTGAATTATGCACTTGCGCTAGATAGATAAGTCGACTGTGCGCGATACTCTTCGCGCAATGTAAAACTAGAATGTCGAAGAACGAGTTAAAGCTCGTTCATCACGGTCGAAAGTTAACGAAAAAAATATGCTCGCGATGATTCCGACGGAAAGAGACTTTTCGATAGTTCGCCCTCTCGATTGTCCGCTCGAACCGCATAATAAAAAGTCTTTCATCTTATTTCTATTACATCCTCGCTCTTTCTCTCTTTCTGTTTTTCTTTTTCTCTCCCGTATATACGTAATTACGACAACGAATCGATGAAAGCTTAGAATTTTGCGTCCACAACACTTCGGTCCACATTTCAGAGTTTAAGGGTAGTAGCCGCCATGGTATCGATCTGGCACGCAGTGCTGTTTTAAGACCGCGGTTCTCAACCCTCCGTTTCCGCGGCTACAACTTCTCTAGGAACGTTTCTCTTTTATAGACGGAACGTTACTTTTTTTTTTTCTTTCACCTTTTACACAAACACGCTATATCTGTACATCGGCATTGTCTAAAAATAGAGGGCGGCGCGCTTCGAATATATATTGTAGGATAAATAGCAAGCCCTTGTGTTATGATAAAAATCATCCTCCGTGTTATTAATAATATTCTGAAATAACAGGAGAGAAAGCAATTCGGCTCGACGCAATTCGGGACACAAAGTCTCTCTCTCACTCTAGATTACCGTTGGCGACTTGTGCGGTGATAGGGCTGTATTTTCAGTTATTTCTGTTCTAGGCCGTACCAGCCACGTTCGGACCTCGAATCGATAGCGCGATTATATCTGCACTCCTTATACAGTAGCTGTCACTTATTCGAGCACCGACAATTTCCGCATTTTCCGCGACGCGCGATTGCACGATCAACTGATTTCCGCCGGAATGTCTCTCTTTCTCTCTTTTCTTCTTTTTGTAAATCCCTTACAGACTGTGAGTGTTTCAAAAATTACCTACAATAACTGCGGTGGTGAAATAAAACTAGGGGGAGGAAAACTCTACGCACATTGAAAACTTCCCACATGACTATCCGATGAAAAATTCACGCGCTCCTTTCGTTCGACTTTTAGCCGGATTCTAACTAGACTTTCTTGGCGCGTGTGTCTAAGCTGGTTTTAAGTTTTAGTACTATTACCCCAATCAAAAAAGAGATCCGTCCTGCGGATATAATATATCTCGTTACTCGCGGAGTAAATGAAACTTTGATGTCGGCCGAGACATTTCTTTTTCACGTGCCGACATCATTAGCCCTCTCTTGGAGTTCCTCTCGTGTATAAGTAACGTCGGGGAGATTCCAAGTGGAACCCCGGCGAAAACCGGAGCCTCGCTAACTACGTACCCGCTAATCCCTCGGGGATAAGTGTACTGCGGTCTAACATTCAGAATAGAGCCATTAAAACGAGCGTATCGTGCTGGAGGACCAGCTCTGTGGAATATTAAACGGACGATATTGTATTATACGTATAAATTATTCATCTCGCGGACTCAATACACTTTGATCGCGAACCGGCGGTATTTCGGTGGCGGAAAAGCACGTGAGATAGCGTCAACGGGGGGTAAAACGTGCGAATTGATGTAATTAATTAAGATATTATGTATCTACAATTTCGGAAGCGTACGCGCAGAATTAACATGTTTATCTGCCGGTTCCCGCAATTATAACATCTCATTATTCCGAGGAAAAGATAATTTCTAACGAAGAAAGATCAAGGAAATATTCTGTTTATTAAATTTTTTTTATGTATAAGTCGACTATATCATCGCCCCGAACGTTCTTTCATTTAAAGTCTAGCAATCCAAGACTTCGCGCATGAGAATTAAAATATATTCTGTTTACGCGCTTTTAATCTCATTTCTCTCGGTGTAAAATGTTCCGTACATGCAAGATGTATAAGTAATGCAAGAATCTCGGAGCGTAAAGAAGTGTAAATTTTAATTTACAGAAGGATTTGTCATAAATCACGAGGTGAGAAATTGAGCCAAAAGAAGATGACGAAGAAAGATAGATAGATAGATAGAGAAAGAGAGAAAGAGAGAAATATTCCTCGTGGGATATGCGAGCGTGGAGTTACCTTGACACTGAAAAAGAACGAGTGTGGAAAGGAGCATCATTGATTTACCAAACGAGCTCGCCGAGGCTCCGGCACTTGCTGCAGTCTTTACCGCAATGCATTAGCAGTCAAAGGATTACGTGACGATCTGCCCCTGCTTTCGGGACGAAAAGTAATGGCTTGGCGAAGAAAATTGCAGTATATTTTTGAGAGAGAGAGAGAGAGAGAGAGAGAGAGAGAGAGAGAGAGAGAGAGAAGAGAAGAATATGTAACTCTTCCCTCGTCTTCCATCCTTTATCAATATGCATTTCTGCATATAAATTGGTGGGGGATCTGCGTGAATAATGCCCGGTGGCGAGATATAGAAGACGAAACTTGATGTCATTATAAATGCGAGACTTTGCATTTTTCTCGTGCTTTTCCCTCGGAATAAAGATTAGGAGACGAAATTATGCGGAAAAAGCGAAGGAGAAAGATATTGCAAGAAACGAGAAAAAAAAATGTTGCGTTTCTCTCGAATAACTTCAATTACATCTTTCCGCTCGCACGGACTTTTTCATTCCCGGAGTTGTACGGTCGCATCGAAACGGAAAAGGCAAAATACAAAGCGGCAATACGTTACAGGTCGTAGAACTCTCAACGAACCTTAACGGGCGGGAGAGAAAAAAAAGAATAGGGACAACACCGCGCCATTACAGTCTCATTCGGCGCCCTTTACGTTTGAAAATACAATTACGGGGGATTATCAGGCACGCCGTTGCATTCTCCCTCTCCCTCCCACCCCCTCTTTCTCTCTTTCTCTCTCTCGCTCCATACAATGAGTGTTGTACGAGAATAAAGACAAAAGGAGTGTGAGAAGTCAAGCAGAGAGCAGAGAGAACTACTATTCGTATTCAACGATTAAATGAAAAATGTGTACGGAAAATATGACTTTCTGTACGCGGCCCAATGTGGTGTGTACGTAACAAAAGTGCGGGAGTGTCGCGCGCGCCGCGTGTAAAAGCTGATAATACCATCGTGCGTTCCATCGCAGAATGCGATTATAAGAGCAGGCATCTCGCTCAAAATAGACCGTTGCGTCAATTTGTAGCTGCACGTAACGACCGCGCGTTTATATACGAATCTAACCCGCCCAGGAATATGATTCCTCTCAATTTACCTAGCTTTCCGATCTATATCGAAACTTGCAACATTAAAAATCCAAATGAAGTATATAAACACACCTAACATACAATTTAACACATTTAGAGAAGAAAGAAAATTATATATATTAAATATATAAAATTTTTTTCTTAATTCTAATATGTCCTCCGGACGTACATATCCCACGATCTCAGATTCGGCACGATTTTGGAAAATCCGAAGGCGCTTATACGAGGTCCTTCTATTGATCAGCACGCTCGTACTATCAGCGACTTTCTCGCACGATCATGTCCCCGCAATTTACAACCTGTGTCCCCAGACAGATTTTATTGCACCTGCAAAATCCTGTTTATTCCCATCAAGCGAGACCAGCTTATCGTAACGCAATTTCGTTCATCGGCGATATTCCGCATGATGGAATCGCGCTTAAAATCAGAAGGGAGGAAACTTTCTTCAAGTATTTGCTAATAAGATTTTTTTTTCACGCGGATAATATGTTTTTCGGCCTCTGATTTAAATAAAATCTTCGATTATAAAGATTAAATATAATGACACCGTAAGAGTTTGCATGTATGTGTACTTTGTTAATCTCCGAGATAAAAATGACTTCTATTATTACGTTCACACAACGCGACTTTTACAATTTTTTATATTTGAAAAAGTATCAGTTCTCCAAGGAGAAAGATAAATTTGCTGCAACTTACAGATTAATCAATCACAGAAGGATCCAGCTAAACAACGATACATAGTAGAATATTGTTCTAGGAGACCATCGATAACTTTTCGAATTTTTTTCCGCGCATATACACACACACGTGCGCACGCATATAAATATGTGTACAACACACATCTTGTCGTCACGCGCGTCACGTACGCCATCCACGTTCTCATTTTTCGCAGCTCACCCTCGTGACTTGGTTCGCACTTCCGTTCTTTGAAGAATACGGGCGATCAAAGCTTCACGGATAGAAAAATTAATCTATCATGCATTTCAAAAATCTGGGAAAAGATAACGGTGACTTGAGCTGAATAAAAATGTTATAGAGCTTATCATTTTATAATTTTTTTTTTTAGAACGACATAAAATCTATCAAAAGTAAAAAATTTGTGAAGCACGATAAATGAATAATTACAAAATATAACGATAGATTATTCCAAATTACAAGTTATGCGTGATAAGTTCGAGCAATTAAAAAATCTTTCTAAATTTCAGTTTTATCCCCTTGGTTGTTACACTTAATTAATTATAATTCGCGGAGATATAAATAGTTCTCAACAAGCGCAGCACACAACGCGAATTATCTAATATTTTCATTCCAGAAATTAATTTTCCGATAAACTTCTATTTGCCGTATCAGGATGATAAAAATATATAGACGCGCTCGCTCGTCACCGCAATAGAAGGCAATCGATCGACGATGGAGCAATGACACTTCGTTGATATCTCCGCGCGCGTCTCGACTTTGACCTATGCAAGACTCGCCTCAACCACCGATAGCGCGAGATAATCCTTAAAAACGAGGATCACGATTACCTTCCTTGAAGGATTGATTTAATCTCTTCAAACACTCCCGATTACCTTTTTCGAAGGTTTGATCCTTTCGAGCCCTCGAGGTTTACCTATCGAAGAAAGTCACGCGCGCTCGAAACGACGTCTCGTAATCAGAGCAGCAGTAAAGCGATATTTTAATTGATGAATATCAATTATCTATCATATTAATTATCTCGCATTTTTATAAAAAATAAGCGATGGAAGAATCTTGATTAAAAATAAAAAATTTTCGTCGAGAACGCTGATACCAATTAAGCTTACGTTTGCTGATTAGAGCCCATAAAATTAATTACAGAGCTCAAGATGAAATACCGGAGATCAATTTACGGCAATGTATTAAAGCTGGCAGCACAAAACACGTAATATTATCTTCGCGGGATATTACGAAATATTGACAGAAAATTGAAGAAATAATTGAGAGATTTCGTAATCGACACAACTTTTTAACAATACTTAAACTTCGTTAGCTTACAAATCTCGTTTACCTGATTGCAGGTGATACTCGTCAAATGGAACGAACCCTATCAGAAACTGGCCTCGTGCGACAGTTCGGGTGTAATCTTCGTTTGGATCAAATACGATGGACGATGGAGTATAGAATTAATCAACGACAGAAGCACACCTGTCACGCATTTTTCTTGGTCTCACGATGGTCGCATGGCTCTTATATGTTACAGGGTAAATTATAACATTTGTTGAGTTTCCGATAACTGTGATTTTTTTCTCACGAATATCAATCTTATAATATATACTGTAAGAAAGTATTACAGAATTATAAGAATGTAATTTTACAGATTATTTTTTAAAGTATATATATGTATATAACAAAAAGAGAATAATTTCTGTTTTCGTTAAATGAACCGACTCCCATAAATTGATGGTTATTTATTTTATCAATGTAAAGTATCGCCATTCGGATCAAAGCACGATTCATTCCATTCAATGCGTCGAGACGCGCTCTCTTTAAGACTTCAGAGGTTTATGTATTTATTTACGATCTCTCGTCGTAAATGTGCCGCGCACGTTTCTACGGAGTATCAACTGCAGAGAATGCAATGTTTTATTGCAGGATGGTTTCGTGTTGGTCGGGAGTGTCGCCGGTCAAAGATATTGGTCATCGATGCTCAACGACAAAGCGACGATAACCTGCGGCATTTGGACTCCGGACGATCAGCAGGTTTGAGAAAAAAACCTTAATCTCATATTTTTACGTGATTTTTCTAATTTATCAAGAACGTTGTAATTGATGAGAAAGAAAGCAATCGACGTTCATAATTCAATATTTTCGTCGAAGATTAGGATACAATAATACAAGCGTTTGAATCGTACGTCGCATACACGCGAAATACGATATATCCTTCCTCAATAGAGACATTCTTGATATTGTGGCGCAATTACACCCTATCATTTAATAGCGACCCAGTAGCGAGTTAAAAGCTTTCTCTTTGTTGTCGATGAAAATGTCTTCATCTGTAGATAGAATATCTCAATAGAAGAAAAATAAGACGACATTATTTACCTTTCCTCTGTCATTTACAACAAAAAGGTCTATTTCGGGACGACCGCGGGTCAGTTAATTGTGATGGACGTTCACGGAGCTATGGTGTCGGAAGTACAATTGACAGCCGGTGTCACGTCGATGGCGTGGAGCGCCGAGAAATTCACTATGGATGAGGATGAGACATGTGACCGATCTCAAAAAGGTATCAATCGCGGCTTTTAGAGGCTCGAGATTCGCCAATTCTCGAGCCCGAAAAAAAGGCACCGGTCGAGACAAATTGACGCACACGTTTGTCGTGATATATGTGCAAGCGCAGATGACCGGAATTACGTCCTAGCCGTTTGTCTTGCTGACGGCAACATCGTCATGTTACGATCGTTCGACGACGTGTCGCCCATAACGATACGCAGCAATCTGAAGCCGCCTTTGCACGCCGAGTGGAGCAACTCTAGAAAACTGCTCGCTATCGCCGGCACTAAGGAGTCTGAACACGTTCACCCGGGAAGTCCGCAGGAGTACACGAATCTACTCAAGTTCTATTCTGTCAACGGTACTCTCGTATACACGACTGAGATTCCGTACACGCAAGTACGTTCGAAATAATACTCGTCTCTCTATCTATTTGTCTATCTATCTAAAGTTCTGTGCGACTAAATAATTTATCTTACAACTTTTTTCACAATTTTACGCGCGCTCCAGTGTCCTGTGTCGGCATTGACATGGGGACACAACGACAGGCGACTCTTCGTAGCGACCGGGGCGCGCATCCACGCCGCTTGGGTCTCCAGGTGATCTCTCATTTTGATGTAATCGCGTTTCCGCGAATGCAGATACTTAATACAAGTGACACTTCGAGAGTTACCGGAGTGATGATGCACGGAATGACAATCAAGTAGGTATTGTTTCTTGCAGGAGAGTGGGCTCGCTACAACTGTTGTCGAGGTTAGCGGTGAGAGCGTCTCTCACGAGGGAATCAAATGTTCAACAGCTTCCATTACCGCCGCGATTGAGAGCTTCGGTGGCCGCCCTGTTCGCTAACACGATACGGTAAAAAAAAAAAAAGCTTTCGCGAAATTCCTTAGTTGTCAAAGACCAACTATTCCAAGAAGAGACGTTACATGCATAAATGTCGCATCTTTCGCGCACATCTTTTAGTTGTTCAGTGCCGGAACCGAGGGAACTGCGACGCTTCGTGTCGAGGCCACCGCCTGGAGGTAGCCGGTTGCATTGCACCATGCTCAGACACGCCATCGAGCCCGTGCCGTGTTACACGCTCTATCTGGAATACCTGGGCGGTCTCGTGCCACTCCTCAAAGGCAGACGGACCAGCAAGATCCGGCCCGAGTTTGTGATATTTGACCCGCAGAGCCAGGAAACTCTGCAAGTGTTCGACGACATGTCGCAGTGTCCGTCATACAGTGACGGCTCGGATACTGAGAAAGATACCGCGGATTTGTGCGGATCGCCCCGGTACCGGAAGAAGAACAGAAAGAAAAGGGACGAGAAACCGAGCGACGAAGCGACGGAACGGGAGGAGAAGTCGAATGATCTCGCATACGTGGATACTCTGCCGGAGGTAATACAATATTAATTCTAATTAAATAAATAAATAAATAAATACATATTCTTTCTCGTCTTCATATTAAATGATATAAAACACGGCGTTGGAACATTATAAGCATATCTCTGTTCGCAGCACGCGAGACTGGTCGAAGTAACGTCGAACATCTGGGGCACGAAATTCAAGTTTCACGGTCTGGCGGACTCGATCCCCGCGAACCTAGGTCAAGTGACTTATCGAACATCGTTGCTGCACTTGCAACCCAGACAAATGACGCTCGTGATGACGGAGCTTCGGGACGATCTACCTGCAGGTAATTCTACCTATAGCTGCGTGACTTGGATTTCTTTCTTTATATAAAAGCTTATCACGATACAATTGTCACGGCAGGCCCGGATCCAACGTTCAATCCGAATCTATTCTCCGAGGACGAGGAGGAGCCGTATCAGGAAGCGAGCTCGCGAGCCACCCCGGAGGCGCAACCACCCCCGATCGCGCCGATGACGCCTCGCAACGCCCGTCTGAATCATCCGAGTCGACCCAAGTCCCAGATGTCGAATCAATTTCTGGCGACGGAGACGTTGCCGACGTCGCTGGGAAAGATCGAGAGCTACGAGAGCGAGTACGTACCGTACGTAGATCTTCAGGACATGGGTAATCTGTACGAGAACATTAGAAATGCCCCCACCAACACGTATCGTACGCCACCGAGGCACAATCCGCCGCGATGCTGCGACGTGCCGGCACTGCAATCGCCGAAAAACGCGGTCGCGCCCACGCAGACGTTGATAGCGACGTCGAACGCGGGCGCCGATTACGCCAACAGCATTCAGAGGATGAAGAACGTTCTCGCGGACGTTCAGCAGACCGGTGTGGCGACGAAGAAGGAGCTCGAGAACAACAAGCTCAATCAGATCGCGTCGGATCAAGACAAGCCGTGCCTGACGTCGAGTACTTGTCCAACGAGCATCATTTCCATGCAAAACGGTCAGACCGCGGAAGCGTCGAGCAGTCGATACTCGATCTCGCAGAGCCCGGTTACGAACGGCATCGAGAATGTCGATTGCACCCCAGCCGTATATCTGAACGGTCTAAATAATATGGCTTGCGCGAGCAACGTCTCGCCGCACGCCGTCCATCAATCCGCGATGTCGCAGAGCGCTCACAGTTTTGTACATAGTAAGAATAATCAAAATACCGGGGCGAGTTTCAATGCGACGTCGTCGAATAATAACGGTTCTTCTCAGATCGGAGGACATGCCGCGGGTCTACTTGTCGGTAAAAACGGCGTACACGGGATAGTATCGCCCGCGTGTTCCTATCAGTTTCCGGAGAACATCGAACAGTGCTTCGGATCGTCGTGCTCGCAGTGTTTCGCGAAGCAGAAGGATCCCAAGTGTCACGCGTGTTATAACAAGACGAACGCCGGGACGCCCGGCGTCGTTAAGCTCGACGAGGATCTGATGCGATTCAGCGACGACGATATTAGCCGCGGCGATACCGGAATATTACGGGGCGTTCACAGAACCTCGACGGTCATCAGTATCGGTCCGATGTGCTCCAACGATTCGATAGTCAGGAGTTGCAGCGTCGGTTATCTCGACCTGGTGGATGCTCAACTGGTGCCGTGCGACGTGGCATTGCGAATGCTGCGGAGAGACGCGCCGAACAAGAGACTGGTATTGGTGTCGCGAAAAACGAAACGGCGGAAAAGGAACAAGCCTCAGCCGCAACTCGACGCGAGCCAGCCGAGCTCGAAGCCACCCAGATTGCGCAATTGCGGCAAATCCAAGAGTCTGGATTCTAGTGATATCTTTCCGAGCAACGAGCAGATAGCCTCCCCGCCGCAATTGCCGGAACACGTGGAGGAGACGACGGGGGGAGTGAACAATTCCGAGGTGGCCGAAGATAGCGCAATTAAATGCGGCGAACCTGAACCGCCGAAGGATGCTGCGACGCGCGAGATCGTCGACAAACACGAGGAGAGCAACGGATACATCACTCACGAGGCTCATACCGAAGAGAAGCCGAGCCGACCGCAAGCTGTCGCGTCATCCGTCAAGTGAGTATGATCGATTCGAAAAATTTGCGTCGTATTACATCTCGATGAGAGAGAACTGGCATTTTCGTATGCGATTCAAATAGTAAGAAGGCTGATTGTACTTTAGAGGATCGAGCCCGAGCGGATCGTTCGCCTCGTCGCTCGACGGTCTCGCCGCGAGACTTCGAGATTTCGACGACAGTCACTCCTTGCCACCTCCTTCTCCTCGGCCATCATCGAGGTAATTATATCGTATCATCGATATGTGCGCGCGCGAATCATCACAATTTGATTTGTAACCGTTCGATGAATACAGATTGCCGAGGAGTTCGCCCAGCAGCCCAGCACCGTCTAAGAAAGGCAAGAGACCGGCGTCGGCCTCTCCGATCCGTAGAAGGCTTTTGTCGAGTCCGTTGTTGAGCAGAAGGATGCGAAAGAGTCGCGCCGAAAGCTCGGACGAGGAGGGTCTGCTTCAGGACGATTCCTCGTCGACGAGTTATCGAGATTTAGAAACATTCCAGAAGGCTCAATTACGTCAGAAGGTTTGTATCGCAAATATTTTCGACTTCCGAAGAAGAGCATGTTTCTATGAACATAGTGTATTAAACCGGAAAAAGCGCGCGGAAAAGAAAAACGATATCGAGATGTAGGCGTTATATCTGCAGCTCAAGCAAAGAGGAGCGGGAATCTCCAAGCCGGAAGCGATAAGGCGCGACGCACAACTGGTGATGCACAATAAGGCGCCCATGTGGAACGAATCCAGCCAAGTGTATCAACTCGATTTCGGCGGCAGAGTGACTCAGGAAAGCGCCAAGAATTTTCAGATCGAGTTCAGAGGTAGACAGGTAAGGACGCGTCTTCTCAAGCTCTTAGCCTTCCAAATTAGATTGTAAAATATTTTTGTCAATTATTATTTTTTTTTTCAGGTAATGCAGTTCGGAAGAATAGACGGCAACGCGTACACGTTGGATTTCCAGTATCCGTTCAGCGCTTTGCAAGCGTTCGCTGTCGCTCTGGCGAACGTCACGCAACGACTTAAGTAACTATTACTCTACGACACGTTTAAATTATACGATGGAAAAGAGCTGCGAAACACGTGTCTGAGAGCGCGTTAACAATCCGAGAGAGTTCGATCTTTAAGAATAGAAGATCTCGCGCGAGACCTTAAAAATTGTCGAGATCACGGAGTTCCGTTCACCAACCGAAATATGTCCGAAATATAACGTATTGCCGAGATGATAATGGCCAAGCGACTTGCGACTAATTTCTGACTCACATCGTCGATTCTAGCGTGAAAGGGATCGCGTAGCCAGAACGTCAGAGAAGATCGTCAGCCGAGACGTTGGACGAATCGCATGTTTCGAGGACGATGGGTAATTGAAGAATATACGCTAATTTTCGCGAGTGCAGTTGCGAGCGATTTGAATTTGAGTGGAACACAAAGATTTTGTGTCGGCAGCTATGTTTTGTTGAATGCTTCTTCGTCGTACCGTCCAAAATATTTCGTTTCTCCCAACTTCGAGCGCTCATTTTATGTATAGTTTATGCGACACGTTGGAGTCTAGTGACGCTGTTGACGGTTTACCTCGTTCATTTTTGCGGTTCCGCCGAGTGTGTGTATTCGAATTTTATATACACTATATTATATTGACAGACTCGCACGTGCACGGGCGAGTGTTTCATGTTGTTCAATTAAATGTTTCTTAACGCGTATGGTAAAAATAACGATAATAATAGTAACGATAACGCTAATAATAATAATAATAATAACGATAATAAGATTAACGATTGTAACGTAACGTTTGACGTCCGGCCTGTCTTCACTATTAATGAGATAACGGGGCAGATTAATCCTAAGGAGAGAGCGAGATATCGAAAGGTCAGAGCGAAAGTATGCACCGTGTGTATATGCGCGAGCGAGTGTATATGCATCGCGAGATAAGTCGCGTCGTCGTCTGTAACTATGACTCAAGTCGCACGATCACACCGTGGTGCTCGTCTTCATCGGTGCGAAAAGCGAAAAGGACGACGCGAACGAGATGAGGCCTACGGTAGGCGCAAAGTGTTCGTCGTCGGCGAAAAATTCAAAAATTCCGACGACGATATAGAAGTCAAGATTTCCGCTCGTAATCTGCTCGAGATGCGGAATTGTTTCTCGATGCTCCTCTTCGCCGCTCTGCGCCCGGAAATTAACCCTTCTGTCAATGAACAAGTACCCGCGTACCCAAAGAAACTCTAAATGTTAAAAATGTGTCGGAACTTTTCTCCGCCCGAAACAAAATACAAAGGGTCCTTGTATTTGAAAATGTCCTAAAATATAATGGGAAAGAATGTTCGATGTCCAGCAGCTGCTATAAAGAAATTGTCACAGTGCAATGTGTCGAAAATACGCAGCTGATACCCGGGTACCCATACATTGATGAAGAGATGAAAAAATTATGCATTGATAGAAGGATTAAACGTAACGTCTCTCATAAGATCGTATTTTCTCACATCCGCAGCATCGCGCGTTAATTCGAAGCACGTCGCTCCGTTAATCAGGATTCAGATGCCTTTTTTACACCGCGAGTCGCAAGTTTCGAATCTACATCCGTATTCTGTATCCCGCATCCGTTCGAGAAACGGATCCATCCATTAGCGACAGCGCACACAGTTTTAGAAACTTTCGCCGGACATTCGCACTGATCGTCGAAGTGCTGAACGGTAGATCGTACGATTGATTGGTTCTCTAGTCGTCCCTACATACTCCACACTCCCGTTCGTAATCCGCAGCAAGTAATTGTAACGTCGAGTGCTATTTTAACGTAACGTCGCGACGAGAATCGCGAACTCGTGCAGCGACGCGAACGATTCGAAAAGTCCAATCGCGAAAGTCTATTGGAATACATGCATACATTGTTGAAGAAAATAAAAGAATTTTTTTTCTGAAACTTGTCCGATATTTAAATCGTATATGAGTTCGCGAATTTCTCGTAACGATGGAACGAAGGATTTTGTATTCCGAGAGTGCGGATTTCTCTTTCATTCGCGAGCGCACGCGTTTTGCATTTAATAGAAAGTTTCCCTTAATACGATTACACCAGAGCGTGTGATATAAAGTTACTCGCGTCTACACACTCCGCTAACTTTTGAATAGCATTGAATAAGAGCTTGACAGCAGGCACATGGATATTTTCTCGAATGAAGAGGGAAGAATGGAAGGAGACGATTGTTTAAATGAAATCTCACAAGTGTATTCAGAAGTTGAAACGCGCGCGCGATTGGAGGATAATTCTGTACCGTTCGTCGTGTCTCACCACATCGTTTAAGCACCTCACCATCTCGCGCCATCCGATTCCGATCGAACATATCTCATTTGTTGTAAAAATATTGCATCCTTCGGCTTAGCCGAGCAAAGCGGATTTGAGTCACGCGGAGCAAACGGACATAATGTTACATCATCGTGTGTTTTAAGGCCCCCCAAAAACGGTGTCCGTCGAATTTACGCGAGTAGCAATTTCATGCGAGTTAAAATATGTGTAAACAAATCGCGCATTTATAATTTTCCGCATATAATATTGGATGTTCGTATAAAGATGCTATACACCGCGTAAATTCGAGGATCCTTGTATAAGATATAACGCGAAGACGATTTTCTAGTGAAATAATCGATGCTGTGATTATCCGTACACATAAAGTAAAATAAAATACGCGTTATACTTCTCTTTTGTAATCTTCGAGGTCTTTGAGCGCATTTCGTAGGAGATCGCGCGACGCTTCAACGCCGGTAAAAATAGAGTGCCTACATTTGCATTTGACCGAAACCGCCTATTTAACAAACGAGATTAATACTCGACGTCAAGCCTCATGAGATGTAATGACTCGAAAGCCCCCGAATCTCGGATAAAAGGCTTGTTATATTCTCACGCGTACTCCACGTATATTTGCACATTTAAGTCATGCGTTTTCCAAGAATGTAAGAAAAGGCGCAAACAGGATTCGCATAACTGCGCAAAATGTATCTCTATTGCGATTTGTTTCACTCATCTTTCGCGACAGGCGTACACTTGACACGTGACTGAGCTCCAAAATGTTCGGCCTAGCTCAAGTTAATCCTTGATATGTTAGCTCTTTACGTTCGAGATGCTTCGTTTCTCTCCTTATCTCAATAGCGTTATAAAAAGAATCGTGCTTAAGAAAAAGAAAAGAAACGCTATATGTAAATTTTACGACTGAATATATAATAAGGAGAAAGACGATTTTAAGCATTGTATCTGATTGGAAATACGATTTTTTTCTCGTACGGATGACGTATATTGTTAATTCAGTTCTTGCCTTAGTGCTATAATGATAATTCTGTATATGTGCAATGTAATTTTGTTACCGAATACATTATCGCGAGACTATTTGTAAATAAAGAAGGAAATACAACGCATAAAAATGTATAATATATGATTTACGCTTCCTCTGCTGGCGATTAAATTTCTCTATCCGAGAAAATATACATCTCACATACTTACGTTTTTACACATTCTGGCCAGTATGGACTTACCTTTTGCCGCTTCTGGCCATATTTATTCTGGTTCGATCTTTAATCAGGACATTCTCTTTCTATTATCGGCTGTAGACAACAAATTCTTTTTTTGAGAATTGAAATGCATAACAACATATAATAATGAAATCGGGATCGTATTCAGCGTAAAAAAAACTACCAGAAATGTTATTCTCTCTCTCCCTTTTTTTTTTTTAATTTTTTTTTATTGAACTGTGTTATGTGTTCTCTCCAATGACAAAAGCAATATTTAAAACATATTTACAAGATATTTACATTCGCGAAAAGATTCGCAGATAACATCAAATACACAAGATAAACTCGGTCTCGCATATGCTATGTCATCGTATAAATCTGTCTTATTTATTAAGCGCCGCGATGCCACGTGTTCATGAAATTTATGCTCGGTATTAATTTTGCAATATTTCATTCATCGCGATGACCTTTTCCACATTTTTTGTTTAAAAATACATATATTATCATGTCTTTGCGCTATTGTAATATTTCTCTGTAAGAAAAACTTCTCGGTTGTAAGTCCTTGCCGAGAGGGCGTTAGCAGATAACAAGTCTTCAAGTGCGGACTCTCCGTCTCCGTCAGAGACACTATATCAGTATCTCGTAGCGTAACCATCTGGTCGGCGTCGAGTTTAGATAAGCTTGTCGAGTAACGTCGATTAGTACGTGTTTTTAAAGTCCGGAGTCATTGAGACAGTGCCGAGTCATTCTATTTAATTAAAAATCTGTGTGCTATTAATAATAGCCGATTGCGAAGGTAAATGTAAAATTATTTGACCGATTTCAATCTCGAATCATTAACAAAGTGTTTCCTCCATTCATCCTAATTCATAAAAATCTGTCAATGAGTCATTGACAGATCTCGTAGTGCACAATCACACGCACGCATGGCATATGGAGTTTTATAGTGTACATAGAGAGTTTTATAGTTATATGTATTGTAGTTTTAAAAGAATATATATCACTTTTTTTTCTTTTTAAGGAAAAATGCGTCTCCTCTATGTCGATGCTATACCAGGAATGATAAATAATGCACTTGAAAATAAGGAACCGTGGCAAATAGTAACTATGACAAGTACAGCTACACTCGCTACAGTCTGGTTGTGGAATTTTGTCTTCTGTCAAGATGAAAGTAATTATTACAAAATATTGAATATATATATATATATATATATATATATATAATTATATATTTTGTGTTATATCATTTGTTTTACAGAATTTATTATGTATTTTGATGATGCGTATGTTATAGGTCTCTTGGAACGTGGAAAGAAACAGCTGTTCAAGCTAGCTCGTTATATCCCCTCCATTCGTGATAAAATAAATAAGGAACTAGATAATATTAACGAAACTTTTGAAAAAGATGTTATGCACAGACTTAAAAAAGCTTCATTTATTGTGCATCTTCCTGAAAATGGACTAAATAATGAAGAAATATTAAATTTAGTAAGACAATTTGTTCACTTGGGTAAGCTAAACTAACTTTCTCAATCTATCTTCTTGATGCAGTACTTTAATTCAATTTTTGCCTGAATTTTTTTCTAGGTGATTATGATTGGCAAGCGGGTCGTGTATCTGGTGCTGTTTATAGAACGAACAATGAACTTAGACAGCTGATGGGGAACGTATATGCAATTGCATCGTACACCAATCCGTTACATCCAGATATTTTTCCTGGAATTTGTAAGATGGAAGCAGAAGTAGTTAGAATAGCCTGTCATTTGTTCCATGGAGATGAAGAAACTTGTGGAACTGTAAGTAGCTTTTTCTATTAGTAAAACTTGTACAAATTAGAGAGAGAGAGAAAGAGAAAGAGGTATAGATGTATGATATACAATGTAATCTTTCATGAATATTTTTAGATGACTACAGGCGGCACAGAATCTATTTTATTAGCGTGTAAAGCATTTAGAGATTATGCTCGTGAAGTTAAAGGCATCAAGAAGCCAGAAATGGTGATACCGATCACTGCTCATGTGGCATTTGACAAAGCAGCACAGTATTTAAACATAAAAATACACACTATACCCGTCGATCCACATAGTTTTACAGTTTCTATCCAAGCTATGAGAAAGTCAATCACGAAAAATACAATAATGGTAAGGCACAGCATGATACAAGTTTATTTCACAAATTACTGCTCGAGTTCATATATTTCTGTTAGTTAGTAGGTTCTGCACCCAATTTTCCCTACGGCACAATGGATAATATTGAGGCGATTTCTGAATTAGGTGTGAAATATAATATACCTGTTCACGTAGATGCCTGTCTGGGCGGTTTTCTTACTTGTTTCATGCCTGATGCTGGTTTTCATTTACCGTTGTCTGACTTTAGACTACCTGGTGTTACCAGCTTATCAGCTGATACTCACAAGGTATTTATCTAGTCAAGGTATTTTGTATTATCACACGATAACTAAATTTATACATAAGTTAAAGGACACAAAGATCACATGTGATACTTTTTCAGTATGGGTATGCGCCAAAAGGATCTTCCATAATTTTGTATCGAAACAAAATATATCGACATTATCAATATACAATTAGTACAGATTGGCCTGGTGGCATTTATGGTTCTCCAACGATAAATGGTTCTCGGGCTGGTGGCATTATCGCCTCTTGCTGGGCTACATTAATGTATTTTGGATACAACGACTATGTAGAATCCACTAAGAAAATTATAGAAACTACAAAATATGTTGAACGAAAGTATGTACATCTAGGGGACAAGATTTATATTACGATTAATTAAAGACATCGATATTATGTGTACATTGATTCTTTTAAAAATTGATTGTAGTTTGAGGGAAATGGAAGGGATTTTCGTGTTTGGTACACCAGCCACATCTGTCATTGCAATAGGTTCCAATGAATTTCACATTTATCGACTATCGGAAGCTCTTAGCGCCAAGGGTTGGAACTTAAACACGCTACAATTCCCTTGCGGCATACACATATGTATTACACATATGCATACTCATCCAGGAGTGGCTGATCAATTCTTAAAAGATATTAAATCCGATCTGACAACGCTTTTGGAAACCCGTGATACTTTGGTGGAAGGAAAGGTAATATTTAAAGTTGTTTTTTTTTTTTTTTTTTTTTTTTTTTTTTTTTTTTTTTTTTTTTTTTGGAGATGCTGATTGTGTTACGTAATATTTTTCAGTTGGCAATGTATGGAATGAGTCAAAGCATCCCGGACAGAAGTGTGGTCGGCGATTTTACAAGATGCTTTTTGGATTCCATGTATTATACCAAAGAAAGCGAAACATGTCAATAATCTTATAAGGATATTGATAACTTATACAATGAAAATATAAAACATATACTTTTCTTATGATGGATTAAGGAATGAAATTCAAAAATATTTTCTGTAACTATTCTTCCAGTGGAAATTCGTGTAAATATACACAAGCAAATATTTTGATCAAAATATAAAAAGAGAGAGAGAGAATATTCTTTTGTATATTGTAAAATACATTACATAATAAATGGAAAAATACTGTATAGTACAATCACTCTCAAAATAAGAAGGTAAATGTTCTTATCCTCGAGTGATTTCGTTTCTACATATAGGTTAAATTCTACATATACAGTAAAGACTGATCATATACCTCGTAATTATTTTACGTAAAAAAACGTATATGCAGTTGCTCAAAATTATTATATAGAATATAGAAGATTCCACAGGAAGAGAATAGACTGATGACAGAAATTTTTGAAGTTATATATTATGATTCGATAAAATTATGCATTTTATATGTTTTATATTCATACTTTAATTGAAATATATACACAGATATTATATAATTTGTATTGCTATATTTTGTTGATATTGCATACTGTTATATATGGTGTCGGTATGTTTGTATGAAAAAAGAAATATATATAAGTATTATTGGATTTTTATCCCGAAATAAATATCACATAGTTTTTCAAGTTGATGTTATTATTTCCTTTCCTGTATTGGTCTACATTCTTGTCGCTATATTCAACGTTAAATGTGTTTTATTCCGATATAAGCTAAAATCTCTTCTTTTTTTTAGTTTTTCTTAAACTCTACTTTCGCCAAATCCTTTCGTAATCTTCACGTTAAAATAGCTATTTCACGTCTCTATTAATCTACTTTCCTATTTAAACTGCATTTTCTACTGATTTACTTCTTTAATTCGACTGCATTAAGAAAATTACGATTGTTTTAAGACCGCGTAATCACGTTGGGAGAATAGTGAAAGACATAAGAAGTAAATAGGGCGCAGTCAAATCGTTCTCATTCTCATTCGTAATGAGAGTTCTTTGAAGAATCCATTAAATACATAGCACAAATATATACGACATTTCAGAATTATATTTTCTTTATGAATTCTTCGATCACACACAATATAAAAATTTGATAGAAAGCCATTTTTTTTACAATAACTGCTTAATGTATTAAAAAGAATCGAAAAGATTTAATTTCACTTATTTGTTTTCTCATATACCAGTATATTTTTCATTTCCAGAGGATATCTTGAATAAATTATTATTATCAAGTCTGTGGTTATATCGCGTTTTTGTAAATTCAATATATTTACTCATAACCAGTTAGGGCTCGAATAAGCGAAACGTCGCGTCGGTTTCCTTTATTGAGAGCATACTTGAGCAATATCAATATGCTTTGGTATGAGAAATATTTTATCGTATGCATGAAAGTAGTTATGAGGCCAAATGCCGACGCGATCTCGCTGGATATCGCTATAATTTATATATATATATATATATATATATATATATATACGTGTGTATGTGTGTGTGTATATATATATATATATATTGCGTATTTTCGTCGCGCTTTCTAGATGAAATAAAATTTAATCACACATTTCCGGAGCAAGCACAGTGCTAAATGTACCGTATGCGTTGAAATTGCCATTGTATTAATTTGAAAATGAATTACAGGATATCGTAATGACGTGATCGTCAATACACAGCGTATTTGAATTTAAATTTGTCAAAAGTAATTATATGTGTGTATATAAAATACAAACCGATATAACAAAAAATTACACAAAGGCTAATAAACAATCAAGCGCATAGTTATTTATTGGCCTCTGATATTATTTTCTCCAACGTAACGATAAAAGTGATAAATAGCGAATCAAGTTATTTTGGTGTATATTATATGTGTCCTCTTCTGGTAGATGATATTTTTCACATGACTTATATTACATAAGTGACAAATACGCAATCCTCGTGGGCTCTATTTCATCCTGAAATAATGGCTGTGCCTTAGCAAAGTCAGACTAACGTCGCTTCTCTTTCTGACATCCGAACAATCCAGAATAATATTGATATCTATATGTAACATTATGTTCAGACGCAAAATAAGAGGAGAGAAAATTCATATTATGGGAAGCTCATATGTTACATCGAGAACGGTGATAAAGTATTTATCCCCACAGCATCGGAAACGGATGACTCGAATAATGGAGCGCGTAATTGATTCAATTAAAATGAGTCTGACGTAAAAAGACTCGTTGAAAAACTTCTTGTCTTGCTTATTATATGTTTTGGAGCGAATTCATCGAAATATCAATTCTGCCTTCTTTTATGTTTTCGTCTATTTCGCACGAGGCTGCGACATAAATGTGCGAAAGTTTTCTACAACCTGGCGATTCTTCGAAAAGCACTACATCCGCAAACATGAAACGAATGCACAATTAACGTTTTAGGAGTCTCTGGAAAAAAAATCAAATGTTGATTCTTATCCCGTACTGCTCAGTTCGGAGTTGGCTTGTGATTGTTACTTCGTTAACGATCCCGAGGGCCGTTCCCATAATTATTGGTTCAAGTTAATTGGTTGAAATTTAGTTCAGTTTCAGTTTCATTTCTCTTCTCTCCATGGAGAGACATAATTAGAGAAGCAAGAACGCCGAAGCAAAAATGAAGAATTAAATACGTGGAACTAACAAGCCGGACTAGGTAGATAGACAGGTAGGTATACGTAATCGTATTAATTATGCAAGATTAAATCGTAACGGCTTAACAAGAACGCAATTATAGGGCAGTTCTTTTTCAATTGAAATTGTGTATAAATTACGCGACTGGTAAACATAAAATCGATCGTGCGTGTTTGTATATGCTTGCAGCTATTTCCTAGCATGTGGTGCGCGACATATTCCGGGATTTAGCTAATGGTCCTCGAATACGAGGTAAAAATTCGATAATTTTCAATGAAATGAAATGAATGTTCTCTCCGGCATATTTCGGTACATAATATCCATTTTAATTTTATCGAATAACTTTTCTTTTAATATTAAATGACAGCAGTATATGTTATACATTAATAACCGGATTTCAGTCAAAAGGATAAATGGCCATTCATGTATCTCTACTTGTCCTAATTTTTTTTTCATTTTTCTTATGTGACACGTGCGCTCGTGCGTCGTGTCATTTCAATATCGCACCCGCTCGTAATTGGCTGAACATTCGGTCAAAGCGACAATTGAAAGCACTGTGTGCATAAGTAATTGAAAATATTCCAATCATTGAGTTTGCGACGCGTCGCGACCGGTATTAATCCTGATCGTATTTTTTTTCTTCACCAATTCGATTATCCGTGTAATTAGAGCATATGACTGTTACTATGAAAAAAACTTCACAGACACATGATATACGGCGCTGCATGAAATACGTCTCGTCACATGTGATCTGTCATTTAAGTTAAAAAAAATTTAAAAAAAGGATATAGGTATTATATATTTATAGCGTTGTATGAAAAAGCAAAATATATGAAATAATATCAGGAATGACAGAAGAGAGAGAGAGAGAGAGTAACGAGAAATATAAATATAAATGTTTGTTTTATTTCTTCCATTTGTCATTTTTATCCATATTTTAAATAAAACACGCTGAATGTAATAATTTCTCTCTCTTTTTCTCTTCATTATATTAATTTATTATGTTAATTTTTAGAATATTTTTGTTGATCTAAATAAAGCAAAGAGACATGAATATTCGATAGTTTTATTGAAGCATATTGCTTTTTTTCTCGTCATTATTAAAAAAACTTTTTTCATTATCCGATAGAATCAATAGATTAGAACATCATCTAATGAAATGATAATTGATGAGATAGAAGCTAGATAGAAGCTTTTTAAATTTCCAAAAATCTTTGCAACGTGAGAGAATATCGGGGGAATGAAATATCAACTCTCTAATTATAGTTACATCTCTGAAAACTATATTAAAAATATAGGAGCTTTAGTTAATGTTAAATGTCCGGTGACGAAAATTGCGCTTATAGCAACGTGATGAGATAAAAGCGACATAGTCGGCTCTATTGTTTCTATTAGATAATGGATCATTAAATACTGTCGTACGTTCTGCTACATGGTACGACGACAATGTAATATTCAACGGAAATAAAGTCAGCTGCATAATTTCATTACAATGTATTCTGAAGAGATTTATACACGCCTACATATTATATGTGCATATAAATGTATATAAAAAATCTATGAAAATGTACGTAAAATATTGTAAGAATTTTTTTAAGATAATATTTGTCAAATATTTTACTTTTTATTTCAAATATAAAAGGATATTGCATCTTCTAACCCACTCGTTAAAAAAAAAAAACAAGTTGCAACATATTATACATATGTATAATCCATTCTCATATATCTTCAGTTCTCATTATACGGGTATATTGGAAATGCAAAGCCATGAAAAGCCGTGCTATTTCGTGAAATAATAAATCGTCATAAAACGCACGCAATTACTGTCGATTCGTGCGCATCACGGTTTTTATTTCGCCGAAATCTACGTCGAATTTTATCACGATTGAATTTCAATCTATTGTACAGAGCAACGATTAGTGTGACGAATCTTATGCAATGACTGTAACGTCAATTGAAAGAGTTGTTAATTCCAAATCCATTTTGAAATTTCAAATCTATTTTGAGATTTAATAATATTTCACAAAGAGATATGTTAAAATATAAATGTTGTTTCTCCAAAAAAAAACCTATTTTTTTCTCATACACAGTAGATTCAGAAGTACATTCTGTCTCGTATCACGGTATTGAATTGTAGCCGGCATCTCTTTTCGATTACGTGAACGTTTGAAGACAATATGTCATTCCCCCCTATATAGGTTCAATTTTTTTTCTGAAAAATACGAGCTATTAATAATACTATGATACGTCTTTTAAATGTCTTATTTGCGTTCTGCACTTTGAAATGTTAATTTAGAAAATAAACATTTATAAAGTTTGTGATTTTAATAAAACTCTACAACATCAATCGTAGAAAGTTTCGCAAACATTGTTCAAATAGCGGAACGAAACAGCTAGATGATAAATTAGAAGCTGTTATTTCACTGAGATATAATAGGACATTAAGAAATATATCATTTATCTCAAAGTATGATAGGGAGAATGGTTTTTGTTGCACACATCTCTATATATACGGACGCAAAACTACTTTGATAGATAAAAATTGTTGACTGAAAGATTGATATCCCACAGTAGCCGAAAAGCGAATAAAACGCCTACATTCAATCGACAAACTCGAGATTGAATTCCGTCGTAAAATTGAGTGGCAGACAAGAGAGGGGGGAAGTTATAAAACATCATAGTATGGTTTTAATGCATATGAATGGGATTGTCGTAAGCAATCAAACAACTCGTTATAAAATCAACATTGCACAGCGAATGATAGATAGTTTAAAGGTTAACACTTTCGCTGCCGAATCGGTGCCTTCGATTGCTTATGCAAAAACGTTTCAAGGATCAGTATGCTTGTAGCTGTCAAAGAATAACTAATTAACTCTCGGCTACTTTATAAAGCTACTAAAATAAAAAATAATATAAAATATTTTTAAAAAAGTATAAATAAACAATATAAATGTATTTAAAAATGTACAATTAATCGGCAAATATTAGTCGGCAGTGAAAGTGTTAAATATAATTTTTCTTTAATTCACACAATATTCAATATTTGAATTTACAGTTTGATTAGTTAATACAAGCGTTCTGGATTGTTTTTATCAGATACGTGTTTTATAATCGATTTCACTCAAAACAATTCGCTCAGAGCATGAAATTAAAAATTATTCTAAAACATTCTTAGAAATTAAAATATGTCACAAGTATATATGTAACAATGATGTAGATTTACGCGTCAAATAGTAATATTTTAATGAGAGAGAAAAATCTTCAAATTCTATAATCTATCTGCATCATTTACACGTCAACTTGTTTCGATATAAGTAACACCATACATTTGCCTTCAACGCTTCAAGAACTAAATGTTTCCAAAAGATTTATATCAAAGTTGTCAGCCAAGGTGCATTTTTCGCGCAAATGGAATTGTACAATATATAGTAATTTAGGAACATCTCGACATGTGGGGAGATTTCAACATTTTTATGATTTACCAATATTGTCAAAGCTGGGGTTTCAAAAACGGTGATAACTGTTGTAAGTCGGTCTTATGTTAATATAAATGAATAAAGTTGTGAAGTGTTGTACAACACGAAAAACGGATGAAAACAGATGTAAAATTTTATGTACGAAAATTGCGTCTGTGGGTAGTTTCATTTAATTCATATAATCATATTTTTATCTCATTTTAAAAATTATCTTTTCAAAATAATATCTATATTTTGTATTTCAGCCTTACGCAAATTATTAGAATTTTCTCTCATAAGTATTGAAATCTTTTTATGTAATAAAAAGAGAGCAATTTATTTTCACGAGTATAAATTTACTTTTAAATGTTCATGTTTTATGTAAAACGTTATATCCAGTTTCATTATTTCAGAATTATTATTTTCATGTCAGCATGTCGAGAAATATCCTTAAACTTACTTTACGTAAAATGTACAATTAAAATATTAATCGGTCGTGAAAATGTTAAGCAAATATAATCTTTCCGTAATTCGCAATCTTCAATATTTGAATCTGCAGTTTGATCAGTCAGCACGAGCGCTCCGGATTGTTAGTAATATTCGTTTTAATCGATCGCTCGGAGAGTGTAAAATTGAAAGTACTTGTTCTAGAAAATTATTAAAAATTAAGATACGATGAATTAGTATGACATATAAATTTACGTCACATTGGTATTAAATGAATAATGATATTTCAATAAAACCCTCAAAAAATTTTCTGAATTATAATCCATTTTCAATTATATTTTTTTACACGCACTAACTTTCAACATTTCTCAGCTTCGGAGCTTCAAAGACAAAGTATTTCCGACAGATTAGTGTTAAAGGGATGAGCTTTTTTCTTGCGAATGTAAGACTGTATGACGTATGTATCCTCGGCCGCGCGGATTACGAAACTGCACGCTTTTCCATATCGAGAAGCCTCGTCGTGGCGCGAATCACCTTCGGCGATGGACCCGGGTTCGAGCGATGGGCCGCGATAGGTCGGTGTCTGGAGTACGCGCTCTGGCTGTGCCGGCGTCGCGAGGTGAGTGCCAGGACGCGAGACAGCCGGCCAGTATCGTGGAGGCGCGCGACCCGTTGCGATCGTCCAACTCTTAAAATTTCGCTCGTCCACAAGCCGCACCGCACCGTCTGTGTGTGCGACGCACGTACACACGCGCAAACACACGCACACACACGAACGAACGACGCGAGCAAGGGATATTTTCAAGGATACAGGGGACCCTCCCTTCTCCCCTCGATAGTTTGATCCTCGGTGAGTTTTCAATTCTTTTTTGAGTGCCGCGCGACCCTTGCGATCCGAAAGTGCAAAGTGGAGAACGTCAACCGCGAGATCGGCCGCGGCGCGGCTGAACAAATCGCATCCCTCTCTTGCTTAGTGTTATATTAGCGTCCATTAGCGACGGAACGAAATACTTAATTTTTCAAGTCGAGGCTTTTATCGTTGCAAGAAAGAGAAAAAAATATTGGTTCGCACACATAAAGCTGTGTCGAGGGCTGCGTTTAATGGTGCAATAAGGAAACAACGCGCGGGAAAAAAGAACGATCTTGTAATGAATTTTATGTTTACACACATA
The DNA here is from genome assembly GCA_949152495.1 of Lasius fuliginosus. Taxonomy (NCBI): domain Eukaryota; kingdom Metazoa; phylum Arthropoda; class Insecta; order Hymenoptera; family Formicidae; genus Lasius; species Lasius fuliginosus. Next base: position 14,900,925 of record OX424444.1, read on the forward strand.
TACGCCCGATATATTATCTCTATATATTATCTCTCTTCTCTAATGGCAAGGCTATAAGCAACGCTTTTCGCAATAAATGTCTCTCCGGAAGTGATATACTCCGCGCGCAAAACTTTCCAATACGGCTCTTGGCAGGAAATCGCGAATCACGTGAAAAATAATAGTCGTTATCACTTTCGCGGTGCAATATCTTTCATTTTACACCTTCCATGATTACACAGTTACTTTGAAGTTACAACAAGAATTTACTCACTCCATCGGAAGTCTATATAAAATTTGTTCGTCTTATATCACATGAGATATGAGCAAATTTAGACGAGCAAAATAATTGTTCGCGAGTCAAATAGTTTTATGATTCATATAGAAACGAAACTTTAGCTAATTAGTTTTATTCTTAACTGAGGAAAAATTTAAGAGCGAGGAAAAAAACAAAAGCATGAAATTAAATTAGAAATTGAATTCGAAACAACAATCTTCCGACTTTGTTTAGTAATTACTTGTACATAGACGATATGCATCTCGTACTTATTTAATATTTTTTGCAAGCAAAGTACTCAACAAACACTGCGCATTTTAAACAAGAACGGTCGGTCATTAATGCTACATTAGCATGCCGAAAAGTTCTTAATGCACCATCGCGTGCCCGGCTATTAGTTCGAAAACTTTGCGGAATCTTACAATTCGGACTAATGACAAGTTACCATAAAAAATAAAATACTAGAGTACTCGGAGAATTTTAATTTTTTTCGACAGAGTAATTGAGAGAACGGCGCGCACGAGTTTCTTTACATCTTAATTTATCAAACTGGCTGTAGAGATCTCAATGTGCGCTTACATTACTCGTAAACATTACGATCAGCATATGCGAGATATCCCGAATCATGCTTTCACGTAATGTAACATTTAGCGAGAAAAAATGCGATAAGCCCGACACGAAAAATTCTATATTTCGTGCTCGTGTTATTTGCGGAAACCGAGACGTTATAAAAATTACGCGATCAAGAAAATCGACGCGCGATTTTATATCTAATGAAAGTTGATAGAGCGTGACGTAAGCACGAATTTTGGGAGCTCGATGCAATCGCGCCGGCCGATAATTACACAATTTATGATCGGCACTCAAGCGCACGCGTTACAAGTATTTAATAACGCATTCCGTTCGGGGGATGACGCATTTAATCGGTCGCCAAACATTGGAGGATACGTCCCTATAGACTTTACAAAAATTTACGATGATTATTAATCTTAAAAAAAAACTCGCGATGCAGAGTCACATGTCGCGCTTGTACACGCGCGTGTATCCGAAATTCATTTGCTTTCATTATCATCCTAGTATATGTTATAATATCGCTCTGTGTAACAACGGATATCGATTCACGTCAATCATTATTCATCCTGACGGAATTCCGTTCTGACGAGAATATAAAAAAAGGAAACTTTATATGCGCGCGGGATTAAATCGACTAGTGAACAGCTTTTACCCGAAATAACGTGTTCAATGGCGTCAATAGCATGTTAAAATAGATAGAAATCCGCCGCAACGTTACGAACATTTCGTAATAAATTCCTCTACGCTATGATCTCTGAAAAAAAGAATGAACAATGTTCGAAAGGGTATTATCGTTGTTGATGAGAGAAGGCCGTTACTTCCGGAAATTAGTATCTTGTAGATTAGATACCGCGTATCGCGCTACTTGATTGCATCCTCTTAAATTGCACGGCATGCACTGATATTCAACCGTAAAAGCCTTATTTACATCGCACGCGCGCCGTATTCCAAGAGAAGCTTTAGAAACGAAGTATCTGTTTGCATGCACGATTTTTGTCGAATAAAAGAAAGCGTAGATATTTTTCATGATATTACCGTATGTACGCGATATCGTATTCAATTGCGGTACGGCATATAATTATCTCCAAGTGTATGATATTAATGATTTTGATCGAGCAAATAAATGTTAAATCTATCTCATTATTCATACATTTATTTCTAAAGATTTTGGTAATTAAATTTTATGTTTCTAAATGTTTCTGAAAATATTAGCTACTTTCTGAGCAGCATTATTTATAGCACAAAGTCACTTCTTCGAAAAGTTCTCTTTTTCAATGTTTCAATTTTTAGATAGAATGTAATGTGTATTGGTCTTATATTGGAACATTTCATTACCAGAATGATTCGACTTTATATCGTCAAGATATTTCTTATGTTGCTTTAATTTAACACAATCATATTTAAGGAAAAAACAACAACAGAGTCTTTTCAGAAAAACTCTAAAATATATAAAAAGGTGACTCTGTGTTCCAAGAAAGAAGAATTATATTTTTCGAAACGCGACATTTATGTTAAGTAAAGCTTTACTTTCTTTATGATTGGATTTTCTCTTGGATTTTCTGAATTTTTCATTGATGCTATCCAATCTCTGGGTTGGTCTAACGTTAATACAAGTGACTTTGCGGAAGATCACGGTATATCCGTTAGAAAGATACTCAGCGGCTATTCTCATAAATTCTAAAAACCTTTTATAAATACTTGTTCAAGCTCCGCTATAAAGATCACCGCGTTTTACTCATATAGTTGTTTTTACATCATTTTCGCACATACAGCTGCTATAAAATCTCTATATAAATAATGGAAATAAGCTTAAATATAAGCTCTTAAATATACAAGTTTCCTAGGTAGGTTTGCTATACCATATCAAAAGATACATTTCATTGAGGTGCTGATAAGGATTCAACTGCACACACTAGAAATATTAAATTGGATTATTAAAAAAAAAATATTATAGATTATTTTTAGATTAATTATTAAGAATTATTATTATATATCATATATCGAAAAAAAGGAAAAATTGGATATTACTCCATTAGCATATTATGCATACGACTATTATATTATTGAGTCTTACTACTCGGAAATTAGACCTGGCTGTCACGTATACGAATTTTTGTCCATTGATTTGATTGACACGTTCTCTCTACAGCGTTATTATAGTTTCTCGACGTGATATAGAGTTAAACGTCGCCGGATGTGATCGTCCCGATGTATGCGTCGGCACGAACGCGCGAGACCGGAAAAGAGAAAAGCGCGAGAGGATGAGAACGTGACACGATTAAGCGCGTCGAATGCGTAGGATCGCCGCCGATATCCGCGTACTTGGCGATGCGGGTTTCGCAGATATATATACATCCGCGATACATAATTCTTGCGGATCAGCTTCCGGGCACGCGCACGTTTATTAATGTCGACGCGAAGCTCGCTTCAATACTGCACGGGCAGATAGCGGATGAGGTCGAAAGGGGTGACAATTTTTTGTTCAACAATCCAACCGCGATCCAACAACGATACCATGATTGGCGTAAACTCGGCCGCTCGCTCGTCCGACGTTGACGAGCGCAGCCTGCTCGTCGACGCGATACCCTCGTTGAAGCAAGAATAAAAAAGGAACGCTCTTCGCGACAATCACAATATGATCCCATGGAAATCGCACCGTTACATTCACCGAATCCATCAGCGTCTATACGCACTGATACGCGGCTCTCCAATTATGCGACATGTTGTACATCGCGATTCAAAGGGATTTCCAGGCTTGACGACTATTTCAACGATTAATCAAGTTACAGGAAAAACTCTCTCTCTCTCTCTCTCTCTCTCTTTCTGATCGAGCCATTTTTATTAAATTATCGAAGGAACATTGCCCATTGTATACACGATTGCGTACAAAAAGTTAGTAAATATTGTTTCATTCCGTTTAAATAGAATTTGAAAAGTTTATGCATGACTTGGTCATAACGCGAGTGTAAAAATAAATTATATTTGAAATAACCTCGCGAGAAATATATTTTATACGACGGCTCGCGAAGCCATAACTTAAGAATTCATTTAAAGCTCAGAACAAATTGGAAGTTGCCACATTGTAAAACTGGATTTCGCAGTCGGATTGCAACAAGTACGCGACAGTGAGTGGGGAATTTCATTAAGAATATGGCATTTTATAAAACGTGCTAAACGCAAATTACACTTTGTTGTTGCGCAATTTACAAATAAGAAACAGAAAATAAAAAACGACGGGGGGCAGTCGATACAATTTACGACTGCGACAAAAAAAAGAGAGACAAATCAATTCTTTATGCACGATATCTGAGTGAGTGCACGAGTCTGTTTTTCTTTTATTAAATTTTGTTTCTGCTATTAAATTTCCTGCGCGCGCTCTCTTCCTCTCCTTTTCTCTCTTTCTCTTGAAATCTTTTCTCCGATCGGACGGATGGATTAGATCGTTTTATACGAGAAGCTACTAAAGATAAAAGGAACGTAAACACTGCAATTGGGCTCGCTGTAAAATAAAACGGAAGGACGAACTGAGTTGGGACGAAGAAGCTCTTGAGGGAGCGCATATACGAGGACTTACTACTGCTGATCGCGCAACATTGCTGCACAAACTAAGAGCGCAGTACCATCGAGTATTGGGGACAGGTTGAAGGGACGAGAAATGAGGAAACGCGGAAAACATATAACATCGCAAGAAAATTCACGAGAATGGAATAGTCGAGTAGTCATTCATGGATTGTTTCGCAGAAAGTTCAGAGGATTCTCGAGATAGTCTGAATTTCTCTCCGAATGCAATTGGTGTATACACTGACGGATTTCCTGGCTTTTCGACCACAAAAATTATACGGAACGCTCGTTCTGGAAATGTAACAAATGCTAGCATTAACGAGTAGCCAAAACGGACGTCACGCGAGCAGCGGAAACATTGCTGCATTTATAATATACATATCGCAACGATCTCCTTAAGATGAAAGCTCTGCATTTTCCGTTTCCCGGTCTCCACCAACTAAACAATTTCAAAGAGATCATAAAAGCACGATAGAAGAAAGGTCAGGAAATTCAATATTCTGTCAAAACAGCGAGGCTAAATTACTTGAGATACGGATGACAATTAAACACACAGGCTGCCGGGCTGCAGTCTGTCTGGTTTCAAAATACATTAGACTGCAGCAAATGACATTGAAATATGATTTTGTCTAATAGGAAATTCGCCATGATAACGGAATGTCTGTCAATAAATGTAAAGTTTTAAGATTCTCATATTGCATCCATAATTTTATATATTAAACGGATAAATTATAGTGCCATTCACGCGAGCGCGTTACATATCAGCTGTCTGACCTGTCGCGGATCGATTCACTCGGATTCAAATGTTTCTGTATTTACTACTAGTCGTTGACTAACTGTACGATAGATACCGGATATTCAATAACTGGCACTTGCACCTTTATAACGGTTTCTTACCGAAAATTATAATTTTAAGAAATTATAATTTTAATATATTATAATTTATAATTATAATTATAAGAAATAAAACTTATAAGATAATCCGATAACTGGAGTAGCGCCTTTATTATTTCCGAAACTGTAGCAGTTAGAGGAAAATTTCAAACAAAAGTTGAATAAAAGAAAATACTAACAATAAGATATTTTAAGCTATAAAGATACTTTACGCTATAAAAGAAGAACTTTATTAAGAAACTTTACATCTATTTGTGTGTGTGTGTGCGAGACATGTCAATTACGTTTTCTTAAATAGAATTATATGATTTGTTTAACATATATATCGATTCTCTCTCTTAATCTGAATCTGCATATATAAAAATATTAAAGTAGAACAATAAAAATTCAATTTATTTCATTTATTTTAATATATTGTATTGACATATAAAATATGAAATATCTTGTAAAGCACTCCACATTAAATGTTTCACAGAATAATAATTTGATTAATGAATCTAGCTTTTTATACAAATACAATGCTGCATCTGTGACATGCAATTACATATATTTTTTAAATGTAGTTACAATTTGTTCTTTTAATTGGTTCTATTAATCAATTCAACTCATTATTCTGTGCATAAAAGTACTAAGATAAAGTCATTAAGAAGTGAATACATGTTTTAGTTTGTCACATATCAAAATAAATTACGAAATATTTCGTAAACTATTGATTTTTTCATGTTCTGTCTTAATACTTTTATCACTTTTGCTATTATTTGTAGATATTGATAAGAAGAATCGATGTATAAAAAACTATATATTTAAAAAAATTAAAATCACTTATATTTATGATACGATAACTTTTTCTATATAATATAATGCTCTTAATAAATTCTTTTTTGCTTTAGCGTCGGAAATAATTAAAATACTAATAATTACCAGTTCACCTAGTATGGAACGATTAACCATGCGCGGCTATTAACAAAATTATTTCTATTCTAATACATCAAAATCAAATTAAATCATATTCAATTTAAAGCGATCTGAGTAATGTCATTATAATGCAGAAAATATTTTCTTATAAATTTCGCGTGATATATGGATATATATATGGAAAAAAAGATTCATAATATTCGAAATAACCTGCATAAATAATAGAGGAATACGAAGAACAAAGCAAACTCAAAGAAAAAGAGCAGAGGGAAAAAAGAAGGATCCTTCGCGAAGCGCACAAAGAGAAGCGGTATTAAAAGGTCGATTCAAACGTGATAAAAAGTGTACCAGAGGTAGAGAAGAAAGGGTAAGAGATACTAAGAGTGACGAGAAATTCTCTTCGGCGTTTCCGTTATCGGGAAGAATTTTTTTTGTCGCTCTTTTTGTCTCTCATTGATATAGCGAGAAGTCCCGACACACGGAAGAATTACAGAGATTGTCTGCTGAGAATCGATCGTAAAATTTCGACTCCATTATGTGCCTTCGAGCGCCGTAACACGCGTGCAACACCTGTCTTTTCATAGCGTGTCAAATCCAAAGGAATGATATACTGACTCCTTAGCGTTTTCGTGCTAACGTTGACTTATTAGTACCGCGCGACATGATTAATCGCGAGTTTATTGTTCTGGAAAGGGCTTGACTGACACAACGGCCCGTAAAGTATATATCCGCTTTAATTTCTAACGATTCTTCAAACTTAAAGTCATCTCTCACTTACAATTAGCGAGAGAACTTGATTATCCTGCTATATATACTTATCGAGATAAATGGTCTAAATCTGCGGCTAATTAATTGCCATCGGTTGATGACAAGGCACATTACAATTGCGTTCATTTCCTGTATAATTATTGCGGTTTACAGATTAATTAATTAAGATTCTCACCGTGTAATGGAGGAGAAGATATTCAACAAGCAATTTTCAACAAGCGCGCAGAAGTTTGTTCGTTTGTTAATCGTGATTTTTTTCTTGTAACAAACATACAGTGTTATCGTTCTCTGTTCCTGCCTAAAGATTCCTCCCGAAATTCATAATCATATGAAAAATATTAAGCAGCGTATTTTACTTCTGGCGGAAGGCGAGAATTTAATTTAGCCCTGCGGAAATTTGAAGTTCAATCGCATGCAAAAAAAGAAGCTAGTACAGATGTGCGAATTAAACGCGAACAACGTAGTCCATTTTAATATGTTTCGCTGTTTCGCGTTGAAATAGAAGAACCTAAAGACAGACTTGCACGAGGGCGGGTCATGAAACAGATGGAGCGAAGTGTTCGATAGCGAAAGAGACATCGACAGCCCCTAACTTTTCATCGACACGATCAAGAAGGGCAAATTGCCCGAGAACGATGTGACGAACACATACGCGGATCAGAGAGAGGATCGCCAAGGATGGGCGGAGACACGGAAGTTTGACGAAGGTCGGGCGATGGACGGTAATAAATCTTATTATCCGAGCGAATCCAGGCTATAATATATCGTGCAGTTCGTGCGCCACGAACTTTGCCTGAAGCGCAAGGTATATATTTACGCGTTAGAGACAGATACATATTTATGGGTGTGTTAGCTATCCGAGCTAACGCATCGCGGGCCGGATGCAGGATTGGTTTTAAATCAAGGTAACTATCGGACGAGTCAGTTAGTCACGAACGAAGTAACATGTTATTCGACTTATTATGACTTACCGTGGACATTAATTAAATGATTCATTGTTGCAAAGTGTACCTGTAACATCGATGATATATCAATATACCGTGTAAAAGTGTACCTTTATCGAAAACTCGAAACATTAGATAGCACACATAGCTTTAGCTTTTCCAATAATTTATAGAATACATCTTCGACGCGTCAATGTAATATATAATTGCTTATTTTCAAATTATTAAAAATTAACACAAAAAATCACGAGAAATTTGAAGAGATTAGTCGAGAGCTATATTTTAAATATAATATGAACATTATTGTCTATTATATTTAGATTAGTATGCGGTTTCAAGAGATACAATAAGATTCGAGCATTCGATAAAGCAGATCTAGGAGAGTCTTTGATAAATATGATACTGTTACACCGAGCTTTTTTAACATTCACTGAAGTAGGAGTTTGCGACGATGATAAATCTCATTATTCGCGTAGAATAACGCGAGTAACTTGTCATCATGACCGATGTAGAGCACAGATTTAGAATGCTTCGAAGACCGCATTTCCACTATATGTTCACCGCATGCTTGCATGACGCTCCGTACTTATTCCGAGAAAGAAAACACGAGTAACACGCATCAGCGAAATCGCTATTATGACAAATATATCTGCTCTAAAAGGGAGAATTAATGTTTCCCTGCGTATGCATTTTTCCTATGAGAATAACCAGACTAAAAGATAATAACCGTTTTGCTTAATCTTTTCGAATATGGTGAATATTCGCTTTAAGAGAAGCAATATAGAGATAGAATGTGTGTATGTATGTGTAAATTAGTAAAGTAAAGATACCAGAACCGACATAGGTTTCCTAAGCCGACCTAGCCATATTCCTCAGCATTACATTTTATCCGTGCTGATACAAACTTAGTCCGCTTAATTAGTTTGCTCATTAAAAGCCCTCATTCGTTTATAAATCCGTTTGTATCGAGTTCTTAAAATTCAACATTTTCTTTCCTGTGATTTTCTTTGACAAATTACAATTACTAATCTAAATAGCGAAATATTCTCATTAATAATATTATTATAATTCTATAAAGAATTATAAAAGTTATATTTCCTTCCTAAATTTCCTTCATTATCTTATCATCACGAATTTTACCATATTTATGTAGTTTTTAGTAACCATGTCGGTTTCGAGAATCTCGGATCTCAATTTTCGCTCAAAAGAAAAAGTTTGAAATAATATTATCGGAACTGTAATACAGTCTAATTTTATAAAGCAATTTTTAGCAATTTTTAGCAAGTATCCGTGAATGGAAATTTTTATTTTCAGTTTTCAGTTAAAACTGGAACCTAAAAAATACCAATTTTGACCAATTTTTACCTCTCCTCTAGAATGCATGTGTCCAATAATTATTTGATTAATAATCATATATTCATGCCAAAGGGTGAAAAATTTCAACCATTACGTAATATGCTATATACACGTACATAAATATACATATATCTAAATATATGTATGTATATCTCGCTTTTGTAGAGTGCAATTCCTCGCCATGTCTCGGATCCGATCTTAGCTCGTGTGCAAAACTATTAAGAACTTTAATACCATAAGGGAATTTTACTAACTCAACAAGTTTCGAGTAGATGGGCCTGAACCCTTCGTAGCTATTTACTTTTGCCACGCCAAACTTTCCGAACGATAAACCGATATAACCCATGTACAACTAGTGGGTACTCAGCCGTCCAAGCGCTTAATCGGCCGGTTAATCTTCCTTTTGTAAATTGAATAATCTAATGGACACGTCGGCAGGTCGGGTAAATATCATCAGGGTGAAATAACCGCGATGTTTAATGACTTTCGGGCGAGCTAAAGCTGTAATACGCGATCATACGCGTCCTATTAAAAAAAAATCGCGGAACCATTCGCTTAATTAGTATCGCTAATGGACCGCGTTCCCATATTAATTACGCTTCAATAATCGAATCGTGCGTGAATATCTGCCACTATGCAGTTGCGGTATATTCGTTCAATTAAAGATTGATTAACGATGAACACGCGTGCGTGATTCGATACACCGCGACAGAATGACAAATAGTTCGCTGTGACACAAACGCGACCGGAGAAATCGAGTGTACATTCATTAAAGTCAAATTTATTCTTATTAATGTTGTACACAACCGCGAGAGTTTATTAAGGCAGCTTTTAATACATATATCCCCTGTTATATTTCTCTATATGTATCCTACCATCTTGTATCATTTTTCACAACATGTATAAAACACGATACTGTATACAAAATACATATTTAATACAACGATGTGTTAATATCCTGTTTTACATGTCCTTTAATGACATATTGCCCTCCGAGAAAATAGAAATATTTGCTGCGTAAAATGTATGTTACATGACTGTTATTTCGTACTGATTTGTTACGCCGATATTTTCGCATCGCAAACTATCGGTATGCATAATTAATGCGAGAGTATGTGTCGCGTGCTGACGATTCATGAATTTCTATATATCCACTATTTATACCGTTTAAACTTACTCGATTATAAATATACAAGGTGAGTTAAAATTCTCTTTACACGCTCCCGAAATATGAACTTGAAAGAGCAATAACGCAATGACCGATGTCTAGTCGTCTTATGATTACGAGATCGGAAATGTTTTGAGATATCACAGTTGTGAGGCATGCTTCTAATTCCGGCAGACCAGATAAGAGATTACGAATAATTCGCTATCACGATATATATATATATATATATGTTCCGGTTTATATATTGATCTTTCTATTCAAGATGAATGAAAAATTCGCGTACGTCGCGCTGCAAATGGTGACGGGAAAAAAGCTTTCTCGTGTTCGTAGGAATTTTTCACATTGGATTGATATTTTCCGAGCATGCCTCCGAAGTTTATAAGAGGCGAATTTTGACTCAGCTTGTACACATAGGATCGAAATATTATTTGAATGCAAACCTTGCACACGGTCGTACAAATTGGCCGTTACACATTGAATCCGGGCCAGATTTCTCGCCGTGCATATGAATCGCTCGTTTCGCATCCTGAAGGACAAACGAAAAGATCGCGAAGTTCGAAGTCGACATCTTTGCCATAGTAATGATGGAATATTATCTTTCCCGCATAAAAACTTGTGTCTCTTACGAGTGTCTATTTTTCTTCTCTTCCTCTATCTCTCGCTCTCTCTAAATAAAGTTCAAGTGAATCGGTAATTCATGCTCAAGTATAACTCATGTCACATATATACATACATATATATGAACAAAAGTTTCGCAAGATTGAATCAACTGACCGAAACAGATTCCATGTCTCTCTGCCTCCCTCTCTGTCATTTAAAACAAAAGATAACTTCATTCACAACTATCGCTCTTATGATAGGAATTCGATTATTGCAGCGCATCCTTATCAAAGGAACGTATCGCAACTTTGTGTCGAACGTCAATGGCGACTTGTTAGAATTGTTACGGTAGCTACTTCAGCGTGAAAATTACATTGAGAATGCATCTGACTCAGTTTCCTTTTGTACTCTCGTCTTTGCAGTCGTCAAAAATATATCTCAAGATTTGACGCGTTTATCGCAATTTAACGTAGCAATTGACACAATTATATATTGAATTTTACTTGCCAATTCATATCGTTATAACGAGAAACAGCAATTACTTATCGAGCGTAAATTTCAATTCTACATGCATTTTTTTAGCGCGCTCACATTTTTTTATCTTCTTTGGTGCGCTGGCATATGCAACGTTCGCGATAAAAAGCCACATTTTCCATGCTTCCAATTTCGCGTGTTAATTATTTCTAGGTCTGTCGAAATAAATGACAAACCTCTCTCTCTCCGTTACTCGCGCACACTAATGACACGCGAGTTTTATTAATTTAATTAATGATCCCACCTATACATTTTCTTTTTACCTGCGTCCTGAGCATCGAAATTCTGTTCGTAATAACGTTTTATATCTTACGAAAAATGGTATCGTAAATTCTGAGTTGCAGCGAAAATAGAATTTGACTACGAAAATATATAAATGTGCTCTCTCTCTCTATCTATCTATCTATATCTCTCTTTCTTCCTCCCTTCGATGACTTTCTCGGAACGGTAAGAAATATATTCGAATATATCCCTTCCCTTCTCCTCTTACCCCCTCAGTTCAAAAACAGTTCAAATACACAATTCATTTCTTGATTCGCACCGATGTCTTGATTGAATATCCCAAACGGGACGGTACGGTTCCAAGTGATGTTTAAACATACATGTAAATCTCTCTGATCGTACACTCCTGTCTCTTGTTATACCGAATGATCAAATTTTCAGTCCCGAGGGTGACGTCCTGGCCTCGTATTTCAATGGGCAAACAATTTTGTATGTTTCGAAATACTTTGGAGACGTTCGGCAAAAACTTCCCGGATCGATTTTGCATCGTAAATATATCGTTTTACACAGAATATATTGGCTATTGTCTGAATGTATTGCTCCTATTATAAGAGCCGATAAAGAGCTACATTGTCTAATCACGCGAAGTAGCGAGGAGACGCTCCTCGAATCGTTGGATCGGTCATAATTTAGTTGTCACGTGCAAATTCTCTCTTTCTCTCTCTCAATAGCAAAGGTTTGAAATATCGCTGTCGCTGCCGATATTTCTTGTCCGCCGGTCACGGAACTTATACCTGACAATCGACCCGACGCAACTACCGGACAAGATGTCAGTTGCAGCCTTGGAAATAATTCGCGAGTGGTCACCTCTCCGGCTATAACTAGAGCTTGGCTATATAGCCAAGATGATATTCTCTCGCCAAGTGCGTCGTTAAACGGATGATCGTTTAATAAAGAGTGCGCTTTTCCACTTCGTTCCCTTTTTCTCACTCTCAACGGCTCATAATACATTCAAAAAGGTGAAGGAGATGAAGAACACATATTTTTCGCCAAGTCGGGATTTTCTTCGAGAAAATTGAATTTGTTGCCATGGAAACGCACAAATGTATATCGCAAATGTTCTTATTCTTATATAATATATAATAATTACACAGGTCTGCATAATTTTACATTTTTTTCTGCAGTCTGAAAAAGAAGAATAGTATATATCTCCTATAGTTTTTTGTGCGCTGAATCCGAATCTACAAGGCAAAATGGTTTACTTATCACGACAGGTTTTCGAAGAAAATGAAGTTGAAACCTCCAAAAAACGCGTTTTTTATCATTTTTGAAAATTCGTAGCAGACGAACCCGATGTGCTAGAGATTTCAGAAAGGGCTCAAATGAAAGCTTAAACATTGTACTTTAATATAAAAATCTTTTACCGCACGTACCATCGAACCTCAGGTACGCTTTGTTTTTAGAGGTGGGTGCAGTCGCACTGTGTTAAGTAGAACGACTGCCTCATGCAGTCAGATCGCGAGACCATTGCTAATAGTAAAAATTTCAACAGTGAATTTAATAAATGAGAATAGATCATATTTTCTAAAAAATTATTTATTTAACTTGCGTAAACAATTATTGCTTAAACAATAATTTTTTTAACAAATGAAAAAAAAAACATTTTTAGTCCGATTAAGCACTTTTAATCTCGTGTATTGAATCTATGATTAAAATTTTTACTGTTTGCAACGGTTTTGCAATCGGACGTAAATAATAGTTTCTATCAGGTTTCTACCGTATTCGTTCTTTGATTATGATACCATTTCGAATATACAATGAACCATGCCGTGGTTTTGCCGGAGATAGGATGTACAATAGTTTCTTACTAGAGATTTCTGGAAACCGTTGTATTGTGACGCACTCAATAAGAACAATGTGCACCTACGTCTAAAAATATATCATCCGATTTTTAGCCTTAGAAATCCGTACAATTGTGACGTTACTGTCGCTTGAAAGTTCACTTGACAATGTACATCTATAGATGTCGAAAACAGAAATAATTCTCGAAATAATTTCTCTTTGTAAATTGTGGTTTTGATTGGCCCTTTTGATCATTGGCACGTAATTAATTCTAAAATATCTCGATGTGATACATTAAATATTGAGAGTATTCCAACCTAACTCCAACGATTTATTATGTAACAGGTTTCGTGTACTAACCTAATTAAAATTTATTTTGGGTAATTAATGGAGAATAATCGCGCTAAGTTATAATAAACCGAAATTAAGCGATGCTATCGTCTTTCCAAAATAATAGTATTACAGTTTGCAACTTGTATGTAGAAATAAACAAAATAATATTTAAAAGAATAGAAAATAAAAATATTTAAGAAAAAGGAGCTATATTTCTCCTATTAAATTATAAAAATGGCTAATGTAAAATATATACTGATTTATTTGCATATGTTAATTAAAATTCTATTTGAGATATTTAATTTTTACAAACTAAATATCTCAAATAAAATGTATTTCTTATTAAAGATTTTAAATATAGTATCCAATAATTATTTTCACGAATTTGTATTATCTATCGATTTATTTCTCTCGTAGCTAACATCTTTTAAATGTGTTTTTGTTCATGCTTTATTAAATCATAACAGCTTTTATGCAAATTAGCATTATAATTAATTTTAAAATAAATACATATTTGTGTATTTTGTCACTTTTTTAACTATTTTCCTTACTAGCATTTGAGATAAGAATATTTGAAGAATATTTGAAGAATATTTGAAATTTACTGCAAAAAAATAATGTTTGAAATAGTCAAAAGAAAAGAATTTGAAAACTTTAAATATTATTCCAAATAAGAATTTCTGACGTCTTACAAAATTATAATTTTAATTAATAGTATTAATTATTGCACTTTAAGTAGATATTTTTTACGTTTGTATGATCTCCACAGAAAAGAAATATAATACTTTCAAATATATTTTATATACATTTATATACGTATAGTGTTGCAGTTTTAATTAACAGCAGCAGTATACTATATACAAATATATAACAACTTTAAATATGGTAATTTTCAATATTCTTTATTTGAAATCTATTATCTGAATACCCCACATCTCGCGTAATTACCTCTCTTCGAGAATAATGCTACACCGAGACAGCATTATGCACAAGTGATTTCAGAATCAGCGCAATGTATTCACCGTAATACATCGCCTCACAACGGTACCGACGTAATTTGCGCTTTAGTTGACTTTAGCCTATGCAAATCAATCATCCAGGAGCCAATCCCGTCAAACAATACAATCCCTTCTCTCTCTCTCTCTCTCTCTCTCTCTCTCTCTCTCTCTCTCTCTCTCTCTCTCTCTCTCTCTCTCTATCTCTATCTCTGTTTCTCTCTCTCTTTCGATAAATCGCGCAGTAGTAGCGCCAATGTTCAGAAATGACATTCGAAAGCTATAAAAGCAATGTTTCGCGGTAACGAAGACCGCGTACCAGTATTTCAGATACTGGTATTTTGTCGGATTACATCGTAATTCGTTTCCTGTGCATGTGCTGCAATGCGCAATCCCGCGATCCGATCCACGGCCGATGCGAGACGAATGGCGCGACGATGTCCCGCTTTTATTTATTATCATACATACGACCGATGTGAATTCGAATTCGTTTATCGGAGCTCACCGCGTCGATTCAATGGTGTGAGATTTACTCCCTTACACGCGACCGTATTAATGCTCGGATTTTATGCGCTATTAAAACGCTATTCCCCGAGTTTGCAAACAGAGAGCAACCATTAATAAAATTCGTACGACGGTTTTCCGAAAAAATAATCACGACGAAGATCTCTTTATTCTCTTTCTGCACCGAAAAGTACGATGAATGACGGTACAAATGCTTTTCCATAACAGTGCCACATTTACAAACGTACGATAGCTATCCCGTGTCGTGACAGAACAATTGTATTTATAATCAAAGAGCCAATCGCAATCACGTATAACATATTCCTAATCTAACAGACATAATTGTGGATTAATGGAATCATTAGACGTAAAGGGAATAGGTAGAACTTATTATATTATAAGATATAAGGATAAGAATTTAAGATTGGATATGGAGAGAGAGAGAGAGAGAAAGAGAAAGGAAAAGAGAGATAAGGATGCGGCGGTTTACGACGACCCGCCGAAGGTACTTATTAAGGGAATCATCCGCAGCCGGTGTAATTGGATTCTGGGCTTTCACGAGGACGACGCGAGCCGTGTCATACCTTCTGTAAAAGCAAGGAATGAATAAAGGCCGACAGTTACCTCGAAATTTCGAGCAGCAGCCTCGCGATGATATCAGTTAAGGGCATCTTGTCTGATTTGCTCGCTACGATAATTTACGCTAATTTTGCTCGCTCATCGTGCCCATCGCATCGAATACCCAGGATTTCGCAAACATTAGGTTCAAAATTGCGATGACGAGCTTTCGCGTCTTTCTCTCGTGAATTTTATGTAATTTTCTAAGACTCTGTCGTGTGTAAAGATTAAAGTAAAGTGGGAGATTATAAAATATTAATATGATCATTCTGCGAATCTTACGCGTGATTAATTTACATTATCACAACTTTATCGAGTGAAGGCATATATATGTATATATCGCGCGTTACTTTAAACTAGATTGCAGAGTCGCTGACGTAAAGTCAAACGAATATCTCGAAACTGTCAGGAAAGCGTTAAGTGCAGTACAACGTGGTGTAATATCAGAATTTCGAGGAGGAATAGTACCGTGAATGCGATAAATTGCTCCCAATCGCTAACTCTGTTCTTGATGTGAAGTAAAGAAGAAACTTTATTGCCCTTGTATATGTGTGCGCGCGCGCGTAACTCGACGCAATGTCATTTCTTCGCATAAATTTTTTCACGCATACAAACTCGAATATGATTCCCAGCACCGTTACACTCCGATCGTTCGTAATCTCGCACCATCCCGGGAATTTCAAAGCAATGTGATAGATGTTTTCCCGCAGGAGAACGTTTTTTCCACGCGATGGACAAGATGAACGTTTCTCCCATAGGACATAAGTGGTGTACACACAAGTCACACTTTTTACCAGCGGCGAAAGAAATCGCGTCCCCTACGAGAAACGTGGAATTCAATCAAGAATTGTGTGTATCAGAAAAACGACGATCATTCATCTCCCGAATATAATAAATGAAACCGGTGGTCAAAGTAGGGCGAATATTGAAAATGGACGTGCTACGCGCGGCATGCTTAATGATTCTTCCCCCTGAGAACTAATCGATTCACTCAACGCGACATCCTTAATTCACATCCCATGCATATTCCAGAGAAAGAGAGAGAGAAAGAGAGAGAAAGAGAGAGAGAGAGAGAGAGAGAGAGAATAAATGAATGAATAAATGAATGAATAAATGAGACAGAAAATTATACACAAGTCACGTAGTTGCAAAAATATTCGTGTGTATATTCCTTATTTTTATCACATTTTCTCTGTCTTGTTCCGATATAATATTTTCCATCGAAACTAAACGTAGCTGTTACAACTCGTTACTCGAAAGATTAAAACGTCCAAGTGTATAACATCGTGCGCTTCTCGATTCGGATTTAGATTATCATCTAAAATGGCATCACTTGGTGGGTTCTTTGAGAGTAGAAAAAAAAAATCTCGACCCTGATTACACATTTCGTTAGAAAATCAATTTTCACTGAACGAGGCGGAACTGTCGCATCGGAACTTTGGTGAGTAAAATGAGCCCTACTTTGCTCTCGCCCGACGTGACTCTTAAATATGTAAAGGTGCATAGAGGGATATACGCTAAAGTTGAAAATTGCAAAGGGATACCGTGGATCGTGTTGTTTAGTCTGATAGCTAGAATTTTAACATATTCCTGCCCAGACCTTCGACCCTCCTTCTCCTCTCTTCCCTTCCCAAGTGTCCGATAAGAGCTACCGGAATCCTGAAAGCTATAAAAATATGCCGCAGTATTTCCAAGCCGCGACCGCCGAGCAATTTTGCACAAGTGACTTTCTTCCGCTTTTATCCACTGCACGTCGTTGCATATACGTCGCCAGATACCCGTGTAGCATGTACATATGTACATATGTCGAATCCTCGTTCACGAGACAACCGAATTGACACCGCCACTGGCGGATTTTTATGCGAAAAAAATGATGCATTTCGTGCACTCCCGGGAAGTCTGTTTTTACACGTGGATATCGCTCAACCGCGAGTTTTCCGCAAATAAATATATGCTCTTTCCTGTGTGTGTGTGTGTGTGTATATATGAGAATGAGAAAAGAGAGAGAGAGAGAGAGAGAGAGAGAGAGAGAGAGAGAGAGAGAGAGAGAAAGAGAGAGACAGAGGAAATGTAAAAGAAAAAACCAGAGCAAATAAGGCGTGAATCTCTAGGGAGTCGCGACGTGTCAGTCAGATATTTTAATGGTTTGCAAATATAATTGCAAAGCGCTTAACTCCATAGATTATACGAGCAAATACACGATTATTTTATGGGAAGAAATTTTCGCACTTGTATCAATGTTGATGTAAGCATAAATATATTTTGCTTATACATATATAGGACGATTCTTGTCTAAATAAATACGAAAGTTTCAACGGTATTTTTCCCCTTCGACAAATCAACAATAAATTCTCTGACGGTGCTTTCTGAATACAGCCTACGACAAGGAAATTATACTAAAATGGTGGAAACTTTGAGAAGAAAGAGCAAACTGACGCGGAACAAAATGAAAAGATAGTTCGTCCACGCTGAAACATTTAAACCAGTTTTCTCTTGCTAAATTAAATTGGTAAACGGATTACGCGCTGTTTTTGCATTAATATTCCTATTAACATTCGGGTAAATTGAAAGGATGCTTTTGAAAAGTTAATTTAATGTGTATTAATACATATCACAATATACAAATATAATCAGTACGTGTTAATTATGTGCAAATTTATTTAAAATATATTATTGGATCTAATTCAGTTCTGTGCGATATCGTGTATTTTGTCTAATCAATTACATTCTAAATATGTATGTACACATAATTTTAACGTTGCAACGTAATTAACAATATTCATACTGTGACCATATCTGTCTAACTTGTGTATAAAACTTGCAAATTGACATGATTTATGGCTGCCGTGACTTTTCAATTACCCATATATAAATGCAATTGTTCAATCAGAATAGGCATATCGGAGAACAACCATCACAATTGACAAATAAGTGATTTTCGAAAAATTCTGTCGTATATAGAACGTTATAATAAAACAATGATAGAATTTTAATGCAATATCAAATCTTACAATTCGCCGTTCTCGCAAATAATTTTCTATACTATATTTCCTCTTTTACGCTATACAATTATTATGTTCTTTCCCTAATATATTTTACTTTTCACACTTTTCGCGTGTCGGCTGCAACATCAATAGTTTATGATGCACGATGTAAATCATTGTGTTTCGAGCGCGTCAATTCCCTCGGGTATTTATTTATTAAATATATAAACGTACAGAATTTAATTTGTTACATAATTATTGACCATGTTCGTTTCGGTATGTTATTCATTTAACGTCGTCGATTTGCGCGCCCACGATGGATATATGTGTCGCAGTGGTCTTTGTGCAACCAGAAATTGATAAATAATAGTATTTAAAAAATAATATTCACGCACATAAGCTATTTTTGTCCTATTACAAATTATAAAGACTTGATGTAGAATAATAATTTGTGTTAATTAAAATTCTATTAGAAATATATTATATTAAATATATTAAATTAATTTTACGAATCGGAAATAAATATGTCAAATTTCTATTTCTACCTATATCTCATTAGAGATTTCATATAATCATTGTATGAATGATAAAATATTTAAATTTTTAATTAAATATCCAAATATTCCTTAAAATTCTTTAAATATTATTTAAATTTTATTTAATATTATTTAAATTTTATTATTTTTTAATACATTTTTTTAATACGTTTATTTTTAATATATTTAAATTGATATTCATCAAATATTATTATAAAATATTTTCACGAATTTATCTTTATTTCTCTATATTATCATCTGATAAAAATATTTACTTATTTCTCGTACTAGATTATAAATTATTAATAGAAAATAATCATTTATAATAATTAAAATTCTATTTAAAATATTTCATCAATTTGAGGAATCAAAAATAAACATGTCAAATATGTATTTCTCGTTAGAGAAAACAACCAATTAAAATAATCATTTCATTGTTCCTGTAATAAAATATTCAAATATCTTACAAATTTACATTTATTTTTCTTTTACAATTTACGTCTCATTAAGTTTATTTTTATTTATTCTTTAACTCAGATTAATTGTTTTCAAATAAGCAATGATTACATATACCTTTCAAAATAAATACATATTCACGTTTTGCCTCATTTTTTAAATTATTTTTTTACTACATAATATTTGAAATAATATTTGGAATAATACAAGAAATGAAAAATATTTAAAATATATGCAAAGAAAAACAGAGAAAATCCGGGAACTTTAAATATTATTTTTTTAAAAGATAAAAACTTTTAATAACATTTTTAAAATTATTTTAATAATTTCAATTATTGCACGCTGAAAATAAATATGTTCTTTGTATTTGTATCATCATTATCAAAATTATGGGAAAATTATTTTTAATAATCTGCACTTAAAATATGCTCAGTAGTGTGTATAACCGAACGCGCATTATTCTCATTTAATGCAATATCGGATTCCTCTATCGACGCGGCGTGAAAATTCGTGGAATCTCGCTGAGACGTCAAAAATTGATGTGGTCAAAAATTCACCCATCGGAAGAATTCGCGCAAGTTTTCGCCTTTTAAGCGCTTATGCGAGTGGCTTGTGATTCAATATTACAGCACGGTTTGGCAAGCGTCAAGTTTACAAGACAATCGATAAATCTTAGAAACTTCGAGAGACGTACCTTGTCCGATCCTTCGTGTGTGTGTGTGTGTGTGTGTGTGTGTGTGTGTGTGTGTGTGTGTAAGTGTGTAAGTGTGTGTGTATATGTAAAGGTAAAGTAACGATTAATATCTAACTTAACTATAACTAACCAACTTGACTATAATTTAACTTCCGGTTAAAATCGCCGGTCATGTGCCAGGAACAGTTTAACCATGTCGCCAGTTCGGTAATTTGCGCTACACAAAGCCGATACCTCTCTCCGATGCCTTATTAAAATCAACAAAAGACAGGTCGCAGCATCGCGTCACCGTTGCTTTGTTAAAGTATATTACATGTCAATAGAACGCGCTGAGGCTATCGTATAAAATGAAGGATTAATGGATAATATAAGTGCGAGTGACGAAATAAATGTCGGAAAATCAATATCGGAGAGGGAGAAAGGGCGTGCAATACACACATACATATATATACATATGCATGAAGCAGATTCGTTGAGACTTCGCAGAGACACAGAACGTATATAACGATACCTGAAAGTTATATAACGTTATTGGAACATATAACGATACCCGAAAGTTATATAACGTTATTGAAAAGCTATTAATCAAATTTGGAATTGTTTTTGAGGTATATTGCATACGATCGTATTAAGTGTCAATAATATTGTTACGTAACCGTGACGATTGAGATATGTAAGATTACTAACGCGCGCTACGCAAGGAAGACACACTCTAAATAACGTAACGTGCGAAATGTAGTTACGCGGAGAATAAACGTAATATCTCCTGCGCGTGTTATGTTATTCCATCATTGCTTGAAACGGGGGCAGGATAGCATCTAATATTACTACGACTCGTAAGCGGATGAAATGAAATGTGTTACGCGCGTGCGTACATACGTGTGATACACTTACATATCTTTCACCGTCGAATCATAAAATGCCATTAATGATTCTCGTTTCAAGGCACTCACATAGATTGTAAGCGCGGTGTGTCAAATTCCTATTTCTGCCATTTACCTTTTCGACCGCAACGGTATGGCGATTGCTATTCAAAAGCACGGGCATATTCTGTACGCCTCGGCTTTTCGACGATCTGTGTGCACGGGGAAATTTATTTCTCATACGCAACAGTTTATATAAATTGAATCTCGTGGCGTTTGCAGCAGAGCTTATCGGAAATGACGTTTAACGTTCGTTCATATTTCATTTTATTCGCATACATTTGATCTTTCGCGATCCATGAAACATCTCGCGTATATATAAATGTCACATCTGTTACGCTTGATCGATCAAGACTGCGTTTCGTCTTGACGTTATAATTGCTGAAAGAGCTTGACTGACCATCGGAATAAAGATTTCTTTTATGTAATTGATGAATCAAACACTTCTAGCATTTGTAACGTCAAAACGAACGCACTCGAAACTTCCAGTTTATATGTGCAATATTTACGTAGATCGTCGAAATTCATACAAAGCAGAAAGTATATAAATGGAAAAATTCATAGGTACCTACATAAATATGGAGCATTACTGTGTACCGCTTTTACCTTTTTGTATGCTGTGTGATTAAACTTAACGGTATGAATAAAGCAACGGCGGAGAGCCGGCTTGATTGTCACGTGAAGTCACCAGTCCTGTCCGTTGATATCAGGATGCATAATTTCGATAAAATCGATTCTCCGATAATTGCCGCGCTACTTTTGCAAATTCAATAAGTATACGTACTTAAAGTATGATATATCATGCATAATAAAGAATGTGTGTGTGTGTGTGTGTGTGTGTGTGTGGGTGGGTGGGTGTGTGTGTGTGTGTGGGTGGGTGTGTGTGTGTGTGTGTGTGTGTGTGTGTACATTTCTATTGTATCGAATGTCAAAGTATCGATAAAAGATGCAAAACGATATTCCATAAAACTACGATAAGCCGGCTGATCGCGAATGGAATTCTGTATCACATGGCCATTGTATTTATAATCGCAATTATAGCAACGTGTCAATCTGTGAAAAAAAATTCATTTCTAATAAACGATTATGAGTTTTGCTGCGGAACGATTTTATGTAAATGCAAAATAGGCGATACGAAATTCTACGGATGTTATTTATTTATCGTGAAAACGGTTTTGAGTCGATATTACATTAAAAGAGCTTGTAATCGAGAGAGATTGAGCATTCGTAATTAAAACGTATTATCAATTATATATACACACACACACACGCACATATATAATGTAGGTATGTACGGATGCAATGCGGACAATTAATTATATGCAACATGAGCGACTGTAATGTAATGATTTTACGTTGCCACACGATTACTCTAGTATATCGAATAACTGGCAAAAGGATGTGATTTTCGAGATGACGAAATTAATCGAGTCCTTTAAAATTCTATTACGTTTCTCCTCTATAATCATCTTTGACGCTCAAAATTGTCATCGTCCCATAATTCTACAAGGCATTACTAGGATGTTGAATCTATTAGAACGGAGATGACCGGCTGTCCATACCTGTGAAATGCTAATGTCCTTCGCAAGCTTGTTACAGTGAAGCAATCACGATACCAATATGCAAAACTGATAATGGAAACGAGAGACTGCACAAGCATACGCAGACATTGCCGTTCACCTCCGCGAACGTACACGAATACATACGAATTACCATCTTCCGTAATCTTAAAAAAAAAGTCATTTAAGGGAGAAAGAGACGTGTCTCGGATTCGTTCGTGCGAAAAGCTGGATCGATTTAGTCGACAGGCATGAAACAGGCCGACGCGATGCGATGCTGCAAGTTTCGAAAGTGTTATGGTCAAAGTTTAAAACGTATTCCGTGAAAGGTTAAACGATCACATAGAGGCGTGCGCCTATCCCTAATGAACTTTATTTTAAACAAGAGAGGCGTAAACGAATTTTTATTTCCAGGTATTCTCATGCATTTTGATGATGCGGTTTTCACCGAGCACACACACACACACACACACACACACACACACACACACAATAGCCCTCCTAATATAATGGCGAAAAAAAAATGTAACTTACTCTCGCGCACCATAAGTTGAAATACTGTATGACATGTACATATGTACGTATCTCTCTGGGTCAGTCTGGCGACATGCTAAAACCATTTTCCAAGTGACATGGACCAAGTGCTTTGATCTGACTGATGGATTAGCGGCTACGGTCCTTTAATGATATCAAATCGTTAATGCTTCCAGTGTGACGTCATCGAAACCGGTATTTTTGCGTTGACAATGCAATTCGCACGCGTATATTCGGCACGTGTATTCGGGATACGCGGTTATACGTCAAACCGCGCGTAGGAATCAACAGACAGTCATAAAGCACGATCCGTTTTGTGGACAGATAGCAAGTATGTATTCCGTGTTTGTTAGTTTTTGCTCGAAGGGTGACTCTGTCTAATTAGAGATTATCAATTTCCTTAATGCGCGTTTGACCGGCACTCTCCAATTATTATTCCAATGACGCGCTTATGTATTAAGGATATTAATGATGACTTATTGTTAGCGAGACGCTCTCCCCTCGGAAATCGGAGATTTAGCGTAATGTAATGATATTTTATTTGATAAACAAAAATTGCTTCTTGTATAAAATTAACTGAGTGTCAGTAATAAAAAACATTTTTCAATTTGCAGAGTCTGTTTTAAAACTTTGCCATCAATTTCATTGTCTGTATCGAGAGATTTCGAGATTCACCGACACATGCTCTAACCGCAGGAGGAGACCTGATTAGAAACTCCTGCTGTTTCGCTTTGACACAGTTACGAAAGTTTCTTCTTACGCGTGAAAGAAAATCGCTCGTTCAAAGAACTTTTGAGCATCGCGATTGTAAGCACAGTTGATTTTTATTCGCTCCACACTTGTCGCGATTTCAGTAATCGTTAATTCCTTGATCCGTCAATTCCCTCGTGATTTCGACAATTTTAAAAATTAATAACTGTTGCGAAAAATACGTAAAATCTTTCTTATCTCAACTCCTAAAGAAGAATTACAATATCTTACGGGTGATATAAGTATAAGTGTATTCAATTTTAACATAACTGTATGATCATGGGAAATGATTATCCCATGATTATTTTACGGCGAATATGAAAACCTGCTTGGATAAATGACATAAAGAAGTAATGTACATTTTTCTTCATGTCGATCTCGGATGGAAGTTAAAAATCGATCGACTTAACTTCTCCAACGACAGACCGTTCCTTCTTTTTCCTTTCCATCCGCTGAACCTTCCCGAGACGAGCGACTTTTTGGTCCATCAAATTCAACTTTTTGCTCATTAATTTTCGTGCTAAAATCTCGTGGAATGGCCACGCTCCACGGCGTATTATAATAAAAGGCAAAAAAGGGAGAAACGCTCTCAAAATGAATGCATCTATAATTTTGATATGTATCTCTAATTAATGCAATTTAATTGTGTGTGTCCTCAGATGGTTTACTATGTGTATTAAAATTATATATATACATATATATATATATATATATATATATAATGACACTAAAGTTTATTATAATCATCAAATTAAAATTATATTATTTCTTCTTACAATTAACAAATCAATATTAATAACGAGATCGCGGTTAAGGCGTTTTCAATTCATCGGACTGTAAATTATCGTAAAAATTATAATACATAAAATGCGTTTTGGAGCGAATATTCATCGGCCGTGAATTTCTGGCTAATGTTGACTTGGCAAGAATGTGCGAAGTAGTCGACTCGTAAAATCGAGTAATTCTTACGTTTTATGATTCTCTCGAGTCCCCTCTTCCACTTTGCCGAATAGTCCTTTGCTCGCGATCGGGATCGGATAAATCTTACTTTCATGACGGAGACTCGAATGATCGCTTTTTAAGATCAGGGTGGAATCTTTCGTGACGTAAACAGCTGATTTATCAATAAAGGGCTGTGTAATTTTCGCATATGAATTTATACGATCTTTTTTATTATCTTCACTCGCAAAACATCTATAAAACACGACCGAGGGAGATGCGTTTTGTACGTCCGATTATAAAATATATATTTTCGAATACCTAGATAATTCACGTCCGGCCAAAGTCCATCTTAATTTCAGCGGATTAGAAAAAAACCATAAGACTCATTAATAATGCTTTCGCGCATTAATCATTGCTATTTTTTATTTCCTGAGCTCCTGTTAATTGTTTAATAAGTGTCCCTAATTAATGAAATTTAATATGTATGTTCTTGTTATGTACTTGTATGATTACGAGAGAGTATACAACGAGGGAAAAAAATGTAAATAATAAAATATATTTATTATCTTGCATATTTATTATTACGGCAAAACGTTTACTATTTAACTTCATGTATTAATCTCGATTCATGTGTGTTTACATATCTATATAAATCCTTTTTAAATCAATTACAGAGATGTTAAGCAAGAAATGTCACAATTGTGAGATAAGTCAATTTCAGGCGAGACATCGCGTTAAAAGCATGAACTTTATCCATTCCATTATAAGTAACCGATGTGTAATATCACTGACGTGAGTCATAAATATGAAGTACATATTGCTATCGAGGACCCATAACCGTACGAGATAGATTCCTATTTGGAAACTTCCCGCCAAAGTTCGCGATGAAACGGTCTCGCCTGTAGATATTCCAGGGGATTTCCAGGAGATTGCCGTGTCTTATCTATCGTAAAGATATTATTAGTGCGATGGTGGTATTTAAGATTCTCCTCGCGCACTTACGGAGTTTTCATCCCCAACGGCACATTTTTTTCGGCTCTCGTCTTACGTACTGCTCGTATATCACGACGGAATACCGGTACAATTCTACATTGTCTGAAGGCGGACTTGTACGAAAGTTGCGCGTGTCTATTTCACTTTGGCTACGCCGTATGTGTTCCGCGTTCTAAAATGCCCATGTGATCCGTAATATTATAATCCAGTGTTTTTATTCGGTATAAAATTTAGTAGTGAGATATTTTTCGATAAATATAATTGTTTTATGTCACGATTAAAATGACGTGCGAGCCGTTAATGGTGCAGGCTGCGAACGCGATCGATATTGAATTGTTCCTTCCGGTACTGCTGGTTGCCAATTGCGGTGTAATACTTTCACACGACATGGAAGAAATACAGAACTACATTTTCAGCCGGCTGCTATCATAGGACCCGTGCAATGTGCTATCACTTTCGGTGTATATTGCCGGCGAAATATCCTATTTCATGCAGCCCGTGGAAAAAGAAAAGATCCGTACGCCTAAACCTATCGAATTTCTATCTCGCGCAAAACTTTGTCTACCTTCGCACCGGTTCGATATAAAAAAAAGCGTCAGTCATACATATGGTTTTCACGTGAAAATTTTAATTTAATAAAATAATCTTTCTAAGAAAAGGTAAACACACGCCAAATACATAACAAAGTACTCAAACCTGTATAAAACAAATAGAAATTTATTAGATTGGTAATAAATTAATATTTTTGTGTTTTTAGACCTTGGTAAAAACCGACATTAATTTGTTACCAACCTAATGAAAAAGCAAAATATTAAAATATACTTACATATATGTAGTT
The DNA here is from genome assembly GCA_949152495.1 of Lasius fuliginosus. Lineage (NCBI taxonomy): Eukaryota > Metazoa > Arthropoda > Insecta > Hymenoptera > Formicidae > Lasius > Lasius fuliginosus. The sequence continues at coordinate 14,928,217 of OX424444.1, forward strand.
GGCGGTTTTTATCATAAAAATAAATATTTGTCACTCACTGATCGATGTGCAATAACGGAGTTGACAGCATTGAAGTTACGTTCATCTGTAACATACAAACATATAATCCAAATTATAGCAGTGCCGAAAAAATTTATATTTCAAGAAATTATTATTATTATTGTACGCGCTGAATTTTATATCCGATACATATCTACAATAATAAGCAGATATATAAATATGGAATAATTTTACAATTTTATAGAAAAATAATTTTTTAAGTAAAAATTTGTATACGATTTTATACGATTTATATAAAAGTCTTTCTCTCTGAGTCTCTCCTGTTTATATCATTCAAATAAATTAACCGAATTAATGCGTGTGTGTGTATGCGATTCATAATTATTAATATACAAATAATGATATTTACCCTAAGGTTGCTCCGCCGGTGCCCGATGCCTTTCCTAGGCCTCCTCCTCCTCTCGGGTTGTTAGGATCGTTAAAATCCATTGACTAACACACGCGACACTTTAAACGGCACTCCCGCACTTGTACGCGCGATACTTTTAACGGCACTCCCGGAATTTTACGATCGAAGTACAAATTTTACACCGGAAGTACGATCCTGACAATAAATTAAGCTATTACACGAAGACGCGACGACGATGCGAATGCCGATCCGCGTTTTGGGTACTTAGCTTCTCATTCAGGATAAACCTTTAGGATAAACCTTCAGATTTATCCTTAAGGATTAACCATCCAGATACTAAGCCCCCCCACCACGTCAAGGTGTACCCGTGGGAGGGTTATTGTATTATTTAATTTTGTAATAAAATAACACACATAAAATTGTAAGATCAAAAGATTAAAGTAATGAAAAGTCGTGATATAGCAATTGTTGATTTAATAATTAATTCATGCTCGCATTTTAGGAAAATTTAAATTATCGGATAAAATATATTTGACTCTAAGCATCATTAGAAAAATAATTATTATCCGTAAAAATCGATAATCGAAGGATTGTATAGAAACGATAATTTTTAATTTTTATCCTTGTTGCTCCGATTTTTACTTGCAATAATGAATCGCGCTTTGATAAAGATTTATCGTCACAATACAATTTCGTGTCAATTATCAAAAGTTTAATAATCGTTAAATGTAATAATCATAGCGAATTATGTTTCGATACTAGTCGCGATCGCGTTTAGAAAAAGAATTCAACAATATACGAAGCGTTTCGCACCCCTACTTTACTGCTCGAGTATCGGCTCACGAATAATAACAAAGTTGAAGCATGTCAACAATAGACTACGCATACCATATTATTGATAATTAATTGCCAAAATATTTTACGCACTATGGCATATATAAATATACGCGGAAAATTAAATTATACAAGTATTGTAAAGTATAAATTAATAATTTATTAAACGATAGCAAAGCAATATCCCGTTTCATACGCGGATCGCACTTCGAGTCGACGAGATAATTTCAAACAAGAGTTAAGTCAAAAGCGAAAGAAGACAAAATCGATAGATAGAATTAACGCTCCGACTCTTGTCTCAGAGCATATTCGGATCTCAGAATGACTCGAACTCACTTAAACACGATTTATTATGATATCATAGCGACTTATAAACGCGATGAGAGAGAGAAGATACAATTTCCGATCATCTAGACAATTTAGGAAATGAGGCATCAACTTCTCGTCGCGCGAAAAAATCGTGCTAAGTTGTTCTAACCAGTTCATCAAAGCAAAGCATATATGTCTTCAAAGTGTAGGAAAAAAGAAGGCCGTGTTCAGTAGGCTATACATGAAGACATGTATGGCGACACCATTGGTGTATAGGACAAGAAACGGAACGAGGATCCCTTTTGCCCTTATCGGGCAATCGACTGACTCTAACGGAGTCGGGCAGAACCGTTTGCCGGAGCAGAACATGCTCTTATTGAGCGTTGTCCAGCAATGTCTCGATAAAATATGCCATTCTCGGCATCAAAAGTGCGATCGTCGGCGACAATATATGTAAGTGCGGAAGGAGATATTGATAAAAGGTCTTATAAGGTTTAAAATTAACCGCTTGGATACTTGACTTTCCCTTCAGGATATACCTTTCAGATACTGAGATCTCCCGTCAACATCAAGGTATATCCATTGAAAGGTTTCGTCGGCGAAAACAAATGTTCTTTACAACGCGCGATCGACCAATTTCTTGCCGAGAGATTTATTAAAATTTATTAGGAATTATTTCTTTCTCTCAAAATGTATGTATGTACACACATACACACATTTATTGTGTATATATATATATACATTTTATTTTGTTTTAAGTAAAATGATATGATATTAATCCATCTCAAATATAATTTATATTTTCATATTATATTCATATTTTATATGCGATATATGTAAACGTCTTGTTCCGATTTTCATCGTTCATAAGCAGTTATTAGAACTACTCAAGTGTTAATATTATTTTGACAGAATACAGAACGCAATTCTATGCTATATGTATATTTACAATATTTATATAATGCGAACAATATTACAATTATTTTTAATTTATTAAATGACATTTTTTGATGTTTTTATTATAACAAATTCAAATTATTTGAAAGTTTAATATCTCTAAAGTAGTGATTATACACACACATAATATGACTGTACTGTGTATAGTAATACTTGGATCTATAATACGTGTTATGATTAAATGGAATGCGCTCTTTATCTAAATCTAAATTAATATACAGGGTGTCCGATAATAATCGCCCCACCCATTGTGTGCAGGTAGAGCGGATTAAACCGAGTAGAAAAGTCCTCTACCGTTTTGCGATCTTCGCAATAATTAATGAGAAAATTAATTTAAAAGGATCGATCAAATCCGCGCGAATATAAGCGCGGGGCGAGAAATGATGTATGTACATTTATTTTCTACGCTCGTAGAAAATGAATGGAACTACACCGACATTATAATCGCGTATGTGAGTAACTAAAATGTATGAAATAAATTTGTGTAAGTAACTATAAATAGAGACATAAATCACATGCGATAAGAAACTCGATGACAGATGGACATGTGGCTAAACGATTATTATGACACCTTCGATGGGATGTGCGACACCGAAACAATTGAAGGTCGTCGAAAAAAGTATCAACAGTATTTTGTTTTAGGTTTTTTCTGCGTGCCGAGTTCGAGTGGTGCTCGCCGAGCATGCCTTATTAGAGTGAAAAGGATGCGAGGAGGATAAAGAAGGATACGAGCAGAGCTCGCTCGAGCGTGTCTTTTAAAAAACAATTCGAGATAACGCGAGAAGGATGCGAGGAGGATAAAGAAGGATACGAGAAGAAAATCGAGAACGCCAGTAAGACACGAATCTCTCTTTTCTATTCAGATCAGAGAATCGAGCGACTTTAATTATTGGTCATCGCCCGAGGAGTCCGCGTGGAGTATTTAGGTCAGGAAATTCGGCATGCCACCGATAAACCGTAAGATGCATCCCCCAAACTACGATTTTTTTATTGAACTATAATAATAGAATGACTATGATTTGACTACCAAGCGATGACTCCGCGCGGATTAATTAATACACATTAATACATATGCTAAGAAAACCCTTGCTTGCATCTTACCATCTCTATTCCCTTTCTAAATAGCAATTTTAATATTCATACAACTATTTGTCGATTAAATTTTATATAATTACATATATGACAAATTGCGATGTTAAAGAGTTTTGCGCTGCGAATCGATTGCGTGTGAATGCGCATTTAATACAATCGGCATTGTAAACTTTACGCAACGCATCGTCTTTATTTCAATTAAATAATCAAAATTACTTCGAGAAATGATCGCAACTTTATCGCATCGTGTCCAGATTGACAAGTGACAGAATCGCTTTCATTCTCTGAGCATACTGCACATAATGTAGCATGCTCGTTAGCAATTAAACGAATTGTACTTGTTATATCAAAATCATTCAATTAATTAAATTGATGAGATTGATATTGTGTTGCAATATTTATGATATTTGGCAATGATTTTCGTATTATACACGCTTATGTCTCTTCTTGCCCCGCGCTTATATTCGCGCGAATTGGCCGACCTTTTATAGTTAATTTGTCATTAATTATTGCGAAGATCGCAAAACGGTAGCAGACTTTTCTACTCGGTTCAACCCGCTCCATCTGCACACGATGGGTGGGGCGATTATTATCAGACACCCTGTATATTTTATATTTTACTATATTATTAATATATTTACACCGTAATTCTTATTGTAAATACAAATATTGCGCGCAGCATAAACATAGTAGTACTTTCAAATATTAAACTAGTAAATAATCAGACCTTTACTTAGAATCAAAAGATGCCATTCGAATTATAAGTAATTATAATATTAATTGTAGACGCATTAAGTATTACAACTGCTGCATAATAAATGTATAACTGCTGCATTATAGCGATAACGTCTACGATTATGCAAAGTTTATGTTACACAAGTCACATAGAATCAGCATTTTATAACTATTATAATTATATATTAAATATAATTATAATTTTATCTTTTATCCTTTAATTACAATGATATGGCTATGCAAACATAGTAACTAGATATTTATATTATACTATATTGTTCGCGAATAATAAACATTTCTTGAACAAATTTCGAGAACAAATGTCAAACATTCTCCAAAATCAAACATTTCATACACGTATCTATTTTATTAAATATTTTAATGTTTGTGGCAAGAAGTAACCACGTGTTCCTTGTCATATCATTTCACAAGTTAATTTCAGAATAATTCAACAACTGTTATCATCCAGCAGATATACATATATGTATGCATGCCGATGTAAACTTGCATCGAAGAATTTACAATCGGGAGAAGGCAGCTTTTGAGCCGCGCAAACATAGGAGAAATACAATGGAGAGCTGCAGCGTTACAATAGCCTTGTAACTATGCGCGTTAGAGACCGTAGTTTCTAAAGAGAGGAGCTCCATCACGAAGGACGAACAACCACGCGAGTATACGCAGGCCGCAGCTCCACTGGGAGAGGTTTTTGCGAGATGCACACTATACTATGATGATCGAAGCTTTACGCCATCGGCGGCAAAATCGCTTCGCTACTCATATTGCGAAGCTGCCATTTCCCAGTGGATGCTGTGAGTTTACTGTTTCACATATAGCTTTCCCACGTTCCAGCTTATTTAGTCATAAGCTACGGGCGATAACGGGTCATAGTAACTTCTCATTTAAATGTCATTTCCGTTTGCTGGGACGTGTGTAGGCCGGCATGAATATGCATCGTCGTAAATAAACGGATTTTTGCGGCCGCGCGAGAGGAAATCAACATTTCTTTCGTGATGAGTTACAAGCTTGTCGCGCGTCGCGAAAGTAGATCGGAATCAATCAAATAAATCTCGTTTTTAGCGTAGAACGCAATAAGAAGAATCAGACACTATTGATGAAGATCATCTCTTATCAAATTTACGTTAATAAAAATAATTAAAAATTTATTTAAAAAATTCTGTGTCGTTAGGAAAGATTTTTATCGGATCTCCGTTATTATACTGGTACGGGATATACTGGTCCCCGTTATTATACTTGTCGTTTTACAGAGCTTATCGCATAATCGTTTCGAGCCAAACATAATTTCGATTCTGGTTAGTTAGAACGCTGTGTAATGAAAGCTCTTCCCTAATTCCAGCCAAACATAATATCTCCCGTACGCGCTTTCACGCGTATTATTACGCGGAAAAATTGATCAAACATCATCTCATGCAGGCCCATTGAATGGAAGAAGATTCTCGTCGCGTATGAACGATACAGCTCTCCGCAAATTCGTGAATTTCTCATGAGATTTTACGATACCGGATACACGAGGAGAATTTCAAAATAAATCTACGCGCACAATGTCAGTCTCTTTTCATTATCTCTGCTATACGACGCATAATTTGGCTAATTCAGGTTCCTCGATTAGCCAGTGCGATGCGCAGATCTTTCATAAATGATTATCCCTCTTCGTTAATCATCAGCCGTAGATCAGGATGACTCGATCATCCTGAATGACTAACAGTCATAAAGCATTATTAGTATCGAGAAGCCTGGTAATCGACGTACTGATGACTTTAGGATACGCGAGAGAAGAGAGATTGTTTCGCGTCGTCGTTTTATTTTTACCAACCGTAACGAGCGTCCCATTTGTGTTGTACAATTATTCATAGTAACGCTTCACCAGCTTTAGCGGTAATGCCGAATTCATTAACAATTACGGCTGTTATTACATTCACTAGTATCTCGAGAATTATATCCAACAAACGAGGCAAGGAATTATTTTCAAGTGATATTATATCCAACAAATGAGGCATTGAATTATTTTCAAATGAATCGTATGATTCGATAATCAATGCGACGAGTTAATTATACATATAGTGGCAGGTGTAATTAAAAACAAAAGCGTCGAGCAATCTCTTTAAATTTTCTGTCAAAGCTCTTTTTGATTTTTTTCTTCTCGCTTTTGAAGCAATTTCTTATGAAAGTAAATGACAAGTCGCGCTCTTTCACCATTTTTGTCAAATAATATTAATAACCGGTTAGATTATACTAAAATGTTTTTGATTCACGTCAAAAAAATATTGTCATGCAAACTTTATTTTTGAGAAATATTTCATGTCCTAAAAATTAATTTTAAACCGACGTCGGCGCAACTGATATTATTTAATTGAATCGCGTAAACTCTCCTGTACGAAAAATTTAATTTGAATTCTGTCTCTAATTTCATTTCCACGCAAATGTTCATTAAGATCGTTATTTTGATTTATTTTTGCTCAATTTTCAGTTTTCGCTCTTAAGGATTCTCAATTATTATCTGAAAATTGGCACGTAGACGTTTTATCCAAAAATCTCGATGCAAGCCCCATCTAAGGATAAGTCTATCGCTTTTATCAGTGTTCCACGACTTTCCCGGAAGAAAGTCTCGACCTCTCTATGCTTTTATAACTCATTAGCGCAGCGTCGGCCTTTATCGTTATAGCGTCGGGGACGATATTGAAAAATTGAAAATCCCATATTGGCAGGCCGTCAATGAACCATAACCGACTTCACGTAGTCGTTACAACGACAGAGCCGAAAATCGCTATACTTAATAACTCTCGCGTTCGTTCTCTCGCGAATCATTACCAGATCTCCGTTAACCTGGCATCTCCCATCACGAGAAATCAAATTCGAATATACGATAATTATTATATAAATATATAGTTAATATATAATTAATATATAACTAATTTATTATTAATTTACTGCTCTAATCCGGGATTTATTTTGCTTGCAAAATAAATTTTAAAAAATCATTAAAAAAATAATCAAACGTCTACATCGCTACAAAAGCATATATAAAGCATATATAAAGCATAAATGCTAAACAATATTAATGTAATTAATTAATCTACGATTTTGATAATAAATTTTGATAATAAATTTTTCGCTAAAATAAATTACTACTTATAGACTTAAAATTGCTGTGTAATCGAGTAATTACTTTTACAAGTAACAAATAATAATGTAACAAAGTTATAAAATTGCTCATCTCATGCTTGCTCCGTCGCTCTTTTTTGTTGATCCTTGGTTACTCTTTCACGGCACAAACTCGCAAAAGCAAAATTCATTACGATTAATCGTGCGTGTAACTAATAGCGGAATAGGATAATTGCGCGACACTTAGCATAGTATTCTCGACATAACGCGCACTTTATTTTATAATATATATCAAAATATAGATGATAATATAGGTTATAAATGTATATTACAATAATGATTATACTTATTAATTAAACGTATCGCAATGACGCTTGATTCAATGCATTTTATATATCCGCGATATTTTATTAATGACTAATAAATTTAAAAATTATATCAACTTTATCCCAGTACTGCATGATGTTATGCGATACTATGTGAGTTAATATTTAGTTGAGACACTATATTCATAAAAATTAATTAATTGTGTAGATCGATAAAATAATTCAACGAAAAAAAAAACATAAGAAAAAGTATCATTTTCAGTTTTTTATGTCGATTATGGTTAACAAAATATTAATAATTAAATATAGAGTATATTACGAGAAAGTTATGAACTAGATCATTGAGTCTATTAAATTACACAAAAAATTTTTTTAAAGGTTGACAGTTCTAACGATATTTAATTTTAATTGCAGTAAAATGTTTCTAACACGTCATATACGGTAACTATAACATGATAAAATACATTAAAATAACTCGTTTTTGCAAATTTATTCGCAAATTTCTCAAAATTGTGACATAATAAGGCAATTTAGAGGCCGGAAACATATTCAGCGTTAACAAAATTGCAGGAAATAATCCTCTTCCTTGTGTTAAAAAAAAAGTTATTTAAAAAAAATTCTTTTGTTAAACTGTGTAATTGCTAATTTTAATAATCATAGAACATGATCACGTTACAAGAAATATGATAGTTACGAGTAATATTACAATATTACGGAGTGCCTCGCGATGTTTTCTGCTCGTTCAGGTCTCGCTATGAATGACAACAGTAGCGCGCTATTGTCATTCACAAGCGGCGAAACTTAAGCGAGCAGAAAACATCGTGAGAGGTTCCGTATTTCGTCGTGTTATCTCTGAAAATAAAATCACTTCCTGCAATTATTAAAATTAACAATTATCAATCCACGCGATTAATTAATAAATTTTCGTGCCTCGACCATTATTCGTGTAGTATTGCGCGGTACCAGAGTAAAATTGCCGATGTGATTTTCGAATTTCTCAGTTATTAATGCAATGTATTTAATATTGCGGTTATGAAACGCAATAATTTGAACGTCACTGCATTTAATTAATAAGTACAGTCATTATTGATTCTATATATTTTAATACATAATATATATTATAAAATATATTTATGTCGGAAATGTGTATTATGTAAAATACGACGGTATTTTACATAGTACGGTGATTAGTGCGCGTACAATCGTAATTAACTGTGTTTTTTGCGAGTGAGTGCCATGAAGGAGGAGTAAGTAAAGGATAAACAAGAGAAAAAAGGAGGTAAAGATGCTCAGAAAGGCATCAGCAAAATAACCATGGAATGAGCAATTTATAATTCCGTTAATTTATTATATGTTATTTGTAAAATTAATTCCCCGCTTATCTCTGCGGTAGTTACTCACTTTAGTAATTAATTCGGAAAACATTTTTAAAAAATTAAAAGAAAAAGACAGTAATTTATATTTTTAATTTATAAAACATTTTTAAAAAATTAAAAGAGAGATAGTAATTTATTTTTTTAAACATATTTTATACGGTAAGCCAGCATTACCAAAAGATTTGACCCGTTTTTTTAAGTCAAACGATGAGCAATAAATTGGATATTAGTATATCTCGAGAGATAATTCGGAAAACATTTTAATACCAAAATAATTGCACATGATTTACTTTTAGATATTTTCAATTAATTTTTAAGTTTATTTCGCGAGTGATAAATTCGAAACTAGGGTATTTCGATAACAATTAATTCGAGAAATCATTTGATCAAGTTGATACTGTTCTTCTTTTATCTAATATTGAACTTCTTACCTTCTCAGATATTAAACTTTTTACTTACTTAGCAATTAAACGGTTATAATATGCCGTACTACATTTATAAAAACGTAATGTCTTTGAAATCTATTTCTAGTATATTTAAGCAATTAAGTAGCAATTATATTTGATGATTAATTTTTTATTTATTATTCGCTATAAATGTTTTTCGGAATGTTTTGGGGGTGCTAGCGTATAATGTCAAGTCAGCATTATTAATATCAATTTCCTATTAATATCAATTTTCTATTAATTGATAGGAGCAACCAATTCAGGATTAGAGTAACAAATTAACGATGAATTAGCATTTAATTATGCCATACAAATGTGATTTCTGGCAAGAATGCCAAATTAATGGAATTATCATCGATTGTGTGTATTGCCGAATTGTAACGATGAATTTTTAAATATATTATCCCAACACGGGATATATTATATTGCGCTATTATACTACCGTGCATGCTGTAATAACTTACGTATATTCCTGATGCGATGCACCAGAGAAACGTCTTCTCTTTGCGACACAGTGGCTTTCGCGACACTTCGACTGCTTCGGGAAGTATTGACAGTGTCTTGATAACATGATCAGGCGCCACTTCGCCAACAACCTGGCGGCTCTCGCGTACTCCATTACCGCGAGGCTAATCATATTAAGAGCGTGCCGCATCCCGTTGCACATCTCCTGTTTCGCATCCTGTTTAACATACGGTTATACAACACGACCGGACCTCGATCTGTGTGCATTTGCCGCATCGGGAAAGTAGCGCGACGCAAGAATTGAGATCGCCAAGGAAACGAGAAACTTCAAAAAAGAATATGTGAGAGGAAGGGCACGAAAATCGATATACACCTATTTTTCAGCAATTGAGTGTGCTTTATCAAATCTGATATGAATCTCTCTCTCTCTCTCTCTTCCCCCCCTCCCCCCCCTCTCTCTCTCTCTCTCTCTCTCTCTGTTCTTTGACAATTTACTCATCAGAAGTATAGTTTATTCGTTCGTTACTCGTTTATACACGAAATCGACTTGTATCGAATTGTTTTTAAAATCCGAAAGTTATTCTTTTGTGAGTTTCTTTGACAAATTTCATAATCTAAACACTTAGAGATTAGAACTAAACGAAATCGGTTCTTGTGATAACTTTCCTCTAATTTCTTTTTTAAAGCGAGCACACTACTTCTCGAATTTCCTCGCGTTCTCACTCATGTAACATTTTCAGCAGGTTGATGAAATTTTTCTCAGCTTCTTGAATTCTGCGTCGGATGTTTGTACGAGAGCGCTATAAAATATTAAACTTTCACGAGCTGGTCGCTTAAAATTTTTCTCGGCGTAATGCTGTCGGTATTAAGTCAGCGAACGCTGTCTCCGAAAGTGTCGCCAGCATTGCAGCAACCTAATTTTGCTTCAAGAAATTCTTCAAAATATATTTCTCGAATATACGGTCTATTTTAAACATATCACGATTGAATATTGCAGAATCATGCAGATTCCTGATTATATCGTGTCTGGTATAAAGCAGATTATATTAAATTATTCGATCAGCATAGAGAAACCGATTGTCAATCGGTCGATCTCATCTGGCATCCGGTAGAGATATCAATGCGTTGATTCCTGCTTGCGCTATAATTCCAATTTATATGTTAAATCACTAAATTACATGTTTTCACGCCACCGCGCGTAATCATCTGACTGAAATAGAGTCTGAATGCAATCTCTATTGCAATCGTTACGTCTCAAAAAGACAAGAATTTTATCATCATGAATAAAAGTAATTTAACGGTTAATTCTCAAAAAAATGAGGTGTCCGTACAAAGAGAATTTGAAATATTTTTGCAAAAAATTATTCGCAGTTTATACGTAATATACACCGCGCGTTGTTACGTTTAATTCTGTGGAAAACAGATTTTTTCAATATAACGAAAAGACTTTTATTAATTCACTTTATTTTAATATATACAAAATTTTGTATTTATATATGCAAAATAAAATTTTTTCCTGCATAATATGTGTTTCAAAACGCTCGTCAATAAGCTGCTCGTAATTTGCTACAGCTTTTTTCGGTTTTCCTGAATAATATTAGCGACACATGATTTTAGGGGGTTAAAAGGATACGCTGTATATTGACGAATCCTTACTAAATATGTGAAACTAAAGAAGTGAAGATAGTAGCATTAGACGTTAATAATAAATTTTGAGATAAAAAGAGAGAACCGACTTTCGATTAAAATGTTTATTGTTTATTCCTTTAAGCTTTAAGAAGCTTTAAGCCCACGCGTCATTGCAATAGCATGACTTGAGAATATCTTTCCACCCAGCAGAGAAGAAAACGCGTGCACGAACAATAAAGCGGAAAAGTCAGTTTCAATGGTGGAATATATTCGCCATTATACTATTTTCATCTCGGATTGTTACCAGTCCTCTAAGGAAAGGTGACGGAGAAGGCAAGCGTGTGCGGTCGAAAGCAAGATTGACGTAACAAGCGGACGGGAATAGAGTGCTTTACGAGAACGGTGCTTACTGCAAATTCGAATTGTATCGAAGTAGGACAGTAGTTACAATTCGTCGCGGACCGTGTATAGTCTGTTTTGCATATAGTGTATGGCGCGCTATCTTTCGACTGTGTATATTAAAGAGCGAACCGCGAAAAATGCTGTTCGTTATGACTCGACGTCAGATTCTTGAATTGATGATCGAATATAGGAAAGCAGAACGGCCGTTGAATAATCGAGAAAAAGAAAACAAACGATATATCAGACTTTGACTCTGAGTTTTTTGCCATCTCGATTCTATCTCGCGGAATGTACCTATCTGATTCTTCGAGATTAGTCGGGAGATTTACGGTCCATTGCCCTTTTTTCTCCGTCTCTTCTTTTCGTTTTCTTCTTCGCTTTCGTAGCGTACGGTTTTTCTTCCCCGCTAAGCATGTAAGGGATTGTAAGAAGGCACGTTCCTCTCGTTTCGCACAACAATTCTTACTTCGCGTGCTTTCCAGTCTTTCTCTCGCCTCCGTAAGTAACGCTAAGTTTCAAGTCCGGCCGCGTGAATAAATCCACGTTGTGACATATGTGTGACATATATAAAAATATATATATATACATATATTTTCTTACACGCGCGTTCTTTCTTTTTCAGCAACGATCCGCGTTTCCGCACTCATTCTCAAAGATAAAAAGCAGCGCGCGAAATGCTCATATATTACGAACAGATCTTTAAATACTTTTCTGCATTTCCGGGGCGTTCGACGCTTGATCGCGCGTTCTGAGGGCACCCCGAGAATTTCAATTCCACGGCGAAGAATGCGAACGGCGAGGGGGGAGGATTTCGCAAGTGCCTAGGCAACTTGTCGCGGTTTCGAGCGGCGACATATCGATCGGCCGTTTGCGACTCCGATAGTTCGCCAGTGCTCGCGAGACGTCATCGTATTCATATCGAACGCGTCCGAGATGAGATTCTCTCGAAAAGAGTTTCTAAGACCGGAAAGCGTTTTTTTTCCGGACTAGTCCCGTTTTCAAGCGAGCGAAAAAGCGACGTTGGACGGATTTTACAGACGGTGTCCAGATGGACGGATGAACGACGAGTCTTTCCATCAAGCAAAGTAGCATCTATTGTTAATTCGTATATCTGTCTCGAGTACAACGCTCGTTTTGTTACAACACACGTCTTTGTAATCCGAGATACCCGAGAGAATCGCGTCAAACAGAATGCTCTCGCTGAGCTTTACAGAATTATCTTCTCTTATCTTGAAAGGTTACAAAAATCATGAATCGTCCCCTTTGTGTTTCACGAGTATTGCACAATTTTTCATGTCTTTGTGAAATCGATAAGGGAGTAAGAGAACTTCACTTTCATCGATATAAATAATCATTGGAATACTGAACAATATAAATTGCTATAAAATTTATCATTTGATAATATTTATGCGATCGACGCAATCACAAGAAAAGGTATCTGCAAAAAAAATTATTCTGCCGTAAACTATAACTTTACTCGAAAATATACAGTATATTTACAAAAGACTCTGTGATTTTTCTCCCGATATAAAATATAAAAAATCGGAATATAAAATATCGGAAGAAAAATCACAGAGTCTTTTGTAAATATACTGTAAGGGAAACAGTGTTTATAATTTAACGAATTTATTGCTCTTATCTTGTAAGTGCGAATGCATGCTCGAAACGTAGCGAAGCGGACGCAAACTGAATGCAACGTCAAGTTGGCGCAAGCGGTAAGGAAAAAAGGGGTGAAGGACGAAGTAAATGTACCGCGCGCGTAGGTAAAGTTTAACAAACGGTCCGCTGACTTCTCGATAACCTCGGTACCGAGTGCTGTTGTCGTTGCAAGAATAGCCGTATATTTCACGTGCCCCATACCGTTTGGAGGAAAGTTACTGCATTTTCGAGCGCTTGACTTTGTTCCGCTACCGCCTACATAAGAGACGAGAGAATACGATTTCGTTGCAAAACTCCGCTCGCGGTTTCCGTCTGTCGGAGATGTAAAGCGAATGTCAATCCATTTTAGTTAGCTCATTTACCGAGAGACGTATTCTGTCCAAATTTACCAATAGTGAATTAACATAGAGAGATGCAGATATCAATCAGAATATATAATATATATATATATATATATATATATATATATATATATATATATTCTCTCCGTGCATGAAAAATTCTGGTATATATATATATATACTTTATGTATTATAATTATATTATTATTTCCTCTCTATCTCTCTGGTCTAGAAAAAGCAGTTTTTTTTTTCACTTATAATAATTGGATAATGGCGATATGGATCATCCGAGGCAGGTGCCCTTATTCGGCAGAGCCCTTTTACTCTCGCTACTACGAGGCAGATTATTAAGCCTGCGGCTCGCAAGCTATAACGAGCAAACTATAACGAGCAATATTCATTAGATCTCATGCATTTTTTGCGAGCTAACCAGCATATAGAAGATTGCGAGATAAATCAGGTCAAAAATATCAGATTATATACGTGCACAGCGTCCGCCGTTCTCCTCTCTTTAGAGCAAGATGGAAAAACGAAGAAAATCACGGCAACGTCTCGAAAATTTAGCAAAAGCTTGTTTGATGTTGCGTGTGCGCGGAACTTGAGGAAGTTCGAAGCTTGTGTCGTCTTACAAAAAGATAGCATAATACTGCATAATAGCGATTCAGCAATGTTTTCGACAATAGCTCGCGCAAAATATCGAATAAATTTTTGCTCCGTCGGACGCCTAGAAATAATGAAAATATCAAAGTCACGAAAGGATGAAGAAACGGCGAAGAAATCGGAGCAAGAAATAAGCTCGGCCCTTGAAGTTAACTAACAATCTTAGGATGATTACTTTCGGTCACTCTCGAAGTTTGTGGTGTTTTTTCTATATATAAAGGTTTCTAATAGCTTTACGAGTCGCGTACTTATAGTTCGGAAGATTACTTAAAAAGAGGAAATATTATTTTTAAAATATTACTTTATTTATTTAATCGGATTACATCCGAATTTTTATGCGATTTATCATTAAATATAAAAAGATTGTTAGCACATAGGAATCCAGAATCTAGCATAGGAACTTGAATTTTCCTTGCAAATATATTGATCCTCACAGTGTCTGTTTTTATTCCACACTTTTCATTTTATTCTCGTCTGCGCCGTCGGAGTTCCAGAGGGTAACTTAAAATCGCGGGAAATCTTAAAACAGTCTACGTTTCCGATAAAAGCCATATATGTAACAATGTAATTCGCGACGAAGGCCCGATAAGAATTACGATTAGAATAAAGGTTCCTCTCCCCAGGGGAGAATCTAAATCCACGAGATCGTATCTCCAGCGAACAATCGATTCCACGCGAATGGCAGAATACGCTTATTCGTCCGATTGCAGTCGGAATATTGGTTCCTTCTCGAGTCCAAGAAGAGCGAAAGAAACTCTGAAGAACGGTACCTATAGTTGTGCGCGCGGTCCAGAGTGATTCGCAATTTGCATACTTCAACGGTATGCACTGCATCGAGAGGACAATCTCAATTACGTTCGCGATCTGCGTTCTATTGGCCCTCCCTTAATACCTCCCTTAATATCTCCCTTAATAGCGGAAACCTTAACAATAGTCATTGACGTTCAATTTGCACGCTGACATAATGTCGCGCGTCTCTCGCTAATATGTAAATTTTATTTTTTTTGTTTCAACTATAACGACTAGCTAAGCACTTTCGCTAAATATACATGTCGGGACATATACGTTCGAAAATGTGCCATCTACAATGATGTTCGATGCATGAATTTTTTATCGACAATAAGAGACGAGAAAGTGCGACGTACTCAAAAGGAAGCGCGAAATTGGCACGGCCTAGCTACCCATCATTCATTCGAGTGATCAATTTAGCGCTCTGAATTTTTAACGCGCGGAAACTCGAAGTCCGCTAATAAAAATGCATTAATTTAAGCTGCGTAACTATGCATTCCCCAAAAAGATCGGACTAATTAAAAGCAATCTTTTTTAGACTACGCAAAAATACTGCGGACATTATCCTATCTCATAAATGAAGATAATCTTCTATTAGCTGCATTTTCGCACACACAATCCGGTCCGATAAATTAGGGAAACTATGTAATTTTACGGTCCACGACACAATCCTATTTTAATCCGGGTTAATAGTTCACAAGCGCCTAAAGCCATGAGAAGGAGCGAGAGAGAGAGAGAAAGGCAGAGGATTCTCCTTGCGGCTAGTAATGTGTTACGGAAACGTAAATTACATACATCGTCACGAATACTACAAACGTCACGGCACCCTTCGTGAGCCGTACGTTCTCTCTTTCTCTCTCCGCCTCTCCGCCGTTATATCGATCGTTAGCTATTTTCAGATTCAGGAACAATATTCGAGCGTTAATTGCTCCATTTCGCTCCGCTATTCATCCCTCACCGCAAAACAGCTCATGTACACAATCGGAGGATACTCGCGCGGTACACATAGCGCGGTATGACCGTTGTGTGCGCACGCATAGTTTAAGAACTTTCCGGGGAATTATTCGCGTTATTGAATGTGTCTACGCGAACAAAGCGACAGCAGGCATTTGGCATTTCAGCAATAAATCCCGATTAATATTATAGATTACGCAAAATATGAAGCATCAAGATATACAATTGTGAAATGTAAAGAAAGGCAATTTCCGTGTATCTATTATATACATATATATATATAATATATTATATATATTTATACCTATATATATATATATATATATATGTGTGTATAAAATATTTTATATATATAGGCATATAAACATTTTATTTATACATATATATATGTATAGTATATATATACATAATAATGTAGTCGTATGTATTATAATATATATATGTATATATATACATAATAATATAGTTCTATTACATCAAGCAAACTGTAACTGACACCGCATCGCGGCGTTGACTATTATTTTAGATCACTGCAACGTAGTAAAATTGGAGTTTACGCGGCCTGCCTGACGAATATAGACAACGGATTAAGTAAAGCAACGTTGCACCAAAGACAAATCGTGCAAATGGTTTACAAAGATCGCATTTTTATACAGCTTTACTTGATCTCTACCCGTATATGTATATGTATATATATCATAGTGCGTAAAAAATATTTCGGCCATGAATTATCAACAACATGCTATTCAGTTTTGGTAGCTCTATTGTTAGCGTGCTCGACAACTTACGTTGTCCCTGCATTTTGTATAAAAAAATTTTGTACCAAGAAAGTGTTTGATACTCTTTAAGATCTCCTATGATAAAGGAAAAATAATTTACTAAGAGTCAAAATCCGAAAAGACTCTGTTTTATCTAAAATACACTTTTAAATATATTCTTAAAAATTCATGTCCGTTTTCACATCAAATATTGTGTGACATTTATATCATGTACATTTTGCGCAAAAATATTTGTTAAAGAATTTTATTTTGCATTTATCAAAACAAGGACAATTTATTTAATCGAGCATGTATTTAATAAAAATTATTACAGTAAATGTGAATTGAAAGTTAAAAATGCAGTTTGTTTCGGTTTTCCTTTATGCTGCAAATATAGAGTTATACATATAATAGTATAAAAGATAGCGTAACAATGATAACTTTATATGAAATTGAAAGTAAAAGAAATAGTAGAAAAAGTATATATATATATATTTAATTAAATATATTCTTGCTTTTTTAATAAATGCAGAATAAAATTTTTTAATGCGTATATTCTTGCATAAAATTATTCCTGCCTTCAAAAAGTTTTTACTGTTATTAAACTATCTTTCTCTTATCTCAAGATATCTTAAGGAATGTAATATTTTTTTTTTTTTTGCACATAAACACCGAATTTTTGTAAAAATTTGGGAACCTTAATATTTTTTAGCTTATTAATTATTTATTTCCTTTAGTTTATGTTTCCATCATAATTTTAGCGTTTTATATTAATATAAAACGTTATATTAATAAATTTTAAATAAGTTTTAAATAAATTGAATTTTCCAAGAACGCTCCAAATTTCAATGAAAGGCAGAAAGCACATTTCATGAGCAAACAATACGAATAAACATTTATTTGAAATCATTCTGAAGAATATCGTGCGACAAAGAAAACAATCTCGATTCTAATATCGTGCCTCGCATTTATTTTTCATGACATTTATGCATCATCGCAAACTGTCAATCCCGATAGAAAATAAAAAGAATGCGCAAGAATCATATCATCGCGTATATGTTTGAGAAAGAATATTCTTTCCTAAGATATTAGTACATATTAAATTATTATACATATTATTTTACGAAAAAGAGACGGAATGATTATTGTTATCTTTCTGTGCCGGTAATATCCTACATTACAGTATACAAAGAGCTTAGATAACGTGAATAATGGAAAAATACAACTGCGGCACAATTAAGCAAACGATATCTCATTGTAGACACAAAGGAAAATAAAACGGACACTACCCGCGATATATGTATATACACGCGAAAGTAAAACAACGTTATCAAAACGGAATGTGGCATAGCAGAAATAGTTGTTACGGACAAGTATTGTTTTACGTGGATTATTCGACAAAATAATAGTCCGTCGATGATTACATTTTGATAGAGTGTCAGTAAAACGTTAACTTAATGATTAGTAGGAGAAAGGGGGGGGGAGGAAGCATTAATCTCGTAGAATGATTACCCGAAGGTACATGAGACGCTCTCGCCGCACTTTGCAATCCTCGAGCATCTTAATCGAGACGATCGTGTACCACGCGATTCCCCAGTTTTATAATTGAATTCCTTCGAGAAATTCAATGGCTCATAATCAACACATCCGCCCTCTTTTTTTCCGCATCTTTCTACGACCGCGTTCTTCTCCGTCCATAGTTTCCTTTTTGCAGTCGGCTGACAAACAAGACAGAATAAAATTTAATTGAAATCAGAAATTTCACGGATTTCGTTCTTACGATTGCTTACACCCGATCACGTTTCGCCGCGTGCAAGAATCGAAAGAAAAAAATCGCGCGGCGATTCTGCACGCAGTTTATTTGAACGCTCGCGCGCACTTTATTCGAACTTGAGGGATGATGTATCGTAATCTATTTTCCAGGTGATGGCGTGAATAGAACCGCAATGATCGCGGCCCGGAATTCGCGAACATAAGGACACGCCATTACGGACAACGAATGCGGAATCCCGGTGAGACGAAAAGGAACAGGGCAATTCCTCGACAATTCCTCCGACGTGCTTGAAATAGGCAGTAATGAAGCAAATGCTTTTTCCTCCGAGAATGCTCGGCCTATGAGAAGCATTTTTCCGACGTTAGCAGACAAAGGAGAGACTCGTCGTTCTCCTCGCCTTCGACAACGCGCAATTCTCGTGGAGAAGCACTCCGTCGGATGTCCTCAAAAACTTGGACCTCCCTTCGAGTTTCAAATTATATATCCCGGGACTGGGGACGTTACGCGCATTGTAGGAACTCTCGAGGAACTTTCTCATCGATCGCGAAGCGAATCGGACGAACTTTCTTCCGGACGCGAGTCTTCGAGAACTTCTTGAGAACGCGACACCGCGAATCGTCACCTCCTCTCTCCTTTATCTTACCTCGTTAAAACGCTCTCAGCCATAAACGAACAATTTCCACTTTGCTCGCGATAAACGTAGCGTGCTACAAAAAAAAGGGAATCCTCAAGTCAATTGAAAATTAAGAAGATACCCGGAAGCGTTCGCGCGAAATACGCGAGGTGAGATTCTCATTCTAATAACGTCGAGCAGAGGATTGCGAGTGACAGCGCCGTCGTCGTAGTGAAGAAGAATGTGCGAGAACATCGTACTTTAAAATTCCAAGCGTGTCAGACGACGAGAATGGCAACCGACGTAATGCAGCGCCGAAGGGCGGATCTGAGTTGAGAGTGTCGCGAAAGCACCGAGAGAAAACGTTTTTAAACGAAGATTTAGTTCCGGTTGTCATCTAATTGAGCGCGTTACGAGAGGTGATTCGCGAAGAGAGAATCACAATAATTACGCGGACTTCGATGAATGCGAGAAGATTTCATTAGCGATGCGTGAACGATTTGGGTTGTTCTCTCGCTCCCGTGTAATCAGCCGCAAACTCGCGAGAAAGAGGCTGGAATATAAAGCGTAGTTTTTCGATTTGCGTGAAACGTTACGGGAATACTTGATTCGTTCAATTAATAAAATGCGCGATACGATGTCGAGGAACGGAAAAAAAAACGCCGAGTTATGATCGAGCGAGGCGGAACGAAAGTTTGATGAGAATCATCGCAAAATCACGATTTCATTAGGTGCACAAGATCGTATGACAGACCGAGGGCAAAACTTTTCTTTACGAGATAAAACGTATGGAACATACATCGCCGACGAATACACCGCGCTCGCGAATTCCGGGAGAAATATTCATCGTCCTCGGCGAGGAGTTGACGTGCAGAAAACCATCTTATCGTAAAACGACGAGCGAATTTCACGACGAAACATCAACGATCACTTTAGTAATCGTTAAAAGGAGATCGAACGACGGTAGAATATACGGTCGAAACGACGGCGCGCTATAAGATTAAACGCGAAACTCTCCCGTAAATTTTCCCGGAGATTGGACCTTCCTGAAAGATTAGCGTAATAAGCAACGACGACCACCGGATCTCGTCTCTTAACCGTGCAGAGAGAAACAGCGAGCTTATATAAAACCAACGATTACGCTTACGAAGGACAAGTTACGCCAGATATTAGCGAAGAGAAAAAAAGCGCATTTATTCTTCGGCAGCGAATAAGCCGCGAGGACAATGGAGTTTCATCCAACGAAGATCCGGGATATGATCGGATTCTGCGGAGAGCGGCCATTGTGCATGAAACGCGAGTGGAAGTGAGATCAAACGTCGAAATCCGGAATTGTCCGGTCTCGTGCCGCTTATCTTGCAGTCTCTAACAAAGGCAAAGGTATATACGGTGATATCGCAGTAATATTATCGACGACCTTACCGATCGCAAACGGTATCGCCGCTCGAACTAAACGAGATGGCCCGTCGCACGAGAGCAACGAGAGCACGGGAGAATATTAACGACGGAGTCGATAAACGGGAAAATGGCTTCGAATTAACGGTTTCCGTAATCGGAGCGGCCGCGAAGGCCGCGTGCACGTCTCTCTCGAATCAATTCCCTCGCCTCGTCGCCGCGCGCGATTTCCAATTAAGATCGGCCGGACGGGAAAAATCGACAAGAAATTAAAAGCTCGTATTTCCGGCAGCCTTCATCGCGCGCCTTCACGGAAGATCGACCTTGAATAAACGTCGGTAGGACACCGGAAGAGCGAATATCTCTGCCGCAACGCCGATCGATGAATGTGTTCCTCGATTTTTTGATCACGGAAACTACGGAAACTTCCCTCTGTGGCGACGTCATGCTGAAGAATTCGGACGTTGCCTCGATTATAGTAGCACTATGTGAGAATAGGTGCGATGCAAGTCTTGGCGTTACATCGACGTGAAAGCTCGCCCGAGTTGATCGGCCGATGTTGGTTAGCGGTCGCCAAGAATGTGCAAGTTATTCACCCCGAAAGACGATAGTTCTCCCCATCCTCTGCCCGAGTTTCTTCTATCCAAGAGATAGAATCTTCACCCTTTAAATCGACCACCGTGAACGAAATTTTAGGAGCGTTCGAATATCTCGGCAATACTCAGTTTTGGAAAGAAACGAACGCTACTGATGTCAGGAGTTACCAGTCACCGGGAAGTTAACACATCTCGAAGAGGGAAGAAGAGTGGCATAACGCAAACATTCGAAGAGAGAAAGAGATAAAGATTACGTAGATTCCGGCAGAAAACTCAACTCGAAGAAAGAAATAAGGAGAAATTGCATACAGCAAAATTACGAACGAAGATGAATAAAGGCGACAGTTGAATTGTAGTAGAAGAGCGAAGAAGAGTAAAGAGAAATTTCGTGGTCTTTCGCGTTCAACGTAGAGTGAGAAATAAAAAGATAGAGAGAGAGAGAGAGAGAGACTCTCTCGCGATTCCGTCGCGATGCAGAGCCTCGCAGACGAGTACTTGACATACAATGCCACGTCACACCCTTGGAACGTGACGACGACGACAACGACGACGATACTGTGGTATGACAATGACACCTACTATCACAATAGCACCAACTACACGGATCTGGAGGCGCGTAATCAATTTGTGCTGCCGTGGTGGCGGCAGATGATCTGGACGCTCCTGTTCGCCGGCATGATCGCAGTGGCGACTGGCGGCAATCTGATAGTGATATGGATCGTGCTGGCGCATAGACGGATGCGCACTGTCACCAACTATTTCCTAGTAAATCTCAGCATCGCGGACGCAATGGTGTCCACTTTGAACGTCACCTTCAACTACACTTACATGCTGAACAGCCATTGGCCGTTCGGCTTGCTCTACTGCAAGATCTGCCAGTTCATTGCAGTCCTCACGATCTGCGCCAGCGTCTTCACTCTGATGGCGATATCTATCGACCGGTAAGTAGAGAAGAGAGAAAGAGTAATAAAAGCAACGTTTTTTTCGTTTTCTCGCTTTTTCGAGCCGCGCACACGCTAATTAAAATTTAGAATAAAAATTTATATGATAATATTTTTTTTTAATTATAAAAGTGAACAGTAATTGAAATCTAAATAATTTGCCCTCAAAACTGACATATCCACTATAAAAACCACATATACATATATAGTAAAAAGGAGGAATATAAAAATAAAATATTTTAGAAATTTGTAAATATGTAGAATGACGTGATATCAACACAAAAAGATAACCCCCTATTTTATTTCACTAGGTAATTCGCTAAAGAAATCATAGCTTGAGAATTTTAGAATTAACACATAGTAATTTAACACATAAATGAATATGAAAAGTATGAGTTTTTGATAAGTAAACTAATGTCTAACAATAAGTGGATCTTTATATATCAATTCTTTCTATTAAGAAATAGAAATACATTCATTTAAAAGACCTACGTCGATTTTTATGTATTTTTCTTCTTCATTTTTTTTAAGAATAATATAATCCTAAGAGCGATTGCATATTTTAAAATAAAGTATGACATCCAAAATCAATTTTAGAACAGTATAACGTTTAGAATTTGCCCGGCTATTCTACGAGACGTAAAGGGATATTATTCTAAAAGGATCAATACTAATCGTTCCTCCTAAGCACGAGTCATCGCCATGATACTTAGACACATCAAACAATTAATAATCCCGATGATAGCGTGGCTCTTGACTTCCGTGGTTGTCCACCTTTTCCATCAAGCTCCATCTTTTCCCTTCGCTCGAGCGCTCTCTCGCTTTTAGCGTGTGAATGCTTTCCATGCTGAAACTCCACTTAGATCGATGTCCGGTTCTGGGAAAACACATTTCCTCCTGTTTATCTAGACGAGTTCGCTGCGTGTGTTGAAGGTATAACGTGGATGCGTCATATATGACGTCGCTTTAAGAACAAGAACGACGAAATGAAAGAGCCGAGTCTCAGACTAACAACGGCGATCAATCTGACGTCGAAAGTTGGCCAACAAAAACGAGAAAGATAAACACTCGCTCTAGCGTCACCTGTCTTGCGATTAGACGAGACGAAACTTCATAGCTGTCAAGATCCAATTACATAGTTCGATAAATCTCAACTTCTTATTCGATATTATATCTCGATTGAGATATCCTCACCAGACCAGATATTTCACGCATATATAAAAAATGAAAATAGGTACGGCTCCGTTTTCTAAATCCACCATCGCGTTTATTAGCGTATCGAACTGAAGAATATTTAATAGGATCGTTTCTCATGGAATACAATACATATTACAATCATACACGTCAAAACTTGCTTTACAACGAATGATAAAAGAAATACGAGCGCGCACAAAGCGGGCGAATAAAACAGGGCGCTTTTTTGCAGGAGTATCAGAACAAGCGCAATTCTATCCGCCAGCTTGAAAATGTCGGGTTAATTTTCCAACGCAACTTTCCTCTTAAATGAGAACAACATTCGGGATTATACTCTCAACGGAATACATAATTCACCGCTCTTTTTTTACCGTTATCGTAAATCCAGTTTTTTTTTTCCTTTTCTTTTTAATCCAACTAGATTACGATTCTTTAATCAGACTGGAGTAAAAGATAATTCCTTCGATATTAAAGGGAGAAAGTACTTATTCAAGGTGATCGATGACTGATGCAATAAATCGCGAGAACTTTGAAGATTTTGCCGGAAAGTACGAATGCATTCGTAACATTTGGAGCGCGATCGCTTAAATTATCGTGATCTCGATTAAAGACTCAATCACTTTTCGAATCAAACAACTCGGTTTCTCAAAGCCAATTATATTAAGTTCGCGTCCTATTTAGCCAAGCGAGTGATTGCTTTAAGAAACCACGTAAGCAAAGTCCGAAAGGATAAACTAACGACGGAAACTGCTAGTCTGAATATTGCTCTCCGCAGTATTGCAAAAGGAGCTCCTCATTTTATGTGTTCCAAAAGAAAAGTGCTATTCAAGAACAGCATCCAAAGTTAAGCATAGAACGATTCTGAATGCCGGTCTTTTCTACGAGACATGGTATAGATATTTTTATACACAAGAATTATTTGAAAACAAACGTGTGTATTTCTTCAAGATTTAGACATTTTTTGGGGAATCTATAAAAATGGATGATAAAATAAAAATTTCGATTGCCCGGTATCGCCGACAGATGCGACGTATATTGGAAGGTGCTCAGCGCTCGTAAATTCCGAAATTCGCTTTTTATGTCAAGGATAAAAAACAGAGAAGGAACAGTCGTTGTTGTCGGTGGCAATCGCCAATAACCACGAATGTCGCGCGGACGAATTTATTGCAGGAACTAATTTTCGGTGTTACCGGAGGGTTAATGCAAACGTATTGCCTTCGCGACGACGAATTCCGCAACAGACATCCATACCGTGATATTTCTAAAGTGGCGTTTCGTCGGGGGAAAACGTCGTGCATCGCAATGGTGCATCGCACTCGATCGGGGAGCGGCAGTCACCTGATAAATGATAATGTGTGCGTTATCACGAGCGTCGAGGATCCAAGACTTCGACAATACATCACGGAGAAGACAGTTAAAGACGGAGAAAGGGAATCAGTGGAACGTAGGCATCGGCGTCCGTTGTGAAGATAGAAATAACACAGACATTGCAGCTCGCGCGTTTCGATCGATTTTCAGTACGACGAGGAAGCGCTTTTATCTAGATTATTAAATGTATTACAGTGCAACGCTGCTGCAACGAGCCCCCGTAAATGTGATGGAATCGAACGAAATGGAAAAAACTTAATCGAAAGACTCGGTGTAATAGCGAATGCGACGCGCTCCAAATTTATATCCTAAGCCTGAATTAGACGATCTATAAATTCGCCATAAGACTCTCTCGAGATAGAATTTTATTTGAAACTTTATATTATAATATAAAATCTTAATGTATGTGTTCTGATATGTCTTTTACATTTCTACGTATTTTACTTCTTCTACTATTTTACTATTACACAATATATGAAATTGTAAATCGAGAATTTTATTCCGAATTTTGTCGCAAATTATAGATCGTCTAAAGCGGGCTTTACGATTAAACTGATCGCGCGCATTTAAATAATACTGCGTTTATGAGCAAGCGCAGATTCTCTCCGACTCGTTTTTCAACGCTTTTTTTTCTCGTCGCACCCTATGTATGAACGTACGTCGGCAGCAGACGTCGTAGATATAGAAAAACTCAGATATTGGATCGCCGGTTAATTTTCTCCCGCGCACTCGATAGCCCACGTAAGGATATTGCTGTTATCATTACCTACCTACCTATCGTAGGGATATCGAAACCAAGTATCGCGAGAAAAAGGTCGATCTCGAAGAGATTGAAGAGAAGGCAATCGCGCCACGTAACCGCGAGAAAAAGAGGCTCGGCGAAGCTTGCTTCTATCACGAAAAAGAGGATAAATAATTGCCGGCGCTCAAAGTAAAGAATCACTCGTTCTCGTTTGAAATATTTTCGTTTCAGCCACTTCAACAGCTTGAGAGAAACGAAAAAAAGAAACCGGCTGACACCAGAAAGTATCACCAATAAGAGGGAACGGAGAAACCCTCTGCTTCAAAAAAAGATAATCCCAAAAGGAATTGCAAATTATTTCGCAGAGTATTCGATCTTATGCGACCGCGACAAGCGCGTAACAAACGAGAATTGGTTTTTGCGGTTAATGCATACTTCTATCATAAAGCGATTCTCGTCCGACAGATTGCAGGTTTAGCAGTTGAAATATTAAAGGCGAATAATTATCGCGCTTTCTTTTTGTTTAAATTCAAATTTGGCATCCCAATTGACCTGCAACTGAGATGATTAAAATATTAAATATGCGATCGAACGTCCAGCATTGCGCGTAGCATAAATAATTTGATGTTATTTTTATGCGAGAATCGTCTATTTTTAAAATATTATTTTTCATTTTATTTCATTATATAATGTTTTTCACAAAAATATTTATATTATTTTATATTCTATATAACGGAATACATGATTTCTCGCCCATGCACAACAAGAATGAATGCCGAGTCGAGAGTTAATCTTTCAGGCTATTTTCACTTCAAATGCCATTGGAAGCAAATCTATCGTGCAGTCTGCAAACTCGCGCGAGCGAAAATGTTGCAAATATTCCCCGCTCAATATTCATCCCTAGAGAGTATTATTGTCGAAAAAAATGCTCAGGATTCTTCTCGCCTTAAGTCTCTTCTTTATTCAAGAAAAATTTCCTCTCGCTTGTAACTTTTTATCGCTACTCGGAGCTTTCTCTCTCTCTTTCTCTCTCTCTCTGTGTCTATCTCTTGTATGTGCATGGAAAACATCATAAAAACGCGTGGGCATTCAATTTTCTACAAATAAAAATAACTCACGCGCTAATAGCGCTTCCACTCCGACAAGAGCATATTTATATTATTATATTACGTTAACAAAAGGAATCATATTGATGTGATTTATTACGGAACCGATCGATTAATTTAATATCAATTGATTCTAAGACACGTATTGCAGCAAAGTCTCGTCAGCTTATTTTTAGAAAAAATATTATCTTTGAAATTGATACTTAAAGAAATCAGATTGAGACATTTGGCGACTTTTGTTAATGATATTGCAAAATCGGATATCGAACAACTCTTTATCAAAGATTGCCATTGCGATCCAATTATCGAGTAACAAGATTCAGTTCAAAGGGCGGCGATGAGTATAATGATACGGTCAGCTCGCATTCTTAAAGAAATACGATATCGGATGTAGTCGTAAACTTCGCGCATGGAGAACTCTATTTTATTCGATGACGTTTCGTATTTATATGGCAACTATGCGAAACTATAATAAAAATTTGCTTGCGTCTGAAGAACGCGCATTTCTAAATATTGACGTCATTATGACATCCCCGCGTATGTTTGGCATCCATTATTCCAATCGGAAATGCACACAGCGCGACGATGTTGATAACGAAGGGTGAAGGGGGTGCAGTTAGCTCCTTGCGCGGTATGTCACGTACATGCTTCCGATACCGATTCAAACGAGAGCCGCGCGTTGAAACAATGCCGCATTGGAGGGCGCACACATCGTCGCAAACGGAATTTCGTAAAGGGCGTGCAGCGTGTGTGGCACAAAATAAGGAAAGATGCGTACACCACAAATCTCCAGAAAAGATATTTCACTTCCGCCTCCGACAACAACTTCGTCCGAGACAGCGAAATAATCCTGACATCTTATATCCCAAGTATCGATCTTTTACATTAAAAATTCAATGACAGAATTAAATGAGGTATATAAAGAAAAAAATTACAGATCGGTAAGACTGATTTTTATTTACGAGAAATTATAAGAGAGAGAGAGAGAGAGAGAGAGAGAGAGAGAGAGAGAGAGAGAGAGAGAGAGAGAGAGAGAGAGAGAGAGAGAGAGTCTAAGAAGAGACGGAAAATAAATTCTGAAATATCGCTCGGGGATAAATCGGGGATCGATAAAAATGACTCAATTAAAAGCCGAAATGTAGTGTCGTCGCCGATGTGACCAATAAAAGTGCTACTTAATAATAACGCATTAGTCCATGTTAGACAGAGAATATAAGTTCACGTCGAGGGAGAGACGATTCTTCGATGGAACGATACAATTTCAATCCTGCGAATGCGCGTCTGTTGCTCTTGTCGTCTTGCTACAATTCTATCAATTATTAATCTTAGTATTTTATCAATTATATGTGACATTTTCTATTAAAAGCCATAAATTATTAAGCTTAAAACTCTATCAATTATCACTCTTTATCGTTACTGTCTTTATCGATTAACTGTCCGTCCAGCAAGCTTTTAATTAAGATTATCATTCAAAAGCGAGCTTAGTCAATAAAGACTCTGACAGGCGGACAGTTTAGGAGGATAAAACGAAGGGAATGGATACTTTGAAAAGTTTATTCCTCATTTAGGGCGAGCTGATCAATGAGAACGATGGAGACGCACGTAACGATACTTTCAGCGCGACAATACTTTTGACAATCAAACAGTGGTATTTTTTTTATGTGGAGCCTCGATGCTGATCAACGTTCGACGAGTGAAGAATTTACGCAGGTTACAACCTGATAATCCGCCTTGAGCGACTTGCGATCGTAAAAGGACGCTGCTTACGCAGAACCCGATCACAAAAAATGCTTTTCTGGACGGAAGCTTGGCCAGAGATTGCGAAGGAGATAGAAACAAACCGCACATCGTGTGCATTTACGATGCAGTAACCGAGGATTCTACTTTTTCGTTCCAAATCACGTTCGAGAGATCAAACACAGAGGCGTCGAACCGATAACGAAGACAGCCAAAAACAGAAGCGTAGAATGATATTCCGACTCTGCGGCCGTTATCGAACGTGGAAAAGACATGGAGTGCAATCGAGAGTTCTTCAACAACGACGGATCCAACTCCGATCGGCGGTCTTCTCTTTTCCCAAAAACGACGACAATCCCCGATTCAATTTCCTCGGGACGCCGATTATCCCACGGGGATTGTCACCGCAATTTCACGAATCAATGATCGGCGGTCCGAGTTGCCTTAAACGACGACGAAGGTCTGCGGGCAAAGTGTCTTGCACAACGAGGAAAATGACGACTTGACTGAATCACGTGGAAAGGTAACGAGAATAACTCAAGAACTTTAACGATCGCTATGACGAGGAAACGACGATTACTAACGACACCCTCGACTAACAAGGTGGAGGAAATTCGAAATTTCCTAGGAAAAAACGTCTCTTGAAAAGCACTCTTGATTAGAAAAATTAATCAGAATGACGACGAAAAAAACTATCTTTTACCGCAAACAGCCACCGATATTTTCGCGCCATCGATTTTCTACTGAAAAAGGGAGAGAGGGAGAGAATGAAATTTACCTGCACGTTCTCCGATATACTCCGATCGCGTTTTCTATCGGAAACGTCATTCTGATAGATATTACAGGCAATATCTAACTGCCGGACCTGGCGAACTCTCCTCAAATTGCAGGCTGTCGAAACTTCACGATTCGTGTATTGATATCGAACGTTACACGCTTCACGTATCGATAATCGAGAAGTTTATCCGTTGTCGTGCGGACTGACAATGAGATACACATAGGCAATTAGCCAAGCGACCCAATCATCAGTTTGCATGAGAATGCAAACCGGCACTTCAGTGCTGGTTGCCGTTTGTTTACGGTGAGAAGATGGTTTGTCCGCGGGCGTTGTTTCACAGGAGAATACCGACTAGTTTGCGCAAATTGAATCCGATCTATCCCGACACGCCGCGCTCTACGTCCGTTAATTCGCGAGTAAATATTGACAGAGATTGCTTTTCGTTTTGCAAGAGCAATTTTTTTTCTTCGCTCCTTTCGGATTAGACTGCGAGATCCTACCTGGATATTCGTCGCGTTTGTCGCGAAAGCCGTAGAACCGCTTGGGATACTGCGCGGGATAACGCAGATTCGAAGGGATCAAGTGAAAAAAGAAGAGAACGAATTCCACCGCCGCAGAACGAGCGATGAGAGGGAATACAATATCGAATTGGTTTAATGACGAAATCTCTTAACGGAACCAAAAGAAAAAAAAAGAAAAAAAAAGGAAGCGCCGAGTTTCCCAACGAGATGTGAAATTTTCTGCTAGAAAAATCGCGAGCCCCCGGTAATGAAACGAACATTTACAAGCTATTTTGAGGGAAACGTAAACGAGAATCAAAAGACGCGATATAAAATCTGCCTCGTTGAACATGAAAAGTGCCGATCAAATGCAGCGTCGGATCTGGATGTGAACGGTTCGTTCAGGCAACAACGTAATATAACAACGTAAACGACAATTTCGGCGACGGTATCGATTCGATCATGCGCGTAAACATGGAAAATTCAATCGCTTCGCCGTTTGCGGCGAGAAACACGGAATTGTTAAACGCTATAAAATCAGACGCGACGTTAACTCATCTTCCCGAGATCGCGGCGAGAGGGTCAGATCGCGGCAGGTTATAACGCACGGCAAGGAATACCGCCTTAAATTCCAACATCAATACCGATCGTAGCTGGAATATCGGCGTTTCGCGAGACGAGCATCCCGAGATTCAATCAAACGATCAGGAATGAACCGATCTTAAGCCGTCAGTAACTTCGCCTTGCGGCGGGGAACTCGCGTTCCGGTCTGCCAGAGATAATGGCCGATGATAAAACGTTCATGACGGGGGAACGGAAATCGACGCAGCCGAACGAAGGTCGAATTTATGTAAAATCGGACATGCCAATGCGAATGTGTCAATACCACCTTGAATCGCGAACAACAGTGTAGGCCCCGCGCAGCCGTCCATCAGTATCCAATCCGTCCGAAACAAAACCTGCGAAGAGATCCGCTTATTAAAGGGGATGCTGCTGCAGCGTGGCACACCAGACAGTCTCCGGTTTCGATCGACGCAATGCAAACATTCGCTTCGTCAATCAAAAACGTCATCAATACGTTTGAAAAAGATAGATTTCATCGAAATTCACGAACTACGAACAAATACGAAGGGAAATGGCGACGTTAACGGTGCTCGCACGTTGACTGTAACAATTCTCTCCACGAGAAACCGGAATGTGCGCCGAGAACAGATTCTCGTGGAACCCGCAAGCGACGACGGAAGTAGAGCGATTCCGTCCATTCCGAGGCAGAAAATCAGATTAAACGCGCAAAACGCATCGGCGGTACCTGAGCAAACGCTCGAAGTGTAAGCGACCGAACCTGTTGAGTCGCAACCTGTTGCGGCGGCTAAATAATGCAAAACAACTTATTCCGTTTGTTTGAATAACGAGATCTCGGGCGTTAATCGTAGAGGAAAATGACTAGAATGTGCGGAGGTTCGGAGGAGCGGCTCCTTCAATTCTTTATTCGCTCGATCGGCAATTAATTGTCATTCTACCGGTGCGAATAACATAAATAAGCGGAGAGGCGAGCAACAACGCGAATTTCAATCGAAATACCGACGGTATTGTCGCCAACGATAGAAAGACCGATTAAAATTCCAGTGCCGGTAATATCGTCGTTCACAATCATCCCCGATCGATCCTCGACGGAGAATTGACGACGAAAGCGGGGGTGCGAATCTTAAAGACAGACATACTGACTCGAGTCGTCGATCGGGGATGCAAATAACGAATTGCGAATGCGAATCTATCGAGTTGTCTGTGTGCGAAACTAAAATGTCGAAAACGTCGCTCGACCAGCTGTCGATCTCGAAGTGAAGACAAATATTATCTACTACCATCATGTCGAAAACTGACGATAAACGGAGATTCCTCGCAAACCTTCTAAATTTCCTGAGAAAGTTCGAGCGCGCATCCGACCGTAGCGGCGATACCTTTGGCTGGACGGACGCCTTCTGTAACATCCGTCGCCGCAATCGTTCTATGTCGCCACCACAAACGGTAATTCAAATCTCGAAGGGCCAATTTGAACTCGAGTTACAAAGCAAATTGCGTTGAGTCGATCGACGCCTCGAATAGAAACGTCCGCGGGGGGAGGAAACAGCCGTTCTTGATTGCATCGGCTTGGAGCCAAGCTACCTGGAACGCCGCCAAGTAGAATCGAATGTCAACGCGAACTACAATTACAACGCCAACGTCAACGTCGACGCGCGCTCGATTAACGACCGACTTGCGCAATCGATCAACATCCTCCTTCTCTCCGCGAATAATAATAATAATCTGACGAGCCGCTTATATAAACCATAGACTTCTCGAAATGCGCAGCTACAACTTAGACACGAATTACAACGCCAATCGAAATGGAGAGGGCAAGAAAGGCTGACACGAGTTGTGTTGTACAACAGCGGCGAGGATAAGAACGTTTAGACGAGGATGCGGGAACGATAAGAAGCTCCGGAGCGAACAACCGCGGAGGATCCGAAAACCTGGCCCGTTTTCTCGACGAGTTAATCCCCAACGGTTAGTCATTCAAGTTTGGCCGGGATCAACGTTTATCGAAACCGATTACGCGGTTAACGAAGGATTCACGTCGGGCAAGCTGTAGCTTGATAAAATATGCATTGCATCCGCGAAGCGGTCGAGCGATTATCCGGCCGCTGGAAAATGTAATTTCCTGCGAAAAAAAAAACGTACCGCCGGCAAGAATAACGAAGCGAGATTAGCGAAGCGCGAATCTAATGAAGCAAAATCCACTTCTGCGGATAATGCAAGTTTGTAAGTTTAATTATAATCTTGTATATTTAAATCGGTATACGATAATATTCACGCATGATAATAATGCAGTTTAACAAAAGGAACACATGAAAGAGAGTAATCATTTCTTGTTCAAGTTTTTTTTACGTTAAATACGATTCTAGCTTCCTAATTGCTCCATCACATCATAATTTTGAGAAATTTTGTTAAAGTTGGAAAATTGAACTATTTTAATGTATTTTATTATATAGCTATAGTATGCGACATGTTGAAGAAATTTTGTTACAATTAAAATTAAGTAGGATTTTGCTCATAGAATTTTCAGTTCTCCAAAGAAATTTGTTGCGTCGATTATATGATTAATAAGATATTTAATTTAATTTGATATTTAATTTAATTGAAGATTAAATGTTTATAGTGTCTATTGCGAAAAAGTTGCGAATTAGATCATTGAAGATCTATCAAATAGTTTTTAATTATGTTTATTCAAACTTAAGGATTTTTTTAAGTCGCTAAATTATTTTGCAACTTTAATTGCAAATTTCTCAAACATGTGATGTGATGAAAAATTTTAAAGCCAGAATCGTATTCAACATCAAAAAAACTACAAGAAGTAATTACTCTTTTTCTTATGTCTAAAAAAAATTATTTTCTATTGAACTAAAAAATTATGTACTAAAAAAAATAATGCAGAATTGACAAACAAATACGGAAAAAGAAAGAGATTTATTTTGAGAGATTTAGAATGTCGAATCGTTAAATATCAAATTACATTGTTATTTTAGCATCGCATGTTCGTGCTTTGACAAATTACAGTATCAACACCTATGCGATGATGTAATTCTACGTACACTTTGAAAAAACATAGATAATCCAGTTGAAAATTCTTATACCGCGCTCGCTCACTCAGTCTATTTGCATTTCAAATTATATTTGGGAAGCATCCTCGCGTGCTCGCGCTGAAAGAACTTTCTTTGAAGGACTTACGCTTATCGCAAAGTAAAAAAATGCAAACAATGTTTCGTGACATTTTCTGGAATAACTCGGAAGCCGCAAATTCGCGTATAGTAATATACAAAAACTGAATATCGCATTAACTCTGTAATTATTTATTTTGTTCGTCTAAAAAATTGTCACGTGTCCTTAAAATTTATTTTAAGAGGTCGGAGGTTAATATTCCCCGCAATTTGTTATCGTGACGATGTAATAAGGATTCAGAAGGGTCAAGATCCTGGATCGTCGAAGATGAGATCCTCGGATCCCGTAAAACATGGTAGTGCAATTCGGGCCATTCCCTTCTTCCCAAAGGACGATATCACTGACAGTAAATGAACCCCCTGAGAGTTTTCGTATAACCCACTTTCCTATAAACGCCTCGTCATTCGTAACCAGAAGACGTGCAGCATATGACAGGCCATCTCTTTCCAGAAGAACATCTATCTTCCCGTGGCTCTCTTCAATAAAAAGTTATAAGCCGAGCCTTGTTAAAATTCGAGACAAAACTTCGAAAGATGTCCAAAAGAGACGTCTAAAAGAGCGTCTGAAAAATAAGACGGCTTTTGGATCTTTGTATCGCATGAGAACATGAGCAGCTGTGCGAAGTGGGACGATTAACTACATCCTCGACATATGATAGATGGCAACATTGTCAGGATAATTTTCCTCGTTTGAAATTTTACAAATCGTTTATTTGATGCCTAGCCGAATGATAAGGGAAAAACAGTTTCGGCACTGAAAGTAGTACGAATAAGCGTATAAATCGAACGCAAGAAGATCAGACCTTTCTCAATTACTATCCTTCGCTGTATAGCCTGGATCGGCCTGGATAAGGTCGGTTTCGCAAACTCAATAAAGCCACTCAACTTGAGAGACGAATACGAAATAAGTTCTATCTTATTAGCAATGAAAGCTTATCGAAGTCATTTACATAACTAGCAGCCCGATTTTGTCTGATAACTCAAAGAAAGAAGTGAAATTTTTTTACTCAATTTTTTTCCCAACATCAGCTGTTTATTTCTACGAAATCACGACCAATTACGCGTTGCACGCGTTACAAGTTAATGCCTACAGGATAATCGAGAAATCAATTTTCCGATAGAAAGCTTTTTCCAAATAAGCGTTTGTTTTCATGGTAAAATTGTATACAGAGATCCTAGTTTTACCGTATAGAAAATCTACGTTTGTTATGTATTTGATACAAGAATATAGAACATTCTTGAAAAATCTGAAATAATTTATCAATAATTAAAACGCGCTTGCAAACAATGCATATCAGAAAATTCTTCAGTATTGTTTATGTATAGAGAGTATAATTACGGTTTAAATTTGAAGCGTTAAAATTCCTTATAACAACGAAAAAAGAATAGTTCAATATATAATATTCGAAAGCAATTATTTTTGAATATATAAATAATAAATTTCTATTAAAAAAACGTTATTATAATTTATTATATAAAATTAAGTATCAATATATAACATTATATATTATGTTATATATAATATGTTATATATTATATTATATATTATGTTATATATAATATTAATTATCAAAGTGTTTCTTGTGAAAACTGCATGCCTAAAATATCTGCAAGCCTTATTTATATTATCGTATTCTTAATAGATGATTAAAAAATGGTTCATCTCTTTCATTTTCATACAAAA
This sequence comes from Lasius fuliginosus, assembly GCA_949152495.1. Lineage (NCBI taxonomy): Eukaryota > Metazoa > Arthropoda > Insecta > Hymenoptera > Formicidae > Lasius > Lasius fuliginosus. The sequence continues at coordinate 14,963,661 of OX424444.1, forward strand.
ACCAACTGAAAGTTTTTAAATTAAATATAGATAATATAAATATAATTGAAGTTAAAAGTGTTTAATAAATTCAGTTTATTGATACTGTTATCAACAAGCATAATGCATAATGAATCTTTATATATTTATATTTATATGAATCTTTTAGTTTTATTATCATTAAAACTTAATGGTTTGTCTAAATTTAAATCGTAATTATATGCCATGTATAAACTCGGCAGTATTGAAGAACTTAACTAAGCTTAACGCAACTAACCCTTAATTAACCGAACTAAATGTAGTTAAAACATGAATCATACGAGCAATACTATCCGTCTCAAATTCTCAAAATTTAAGTCCGATCCATCTCGACTAGCGGATCCATTTATATCTCTCGGAAAATTACTCTGTAATAATAACATTCCCCTTTCAAGAATCCGCTTGGTACCGCATCAGAGCATAATGTATATATTCGGTCCTTACATTAGAACATTGATATCGCAACTTGGAATTAAGCCGCAAGCCAGTTAAGTGGAAATCCTCGCGGTTTAACCAGACAAGGACCGAGCGTGGAAACTTGGAGAATCTGGAATTTGGCATGCGTACATTACGTATAGTGCCTCTTAGTGTTCATCTCTAGATTAACATTCATGGAGCAGTGAGCAAAAAGCACGTTGAGAAACGTCAAGGACATTCATCTCTGTGACGGCCCTTACGAAAGCTCTCTCTCTCTCTCTCTCTCTCTCTCTCTCTCTCTCTCTCTCTCCCTCTTTCCCTCTATTCCGCCTTTGCGCCGGTAACAATGTTCTCACAAGTTGCAACTGCCTGCTGCACGTGTGCAGCACTACCTATTTCGAATGTGAGAAAATGTAGTACGTTTGAGGTCAAAAGATACCTTTGTATATATGTATATGCGAGACACGTCAGTTTTGCTGAGTATCACATTTTCAAAAAATCGACAGAATTGTCTCGGACATTTTCGAGAAACTGAACGTTTCATCTACATTGAAAAGCAAAAAATCAAACGCATTTTCAGCAAAAATCAAAATTGCCGCGATTGATATATATTAAGTTTAAATCGTTTAAATTATATTTCTCGCGTAAAAAATAATTTTTTATATATCATTATTTTGTCATTTCTAGCTTGAAGAGAAATATATTTTATTTGAAAGTTTAGATTTTTTTTAGTCATCAACGTAGAATTGTGTACAGGATAACGTTGCGCACGAAATCTCGAAGACGAAGAAAGATCGAAAGGAGCAAGATATAGCGAGACAAATGCAATCAGATCGCGGAACAAACTTCGTTGTGAACTTTATCTTTGAGAATGGCAGAATTTAAATGTCGAATATATATAATAGACTAAAATGAAAAAAAAATACTCGCCGCGTTCTTTTCAAGTGAGATCAAACTCGGATTCGATCTCCTCGAGAAAGAGGCTCGAAATTTCCTATTCGTAGAAAAAATTATTCACGGCTCGGCTCTCGCGCGACAAAGTAGAACGTAACGACTCATCATTTGGGAGAGACAAATTTTTGTTATCGATATTATCATCTTTACGATTCATAAGCGTCGCAAATACACTCGGGAATCATCTCAGTCGTGATGCATTCTCTCTCATCTTTATATATTCTCCGCTGGGAACAAAACGATCTCTAACGAATAGCTCGTTGAAGTGGATAGGGACGAAAAATAGCGTTGTTCCTTGTTCTATTCTTTCAACTCCCATCGTCCTGTTCTAAACACGGAATCCTTTTCGGCCGCCCGTTGCGCTTCTTATCATGCGAGCGCGACGACTCATAAATGTATTCTCCTTCATTATGAATCGCATTAGCGCGCCCTCAGAACGGGCAGAAAAGTCTTGTCGGAATTTAACCCTGAGAATTTCGGTCAAATTTAACATCTCTCTCTCTCTCTCTCTCTCATGTAAATTTTTAGGTAAAAGGTAAAAGTTCATCTCTAATATTTAATACATAGCTATTAAAATCATTAAAGGATTTATGCGATGGCTCACGTAACCGTGGATATAAGCTTCCATTATTATTAGCATCGTTATTCATTCATCTTGAGTTCATGAAGCATTTCTGCTTGCCAATAAAATTATACGCGTATATACGCGTAAGGACTCTAAATTATTGCATAATTTCCGTTTCCCGTTGTTAGATATTAAGATATATAGAAACACGTCCGCGTGTTTTTCCCGAAATTTTTCAAGAAAACGAGATTTTGCGCGAACACATCCGCTCTCGGAGGCGTAAAGACGGAATCGCTCGACGTTTGAAGAGAGATCGCTGTAATTTCGCGGGAGACATGATTCTGATATACCACCGGGATTTGATCCTACTACATCGCGTCTCGCGTGAAATAGTCTGATTACTGGATATTAGAAAATGGATTTCGCGACCGTTTTCATCGCTTTATTGTCTGACCTTTCCGATCCTTCGCACGAACTTTCATTTGACGAAATTGCAGGAAGACACGCTGCACCTCTACCCTCCTTTTTCGTTCTTATAGTACTAGCAATCTTCCCTCACAATCAGTAATATGAGTTTTACGATTTGATCTGCCCCCCCCCCTCTCTCTCTCTCTCTCTCTCTCTCGCAAAAAGAGATCAAATATATATATACATATATGTATATATTAATGCATTCGCCTACAGCAAAGTTTTAAAGCTTTCCGAGGTGCATCAGTCGCGTAAACATGATTTCACTATCTATGATATTATCCTCCGATTGCATCCCGCCTTCGCATCTTTCTCGTTCGAGGACATATTTTTGCAGTGCATCTTGTCTCCGGAAAAAAAACTGACTGATGCTCTGCCTGATCTATTATATCTCCCGATGCAGTCTGTCCTTAGCAAAGAAAATTTGTCACAAAATTCATGTCACCTAAAATTCTCCGACACATCACACATAACATCCTTCTCTTAGGAATTTGCCGTCTAATTCTATTTTTTGACGAAAGTAATAGAGTAATTTTGGATCTGCGACATTATATACCGACATTATATCTCGTATCATGACAATTATATTATTTTTTAGGTACTTATATACATATAATAATATTTACAAAAAAATATCTTAAATAAGAAACATAATAAATGATATTTTGAAAATAATATTTTAATCGAGCTGTTTGATCAAAATAGTTTAATTCTTAACTGAAAGTTAATTAGATCACGTTCAATCATATGTAACTTTAACTTTCTTTATTGATTACAATTTTCAATGTAAACTTTATTTTAGATACATGGCCATCGTAAATCCCTTGAGACCACGTATGGGAAAGAAGGCGACGCTGTGCGTTGCAATCGTTATTTGGATCGTCGGGGCAATACTTTCTTTACCGATGCTGCTTTTCTACACCACTTACACCCAGAACTTTATGAACGGCGAAGTCCGTGTCATCTGCTACAGCGATTGGCCGAACAGGGACGACAACGGGCTCAGTTACGACGAATATTTGTAAGTCGAATATCTTAATAATAGACATATATTACAAACTCTATAGCATTTATATATTTTATAAATCGTTTGATTGCTTTTGCAAAACTTATTTCTCTATAATCGATATAGATATAAAAATTCCTTCACATAATGTTTATCAAACGACTTGTTTAAAATCGTTTAAATTAAAATAAATTGTCTATGTCATGCGCCTATAAAACTATTATTTTACGTATATTACAATTAATTGCGCAATTGCAATTCACGTTTTTAAGCATATAAGCTCCGAATGCTACGCGTATCATCGCATGAATCCTCCATTTCGTCGCGAAGTGTTTCTGGGCTATCGCGTTAAATAGATCTAATTCCGGTTGGATCTGGTGTGCCGTAAACATATCGCGACTCCTCAAAATACTTATGTTCTATCCGTGCGATTATATCAGCTTTGATCGGGTTGTAATTATAGATCAACATCTGTTCCACATTTGCGTTCCGTATGATAGTATGTTGAGATACGACCGCGAAAACGCTTCGTCAAGATAACGCGCTCGCCCCGAGGCGAGTTTCCTGTTCCCTAATTGAAAGATTCGGACACGTTATAATCCGAAGCCCATCCGGCTATCGTGCTTAGCACGTCATGTATAAAATCACGCACGCGGCCAGAGAATTTCTAATCCCCGATATAGATGCTGTTTCGAACGGCACTTCCCTAAATAATTCGCGTCACTTAATCGAAGCTATCGCGATGCTAGATATCTATCGTTCTAGATCTCGATCTGGTCTAAGAATTTCTCCGAGTCTGCAATTGCGAGACTCACGCCACCACTCGAAGCTCGTTCATTTCGTTCTTCGCTCAATTATCTTTAATTATCCGAAATAAAACAGCGCCGTCGATTTCATCGATTGGCCAATACAAAAACCTTCGTCCAAATTGACCTCTCGAAACTCGTCGGAAATCGAGACTCTCTCTAAGTTCACCCGAGCACTTCCACCATTTCCATCAATGAAAGCTCGTCTCTTTTAAGCTGCGTACATATCGACAAGACATAATCCAATCGAATTTATATTATCGAGTATATAATTTCGTCATAAACTTTTAAACACTACATTTTATAAACTATATATAGTAGATATATAGTCTCCTTGCGTTTTTACGCTCTGAAAAATCACGCGAGATGAACAACTTTATTTTACGTTGTATGAGTCATCGCAGATGATCGTAAAAACTAATCGAAAATAGAGTTCCATCTTTTATCATCGCTCAACTTAATTAAACTTGAAGCATTGATTACACCACCCATGTTTTTTATTTTTTATGATCATCTCAAATAAATCATCCGAAAATTCACGCACTCGCAAACAAATGGCGTTATTGAAAAACGTGCACTTTTTTACGCTAACAATAAATGTATCGTTATTTAACAAAACACATAATTCATGGCTTATCTGTTTTTTTTTTATGTACGCAACTTCAAGATGCAATTTTCACATTCTACATTTATTATCGTAGGACTGGCTTACTCTCGATATTCATAAGATTTTTTGAATACATTTCTTCTTTTCACAAGCGAACGTTTCCAGACGCAGTCTAATCCTCGCGTTAAGTGCAGCGGAAACAAATTTGTATAAATGTCGATATTAACGCGGCGAGAAATGCCATTCACACCGATCGTTTCTCGAATATTTCGCGATCTCCGCATCCGTTCGTTCACCGCCATTAAACACGCTTACGATCGCTCTTTTTTACCAGCCTTCTACAGCTTAATAAAATACGCGTCGGCGTGTCCTAAATCAAGATTACGCGACTGAAAGCCGATGAATTCGCGCGGTTTTTATTCGTTTCAAATCAACACGGATGTTCGCAAGCGAGAAATCGCGTGGGAAATTTCAGCTACTGTGAGTTGATCGCGACGCCTCGTAATCTGATTGCAGCGCGGGCGCGGTAATCCATTAATGAATTCATTACCGTTTGTTAATAATTCTAACGCTGAGTACATTTTAACTCGTTCAGGTGAGCTAAATGGTCTCGATTGGGGAATTAATAGCTGTTAGCATCGCTTTCACAGGTCCTAATTAACGTAATCAATGCATGCGGAAATAGGAGAGGATTAGCTTTGATTAGGGAGAACATCGAGGAAAATTTACGGTGTCGATTGATGGTATTCGATCTTCGCCACTTTTCGCGTTCAAATGCGAAAATTTTCCATGGTAATTTAGTCAACGCGTCTCTTATGTTAGCCTCTCTCGCAATGTGTGAGTGAAAATTTAAAAATGTGAATATATTTACTGCTCTTGAAATATTTGCTCACATAAAATACTCAAGTCTCTTGAATCTTTAAAATTCAGTCCGCGCTCTATCTCGCAAATTTTATCTGACGAAAAACTGTAACTTTTACATGCATTTCATATTACGCATTTAAATGCCCTCTTCTCCCGCCATAAATTTTGATAGCGATGCTGCAGATCGATACTTGTATTTCGTTCATTAAAGATTAATGGCAATTATACGATTATCGTTAGCCGCGTGACGTGTCAATGATTACACGCTTCGAAACGACTGCGATCTCAGTTTAATCGTCCGACCAATTACAATTTGATAATGCCATCGATACGCTTCGGTCAATGGCAAACAATCTGGAATATGTGTACACCGTTTATCACTTCATTAGGTCTAATAATATGTACACTTGCCATAATATCCGTCACGTCATGCGGTGATCGATAATCGGCTGTTGAATTATTTTCATTGAAATCGGCGCCTCCGAAAGCGCACCATGAGAGATGGTGCTTTTGAACAAAAGCGGAACCACGATACCGCGATATTTTCATTCCCTTTGAGCATCGCGTGTCACGGTCTCTCTCTCTCTCTCACACACACACACACACACACACACACACACACACACACACACACACACACACACCTCCGTTTAACGTAAATTTATTATGTCGAAAGTGCGCTACCACACTCGAAACAAAACACATGATTCAGCGAAATATCGACACGGATAAATTGCAGACTGCGTGCAGCGTAATACACGCTCAATATGCTTAATATGTTAAATATCTGATGACGCGAACCTGAAATTAAGATTCCCTTAACGAAAACTTCATTGCGACCTATTACTTTTACAACATTTCTAATTTACGATTCAAGACTTCCACAGTTCAATTAAACATTAAATTACATTTTCCTGCTAAGGAAAAGTGAAATTAATTAAAAAACAGAATCTTTTCTACTTGTTTAAGCTCTTGGAGCTTTCAAGACATCAAGACACTTTAATTCTCGATGTCGAGTTAACATAATGCGATCTCAGCTTTCTAGCTAAGGAAGAGTCGACTCTAATTTTTTCAAACAGAATCGGTTTAGATCAGATTAGAAAGAAAAGTTTCTCAGGACGCTCTGTAAAATAGAAATTTTAATATTATGTCAAAAACTAAATTTACTCTCGTGTGAGTATATGACTCTCTAATCGATTTTCAGGTATAACGTTATCTTCATGATACTGACGTACTTTTTACCAATCGGATCCATGACATTCACGTACGCCAGGGTCGGCCTGGAATTGTGGGGCTCGCAGAGCATCGGCGAAGCCACAGCCAGACAGCTCGAGAATATTCGAAGCAAACGGAGGGTATGTATCGCGTATAAAAATAAAATAAATAAAAATATCCGCGTACAATCAGGTGCTGAAATTGCTTTTGTTTCACGATCGAAAGGCGGTTTGCAGTAGCAAAAAGGTTTCCTCTTTTCTGTCCAGTTTTTTTTTTTTTTTTCATAACGATGAGATAATTAAAGATAAAGTAAATTATTCTCGTTCTTAATATTTGAACGAAAGAGAAATAGATGTTGTGTGATAAGCTTCGTAAATTTGCTATAAAGTTTGTTACATGCCCTTTATGCTCAATGGTACTTAAGTAATGAAGGTCAGTGTCATATATATGTACAAACTTGTTGAATATATATACGCGAAGTAATGCAACTAACAATAAATAATTTCGTGCACGTCCTCTGTTATATCTCGCTATATCCTAGAAATTCGGCCAGAGGACCGATATATAATATCTTAATTCATTAATGCTAGATAGAACACTTTAAAACTATTTCTGCTCAAGTTTCAGTCTCTTGTTCTCGTTGCAACTGCAAGAGAAAAATAAATATCACTCCTTCTTCCCTAACTTTCCGAATATTAAATAAGTCATCAATACGTTATTTATATAACGCGAATTTTATTGCATTCTAACGATGATTATTACAGCAAGGTCGCATCGTCGATCATCTTTATAAATTTATTTATAATGATGTAACAACATTCGTTGAAAAATAGCACTATTTCGCTCACAGTCGTTCCGCTCCATCATCGTCAAAGGATATCTTATCAAAATCTCCGATCTTTTATTTCCTTCGAACGTATCGATAATCGTCAAGTTGTATTTGTCTAACAGCTTGCGGGAAAAATGAATAACATTCGCGATCAGAGGGAGTTCTGAAGAGAACTGTGACGCGTCAATAATTATGATAAATAACGTAAAAATTGATTGCGAAACAATGCCACGCATAATCGCGTAATAAACATCAGATCCGGAAGTGCACGCGGGGCGGCATTAAGATTCGCACGAAACGATAACATTCCTGATGATATTGGCTTTATCCGACCCTCGTAAACTCGGCTTATCGGTGCTGTTTTACTAGCTGCGGGGGAAAGGGAGAGAGTATTCCGCGATTTTCCCTTATGAATAACATCAGCGATTCTCCAATAATGTCTGCGCGGCAATGCGTTACGTGTAGGAATTCCGAAATTCTTCTTGTCTTTCTTATCTCTATGATAATTTTTATTGTATGATGGATGAACACACGGCTCTCTCATAGAGGCCATATACCTAAAAAAAAAACAGATATCTATCTACTTACAGCGCAGGTAGAAAAATTATGCAAAAGACACTACAGGATTTCCGAATTTACTACACAATTTCTTCAGATGTATAGATTATAGACATACTGTGTACGAGTCTCACTTTAGAAACAATGATTAATGATATTGTATTTATATATTTTATTTAAATACGAACATCTATCAGCATTTAGAAAGATTTGCAATACGGAGCTTAGTATTTGCGATCATTTTATTTTTATATTTTGCTGCATACGAGACGAGATAGCAAATGTCATTATGACGCAACGATGATTCCAACATAAGACGCCTTTCTAATTGGGTGCAATCTGCAATAATGTCAGTCAGGCTTAACTATGGCTCGAAGATCACACATATACACGCGAAAGGTGATTGTAAGCAGCCAGAAAACCACAGAGAAACGACGGGGTTTAAATCTAAAGCCGTAACTTGTAATTAGACTGTCCGACTTGTACCTTTGCTCGGTCACATCGCGGGCCTCTACTTCCGACGCTTTGACTTTAACTCCCGACTACTCTCGGTCAATAAAGCTCGCAGCAGGAAGTTTCATCTGTCCTCAACGGGCAATAATACGACGTTGGGGCGCTTAGCTAATTCTGGCCGCAGGAAGGAAGAGAAAAAGAAAAGAAAGGGTAGTGCTCCCTCAAGGGATGCGATCCTTTTGTCTTCAAAAGAAACATCCGTGCGATTCAATTTGCTCGCGCGATACAAGCGACGAATATCGACTGCCTCGACAAGTGTTCATTGTGTGATCTGTGTTTCGCGATCACGATAGAAAAAAAATTACGAAGATACACGTTTCGTACCTTCGCCGTTGCCTTTATTTCACGAACGCTGCAGTTGCGCGCTCTTTTAAATCGGAGAACATTTTATTCATGATTATAGTAAAATAATAATATAATAGTAATATAATAATATAATAGTAAAAAATACAATTATAATGTTGAAATGCTACCCCTAATCGGAAAGAGCGATCGCGTGGACGAGAAAATAAATGAAACGTAATTATCGGATAAATAAAAGTGACCGTCATGTAATGGACGTATAATGAATTCGTGACAAGGAGCGCAAATCGATACTAGTACAACACACAAGACCAGCTGCATATTTTCTCGAATCCAACAACTTACACCCGCGTAATTCAACGCTAACGCATCATCATTTTGCTATAAACAACGAACATGATACGCATTTCTGTAAGTAATCTTAGAAATCTTCGTAATAAAAACTGCCATAAAATTTTTTTATAAGAATATCTTTGTCTTAATTTGAAAATCGTCAAATTGAAATTATTGACCAACCACATGTTAAAAATCTCGTTAGTTGATAATTTTTTATCGCCCTTCTCACGTTTTTAAAAATTCAAAAGAAATACTTAAAAGGAACCATACGTTAGCACTCTGCATGTGCAACAAAGTCTATTGCAAATCTAATTGATAATTAATTATCGTTACGACCTTGTTTTCTCTCGATAAGAATATGCGTAAAGACGCCGAGAGCGATAATAAAGATAATAAAGGTAGTGTGTAAATCTTGGCAAATTGAAGTGCAAAATGAATCAGCTATAACTCAGCCTTCCATTTAAATTTCAGTTACTTAATTCTTCGTCCTCACGCTTTGATTTTTAGTTATAATTTCTGTTTTTTTTTTCACACGTAGAACCGCATAAATAATGGTGACTTATAAACAGCTTATGTGTTTCTCATAATTAAAGTAAATATTTAAAAATAAGATTGTAAAACCGAATGCGCGAAGAACGAAGATTATACATGGAACTTTATATCGTTTTATATATTTTCAACAATTCTGATTTATCATGTATAAAACACCACAGGCGGTTTTAGATTTCAAATAATTCATAAATCCATCATTATTCATCTACGTTTGTCGAAAGATAGAGAGAGAGAGAGAGAGAGAGAGAGAGAAAAAACCCTTTATTTCGAATGAGAATACGAAAGATATGCGCGGAGAAGAAGGGAGATTATATAACAATAAGCTGCGCCCGCGCAAGTTCAAGGAGAATCTAGTTTAAGCTATCCTCCTCGGCATGTTCAAGCGCGGCGGGAGCCCCATTGGATTTCGATTAGACGACAAAAGGCGTCCGCTCTGCCATATTCGGAATCGTTGCTCCATTCCGTCACATATCGTATCGACGCAATGTTCCGACCGCCGACATACAGGCGTGCGGGTTTCACGTCCATCACAGAGCCAGCCCGTGTATTACAAGTGGCACCCCGAGCCCTTATGTAGACATAACGTACGATATGTGTGGACACAAACGGTCGGTATCTACTAGCTAGAGACCGTGGTGTGTCACAATAGCTACGATATAGCTGCTCTATCATTTAAGGCGCGCGCACACACACACATTTTTATACTTGTTATCTATATGTTATATATTTTCATTCTGAAAAAAAAACACTCGCAATCTTCTCGTATCCCTTTAATAAGTTCTCTCTGGAGATATAATTTATTTGAAAACGGAAACGTGCTTCGTTCGGCGGAATATGATTTAGTCAAATGATATAAGCCGTTAAATTTACATACGAATGGAGCAAAGCTAAAGCTTTTCATTATTGTGTACCGTTTATATTTCTCTAGTTCTTAGGTAACTGTCGAAAATAGTGCTCTTAAAAAATTTAAAAGCTCTCAATCATATATGAAATATGTATATGGTATATATGATATTTGAAATGCACATGAAATATGTGTGGCTTGGAGAAGGTGTGCGCGAAACGTAAGCCGGGAGAGAAAAAGTACTTGAGCTCCTCGGAGTGTCGCTCTTAAATTTGAATCTCGAATATGTCTGGAGCACACTTAAGCGTGTACATTTTCAATGCTCCCATTAGCTTTTAGAATACAGTTATACATCAAATATTTTTTTGTTCCACGTATCTTTACAAAAATGATTAATTTTTTATGTGCTTCTCGTACATTCGCTAAATACGAGAACGATAAAAATTGAATTTATGTCATTTCCTTGAATATATAGCAATTAGACAATTAAATCTTATTTGTACTTAATTAAATCTTCCAGGAGAAAGTAAGCAATTCCCGAAACATTACGAGAAATTTTTCAATACTTAAACTAGTAATAGGAGCATCTCGACTAGATTTCGATGACTATTTTTTTTTACACAGTTATGTGTCACAAAAAGAACGAAAACTCTCCTTGCCGGGATCGTATCGGACATGCACTCAATTCACGTCAAGGAAATGCAAGGAACGGAAATGGCTTGTAAGGCATGAATGTGTGCGCTATTACAAACCCGTGAGAATAATGGAGAAACTAATGGCGAGGCTAGCTCTGACATTGTGTGCGAGAGAAAGGATAGATGTTGGATAATATGACCAGTCGGGACGCACTACTTCCCTTGGCCTTAATTAGACTTACGACTTACCCAACAGCCGCGCGCAGCATCCGGCGAAGATACGGCAAATGGGTATGCTTCGTGAGCCGAATTATATAGTATCGAACCCTCGGTCCTCCTCTCATTTTGGGAATCCTGATCAATGGTCCGGGGACCAATTCTTCTCGTTCAACTACCGGAAGAATCGGCATCGATGGGAATCCGTTAATTCCTCTCGCCATTCGGGTCTCTTGAACTGTGGCTTTTTCTCCCTGAAAATAAAATAACACAATTACATGCAAACGATGAATCATTATAGAATTCCAAACTGACACGCTTTCCTCGATTTTAATCAAATTTTTAAGATGAAAAATTTCAAAATATTTTACATTGCGCAGATATAATGCAAATTTGCCGATTATATGCCGTTTATTTATATTTTTCACGTACTTATCCATCAGTCACACTTGAAGAAAATATGAGTAAAATTGTAAGAGAAAAAACAAAGAAAGAAGAGAGGAAAGATTAATTATACAAGACAGTTTTTAAGCTCGAATTAAAATTCATTGTTTGCCGCGAACAAAACGCTGGTGCGATTACCGTGGATTTTTCTAGCGAGGAAGAAAAATGCAGATTCTTATACCCGACTTTGTAGAGAACGTGGGATAGAAGCAACAAGAATGCTGAGCGTATCGCAAAGCCTCGCAGACACTTGCCGAAGGTCGACATAAATATTCGGATGGAATATCACGGTCCGTTGCTCTGTAGCAAATTTTCGAACGTGTTTGCACCGAAATATTAAAGTTTCTTCCATTTCTTCCAACGCAAATTGACGATGCGTATACACTCGTTTTATTGTAGATTATAATCAAATAAATCACACAATTCCCGTATATTTGACTCAGGTCATGCATATACACACGTGAGGAGAATATAAATCTATCTTTCAATTATCTAAAGAAAATAATGAAGTATAGCTTATATAACTATCCCAAGAAATCCAATTTAAGTTATTTCTCAAGTAGCTGTCTTCTGCAAGCTGTCTTCGCCTGATTACAAGAACTATAGCACGAAATAGAATAGGTCGTTAATTTCAAAAGAAAAAAGAGAATCTCTCATCGAATGGACAAGAGCATAATATAGCTAACGCGAAAAAAGATAAGAAATTTCGTAAAAATAACAAAAGCAAGGAAGGAGTTAACATGTTTCGAACACTTTGTTATCGCAAATTTAATTACCTGTGCAATTCTTGGCGCGAAAAATGCACATTAAAAAATATGTATTGTAATATGTGTTTACGGATCAACAAAGCTGTCAGGATCGAAACAAAGACAATATATCGAAGTACAATCGATAGTTTTATTTTCGCGCTGCACTAATAATTAACGTAAAGCTTGTTAATTGCCCCGCTTTGCGGGAAATTAAAAATACTTGATTTGTTGATAACGCTGCCATTTTCAACGGCACAACATCATTCTATGCAAGGCCAGTTTACAAAATGTCAAAGAAAAAGACCAAAAGAGAAAGTCTGTGTAGAAAATTCTACAATAGATAGATAGTGGATACAATTACCGCTCGTTATTGTTGCTCTGTAATTAAATCTTGCACGTAATTTCGGCAAAATTGTGATACGAATGATAGAAAGAGATTTATCACGTATTATCTACTTATTTTTGTAGGCCTCTTCGTTATTAAATGTATGCAATATATATTATTTCACCAGCTTTCGTTTTCTTACGTTGACATCTTCATGACAACATTGGAAAGGCCAAACTTCGAGAGAATTAATCGCGGATAAATGACCGCGCGCGCGACGTCTTAATAATTATTCAACTCTGATAAAAAACTCTTTTTATATTCCAGGTCGTAAAAATGATGATAGTCGTAGTAGTGATATTCGCAGTATGCTGGCTTCCGTTTCATGTGTACTTCATAGTGACGTCCTATCTACCAGAGATTACAAATGAACCGTACATCCAGGAAGTTTTTCTGGGCATTTATTGGTTGGCGATGTCCAACAGCATGTACAACCCGATAATTTATTGTTGGATGAATACTAGGTAAGAGATATTTATGCTTTTTTATTCGATCATATTAAAAGTGCATCATCTTGCTTCGTCACTCTCACAACAATGTACATTTGTCTTATCAAATCTGTAAAATATATAACATAATTTCAATATACTTATAACTCCAGATTTATTTCCCGAGAGAGTCCATCTCCTACTTCGTAAGATAAGCGAATACGTAGACACAGTATCGACAAATCCTCTCATTTATTAACAGAGTTCGCGAAAGTTTCCCTCTCGCCATTTCAGATACCGTGCTTCACTTTGTAAGTTTGCCTTTATCGCAATATCATGAACCAACTTAAATTATTCTATGTTAATTAATGTGCATTTATACACACAAATTAAACATGGATTTCCGATCTACCAAATATATCGTTCTTGAACTATATGTATATAATTAAATAATTCCTCGCTCTGAAAGACTTCAAATTCCTGTTTACATTTTTATACATCACGTTTATTAAAACGTGATATATAAATTTTACATTTTCAGATTTCCATTACTACTTTCCATTACTATATTCAGATTATGTACTATCTTTCAAACTATCGAGATAAAACTCATCAAGCAGGATGCGCTCGCATATTTGTAAAACTATAGAGATCTGTAGAAATAAATTGGCCATTCATCGCGATCTTTAAATTTAGCTTCATCTTAAATAAAGTTGTTAATTAAGAAAACCTGAGTGCGATTCATTTCGCCGTTGCCGCTATCTCATCGAGAATGTTTGACGAAATGTCGGGAATTAATCCAACATAGCATAGAAGATAAGCTCATCCGGCTTTAAAGATATTTCTAGATTCTAGAGAGTAGACGGAAGGCCGAAGTTATTACAAAGGAACACAAAAAATAACACTGTTGCGCTGCCATTAATGCCATTTACACAAACGCGACCCACTTTGAATGCCGAATATTTCCTTTCTCCTGGTTAATGGAAACGCGCGGTCAACTAGACCGAGATTCCGATAAAATATAAGCGATTCGTGTCCTCGCGAACGGGATGGATCGACTAGCACCGCAGAAACATTGTTTCAAATGTGTACATACATATGTGTCGATCCGTACTCTATGTATGTATGCTCGAGAGACATCGTTAACCGAGGTAAAAGCCGCGAATCTTCAGCGAGGATTCGAAATGATTTCGTTTCGCCCGCAAATGAAAATATGAATAGAGCGTCGATCGACAATCGTAACTCTGATCCCAAACATCCCGATCCTCTTTTACACATCACACAACGCATACAACATTTTATTTCCTTACTAACATCGGCATTGCAAGAATTTACAGTCCTGTAAAAAAGTGTAATGCAAAAAATAATAGAATACAAAATATAATATGTCTCGCTGCACGAGATACGGACAACGGATTTAAATTTTTTAATATTCCATCGACAAAATATGTTTCGATCTCTCATAAATATTTATATAGGAAGTGATAGAATATTATAAATATTGTGTTCCTGCATTCGGACCACGATCTCATAATGACAGTGAACATAAAAATAATGACGCGATATATGTTCTTTACATAATAATTGGATTACAGAGCCTCCTCTGTATTGTTTGATTGGGATATTTTCTCGGTGAAAAAAATCAGGCAATTTCGATAACATGCATTTCTTAGAAGATCCATTCTTATTCTGTGTGCATAACGTGTGAAAAGAAGACGGATCATGCAAGAAAACTTTGCAATCTACTATATTACAATTCACTTTTGCTGAAAGTTAAAATATTAAAATAAAACTATATCTGAGATGTTTGAATTATCGTTGAGTTTTCTTGAACGACAACAGGATATTTTCCTTGCGAAAATTAAGCAGTTTTTGTAATGCATTTCTTAATACTTTTCGATCATTTTTTTTCATTGTTCTTCTTCATAACATGAAAAAAGACAAGCTATATAAGAAAACTTTGCGATTACAGCTATTATATTACAATTTTTTTTTCCAAGAAATAAAAATGTTAAGATAAATTTATATGTGGCATATGATTTGTGTGATATGTGAATCGAGAATGACAGCCAGATATTTCCTCAGAGAAATTAAATGCTTTACATCTATATATATATATATATATATATATATATATATGTACTATTTAGACCATTCGTTTCTCGCGGGGATAGCATAGAAAAAAGACAACCTGTATGAGAAAATGTTACGATCTACGGCGACTATATTACAACTTCTTTTCGTGAGAAGTAAAAGTATTAAAACGGAATCATGCGGTATACGGATAATCTCTGAATTAAATAATTTTAATTCATTATAGTTCAAAAATCAGCCAATTATATTTATATCTTCAGACTTTGGGTATTCTAAAATAATATATAAAGAAATACATATTCATCTACAGTTATTTTTTTGATGTTCAAGCGCAATAAGATTTTTTTTTTAAGAAATGAAGATTATTTAGAATTATCCATATATTATGTGATATATAATTTAATCTTGAAAATAAATTCGGGATTTTTCACTACGCTAATCCCTCTGTGTGTTTTGTGCGTCGCAGATTTCGCCGTGGCTTCGCCCAGTTCTTTTTCTGGTGCCCATGGGTACGAGTGACAGCGGAACCGTCTCTTTCGCGTTCGGAGGCCGTAACATCCCGCTATAGTTGTACCGGTAGCCCGGACATGCACACCAGAATATCGCGGAACGGTACGTCCTCGTGCACTTTCTCGGATCACGCTTGCGACACCGGCTCCATAACGCTTAGGAGCGAATTGCAGCTTCATCCCGAGCATGCTTACTCGGCGCGGGGGGACACGCGAGCCTCCCTTATAGATCTATGCCATTTGGTTCCCAATATCATCGTCGACAACGTCGGCGACAACGTCGGCTACGACGACGCAGTTATCACATCCAGGAATTACACATCATACTGATCACCGTAAAATTCCATGTAAACTGGTGCACTCGGTGCACGGATTTAGGGAAAAACAGGCGTAGTAACGAAGTATAATTTAACGTTAAACAATTCATATCTAATATACATAGAATCTCTATATTCGATTTTCGTTTTCGAATTTTATTTGCGCACTACAATTTGTTAAGAAATAAGGATCGGATTCAGTGCTGAATGTTACATAATGTAGGCTAAATTCGTTTCGCACACCATGGTTACGTATCGATCTCGGCTCGGTAATCTAGGCCAGAAAGGCAATAAGCGTGATGGAGAATAAATGTAATTGTTACATGTTTTTGCTAACATCATTAACTCACGAGAGATATATTTGCAAAATCAGGAATTGAGCCTTTGAGCATCTAATTCCATCAATTCACTTCTGAAGGGGTTAATTCTTGGCAACAAAATTACGTTAAGAAAGATATCTAATATATAATTTTAGCGCGTTATTTTTCAGAGAATATCTTTTTTAATTAATAAGCAAATGTTTTTTGTTCTATAAAGCAACTGCTTTAGACGCTAATTCTATAATTCGCGACAAAACAAGACAGAAATCCATCTATAATTATATGTCTCATATGCTAATATGTATGTGTATTTTATATATGAATTTATTTTACTTTTTTCCTGCATATGTTTTTTATATCATATAATACATAAAATTAAATAAATAGATTCCAACTATCCTAAATTTTATTGCGAATTATAAATGATTTAAAGCGAGCTTTTTATTATTGTTACATGTTAATATTATAATTATATAATTTCCAATACCACCTCACATAAAATTCTATCAAATTCGTTTCATACAATATATTTCATTCCATCGAATATCTTTGTCATTTTAATTATGTTAAGTTCTTTTTTGCACATGTAGAAAATGTCAATTATAGAAAATACCGGCACATAATGAACACATAATATAACGCATATATATTCTTTTAGATTTTCGCGCGATTCTGTAATTACGAGGCAACGATCATTCGCGGGCAAATTACATCGAAACTTACGCATACGATTAAACACAACGGCGCGAAATATTAATTATCATAGTATAATTGGATGTAGCACGATACGTAGCAATCGATGTATCGATGCAAACAAGCCCTATTTCTAATTTGATAGGCACGGTGCGAATACCGCTGCACCTGCAATCAATGAGAGGCGGAAACGACCGGCTGTTGGCTCATCATCGAGGTCATGGCAGAAAGTGGAGGACCTCGCAGACCAGAGGACACGTGTCCTGACAGGAAGAGGAAAACTCTCAGCAACAACGAGTACATACCTGGATATAAGAAACTATCGCTAGTCTCTTCCTCTCTATCTGCGTGATCAGTTGAATTCGCAGCTGCGCTTAATCACATCTCGGAAGGAGCTACATTTCTTGCCGCTGATAGCTAATCATCCTGTAACAAAGACACAACTATTTTATTTTGAGAACTTTAGCCGAGTTTTTCTCTTATCATTAGACGTTAATTGTGATATCTGTGTTATTATTGTATTATACATAGTGTGTAATTCAAAAACTGTAATTCTGTTAACCATCATTGAATTATCTCTCTATTGACGTATCATTCGTAGTCATGTAAAAAGATGGATGGACCAATATTCCACAACGTTAATACAGTGTTTTTCAAAAACGGAGACATTATACAATTCGCGAATAATCAGTGTTAGGAGAGTGTAATGTTTAAATAAAAAAAAGTAATGGTTTATAATGTATAACATACATCGCGTAATTGTCGTGTTCCTATGTGTTAATTCTTTGGAAAAAATGAAGAAATTCAAAATAATGCTCGGTATAAGGCTTGGTCTTGTTGTAAGATAAGACACTTCTCTTCAATCAATAAGCTTAAGAATAAAAATATAAAATTCTCACGTATATTTTACACTAACAATAAGTGAAAAATCAAATGTGGAAACTTTTATTTAAGATTATATATGTATCTTCACAACCAATTGCAATGAATTACAAGCTTTTCATTAATAAATTAAACGTTGTAAATTATGTGAATATGCACACTAAATGTGGTTGTGAACACGTAGATAATCTGTAGGTAATCAGCAAAACTCTTCTCACACAATATTACTTTTTATTTGCAAAAGTCTAAATTTCAATCGCTTCACTTATTCATGAAATAAACTTGGAAATAATACACATTTTTCTATTTAGACATATTGATATCGTAAAGTCGGTCTGAAGGTTTAATAAACTTTAAGAAATTCTCTGTTATATCTTGATATTAAAATGTGACCACTTTCTTTGTTTTATCAATTACTGTAACTTTCATAGTATTTTAAAGAAACTTCATTTTAATGTATGTCTCTTTTAGATATATGATTACTCTATTCATTCTCACTTTGAACAGTTTAAATATTAATGGATTCAAGAAAAATATCTGTAATTTCTCTTTATGACACATGTTTTGTTTAGAATTTCAGATGTTGTCGGAGCAAGAAATACTCTGGGAAAACAAACGCTTTTTAAGATACGATTTAGATGTACATATTACACGTCGCATAATAGCATAATTCTAATAAAAAGTACATGATTAAGAAAATATTCAAAATCGTGATTATTTACGAATAAAAAAATAACAAATGTGCAGCTAAAAGATCACATTATCGGCAAAAGCGAGCCTGCCTCGTCTCTTAGAACGGTCCAAAACAGTTCTGTACGTGAATGACGCGCTGAAACAATAAATAGGATACATCCGGAATCAAGAAACTTTTCATACCACCGCTGATGTGATATTTATAACTCGCTTTTTGTACCAACTATTCTAGCTATTCGCAAATCTCTATCTAGATAAAGTTTATTCTAAATAAAAATAGACGGGTAATGCTTTTATTTGAAATTCTTCTCCTTTGAAAAATATAAATTCCGCCGTAATTTGAGAAAGAAAATTTTACGAATCAATATATTATTCACATTTTTTAAATATTTGGAAAATTATTTCTTGTTATCGAGAAATGCAATCAAATCGTATATAATAAAAAAGAATCATAGATTATATCTGCATTAATATAATATATATTTAATATCATATCTCAGAGACGATTGAAAAATATAAGCAACGTGATAGAATATAAAAGGAACGATATTCAAAACTGCGCTAGTAAGATAGTGACTAAATGTAACGTAAAAGGAGGTATAGACCCTATAGAATCATGTAAGAACACGGTTCGTACGAAAAAATATTTATTCTCTTCATTAATTCGGTACGATATAATTCCGCATACCTATAATCATATGTCTAATAGTCTGCTATGATTGTATCCTGGAAATGCGTAAATAAAACGTCTAATTTTTTATGTAGCTGTTGTATTTCCAATCAATGAGATGGAACAACCACATGCGTCTGTGCTGAGATGTAAACGATTTTTTAATCCTATGAATTAAAATTACGTACGAGCATAATTTTAATTCTATGAATTAAAATTACGTACGGACATAATTTTAATTTTATGATATATTATTATATTATCGCAATTATCATTATATACCATGACATGTAATTATCAGACATCAATTTCTTTGAGTACATGTTCAAGTGAATAATAAAATGTGAACAGTTTATTATATTATTAAAGAATATATAAAGAATATAAAGTTATTTTCTATAAATTCTATCTAGTCATTCTATAAATAAAATGTAGATATTATATTCTCTTCTATTTAAAATTGTATCTATAAATAAAAAACATGTATGAGATAAAAAATAACAACTTTTTGAGATATAATTTAGATGCAAAATGATACTAATAAGATAGCAATTAAATGATATGACTTAGATGTCAGTTTCACATGTTTTATATAGATTACATTGTGAAAAATGAAAACGTAATTTTATATAAACACTGCATCTACTTTAATCAATATAAATAATAATACACAACACATTTTATTTTCTCGGCAAATAACTTAAGTGCATTTTGCCACCGTTTTTGTTAATTTTTTCCCAAGCCGTGCAATGAAATGTGCTTATATCCATTTTATCTATGTACAGTTTTCCCTAAAAAGTAAAAAAAAATTACTTAGTGTATTTTTACTCTACATAATTTTTTACATAAATTCTACATAATAGTTCAGCATTATATATGTATATAAAATTTTTCCTCTTCTCTAAATCTTACTTGTAAGTGATCATATTCGTGTTGTGCTATTCTAGCGGACCATCCACATCCTCTCCATGTAAATTGCTCAGCGGAAGCATTCAGAGCTGTAACTTCCACTTCGTAAGCTCTGGATACAGCAGCAGAATATCCACGAACGCTCTCGCATCCTTCATAAAAGATGACAGGCGTATGATCTATAACTTTTAATTCAGGATTGATAAAAACTGTCACTGGAATGATTTCCATTCCATGGACTTGCTTGATAACCTTGTGAGTCGTTTTCATATGTTCCTCTGTGTGTTCTATAGCGAATATTTGCCATGGGAGTCCAATTTGAGGTCCAGACAAACCGCATGCTTCATAACTACGCATAACGCTTATCAAATGTGTGATTACCTGAATGATCAACAGTGATGTAATACCATTTTTGTCTTATATCGGAACATGAGATTTTTAATTTATTATAATAAAACAAATTCCTACAACAATGAGAGAAAAACATAATAATAATAATTCACTTGAACATGTACTCAAAGAAATTGATGTCTGATAATTACATACATATGTCATGGTTATACATATATGTATACATAATTACATATAATGATAATTAATAATATAATTATTTAAGAAATAATCTGATTGTGAAAAAAATTGAATAGAAAAATATGTAATTCTTGCATTGATTTTCAAGCTATTTTGATATTATTTATAATCGTTAAAAAGAAGTAACTATTTAACCAAAAAAATAAAAATAATGTCTGATTCCAAGAAACATAAGTGCATCACATCTTTATAATTTTCTCTAGCCTCCATATATAGAAACCATTAATGTTGGTGACTTATGCAAAATTAAAACATCAAAATAATTAAATCTGGCATGATTTTAGAATTGATCTTGACTTTATTCACTACTTTATTCACACTTATATTGACATTACAATAATACCTTTTGAAAGTCCTCCAATTTTATGACTTCTGGTTCTACTTTCATGGCGTGGCCACGTAAGACAGGATCGCCAATTTGACAAACATGTTCATAGGGTAACCTATTAGAATCCGTGCCCAAGAAATGCTTGAACGTTTCTTTCAGTTTATGAAAACTCACAAATCGTGCATTGTTTTTTCTAATGACAATAGCACGCGAAGCCACATTAGCGAAATGATATGATCTAAACATTATTGTTATTACGCGTACTTTCAGCGTATTTTTAGCGGACAACCTAAAATTTAGGTTGTCACGTCTATGATGAATATTTTCACTATTATGTTTCCCACCCTGATGATGACGACATATTCGAGACTCGAGACATGGGCTGTGTTTTGCCGAACCTCCGCTAGCTAAGCAGTCGCTCGTTTGGTAGCGGTTTCGATTGCAGCGCTGCTTAGTGCTATTGAGGTATTGGCTGTTGAGGTTATTGCTACTGCTCAGCGCTTCTGTCCAGCCAAATATTTGTGTAGCAAGCGCTCGCCGCTTACGTGCGCTTAGCTTAGCGGAGGTTCGGCAAAACACAGCCATGCGCTACGCAAAGCGATAATTAATCGAAGGTTGGTACGATTGAATGTCGTATTGATAATATTGTAATAATAAAATAATGAAATTGCAACGGCTCAAGTTTATTTATACAAAGCATAAATTTAATATACAACACATTCTTTATTCAGTTTTAGAATGATAAACATATATGTAAACAATGTAAATGTACCTGACAATGATCAGCATCTTCGACGAAAAGATATCTTGAAATGTATATAGAAACGGTTTCGATTCCCGACACACGAAGGACGACGCGACGAAACGGATCGTACATACATAAATACCGAAATCGCGATATTAGCGAGATTGTATATACTTTACGTTAAAAACGAACACTTTATGCGACACTTGCTATAATTTTTTGCGCGAAATTCACTTTTAAACAGTGACGAAACGCGAATAATATAGAGCAATTAAATTTCGCGATCTAGCGCGCTTCGTGGTTCACCGTGAAATACGGGGTGCAATTCACTTGACGCTACAAATGCTTCGAAGCGTTCTTCTTCTCCTTCTTTCTTTATTAAAAGAAGAACGCTTCGGAGCATTTATAGCGTCAAGTGGATTTATATATCCACGAAGTGTGACTCGAAGAGTGACTCGATATTATAATAATATATTCTAGTATAGTCTGATATTTTGGCTTTAAGCCAAAATATCAGACTATACATTAAAAACTAGATCGTATGAGACTTGATCAATCAGGACAAAGAAATCTTTATTCCTTTTGTTTTAATTAATCAAATGCAATCTCGGATTTTAATCCATATTGTCTAATTTATAGAGAGAAATTAGACAATCTATAATTCGCAATGTGCAAAATAAAAATTTATTTATAATTTTATGTGTCACATCTCAATGTATATGTGCATGTATTCTGATATAAGTGTATATGCGTTGTATATATATGTGTATACTTTCTTTTATAAATGTGTTTCTGTATAACACGATATATAAAAAATTATATTGCAAAGCATGAATGCAATATACAAAATATTCTTTATTCAATTTCTAAATAATGACAAATATATAAGTACCTGAAAATGATCGGCACCTTTGCTCCTTCGGCACTTCGACGAAAAGATACATTGAAATATATGGCGACGGTTTCACTTGACTTCCTACACACAGAGAACGACACGACAAAATGGATGGATCATAGATACCGAGATTGTGATAATGGCATATGATAGCGAGATTGTATACTTACATTAACGAACATTTTATGCGACACGTGCTATAATTTTTGCGCAAAATTCACTTTTAAACAGTGACGAACGCGAATAATATAGAGCGATTAAATTTCGCGATCTAGCGCGCTCTGTGGTTCACCGTGAAATACGAAGTGTGACTCGAAGAGTGACTCGATATTTTTAAGCCCGCTTTAAGTCAATATCAGACTATGCGTTGAAAACTAAGACTGCATGAGAATCAGGACAAAGAAATCTTTACTTCTTTCGTTCAAATTAATCAAATCCAATCTCAGTTTTTAATACATATATTATCTGATTTAGAGAAGAATTAAACAATTTATAATTCGCAATGTTTAAGACATAAATTTGTTCGTAATTTTATATGTCATATATCTCAATGCATACCTGTGTGTACCTTGATATACATATATTGTACATGTGTGTATTTTTTACTTTTTCAAATGCACATATACGATATTATATAGGGATATACATATGCATTGGCATATATGACTCGTAAAATTATGAATAAATTTATGTCTTGAATATAGTGAATTGTAGACCGTTTAATTTCTCTCTCTGATAGTAAACTTGGCACTCGCATTAAACCATTAGGTCATTTGCATTAAACCACGCACTAGTGTATATTAAAAGCTGCTATACATGAAATTATCTAAATATAAATGTTCATCTTCAAGTATATATATCTATCTACAGTCTCGCTATTATATGCCAATATCGTGATCGCAAATATATATCTACAGTCTCGCTACTACATGCCAATTTGAAGTGAAATACAGGAGTTAGCTATCTATTTTCTTATATCATCTATGATCGTGATTTCGATATTTATGTACGATTTACGTTGTGTCGTCCTCAGGAATTGAAACCATTATTTCAAGGTATCTTTTCGTCGAAGTGGAACAAAGGTCCCGATTATTTTGTCAAGTACGTATATGAATATTTATTGTCATTTTGAAGCTGAATAAAGAATAATTTGTATATTGCATTCATGTTTTATAACGTAATTTTATATGTCGTGTTATACATCACTTCAGACAGTAATATATTTGCAAAGAAAAACACACACATGTATAATATATATATCAAGATACATATATGCATTACACCTCATTTACAATGCTAATTAAATATTAAATAATTATTTTGATAATGATTGTAGAGATACACTGAAATCTAGAGAACATGCTGGTCTGACTTTTTTGAAATTCTCCCTAATTATGAATCTTTGCGGAATTTTGAATTTGTGCAGAAGTCGTGTTTTCTTTGGAGATGCATTCGTAGATAATCTATAAATTATTCTCTCTCTCTCTCTCTCTTTCTCTCTCTCTCTCTCTCTCTCTCTCCCTCTCTCTCTTTCTCTCTCTCTCTCTCTCTCTCTCTCTCTCTCTCTCTCTCTCTCGAGAGAGAGAGAGAGAGAGAGAGAGAGAGAGAGAGAGAGAGAGAGAGAGAGAGGGAATGTGACTGATTAGTCCAGTTAATTAAATTCAAATTTATCATGGTTATCATATCGATTTAAATCTGCTTTCATTTTTGTGATATATATTATTAATATTTTACGATTAAAGCAATCACCGACATTTGCGGACATCACGGACATTTAGGACATAAATATTTCCAAATCATTTATGTTATTTTAACTGTTGGCTATACAATAATAACGCATATATTTGCTCGATATTTCGTATTGTTTCAACGCATTCACGCATTCAAACTCATTCACTATAAGTAAAAGTGTATAGTGTATATAGTACGCTATACACTATGACAATAACGATGAAAACATTCGAATTTCGTAATTGAGAAAGATTATAAAGATTGCGCATGATAAAGAGAAATAAATATTTACTAGTAAATAGATTATTTCTTTGACATGAAATGCACGAATATGTCTTCGCATGGTCGAAAAATGAGAGTGGCTCCGTACTGAACTTCACCCGATTTTTTCACACTTTTCACTCTCCATTTTCTCAGAATTGCTGTTAATATCGTTTTCTCTTCAAGTAAAGCAAATCTCTGGCCGATACAGTTTCTTGGTCCAGCGCTGAACGGAATGTAAGCATATGGATTCCTATGTTTCGAATTTTCCGGAAGAAAACGATCTGGATCGAACTTTTTTGGATCTGACCAAACTTGCGGATTTATATGCGTGAATGCGATTCCCAATACGACTGTAACATCTTTCGGAAGCGTATAATCACCTAAAATAAAACAGATTGTTATAGATTATATATAGACTGTATTCTGCCACATACAATTTATAACGATAAACTTTTTTAAATGTCTAGTGGTCTAAATGTCTAAAAAATGGAGCTTTTGTGTAAAACTCACAATATAATGTTATAAATCTACTCTAAACAATCTGTATATAATAATTCGTGACAGAATTCTATTTGTAAGAAAAATATTTGAAGAATAGAATTTCAAACGCAAAGCATAAAATGATAAATAGAATTTTATCTTGAATTCTGTTGCAAATTAGAGACCGTTTAAAGTGGGTTTTAAATTATTGGTCTTTTATTGAATCACATTTATTTAGCTTTTAATAAGTAAGAAAAAGATATCTCTCTGAAAAAAACACATTCTCTTTATTATTTAAATGAAAACATTACGTTTAATTGCGATTTTATTTTTTTAATTTTACAAACTTACATATTAATGTGGGTATCTTAAGATCTCCTTTATCTTAATATTAATAGAAGTAAAATCCTCTATCATACCTATTTTTACTTCTTCCGCTAATTTCCTTGTAATCATGGGTACACTTGGGTATAATCTGAGCGTTTCCTTTATGATCCTATCAAGGTACTTTAATTGCGATAGCTCCTTTACGCTGGCTGGTGTCTTGGAATCTTTGAAAACTTCCTCGAGTTCTTCATGAACTTTTTCTTGATGCTCGAGATTATTGCCCAAGAGAAAGAGCGTCCAGGTTATCGCAACCGCAGTTGTGTCGTGACCCTAAATCATTGTATATTCTTATTATTTTATACTGACACTCACTTATAACACTACCGAGCTTGATAAGAGAAAGTTTCGTGTTAAATTTCAAAGATTCTTTCTCTTACTTCAAACATGAATGTGTCGACTTGTGCCCTCAATTCATCATCAGTTAATGGAGCTTCGTCCTTCTCATTCTGATCTAGTAACAGATCCAGAAAAGCTTTTCTCTTCCGCTTACCTAACGCAATAAATTTCACAGAATAATTCAAAACATATTCGCACAATTCTTCAAAACATATGTATAACGATAATTTAATAATCACACCTATATCATCATCCTCGTTTTCCGATTTGGCGTGACCGTTTCGCGATTGTCGTGTAATCTTTTTCTTATTTATCACCTGAAATTTATCATTTATTCGTTGTAAACTTGTTGAATTCACCCAAATAAAATAGCGTAAATAATTAATAAAATTCTGCCGATATTTTAATACATTATAATATATCATTAGCGTTTTTTTTTGGCGCGTACTTCTCTCGTGAATTTATGTATCGTATTAAGCCCTGATTTATATTCCTTTCCTGAAGGCACTAAATTGTACAACCAATCTGGCCAATACCATGGTCGAAACAATCGTTCAAGTATTAATTTGGAGCCTCTAAAAGTACGATTAAAATATTAAACTGATATAATAACATATTTATATATATATATATATATATATATATGCTGTTATGTTAATTAATTAATTACACAAAATTTGCTGTTAATTCTTAAAAAATCTTCTTAATAAATTATTAATCTTTCTTAACTATTTTATTACTAACAAAATAATGCAATTCATGACTTTTCGGACCTATGTATTGTTGCGGTATACTTGGTTTCAACTTCTTGAGCACGTACATCCACACCCATTGCCGTTTCTGCAAAATAATGACTTAATCATAACTCTCTCACCAAAATATGCTACATTGCTTATAAATTCCAGAAAAAAATAAAATTGATACTTATAACTCTCGTAAAGAATATAGAGCCGAATAGTTAATTTTATTATACACAGGGATTAATATCGACATAAAAAATGTTGCTTATATTTAAATACGTACGAGAATAAGCCTTATATTTATTCGCAATTAAATAAAACGTGACATAAGATTTGATATAAGAAAATATTATTACAATATCGAAATTATACCGATATTGTAATAATATTTTACCCGTGATTACTGATTACACATACAAGAAGAGAAAGAATTTGCTGTTGCAGCGAAACCATTATATTGCCATTACACATTTAATAAACTTCACTTCGTGAAAACGAAGGACATAATACAATAATCAATTATTCGATATTGCAGGTAAAACTTATTTTTTTCGACAGAACAAAAAGATCTTGTGTGCTGATTAAATTTGATTGTGGAAGTATAAATTTAATGTTGAAGCAAAATAATTTATTTCTCAAGTAAATATATTTTAACCGTCGTTGATAACAAAATAAGTGATATCAATAAGCAATCAATTTATTATTATGATGAAAGAACTTGATTCAGTAAAATTTAAATTTAGTACTCTTGACAAATCTTTCTATTATCCATATCATAAAAAATTTGCTGCTGCTGCATAAAATATTATGTGTCAGCGATACTTTTTTGTCTAAGAGATATTATATATTATAATTAATAATGTGCTACATATATTTATTACCACATATAACGTCGAGAGCAACATTGTTAGCGAATGGAAAAATATTGATAGCTTTCCCTGGATTCTTTGCTATCTCCTTCTCGAGACATTTTGTCAGGATCTCTGCTTTTTCAGACATAACCATGGCAAATTGGTCCAATATACTAAAATGGAATGTTGGCCCGATGAGTTTTCTGTCATGGAACCATTGTTTTCCTGAAGTAATATCAATCAACGATACGTTTATGTATTAAAAATGTCGTAAAAGATATTAAGAATATAAATGCGCATAGATAATATAAATAAATAAAAAAACATATTGTTACATCTTGTTTTCTTATCGCATTTTAATTTTGTTTTTCTTGCATTGCTACTAAATATTTGCAATGTAAATAAGAAGATTTTTACAAACAACTTAGTAATGTTTTAAAGCGCTCCAATTTACATGATATCAAAATGATATCATGAATATGATGAATTTAATATCAATATAAAATCAGTTACATAATTGGACACAAGGATAAGAATAAAGGGTATCTTTTCTTTTTGTATCAGAGTATAGATATATACAAATTTGTGTATTTGTATTAGAGAAAAAATTATTCTTTCGTCTTTTTGTAATTTGTTCAAAATACTTTCGTGAATGACTATATATCAAAAACGCATCTAATCTAATGTAAACTGCAATTTACTTTTCATCTTTAATGAGATAATAAAAATAGACATAAAAGAGTTTAATTATGTGTTTACCTGTAGAAGTAAGAAGTCCTTTGCCTAACCAAGAATCCAGCATCTCATAGGGTTGTCCTTTCTCGATATTTACGGTGCTGGGCAAAATAATCTGTAAAAATGAGTTTAAAAATGATATAATCGTGCGTGTATAATAATTTATCACATTTGTTATATAGGATGTCATTGTTCAAATTTTTAATTTTTTCGAAAACAGAGCCTCGTAAAAATCTTATTCTATATTTTCAACCTATTTTTTCATGTTTTGTTATGTTTTTCCTGGTGCATCACTAGATACGAAACATCCTATAAATATTCTAAATATGAAACCAATAATTGATTAGATTGCTAAAGTGCGGAGATTAATTTGGAAAGTGAAATTTAACCATTCAGTTTTCTTGATAAGGCGAATAAAATATAATAGACGCAAATATTGTCACTTTATCTGAATAATATATCTCCTTTTTATTACATATATATAGCCATGACGTATCTTATTTGTTTATTTGAAAAGGATCGCTTGAACTTTTTCGTCTTATGTAGAAAGAAAAGGTTGCAGACTCGGCAAATATTTTACACTTTGTAGCAAATTTAGATCGATTATTATACGGACAGCGAAAAGAAAGATTTGTTCAGAAAATTAATTTCCTTTGCTGAAAATAATTTTGCTAAATCTTGGCACACACAAATACAACACGCAACAGATATAACACACACGCACACACACAAAATTGTTTTGCTAAAATAATAAATTACTTTCTATTCTACAATCATCACAGCAATAAACGGCAAGAAGCACTTATTAGAAATAAACTATTTTACTTTAATAGTGAATTTATATTTCTACAAATAAATTTATTTAGCAAAAATTTTTCTATTACGAAAGAAGAAGTTTTGCTGTAATATTAAATAATTGGTTATAATAACAAAATTTGATAGTTTTTTTGTATGCAATAGCAACAATTGTATTACTGACAATTGTATTACTGACAACTAACAAAATTCTTTTTCTTCGTGTGATTATTACATTGAGAAACTTTTTAATAATAATAAAATAATTTTTAATAATAAGTTTATAAAAATGTGCCCTATTCCATTATCGCAAATAATATAATAACCGATACTTTACATTAGCAAGATTCTTTCCACTCTCACCTCTAAAAATTCAGGTTTATAGAGATTAATCAACGGCTTCGTGCCAAGCCAATATATGAAAATCCCTTCTTTAAAATGTAGCATACGTTGTAAAAACCATTGCACGCGTTCTGTGGATATAAGCACATAATCAGATATTTATTAATTATTATACTGATTTAAAGTAAATGACGAATTTTTTATTTTAAGTTTTTTGCTAAAAATATATAAATGATATTTGTAAAAGTATAATGGCAATATCTTATTCACAAAGTTGTTCACCATAGTCCGTCAGCTTTATTAATTCAAATGCCACGCCAAAAGGAAATCCACCGCATTGAGGAATGTTTTTGAGCTTTCGTCGAAGAACATACTGATGATACACTGTCGATGTAATTGCAGGAATTATTAAAACAACGAACAGAGCACACAGTATTAAAGAGATTAAGTCCATTCTCGTAGCCTGTGAACATGTTAAATAGTTTGAGTTACTAAATAAATGCATAAATTACTATAAATACTTGTTTTAAAGTAAAATTATATTGAAATCTTACACACACACACACACACACACACACACACACACACACATTGACGAAGATTTTATTGACACGATGTTTATATTATTATTATCTCACTAATACTAATCGACAATATTTAATAAAAGCATTTTATTGACGATATCATAAAGATTGGTATGATGTATATATAAATATCATTGATGAAACTTGCGCGCGAATATAAAACCAATGTCGGTGAGAATATTTCGTCGGCGAAATATTTTTTAATTATTTCGATGTAACTCGGTCAAATGGAGTGGAATCTGTGCTCATTGACGGATGAAAAGATTCACGAAAATCGTAATAAATTTTTGATAATATTTCCATTTTTTTACCGTACTTTATTGAGATCTTTAAAAAAATTTACCGCTTAAAATGTATAATTATTTTCCTTATAATAAAAATTTGAAAATATGATGAGCATTTACAAAATGTTAAACCGATATTGAATTTTTAATCTTTAATCAAACATGTTTACACAACAATGTAAGCGCTCCATCATCACATTGTTTCATCATCACTGTTTAATTGAAATAGCTGAGTTTCGGAAAATTATGAAATTATGAATCGCAAATTATGAATCGCAAGATTTTAAAAATACACAGTTAATTCTGCTTCCAAAAAATTACTTGCTATATTTTATGTAATACGATTTATAAAAAATCGAGACAGTAAAGAAACATTGGTTTCATCATAAAATATTCGTCCATGCTTTGTATTTAATGAGTTTTTTTATTAAATCACATTTTAACTTTGCGCAAATTACTTTGTGTTTAAAAAGAAATAAAAAGCGGAAGAGTTTTAATTACATGATACTGAAGAAAAATGCAAGATTTCGATACTTACTGTTATGTCGGAACACTTAATGTTGAAACAATAATATTTCGCCAAGATATTTGACACTTTTATCAGATATCGTTGCTTTATCTCTAATTATATATACTTATTATATCTCTTATCTTATTATATCTCTAATTATATATAATTATTATATATATAATTATTATTTTATCTCTAATTATATAATTATATGTATATCACAGTTTTATCATGATTTATATAAATGTAGTATAATTAAATATGATAGAGTGGCTGAGAAAACAGGAGAAGAGATTCATTTCTGAAAAAAATAAAAATAAAAATCTTTTAAAAGAATTTTTTTTAAACAAAAAATTATATAAAATCTCCACTTCTCAATTCAAGATTCGATCGCGAAATGATACTTTGCAACTTTGATCTTTATTAAGCAAGAATTTTTCTCGCTTTGCGCTACTTGAGTTCTCAATAACGCAATGAACGAGATCGAATCACTTATTTTATCTGACTTCTTCTCGCGAGCGGTGTCTCAACGTTTGACAAAAGGCTGTATTGTGAACTGACTTTTATAACGATGAAGTACGTGATAGAGACCATTTGCATATACATAGTATAAAATAATAATGCGCATGCTTAACAAACAATATGCACATAGTGAGTTCTATCTCAAACAATGTGTGAGATAATCTCTATTTCGCGTAATATCATAAAGTATATAACTTTACTATTGCGATCTCCTTGCGTATCTTGCTAATCATGATTGTTTCCTGTTAAACCGGTTACAATCATTATAGTTTATAAATACTTTATCCTTAGTTTAATCTCATCAGAAAAATTCAATTTTTTACGACCGGTAATTAATCTTCTAGTCATGATGTATACACGCATACTGGATAATATACATTGCAATTCTATTGAAATAAATGTAGAAATTAAAAATCTTTTTCTAATGAAATATTGCACATCTACATGTATACGCAGATATTATATACGTGTTTATATATAATTAAATTCATCGAAACTCGCAATTTCCGTATATATGAGATAACAGTGTGCGGAAAATATTTTTATCACTGATAAAAAAAAGGAGAATATGCAAATCATTGCAGAACAAATAGATTACGATGCAAAAAAAACATTACGCGTGGAAGAACGGATATGTAAGCAAATTGTACAATCCGTTTAATGTGATTAAGTCTAATTATATGAGAAGGCAAATGTTTCTTCGTGTTATTGCAATATTATATATGTGTAATTGTAAAATCTTATGTTGTGTCTAAATTGTGAAATAAGTACGTACCATTGATTTTAATTCAATGCCTTCATTACGATTACAAAGTCCGGTATCTCTCAATGTAAGACTGTGTCTGCTGGACGGTGTCGAATTATAGTCCAAGTACATATTGCGAGCACGGACTCGTTTTCGTCAAACTTCCCGTCTGGAGCTTCCTTGTTGTCAAATCTCTCTCCCGCCATAACGCAATTACGAAATCAAACAAGCTTGCACAATAAAATAATTTTATCTTTATTGAAAATATCGTATGTAGTACAATTCACTAAAAATCGTATTGCGATAAAAGAATATAAGTGTTTGTAATAAACGATGACGAATCCGATTGTGACTCAGTTATTGTCGAACCAACGTGGCTCGATGACGTTGCATTTGACAGGCGGTAAGGAGATCGGCATATTCGACGGTAGGGACGTGGGTAAAAATTCTCCGGGCCACAAGTGAAGGGCATCTACGAACAACAATCCAATCAAGACACCGCGCAATAGAGGTGCAAGAACGTTCGACAACCGGCTCTTGCTGGCTTTTTGCGGCCAGATAAACACGAGTCGGGAATCCCCTGTGAAGAAGAAAAAGCGTAAAAATATTTTATTTACCTTTTGTTCATCCATGCAAAAGAAGAAGTCATTCGCAGTAATTTTATTTTTTTATTTTCGTTTTTGCTTTCCATGATCCGTGATATCGCGAGGAAGAGAGAGTACATAAAATTTTATGACTATATACTGATATATGTAATATTGCAACAACACGAAGAGACATTGGCCTCCTCGTATAATTAGACTTAATCATTAAACGGATGTACTGATATTTGCTACAATTACGAAGGTCATCCAGAAACTAAAGACCGTTCAGCTTTAAAAAAATTTAAAAAAACATTTGTTTATTCAATTTTATATTTTTTAAACACCTTAATCTATTTCTCCACATAATCACCTCCTTCATTTAAGCATTTATCATATCTGTCCACGAGCTTTAAAATCTCATTGTTGTAGTCGTCCACCGCCAGTCCATTTAACCAGTTATTGACTGCAAGCTTCAATTTGTCATCACTTCCACGTTTTCCTTTTCTGTAAACTTAAAGAGTTCCTAGGTGGAAAACGTTTCACCTGTATTACGACGAATGATTGACGAGGTGACGCGATGCGGACAAACGCCAGCCGGTGCGCTAAAGATTCCATCGCCGATGTAGATCTTCCTTCTTCGGTAGCTGAAGATGCGACCTCGCCTCTGTAATGCTCGACACGCGAATTTCTCCTCCCAATTCGCGTAGACGGATCCCGCGAAGGTACTGCCGGTGCTTTCTTGAAGGGAAACGCTAGTCACGGTTACCAAAGAGAAGCCGTCATCGTCCACATCTCGGCGCGTCGGCTCATCCAATTTGCTGCACGAATGTTATTTTTTTTTTCTAAGATGACATTCTATTTGCGTGCACCGCTTAACATTTGTAGCAAGGCCATACAGAACATCCTTTTACATAATCGTTTCAAGTAAGTCGCAGGTTGAAACGTTTTTAATTTTTTTCATAAGAAAAATGTGCACACGTAGCGAAGTTAGCATTCGTAATGAAGATAGAATTAAAATAGTAAACATTGCGTAAATTAGTCGCAAGGCGGTTTATCAATGAATTATGACGCAAAAGTCCCGAGTCATTTTATAATCATCGAGAAAATTCTGAATCATTTTCGTACTCTTCGTTGGCAACAACATCGTGGTTGGCTTGACACGGTGTTGTGTGTGCGTGCTCCAGATTTCAAATACCGCGATAATCTTTCGACCTCGGGTTGCAGAATGATAATCGATCGATCAATAAACGCCTATTCTGTATTTTGTCTGAAGCATCGTTAACTGCGACTGATAGATAAAAAAAAACGCCAGAAAGAGAATTTGACTGAGAACACACGGACGTGTCACAGATTTCCTTTGTTTCATATATTTTCGATCTATTCGATGTATAAAGATCGATCCAGATTCACTTCGACAACTCACGACTATCGAAATATCAAATTTTCAAAGACAACTAGCTACGGCTAATGATATTGTCAGCGGAAGCTGTACACGGAAACTGTACAATCCTCTACTCGAAACTGTCATACCCGCTCTCCGGCGGGGATCCAATTCTATTCCCATTCTTTTGTATTCCAATTCGAAAGTTTCAAGTAAAAACAACTCGCGGACCTTAGCAATTTTATCGTTGTATTAAAAACGTAACCAGATTTATCGAAATGTCAGCCAAAACTAGTGAGTAATCTGTTTAATTGACTATTGATTCATTAGAAGGATAAATAGTACAAAGCAGGAAAGGAAAAGAGGGAGAGAATATATAATTGCTGAAGATTTTAACTGATTATTCATTAAATAAAACTGACACCATCTCTTTCGTAGGTAAAGCTCTTGACTCGCCTTTGGCGAACGTCGCATCAGAGATCGAGGAACGTCGATGCGACTTGATCGGCCGTCACAGAGACCTTCGGGATAAAATCACCACGATGGAACGCTCCATCCCGGCATTGATGGCATATAATCTGTGCATAACCGAACGCCGAGATCATCGCCAAGATACGCCGTACGAGAAAGTGCGCGAGATCGTGAATAAATTATCGCCGCAGCCGGATCCCGCCGATAGAATCCTCGCCGAATTGAGGAGTACAGTCGACGACCTTCATCGAGAGACGGCACAGTTGCATGTACGGCACGATTGACACATTCGACGATAAGAATTCTGGGTAAATCTTGCCAGTGTGCTTTTTTTAGCGCGATAATGATACCGCGCGAGCGATATTAACGCGTTATCGTCGAACGAAGGGCCACGTTAACGAAAAATCGTAAAATTAAGGTGACGACTGTGAAGAAATCACGCAATTTTAAAATACACGCAATTACTAAAAATCCGTCGTGACAATTTTACAGTCCAGCCTCTTGTTATTTATACAGGATAAGATCATAGATGCAGATGTGAAATTGGAGGAAACCGGTATGGAATTGGAGTCCTTGGAGCTGGCTAACAAGGAGATGGAGGAGAGACTGGTAGGATTACGAGATGAAGTGACGAGACACGGTACACCCAGCCTACACTCCATTCACTCCGACGATCTGATATGCTTGAGGAAAATTCGTCAGCTCGCCGAAGAGGAATTGAAGCTGAAGAACTGCATCAAGGAGCTCGAGAATAAGGAAATGACGTATAGACGACAAATGAGCAAACTACTGTCCTGCAAGAAGCTTCAACGCGATAACGGAAAGATGACGGAAACAGGGAGAAATAGTAGAAGACTATGGTGTCCGCTGAAAAATTGCAAAGACGATGCATCTATGACGAAGAGAAAATATGATCTCAAAGATAAGAGACGAGTGAGTAGAAGGAATGTATAAATCACATAAGATAGATTCTCTTCCACAATTCCACGCGTTTCTTCTGATTTAGAAGACTTGTTGCTCGTGTGCGACGTCAGTAGAGTTAACCGGATACGAGGAAACGTTGAAGGGATCGTTTAAAGGACGCAAAAAATTATGCCCGCCGCCTTCATGCTGCATCCCGCTAGACAATCACACAATCAAATCTCGCGGATATAAAGTATGTTGCAAATCTTGCCAACGAATCTCTACTACTATATTCAAATCCAAGTCTCCCTACGAATCGATGAATCCTTCTTGCGAATCTCTACGCAGTGTCTCCTCGAAGACAGGCACGTATTCGTCTCCGGCTTATTTTCTACATCGCACAAATTTAACTGGAATATTTTAATATAAAATTACTCATTTGAATATCCTCTCTTTCGCGTTAAAATTGATAAATGTAAAGGTACGTACATATAAATTTTCAGATGTATTACAATCGCTCAAACGATTAACACGATCTTCTGTATCGTGTGATCTCGGCAAGACGTGCAACGAGTGCGAGACTCCTGCTGCATGCAAACAAATTAATATCTGCAAATGTGAAGAAAAGTATATGCGCGAATCGTCGACTGCACCCTGCGATTGTAATGTTACGCTGTTGAACAAAACTCGTAAATCGGCGAATTTGCTATGTTCGGGATCGGAAGTAGAGGACAGCGATAGCGACGACGTATTTTGCGAGTGTTGCACTTGTGGTTGCGAAGATTTCTTGATATGATTAATATCAGCGAAAATTTATCGATATGATTAATATTTAAACAATTATATCAATCACTTAATAAAATGTTCATTATATAAAATTATGTTATATATTGTGAAAATATCTTTATATTTTAATACACAATTACATACAAGTTTTGCACGATGTAATCAATTTATAGAAAAGACTTGTATATTTTTGCAAAATAACGACATTGCATTTATCAATTTTTGATACGCAATTATAAAAAAAAAAATTCACATATAAATAATATATCATGTAAAATAATAATATATTATAAACATGGCGCACGAAGCAACCAATAAAAAAGTGTTTTAATGTAAAAAAAATTTAATGAAACGCATAGATATATCATATTAACTTCTAATTTTTACTTGCTCACTTAATTACTTAAAACGGAATGTTGAAAGGATAATAAGGACTGTCGTCCGCGCTGAAAATAAAAAACAAAAAAACATTAATATATATCGCAATTTGAAATACAATTACTAATTCTAATTAATAATACATTATATATATATATATATATATATATATCCAATCTGGAGGTATGAAATATATTTATAAATAATAATGATAAACAAGTAGTAATGAGAGCTTACCCGAGTAATAGACAAATTCGTCCATTGCAATCGAAGCTGTCAATATATGCGATATCATCGGATGTAAGTTTAAAATCGAATATTTCACTGTTTTGAGCAATTCTTGACTTGTTGACTGATTTAGGAATCACAATATGGCCACGATCCAACTGCAAACAATTATTTGAATTTCGTATTAACATATGAAATTATCGGTTTTGTCATAAATATGGATTCTGAAATACAACTTAAAAGTTTGCAATTATGTTTAACATATTGTGATTTATGAGAAAATATGTTTTAATAGCATACTTGATAACGTAGAAGTATTTGTGCAGGTGTCTTATTATACTTTTGTCCAAGCTCAATTAATTTCTTATCTTCCAGCAATTTTGGATCGTCCGGCTTGGCCCATGGTCTGTCTGGTGATCCAAGTGGACTGTATGCAGTAATGAAAATGCCCTTTTCTTTGCAGAAATCTGATAATTTTTTCTGCGTTAGGTATGGATGACATTCAATCTATAGAATAATATAAAAATGATTAAGATATCGATAATAAAGATACTCTATAAATTTCTTTTTATACCTTCAATGTATTCTATAAATATATATATAATTTTATAAATTAAAAACGAGTTAACAAAATCTCGTTAAACATGTTAGATCAAACTTTCAATCTTTGAAAATAGAATCCTATTTTAAAACAACTCGTAGTTCAATGTAATATTAGTGCAATTATATTGAATTTTATTGGACTAAGAATTAGTCTCTTCCAATTTCCTTCAATTGTTATCATCCATAATTTACCTGATTTATAACAGGTTTAACTGATGCATTCTCAAGTAACCTGGTAATTTGCTCGGAATTGAAATTACTAACTCCAATGTTTTTCGTCAGACCTTTAGATAGCACTCCCTCCATAGCCTTCCAAGTATCCACATAATCTACATCACTCAAGACAACGGCACCTTCAGGAGTTGTAGGAAAAAGGGGCCCATCTTCTTTATATCCAAATGGCCAGTGGATTAAATAAAGATTTATATAATCAAGACCAAAATCAGCTAGCGATTGCTTGATGGCTGCTTCGACCAGATTGGGTCTGTGGAAAGTATTCCACAGCTTGCTGGTAATGAACAGATCCTCTCTCTTCACAACACCCTCTGCTATTTTTGCCCTGACAGCGGCACCAACTTCTTTCTCATTGCCATAAACATGAGCACAATCAATATGTCTATAGCCGATATCAATAGCATCTTTTACAGCTTGAGTAACTTCGCCTGGTTTAGACTGAAATAAAATAGAATCAAATTAATATAAACAGTCCTTGACCATCTTGAAATAAATTCTCCTCCTTAAGAAAGATTTCTATTATAGGAATATTTAATATTACTTTTGTGTATTATGTATTTATGCTTTGGGAGAACAAGTAGAGATAATAAGATTTTATGTTATAATTAAGAAAATTAATTCACTTTCTAGATTTTATGAATAATATATATTGTAAAATACAAATTATATGATCCAAATTATATTACTTTAATAATGTATATTATTATGCAATATATCGCAATTTATGTTATGTTTAATATCTATGTCATGCTTAAGTTGGGACATGATGTGATTAATTATGCAGTTTATGTAATATATTTGCATTTATGTGCCAATAAAGAAAAATGCAATAAAAAAGCAGTAGCATAATATAACTAGTGCAAAAATAGCAAACTGTATCTCACATCACGTTGGCAACCAACATTGGCATCCAACAGTTCTCTATATTATCTACAAAATCTATATTTACATACTTCCTTGTCTTATCTTGCTTAATGAGAACACAGATATGTTGTAGCTCGTGAATATTAATGACAAGAGCTGTTGCGTTCAGATAAAAAATTAATTCCTGTTTGTATAGCGAATAATCTCTTTCAGTGGACTATTCTTTACAGAAGGATTTTACAAAATTCGATCTAACGACGAAATTACGTATGCCAGGTATCAAAGATATCCGGGTCGTGAGGGAATAAGAGGATGCGAGATGCAAGAGGAGAAATACTCGCCTTCCAAGTGCCCAAGCCGAGGACTGGTACTTCGTTGCCGTTGTAGAACTTTAACTTGGGTGCGTTTAAAATCATTTTATATAAATATCACACACCCGGTTCTTGCTTGTACTCGTCGCTACACAAAGGCAAACAGATTGAATGAATCTTGACAGCTGTCACGAAGATGCGACCGATCCCAAGCAATGCTGCGCAATACATGCGGATGCGGCCTCGCTCGCAGAGTTCCTTTCATAAGCGTCCCCACCAAGGAGAACCTCACTCTCACAAAGCGCCTCTGTGTATTAGTGTGACCGGTGACAATAATATATCTCTCTCAAATTTACAATTACGTCTATAAGCGATATTCATTTAAAATTATTCCATTTCCGTGCTCGAAACTTAATTCTTAACAATTATTATAGTGCCTTAATTTTGAAAAAATTTTTATTTGTTTCAATTTTTAATAAATCGGTCTTCAATATTCGCGATCAACATATGTATTGGAGTTTATTGTATACCTATCTGTATCATTTTTATATATAAAAAAAAATGTAACATCTTCAGCAGTTTTGATATCTTTACTCTTTGGATCTTGAGTCATGGGAATTTTGCATAACAATATTATTGATACACACACTCGCACAATGTATCAGCAGCACAAACTAATTCAAATGACTTGTTTGTAGGGGTGGCCGAATTCGCCTGTGGCAATCCAGCGCTGTGGAAAATTACAGCGATCGTTCAGGATACATTTGGAGCAATGAATCGAGCCCTTGATGATTCCTTGTGAGAGAACAATATTTTATTCACAGTAATATCGTCTAACAGAGTCATTGAAAGAAAATAATTCGATAATTCAACGATACATAGTGAGATTATATCACATGAAGCAAATCATACTTCCTGTTTCTAATTATATTACTATAGTTATTCTATAAAGTTATTCTATAAGATTTGGAATTTTTTATTTTGCTTATTACATCCCGAAAGGACTGATAATTGTCCCCGAATAATATAAATCCTACAATTTTCGAATAATTATCGGAAGCCTTCCTCGAAGAAAAAGATAGTTAAATATTTATAAAATGATTAAATATCGATTCCAACATGATATCGTAGTTGTAGAGAAAAAAATGAATATTGATTTTTAAAGTATGTAAATCATGACATTATCTTCCACCTGTACTTTTAGCATGACATTTGTTTGTTAATAGAAACTACAACAATTGTACAATGCCAAAATAGCTGTTCTTTTTAGAAACTAAAAGGATAGATAATAAATTATATATGGAATATGTTTCAAGAATGCGTATCTTAAGAGAATATAAGTTGCTAATAAAATTTTATCCTTTTATTAAATTGAAACTCTAACTCTAAAATTTTACTTTTATGATAATATTATTCGAGAATTAATTGCTAAGAATATTGGTAATTAAACAATGGCAAATTCACGCTAAAAATTAATCAAAATTTGATAAAGAGAATAGAATATGTAATTATATGTGACAGATAATGTAAAACACGCAAGATTTGCTAAAATTAAATAGGATTCATAATGTATATAAGCGATATTCTAAAACAATCATAATATATAATTATTTTATATACGTGACGATAGGTATAACTGAAACAAAAGTTTTTAAGATATTTTCCACCAACTTCCAAAACTGTTATCTCGGTTTATGTTAAACATTGTGACATATGAGACTTCAAACATAGATTGAGTCGTGCTTTATCATAATTTTAGTATAATGGAATTCGAAAAAAGTCGAATAAACGAAATAAAAATATTCGCACGAATAATCTTGGCCTAGACCTTGAAATTTTTCGCAGCATTCATTAGTTATAATTGATTAGACCAAGGGTCGAGCAAGCATCAAGTACCGCCGTGAGAACATGTGCTCTTTTAAAGAGGATACTACAATTATCTACGATGTATCACAATTTGTATCCTGTTGCCTTCTAATTTTGATAAATTCACAACGTTATCTGATAAATTCTGAAAAACACTGTTAAATTAATTAATATCTTCTAAATTAATAATATTTAACTAATATATATCTCTTTCGGACATTATTTTATTTAAACTTGCTGGATTATCGGAAGAAAGAGAAACTATTAAAGTTAATTGAAAATATCTTTGAACTATATTTTAGAAAGCATATTTTAAATGTTGAAATATATTAAGATAAATATGTAGTATATGTATGTAGTTAGATTTATTCGATGAAGCTTTTTTTGTTTTATTCTCATATGCATATTCTTTTTTATGGAATAAGATCTGCTCTCTTTCTCTCTTTTTCCTGCTGGTTTCATTTAAAATGGAATGCTGAAAGGATAATACTTGAAATCCTTCGCTCTGAAACACAACAATAAAAAAAATTTATTACAGAAACAGGAAATTATTAAATTGCGGACATTTTATAAGTCACACAAATTCAGATTTTTTATGCTTACTATTTCTGAACGTGCAACACTTAAAAAATAAAAATGCATTGAAATATTGACTGAAAAATTTGAACTTGAATAAATAATTGATCAAAGTACTCGCATTCATGGAAAGAGATAATTAATAAACCATCTAACACAGTATAATACTTACATAGCGAAGCCTGCTACTCTCTCTCCAGTGCCGAGTTTTCGGATAGCATTTATTTCATCGGATGTCAATGTAAAATCAAAAAATTCCATATTCTCTTTGATTCGACTTTTAGTTACGGATTTTGGTATCGGTGCAACTTTGTGTTGAAACTATAAAAATAATAAAATATGATATACATGTCGAATTTGTTAATTACGTAAAACATACGATTTTATCGACTTTTATTTATTACATACCACATATCGAAGTGCTACTTGCGCCGGAGTCTTATTGTATTTTTTTGCGATCTTCAATACCACAGAACTATTTAATCTATTTCCAATACCTGATGTATTTCCGGGTTGTCCCAAAGGAGAATAACCAGTTACCGTAATGTTGTGTTTCTTGCAAAAATCTGCTAATTTCTCTTGATTTACGTTTATATTAACTTCAATCTATGATCAAATTTTTTAATATTAAAATAAAATCTTACAGCATTATAATAAGTAAAAAAAATATATATATAATATAAATAT
This sequence comes from Lasius fuliginosus, assembly GCA_949152495.1. NCBI lineage: Eukaryota > Metazoa > Arthropoda > Insecta > Hymenoptera > Formicidae > Lasius > Lasius fuliginosus. The sequence goes on from OX424444.1 coordinate 15,006,198, forward strand.
TAATATAATATATATACTCTCTCTATAAAATATAACACTTTCTATAACATAACAGTAGCATATTAAGCTTATGAAATATGTTTTAAAAACCTATAAGAATTGAAAAGGTGATTTATTGTAAGAAAAAAAATCAAAGTAAATTTGTACCACAGTGCAAGTTCGATTATTCGCACACTATTATTTTCGACATATCTCATTATTAATAAGATTAAAAGTTCAATAATTTTTTGTGGCTCTTTAAGTGATTATCGAATTTAATATTTCCTTTACGCAATTAGAATTTTTACGCGGTTATTACTATTTATATTATAGAATATAATGATTAAATTGGACGCTAAAAAATGTAATGCTGAAAATATATTTAACGCATACCTGATTATTAACCGGCGCGATTTTAGCTGATTTAAGTAGACGGCTTATCTGTTCGGAATTAAAGTTACTGATTCCGATGCTGCGAGTTAATCCTTGGCGAACGCACTCTTCCATTCCTTTCCACGTTTCCAGATAATCAACATCTGATTCAATCAAATTGCCATTATTATCCGTAGGCAGCAAATCATCTCCTTCCTGAAAAACATAGTATCTCTCAGAATATCATAAAGATAATACTTGCTGAAAGATCACAGCTGCGTACTCCGCTTTACATAACTTGTTAGAATTCGCGCATTTTTTTTATTTTTTTTTCATAAATTTTTATTTTCATTATTAAAAATCTTATTATTAAAATTTTTATTATTAAATAACTACGCAACTATTTTTGCATCTCGGATTTAAACCGCTATTTTTTGACTTTTAAGACAGCTTTGTAGTCAGAAAATTTAAATGAAATGTACATTTCTTTGTGATTATTTCATTTTTCAATGCTTACTTTGAAAGCAAATGGCCAGTGAACTAAATAGAGATCTAGATAATCTAAACCAAGATTGGCCAATGATTCTTTACAAGCCGGAACAACGAGCTCTTCTTTGTGGCAATTATTCCACAGCTAGGAAAAGAAACAAAATAATAGAAATGTTAATAAAATTTACAAAGCAAAATGAGTTAATTAATTTAAATGTTTACATTTGTTGAAATTTAAAAAGACGGTTTAAGATTATATAGAATGGATGGTAAAACATTAAAGATTTTAATGTGTTCAAACCGTATTTAATCGTGCATTGATCTTACCTTTGTGGTAATAAATAAATTTTCCCTGGTTACACTACCGTCTTCGATTTTTTCGCGAATAGCTTCCCCGATCTCTTTTTCATTACCATAAAAAGAAGCCGTATCAATATGCCGATATCCGAGATCTATCGCTTCTTTAATAGCTTTTGCTGCATCCCTATTCTGCGACTGTTTGTTAAAAAAAGAGAACATAATTATATTTTAATGTATATTTTAATCGAAAACAAAATTTGTTAAGAGTCGTTTCCTTTAAAGATTTATTAATTCCGTGCAAAAATTTTATCCCATAATGAAAAAAAAATTTAGTTTCCGAATTTCATGTACATGTACTTAAATTTCAAACACGCGCAAATAAATGACGTTATTCTTTATGACATAACTTTTATACGCAATCTTCTATCACTGTCATATGCACAATGTTACAAAAGACTTACCTTGTAAGTTCCGAGGCCCAACATCGGCATTTTATGTCCATTGGAGAATGTGACTGTCGGAATTTCAGCCATTATAATCGTCGGCAAAAATGGTCTGGAATAGAAATAACAAAATCGTTAGTGAAAGTAAGCACTGCAACACAAAGAGTCTTCTGCTACTTCTATTACAGAATGACTTATATAATGCTGTTAAATACGAAACACTTTTGATATCGTAGATGTGCAATTTCAAATTACTGTGCGATTAGAACAATCAAATAATAACGAACAATCAGATAAGTATGCAAAAAACAGGAGATAACAAAACATATAAGTAAACAAAAATCAGGAGATGTGACAATGTCATGTGTCAAATATATATAGAGAGAATAATATGAAATTTTGTAGGAGAAGAGAGAGAGAGAGAGAGAGAGAGAGAGAGAGAGAGAGAGAGAGAGAGAGAGAGAGAGAGAGAGAGGCAGACAGAGACAGAGAGAGACAGAAAAAAAGAGGTAAATAAATTTCGATCAAACACACGATGTATTTTGTGTTGACATATTAGAAATATATCAAATCATATGTTGGCAATGGTTTGAATTCAACGTAATTCTCCTCCCATAGCTAAAAAAGAAATTATATATTTTTGAAATTGATATTAATAATTAATTTAGCTTTCGCTTATAATTAAACATTTTTGAACCTTTTTTTTGTTGATGAAAAAATTGATTATTATAATTAATTATGTGAGTCATATTAAATTAATTATTAATTTTGAAAAATGTAATGTGTAAGAGAGACGTTGCTATTTAAACGAATATTTTAATCAGCAATTTAAATCAATGCTGTAAAAAAGAAAAATGTAATTAGATATAATTAGTCTTATAAATAACACTGATAAATCCTATTTTAACGATTTCGAGAACTCCCAGCATTAACCAACATTTTCTAGAAACTGGGGAATGATTATAAAAAAAGACATTTAATAATATATTATTATTATACTATTAGAAATACACTTCTTAACGATAATTTACATTTCGTTGGGCGTGTTTACGATAAGATATCAAAGAATTTACCGGCACAATATTAACGTCTACTCTTAACTGTATGATTCTACGCTGTACGTAGATTGCAGCGACTGTTTCTCATAATCCATTCACGTGCTATTTATGGATAGCTATTACATAATCAGAATGTACCACCTCCACATCAATTCCGTTTTCTATCAATCGATTACAAATAAAAAAAAAACTATACTGAATAAATGTGTGATAACGATATGTTACGTGTTGCTTTACATTTTTTTTCTAATGATTAGCTAGTGTTTAAATACACACACATATGTAGCTTTAGATTAGATAATGCCGCATTACAAATAGACACGTAATATTGTGACATAAAATAATAAGAATCTAGTAAATCTAGTAAATCAAAAAATAAAATACTTTTTAATATCATGTGAAATTTTTATTTAAGTAAATAGACAAATAACATGTTTTTTAGGTGTCAAGATAATCCTCATGTTCGAATATTTGATTGCCTTTTCGTTGATATTAATTCTTTGTCATTTTCCTAAAATATGTGCAATGTAAGCAAGAATATGATTTAAATTTTTTCTCTAATCCGGCGATATGTGCTTGTATATTAATATAAATTGCAATATTTGCAAATCACGCTTTTTACATTAAATATATCTCTCAACGATGTGTGTGCGATTAAGAGATATAACATCGAATCTTATCTAGAACGATTGCGATTGTACAATATTTTGAGAATCATTTCACGAGAGTCTAATATATATATATTCGGATATTGAATTTATATTACAATTTATATTACAAATGTATCAAATGTATGTATAGACCAATGTATCAAATAGAGATTTCACGTAGCCGATCTCAAGATTTTCCACGGATTGGCTGCAAACCAGTACCACATTATGTAATGTGTTCCACTGAATAACTTAATCGATTTTATTCATGTTTAATAAAGATGAAGATTCAGATATAACAACGCGAATATATCTTAATAGTGATAGAGAGATCCTCCCTCTTTACGACTTTTTCTGCAATCTTAAGAGAGAGAGATTTTGTCAATTTGCTTTTCATTTCCATGTATATAAGCACAATCGAAATGTCGATATCCAGCCTCGATAATATCACAGTTTGCTCGACGATCTTTGAATCATCTTAAAATAATGTAATTTCAAATGGAACTCTGTACACGTATGCTATGTGTATACAGCTATTTGAATATTTGGACAAAAGAAAAGAGTGCTTAAAAATATTATAACAAAAGCTTTTAGGAAAATCTAAGAGATTAAAATGTTTGAAAAAAAAAATTAAACAATTTTTAAAAAAATGTGTAATGTTCAATTAGAATATGTAATTTTTTATTACAAGAATTCACAATTTGACTTATCATAAACTATGTGTAAGCAATCAATTTCCATGAATTTAGCGTTATTTCTCACTTAAAGTTTTTAGAGAGGACCTGCCTATAAAATTATACAAGCAATTATACGTTCTAGTACATGTTGTTCAAGATAAATGGCGTTACCATGCTTTTATTAAGAAAAGTTACGCTTTTTGATTTTTTTAACGAGAATTAAATGCACAAATAATGGGGGCGGGAGGCAGCTAGTAGTGATATAGTATCAGGAGATACTTGCGTCGTATCTTATGCCAAGTCACATATGGTAAGACGTGGCCTGTCTAGTTGAGAAAGTATAAGTATTAGAGATTATTCAATTTTAAATAAAAATCCATCTGAAAAATTGCGTTATGTGATTCTCATTAAGCTTAATTAATTGGCGTACATTCAATTCGGAAATTTTAATTAGATGTGTTGCCACAATATACATCTTAATTTTTCTTTCTCATTTAGAGATATTATATAATTAATATAATGTATATAGTAATTGAAATAATGAATAATGTATGAATGAAACGTAACAATGTTCTTATGCCTGATACAATATGTCTAATATTTATCGAAAACCAAATTTTTATTTATTTAGAAAATTTAAATTTCGAAAAGTAAATCAATGGTCGCATATTAAAAGATACATGTACTTTTTATAATTTTTTCAATATTTTTTTTCTACTAAAGTTAGAATACTACAATCGACGTAAAATGACGTGCGCGTGTTTTGGAAGTATGCATAAATAACATTACAGAATTTGTAAAAAAAAATCTTATTATAAAAATAAAATGCATTATGTGCACACAACAATACAAAAACTACAATCTTTGATAGTAATACGAGGTAAGGTTCAAAGATACAAGAATATGTAACTTACATATCTCTCACAGTTACAATTTATATTAATTTTTTCATCATTTGTTTGTTGGTGTATAGATAATCCTACGAAGTTAATTGCAAAAATTTGTATATATAATATCGCAGTTTTCCTGAATTCGAGATGTTAATTAAAAAAAGTTAAGATAATTGTCCGAAATATATTGAGATGTAAATCTTCAGCGTACAAATTACAGAGTTCTTTATATTTATTGTTGTATTTCTTGTTCTATAGTAGCTAATTTTTTTTACTATTTTTATTTTGATTTTTCACTCTTTTCGAATCTTCCACTTTATTTTCAAGATCTACTCCGATCCTTGCACGAACGCCTGGTCCCCAATTTACTGTGGGATTTTGTTGAAAGCGTGACAAGTGTCTTTGCCGAGAAATTGGATTTGCTAGGGGATGTTTTGCGAAAGAAATATCTCTTGTAAACGATGCATTAAGTATACGCGCAGCCGGACTATCCTCAGCCAGCTTTTCCCGTTTTGCAGGATGCTCCTTCTCCCAAGCACGCACAATATCCCATATCACGTCATTTGGTGCGTCCGTTTTAATGGAGGTTTTACTCGCGTGCGAATACGATACTTTGTATCCTGCGTTTAATAACGCTGATCTAAATTTTAATATCGGCGGAACATCACACTTAACTATGTTCATCAAGCGATCCAGATTATAATACAATGGAATATCCAGTTCCTCGTGTATCATGGACAAGACACCTTCTATTCTTTTCGATGTGCCTAACTCTATGTTGTTCAAGTTGCATAACAATCGTGATACAAACTCTTGATCGTGCAAAGGCCCTAGCCATATTGGACCTGCCATATGTTGCCGATATTGACAATGTTTACATAGCTGATCTACCAAAGGTGCATTTGGTAATTTATAATTATCGAAAGATCTTTTTATTGCTAATGATTGAAAGCTCATACTTTCACATCCGTTGCATCGATACAGCATCCCTATTTTGCTAGAGTTTTCTTTACACTCAATGGCGCCCGTAAAGACCTTGACGAATACTCTTATATAAAAATCAATGCTTATAGATAATAATGGTACTATATATCGCCCGTATCGTCCTGCATAAGATGCAATGCATTGGAGCAATATCCGTAATGCTATCTCGTGACAAGATTTTGACTTTATAGATATCGCTCCATATTTGTAATAACAAGTTTCCGGAAAATTGCCAGTTAATATAGCCATATCAGTAGCAGTAACCAAAAGTATACCTCCGTCGGCTACACACTGCACTGCTCCATCCAGGTACATCGAAGGACAGCCGTATGGATCTAAATCAATCGCATCAAAACGATCTCGTTTATGTTGATACATCAACAACGTCGCATCCTCACGATGAGGTGTTACCAAATTCTCAACTCCATTATGCAAAACATTTTGTCTGATACTGTCCACTGCCTTTGCAGAAATATCGTTGGCCACAATCCGTTGGACACCTTCCACTTCCTTGGCATATCGTATGCTACGCAAACCTGTTGCAGATAAAGCCTCCAATATGGAAATTCCCTTCTGCCTCTCTGAATTTATCTCGATATCACATAGTGCATTAGTTTCATTGTCTTTCCTCAAATTATTTTTCTTTAGCATTTCTTTCCCTCTATCTTGTGCAAATATTGTTAATACCGCTATACTAAGATCTCTATTGAACTCTTGAACATGATTATAAAAGACTTTTTGATTCGTAATTACTATCTGTGCTTTACCTTCGCTTATAACAGGAAATTCTTCAAGCTTGAATTTTTTTGTGCATTTCTCGTGAGCCATACTTGTCATGTATATTAATTCTGAAATATATTAGTACATTACATATTTTATATTCAGACATATTATAGTACAAAATCATAATACACAATTTACTATTATTTTTATAAAGCTATTAAAGTACTTACAATTTAAAAATATTATATTGATCTTTTATATATAAAACTGTACTATTCTTTGCTTAAAAATGCTTAAATATTTTCTTGCTGTAATCGGTTAATGTATGTGGTTTTCTTTTCTTGAATGAATTTAAATGTCTCCAATCTCTATCCACGTTAACGTTTCATTCATTGTTTAATTCGCCTAGTCTCATTACTAACCAAATATAACATTCGACATCCATAGATTTATGATTTATACGCCAACGCCTTGTCGGCAAATATTGTAACTAAAAAGAGATATTAAGTCGAAACTACGGATGGTAAAAGTCACTTTTCAACTGTCGATAAAAATGTTTTATCGACATCTAGAATCTCTACATGACATTAATCTATTTATCGATTGAAAATTTACTATCTCACTTCAATGTTTTTCTCACGCATATGTAAATTTTTGTTTATTTGTAGCACAAATCTCGCCATTCAGTTTAACGAAAATGAAAAGCAAGCTGAAAAAAGATTTGCATATGCGAAGATAAAACGCCTTTATTATAGCCAAGCAATATTTATAACCTAACTTGAGAAGCAGACTATAAGAGATTTTATATAATTGACTTCATGAACGAAATCAGCATTGACAATAAGATGGTCAATAAAAACACCAGTGGCAATCTTCTGCTACCAGCAGAAAAACTACCAGAATGTTGGAATCAAGAAGAGAGAATGAGTGCATTGTTTTCACCGTTTCGCAGTAAATCAGCTAATCCACAAGATTGGACTTCTAAATACAAATTCTGGCATAATTTGATATATGAATGGCTGAAATATATTATGCGATGCAGTTTTTCTATCATCGATTTAAATGAAGCTTTTAAAAGAAGAGGTTGCACACCTCTTTGTCTGGTTACTGTGATTGAAGAGCTTTTCAGGTATTATAGTCTATTAAATATAATATGCAGTAAATTAATTAAATATTTCTACTTTAGTTATTATTAGTCAATGATTGTCTTTATTATAATAAAGATAATTATTTGTGTATATGTGTTATTGTCTATATAAATCAGATATATTATTTAATTTGATGTGCGCTCTTTAATGTTGTCATATCTTAATATATATATATTTTATTAAAATTTTCCAGAAATAATGAAATAATTCAAGAGACTGATTTTTTACAAGAACCATGCGAAACATGGACAGCATGGTCAATTGATATATTTATAAAAAAAACAATTAACTGGTCTTTCTCCAAAGTAAAGAATTATATAGTAGGCCAGAATACAAATAACACAGAAGTGAGATACATACACTTGCGAATTGTTCGGGAATTGGGTGATATTATTCTTTCCATTGCTGACATTAAAAAGGACAATGTTTTATTCCCAATCTCTGAAGTAGTACAATATTGCAAGAGCAAAACTAAGAAACAGATTTCAAAGAATACAGTGAGATTAGTGTTGGAATGGTTAAGGCATAGAAAAAAGGTTGCTTTCAGAAAAAATTTCAATTCAAGCAGTGAATTACTGGTTAAAATTACTACAGAAAGTAAATGAAATTAAAAGTCGAAGAAGGCACATATAAACTGATGAAGCAAGAAAATGAGCTGATCAAAGAGATAGAACTTATGGAGCAAGAGAAACTTAATATTATCAATAAAGCAAAATCGTATTTGGCGAAAGAACTGCGTCAGATGGCAAAAACATGCTTAAGAAGAAAGATTGAATTGGAAAAAAGCATAGAAAAGCGTGCACAAGCTCTTGCAAACCTACGCACTCTAATCACCAATATTGAAAATGCACATTCTAATTCTGCTGTATTGTCTGCTTACAAGACTGCATCTGATGTATTGAAGAAAATAGGACAAAATGGTTTAATGGAATACGATGTTAGAGAAATTATTAATGACGATATTAATGAGGTAAGAAATTATTATGCATTATTATACATATTTAGTAAGTGATTGTAATAAAAAAGATACATTAATATCTATTATTCATTGACTAGATTTTAGAAAAGAAACAAGAAATACACGCAATTTTATCTGAGACATTGACTCTCACATACTCGGATGCCGAGTTGGAAAAAGAATTAGTAGAACTATTGAATAAAGACAATGTAGATGTTTCTAATGTCGATGTTTCTGAATCAAATCCAGAAATTAAAAAATTGGAGCAACGTTTGAAAGACTTGCGCATGGAAGGTAAACATTGTGAAATTTATTATCATATTTCATACAAATGGGATATTTATAATATAAGTTAAATCGCATATTAGACGCGCGCGCGTCCTTCAAGTCACAAAAGATACACGAGTATTTATTAAAATATTAATTAAAAAATTTCTTATAATTTTTTTTATTTAATATTACCCACGGAAATTTGCAAAAAATAGATGTTATATAGTAAATTAATTGCTCTGAATCAGAAAATTTTCAATCTTGCCTCGCGAATGTCCGGAATCGAATTGTATGATATAAATATGAAATTATAAACGTTTAGAAAACGAACAAATTTTGCAAACGGAAATCTAAAATGCGTATTTATATTTATATTTACCCGCGCAAAACCCGTATTTTTGTTCGTTGCCCGTAGTTGTTGTTATACCTCAGAAGTTTATTAAATAACATCCATAATGAATGATGTGAGATTCGAAAGACATAATGAATTTCTTGCACAATCAATATAAGAATGCTGTAAATTATAAATGTTTCATGTTCTCATATTGTGTATATACCTTTATAAAAAATTTAATATCGATATTAATCTTGTTATTACATTATATATCATGTATACATCTCGTGCACATTGCACGAGATGTTCGTATCAAAATTATATATATTCGTATCAAAATTATATATATTTTAAAATAAAATATTTGCAATTAATATAAATACAATTAATGTAAAACTAATCAGCTTTAAGACAATCTGTATAAAAAATTCTCCGCGATGAAACATCCGCGAAATATCTTTTGCATGATCTCACATTATTTTATTATAACTTTGCTTTAACTGATGTAAAGTCAAATTATTAATCAATATGGATGGATGAGCTATAAAAAATTAGGATAAAATCGGTGCAATATAAAAATAAGTTAAAATATACAATTAAAAATCATTAGCGCGTTTTTTATAAAATTAATTAGTAGATAAAATTTGCTATGTAACTGTAACGTTTCCTATCTTTATTTAATTTATGCTTGTGATACATATTGAAAAAATCTGTAAGTATATTGCTCTCTCGCACACGATTTATATAATATTTAATCCTGGACGGATATAATAAGGAGGAAGGAATAAAACTATTTTATTAATTAGATATTAGTTTTATTTATTTTATTTATTAATTTTATTTATCTTGTTATATATATATATCTTTTTTATTTAAATATATATATTTTATTCATTTATTTTTATTTCTCAAAGTGCATATAGAATATCTTTTCTAATTTTGTTCATGAAGTATAAACATTATGAAGAAACTGAAATAAAAGATTTAAATATATAAAAAAGTCAATGAAATTTCTTATAATCTTCTTTACATCTTTTTACTTTTTTTTTATTTTCTTTATTATTTTATTCAAATAACAAATTTTAAAAAAATCAGATATAATTTATATTGACTAATATTGTCCAAATAAAAATATTGTTAATAAATTAATAATATTCATAATATTCTTACCAATTGCCTTTGTTTCTCTCATTGTGTAGAGTACTTGGTAGAAAAGGTAAGAAATTATAATATCTTTATCAAATCTTAAATACAATATTTCTTATACATATGTGTATTATATGTATGTTTTATGATTGTTTATCAAGCTTGTTCTACCTGTAATATATTTCATTTTCTATTAATCTTTAATCTTTACAAGATTGATTATAACTTTCAGGCAACTGGTATATTTTATAACTAGTATTCTGTATAAGACAGAACACTGGAACCAATAAATCATGCGATATTAAAAAAACGAGCTCTCTTTCGTGAACTCTATGCGTGCATGCGAGTGCATCCTCATACGCACGATAAATCGATTAATGATCGTATTTATATCCAGGATGAAATATTGAGCCTAATTTGTTTTAACCCATCCATTTTAATGTAACGGATTTATCTAGAATCTACATCTACGATCTCTATAAATCCATTACCTACAAATAAAATAAAAGTTTGTCACTCACCAATCGATACGCAACAGCGGAGTTGACGGCATTGAAGCTGTAACATATAAATAAAAAATGGAATAATTTTTATAAATTCTAAAAAAAAATTTTTTTAATACGAACTTTTACAGAATTTATGTAAGACTTTTTCTCTCCAATTCTCTCTTATTTAAATCAAACAAACGAACCGAATTAATGCGTGTACACGATTTATAATAATTAATATACAATTAATAAATACTTACTCCAGAATTGCTTCGTCAACGCCCGATGTCTCCTAGGTCTGCTCCTCCCCTCAGGTTTCAGGATTATCCGTTTCCAAAGTCTATTGATTTACACGCGTGATATAGATCGATAGCGTTAAAAAACGTTAAAAAACATTAAATACGTTAAAAACCCGTTTGGGTACTTTTTTTTTTTTTTTTTGCGTTGGTAATCCATCATGGATACCCGTCCCCTGGGGGAGGGGGCGGGTTATGCCGGACTCTTACCGGCTAAACCCCAACGGTGGCATCTGTGCGCATAAACGAGGACCCCTCGGAAACCGCCTGGAGGCAATCCTCCGGGGTGTCCTCTGCGCGTTGCGCGTTGGCGCCCTACCTGACTAGCCCCCCAACCTAATTTAACCTACCTCGGGTAGGGAGGGAGAAATGACTTCAACCCCTCTTTTTTTTCTCCCTAATTGGGAGCGAAGCGGGGCCACTACCGCTTCGCTCCCCCTCGCTTGGGGACCACGTGCTATGGCGGTCGAGAATCCCCGTTCTCGACCGCCTGGAATCCGCAGCGGACGACGAGCGACCCCAGGAGTATGAGGCTCCCCCGAAATCACCACGATGCACCCAAATTCCAACCTCAATCACTCCTTCTCTCTCATACATACATCCATTCGCACGCACTAACTCATACCCCCCCCCCCTTTCCGTACAGAATTATCCTCTACCCGCAATTACCTCACCAGGTGCTCCTACGGTGCTACGGTGCTCAGGGTGTTCCCACGGTACTCCCACGGTGCTCTTCAGGGTTTTCCACAATGCTCCCATGGTGCTCCTCAGGGTGTTCTCACGTTGCTCCAACGGTGCCCCGCAGGGTGCTCCCTCGGTGCTCCAACGGTGCCCTACAGGATGCTTTCACACCGTGGAGGAGCACCGGCTCCTCAGGATGTTCTCACGGTGTCTATGTTCCACGATGCTCAGGTCCCACGGTGCTTAAGAGTCCCACGGTTCTTAGGGGTCCCACGATGCTTAGGTCCCACGATTCTTAGATCCCACGGTGCTTAGAGGTCCCACGGTGCTTAGAGGTCCCATGGTGCTTAGGTCCCACGATTCTTAGATCCCACGGTGCTTAGAGGTCCCACGGTGCTTAGAGGTCCCATGGTGCTTAGGTCCCACGATTCTTAGATCCCACGGTGCTTAGGGGTCCCACGGTGCTTAGAAGTTCCACGGCGTTTATGTCCCACGGTGCTTAGATCCCACGGTGCTTAGGGGTCCAACGGTGCTTAGGTCCCACGGTGCTTAAATCCCACGGTGCTTAGAGGTCCAACGGTGCTTAGGTCCCATGGTTCTTCGATCCCACGGTGCTTAGTTCCCACGGTGCTTAGAAGTCCAACGGTGTATTTGTCCCACGGTGCTTAGGGGTCCCACGGTTCTTCGTTCCCACTGTGCTGAGGGGTCCCACGGTGCTTAAGGGTCCCACGTTGCTCAGGTCCCACGGTGCTAAGGTCCCACGATTCTTAGATCCCACGGTGCTTAGGGGTCCTACGGTGCTTAGGTCCCACGGTGCTTAGAAGTCCCACGGTGTTTATGTCCCACGGTGCTTAGGGGTCCAACGGTGCTTAGGTCCCATGGTTCTTCGATCCCACGGTGCTTAGTTCCCACGGTGCTTAGAAGTCCAACGGTGTATTTGTCCCACGGTGCTTACGGGTCCCACGGTGCTTAGGTCCCACGGTTCTTCGTTCCCACGGTGCTTAGGTCCCACGGTGCTTAAGGGTCCCACGTTGCTCAGGTCCCATGATTCTTAGATCCCACGGTGCTTAGGGGTCCTACGGTGCTTAGGTCCCACGGTGCTTAGATCCCACGGTGCTTAGAAGTCCCACGGTGTTTATGTCCCACGGTGCTTAGATCCCACGGTGCTTAGGGGTCCAACGGTGCTTAGGTCCCATGGTTCTTCGATCCCACGGTGCTTAGGTCTCACGGTGCTTAGGTCCCACGGTGCTTAGAAGTCCCACGGTGCTTAGGGGTCCCACGGTGCTTAGAAGTCCCACGGTGTTTATGTCCCACGGTGCTTAGATCCCACGGGGCTTAGGGGTCCAACGGTGCTTAGGTCCCATGGTTCTTCGACCCCACGGTGCTTAGTTCCCACGGTGCTTAGAAGTCCAACGGTGTATTTGTCCCACGGTGCTTAGGGGTCCCACGGTTCTTCGTTCCCACGGTGCTTAGGTCCCACGGTGCTTAAGGGTCCCACGTTGCTCAGGTCCCACGGTGCTAAGGTCCCACGATTCTTAGATCCCACGGTGCTTAGGGGTCCTACGGTACTTAGGTCCCACGGTGTTTATGTCCCACGGTGCTTAGGGGTCCAACGGTGCTTAGATCCCATGGTTCTTCGATCCCACGGTGCTTAGTTCCCACGGTGCTTAGAAGTCCAACGGTGTATTTGTCCCACGGTGCTTAGGGGTCCCACGGTGCTTAGGTCCCACGGTTCTTCGTTCCCACGTTGCTCAGGTCCCACGGTGCTAAGGTCCCACGATTCTTAGATCCCACGGTGCTTAGGGTTCCTACGGTTCTTAGGTCCCACGGTGCTTAGATCCCACGGTGCTTAGAAGTCCCACGGTGTTTATGTCCCACGGTGCTTAGATCCCACGGTGCTTAGGGATCCAACGGTGCTTAGGTCCCATGGTTCTTCGATCCCACGGTGCTTAGGTCCCACGGTGTTCAGAAGTCCCACGGTGCTTAGATCCCACGGTGCTTAGGGGTCAAACGGTGCTTAGGTCCCACGGTGCTTAGATCCCACGGTGCTTAGGGGTCCAACGGTGCTTAGGTCCCATGGTTCTTCGATCCCACGGTGCTTAGAAGTCCCACGGTGTTTATGTCCCACGGTGCTTAGGTCCCACGGTGCTTAAGGGTCCCACGTTGCTCAGGTCCCACGGTGCTAAGGTCCCACGGTTCTTAGATCCCACGGTGCTTAGGGGTCCTACGGTGCATAGGTCCCACGGTGCTTAGATCCCACGGTGCTTAGAAGTCCCACGGTGCTTAGGGGTCAAACGGTGCTTAGGTCCCACGGTGCTTAGATCCCACGGTGCTTAGGGGTCCAACGGTGCTTAGGTCCCATGGTTCTTCGATCCCACGGTGTTTAGAAGTCCCACGGTGTTTATGTCCCACGGTGCTTAGGTCCCACGGTGCTTAGGGATCCAACGGTGCTTAGGTCCCATGGTTCTTCGATCCCACGGTGCTTAGGTCTCACGGTGCTTAGGTCCCACGGTGTTCAGAAGTCCCACGGTGCTTAGATCCCACGGTGCTTAGGGGTCAAACGGTGCTTAGGTCCCACGGTGCTTAGATCCCACGGTGCTTAGGGGTCCAACGGTGCTTAGGTCCCATGGTTCTTCGATCCCACGGTGCTTAGAAGTCCCACGGTGTTTATGTCCCACGGTGCTTAGGTCCCACGGTGCTTAAGGGTCCCACGTTGCTCAGGTCCCACGGTGCTAAGGTCCCACGGTTCTTAGATCCCACGGTGCTTAGGGGTCCTACGGTGCATAGGTCCCACGGTGCTTAGATCCCACGGTGCTTAGAAGTCCCACGGTGCTTAGGGGTCAAACGGTGCTTAGGTCCCACGGTGCTTAGATCCCACGGTGCTTAGGGGTCCAACGGTGCTTAGGTCCCATGGTTCTTCGATCCCACGGTGCTTAGAAGTCCCACGGTGTTTATGTCCCACGGTGCTTAGGTCCCACGGTGCTTAAGGGTCCCACGTTGCTCAGGTCCCACGGTGCTAAGGTCCCACGGTTCTTAGATCCCACGGTGCTTAGGGGTCCTACGGTGCATAGGTCCCACGGTGCTTAGATCCCACGGTGCTTAGAAGTCCCACGGTGCTTAGGGGTCCAACGGTGCTTAGGTCCCAAGGTTCTTCGATCCCACGGTGCTTAGTTCCCACGGTGCTTAGAAGTCCAACGGTGTATTTGTCCCACGGTGCTTAGGGGTCCCACGGTGCTTAGGTCCCACGGTTCTTCGTTCCCACGGTGCTTGGGTCCCACGTTGCTCAGGTCCCACGGTGCTAAGGTCCCACGATTCTTAGATCCCACGGTGCTTAGGGGTCCAACGGTACTTAGGTCCCACGGTGCTTAGAAGTCCCACGGTGTTTATGTCCCACGGTGCTTAGGGGTCCAACGGTGCTTAGATCCCATGGTTCTTCGATCCCACGGTGCTTAGTTCCCACGGTGCTTAGAAGTCCAACGGTGTATTTGTCCCACGGTGCTTAGGGGTCCCACGGTGCTTAGGTCCCACGGTTCTTCGTTCCCACGGTGCTTAAAGGTCCCACGTTGCTCAGGTCCCACGGTGCTAAGGTCCCACGATTCTTAGATCCCACGGTGCTTAGGGGTCCTACGGTGCTTAGGTCCGACGGTGCTTAGGTCCCACGATGCTTAGGGGTCCCACGGTTCTTAGAGGTCCCACGGTGCTTAGGTCCCACGGTGTTTTTGTCCCACGGTGTTTAGGGGTTCCTCGGTGCTTAGGTCCCATGATTCTTAAATCCCACGGAGCTTAGTCCCACGATGCTTAGGTGTCCCACGGTGCTTAGAGGTCCCACGGTGTTTATGTCCCACGGTGCTTGGATCCCACGGTGCTTAGGGGTCCCACGGTGCTTAGAAGTCCCACGGTGTTTATGTCCCACGGTGCCTAGATCCCACGGTGCTTAGGGGTCCAACGATGCTTAGGTCCCATGGTTCTTTGATCCCACGGTGCTTAGTTCCCACGGTGCTTAGAAGTCCAACGGTGTATTTGTCCCACGGTGCTTAGGTCCCACGATTCCTCGATCCAACGGCGCTTAGGTCCCGCGGTGCTTAAGGGTTCCACGGTGCTTAGAGGTCCCATGGTGCATAGATCCCACGATTCTTAGATCCCACGGTGCTTAGAGGTCCTACGGTGCTTAGGTCCCACGGTGCATAGATCCCACGGTGCTTAGAAGTCCCACGGTGTTATGTCCCACGGTGCTTAGGTCCTACGGCGTTTAGGGGTCCCGCGGTGCTTAGGTCCCATGATTCTTAGATCCCACGGAGCTTAGGTCCCACGATGCTTAGGGGTCTCACGGTGCTTACAGTTCCCACGGTGCTTAGGTCCCACGGTGTTTTTGTCCCACGGTGCTTAAAAGTCCCACAATGCTTAGAGGTCCCACGGTGCTTAGAGATCCCGCGGTGTTTAGGTCCCATATTTCTTCGACCCCACGGTACTTAGGTCCCACGGTGCTTAGAAATTTTCGGTGTTTATGTCCCACGGTGATTATAGGTCCCACGGAGCTTACTTCCTACGATGCTTAGGGGTCCCACGGTGCTTAGGTGCCACGATGATTAGGAGTCCCGCGGTGCTTAGGTTCCACGATACTTAGGGGTCCCTCGGTGTTTAGAGGTGCCAAGGTTCTTAGGTCCCACGATTCTTAGGTCCCACGGTGCTTAGGGGTCCCACGGTGCTTATGTCCCACGGTGCTTAGGTCCCACGGAGCATAGGTCCCACGATGCTTAGAGGTCTCACGACTCTTAGATCCCACGGCGTTAAGGTTTTACGGTGCTTTAGTCCCACGGTGCTTAGGTCCCACGGTGGGCTTCTACGGTGCTCCCACGGTGGGCTTTTAAATACCCTACTCTGGACGGGAAGGGGGGGTATGAGTGAGTGAGTGCAAATGGTGTTAAGGTGCTGCTTGTGGCGGCGCATACGGTGCATACCTGGCAACAACGGGTGCCCACACCTGGCAACAACGGGTGCCCACACCTGGCAACAACGGGTGCCCACACCTGGCAACAACGGGTGCCCACACCTGGCAACAACGGGTGCCCACACCTGGCAACAACGGGTGCCCACACCTGGCAACAACGGGTGCCCACACCTGGCAACAACGGGTGCCCACACCTGGCAACAACGGGTGCCCACACCTGGCAACAACGGGTGCCCACACCTGGCAACAACGGGTGCCCACACCTGGCAACAACGGGTGCCCACACCTGGCAACAACGGGTGCCCACACCTGGCAACAACGGGTGCCCACACCTGGCAACAACGGGTGCACACACCTGGCAACAAACGGGTGCCCACACCTGGCAACAAACGGGTGCCCACACCTGGCAACTACGGGTGCCCACACCTGGCAACTACGGGTGCCCACACCTGGCAACTACGGGTGCCCACACCTGGCAACTACGGGTGCCCACACCTGGCAACTACGGGTGCTCACACCTGGCAACTACGGGTGCCCACACCTGGCAACTACGGATGCCCACACCTGGCAACTACGGGTGCCCACACCTGGCAACTACGGGTGCCCACACCTGGCAACTACGGGTGCCCACACCTGGCAACTACGGGTGCCCACACCTGGCAACTACGGGTGCCCACACCTGGCAACTACGGGTGCCCACACCTGGCAACTACGGGTGCCCACACCTGGCAACTACGGGTGCCCACACCTGGCAACTACGGGTGCCCACACCTGGCAACTACGGGTGCCCACACCTGGCAACTACGGGTGCCCACACCTGGCAACTACGGGTGCCCACACCTGGCAACTACGGGTGCCCACACCTGGCAACTACGGGTGCCCACACCTGGCAACAACGGGTGCCCACACCTGGCAACAAACGGGTGCCCACACCTGGCATACGATGCATACTTGGTATACGTTGCATACGGCGCTACGACGCTACGACGCTACGGCACTACGGTGCTACGACGCTACGGTGCTCCCACGGTGGCTGCTACGATGGCTGCTATGGTGCTCCCACGGTGGCTGCTACGGTGCTATTACCGTGGCAGCTTCGGCGGCTGCTACGGTGCTCCCACGGTGGCTGCTACGGTGCTACTACCGTGGCAGCTTCGGCGGCTGCTACGGTGCTCCCACGGTGGCTGCTACGGTGCTACTACCGTGGCAGCTTCGGCGGCTGCTACGGTGCTCCCACGGTGGCTGCTACGGTGCTATTACCGTGGCAGCTACGGCGGCTGCTACGGTGCTCCCACGGTGGCTGCTACGGTGCTATTACCGTGGCAGCTTCGGCGGCTGCTACGGTGCTCCCACGGTGGCTGCTACGGTGCTATTACCGTGGCAGCTACGGCGGCTGCTACGGTGCTCCCACGGTGGCTGCTACGGTGCTATTACCGTGGCAGCTTCGGCGGCTGCTACGGTGCTCCCACGGTGGCTGCTACGGTGCTATTACCGTGGCAGCTTCGGCGGCTGCTACGGTGCTCCCACGGTGGCTGCTACGGTGCTATTACCGTGGCAGCTTCGGCGGCTGCTACGGTGCTCCCACGGTGGCTGCTACGGTGCTCCCACGGTGGCTGCTACGGTGCTATTACCGTGGCAGCTTCGGCGGCTGTTACGGTGCTCCCACGGTGGCTGCTACGGTGCTATAACCGTGGCAGCTTCGGTGGCTGCTATGGTGCTATTACCGTGGCAGCTACGGTGGCTGCTACAATGCTCCCACGGTGGCTGCTACGGTGGCTGCTACGGTTTTCCCACTGTGCCTGAAATAAATAAATATATAAATAAATAATAGTTCTCGAAGATCTTCAAGTTCTCGAAGGTCTCGAAGTTGTCGAAGGTCTCGAAGTTCTAGAAGGTCTCAAAGGTCTCGAATTCTGGAAGATCTCGAAGTTCTGGAAGGTCTCGAAGTTCTGAAAGGTCTCGAAGTTCTCGTAGGTCTCGAAGTTCTTATAAGGTCTCGAAGTTTTTGAAGATCTCGATAGTCCCACGGTGGCTGCTATGGTGCTATTACCGTGGCAGCTACGGTGGCTGCTACAATGCTCCCACGGTGGCTGCTACGGTGACTGCTACAGTTTTCCCACTGTGGCTGAAATAAATAAATAAATAAATAAATAAATAAAAGTTCTCGAAGGTCTCGAAGTTGTCGAAGGCCTCGAAGTTCTAGAAGGTCTCGAAGTTCTGGAAGGTCTCGAAGTTTTGAAAGGTCTCGAAGTTTTGGTAGTTCTCGAAGTTCTAGAAGATCTCAAAGGTCTCGAAGTTCTGGAAGGTCTCGAAGTTCTGAAAGGTCTCGAAGTTCTTGTAGGTCTCGAAGTTCTAGAAGGTCTCAAATGTCTCGAAGTTCTGGAAGGTCTCGAAGTTTCGTAAGTTCTCAAGGGTCCCACGGTGGCTGCTATGATGCTATTACCGTGGCAGCTACGGTTGCTGCTACAATGCTCCCACGGTGGCTGCTACGGTGGCTGCTACCGTTTTCCCACTGTGGCTGAAATAAATAAATATATAAATAAAAGTTCTCGAAGGTCTCGAAGTTGTCGAAGGCCTCGAAGTTCCAGAAGGTCTCGAAGTTCTGGAAGGTCTCGAAGTTTTGAAAGGTCTCGAAGTTTTGGTAGGTCTAGAAGTTCTAGAAGATCTCAAAGGTCTCGAAGTTCTGGAAGGTCTCGAAGTTCTGAAAGGTCTCGAAGTTCTGGTAGGTCTCGAAGTTCTGGAAGATCTCGAAGTTTTGGAAGATCTCGAAGGTCCCACGGTGGCTGCTATGGTGCTATTACCATGGCAGCTACGGTGGCTGCTACAATGCTACCATGGTGGCTGCTACGGTTTTCCCACTGTGGCTGAAATAAATAAATATATAAATAAAAGTTTTCGAATGTCTCGAAGTTCTCGAAGGTCTCGAAGTTGTCGAAGGCCTCGAAGTTCTAGAAGGTCTCGAATTTCTGGAAGGTCTCGAAGTTTTGAAAGGTCTCGAAGTTTTGGTAGGTCTCGAAGTTCTAGAAGGTCTCAAAGGTCTCGAAGTTCTGGAAGGTCTCGAGGTTCTGAAAGGTCTCGAAGTTCTGGTAGGTCTCGAAGTTCTGGAAGATCTCGAAGTTTTGGAAAATCTCGAAGGTCCCACGGTGGCTGCTATGATGCTATTACCGTGGCAGCTACGGTGGCTGCTACAATGCTCCCACGGTGGCTGCTATGGTTTTCCCACTGTGGCTGAAATAAATAAATAAATAAATAAAAGTTCTCGAAAGTCGGATTTCTGGAAAGTCTCGAAGTTCTCGAAGGTCTCGAAGTTGTCGAGGATCTCGAAGTTCTAGAAGGTCTCAAAGGTCTCGAAGTTCTGGAAGGTCTCGAAGTTTTGAAAGGTCTCGAAGTTCTGGAAGGTCTCGAAGTTTTGGAAGGTCTTGAAGGTCTCAAAGTTTTGGAAGGTCTCGAAGGTCTCGGATTTCTGGAAAGTCTCGAAGTTCTGGAAGGTTTCGAATGATTATTTGTAAGAACTATACTATAATATGGATTAAGTATAACAGATATACAATAATTATTTATTTTAAAGAAATTCTATGTTTGATATTTATATAAATAAGATTTATGAATCGAAATGTGTATTTTTAAACTATATTGAGAGAGGATGTAATTTATAATATACGCAATTAAAGATTTCATAAATTTTTAATTTGTTCATTACATCTCAAGATGTAGATTATTAAAAGATTTTAACAAATTTAACTTTAAGGAAACACTGGTGCCAAGTAAAAAATTAATTATGTGACTTATTGTACAATTTTAATTTTTATGTGCATTATTATTATTTATTATTTATTATTTATTAAAACTGTGTAAAAAATTATTCATAGAAAGTTCATAGAATACAAAATCTTTCAAGAAAAATAGAATAATTCTAAAGTAATATAAAAATATATGGTGTATCAAAGGAATATTAATATGTATCTCAAATATGTTTTAAATTTGAGAAACTTATTCACATTTATTCATAAAAAATTGAGAATTTATTGCAAAAGATTTTTCTTTAAAATCACAAAATACTCTATATATATACATATATATATATATATATATATATATATATAGTCGAGTCATTTTATTTTATTAGAAAAGTAACAAAAAGTTAAATTCTTATTAACAGTATTAAAAATAATTAATTTTTATTTTAAACTTGACATTTATTTAACTTTTTGAGTGTATATAATGATATAATTATATCAATCTTTATTTTGATATGATATGTTATATATATATATATATATATATATATATATAACATATATATATATATATATATATATATATATGTTATATTATATATTATATATATATATGTATATTATATTATATTATATTATATTTTGATAATACATATAATAAACATAAATAATATCATCATATAAACGTATAATAAAATCAATAAACGTAATATATAATAATAACCGTAAATAACCAATAAATTCAAAATTTATTTATTGGTTATATTAAACACGCTTCATCATTTATTATTATCTTTTAAGAAAAAATTGATTAGATAGCAAAATAAATTATAAAACAATGAAATTTTTTCCTGCTTCTGTAACACGTTGTGCTGCACGAAATGGTATTCTGAGTGGATTTGAAAGAATGCTTAATGTTTCTTTTGAAACACCTCTACTTCTTATTTACACAAAGGTATGAAATACATAATATCTTTTTTAAAATATTTATATTATTCTTTTTATATTAAAATAATGTTTAGGGTGGCAGAATACCACATTTAACGAAAGATGTCTTTAAAATGATAACGTTGGAGCAACAACTACTTTCCATCTCACTTCCCTCTACCATATTAATGGCAGATGTTATTAAAGTGTTTAGCACTTCTATCGCTGATTTTGTTAGCATGAAGATATAATCAAAGATTAATCAAAATATTAATATGTATTAAAATTTCAATCTTCCACTTATAAAGAATTTTGTTTCAGGAATACATAAATTTTTTATCGATACAAGATCCTGCATATACTACCACCCCTGGCTTTCAGCAATTAGACACTATTTCTATCTGGCCCAGAACAGAAAAAGTTGTTTTTACTGCTGATAAATATATGGAGCTTATACAAGCTTATAAACCAGATCTCTATATCTCCATCATTTGCATCACACAACACACAAAGGAAATGCTAAATATTGTCTCTTCTTGCTTATATTAATAGTTTATAATCATTGTTATTATTTTTAACTGCTAAAAATTAATATATTGATAATAAAGGTTAAGAAGAATTTGAAAATAATTAATAAAACTTGCAACATTAAAAGAGTAAGCATAATATACAACTTTGGAAAAATCGGAAATTATTTAAAAGTTAAAAAACACCTACTTTAATTAATATATCATTCATTTTGTTTACCTGTTGTTTCATTAATAATTAAATTATAAACTTATGCAAATATATATTTTAATGAGAAATGAACAGAAAAGTAGGAGCAAGATTATAATGTTTTATCACATAGAAAATTTTAATTTTGTATTTAAAACATGATGTGTTGATCTTTTAATCTTTTTTTTATTTCTCATTTTTTTCAAAATAATTATTTACATATGTATTAATTTATTATAATCAAATAATTACGATACTTTTTTAAATCCAATACTAAATTAAAATTTATCAAAAATTGAAATTTACTTATATTATATTATACAATGTAATGTTTTTTATTTTACTATATGTTTTTTAATATTAATTTTGTTGGTTAATTATCATTGTTGTGATAAAAGTTAAGATACATTAATTATTAAACAAATTTGAAGATGATTAATAAAATGTGCGACATCACAAGCAAATATGCAAAACTTCAAGAAAATAAAAAATTATTTGTAAATTATTTAAATTTATATTAATTTATGTGTGTGTGTGTGTGTGTGTGTGTGTGTATGTGTGTGCATGTTTATATAAAAATAATATCTAATATTCTCATGATTGTATTTGTTTAATTTATAAGGGAAAATCCTTCTCTCTCTCTCTTCTATATAGATACACCATGTAGAGTTTTCGAATAATCATTTTGAATTTCTAATGATCGCAAAAGCGATATTAATTTAAATGTGATATAGATATATGATCCTACGCAATAAAATCTGTAGTGAAATATTTAAGTAATGTAAAATAAATGTTTATGTTAGTTCTCATTGACCATTTTGATGTTGCAACTTGTATAAAAAAATTATATTCTACGAACAATAAAATGAATAATAAAAACGCAAAATTGTTAATTAGAATACATTTTTTAGTTAGCTTTCTCTCTCTTTCGTATTCAATATAATAATATATTAATAAGTGTTTTTATTATATAAAAATGTAATATAAATATTTTGTTTAATTCTAATAGAATCGTTCGATTCTTTATTCAATCAGAATGAGATACTCTGCTATTAATTTCTATGCAAGATTTTTAAGCAAACTTTCGATAAGAATAACGTTAGACACATCGTAAGCTCGATTATATAAATGTATATACAAATGTGAATTCGTCACTATAAATGTACAAATACTCGGAAGAACGTTAGGATAAAAGTAATCTAATGGCCCGCGATTATCTGATCCGAAAAAGTCACTTGATTTCTTATTCTTACAATATCTATAAAATATGCTATCAACATATTAAATATAACAATATTATCTCACAATTTATTCAAAAGACAATGCTATTGCGAATAATCACATCTATTTGGCTTGATTATGTCTTTGTCGGCTTACCTGTACAGATATTAACGGAGCACGCAATTTCTGCTTCTGGCCGGCACAACGTTCCCGCTGAAAGAGGAAGAAAAATTCGTTGGCGCCAGAATTTCCTTGTCCTGATTGGTCGAGCTGGTCAAGCTTCGCAGTCGTGATTGGCGGATGTTGGTACGTACTCTGTCGAATCGATATATTTCGTTTCAGCCAATCAATTCAAAGATCTCGCACGATATCTATCGAAAACCGTCTAGCAGACCTCAAACAATTTGGCGCGAAGATTCAAAATCGTTTGAAGTCACTATGCAATTGAACGTGATACATTACTAATAATTAAATAAATAAATTATTACAATTGTATTCATGATTATGAAATTCTTCATCGATTATAATTGTTTAATGCGTATATCTTATTACAATTATAGAGCAATAATGAAGGAGTTTCAAACTGAGTGTAGCTCGGTGCTGGTTAGAACGCGAGGTTAGAACATGCGAGTTCGTGGAATGCATGATTCCTCATGAGAATAATTTCAGTCTACTATTAGAATGTTTCGATCGACGAGGTATTTGATATCCGCACTGCATCGCGTGAAAGATCGCTATTTGCACACGTACGATCAGCACTTGTCAGACGTCGCCGAGTGTGAATGTAAGTTGGGGTACCAAAATCAATGCAATATTTAATCATATTTATATACGTCAAGTGTGATATTTAATAGCGATTATTAATACATTGTAGCTCCTATCACGGACGAATATAAAAAGGGTCCAACGGAGGGTAGATCTTTTTATTTGGACGCTCAAGCTACTACCACGCTGGTAAATTCAAAGCATGATGTCACATGATGCAATCTATATGCATGTGAAAAACTAAGACGTCGTACTATCACGCAGGATCCTCGGGTATTAGATAAAATGATGTTGTATCTAACAGTGTACCATGGCAATCCACATTCCAGAACTCGCATGTATGGTTGGGAGTCGGAAGCAGCAGTCGAGCATGCTCGCCAAGTTGGTGCCTTAACTTGCAACATTTACTTTTGTATTTTATGATCTTATAATTATGAGAAATTATTTGTGTACTTTCTTTTTAACAGCAAATTGCAGATTTCATAGGAACAGACAAGTAGGAAGTGATATTTACATCCAGTGCGACAGAGTGTAATAATATAGCTGTGAAAGGTGTAGCAAGTTTCTATAAATGAAGGAAAAATCATGTTATGATGGCCCAGATAGTGAGAAAATTGCGTCTTTATAATAAGTCCTATTTCTTAATAGATATAATGAACTTGTTGAACTTATCTAGGAGCACAAATGTGTATTGGATTCGTGTAGAAGCAGAAGGATATGATGTAACATATATTTCTGTTAATTCAAATGGTCTTATTTATCTCAACTAATTAGAAGCAACCATTAGACCATCTACATCGCTCGTTTCTGTAATGATGGTAAAATATTGAGATTGGTGTTAAACAGCCTATCGAAGAAGTTGGCGCCATTTGTAGGTGAGTGTTAAGACCTTAACATTATGTTTATTCTATTATAATTCTCTTTTAATTTGTTTTTCTTAATGTTTCAGAAAGAAGAAAGTTTTTTTTTTAATGTTTTTCTTAATGTTACAGAAAGAAGGAGGTTTTTTTTCACACAGATGCTGTGCAAGCTATTGGCAAAGTACCAATGTAAATCGTAAATCTGAAAATCGTTAAACGGATAACGACATGTAACGATGTCGTTATCTGTTTAACGAGTTACAGAATCGCTAACTAACTAATTGTTTTGTCATTATCACTTTTAGCAATTTAATATATTCAAAGATAAATGAAAACATTTGACATAAAAACTCTCTTTTTTGTGCATGTGCATATAAAGTACATACAGCATTGGAAATATCTCTCGCTATTTCAGGTATCGATTTAACAGTTTTTTTATTGACTTTAAGAATGACAAAATATTTCAGATGATCATAGGATCGGAAATGCATATTTTTCGAATTGCAATAATTTTTTCTTTGCGACAGAGTTTTATAAGGACGTCTAAAGATTTATAAAAATTTGTTTTTAAAATTAGAAAGATGAAACCTTGCAATTGCTGTTTTCTGCATACATAAAATCATTCTCGGTCTGCCAAAATTGCGTAGAATCACTGGTCGGTCGCATACAAAACACAATTATTCTTAAATCATCGCGTTTAACTCAGAGATAGATAAACGCGCCTGTAGGGCGCGTTAGCTATTCGTTACAGATCGTTCTTTTTATGTCAAACGTTCTCATTTACCTATGAATATAATAAATTGCTAAAAGTGATAATAACAAAACAACGTATACAGTTGCAGAAAGCCGAAAACGTTATGAAGGGAAATAAATCTCATCTACAATAGATATGGACACAATCGAAATGGCCCAAACTAAAGAGAAAAAAAGTCTTATATAAGGAAAAGTAAAGTGATGTTTAGAGCACTGCATTATGAATGTTTGCTACTTAGTAGTTACATTGAAAACTCATATATAATAGATTTAATACAAAGTAAAGATAGCATGGGGTACATCACAAAGAAACAACTATATATATATCGATCTAAGCCACTAACCTGTACAATAAATTGTTGACGTGACAATAAACGATACCAGATGATGTTTGTGTGAAGATCTCCAAGTCATCCATAGTATCCGCAGTAATTGTCGTATCTGTACAAAATTAAGTTTTATGTCAAAAATCATTTCTTTCAAAACAATTAATTTTATAGGATCAGGATTATTATTTGGGTACCATAATGATATATATATATATATATATATATATATATTGATGATGGATTAAAGTAATTTTATGTATGTTTTGCTTATCATGATAGAAAATTATCCAAATTATTCCACACTTAAAGTATAAGCAAAAACTTTCAAAATTTTACAAGAGAGTATATAGGAGCAAAAAAAGAAAAAAATTACTAACATAAGTATTATGTCGATTAAAAATTGTAATTTGTTGTAACGAAATCAAAATAAAATCCGTGCAATTTTTTTTAAGACCAATATCTATCAGGCCCATTAAAAATTTAGATTTTTAACAAAAATTCATACATATTTAATTTATTAAAAAATATGTAATTAAAAGTAATATAAATTAAATATTAAATATTTATATTTTATATATATTGTCTCTTTTTGCTTATATTAATAGTTTATAATCATTGTTATTATTTTTAACTGCTAAAAATTAATATATTGATAATAATGGTTAAGAAGAATTTGAAAATAATTAATAAAACTTGCAACATTAAAAGAGTAAGCATAATATACAACTTTGGAAAAATCAGAAATTATTTAAAAGTTAAAAAACACCTACTTTAATTAATATATCATTCATTTTGTTTACCTGTTGTTTCATTAATAATTAAATTATAAACTTATGCAAATATATATTTTAATAAGAAATGAACAGAAAAGTAGGAGCAAGATTATAATGTTTTATCACATAGAAAATTTTAATTTTGTATTTAAAACATGATGTGTTGATCTTTTAATCTTTTTTTTATTTCTCATTTTTTTCAAAATAATTATTTACATATGTATTAATTTATTATAATCAAATAATTACGATACTTTTTTAAATCCAATACTAAATTAAAATTTATCAAAAATTGAAATTTACTTATATTATATTATACAATGTAATGTTTTTTATTTTACTATATGTTTTTTAATATTAATTTTGTTGGTTAATTATTATTGTTGTGATAAAAGTTAAGATACATTAATTATTAAACAAATTTGAAAATGATTAATAAAATGTGCGACATCACAAGCAAATATGCAAAACTTCAAGAAAATAAAAAATTATTTGTAAATTATTTAAATTTATATTAATTTGTGTGTGTGTGTGTGTGTGTGTGTGTGTGTGTGTGTGTGTGTGTGCATGTTTATATAAAAATAGTATCTAATATTCTCATGATTGTATTTGTTTAATTTATAAGGGAGAATCCTTCTCTCTCTCTCTCTTCTATATAGATACACCATGTAGAGTTTTCGAATAATCATTTTGAATTTCTAATGATCGCAAAAGCGATATTAATTTAAATGTGATATAGATATATGATCCTACGCAATAAAATCTGTAGTGAAATATTTAAGTAATGTAAAATAAATGTTTATGTTAGTTCTCATTGACCATTTTGATGTTGCAACTTGTATAAAAAAATTATATTCTACGAACAATAAAATGAATAATAAAAACGCAAAATTGTTAATTAGAATACATTTTTTAGTTAGCTTTCTCTCTCTTTCGTATTCAATATAATAATATATTAATAAGTGTTTTTATTATATAAAAATGTAATATAAATATTTTGTTTAATTCTAATAGAATCGTTCGATTCTTTATTCAATCAGAATGAGATACTCTGCTATTAATTTCTATGCAAGATTTTTAAGCAAACTTTCGATAAGAATAACGTTAGACACATCGTAAGCTCGATTATATAAATGTATATACAAATGTGAATTCGTCACTATAAATGTACAAATACTCGGAAGAACGTTAGGATAAAAGTAATCTAATGGCCCGCGATTATCTGATCCGAAAAAGTCACTTGATTTCTTATTCTTACAATATCTATAAAATATGCTATCAACATATTAAATATAACAATATTATCTCACAATTTATTCAAAAGACAATGCTATTGCGAATAATCACATCTATTTGGCTTGATTATGTCTTTGTCGGCTTACCTGTACAGATATTAACGGAGCACGCAATTTCTGCTTCTGGCCGGCACAACGTTCCCGCTGAAAGAGGAAGAAAAATTCGTTGGCGCCAGAATTTCCTTGTCCTGATTGGTCGAGCTGGTCAAGCTTCGCAGTCGTGATTGGCGGATGTTGGTACGTACTCTGTCGAATCGATATATTTCGTTTCAGCCAATCAATTCAAAGATCTCGCACGATATCTATCGAAAACCGTCTAGCAGACCTCAAACAATTTGGCGCGAAGATTCAAAATCGTTTGAAGTCACTATGCAATTGAACGTGATACATTACTAATAATTAAATAAATAAATTATTACAATTGTATTCATGATTATGAAATTCTTCATCGATTATAATTGTTTAATGCGTATATCTTATTACAATTATAGAGCAATAATGAAGGAGTTTCAAACTGAGTGTAGCTCGGTGCTGGTTAGAACGCGAGGTTAGAACATGCGAGTTCGTGGAATGCATGATTCCTCATGAGAATAATTTCAGTCTACTATTAGAATGTTTCGATCGACGAGGTATTTGATATCCGCACTGCATCGCGTGAAAGATCGCTATTTGCACACGTACGATCAGCACTTGTCAGACGTCGCCGAGTGTGAATGTAAGTTGGGGTACCAAAATCAATGCAATATTTAATCATATTTATATACGTCAAGTGTGATATTTAATAGCGATTATTAATACATTGTAGCTCCTATCACGGACGAATATAAAAAGGGTCCAACGGAGGGTAGATCTTTTTATTTGGACGCTCAAGCTACTACCACGCTGGTAAATTCAAAGCATGATGTCACATGATGCAATCTATATGCATGTGAAAAACTAAGACGTCGTACTATCACGCAGGATCCTCGGGTATTAGATAAAATGATGTTGTATCTAACAGTGTACCATGGCAATCCACATTCCAGAACTCGCATGTATGGTTGGGAGTCGGAAGCAGCAGTCGAGCATGCTCGCCAAGTTGGTGCCTTAACTTGCAACATTTACTTTTGTATTTTATGATCTTATAATTATGAGAAATTATTTGTGTACTTTCTTTTTAACAGCAAATTGCAGATTTCATAGGAACAGACAAGTAGGAAGTGATATTTACATCCAGTGCGACAGAGTGTAATAATATAGCTGTGAAAGGTGTAGCAAGTTTCTATAAATGAAGGAAAAATCATGTTATGATGGCCCAGATAGTGAGAAAATTGCGTCTTTATAATAAGTCCTATTTCTTAATAGATATAATGAACTTGTTGAACTTATCTAGGAGCACAAATGTGTATTGGATTCGTGTAGAAGCAGAAGGATATGATGTAACATATATTTCTGTTAATTCAAATGGTCTTATTTATCTCAACTAATTAGAAGCAACCATTAGACCATCTACATCGCTCGTTTCTGTAATGATGGTAAAATATTGAGATTGGTGTTAAACAGCCTATCGAAGAAGTTGGCGCCATTTGTAGGTGAGTGTTAAGACCTTAACATTATGTTTATTCTATTATAATTCTCTTTTAATTTGTTTTTCTTAATGTTTCAGAAAGAAGAAAGTTTTTTTTTTAATGTTTTTCTTAATGTTACAGAAAGAAGGAGGTTTTTTTTCACACAGATGCTGTGCAAGCTATTGGCAAAGTACCAATGTAAATCGTAAATCTGAAAATCGTTAAACGGATAACGACATGTAACGATGTCGTTATCTGTTTAACGAGTTACAGAATCGCTAACTAACTAATTGTTTTGTCATTATCACTTTTAGCAATTTAATATATTCAAAGATAAATGAAAACATTTGACATAAAAACTCTCTTTTTTGTGCATGTGCATATAAAGTACATACAGCATTGGAAATATCTCTCGCTATTTCAGGTATCGATTTAACAGTTTTTTTATTGACTTTAAGAATGACAAAATATTTCAGATGATCATAGGATCGGAAATGCATATTTTTCGAATTGCAATAATTTTTTCTTTGCGACAGAGTTTTATAAGGACGTCTAAAGATTTATAAAAATTTGTTTTTAAAATTAGAAAGATGAAACCTTGCAATTGCTGTTTTCTGCATACATAAAATCATTCTCGGTCTGCCAAAATTGCGTAGAATCACTGGTCGGTCGCATACAAAACACAATTATTCTTAAATCATCGCGTTTAACTCAGAGATAGATAAACGCGCCTGTAGGGCGCGTTAGCTATTCGTTACAGATCGTTCTTTTTATGTCAAACGTTCTCATTTACCTATGAATATAATAAATTGCTAAAAGTGATAATAACAAAACAACGTATACAGTTGCAGAAAGCCGAAAACGTTATGAAGGGAAATAAATCTCATCTACAATAGATATGGACACAATCGAAATGGCCCAAACTAAAGAGAAAAAAAGTCTTATATAAGGAAAAGTAAAGTGATGTTTAGAGCACTGCATTATGAATGTTTGCTACTTAGTAGTTACATTGAAAACTCATATATAATAGATTTAATACAAAGTAAAGATAGCATGGGGTACATCACAAAGAAACAACTATATATATATCGATCTAAGCCACTAACCTGTACAATAAATTGTTGACGTGACAATAAACGATACCAGATGATGTTTGTGTGAAGATCTCCAAGTCATCCATAGTATCCGCAGTAATTGTCGTATCTGTACAAAATTAAGTTTTATGTCAAAAATCATTTCTTTCAAAACAATTAATTTTATAGGATCAGGATTATTATTTGGGTACCATAATGATATATATATATATATATATATATATATTGATGATGGATTAAAGTAATTTTATGTATGTTTTGCTTATCATGATAGAAAATTATCCAAATTATTCCACACTTAAAGTATAAGCAAAAACTTTCAAAATTTTACAAGAGAGTATATAGGAGCAAAAAAAGAAAAAAATTACTAACATAAGTATTATGTCGATTAAAAATTGTAATTTGTTTTAACGAAATCAAAATAAAATCCGTGCAATTTTTTTTAAGACCAATATCTATCAGGCCCATTAAAAATTTAGATTTTTAACAAAAATTCATACATATTTAATTTATTAAAAAATATGTAATTAAAAGTAATATAAATTAAATATTAAATATTTATATTTTATATATATTGTCTCTTTTTGCTTATATTAATAGTTTATAATCATTGTTATTATTTTTAACTGCTAAAAATTAATATATTGATAATAATGGTTAAGAAGAATTTGAAAATAATTAATAAAACTTGCAACATTAAAAGAGTAAGCATAATATACAACTTTGGAAAAATCGGAAATTATTTAAAAGTTAAAAAACACCTACTTTAATTAATATATCATTCATTTTGTTTACCTGTTGTTTCATTAATAATTAAATTATAAACTTATGCAAATATATATTTTAATGAGAAATGAACAGAAAAGTAGGAGCAAGATTATAATGTTTTATCACATAGAAAATTTTAATTTTGTATTTAAAACATGATGTGTTGATCTTTTAATCTTTTTTTTATTTCTCATTTTTTTCAAAATAATTATTTACATATGTATTAATTTATTATAATCAAATAATTACGATACTTTTTTAAATCCAATACTAAATTAAAATTTATCAAAAATTGAAATTTACGTATATTATATTATACAATGTAATGTTTTTTATTTTACTATATGTTTTTTAATATTAATTTTGTTGGTTAATTATCATTGTTGTGATAAAAGTTAAGATACATTAATTATTAAACAAATTTGAAGATGATTAATAAAATGTGCGACATCACAAGCAAATATGCAAAACTTCAAGAAAATAAAAAATTATTTGTAAATTATTTAAATTTATATTAATTTATGTGTGTGTGTGTGTGTGTGTGTGTGTGTGTATGTGTGTGCATGTTTATATAAAAATAATATCTAATATTCTCATGATTGTATTTGTTTAATTTATAAGGGAAAATCCTTCTCTCTCTCTCTTCTATATAGATACACCATGTAGAGTTTTCGAATAATCATTTTGAATTTCTAATGATCGCAAAAGCGATATTAATTTAAATGTGATATAGATATATGATCCTACGCAATAAAATCTGTAGTGAAATATTTAAGTAATGTAAAATAAATGTTTATGTTAGTTCTCATTGACCATTTTGATGTTGCAACTTGTATAAAAAAATTATATTCTACGAACAATAAAATGAATAATAAAAACGCAAAATTGTTAATTAGAATACATTTTTTAGTTAGCTTTCTCTCTCTTTCGTATTCAATATAATAATATATTAATAAGTGTTTTTATTATATAAAAATGTAATATAAATATTTTGTTTAATTCTAATAGAATCGTTCGATTCTTTATTCAATCAGAATGAGATACTCTGCTATTAATTTCTATGCAAGATTTTTAAGCAAACTTTCGATAAGAATAACGTTAGACACATCGTAAGCTCGATTATATAAATGTATATACAAATGTGAATTCGTCACTATAAATGTACAAATACTCGGAAGAACGTTAGGATAAAAGTAATCTAATGGCCCGCGATTATCTGATCCGAAAAAGTCACTTGATTTCTTATTCTTACAATATCTATAAAATATGCTATCAACATATTAAATATAACAATATTATCTCACAATTTATTCAAAAGACAATGCTATTGCGAATAATCACATCTATTTGGCTTGATTATGTCTTTGTCGGCTTACCTGTACAGATATTAACGGAGCACGCAATTTCTGCTTCTGGCCGGCACAACGTTCCCGCTGAAAGAGGAAGAAAAATTCGTTGGCGCCAGAATTTCCTTGTCCTGATTGGTCGAGCTGGTCAAGCTTCGCAGTCGTGATTGGCGGATGTTGGTACGTACTCTGTCGAATCGATATATTTCGTTTCAGCCAATCAATTCAAAGATCTCGCACGATATCTATCGAAAACCGTCTAGCAGACCTCAAACAATTTGGCGCGAAGATTCAAAATCGTTTGAAGTCACTATGCAATTGAACGTGATACATTACTAATAATTAAATAAATAAATTATTACAATTGTATTCATGATTATGAAATTCTTCATCGATTATAATTGTTTAATGCGTATATCTTATTACAATTATAGAGCAATAATGAAGGAGTTTCAAACTGAGTGTAGCTCGGTGCTGGTTAGAACGCGAGGTTAGAACATGCGAGTTCGTGGAATGCATGATTCCTCATGAGAATAATTTCAGTCTACTATTAGAATGTTTCGATCGACGAGGTATTTGATATCCGCACTGCATCGCGTGAAAGATCGCTATTTGCACACGTACGATCAGCACTTGTCAGACGTCGCCGAGTGTGAATGTAAGTTGGGGTACCAAAATCAATGCAATATTTAATCATATTTATATACGTCAAGTGTGATATTTAATAGCGATTATTAATACATTGTAGCTCCTATCACGGACGAATATAAAAAGGGTCCAACGGAGGGTAGATCTTTTTATTTGGACGCTCAAGCTACTACCACGCTGGTAAATTCAAAGCATGATGTCACATGATGCAATCTATATGCATGTGAAAAACTAAGACGTCGTACTATCACGCAGGATCCTCGGGTATTAGATAAAATGATGTTGTATCTAACAGTGTACCATGGCAATCCACATTCCAGAACTCGCATGTATGGTTGGGAGTCGGAAGCAGCAGTCGAGCATGCTCGCCAAGTTGGTGCCTTAACTTGCAACATTTACTTTTGTATTTTATGATCTTATAATTATGAGAAATTATTTGTGTACTTTCTTTTTAACAGCAAATTGCAGATTTCATAGGAACAGACAAGTAGGAAGTGATATTTACATCCAGTGCGACAGAGTGTAATAATATAGCTGTGAAAGGTGTAGCAAGTTTCTATAAATCAAGGAAAAATCATGTTTGACGACCCAGTCAGTGAGAAAATTGCATCTTTATAATAAGTCCTGCTTCTTAATAGATATAATGAACTTGTTGAACTTATCTAGGAGCACAAATGTGTATTTGATTCGTGTAGAGCCTTGGAAGCAGAATGATTTGATGTAACGTATATTTCTGTTAATTCAAATGGTCTTATTGATCTCAACGAGCATAAACCTTAGGATTTATATTTATTGTTTAAGAAACTAGCATCGAGTAATTGAAGTTACAATATGATGAATCATAATCTGTGCTTTTTTTATATATTACATATTTAACGCTTTTTACAAGTTGAAGATTTTGCCGCTGTATATACGAAATTATTAATTTATATTGCATTTGTGTTGAAAAATTACAACACAAAATTGACCTTTTCTGTAATGTGTTCATTAGATTTTCGTGATAATATATCGTGTCTTTAAATACAATAGTCGAAGCACGGCAACATTCCGCCAATCGTGATGGCGATTAAAATTGATTAGTCACGATAAATTATATAGGTATAATATAAAATCCTCTCGATGCGAGATATTTCTTCCGATCCAAAGTAATGATTCTAAAAGGTAAATATTTATTTGCAATTATCTAGTGAATTAAATACCTGGTAAAAAAGTCCATATATATGATCATTCATATAAATATATATAAAATATGCTCATATATGTTCTCGATTGTAAAAAATATCATAATCATAGAAAAATAGTGCAAAATAAACAAAGTAAAATTAAGAAGTTAATGAGAGAGGCACATTGAAAGTTTTTTATCCAAACTCTTGCTCTAATTATAGATAAATACAATGTATTAAATTACACTGTGCAAAAATTATTTATTTGGATAAATTTGATATAAATTATTCACCTCATGGTTGTTCCGCTGTTGCCTGATGCCACCCCAAGCCTCCTTCTCCTCTCTTATTTCACTTTGTTGCTTCTTCGTACACATAGTTGAAATAATCTAATGTCATAGATATATAAAAAAAATAAAATATCTCTCTCTCATTTTATGGTTACTTTATAAAGTAACAAAAAAGATTTGTTGCATACATAAAAATAAAAAGTTGTTACATAATTTACAAACGTACAAACTTTTACAAAATATGATAAGCATATACTAGATACCAAAAATGTTCAAAAATCTTAGATTCTCTTATATGATCTAAATTACACACATATATCGCGATTATATAATATATATTTTGAGTAAGAGAAACTGTATTCTTTTAATATAATTCAAATAATTAAAATATTTACTTTAATGGAATGTGATATCTTTAACTATAATTCTAAAAAATAAAATAACGATATAATATATTTAAAAGTTGACCTAATAATGCATAATATGACCCATGTGTCATTGTCATGTATTGTGATATGTTGATCTTTATTGATCATTGTTGTATCTTTATTTATATTTTAAAAACCCGAATTTGACAAATATAATACAAGACTATTTTCATATATTGTAGAACTTTTTATTATTTGATAAATATAACTTTCTAAAACCGAAGTATATAATATCATTTTATATAATATTACGTGTTTAAATGTATACTTTCATTATCGATTTCATCCATAATATTTTCGAAAGCAAAACTAGACTTTTCTAATTGATTGCATATCTGTAAAAGCTTCTTGCTTTCTTCTTTCTATATCCTTTGAGTAATTGGAACATACAATTCACTTATATCACCAAATTCATCATCAAGATCTAATTTCTGTTTTTCATCCTCAGCATAAACATATTTTTCCTTGAATGTCAAAGATTTAAATTCGTCAATTTTATATTCTGGACAATTTTCTGCATTTTCTTGGTTGGTAGATTCCATAGATTGCAAATTTCTTACACTAAATTGAAAGATTCGTTTTTTACATGTATTGTCTATTATATTTGTCACATTTAAATCATTATCTTCATTTTCGCTCGTGAAATTATCGGGAGAAAGTTCATTAAATATCCTATCAATCGTATTGTTCAATTTTGAATCTATCTTATCCATCTCCATAACTCTTTTGAATTGTGGTCTACATTTTATTTGTTTTATGTCCGTCGCAACGTTTTCAGGCACATTCTTTATTTCTAATTTATTTACTTTACTCAAAGTATTTTCCTGCTTCGATCTTTTCGGTGTTATTGCCATGTTCTCAAAAGACTCAACTAATTCTGGGTAACATTTTAAAACCAAGTCTTGTGGCTCAATACTCGTTAGTAAACTGTACATCATTATTATCATTCGACTTTATTTGCTCTTCGTATTCTTTTAACATTTCTACTGCACTATGTTCCTTCTTCCAAATAATTTCATAACTAGCTATAGATCTGATATTACGTATCTTTTTTATTTGATCAGGAATGAATAAGTTTGACATAGACAAACGTTCATCAAGTGTAAAATCTGGTAGATGTAAAAGTTGCCGTCTAGTAGTTAGTGTGAATATTTTTTCAAATGCATATTGTGGTTCCCAACATAGATATTTCTCCATAAAGTCCTAATACAAAAAATTATATATATTTAACCATATATTTAACAAAAAAATTATTTTGTAACATGTTATAATATATATGTAACAATATATTTACAACAAATTGATTGACTTGAGGTTGCTTCCATTCTATATCCAATTTAGTTGGAACTGAATCTTTTTTAATAAGAAATTCTTCTATTAATTCCTGATTTGGGAAATTTTTACCATAAAGTGCCTTTTTCCTCAATGATATTTTATTTATCATCAGTATTCTCTTTTCTCTATATACATTAAAGTACAATATATTTAATTATTAAGTACAATATACAACTCAAAGATATGTAATGCACTAATAATTTACCTGAAGCCATCATTACACTTGCCAACAGTACCACAATCAGCACAACCCGATTTTTTGTTTTTGTAGTTTTCCTTAATGACCACATGCTGTACATAAATCAGAATTTAATAAATCTGACTCAATTCTATCTAAACTTGTGTCAGTTCTCCAATCTTGAATCCTGAAAAGAGAGGAAATAAAAACAATTTAGTTACAATAATTTGATAAATTTGATTAATATATAATCTTTAGATGCATCTAATATTCTAACCTTTGTAAAACATTTTCATCGTCTACAGCCTTGAAAAATTTTAAAGCAGCCTCTTTTCCAGCACCATTCACTCCCTCATTATAGTCACAGCCGCACAATAAAGCCAATGCTATCATTTTATTTGGTCTTATATTCAATGTCTTTTCTATCTTCTCCATATTGTAGACATCTACAGAACCAGCTGTAGCTCCACGATTTCCTTGACTACTTGTACAAAAGTTTCTGTATACTACACTTTTGCGCCATATAAGAAGCAATCACTGTCTTGACTTATACATCTATCTACAAGCTAAAAATATATTTCTTCTTTATAATTAAGATAATCAGTAATTTGTTTATCAAAGAAAATTAAGTTATAAATGTACCTCATCCTCATTTCAATATGCACATATAGCTTCTGCTTCACCATGGCTCTGTACACAAGCAATACCCATGAATTTCAACATTTCCCTACATTCATTTAAAATTCGACTAAACTGTGTCCTCCCTCCTTTCTTAGCAGCTTTCTTTCTTTCTTCAATCTGTATGCACGTTAACGTTTCATTCATTGTTTAATTCGCCTAGTCTCATTACTAACCAAATATAACATTCGACATCCATAGATTTATGATTTATACGCCAACGCCTTGTCGGCAAATATTGTAACTAAAAAGAGATTTTAAGTCGAAACTACGGATGGTAAAAGTCACTTTTCAACTGTCGATAAAAATGTTTTATCGACATCTAGAATCTCTACATGACATTAATCTATTTATCGATTGAAAATTTACTATCTCACTTCAATGTTTTTCTCACGCATATGTAAATTTTTGTTTATTTGTAGCACAAATCTCGCCATTCAGTTTAACGAAAATGAAAAGCAAGCTGAAAAAAGATTTGCATATGCGAAGATAAAACGCCTTTATTATAGCCAAGCAATATTTATAACCTAACTTGAGAAGCAGACTATAAGAGATTTTATATAATTGACTTCATGAACGAAATCAGCATTGACAATAAGATGGTCAATAAAAACACCAGTGGCAATCTTCTGCTACCAGCAGAAAAACTACCAGAATGTTGGAATCAAGAAGAGAGAATGAGTGCATTGTTTTCACCGTTTCGCAGTAAATCAGCTAATCCACAAGATTGGACTTCTAAATACAAATTCTGGCATAATTTGATATATGAATGGCTGAAATATATTATGCGATGCAGTTTTTCTATCATCGATTTAAATGAAGCTTTTAAAAGAAGAGGTTGCACACCTCTTTGTCTGGTTACTGTGATTGAAGAGCTTTTCAGGTATTATAGTCTATTAAATATAATATGCAGTAAATTAATTAAATATTTCTACTTTAGTTATTATTAGTCAATGATTGTCTTTATTATAATAAAGATAATTATTTGTGTATATGTGTTATTGTCTATATAAATCAGATATATTATTTAATTTGATGTGCGCTCTTTAATGTTGTCATATCTTAATATATATATATTTTATTAAAATTTTCCAGAAATAATGAAATAATTCAAGAGACTGATTTTTTACAAGAACCATGCGAAACATGGACAGCATGGTCAATTGATATATTTATAAAAAAAACAATTAACTGGTCTTTCTCCAAAGTAAAGAATTATATAGTAGGCCAGAATACAAATAACACAGAAGTGAGATACATACACTTGCGAATTGTTCGGGAATTGGGTGATATTATTCTTTCCATTGCTGACATTAAAAAGGACAATGTTTTATTCCCAATCTCTGAAGTAGTACAATATTGCAAGAGCAAAACTAAGAAACAGATTTCAAAGAATACAGTGAGATTAGTGTTGGAATGGTTAAGGCATAGAAAAAAGGTTGCTTTCAGAAAAAATTTCAATTCAAGCAGTGAATTACTGGTTAAAATTACTACAGAAAGTAAATGAAATTAAAAGTCGAAGAAGGCACATATAAACTGATGAAGCAAGAAAATGAGCTGATCAAAGAGATAGAACTTATGGAGCAAGAGAAACTTAATATTATCAATAAAGCAAAATCGTATTTGGCGAAAGAACTGCGTCAGATGGCAAAAACATGCTTAAGAAGAAAGATTGAATTGGAAAAAAGCATAGAAAAGCGTGCACAAGCTCTTGCAAACCTACGCACTCTAATCACCAATATTGAAAATGCACATTCTAATTCTGCTGTATTGTCTGCTTACAAGACTGCATCTGATGTATTGAAGAAAATAGGACAAAATGGTTTAATGGAATACGATGTTAGAGAAATTATTAATGACGATATTAATGAGGTAAGAAATTATTATGCATTATTATACATATTTAGTAAGTGATTGTAATAAAAAAGATACATTAATATCTATTATTCATTGACTAGATTTTAGAAAAGAAACAAGAAATACACGCAATTTTATCTGAGACATTGACTCTCACATACTCGGATGCCGAGTTGGAAAAAGAATTAGTAGAACTATTGAATAAAGACAATGTAGATGTTTCTAATGTAGATGTTTCTGAATCAAATCCAGAAATTAAAAAATTGGAGCAACGTTTGAAAGACTTGCGCATGGAAGGTAAACATTGTGAAATTTATTATCATATTTCATACAAATGGGATATTTATAATATAAGTTAAATCGCATATTAGACGCGCGCGCGTCCTTCAAGTCACAAAAGATACACGAGTATTTATTAAAATATTAATTAAAAAATTTCTTATAATTTTTTTTATTTAATATTACCCACGGAAATTTGCAAAAAATAGATGTTATATAGTAAATTAATTGCTCTGAATCAGAAAATTTTCAATCTTGCCTCGCGAATGTCCGGAATCGAATTGTATGATATAAATATGAAATTATAAACGTTTAGAAAACGAACAAATTTTGCAAACGGAAATCTAAAATGCGTATTTATATTTATATTTACCCGCGCAAAACCCGTATTTTTGTTCGTTGCCCGTAGTTGTTGTTATACCTCAGAAGTTTATTAAATAACATCCATAATGAATGATGTGAGATTCGAAAGACATAATGAATTTCTTGCACAATCAATATAAGAATGCTGTAAATTATAAATGTTTCATGTTCTCATATTGTGTATATACCTTTATAAAAAATTTAATATCGATATTAATCTTGTTATTACATTATATATCATGTATACATCTCGTGCACATTGCACGAGATGTTCGTATCAAAATTATATATATTCGTATCAAAATTATATATATTTTAAAATAAAATATTTGCAATTAATATAAATACAATTAATGTAAAACTAATCAGCTTTAAGACAATCTGTATAAAAAATTCTCCGCGATGAAACATCCGCGAAATATCTTTTGCATGATCTCACATTATTTTATTATAACTTTGCTTTAACTGATGTAAAGTCAAATTATTAATCAATATGGATGGATGAGCTATAAAAAATTAGGATAAAATCGGTGCAATATAAAAATAAGTTAAAATATACAATTAAAAATCATTAGCGCGTTTTTTATAAAATTAATTAGTAGATAAAATTTGCTATGTAACTGTAACGTTTCCTATCTTTATTTAATTTATGCTTGTGATA
Organism: Lasius fuliginosus; assembly: GCA_949152495.1. Lineage (NCBI taxonomy): Eukaryota > Metazoa > Arthropoda > Insecta > Hymenoptera > Formicidae > Lasius > Lasius fuliginosus. The sequence continues at coordinate 15,047,044 of OX424444.1, forward strand.
CATATTGAAAAAATCTGTAAGTATATTGCTCTCTCGCACACGATTTATATAATATTTAATCCTGGACGGATATAATAAGGAGGAAGGAATAAAACTATTTTATTAATTAGATATTAGTTTTATTTATTTTATTTATTAATTTTATTTATCTTGTTATATATATATATCTTTTTTATTTAAATATATATATTTTATTCATTTATTTTTATTTCTCAAAGTGCATATAGAATATCTTTTCTAATTTTGTTCATGAAGTATAAACATTATGAAGAAACTGAAATAAAAGATTTAAATATATAAAAAAGTCAATGAAATTTCTTATAATCTTCTTTACATCTTTTTACTTTTTTTTTATTTTCTTTATTATTTTATTCAAATAACAAATTTTAAAAAAATCAGATATAATTTATATTGACTAATATTGTCCAAATAAAAATATTGTTAATAAATTAATAATATTCATAATATTCTTACCAATTGCCTTTGTTTCTCTCATTGTGTAGAGTACTTGGTAGAAAAGGTAAGAAATTATAATATCTTTATCAAATCTTAAATACAATATTTCTTATACATATGTGTATTATATGTATGTTTTATGATTGTTTATCAAGCTTGTTCTACCTGTAATATATTTCATTTTCTATTAATCTTTAATCTTTACAAGATTGATTATAACTTTCAGGCAACTGGTATATTTTATAACTAGTATTCTGTATAAGACAGAACACTGGAACCAATAAATCATGCGATATTAAAAAAACGAGCTCTCTTTCGTGAACTCTATGCGTGCATGCGAGTGCATCCTCATACGCACGATAAATCGATTAATGATCGTATTTATATCCAGGATGAAATATTGAGCCTAATTTGTTTTAACCCATCCATTTTAATGTAACGGATTTATCTAGAATCTACATCTACGATCTCTATAAATCCATTACCTACAAATAAAATAAAAGTTTGTCACTCACCAATCGATACGCAACAGCGGAGTTGACGGCATTGAAGCTGTAACATATAAATAAAAAATGGAATAATTTTTATAAATTCTAAAAAAAAATTTTTTTAATACGAACTTTTACAGAATTTATGTAAGACTTTTTCTCTCCAATTCTCTCTTATTTAAATCAAACAAACGAACCGAATTAATGCGTGTACACGATTTATAATAATTAATATACAATTAATAAATACTTACTCCAGAATTGCTTCGTCAACGCCCGATGTCTCCTAGGTCTGCTCCTCCCCTCAGGTTTCAGGATTATCCGTTTCCAAAGTCTATTGATTTACACGCGTGATATAGATCGATAGCGTTAAAAAACGTTAAAAAACATTAAATACGTTAAAAACCCGTTTGGGTACTTTTTTTTTTTTTTTTTTGCGTTGGTAATCCATCATGGATACCCGTCCCCTGGGGGAGGGGGCGGGTTATGCCGGACTCTTACCGGCTAAACCCCAACGGTGGCATCTGTGCGCATAAACGAGGACCCCTCGGAAACCGCCTGGAGGCAATCCTCCGGGGTGTCCTCTGCGCGTTGCGCGTTGGCGCCCTACCTGACTAGCCCCCCAACCTAATTTAACCTACCTCGGGTAGGGAGGGAGAAATGACTTCAACCCCTCTTTTTTTTCTCCCTAATTGGGAGCGAAGCGGGGCCACTACCGCTTCGCTCCCCCTCGCTTGGGGACCACGTGCTATGGCGGTCGAGAATCCCCGTTCTCGACCGCCTGGAATCCGCAGCGGACGACGAGCGACCCCAGGAGTATGAGGCTCCCCCGAAATCACCACGATGCACCCAAATTCCAACCTCAATCACTCCTTCTCTCTCATACATACATCCATTCGCACGCACTAACTCATACCCCCCCCCCCTTTCCGTACAGAATTATCCTCTACCCGCAATTACCTCACCAGGTGCTCCTACGGTGCTACGGTGCTCAGGGTGTTCCCACGGTACTCCCACGGTGCTCTTCAGGGTTTTCCACAATGCTCCCATGGTGCTCCTCAGGGTGTTCTCACGTTGCTCCAACGGTGCCCCGCAGGGTGCTCCCTCGGTGCTCCAACGGTGCCCTACAGGATGCTTTCACACCGTGGAGGAGCACCGGCTCCTCAGGATGTTCTCACGGTGTCTATGTTCCACGATGCTCAGGTCCCACGGTGCTTAAGAGTCCCACGGTTCTTAGGGGTCCCACGATGCTTAGGTCCCACGATTCTTAGATCCCACGGTGCTTAGAGGTCCCACGGTGCTTAGAGGTCCCATGGTGCTTAGGTCCCACGATTCTTAGATCCCACGGTGCTTAGAGGTCCCACGGTGCTTAGAGGTCCCATGGTGCTTAGGTCCCACGATTCTTAGATCCCACGGTGCTTAGGGGTCCCACGGTGCTTAGAAGTTCCACGGCGTTTATGTCCCACGGTGCTTAGATCCCACGGTGCTTAGGGGTCCAACGGTGCTTAGGTCCCACGGTGCTTAAATCCCACGGTGCTTAGAGGTCCAACGGTGCTTAGGTCCCATGGTTCTTCGATCCCACGGTGCTTAGTTCCCACGGTGCTTAGAAGTCCAACGGTGTATTTGTCCCACGGTGCTTAGGGGTCCCACGGTTCTTCGTTCCCACTGTGCTGAGGGGTCCCACGGTGCTTAAGGGTCCCACGTTGCTCAGGTCCCACGGTGCTAAGGTCCCACGATTCTTAGATCCCACGGTGCTTAGGGGTCCTACGGTGCTTAGGTCCCACGGTGCTTAGAAGTCCCACGGTGTTTATGTCCCACGGTGCTTAGGGGTCCAACGGTGCTTAGGTCCCATGGTTCTTCGATCCCACGGTGCTTAGTTCCCACGGTGCTTAGAAGTCCAACGGTGTATTTGTCCCACGGTGCTTACGGGTCCCACGGTGCTTAGGTCCCACGGTTCTTCGTTCCCACGGTGCTTAGGTCCCACGGTGCTTAAGGGTCCCACGTTGCTCAGGTCCCATGATTCTTAGATCCCACGGTGCTTAGGGGTCCTACGGTGCTTAGGTCCCACGGTGCTTAGATCCCACGGTGCTTAGAAGTCCCACGGTGTTTATGTCCCACGGTGCTTAGATCCCACGGTGCTTAGGGGTCCAACGGTGCTTAGGTCCCATGGTTCTTCGATCCCACGGTGCTTAGGTCTCACGGTGCTTAGGTCCCACGGTGCTTAGAAGTCCCACGGTGCTTAGGGGTCCCACGGTGCTTAGAAGTCCCACGGTGTTTATGTCCCACGGTGCTTAGATCCCACGGGGCTTAGGGGTCCAACGGTGCTTAGGTCCCATGGTTCTTCGACCCCACGGTGCTTAGTTCCCACGGTGCTTAGAAGTCCAACGGTGTATTTGTCCCACGGTGCTTAGGGGTCCCACGGTTCTTCGTTCCCACGGTGCTTAGGTCCCACGGTGCTTAAGGGTCCCACGTTGCTCAGGTCCCACGGTGCTAAGGTCCCACGATTCTTAGATCCCACGGTGCTTAGGGGTCCTACGGTACTTAGGTCCCACGGTGTTTATGTCCCACGGTGCTTAGGGGTCCAACGGTGCTTAGATCCCATGGTTCTTCGATCCCACGGTGCTTAGTTCCCACGGTGCTTAGAAGTCCAACGGTGTATTTGTCCCACGGTGCTTAGGGGTCCCACGGTGCTTAGGTCCCACGGTTCTTCGTTCCCACGTTGCTCAGGTCCCACGGTGCTAAGGTCCCACGATTCTTAGATCCCACGGTGCTTAGGGTTCCTACGGTTCTTAGGTCCCACGGTGCTTAGATCCCACGGTGCTTAGAAGTCCCACGGTGTTTATGTCCCACGGTGCTTAGATCCCACGGTGCTTAGGGATCCAACGGTGCTTAGGTCCCATGGTTCTTCGATCCCACGGTGCTTAGGTCTCACGGTGCTTAGGTCCCACGGTGTTCAGAAGTCCCACGGTGCTTAGATCCCACGGTGCTTAGGGGTCAAACGGTGCTTAGGTCCCACGGTGCTTAGATCCCACGGTGCTTAGGGGTCCAACGGTGCTTAGGTCCCATGGTTCTTCGATCCCACGGTGCTTAGAAGTCCCACGGTGTTTATGTCCCACGGTGCTTAGGTCCCACGGTGCTTAAGGGTCCCACGTTGCTCAGGTCCCACGGTGCTAAGGTCCCACGGTTCTTAGATCCCACGGTGCTTAGGGGTCCTACGGTGCATAGGTCCCACGGTGCTTAGATCCCACGGTGCTTAGAAGTCCCACGGTGCTTAGGGGTCAAACGGTGCTTAGGTCCCACGGTGCTTAGATCCCACGGTGCTTAGGGGTCCAACGGTGCTTAGGTCCCATGGTTCTTCGATCCCACGGTGTTTAGAAGTCCCACGGTGTTTATGTCCCACGGTGCTTAGGTCCCACGGTGCTTAGGGATCCAACGGTGCTTAGGTCCCATGGTTCTTCGATCCCACGGTGCTTAGGTCTCACGGTGCTTAGGTCCCACGGTGTTCAGAAGTCCCACGGTGCTTAGATCCCACGGTGCTTAGGGGTCAAACGGTGCTTAGGTCCCACGGTGCTTAGATCCCACGGTGCTTAGGGGTCCAACGGTGCTTAGGTCCCATGGTTCTTCGATCCCACGGTGCTTAGAAGTCCCACGGTGTTTATGTCCCACGGTGCTTAGGTCCCACGGTGCTTAAGGGTCCCACGTTGCTCAGGTCCCACGGTGCTAAGGTCCCACGGTTCTTAGATCCCACGGTGCTTAGGGGTCCTACGGTGCATAGGTCCCACGGTGCTTAGATCCCACGGTGCTTAGAAGTCCCACGGTGCTTAGGGGTCAAACGGTGCTTAGGTCCCACGGTGCTTAGATCCCACGGTGCTTAGGGGTCCAACGGTGCTTAGGTCCCATGGTTCTTCGATCCCACGGTGCTTAGAAGTCCCACGGTGTTTATGTCCCACGGTGCTTAGGTCCCACGGTGCTTAAGGGTCCCACGTTGCTCAGGTCCCACGGTGCTAAGGTCCCACGGTTCTTAGATCCCACGGTGCTTAGGGGTCCTACGGTGCATAGGTCCCACGGTGCTTAGATCCCACGGTGCTTAGAAGTCCCACGGTGCTTAGGGGTCCAACGGTGCTTAGGTCCCAAGGTTCTTCGATCCCACGGTGCTTAGTTCCCACGGTGCTTAGAAGTCCAACGGTGTATTTGTCCCACGGTGCTTAGGGGTCCCACGGTGCTTAGGTCCCACGGTTCTTCGTTCCCACGGTGCTTGGGTCCCACGTTGCTCAGGTCCCACGGTGCTAAGGTCCCACGATTCTTAGATCCCACGGTGCTTAGGGGTCCAACGGTACTTAGGTCCCACGGTGCTTAGAAGTCCCACGGTGTTTATGTCCCACGGTGCTTAGGGGTCCAACGGTGCTTAGATCCCATGGTTCTTCGATCCCACGGTGCTTAGTTCCCACGGTGCTTAGAAGTCCAACGGTGTATTTGTCCCACGGTGCTTAGGGGTCCCACGGTGCTTAGGTCCCACGGTTCTTCGTTCCCACGGTGCTTAGGTCCCACGGTGCTTAAAGGTCCCACGTTGCTCAGGTCCCACGGTGCTAAGGTCCCACGATTCTTAGATCCCACGGTGCTTAGGGGTCCTACGGTGCTTAGGTCCGACGGTGCTTAGGTCCCACGATGCTTAGGGGTCCCACGGTTCTTAGAGGTCCCACGGTGCTTAGGTCCCACGGTGTTTTTGTCCCACGGTGTTTAGGGGTTCCTCGGTGCTTAGGTCCCATGATTCTTAAATCCCACGGAGCTTAGTCCCACGATGCTTAGGTGTCCCACGGTGCTTAGAGGTCCCACGGTGTTTATGTCCCACGGTGCTTGGATCCCACGGTGCTTAGGGGTCCCACGGTGCTTAGAAGTCCCACGGTGTTTATGTCCCACGGTGCCTAGATCCCACGGTGCTTAGGGGTCCAACGATGCTTAGGTCCCATGGTTCTTTGATCCCACGGTGCTTAGTTCCCACGGTGCTTAGAAGTCCAACGGTGTATTTGTCCCACGGTGCTTAGGTCCCACGATTCCTCGATCCAACGGCGCTTAGGTCCCACGGTGCTTAAGGGTTCCACGGTGCTTAGAGGTCCCATGGTGCATAGATCCCACGATTCTTAGATCCCACGGTGCTTAGAGGTCCTACGGTGCTTAGGTCCCACGGTGCATAGATCCCACGGTGCTTAGAAGTCCCACGGTGTTATGTCCCACGGTGCTTAGGTCCTACGGCGTTTAGGGGTCCCGCGGTGCTTAGGTCCCATGATTCTTAGATCCCACGGAGCTTAGGTCCCACGATGCTTAGGGGTCTCACGGTGCTTACAGTTCCCACGGTGCTTAGGTCCCACGGTGTTTTTGTCCCACGGTGCTTAAAAGTCCCACAATGCTTAGAGGTCCCACGGTGCTTAGAGATCCCGCGGTGTTTAGGTCCCATATTTCTTCGACCCCACGGTACTTAGGTCCCACGGTGCTTAGAAATTTTCGGTGTTTATGTCCCACGGTGATTATAGGTCCCACGGAGCTTACTTCCTACGATGCTTAGGGGTCCCACGGTGCTTAGGTGCCACGATGATTAGGAGTCCCGCGGTGCTTAGGTTCCACGATACTTAGGGGTCCCTCGGTGTTTAGAGGTGCCAAGGTTCTTAGGTCCCACGATTCTTAGGTCCCACGGTGCTTAGGGGTCCCACGGTGCTTATGTCCCACGGTGCTTAGGTCCCACGGAGCATAGGTCCCACGATGCTTAGAGGTCTCACGACTCTTAGATCCCACGGCGTTAAGGTTTTACGGTGCTTTAGTCCCACGGTGCTTAGGTCCCACGGTGGGCTTCTACGGTGCTCCCACGGTGGGCTTTTAAATACCCTACTCTGGACGGGAAGGGGGGGTATGAGTGAGTGAGTGCAAATGGTGTTAAGGTGCTGCTTGTGGCGGCGCATACGGTGCATACCTGGCAACAACGGGTGCCCACACCTGGCAACAACGGGTGCCCACACCTGGCAACAACGGGTGCCCACACCTGGCAACAACGGGTGCCCACACCTGGCAACAACGGGTGCCCACACCTGGCAACAACGGGTGCCCACACCTGGCAACAACGGGTGCCCACACCTGGCAACAACGGGTGCCCACACCTGGCAACAACGGGTGCCCACACCTGGCAACAACGGGTGCCCACACCTGGCAACAACGGGTGCCCACACCTGGCAACAACGGGTGCCCACACCTGGCAACAACGGGTGCCCACACCTGGCAACAACGGGTGCCCACACCTGGCAACAACGGGTGCCCACACCTGGCAACAACGGGTGCCCACACCTGGCAACAACGGGTGCCCACACCTGGCAACAAACGGGTGCCCACACCTGGCAACTACGGGTGCCCACACCTGGCAACTACGGGTGCCCACACCTGGCAACTACGGATGCCCACACCTGGCAACTACGGGTGCCCACACCTGGCAACTACGGGTGCCCACACCTGGCAACTACGGGTGCCCACACCTGGCAACTACGGGTGCCCACACCTGGCAACTACGGGTGCCCACACCTGGCAACTACGGGTGCCCACACCTGGCAACTACGGGTGCCCACACCTGGCAACTACGGGTGCCCACACCTGGCAACTACGGGTGCCCACACCTGGCAACTACGGGTGCCCACACCTGGCAACTACGGGTGCCCACACCTGGCAACTACGGGTGCCCACACCTGGCAACTACGGGTGCCCACACCTGGCAACTACGGGTGCCCACACCTGGCAACTACGGGTGCCCACACCTGGCAACTACGGGTGCCCACACCTGGCAACAACGGGTGCCCACACCTGGCAACAAACGGGTGCCCACACCTGGCATACGATGCATACTTGGTATACGTTGCATACGGCGCTACGACGCTACGACGCTACGGCACTACGGTGCTACGACGCTACGGTGCTCCCACGGTGGCTGCTACGGTGGCTGCTATGGTGCTCCCACGGTGGCTGCTACGGTGCTATTACCGTGGCAGCTTCGGCGGCTGCTACGGTGCTCCCACGGTGGCTGCTACGGTGCTACTACCGTGGCAGCTTCGGCGGCTGCTACGGTGCTCCCACGGTGGCTGCTACGGTGCTACTACCGTGGCAGCTCCGGCGGCTGCTACGGTGCTCCCACGGTGGCTGCTACGGTGCTATTACCGTGGCAGCTACGGCGGCTGCTACGGTGCTCCCACGGTGGCTGCTACGGTGCTATTACCGTGGCAGCTTCGGCGGCTGCTACGGTGCTCCCACGGTGGCTGCTACGGTGCTATTACCGTGGCAGCTACGGCGGCTGCTACGGTGCTCCCACGGTGGCTGCTACGGTGCTATTACCGTGGCAGCTTCGGCGGCTGCTACGGTGCTCCCACGGTGGCTGCTACGGTGCTATTACCGTGGCAGCTTCGGCGGCTGCTACGGTGCTCCCACGGTGGCTGCTACGGTGCTATTACCGTGGCAGCTTCGGCGGCTGCTACGGTGCTCCCACGGTGGCTGCTACGGTGCTCCCACGGTGGCTGCTACGGTGCTATTACCGTGGCAGCTTCGGCGGCTGTTACGGTGCTCCCACGGTGGCTGCTACGGTGCTATAACCGTGGCAGCTTCGGTGGCTGCTATGGTGCTATTACCGTGGCAGCTACGGTGGCTGCTACAATGCTCCCACGGTGGCTGCTACGGTGGCTGCTACGGTTTTCCCACTGTGCCTGAAATAAATAAATATATAAATAAATAATAGTTCTCGAAGATCTTCAAGTTCTCGAAGGTCTCGAAGTTGTCGAAGGTCTCGAAGTTCTAGAAGGTCTCAAAGGTCTCGAATTCTGGAAGATCTCGAAGTTCTGGAAGGTCTCGAAGTTCTGAAAGGTCTCGAAGTTCTCGTAGGTCTCGAAGTTCTTATAAGGTCTCGAAGTTTTTGAAGATCTCGATAGTCCCACGGTGGCTGCTATGGTGCTATTACCGTGGCAGCTACGGTGGCTGCTACAATGCTCCCACGGTGGCTGCTACGGTGACTGCTACAGTTTTCCCACTGTGGCTGAAATAAATAAATAAATAAATAAATAAATAAAAGTTCTCGAAGGTCTCGAAGTTGTCGAAGGCCTCGAAGTTCTAGAAGGTCTCGAAGTTCTGGAAGGTCTCGAAGTTTTGAAAGGTCTCGAAGTTTTGGTAGTTCTCGAAGTTCTAGAAGATCTCAAAGGTCTCGAAGTTCTGGAAGGTCTCGAAGTTCTGAAAGGTCTCGAAGTTCTTGTAGGTCTCGAAGTTCTAGAAGGTCTCAAATGTCTCGAAGTTCTGGAAGGTCTCGAAGTTTCGTAAGTTCTCAAGGGTCCCACGGTGGCTGCTATGATGCTATTACCGTGGCAGCTACGGTTGCTGCTACAATGCTCCCACGGTGGCTGCTACGGTGGCTGCTACCGTTTTCCCACTGTGGCTGAAATAAATAAATATATAAATAAAAGTTCTCGAAGGTCTCGAAGTTGTCGAAGGCCTCGAAGTTCCAGAAGGTCTCGAAGTTCTGGAAGGTCTCGAAGTTTTGAAAGGTCTCGAAGTTTTGGTAGGTCTAGAAGTTCTAGAAGATCTCAAAGGTCTCGAAGTTCTGGAAGGTCTCGAAGTTCTGAAAGGTCTCGAAGTTCTGGTAGGTCTCGAAGTTCTGGAAGATCTCGAAGTTTTGGAAGATCTCGAAGGTCCCACGGTGGCTGCTATGGTGCTATTACCATGGCAGCTACGGTGGCTGCTACAATGCTACCATGGTGGCTGCTACGGTTTTCCCACTGTGGCTGAAATAAATAAATATATAAATAAAAGTTTTCGAATGTCTCGAAGTTCTCGAAGGTCTCGAAGTTGTCGAAGGCCTCGAAGTTCTAGAAGGTCTCGAATTTCTGGAAGGTCTCGAAGTTTTGAAAGGTCTCGAAGTTTTGGTAGGTCTCGAAGTTCTAGAAGGTCTCAAAGGTCTCGAAGTTCTGGAAGGTCTCGAGGTTCTGAAAGGTCTCGAAGTTCTGGTAGGTCTCGAAGTTCTGGAAGATCTCGAAGTTTTGGAAAATCTCGAAGGTCCCACGGTGGCTGCTATGATGCTATTACCGTGGCAGCTACGGTGGCTGCTACAATGCTCCCACGGTGGCTGCTATGGTTTTCCCACTGTGGCTGAAATAAATAAATAAATAAATAAAAGTTCTCGAAAGTCGGATTTCTGGAAAGTCTCGAAGTTCTCGAAGGTCTCGAAGTTGTCGAGGATCTCGAAGTTCTAGAAGGTCTCAAAGGTCTCGAAGTTCTGGAAGGTCTCGAAGTTTTGAAAGGTCTCGAAGTTCTGGAAGGTCTCGAAGTTTTGGAAGGTCTTGAAGGTCTCAAAGTTTTGGAAGGTCTCGAAGGTCTCGGATTTCTGGAAAGTCTCGAAGTTCTGGAAGGTTTCGAATGATTATTTGTAAGAACTATACTATAATATGGATTAAGTATAACAGATATACAATAATTATTTATTTTAAAGAAATTCTATGTTTGATATTTATATAAATAAGATTTATGAATCGAAATGTGTATTTTTAAACTATATTGAGAGAGGATGTAATTTATAATATACGCAATTAAAGATTTCATAAATTTTTAATTTGTTCATTACATCTCAAGATGTAGATTATTAAAAGATTTTAACAAATTTAACTTTAAGGAAACACTGGTGCCAAGTAAAAAATTAATTATGTGACTTATTGTACAATTTTAATTTTTATGTGCATTATTATTATTTATTATTTATTATTTATTAAAACTGTGTAAAAAATTATTCATAGAAAGTTCATAGAATACAAAATCTTTCAAGAAAAATAGAATAATTCTAAAGTAATATAAAAATATATGGTGTATCAAAGGAATATTAATATGTATCTCAAATATGTTTTAAATTTGAGAAACTTATTCACATTTATTCATAAAAAATTGAGAATTTATTGCAAAAGATTTTTCTTTAAAATCACAAAATACTCTATATATATACATATATATATATATATATATATATATATATATATAGTCGAGTCATTTTATTTTATTAGAAAAGTAACAAAAAGTTAAATTCTTATTAACAGTATTAAAAATAATTAATTTTTATTTTAAACTTGACATTTATTTAACTTTTTGAGTGTATATAATGATATAATTATATCAATCTTTATTTTGATATGATATGTTATATATATATATATATATATATATATATATATATAACATATATATATATATATATATATATATATATATGTTATATTATATATTATATATATATATGTATATTATATTATATTATATTATATTTTGATAATACATATAATAAACATAAATAATATCATCATATAAACGTATAATAAAATCAATAAACGTAATATATAATAATAACCGTAAATAACCAATAAATTCAAAATTTATTTATTGGTTATATTAAACACGCTTCATCATTTATTATTATCTTTTAAGAAAAAATTGATTAGATAGCAAAATAAATTATAAAACAATGAAATTTTTTCCTGCTTCTGTAACACGTTGTGCTGCACGAAATGGTATTCTGAGTGGATTTGAAAGAATGCTTAATGTTTCTTTTGAAACACCTCTACTTCTTATTTACACAAAGGTATGAAATACATAATATCTTTTTTAAAATATTTATATTATTCTTTTTATATTAAAATAATGTTTAGGGTGGCAGAATACCACATTTAACGAAAGATGTCTTTAAAATGATAACGTTGGAGCAACAACTACTTTCCATCTCACTTCCCTCTACCATATTAATGGCAGATGTTATTAAAGTGTTTAGCACTTCTATCGCTGATTTTGTTAGCATGAAGATATAATCAAAGATTAATCAAAATATTAATATGTATTAAAATTTCAATCTTCCACTTATAAAGAATTTTGTTTCAGGAATACATAAATTTTTTATCGATACAAGATCCTGCATATACTACCACCCCTGGCTTTCAGCAATTAGACACTATTTCTATCTGGCCCAGAACAGAAAAAGTTGTTTTTACTGCTGATAAATATATGGAGCTTATACAAGCTTATAAACCAGATCTCTATATCTCCATCATTTGCATCACACAACACACAAAGGAAATGCTAAATATTGTCTCTTCTTGCTTATATTAATAGTTTATAATCATTGTTATTATTTTTAACTGCTAAAAATTAATATATTGATAATAAAGGTTAAGAAGAATTTGAAAATAATTAATAAAACTTGCAACATTAAAAGAGTAAGCATAATATACAACTTTGGAAAAATCGGAAATTATTTAAAAGTTAAAAAACACCTACTTTAATTAATATATCATTCATTTTGTTTACCTGTTGTTTCATTAATAATTAAATTATAAACTTATGCAAATATATATTTTAATGAGAAATGAACAGAAAAGTAGGAGCAAGATTATAATGTTTTATCACATAGAAAATTTTAATTTTGTATTTAAAACATGATGTGTTGATCTTTTAATCTTTTTTTTATTTCTCATTTTTTTCAAAATAATTATTTACATATGTATTAATTTATTATAATCAAATAATTACGATACTTTTTTAAATCCAATACTAAATTAAAATTTATCAAAAATTGAAATTTACTTATATTATATTATACAATGTAATGTTTTTTATTTTACTATATGTTTTTTAATATTAATTTTGTTGGTTAATTATCATTGTTGTGATAAAAGTTAAGATACATTAATTATTAAACAAATTTGAAGATGATTAATAAAATGTGCGACATCACAAGCAAATATGCAAAACTTCAAGAAAATAAAAAATTATTTGTAAATTATTTAAATTTATATTAATTTATGTGTGTGTGTGTGTGTGTGTGTGTGTGTATGTGTGTGCATGTTTATATAAAAATAATATCTAATATTCTCATGATTGTATTTGTTTAATTTATAAGGGAAAATCCTTCTCTCTCTCTCTTCTATATAGATACACCATGTAGAGTTTTCGAATAATCATTTTGAATTTCTAATGATCGCAAAAGCGATATTAATTTAAATGTGATATAGATATATGATCCTACGCAATAAAATCTGTAGTGAAATATTTAAGTAATGTAAAATAAATGTTTATGTTAGTTCTCATTGACCATTTTGATGTTGCAACTTGTATAAAAAAATTATATTCTACGAACAATAAAATGAATAATAAAAACGCAAAATTGTTAATTAGAATACATTTTTTAGTTAGCTTTCTCTCTCTTTCGTATTCAATATAATAATATATTAATAAGTGTTTTTATTATATAAAAATGTAATATAAATATTTTGTTTAATTCTAATAGAATCGTTCGATTCTTTATTCAATCAGAATGAGATACTCTGCTATTAATTTCTATGCAAGATTTTTAAGCAAACTTTCGATAAGAATAACGTTAGACACATCGTAAGCTCGATTATATAAATGTATATACAAATGTGAATTCGTCACTATAAATGTACAAATACTCGGAAGAACGTTAGGATAAAAGTAATCTAATGGCCCGCGATTATCTGATCCGAAAAAGTCACTTGATTTCTTATTCTTACAATATCTATAAAATATGCTATCAACATATTAAATATAACAATATTATCTCACAATTTATTCAAAAGACAATGCTATTGCGAATAATCACATCTATTTGGCTTGATTATGTCTTTGTCGGCTTACCTGTACAGATATTAACGGAGCACGCAATTTCTGCTTCTGGCCGGCACAACGTTCCCGCTGAAAGAGGAAGAAAAATTCGTTGGCGCCAGAATTTCCTTGTCCTGATTGGTCGAGCTGGTCAAGCTTCGCAGTCGTGATTGGCGGATGTTGGTACGTACTCTGTCGAATCGATATATTTCGTTTCAGCCAATCAATTCAAAGATCTCGCACGATATCTATCGAAAACCGTCTAGCAGACCTCAAACAATTTGGCGCGAAGATTCAAAATCGTTTGAAGTCACTATGCAATTGAACGTGATACATTACTAATAATTAAATAAATAAATTATTACAATTGTATTCATGATTATGAAATTCTTCATCGATTATAATTGTTTAATGCGTATATCTTATTACAATTATAGAGCAATAATGAAGGAGTTTCAAACTGAGTGTAGCTCGGTGCTGGTTAGAACGCGAGGTTAGAACATGCGAGTTCGTGGAATGCATGATTCCTCATGAGAATAATTTCAGTCTACTATTAGAATGTTTCGATCGACGAGGTATTTGATATCCGCACTGCATCGCGTGAAAGATCGCTATTTGCACACGTACGATCAGCACTTGTCAGACGTCGCCGAGTGTGAATGTAAGTTGGGGTACCAAAATCAATGCAATATTTAATCATATTTATATACGTCAAGTGTGATATTTAATAGCGATTATTAATACATTGTAGCTCCTATCACGGACGAATATAAAAAGGGTCCAACGGAGGGTAGATCTTTTTATTTGGACGCTCAAGCTACTACCACGCTGGTAAATTCAAAGCATGATGTCACATGATGCAATCTATATGCATGTGAAAAACTAAGACGTCGTACTATCACGCAGGATCCTCGGGTATTAGATAAAATGATGTTGTATCTAACAGTGTACCATGGCAATCCACATTCCAGAACTCGCATGTATGGTTGGGAGTCGGAAGCAGCAGTCGAGCATGCTCGCCAAGTTGGTGCCTTAACTTGCAACATTTACTTTTGTATTTTATGATCTTATAATTATGAGAAATTATTTGTGTACTTTCTTTTTAACAGCAAATTGCAGATTTCATAGGAACAGACAAGTAGGAAGTGATATTTACATCCAGTGCGACAGAGTGTAATAATATAGCTGTGAAAGGTGTAGCAAGTTTCTATAAATGAAGGAAAAATCATGTTATGATGGCCCAGATAGTGAGAAAATTGCGTCTTTATAATAAGTCCTATTTCTTAATAGATATAATGAACTTGTTGAACTTATCTAGGAGCACAAATGTGTATTGGATTCGTGTAGAAGCAGAAGGATATGATGTAACATATATTTCTGTTAATTCAAATGGTCTTATTTATCTCAACTAATTAGAAGCAACCATTAGACCATCTACATCGCTCGTTTCTGTAATGATGGTAAAATATTGAGATTGGTGTTAAACAGCCTATCGAAGAAGTTGGCGCCATTTGTAGGTGAGTGTTAAGACCTTAACATTATGTTTATTCTATTATAATTCTCTTTTAATTTGTTTTTCTTAATGTTTCAGAAAGAAGAAAGTTTTTTTTTTAATGTTTTTCTTAATGTTACAGAAAGAAGGAGGTTTTTTTTCACACAGATGCTGTGCAAGCTATTGGCAAAGTACCAATGTAAATCGTAAATCTGAAAATCGTTAAACGGATAACGACATGTAACGATGTCGTTATCTGTTTAACGAGTTACAGAATCGCTAACTAACTAATTGTTTTGTCATTATCACTTTTAGCAATTTAATATATTCAAAGATAAATGAAAACATTTGACATAAAAACTCTCTTTTTTGTGCATGTGCATATAAAGTACATACAGCATTGGAAATATCTCTCGCTATTTCAGGTATCGATTTAACAGTTTTTTTATTGACTTTAAGAATGACAAAATATTTCAGATGATCATAGGATCGGAAATGCATATTTTTCGAATTGCAATAATTTTTTCTTTGCGACAGAGTTTTATAAGGACGTCTAAAGATTTATAAAAATTTGTTTTTAAAATTAGAAAGATGAAACCTTGCAATTGCTGTTTTCTGCATACATAAAATCATTCTCGGTCTGCCAAAATTGCGTAGAATCACTGGTCGGTCGCATACAAAACACAATTATTCTTAAATCATCGCGTTTAACTCAGAGATAGATAAACGCGCCTGTAGGGCGCGTTAGCTATTCGTTACAGATCGTTCTTTTTATGTCAAACGTTCTCATTTACCTATGAATATAATAAATTGCTAAAAGTGATAATAACAAAACAACGTATACAGTTGCAGAAAGCCGAAAACGTTATGAAGGGAAATAAATCTCATCTACAATAGATATGGACACAATCGAAATGGCCCAAACTAAAGAGAAAAAAAGTCTTATATAAGGAAAAGTAAAGTGATGTTTAGAGCACTGCATTATGAATGTTTGCTACTTAGTAGTTACATTGAAAACTCATATATAATAGATTTAATACAAAGTAAAGATAGCATGGGGTACATCACAAAGAAACAACTATATATATATCGATCTAAGCCACTAACCTGTACAATAAATTGTTGACGTGACAATAAACGATACCAGATGATGTTTGTGTGAAGATCTCCAAGTCATCCATAGTATCCGCAGTAATTGTCGTATCTGTACAAAATTAAGTTTTATGTCAAAAATCATTTCTTTCAAAACAATTAATTTTATAGGATCAGGATTATTATTTGGGTACCATAATGATATATATATATATATATATATATATATATATATATATATATATATTGATGATGGATTAAAGTAATTTTATGTATGTTTTGCTTATCATGATAGAAAATTATCCAAATTATTCCACACTTAAAGTATAAGCAAAAACTTTCAAAATTTTACAAGAGAGTATATAGGAGCAAAAAAAGAAAAAAATTACTAACATAAGTATTATGTCGATTAAAAATTGTAATTTGTTTTAACGAAATCAAAATAAAATCCGTGCAATTTTTTTTAAGACCAATATCTATCAGGCCCATTAAAAATTTAGATTTTTAACAAAAATTCATACATATTTAATTTATTAAAAAATATGTAATTAAAAGTAATATAAATTAAATATTAAATATTTATATTTTATATATATTGTCTCTTTTTGCTTATATTAATAGTTTATAATCATTGTTATTATTTTTAACTGCTAAAAATTAATATATTGATAATAATGGTTAAGAAGAATTTGAAAATAATTAATAAAACTTGCAACATTAAAAGAGTAAGCATAATATACAACTTTGGAAAAATCAGAAATTATTTAAAAGTTAAAAAACACCTACTTTAATTAATATATCATTCATTTTGTTTACCTGTTGTTTCATTAATAATTAAATTATAAACTTATGCAAATATATATTTTAATAAGAAATGAACAGAAAAGTAGGAGCAAGATTATAATGTTTTATCACATAGAAAATTTTAATTTTGTATTTAAAACATGATGTGTTGATCTTTTAATCTTTTTTTTATTTCTCATTTTTTTCAAAATAATTATTTACATATGTATTAATTTATTATAATCAAATAATTACGATACTTTTTTAAATCCAATACTAAATTAAAATTTATCAAAAATTGAAATTTACTTATATTATATTATACAATGTAATGTTTTTTATTTTACTATATGTTTTTTAATATTAATTTTGTTGGTTAATTATTATTGTTGTGATAAAAGTTAAGATACATTAATTATTAAACAAATTTGAAGATGATTAATAAAATGTGCGACATCACAAGCAAATATGCAAAACTTCAAGAAAATAAAAAATTATTTGTAAATTATTTAAATTTATATTAATTTGTGTGTGTGTGTGTGTGTGTGTGTGTGTGTGTGTGTGTGTGTGTGTGTGTGTGTGTGTGTGCATGTTTATATAAAAATAGTATCTAATATTCTCATGATTGTATTTGTTTAATTTATAAGGGAGAATCCTTCTCTCTCTCTCTCTTCTATATAGATACACCATGTAGAGTTTTTGATATCATTTTGAATTTCTAATGATCGCAAAAGCGATATTAATTTAAATGTGATATAGATATATGATCCTACGCAATAAAATCTGTAGTGAAATATTTAAGTAATGTAAAATAAATGTTTATGTTAGTTCTCATTGACCATTTTGATGTTGCAACTTGTATAAAAAAATTATATTCTACGAACAATAAAATGAATAATAAAAACGCAAAATTGTTAATTAGAATACATTTTTTAGTTAGCTTTCTCTCTCTTTCGTATTCAATATAATAATATATTAATAAGTGTTTTTATTATATAAAAATGTAATATAAATATTTTGTTTAATTCTAATAGAATCGTTCGATTCTTTATTCAATCAGAATGAGATACTCTGCTATTAATTTCTATGCAAGATTTTTAAGCAAACTTTCGATAAGAATAACGTTAGACACATCGTAAGCTCGATTATATAAATGTATATACAAATGTGAATTCGTCACTATAAATGTACAAATACTCGGAAGAACGTTAGGATAAAAGTAATCTAATGGCCCGCGATTATCTGATCCGAAAAAGTCACTTGATTTCTTATTCTTACAATATCTATAAAATATGCTATCAACATATTAAATATAACAATATTATCTCACAATTTATTCAAAAGACAATGCTATTGCGAATAATCACATCTATTTGGCTTGATTATGTCTTTGTCGGCTTACCTGTACAGATATTAACGGAGCACGCAATTTCTGCTTCTGGCCGGCACAACGTTCCCGCTGAAAGAGGAAGAAAAATTCGTTGGCGCCAGAATTTCCTTGTCCTGATTGGTCGAGCTGGTCAAGCTTCGCAGTCGTGATTGGCGGATGTTGGTACGTACTCTGTCGAATCGATATATTTCGTTTCAGCCAATCAATTCAAAGATCTCGCACGATATCTATCGAAAACCGTCTAGCAGACCTCAAACAATTTGGCGCGAAGATTCAAAATCGTTTGAAGTCACTATGCAATTGAACGTGATACATTACTAATAATTAAATAAATAAATTATTACAATTGTATTCATGATTATGAAATTCTTCATCGATTATAATTGTTTAATGCGTATATCTTATTACAATTATAGAGCAATAATGAAGGAGTTTCAAACTGAGTGTAGCTCGGTGCTGGTTAGAACGCGAGGTTAGAACATGCGAGTTCGTGGAATGCATGATTCCTCATGAGAATAATTTCAGTCTACTATTAGAATGTTTCGATCGACGAGGTATTTGATATCCGCACTGCATCGCGTGAAAGATCGCTATTTGCACACGTACGATCAGCACTTGTCAGACGTCGCCGAGTGTGAATGTAAGTTGGGGTACCAAAATCAATGCAATATTTAATCATATTTATATACGTCAAGTGTGATATTTAATAGCGATTATTAATACATTGTAGCTCCTATCACGGACGAATATAAAAAGGGTCCAACGGAGGGTAGATCTTTTTATTTGGACGCTCAAGCTACTACCACGCTGGTAAATTCAAAGCATGATGTCACATGATGCAATCTATATGCATGTGAAAAACTAAGACGTCGTACTATCACGCAGGATCCTCGGGTATTAGATAAAATGATGTTGTATCTAACAGTGTACCATGGCAATCCACATTCCAGAACTCGCATGTATGGTTGGGAGTCGGAAGCAGCAGTCGAGCATGCTCGCCAAGTTGGTGCCTTAACTTGCAACATTTACTTTTGTATTTTATGATCTTATAATTATGAGAAATTATTTGTGTACTTTCTTTTTAACAGCAAATTGCAGATTTCATAGGAACAGACAAGTAGGAAGTGATATTTACATCCAGTGCGACAGAGTGTAATAATATAGCTGTGAAAGGTGTAGCAAGTTTCTATAAATGAAGGAAAAATCATGTTATGATGGCCCAGATAGTGAGAAAATTGCGTCTTTATAATAAGTCCTATTTCTTAATAGATATAATGAACTTGTTGAACTTATCTAGGAGCACAAATGTGTATTGGATTCGTGTAGAAGCAGAAGGATATGATGTAACATATATTTCTGTTAATTCAAATGGTCTTATTTATCTCAACTAATTAGAAGCAACCATTAGACCATCTACATCGCTCGTTTCTGTAATGATGGTAAAATATTGAGATTGGTGTTAAACAGCCTATCGAAGAAGTTGGCGCCATTTGTAGGTGAGTGTTAAGACCTTAACATTATGTTTATTCTATTATAATTCTCTTTTAATTTGTTTTTCTTAATGTTTCAGAAAGAAGAAAGTTTTTTTTTTAATGTTTTTCTTAATGTTACAGAAAGAAGGAGGTTTTTTTTCACACAGATGCTGTGCAAGCTATTGGCAAAGTACCAATGTAAATCGTAAATCTGAAAATCGTTAAACGGATAACGACATGTAACGATGTTGTTATCTGTTTAACGAGTTACAGAATCGCTAACTAACTAATTGTTTTGTCATTATCACTTTTAGCAATTTAATATATTCAAAGATAAATGAAAACATTTGACATAAAAACTCTCTTTTTTGTGCATGTGCATATAAAGTACATACAGCATTGGAAATATCTCTCGCTATTTCAGGTATCGATTTAACAGTTTTTTTATTGACTTTAAGAATGACAAAATATTTCAGATGATCATAGGATCGGAAATGCATATTTTTCGAATTGCAATAATTTTTTCTTTGCGACAGAGTTTTATAAGGACGTCTAAAGATTTATAAAAATTTGTTTTTAAAATTAGAAAGATGAAACCTTGCAATTGCTGTTTTCTGCATACATAAAATCATTCTCGGTCTGCCAAAATTGCGTAGAATCACTGGTCGGTCGCATACAAAACACAATTATTCTTAAATCATCGCGTTTAACTCAGAGATAGATAAACGCGCCTGTAGGGCGCGTTAGCTATTCGTTACAGATCGTTCTTTTTATGTCAAACGTTCTCATTTACCTATGAATATAATAAATTGCTAAAAGTGATAATAACAAAACAACGTATACAGTTGCAGAAAGCCGAAAACGTTATGAAGGGAAATAAATCTCATCTACAATAGATATGGACACAATCGAAATGGCCCAAACTAAAGAGAAAAAAAGTCTTATATAAGGAAAAGTAAAGTGATGTTTAGAGCACTGCATTATGAATGTTTGCTACTTAGTAGTTACATTGAAAACTCATATATAATAGATTTAATACAAAGTAAAGATAGCATGGGGTACATCACAAAGAAACAACTATATATATATCGATCTAAGCCACTAACCTGTACAATAAATTGTTGACGTGACAATAAACGATACCAGATGATGTTTGTGTGAAGATCTCCAAGTCATCCATAGTATCCGCAGTAATTGTCGTATCTGTACAAAATTAAGTTTTATGTCAAAAATCATTTCTTTCAAAACAATTAATTTTATAGGATCAGGATTATTATTTGGGTACCATAATGATATATATATATATATATATATATATATATATATATATATATATATATATTGATGATGGATTAAAGTAATTTTATGTATGTTTTGCTTATCATGATAGAAAATTATCCAAATTATTCCACACTTAAAGTATAAGCAAAAACTTTCAAAATTTTACAAGAGAGTATATAGGAGCAAAAAAAGAAAAAAATTACTAACATAAGTATTATGTCGATTAAAAATTGTAATTTGTTTTAACGAAATCAAAATAAAATCCGTGCAATTTTTTTTAAGACCAATATCTATCAGGCCCATTAAAAATTTAGATTTTTAACAAAAATTCATACATATTTAATTTATTAAAAAATATGTAATTAAAAGTAATATAAATTAAATATTAAATATTTATATTTTATATATATTGTCTCTTTTTGCTTATATTAATAGTTTATAATCATTGTTATTATTTTTAACTGCTAAAAATTAATATATTGATAATAATGGTTAAGAAGAATTTGAAAATAATTAATAAAACTTGCAACATTAAAAGAGTAAGCATAATATACAACTTTGGAAAAATCAGAAATTATTTAAAAGTTAAAAAACACCTACTTTAATTAATATATCATTCATTTTGTTTACCTGTTGTTTCATTAATAATTAAATTATAAACTTATGCAAATATATATTTTAATAAGAAATGAACAGAAAAGTAGGAGCAAGATTATAATGTTTTATCACATAGAAAATTTTAATTTTGTATTTAAAACATGATGTGTTGATCTTTTAATCTTTTTTTTATTTCTCATTTTTTTCAAAATAATTATTTACATATGTATTAATTTATTATAATCAAATAATTACGATACTTTTTTAAATCCAATACTAAATTAAAATTTATCAAAAATTGAAATTTACTTATATTATATTATACAATGTAATGTTTTTTATTTTACTATATGTTTTTTAATATTAATTTTGTTGGTTAATTATTATTGTTGTGATAAAAGTTAAGATACATTAATTATTAAACAAATTTGAAGATGATTAATAAAATGTGCGACATCACAAGCAAATATGCAAAACTTCAAGAAAATAAAAAATTATTTGTAAATTATTTAAATTTATATTAATTTGTGTGTGTGTGTGTGTGTGTGTGTGTGTGTGTGTGTGTGTGCATGTTTATATAAAAATAGTATCTAATATTCTCATGATTGTATTTGTTTAATTTATAAGGGAGAATCCTTCTCTCTCTCTCTCTTCTATATAGATACACCATGTAGAGTTTTCGAATAATCATTTTGAATTTCTAATGATCGCAAAAGCGATATTAATTTAAATGTGATATAGATATATGATCCTACGCAATAAAATCTGTAGTGAAATATTTAAGTAATGTAAAATAAATGTTTATGTTAGTTCTCATTGACCATTTTGATGTTGCAACTTGTATAAAAAAATTATATTCTACGAACAATAAAATGAATAATAAAAACGCAAAATTGTTAATTAGAATACATTTTTTAGTTAGCTTTCTCTCTCTTTCGTATTCAATATAATAATATATTAATAAGTGTTTTTATTATATAAAAATGTAATATAAATATTTTGTTTAATTCTAATAGAATCGTTCGATTCTTTATTCAATCAGAATGAGATACTCTGCTATTAATTTCTATGCAAGATTTTTAAGCAAACTTTCGATAAGAATAACGTTAGACACATCGTAAGCTCGATTATATAAATGTATATACAAATGTGAATTCGTCACTATAAATGTACAAATACTCGGAAGAACGTTAGGATAAAAGTAATCTAATGGCCCGCGATTATCTGATCCGAAAAAGTCACTTGATTTCTTATTCTTACAATATCTATAAAATATGCTATCAACATATTAAATATAACAATATTATCTCACAATTTATTCAAAAGACAATGCTATTGCGAATAATCACATCTATTTGGCTTGATTATGTCTTTGTCGGCTTACCTGTACAGATATTAACGGAGCACGCAATTTCTGCTTCTGGCCGGCACAACGTTCCCGCTGAAAGAGGAAGAAAAATTCGTTGGCGCCAGAATTTCCTTGTCCTGATTGGTCGAGCTGGTCAAGCTTCGCAGTCGTGATTGGCGGATGTTGGTACGTACTCTGTCGAATCGATATATTTCGTTTCAGCCAATCAATTCAAAGATCTCGCACGATATCTATCGAAAACCGTCTAGCAGACCTCAAACAATTTGGCGCGAAGATTCAAAATCGTTTGAAGTCACTATGCAATTGAACGTGATACATTACTAATAATTAAATAAATAAATTATTACAATTGTATTCATGATTATGAAATTCTTCATCGATTATAATTGTTTAATGCGTATATCTTATTACAATTATAGAGCAATAATGAAGGAGTTTCAAACTGAGTGTAGCTCGGTGCTGGTTAGAACGCGAGGTTAGAACATGCGAGTTCGTGGAATGCATGATTCCTCATGAGAATAATTTCAGTCTACTATTAGAATGTTTCGATCGACGAGGTATTTGATATCCGCACTGCATCGCGTGAAAGATCGCTATTTGCACACGTACGATCAGCACTTGTCAGACGTCGCCGAGTGTGAATGTAAGTTGGGGTACCAAAATCAATGCAATATTTAATCATATTTATATACGTCAAGTGTGATATTTAATAGCGATTATTAATACATTGTAGCTCCTATCACGGACGAATATAAAAAGGGTCCAACGGAGGGTAGATCTTTTTATTTGGACGCTCAAGCTACTACCACGCTGGTAAATTCAAAGCATGATGTCACATGATGCAATCTATATGCATGTGAAAAACTAAGACGTCGTACTATCACGCAGGATCCTCGGGTATTAGATAAAATGATGTTGTATCTAACAGTGTACCATGGCAATCCACATTCCAGAACTCGCATGTATGGTTGGGAGTCGGAAGCAGCAGTCGAGCATGCTCGCCAAGTTGGTGCCTTAACTTGCAACATTTACTTTTGTATTTTATGATCTTATAATTATGAGAAATTATTTGTGTACTTTCTTTTTAACAGCAAATTGCAGATTTCATAGGAACAGACAAGTAGGAAGTGATATTTACATCCAGTGCGACAGAGTGTAATAATATAGCTGTGAAAGGTGTAGCAAGTTTCTATAAATGAAGGAAAAATCATGTTATGATGGCCCAGATAGTGAGAAAATTGCGTCTTTATAATAAGTCCTATTTCTTAATAGATATAATGAACTTGTTGAACTTATCTAGGAGCACAAATGTGTATTGGATTCGTGTAGAAGCAGAAGGATATGATGTAACATATATTTCTGTTAATTCAAATGGTCTTATTTATCTCAACTAATTAGAAGCAACCATTAGACCATCTACATCGCTCGTTTCTGTAATGATGGTAAAATATTGAGATTGGTGTTAAACAGCCTATCGAAGAAGTTGGCGCCATTTGTAGGTGAGTGTTAAGACCTTAACATTATGTTTATTCTATTATAATTCTCTTTTAATTTGTTTTTCTTAATGTTTCAGAAAGAAGAAAGTTTTTTTTTTAATGTTTTTCTTAATGTTACAGAAAGAAGGAGGTTTTTTTTCACACAGATGCTGTGCAAGCTATTGGCAAAGTACCAATGTAAATCGTAAATCTGAAAATCGTTAAACGGATAACGACATGTAACGATGTCGTTATCTGTTTAACGAGTTACAGAATCGCTAACTAACTAATTGTTTTGTCATTATCACTTTTAGCAATTTAATATATTCAAAGATAAATGAAAACATTTGACATAAAAACTCTCTTTTTTGTGCATGTGCATATAAAGTACATACAGCATTGGAAATATCTCTCGCTATTTCAGGTATCGATTTAACAGTTTTTTTATTGACTTTAAGAATGACAAAATATTTCAGATGATCATAGGATCGGAAATGCATATTTTTCGAATTGCAATAATTTTTTCTTTGCGACAGAGTTTTATAAGGACGTCTAAAGATTTATAAAAATTTGTTTTTAAAATTAGAAAGATGAAACCTTGCAATTGCTGTTTTCTGCATACATAAAATCATTCTCGGTCTGCCAAAATTGCGTAGAATCACTGGTCGGTCGCATACAAAACACAATTATTCTTAAATCATCGCGTTTAACTCAGAGATAGATAAACGCGCCTGTAGGGCGCGTTAGCTATTCGTTACAGATCGTTCTTTTTATGTCAAACGTTCTCATTTACCTATGAATATAATAAATTGCTAAAAGTGATAATAACAAAACAACGTATACAGTTGCAGAAAGCCGAAAACGTTATGAAGGGAAATAAATCTCATCTACAATAGATATGGACACAATCGAAATGGCCCAAACTAAAGAGAAAAAAAGTCTTATATAAGGAAAAGTAAAGTGATGTTTAGAGCACTGCATTATGAATGTTTGCTACTTAGTAGTTACATTGAAAACTCATATATAATAGATTTAATACAAAGTAAAGATAGCATGGGGTACATCACAAAGAAACAACTATATATATATCGATCTAAGCCACTAACCTGTACAATAAATTGTTGACGTGACAATAAACGATACCAGATGATGTTTGTGTGAAGATCTCCAAGTAATCCATAGTATCCGCAGTAATTGTCGTATCTGTACAAAATTAAGTTTTATGTCAAAAATCATTTCTTTCAAAACAATTAATTTTATAGGATCAGGATTATTATTTGGGTACCATAATGATATATATATATATATATATATATATATATATATATATATATATATATATATATTGATGATGGATTAAAGTAATTTTATGTATGTTTTGCTTATCATGATAGAAAATTATCCAAATTATTCCACACTTAAAGTATAAGCAAAAACTTTCAAAATTTTACAAGAGAGTATATAGGAGCAAAAAAAGAAAAAAATTACTAACATAAGTATTATGTCGATTAAAAATTGTAATTTGTTGTAACGAAATCAAAATAAAATCCGTGCAATTTTTTTTAAGACCAATATCTATCAGGCCCATTAAAAATTTAGATTTTTAACAAAAATTCATACATATTTAATTTATTAAAAAATATGTAATTAAAAGTAATATAAATTAAATATTAAATATTTATATTTTATATATATTGTCTCTTTTTGCTTATATTAATAGTTTATAATCATTGTTATTATTTTTAACTGCTAAAAATTAATATATTGATAATAATGGTTAAGAAGAATTTGAAAATAATTAATAAAACTTGCAACATTAAAAGAGTAAGCATAATATACAACTTTGGAAAAATCGGAAATTATTTAAAAGTTAAAAAACACCTACTTTAATTAATATATCATTCATTTTGTTTACCTGTTGTTTCATTAATAATTAAATTATAAACTTATGCAAATATATATTTTAATAAGAAATGAACAGAAAAGTAGGAGCAAGATTATAATGTTTTATCACATAGAAA
Source organism: Lasius fuliginosus (assembly GCA_949152495.1). Lineage (NCBI taxonomy): Eukaryota > Metazoa > Arthropoda > Insecta > Hymenoptera > Formicidae > Lasius > Lasius fuliginosus. Next base: position 15,073,623 of record OX424444.1, read on the forward strand.
ATTTTAATTTTGTATTTAAAACATGATGTGTTGATCTTTTAATCTTTTTTTTATTTCTCATTTTTTTCAAAATAATTATTTACATATGTATTAATTTATTATAATCAAATAATTACGATACTTTTTTAAATCCAATACTAAATTAAAATTTATCAAAAATTGAAATTTACTTATATTATATTATACAATGTAATGTTTTTTATTTTACTATATGTTTTTTAATATTAATTTTGTTGGTTAATTATCATTGTTGTGATAAAAGTTAAGATACATTAATTATTAAACAAATTTGAAGATGATTAATAAAATGTGCGACATCACAAGCAAATATGCAAAACTTCAAGAAAATAAAAAATTATTTGTAAATTATTTAAATTTATATTAATTTGTGTGTGTGTGTGTGTGTGTGTGTGTGTGTGTGTGTGCATGTTTATATAAAAATAGTATCTAATATTCTCATGATTGTATTTGTTTAATTTATAAGGGAGAATCCTTCTCTCTCTCTCTCTTCTATATAGATACACCATGTAGAGTTTTCGAATAATCATTTTGAATTTCTAATGATCGCAAAAGCGATATTAATTTAAATGTGATATAGATATATGATCCTACGCAATAAAATCTGTAGTGAAATATTTAAGTAATGTAAAATAAATGTTTATGTTAGTTCTCATTGACCATTTTGATGTTGCAACTTGTATAAAAAAATTATATTCTACGAACAATAAAATGAATAATAAAAACGCAAAATTGTTAATTAGAATACATTTTTTAGTTAGCTTTCTCTCTCTTTCGTATTCAATATAATAATATATTAATAAGTGTTTTTATTATATAAAAATGTAATATAAATATTTTGTTTAATTCTAATAGAATCGTTCGATTCTTTATTCAATCAGAATGAGATACTCTGCTATTAATTTCTATGCAAGATTTTTAAGCAAACTTTCGATAAGAATAACGTTAGACACATCGTAAGCTCGATTATATAAATGTATATACAAATGTGAATTCGTCACTATAAATGTACAAATACTCGGAAGAACGTTAGGATAAAAGTAATCTAATGGCCCGCGATTATCTGATCCGAAAAAGTCACTTGATTTCTTATTCTTACAATATCTATAAAATATGCTATCAACATATTAAATATAACAATATTATCTCACAATTTATTCAAAAGACAATGCTATTGCGAATAATCACATCTATTTGGCTTGATTATGTCTTTGTCGGCTTACCTGTACAGATATTAACGGAGCACGCAATTTCTGCTTCTGGCCGGCACAACGTTCCCGCTGAAAGAGGAAGAAAAATTCGTTGGCGCCAGAATTTCCTTGTCCTGATTGGTCGAGCTGGTCAAGCTTCGCAGTCGTGATTGGCGGATGTTGGTACGTACTCTGTCGAATCGATATATTTCGTTTCAGCCAATCAATTCAAAGATCTCGCACGATATCTATCGAAAACCGTCTAGCAGACCTCAAACAATTTGGCGCGAAGATTCAAAATCGTTTGAAGTCACTATGCAATTGAACGTGATACATTACTAATAATTAAATAAATAAATTATTACAATTGTATTCATGATTATGAAATTCTTCATCGATTATAATTGTTTAATGCGTATATCTTATTACAATTATAGAGCAATAATGAAGGAGTTTCAAACTGAGTGTAGCTCGGTGCTGGTTAGAACGCGAGGTTAGAACATGCGAGTTCGTGGAATGCATGATTCCTCATGAGAATAATTTCAGTCTACTATTAGAATGTTTCGATCGACGAGGTATTTGATATCCGCACTGCATCGCGTGAAAGATCGCTATTTGCACACGTACGATCAGCACTTGTCAGACGTCGCCGAGTGTGAATGTAAGTTGGGGTACCAAAATCAATGCAATATTTAATCATATTTATATACGTCAAGTGTGATATTTAATAGCGATTATTAATACATTGTAGCTCCTATCACGGACGAATATAAAAAGGGTCCAACGGAGGGTAGATCTTTTTATTTGGACGCTCAAGCTACTACCACGCTGGTAAATTCAAAGCATGATGTCACATGATGCAATCTATATGCATGTGAAAAACTAAGACGTCGTACTATCACGCAGGATCCTCGGGTATTAGATAAAATGATGTTGTATCTAACAGTGTACCATGGCAATCCACATTCCAGAACTCGCATGTATGGTTGGGAGTCGGAAGCAGCAGTCGAGCATGCTCGCCAAGTTGGTGCCTTAACTTGCAACATTTACTTTTGTATTTTATGATCTTATAATTATGAGAAATTATTTGTGTACTTTCTTTTTAACAGCAAATTGCAGATTTCATAGGAACAGACAAGTAGGAAGTGATATTTACATCCAGTGCGACAGAGTGTAATAATATAGCTGTGAAAGGTGTAGCAAGTTTCTATAAATCAAGGAAAAATCATGTTTGACGACCCAGTCAGTGAGAAAATTGCATCTTTATAATAAGTCCTGCTTCTTAATAGATATAATGAACTTGTTGAACTTATCTAGGAGCACAAATGTGTATTTGATTCGTGTAGAGCCTTGGAAGCAGAATGATTTGATGTAACGTATATTTCTGTTAATTCAAATGGTCTTATTGATCTCAACGAGCATAAACCTTAGGATTTATATTTATTGTTTAAGAAACTAGCATCGAGTAATTGAAGTTACAATATGATGAATCATAATCTGTGCTTTTTTTATATATTACATATTTAACGCTTTTTACAAGTTGAAGATTTTGCCGCTGTATATACGAAATTATTAATTTATATTGCATTTGTGTTGAAAAATTACAACACAAAATTGACCTTTTCTGTAATGTGTTCATTAGATTTTCGTGATAATATATCGTGTCTTTAAATACAATAGTCGAAGCACGGCAACATTCCGCCAATCGTGATGGCGATTAAAATTGATTAGTCACGATAAATTATATAGGTATAATATAAAATCCTCTCGATGCGAGATATTTCTTCCGATCCAAAGTAATGATTCTAAAAGGTAAATATTTATTTGCAATTATCTAGTGAATTAAATACCTGGTAAAAAAGTCCATATATATGATCATTCATATAAATATATATAAAATATGCTCATATATGTTCTCGATTGTAAAAAATATCATAATCATAGAAAAATAGTGCAAAATAAACAAAGTAAAATTAAGAAGTTAATGAGAGAGGCACATTGAAAGTTTTTTATCCAAACTCTTGCTCTAATTATAGATAAATACAATGTATTAAATTACACTGTGCAAAAATTATTTATTTGGATAAATTTGATATAAATTATTCACCTCATGGTTGTTCCGCTGTTGCCTGATGCCACCCCAAGCCTCCTTCTCCTCTCTTATTTCACTTTGTTGCTTCTTCGTACACATAGTTGAAATAATCTAATGTCATAGATATATAAAAAAAATAAAATATCTCTCTCTCATTTTATGGTTACTTTATAAAGTAACAAAAAAGATTTGTTGCATACATAAAAATAAAAAGTTGTTACATAATTTACAAACGTACAAACTTTTACAAAATATGATAAGCATATACTAGATACCAAAAATGTTCAAAAATCTTAGATTCTCTTATATGATCTAAATTACACACATATATCGCGATTATATAATATATATTTTGAGTAAGAGAAACTGTATTCTTTTAATATAATTCAAATAATTAAAATATTTACTTTAATGGAATGTGATATCTTTAACTATAATTCTAAAAAATAAAATAACGATATAATATATTTAAAAGTTGACCTAATAATGCATAATATGACCCATGTGTCATTGTCATGTATTGTGATATGTTGATCTTTATTGATCATTGTTGTATCTTTATTTATATTTTAAAAACCCGAATTTGACAAATATAATACAAGACTATTTTCATATATTGTAGAACTTTTTATTATTTGATAAATATAACTTTCTAAAACCGAAGTATATAATATCATTTTATATAATATTACGTGTTTAAATGTATACTTTCATTATTGATTTCATCCATAATATTTTCGAAAGCAAAACTAGACTTTTCTAATTGATTGCATATCTGTAAAAGCTTCTTGCTTTCTTCTTTCTATATCCTTTGAGTAATTGGAACATACAATTCACTTATATCACCAAATTCATCATCAAGATCTAATTTCTGTTTTTCATCCTCAGCATAAACATATTTTTCCTTGAATGTCAAAGATTTAAATTCGTCAATTTTATATTCTGGACAATTTTCTGCATTTTCTTGGTTGGTAGATTCCATAGATTGCAAATTTCTTACACTAAATTGAAAGATTCGTTTTTTACATGTATTGTCTATTATATTTGTCACATTTAAATCATTATCTTCATTTTCGCTCGTGAAATTATCGGGAGAAAGTTCATTAAATATCCTATCAATCGTATTGTTCAATTTTGAATCTATCTTATCCATCTCCATAACTCTTTTGAATTGTGGTCTACATTTTATTTGTTTTATGTCCGTCGCAACGTTTTCAGGCACATTCTTTATTTCTAATTTATTTACTTTACTCAAAGTATTTTCCTGCTTCGATCTTTTCGGTGTTATTGCCATGTTCTCAAAAGACTCAACTAATTCTGGGTAACATTTTAAAACCAAGTCTTGTGGCTCAATACTCGTTAGTAAACTGTACATCATTATTATCATTCGACTTTATTTGCTCTTCGTATTCTTTTAACATTTCTACTGCACTATGTTCCTTCTTCCAAATAATTTCATAACTAGCTATAGATCTGATATTACGTATCTTTTTTATTTGATCAGGAATGAATAAGTTTGACATAGACAAACGTTCATCAAGTGTAAAATCTGGTAGATGTAAAAGTTGCCGTCTAGTAGTTAGTGTGAATATTTTTTCAAATGCATATTGTGGTTCCCAACATAGATATTTCTCCATAAAGTCCTAATACAAAAAATTATATATATTTAACCATATATTTAACAAAAAAATTATTTTGTAACATGTTATAATATATATGTAACAATATATTTACAACAAATTGATTGACTTGAGGTTGCTTCCATTCTATATCCAATTTAGTTGGAACTGAATCTTTTTTAATAAGAAATTCTTCTATTAATTCCTGATTTGGGAAATTTTTACCATAAAGTGCCTTTTTCCTCAATGATATTTTATTTATCATCAGTATTCTCTTTTCTCTATATACATTAAAGTACAATATATTTAATTATTAAGTACAATATACAACTCAAAGATATGTAATGCACTAATAATTTACCTGAAGCCATCATTACACTTGCCAACAGTACCACAATCAGCACAACCCGATTTTTTGTTTTTGTAGTTTTCCTTAATGACCACATGCTGTACATAAATCAGAATTTAATAAATCTGACTCAATTCTATCTAAACTTGTGTCAGTTCTCCAATCTTGAATCCTGAAAAGAGAGGAAATAAAAACAATTTAGTTACAATAATTTGATAAATTTGATTAATATATAATCTTTAGATGCATCTAATATTCTAACCTTTGTAAAACATTTTCATCGTCTACAGCCTTGAAAAATTTTAAAGCAGCCTCTTTTCCAGCACCATTCACTCCCTCATTATAGTCACAGCCGCACAATAAAGCCAATGCTATCATTTTATTTGGTCTTATATTCAATGTCTTTTCTATCTTCTCCATATTGTAGACATCTACAGAACCAGCTGTAGCTCCACGATTTCCTTGACTACTTGTACAAAAGTTTCTGTATACTACACTTTTGCGCCATATAAGAAGCAATCACTGTCTTGACTTATACATCTATCTACAAGCTAAAAATATATTTCTTCTTTATAATTAAGATAATCAGTAATTTGTTTATCAAAGAAAATTAAGTTATAAATGTACCTCATCCTCATTTCAATATGCACATATAGCTTCTGCTTCACCATGGCTCTGTACACAAGCAATACCCATGAATTTCAACATTTCCCTACATTCATTTAAAATTCGACTAAACTGTGTCCTCCCTCCTTTCTTAGCAGCTTTCTTTCTTTCTTCAATCTGTATGCACGTTAACGTTTCATTCATTGTTTAATTCGCCTAGTCTCATTACTAACCAAATATAACATTCGACATCCATAGATTTATGATTTATACGCCAACGCCTTGTCGGCAAATATTGTAACTAAAAAGAGATTTTAAGTCGAAACTACGGATGGTAAAAGTCACTTTTCAACTGTCGATAAAAATGTTTTATCGACATCTAGAATCTCTACATGACATTAATCTATTTATCGATTGAAAATTTACTATCTCACTTCAATGTTTTTCTCACGCATATGTAAATTTTTGTTTATTTGTAGCACAAATCTCGCCATTCAGTTTAACGAAAATGAAAAGCAAGCTGAAAAAAGATTTGCATATGCGAAGATAAAACGCCTTTATTATAGCCAAGCAATATTTATAACCTAACTTGAGAAGCAGACTATAAGAGATTTTATATAATTGACTTCATGAACGAAATCAGCATTGACAATAAGATGGTCAATAAAAACACCAGTGGCAATCTTCTGCTACCAGCAGAAAAACTACCAGAATGTTGGAATCAAGAAGAGAGAATGAGTGCATTGTTTTCACCGTTTCGCAGTAAATCAGCTAATCCACAAGATTGGACTTCTAAATACAAATTCTGGCATAATTTGATATATGAATGGCTGAAATATATTATGCGATGCAGTTTTTCTATCATCGATTTAAATGAAGCTTTTAAAAGAAGAGGTTGCACACCTCTTTGTCTGGTTACTGTGATTGAAGAGCTTTTCAGGTATTATAGTCTATTAAATATAATATGCAGTAAATTAATTAAATATTTCTACTTTAGTTATTATTAGTCAATGATTGTCTTTATTATAATAAAGATAATTATTTGTGTATATGTGTTATTGTCTATATAAATCAGATATATTATTTAATTTGATGTGCGCTCTTTAATGTTGTCATATCTTAATATATATATATTTTATTAAAATTTTCCAGAAATAATGAAATAATTCAAGAGACTGATTTTTTACAAGAACCATGCGAAACATGGACAGCATGGTCAATTGATATATTTATAAAAAAAACAATTAACTGGTCTTTCTCCAAAGTAAAGAATTATATAGTAGGCCAGAATACAAATAACACAGAAGTGAGATACATACACTTGCGAATTGTTCGGGAATTGGGTGATATTATTCTTTCCATTGCTGACATTAAAAAGGACAATGTTTTATTCCCAATCTCTGAAGTAGTACAATATTGCAAGAGCAAAACTAAGAAACAGATTTCAAAGAATACAGTGAGATTAGTGTTGGAATGGTTAAGGCATAGAAAAAAGGTTGCTTTCAGAAAAAATTTCAATTCAAGCAGTGAATTACTGGTTAAAATTACTACAGAAAGTAAATGAAATTAAAAGTCGAAGAAGGCACATATAAACTGATGAAGCAAGAAAATGAGCTGATCAAAGAGATAGAACTTATGGAGCAAGAGAAACTTAATATTATCAATAAAGCAAAATCGTATTTGGCGAAAGAACTGCGTCAGATGGCAAAAACATGCTTAAGAAGAAAGATTGAATTGGAAAAAAGCATAGAAAAGCGTGCACAAGCTCTTGCAAACCTACGCACTCTAATCACCAATATTGAAAATGCACATTCTAATTCTGCTGTATTGTCTGCTTACAAGACTGCATCTGATGTATTGAAGAAAATAGGACAAAATGGTTTAATGGAATACGATGTTAGAGAAATTATTAATGACGATATTAATGAGGTAAGAAATTATTATGCATTATTATACATATTTAGTAAGTGATTGTAATAAAAAAGATACATTAATATCTATTATTCATTGACTAGATTTTAGAAAAGAAACAAGAAATACACGCAATTTTATCTGAGACATTGACTCTCACATACTCGGATGCCGAGTTGGAAAAAGAATTAGTAGAACTATTGAATAAAGACAATGTAGATGTTTCTAATGTAGATGTTTCTGAATCAAATCCAGAAATTAAAAAATTGGAGCAACGTTTGAAAGACTTGCGCATGGAAGGTAAACATTGTGAAATTTATTATCATATTTCATACAAATGGGATATTTATAATATAAGTTAAATCGCATATTAGACGCGCGCGCGTCCTTCAAGTCACAAAAGATACACGAGTATTTATTAAAATATTAATTAAAAAATTTCTTATAATTTTTTTTATTTAATATTACCCACGGAAATTTGCAAAAAATAGATGTTATATAGTAAATTAATTGCTCTGAATCAGAAAATTTTCAATCTTGCCTCGCGAATGTCCGGAATCGAATTGTATGATATAAATATGAAATTATAAACGTTTAGAAAACGAACAAATTTTGCAAACGGAAATCTAAAATGCGTATTTATATTTATATTTACCCGCGCAAAACCCGTATTTTTGTTCGTTGCCCGTAGTTGTTGTTATACCTCAGAAGTTTATTAAATAACATCCATAATGAATGATGTGAGATTCGAAAGACATAATGAATTTCTTGCACAATCAATATAAGAATGCTGTAAATTATAAATGTTTCATGTTCTCATATTGTGTATATACCTTTATAAAAAATTTAATATCGATATTAATCTTGTTATTACATTATATATCATGTATACATCTCGTGCACATTGCACGAGATGTTCGTATCAAAATTATATATATTCGTATCAAAATTATATATATTTTAAAATAAAATATTTGCAATTAATATAAATACAATTAATGTAAAACTAATCAGCTTTAAGACAATCTGTATAAAAAATTCTCCGCGATGAAACATCCGCGAAATATCTTTTGCATGATCTCACATTATTTTATTATAACTTTGCTTTAACTGATGTAAAGTCAAATTATTAATCAATATGGATGGATGAGCTATAAAAAATTAGGATAAAATCGGTGCAATATAAAAATAAGTTAAAATATACAATTAAAAATCATTAGCGCGTTTTTTATAAAATTAATTAGTAGATAAAATTTGCTATGTAACTGTAACGTTTCCTATCTTTATTTAATTTATGCTTGTGATACATATTGAAAAAATCTGTAAGTATATTGCTCTCTCGCACACGATTTATATAATATTTAATCCTGGACGGATATAATAAGGAGGAAGGAATAAAACTATTTTATTAATTAGATATTAGTTTTATTTATTTTATTTATTAATTTTATTTATCTTGTTATATATATATATCTTTTTTATTTAAATATATATATTTTATTCATTTATTTTTATTTCTCAAAGTGCATATAGAATATCTTTTCTAATTTTGTTCATGAAGTATAAACATTATGAAGAAACTGAAATAAAAGATTTAAATATATAAAAAAGTCAATGAAATTTCTTATAATCTTCTTTACATCTTTTTACTTTTTTTTATTTTCTTTATTATTTTATTCAAATAACAAATTTTAAAAAAATCAGATATAATTTATATTGACTAATATTGTCCAAATAAAAATATTGTTAATAAATTAATAATATTCATAATATTCTTACCAATTGCCTTTGTTTCTCTCATTGTGTAGAGTACTTGGTAGAAAAGGTAAGAAATTATAATATCTTTATCAAATCTTAAATACAATATTTCTTATACATATGTGTATTATATGTATGTTTTATGATTGTTTATCAAGCTTGTTCTACCTGTAATATATTTCATTTTCTATTAATCTTTAATCTTTACAAGATTGATTATAACTTTCAGGCAACTGGTATATTTTATAACTAGTATTCTGTATAAGACAGAACACTGGAACCAATAAATCATGCGATATTAAAAAAACGAGCTCTCTTTCGTGAACTCTATGCGTGCATGCGAGTGCATCCTCATACGCACGATAAATCGATTAATGATTGTATTTATATCCAGGATGAAATATTGAGCCTAATTTGTTTTAACCCATCCATTTTAATGTAACGGATTTATCTAGAATCTACATCTACGATCTCTATAAATCCATTACCTACAAATAAAATAAAAGTTTGTCACTCACCAATCGATACGCAACAGCGGAGTTGACGGCATTGAAGCTGTAACATATAAATAAAAAATGGAATAATTTTTATAAATTCTAAAAAAAAATTTTTTTAATACGAACTTTTACAGAATTTATGTAAGACTTTTTCTCTCCAATTCTCTCTTATTTAAATCAAACAAACGAACCGAATTAATGCGTGTACACGATTTATAATAATTAATATACAATTAATAAATACTTACTCCAGAATTGCTTCGTCAACGCCCGATGTCTCCTAGGCCTGCTCCTCCCCTCAGGTTTCAGGATTATCCGTTTCCAAAGTCTATTGATTTACACGCGTGATATAGATCGATAGCGTTAAAAAACGTTAAAAAACATTAAATACGTTAAAAACCCGTTTGGGTACTTTTTTTTTTTTTTTTTTGCGTTGGTAATCCATCATGGATACCCGTCCCCTGGGGGAGGGGGCGGGTTATGCCGGACTCTTACCGGCTAAACCCCAACGGTGGCATCTGTGCGCATAAACGAGGACCCCTCGGAAACCGCCTGGAGGCAATCCTCCGGGGTGTCCTCTGCGCGTTGCGCGTTGGCGCCCTACCTGACTAGCCCCCCAACCTAATTTAACCTACCTCGGGTAGGGAGGGAGAAATGACTTCAACCCCTCTTTTTTTTCTCCCTAATTGGGAGCGAAGCGGGGCCACTACCGCTTCGCTCCCCCTCGCTTGGGGACCACGTGCTATGGCGGTCGAGAATCCCCGTTCTCGACCGCCTGGAATCCGCAGCGGACGACGAGCGACCCCAGGAGTATGAGGCTCCCCCGAAATCACCACGATGCACCCAAATTCCAACCTCAATCACTCCTTCTCTCTCATACATACATCCATTCGCACGCACTAACTCATACCCCCCCCCCTCTTTCCGTACAGAATTATCCTCTACCCGCAATTACCTCACCAGGTGCTCCTACGGTGCTACGGTGCTCAGGGTGTTCCCACGGTACTCCCACGGTGCTCTTCAGGGTTTTCCACAATGCTCCCATGGTGCTCCTCAGGGTGTTCTCACGTTGCTCCAACGGTGCCCCGCAGGGTGCTCCCTCGGTGCTCCAACGGTGCCCTACAGGATGCTTTCACACCGTGGAGGAGCACCGGCTCCTCAGGATGTTCTCACGGTGTCTATGTTCCACGATGCTCAGGTCCCACGGTGCTTAAGAGTCCCACGGTTCTTAGGGGTCCCACGATGCTTAGGTCCCACGATTCTTAGATCCCACGGTGCTTAGAGGTCCCACGGTGCTTAGAGGTCCCATGGTGCTTAGGTCCCACGATTCTTAGATCCCACGGTGCTTAGAGGTCCCACGGTGCTTAGAGGTCCCATGGTGCTTAGGTCCCACGATTCTTAGATCCCACGGTGCTTAGGGGTCCCACGGTGCTTAGAAGTTCCACGGCGTTTATGTCCCACGGTGCTTAGATCCCACGGTGCTTAGGGGTCCAACGGTGCTTAGGTCCCACGGTGCTTAAATCCCACGGTGCTTAGAGGTCCAACGGTGCTTAGGTCCCATGGTTCTTCGATCCCACGGTGCTTAGTTCCCACGGTGCTTAGAAGTCCAACGGTGTATTTGTCCCACGGTGCTTAGGGGTCCCACGGTTCTTCGTTCCCACTGTGCTGAGGGGTCCCACGGTGCTTAAGGGTCCCACGTTGCTCAGGTCCCACGGTGCTAAGGTCCCACGATTCTTAGATCCCACGGTGCTTAGGGGTCCTACGGTGCTTAGGTCCCACGGTGCTTAGAAGTCCCACGGTGTTTATGTCCCACGGTGCTTAGGGGTCCAACGGTGCTTAGGTCCCATGGTTCTTCGATCCCACGGTGCTTAGTTCCCACGGTGCTTAGAAGTCCAACGGTGTATTTGTCCCACGGTGCTTACGGGTCCCACGGTGCTTAGGTCCCACGGTTCTTCGTTCCCACGGTGCTTAGGTCCCACGGTGCTTAAGGGTCCCACGTTGCTCAGGTCCCATGATTCTTAGATCCCACGGTGCTTAGGGGTCCTACGGTGCTTAGGTCCCACGGTGCTTAGATCCCACGGTGCTTAGAAGTCCCACGGTGTTTATGTCCCACGGTGCTTAGATCCCACGGTGCTTAGGGGTCCAACGGTGCTTAGGTCCCATGGTTCTTCGATCCCACGGTGCTTAGGTCTCACGGTGCTTAGGTCCCACGGTGCTTAGAAGTCCCACGGTGCTTAGGGGTCCCACGGTGCTTAGAAGTCCCACGGTGTTTATGTCCCACGGTGCTTAGATCCCACGGGGCTTAGGGGTCCAACGGTGCTTAGGTCCCATGGTTCTTCGACCCCACGGTGCTTAGTTCCCACGGTGCTTAGAAGTCCAACGGTGTATTTGTCCCACGGTGCTTAGGGGTCCCACGGTTCTTCGTTCCCACGGTGCTTAGGTCCCACGGTGCTTAAGGGTCCCACGTTGCTCAGGTCCCACGGTGCTAAGGTCCCACGATTCTTAGATCCCACGGTGCTTAGGGGTCCTACGGTACTTAGGTCCCACGGTGTTTATGTCCCACGGTGCTTAGGGGTCCAACGGTGCTTAGATCCCATGGTTCTTCGATCCCACGGTGCTTAGTTCCCACGGTGCTTAGAAGTCCAACGGTGTATTTGTCCCACGGTGCTTAGGGGTCCCACGGTGCTTAGGTCCCACGGTTCTTCGTTCCCACGTTGCTCAGGTCCCACGGTGCTAAGGTCCCACGATTCTTAGATCCCACGGTGCTTAGGGTTCCTACGGTTCTTAGGTCCCACGGTGCTTAGATCCCACGGTGCTTAGAAGTCCCACGGTGTTTATGTCCCACGGTGCTTAGATCCCACGGTGCTTAGGGATCCAACGGTGCTTAGGTCCCATGGTTCTTCGATCCCACGGTGCTTAGGTCTCACGGTGCTTAGGTCCCACGGTGTTCAGAAGTCCCACGGTGCTTAGATCCCACGGTGCTTAGGGGTCCAACGGTGCTTAGGTCCCATGGTTCTTCGATCCCACGGTGCTTAGAAGTCCCACGGTGTTTATGTCCCACGGTGCTTAGGTCCCACGGTGCTTAAGGGTCCCACGTTGCTCAGGTCCCACGGTGCTAAGGTCCCACGGTTCTTAGATCCCACGGTGCTTAGGGGTCCTACGGTGCATAGGTCCCACGGTGCTTAGATCCCACGGTGCTTAGAAGTCCCACGGTGCTTAGGGGTCAAACGGTGCTTAGGTCCCACGGTGCTTAGATCCCACGGTGCTTAGGGGTCCAACGGTGCTTAGGTCCCATGGTTCTTCGATCCCACGGTGCTTAGAAGTCCCACGGTGTTTATGTCCCACGGTGCTTAGGTCCCACGGTGCTTAGGGATCCAACGGTGCTTAGGTCCCATGGTTCTTCGATCCCACGGTGCTTAGGTCTCACGGTGCTTAGGTCCCACGGTGTTCAGAAGTCCCACGGTGCTTAGATCCCACGGTGCTTAGGGGTCAAACGGTGCTTAGGTCCCACGGTGCTTAGATCCCACGGTGCTTAGGGGTCCAACGGTGCTTAGGTCCCATGGTTCTTCGATCCCACGGTGCTTAGAAGTCCCACGGTGTTTATGTCCCACGGTGCTTAGGTCCCACGGTGCTTAAGGGTCCCACGTTGCTCAGGTCCCACGGTGCTAAGGTCCCACGGTTCTTAGATCCCACGGTGCTTAGGGGTCCTACGGTGCATAGGTCCCACGGTGCTTAGATCCCACGGTGCTTAGAAGTCCCACGGTGCTTAGGGGTCAAACGGTGCTTAGGTCCCACGGTGCTTAGATCCCACGGTGCTTAGGGGTCCAACGGTGCTTAGGTCCCATGGTTCTTCGATCCCACGGTGCTTAGAAGTCCCACGGTGTTTATGTCCCACGGTGCTTAAGGGTCCCACGTTGCTCAGGTCCCACGGTGCTAAGGTCCCACGGTTCTTAGATCCCACGGTGCTTAGGGGTCCTACGGTGCATAGGTCCCACGGTGCTTAGATCCCACGGTGCTTAGAAGTCCCACGGTGCTTAGGGGTCCAACGGTGCTTAGGTCCCAAGGTTCTTCGATCCCACGGTGCTTAGTTCCCACGGTGCTTAGAAGTCCAACGGTGTATTTGTCCCACGGTGCTTAGGGGTCCCACGGTGCTTAGGTCCCACGGTTCTTCGTTCCCACGGTGCTTGGGTCCCACGTTGCTCAGGTCCCACGGTGCTAAGGTCCCACGATTCTTAGATCCCACGGTGCTTAGGGGTCCAACGGTACTTAGGTCCCACGGTGCTTAGAAGTCCCACGGTGTTTATGTCCCACGGTGCTTAGGGGTCCAACGGTGCTTAGATCCCATGGTTCTTCGATCCCACGGTGCTTAGTTCCCACGGTGCTTAGAAGTCCAACGGTGTATTTGTCCCACGGTGCTTAGGGGTCCCACGGTGCTTAGGTCCCACGGTTCTTCGTTCCCACGGTGCTTAGGTCCCACGGTGCTTAAAGGTCCCACGTTGCTCAGGTCCCACGGTGCTAAGGTCCCACGATTCTTAGATCCCACGGTGCTTAGGGGTCCTACGGTGCTTAGGTCCGACGGTGCTTAGGTCCCACGATGCTTAGGGGTCCCACGGTTCTTAGAGGTCCCACGGTGCTTAGGTCCCACGGTGTTTTTGTCCCACGGTGTTTAGGGGTTCCTCGGTGCTTAGGTCCCATGATTCTTAAATCCCACGGAGCTTAGTCCCACGATGCTTAGGTGTCCCACGGTGCTTAGAGGTCCCACGGTGTTTATGTCCCACGGTGCTTGGATCCCACGGTGCTTAGGGGTCCCACGGTGCTTAGAAGTCCCACGGTGTTTATGTCCCACGGTGCCTAGATCCCACGGTGCTTAGGGGTCCAACGATGCTTAGGTCCCATGGTTCTTTGATCCCACGGTGCTTAGTTCCCACGGTGCTTAGAAGTCCAACGGTGTATTTGTCCCACGGTGCTTAGGTCCCACGATTCCTCGATCCAACGGCGCTTAGGTCCCACGGTGCTTAAGGGTTCCACGGTGCTTAGAGGTCCCATGGTGCATAGATCCCACGATTCTTAGATCCCACGGTGCTTAGAGGTCCTACGGTGCTTAGGTCCCACGGTGCATAGATCCCACGGTGCTTAGAAGTCCCACGGTGTTATGTCCCACGGTGCTTAGGTCCTACGGCGTTTAGGGGTCCCGCGGTGCTTAGGTCCCATGATTCTTAGATCCCACGGAGCTTAGGTCCCACGATGCTTAGGGGTCTCACGGTGCTTACAGTTCCCACGGTGCTTAGGTCCCACGGTGTTTTTGTCCCACGGTGCTTAAAAGTCCCACAATGCTTAGAGGTCCCACGGTGCTTAGAGATCCCGCGGTGTTTAGGTCCCATATTTCTTCGACCCCACGGTACTTAGGTCCCACGGTGCTTAGAAATTTTCGGTGTTTATGTCCCACGGTGATTATAGGTCCCACGGAGCTTACTTCCTACGATGCTTAGGGGTCCCACGGTGCTTAGGTGCCACGATGATTAGGAGTCCCGCGGTGCTTAGGTTCCACGATACTTAGGGGTCCCTCGGTGTTTAGAGGTGCCAAGGTTCTTAGGTCCCACGATTCTTAGGTCCCACGGTGCTTAGGGGTCCCACGGTGCTTATGTCCCACGGTGCTTAGGTCCCACGGAGCATAGGTCCCACGATGCTTAGAGGTCTCACGACTCTTAGATCCCACGGCGTTAAGGTTTTACGGTGCTTTAGTCCCACGGTGCTTAGGTCCCACGGTGGGCTTCTACGGTGCTCCCACGGTGGGCTTTTAAATACCCTACTCTGGACGGGAAGGGGGGGTATGAGTGAGTGAGTGCAAATGGTGTTAAGGTGCTGCTTGTGGCGGCGCATACGGTGCATACCTGGCAACAACGGGTGCCCACACCTGGCAACAACGGGTGCCCACACCTGGCAACAACGGGTGCCCACACCTGGCAACAACGGGTGCCCACACCTGGCAACAACGGGTGCCCACACCTGGCAACAACGGGTGCCCACACCTGGCAACAACGGGTGCCCACACCTGGCAACAACGGGTGCCCACACCTGGCAACAACGGGTGCCCACACCTGGCAACAACGGGTGCCCACACCTGGCAACAACGGGTGCCCACACCTGGCAACAACGGGTGCCCACACCTGGCAACAACGGGTGCCCACACCTGGCAACAACGGGTGCCCACACCTGGCAACAACGGGTGCCCACACCTGGCAACAACGGGTGCCCACACCTGGCAACAAACGGGTGCCCACACCTGGCAACAAACGGGTGCCCACACCTGGCAACAAACGGGTGCCCACACCTGGCAACTACGGGTGCCCACACCTGGCAACTACGGGTGCCCACACCTGGCAACTACGGGTGCCCACACCTGGCAACTACGGATGCCCACACCTGGCAACTACGGATGCCCACACCTGGCAACTACGGGTGCCCACACCTGGCAACTACGGGTGCCCACACCTGGCAACTACGGGTGCCCACACCTGGCAACTACGGGTGCCCACACCTGGCAACTACGGGTGCCCACACCTGGCAACTACGGGTGCCCACACCTGGCAACTACGGGTGCCCACACCTGGCAACTACGGGTGCCCACACCTGGCAACTACGGGTGCCCACACCTGGCAACTACGGGTGCCCACACCTGGCAACTACGGGTGCCCACACCTGGCAACTACGGGTGCCCACACCTGGCAACAACGGGTGCCCACACCTGGCAACAAACGGGTGCCCACACCTGGCATACGATGCATACTTGGTATACGTTGCATACGGCGCTACGACGCTACGACGCTACGGCACTACGGTGCTACGACGCTACGGTGCTCCCACGGTGGCTGCTACGGTGGCTGCTATGGTGCTCCCACGGTGGCTGCTACGGTGCTATTACCGTGGCAGCTTCGGCGGCTGCTACGGTGCTCCCACGGTGGCTGCTACGGTGCTACTACCGTGGCAGCTTCGGCGGCTGCTACGGTGCTCCCACGGTGGCTGCTACGGTGCTACTACCGTGGCAGCTCCGGCGGCTGCTACGGTGCTCCCACGGTGGCTGCTACGGTGCTATTACCGTGGCAGCTACGGCGGCTGCTACGGTGCTCCCACGGTGGCTGCTACGGTGCTATTACCGTGGCAGCTTCGGCGGCTGCTACGGTGCTCCCACGGTGGCTGCTACGGTGCTATTACCGTGGCAGCTACGGCGGCTGCTACGGTGCTCCCACGGTGGCTGCTACGGTGCTATTACCGTGGCAGCTTCGGCGGCTGCTACGGTGCTCCCACGGTGGCTGCTACGGTGCTATTACCGTGGCAGCTTCGGCGGCTGCTACGGTGCTCCCACGGTGGCTGCTACGGTGCTATTACCGTGGCAGCTTCGGCGGCTGCTACGGTGCTCCCACGGTGGCTGCTACGGTGCTCCCACGGTGGCTGCTACGGTGCTATTACCGTGGCAGCTTCGGCGGCTGTTACGGTGCTCCCACGGTGGCTGCTACGGTGCTATAACCGTGGCAGCTTCGGTGGCTGCTATGGTGCTATTACCGTGGCAGCTACGGTGGCTGCTACAATGCTCCCACGGTGGCTGCTACGGTGGCTGCTACGGTTTTCCCACTGTGCCTGAAATAAATAAATATATAAATAAATAATAGTTCTCGAAGATCTTCAAGTTCTCGAAGGTCTCGAAGTTGTCGAAGGTCTCGAAGTTCTAGAAGGTCTCAAAGGTCTCGAATTCTGGAAGATCTCGAAGTTCTGGAAGGTCTCGAAGTTCTGAAAGGTCTCGAAGTTCTCGTAGGTCTCGAAGTTCTTATAAGGTCTCGAAGTTTTTGAAGATCTCGATAGTCCCACGGTGGCTGCTATGGTGCTATTACCGTGGCAGCTACGGTGGCTGCTACAATGCTCCCACGGTGGCTGCTACGGTGACTGCTACAGTTTTCCCACTGTGGCTGAAATAAATAAATAAATAAATAAATAAATAAAAGTTCTCGAAGGTCTCGAAGTTGTCGAAGGCCTCGAAGTTCTAGAAGGTCTCGAAGTTCTGGAAGGTCTCGAAGTTTTGAAAGGTCTCGAAGTTTTGGTAGTTCTCGAAGTTCTAGAAGATCTCAAAGGTCTCGAAGTTCTGGAAGGTCTCGAAGTTCTGAAAGGTCTCGAAGTTCTTGTAGGTCTCGAAGTTCTAGAAGGTCTCAAATGTCTCGAAGTTCTGGAAGGTCTCGAAGTTTCGTAAGTTCTCAAGGGTCCCACGGTGGCTGCTATGATGCTATTACCGTGGCAGCTACGGTTGCTGCTACAATGCTCCCACGGTGGCTGCTACGGTGGCTGCTACCGTTTTCCCACTGTGGCTGAAATAAATAAATATATAAATAAAAGTTCTCGAAGGTCTCGAAGTTGTCGAAGGCCTCGAAGTTCCAGAAGGTCTCGAAGTTCTGGAAGGTCTCGAAGTTTTGAAAGGTCTCGAAGTTTTGGTAGGTCTAGAAGTTCTAGAAGATCTCAAAGGTCTCGAAGTTCTGGAAGGTCTCGAAGTTCTGAAAGGTCTCGAAGTTCTGGTAGGTCTCGAAGTTCTGGAAGATCTCGAAGTTTTGGAAGATCTCGAAGGTCCCACGGTGGCTGCTATGGTGCTATTACCATGGCAGCTACGGTGGCTGCTACAATGCTACCATGGTGGCTGCTACGGTTTTCCCACTGTGGCTGAAATAAATAAATATATAAATAAAAGTTTTCGAATGTCTCGAAGTTCTCGAAGGTCTCGAAGTTGTCGAAGGCCTCGAAGTTCTAGAAGGTCTCGAATTTCTGGAAGGTCTCGAAGTTTTGAAAGGTCTCGAAGTTTTGGTAGGTCTCGAAGTTCTAGAAGGTCTCAAAGGTCTCGAAGTTCTGGAAGGTCTCGAGGTTCTGAAAGGTCTCGAAGTTCTGGTAGGTCTCGAAGTTCTGGAAGATCTCGAAGTTTTGGAAAATCTCGAAGGTCCCACGGTGGCTGCTATGATGCTATTACCGTGGCAGCTACGGTGGCTGCTACAATGCTCCCACGGTGGCTGCTATGGTTTTCCCACTGTGGCTGAAATAAATAAATAAATAAATAAAAGTTCTCGAAAGTCGGATTTCTGGAAAGTCTCGAAGTTCTCGAAGGTCTCGAAGTTGTCGAGGATCTCGAAGTTCTAGAAGGTCTCAAAGGTCTCGAAGTTCTGGAAGGTCTCGAAGTTTTGAAAGGTCTCGAAGTTCTGGAAGGTCTCGAAGTTTTGGAAGGTCTTGAAGGTCTCAAAGTTTTGGAAGGTCTCGAAGGTCTCGGATTTCTGGAAAGTCTCGAAGTTCTGGAAGGTTTCGAATGATTATTTGTAAGAACTATACTATAATATGGATTAAGTATAACAGATATACAATAATTATTTATTTTAAAGAAATTCTATGTTTGATATTTATATAAATAAGATTTATGAATCGAAATGTGTATTTTTAAACTATATTGAGAGAGGATGTAATTTATAATATACGCAATTAAAGATTTCATAAATTTTTAATTTGTTCATTACATCTCAAGATGTAGATTATTAAAAGATTTTAACAAATTTAACTTTAAGGAAACACTGGTGCCAAGTAAAAAATTAATTATGTGACTTATTGTACAATTTTAATTTTTATGTGCATTATTATTATTTATTATTTATTATTTATTAAAACTGTGTAAAAAATTATTCATAGAAAGTTCATAGAATACAAAATCTTTCAAGAAAAATAGAATAATTCTAAAGTAATATAAAAATATATGGTGTATCAAAGGAATATTAATATGTATCTCAAATATGTTTTAAATTTGAGAAACTTATTCACATTTATTCATAAAAAATTGAGAATTTATTGCAAAAGATTTTTCTTTAAAATCACAAAATACTCTATATATATACATATATATATATATATATATATATATATATATAGTCGAGTCATTTTATTTTATTAGAAAAGTAACAAAAAGTTAAATTCTTATTAACAGTATTAAAAATAATTAATTTTTATTTTAAACTTGACATTTATTTAACTTTTTGAGTGTATATAATGATATAATTATATCAATCTTTATTTTGATATGATATGTTATATATATATAATATATATATATATATATAACATATATATTATATATATATATATATATGTTATATTATATATTATATATATATATGTATATTATATTATATTATATTATATTTTGATAATACATATAATAAACATAAATAATATCATCATATAAACGTATAATAAAATCAATAAACGTAATATATAATAATAACCGTAAATAACCAATAAATTCAAAATTTATTTATTGGTTATATTAAACACGCTTCATCATTTATTATTATCTTTTAAGAAAAAATTGATTAGATAGCAAAATAAATTATAAAACAATGAAATTTTTTCCTGCTTCTGTAACACGTTGTGCTGCACGAAATGGTATTCTGAGTGGATTTGAAAGAATGCTTAATGTTTCTTTTGAAACACCTCTACTTCTTATTTACACAAAGGTATGAAATACATAATATCTTTTTTAAAATATTTATATTATTCTTTTTATATTAAAATAATGTTTAGGGTGGCAGAATACCACATTTAACGAAAGATGTCTTTAAAATGATAACGTTGGAGCAACAACTACTTTCCATCTCACTTCCCTCTACCATATTAATGGCAGATGTTATTAAAGTGTTTAGCACTTCTATCGCTGATTTTGTTAGCATGAAGATATAATCAAAGATTAATCAAAATATTAATATGTATTAAAATTTCAATCTTCCACTTATAAAGAATTTTGTTTCAGGAATACATAAATTTTTTATCGATACAAGATCCTGCATATACTACCACCCCTGGCTTTCAGCAATTAGACACTATTTCTATCTGGCCCAGAACAGAAAAAGTTGTTTTTACTGCTGATAAATATATGGAGCTTATACAAGCTTATAAACCAGATCTCTATATCTCCATCATTTGCATCACACAACACACAAAGGAAATGCTAAATATTGTCTCTTCTTGCTTATATTAATAGTTTATAATCATTGTTATTATTTTTAACTGCTAAAAATTAATATATTGATAATAAAGGTTAAGAAGAATTTGAAAATAATTAATAAAACTTGCAACATTAAAAGAGTAAGCATAATATACAACTTTGGAAAAATCGGAAATTATTTAAAAGTTAAAAAACACCTACTTTAATTAATATATCATTCATTTTGTTTACCTGTTGTTTCATTAATAATTAAATTATAAACTTATGCAAATATATATTTTAATGAGAAATGAACAGAAAAGTAGGAGCAAGATTATAATGTTTTATCACATAGAAAATTTTAATTTTGTATTTAAAACATGATGTGTTGATCTTTTAATCTTTTTTTTATTTCTCATTTTTTTCAAAATAATTATTTACATATGTATTAATTTATTATAATCAAATAATTACGATACTTTTTTAAATCCAATACTAAATTAAAATTTATCAAAAATTGAAATTTACTTATATTATATTATACAATGTAATGTTTTTTATTTTACTATATGTTTTTTAATATTAATTTTGTTGGTTAATTATCATTGTTGTGATAAAAGTTAAGATACATTAATTATTAAACAAATTTGAAGATGATTAATAAAATGTGCGACATCACAAGCAAATATGCAAAACTTCAAGAAAATAAAAAATTATTTGTAAATTATTTAAATTTATATTAATTTATGTGTGTGTGTGTGTGTGTGTGTGTGTATGTGTGTGCATGTTTATATAAAAATAATATCTAATATTCTCATGATTGTATTTGTTTAATTTATAAGGGAAAATCCTTCTCTCTCTCTCTTCTATATAGATACACCATGTAGAGTTTTCGAATAATCATTTTGAATTTCTAATGATCGCAAAAGCGATATTAATTTAAATGTGATATAGATATATGATCCTACGCAATAAAATCTGTAGTGAAATATTTAAGTAATGTAAAATAAATGTTTATGTTAGTTCTCATTGACCATTTTGATGTTGCAACTTGTATAAAAAAATTATATTCTACGAACAATAAAATGAATAATAAAAACGCAAAATTGTTAATTAGAATACATTTTTTAGTTAGCTTTCTCTCTCTTTCGTATTCAATATAATAATATATTAATAAGTGTTTTTATTATATAAAAATGTAATATAAATATTTTGTTTAATTCTAATAGAATCGTTCGATTCTTTATTCAATCAGAATGAGATACTCTGCTATTAATTTCTATGCAAGATTTTTAAGCAAACTTTCGATAAGAATAACGTTAGACACATCGTAAGCTCGATTATATAAATGTATATACAAATGTGAATTCGTCACTATAAATGTACAAATACTCGGAAGAACGTTAGGATAAAAGTAATCTAATGGCCCGCGATTATCTGATCCGAAAAAGTCACTTGATTTCTTATTCTTACAATATCTATAAAATATGCTATCAACATATTAAATATAACAATATTATCTCACAATTTATTCAAAAGACAATGCTATTGCGAATAATCACATCTATTTGGCTTGATTATGTCTTTGTCGGCTTACCTGTACAGATATTAACGGAGCACGCAATTTCTGCTTCTGGCCGGCACAACGTTCCCGCTGAAAGAGGAAGAAAAATTCGTTGGCGCCAGAATTTCCTTGTCCTGATTGGTCGAGCTGGTCAAGCTTCGCAGTCGTGATTGGCGGATGTTGGTACGTACTCTGTCGAATCGATATATTTCGTTTCAGCCAATCAATTCAAAGATCTCGCACGATATCTATCGAAAACCGTCTAGCAGACCTCAAACAATTTGGCGCGAAGATTCAAAATCGTTTGAAGTCACTATGCAATTGAACGTGATACATTACTAATAATTAAATAAATAAATTATTACAATTGTATTCATGATTATGAAATTCTTCATCGATTATAATTGTTTAATGCGTATATCTTATTACAATTATAGAGCAATAATGAAGGAGTTTCAAACTGAGTGTAGCTCGGTGCTGGTTAGAACGCGAGGTTAGAACATGCGAGTTCGTGGAATGCATGATTCCTCATGAGAATAATTTCAGTCTACTATTAGAATGTTTCGATCGACGAGGTATTTGATATCCGCACTGCATCGCGTGAAAGATCGCTATTTGCACACGTACGATCAGCACTTGTCAGACGTCGCCGAGTGTGAATGTAAGTTGGGGTACCAAAATCAATGCAATATTTAATCATATTTATATACGTCAAGTGTGATATTTAATAGCGATTATTAATACATTGTAGCTCCTATCACGGACGAATATAAAAAGGGTCCAACGGAGGGTAGATCTTTTTATTTGGACGCTCAAGCTACTACCACGCTGGTAAATTCAAAGCATGATGTCACATGATGCAATCTATATGCATGTGAAAAACTAAGACGTCGTACTATCACGCAGGATCCTCGGGTATTAGATAAAATGATGTTGTATCTAACAGTGTACCATGGCAATCCACATTCCAGAACTCGCATGTATGGTTGGGAGTCGGAAGCAGCAGTCGAGCATGCTCGCCAAGTTGGTGCCTTAACTTGCAACATTTACTTTTGTATTTTATGATCTTATAATTATGAGAAATTATTTGTGTACTTTCTTTTTAACAGCAAATTGCAGATTTCATAGGAACAGACAAGTAGGAAGTGATATTTACATCCAGTGCGACAGAGTGTAATAATATAGCTGTGAAAGGTGTAGCAAGTTTCTATAAATGAAGGAAAAATCATGTTATGATGGCCCAGATAGTGAGAAAATTGCGTCTTTATAATAAGTCCTATTTCTTAATAGATATAATGAACTTGTTGAACTTATCTAGGAGCACAAATGTGTATTGGATTCGTGTAGAAGCAGAAGGATATGATGTAACATATATTTCTGTTAATTCAAATGGTCTTATTTATCTCAACTAATTAGAAGCAACCATTAGACCATCTACATCGCTCGTTTCTGTAATGATGGTAAAATATTGAGATTGGTGTTAAACAGCCTATCGAAGAAGTTGGCGCCATTTGTAGGTGAGTGTTAAGACCTTAACATTATGTTTATTCTATTATAATTCTCTTTTAATTTGTTTTTCTTAATGTTTCAGAAAGAAGAAAGTTTTTTTTTTAATGTTTTTCTTAATGTTACAGAAAGAAGGAGGTTTTTTTTCACACAGATGCTGTGCAAGCTATTGGCAAAGTACCAATGTAAATCGTAAATCTGAAAATCGTTAAACGGATAACGACATGTAACGATGTCGTTATCTGTTTAACGAGTTACAGAATCGCTAACTAACTAATTGTTTTGTCATTATCACTTTTAGCAATTTAATATATTCAAAGATAAATGAAAACATTTGACATAAAAACTCTCTTTTTTGTGCATGTGCATATAAAGTACATACAGCATTGGAAATATCTCTCGCTATTTCAGGTATCGATTTAACAGTTTTTTTATTGACTTTAAGAATGACAAAATATTTCAGATGATCATAGGATCGGAAATGCATATTTTTCGAATTGCAATAATTTTTTCTTTGCGACAGAGTTTTATAAGGACGTCTAAAGATTTATAAAAATTTGTTTTTAAAATTAGAAAGATGAAACCTTGCAATTGCTGTTTTCTGCATACATAAAATCATTCTCGGTCTGCCAAAATTGCGTAGAATCACTGGTCGGTCGCATACAAAACACAATTATTCTTAAATCATCGCGTTTAACTCAGAGATAGATAAACGCGCCTGTAGGGCGCGTTAGCTATTCGTTACAGATCGTTCTTTTTATGTCAAACGTTCTCATTTACCTATGAATATAATAAATTGCTAAAAGTGATAATAACAAAACAACGTATACAGTTGCAGAAAGCCGAAAACGTTATGAAGGGAAATAAATCTCATCTACAATAGATATGGACACAATCGAAATGGCCCAAACTAAAGAGAAAAAAAGTCTTATATAAGGAAAAGTAAAGTGATGTTTAGAGCACTGCATTATGAATGTTTGCTACTTAGTAGTTACATTGAAAACTCATATATAATAGATTTAATACAAAGTAAAGATAGCATGGGGTACATCACAAAGAAACAACTATATATATCGATCTAAGCCACTAACCTGTACAATAAATTGTTGACGTGACAATAAACGATACCAGATGATGTTTGTGTGAAGATCTCCAAGTAATCCATAGTATCCGCAGTAATTGTCGTATCTGTACAAAATTAAGTTTTATGTCAAAAATCATTTCTTTCAAAACAATTAATTTTATAGGATCAGGATTATTATTTGGGTACCATAATGATATATATATATATATATATATTGATGATGGATTAAAGTAATTTTATGTATGTTTTGCTTATCATGATAGAAAATTATCCAAATTATTCCACACTTAAAGTATAAGCAAAAACTTTCAAAATTTTACAAGAGAGTATATAGGAGCAAAAAAAGAAAAAAATTACTAACATAAGTATTATGTCGATTAAAAATTGTAATTTGTTGTAACGAAATCAAAATAAAATCCGTGCAATTTTTTTTAAGACCAATATCTATCAGGCCCATTAAAAATTTAGATTTTTAACAAAAATTCATACATATTTAATTTATTAAAAAATATGTAATTAAAAGTAATATAAATTAAATATTAAATATTTATATTTTATATATATTGTCTCTTTTTGCTTATATTAATAGTTTATAATCATTGTTATTATTTTTAACTGCTAAAAATTAATATATTGATAATAATGGTTAAGAAGAATTTGAAAATAATTAATAAAACTTGCAACATTAAAAGAGTAAGCATAATATACAACTTTGGAAAAATCAGAAATTATTTAAAAGTTAAAAAACACCTACTTTAATTAATATATCATTCATTTTGTTTACCTGTTGTTTCATTAATAATTAAATTATAAACTTATGCAAATATATATTTTAATAAGAAATGAACAGAAAAGTAGGAGCAAGATTATAATGTTTTATCACATAGAAAATTTTAATTTTGTATTTAAAACATGATGTGTTGATCTTTTAATCTTTTTTTTATTTCTCATTTTTTTCAAAATAATTATTTACATATGTATTAATTTATTATAATCAAATAATTACGATACTTTTTTAAATCCAATACTAAATTAAAATTTATCAAAAATTGAAATTTACTTATATTATATTATACAATGTAATGTTTTTTATTTTACTATATGTTTTTTAATATTAATTTTGTTGGTTAATTATTATTGTTGTGATAAAAGTTAAGATACATTAATTATTAAACAAATTTGAAGATGATTAATAAAATGTGCGACATCACAAGCAAATATGCAAAACTTCAAGAAAATAAAAAATTATTTGTAAATTATTTAAATTTATATTAATTTGTGTGTGTGTGTGTGTGTGTGTGTGTGTGTGTGTGTGTGTGCATGTTTATATAAAAATAGTATCTAATATTCTCATGATTGTATTTGTTTAATTTATAAGGGAGAATCCTTCTCTCTCTCTCTCTTCTATATAGATACACCATGTAGAGTTTTTGATATCATTTTGAATTTCTAATGATCGCAAAAGCGATATTAATTTAAATGTGATATAGATATATGATCCTACGCAATAAAATCTGTAGTGAAATATTTAAGTAATGTAAAATAAATGTTTATGTTAGTTCTCATTGACCATTTTGATGTTGCAACTTGTATAAAAAAATTATATTCTACGAACAATAAAATGAATAATAAAAACGCAAAATTGTTAATTAGAATACATTTTTTAGTTAGCTTTCTCTCTCTTTCGTATTCAATATAATAATATATTAATAAGTGTTTTTATTATATAAAAATGTAATATAAATATTTTGTTTAATTCTAATAGAATCGTTCGATTCTTTATTCAATCAGAATGAGATACTCTGCTATTAATTTCTATGCAAGATTTTTAAGCAAACTTTCGATAAGAATAACGTTAGACACATCGTAAGCTCGATTATATAAATGTATATACAAATGTGAATTCGTCACTATAAATGTACAAATACTCGGAAGAACGTTAGGATAAAAGTAATCTAATGGCCCGCGATTATCTGATCCGAAAAAGTCACTTGATTTCTTATTCTTACAATATCTATAAAATATGCTATCAACATATTAAATATAACAATATTATCTCACAATTTATTCAAAAGACAATGCTATTGCGAATAATCACATCTATTTGGCTTGATTATGTCTTTGTCGGCTTACCTGTACAGATATTAACGGAGCACGCAATTTCTGCTTCTGGCCGGCACAACGTTCCCGCTGAAAGAGGAAGAAAAATTCGTTGGCGCCAGAATTTCCTTGTCCTGATTGGTCGAGCTGGTCAAGCTTCGCAGTCGTGATTGGCGGATGTTGGTACGTACTCTGTCGAATCGATATATTTCGTTTCAGCCAATCAATTCAAAGATCTCGCACGATATCTATCGAAAACCGTCTAGCAGACCTCAAACAATTTGGCGCGAAGATTCAAAATCGTTTGAAGTCACTATGCAATTGAACGTGATACATTACTAATAATTAAATAAATAAATTATTACAATTGTATTCATGATTATGAAATTCTTCATCGATTATAATTGTTTAATGCGTATATCTTATTACAATTATAGAGCAATAATGAAGGAGTTTCAAACTGAGTGTAGCTCGGTGCTGGTTAGAACGCGAGGTTAGAACATGCGAGTTCGTGGAATGCATGATTCCTCATGAGAATAATTTCAGTCTACTATTAGAATGTTTCGATCGACGAGGTATTTGATATCCGCACTGCATCGCGTGAAAGATCGCTATTTGCACACGTACGATCAGCACTTGTCAGACGTCGCCGAGTGTGAATGTAAGTTGGGGTACCAAAATCAATGCAATATTTAATCATATTTATATACGTCAAGTGTGATATTTAATAGCGATTATTAATACATTGTAGCTCCTATCACGGACGAATATAAAAAGGGTCCAACGGAGGGTAGATCTTTTTATTTGGACGCTCAAGCTACTACCACGCTGGTAAATTCAAAGCATGATGTCACATGATGCAATCTATATGCATGTGAAAAACTAAGACGTCGTACTATCACGCAGGATCCTCGGGTATTAGATAAAATGATGTTGTATCTAACAGTGTACCATGGCAATCCACATTCCAGAACTCGCATGTATGGTTGGGAGTCGGAAGCAGCAGTCGAGCATGCTCGCCAAGTTGGTGCCTTAACTTGCAACATTTACTTTTGTATTTTATGATCTTATAATTATGAGAAATTATTTGTGTACTTTCTTTTTAACAGCAAATTGCAGATTTCATAGGAACAGACAAGTAGGAAGTGATATTTACATCCAGTGCGACAGAGTGTAATAATATAGCTGTGAAAGGTGTAGCAAGTTTCTATAAATGAAGGAAAAATCATGTTATGATGGCCCAGATAGTGAGAAAATTGCGTCTTTATAATAAGTCCTATTTCTTAATAGATATAATGAACTTGTTGAACTTATCTAGGAGCACAAATGTGTATTGGATTCGTGTAGAAGCAGAAGGATATGATGTAACATATATTTCTGTTAATTCAAATGGTCTTATTTATCTCAACTAATTAGAAGTAACCATTAGACCATCTACATCGCTCGTTTCTGTAATGATGGTAAAATATTGAGATTGGTGTTAAACAGCCTATCGAAGAAGTTGGCGCCATTTGTAGGTGAGTGTTAAGACCTTAACATTATGTTTATTCTATTATAATTCTCTTTTAATTTGTTTTTCTTAATGTTTCAGAAAGAAGAAAGTTTTTTTTTTAATGTTTTTCTTAATGTTACAGAAAGAAGGAGGTTTTTTTTCACACAGATGCTGTGCAAGCTATTGGCAAAGTACCAATGTAAATCGTAAATCTGAAAATCGTTAAACGGATAACGACATGTAACGATGTCGTTATCTGTTTAACGAGTTACAGAATCGCTAACTAACTAATTGTTTTGTCATTATCACTTTTAGCAATTTAATATATTCAAAGATAAATGAAAACATTTGACATAAAAACTCTCTTTTTTGTGCATGTGCATATAAAGTACATACAGCATTGGAAATATCTCTCGCTATTTCAGGTATCGATTTAACAGTTTTTTTATTGACTTTAAGAATGACAAAATATTTCAGATGATCATAGGATCGGAAATGCATATTTTTCGAATTGCAATAATTTTTTCTTTGCGACAGAGTTTTATAAGGACGTCTAAAGATTTATAAAAATTTGTTTTTAAAATTAGAAAGATGAAACCTTGCAATTGCTGTTTTCTGCATACATAAAATCATTCTCGGTCTGCCAAAATTGCGTAGAATCACTGGTCGGTCGCATACAAAACACAATTATTCTTAAATCATCGCGTTTAACTCAGAGATAGATAAACGCGCCTGTAGGGCGCGTTAGCTATTCGTTACAGATCGTTCTTTTTATGTCAAACGTTCTCATTTACCTATGAATATAATAAATTGCTAAAAGTGATAATAACAAAACAACGTATACAGTTGCAGAAAGCCGAAAACGTTATGAAGGGAAATAAATCTCATCTACAATAGATATGGACACAATCGAAATGGCCCAAACTAAAGAGAAAAAAAGTCTTATATAAGGAAAAGTAAAGTGATGTTTAGAGCACTGCATTATGAATGTTTGCTACTTAGTAGTTACATTGAAAACTCATATATAATAGATTTAATACAAAGTAAAGATAGCATGGGGTACATCACAAAGAAACAACTATATATATATCGATCTAAGCCACTAACCTGTACAATAAATTGTTGACGTGACAATAAACGATACCAGATGATGTTTGTGTGAAGATCTCCAAGTCATCCATAGTATCCGCAGTAATTGTCGTATCTGTACAAAATTAAGTTTTATGTCAAAAATCATTTCTTTCAAAACAATTAATTTTATAGGATCAGGATTATTATTTGGGTACCATAATGATATATATATATATATATATATATATATATATTGATGATGGATTAAAGTAATTTTATGTATGTTTTGCTTATCATGATAGAAAATTATCCAAATTATTCCACACTTAAAGTATAAGCAAAAACTTTCAAAATTTTACAAGAGAGTATATAGGAGCAAAAAAAGAAAAAAATTACTAACATAAGTATTATGTCGATTAAAAATTGTAATTTGTTTTAACGAAATCAAAATAAAATCCGTGCAATTTTTTTTAAGACCAATATCTATCAGGCCCATTAAAAATTTAGATTTTTAACAAAAATTCATACATATTTAATTTATTAAAAAATATGTAATTAAAAGTAATATAAATTAAATATTAAATATTTATATTTTATATATATTGTCTCTTTTTGCTTATATTAATAGTTTATAATCATTGTTATTATTTTTAACTGCTAAAAATTAATATATTGATAATAATGGTTAAGAAGAATTTGAAAATAATTAATAAAACTTGCAACATTAAAAGAGTAAGCATAATATACAACTTTGGAAAAATCAGAAATTATTTAAAAGTTAAAAAACACCTACTTTAATTAATATATCATTCATTTTGTTTACCTGTTGTTTCATTAATAATTAAATTATAAACTTATGCAAATATATATTTTAATAAGAAATGAACAGAAAAGTAGGAGCAAGATTATAATGTTTTATCACATAGAAAATTTTAATTTTGTATTTAAAACATGATGTGTTGATCTTTTAATCTTTTTTTTATTTCTCATTTTTTTCAAAATAATTATTTACATATGTATTAATTTATTATAATCAAATAATTACGATACTTTTTTAAATCCAATACTAAATTAAAATTTATCAAAAATTGAAATTTACTTATATTATATTATACAATGTAATGTTTTTTATTTTACTATATGTTTTTTAATATTAATTTTGTTGGTTAATTATTATTGTTGTGATAAAAGTTAAGATACATTAATTATTAAACAAATTTGAAGATGATTAATAAAATGTGCGACATCACAAGCAAATATGCAAAACTTCAAGAAAATAAAAAATTATTTGTAAATTATTTAAATTTATATTAATTTGTGTGTGTGTGTGTGTGTGTGTGTGTGTGTGTGTGTGTGTGTGTGTGCATGTTTATATAAAAATAGTATCTAATATTCTCATGATTGTATTTGTTTAATTTATAAGGGAGAATCCTTCTCTCTCTCTCTCTTCTATATAGATACACCATGTAGAGTTTTTGATATCATTTTGAATTTCTAATGATCGCAAAAGCGATATTAATTTAAATGTGATATAGATATATGATCCTACGCAATAAAATCTGTAGTGAAATATTTAAGTAATGTAAAATAAATGTTTATGTTAGTTCTCATTGACCATTTTGATGTTGCAACTTGTATAAAAAAATTATATTCTACGAACAATAAAATGAATAATAAAAACGCAAAATTGTTAATTAGAATACATTTTTTAGTTAGCTTTCTCTCTCTTTCGTATTCAATATAATAATATATTAATAAGTGTTTTTATTATATAAAAATGTAATATAAATATTTTGTTTAATTCTAATAGAATCGTTCGATTCTTTATTCAATCAGAATGAGATACTCTGCTATTAATTTCTATGCAAGATTTTTAAGCAAACTTTCGATAAGAATAACGTTAGACACATCGTAAGCTCGATTATATAAATGTATATACAAATGTGAATTCGTCACTATAAATGTACAAATACTCGGAAGAACGTTAGGATAAAAGTAATCTAATGGCCCGCGATTATCTGATCCGAAAAAGTCACTTGATTTCTTATTCTTACAATATCTATAAAATATGCTATCAACATATTAAATATAACAATATTATCTCACAATTTATTCAAAAGACAATGCTATTGCGAATAATCACATCTATTTGGCTTGATTATGTCTTTGTCGGCTTACCTGTACAGATATTAACGGAGCACGCAATTTCTGCTTCTGGCCGGCACAACGTTCCCGCTGAAAGAGGAAGAAAAATTCGTTGGCGCCAGAATTTCCTTGTCCTGATTGGTCGAGCTGGTCAAGCTTCGCAGTCGTGATTGGCGGATGTTGGTACGTACTCTGTCGAATCGATATATTTCGTTTCAGCCAATCAATTCAAAGATCTCGCACGATATCTATCGAAAACCGTCTAGCAGACCTCAAACAATTTGGCGCGAAGATTCAAAATCGTTTGAAGTCACTATGCAATTGAACGTGATACATTACTAATAATTAAATAAATAAATTATTACAATTGTATTCATGATTATGAAATTCTTCATCGATTATAATTGTTTAATGCGTATATCTTATTACAATTATAGAGCAATAATGAAGGAGTTTCAAACTGAGTGTAGCTCGGTGCTGGTTAGAACGCGAGGTTAGAACATGCGAGTTCGTGGAATGCATGATTCCTCATGAGAATAATTTCAGTCTACTATTAGAATGTTTCGATCGACGAGGTATTTGATATCCGCACTGCATCGCGTGAAAGATCGCTATTTGCACACGTACGATCAGCACTTGTCAGACGTCGCCGAGTGTGAATGTAAGTTGGGGTACCAAAATCAATGCAATATTTAATCATATTTATATACGTCAAGTGTGATATTTAATAGCGATTATTAATACATTGTAGCTCCTATCACGGACGAATATAAAAAGGGTCCAACGGAGGGTAGATCTTTTTATTTGGACGCTCAAGCTATTACCACGCTGGTAAATTCAAAGCATGATGTCACATGATGCAATCTATATGCATGTGAAAAACTAAGACGTCGTACTATCACGCAGGATCCTCGGGTATTAGATAAAATGATGTTGTATCTAACAGTGTACCATGGCAATCCACATTCCAGAACTCGCATGTATGGTTGGGAGTCGGAAGCAGCAGTCGAGCATGCTCGCCAAGTTGGTGCCTTAACTTGCAACATTTACTTTTGTATTTTATGATCTTATAATTATGAGAAATTATTTGTGTACTTTCTTTTTAACAGCAAATTGCAGATTTCATAGGAACAGACAAGTAGGAAGTGATATTTACATCCAGTGCGACAGAGTGTAATAATATAGCTGTGAAAGGTGTAGCAAGTTTCTATAAATGAAGGAAAAATCATGTTATGATGGCCCAGATAGTGAGAAAATTGCGTCTTTATAATAAGTCCTATTTCTTAATAGATATAATGAACTTGTTGAACTTATCTAGGAGCACAAATGTGTATTGGATTCGTGTAGAAGCAGAAGGATATGATGTAACATATATTTCTGTTAATTCAAATGGTCTTATTTATCTCAACTAATTAGAAGCAACCATTAGACCATCTACATCGCTCGTTTCTGTAATGATGGTAAAATATTGAGATTGGTGTTAAACAGCCTATCGAAGAAGTTGGCGCCATTTGTAGGTGAGTGTTAAGACCTTAACATTATGTTTATTCTATTATAATTCTCTTTTAATTTGTTTTTCTTAATGTTTCAGAAAGAAGAAAGTTTTTTTTTTAATGTTTTTCTTAATGTTACAGAAAGAAGGAGGTTTTTTTTCACACAGATGCTGTGCAAGCTATTGGCAAAGTACCAATGTAAATCGTAAATCTGAAAATCGTTAAACGGATAACGACATGTAACGATGTCGTTATCTGTTTAACGAGTTACAGAATCGCTAACTAACTAATTGTTTTGTCATTATCACTTTTAGCAATTTAATATATTCAAAGATAAATGAAAACATTTGACATAAAAACTCTCTTTTTTGTGCATGTGCATATAAAGTACATACAGCATTGGAAATATCTCTCGCTATTTCAGGTATCGATTTAACAGTTTTTTTATTGACTTTAAGAATGACAAAATATTTCAGATGATCATAGGATCGGAAATGCATATTTTTCGAATTGCAATAATTTTTTCTTTGCGACAGAGTTTTATAAGGACGTCTAAAGATTTATAAAAATTTGTTTTTAAAATTAGAAAGATGAAACCTTGCAATTGCTGTTTTCTGCATACATAAAATCATTCTCGGTCTGCCAAAATTGCGTAGAATCACTGGTCGGTCGCATACAAAACACAATTATTCTTAAATCATCGCGTTTAACTCAGAGATAGATAAACGCGCCTGTAGGGCGCGTTAGCTATTCGTTACAGATCGTTCTTTTTATGTCAAACGTTCTCATTTACCTATGAATATAATAAATTGCTAAAAGTGATAATAACAAAACAACGTATACAGTTGCAGAAAGCCGAAAACGTTATGAAGGGAAATAAATCTCATCTACAATAGATATGGACACAATCGAAATGGCCCAAACTAAAGAGAAAAAAAGTCTTATATAAGGAAAAGTAAAGTGATGTTTAGAGCACTGCATTATGAATGTTTGCTACTTAGTAGTTACATTGAAAACTCATATATAATAGATTTAATACAAAGTAAAGATAGCATGGGGTACATCACAAAGAAACAACTATATATATCGATCTAAGCCACTAACCTGTACAATAAATTGTTGACGTGACAATAAACGATACCAGATGATGTTTGTGTGAAGATCTCCAAGTAATCCATAGTATCCGCAGTAATTGTCGTATCTGTACAAAATTAAGTTTTATGTCAAAAATCATTTCTTTCAAAACAATTAATTTTATAGGATCAGGATTATTATTTGGGTACCATAATGATATATATATATATATATATATATATATATATATATATTGATGATGGATTAAAGTAATTTTATGTATGTTTTGCTTATCATGATAGAAAATTATCCAAATTATTCCACACTTAAAGTATAAGCAAAAACTTTCAAAATTTTACAAGAGAGTATATAGGAGCAAAAAAAGAAAAAAATTACTAACATAAGTATTATGTCGATTAAAAATTGTAATTTGTTGTAACGAAATCAAAATAAAATCCGTGCAATTTTTTTTAAGACCAATATCTATCAGGCCCATTAAAAATTTAGATTTTTAACAAAAATTCATACATATTTAATTTATTAAAAAATATGTAATTAAAAGTAATATAAATTAAATATTAAATATTTATATTTTATATATATTGTCTCTTTTTGCTTATATTAATAGTTTATAATCATTGTTATTATTTTTAACTGCTAAAAATTAATATATTGATAATAATGGTTAAGAAGAATTTGAAAATAATTAATAAAACTTGCAACATTAAAAGAGTAAGCATAATATACAACTTTGGAAAAATCGGAAATTATTTAAAAGTTAAAAAACACCTACTTTAATTAATATATCATTCATTTTGTTTACCTGTTGTTTCATTAATAATTAAATTATAAACTTATGCAAATATATATTTTAATGAGAAATGAACAGAAAAGTAGGAGCAAGATTATAATGTTTTATCACATAGAAAATTTTAATTTTGTATTTAAAACATGATGTGTTGATCTTTTAATCTTTTTTTTATTTCTCATTTTTTTCAAAATAATTATTTACATATGTATTAATTTATTATAATCAAATAATTACGATACTTTTTTAAATCCAATACTAAATTAAAATTTATCAAAAATTGAAATTTACTTATATTATATTATACAATGTAATGTTTTTTATTTTACTATATGTTTTTTAATATTAATTTTGTTGGTTAATTATCATTGTTGTGATAAAAGTTAAGATACATTAATTATTAAACAAATTTGAAGATGATTAATAAAATGTGCGACATCACAAGCAAATATGCAAAACTTCAAGAAAATAAAAAATTATTTGTAAATTATTTAAATTTATATTAATTTGTGTGTGTGTGTGTGTGTGTGTGTGTGTGTGTGTGTGTGTGCATGTTTATATAAAAATAGTATCTAATATTCTCATGATTGTATTTGTTTAATTTATAAGGGAGAATCCTTCTCTCTCTCTCTCTTCTATATAGATACACCATGTAGAGTTTTCGAATAATCATTTTGAATTTCTAATGATCGCAAAAGCGATATTAATTTAAATGTGATATAGATATATGATCCTACGCAATAAAATCTGTAGTGAAATATTTAAGTAATGTAAAATAAATGTTTATGTTAGTTCTCATTGACCATTTTGATGTTGCAACTTGTATAAAAAAATTATATTCTACGAACAATAAAATGAATAATAAAAACGCAAAATTGTTAATTAGAATACATTTTTTAGTTAGCTTTCTCTCTCTTTCGTATTCAATATAATAATATATTAATAAGTGTTTTTATTATATAAAAATGTAATATAAATATTTTGTTTAATTCTAATAGAATCGTTCGATTCTTTATTCAATCAGAATGAGATACTCTGCTATTAATTTCTATGCAAGATTTTTAAGCAAACTTTCGATAAGAATAACGTTAGACACATCGTAAGCTCGATTATATAAATGTATATACAAATGTGAATTCGTCACTATAAATGTACAAATACTCGGAAGAACGTTAGGATAAAAGTAATCTAATGGCCCGCGATTATCTGATCCGAAAAAGTCACTTGATTTCTTATTCTTACAATATCTATAAAATATGCTATCAACATATTAAATATAACAATATTATCTCACAATTTATTCAAAAGACAATGCTATTGCGAATAATCACATCTATTTGGCTTGATTATGTCTTTGTCGGCTTACCTGTACAGATATTAACGGAGCACGCAATTTCTGCTTCTGGCCGGCACAACGTTCCCGCTGAAAGAGGAAGAAAAATTCGTTGGCGCCAGAATTTCCTTGTCCTGATTGGTCGAGCTGATCAAGCTTCGCAGTCGTGATTGGCGGATGTTGGTACGTACTCTGTCGAATCGATATATTTCGTTTCAGCCAATCAATTCAAAGATCTCGCACGATATCTATCGAAAACCGTCTAGCAGACCTCAAACAATTTGGCGCGAAGATTCAAAATCGTTTGAAGTCACTATGCAATTGAACGTGATACATTACTAATAATTAAATAAATAAATTATTACAATTGTATTCATGATTATGAAATTCTTCATCGATTATAATTGTTTAATGCGTATATCTTATTACAATTATAGAGCAATAATGAAGGAGTTTCAAACTGAGTGTAGCTCGGTGCTGGTTAGAACGCGAGGTTAGAACATGCGAGTTCGTGGAATGCATGATTCCTCATGAGAATAATTTCATTCTACTATTAGAATGTTTCGATCGACGAGGTATTTGATATCCGCACTGTATCGCGTGAAAGATCGCTATTTGCACACGTACGATCAGCACTTGTCAGACGTCGCCGAGTGTGAATGTAAGTTGGGGTACCAAAATCAATGCAATATTTAATCATATTTATATACGTCAAGTGTGATATTTAATAGCGATTATTAATACATTGTAGCTCCTATCACGGACGAATATAAAAAGGGTCCAACGGAGGGTAGATCTTTTTATTTGGACGCTCAAGCTACTACCACGCTGGTAAATTCAAAGCATGATGTCACATGATGCAATCTATATGCATGTGAAAAACTAAGACGTCGTACTATCACGCAGGATCCTCGGATATTAGATAAAATGATGTTGTATCTAACAGTGTACCATGGCAATCCACATTCCAGAACTCGCATGTATGGTTGGGAGTCGGAAGCAGCAGTCGAGCATGCTCGCCAAGTTGGTGCCTTAACTTGCAACATTTACTTTTGTATTTTATGATCTTATAATTATGAGAAATTATTTGTGTACTTTCTTTTTAACAGCAAATTGCAGATTTCATAGGAACAGACAAGTAGGAAGTGATATTTACATCCAGTGCGACAGAGTGTAATAATATAGCTGTGAAAGGTGTAGCAAGGTTCTATAAATCAAGGAAAAATCATGTTTGACGACCCAGTCAGTGAGAAAATTGCATCTTTATAATAAGTCCTGCTTCTTAATAGATATAATGAACTTGTTGAACTTATCTAGGAGCACAAATGTGTATTTGATTCGTGTAGAGCCTTGGAAGCAGAATGATTTGATGTAACGTATATTTCTCTTAATTCAAATGGTCTTATTGATCTCAACGAGCATAAACCTTAGGATTTATATTTATTGTTTAAGAAACTAGCATCGAGTAATTGAAGTTACAATATGATGAATCATAATCTGTGCTTTTTTTATATATTACATATTTAACGCTTTTTACAAGTTGAAGATTTTGCCGCTGTATATACGAAATTATTAATTTATATTGCATTTGTGTTGAAAAATTACAACACAAAATTGACCTTTTCTGTAATGTGTTCATTAGATTTTCGTGATAATATATCGTGTCTTTAAATACAATAGTCGAAGCACGGCAACATTCCGCCAATCGTGATGGCGATTAAAATTGATTAGTCACGATAAATTATATAGGTATAATATAAAATCCTCTCGATGCGAGATATTTCTTCCGATCCAAAGTAATGATTCTAAAAGGTAAATATTTATTTGCAATTATCTAGTGAATTAAATACCTGGTAAAAAAGTCCATATATATGATCATTCATATAAATATATATAAAATATGCTCATATATGTTCTCGATTGTAAAAAATATCATAATCATAGAAAAATAGTGCAAAATAAACAAAGTAAAATTAAGAAGTTAATGAGAGAGGCACATTGAAAGTTTTTTATCCAAACTCTTGCTCTAATTATAGATAAATACAATGTATTAAATTACACTGTGCAAAAATTATTTATTTGGATAAATTTGATATAAATTATTCACCTCATGGTTGTTCCGCTGTTGCCTGATGCCACCCCAAGCCTCCTTCTCCTCTCTTATTTCACTTTGTTGCTTCTTCGTACACATAGTTGAAATAATCTAATGTCATAGATATATAAAAAAAATAAAATATCTCTCTCTCATTTTATGGTTACTTTATAAAGTAACAAAAAAGATTTGTTGCATACATAAAAATAAAAAGTTGTTACATAATTTACAAACGTACAAACTTTTACAAAATATGATAAGCATATACTAGATACCAAAAATGTTCAAAAATCTTAGATTCTCTTATATGATCTAAATTACACACATATATCGCGATTATATAATATATATTTTGAGTAAGAGAAACTGTATTCTTTTAATATAATTCAAATAATTAAAATATTTACTTTAATGGAATGTGATATCTTTAACTATAATTCTAAAAAATAAAATAACGATATAATATATTTAAAAGTTGACCTAATAATGCATAATATGACCCATGTGTCATTGTCATGTATTGTGATATGTTGATCTTTATTGATCATTGTTGTATCTTTATTTATATTTTAAAAACCCGTATTTGACAAATATAATACAAGACTATTTTCATATATTGTAGAACTTTTTATTATTTGATAAATATAACTTTCTAAAACCGAAGTATATAATATCATTTTATATAATATTACGTGTTTAAATGTATACTTTCATTATCGATTTCATCCATAATATTTTCGAAAGCAAAACTAGACTTTTCTAATTGATTGCATATCTGTAAAAGCTTCTTGCTTTCTTCTTTCTATATCCTTTGAGTAATTGGAACATACAATTCAATTATATCACCAAATTCATCATCAAGATCTAATTTCTGTTTTTCATCCTCAGCATAAACATATTTTTCCTTGAATGTCAAAGATTTAAATTCGTCAATTTTATATTCTAGACAATTTTCTGCATTTTCTTGGTTGGTAGATTCCATAGATTGCAAATTTCTTACACTAAATTGAAAGATTCGTTTTTTACATGTATTGTCTATTATATTTGTCACATTTAAATCATTATCTTCATTTTCGCTCGTGAAATCATCGGGAGAAAGTTCATTAAATATCCTATCAATCGTATTGTTCAATTTTGAATCTATCTTATCCATCTCCATAACTCTTTTGAATTGTGGTCTACATTTTATTTGTTTTATGTCCGTCGCAACGTTTTCAGGCACATTCTTTATTTCTAATTTATTTACTTTACTCAAAGTATTTTCCTGCTTCGATCTTTTCGGTGTTATTGCCATGTTCTCAAAAGACTCAACTAATTCTGGGTAACATTTTAAAACCAAGTCTTGTGGCTCAATACTCGTTAGTAAACTGTACATCATTATTATCATTCGACTTTATTTGCTCTTCGTATTCTTTTAACATTTCTACTGCACTATGTTCCTTCTTCCAAATAATTTCATAACTAGCTATAGATCTGATATTAAGTATCTTTTTTATTTGATCAGGAATGAATAAGTTTGACATAGACAAATGTTCATCAAGTGTAAAATCTGGTAGATGTAAAAGTTGCCGTCTAGTAGTTAGTGTGAATATTTTTTCAAATGCATATTGTGGTTCCCAACATAGATATTTCTCCATAAAGTCCTAATACAAAAAATTATATATATTTAACCATATATTTAACAAAAAAATTATTTTGTAACATGTTATAATATATATGTAACAATATATTTACAACAAATTGATTGACTTGAGGTTGCTTCCATTCTATATCCAATTTAGTTGGAACTGAATCTTTTTTAATAAGAAATTCTTCTATTAATTCCTGATTTGGGAAATTTTCACCATAAAGTGCCTTTTTCCTCAATGATATTTTATTTATCATCAGTATTCTCTTTTCTCTATATACATTAAAGTACAATATATTTAATTATTAAGTACAATATACAACTCAAAGATATGTAATGCACTAATAATTTACCTGAAGTCATCATTACACTTTCCAACAGTACCACAATCAGCACAACCCAATTTTTTGTTTTTATAGTTTTCCTTGATGACCACATGCTGTACATAAATCAGAATTTAATAAATCTGACTCAATTCTATCTAAACTTGTATCAGTTCTCCAATCTTGAATCCTGAAAAGAGAGGAAATAAAAACAATTTAGTTACAATAATTTGATAAATTTGATTAATATATAATCTTTAGATGCATCTAATATTCTAACCTTTGTAAAACATTTTCGTCTACAGTCTTGAAAAATTTTAAAGCAGCCTCTTTTCCAGCACCATTCACTCCCTCATTATAGTCACAGCTGCATAATAAAGCCAATGCTATCATTTTATTTGGTCTTATATTCAATGTCTTTTCTATCTTTTCCATATTGTAGACATCTACAGAACCAGCTGTAGCTCCACGATTTCCTTGACTACTTGTACAAAAGTTTCTGTATACTACTTTTGCGCCATATAAGAAGCAATCACTGTCTTGACTTATACATCCATCTACAAGCTAAAAATATATTTCTTTTTTATAATTAAGATAATCAGTAATTTGTTTATCAAAGAAAATTAAGTTATAAATGTACCTCATCCTCATTTCAATATGCACATATAGCTTCTGCTTCACCATGGCTCTGTACACAAGCAATACCTATGAATTTCAACATTTCCCTATATTCATTTAAAACTCGATTAAATTGTGTCCTCCCTCCTTTCTTAGCAACTTTCTTTCTTTCCTGAAATCCATTACAAAATAGCAATAGTTTTATGTTTTAGAGTGGGAGCCTTTCCTTCCAATACAAATACTGGAAATATTCCTTGCGTAAGAAGGAATGCTGTACGAAAGTATAGATTCCTGCAATACAAATTTAAATCAATAAAAAACATCTCATTAACTGTAACATAATGCTGTGTATTAATTAATATTATGTACTCAATTTTGCTCTAATGTATCTAAGAAATTATATTAATTATTATTAATAAATTTACCTGAGATACAGTACACTTGGTTGTACTGCATTGTCAACGATCGACTATCAACGACCCATCCGCTTAAATCAATCGCGATGTTCTTTCCCTGTAGCTCATACAGCGGTTTTCTCTCGCATAAAGGTGATAAAACATTCCATAAATCCTTCACACCCATTATCATAGTATTTTGAATTGAATCTGTCAACGTATGGTTTCAGGTTAGATAATATATGATTAGGTTAGTACATATGTTTTCAAGATGAATTTGTAAAACATCGCCATCTGTCAGTCTAATTTATCTGTTGATCGTGTTACATTTTTACTTGCAGTGGATAAAAGCGGTTTAAGCAATTAAAAGTGAATGCTCGAACGAGTAAATAACTTTATATTTTATAAATTTTTATGATAGTTCATCAGTTTCTCATAATGGAGCATTGTTTGAAGTAAATTGCAAATATCTTATCAAAATGTTAAGTTTGAAATATGACATTCAGAGTATATTAGTCATTTATATTACGTCTTAAAAAGTTGTATTTTTTTTAGCTATATATTTTTACTTTTATATCAATAAATTAGATCATGATAAAGATACATACATATATATAAAAAAAGTATTGTTCCAACATTTATTCGTATGATATTCGTACACAAACAATCTCTTACACTTCTACTGTATTCTTATGTCTACAACTCAAAACGGTACTGCGTGTTCATCTCAGCTCTGTTCTACTTCAACTCTTACAATAAACTAGAATAAATACATCATCTTAAACTAGAGATCTATTATGAAACTATTTAAGATTCTGATTAAAAAAACACGAATTTTCTCATTGTGTCTTTGAGCTATTATGAATCTTTTTCAGAATAATGCCGCATCATTGTACAACGCGAGATAAAAAATAATAATCTTTTCCAATTATTCCAACGTGGAAATCTTCATGGAGCCAATCGATGGTCCATTTACTCGAAAGATTTCAAAAACTCCTTGGTAGAAACTTTTACAGATATTAATCGAATATCTATAACAGAATAATATCAATAAGAAACGAAATTATTTTAATCAAAAACAAATAGTTCCATAATAGCCTCCTCTCCAAACAAAAGATTATCTTCACACGCATATATAATTTCTTCACAAACTCAGCCTTGATTGTGGCGAATTCCATAAAACCAAATACAAAAAAGTTCGGTGTGTGTCTGTTTTTAATGTATGAATGTATTTGCTGGAGTATAAATCAACAATTAAAAGAAATATATTTCAAACCGACAAAAATAAAAATAAAGACACTTTTATTTGAAAACAGAAATTTCTTTTACATGAAAACCATGAAGAACGCTAATTTATAACACACATGCACACATGCACACACGCGCGCATACACACACACACACACACACACACACACACACAACCAGACCATCAACAGGACCAGAGCCAATGATTATAGACCCCATTCCTTATATTGGCACCCCAGTTGAAAAGATAACCACTTCAGGCATTTATCAGCATTCTCATGGAACAGTTAAATTAGACGGAACATCTTTGTTATCTATTGACAGCAAAGAAAAGAGCTTAGAAAGTTTTAAATGCTTAATTGGTAGACCAATTGCCTTGTGCTTCTTAGTACTTAATAAA
Organism: Lasius fuliginosus; assembly: GCA_949152495.1. Classification (NCBI taxonomy): domain Eukaryota; kingdom Metazoa; phylum Arthropoda; class Insecta; order Hymenoptera; family Formicidae; genus Lasius; species Lasius fuliginosus. Next base: position 15,117,029 of record OX424444.1, read on the forward strand.
AACTTGTCTGCGATATAAACCGAAATTAATGAGAACATAGACTGGTTGAACCAAATCTTTCGTGAGGAAAAGGAACAATAGAAAACTTTGCTAATTACTAGTAAAAATGTTTTTCACATCAGTAAATATTCCTACATTATCAAGAAAATAAGTTGATATTGTGTTCATATATATAATATAGGACTGTGCAGTTATAAAATAGTTTCATTTAGTTTGCGTCTTATAAGGCGATTTCAAGTTATAAAAATTTGAATGTATATCAATTTCTGGAATATCCCGAATATTATTTCTATTAATATCTATATTGGGAATGAATTCTCACTAATTGATAAACTGTCGTTTTTATAGAAAACACCATTTTTTATACATCAGCAAATACTATTCCTCTACATCATCGAGAAAAATATCAACATTTTCTAGTTTTATCAGAGTTCAGATTATTCTAATCATGAAATCAGATACTCCCACCTTTCACGCCACGTCTTTTTCTTGCAACGGTTTCTTACAAACAGAACCAACGTCCTCTTCGTCTTCCGCCTTGCGCTTTTTTCTTACCAGATGCGAAATATCGCTAGCAGGTTTAGATGTATTACTACCACTTCCGGAAGCTTCGCTCGCTTCAGCATCATTAGAGCATCCATTCAACCTCTCTTCCTTAATCTCCTTGATTACATCGGCTTCTTTTTTCATATCCTTGATATCCGCGATTTTCTCCTGGATCTCCGGAAGAAGCTCCTGCAACTCCTTGATTTCTCCTTCGATAGTGTAGAAGGGATCATCAGATCGAGGTGGATCGTCCTGTACTGTTTTCAGATGCACAATCTTCGCCTCCAGCAGCGCGGATGCCTGGTTGAATTGCTCGATGCTGGTGTCGAAATTGTTTGCCATTGCATGAGTCAGTCCGAGCTGATAGTGGATCTCGGCGATTGCACGATGGTCGCGCGGAGTCATTTTCTCCAGCAGATTCAAGCAAGCTTTGAAGTCAATCAGCGCGCTCTCATGATTGCCACCTTCCATTGCCACCTCGCCCAGAAGACGATATGCCTCAGCCAGCAATTTCCAACCTGAGGATCCGCGTTTTAGCAATACCAGTTTCGCCAATTCCAAGACTTCCCAGGCAATCTAGAAGAAGGAAAATTAGACATTAAACAAAATTGACTCAATTCATCGGTACTTAAAACTTATCGATGGATTGCGTTAAATTAGCTATTTAAATTTAGGGAAAAAAAGTAGGAAACTTATCAGTACGATTTAACTCGATCATATAAAAAAATCAATTACCTGTAAATTATTCACGTCGTCCTCATTTTCCTTCTCAACGTCCTCCTCTTCTGCCTCCCCATCTTCTTCATCCTCATCCTCCTCTCTCTTCGTATTACTTCCAGAAGCCTCACCATTGTATGTATCAGGATCTCGACTACAGCCAGGAGTTTCCTCTTTTTGCGTTTTCTCCTCGATTTTGCTGTCGACTGTTTTATCCGACTTCTCAGTCTTCTCATCCTTCTCACTCTTTGCATCCTTTGAATCTTCACTCCCTTTTAATTCTTGTTTATCATCTTCTTTATCATTAGACGTGCAAGGACTATTTCCCGTGCCGTTGCTGCTTTCTGCGATGGTTCCCTCGTCGTTCTCCTCCTCTTCCTCTTCGCCCTGCTCGTCCTGACTAACTTCCTCGGAACCGGGCACGCCACCTCCCAACACCCCCGCCTCCTCGCGTGCCAGACCCAGAAGGGCTCGTCCGTAAAGCAGATAGAGTTCGCCCATCTCATCGCCCGTCTCACCATGCTCCTGGGCAAGAAGTTCGCAGGCCTGGGCTAGGACGACCACCGCCAGATTGTAATCTCGTACTAGGAGGTGGCGTTTGCCCTGAGAGATCGCCGTTGCGGCGTCCTTGATCGGCACTTCCTCCGACAGATCTGCCATCTAAGGAAGAAAGATGGGAAAGTCCCCATATACACAAAGAAATTATCACTTGTATTTTTGAGAATTGGCAACAAACGAGAAATTCGCATCCCAACGACACGCGGACGAAGTCGTAGGTCAAGCCAACCGGCGACCGGTGACAGAACATTGTTCTCTAGGAACGAAAAATGCATATAAGTAAAAAATCTCTATATTCCATCATATCATCATTTTATAAGTACATCTTGCTCACAGCACTGCGAGGTAGAAATTGAATCAAACGTGACATCGTGGTTGCTGATATAGTCGACGAGCATGTATGTGCCACGACTGTAAACGCACATGTGCGGCATTAAGACCCTATTGGAGTAAACATTAAAATTTCTGCACAAAACATATGATTAAAGTCGAATTTTTTTCCGAATAGTGTTATGTATGCTTATCGCACACACAGGAATGAAATTAAATGCTTTTTTGCAAAATAATCTTTAAATATCTTAGTCAAAGAGATGAAAACACGTGTGTTATACTCTTTATTGTATTAAAAAGAAAAAACCATAATGTAAAGTTTGCAATTATAAAACTTGGATCAAAAAAATTGATAAAGAAATTATAAAAATGCGAGATGCTCCTCGAGTATATTCCGAGAAAAACAATATAATTAAATCTTTTACTAAAATAATGTTCTCTAGCTGCTTCCGCTCGAGTTTCTTGTTCAAAAAGCAAGTGTCTTCTTTTTGCTGTGACTTTTCTTTATTTCCCTCACTGAAAAATGTATAAAAAAAAGCGTAATATCTCTTTTACGTTTACAGGAGTTTCAGTCAACATATCGACTGGTATTTCAATCGAATGATTTTAAAAATTTCCAAATAAAACATATGATATGAAAGATCCTATCTTGAAAGAGAATATTAATCTGAATAAGCGAGTCGGGGGGAGGGGGGGATTTAAATACATTTTGTCTACGAATTTAATTAATGAATCACGCGCGTAATACAATGAAACGAATTCAATAATCAGTCATAAAGCAATCTCATTCTCAATCTCTCCAATTGCTTTAGCAAGACACGAGGTTCGGTTTGATTGTTCGCAAGACGCTGAAACGGCATGTAGGTGATAAGGCGGGTATCCGCAGCATCCACGGGTGGGGAAGAACGGACGAGGGTGGTTTTCCGCGTCGGTCGATTCGTCGTAGCGCTTCGACGTGGAAAGACGAGGGCGTCCGCATCGCGAGGATGTCCAGAGAGAGAGAGAGAGAGAGAGATAGAGAAAGGGAGAGCGAGTTCCAAGGGCGTACAGCGGCCAGTAACGAGTCGGGGGACGCGAGCGACGCTTGCAGGCGTCGCCCTGGGCGCCGCTGTCAGAGAACAGATGGAGCCGACTCGCGTACCCCGGAGTCCCGGTCCGCGCCTCGTCTTCCTCTTCGCCACGCTCGTGTTGACCTTCGCAGGTAAAGGGGAGATGTCCTTCGCATTGCGCGAAAAGTAAACCTGACGTCCATCTTAAACCTCCCTTATGATGCATAACGAGTGTGAAGAGTCTGTTCCGCTGTACATCTTGAAAAGAAATTCGTGATAGGAAAAAAGACGAATTACATATATTTCGATCGGAATAATAAAATATCTCGAGAGTGATCTTGACATTTATCGCGTCTCATCCAAGAAGCGATAATTAAATATTTCTACTAAAATATTTAACGAAGAAAGTGCAGTGAGAATAAAAATCTCTATTCGTCCTTTCATAATTTAATGGCATAAATGCTATAGATATGAATGTATAGTGAAAATATGCAGGTTCTATCAAGTATATTTATTCCAGATCTCGGGATTCTTCTTCGCAGCAAATGTTAGACTGGTGCACAAGATTTATCGTGTACTTACGAAAATAAAATTGTACAATCTCGAACTACATTATTAATCACAATTTTCATCACTGACTTGTCCCATCTAGAAAGAAATTTTCGGATCTTTTTTTATAAAAAAGAAACTTTAAAACTTGATAAAAGCACGAGAAATCTTTTGCGCCGATCGAATAATTGCATTTTTTTTCTTCATTTCTCAGCGACGGGGCTCCTATGCGGTGCGATAATGTCGGATCATTGGGAAGAAATCGGCTGGGACAAGGAAAATCTAATTCACGTCAATCTCACGTGGTATCTGGACGGTCAGGTGGCAATGCTAAAGTCTTCCGTTAATCATCGAACTAATCGTATTACCAAAAGTTCGTCCTTTTTGGTCCCCATGCACGGCGGGATTTGGATTATGTGTGTTACATTGTCAGGTACAAGCTGTTACAATTCTAAAATTATATGTTGTAATCAATTTTTTTTATTCACAAACAATTTTCTCTCCCCCTCTCCCCCTTTAATAATTTTTAAAGAATAACGGTAAATGCGAAAAAACCGCGGATTTGATATTTAATATGTATATATAATATCTTATTGTTAGACATGTGAAGAAAGTGTACACATAATTCTATTATTTATTTCATGAGAATTATCTACGACCTTATGGATGTTTTCAGTGCTGACTACGATTTTAATTACTTGTAAATGCTGTTATTGTATATTGCCATAGATATCGAAATAACAATAATGAACAAAATATTGTTCGCGATTGAATGAAAAGTCAGAACCATGTTTTATTTTCCTCTGATATTTTATTTAAAATTCTCATATTGACACCGTTCATTTTTTTTTTTTTTTTTTCGTTTATCGGCCAATAGAAACGTTACCAATTTTATGAATTGGCAAACGGACGAAGATTAGGTCTAGGTTAATAGGATTGTGTCGTTTTGCTCAAATCTATGGAAAAGACGAGAATCTCACGGTCACGCGATCGTATGGATGTGCTGTTCAAACTGTGTGATTCGGCGGTTCGATATCTCCGTCCAGAGTCAAGGTAGCATCTAAATATAGTCACGTGTATATGCAACATAAACATGATTCCTTCTGATAAAATTTCGGCAAAGGATACTTATCGCATTTCTACAAAATAATATTAATTTCTCTTGTATGTAAATGAATTTCTTTTTTAATAATTTTTAATAAATTCTTTATTAATTTTAAAAGAAGATACTTTGTAAAGAGAATCATCGGAGAAAGATTTTGGAGGAAATCCTTAGTAGTAATAATAATTTTTAGATAATTTAAATCTTCGAATAAAATAGTAATAAACATTTTTCTAAACAAAACAGTGTTTTTCCTGATAAGATGTATAGCCGATGTAAACGCTAATTGAATCTTTACACTATACTTAAATTTATTTAAATTTACTGTCTCTTTGCAACTCTCTAAGCATATATCCTACAGAATTCTTCATTCATTTTTAGTTGCTTAAAATCTAAAACTATAAATCGATATGTATTTTTGTTAAGGAAAAATTCATAAATTTTATAAATTAATCAAAATTGATGCAAGCATTTCATAAATTAAAATTGATTAAAATAAATAAAATATGGCACGATAAATCTCTATCTGGACACGATTGCGGAAAAAGTGGCAACGATATAAAAAAAAATGTAGTCGATGTATCTTCTTTCATTTAATCGAACGTGTGCAACCTTGCTGATTATTCGAAGAATTCGGAGGCCTAATTGTTTCATTTAGTTATTTTTGTCAGAAAATTACCTTTATAGTGCCTGAACACGCCAAGCACAGTGCCTAGCACTGCACCGCCTTTGCGCGATAAACTAACATTTATATCATGCGGCCAAGGTGTTAACGACGATGTCAAAAATCGCAAGCTACCGCACCATCTTACATAGTTACATTTTTTCAATTCGACAACTTTTCGCCTAAAACGACACATAAATATGGCTTCCTTCCGCTATGATTTTTTTTGCTCCCTCAATTGAAAGATATATAAGAATCACGAATTCTCTCTGGAGAGAGAAAAGGTTTTGATAAATTCTCTCATGGTAATATTTTATTTGAGGAATTTCAAAATTGTCCAACAATAAAAACATCGCTGGAATAAATGTATAAACGCAGAAGGACTTCACACACACGTTTTGAAGAACATAACATTAATTTAGATAAATAAAAAATATCTGAATTCAAACATATTTTATCTATGAATTTAATTGTGTCAAATCACATATTTATAAGTTATATAAATTTTCTAGTAAAAATTGTATTTCTCATGCAAAAAACGATAAAATATAGAACGAGATGGGAACTCACACAATATCAAATTTTTCGAAATTAAAAAAAATTACCTTGCGATGATTTTTTTGGATGATTTTGAGAAAAAATGACCAATTCTCAATATAATAAGCAAAAATTTATCTATTCAAATAAGAAAAAGTAAAAATTATAGCTTATATATCAAAATGTGCTTGTTCTTTTAGAAGAAGAGATACAGCTGTTAGGTCAGGTGGGCTTCCCGCAAGAGAGATGCATCAATTACTTGACACCGAGTGAAGCGCACGAAGAAATACGCGTAGCTTGGCAAAATCGTAAGTGAATACTAAACAACAAATTAAATTGAGCCATACAGTGCAATATCGACTTTGTATCCTAAAATCGATTGTTTTAAAACATGATAATTAATTATTTTGATACACAAATTCTATTCTGCAGTCAATCGGGAAATATAGAAATAATATTAGTCAATCGGGAAATATAGAAATAATATAGTTATAAGGATTGATCGATAGAAAGAATTATCGCAAGCTCCATATTCTATTTCAGGCATGCAGAATCTGAGTATCTCGTGCTCTTTAGTGTGCCTAATCATTTTAGGATGCGCCGCGCTTATAGGATTTTTCGGACTTTGCAGGCATCAGATATCAGCCGTGCTTGTGACAGGAGTAATGTACCTCCTTGCAGGTATAACTTTATATAATTTTGATAGATTGATGACGTACCAAGACTTCAAATTTCGTTCCATTGTGTTTTTGTTATCGAGCTTTTCCTTTTGTCAAAATATCACTTAACATTACTTGATTTCAACATAATAAAGAAACATTTTATTAAGTAAACACTATCGGAAACACTCTATCGAAATGAAACTTGGATGCAACACTAACGAAAAGATAAATTATATATTTTAGGATATAGAAGAAAAAAAAGATATGCCTATATAAACTTTATAATATTATCAAACCATTCACGTATATAGGTATAGCGTAGCAATTAGAGCAACGGTGATTAAATTGAGATTATCGCTGGGTTTCATTTCAGCAACATTTGCGTTGTTCACGCTGACGATCATTCATTTCAAGAGGGACCACGGAATCAAATCAGTAGTGGACGGAGGCCCTGAGGACGGCGTGATCGGCATGCCTGTTCCTCGCAGCGTCCTCAAAGCCAGGAGGTTCACTACCGCATGGAGCATGGACCTGGGATGGGGTGGAGTCACCCTCTGTGCCCTCGCTTCGGTCGCCTGGATCCTCCTCAGTAAGATCATGCGCTTCAGTCCGATCGCCGCTATGATCGCGTAGCAGTGGGACGCCTTCGAGGTTTAAGGTCGTTTCTGATAATCACTATATTTCCAGATCCTTTCTGCGATCCTTTCAGAAATAACATTTCGATATTTTCCTAACCGATATGTAACGAGGGTGCAAAAGATTTGTTCCTTCTCTATAAGTATTTCGAGTTCTACTTCGATTCTCCATAACATATATTTTCAAACAAAGTATCATTCGTTATACAATTAAAAAATAATTTATCTTGCAACACGTATATGTATGTGAAGTTGAGGCGTATCATTTCGCATGGAAACATAAATTATTAAAAGTTTTAGCTGTATTTTCTATACTTTTTAATTTGTTTAAGCTATCAACAACTATAGAACCATTGAAATAATATGCCAGTTTTACATACTGCAATTTTCGATTATCGTTTATGTAAACAATCTTTGAATTTCTTATAATATGTGGTCGATTATATAATCATTACACGTTAAATAAGTAATCCGTTTTCCGCTTTATTTGACAAATACGATAAGAACTATTTTTATCAACTGCTTGCTTGATAAATAATCTATATAAATCAATACAATATTTATCTCCTATTGATAAATTCTGGAAATTATCCGAGTATGAAAATTTCCAAAAATTTGTGTCTTTTGCGCCTAAAAGTCGAAGATTTAAGAAAGACTTTAAAAAAGGATCGCAGACTGTGTTGGACGGCTATAGATGATACTTCTTGAGGAAGTTGCATCCAGAAATGACCAGCTCGAAGGCGATAGCTGTTACTTTGTATTATTTATCTCATTTGCATAAGTGTTCGTTACTCCGATTGAAGGAATATAATTATCGGAAGAGATAAAGAGAGAATCTCCGATTATTGTATACAATTCTCGTTCTCAAAAACATCTAATAATTCCGACGTTTGATCGACGCTTTGTAGCAAGTAATTATGCCATTTTGACACAATTTATATTTTTCTGTATCTTATCATTCGATTGATTTACTACAAATAACCAAACGAACTCACTAGAGGATCCAAGAGACAAGAGAAGTAAAAAATCTATAACACGCTCATGGTGTAAAAAGACAAAATGCAACATTTCCATGGATGCACAGTGGATGGACAATCAGGAATTAGTCTCAAATGCTAAAAGTAATATAGCAATTAACATTACTATGAACGTTACACAAGGAATTAAATAACGTAATTTTTGAAACTTGTTGCTTCGGTTTCCCACTGAGTTTCATATAATCGCTTTTTTTAAATATTCGCTCATTTTAATTCATAAATTTTTATTTTAGTCACATTTTCACCATAAATAATTAATTTCATCTTCTTTCATTATTATTTTCGTAATTGATTTCATGAATCTATAATTGCCATCATGCACAATACAATACTTTCTCTTTTTATACCATGAGAACAATAACATTACATCTCAAGAATTAATAAAGAGATGTTGTCTAAGAATATATATATAATAATACTCTGATATATAGTTGCCTATAATGTAATACAAACGCCTTACAATTATATAACGATAAGCATATGTAAAGCGTATTTGTAAAGCATAGCATAAAGTAAATATATTAGTCATATATACAGGATGAGGTAAAATGTGACATTAATCTCTCTCTCAGAATGAAGCAAAAAATGATATCGTCAAATATCCTTGAGAATTAAAACTTTTATTCTCAATAAATATCTTCCTCTGCAATCTCAGTACATTCTAAGATATCAGATTTTGTGTCACGTTTTAAACTCAACCTCAACTTGCATACAGCATAAATTTTTTCACACGGCAAAGAAGAGCTTGTTTTTGCTACTACTTGTTATAGCGATTAGATGAGATAATTGTGCATGTATCCTGCATGAAGGGATCGCGAGTTGCACTTCGTCCATTAAAATTTAAGAAGATTCCATACATTGTATGCGCTTTTGAAGGAAACATGTTTTTCTAACAATGCATTCTTGATTGCCATATTTTTTTATGCAATCTTTGTTGTTTGTTATATTGAAGATGATAAGAGCACAATAAAGGACAACAATAACGAATTCCTAGCTGAAAACTACCACAGTTTGTTCTCTATATTCAAGTTTACTATCTTTAAGGTTTTGACACATATAATGATACCCAAAATACAGTTTTGCAAACAAAATTTTAGTTTCTCTCGTATATGAAACAACTAATAAAATATGTTTCATATATTTTCTGTTAAGCATATATACATCTTGTATAGGGCTTCATGCTTTTTTCTACATTTCAGAAATTTACTTGGAGCAAACTCTGATTAATTTAATCGATGGTGAATTCACTAGCAGAATTTGCCTATGACAAACTTTCTAACTATATAATTCATCCACATTCCTAATCTAATCTTCCTTTCCACACAACAAATTAATAATCCTATCTATATTAATAAAATATATATTGCAAGACATTATTAATAACTAAATTGCCTATTGACTTATTGAAGTGTTCCTCAATCTTGATATTGTAATTATTCGTCATATTAACGTAGATATGAAAGATTTTTGTAACTTGAAACTTTGTAATATTGTTACGAAAACCCGCGCATTTTCGTAACAAATTTACTCAAATAATTTATTATTTGTAATAAAAAATGAAAGAATACATTATAATTCTGTGCCAATATATACCGATTAACTTAACCTTAAAAAGAGTATAGCTTTTGATTGCTGGTTATTTTTACAGTATTATTTTTACAGTATCGAGTGTCGATTCTAATTATCAAATTTGTATTCTATTCAAAGAAGTGCAATGCTAATAGCAAATTTCGTTCAAATCGACGAAGAAATCTATCCTCTGCACAAGAATCAATATATTGTGTTTATTGTGACCGCATTTTCTACATCTTTCACAATATTTCTTTCTCTATTTCTCTATCCCGTGCTGCTTCATTCATTTTAAGAGCAGAAGGTGTAAGCAACTGTACTTTTTCTTTTTTTTTTTTTTTGTATGAGCATTTATTTGTTATATCGATATTCAAGCAGCGCGTACCTATCGTAAATGTATGTTATTCAAGAAGGAAAATGTATATGTACATATATCTTCTCTCTCTCTTCCCCCCTTTTCATAATTATTTCCCCCCCGCATTGAGAAATCCACAGAAAAGATATTTAAATCGCCGGGAAGAGCGAAAGAAAGCTTTGGAAATGTTGGCGGACTCGATATCGCATACGTAACGATAATATGATGTTAGCACGTACGTACCTCTCGCTTGCCCTTCAAAAACGAATAATGTTTCCACCACACGCGACGTCCTCGGTCCTCAATCTAGCGAATCCACAAAAATACAGACGAGAAGCACAATTTTCCGTTATGCACGCGCGAACTGCGTAACCGGCACGCGGGCAAATTTTACGAGGACTTGGCGTACGATCATCGACAATAAACACTTTCGAAGATGGCCGATCTATCGCGTCATTGTCGCGATAAAATAAGAGCCTATCCTGACGCACTTCGTGCAGAGACCGACCAATCGCGGGAACTTTCCAGCAAAACACAACACAATTAGACACACTGTCATGCGATTGGCTATCGAATAGAGAATTTTTTAAAGTCCCGAAAATTTTTATATTCGTTAGCCAATCGTGTGACATTTTGTTTCTTGCTGGAAAGACTCTCTAGACTTTAGTCGCTTCTAGAGTAAGCATATAAACGCGGTTTCAAGCTTGTCTTTTTACGTCGCATCTACTTCCAGTCTATCTGATCCTTTTTGTTCGTGACCGGACGGGACGTGAAAACGTTGGTCTGGTTAGTTCACGTCATATGCGTGAAAAATTATAGGAAGGGCCTATCAAAATGGTAAGGAATTTCATTTCTCGTATGCGAATGTCTCGTCGCTACTCTGTACCATGATTCGCGATCTCCTATTCCACGAATTTCGCACGCTTTCGCGGAGATTACTTTGACCCGAAAGATCGCATTCTGTCGCGTGCTCGAGCACGATGTAACAACCTCCAGCATATATCATTTGTAATATTTTGGAAATAAATATACTCCGATGTTTTTCGACTCATACTCTTATTATCTCTTAATGATATTTTATCTTATTAACGTGATAACGTGCACGAGATCTCGCGAAAATGGTTAATGTATGTGCAACACTTCGATAGCACGTGGATCGGGGCAGCATATCCGGTATCCGCCATTACGCGATATGGAGTGTAAGAAAAGAATATCGTCAATAAATCGTCAAGTGATAAAACGAGAGAAATCGGGATATTAAAATCAAGCATGAATTTTGATGAATCAAGTTATTATAGGCAAGAATGATCTTCACAATCTTTCTATTCGTGATAATCGGCTACGATAATTCCGTGACGTATGCCGCATAATGCGAGGCAGGTGAAATTCTCAATTCTTTCTGTCAGATGTTAAATTTTTAATAATATTTCTAGGCTGAAAAAAATATAGAACACTCGAGAAAAAAAGAAAAATTAACGTCTATTTTTAAAAGAATTTTGTTTTAGTTTATAGGAAATAATATATTAAAAGCGAGGAATTAATTTATAAGAAAGTCAAAAATATTAAAATTTTTGTTCATATATTACCCCATAGTTATATTAAAATTTAGTGTAACAATGTATTTAAACAAAATTCTTTTTGCAGACAAATAACATCTTTAACATTCCTAAAAATATATAAGACATTTATTCTAATCCATATCTGCAATATCATAATTTATGTATAATACTGAAAAATGCTTCTTTATAAAAAAAAATGTTTGGTTGAGAGAGAGAGAGAGATACTCCTCTTTTAATAAAACTATACATACAAAAGAATTTCCCAAAAGACTAGTAATTTTTCATCGGAAGGAAAGATTCTGTATCTTTTTTAAGTAGTACTTATAAAATATACATATAAGATGCAAAAAGTTCATCTAACATTTATTTTAAGTTTATTTTTAATTTTTATATTCCATTTTATTTTTTTAATGATTCTGTATCATATTTCATAAGTTGTTAGAGATAATAAAGAACCTCTGAGATTTTGTTGGCAAAATCATATTCAGATTGTGTATTGCCATTAGAAATTGAGAATTATACTTACTAGAATTATACCCTTTTAATATCTATAATAAAATGACATTATTTTATTAATATATTTGAATTATTATATACAACATACACATCTTTTTTCAGTCGCTATCAACGGCGCGACCGCTTATTACGGTATACACCGACAAGAATGAGACGTCGGGTGATGTAATTTCCCTGCCGTCTGTTTTCAAAGCTCCAATTCGCCCGGACATCGTCAATGTTGTCCACCAGTTGATCTCCACGAATAGCAGACAACCATACTGTGTATCCAAAGATGCTGGTAAATATACATACATATATATATATATATATATATATATACACACACACACACAAGATCTGACATTTAATGTGTAGCTTGTCCTGTAAGATTATTAAATATAGTTTCTATTTCCTAGGTCATCAAACATCCGCGGAATCATGGGGCACTGGACGAGCCGTGGCACGTATACCTCGTGTACGTGGCGGTGGTACCCACCGTTCTGGTCAGGGTGCGTTCGGTAACATGTGTCGAGGTGGACGCATGTTTGCTCCCACCAAGCCATGGAGACGCTGGCATCATCGCGTTAACGTCAATCAAAAACGTTATGCTCTTGTTTCCGCTATTGCCGCTTCCGGTGTTCCTGCGCTTGTACAATCTAAAGGTGTGTACTTTTTGCTAAGATAATATTTTTACTAAAGAAGAAATAAGAACACAAAAGTTTAGAAAACATTGATTGAAATTTACTTTACACTTTTCCTTTAATACTTGGAAAGTATTGTAGAAAATTATTATAAAAAAAATTTTACAATAAATAATAACTTGCAATAGTAATATTAATAATTATTTATATTTTCTTATGTATTCTGGAGCTTTAATGTAAATTTTCACGCATTTTAAATGATAGAAATTTATAATCAGTATTATCGGTTTGTTAATTAGTTTTGTAATTATTTTTTGTTATATATTTAATTTAATCTAATTTATTGATGAATTTTTGTGTGTGAAGATATGAACAAACATATAACATTTATATACTGAATGCAGGACACTTGATCGAGGAAGTCCCAGAGTTTCCACTGGTTGTTTCTGATAAAATTCAAGAATACACTAAAACCAAGCAAGCTGTCATTTTTTTGAGACGTATCAAAGCTTGGAATGATATCCAAAAGGTTTGAGTTAAATTTTAATTGTAAGAATTTTCCTTTATATCATATCTCTTTTATGTCACATCTATATGCACCAACAAATGTCCGCATCTTTGCTAAGCACGTTTAGTTTGGATGCTCCTGACAGGTGCTAAAAAAATATGGTATTCAGGCGTTCTTTACTAGTTAATTTGCGCTTACTAGCAAAGGGTATGAATCACCAAACAATGTCTTCTTTTCTCTACATTGTCACATATCTTTAATTACAAGCTACAGAAACTTCTATGATAGTATAAGCGCTTCTTCCATTAAAAGATATTCACGATTTTATTTTGTGACTCAATTAATTGAATCCTTGTGAGAATCAATTTGTTAATTTAATCCTCTTGAGTAAAGTTATAAGCCTTTATTTAATTTTAAATCTTAACTATTTGTATTGTAATTAATATTTTGTTCATTGTTTATTTTATTAGGTATACAAGTCTCAACGTTTTCGTGCTGGTAAAGGTAAAATGCGCAATCGCCGACGCATCCATCGACGTGGACCTTTGATTGTTTATGGTCAAGATCAGGTAAATAACTTTCTTTTAAAATGTAATATATTGTTTGATTAAGTTTCTTATAGACATAAGTTGTGTTAAAATTAAAATAAATTTTGTCTATTAACTTAGTCGTCAGATCTCATATAAATCATGAAAAATTATATCTACAAATTATATAATAATCTCTGATTTCTAGGGTATCCGTAAAGCATTCCGCAATATTCCCGGCGTCAGTCTGATGAACATCAACAAGATGAATCTTTTGAAATTGGCACCGGGTGGTCACGTTGGACGTTTCGTTATCTGGACGAAATCTGCTTTTGAAAAATTGGATGCTCTTTATGGAACCTGGCGCAAAGAGTCGCAACTCAAGAAAGGATATAATTTGCCATTCCCCAAAATGGCCAACACTGATTTATCCAGGCTCCTGAAGTCTGAAGAAATTCGGAAAGTCCTGAGGGCTCCTAGGTAATTATGTGAAAAAATTATACATATTTTAATAATTATGTTTGCAAACATATTTTTGTTTTTTTTAATCTGATAGCATCTGAAACTACTATTTTGAAAGATGTAACATTAATTCGGATTTTTATTGCTCAATGAACAGTGATTATTCTGTGATTATCATAATTGACCCGCATTGTTATGAATGTGATTACATATCTCATTATTGATGATTGATACAATTTATTCAACATAATTATAGGAAGAAGGTGGTGCGCAGAGTAAAGAAATTGAACCCGTTGGTCAACACGCGGGCTATGCTACGTCTTAATCCGTATGCAGCCGTCTTAAAACGTGCTGCCATCTTGACCGCGCAGAAGCGCCAACACGAGAGAGATATTCTTCTCGCTGAAAAACGAGGCGTAAGTAGTTTCTTTAGTTATACAGTGGCGAATAAAACGATTAATATAATATAAGATATATGGATAATCTCAGATGATATTGAATATAAGATATATGGATAATCTCAGATGAATTTGAATAATAATATTTCTGAATCTGAAAAATATATATTAATATCAAAGTTAGAAAGATTTTTCACATAGAAAAACATTATGTACGAAGAAAGTAAATTAAAATGAATAAAAGGACTTGATAATATTGTGAAATAAATATATAAAGAATGATAAGCCCCAATATAACCGCGAGTTACCAGATGAAAATAACATAAAATAATATTTATTTAGTATAATAAATAGTTTATTTCATTTGTATTATTAGTATTAGTATATTGTATCTTTTAATTTTTTAATAAGATGAAATGTAAAATTATTTATATGTAAAACCACTGTGGGCTATCTTCAGAAAAAATCAACTGCAAAATGTGATAATAGTTAGTGTATTGGAAATTTTTAAACAACTAATTGGTTGATTCCATGCACTACAGATAAAATTACCGAAGAGCGCACCGGCATCGAAGGCTCTTGCTCTTCAGAAGAGGAGGAAACAACAACTTGCTAAAATCAAGCAGTTGAAGCCTCGGGCGAAGAAAACTCCGGCAAAGAAAACTGAGAAAGATACCGCAACAACCGCTGCTTCCAAGCAGTTAGCTAAGAAGTGATTTTGAAGTTGACAACAATCATTGGTAATTTTAATATTGTTGTTAACGGATAATTTTTATTTGTCTCTGAATAAAAAAAAAAGTCGGAAAAATTGTGATAGTTGTCTTTTTAACCTTTTTTTAATGCTACATGCGAAGAATCTATACTTATTAATAAGTAGTTTGTACGTATTATCCAACACATCTTCCATTTACAATATCCAAGATAATTTTAAGAATTGTAATCAACAATAAGTGACATTCTTCCTTGATTTTTTACAAAATCAAACTTGCAAAAGTAACCTAAGAATAATTTGATAGATTTTAAAGTGTATACAGCGCAATCATGTTTGTTGATTTTATAGAATTGGAATTTCATGATGTGCTCCAAGAGCATAGTGTGAGCACAATTTATAAATAAAAGTCAATTTAAATCAAATCATAAACTTATAATAAAAAGCAATTAATATATAATATGCTTTGAAAAATAACTAAATATTCATAGAGCTTCTGGCGCAAATATATAGATATTACAACATATATTTTCAAATTGGTTGCTTTATACATTAATAAGCTACTAGAATATTTGATTCGTTATTTTATATTAAATATTTGATTATTTCAGTTTGTGCAAAGGAAACTAACCATTATTATCTTTATGTACATAATTTAAGGAATATATAAAAATTGTATACGTTTTATTTGCATCAAATAAGTATTCAATTTTTGGAAGGAGAAACAGCGAAAATAATATATAATATAAGGGAGAAAATAATTTAATATATAATAAAAAACGAGAAAAGAAAGGAAAGTAAAACGAATCAATCTAAATACATAAAATGAACTAATAGACATTTTTGAAGATATATGCGCGACGAAAAAATTCTACGAAGCACAGAAATGAGTTCAACCTCTAAATTTATACATTGTGATTTTTATACATTTATGTACTTATTTTTTTCAGTAATATAAAAACGTATTTATTCAGAGTCGATATAGTTTTTAAAGTTATATACGCAATCAGAGGCTTCTCTCTCTCTGACGCGATATCTTATTGTAGCTCGATATCGACATCTCTACTTTATTACATAGGAAGCTTTTTCCAGCAAGAGACATATAGACCAATGTCACACGATTGGCTACCGAAAATTCGGAACTTCAAAAATTCTCTATTCGATAGCCAATTGCGTGACACTATCTATTTTCTTACTCCAATAGAAGACAACGTAGTGCATTCGATATATATGCATCTAGAATATTCATGCATCATGCATGACAATGCTAGGAAATAACACGTGACTCGCACGGCGGCCAATCAACCTCCCGCTTTCTTAGAAACACGAAACATGATTCGCTATTGCATCGCTGTATGCGTTGCAATTGATGTATGAAAAAGTGGAGGGAAAAGTGGTCCTCCACGTTCTCAAAAAGGGCAATCCAATAAGAAGAAGAAAGAGCGGAAGAGAAGAGATAGCCTCCAACTGTAAGAAAAGCACGTGAGTAATATTTAGGTTTTAAGGCATTTTGCGTTAGCATAAAATCGATTTAAGTAGAATTGAAAATTGTCTAAAAAATGATAAAAGAGTACGCGCGTAAGAAAATTAAATGAGCATATAATTTATTTTCAATAAAACCTGTGCACTATGATGAGATAAAATATACACTGCGAAGTAGTAACGTTTAATTCGACTTAACGCTCGAATAAGTATAAATATAATTGAATAACTTGAAGAAGAATATTCAACAATAAGGAAGAATTAATAGATTTAATAAGAATTGGAAGAGAAAAGAAAATAATAAATAATTGCATTCGCGTGTGTTGTACTACAATCCATGTGACTTGCGTCGCTTTGTCTTTTTGTGGTCTTTTATTTAGCATGTAGCATTTTATTTTTACAGAAGGCATTTATTATGCAAGAAGAAGGAGATTATTCAAATAAAATAAATATCTTTTTAGACATAGTATGTATGTGTGTGTGTGTGTGTGTATTTTTTAAATAATACTTTAACATAAAAGATTTTTGTAAAGTATTTGTTTGTTGATTATTTTACTATGCCATATATACATATGTAGGATAATGAAAAGAATCAAATCATGTAAAAAAATTACATGCTTTTATTTAAAAAAATAGACAATTGCAGAAAGAGAGAGAGAGAAAGTACATTAATGCATCTATAAAAAAAATAGGACTATTAATAATTCCTATTTATTTTTCTGTGCACAAAAATATATTGTCATATAAATATAAGATTTTGCTTTTTTTTACAGTAATAACAATGAATTCTCACAAAGTAGAGAAATCAAAATCACCATTGGAAGAAAAAGAAAGAATGGATAAAGAAGGAAGACTAAAGCTAATAAGAGAGGAATGGTACATCCAACAAGAGCTTGAAAGAAAGCACGAGGCACGGAAGTTACAGATGATTGAAGAGTATGAAAGAAGACGAGCTCAAGAATTAAAAATTAATCACAAGCAAAAATCTCTACGACGAAGCAAGAGCAACAGCCCACAGCGAAGAATTACTGATTATAAATATCTTGAAAAGTAATATTGAAAATTATTTAATTATAAATTAAATAATAATAGAAAACATTAAATTTTGATATAACAATATCTCTTATAAAAATATATAAATTTACAATTTATAAGTATAAATAGTATATTCCATGAAAGTATAGAAAATATAAAGTAATATTATAAAAAGTAGTAATATTATAAAAAATGTAACTGTGATATATGAATTTAATTTCTTCATGAAGAATATCTTGGAAAGTGAAATTCATGTAATATTTTTGAAATGGTCTTAGATTGAAAATATCACCATCTAAATATAAAAAAAATACCATCATTGATGAAAAAGAGCTATGTAAGATTAAGGTAAATATTTATAAAGAAAGAGTTTGCCAACCAAGTCAAAACATATCAAAGAATGAAATTAAACGACATATTGATAATTTGGATGACATAGTTCTCCCAAGAAGAAAAGGTAAAAAAAAAAGTATTATACCATCTTTATATATATAACTATATAGTTAACTACATAGTATAAGCAACAAATGCATAATGTATACAATGAGTTAACTGACTGAAAAAAGTGATCATTTATAGATGAAGGATCTCGTCCAATATTTGAAAAAATAAAAGCAGCAGAAGATGAAACGCGAACGATCAGATTCTTGCGAGACAACAAATTAGGTATTTGCATTATCATATATATTTTTATAAAAATAAGCACTTAGTTAAAATAATTTTATTGTTATTAATTAGTAATTTAGTATAATTATAGTGTCAAAAAAGGCACAGTTGAAAAAGCAACACGCTGGAAAAAAAATATTTTTATAATAAACAATAATAACGATAAAATAATATAATAGATCTATATAATAATTCTCTTAATTATTATAGAATAACATAATATACATTTTATTTTAGAAATAGAAGATATTTTGATTTATCTCTTTATAACTTTTATTGCTCATAAAAGTTTTTCTTGTAAAAGGATATAATGATAAATTTAATAATCATACATATCCTTACATATCTTTAATAATTTATTATTCAAATAATGTAAAAAAAATTCCTGTATTTATGTAGTTAATAGGAAATATTCTCATTATCTATTTGCAATTAGATCTTATACTTTTTATACTTATTTATATATAAATGTACCATAATATTATTTTAAAATAATATTTTAACATTTTATTTCATATATTTTAAATGATAAATTTTATATTTAGATTACAATAGAATATAAATTCAATATGGTAACATTTAACATATATGTTAAAAATAATATTTGAATTATGGTAGTTCCAGAGAAACAATTGTCAGACGAAGAACGCATTGATACCTGTAAAAGTACACCTTTTGACACATATAAAACAGTTATTCAATACAGGTATTTATTCGAAACTAAATATTGATAGCAATAGTAAACTTAAGAGCTATTTATGAGTTCTCATAACAGCAACAATAGATACATAGCTATAAAAGATTAAACTTATATAGATATATATATTGATTATTTATACAGGGTATTCGGTAATAATCGTATCACCTCTCGTGTACAGGTAGAGCGGGTTAAACTTATAGTAAGAAAGTTCTCTACCGTTTTGCGATCTTCGCAATAGTTAATGAGAAATTAATTTAAAAGAAATCCGCCAATCCGCGTGAGTATAAGCACGTGGCGAGAAAAGACAGTGTTGGGATTAATAATCAAGCGTTTAATTATTTATTGCACCTAGCAACTGCGTAACAGGAATGTCTTTTTTCGCCGCGCGTTTACATTCGCGTGGATTAGCCGATTTAAAATTAATTTCTCATTAATTATTGCGAAAATCGCAAAACGGTAAAGGACTTTCCTATTCGGCTTAACCCGCTTTATCTACACACGAGATGTGATACGATTATTACCGGACACCCTATATATTTTTATATGGATATTGTATATATATTGAGTATTGCTTATACATATATTTTTATATAGATATACATATTAAGTATTGCTTACATATATCTCATCACTTGCGTATGTGCTTAAAATACATGTGTATTATTTATTCAATGTATCAATTTGAAAGTTTATACAAATTTTAGCAGTAAAATTAGAAACTATAATTTTTTTTATTTTATGTAATAACATCAGTTATAATTATAATTAAGTATAATCGCAAGCTGATATGGATATATATATATTGAGTATTGCTTATACATACATATGTATATTGAATTGCTTGCGTGTATCTACATAAATACATATAAGCATACATATGTAAAATATAAATATGTACATATATACATATTTATATATATATGTATATTTTTTTATTTAGTAAGCTCTCCTGTTTGAAGTATGGGGACAGAAATGCCTTAACAAATCAATTTAGACTTAAATGAGAAATGTGTGTGTTTATATGTATGTATGTTCCAATATGTGCATAAATTTATTAATTTTTGTCAAGGCATTTGTCTTCGTATACAACTGTTGTATGCATAATGAACATGTAGTATAAATTCTCTCTAATTTAATCAATAATATAATTCTACAGCGGAGACAGCCATTCAGCCATATATTTGGATGTGACTGAATACAACAATGCTGAGCTTCAAGCAAGAACAAAAGAATATTATCATTATTATCATAACCATTATTTTTTATCTTACTTAGATTTTATCTTACATAGATCTAAATCACTTAGCAATCTATTCTTGATCTATCCAATAAATTCTTTTGAAAAAAGAATAGATTTACTTGATTATGAAGTAGATATGTTAAGAAAAGAAAATGAGATGTTAAAAGGCTAGAACTTAGAAGATGCAAACATATTGAAGAAAGAGTGAACGTCCTTACTCAACAAATGTTAAATACAGTAATGGAAATCAATGGAATTTTCTCCAAAAAGAATGAAAACTTTTTCTTTTTGTTTGTCGAGATGAGAAGACATAGGATAAACAATTAATTGGATTAATCTATAGAAAACGTCCACTTATTGTTACAAATGTTCATTTAAATATTTATCTAATCTATATAAATCTGGACTCAGTCTACAATCTACATATATTATATTCAATCTTACAAGACACAGCAAGATAAGAACAATTTGATTGTCGCTAAGAAAAAGAATTATGCAAAGTCAGAATCAAAGAAGATCAAGAATATTACCTGAACATCTGAGGAAGTCTCTAACATGTATGTTAATGAAACTTATAATAATATTTTTTAAGCAGATGTTGCAGCAGAAGAAGACAAGAAGAAGAAACTACTTGGATATATGGATTTTCAAAGGAAAAATCTTCAATAATTGGCATTTTACTCATATATATATCGAATCATGGTATATCTTGATAATATATCTAGTGTAAAAATTAAAATGGATTTGTACTTTTTTTTTATCAGGAGCTTATTTGCTCTATTATCTCATCTTTTTTATTTTACTTTATATATTCATTCATTAAATAATTTATGTTTCGTAATCTCTTTTTATTTTTTTACTTTTATCTATTTAATCTTTATCACATTCTTTCATTTGCATCTCATATATTTTTATTAATAATATACTCTTCTTTTTATAAATCTAAACTTTTGAATATAATTATAAATAACTTCCACGTGTATATATTATTTATAAATATTATCTTAGTACATACTCATCAATGTTACAAAAATTAAGAGCTATTTATGAATTTTTCAAGCTCTTAACAGCAACCATTTAAATATTTAGTAAATAATTAAACTTATATGGATATATATATTGAGTATTGTTTATAGTTTAACATATAGTTTTATCCCATGAGAGAGCATCATTTATAAGGATGTTAATATGAACTGAATCGATGAACTAAATCATCGAGACTACAATCTTTACTCAAATGACTTTTTTTTCTAAACTTAATATTTTGAATGTAATTTGCAGTGAAACATTGAAGAACGAAATGGAAATCATTCGGTGATGAGCATCAAAAGTTTTTTTAACAGGGTAGATAAGCTCCACATACAGGTAAACTCTGCTTAACAGGTAAACTTTGCATAATAGGTAAGCTCTGCATAATAGGTAAGAAAACATTTCGTATACATAGTATAATTAATGTAGATATTAGAGAGAGAGAGAGAGAGAGAGAGGGAAAAAGAAGAGAAAAGGTACCCAAATATTGGATAATGGCCCAATATTAAATAAACTTAAATTTTTTAGTGGAAAAAAAAGAGAAAATATATAATCTGAGTAAAAAAGAGTGTTTTAAGAGCGAAATCAAAGAATGATACAAATTTCGACTTTTTTGAAAAAGAAAACTTTAATTTCAGATCACGTAAGCTTTTGTTTATTGATTTATAAAATAAATTTCCACATTAAAGTATAGACGTTCTTGAACATTTGTTTTTCAATATTAAATTTTTATTCAAGGAATTTATACAAAGGAATACTTTAATAATGTCAAAATTATTGGATTTAATAAAGAATATTATTCTAGCACTAAAAGTTGGTCAGATCTAATATTGAATATATTCAAAGTTTATGTCAATATGTACATAATGATAATGTAAAATATTAAAATATAGACTGAATAAATGAAATATTTTATAGCATTTTAGAAAGTAATATATTTGGGTATACTTCACTCATTATTAATATAAATTATTATAAGTATTGCACTATATATACACATATTATATATAATTGAAGTTATTTCTAAATCATTTTTAATAACCATAAATATAATTATAATTATGAATATAATATGTGTCAAAAATATATGGCTATATTATGGATATAAAGTTGGTTGAACTAACAATAAATATAATCTATTTCATAAGCGAAACAAATATTTTCTTTCATTTTATCGCTTATTGAATACGAGTCTATCCATTGCTAATATCTGAATATTTTTCAGAATTTTTAAATTTGTTTTTGACAATTGTATATATCGACTGAATAATGAAGCATTTATTATAAATTTTGTAACAAAAATTCTTTAATCTTTTATTTTCAATTATATATGAATATATTATGGATATAAAGTTGATTGAATTAAATTTTACTCGAAAGTTACTTTAAACATATATATTAAATATATACTAGCATTTTATTAAATTTTCAAAACAAAAAAAATTATTGATATTACAATTTTATAATATCGACAAAAAAATTTAAGATAACATTCGTGCAACGGTTATTTCTGATTTAATTAAATTGTTATGATTTATTGCTGAATCAATAGTCACTGCTAAACTTTTATTTTACTTAAACTAAAGTTAATTTTTTTATAAATACAAATCCGATAGTAAAAAAATATTTTAAGAATAATAAATGTCTGTAAAACCTTTCATAGCTTTCTTATCATGTAGAAAAAATTAATAGAACATTAAATTAAAAGAAATTTTATTTATACTAAAATATAGAAACGTACATAATATGTTTTTTAATATACAAGAAGGAGAACAAGCATACACATTTACAGAAAATAATGGTTTAGCAGTGGCAACACTTTGTGCTGCTTAATAACAAAAATTAATATAGTAATTCCAGATCGCGCAGATCAATCAAACACCCAGATGATCGAACAGATGACAAGTATAAAAGCGATAGGTCAGTTACAATTAATCTATCAATACATAAAGAGCTAATAAATTGTCAAATAATGTCAATATTTTAAGAAATTAGTTCATTGAAAGGAAAATACATTGTGTAAAATAAAATGCAAGATTTTTATTATGTTCTAGATATCAAAGTAGCTCGACAAAGAGGAGTCAAGAAGATAGGAGTAGGAATGAAAGGAAGAATAGAAGTTTATCACATTGTGGTAGTGGCACAGCATCTACCTTTAGGGATAGATCGAGTTCTCGCAGGGATAGATCGAGTTCTCGCAGGTAGCAGAGTTATTATACAGGAATATAAAGAAACATTAGAAATGAGAAAATATAAAAAAAAAAAATAAAACTTAAAATCAGAGAGAAAATTGAAAATCTTATTGTTAGTAAAAAATAGAAGTTATAATAAATATATGTTCTGAAATGTTTCAAGTTTATGGATCATTCTGTGTACTGATTAATCTGGTTTAAAAATTGTGCTACAGGAAACTATTGTTACACTTTTTTGCTATTTTGAGCAGAATTGTCTTGTTATATTTTAATAGAGTTATGACTTAAGTATATTCCTAAAATACATTTTTATTGGATATATTGGAGATAAAAAATAATTTTTTTTTTGTATTTTAGAAGCAGAAGTAGTTCACCATTAAATAGAGCGAAAGAAAGGAAGCAAGACTATGACAAAGATAAATTTTCATCTAGAAGAAATCGATCACGTGAACCGGATGTTCGAGTATCATCGTCGCATTCAGGATTAGCCACAAACCGTTCTCCTTCATATGGGTCTTACGATACTTGCATGGTAAGTTTAGCTAATATTGAGAAAACTGATAATACGAATTGATTAAAACGCTTTCGCTTGAATCGCTCGATATTGAAAAGAGTTACAGAAAGTAAAAGTTAAAGAACTGATTGATTATTCGAAATATGAATATTGAGCGAATTCAGAAGTCTTTAGATCACAGAGCTTGTAAAAAATGATATTTGCTCCAGCGTTTTCCTGGGCCGATATACAGAATACAGGCGCCGCCCATGATCTGGCCTATCGCGCCAGGCCTGTTTCCCGCGCCATTTCCACAGAGTACGAGGTGGCGATCTCCACATCCTCCTAGTAAGTTTGCATATTATTGACTGAGAATCAGATCGTCTTATTTGACTAAATTTTTCTACTAAATTTTGTGATTGAATTTTTCATTCTACACACATTCCCGTTTCCTTTCTTTTTATTCTATCTATCTTTTGATTTGCTATCATTAGACTCAGATTGTTTTATATCCATTGAAATCGAATCTGATTAATATATATATATTAGTTTTTATAGAACCATTAAAATACAGATTGCGCAAATCAAAAAGAGAGAATTATTCATTTTTCTCTCTTTGCTAACTCTCTATATTTTATATTTTATAAACACGAAAAAGAGAAAGAAACTGTATGATTGAAAAGATAAATTTATTTTTGTGTCCTAACAAACATATGAAACTTTTAACTTGGAAATTAAGAAATGGAAAAATCATTTTAAGTAGTTCAATATCTCCGATTTTTTAATACATGAAAAATTTTCTCAGAAAAGATTTTGCAGAAATTTTAAGTGCAATAAAAAGAAACAAATTTTTTTCAAATACATTTTTTTTTATATTTTGAGGCCATTAATATTTTATTTCTTTAAATATAATTTCAAATAGATAAATTTTCTCTTTTGCATTCTTATAGTGCATAACAAGATAATTTCGAGAATCTCGAAATAACTTAATTGATAATTCTTTATTTTAATTGCATGTGTCTAATCTAATGGATATCTTATTTTTGCAATTTTATATTCTGTACTCTATTAGAGAAATTGATAGCAAATCAATTTATAAATTCATTGAAGATTGACAATATGTGTAGAATTTTAAATAGTTTTTTTTTTAATTTTATGAAATTCGATATATTATGAAATAATCTTATATAACAAAATAATAAATGACATAATTAACACAAAACTTCAAATACATGCTATGCGAATAAAATTTTACAGGATTTGCCAATTACAATGTTGGTAGAGGATTTTATAGAAGTCCACGCTAATTAATGCCAATTATATAATATAATATTTGAAAAGAATATAGTTTAATTACGTAGTATTGATGGAACAATTACATATGTTATATCTAAATTTTAATTAGTAAGCTAGCAAATGTACAAAATAGATCAGTCTTGGTATTATTATTACAATTGAATATCCATATTGTAAAATTTCACATTAACTTTTATTAATCTCAACTTTTATTTTTATAATAGAATAAACACTCTCATTTCATATGCATGGAATATAAAAATGCCTGCTTTTTGTCTTTGTAATCATTACTTTTCAAAGTTGATTCAGAATGGCAATAGAAGATTTTATTATATGGATATTCAAATATAATAAGAATTTTTTCCTTCGTATTAAAATTATTTACTAAAATAAGAAATATTTTTTTATATCTCTGACATAACATTGATTTCATTAAGAATTTTTACTTTAATAATAATAGAATGATAAAATAACACATCATATTCACACAAAGGTATATAACATATAAGACATTTGTTATTCATTATAATTGCTATTTTACCATGAAAAGATATTGAAATCTTGATAAAAATGTTATATATTGTATTATCCCTTTTTTAGATTATAATCTTACTCGCGATATAGAAGAAAAAAATAAATGAAGTTTTTAGAATTGTAATATATGTATATTTTTTTTTGCACCATCTCCTATTTATACCTTGAGCTTTTATATATAGCTCAGAAAACTGAGAAGCAATAAATTCTATCGAGGGGTCCTTTTTTGGTTCTCCCATTTTTATCGAGAAGGGGCCTCCCTTCGAAACCTACATCACATTCGGTGCGAGACAAAGACAAGATGATTATCCTTGTCAAGCTACTACGAAAGTTTCCCTATGATCTACACTTTATTTACGGTAATGCAGATCTAGTGATATTTGGTAACTGACTTATTTCGTCTCGGAGAAATAAATTCTGTCACGAAATTTATTCTCTTTTTGTATATATTCTTTACAATCGTGAGAAAGAGGCTCTAAAGAACCATATTTTACAATTTGGTTTTTGAAAATTTATGATAAATGTTATACGATAACTATCTAGTTTACTTATGTCATCTCGGAGAAATAATATTCTTTCGCGAAATTGTTTTTACATATTCTTTACAAAAATGCGAAAAGTGCTTAAAAAAAGCCGAATTTTATATATATATATATATATATATATAGTTTTTAAAAATTTATAATAAAATACTGACTCGTGGCAAACATCTGACCAGTGGCTAGTCGCGGCTAGCTGAATGTTCAAGATTTTATTTATTGATCTTTTTTCCAAAAATGCTTTTTAGTCTAGTCTCCTGTAGACGATGCTGCTGTTTATAAATATATTTTTATTCAGATTTTCTCATTCTACATTTTGGCCGTAATACGAATCCGTTTAGTTTTTGGCTGACCGACAGTGGTTTCCATAGTCTCCTGTCTCTTAAAGCGAATAAAATAAACAATAAGCAATAAACAATATATAGTATCTGCATAATCAACGACAGGAAATCTGAAATGGAATAAAAATCTGAAAATGGACTTTGTTTATGTGATAGAGATTTAAGTGACAATTATACGTTAAATTGCAAACAAGTGTAGACGTGAAACTGTAAACAAAATGAGGGCTATATTGATATTCGATCATCTGAACGATGTGTTGTTTGCAAAGTGCAATAAAAGATTTTCGAATCACATCTTGAAGCTGGCAAGGATGCAAGGACTGCTCGATGATGATAAGGTTTGATATAACAATAAGATGATAATTAACTCTAAAGAACACTTTTGTTACAATTGCATACAAATTCTTCTAAATATTTCTGAAAGAGGGGAAGAGAACAGAAAGATTATTAAGAAGTTATTGCAATATTTAGATGTGTGAAAAAAAAAGAATTTAAATGTAATATACAAATTGTTGATTGTAATTCATTAATAAGTAATTGTAAATATTTCTAGGATACTAGAGACTTGGAAAGTTCCATACCGAGTCCTAACATTATAATGCAGCTGTTTTCACCAATTGTTACCTCTCAGCACGTGATGGCTTCCCAATTTGGAAACTCCTATACCTCCATGAAATTCCAAGATGGAACTAATATGGTATTCGATGAATATATTGGCTATACTTTCATATATATTGCCATAAAAGAGGTAGAGCTCATGAGACGCACGCTGGGAGTATGTGTATCCATTGTACGGCATGTGTGTGGTCCAGATATTGCAATGTTAGTATGTAGTTAATAGGTTGTAGTTGGTAGTATACAATAAAAATAAATGAGACATAAAAAAACAAATGTAAAAAGGATATAAGAGATTGTAAGAGTTATATTTATTTATCATATTTAGTGGCAAGTATATATTAAGATATTAAAAATGACAGTAGCTTTTCATAATTTTCTATCAGAAAGACTATAAATTTAGCAAATAAGCTATACTTGAAATTAAAAGTGTGCAATGCTTAGCTAGCATTGTATATTGCAACCAGACTATAATAAATAGTTCTTTTAATAGAATAGTTCTGATATTGGTCACATTATAATAATAGCAATTTTTGCACTTGATCTTCGATTAATGCAGTTGGTTAATTAATCAATTCCTTCTTTGTAGATTGAAAACCAACTGGCAGAAGGTGTGCCTGGTATCTTCTTTGTTGGACGCGTGGTCTAATTTAAGAAATTGCGAACAGAGTATACTGACGGAAGCAGTGGAACAGTTGTCTGTGAATGCAGAGGTAGCTTCCTCGGTTCTCAAGGTGCTGCATGATGCCTGTGACAAGCTGAAGAGTTCGCAGCCCGAATTTAGCAATCTGCATGTGCTACTCTTAGTGGGTTCTAAGTTTTTGTCACTGTACTCCAGCAAGAATGCTCATGATTTGTGCGCTTCGGATATTCTGTTAATGATACTACTATGCTGGGTGGTAAATAACAAACGGAAGCATGATCGATTGGAGGGTAATGATGACGATAGTGATATCCTGTTACCAGAGAGCAGTGCTTCCAAAAGTGATGAAACGAAATTAAACTTTGGAGCTAAACTGGCTACTCCTACCTCAGAGGACATTACAGATCTTTTTCGTAGGTTCTTGCAGCACATTACTTGTTTTTGAATATATTTCTTCATTTAGCATAATTGAGAACTGTTAATGAATAAGAAAAAAAAGTTTAATTCAGATTATAATTATCTTTTATCTATTGTAGGAGGTTCCAGAGAGTCTTCTGTGAATGAAGGTCTTTCATCCTTGACTGACGATGATCTTTATAGTCAATTGCTTTTTCTCGGCTGTCAGCACAACTACACAGCTAATGCAGTTCACATCTTCGAGTTATCAGACTCCATCAACCTGATAACAATCGTCGAAGCCACAAATCTTTCCATTTCTTCAGGATTATGCGACAGTTTCCATTATTTAAATCTGATAAACAACCTGCAGTTTCAACGAGACCTCGACGAATTAAAGCCCGCTTTTGAGAACCTCGATATAGCGATAAAAAAAGTGTTGGAAGGAATTAAAAAAAATCGTTCTAATGTTGGTAACGATGTCGATATGTGTCAGAAGAGGTTGCAAATTAAGTGGGACTTTGTTCGGAAAAAGTACAGCGATTTATTGCGCTCCAGAGATCTCGAAGTGGTTCTGCAGATCGAGGCCAACATTTCCGGCTTCCTGGAAACTCTGAAAGAATTATTACGTTTGACCTGTTTTGATAGGAATTTTCTGAAGCAAGGAATTGATGTTCTGACGACGGTTGGAAGACTCGTGAGACAGAAGCTAAATGATTTCAGCGATTTTCTGAAAGTTAAAGCCCTGAAGAACTTCACACTAGGATCATATCCTTTTTTAACAAATTTTAGAAATATGATTATGATTTGTGTTCTTTTCGTCTAAATAATGTTTTATAGAATAGTAAAGTTTGCATTCTTTAAATTTATTTATTGGGTCATTATTTATAAAATGTTGGTATAAAAAATTTTAATTCATAGAATTTATGAAATTTACAAAGTAAACTTCTGATATGTTTGAGAAACAAAAATAATAAGAAAAAATATATATAACGCTTTAAAATTCATATAACATTACAATTTTAAAGTCTCATTATAGCATTACAGTTCATAATACAAATTTTATGCTTACAATTAGGAAGAATCTTACTAATGTAAGCAACAGATATTAGTATACATAAATTTAACATGTATATATAAAATGTTTTTAAAATATTGTATATAAAATATATATGTTTTTAACTTTTCTATCCTTCTATATTCAAACTTAATAAAAATGGTTTCTTATCTTAAGGAAAGTGACAAAAGCATTATTAAAATTTTGTAATTACAGATATTTTGTCCTTTTAGAAATTATTTGAAAATGTTTAATATAAAAATCACATTACACATGCAAAGACCCGATAATATATGAACATCTTTTATTTAGTATATCTCCTTAATGCTACACATTTTTCAAGAACTTCCCTAACTATCAACAAGTATCTTGAAGAGTTTCCGGGTCTGGTACACTTCATTTACGTCGATAGGACGACCCACAGACTCGTTGCACCTACGTTAGATTTTACGAGTACAGAGACGCTCGCTCTCACGACGAAAAAAGTGAGTCCTGTCAACTATAATTAAAAACACACACACACAAATATATATATATATGTGTGTGTGTACATACATATATATGTATATATGTGTGTGTTTCCTTTACATGTGTATAAAGCATACCTGAAATAAAATACCTGAAAATTATCAATCTTAATACTAAATTAATTAAAATAATTTTAGATTTTTTAAATTTAGTATCAATTACAGATTAGATTACATTGATTATAGAGATATTTAATTTAACAAATATATTTAGAAAAGTTAACATCTATTATCGTCAGTCTCAATCTAATCGTTTGCTGAAGAATGAAATGCAGAAAATATCATAATATAAATACAGGATTTCTGTACAAACCTGCATTATATACCAAATGAGATACTCTTGTGCAATAAGACTCAGAAAGTCTGATATAAATATAAATAAAATGTTTACATATAGAAATCTCTTTTTTTTTTCTTTTTAGATTTGGAACATGGTCGAGCAAAGCAGAATGCATTTGCAAGAGGGTCATTTATCAGTTATGTGGAAAGATACCACATTCAATTATTCCTACTTTCTGTGGTTTGAGGACAATTCTGTACGTGAAAAAAGTTCTATCTATCTATGTGTGTGTGTATATAATCTTTTCATATTTTTTCAGGGCTGTTCACCGCCGAAATGTAAAGTCTATCTCAATTATGTGATGAAAAATTTTCCAGTACCGGGTATACTTTGTGGAGATTATTACAGGTTATATTTTTAGTTACATTCTCTGTAATTAAATATTTCTCTTTTGCCATAGCAGAGCTTTTTTCCATATAAATTATAATTTAATGTTATAATTACTCGAATCTAGCATTAAAAATATATCTTTTTGAAACAATCTCTCTGTGTTAATAAAATAATTGTCATAAATGTACGAAAACTTTAAATTTTTTACTTTTAAAATACATAATAGAAAATATAATAACAGTAAGAAAGAGAAATAGAGATTGTTCTATTAATAAATATATATTAAACACACAAAATCAGGTTTTTCTCTATTTAGTATCAATACATGTATGAGAGAATATTTAAGACTATATAATATTTAAAATTATATTTCATACAACACAAATTAATTTTTTGTTATTAATGAAGAGATCTTTCTCCCAAAATATAAATACAGTGATAGAATGCTATAAATTAATATAGTATCTTGAAAGTGTCATAAATATCGAAATAATTCTTTTTCTGCGTAGAAAACTAACCGAGACCTGTTTTCCCAAACTTTCGCCGAGCAAGGTTCGGATCTACGAACTGTACTGCGTGCATTTAGGATTGACCACGTCAACTTGCGTCTTGGAACATTCCCGGAGACTGGCAGCCACCATCTGGGAAGTCACCGGAGTACCGAGCAATCTTGCAGATATATTCTAAAATTGCGTTTCCCAAACAAAAGTTTTTGATTAGCACCATGTAATCTTCGGACACCATATCATTGTTCCATTCTTTAGATCTTGGATTTTGATATTTTTTAAGCCGTCATTTTACATTTTCTTTTGAAATATTTGGATTTCTGTAATACTTATGTTATAATCTTACATTTTCTTTTATTTTTCCATTATTTTTTGCGATATTTTTATCCTTTTTGATTATTACACATAAATATACTTTCGTAAAATTTCTAACAAAATAAAATAAAAATGCATTTAAATTATGACATACTGCATTCAAATTTCTTATTTTTATATTACAAGGCTCCTATTTCCTCACTGCAGCTATAATTATGAAATGAAATTATGACACCAGAAGCAAGAAATAATGTAATTTGTTTTTCTTTTTGAAGTGAAGGATCAGGAGCATTAATCAATATAAAATGTCATAAATTAATTTTCGAAAGCTTCATTTTAATTTACTTAAAATTTCGTTTATCTTCATTAATATTTTCAATCTTAGTTAGGCATATGGTGCAGCCAGCGAGTTAACTGATATTAATTATATAGATTATTTATTAAATTATCAATTGTTTTATTTATATAACACAAAATAATTATCATTATACAATTTATTTTTATTTACAAAATATTTTTTCAGTGTGTACTAACTAAAAGTTTACATGTAATTTTATAGCAAAATATATTTACTTCGTATAGAAACTCAATGGCACAATAAACATAATAATATGAATTAAGTGACAAACGTGAAATAAGAAACAAAACATATAATTAATCTCTCTTTTCTCGAATTTTTTTGCAGAATTTAAGGCACCTATAAATAGAATAATTGATACAAAAATTGTTTTTAATCTCTCACAATAAACATATTCCCTTCTCAAAGATCAGGCGCAGTTTCCTCCAGAGATGTCTTTTAAATTTTTTAAACTATGAAACCTCTCTTTTTTTCCTTTTTGAATTCTCTCAAATTTTCTTAAATTTCCTTCAATCTTGTGCTTTCTATGACCTTGGGATTTTCTTTTTTTTTATTTTTTTTTTAAATTCTTTCAAATCTTCCAATTTTTGAATGTCGAAAATTAGAGAGAATCTTAAGTATTTCTCCGGGGTTTAATTTCTCCACTCAAATTCCAATGGCGCCATTGTATTGCACTTATCCAGATTTGTTTTTTTTGTCACCTGGCTGTAGGACCTGTGAGATATACTGAAATAAACATTTATTTTTTTTTGTTATACCAATAAAATTTTATTATACGTTCTATTTATTGAAAATTTAAGAATATATCTTCGTCGGTAAAATGGTTAATTTTCTTGTAGGAATCTTTTACCTTAAACCTGTAATCAATAATCAACTTAATTAAATAAAAAGAAACAATATTATTCTTTTGATTTTTTGTTTTTTACTTTAATTATTTCTCATTTTTTTCTTCTCAAAAAATTAACATTTTTTAAACAACCCTTTCCTTTTTTATTTTTTTTTTAATCTTTGCTTCTAGTCCCTCACCTGAGAACGGGAGAGCTATGAGATACAGGAGTAGCAGGACATTCTGCATCAGAGAAATCCTGTTCTGGAGGTGTAGCGCTTCTTTCGCGGGAGGAATGCATGTGGGATGAGCCTGGGATACGACGAATTTTCTTCATGCCAGGCATGAATTCGTGACTGCCTCGACCACTACCTCTGCCCCTGCCCATGCTTATTTCACTGCCTTCTTGACAAATAGGTTCGGTGGCAATTTCCGGAATGAAATTTCCGGAACGCCTACTATTGGTGGAATTCTGCGTTTCTTGGTTACCACTTTCTTGTGAATTGTTGCGCCCCAATCGACGAGATTTTTCTGCGCTTTTAGCGATGCAGGCGGCGGTATTGCGGGAGGGAATTCGATTATTGGGAGTAACTGATTGGGCCTATAATTAGAGTAATACACACACACACACACATATATGTATATATAAATAATACACATACATATATATATATATATATATAAAATACATATATATATATATATATATATATATATATACACTTTATTTAATTTTCGCTATTAAACATTTTAGTGTAACCAAGTTTTAAATTAGACTTTATACTGAAATGTTTAACAACGAAAATTTAAAAAAATTGTGAAAGATAAAACAAATATGCATAAAATTTTCTCAATAAGAAAAAATACAAAATTTCTAAGAAAAGTCTGTAATAAATCAAAAGAAGTATAGTTTATCTGAAATATATTCTATATTATATCATTATAATATCTAATATCTAAGTTTCTTAAGATCACATATGCAAGACGGGATGTACTCCCTTTGGAGATACGCGTCATCACCGATTTTCATCTCATTTTTCATCGAAGAATCGATTTTCTCCAAAAAACAATTCTCTTTGCTTGCCTTGGAGATCCTATCGCAGTTTTCGCCGTTGACTTTCAAACTCGCAAATTTTTGTGCTGCGATTTTGGCTTTGAGTTCGTGCACTTGCCTCTCCAATTCGGCTACCTCCAGATCAGACTCGCACACCTTCGGGATCAATGACGTCAAGTGTTGTTCAGCAGCCCTCTGAATTAGCATAGCGGAGTCTAATCCACCTATTCTTGCTACATCCAAACTATAAAGAATATATATCTAACTAATTGCTAATTGATGTTTTCAATTGTTGTATATTTTGACGTTAAAATATAAAATGACGATTTCAGAATTTTTAATTTAATGCAACACATTCTTACATAAAATAAATATTTTCTGATAATCAAATATTATAGTATATTACATTAAAGTGACAAGGTTCTTTTCTAAAAATAAGCTTCAATTTTTATAAAACATTCGCGATTTTTCAAGTAACAATAAATTTGTTCTAGAAACATAAAAAATCGAAAAATTTGCATAACATTGAGTTTGAAGTCAAAAAGCTCATGATATTAAAGTTATATAATGTTATCAAACATAACATGTTATCATACAAGATAAACAATTCAAAGTATACATTCCATATTTAGAAAAAAAGCATTAAAAGAATGGATAATATTTGATGTAATATTAATTAATTAATAAATGTTACAAAATTTAATGCTCGAAATTTCAAACTATAAAAATACATATATTTACATACATTTAATTCATAGATCAACAAATTGAGATTATGAAAATGGTTTCTTACATTCTGAGACAAAAAATATTAAATACAATAATATAATTATTACATTGATACTTACTTCAATGATTCTATTAGTTTGGTAAAGCCATCAGGTGTGCGCGTAGACTTTTTAACGGGTGTCGGTTTATAATCCGAACCATCGTGTCTGGATGCATCGTCTCCTAGATTGTTTATTCTCAGGGATATCGGTTCAAACATCCTATAATAATCAATAATAAAACAAATTGTAAGATAATAATATAAATAAGCTTTCATCGTTTGTCAAAATCAAAATCTTTTTTTTTTATATATTATTAACATACTTATTAAAAATATCAATTTAGTTATGAGAAATTTCATATTTTAAATTTTAAATATAAATATGATTAAATATAACACCAATAAAAAAAAAGAATCGTGCAGAATTGTAATGTAATCAATATATTCTGAAACCAAATAATGATATATTTGAGCGAATTTATGTAAAGGTAAAAATTCTCATAATTATGTTATAGTCTTTGAAGATATCTATTCACTATGAATAAATGTAATTAATTTCATGTCAGAAATAATTCAAAATAAAAAGATTTAAATCACAAATAATTGATTTATAAATGAAAGAAGATTAATACCCTGATCCTGACACAATACTTACCCTCGTTTATTACGCTTGAGGAATACATGTCGGAACTTGTGAGTGCCAGATGTCTCAGAAGTAGAGGCGCTGAGAAGGCATGTAAGAAAGAAATCCTCCTTACAACCATTTCCACCAGAGAAATGTGAGGCAAACTGTTTGTGCAAAATCTTGTCGTTCACCGTAAGAGTCAGGTTGGTAGTGTTTCTACGAAAGCGGAACCAACCAATCACCTGTTTGCTCTTATCGCGCACAAAATCCTTCAATTTCTCCGTGTTGATACGATTAGTGTTGTCGTGCAAAAGATCAGGCAAAGGACATGTTACAATGGCCTCCACATCTGAAAATGTTTATATATAATATTTCTTAATAGCACAATAAATTATAAAGTAATAAAAAAGAGTAATAATAGTAATAACAGTAATAATAATAATAATAATAATAATAGAGTCATAATTAAGATATGAAAGTTAGATTTTACTATGAACTGTTCTACTCGAGTGATTGATTCTTATTGTTAGATGAGTCAGTTATCTCCGACAATGCAGATAGTAAAATAAACATATATGGCATTGTCTATCTATATAAAAAAGTTTAATCGAAGTAAAACCTGACAAATTTTTCATATCTTAATTATTACGATTAATGTCAATATTATTATTGTTACTATTACTGCCATTATTATTCCAACAAATAATTATTTTAATTTATCAATAATCCCTTGTTTAACTTACATAGTAGTTGTATTAAAAAAATACACAAACACTTTGCAGAGATCTATGCTAATCTTTTACATTTCTATTTTAATGCATGATATACTCTCCTCGCATTAACAAAGTTTAAGATATTTCTACAATTTTAAAGTTTATGATATAATTACACGAAAATCGTTGGATTCGTAATAAATACGTTCAAGTAAATCATTATTCAATCGAATGATCTCAGAATATGTCGATTATACAATCCCGCGCGCTTATTCGATCGATGTGACAGATATTCTAACCTTAAAAACTTAACCTTTTCAATAGTTCATTATTCTCTTTACAATACCAAACAATAATTTTGATTTTTCAAATTTTGTTTTATGTATAAAAAGAAATCGAAGTATATATTTTCATCGAAATCTGAGAATATTTTTAAACATTTATCAGCCTTTTTAACTGCACTTCTTACATCTAAAATGGATTCGATTTGCACTTTCTTATCACATTTGATCTCTCTCATCTCTTTCGTTGTTTACAAGTAGACGTAAAGCGTCAAGGCAATTATACTCACTAATATGAATCTTG
Organism: Lasius fuliginosus; assembly: GCA_949152495.1. Taxonomy (NCBI): domain Eukaryota; kingdom Metazoa; phylum Arthropoda; class Insecta; order Hymenoptera; family Formicidae; genus Lasius; species Lasius fuliginosus. The sequence continues at coordinate 15,153,847 of OX424444.1, forward strand.
ACGGTCTCCACTTGATTGTCAGAGTCGGTATAAGTCTTGACAATGAATTCGAGCGCTTCTCCGAGAAGGAAGCCCATCTGTAAGATTACAAAACGTCATCTTCGCCGAGTGTAGAGGTTATAAGAGAGTAAAAGCGCGTCTAATCTTTTCAGCAACGGAATTTTCATCGACAGAAGATCATGTAAGATTATTAAGAAGTTATTACGCGATCTAATTTACCTGATCGCCGATACTGCGGACATTCTCGAAGAACAGCAGCGAAAGCGCCGCACCCGAGATCGTAACGAGCAAGTCGCTCTCCGCCATGTTGATGACGAGTGCTCACTCTGTCACTCTTCCTCTGACGTAGGCCGCTCATGCGCCCATTCAGAAATATTACATATACGCGTATATATAGTAGCACGTTTAAAAACCTGAAAACATATTTTATAATTATATTAGGTTAAAGACGGATGTTAGGTCCAGTTAAAGATGATCTTACATTGTACAAGTGTAAGATCATCTTTAACTAGATCTAATTTATTATTATTAAGTCATATATATATATATATATATGGTTTATATAAATAATAATAAATATAAATAAAATATAAATATAAATAATATATAATAATATATAGTTCAAAGATGTGTGTGAGATTTATTCTGGTATGGGAAATAATTTTTTGTTATACGTATGTATGTATATATATGATATGTATGTATACATATGACACAGGCTACAGATAATAAATATATATTTTCCCATATAACATTTATAAATTTCCTATATCAAACATTTATAAGAGAGATTTTACATTTCACATTTTATTATAATATACACTCTATTGCTTTATTTTATGAGTAATTAAATCGTTTAATTTTATGACACTAAGTCATGTTTTGACTCCGAGACCCACCATGTCTTGAGCGAGCGAGTCTTCTCATCTGAATTAATGAACCTTATCTTATCATTTGGCCTGAACATCTAGTAACAGTTTTAAGTTTTGATGGCAAAAATTACTCGCTTTAATTCTGACTGTTATTGTCGTCCTATACGAACGATCCGGAAGATTTATAGAATAATTCTTGGAAGAAAAATAGATTCGTTCCTTTAGTTGCTGGGAACGGTTTCAAACATGAAGTGACATAATAGTGTATTGCATAGTACTTATATTCTTTCGTATAACGTTTAAATACATATACTATATTCAGAAATTGTTGTTCTACACTCTGAGGCAAAAAGATTTGTCAGAAGTGGGATTCGAACCCACGCCCACAGAAGTGGACTGCGACCTGAACGCAGCGCCTTAGACCGCTCGGCCATCCTGACGTTGTGTTGGTCTGGTGATCAAGGCTAAGTCAGACAAAGACTCGAACGAATCACACAATTGAACAGTTCAAAATATAGAAGGGTTTTTTTTTTGCATTAGACAAATATATGTAACAATAAGTGAAAAGCTTCACATGAGATTTTAACGATAAGTGGACAAGATGACAAAATGTTTAGAAGCTACGTAAGAGGTCTCAAGGAAATACAATCGATTATCGGGCTTCGATTCAATTAAAAAATATGAAATAAAAATTGACGAAACTTCTAAGTAGTTCGAACTTAGATAAGATAAACTCGTGAATTTTTTATGAATATCTGAAAGAAATAAAAGCAGTTTTTTAAAAATCAAATAGAACCCTGAATATATTTAAACTTTTTTTCTATCTTATTGAATTATTATTAATAACATGGCAATAATCTTTCGCGTTTACTGTCGAAATCGTTTACTCTTGTAAAAATCCAATAAAATCCAATATAATGTCTTTCCGATTTTCAAAAAGAGAGAAAGGATACATGCGTAAACACTAGACATTCATTTTAAAATTCAGAAACAACTCGATCAATTTACCTTGCAAGATATACAACAAATAAATTTTTATAAATAGTTGAACTTTAACTCACTCGTGAAATCCGGATATACATATATACTGGAATGAATTCCGATTCATGAGTACATACATATATTAAAAATGAACTTTTATCTCTCTAACAGATCTCTTGCATCTCATCATCTACGATCACATCCTTGAGTTCTGAAACGATTTATTGCATTCTTGAACTAAGACTTTTGCTCTTGTTGAATACTCGAGTCCTGAAATTTATGAATCACAATGAATAATAATCTTTGAATCGGCCTCAGAATTATTGCAAGTTATTTCTTCTGGATTTAACTTTTGTTTCGCTTTCGTGTCTCGAAATAATCGCGAGGAATATGAAACTACTCCACTGGTAGGTTCGAACCTATCTTGCGAGATACTTAGTCCCATCTCTACTTCTGCTCTCGCCCAAAATACTCTGAGAAAACACGTGTTTAAAGCGCATGTACATAAGCACACTTAAAGCGAAACGCACACATTCAAGGATCAGGCTTGGCTATATTTGCGGCCGTGTGACACCGGCGCAAGTGATGTAAGCCCGCAGTGATCTCGAGAGAGTCGCGATTACTTGTCGCTAATCACGACCTCCATCGATATTTATCATATCTCACTCTCGTATTTTCATCTCTTTTTTTCTTTTTCTTCTCGCGAACGATGACCGAACAAGCCTGGGATTATGTCAGGGAGAAATGGGGGCACATTAATCAATCGGTGAGTCGGTGATCTTTCCCTCCCTTTTTCATAACATCCTTGACCCTTGTTGCGTAAGTGCAATGAGTTTTTGTGCAAATTACTATTTCGCCCTCTTAACACACACAACGAAACCGAATGATCCTCAATGCTCTATCAAGTAAAAACGTATGCAAAATTATTCGCATGATATGGTTATAACACAAAATAAAATCCATTATTTCGAAAGTAGTAATGGAACAGAATGCGATAATAATTAAACGCGATTTCCGTCTGCGTATTGCGAAAAAAACTTGGAAAGAAAATCGCAAAACAATCGCATTATCTAATCTGATTCGTAGAAATAAATTTATAATCAAGAAGCATTAGATTGGACATTCACTTGTGAAGTGTGAATAAATTTTAATCTTTGCCTTCTGAAATATTTTTATATAACATTTTTATTTTTATTATTTTTAATGTAGGCTGTTACAGCAGCTTCCTTTTGCATATGTTACATACAAACACACACAAAATGGAAAAAGAAGGATTAAATCGTAAAATAAAAGGAAAATGTTGAAAAATTCTTCTTGTTTTCTTGAAATAGATCCAAGAGTTTTCTTGTAAGAATAAAAATCTAAGAATAAAAAAATATCATATCACTAAATAAACTATGTCCTATTTTTAAACAAGTGTACTTTATTGATGTTGTAAAGATATGAGTTTATAGGGCGTATTAAAGATACGATTTTATTGGACAATTTGTGTTTAATACGTGGTATGGTGCAAATACGCTAATTTTTTCTCTCGCTAATTGAAAATGTTGTCTTGTTTGTTCTATCCTTAAATGTTGTCTTTAGGATTCGACTGCTAAATCGCTCCTTATCTCCATAAATGCAAGAAACGTAAATAAAAGGCATTCTTTAATCTCTCAAATATTACAAATATTTTATATAACAGACGAAAACATATTCAAAAATATAAAATTTATTTTTAAAGTAACAATGTATTTTTCATTGACATTTCAATGTGTTTTCGAGACATTTGAATTTCGAGCCACAAAGTTACATGCTAGGACATGGCAGACCTACTTGTCAGACATGCTCAGACATAGAATAATCCTATCAGAGGCAAAATGGCGGGATATTGAAATTTACCTTCCGAATGCATTTTTCAAGCAATACAAATTTCAGCTGTAAAACAACGTTAAAAGAACATCTTTTTAACTTTCTGGAAAATTCATAGAAACTTTCGCATAGAAATGCAATTAAGAACGCGACATGCTCTTCCTATTTCATCTTTTCTCTCTCTACATCTTCTTTAATTCCTTTGGAAAGAGTGGCATCTTTTCAATTATTAGTACGATATCATATATTATTCTCTTTCTTACATACAACCTGCAATTCCAGAATTTTTGGCGATACGGTTGACTTTGGCTAGTGCGATATTGATTTTCAGTTCGTATGTACGTACTATACTTTGAAAGGAAAACACATTCAGATGGCGCTAATAACGTGCTGGCCAAAATTATTTCGTAAGATTTGTTCAGGGTCAGATGACTCCCGATATCACTCTCGGTGAGCGGACAGTGTAATCATTCGCGCAAAGATTAGTCGCGGATTTAATTTTGCTAAGAAAGTGTAAGACAGTGGAAAAAGTCAAGGTCAAAGTATCAAAGTGAGCTAACGAAATGAAGACGAAGAACAGGTCATTATTCAGTAAGCTATGCAAGTGTTACAGCAAAAAAGACATACCGCGGAGATGTGAGAACGAGGATCTGCATCCAGATCCGACAATCGAGGTAATTCACACGTCTTTCTTTGTATAGGGTGTTACGAGGAAAAAATGCATCACTATTTGGACGTAATTATTCAAGGAATTTTTAGATATTTTTTTGTTTATACCGTATAATTATGGATTCCTTCTTGTTGCAAATTTAACCTTAGTTTGCACACGTGGGTCAAATTAGCGAAAAATTCAGATACGTATATTTTAATTTTTAAAATTGGTACTATGTAAAAAAACTAAGGATTCTTTGGTTTAGGTCGGTTTACATTACTTAGTTCAGCTTTTATACGGCAGTAGTTTTGAAAATTTTATGTAAAATCAACCATGCTGATTGCTTGAATTTCTATATTCATATGTTAAAATATTCCATTAACGATTTTTCTTAAAATAATTTTTTTTTAATAATACAAAGATTGAACTATAAAATCCTGTAATAGTTACTATATCTCAAATTATCATACATAAAATTGTAAATTTTTTTCATGTACCATCCAAAAATATTTTTTCTCTGCTGAATCAAGGCATTAGTTTCTTATAAATTAAATATTTATTTACAAAGTTGTGACTGCAAATATAATGGTAAATTTTTATTTTTATTACCATATATATATGTATAGGTTCGAAACTACGATATCTATTCATTAATGTTGATATCTGAAGTATATTGATATCATAAAAGCAAAAAAATAAATAGGTTTCACAGATTCAATATGCTAAAATAGATAGTGAAAAAATAGTATGCCAACGCCAAGAATGGATTGCGAAATTAATTAGAAAATGTTCCTATTATTATCTTGATCTAATGATGTTATATAGAGTCTGATCAAAAGTATACATAAGCTATTATTAAAATGTAAAAATCAGAGAGAGAATATTTTATATAAAATTTGGATCTACTAATTCTACTAATTCAAAGAAAATATTAATCTATATTGTATGTAAAATTCTTTTTCTTCCTTAAAGATTTATTTTGAAGACCATCCTTTTAGCTCAGTACTCTTCTCGTCAATAGGATTATTATATAAAAATAAAATAAAATAGAAAAAGAGAGAGAGAGAGAGAGAGAGGAGGAGAGAGAGAAAATAAAAAACATGAATTATGTATATTATATGTATAATATATCTTAAATGTGTGTGTGTGTGTGTGTGTGTGTGTGTGTGTGTGTGTGTGTGTGTGTGAAATCAATCTTTGGCTGAGACCTATAATAAAGATCTTTAGCTAGAAATTTTTGGCTGAAGACCTATAGTAAAGATTGAAACTAGTTCCGCTACGGATAACAAATTTTATGATTACTGAGAATAATGTACTCTATATATGTATCACACAAACACATTAATGTTTGAAGACTCGTAGTGGTCTGAATATTCTCATTTATTGTCAGATATTTTATTTCTATCTTATTTTTTCTTTCGCCTTTATTATCGATTTTCAAAAAGAGCTCATTTATTTCGAAAATAACCGTATGCTTTCAACACACTTCATTATAATAATTACTTATGTCATTTTATAACATTTCATTTATGACGTTTCTTGAGAATCATATTCCTTAAAGAAAGTACTTGCTTCTTGTAAATATGGAACACGGGTATATACCTGGCGCAAATTTGGTATATATAATTTTCATATAATTATCAATAATTATATATAATCATATAATAAAATAAAGGAGAAATAATATATAATTAGAAATATGCGATATATATGTTGCATGAAATAATTGGAAATAAATAAAAATATCATTATTGGAAATAATCAAAAATTACATAATTAAAAATAATTAAGGAAAAATAATTAAAATTTTTTATCAGAGAAAAATGTATCTATATTTATATATATATATATATATAAGATTATTCGTATGTCAGCCAGCTAGCACAATGATTCCAGCCAGTTACGGTGCTCATCCGAAGACCTTGTTGCAAGAGCAACGAAGCGGAAATGTGCACCCCGGAAGTGTCTAAGCAGGCAATCCATTCTTTTTAATACTTCGCTTAGATTATATGGGTTAGATTGGTGAGAAAAAATTTATGACAGAAAATATTTAATTGGATGGGAAGATATTGAAAGTATTAGAAAATTAAATAGATAAAAATAATAATATAAAAATTATTATTAAATATTATTAAATATTGCATATGAAATATTGGATTTTGAGCATTTCAGTTTTATTGAATACTCTTATAAAGTAAATGTTTGCTGATAATCCAATATTGATTTATTGAGTACATAATTCCTTAACAAAATATGTTTTTATTTTTCCTAAATTTTTGCAATTTTTTAAATTAAGTTTGTGAAAATCCATATATAACATTATTCTTTGAAAAAATCTTAAAATCAAATATAATGTGTATAGAAACATTTGATGATATAAATTTTTTAGGAAGAGTAATTAACGTGAAAAAAAAATGCTCGGACTCTCTATATAACATCATTAGATCAAGATAATAGGAAATAAAAAACACAGTTTTATGTTCAGAATGTTAAAGTCTGCATATTAATGCAGACTTTAACATTCTGAACATAAAACTGTGTTTTTTATTTTTAAAGCTTTCCATTTTATATTTTTATTTCTTATATTTCATCAAAATAAGATTATGGAAATGACTTCTTATTCCGAGAAAAAGAGAAAGAGAGAAAAATATTATTAAACGTTTTATACATATATTTTCTTAGAGAAATATGATGCAAGAGTATTTAATTTATATAAAACATTTCAAAAAAGCAACGGCCCAAAATCTAGCCTGTTCAAAATAAACAGAAGATTGAGATAACCAATTTCACATTTTCTGAAAAACATATCAAATGATGAATCAAAATGAGAAGAAATTTGTGCATTAATTTGAAAAGACACAAGAAAATCACAAATATTCAAAAATTCTTAACTATTCTAAAAGCTATTTGTTGTTTCTGCATATTTTCATTGTCGAGAGTGTTTCGATAGGTGAATACCGCTTTGTCAGTAAATATGAAGTGTGTTTTGCATGTTTAGGCGTAATACTTGACATGACAAAATAACTTCAAATCAGAAAATACTAATGAGTAGTCGTTGTGATAAATAATAATAAAGCTTGAAAATAAAGTTTGACGTGCTAACAAGCTTCTGTCGCATGACGTCATTAACATTGAATATTAATCATGCGTTACGAATATTATCTCTTTTAGTTCGCCGGAAAGCGTGAAAAAAAATTCTTGATATGCCATATTGTAATGTCATCATACAATTTTCTTTTTTCACTTTGAAAGAATCTTCAATTTTTTCTTTTGAATATAGAAGATTAATTCGTTATACGTTCACATGATTAATCGAGACGCTGTAACTCAATGCTGCTACCATTGGCTGCATCAACAATTGACTATATTGCCATACGTCACGTGCTTTATATTACTGTGGACAAGACATATAAGTAATGAGTGTAACAACATCGCACTTTTTGCTGATAGCTATTATATAACATCGCGACGATCCCGTTTCAAGCGTGTCCAAAGCATTTGCTGTGAATTCTGTCTTCATTTGTCTCGATTATATTCAATTATAAAATGTATTCTCGTTACATTAGGTATGAGGTTCACAACAACAGGCTAACAATAAGTTACTAGAAATTAATTGTTATTTGAAATATTAGGTCGTTGCATATAAAATATCAAATTTCGAAAATTTTAGTCTTATAGTTTGCTCTTACAAAGCAAATATTTTTCGATAAGTATCACATATCACGTTAAAGTAATATGACTCTTTAAAAAATGAATTTATTTTTATATTTCTTGCGAAATAGTTACGAAATAATTTCAACTTTTCAAGTTATAGTAAAAATTTGTGAAAACAATTTGTATAAAAAAATTGAAGAACTTCTAACATTCCTTTATAATTTTCAAATCAGACACTACTCATATTCGAGTTGAAAATCTGAATTTTCTCGATTTCAAAGACGTGTTACGTCGGATGTATAACGGATTACGCACGCGAATTCGGAACGAATGCGTACGTGAATGTTCGAACATATGCATTTTCCTCGGAGCAGGTATATCCTTAAAATACATGTTTGAATTCTGTTTATCCTTCCAATATGTTGGCTGCCCCATATGTGTATCATATGTTGCACATGTGATAACGCAAACGTCACTTTAACTACAGCTTTTCTTTGGTCAATTTAGAGGCCGATTTTTTCGCGGCAGAAAGATATCGATGATCACCATTTATTACCTTCTTATCCAAAAGTGGATACGTGATGCAGTCAAAGAATATATCGTTGTGATAATCCTAACGAAATAATGATATCGTGGGTCTCGTGGCAATCTTATCTGTATGATATGCGGACTTTGATCGTCAGCGAGATAATTAATGCAAAGAAAAATAAGAGATTATATGTATATACGAAGTTCTTCGTCCAGACGTTGTTTTGGCGTTTATCGAAGCGCATATAAGACCGGCCGTTTCCGTCGAAGCAAATACAATTCGTCAGATAAACAATATAATTAAGTAGATACTGTTATTATCGCGTTTATTGCGCAGAGTCACTGATTATCAATTATAGCTTTGTCGGGGTTATCATCATCGGAGAGCCTGCAATTTTAATGGAATAAAAATTCGCCTCATTTTTTTTCGATGTTTATAAACAAAACCGAGTTTATTTAAGTTGCTCTTTCATTAAAGTAGATTATTACTAGAAATTACTTAAAAAATCTAATCTTTTTTATATATTATGTCACATATTTCTAATAATAATAATAATAATAATAATAACAATAAAAAAAAGTAAGAAAAAGCACATTTTTTTAAATGAACGTAGTTTTCAACTTTTTAATATCAAAGTGTAATAATAAAAAAATGAAATTTTATATGTATAGTTTTGAATTTCCATTTGACACGGAATGTAATGTATGTAGAAAATTAAAAAAAAAAAAGTTTTTAATATATCTATTTTTATCATAAGGAAAAATAATTTTAGACATAAAATTTATCCCTGACATGAAGTATATAAATTTAAAAAAATATATACCAAATATTAATCTTAACATTATTTTGCACCTTATTATATGCACTTTATTACACTTACATCGTAAATTGATCAATATTAAAAGTTAAAAGTTTTACACTAATTTTTTGTTTAAAATAGATATTGAATACATATGTATTATATAGAATATTCTATTAAAATTCTTTATCTTCGTTAATCGTAAAATATAATCACAGAAAACAATTAAAATAAATATATAATGTTAGAATATGTAAAATATATCTCAAGTAAGAGTGTTATTAAAGAATAGCACATACAAGTAATATAGCACAGATCAATACAATATTATCTATTATATTGTGCGACACTATCTTGTCATATTTGTAGTATAATTCTCTGTTTGAAATATGCTTCATAATTCGATTAACATTTGAAAAATGGCGAAATAAAATTGCACCAATAACCGGCGACTAAATAATCGCTATCTTATCGGTCGTTGCTTATCAATCTGACTTATGTTTATTGACAGCTCAGAGAGGTACCAAGTCTAAACCGGAAAAAAATAACGTCTTAGCATGAAATAATTCCTTTCGCAGATTCACAGATAACGTAATACTACGTATAAATTGTGGCAACGTTTAGTAATTGCATTGCACGATGTAAAAAACAATCTCGAAATTCAAACAATTCTCAGTATTATTAAAAATTGCAATTACAAAATATAACTAAAAAAATATTGGTTTTGCAATACAATATTTAATTAATTATGTAATTTTTAATTATTTATTGTCTAATATATGCATTCATTTATACACTACAATTTCCTAAAGCCACTAAGAGGATATAGGATAGGAAAAGGGAATGGGAAGAATAAAAGATTGTATGAAAGGAAAAAATTATAAAGTTTGTAAAATGGAATAGATAATTATATAAAAGATATTATATAAAGGAAAAGAGAAAAATGCAAAATATAACTTTGGAAGAAAAATACAAAAGTTGTTATAAAAAAAAATAAAAAAAAATAAAAACCGAAAGTTTATTAGACACAATTCCGTTTCTCTAACCGAAGAGACTCGGTGACATCACTAACGAAGGACTGAACGGGCGAGCCTCCGGAGCCGACCAATCGCGATCCGACTTTCACTCCCTCGTATATATTCGAATCTGCTGAAACGTTGCATCAGCCTTTAAAAGTTCCGTCTCGCACAACAGATTTCATCATAATGATGCAATTAGCTTTGACAAATTCTTCGATATCAATTAATTAATTACAATCAATAGATATACATATCTGCTTTCTAATAATGCTAATTGAAACTTGCCCAAAATGAAATTTTTTTTCACTCACAAGAATAATCCAAACTAATCTAAATTAATACAGGATTCTTACATAATATTTGCAACAAGAATGCTATAAAACAAGTTTTAACAGAACAAGAATTAAATATTTAATTATTTCCGCGAATGTAACGCAATAATATATCATCAAACAATAAATTCAACGATTAAATTTAAATATTCATAATTATTAAAACTGTTACACGGAATATAAAAGATTTTTCTTTTTTTTTGTTTCTCTTCTGTTTTTGTTTCCTTTGTTATTAAGTTTTTCTCTTTGTTAAAATACTCTGCTTCTTCTGACATTATTAAGGAGATCCAAAAGACAGAAATAATGTATCTTATCGTGTCGAATAATTAACGAAAAGAATATTAAGTGCCGGTTGGTCAATCAATTTCATACTGATATCAACCATACTAATGCAATGGTTTCAGGGAATAACCGTTTCAACAAATATTTGACCCGTTTGCCCTTGCGAAGACGAGCCTCCATCTTAACAGCGAGGGAAAAGTCACCCCTCTTTCTCTGCTATCATTGTCACCCCACGCACATCCCTTTCCACCTCTAACAGATTTACTACAGTGTCGACTTATGACCTTAATGTCTGGGCGATCTTTATTTTGTAATATCCATATGTTATTTAATCGAAAATTAACATGCGATTAAAACATAAATAAAAAATAAAAGAATGCTAAATCTATTAGCAGATGATCTAAAATATTTCTAAAATAAAATATTTTTATTAAATTTATTAAATATTTTATTAAATAGTACTATTATTAAGGTGAAAATTCGATCTTATAATTTAATCGATCTTATAATCTTATAATTTAACTAAACATTACTGTTAAGTTTATCATTAAATTTTCTATTTCAATTAAAATATATTTATTAAATTCATAAGTAATAAAATAATTTAAGAGTAGCTTCATATATTTTTTATTATATAAAATTAATTAAATATGTTAATTAAGATGAATTTTTAAAATATATTAAAAATGTATAATTTAAATCAATTATAAAAAGCGTATAATTTAATCAATTAAATCACAATTTAAGCTTATTTAGATTAAATTAAAATTGCTTAATCTTAATTTTAATTCCGATAAATAAAATGTTCATTTATAATTCTGCAATAAAAATGTAAATTTCAAAAATATATATATTTGTAAGACAAAAAATTTGAATAATAATCAACGAATAAATCTTCAAGTGCACATACAAGTGTTTACACATTTGTTTTAGCGGTTATCTCATTAATCAAATTAATTACACAACCTGCACATACATTCATATATGTATAGTATTTACATGTACATATATATAATACATTACTTCATACAGTATATTTCTCAAAATAATATAAAATGAAACATAATAATCTGAAGAAAACCGAAAAGGACAAAATATCATCGCATAAATCCGAAGATAATCAAATAAAAAAAAAGTTTACTTTAGGGTTTTAAAATTGAATCTATTAGAATTCGATATTTGGCTTGTGCAACGACCTAATAGAATATTCTATCAAATATCTTCGTAGAAAAGTGACATTTTTTGCACCAGTTAGAAAAATCACGGGCGAGTCGAAGGAACGAGTCCATCACTGATACCATTGCCTCCTCCATAGCCTCCTTTTGCCCCACCGTGTTCAAGTTCCATTCCCACCACCAAAATCGTTCTCGTGGGGAACAGGCGCCGTCGTTCCAGGCAGTCGCGATATAAAGTTCACAGAGATAGCTAGTAACTCTTGCGCATTTACCAGGAATCGAAAAAAACCTCACTTTCTAGTTGAGTAAAATTAGTAGCCCTGCTCGGCAGCGTCTACGAAGTCAACTACGTAAAAAAAACGTCACGACATACGTGATCTAATTTGCATCTTTCTGCTGATCATTCTAATCAGCAACCACGAAGCTGCTCGAGGATTGTGCTGCCGAGTGCGAGGTTGGGAGGGCCATGAAGACATCCACGTTATTGTGCAGTGACTTGGTCAAGCAGGAGGTGAGCAAGTGATCGAAAAGTGGAAGGTTAAAGGTTTAGAGGGTAAAATGTATATCTGTGTCTCTGTGTATGTCTGTAGTGTGACATCATGTATACTTGGATTGGAGGACGTTTGAAAGAAGTTTGGTAAGTTAGGAGCAAAAACAGAGACGATATCGGTTAAGAAAATAGATGTGAAAGACTTTTGATGTCTTTTATAATTGTAATCGTTATATATTAGCGTATAATATAATATCTATATCAAACTAGATAACAATTGGATACACATACACGTCATCTGTCATTTCAAGTCTTGTTAGGACTATATCATTATCTATCACGAGAAAGGAAAAAAATTGTGGAAAATCTTGATGAATTGTGTGTGAAAAACGTGTTATTTTTTTCTGAATTAATTGTATTTCAAGTGTCGAAAGCTGTATTAAAAGGGCAAAGTGTTTTATATATAAAGTACTATGAATACTTGAATTGGAAGGCATTCGAGGGAAAACAATCAGAAGGTTAAAAGTGAGACTCTCTTTCTCTCTTCTCTCTCTCTCTCTCTCTCTCTCTCTCTCTCTCTCTCTCTCTCTCTCTCTCTCTCTCTCTCTCTCTCTCAACATGAGATCGTAAAAAAATTATTATTGCCTCAAATACAAAACTATAAAATATCAGTAACAGATAAATAAAAAAGACAGAGAAATATATTGAGTTATTGTATATATAAAATTTCATACTTCCTCTAAACATTTCAACAATCTTATGGAACACTTTTATGAAATAAATCTCTTTTGATAATCAAGTATAATCAAGTATATTGTGTAATAAAAATAATATGATTTCTTTCTAAATATATACTTCTGCATAGATACTATATACATTTACATCTAAAGTAGATAGCATTCGAGGAAAAATTAGAAACAAAGTTTAAGAGGTTTAAGACATGAGTTTTTTTTGAAGTATAAAGCATCGCTATTTTAAAAGATAATTGTATGTGTGTATATGTTGTGTGAAATATAATGTTTAGAGATTAGAGATTCTAATAAAGAAAGAAGATTAGGTACAAGATTCGAAGTGACACATTGTGGAAAAGTAAGAGAAAACCTTAGGAAATAGTGTAATCTACATTTGGAATGTATCGAGATTAGATTAAATTAAAAATGCCGAAGGAACAAGTTTGACATATAAAATTGGAGCTAAGGTTAAAAAAAGATTAGAGAGAAGGTTGGAAGATGGAAAACGAAAAGAAATGGGAAAAATGGTATGGTATTTCTACACGGTTGTAAAAAGACAAAAGAAATTTCTTGCCCATTTGTATGTAAATTAAGATTATATGATGCAAGAGGTGAAAGGCCAGAGACAAGGTTAGACAAATAAGAAGAAGAGTAAACAGACAGTAAAAAATAAAAAATTCGAAAATAATAAAACAAAAAGACAAATTGGAAAAATATAAAATGCAATAATCAATGATCAATAATTTTCGTCAAAACGGAAGAAAAATTAAAACGTTGATAGCAAAGTGAGAATAGAAGCGGAGTTTCCAAGATGCCAAATAAAAATTTGTTGTCAAATAGTTTGAAATAAATGCGTGTATGTGCATTTGTGAGAATGTGAAATGATAGATTAATTTTTTAAATTTCAATTACGCAAGTTAAAATGTTAGAACCGATATTGGAAGCGAAATAAAGGATTAGATTAGAAGGTGAAGGTAGATAGGAGAGGTAACGTGAAAGATAATAGTTTAATAGCAAAAGGAAACTGTAAAAAATCAAATAATAATAGATCGAACAATAAATTATGGTATCAATCATCATAATTCAATCATTATTCTTGAAATATTGGAGAATTTTAAGATTAAATTCTTTCTCAAATATATTTCCTCTTTAAATTCTGAAAATTTAAACAAGTGGAAAAATACTTTCGGTGAAATTAAACGAAATTGCCTTACGATTACATCGAATTGAGTAACATCAGTTGAATTATCAATGTTGGAAAAATGTATGTAACTTCAAAATTTGCCATTTTTATTTTTCGCTAAAAATCTATGAAGATAAAAATCATTCTTGAAAATTGGAATCATATTAATAAAATTTTGAATAGACAAGAGCTTATGACAATCATAATCACATGTGTACCAAACGGAGATATTACAACAGAGGGGGGGGATTGATCCTGCTTAAGAAATGTATAAACCGCGTCTCTTCTAAATATCAACAAAGACGACGTCAACAATGCGATAACAAAATCATTTGATCATATTCACCGAGAATTATGTCGGGCATTATTTTACCTTGTAATATGCCAGTAATAAAAAACAGGAGCAGGTGATTTTACGGCTCTTACTGCTATGAAATACAATGAACATACAAATAACATTCTGTTAATTAAAAGAATAAAATGATAATTTTGCGTGGGATCTCCATCTCGTTTCATGAATTCGTGAAAAACAGAATTCATTAAAATAGTATATATAATAGTATCATTTATATTTGATAATTATATCAATGATTATATTAATCATTGATATAATTATAAAATTGAATGATACTATTATATAGTATGTACCGTACACTATTTTAAATGAATTCCGTTTTTCGGTACGAATTCATGAAACGAAATGAAGGTCCAACGCGAAATTATCATTTTCGTTCTTTTAATTAATAAAATGTCATTTGTATGTCCATTGTATTTCATAGTAATAAGAGCTATAAAATCACCTCTGCTTCTGTTTTTTATTACTGGTATAGCACAAGGTAAAATAACGCTCGATGGTTTTCTTGGTGAATACGATCAAATAATTCAATAACTGATTATCAATATTATTATCAATAACATATTTTCCGGAAACAATTCTATCTATATGATATTGATTATTTGCCATTATGTAATTAATATACGCGTGCAGTTACATAACTGTCTGTCCGGAAACAATGAAAATGTGGTCGATTATGATGTATTCACTATTTGTGTTTTCTTTCTTTATTGATTAACAACGTATATAGTAATGTTTACCTTCTATTCTACATTACAAAAAAAAAAAAATAATATTTGCAACAAATATTTGAAATAAGAAGAATAATTAAATATTGAATAATCAAAAAAAGGAATGTTTTTAGGAAAAAAGTTATTTCTCTAATTTAATATGCAATGAAGTTTCTTCTATATATGCAAAAAAAATTCCAAACATCTTGTATATTAATTCCATAATTATGGATTCTGCTTATGTTCAGAATTTATGATATGCTGTATTCATCGACTGATAAAGTGACGTCTATTTTTCATACATTCAGAATAATAATGATCACTTGTGCGCGCAACAGGTATCATCCACGAAGAATTAAGAAATAAAACTGTATTAAAAAAAAAACTTATGAAATTTTCCATCAGAAAATATCAAACATATATGTCATGTATATTAGTTCTATAATGTAATTATGGACTTCGCTTTTTCGTTAAAATTTATGATATTAGGATGCATTGAATATGCTAGCCAGTTGTAAAAAAAAGTTAATTCGAATTTCCAATATATATTATGCCACGTGCATTATCTACTATGCACTCCTTTGCATGCTTATATTCACTATGGCCGGTGTACCTGCGTGAGTATTGCACATTCAACTATGTTATTCATTCATGATAAATCCTATTGGCCAGCGAGCGGGTGTGTCAGTGACGTCACAGATCGATGTTTCATTCTCGGTGGGAGGAAGAGTATAACAAATTGGCGGGAAATATGATATTTTCAATATCTTCTAATTGTTTAAAGTTTATTTTTTTGTTCAATTAAATATATTTTCTATTAAATAGATATACAATCAAAATTCAAATTGTAACGGAACAATATATATAGAAAATGTAAAGAGAAATATTATCCAAATAATTATTCTTCTTTTCCTTTTCTAAATAATTTTCGAAATACTAAATATAAAATAAATCATCTAAAAAATCATAAAAATTCAGATAGGAAATAGGCTAATCACTAAATAAAATTATAAATAAATAAAAGGAAAGTGAATAAAGAGGAAGAGCACGTATATAAAATAATATAAATGTAATATACTATAATATAATATAAATGTATAATATAACTGTAATATAATATAAATGTAAATAATAAACATAATATAAATGTTCTTGTCAATAAATAAAAGAGATGTATAATATATATATATATATATATATATATATATATATATGTATGTATATATATGTATATATACATATATACATACATACATACATACACACATACATACATATATATAAAATTTAGAATCTTTTTTATTTAAAACAAATTAATATATAAAAAGAATCAATGTGTAGTTTAATATGGCTTTGAAGTAAAATCGATTTCGAAATAAATATTTATTAGTCCAAGAAATCTTAGAAATGACATTTGGTGAATCCGGGATATCCCATGGAATTAGCAGTTTCTCGCTTGATAGGGAAATCGATAGAGAAAGGATTGATCGTCTCTCGCGTTAAAAGTTTCTCGATGTTATATGCGCATCAGTAGGAGCAAGAACGTTATGCAACGCTTCGCGGCCGCGTGCGCGACGCGCGTGGTATCGAAGGACAACTCAAGGTCACCCAATAACACTGCCGCGCGGATCGATAACGTTCGTTCCTCTGTCCGCAGATACGAGATGCCTGTAAGGACCTCGTCCTGTCCGACGATCAGCTCCGGCTAGTCATGCAGAAGCTCACTGACGAGATAAACAGGGGTCTATCGAGGGCGACTCATGATGATGCAATTGTCAAGTGCTTCACCACTTACGTGCAAGATCTACCAAACGGCACCGGTAAATAAAATAAAAAAAATAAAAAAAAAACGTATTTTGCCACAACGATTACAAGTCGCATTACATTTTCCAACTTTTTTACAGCCACGAAAAAAGGAAAAATAAATAAAATAAAATAAAATTCTTACAAAATAAAATGAAATTCTTAAATTATTCTTAAATTATTATTAAAAAGCAAGCAATTTTTCATATAAAAATAAGTTGAAAATATAGAGAATAAAAGAGAATATAGAGAATAAATTTTTTAGCTTTCGTGCATCATATCTCAAAGCTTCTTTTTTGAGAAAATTGAAAGTAAAAGTTCATCAGGTACGCCTGTGATTGTATTTCATGTAGGATTATGGAGAAGTCATTATAAATATTTTTCTTGGTAAATGTCTATTAAAGATATTTGCAATTATTGAGATATTTATGTCAAATTAACGTTGAACATTTATTTGTCTTAGAGAAAGGCAATTTCCTGGCGCTGGATTTGGGCGGTACAAACTTCAGAGTATTGTTAATCACGCTGGATCGCCAGAATTTCGATATGAAAAGCAAGATCTATGCGATACCACAGAGCTTGATGCTGGGAACCGGTACCCAACTGTTCGATCATATCGCCCAGTGTCTGGCATTGTTCGTAAAGGATCTGAACATGCAGAATGAAGTACTGCCGTTAGGCTTCACCTTCAGCTTTCCCCTGACCCAGTACGGTTTGACAGAGGGCCACTTGGTGAGATGGACCAAGGGTTTTAATTGCAGTGGCGTGATCGGTGAGGACGTTGTCGCCCTTCTCGAAGAAGCAATTAGCAGAAGAAACGTAAGTGCGAAATCATAAGCAAAAAATGGACAGAGGTTTTGGTATCATAATAACTTATTGTGAGACCAAAAGATAAAAATAGAGAATAGCATCGAGCAAACTTATGCTGCTGGATTATAAAATATTTGCCCTTTTGGAGATGTTAGTTAAATATAATTCTAAAATTTTCTCTTTATAGAAGATTGAGAAACAATCGAGAAGCAAAGTATTTACAAATGGCAATTTTTATTCGAATATCAATTTTAATCTTTAATTATTTTAATATTATAAGCAATTACATTAATCCTTATAAAATACATTACGCTTGCAAGGTGTAATGTTTATGTTATATGCAAAGATGTATAACAAAACTTAAAACAAACTTAAAACTGAGAAAATCATATATTAGATTATATATATTTATATATATACATATACATATATAATTTAATATTAATATATATATAATTTAATATTAATATATAATCATTATAATTATTAATATATATCATAAATAATCTAATCATTCGATATTTTCCGTAGGATGTTAAAATCGACGTATGCGCGATTCTAAATGACACCACTGGTACCTTAATGTCATGTGCTTGGAAAAATCGAAACTGCAGAATTGGTTTAATTGTCGGTACGTATGCAATATTTAATCTTGCATCGACGACAAGGAGATTTCGTACAATATAAATATTATCTCTCTCTCTCTCTCTCTCTCACCGTAATGTTACTATTAAATAATTAATTAATTAGATAAATGAGTTGTGTGTATTCCAACTAGATAAATTGTATCTGCAAATCTAAATCTAATTGTCAGACCACACAGAAGAAGAAGATCGTTCAACAATCAAGAAAAAAATTATTTAACTTTCTCTCTCTCTCTCTTTCTCTCTCTTTCTCTGTAAATTCTAAGCGCATCAGTAAAGTTTTCTCGCATTCACAGGTACCGGAAGCAATGCCTGCTACGTCGAAAAAACGAAGAATGCACAGTGTGCGATTCCGGGCAACTATTCCGAAAACAAGTCCCATATGCTCATCAACACGGAATGGGGCGCATTCGGTGAAAGCGGTGTGCTAGATTTTGTAATAACTGAATTTGACCGCGCCATAGATGAAAACTCCATCAATCCGACGAAGCAGCTGTTTGAGAAGATGATCTCGGGAATGTATATGGGTGAACTGGCGAGACTGGTTCTCGAAAAGTTGGTGAACGCCGGTCTTCTCTTCGGTGGCAAATGCCCAAGTGATCTCAGAAACCGCGGCAAGTTTTTCACCAAATACGTGTCTGAGATTGAAAAGTAAGTACGAATTGGATATAGTAGTTAAGGTTATTTTCAGACTCGTTACATTGAAATTGTATTGGATTATATAACAAAGCCATAATTCTTAATCAATCGCGTTCGAGCTGTAGCATAATTAATCGCACGGACTCGCTATTTGTTGGCGATTAAATCTAGTGACATCGGTTAAAATAAGTCGCCGCGTGTGATTAATTGAGAATTAAGGTGTAAAAAAATCCGAAAGGTTGAAAATATAATATTTATGAGTTTTTTAGCGATCCTAAGGGAAGATACACGAACTGTCGGGACATATTGGCCGAGCTGGGATTGCGAAATGTGAGCGATCAGGATTGCGAGAACGTGAGATACGTTTGCTCGGTAGTGTCGAGGAGAGCGGCGCATCTGGTGAGCGCAGGAATAGCGGCGTTACTGAATAAAATGGGTGAGGATAATGTCACGGTGGGCATCGATGGCTCAGTGTATCGGTTCCATCCGTACTTCCACGATCTCATGACGGCGAAGATCAGCGAACTCCAGACTTACAAGGTGAGGATAATGACAAAATATGACGAGAGACGAGATGTGCCTCTCTCGTTGAGAACGATATCGTAAAGAATTTATCGAGAAGTGCAGGATATAAAATCACGATTTTCTTATTCGAAAGAGCCAGTCACAAGAATGTACAATGAATACAACTTGCGTTTGTGCGTGACATCAAATTCTTTCTAAATAATGAGATAATGAAATATGCTCTATTAAATGAACTTTATTATAACATTTCATTTCCAATGATTTTCAGCGAAAATCTCTTTTTGTTGTAGTTCGATCTAATGCTCTCGGAAGACGGCAGTGGTCGTGGCGCAGCTTTGGTCGCCGCAGTTGCATCACAAAGACGGTGAAGACGCGGTTGTCGGTAGCGAAATAGAATTCAATTATGTGTAACATAAAACCGACACACACGGCGGTACGAATGAATGAATGATGAGCGAGTGAATACGAGCGAGAGCGTTGGAGAGAAATTAGAACTTCTCTTCAAACTTCGTTTTAGTTGCATTTTCTACACTGTGTCCTTCTTCCTTTTTTTTTTTAATTATTCTAGGCTATTATTCTAAGGCTTCTCCAAAGTCTGAATAATTTGCTAGTTAGAAAAAAGGGCCTGCGTAAAATGTCTACAAGTACAATTACATTATGGACCCTATTTAAAAAAAAAATATTTTAAAGTAACATGTATACATATATAGGTACACCTATCCTGTTTTGAGTGTAGAAAATGCAAGAAAATGCAGTTTTAGAAGGAATGAACAGATCAATTGCGCGACGAATAATTCTTGTACATAGAGCACAAAAACTATAACTTAGCGCAGTACTAGAGTATACTAAGTGAATACTTAATGTTCTTTCAAGAAATCAGAAAAAATCGAGGACATAGATATTCTTTCTGCGGCAGTCAAGTACAATATCCGCTAATTAGCGTGATTCGTTAATAATTCGAATGTCCATTCGCGTTGCCATAATTGGTTAATCATCTCGTAACTCTTCGATGAGAAATTAGTGAGAAAAAATTAGATATGTATGAACAAATCGAAAAGCTGTCAGATAAATTTAACTGGTAAGAAGGATGTCGAGTAACCATTGTTAATTGTTAATAAATATCAACGAGTGCAATTTAATCGAAGCCATATTAAATTGATCACGTAACATCGTATCGATTGTGAAAAATGAGAAAGAATTGATAGATTCGAGAATAAACGCAGTTCTCCATCGATATTTAATTGAGTATTGTTTCACAGTTGATCCTTTCATTTTACTATACAGAATATCCCAAAGCAAGTGTCTTTTTCACTACTGATTTTTCGGGCGACTTTTTCTCAATAAAAATATAAAAGCATCTTTGATGTAGTTTTCGGATAATTAACGGTTAATAAAATACCGAGAATTAAGCGCCGTAAAAAACAAAATAAATCATAAAATTATATTCTTTAATTAATTTCGAATTTAATTTCTTAAAAAAGAATTTTCTAATTGAATTACTTTATTTTGAAATTATTTTGGAACAGAATCGCTTTAATAGAATCTTAATTTAAAGCGTAACTATAAAAATAACAATATTAAAAACAATATTTATATAGTCATCTCATTATTCAGTTATCAAATAACTTGTACGATTACGCGTGAGATAAAGAAGAATCTTGTTCGTTAATTGAACATACCTTCTTATCATTATCGCGATAAAGTTTGACGAAACAATGATAAATCTTGAAGTTTCGCGAACTGCACTAGCGTTGATGTACCCGTTTTCAACTATACAGCGTATATTTCGGAATCTTAGAATCTGAAAGTTTCGATTCTGTCTTGCAAGTTACGCAAATTCTTCTGTTGCTATGTTACGACGATTACAAGCACTCAAATTGGTGAGTATTTATGAAATTTAAAGTAAAATCGAAAGTTAATGAAGTATAAGTCAAAACGTGACACACATCAATCAACCTCGTTCTTAAATAATACTACTATTAGCAAAAATTAGCAACACTCATTATCTGTGTTTACATTTAAAAAAAAAGATTTTTAGAGGACATTTTAAAAATATTAGAAAAAAGTAAAATAATTAATAAATTTTACGATCACTAAAAGCATGTGATATGTATATCGGCAAGAAAAAAAAACATGACTGAAATTGAGTATTAACATAACTGCGTGCAGAATATATGTTAAATTAAAGAGTGTAAAATATGAAATGTGAAATCGAGCAGTAATAATTTAAAAAAAAAATTCCTTACTGTCGTGTAACGCGTCACAGGAAATTATTCAACGAAAAAGTGCAAGAGAGAGATAATCGAGAGATGATCGAGAGAGAGAGAGAGAGAGAGAGAGAGAGAGAGAGAGAGAGAGAGAGAGAGAGAGAGAGAGAGAGAGAGAGAAGTGGAGACAAAACTTGCGAAATTAATTGCACAAATGCGCGTACATTATCGACATCGTTCTCGAATTCGTGACTTTTTTACAAATAGCACATTATTAATGTTGTTATCATGTACACGTTGATGCTGAGAATAAACAATCATAAATGAAGAAACAATTTATTTCCATCATCATAAGCTATTGCATATGAAATGCACTTTAAAAGTTTCTGTTTTTTTATGACTTTTATATAGGTATTGCAAAATAAATATCTTCGAATAATTGAATATTATTTCAGAAGCTATAAATGTCGTTGATATAAAAACATTATTTGATATGCTACAAGTAACCCATACATTGTTTCTTCTTTGGTTTGCTTCAAGATTTCAAATTTAAAAATTTTTTTTGCCAAATGCTTTCTATGATTGTAATGAAATTTGATGTTTTTTAATGATTTTTATTCATTGTTCTATTTAAACTAAATACGTAGATAATTTTATTGACTATTCTTTTGAAATTCATTTGAAATGTTTAATGTTGTAGTTATTATTTGTATTACAAACGTTCTTGAAACGCCTGCGTTTGCGTGAAGATATTTACTCAGCTGTTATCGGGTATGTTAATAATGTTCTGCGGTGCGTTCACATTCACAAGGACACTTTAATCAAGCAATTGAATGATAGAATTAATTATGTACGAACGAAAAAAAAATTATGCTTCTTAAATATTAACAGAAAAATTTGCTGAATGTAAGCGCATCGAGGTTGTGACGCACAACCGGATTGCGTTTTCTGAATTTATTTACGACACCGGGTATAATTCCTTACACGCACGTGAGCTTGGTGTCGCCACCTGGTGCACCTTCGATCGTTCAGATTCACGGGACACGTCAAAGTTGCGGCTGCTTATCGGAAAATTTATTCTTCGCCACACGATGTAGCACATCGGAACGACACTTCGCGAGAACGCCTCTCGAATCCGCGAATGAGAGCAAAAAGTGTGCACGAGTGTATTCCGCAAATGAATTAACATGATCAGCGGCATTCAAAGCGCCCTGAAGAATGCCATTGACGTGGTGAGTAAAGAGATCAGTCGGTTACGACGACGTCGACGGCAAGGACGACGAGAACGTCTGCTATCGCGCAACTGCGTCTCGTCCTTGCGTTTCGAGATAAAAATTTTAGTGCTATAATTTCGATTCCACGAGAGACTGGAAAAAATTTAATAATGCGTCGATCGCAGAGTAATGACTAAAAGAGATTTCGCTCGGATAAACTTTGTAATTTTGCGAAAAAATTATTTGAATATGATATATTGACAGAAAAGTGTTTATCAATAGACAATGACATATGTGGTCTGATAGTTAACTTTGTAAAAATTTATTTAAATTTCTACACAGCTCATTCATCTAAGAGAGTAGATGTTATTTTCTTTAAAGTAGAATTTTTTTGCACAGCGATGATTATTCCAGCACTATTTTCACAATTAGAAACACAGTTTTCATGCTCTTGGAGTTTTTCAAATAAAATATCATTCAGAGTATCAGATGACATCTTTTCTAGACTTTTTCAATATCCTACAATTGTGTCCTTATATAAAAAAAATAATATAAAATAAAAAATGATATAAATATAAAACAATATAAAAAATTTGATATTTGTTTTGCTTTCATACTTGTAAAGTTTTTTGCCTCATATTAAAATGTAGCAAATGCATTGGAAATTGTTAGCAATATTGGTTATCACGATTTGGAATTACAAACTTAAAGAAACTTTATATGCGTTGTGTACTATTCATTAATTCCTCTTTATAATAAAAAATACAATCAAAAGAGAAATTATTTAGATCATATTCTGATGCGAATACCCACAAATTAATTTTTTATTCATTTATAATTTTATGACTTTTTAAAATGACATCATATATATTTGTTTGATGTGGAATATCAATAATTCTGGACCACAATTGCAGTTATTGATATGTAATCTAAGGTTGTCCTAAATACAAATATGAATTTTAAAACCATTTCTTAACTTTTCTATTTTTTAAATTTTTAATATCTTAATTTCTTATGTGAATCTAATTAGATCAATTAAGAGTAAATACTCTATATCTATAGAGTACTCTATTTTAATTTTTCTCAATTTAAAATTTACACCACTATATTTCCAGATAGCCCCACCGGCAACGCCATTGCAAGATTTTACTTATCACTGGAAGCAATTGATGAACTTCTATGTGAGCCATCTGACCGATTGCAAGGTTCCAGTGCAGAATACAAATATACCTCGACATTTGGACGTATTGCTAGAAATCTTATTGCAAGAAGAGAAAGAAGTGAATGAACCGGGACCTTGCTTGGAATACCTTTTACAGCACAAACTTTTGGACCTTCTAGCGACCTTGGCTAGTGCGGAAACACCGCCTGGTATGCGAACAGTTTGTCTCGCCTTTCTGAGGAAACTATTGGGCAGATCAAAATACCCTCTCTTACATCATGCATCTATCTACGCACCTATACAACGACTTGTGGCACTCTGCAATGGAAACCCTCCATCGCCAATTGAGGGTGAAGAGGTATAGTTAGCAGTAAAATCAATTCACTGCGATCTATTGAGTTATATCAAACTGTTTATGAGGGAAAGTTTACTCACAATTAATCAACAAAACAAAGAATCCATAATTATAAGGTATTACTGTTTCACTCTCTGCATACTATCTTTATATGTAATCTTGATATCTTTTTAGTTCAATTCTTTACTATATAAATTAGAAACTGTGCATAATTATATGCAAAATTTTATATACATACATATTCTTACGTAGCTTGCAAAAGAAACCTTGCAAAATATTTTTATATTATTTTATTTTTATATAAATCTCATTATACACAAGAACTTCACCAATCGTAAAATTTCATTAAGTAGATTATGTAAATTTTCAATTAGAAGCTATTCTTCCCAGAAAAATAGAAAAATTTTCATTTTGTTTTAATTTAATTTTTCCAAAGATTTATTATTATTATTATTTTCTGTTACGGTCCTCTTTTATTCTTTTCTATATATTTTTAAAATTATATAATGAATATTCCATATTTGTTTATTTGTTTACTAGCTAATAAATGTATTAAAATTCACTTATTATTGTCTTTATTTCACATTATATATTTTATACTATATATTATATTTCATATTATATAAATATTTAAAATATATAGAAAGACTATCAAAAATGATGAAAACACCACAATATCAGTTAATATACATCTAGACTGATAATCTAGACGTTACGAACGGCTTGTATACAGATCGCACACATTCATTTACAACTAATCTGAAAAATTTTTACACATTACTTACCCTGACCTGCCGCAAGTATTCCGCTGGATCGCGTTTTGGCCTCGTCAGTCCGGTTATATCGGCAGTCTTTCTCGTCTATCTTCGCGGGAAGATTATCTTTGTTAGTTCGCAGAATATTCTGTTTCCTGCTGAATAGTCCACACTGTGGACTACGCACTCCCGAACTGCACACTCGCGAAATTTGAAATTTCAGGCATACGCGTTAACTGGCGCGTCTTCGGCTAATTTCACTTTCCTTCAGCCACACTCGGATTTTCGGTGACGAAGCTAATTCGCGATTCCGAAATTTCACGATACACTCGCGTATACGTCTTTATTCCGACTTCCCGCCAGCGTCTCGCGATGAGGAATAATTCCAGAAACAATCTCGAGTCGGAATCGTCCAATTTTTTTTTTTCTGCACACGCGACAATCGCGAACTTACACAACGCTACGTGCACGCACGACCACCAACGTGAAACGATACGCTTCGAATGCACCTTCGGCTCGTCCCGTTGCTGTTCGGCTGCATCCGGTTTCGCGCCATTGGCCGAGACATCCCGACAATTTCAAAATGTCATTTCATGCATTCACATATGTACGTGTCGTTTTCGCACCTTTCGACAGCATTCTAGATCGCCGGCTTTGCACAATCACAATCTGAAATCACAATTTAATAATTATCTTATTTACAAGGAAAAAATTTTTCCATAGATGGGGAAAATCGGAAATTACGAACGCCAAGTGCACTTCGACTAATTCCGTCTACCTTCGGCTGTACTCGATGTCGCGCCACCGCGATCGAGTTCAAAATGTCTTGATATACTCACATATATATATATATATATATATATGTATATACATACATAGCAAAAGAATTTTGCTGCTCAAAGCAAAATTATTACTGCAATGTTTAATGTGACAGCGATTAAAACATTTTTTTGCTGTCATATGTAATCACTTATTATAGCAAGTTATTTATACTTATAGCAAAGTTTATTGATAGAATAAAAAAATCTTATTAAACAAATTTGTACATAAAAAGATGAGTTTTAAGAATAAACTATTTTGCTACTGAAACAAAATAGTATATTCTTAACAAACTATATATATATATAAGATATCCCTGTCGCATTAGTACGATGATATCTTATTTGAAGTCGATTTTGAAGTCTAATATGATCACATCTTTTACAAAAACTATACTTATTACTTAATTGCAAAGATATAATTCTAAAAGAATATCGTTTTCATTCCTAGGTACAATTTCTGCTCACAATCTGCTTTCTGGTGTGCAAATATCCACATGTGACCAACATTATCAATGATGCACCGATTGTGCAGACAGCCAGTAATTCCACCAAGAAAGATAACGAGAGGACAGAAATCCAGAAGGTGACATATGTCCCGACAAGAAGAAGGACTAATTCCAATCCCTTGTTCGAGCCCTTGGATACTCAAGCAGTCACGTTAATCAATCCGAATCTCTTCGACAAAGAACAGAGGAGATTGCTGCGTTCAAATAGATCTTTCAAGACAACCGCGTCATCGCAGAGCTCGTCTAGAAGATCGAACGAATCTATCTCCTCGAGGGAGGAGAGTGTGTCATCGAGCCCTCTGGCTGAAAAATCTGCTTGCGACTCGCCTTCAATAGATACGAAAAGCAATGAACAGTGGAAAGAAAAGAGACAAGAAGATTCTTCGGGAAATAAAATCGACGAACATTTGCAAAACTTGAGGGATTTGCGATTAGACACTGATTGCAATGTTTACGACGACGCAAGTTACGTAGCGGCTGATAATCAAAGTTTGAAATCACCGTATATACCGGAAAAATCCAAATGTCTTCTATTGGACGCCTTAATGAGCTACTTAAATAGCGCGGTAAACAATATACTGTTGATCTTTTGATTGACGATATAACAATTGATGCGCTAATTACAGTTAATTACAATTGTAATGTACGCAATAATTGATCGTGCTCTTTTCGTTTTCAGGACAACACTGTGAGAATACGAGCGTGCGAGGGAATAATGGTCCTAGCTTCCCTGGACGATCCTTCATTCGCGCAAACGGTGGCCAGGAGCGAGCTGCCGTCGATAGTGACAATTCGTTTGGAAAACTTGTTCAATGCTATCCCGGCGCATGTAGATCACTTGGATATCTACAACGTGGATGTTACGTGGGGACTGGACTCGCCGTTGTGGACCAAAGAGAAAAAATTCCCCGGTTGTCGGCAAGTTGCCGCATTCTTCATGTGGTTCGACTATTGCGACCAGTTAATCAGAGAGGCCCAGACAGAATTTGCCGAAACGCTGGCGAGGACTATCAGAGTGATGTTTCTTGAGAGAATAGTGACGCCTGCCCTGGTCGATCATCATGTCGTACTTATCACAGCTCTAGTCACTAAATGTTTGAAAGAGATAACTTCCTCTATATTGTGCATAGGTATGTGCAGAATAATCTGGAAACATAAAATATGGAAATATAAAATGACTGTAGTGCACAGAAAGAATTTTAAATTTTTGAAATCTTTTAGAAGATAGCGCAATTTACAACTATGTTTCCTAATCTGTCGGAATTTTTAGAAATCTCGTCTATTTATCCTATTTCTAAAATTTTAACGATTTTTCAGAGGCGAGTTATTGGTTGGTCGGACAAGACAGAGATCCGGAAATACCAAATGTGTGGACATCGCCGGTATTACACAGATTGATAGAAAACTGCTTCACGGACAGTAACGATCTGACAGTGGAGACACTAAAATTGTTCGAGGAGGCGATAGATAAGAGAAGCGAGCACATACTGCATTGTCTCATGCTGAATTATCTATCTACACGAGCATATTATGATAACACCGCTGCAGATAGCGCTATCGCCTCGTGGAGCGATGAAGAAGACGAAAGAGAGAAGGAAAAAAAGGGATTTTTAGATCTCTCCTATGAGCAAAATCACAGTCGTACCTTGGCACCGAGTAATATCCATCGAGTTATCAACTGGTAAAAGTATAACTTATTAAAAATGGCATACTAATGAAAAAACTAATTAAACATTATTAAATAAGCGTGTGTGTTGATTGTCAAGTCTCAAATTTAAAGATATGCCGGTCCATTGTGCTTTTTCAGAGAATAAAAAAAAAGAAAGAACGAGAGAGAACTATAAATAACTCAAATGCTACAGATTCGACTTTTATTTCAGTTTTTTGTCATTGATGCCGCGTTACTTGCAAACAGACCCCGATGTTAACAATTACGAAAAATACATGCCAGCTTGGGAACGACAGTATTCTTCGGTACTTTCCGACTGTGCTCTGATGGCATGGCCATTGGAGGCGGTAATGGTAGACGATTCTGCAAGTTCCGACTCGCGACCGGAAGCCGACCATTGCTCAGGTCGATTCTATATGGGATCATTCCTGAGCATGCTCTTCGACAAAGTCAGCAACATGCCAAGGCAGACATATGAAGTCAATCTAGAAGTTACAGGATTGATCTCTAGATTGGCGCTACTGCCACATCCGTACCTGCACGAATTTTTGCTGAATCCACTGTTACCTCTGATACCCGGCACGAAGAGTCTGTTCTTATGCTTACAGAAAGTCGTCAAACAGCTTGTCAGCGAAATACCAAAAACTGTAGAGAGCAAGACAATGTTGAAAGAGACAAGGCTGAAATTGCTGAGTGATTGCTCTCAAGAGCAGTAAGTTGAATCTGATTTGTAAATAGCCAATATTTTAAATATTTTCGTAATTAAACCTGAAATTGAAAATTTGTTAAAATAAATTCCACTTTGAAATTAAATAAAAAATAAAGTTTTACTTACTGATTCATTGTGAAGCTGTTTTTGGAAAATTTTTTTTCTGAACAATTAAAGCCCAAAATGATTATTCAGCTATATTTGATTATAAAGTTAGAAAGGAAGAATCATTTGAGTTTGTTTCTTGCACTATTAATATAAATTACTTCTTTTGCACTATGCATAAACTATTATATATTCTTATATAATAGTTTAATATACTCTTATATATTCTAATATTTGTATTTCAGAGAGAAGGAAAATATTTTATATGAAAGCGCCATAGTGACAGAAGAATTTAGCAAAGATCTTGCAGCCATAGCATATGTTAAGTATCATCATTCTATTTAACAATTTTCTAAATATAAAAAATTTGTTAAACAGAACGATATAATACTTAAATAAATTATAGATGTTAATATATATTGAATATAATTACTTAAATTGTATTTTTAGTAGCAAATCCTTTTTGTGATATTTTGTAAGATACACAAATCTATAATTAAGTATGATGCAAATACATTTAATTAAACTATTATTACAAAGAGTGATACCTTATGATTGTTTTATTTTAATAACCTAATTGACAAAAAAACTTCTAGAATATCTATATTAATCTGTTAAAATATACAAAATATTTACTACAGAATTGCTGAATTGTAACAGTCTTATACTTTTGCATAATCTCTATATCTTTATAAGACATTTTTGCACAAACGAGAAAATATTGAAGTATTTTATTTATTATAATGCAAATGCTTGTTTTCTTGTTTCAAAAGCATTATATATATATATATATATATATATGTGCACTTTTCTTTAAATAATGTTTTAAATAATTACACAAAATCACACAGCTAAAAAATGAGTTATAATTTAATTTATATCATCTGTGAATATGATCATAACCTATGTATTTTGTTTTATCTGCAGAAAAAATTCAGCTAAACTAAGCAAGGACATTTTATCTGCATTTTTTAAGTATTGTTTCCCCTTTAATATGTTTATCTGTATGTATCTATATTTATCTCATCTTGAACGCAGAAAGTATGACATAGTGCAAAAACAAACAATTTACTAGGATGGAAATAGTGCTGTCACTTGCTGCCATTGCTATTGATCAGCTGATTCAGTATTAGAATAGAATTCTCGATGGAAAGCTGGACGGAATTTGGTATCAAATCTGTTATCGATGACATTGTCTCTCATCTGACTGGTGACAAACATAAAAATTCTTCAATAATCAAAATAAATAACGAAAATTTGTCTGCAAATGGAGAGCTATATTTTCTGTGTAACTTCAAAGTGTGGAAGAGTATTTCAACGTGTGCCAAGAATTGCACAAGTATTTTGCAACACTTTATACACGTACACGATATGACGAGAGACAACATATTAGATACAGATGTAACTGAGGAGGTAAATAAATATTTTGAATATTAATACTGTTTACGTTAAAACTAACCTAATTTAACTGTACCTATAAAAATATATTCGTTCTAATTGCATTTTTTTATGTATCTTGTATATTTAAAATATAATACATATATATGTTTACGTTCGAAAGATACAAAGAGAAAAGAAAAAGTGCAAAGAATGCGTGACTAAAACGAATAAATTTGATAGGTCCTTTTTTATCGTATTACTGTATATAAAATGTTGCAAAAGTTTATGGAATCCTCTTACAACATAAACAAATCTGATAATCAAATACTATCTATATCTTCGTGGCTAAAATATCTCTCAATTTCGGCAGATCTTCAAACAGTTAATATTGAAGAGTAGCAGCTGGCCAATAAGGGTACAACAATGTATGCTGCAAAGAGAAAGAGTCTGCTTGTTCTTAAATCGAGAAGATATCATTGCAAATAGCATAAGGATGGCTGTCGAATGTGGGTTGACGTTTGGAAGGGCTCAATCAGTTGGTAAAACATTTAATTTGAAGTATCAGCCTGATGCACAATCGGATCTCACTTCTCACAGGCTGTGTCTAATAAAAAATATTGCTGCAAAGGCATTAAGTCTACATGGATACGCATTATCCACTGAGGAAAATTGTACTGACAAATATATGTTCACCAGCAAATCGGAAGGATCAATTGACAAGGGGTATAAGAAATATATCTGTGGAGTTGTAAAAAATTTTGAGACAAATTCAAAAGAGATATGTCTTACATGGGAACAATATGTAAAATGCAAAATGAACCATTTGGCAGAATTTAGTGAACACAAGTTTATCGAGAGCGAAAGAAATAATACAAAGAAAGATTTCTTTTTGCGCAACTTGGCCAATGCCATTGTTATCTTTGAATTAATGGCTGTAAAACCGAGTCGACCAGTTATTATCGGAAATAATAATTTACAAGACAATAGAAGCATTACAAATACCAGAGGTATATGTCTTTAATAATATCAGTAAATTATTGACTTTTAAGAAACTAAATTTTTAAATTAATTGTAATAAAAGACTTCTTAATCTTTTTTTAAATCTTAATTTGTTTAATTATCAAACTATATATATTCTGTATTTGAATTTTTGTGATAAAGCAAATAATTATTCTGTGATTTAGTAAAAATTATTTTGAAACAGTATGATCTTATTTTTAATTCTATTTGATAAATATTTATGACAAACAATAAATAAGGATTGTTGGACATTGTGAATTAAAAATTATGTAAATATTGTAGGTGCCTCATTTGTGTTATACAACACTGCCAGAATAGCAACAATTATAATGAAGTACAATGAGAGAGTGTTATGTGGAAATTACCCCAGTTTGCCAAACATTGAAAATGTAGATTTCTCGCAATTGCATGAAGAAGTACGAAGAGCATTTCTCAACAGTTTACTTTATACTTTTACAATTTTGCAATATTTAATAATTAACTTAAAAAATTTTGTATTTGTGTAATCTTAGTTCGATACTTTTATATCTTAAAGATTTCTATCAGCTGATTAATTTATTAATCGTCTGAACTTTGTTGATTTTATAAAGAAATATTTTATTTATCTGCAGGACGAATGGGAGCTCATATATAATTTTATCTTGGGATATCCGCAAATGATAAATGATTGTTTAAAGTGTGAGATGAATTTTTGTATTTATCCACAAATATTATGTCTATTTTTATCACGATTATGTCAAAAGTTCAGTATCTACTATCGAAGAATCAGAATTCTAACGGTAAGAAAAAAAGTTGAAAGATTCGAGGAATGATATTTACTTATTAAGCTGTATACTTATTAAATATACTTTTTAGATATGTCAAATTTTATTTTATACTTTATATTTTATGTATTTTTACTTTAAATTATATTTTATAAATTGCAGGAAGGAGGTGATCATTTGACTTCCAAGATGTTTGCAAGGTTGTATATGTTGCATGCATTGCAAGTTGTCCTCGGGAATGCATTGGACATTTTGGATATCACACCGGTATCGCGAATGTGAAATAATTTTGTAAATAGAAAGATTTAAATAATTTTTATGTAAAAATAAAAATTTAATAAGATAATCTAATCACTTTTATAAAATGATAATAAAATGTGATTTGACAATTATATGTTTGTGGACAGATTCTTTTCTTTTTTATATTGCTATAGGAAATTGTATTTAAAAGTTTTTATATTCTATTAGATTTTATATAAATAATACTTAGTAATATTAATAATTACTTAGTAATATTAACTTATTGTTTTAATATTTCCATTCTTTTTCAAAACTTTTTCACTTTCATTTTTCCATTGCATATCTAAAAATATTTTTTAAAATCATGTCAGTTTTTTTTTTATTTTTAAATATGATTTGTTTATTTTATTTGAGAAATTCCAAAAATATATTTTTTTTCAGCTGTTTCTCCGTTATACAATAAAAATGCTCGAGCAAAAAATCAGTCTAAAATGATATAACGCATTTCGATATTTCTCAGATCAATTATATATAATTTTGATTTTTTAAAAATAATTTTAAGTAAAAACATTTCAATATTTTCTCGATCCAAAATTTACATACGAAAGGAACGAATCGGGTCCGTTCGGCATCGTTCGCCTCCGTTCAGCTGCGCTCGTTAACACTCATCCGCCGCTCAGCCCACTGGAAGAGGACGACAGCGGCGACGCTGGGCGGCCAGCTGTTTGTTTTGTTTTCGGGCATGAGATTCACGTGACAGCCGGCGGGTGTTGGTGGCGGCACGCGACGTTCGCCGCGACCCTTGTTATAGCGGTCGCGATTGGCCGCCGTAACGCGCTTCCCGCCGCGTACGACCAATCGCCGCGGTCGTAAGCGTGCGCATCGCCGTACAGAGCGCTGCTGCCGCCGAAGAGAGCGTTTGACATCGATAAATGCGTGCGAGTGCTCGCGAAGCGCGGAGGTGTCAGGCTGTCGCTCGCTCGCTCGTCCGCTCGCTCGTTCGTTCGTTCGTTCGTCCGTTTCGAATCGTTCGTGAATCGTCGTTACCGTCATCGTTTGAATCATCCGCGCATCACGATCACCGTTCTCGCCGTCGTGGCCGTCGCTCGATCGCTCTCCACTCGCGTTCGGCATTGTTCGTTGTCCGATCAGCCCGCTCCCACCCCGCCGTCGCCGCCGCCGTCGAGCGCCCCTCCGCCCCCGTGGGAAACCTGCGAGAGAGCTAGCGCTGGGCAGATCTGATCGTCCACACAACAAAGTGAACAGGCACCGTTGTCAGTCTCTCTTGTTTTCTTTTTTCTCCCTCCCTCCCTCCCTCTCTCTCTTTCCTCTCTCTCTCTCCTCTCTCTCTCCCCCCCCCCCCTCTCTCTCTTTCTCTTTCTCTATACATCTCTCTATCTGTCTCTCCTTTTCTTTCACTTATCTTCGCGCACTCCTTTATCACCGTGGCCTGTGCCAAATGTCATCGGGCGGATGTTAGACGTATATATACGTACATATGCGTACGTAAATATACGTAGGGGCGTGAATGTATATTTGTATACGTACATATGTGACGTATATAATGTGTGTATGCATACGTCTGGGAGTGTGTGTGTATGTGTAGAGAGACGTACGCATACGGGGTGCCTCGTATATGCGCGATGAGGGGATCTCAGCTGGCGCATTCTAGTGGACGTTTGGAGTAGAAAGTGCTGTTGCGCGGAGGCAGGTCGCCTGCCGTCTCTCTTTGTTTGTGAGTTATCAGCTGGCGTGTTGCTTACGCCTCGTAATAATAACGGCCTGAATACGCGCAGCAGCGACAACGGGCTACGACGAATCCAAATGGCAAAAATCCTTCATTCGAAAATCGCGCGAAAAAAAGTAGTTTTATTCAAAACCGCCTATAGAGAGTGTTGTTTGAGGCTCACTCCCTCCCCCCTTCTCGCCGCCCCTCTTTCTCGCTTCCTATTGCATATATTCATCGTATTCAATCGTAATGACAGATGGCTTTTCGGTTAACTTTTAAAGCGGCAGATTTTTATGTGAATAAAAATCTTAGTTTCTCGCGTGCAATATTCGACACTAAAAAGAGGTTAAGATTCAATTTTTTGTAACATTTTCGCGCGAAGCAAAAATCAATTCCAAATTGTATATATCAAAGAATGTGCTACAAATATTCAACGCGACGAGAAAGCGAGATATCCGGTAATGTATATTAAACGTTATAAATATTATTTATCTTAATATTTATTTGTTCGACGTTCCTTGAATCAATGCGCGCGACATAAAGTTTGCTGAAATTCGGACACAAGTTTATAATTGAATGACTTGAGAAAAAGTTATTTTTAACATTAAGAAAGAATTGAAGAAAATAGGCAAAATGTCTAAACACAACAAAATCACTATATATGAAGTTCAAATTATCTATCCGGATAAAAAAATTTATTTCTTTTCTTCTTTCTTTCTTTCTTTCTCTTTCTCTCTTCCCTTTTCTTGACATTCGTTTTATATGAGACTTCTGTGCTTAATTTTTTTACTTTTGTCCTTTTTCTTTTCAGTACAAATATGCATTTATTTTGATTTAAATGTACAAAATTAATTGAAATAAACAGTTTCTCATAAATCATTTTTTTAAATTTTTTTAAATTTTATTTTTATTATTTTTTTTAAATTTTATTTTTATTATAATTATTTCGCTTCATTTATTGTACTAAATACATTTTTTGACAATCGTTATATAGCTATTAGTGCACCTATGTTCTCTTATGTAATTCGGAAAATTAATTAAACTTTCTTTTTTCTCTAGTTGTACATATTTATGATCGTATACATAGTATACCTTTTATCATAGTATCTTTTTTTTAGTACATTAAGTCGCGAATGAAACACTTGCGCGGTTATTTTTATCTGAAATGGTTTATTTTTTCGTTTATAATTGTTGGAATAATACGTAACGTGCTATAATCACATATAATGGAAAAAAATTTACAAGCATGAGACGGATATTGATACACAAATGGGATATCAGTATATAATTCACATTGCTAACATTACAACTATAGAAATTTTCTTAGTTTTTAGAACAATACGTACGTGTTTATTTTTTCCGTTGTTGTATTTAATTTTTAATTCATGAATTATAGTTATCGATTTTTTATCTTTAAACCGAAGGTGTATATACCAAACAATTTTACTAGGAATATGTTTACGAAATATTCCAGTGTTTTTTAAATCTTTTAGATATAATACTAAAGATAAAGACAAAAATAATTATTATATATATATATATATATATATATATATAATAATATTATAAAGTAAACATTATCGCATAATTAAACACGTTGACAAATTATTGTTGAACATTAAAGACGGATTTTTATACAATAAAAACTTTAATAAGGACAAATTAAGAGAGGATTAACTATTTTAATTATATTTTATTTTTAATAACAGAAAGCTGTTTAATATCTCTAACAAATGTGTTAAATTATATATTTCTTTTAAATTTAAGTAAATGTAATTGATTTTGTGCACTCATCCTTGTATACGGTCATGCGCGTAAATTTTTTTATTAAATTCTATTAAAAACGTAAATATGCAATAAAAGGATTAAATTTTCGTCTTCCGTATGTTTTTAACTCGTAGGAAATTTCATTTCGAAGCGTATAATAAATTTTGCTTTATCGCTCTTGCTATATTTATCCGTCTATTTCTATCTCTCTCGCTCTCGCTCTGTTTCCGTTTTACTCGCTGTTTATTTTTCTCGCGTTACGCGACCGCGCGTAGGCGTATTCTCTCTTTCATTCCCTCCCCTTTCTTCTTCTCCCATCTTCTCTCACTCTTTCACTCTTCGTGCGATGCTTCGTTCTGCTGCATGTGTGTATATATGTATATGGTGTGTGCGTGTGTGTGCGTGCATATGCTCGCGCACGCGCATGCCTGTGTTTACTTGTGTGTATGCGATGCGCTGTTCACGATCGGTTTCTCTCGGCGGCGTTCGAAGCGTAGTTACCTCACGCGGCACTTTATGGGAGCATTGTATTGTTGTCGTTGGAGTCGTACACACGAAATCGCGTATACGCAAGAGTGCTGAGCACGGTCAACGATGATGATAATCGGTTTTCTCTTGTGTGATCTAGTGTAATCGCGGTAAATGTGGTGATATACACGGCGTGGAAGGAGTAGCGGAGCAAGAGGGCAGAAGTACTGTAACCAGGAAGAAGGATAAAACGATTGGGACAATCACGATCGAAGGGAAAACACATCCGAAGAACAACACGGTTTTTGATTTGTTTGGTGATCTGACGGTGTTTGAAACGTTAAAAAAAAAAAAAAAAACCAAACGAGCAGAATTTCAAATGTTGCGTGAATACGTTCAGTGATTGACATTGGCGATTTGACATTAACGATTGCCAACATAAAGGAGAGGAGAGCATTTGGAAGTGGACAAGTTCATTAACATTGGAGTTTCGTGTGGAAGCGAGTTTATCAACCGAAGCGAGATTCAACAACAACAACAACAACTGAGAAGACTTGTCCGGAGTATTTGTTGATTTTTATCGTTCGTGACAGACGCGAGGAAAAGGAAGGCTGTCCGAGCATCAGCAGACGGGAGCAGCAGCGCAGAGGTAGCGCTTTCTGCGTATCCATTTCGATCGTCCGCCGCCGTCGCCGTCGCCATCCGCGGATCGGTCGGTGCACGTTTCTCGCGTGCGTGCGCGTCGTCATCGTCGTCGTTGCTTGTGCGCGTTGGTGCGCGCAGTTACGTGTCCGAAAGTAATCGAGGCACCGCGAACTCGCCCGAGGTGGCGCGGCACGGCGGCCGAAGACATCATCACGATTACGTATCTCGCAGCCCTCCCCCTTCATTCTCGTCTAGGCGCCCGTCGTACGCGCACGTGCGCGCGCGCGCGTGTGTGTGAGAGTGTACTCGGGTGCGTGCGCCGCGTGTGTGCCTTGTCGCGTGTGTCGGCTCCGGAGCGCGAGGCGGGAGGAGAAGAAGAAAGAGTGAGCGTGAACGAAAGCCGCCAGGATTACGCCAAATCGAGGAAATATGAGCATTGCTGCCCTACTGCAGGCCGCCGAGTACATTGAACGAAGGGAAAGAGGTGAGTGTTCGCGCTATTTCTCTTCTCACACGCACACTTTCTCAATTTGATTTCATTTAAATTTCATACTTTTCTGCTTACGCGCGATATCAACATCTTGCGATTATAATCAATTGTATCGTGGATAAATATTCAGCGTGATATATAAGAATTTAAAAAACAATCTATGCAAGGTCATAATTAAATCTCAGTTGAGTTATTAAATCGCGTACATGTAAAAAAAAAAAAACTAAAAATTATTCCACACGCGATCAGTCATAAACTCAATTTTATCGTGATATGTTTAATCCTTTACAGGATTATTTAATTACATAGAATAATGCATTTTTTTGTAATATATTTTTAATAAATCTTTGATGTAGTATTTTTTTATTTGAAGTTGTTATCTAGAGTCAGACACACTATTCTGTTTCATTGAAAGTTTAAACATATCGATAGGAAAATCTAGTATGAAATCGTTCAGGAAAGCATCGTTTTTTAACTATTAACTCTGATGTGTATATCTGCTTTAAATGCTTATCGCATAACAATTAATCGAATCGAAACTCTATGAGAGTTTTCATAGTTAAATTGAGATTCGGATTTCTTAAATATATGTGAGACTATAATTTGAATCCTTTAAATAAATTCTTTATGCAACGGACGCTTCTACTTGGAATGTATCCCTTTAACAAGAAATTTATACGATTTAAAAATACGCTTCATCTCGCCACCGCTATCTTTGTTTTCGTAGTGGATCGTACACGGCGCGATGATCTCATTTTATCACTCCACTTATAATGCTGCTGCGTCGCACTTAGAGCCGCGTGCATGCGAGGACGCACGTCGTTTCCGCGCGCGTGCGCACGCGTTTCCCCTCGTGCGTAGTACGACGTTAGATTTCCGAAAGAGCGATCGAGTCTCGTTTGCATATGAATTTCACAAGTTCCAATTTTATGTAATGCTCTTGTAAAATAAACGTCGTTTGTGATAATCAAATATTATATCTCGTATTGAAATAACGTGATTCTTTTAACAAGTCAGCGCGCTTTTAAAGTAAAATATTAACTTATGATTTTTCAAATTATTCGTAAATTTAGGGGAATGTAAAATCGAAAAATTACTTTATGATCGTAAAATCAGACGTA
The DNA here is from genome assembly GCA_949152495.1 of Lasius fuliginosus. Classification (NCBI taxonomy): domain Eukaryota; kingdom Metazoa; phylum Arthropoda; class Insecta; order Hymenoptera; family Formicidae; genus Lasius; species Lasius fuliginosus. Next base: position 15,193,010 of record OX424444.1, read on the forward strand.
ATATTCTAAAGACGATAATTTGTAGAAATATTCATTTTATAATAAACGCCGAATTATATCGAAATTCAATTAATTAAAATGAGCCACGAATATGTGATTTTTATTGAAACTTTGATGAATCCGAATGAAAGTAAATCTGAAGTGAATTTGAGAAAGTACGAGCCCCGAAGTTTTGTCTCAATTTACTCGTGACCTTTTTATTTATGGAAATTTATTCTAAAGTCTCTCTATCTATTTTTATCTGATTTCAAATGTCTGTCCGTCTTAATTTAAAGCCGAGCTCTATTTATACAAATATATTCCGATGCATCTATTTCAATATCAATTTGATGTATTTGTTTATTCCAATTTAATTCGATATCTCTTTGTAGAAATGTAACCATTACATTTGTCACTCGAGCAATATGGACCTAACTCAATAATACACACTTATTGAATTGAAATAGTTGAACGTTTGTTTGCTTGAAAAATCACAAAACGAGACACGATCGTACTTCGATCGGACGTGACTCTCCTGGAACGGTCTAAGAAAATAAAACGTGACTTAATATCGGTGCGTCTGCGTCTTTACTTGCTTCGTAACGAGCTTAACAAGCTCCGAAAGTTCTAACTCTCTCATGAGAGTCACGTTGTGGTTTTCTTCTATATCGAAATTACTGCATTGTTTTGGAAAATACGAAAATGTTATTAAGATTAAAATCGTACAATATTGAACATTTTGAAATTGAAGAAGATGACATTTAGCGAGAAAGATGTTCGGATACAAATAATTTTCATACTCCCATTTATGAACGCTTCGTTTATTTTGATTACGTATAAAGCTTAGGCCATTAATTTTAGAATACTGTGTATATAATAATTATATGTAATTTTACATTCTACTTATCGATTTATCGCTTTATGATTACAGAAGCTGAACATGGCTATGCTTCAACGATGCCAATACCCGATGACATGCGGACGGTTACAAAGAGGCCAAAGACAAAGAAGTCCCAAGGCAGCAGGTTTGTCTGCACAGATATCTTTTGAGAAATGGCATTTAGAAATTTATTCAATTTTTTAAGTCAAAATTATCTTTTCAATTTTGTTCATTCCATATGTTAAATTTTGCAACATTAATATTTTTTCCTCTTTTCTCACATTAATATAAATTTTTTAAAGTGCGCTTTATATTATGAACTGTTCCTATGTCATATCCAACTTTCAAACTATAGAGGAATGTTATATAAATTTTTTAATTTCTTACATTTTCACAAATTTAAGGTAACTCGAAAAATTGTAAACACTTTGTAAGAAAGTGTGATTGTATAAAAAAATCATATCATTTTAACGTGATATATTATACAATACTTGATTATCAAAAGACATTTATTTTATAAAAACTTCATTAAATCGTGACTTTTCGAAATCCGACATATGCAATAACTCAAAATATTGCCAGTTGACAGTGAATCCTTTATGATTTATAATAAAATCCAATTATTATTGCTACAAATGCTACTGTCGTTGCAATTTCAAATTATTTATAGCTACATTTGCAATATGTTTTATCCGATAAATATCCGCCTTTTTGATCTTATATCATGTTTGTGTTGTATCAATGATCTCGATATTATTGTCGCTCAATTTCTGGTCTTATCACAAATCACGTTTTCCTACTATTTAAAGACGTAATGAGCGTTTCCTTTTATTGCTTTCAGGACGACTCATAATGAGTTGGAGAAAAATAGGTGAGTGTTTTGAAAACAATAGTAGATACATGTATTAGTACATGTTTTACTAATAAGTTAGTTAATAATTATAACTTATAACTTTTATTAGTTATAATTTATTATTTCCTGCTTTTTCTAACTTGTATCGCACTCGCTTACATTATGAAGGAAGGTTAAAATTTTAGAAAAAAATCTTCGTTATCTCAATGAATTGGTAAACCAATTGATAACGTATTTAAAATACGTACATAAAATATATTTGTAAATATCTTTTCTTTTTGGACGCTACAAATAAATTTAAATATTTGTCAGAAATCAGATATATAATATATATTAATAATTGAAATAATAAATGTCGAAGAGAATGCTCACGACAAATTTGTTTTATAAATTTCTGTAGCGTAAATATATATTTATAAATTCATAATTTATGAAAGCAAACTTCTTATGCATAGATCAATATCAGAATGTATCGAAGATAAATCAGAATAAGATTACAAATTATCAGACAAAAATAATTTGATCTAATTGAAGAATATTGGTTTGAAATCAGAATTTGTCAAATATTTAAAATACAATAATATCGTAATATTTCTAAATTAATTTTTTCGAAAATAAGAAATGTGCTAGTAGAGATGAATACATCTTGCATTGGGGGGAGGTGAAGTAGGGAGGCGAAAGAATAATTACAGGACATTTTCAGCATAGCGTTATAATTCGAGCCAAAAATGTGAAAATATGCGTAAGTGCGTTATGTAACGCAAATACGAGATATAACAGAGCAAGCGGGTTTTCATATCGGCTGTTTCTGTGTCACGCTACCCCTTGTGTAACTTCTTCTGCTCCCCTTATCCCTCTCCCCATCACGACCACTATTCGCACATGGACTGCTTGGGTATAAAAAAAATCGATAGTCCGCCTGCGACCATCTCGCTTTCTCTCTTGTTCTCTAGAACACCCCTTCTATCCCCTCTTTTTTCTTTTTATGCACCGCTGACTAGCGAGAATTTTGACCTTTTCTTTCTCCAAATATTTATAGTCTGTTTTTCCGAAACAATTTGAAAAATTCTCGAGATGAGGATAATGTGCGAATGCGAGATGAATGTATAATTTGCTCCATGTCAATTGCGTATTAACTTTTGTGTAGTAATATTCATTTTGCTTACATTATAATAATATGATTCTTTTTATATATGGAAATTATATTTGCAACTATTTTTACAATGTTACATTCGATTTTAAAATGATAGATGTTGATAACATTGTATGGAATTATTTTCAATATTTTTACAAATTTGAGGTAAATTGAAAAATTGAAAGTATTTGGAGAAAAACTGAGACTTATTTTTTTACAAAAGAATCGTGATAGGCAATACTAAATTATGGTTTATTTTCTTTTAAAAGCGTTATATAAAATTGCAATTTTTAGAATTTAACATTTTATACATAATAATTTAATACTTAAAAATAAAATAGACTGCAGAAAAATATCTGGAGATAAGTTAGCATTTTTAAATAAAATTTTTTTAAATTGCTGCTTATAACAATTTATATTCCATTTTTGTTTCTTTTTAAAAAGAAGTTAAATTTTCTGATTAATGTTTACGCGTTTATACTAATGATAGCTGATGTAAATAATGCGTAAATACGCATTACGTTTGACAAATGTAGAAAACATAGAAGCCGATGACACACTGTCCTAAATTTGGAGCGTGTTGTGCGGCAGAAATAAATTTACGGTGAATTTTATTAACGCGCGCATGCGAAATTTAGACCCATACCATACCATGTCGCGCATTAAAAATTACGGTTAAAATTGAATTACGATTGGATTGTTCCATTATACTATGATAGCATTGTCTTTGGTATCTCATTTTGCATTTTATGTTCTCTTGTTTTATATTTGCTTATAACGGCTTATAAAATGATTTATAAAAATTCTATATAGTATTATACTATACATATTCAAATAATTTGTTTACTTTCGCTCAGCGTTTACCTTGTCTCGTGACATTGCTCTTAATTAAAAATTGGTGGTCCATTGACTAACATCATGATCGAAAATTGGAAAAATACAATATAAAATTACATGCCACACATAGCACGTTCGAAAGATGTAGAGAATTGAAAGATTTGAAGTTTAAAATAACAATTGCATAAACTTATCGAATTTGTATTTATTACGTTATTAAATTTAAAAATTTATTAATTTTTGTTTAATCAAAATTTATTTTAAAAGATAGGATTTTTTATTATCTATTGGTATTATCGATTAACGAACAGAAATGATAACAAATCGCTGGATCGCGCGTTATTTGTGTGAGTCATTATGCAAAATCGTGAGGTTTTTTCGAATATAGGGAGAAGATATCATCACAGGTCAGCCGGAAAACGAAAGCTCAACAAACGGCCACGCTAGCGCGAGTGAAAATGGCTTTCGCGAACGGCGCCTGAGGACAGATTCCTGGCCCATTTGAAATGCATTGAATTTTTAAGTGCCATCCTTTGTGCCGCCACCGTGAGATAGCTAACTTCCGGTTCGGCTCCTCACTATTTCGCCTTCCGTTGGTTTTTCATAATTTTGACTTGAACCTTTCCCGGCTGGCTTCAAGTTTAACCCTTTTATGATTTTAGTTTTAATTAATCCGCTTAATTAATTAATATGTAATAACTCAAATTGATAAATTTTTATAGTTAATAACGTAATAATAAATACAAATTTGATAAGTTTACGCAATTAAAAAAAACTACAAAACAATTAATAAAACTACTAATAAAAAATTATAGGACATACAACTCTATCGACTATTATTAATATAATTATTAATTACATTATGTATATTATTAAATTACGTAACTAAAACAGAGTTAAAATTAGAAATCGATTTACTAGAAATCATTGAACATTTATAGGTCCTATTTTATCTTTTAGATTTCATTCCTAATAGCATTTCGCCTTTTACTTTCGAGATATTTTGGTCACAATATCAATCTAAATTTATTATGATTAAAAGCGAAAGCAAACAAAAATTATGGAATTGTATCAAATCCGAAAATAAGCGGTTAAATAAACCTACATTATTTTTCACGTAACAGGATATAACGGGATGAGACGTTAATTAAAAAAGTCGATGAGCAAATAGGCGGGTCGATTGTTTAAAGAAATTCTATCGTATCGACTTCTCAAATTATTGCAGGGCAAAGGTTCAGTTGATAAACGTTCGTGTTATTTACTTGCAGTATCGCCGCGTTCAAAGAATTAAGAAAGGATCGATCGAAAAAATTTAATTAACGAGTCTACGAGTATTAATTAGTTTTGAAGTCATAAACAGACAATGTGTCTCGTGTTTTCGGGACAGAAAATGTTGTTAGGAATTAAGCTGACATTTGGGGAGACGAGCGATACAATGCAAAAGAGGCAGAGGGGTGTAGAAGCAGAATAATCTAAATCTAAATGATCAGAATTGATATGCGTGTGCGGAGAGAGAGACGTGCGTTATATCCTTCGCGAGATGTACAGGGCAGAATGCGGGCTGACTTCGGGGTCAAGGACGATTCGGCGGAGCGTGCACCCTGTGCACCTCCTTTCATTCTCTAACGTTGAGGAGATGTGTCCGATGTTGTTTAGAGCATCGACCGACCTTGGTTAGAAGCGTCACATATTTGATCGTTGCATATGCAATGTCAGACTACAAAAGTTTGGGTTTTATGATTCTAGTAAAGTGAATGTCTTCTGATAATCGCGTTACGTTAATTGAATTACGTTAAAGTGACATGATTCTTTTTTTTTTTATAAAAGTATGCTCTTGTTTTTGTCTGCGACTTATCCAGTTACAACACATTTAGAAAATTAGTATAATAATTTTAATTGTTCTAAAATTAGATATATAAAAAATTCGTGGAGTGAATTCTAACTTCAGAAGAGCCACATTAATGCGAAAGAAATTAATATTATTTTACAAAATTTAATATCCCGTCTACGAAGCTGGAAGTATTCTTGATTTTTAATCCTTTCCATTTTTTAAACTTCAATCGAAATAATTGTAAAAATTACTTTTCAATCTAGGAAACGTGTGAAAAAGGTTATTGAATTTTTTCAGTAATATATGTATACTTTTTTTTTATGTACGTATATTTGCATCATATTTGCGATTTTATCATGTTTATATATTGTTTCCTTGGAAACTCTTGAGACATTATACTCTTGCGAATAGTTGCTTACTCAATTAGTACAGCTATGAAGTGCAAGAAAAATAGGGAGGGTGGAAGTGTTTCGTGTACTTTCCGCGTAAGAAACGATGCGAGCATTAGGGCCCACGGACCCTTCGCTTGTCTCGACGCGGCTCTCCGCGGCTCACCATTGCCACTTTGAAGCTCGTTCACCTTGAGCTCTCTTGAACAGTGATTCTCATTCGTGCTTATTCATTCTCGTTCATATTACATATAGTCGTGACACTATAATTACGCAAATAAATATTCAATAGGTGTCGTATTTCCTAAAACTGGAACGTTGCTTAAGTATCACGTAAATTTGACACTTGGCTAATCGATCGGATACTGAGTGCTCTTTTTACTTCATCATCATTAAAGAGTTATATGCATAAAGAGTTAAATGTCATAAATACCTTAACTATATATAAACGTAATTTATAAAGATATTTCCGCGCCAAAAACGCATCATGTGATTCAAATCGATGAGAACTGGATTGTCTTAACGCGTTGTTTTTTTTTGTTTTTTTTTTTTAATCAAAATTTCATACATTCGTTAAGAGTCAATATAGAGATTTTTTTATTTTTTTTTAATGGTATAAGTGGAGTATATTGACGGGAAATAAAAACATTAAGATTGAAATTGAATTTAATATAAAATTGAGAAGTGTCCACATGTGCTTTTTTTACGATTGTCGAATAAAACTTCGCTGACTATCCTATTGAAATAATTTGCTTGGTTTTTATATTCGTATGACATAATGTCAGTATCGTATCCGGACTGGTTGTAAGCAGATATGCGAGACGAGAACAGGCGTGTGGTGTACGCGTTTTTAATTACACATTTTTTATTTCATCCCGACACCCTTTTACAATACTTGGAGATTGAAGGGATCATTTTCCGTCATGATTGGAAAGTTCTCGTGTCACGTTGAATTAATCGTCAAATGTCAAGGGTGCACGTTCTCACTTTGCAGATATTCTAAATATCTATATATTTTTTTCTTTACACGAATTTAAATTTATGAAGTGATACAGAGAATTTTCCATTTTTTTCTACGTTTTGACAAGTTTACTGTAATTTGAAGATCGCACAAACATTTCACAAAGACTGAAGCATACCTTTATAGAAAAGAATCGTGTCATTATAACGTAATATTTTATCAGAAGACTTTATTTTAAGTTTTAGTTTAGAACATTCTATGAAGATTTGCGAATACATTATTTTATATGCAACGATCCAATATATTATTTGAAATTCTCATGTTTTTTTTCTTAATTTCATGCAATTTTAATAGAGATTAATTTTGCTAAAGAAAGAGAGAGAAGAGAGTAGACAATTGTGTCTCTGACAAAGACAATCGATTCTTAAACTAAGACAATTATTGCAGCATTCAGGTATATACCTGTTGGACGTGAATAAAACGAAAAGGGTGAAGGCGAAGGAGCAAAGAAAGGGAGAGCGAGAGAGACTATGAAAACAGAAGGGAGCACATTTCTACGCTGACTAGTTTCCCGTAATTTTCGGAGTTATATTGACGGTTTGCATGATGATTGGGGATCGGTTTGTGGTCGAATGGAAGGGAGGGTAGAGAAAGGAAGGCATTGTCCAAATGGGAGAATAACAACATGGCGTTAATTATGCGTCAAGAGCCTCCAATTACAGATCGCATCAAATCCCCCTTAAATATACTTTCAATTAGTACTTACGAGTACAATTGTACAAAGTACCCCGGACATATAGAGCCGGGATATTTTTTATATATAAATTCTTTCAATTTTCATCAGTCTCTGGAATGCAATTTTCTTTAATAAAATTAAGAAAATTAACATGACTCATCTCGTATAAATTTTAGTACATTTACGCAAACTAATTTCTTTAATAAAAATCGACAAATTATAAGCATTTAAATATGAAGAGATTTTTAAGAATTATATATAAAGATGAAAAATAATATAGCATAATTCTAATGAAAAATATATAATAAAATATATATAATAAATATTCTTCAACTTCGTATTGATTTTAATAGGGAATTCTATAATAATAAAGCTTAGTTATAAAGATATGTAATGTTATAACTGCTGTATATATCATATGATTAATTAATTTTTATAGTTTCTTTGAAAAAAAATTGATACTGAATTGGTCGGGAAAATTTTTCATTAAAGTTAAAAATTGCGAACAATTTGTCACAATTGACAACTTGTAATTTAATAATTTTGTATTTTATATTTAATATTTATATTAATTTTACATTTAAATTACTTGAATTATTACACGCGCAGATCAGTAACATTTCAGCAATACTTTACATCCATGAGGCTTTAAATAATTTTCTTTTGAATATTTATTATGATATCCCAAAATAATTTTATATACATTTATTGTTTGCCAACGAGTTTTATCTCATGCCAATTTCCTGTTTTGATTTCCGCTGCTTTGAAATCATCGAATACAAAATAAACATGTAAACAATATTTTTATTATCTTGATTTTCGAGACAAAAACAAAACTGACAAGATATTATTTTCATTAGTTATCATGAAGAGACACGATATTTTGGTACAATTATCATATAATCTAGCGCTTATCATCGATCAAATATGATAAATTTGATAAACGAATCGCTTCTAAACTGTGATTTCAAAGTGGAGGTCGCTCGAACTACGCGATTTCAGAATAGTTTCTCATAGTGGTTCTCTGCACGAGAGCCAATCCGATCGATCTCTCTTCCATTTCCACCCGGAAGTGAGGACGCGATGAAGGGAAATCGAACATTCCCTCGCCGTATATACAGGGTGTCCCGCGAAACAGTCGATGAACTTTTCCAGCAGATTTGGCGAGTCATTCAAAACAAAAAATCGCATTTATTACAGATATATTTCCATTTATTTAATCCGCCAAAAAGGCATTCCAAGCACACGCAATAAAACAGTTTTTTAATCTTATGTCTGATTTTTTATTGTAGTTTTTTTTTTTTTTTTCGAAGAACAATTGAATTTTCCTTTCGTCGAGAGAATTGTCAATGAGATGAAATAACATCCTTTTAGGAGATGAAATAACAAGTTACCGGTCATCCAGCGCTAAATAGTTATATTTCGGCCGTAGTAATCGAGTCACGTGACTCGTTCAACGTGTTTTATGGCAAGTGACAAGTCGCGCGCGGATGGACGTTTCGAATCGGCTCGTGCGAGAGGTGCGAGTCGAGTCAGCGAAAGCTTGCGCAATACCTGACCTATTGTGCTCGTTAAGGACATTCGGGATCAGCTATTGGATAAGATTCCTTTCTCCCTTATCCTCCATCTCGTCTTTATCATCCCGCTTTCCTACTCCTTGCCGCGATGCGAACGACGTCGTCCTCGGGGATATACCCCTATCGGGAGCTGAAAGGGATTGGACCTTCAGGAAGGAAACCCAACTTCCAGCCTTGCTGAAGGACCTCCACCTAATTCTATGGGACAGAAGTCTCAGGATTTAGAGCGGAGGTGCACTTTGGGGATTCCTCCCTTCCACCCTCTCCCGTTCTCCCACTCGCTTCCTTAACGATCAAGTAGGTCCTGCGAAGCCAGCAGGAACGTCCGGATCATCGCCTTGTCCGCAGATTCGCCTTAGAAACGGGTTCTTATGAAAGAAATTCAGGGGAAATTGGGAAGTAACACGTTGGCGGCTACGCTGTGAATTGTACTCTTAAGTGACAACTTTTTGGTCATGATTTTTTAGAAGCTCTTCTAACAAATTTTTCGGTAATACATTGCTCGAAATAATTGGGGATTATTACTTCAAACAGTTATATCATCTAGTAGATATCCGCGAATTTTACTTTACATTGACATATCGTTTAAGTATGCTTCAATTTTTACGAAATGCGATCTTTCAAATTACAGGAAATTTATGGAAAATTAGAGAGAAAATTGGGAATAATATTGTACAATTTTTAAGTTGAATATGACATTAATATCTAAATTTTATGAATATTTTCTTATTTCTAAGGATAAAAAAAAAGAAAAAACTGTAAAATTTCTTGATTACTTCTGATAGTTTAAGGCTCAGTTGTTTAAGATATTCAATAATTCTGAAAAGTTGCGAATGCTATCATATTGCATTTTGTAGAAAAAGTCGCGGGTTTTTGCTTCCTTTTGTCTTTCTTTGTTATTTGATGCGAATTCTCAGCATTCGAGATGACGATTAATTTCTTTCTTTTTTTTTCCTCGTCGGTTGTATAGGTCGTATCTAAGAAAGATTGCGTTCAATAGATCGTACCAACTGGTATCCGGAGCGGAGTGTCGGTCTCTATTACTTTTTCCTTTTTCTTCTTTCTTTCCTTTCCGTAAAATCGTGTGGCACATCGTAACCTTTCATGACACCTTTCTTCCTTCCTCTTTGTTCTCTGATTTTCACGACGTCTGTAAAATCATTAGTTGGAATTTTTCGATATTTAAACAATTCAAAAACTTGATATTATATTTGAATAATTTTTAATTTAATTTAAAGTTCGCGATTCTACACAATAGGATAGATAAGATTCACATTACGCTTACATGATATTACGCATTTTCCTTTTAAGATTATTAAGTTTAATTATAGTAATGTATCTGTAATCTGAGATTCAAATTTGAAGAATATCTGAGGGGAAACACACACATATAATGGTTAATAAATTATAATGTAATTAACAAACAGATGATTTCTCGTGAAAAAACAAAAAAATATCAAATATTTTCATATAAAATATATATTTAATATAAAATATTATAGTATAATATTATATAATATTAAATAATAAACAATATACAATTTGAATTAGTTGTACAGTTTGTGAAAAAATTTTAAATATGGAAGTGATGTGTGTTTCAGGTTTCTCGTAAAATTAGCCCTTTTATGAAGTGCCGAATCTTAAAACAAATCGTTTAGCAAAAAGCTGAATTTATAAAAAGCCTACAACTATTTGAATCAAAATTATTTTTCTCGAAAATTACAGGATCGATAAAATTATTATTTTTTTTTTATTTACTCGCTGATTGTAATCTGATTTACTGGACACGCTGTGTGTTCATACTTGAAAGCGATTTTCCAAAGACCTAAATGTGAAACTCGGACGAGTCTCTAACATAAGTTCTATGCCGTTGGACGCAACCCAACGTGATGTGTATACCGTGCCATTGCAATTGCGTTGTAGAGTACATCGAACCCGCACAAGTGAAAGTGAACTAAAGCGGTATCCTCGCATATTCGTTCGTTGATGATCGGTTCCTCGATTTGTGAAATCGTCGGTAATCCAAAGATTAAGCTGTGCGTCGATTTGATGAGACAAAATCGTGTTCTCATCATTAACGCTATTCCTTTACCGTATCATTCTGCGAATGAAAATTTGCATTAGAATAATGTAATTTTAGGTAATAATTGAAATTACATTTGAAGCTAAATTTTTTGTCAGGAAGATTAAAATGAATTCTGCTTTCAGCACGTAGAGAACTTACAAACTAAGATAGTAAAATATTTTGAAACTGAATTAGTATAATCGAATTTTTTTTTTATATAATTTTATCTATTACATTATTCCTAAAAATGCAAAGATGATTTTGTGGCACATTCTATGGAAATATTTTTGAAATTATTCAGAAAAGAGGAAAGGGCAAAAGAATCGAAATGCTCATCGTCGTGCTTTTTCAACTGCAATGAATGTTGCATTCGACCTGGATCGACCTATAGACACGCTATACGCGATTATCGGAGTCTGGCTAACGGTCGGACGTGCTCTAGCAAGTAACTGTATCGTTCTAGAAAACAGCATAGTACGTGCTCGGTGAGAGGTTAACTTAGGTTATTTGTGTTCATCCAGAAGCAGCATATACGTGCAGAGAGAAAAAGAAGGGAAAATGTAAAAAAATTGTTTGTCGAATAATATTGCAATAACGATACAACAATGTTCATATAAACATACGTTCTTTGTAAATTTAGGTTTTTTTTTATAAAAGCTTATCGAAGCTTTTTATAAAATGACTAAATTTACATAAAAAACTTGCGACATATCTATCAACACAATATCTTCGTAATTTTTATATGGTTTACAATTTTCTGTTTGCTTTTAAACATTAATATTAGACATTAACATGTTTAATAAACAACGAGAATAGGAGACATTAAGAGAGGAATTAAAAAGGAACACGTAGCCGTTGTGCCTGTAATGTCAGATAATATTCGTGAGATTCTCTAATCGTTGCGGCGTGTAACTCGTAATCGTAACTCGTGACAGTCGTGCACTTTTGTCCCTCTTACTTGACCTGACTCAAGTCACGAACGAAGTTGAGAAAATCATTCGTGGATATGTATATAAATGACCATTTGGTATCAGCTATACTTTTTTATTTAGCTTTTTATTATGATTTTATTATTATGATCTATATACATTTCATTGTTGAGATATTTAACAACATATTTTATTAGGATAACATATTAAAAAAAAGAGAATTTATTTTATTTTAAATATAATAAGTGTAGCAAGTATAACTACAACAATCGATATATTTTTTGATATTTTTCGAAAATAAAGGCTAACTTGGTAGTTTATGATGAGTGTTAAATGCGGAAAAATGACGATGTAAATTTGAAGAAGTATACTTTTGTGTGTGTGTCTGTGTGTGAATTTTGCAATGCACAACATATGCATTAGTATATTTTGAAGTTTTTTTATAGAAAAAAAAGCAACTTTTCTACATACAAGAAATATTTAATCCACAAATTATCATCTTTAATAGAAATTATTCTGAAATAATTTTGTTTTTAACTTTTGGATTAATAAGAAGACATTTGATATTTTGAGATATTCTCTATTACATTATTATCTTTATTTCTATTTCTATCTATATTTGATCGTATTAGAAGAAAAATATCTCGAATCAAGGATATGGGAGTATGAAAATGGATACATTTGCGGGATGGGAGGTGGGGAAAGCTTTACGCTCGAGTCATGCATTGAATAAGTCATGAAGGATCCTGGTGATAAGCGTGCGATTTTATCATTCGGCGAGAAACCGTGCGACTGCGCAATGGGAACAAAGTGGATGAATGTTGTGCATTACAAAATTCACACACACAAGTATTTTTTAGAATATTTTACATCTTCTGCACTTAGCGCTCATTACAAACTGCCAGGTTAATCCTTATTTCCGAAAAATATCATTGATCGCTTTGACTGTGTACTTGCTTACACTTTCTACGTTTAGAATAAAATAAGTATATTGTAAAAGCGTATAAAAAAATGTGCTGTAAAAGTACGCGAGATAAGTATGCTGTAAAAGCCAAAGAGTTGAGCTGTATTTGGAATATAATATCGCTGGGAAAGATAAGACGGCCGCGAATTTTTCCTGCTCGCTGGTTCTTCGATGAACGTCAAACGAGACTTTGAGGCGCAATGAAAGTTTTATGGGGGAGGTACGAGAACGAAGTAAGAAGAGAGGGAGCTGTGAGACTCCAAATTTTACGATCAACAAAGTCTTACTCCCGCATCCGAGAAGAGCGAAACGACTTGTCAGCCAATGCTTGGCTTTTCTCGATTCAAAAAGTTTTCGAGAAGCAGACTTGAAAGGGGGTAAGCGGTTTGAGTGAGACGTGAATGAAGAATTGCGTTATTCATAAATTGAGTTGCAAATATAAAACTAGCATAAAAACAAGATTGTTAGGTTCAGAAAAATATGACGGAAAAATTTATTACGATCACATTTTGAATTGCATTATAATGCAAATTTTATACACAACGAAGGAAAAAAAAACTAGTGAGAGAGAGAGAGAGAGAGAGAGAGAGAGAGAGAGAGAGAGAGAGAGAGAGAGAGAGAGAGAGAGAGAGAGAGAGAGAGAGAAGCGAAGCTAATAGATGCAGAGAAAGAGAAGAGCAGAAGAGAAATAAACGAAGCGGCCGGGGAGGAGGGAATACGAAGAGAAATAGCCGGCACAATCACGTGCGGGTTCGAGAGGTCAAGATCAAGTTGCCGAGAGAGATGCGATCTGGAACCCGCGAATACAGAGAGAAAAGGGGAAGTGCGACGAGAGAGCGTGGGAGAAAGAAGGAGAATAACGCGTTCTCCTGTGCCATCGACTTTAAAAATAAGATGGCAATCGGCCAATGCTCCTATTTGACTATACACGATTTTCTTTTTTGCCAATTTTTGCCTTTTTTCCCGCCTCATAGACATAAGAATGTGATGCTGCACAGTAGTTCGGTGGTAGTCAGACAAGAACAGTTACATTTCGCGCAGTTTCATGTAAATCTAATAGACATAATGTTTAACATTATAATGTTTAATGTTGATTTTACCGTTACAATATAATTACAGTTTTTTATAAAAAAAAAAAATAAAAATAAAAAACGGGAAAGAGATAAGACAGCACGTTCTTTTAATATTGAAGAAGATACGTTTATCTCTAAAACCCTTTGGATACATGGTCGAGGTAGCTAGTCAGGGATCGCTACTCCGAATTGGGGAGTCTTAATGAAGGCACGTGCGGACTCGCCTTTGTCGCTCGCTAAAGATTTCGACACAGCAGACGCAGCTTAATTAAGCGAAACCAGTATTACATACAGTGCTGTCCGTGCTGCGTTTACACGTGCCGGTGAATACCCATGTGAATGCGCATTCAATTATAACGGGTGTCTCAAATATAATCGCAGTTATAATAGAGTCACACCCGTACTTAAATCTTGCATATTAATATCCATTTTTCTTACGTTACTGTAATTTTTTTATGGATTTTATATCTACAATATATATTCGATTTTAGTGTCTCTCATACGGATTTACCATTCTTCTTCTTACATTTTCTTTACAAATTTTCTGTAACTCCAAAAATGACAAAAGTTTTGCAAAAGTTAAGCACTATTGTAAGAGATCGTTTATCAAAAGATACTTACTTTAGAATATTTTTTTTTAATTTTAGTGTACAGAATATGACATAAACAATGTTTTATTTAGCACATTTTTCATATATTGTATTCAAATGCTGGGATCGCTTAAAAATTAAGCTGCAAGAATATCGTGATGCAGAAATTCTAACTATTTTTAGTTATATGAACATCTGTTTCACATCGCATCTCGAATGGTCAGGTTTATTATAATCTTGCGCGATTAACTGTGAGTCAGAGATGAGTGAGAGACGAGGGAAGATCTCGCGAAAAGAAGCTTGCGGAGATCTGAGGTAAAGCTCGACTTTAAGTGAAATCCCGTTTTAGGAAGCTGCATACAGTTTAATTAAGCCAGACCCATTTCGCTTGTGTCTACAAACGGTATTTTGCAGTAATGCTTCGACCATCTCTCTCTCTCTCTCTCTCTCTCTCTCTCTCTCTCTCTCTCTCTCTCTCTCTCTCTCTCTCTCTCTCTCTTTCTCTTTCACTCTATTCAACCTCTCTATAGAGTGAGCGCCAGTTGAAGGAAGTCCAAGTTCGCCTAAGTCTCGACTCTCGAGTGTCCGTCCTAATGAATTGCTAAACTATCCCGAATCGCCCCTCAAACGAAAGCTCGTCTTGCTGGAATGATTGCACCGCTTCAAATCCGTTGAATGCTCGATTAATCAATGATATTAATTTCGATGAAAGTGAGAAAGTTTACAAAGTTGAGAAAATTCTACCAGTCAGTAGTTATTAAAAAACGATTAGAATTAACTGATTGATATTAATTTCAACGAAAAGAGAAAATTGGAATTAAGAAAATTTAGCTTTAATCCATTCAGTAAGCAATGGAGAATAATTAATTTTCTTTTATAATTTATTCTTATACATTTATATGTAAAGTTTTATTATGTTTTAAAATTTATTTAGCGAATAAATTCGGGATTATAGTATTTCGAGAGCAATTACATTCTATTCAAGAAATTTTTTGGTATCAATAATATTATTGTTTTATATTTTTGGTTTATTCTTCATTCTTTGGTTTACACTTTATTCTGTATAATATTTCATCTCATTTTATTCAAAATCATTGAAAGTGTTCGATATTCGATTTGTTTGAGGTATCTTAAGCAATAGCTATTAATTCTAAATTTTTTTTGCTTGGAATCCTCTATAGATATTTTTTAAAAGTACAAGTGTAATAGGTAGCAAGTTCTACCGCTTACAACTTTAATATTAATTACCTGCTAATGTGTGTAGAAAGGCGCAATAAAAATTCACTAGAGGATAATAATTAATTATTATCCAATTATGTGCGATAAATTATAATTTGATTACTAATGGTTGCTAGAATAATGAAGGTTAGTTGATTACATACTCCAAGATTCTCAGAATAGCATACCCTTTCACAGTTTAATGTCGCAATAAATAATATTACGTAAACTAATAATATATAACCCCTATCACACATAGCGTGATTAGTGCAATTATGAAATTGTAGCATTAATAATTAATTGTGTAAGAGACTAATACAAATAAAAATAGAATAGAATAGGAGAGAGAGAGAGAGAGAGAAAAAGGCAAAAAAAGTGAAGACAAGGACGAATGACAAATGTGCAACAGGGGGTGATGATGCAGCAATGTAGTGGGGTGGACGCAGGAGGAAGGAGAAAATATCGGAGCGGGGGTAGAAATAAAATTACGAGGCTGTTTACAGGCGGCTGTTAAAGCGATCTAACTCATGGCCGGCCATTGCTCCCGCCAGGCTTGGCTACGCACTTGCGACGTTATTCACGCTTTGTACAGGTCGTCTCAAATGTAACTTCAGTTTTGCAACTCAAGAATCAAGAGTAGTTGCTTAAATATTTATATT
Organism: Lasius fuliginosus; assembly: GCA_949152495.1. Taxonomy (NCBI): domain Eukaryota; kingdom Metazoa; phylum Arthropoda; class Insecta; order Hymenoptera; family Formicidae; genus Lasius; species Lasius fuliginosus. The sequence goes on from OX424444.1 coordinate 15,209,686, forward strand.
CTAAATCGTTGATTTATTAAAAAAAAAAAAAAGTAACATTTAGTTCACGGTCGCGAAATACGGGAGCAATCGCAGGCATAACAGCTCGATGAACATTTCTTCAAATTGAAGAATAGAATAAATGGGAAGGAGAGTGTCCTCGCTTCAACATCCTCGCCCGGTGACTCGCAGGCGAATTAATACTCAACTGTTACTTCGCTTGCGCACGTTGCACCCCAAGGCATTCTGCCCTTTGAGGGCAATTCCCTCCTGATCCGCATTCCCGCTTTCCTAACCACTTGCCGAAGTAAATTCAACGACTCCAACGCGGGAATTCCGCGCGAAGTATTTATTCATCAGCGTATCCCTGGTACGCTGAACACAGCCGTTACAAGAATTTCATAATGCCGCTGTCACGCGCTGTGCCATTGATTGAAGGATCACCTTTCCCCTTCACCTTTTCCCCCCTTCCTCGCTTGTCGTTAATTTCCTGCCACCGCAAAAATGTTGCCAGCGAACAGAAATGATGAGGAAGCTTCTGTAGTATCCTGCGAAACGATTTATGCAAGAAGATATTGGTTTTCAGCAACGTTTTAATTTCGAAGATTTTATAATTTATAGAATAAAAATGGACAAAAATCATTAAAGATTTTTTTGCTTAGGATTTGTTTATATATTTTTTAAATTACAAAGGTACTAATATTATTGATTAGAAAGGCGTGTATTATATGATTTGCCTCAATATTCTCGATGAAGAAAATAATATTCGCGCGCTGAGTGAGAAGACATTCAATGTTTCCGGGATATCTTGTGAGTATAGATATATGTCGAGTATATGCCTAGATAGAGACATAGACATAGGGACACGTGGATAGAAATGTGTCTACGCTTGAAACGCGTCCACTTCGCGACTTGCAGGGTATAATACTGTTTGATGACGTCATTAAGCCCGAACTGATTGTTTCTCGTAAAATGTACGTGCAAACACGTCATCTCTCTCTCTCTCTATCTCTGGATGGTTTTCTTAGTTAAGTTTTGATCACACGTGTCATCAGGAGACATCCTTCCCAACAGGATATTTAATGCAAAAAAAGTTAAAGGTTGACAGTTTATTTTCATAGATACTTTTTAAATAACGACGATCAAAGAACTTACAAATCGTCTTAAATATATATATTTTTTAAATCGAGATTAAAATTTCACACAGCTATTTAATTGAGATTAAAATTATGATTGTAAGAATGATTTTAAGGGATGGAATATTAAGAAATTTTTAATGATCGCAGAATTCTTTGAATATTAGATTATATTGGTGCTCTAAAAGTTTATTATATATCTGTCAAATCAAGTTAAGTTAGTATTGGGTCTTTTGATACACGTCTTCCATTTCGAAAGAAATTTTTAAACAATGCTCAGGTCACATTAATTTTATTTGATAGAAAATATAGAAAAATATAGAAAATTCACATTAATTTTTTATTTGGCAGAAGATATATGTAGAAAAACGCGACAAGAGGTCTTTTGCAATTTAGTATTATAAACATCTGGAAAACATCTTCATTTTTCGATTTTCTTTTCATTATTTCTCCAATTTCTTTTTTTCTATCCTTTTAGTTTTCCTTCTTTTTTATATGAGTCCACCTTAATCCGAAACTTTCGCGCTCTCGTTCTTCCATCGTTGCGGTCTCTATTTTCTAGGATGGTAGCTATAAACTAGTCATAAATTTATAATTAAACGTCGCTAATAGCGCACGCAGCATGCACGTATCTTTACGAAAGTGTCGCGGAAAGTAGACATCATTCCAAGCCGATTAAAACACACATCATTTTAAGACAAAACTTCTTAACGTCTTATATCGTGATTTTTAAGAATGATAATGCAAGGTGACGTGCATGAAAATGTCGTCTGATTTTAATGTTAACGCTGATAATATTTTTAATAGTAATAATGTTACAGTTGTAACGAACTTTTTTTTTGTTGCAGGAGAGCTCACCTTAGGACTTGCCTCGAGAAGTTGAAGCTGCTGGTACCACTTGGGCCGGAAACTTCGAGGCACACCACGTTGGGCCTTTTAACCAAGGCCAAGCGTTTTATCAAGGTGAGTCTGATGGATTTTATCAAGGTAGACTTGATAAAAGATTGAAAACAGGTCGTAGAAATCATAAAAGATTGAAGTCTCAGAAGACAGATCATCATTTTTTTATTTTCGACAACTAGTGATCACTTTAGGCTGGTATTCAGAGCTTGTCACACAATAATGTCATATATAGTGAGAATGAAAAAATATCATTTTGAAAAATTACAAGACCAGGGATTCGAGATATAGCAGGCGACATGTAACCGGTGGCAAATTTGAAACATTGTTTTTAAGTTGAAATAAGTTCAAAAGGAACAAATGAGGGCGGAGAAAGAGCCACGCGGTATAAAGAAAGGCAGAGCAAGAAGGTGTTGCAGCAAACGGAGAGTGGCGACGCACACAATGGATGCGTAGTTAGTAAATTACAGACTGCCAGGGACAATGGCGTGTGAGTGAGTGCGTGTGTGCGCGTCGGTGTTTTTCACGCACTCTACAGGGTGACGTGGATAGAAGTATACACAGATTCTAACAGGTGACGAGAGGCTAAGCAACACACTTATCTCTTGTTTCCGTCAGTAATCGTCTTTGTAAATAGTACTTAAAATATACATTATTTGTTCGTTCACTCATGTTCATATATACACATTCTGTTTGTGTATTCTCGAAGTGTGCTTAACATGATAATATAACTTCCTCGCTTTTTATCTGAATTGTTTTACTTTCTTTTTCGCGGTCTTAAGTTTCTCCTTTGTTTGCTTGATATAACAAAAAATGTCTTAAATGTTTTCAGATACGAATTCTTATTTTCAGAGAGAGAGAGAGAGAAAAAGTTTTAAGGCTAACTGAAAAGAAATTTTGATAATAAAACATATAGATATAAAAATTATTAACTTAAATTATTATATAATTTCAATAAAAATAAATTTGATTAATATGAGAGACATATTTTTAAAAATGATAAATATTATTTTATAATAGTTTATCGTATAAAAAGGCGCTTTATATACTGATGTAATTTCTCGATCATCTGTCAGAAGATTTGTGCACTTGTGCATTCGCAACACCTTGTAGAATGGCGAGCAGCAGTGCGTATCCACCGTTCATTCGTGCATGCATAGTCCGCGTGAGAGACTCAGCGTGTACATCAATCTGATCCGCGGGTACCTATGTATGTACATTATATGCCTGTGTTAGATACATTAGAAAAATGCTCGCCAGTCCGCCATTTGAGGAAAAAAGATGCTACGCACAGTTTAAGTGCATCCGTAAGATTGCGTACCAATACCAGAAATATTTTAACGTCAAAGAATTATTTTAACACGAAAATATGCGATACTTGATTAGAAGACGTTTATAAGAATATTTCGTAAAATTGAAACTTTCGGAATCCGACAGTTCGCGTGCAAAGATTTAGAGACAGTAATAGAGTAATTATGACAGCGTGGAGTAAAAAAATTTTGATCAACGAAATAGAGAAAGGGGGAAGATGGAGGATGAAGGAAGTAAGTTAAAAGAGGAAAAATGGAAGCTAAGAAGGCAGTGGGAAGAGGAATTGGGAGACTGGAAAGTGTCGTTTCTCTGCAAGGGTAGCTTATACATCTCCACGAGGAAGTAAAGCTCAGAGAAAGGGGTGAAACGGGGGCGGAAGGGTGAGCAGAGAGGCGAAACGGACTTGTATTTTGCGCGGTTGGTGACGTGTAATTCTTCATTTGTCCGCCTTCTTGAACTTCTTTCCTCCTGTTTTTCGTCTTATCTTCGCGATCTTTTTCACACTCTCGATGAGACATCTTCGTCGCCATCTTTATGGCTAATTATTTCGCGCTCTCTCATCTTTTTCTTTTTTAGTCTATTCATCTCTTGGCATAACATTTTTATCAAGACTTTCTGAGAGAAATTTATATATATATATATATATATATTTTTTTTTTTCAAATGTTCTACACTATAATATTTTTTTGTTATTTATATTTGTAAAAAAAAATTTAATATTTTCAACTTTGTAACGAGATTGAACATGTTTGTCGTTAATTACGTGATAAAGAATTACGTTCGCGAGAATTTTGATGCCGATTATCCAGTCAGCGACACAACGTAAACGGTAGGAATGAGCCGAGTCTCACTTCTGAGATCGGTCGATTTGCTTTTGCGAAGAGGTTCACCCTGTCTCACCCTCGCCTTAACCTCGTTTTATCTACGTTGTAAATTCATATCGAGCCGAATGAAAATCGAGCACGAAGCCAGGAACTTTCCTACGAGCGTGGTACCAGCCACATCGGCATAAACACACACGCAGACACATTTCGCCTATCGTGTGGAACTGTTATCTGCGATCAGGTGATTCCGTCACCTGCTACTTCCACCCTAGTGCCATCCACCCCACGCTCGGATCGCCATTGATTTCTAGCTACTGTCTTACCAAGTTCGCAGTGCGAGAATATACCAAGACCGATAGTAATCTCGAAACGATCTATGTTCGTTGTATTTGCATAAATTTGTTTGGGAATAATCAATGGCTACTTAATAACATGTGAAGGCTATTACGATCAAATTTCTCTCTCGATAGTTTAGATTTAAAATTTTAAAATCTCAAAGTCTCGAATTTTAAAGTTGTAAAATAAATAAATAAAATAAAATCCGAAAACTGAAATCTCTCAAGAGTGCTGGTGCAAGATTTTAAAGATCTTACATTTCGTGAACTTTCGAAAAACCTCATAATTTACGCACTTCAAAATCTATGCATTTCAAATACTGCGCAGTAGTATATGCATTAGTACTCTTTATTATTTCTCGTTCAGTAATTTGCACCGGAATTGGCCAGCCTCTTCTAGGTAAGCATTCATTGTTGCGTTACGAAATGGCATGTTGTGTACAATAGAAAGGAAACCGATTATCGGCCGACATCGGTCAGGACAAAGAGTACGAAGAGATTGATATATATTTGATGACAAATGAATGATTAAATTAAAAGTTCAACGTATAATGAATAGATTTACATTTCCCAACATATGATCAAAATAAAGCGACAAACGTTCAAAGTAAAGCAACAAACGAACGCATATATGAATGATCGCGAATACTCTCCTATAGCCATCATTATTATTATATCGTATATAATCACACATTATTATTATACATATCGTAACTCTATTAATAAAATCTCTAATAAAATAAATTCGTTAATAAATTTTCTAATAAAGATTTAATAAATATTTTAGATAAATTAATAATCTGTGTTAATATTGTGTGTGTGTATGTATGTATATATAAAAACATCCATACACACACACACACACACACACACACACACAAAATATATTGTCATATTGACTGTATTGCAGAATCTAGAGGAACGCGATCGTAAGCACATCATACACAAGGAACAGCTGTCGCGCGAGCACAGGTTCCTGAGACGACGGCTCGAACAGCTGACGAGCCAGACCGGCCTCCACGGCCTTCACGCGCTTCACGGCCTCCACGGGCTCAGTACGAGCGCGCCGACCGGCTCCGCTACCGCTGCAGCCGCTGCCGCTGCCGCCGCCGCCTCCGCGGCGATGCTGTCTAAGCGGCGCAGCATCTCCGAGTGCTCCCTGGGCACGGCGTCCACCAGCTCCACCGGAAGCTCCATAAACTCCGATAGGTCTGCGGGCAGTCCATCCGTCTCGGAGTCCGGTGAGTACGACTGCGAGATTTCATTGTACACGTTACGTCGAGGATCTATTTTTCCATCTGTATCAGATTTTTACGAAAGTACAATTTTTCGAAAGTATCCTTTTAACGTTTTCGCAGCATCATATCGTGAGATATAATATAATAAAACCGTGGTCAATCTTCCACAGATTTATTATACTCAAAAAATCGCAAGCACTCCATATAAACAAAAACATATATTCGATTATCTCAAAGGCATTTCCGTTACAAGAATTTTCCATAAAACTGAAATTTTTACAGACTGGTATTTCATGTAACAACCTAATATAATTATGATCTTTGTCGGGAATAAAATAATAAATGCAATAGAACATATTGATTGTCCGTAAAGATTTACGATTTTTTTTATCGTTCCTTTTTTTATCTTTCCTTCAAATTAAGATCCTTTCCGTGTAACTTATCGCGTTCTTGAGGCAAAGCCTTCAAAGTACCCAACAAGTATCCGAGGATTTTCGTCAGTAACGTTATCTTCTCTCCCTGGTCAGCCGATTAAATCTTAATCGTCACGAGTCGGAATTAAGACGGAAAGCGGCACGATAGAAGCCACGTTGGCTGCTCTATCTGCGTCGTAAAATTAAATGCGAGTGGATCTATTTAATTTCCCGAGGCGTCATTGTTCAATCATGGCGTGCAGCCGTGCACATAACACGTTACTTACGTATGTACACACATATGCACACAATCTCACGCTATTATATCACGACGCACATTGGCATGCGAGCGATTTTTCGAATATAAGCTTGCGATCTTTTATTTGTTTCGGAAAAGTGATCATATAGTGACAAGAAGGATTGTTTATATGAATCGAATTCTAATAAACTTTTTTCCGTTTTTTTAGTCTAGCGTAATATATTTTTTATCTCCTAATTTATTTGCTGTGCATTTATTTGCTTTGTCGACTCGATGATGTGAGAAGAGACATTGCTAAATATCTCGATTATTGATTCATTCACAAGTGTTTATTCTTTCGCATTAATTCGCGATTTTTTATTATCCGACGATCGATCATGTAATTATATTCTTGGATAAAGTTTCAAAAATTCGAATTATTGTCTGTGCTGAGGCATCATAATGGTACCTCAGCACCACGACATGCGTCGTAAAAATGCATTCGCTACCGCGTGAAATATTACAGCATGGGGGTTGAGTTGGGGGGGGGGGGGTAGGATGGGTTTTCCAAAGGAGTTGAGCTGGAGAAAAAGGAGGTCGAGCTGGCGGGGAAGGTGAAGAAAATCGGAAGACTGTCGGCGGGGGGATGCGCGCGAGGGATGGACGTTGAAATTGATGATCCCGCGGGAATATCCCCGGCGAAGCACTTATCATAAGTCACGTGTGCCACGCCGGCGATTTTTCGAAAGCCACCCTAAATTTTCCGCGCTTTTCTCTGCCTTGTTCATAATAGCGGCGTTCATTTCCATTGTTAAATATCTTCGACACATTCGGTTAGCTATTGTAAGAAAAATGTGCATTGCTTTTCTGTGCCCTTCTTACACCGATAATATACATGCTGTTGATATATGTACATGGCGTCGTGCGTCTAGACGTCATAATTACAAGGTAATCATCTGGCCATTACGAGATATGTTTACCCTGCCGGTTGACATTTATAAACTGAGAGAACGAGAGGGGGAGAGGGAGAAAGAAAGAGAGATAATGTGTTATAGTTAAGTGAGGATCATTCTTCCCCTTTTCTCTTCGTACATATAATTATTTCAAGACGATTTCCTTCTAGCATTTTAATATTATGAGATTATTACGCTTAGATAAACTACCAAACATAATAACATCCTTCCTTATGATTTACCATTCTCTAGGCATTAGTAATGAATCCCCCTCATACAACGCGCTAGAACTAAGTATCATAGTCACACGCGTCGGATATCGTTTGTTAATTTTCTTTTTATTAACATATTTACAATTTTTTCAGCCATTTAAATATCAATCTTCTAAAGTTAAATTGTCATTGTTACTTTAAATTCAAAATAAAAAAGAAATTTTGTCAGAAGTGGGATTCGAACCCACGCCCACAGAAGTGGACTGCGACCTGAACGCAGCGCCTTAGACCGCTCGGCCATCCTGACGTTATATTGTTACACTAACCAAGGCTGAGACATAAGGTTTGTTCTTTGTAGTTGAACTAGAACAATAAAAAAATGAGATAAATATATATTTTGAAGTTGGATAAAAAGAGAGAGGAAAAAAATAAAAAGTACAAAATGTTTAACTACAAAGAACAAACCTCTTAACTTGGAAGAGCTTTTTGGTGGCAAATTATAAATGTAATCTTATCACTTTTTACTAATTTATTTAAATAATCTCATAACATTAAGATGTCAGAAGGAAATAACTATGTATGTGTGTGAAGAAGGGAAAAGAAGAAGATGATCCTAACATATTATATATAATATTTAATTTTTTTAAAATTCTACTTGAATTAAAGTCAGTGAATGAACGGAATTCTTTAGGAATAATTAATTTTAATTCTAAAATGGTTTTTAGACACTTTACTATTCTCTCTGCCTCTCATAAAATTAAAATATGTGGAGCTTTTTCTACATGTATATTTTTAAATTCCGACCTTAAATTTCCTCTGTTTTTTAAATTTTCCAATCAATTACCGATTTTAATTCAAGTCGAATTGAGGAATGTATTTGAATCTATTGATCTATTGATTGAATCTATCGATTGAAAAATGATGGAGAGAGAGAGAGAGAGAGATGATTCAACTGAATGAATAATTTATCGATTTTCAATGACTCCTGTGCACCCGCTCGAGCTTTCATTCGATATATTTAAACTCACAATGGCAAGGAGAAGGGGTAGGAATGGTGAAACTATTTGTCAACTCGTACATATATACTTATAGTCGTTGTCGGTAAATTATATCCGCGGGCGCAGAAATATTGACCTGACCGGAATTCCTTGGCGAGGTTCTCCGAAAGTTTCCCTAGTTCGAGCTACGCAATTGCGTATCTTACGCACATATGACCGATCGAATACTGACCGGTGACTATAGATACACTTTGGTGCGTTGTTACGAAGTTATTGCAACTGGGTTGGAATATAATCGAAACTTAATCATGGACCGACGATATGTATAAATAGACTGGATAATTCGTTGGTCGAGCGTAGGCGGAAGTTGATGATTTAGGATCGAGAGAGACAGTTTGGCGCGGACTCTACCTCTTTCTCGCTCTATTTTACATCGAGAAGATACCATTCTATTGCTTTATACAAGGTGATTTAAAATTGAACGAGTCGTATAAATTTATGTGGATTTATTTGCGCGATTGAACGTTGATATTTATCGTTGCATATGAAAAATGTCTGCACGCATGCACTTTCGCGAAAATTAACGTTCAAACGAGCTAAGAGTTAATTATCGCGGCCGTGGCAAATATCGTTATCTACCGTCAACCGTCACCCCTGCTCTCCTCTCTTTGCCTCCCTTTTCTTCCATTCGTTTCTGATAAACGCGCGGACACGCAACAGAACTGCGCCATGCTGTTTATTACCGTATGATAATGAGGAATGATTAATTGAGAGGAAAAATGCGGCGGGGACGACGACTTATTTTTATTCGCTTCACACTGAAAATTGAAATTCATTCGCTTAGCAAGTAGTCGAAAGCATCGACGAATATCCCGCGTATTTTTTTACGTCTCACGTCAGGGGGATGAGGAACGACGAATTCGGCGGTGCCAGGGGTGCGCACGACGTTGGTTTTAATGAACTCTTTTGCTCGCCACTCGTGCCACCCTTAAACCGTCGTTTTAACCAGTGTCGCACTACTCCGTTCTCTCTACCCGTTTTCACCGATCAATATCCGCAACCGATCGTGAAACAACATTTATTCTATATTTCGACTTTATTTTATTCTATATTCCCGTATAGAAATTCCGTATCCTGTATATATTAAAAAATTTATTCGATATTTTATACTTTAATTTTTTTTTTTTTTATTTTTTACTTTGTTTCTTCTGCTACTGTTTTGAGCGCCACTGTCACCTGGACAGGTTAGCGATGTCGACAACGCAGAGGGAAGCGGGTGGTGACGAGGGCAGATCTGGTTCGCTTAGTGTGACGAGAATAGAGGCATGTTATTGATTATGGAAAAATACCCCCGGCTCAGAACGGCACGAAGGGGGAGGGAGGGTGGCTCGCAAGTGTGGTCGACACCCCCTCGTCTTCTTCGAGCCGTGCCTTCCAGCTGGTGTCATGGCTACTGTATACCCCGCAGTCTCTCTCTCTCTCTCTCTCTCTCTCTCTCTCTCTCTCTTTCTGTCGTGTTCTTCACTTGCCCCTTTCTCTTCCTCTCAACCCTTCCTCCACCCATTTGTTGTCTATCATCTCTTCATCTGACGGTATAACGTCATAATAATGGCGCGTTCTTACCGGCACTCGTCCCTCGCGAGTGTTGATCAGCCGGTACGTGCACCTTCCTGAGTGTTAGCACACTGGGGTATCTTTTTATGTCACGAAAAATAGTGCTTTTTATTAGGAAGAAATACTATTTGAAACATCTTATTCGTTCGCACAAGTCTTTATTAACACTAAAGATTGTCGTACTACTGAGTCTACAACTAACAATTCAATAAGTTTAGCATAGAACAGCCAACGACGTCTCAAATCGATCGTACTTTTCTTTATCTGTGAATTTTTTGAAAGGATTCGTTGGGAAATAGCTCGCGATAAGACGCAAAAATGTGGCAATATTGTTTAAAAATAAAGCGAGCTCGGCAGAAACTTGGGAAGGGATCGCGAATACAATGGAAACGCAAAGAATTTAACGAGAGAATGTAGTCAGAAAAATGGAAAGAGGAAGGCAGATTTTTTCTATAGTAAAAAAGACCGAGGCTCTTTTCATTGTCATTAATTAATCTAGTTTGATAAATATTAAATCAACCATCTTCGAAGATTTTAGATGGTTTCGTCACAATAGTGGCAGATGTTGATACAATAGATTTCCGCTAATTTTTCGTGATAGTCTCTATTTCCGTTAATTAACATAAATAAAAAAAAATTGATTTTAATCATAGCTAAAAGCATTTTTCGATTTTGATAATACAAGTGATTGATCCGTTCTTGTTGCACCCGCGATGTATAAACGAAGGATTATTTTATCATCTCTATTGCTCTCTTTTTCAGATAATGACAGATTATGAATGAAAATCTGTGCTTTCTGTTACAGACGAAGTGGATGTGATCGGTTACACGAGCAATCAATCAGACACCGATGATCATAGTAGCGTACAGAGTAGTAGCGACAGCGGTGTCGCGATGTCCACCTCCAGGCTGACTCTTTCCGAAATGATGGATAATCTTTAGGTACGTATACACACAGAGTCCGATTAACTTCGAAACAAAACAGGTGCGGAATTCTACTCTGAAGGAAATAATATGAATTTATTCGAATTAAATAAGATTTGCTTACGACTTTAATTATTAGAATACATTGGATCAAACAATTAATTATAGCTAGTAATTATAGCTAGTCGTGTCCTATAATAATGAAAAAGACACGCTAAGTACGGGAAATCCATTAAGAGTATAAGACATCATCAAAGGAACAAAAATCGAAAGATAGGAATAGAGAAAGTGGAGGAGTAGATGTTGGACAAATAAATTCTTACATTTGGTTCCTCTGCGCTGTTTGCAGACAAAGAGACGGCGAGATGGCGGCGAAAGAAGAAGCGGTTGAAAAAGAGAAAAGGATAGGGGAGGGAAAGATAGAGCGAAAGGAAGAACATCCATTGAGGCGTATGAAAATTGACGGCGCGAGAGATATCGATTCATACACACATAAACATATACACACAAAATGCACATTTAAATTCATATTTGTGTCCTTCCAAAATGGCCTGGCTGGCAAAGCAACATTAAAAAAGAAGAAGAAGAAGACTTTCAAGCGTTGCACGACTTTGTGAAGACTTTCAGAGAAGAAGATTTCGAAAACCGGAAATCACAGAAGAGTAGGAGAAGTTGTAAAAATACGGAAGAACTCGGATGACATCAGTCCTCTAACGCGAAGAAAAAGAAGAAAATAAGGAAGATAAAGTCGTGATGATATCATCCCGGTACTAGCCTACAACATAAAGAACAAGTAATCTTTAATATTTTGGAGTCGTTCAAAATTTACAAAGAGAGGGATAACTGATCCGAAGAATATTTATTAAAGAATATATTATATGCTTACAAAAGAATCCGAAAGAAAGAAGAGACGTGAAAGATAGAAGAAAATTATTTTGATGACAAGAAAAAACAGGCCATCCTACAAAAACATTTGTCGTACAAAAATGTAAGAGAGCAGATTGAGCGAAAGAAAAAGAAAATATATTGAAAAGGAAAGAATATGTAAAAATCTCATTGCGAATTGTTTGACATCTTAAAGAGAGGATAATAGCCAGAAACATCCGATTACTAAGAAAATCATAGAAGAAAGGAAGAAAGGTTTCAGATCAGAAAGAAGATCAATAAAGAAGATACTTTCTGAAAGTTATGAATGCAGACTGGAAGATTACAGCACATTTTCCAAAATGGCAGTAAAATATGATATTGAAAGAAAAATAAAGAAAAGGAATTAGAAGGAAAAAAAGGAATAAATAAAGAAAATTAATTGGAAAAAAAATAAGAAATGAGAGAAAAGGCTAAGAATAATTGAAATAAGAAAAATAAATAAGAAAAAATTAAAAAAATTTAACCAAGAAGAAAGCCAGCAACTTTTCGAGAGGATTAACTTAAATCAAGGAAAAGACGGCAATATAAGAAATAAGAAAAGAAAGGCTTAAAAGAAAACGAAAAGGAATATAACAAGCACGACTTTGAGAATGCAAAAAATAAAGGAGACAGTTGTAAATTATCAAGAGTTAACGGAGAATCGCAGCAACATTGTACATATTTTTAAGAACAAACAAATTTATCGAGAGAACGTAAATATGCGCGCGCGCGCGAAAGAGAGAGAGAGAGAGAGAGAGAGAGAGAGAGAGAGAGAGAGAGAGAGAGAATATATGAATGGATGAGAGAGAGAGAGAAAGTAAGAAATTAAATGGGAAGTGGAAATGTTGAACGGAAGCAGTAGATCAGTTCTTCGTTTTGTTGCAGGCTTAGTCCGGATTCTCGAAGAAAACCGAATAAAATAAGGCGTTGATTGATTATTTCGAGACTCGATCATTGAAACGAGCGTTTTCTCGATTTAGTTTTCATAATATTTGACAAAATTAAAAATTTATTCTTAGAAATATATTTTGAAGAATTTAATTAATTAACTAATTAATTTTGTTGTTTTAAACTATGCAGATTGATTCACAAATAATTCTCAATTTGTCAATTAATATCGTAATAAATTTTTAAAATAAATTTTTAATTTAGTTCTAAAAATATATAAAGAGGGAGAGAGAAAGAGATAGAATAAAAATAGAACAGAATAAATAGAAATTTATTTATTGAAATTTACAAAATTATTTCAAACTAGTTAAAACTATAATTTTATTTACTATAAAGTAAATTTCTAAAAGAGCAAATTTATAGTTTTATCAAAATTAATCTAAACATTTATTTCATAGAAATTTATTACGAGATTTGTCGAAAAATTTAGAAGTATTTACGAAGCAATCCGTTTAACTCAAAACGACAAAATTATTTATTAAAATAATTTTATTAAAGTAATATATATATCGGATGGATTATAATAAATATTCTACAAATTTGTCCGTAAAATTGTATATTTAATTTAAAATTCAAATTATATACATATACATATATATATATATATATGTATATATATATATATATATATACACAGTATTTGGAATTAATTATATGTTAAGGTCAAAATATACGAAATTATTTTTATAGTTTATAAAATTGTGTGTAAAAATTAGAATTACTTAAAAAATTATAGTTATTCGATAAAACATAAAGTCATTTTCGAAACTAAATTGCGGATTTTTTCGGATTCAATGATATTTAAATAAACATACAAATAGTTCATTAAGTAAACTTATTAAAAAAACAATCCTGCGCCATGTTTGTAAGAAGAAGTAAATAAAAATCTGCAAAAAACTCGATATTGCGAAATATAGAAGAATGTGAGGGAAGGGAAAATGTATTCAGAGAGTGAAGAGAAAAGAATAGGACGAAGAAAGACAAACGGCTGATTTCTCGATGAATAATGAATTGCGATTAATTAATAGACTACAATGCAGAGTTACACAGACACAAATGAACGGATATACACTTACACATGTACACGTATATGTTAAGTCATTATTATTCTGTAATTAAGTGAGTAAAGCAAAGTATAAAAAACAAAAAAAGTAAATTGATAACTATAATACGGCGTAAGTGATGTTTCATTATATATATATATATATATATATATATATATATATATATATATATATATACACACACACATAAATATAGAGTGTCCCTTATTTATAGATATAAAAATAAATGGAAAAAGTCCTGAGAGAGTGATTTTTGCTCTCGGCAGAATTTCTAACGCATTTTATTAATCTACTTGTTCTAAAAAGAAACAAGAATTAAAAACAATTAAAAATAAGAAAGTTATGAATAAAAGAACTGAGAAAATAACTAAAAAAAAATTATAAAATAAAGTAAAAATTGAAGAGATTAATATTATCAAAGATAATAATTCTATAGAAGGAGAAATTGTATTAAAATTTAAGAGACTTGTTTGTTATTATAAAAGAAACAATATATAGCTGCTGTGTGAATGCAATTGAAATAATAAGGGACACTCTAATACACATTCGAAGAGTACAAATTCCGCAAATCCCTCGTGGGGTGTTCTCGGGGCTGTTACCACCTTTTTATGTGATGCGTTTCTTTTTACGAGAATGATCTTTGACTATTCCTAGATCATTCGTGGATAATCTACGAAGCAAATAGTCTAGATAATGGATCGAAAGCGATACAATGTCGCTGAGTTCATATTATGATAGTATGAGCGCACGAAAAACTTATTGTGACGTGGAATGACATGGAATAACGTAGAATGACGTGAATTGACATTTTTTTCCAATTTAATAAAGACAATATCTTTGAATAATTTTTCTTGTTTTTTTTTTTTTAAATATAAGGATTGTTGCCTGAGAAGGAAATTGGAGAATATTGTATTATTCTAACTCAAATATGACACATGACATGGCAGACTATGGCACGAAACATTGAAAGAACTCAACGAAATTATAACGGTTTCGATGCCTAATCTAAAAGAATATTGAAAGTCGGAGTTCTCGGCTTAAAGGGCAAAGATTCGTGCGATAAGATTCTTTTGTAAGATTGGCTTTGGACGATACGCGTTAATGGATAGACTAATAACTACCAAATGTAAACGGATGATCTCTGAAAACCGACGTTAAATTGTAGGCTGGAAGTGAACTTTTAGATGAGCATATTTCGGAAAATATTCCCTCGCAGTACATGTGCTGTCGGTTAACCCTTTAACTGTCCTTCGCATATGTGAGATATACAAATTGGCCGCAGAATCTATCATTAAAGTGCAAGGGCGAATTATAACGGAATAGCATGTATAATGTGTCTCTTTTTATCACTATATTCGTTAATTGAAGATTTCTCTAGCAAACTAAAAACAAGAAATTTAATTGTCTTAACTTTTAAGTATTGTTTTCATATTTAAAATGATTCAAGTTGGCAAAACATATCAAATAAAATTTCTGCAATTCGCAAAAAAAAGGCAGATATTTGCAAATAACGGATTTTTTTATTTATCAAATATATGACATATTTGCGATTTATTTGAGATACTTGTTTTTGTGAAAGAAGATTCTATGACAAATTAATACTATGAGACTCCCTGTACAAACGCATATTTTATTTTGAAAATGTCATTTCAATATTATTTTCGTTTTTTATTTCATTTTTTTATTTATTTTTATATACATGTTTCCATACATTTCTTTTTTTTCTTTTTATTAAGTTTATTTTAAACATTTATTGCCTTAATATTTTTTTAAAATACAGTATTATTAATATTATGTAGTAAAATTAATCGATGAAACGAAAATATATTCTGGTGATATTTAGTATTAAACATTAAAAGCTTAGACTGTATTTAGAATTAAAATTTAAAAACTCCATTAAAAAACACAGAATTGAAAAAATATATTAAGAAACATTTTTTTAAATTAAACAATTTTTTAAGAAATTCTAGATTTTGGAAATAACTTAATTTTTTCATTTATTGTTTTTTTTTTATATTTTGTGAGCAATATTATGTAATAAGTAAATATCTTAAAATTTTCACAATAATATAAATTAATAAAAGAAACTTAATCATAATATATATATTTTTTAAGATCGAAATTGTAAAACGTGTAGACTCTAAAGATATTTTAAAATCAAAAATTTAAAATCTATTTAATCGAAAAATCCAGGGATCTCTAAAAGAAAGGATAAAAAATCTCAAAAATATTAAAAATTTAAGCCATAAAAATTTGTTTACAAATTAATATTAGATTCTTTTAATATATATATTTTTTATATATTTCTCTTAAAATTTAAAAATAATTGATTTAAACACATCTTAAGAAATTCTAATTTTTAATTTATAAATTTAAAATTCTAAAAGAAAAAGATCTTGTGAAATTTTAATTCAATTTTGAATAAATTCGACATTTTAAGTTTTAATAAATATTTATTTTTCGTGAACATTTTTAAATTAACAGCTGCAATATTTAAAATATTGAAACAAATTATATTTTTAAATTCGAAATTATGCAATAAATATCTTTGTTATTAATTTAATTATGCGAAATTTTAATTTTTAATTTCGATATGAAGGATTAAAGGAATGTAAAGGATAAAAGTTTTAGAAAAAATTAGTAACCGAAACAAAATATCTTTAACAATCGCAACTGAAAAAGGATTCTAGTAGATTTAATTTTTAGAGTTTAACTTTGAAGTTAAATGTAAGTTAAAGGGTTAACTGTATGTCAGGGTTAATATAGACGAAGGACATAAAAAATATAAATGCACACGGACAAAAACAAAGAAGGCAGTAGCCAATAGAAAAAAAGACAGGGAATGAGATTACGAAAATGATAAAGGTTCATAAAAGATCAAAGGACAGGGTCAAATCCCGCCGAGAAAACGACCAAGCCAAGTGAAATATTTTTAGCGAGGCACGCCGCGATTTTTAATATTGAATCATATATCGATTGTTGTATCAACAATCTTCTATAATTAAATCGCAATCATATTGGTTGTTGTACGAATCTATCGCGGCGAATTACACTTACAAATGACGGGCTTTGGCCGTACTTGTATAATCCTACGACTTTATCTTTTAGCACAAATCTGGAATTTTAACGTTTTTTTTCTTTTATACAGTAATTGCAAACAGAGCTTTTTTCTTTATTCTTTCACTATTTATTTCAACGA
This sequence comes from Lasius fuliginosus, assembly GCA_949152495.1. Lineage (NCBI taxonomy): Eukaryota > Metazoa > Arthropoda > Insecta > Hymenoptera > Formicidae > Lasius > Lasius fuliginosus. The sequence goes on from OX424444.1 coordinate 15,226,878, forward strand.
AATTTGAGAGAATTTTCTTTTAAAAGTTGAATGAAATATTTTCGGCAATGTTTGGAATTATTTAGATTTGAAAATACACTTCTGTGCTATTTTAGATAACAATATTAAATCTCTTGTTTCTTTAACAGCAGCATTGAATTACGACGTTAGAAGTGAATCTTTTTCTTGAAATAATACGCTGAGATGAATTAGTCTTTTTGTATGCAATCTCTAGGCGTTTGATACTTACATGATTTTTTATTTCTGACGTTGTAATTCAATGTGATTGCACTAAGGATCAGCAATCCTAATTTATCTATAGATTAATTTTATTGATTTGGGATTTTTGAGAAAACAATGCTGTCTGTCATTCGTCTCATTACTGATTATCAATTAATTAAAGGGCCAACTAGAAATAAAAGTGATCTATAGTGAATCGTCGTTGATCTTCGTACGCCAGGATGATAAAAAGTTCTTGAAAGAAATGAAAAAAAATGCGCGTAAAAAAAACGAAGGAACCACATCAAGAACCAACAAAAAAAACTAATGATTACAAAGAACTATAAAATCCAAAAAAAGAAAAATAATAATAGGCGCAAAAATAAATAGATCTCTGCATAGAGTTTTAAAGAAGCAAATCAATTAAAATCGAAATTTTTTTTAAGAATTTTTTTTGGCATGCATAATATATGCCGCCTCTATTTTAACTCGGTTTTATAACCAACGGACTCAAAATTTTATTATAAATAAAGAAATTTTATGTAATAATAAATAATTATCTTTTATAATTTTTTTAAATATCTAATTTATAAACATTAAATATATCGTTAACTGTTTCAAAAATTTTCGTATTAACTTATTTATTAAAATTATGTTATAAATAATTTTCTGATGAATTTATTATGGTTTTAGTAAATCTTTTAATTTTTAAATTCTAATTTTCAAATATAATATATCGATCTATTTAAATGAGTCTAATATTAATCTGAAATCTTCATAAAATAAAAATAATCATATCTTTAGTTAATTTATTTATATCATGGTATATTTATGATCACACACACACACACACACACACGTGGCCCCTTTAATGAGTTAAACTAAACATTGCGTTTGCTATATGATTTTTCCAAATGAGAAGAAAAATATCGTATGAAATGTCTAACAAGAAAGCAGTATGTACATTTATGGGGAGCTTTTTCGTAATATGCTAAAATTGTTAAAGACTGGGGAAAGGAATGTAATCGTGAGTTAAACAGCGTCAAATGGAACACGTTGTCCTTCTTTGAATTTGCCGAAAGGCAATCTAAATATTCATATTCGATATATAATTGAGAAACTGGAGAGAATAAAGAAATCTGTTTTCTAAGATATAATAAATTGGACCGATGATTGGGTTTGTAACAATAAAAGTAAATAGTTATTATAGAATAAATTATTAAAAAGATATGCTAATCTCTAAAGACGAAAATGTCATAAATATATATAAATTCAATGTTTTTAATTTTTAATGATTATGGAATTTTTAAAAAATGTATATTAAGTTGATGCAGAAGATTAGTCTCATATTTGTCAAGTAAAGTTGAAGATAAAATTGCACAGCTTTGATAAACTTCGATATACATTTTGCCCATTAAAAATCCTTTTTTAAAAAATTCGAGACTCGACGTTATTTAACGAAACTTTATAAAAAATGTGACAATTCTTTGCATTAACGTAAATTTCGAAAATTGCACTTTTTTTGTTTAAATTTGAGCAAAGACGAATTTTCCTTGTCACTGTCTTTTATCAAATTTTGAGATTTTTACTAATTTAATTTCACATGTAATTTTTCAAATAATTATTTACATTATTTCCATATCTATATTAGTGTTCCCGAAATAGTTCTATTTCTGTTGCACATGTATATATAATTTAAACATTATATATACATATAATTTAAAAATAACTGTGACAAGGAAGAGATATGTATTAATTTAATATAATAATGCTCTCTCAAATTACCATCGCAAGCGTTTGTATTATAAATTTATATAGTTTAAATTTAAAATATAAATTTATAATATAAATTTTTACAACTCAAATAAAAAATGAACGAAAATAGATACGGTAAATAGAGCATTAAAAAAACATTCACATATTGTGATCACTTGCTGATACTTAATTTCATTTATTAAACTTGATTTTGAATTATGTGTTTAATTTAGTATAGACAATTTTTGTTGTATTATAAGAGAAAGACGAAACGTTGAAAAGACGAAAACGTTGAAAGAGCGGAAGAAAAAGAAGGAAAGAAAGGTGAAAAAATAAAGGTTGAAGAAAAAAGAGAAGAAGGCAAAAATAAGAAAGGGAAAGGTAAATGTCAGGAAAGAAGTGAAAACAAAAAAGGTAAAAAAAAGGAAAAGAAAGAAAGAGAAAACGAGGAAGAGGTGAAAAAGTATTACAATGTTTTGATTTAAAATAATTGACGAATTTTTCGATATATTTGGTTTAAATTAAATTAATTAAAATAATTTCAATTATATATACATATATACACACACATACATATTGATATGTATATATATTTTGTTTTTTATATCATTATTCTTTTCTTCGAAAAATTCACCAATATCAAAATCAAAGGAACAGAAAGAGAGAATGAATAGAGGAGAGAAAGAAAAGGAGGTGAGAGCAAAATAGAGAAAAGAAAAAAGAAAAATTGAGGTAAACATAAAAAATTATAGAGAGAAAGAGAAAGATCGCAGCAATAAGTATTGACATGGTATTGAAGACAAAACGAACGACGAAAATTGAAAATGCATGAATTCAATTAAGATTATAATTAAATAACAAAAATATATATATAATTGATATGTTTGAATTAAATTGATATTAATTATTAAGATTTGAAGATTCTTATATTATTAATTTATGAATAAGTTAAAATTTAATTATGTAATTAAAAAATTATTACCTTTAAAATTATTCATGCAAATTAAGTGACAAATAAAAAGATAATTCGGCTGACTTAATCGACAATAACAACATTAATTAATGTTATAAAACCTATTATCGAAGTTTCATTGAACAATATTTTATGATATCGTCTGTTACTCAATATTGATTAATATTAATATCTCTATATATCTTGCAGTTGTTAACAAATAATAGTAATATTGATTAATAACCGATTAATAGTCGATTCCGATAATTTAACATATTGTTTAATAACCGGCTTTGATATTAAATAATATTAAAGTTGATTACACTGATTATAAAGTCGATTACACTCATATATCAATACTAATTATTGTCAACATCAATCGTTAAACCAATACCAGTCAATACCGAAAATCTGAGGTTTGTCTATTGTTATCTGCTAATTTCAATAATTGTTCTGACTTTACGGAAATTTTACATATTTTTTCGTGTATTAAGATATTAACGTCGAGGAGGTCTTCAAGCGCAGGATAAAATTTACAAAAGGAGTCCCTTAAGTAACGCTTGCTTGAAAAAAAGGAAAGCAGAGGAAAGACCGAGGATAAAAATACAAATAGTAATGAAAACAAAAAATAGGTGTTATTTTTAGATGTCTATTAGATTACCAGAAATCAGAAAAACTAAAGGATTAAAAAAGATGCTTAAGCAGAAAAAGGAATAAAAAAAAGGACAACCTACTATTAATACTACTATTATTACTATTACTATACTACTATAACTATTACTATTATCGCTGCTATTACTACAACTACTACTACTACTACTAATACACTACTATTACAGTACTCGTAATAAAAATTTAAAGGATGTAGGTAAAACTTAGTTGACGCGATTTTTAGCAGGATGCGAAATAAATTTAAATTTAATTTTCTAATTAATCGAGTAAGATTTTAATTTTAGCTCGATTGTTTAATTTGAGAATTTAATCTCGATTTGTATAATCACGAATTAAATTCGAATTTTTTAAAAATTACAATAATATGCAAATTAATTTTGAATTTGATTTTCCAACATGTTATTTTTTAAATCGGTGTTTATTTAGCGCATAATTTACACATATGTAAGATTTTTTTAATCACAATAGATAAATGTACAAAATAAATTTTAATTTAATTTTGAAAATATCTAAATATTGATTTAATTTTGATTAATGCAAAGATATATTAAGTCATAATGTAGTGTGCAATTATTATTATTTTATATATATATATATATATATATATATATATTAAATTCGAATTTAATCTCTTGATTAATACAGTCTTGAATCAAATTCCAATTTCACTTTGACAGTATGCGAATTAAATTTGAATTTAATTTCGATTAATCCTTTGGAGTGTCGCTTGGGGACACCTTTTTCATCGTTCGACGTTTTGTCGCTTTCATTGTTTAGATAATTAAAGGGAGATGGAGGATGGACATTTACACTGAAGAAGTGAGTGTGGCGACAGATTTTTCGTAAGTCCTTGAAGGCCGAAATCCGTTTTCGGTCGCACCTCGAAGATCGTCCTCCTTTAAGGTGTTCCCATTTTCGGACACCATTCAAAGAAAAAATTATTATTACAACAGAAATTTTGCAAGATTTTATCTTTTCTTAGAGTTTTTAAAGTTGAATGTCCGAGAGAACAGCTCATTTCCAGTCATTTATAATGACAAGCTATTGGTGTTTCAACATTTTTAAACAGTGATTATATATAATACTTATATAATGAAGTGTTTATGTAATACCTTGTACATCAAAGCGATGTACTTTTAAAGGATGGATTAATAAAAAATAATAAGTTAGGGAAAACTTAGAGAAAGCTGTCGATGTATCAACATTTTTGTGGGCGCGATAGTTATGCCCTGTACGTGAAGCGATGTTCTTATAAAAGAAAAATTAAGAATATGAAACAAGTTAGAGGAAGAAACTATTTAATAGAAGTAATAATATAGAAACACGATAACGAGAAAAGATAAAGCGAGAAAAAGGGACGAGAGAATGGGGAGAAGAGGGCGAATTTTGCGTGGCGATACTCCTTCAGATGAAAAGTGCGGTCCTTTTCTCGGTCGTTGTTGAGCCACGCGAGTCCCACGCGAGAAAATGAGGGTTCTCACCCAATCTCTCATCCCTTCATAAAATACAACAAAACAAAACGATGGGAGGATGATCTTCGAGCAAATTTGGCGTGATAAAAGAAGGGGCAGAATAATAGTATGAGATGATAATAATGGACAGTGATAAACAAAGGGAAAGTGATAATGGGGCGGAGAATGTTCTTGCTATGCGAGAGACTCTATGTTGAGGGTTGTTGCAAAGTTTCGTCAATTTTTGCGTAGCAACTTCTGACTCCCGAAATTCAAAAGTCCTCAGATTTCGATGATTGAAGGATCTAGAGATTCAAAGATCCAAACAGAGAGAGAGAGTTTTTCCAGCGAAAAAAATATTTAAAGAGTGAAGATAGGAGAAATTTATCATTTTCATGTAGAAACTGACAATTATCTCGCAAAGTTTAAGTTTCATCCAGGATCTAGGATTTTTTTGTTGAGGAATAAGAATCCGAAGATCTTAAAATACAAAAATTAAAAAATTTTTTATTTAAATCGTTTCATTAATCGATTCAATAATTGATAGATTTAACAATCCAGAGGAGATCCCCGAGGATCTTGATTTTGATTTCTTTTGAAATCTTCAAGAACCGCGGATGTAAAATAGTATGACAGGAGGAGCATTGAAGATCTCTGAGGATTAACTCGACAAATAAACTAACAAAGGATTCTCAAAGATCCAAAAGTATGAATTTAGAATAAAATAAGAGTATTTCAAGATTCAAAGAAATCTAATAATCTTAAAGAATCAAGGATATAGGCGCCATGGATTTAGAGTAGAAAGACAGGTATCTCAGGACTTAGATATCCAGGGATTTTACAGTTACGTGCAAAAATTGGCGGGCATATTGTTATTACAGACGATCCAAACAACAGAAAAGTAAATAACTCGATGACAAGATCACTTTATTAAGCAAGCTAGCAGCAAAAAAAGAAAAAAAAAGAAAAAGAGATTAATCGTAATAAGTAGGATGAACTGTATACTCATCGGTTATTTTCCTTAGCTCGGATTAATGACAGTTTAACAACGTCATGTCGTCCAGTGATACGTGTCGGATGTTTGCCTGAAAATATAAAATTTGCATCTCAAAGCGTGTCCATTGGTTATTCGAAGTAGAGTGAAATGGAATAATTGTATAATTGGCATTAGAGTGATTAAAACATGTTTTGTGTTTCGTTTTTCATAACTTTTTTAATAAAAAAATCCAATCCTCTAATTCTTCTGAATAATAAAAGAAATGAAATTCCACGATTGCTTCAAGTAAAAGGAATATCCATCTAATTTTTTTATCGATAAAGATAAAAACATTACAATAAAGATACAGAAACTAAAATATAGATAAAAACAATCTTATTTTTTTTAAATAAGTTATATTGCAACAATGAGATTATTTTGTATGAATCAATTTTTATCTAATTGTTTTCCTAATTAATATATATATAAGTACAACAATCAATACAACAGAGCAAAAGAAAAGTAAAAAGGATAAGATAGAAATTAATTCATGCAAAATACTCTGGAAATGACAATATAACACTTATTGAAGATAACAAATCGGCAAATGTTTAAATATGCGTTTAAATATGTAATTCTATTTGAAAAAACTATTGAAAATTTAAATATATAAATGTTAATGTGTTTAAATATGTAATTTTAACACATATAAAAAATAGTCGACCTCAACCTCAACGCATACTTTAGTAATACATATACCTATCACTTTATGAGATTCACTTTGAGCTTTATTCAAATTCACAGGTGACAATTTAATTTGACCTAACTAATGTAGTGTAAGAAAGCAAATTCTAGATATATTTGATATACAGATAGCCCATTTCACTTTATAATGAATTGCGAGCAATCGGAGTCGATAAGAGTGAATGAGAGAATGAAAAAAGAGAGAGATAGAGAGAGAGAGAGAGAGAGAGAGAGAGAGAGAGAGAGAGATTCGAAAAAAAAACAGATGAATATAATGTTATAATGTAATATTTAAACGAATGTGCAAGTGTGTGAATGTACGGGTTTAGACAGTGAAATATGTCTAAGACTTGCGAGAAAGAGTTTTACGAAGACACGGAGAAGCTTAAGTGGAAGCGGAAATACAATTATCGAGCGCAACACGATAGTCGCAATAAGTGAAGTTAATAAAGCGAGAATATTGAGAGCGATGCAAAATGTTCGCATTCTGGGAATCGCTACTTTAAAGTCATAGAACGTAAAATCTGTAAAAGGAAGAAAAAAAGATAAGATTGACAAAGAATATTTCCTTTTAAACGAATGCTTAAACATCTTGCATCGCGATTGAAATTGATTGCGTGAATTTCGTGCGATGATTCCGAAATGAAGAGAGTTCGGTCAGTGATTTGAACATTGATGGGTTGAATTAGGAAAGCATTTCTGTCAATTCGTCGATACTGTCGCGATATTCGATGATCGATAGTGATTAATGCTTAGATGGAGATGGATGCGTGGGAGAGATTAGATTGATTATTGCAAATTATTACGATTAAAATGTGCTAATTGGTTGACTGTCGTTGAGCAAAATGAGACGACTATTGAGAAAGAAGAAAAAAAAAGAAGGGCAACCATCACTTATATATTATTGTACATATTTACCTATAATTGCTATTCGTATCGCAGAGGTTCTGTTCTCTCAAGATTATTTCTTCAATGATTCAGCGGAAAAGAAAACAACAAAAAAATGTGAATAAAGTTAGATTTGTGTATTACTGAACTAATCCCTCTTCTCATCTCCATAGAATAAGGAAATATTATAACGTAGATAATAAGACACTTATTCGAAAGTAGAAAAAAGTTAACTATTGCATTGTCGAATTCCAAACGTTTAAATTTTATAGATATGAATATTATGAAGTAAAGATATTGCAGGAACTTCCATAAAACTATTGAAAATCTATTTACGATTAGAAAAACGCGCGTTTTTAAGTATGACATGATTCTTTGATAAAAATATACATCAGTTTTTGTGAAATACACTCTCGTGGGAGCTCAAGTTATGATAATTTTGTAGAACATAATCTTATAGAAAATTGGTAAATTGATAAAAAAAAAAAATTACTTCATAAATTACTTTATGAATAAATCACTATTTAAATGAAACGAGAATTAAATTTGCAAATTGTGAATCATATTACAAAAAAATTCCGGATGCTTCTCGCGCTTAGAAATAGAGAAAACATACCTTACGTGATGGTTAATTAACTTTTCGCTTCTGCTAAAAAAATAAATACGTAGCGAATAATAATTGACTTATCGTATCACTTACCGTGTTGCTGCGTTGTTTTATGCGCAAGAATCATCATTCTCTCGATCTTCTCTCTACGTCAAAAAAATTCACACTGCACTAAGCGCCAGAAATATCTTTCCACATATTGAATAAACATATTTATTCGCGTCTAATTTCATATGGGACATTTCTGGTGGCAATTGTACCACATCCCATATCCAATAGAAAAATTTGTTTTTTAGGAACAAGAATGTCGTTTAGGAAATATCTCTAGAAAGCGCATATTCTCATTGGTTATTGGGAAGTGGTCAGTGAATCCTCTAGTTCGCGCCAGATGGCGCGCTCGTGCAAACTTATTATTGGTCGGCGATGACGTTTGAGATAACATGGCGGCGACTGACGCGCGGTGCGCACATCGCGAACGCGGTCAGTAGGCTGTAGGCTGCGCGACCTCGTGACGTGTGTGTGTTGTTGTTGCGGTGTGGCAGAATCTCGGGTCGATTCAAAGGTGACGGAGGTGCGGCCAGCCGTCGATGCTATTTCGAGTTACGAACGCGCAAAATGGCGCCAACGCGTGTAATTCTAATGTCATGCGGCAGCTATAATCCGCCGACAAACATGCATCTGCGAATGTTCGGTACGTATATGTCCATTCGTCGTCTTTTCGTTCGAATAGCGCTGTTTTTATTGAACTGCGAATGTTGTCACGTCATATTCCGTCATCGCGCGTGATGTCACATCGTTGTCACGCGTATGAATTGTTGTCAACGCGTTTGCGTAATATGAGACTTATTTCAGTTATCTGTGTCTTCTTACATATTTTTTTTTTATTTTTTTTCTTCAATATCTAATTGGAACTATATATCTATTTATAAATAAACAAATGCAATAAATTCGCAATATAAATTCTATATTCTATATTAATTTTTATATATATAGATAAAATTATTTATACATATCATATGCAGTATTTATATATACATTATATATTTCAGAAATTGCTCGAGATCATTTGCACCGAATGGGAACACATATTGTCGTTGGCGGAGTGATTTCTCCAGTGCATGATGCATATGCCAAGAAGGAACTGGCTAGTTCGACTCATAGATGTGCAATGTTGCGATTAGCACTGCAGAATAATGATTGGATTCGACTAAGTACATGGGAGACCAGACAGAACTGCTGGACCAAGACTCGCTTGAGCTTGCAACATCACCAAAATCTGCTCAATTCCATGCTATGCAACTCCAATGATATCAAACATCACTTGCAGATGGATGATACAGAATGGATTCCAGAAAATGTAAAAAACAGCTCGGATAATACACCGATACAAATCAAATTACTGTGTGGTGCAGATCTTCTGGAAAGTTTCGGCATTAGCGGACTTTGGCTCGAAGAAGATGTGAGTTATATACAAAATATATCAGAAATAATTGAATTGAAAATAAATGTTTTCTGGCAATATTATCATGTAAAATTTACTTTTTTTTTAATGAGACTTTAAATTAATATTATTTCTATAACTGATCACACACACACAAATTTACAGCTTAGAAATAAATTTTTTAGTTGCAAATTATTGCACGTAGCATTATAAAGCTCGAATAAAACGAAATAAAAAATTAATTGATCTTTTTGTTGCAGATTGACACTATTGTTGGCGAGCACGGTCTTGTGGTTATTACTAGAGAAGGCTGCAATCCTAACAAGTTTATCTACGACTCGGATATTCTCTCCAAGCACATGGTAAATATAATAAATTTTATTTATTGCCCTGAAGAAGCTCTTGTTATATAAATTATGTTTGCTTGTGTTCCATAGCATATTGCATCTATTAAATATATTCTTATAGTATAATACACTAAAAAATATTATTTTTTATTGAATATTTGTTTATAATATCTGCCCTGTATAAGTATTGGAAACTGCGAATAATATATGTATACTGTGAAAGAATTTTGTGTTAGGATAAATTGATAGGTTGCTTGTTACTAATTGTTATTTGGCATATTCTAAATAAATATCTAGGATTTTAAAACATTAATTTAGATAAACAAACTTCGAATTTAAATAAATTTTGTCGACAAATATAATTATCAGATGTATGAGAGAAAGAGATTATCGAAAAGACAATACTGATAATTACAAATAATTATAGTTATTGTGACTAATAATTACAATTATTATGGATGCAGCTTTAGAAGCAGTCTCGCATGTTACTTTGACGAATCTCTCTCCGACTATCGGAAAATAATTTTTTTTTGTTCTTTATTTTATTTTCAGCACAATATCTGTATTGTAACCGAATGGATCCCGAATGAAGTTAGCTCGACGAGAATCAGGCGAGCTCTGAAGCGCAGCCAGAGCGTTAGATATCTGCTGCAGGATTCCGTTATCGATTATATTTACAAGCACGAAATTTACGATGCGAGAGCGTCAAATACCACAATGTGAGTCTTGAATGTCCTGTTTAGATGCATTTTTTAAAATGAAGATACGTTGTTTGTGATATTTTAATGAATAATAGGCTCTGTAGATATTATTTGTAGCCTATATTGTCAATTTTGTACACGTTTTGTAAAGAAGGTAGTGCTTTATTTTTGTAGCAATAGCATCTGCCATGACATAAAAAGATACGATAACTATTATGCATAATAGAGATAGTTCTAATGAAAAACTGGTCCCAAATGCAGTCACATAATTAAAACACAAAGTTAATATTAATAAAATATATTTAAAAAAATTTAATTGGAATTAAAATTTATAAAAATATAAAAATTAATAGATAATCATGAAACTTTTTCGAAACATATCTAACTAAAGGTTTGGAAAACTGTATTATTTAATTTCAATCTATTAGTTAATCATTAACGCCGGTATTGATTTTATTGCTTTTCGTTAGGGATCTTCTTGATTGATCATTTGCGTCTATGAAAATGTTACACATTTTTTTATGTCATGGTATCAATTGTAGTTAAACAATCATGATTGTACAAAGATGAGATACTTAAAAAGATGATATATACATAATTCAGCCACATGTAATATTGCCAAATTTCGACAGGACGATGTATGATATTCCGCTGTATTCCTTAATCTAGTCTTCTTGCCTGTCTTCCGTCAAAACGCACAATACTTAATAAAGAAGAATTTATGTTTTGTTTACTACAATTAGTTTAAATGTACAAAAAAATATCTTGTAAAGAATTATATTTTGTTTATATTCTGTTATGTATCTTATTTCTGTTATTTGTTTTATTTATGTCTTATTTCTATTCATTTTTTAATGATATTTGATATGTATAGCACCTAAGATTCTTTCCACATTTTTGATAAAATAGTGTTAGAAATATATATATATATATATATATATATATATATATATATATATAACCCCCTTAGAGTAGATTGTATAAAATTTTCTAAATTACATAATTTTATATATATATATTACATAATATTAAAAAATATTGCTGTTTTTAACAATGAGAGATATATAATACAGGCTTCTCTATAAAGTAGTCGATTAAAATTTATTTTCGTATAATATATCTTTACTCTCAATAAATTTTTTAAAGATCAAGAATTTATAGTATCTACTGGGGGTTGACATAATTAAGTTACCATTAAGATTAGCAGATAGACTTCAAATAATTCTATTCACTGACAGGACAAAAATTATTATTGCGATTACATTGCGATTTTATTGAAATAATACTTTATTATTGACAATAAAATTAAAAGTACAAAGTTTTGCCCGTTTTTAATTTTAAATTAAGATTTGAAGGATCATAAGTCAGTGAATCGAATTTGGAGGAGACAGCTCAAATCTTCAGTACTTGCGTGAAGTCGTTGCGACCCCACAATTCCATTTATTTATTTTTTCATTTCATTTATTATATAAAGGATATATGTGATAAGTAATCAAAGTATATCAAAGTTGTAAGATATATAAAAGAGATTGCTTGTCCCTCTTAATCGAAATTAAAATACATATCATTAGTGGTAGAATCATGTTTCTATTTTAAAAAAATGATTGTATAATAGTATATTAGATTATGAAAATTTTAAGAACACTAGTGAACTTTCCTAATTACATATAAATATTTTGTTTCCGCGGATATTATTTGAAAATTAGTTGATACAAGATTTGATATTTTATATGCAACAATTTAATAATTTACAACTGCGAGTAAAGAAACGTGATGAGATCGTAACGAGTTCGCTCTACTGAATTGTTATACGAAAATGCTAAACAGACTGAATGTTCTCTAAAAAGAATTGTGTTTTTCACGCTGCCGCTGCCGATTGGACACTGAAGTAAGTTGGAACTGCCGTCACCGAACGCGAACAATTATCTGCACATAGATCCCCGATATCTTACCGCGTTTTTAACGCCGTCACCCAGCGATGTGACTATGGACTCGCCGAGCCCGATCGAGATTGCCGCGTCCATCGACGTGCCGGACGCGGTGGTGCTGCGCAAAAATCTGCAGAACGCGGGCGATGATGGCGGGCTCGACGAGATTCGCGAGCACATCATTAGCGCGATCAGCAACAACGTCGACAACGGTAACGTCAAGCATGTAGCTAGAGCCGCGTATCCCGGTCAGGCGAAACAGGTCATCGCCAGCGAAACCGGCGTCATGCGAATCGTAGACGAGGTAGGTCCGCTTGACGAACCGATGGCGAAGTCTCAGTCTGGTCCTTCGTCAGAAGAAGGCCACAGATCGAGGGTAGATAGCGTCGCGAGGGGTAAAGAAGCGTCAAATTTGAAATCTAAGGATGCAGATTTAGGTTCGAACGAGATAATAATGCAAATTCAAACTAGCCAGTTGAGTTCTAGTGAACCGACGTCAATAGAAGATTGTAAATTATTAATAGAAAGTATAGGCAAGGATAAAATTGAGATTGGACAGAGAGAAGTGTCAGATTTGAGATCCAAGACGGAAATTGCTGTTGTAGATTTAGGTTCGAATGACGATCACCAGATAATAATGAAGATTCAACCTAGTTCTAGCGAACTTCGACTAGGAGAATGTTGTTGGCCCACAAGAGAAAACACTGCGAATGATAAAGTTAAAATTTGCGATCGGAAAATCACTTCTGAGAGGGAAATAATCGATGTAGAGCTAGGATTAGATGATAAGAGCACCCTCGTCCCGAAGGAGAGACATAGGTCGACAGTAGATGCGATCAATAGCGAAATAGATACGGACCGATCTAGTTTTAGCAAAATTAAACCGGAAAAGAGTCCCAGGTCGACGATCGCGAAGGAAAAAGTTGACGTTAGCAGTAAAAAATTCAATGCTGAGAAAGAAATAGTCGATGTAGAGCTAGATTTCATTAATGCTGATAATGTTGTGAAGATTCAACCTGTTCATTCCAGTCATAGTATCGTTACAGGAAGATTACAGGAAGATCGTAAGTTAATGATAGAAAAACTCACGAACGAGCTTAAAAGTAAGCTTGATGAGGAAAAAAATAAGTCTAAGGAAAATTTACAGCTGGATAAGGTAGGTAAAGATGATACAGAACTAATCAAGCTTAATTCAGAGAAGATGAGGAAGAATAACGTTGAAATCGACGACGCGGGAATCGTTTCCGGAAAGGAAATAGCCAATTTTGAATTGGATAAAGTCGAACATCTTGAAGCCAAGGCGACTACTTCATCATTAAATATCTCTACGACATCATTGGATGGTCGTCACGAATGCGCTCTCTCCGATTTCAGCGTAGATAAGGAAAACTATCGACTTAATCAATATGGTTACAACGAAGATCAAGGAGAAAAGGAAGAATCTGTATATATCGCGAGATCAAGTTTGACGAAATGCATTGACGATCAACGAGAAGATGCGATAGATGAGTTTGTAAACGATAACAAGACTAGTACCAAAGAAAGCAGCGATATTCAAACGTATAGCAGTCAAGTATTGGTTAGTGCAATGATTCACAAGAATCACGAAAAAGAATCTGAATCTTTCACAACCGAAGAGATTGATAATCGTACGAAGTCTTCCGAGGAACTAGACCGATCGAAGTTTATCGTGGAATGGTCTCAAACTGAGATAGAAGCGGACGAAAAGGTCAACGTTGAAAATGAAGAACGATCCGAAGAAGTATCCAGGATCTCGCGAGAGATCGATAAGGTGAGCAGAATGGAAAAAGAATCAGAGTTCGATATGCATTCTTCAGAGAGACGAACATCTTGCGACTCGAGTCTCGAGATAGACGGAAAATACCTCAAATCGATCGTAAACTCGCGCAAGAGTCCAAGGAAGATCAGGGTAGGTCATATTCGTGACTTCGAATTCAAGGAACAATATACATTCATTGATGAATCGGAGACGTTTCAATCTGAAGAATTGCAAAGTTCTTCCGCAAAGACGAAGAGTTCCGAAAGAATAAAGGAGGAACAAATATACGATATAGATGCTGACGTAGAAGAGAAAGATAAAATTTTTAAAAATCGAGAGACGTCTCGTGCAGAAAAAGTCTTCCAAGGCTCTTCAAGATCGGCTTCCGTGAAGGGGAAGAGTCCTAGAAAAATCGAAGAGGAGCCTCAAGTCGACGAAGACGAGCGCGAATTCAAGGATCGAGATAGATCCATTAATGATCGAGAGACGTCTCGCGTAGAGAAAGTCTTCCAGAGTTCTTCAAAATCGGCTTCCATGAAAAGTCCTAGAAAAATCGGAGAGCTTCAAATTGACGAAGGTGAGCGCGAATTCAAGGATCAAGATAAATCCATCAACGATCGAGAAACATCTCGATCTGAGAAAGCTTCTCAAAAGTCTTCAAGGGCACCCACAAGCGCAAAGAATTCCAAAAAGAGCAAACAAAGCCAAATATTTTACAGAAGCGACGAAATGAAGAACTTCGATCGATCTATCAACGATCGCGTTATTTCTCAACTGGAGGCAGTCTTCCAAGATTCTTCGAAGAAGTCTTCAACGAAGACGGAAAGTCCCAAGAAAGGACCCGAAAACAGTATCGAATTGAAAAAGCAAACTCGATCTGCCGACAATCGAGAATCCTTTCGAGCCGAAGAATTTTCCCAGCATCCTACCAGAACGTCTTCCATGAAGAGCCCAAAGAAGATTCAGGATCAAAGGACCGTGAAACTGAACGATGATAAAACGCAACAAGGACAAGGTACGATAAAAACGACGAAAGACGTTGATAACAGAACGAAACGCGACTTTAACGAGATCAAGGATGTTTACACGAGGAAAGTGCGGCGTTACAACGTACCTCTTCAGGGTAGCTTGGACTCGATGATCGTGTCTGACGAATCGTCCGTACAAAAGCCGAAGAAGGACGACGCGTTTTCAAAAAAGTCGAAGAGCTACGAGTCGATCAAACGCATTCAGGAGGTGTTTCTGGGCGTGCCGTCGAAGAAGACGAACAGTAGCGCTTCGCAGCTTGATATTCCGGACGAGTTCTGTTCGATCTGCTGTTACATGAACGAGATCACCTTCCGAACAGAAGAGGAAGTGAGCAGCCCGAATCAGGAGACATTCTACACGCTCAGATCGACGTGTAGCTCGCTAGCTGATGATGACGACGACAACGATTCGATCGAATGCGACATTTGCAGTTCGCTCAATCTCCAGGAGTCCGCTGACGACCTCGAGGGCAAAATTCAAGAGATTCCCTGCGAACTCTGCGCAATCTGCGGCGAGGTGGACGGCAGTTTTGACCAGGATTCCATGCCGATAGATAGATACGCTTTTAAACTCGTCGAGCAGCATCAGGACGACGACGATAGCTTCGAGATCGAGAACTGCGGTTTTCAGAGCGGCACCGAATCGGCTGACGATCGAAGTAGACTCTCGGAGAAGGAAAAGATCAAAGATTCCGGAAAACAAAAGT
Organism: Lasius fuliginosus; assembly: GCA_949152495.1. NCBI lineage: Eukaryota > Metazoa > Arthropoda > Insecta > Hymenoptera > Formicidae > Lasius > Lasius fuliginosus. The sequence goes on from OX424444.1 coordinate 15,243,053, forward strand.
CGCAGTCCCTATTCATTCACGATTCCTCGATGATCAGGGATCAACCGCGAGAGTTATATTTTATACCTAAGGATGAGATTGCCATATTGACGAGCGGAGCCAGAAGAGTCAGCCGCAAGGGCTCCCTGTTCAGGAAGAAGGAAGATTTCGATGGGAACGCGCGAGATAAAAGACGATACTCTTCAGTGGATAGTCTTCAGCTGGCGAAAATGTCTCCGAAGGCAAGTGACAAAGCGCTCAAGACCGCAAAGGATCCGACGCTGATCGGATCTGCGGATAACTTGCGGATAACGAGAGATTCGAGGAGATCTAAGTCCCTGCAGAGGTCGGCTGATGACGTGGATCGTCTGAATTCGTCCACCGATAATTTAGATTCGACGACGAAAAATCTGGAAAAGGCAAGCGAGGCTGAAGGATCAGTCGAGAAATCAAATATCCGAGATAAAGAAGCGGTGAAGATGATTCTTACGCAACACGGAATCAAGGTCATCAGCGAGAAGGAGACTGCCTTATAACTCGAGCATTTATAAATAGCTCGATTTTACGAGTAGAGGTTGATGAAATATTTCGAGCTCTAATTTAAATATTAGAAATTAGTGAGAAATTCAATATGTGCGAAGCAGCAAACGCGTTAACGTCTCGCACCAAATGATATAAATATATGTGACAGCAATCTTTATAGAGAAAAAGAAATCTTTTTTTTTGGAATACGTAAAAAAAAAAAACTGAACGAAAAAATATTAAGAAAATACGCATAATTTTTCTGTAGTGACTTAGAATCCAAAATATATACAAGACGACGTGGAAATTAAAAAATGTTAAATAATGGAGTTAAAACATTATTACGAAAGTTTCATCGGTTTTTAAACACAAGTATTTTCGTGGGTGTACAATTACTTTGATAAAAACCGATAAAACTTTTATAACAAGAGAGAAAAAGAAAAATAATATATAATTATATTTAAATATATTATGCAGGAGAAATGTGTGTAGCAGTTTAATAGAATTCGCAAAATTAAGATTTTTTCTTTTTTTTTATGAATTTTAATAACTAGTTAAATTTACACCTGTAGTTTTTTTAAACAACCTAATAATTGGGTAAATATAATTTTATGCCTTTTTTGTGACACATCACACAAAATTGATTAAAATTGATTAGTTAATTAACATATTGTTAATTAATTTATGACATGAGAAATTAAAAAAATAATATATTTTATTTTATATATATATATATATATATATATATAATATATTTAATAATTAATTTAACAAGAGGAGAAAAAAGAGATGAGTGTCAAATTAATAGTATAATAGCGCCGAAGCGTAATTTTGTTATTATGTCGGCGTCTCGGCTTTGCATAAACATTTACGCCGTAACAGTATTATGCAATTATTGCAAAATAATTTTATCATAATTATTATTGAAGTACGATTTAAATCGATAGTCCGGTATTTAGAAAGGACCAAAACGGTGGAAACTGTTATTCTCGATGAACAATCGGGAAATTGTTGGATGATTTACGCAAGATTTGCATATGACACAACAAGACAATCCTAGTAACATTTTACAGTCAATATTGCACAGAACAATTGTAGCTATAAGTGACAAAGCGATACATCGATTTAAGGGTAACATTTTGCTTTGAATTTATACAGAGCGTCCCGAAAAATGAAGAAATTATTTCTTGGATGTGTCGTTTCTCTTATGTGGATTCTTCCAGGTGTTCTTCCAGGTGTAATTTAATTAATGATTCAAATTTCGAGATACATTTAATATATAAAACTTTGATATATTTATCATTTATAATTTAATAATATCTAGCATACTGATTTCTTAATGTAATTTGTCAAATTTAAAATTCACTTCTTAACAAAAATGTCGACTCTATGTTTGGCGCATATCTCCTTAATTTTCAATATTGTAGCAAATTAATTAAATTAATTATTTGACTAATACTGAGAATTAAGAAGATATACGTCAAATGCACATAGTATCAACATTTTTGTCAAAGAAAAGTGAATTTTAAACTTGACAAGGAATTTATCGATTTTCACGTTTTTTTCGGGACATCTTATATGCGAAAAATGTGGAAGTAACGAGATGTGCCAAGAAAGAAGCTGTATGGCGTAATAATCCTTAATAAGCTCCTATGCATTTTTCAACATTCTACTCAGTATCTGTATGTCTATTTATTTTTGCATGCAAATGCGGAGTATGTATGTGCAGCTAAGTATTATTACTAAATACTTTCTCTCTATAACGAAGAGGTATTTCGCGTGCATATTTTTAGCTTTAACTGCATATAAATCGTTATATTTTACCAGTAGAAATTATAGTATTATCAAGCTTGTCAAGCTTGTCGTTACATGTGAAACAAATGATTCTTTTACAAGATTAGTAGTGCGGTCAGTAGTTTATTAATTAATCAATTAGTTGTTATCATCAGCTTATTCAAAATATTGACATATGTTATTGATTGTCTGACAACTTTTTTATAGTGTCTTTCCCCCCCTTTTCTATGATCAGCTTAGTATCTTTTTATTCTCATTAGACAAATTTTAATGACATCTTTTTATTCGCATTAGACAAATTTTAATGACATCTTTTTAAGTCCCATTACATTAGCGTTAAGTATTTAGAATGCTAATGTGAATTAACTTTTATTTACTCACATGACGAAGAGTTCCCTTTTGTTTCACTTTATATTATATTGTGCGTCTTTATTCGCTATTCACAACGATGATAAATAATTCTCATCTTGATTAACAGACAACCAAGAGTATCTCTAAATGTTGAAATCAAACAACCGACGTTCAGTCCCAAAGGGTTGCACGATCATCGACAAACTGTACCTGATAACAATGATTATTTTAAAGGAAAAAAATGACCTTTCTCCATTTCAGATTCGATGCTTGGCGTTTTCATGATATCTTTTGATAACTTACAGATTTTCATGATCTTCTCTCTGTTCGCTATACTTATTTCTGTGTTGTGTTTGCCCTTCCATTCAATTTAAAAATATGCATGCGACCCTGATATTCGTTTCTCGTATACATTTATTAAAGTTCGAGTTCAGGTGATCTATGTTATTTTGTTATAACGAGATATATATCCGTCTTTTTGGGTTGAATCACTGCACATAAGAAATATCATATTTCGAAAGTTTCAGTTTTACGAAACGCTTTCTCATGAAGTAGACATTATTTCTCGATAATCAAATATTAAAATGATATTTTACAGAAAATTAGCTTTAGTTTCGCGAGAAAAAAATTTCTCTTTCTACGATTTTTTAAGCTATTGTAAGTGATGTGTACAAATTAATATATTGGGAAATTTGTTTAGTACATTACAATTTTATAAAGTCGAATCGTCGCATTGCGTGCGTTCCGAAATGTAAAACTTTATTCTGAGCTTCTCGTTCGTTAAGCTCTTGAGATAAATTTCGATTAAGCGACTATATAAATGCGAGTATCTTAAACTTAAAACCCAAAATGACGTGACGAGAGTCGGTATGCATTTTTCAGTTCTGATGGAGCATGTGACGTGTGTTTTCCAGGATACGACAAAACCTGCATGCCTACTATAAGACAGGTAGTTGACTGTCTCGTTGCTGCACGACCAATCCGAACCTGCGGCCCCCGGCTTCTTCTTTCTGCTATAAACTCTAATCGCGCTATTAATGATCTTAATCAGGACACTAGCATGGCTGCCAGCAATAGCAGCAACAACATCAACAATAACATCAATAATAACAACAACGAGTGCGCTGAAAGTTTCAAGAACACGCGGAATACGTATCTCGATTATTCTTACATCTAATTCCGCTCTATTAAATCAACTGTCTATTTTTTTATAAATCTTTGAAACATCAGCTTTTCAAAATAGAAAATATTTAAAGTTTATTAATATATTATTCTATCAGATTGAGGCTATCTATTTTTTTATTTCTGAGCATTAGCTGTTCAAAGTGATAGAGATTTAATAGTCATTACATTGTACTGCTATTATAGATTAGATATCTATTTTTATTTCTAGATTTCCCAACGCGAGCTTTCCAAAATAAAAGTGGTCAAAACTTCAAAGAAATTTAAAAAGGCTCCAAAACGAAAGAAACTATAAAAGGTAGAGAAAATAAAAGTTATATAGTTTAAATACAGAAGGAAACAAAAATTATTTATAACATTCAAAAGATAATTAATATATTTATATATTAATCGACGATGTTACTCTATAATTCTGTATCATAATTATTATTAAAATATATACGAGACGTATTATTATAGTTATAATAATTATAAAATTAATAATAACAGAGAATTTTGTGTATTATAACTGTGTAGCTTAATGGTGACAAATTTGTGATATAAGTAGCATTTGATTATAATTATTATATTTATATCGTTGCGATAATAATCGCCAAAATTACGCATCTCTCTGTCTCAGGATTATTGTCATATATAATTATATTATAAAATGATATAATTATTATAACAGAGAGAATCATATATATTAAAGTGCATTAAGTGCAAAATAAATATAGCGAAGTGGCACGCTGTATGTTTGTATATAATAGAAAACAACGCGTATATTTGTACATGTAAGATTAATATATTGTCAACAGAGAAGCATGATGTTTAATGAAATTTGCGCTGATTTTTCTTTTTTATTTAGCTCTCTTTCTATTTATCATCTCCTCCGCTATCTTTACTCTATGTCATTTCTACAGATTTAACACGCGAAGCAATCGATATTGTATGAAAAAGTATTTCGTTGTCTGTTATATAATATTGCACTTTTTTAATTTAAAATTATTAGCGAGATTACATTTAAAAATTCAATTATTATATTTTTCAAGCAATGCAGCCTTTTATTGATAATATTATAAATAATGCACAATTAAATAGTTATTGATCGAAACTGAATATCCACTATAAATACAGAAGTTGTTTTCTATGTAAAATACTTATTATTTTTCTCAAAATTATACAATTTAATAATAAAAGCTATTACAAAAAATAATTAAATAGCTTTTATATTATCTTATCTATATATTTAAAAACTACATTTTTATTATTATTTGATATACATATTATACACACACATAATTTATCGATATACATATTTTTATATACACGATTTATTTGGCTCTATAAAGAAATATCAAACGTTTCCAATTAGCACGTATTAATTACAAATTACATTAACTTATACTCTTTAAAAAATTGATTATTCATTAATAAGGCGATTGCAGGAGAATCTACAGTGTATTTCTATTACAAGGGAGAAGAGGAAAAACTTGTAAAAACGTATTTTTTTAATTCAAAAAAGCAAAATTTATATTTGACAAAACTTTTTCATCAAAACTAAAAATTTTTAAACTTAAACACATTTACATGTTTCTTAAGTGAAATAACATTTGTAGTATTTTATTAAAATTTGTAATATTTTATTAAAATTGAACATTAATTTTGTATTAATTAGATATACATTGAGAATAAAATATAATTGTTGAATTATATATACATATATAAAACAGAAACAAGATGTAAATTTAATTTTACAATTAATGATAATATGAAATAAAATAAAGAAATATGATAGATGTAATATTATAGTTATCCCTTCGAAGTTAATAATTTTTCGAGAATGGTCACTCAAAGAGAGAAATAAAATATTTTCATATTCTCTTATATCATCAAATCAATGAATATACTTTGCAGTCAGATAAAATACCTTGTATCTTTATCTAACTGAATCATGTTTCTAATGTGCGAGGCATTGTTATCTTCCTTCCAAATAAATTTCCTTCATATTTTTAAATGCTATCATCTTAAGATTTCATCCTTAGGCCGAGTAAAACAATGGCGAATAAAATCGATATGTATGCGAGACTCACTAGGATACCAGTAAAAACTTCCTCTTCGTTCAAGGAATAACCCTTGAAAATGATTGCTCTCAAGGATATAGCCGGCAAGGTTGTCGGCATACTGTAGCTGACCCAGCGAAGCACCTTTGGTATTCCTTCTGCCGGCCATATGGACGCTGTAATTTTACCAAATTACCAAAAAGTTCATATTTGATTAATATAAATTAATAATTCTTTGCCACAAAGATTTTGTCGATATTATGTTTACCTTGATAAACTTTTATTAATTTTTCCTCATACTATTAATAATATAATATATATATTATTAATATATATATATGAGAAGACAAAGCATACTTTTAGGAAACTTTAAAATTAATTATATATATATATATATATATATATATATATAAATTAAATAATGCAGCAATAGCACTAAATTTAATAATATGTGCTGCTTCTTTTTTGGTACAATACTAATAATAAATAAAAATAAAACGTAATTGTCGAAATGGAGAAAATGTGAAATCTCACCGCTCATTATTATTAATGGGAAGAAACTTCCAGCCGAAGCATAATTCGCCATAGTGTGATTCTTGCACATAACGGAAATGAAAAAACCTGAAAATGTATTAACGCCAATGAAAGATTAATTTCATTCATTTTTCTTAATTGCTGTCTCTTCTTCCGAGACATCGTGTAGAATACTAACCGTACATTAATCCACTGAGACCGGCAAGAAACATGATAAAGAATACATGGAAATATGACCCTTCACATTCTAAACCCCATATAGGAAAGAATAGTATCATTATCATCGTAACGTGGATGATTATGAGTGTGGTCTGAGTGATAACATGAGCTATCAGGATTTCTCTGTTCTTGACACCTGTCATATATTCGCATATTATAAACAATTGGAAATAAGAGTTGAAGAGATAATTGGGAAATAAGTTCAGAGAAAAAAATCTGATTAAAAAATGAATTATATACCTTGAACCAGGCTTCGGTCCCAAACACCCTCTGACCGATCTGTGATTATCAAGGAGGTGGAGACTGTAGTGGCCAAAAAAAAAAGCAATCTATAAAAAGTATAAATAATTTTAGCAAAATAATGATCGGTTATATTTATTATTTCGACTTGGATTGCGTATATTTACACGCGAGTGTATGTGCTTACATAATTATGAAACTTGGTGCGACAAAATAGTCATAACCATCGTCCATATTACTATAAATCGCATCCTCAAACTGAAATCGATTAAAATTTTGTTCTTTTATTTTTATCCTATTCCGCTACGCGTTAGAGAAAAATTTTAATTGTAACATAATAACAGATATATATGCTCACTCGAATAGGCACATTGCCCGCTTTTGGCGAATACCCGCAGTCTTTCATCACATCCTGAAAAATCTCTAAGAAACGTTCGTACAGCTTTCTCTCCATAAATTGCCCAGTTTGCATGTCTGTAATAAAAATCATTATAAATTTTGATATTTGTAACTCCGTCAATGAACCATTTTTATTTTCATGTCATTAGTTAAGATGTTCGGAATCTAAAATAGCTTACGTTTTAATTTATTGAATCTCTTTTTCCGTTTTTTTTCCGTGTTTTTTTTTTACTCGAAATAATTTCTCTTTAAATTATCTAAAAATTTCTTAAGCTTACTATGAAACACAGCATAAATAATATATACGTACCACCCATATCGAGAAATACGTCAATCTCACTGGACAGAATGTCCCTTGTCTCAGCGAATGCGAAGTCTTCAACTCGTCTCTGCAGAGCTTCGGAGAAGTTGTGGTTGAAGTGCATCACACCGACAAGATCACCGTCGCGTGTAGCGTCAGACGCTTTGGACATGCTGTCATAATATTTCTGAAAATAAAATTTTAATAACAGCTTTTTCTTTCTTGAAAATAAGTGTTGTTATACGTGAAAAATGTCTTCTGTTTCATATGTTTTATATCAATAAAATTTCAGATGTTATATCACAATGATTCTCTCCGAGAAACCCACATGCATCAGTGTCTTAGCAATGAATATTATCATCGATTCATGTCCAGATAAATTCGTGAAAAAAATGCCAAGACAAGAAAAGGTATATGATTGATTTTCAAGTCACCTTACCTGCTCCGCGATAGAGTCTCCGTACTTGTGAAGAAATCTACAGCTAAGATTACTAAAGCGACAGATGAGGTTCTCTTCATCGTACCAGACGCTACCGATGTTGTTACCGTCATCACAGTTGCCAGCTTCGTGATTAACGATACCAATCGACAAATCATTCAGATCATTGCTGACTCCGGCAAAAAACGAGCCGACTTCTATCAGCGGGAATAACATCGCAAAAACTATACCTCTAAAGAAATATGTTGTTTATTATTATCATTACCGTCGTCACGTGAATCTCGTGCAACGATCGATTAAAATTAAATTTTTCGACATATAACATATTTTGTATGCAACATGTATTTATTGTTTAAAAAAATCGAGATTCGAAAGCAGTTAAAATTTTTCTTATATGTGTAAATATATTCTCTCCACGAGAAAATTAATTATTGACAGATACTTACGAGTAATAACGAAAAAATTGTATGCCGTTCTTTATCATCAAAGCCTTGAATCTTCTCGATGCCGAGACATTATATATCGATCTCGCTTTGTACTCCAAGATTTGACCCTTAACACAATTTATTTTTATTTAAATATTACTAATTTATATACATTGTCTTTTTTTACAGCAATAAAGACAGCATAAATTGTTTCATATATACTTTCATTCGTTTATAATTATCATCCTCTTGATGCAAGACGTCATCTTCGGTGTCTTGGACTCCTTGGACCTCGGAAACATTTGCGAGCATTGTACTGTCTTGCGCCTGGCACAGTCCCAGGAATGCCTCCTCTAAGGACGAGCATTGAAATCGCTCCAGCAATTCCTGCGGCGACGATTCCGCCAACAATTTACCACATCTCATCAGACCGATCTGCGTAGCATCGAAGATATATTGAAAATGTTCAACGAAATGAGATCAATAATGAATGAATGAAATTCACCATATTAGAATCTTTAGCTTCCTGGATATAATGCGTCGTAATCAACACAGTGACGCCTTCCTCCTGAGTGATCTTGGTTAGATAGATCCAGATGCTGCACAGAGAAAAAGCACATTTGAATATATTTTTCTACTATTCCCGCGGCACACATGTGAGGTCTTCAAAGAAAGAGCAAAATCTACTTGCTTGTTACTCAAAATTGGATCCAGGCCTACGGTAGGTTCGTCCAAAATCAGGAATTCGGGACTGTGGATCAACGCAGCAGCGAAGGAGACTCTCCTCTGTTGGCCTCCGCTCATATTTTTTATCAGACGATTTGCTGGGGGGAGCTGGAGCAATTCCGAGAGAAATTTCTGTCTCACCTCTTAGAAACATAAAACGGGAGGATTGCAGCTGTGTGTTTCGACATAACTTATGCCACGCCATAAAATCTCGCAAACAAACGATTCAAAATAGAAATTGAAACCAACTCAAGAGTATTCCATAAAACTGAAACTTTCAGCAACATGCAATGTATTGTAGCGACACAATCTTTTTTTATTCCTACCGATCTCCTCGTCCTCGAGTCCGTTGATCCTGCCGAAGTAATAGAGAGCACTGCTCACGCTGAATTCCCCGACCAAGGAGATCTCCTGTGGCATATAACCCACACGAGGTCCAGGGATTCCGGAGCCCGGTCTGCCCGGTTTTCCTCCCAGAACCCATATGTCTCCCGAATCGATATTTTTAACTCCGACGACGCAGGATAACAGTGTCGTCTTGCCGCATCCGCTTGCGCCCAACAATCCGTATCTGTTTCGAGCAAGAAAAGAAAACCGGATTAACCGCTTTAACAACGATTAATCTTATATTTTAAATGACACTCAGTATCGAGCATGAACGCATAAGATTGAAGATGAATCTCGCGTTAGTCTCGCAATAAATAATTTCGTATAATAATAACTTCCCCGTATGGATATTCCCATTGAAAGCCTTTATCTACCCGCCTTATCTATTCGCGTTTTCTGCTTCATCGAAGAACAATGGCGTTTACGATTTCCCTCGCAAATTGTAATCAGTCAATACGGGATGGCAAGTGGCGGATCGTTAATAAAGCGTTGGTCACAATCTCGCACGACTTTGATCATTAAATACGTGCAAATGTAACGATCGCTCGTTGGCGAATACGATTAGTAGCCGACTACTGAGTGGCACAGTGGTGCCTAGATATGCAAAATCTAAATTTTCGAGAATTTGTCTAAGAAATGTCGAAAAATAAACTTAACATCACGTTCACCTAATATACCTATTCGTAATGGCAAAACTTAAAGATTTGAGCTTGTCCGAAAAATATTCAAATATGTACTTACATGATTTCGATATAAGTACAATCACACATCTTATGTATATGTTCCGCTTGGATAACTACTGATCGTTTGACGATTTCTATTTAGTAATGTATATGCTTGCAACTAAAAAGGTACTGATATAATGCAAAAGCAAAATTCCATATGTTTACACTAATATAGATTAAACTCGCTAAACGTTATCTTAAATAATTTAAAGAAGAACACATTTTTTATCTAACATAATGATCAGGATAATATATGCTTTGATAATCTAAATAAAGATAAGAAAGAACAATTATTTTATCTAGATGTTTATCTAGATACTTTTATCCAAATAACACTCAGAAAACTGTGTACGATATATGCATGAATATTAATGTAAAGAACAATACACCTATGTAATCTGAAATCGTCGGTTAGGATTGGGAAATTGATCGATCTCTTTTCCCTCTTAGGCACTGCCAGTGCGATTTTTGTACCTGTTAGATCGCGATATAACTGAAGATGATATCGTCATCTGGCACAAACCATAAAATCATCGGGCGAACCTGGAACTCACTTCAGTCTCGCCGTGGCACGATGATTATTAATATCATCGCGATCCTGCTGCTCGCAGGAGGAGTTCTCTCATCCCTGTCGATCTATGGATCGATATCGATGATCGATGACGACACGATATCGATCAATCTGCACGTAAATAAATCAGATGTTGGTGATAATTCTAACGAATTGACCGAGAAATTAAAAGCAGCAAATGCAAAGCCGCGAATTCACTTGGATTTGGGAGAGAGGATTATCGAGATTAATAACGAGGCTGAACAGGACTGTTTCGGTGAGTTGATTTGTTTTTGATATACATATATACGTGAGATAAATACAAAAGTAAAGAATTTACTCTTATTAAATTCATGGAAATTATTAATTACCTACTCTCACCTTTATTTTTAGTTACAATTTCTATCCACGTCAAACCTTCTTTGCTTATTTGCCTAATAACTTAATAAAAATACAGCTGAAAATCGTAATGTGGAAAATATGTCTAATATTGTATATAATAATCAATATAAAAATATACAAGAAACTATAATCAGAATTTAAGAAGCTAAAACTTTTTATTATTAATGTAATTAAAAGATTTATTCTTTTTCAGAGGTGAATTTCGACAAAGTGAAAACTTCGATTAATATTGCCAACGCTAATATGATGAATAAACTCGTAAATACAAAAAACGTGTGCCAAAACAAATATTTTGCAAAACTATGTGTAGTAATGATTTTGCAAGGAGCATGACGTCACGTTCATCATAAGCAAATTAGTAGATCTTCGCAAATTTAATTCGGCAATTTAGCAATATTTATCGATTTATAACACATTGAATTATCAGACTTAAAATATTTTTATTAATGAATTTTTTAACTTTTTAACAGGTAGATGACATCAGTGAAATTTTGCGGCGCGCGACATCGTTAATGCGAGAACATGGCAAGAAAATAACTCATCAAGATTCGATTTATTATGAAGAGTTGCAACGTTCTATTATTCCTCAAAGATATCAAAGTTCCATGAATCTGGATCGAGAATTTGAATATTACATACCTTCTAAGATTCTCTCTAACATCGAACTTGCGCTTGAAAGAGAAAGATTAAATTTAAAAAGTGAGCTGCTCTTCGAGTACATCAAATCGATTCAAAATAGCTTATCGTGGTTAACTAGATTGCTCGATGTAAAATGGCGACAGTTGCACGATGATTTTGATAACAGCTTCAGACGGAAACTCTTAAATTTGAAAAAACAAGCAGAATTTTTTCTAGAAAATCTAATCGAAGAGAAGCAACAACAACATGCAGAAAAGAGCAAGAATTCTAAGAATAATTTTTCAAGAGATAAAAACGACGTTTCAAGTGACGAAGACATCCAGAAAAACATGAAGAAAGCAACGACGTTAAATGGAAAGGATATAAAAAAATTTCGTAAATCTGGTAAGACTGAGATGGATAAGAATAAAACTCACAAAATAGACAAAAATATAACGAATGATAAGCTCGCATCTAAAATTGAGACGCGGATTATGAGTCATCCGCAATTATTAAAGAATTTAAGTAGCTATGATTTCGAGAATAAAAGTTCCACCGCTATCAAGATTAATTTAAGCAATCAAAAATTTATAACGAACAAATCTATCGAAGTTAAAGCTGATTTGGTTAATCGAAAAATCTCAAAAACAAAAAAAATCGCAAGCATCCCTCGTGACAAATCCCTCGCGACTGGTTTCGAAGATCATGGAAACCGGTCTAGCGAGGCGAAAAAAGTACGTGCAATTTTATCAGGTAAAAACATTATGAGCACTTTAAAAGAAAATCAAAAACGAGATCAAATACGCGTTGTATTGCATAAATCTTCGAGAAAAAACATAATCGATAAACCGAAGACTCCTTCTCGAAGAACGTTACAGATTCTTGTTCCTTCGGATGAAAACAAAAATGAGAAACAAAAAAGTCATCACGTATTAAGAAAGAAAATCGAGAACAATTCTCGTGAAGAGATAAAGGTAAGGATGGATAGTATATCGGCGATGGACGAGATTTTAGAAGCTGTAGATGAAGTCTTGCCGACAGAAAATCCTATGGGAATATCGCCAAGGGGCTATTAAAAAGAATGATTCCCAGAATGTCCTGATGTCAGGACATTGCGAGAAGAAAATCTCGGAGAATCCTTAAGGATTGATCTTTCAGAAAACACGTCGACAACGCATGATCGATTCTGGTAATGAACGGCTAGATGTTAGATCTTATTGTTAGGTACTTGGTTCAATCCATTCACATACATACACACATAGATTCGAATCTACAAATAAGCCTATAAGACTTTTTAGCACGCTCTTGGGGACTAATTACACATGTGCGGAAAAATGCTGAACACGCAAAAAATGTTGAACAGTACTTGAATATATTAAGAGCCGAGCGCAGTAATTGGGGCGCAAAAAGAAAACTTTATTATACATTAATGTTACTTAGCGTACGTTTCGGTCCATTTTCGGACCATCTTCAGCGCAACTCCGTAAATATAAATAAAATTAATAGCGGACCGAAACGTACGCTAAGTAACATTAATGTATAATAAAGTTTTCTTTTTGCGCCCCATTACTGCGCTCGGCTCTTATTTATTTACCCTACTTGATTTGAATCTCAAGAGCCATTTTTGTTGTTTATTGAATATATATGCCGTGATATATTTTTATTCTTTTATTGTTGGATCATAATTCTAGTAACTATAGCAGGTATTTGAGAATGTAATAAATAAATCTACATACATATTGCAATAAAAAATATCGCGAAATAACTATTTTAGTTGACTAGGTACTGAGCCAGATTATAAGGTCCCGAGATGGAATCCAAAAGGTTCCTTATCTGAACGCTTGTTAGAAAGTTATACGCGATTATCGATGTCCGTTATTGTGCAATTGACGGCAATTTGAGCAAATAGTGAATGTACGCGGAAAAGTGCGTGACGACAATTTTCAGGCCACTTGCAACGATGGATGGAGCAATTACATCGGCTTGGTACCACGCGAGATATGTATCTCATAAAGATTTTTTATATTTATTTAATAATGCCGAAAATTACACAAATAATCTCTTTATAAATTGATATGATTGTTACTTCATCGTACTTTTTTCATGCGGAGAGCGTCTTTTTCAACTCCTTCGAAAATTTTAGTTGCAATTAATTGGTTTGAAGCAGAACTCAATAGAGAAACGATTAATCTTTTGTATAAACGCAATGAATAGCGATTACTTACATGGAACCCCTTGGGACGGTCATGTTCATGCCGTCGAGTATTGGTTTCTCTGGCACATAATACTTCACGGCATTCTTCACGATCACTGCATTTACATTTTGCTGCATCATCTTGCAAAACGAATTGTTCATTCAGAATTGTTCATTCAGCGATGGAACTGTAATATATTTCTGTTTTGAATAATCCGAACGTTGGCTCGTCTTTCCTCAAGCGACTGGTATTTGAAAATTCTAATATTGTAGAAAGAAAAAAAAATAATAAGAAAAACTGCTTCGACAGCTGCTTTTTGGTTCTTAGTCAATATCTCGAAATTTTATTTTCGAAATACTTTTGTCTTTGGCAATTAACGTTGATCTCACAAGATTTATATTCTAGCGATCCTACATTAAGACTTATATATATACGTTTCAATCTACTAATATTAATAGATTTTCGATTCTAAATGACAGAACAAATTAAGCCTGCGGCAATGAATTAAGTATGGAAATTTTTTGAATGAGTCATCATATGTATGACTCATTTTTTGCTAAAGTAATAAATGTCAAAATGTGATTTATATCCAAATTATTTCAGATAGAATGTTAAGAAGAAAAAACTAAGAACAATGGAAGTTGCTAAGGTAATTTTTTTGCTGACTTGAACAATGGAAGTTGCTAAGGTTTCTTTTTTTGCTGACTTGATCGTTTATTGTTTCGACGAAGATGGAATGTCAAACTGCTTTTTTTATTTCCAATGAACAGCTAATATTGTTGTTGTGGTACATATCAATGCAGTTGACATAATTAAATTGATGAAAGGAATATTAGATTATATCTATCACACAGCAAACGACACTTATTAAAATTCTCAGAAACTCTAATGCAATCAAATTCTACAGTAACCAATTAATTTTTTTTTTAATGATTCAACGAAATAATATGCATACTAATCAAAATTATTATTCTTGTCAAGTCGTAAAAATTATCAGCCATTCATAAATATTAATAAAAACTGGCTCTTTGCGTGTTGCATACTTTACATAACATTGGGCATTTTCCAGCAAGCGACACAAGTCGACACAGTGTAACACAGAGTTTATTCTATCTTTGTTGTTCACTGGTATATTATAGATTCAAAAAAATTTCAGAGAGTTTATTATATGCGACTATTATAGATATATATTCTCTGTTGATTTTATCGTTCTCCAATACGCACTACGCGAAGACTGGCGGTCTTCTAAGCATGCGTACTGCTTTTTAGTATACTACTGTATATCCCCACGCACTTGATAATGATATATCAAAAATGATCGATTTCTGCGTTTTGCAATTCAAATAAACGCCATTAAATATTTTTTAAATTAGATGTTATTTAACTTATTACGCGCAATTATTTATTATTTAATTTAATTTATTTTGCGAACTGTGATGCTGATAATATAACAGCAACGCGCGTCGGTGTTATTAATTTCTATATTTTTGGATTTAAATTGATATCATTTATTTGCAAATTTATTTATTGCTATTAATATATAAGCAGCTTAAGGTTATATTTCACTTTCGAAATCGTTATTAAATTTATTCTTCTTTATATCTAATTATATTGATATAATATATTATTGAATCTTTGCATAGAGAGAGAGAGAGAAATATCGTATTATGAAAGTTTTATTTTTATGCTTTTAAATAAACATCTTCTAATGCTCAGGTATTACATATATCACGTTTTATCACTAAACATTTTGTAAAAGACACAATTCTTTTACAAAATTATTTTATTTCTGCAAATACTTGCGACTTTTCAAGTTAACTTTCGCGAAAATGTAAAATATATATATGGGAAATTTTACTCTTACTGGGATTTTTTTAAAGAATACGGCATAGAAACTGTTCGTAGTTACGCTTATAATTAGTGTGTATAGAAAAAGGTTGTTCAGAACCGGACGTTGCTCAATATAAGATAAAGTATCTTTCTCGTTCCTACTATAAATTGATAGATGCTTATAATAGTTATTAGATAAAGCTTTGTTTACTAGTCATCTTTAGCCAGAGATTCTAACGGAACTAGATTCACAATCAGTTAATCAAAAATAATTGTTCCCGAATATAGTTGTTCTCATTGTTGCGCACTACTGCTCTTTGTAAACTGTAGTCTGTTTTATTTTTTATGACGAGTACAATTCCAACGCATTTACAAATTTACAATTTCAGTACCGACATATTTTATTCAATACCTATTTTATCTCTTATTATTATTTAAGCTACACGAGTATATATATATATATATATGCAAAAATCATAGATATTCAATGATAACTGAAAATGATTCTCAAACTCAATTCTAAATATATTCTATTCTGGAGAAATTGGTACGCAGATTATCTACCGTTAAGAGAATCTTTTCGTAACGGAAGTTGGAATCAGCTGTATAGGTAGAATGCATTGCGTGCATAAGATATAGTTTCGTAAAATGACGCCAGAAAATGTGTAATTCTAGGTCGATGCATTTGTACCATAGTGTTCGAAAATTCAAAGAATTTTATTTGAAAAGATGAGTCGGTGACAAAATTTTTTCTTTCGGTGAGTTTTGTTCAAACTAAAGACAGATTTTATTTTTAATATTTAATTATAATTTAATGGTTAATTATTTATATAAATAAAATTTTTAATAATTATTCAGGAAAAATAATAACTTTTTATTTAACTCAAATAAATTTTATTTTAGCAGATAGTGACATTCTTCAATCGCATAATTTACAAAAAGAGGCTGTCAAAGTGTATGTATGTGAGAGAAATGAGTGGATGTATGTGGGTGTATGAGTATGATAATTCATTATTCAAATATTGAATAACATTTTAATTTAACTATTAGTACATTCAGTATTCATTAATATATTCAAGAATAATTTGTGTAGAATTTATATATCAAGCGCGCAATAATTTTTTTTATACGGATAAAAAGAGAAAGAGAGAGGAAGAATAAAAGTAATTTTTATTGTTTTATTCTAATGTTTATAGAATACAATTATAATTGTTTATATAAAAAAAAATTGTGTGATTTGTATCGTTAAAAAATTCCGTTTAATTATTGACCTCAATCCAAGCAGAATTGAAAAATATATCTGAAGAATAACGAAACAAAATGTCTGATTGAACAGATAATTAATTAGTTTTTAATTTTTGCAATAAAAATACGATAATGCTCAGAGAATTGAACGCAAAAGACTCACAGACAAGTCTATAAACGGATAAGTTGAAAAAAAGAGAAGACTAAGTTTTTCGTATTCTCTATCTCGTCTATCACTTTTTCCATTCTTTTCAGTGAAAGTGTAGTCCTTCAATAGTTTGGATTCTTGTGCATTTTCATAGACCACCGACTGTGGGGGAATGGCTGACCTTTACAATTGTGCGGTGGCATCGATGATGTACAAAAATTTCTTGTTGTAAAACTAGTTAATTATTAATTGGTAGACTTAAATCGACGTTACTAGCCAGTGTTTATTTGATAAAATTCACAACGTTTCGACCATTTGGTTGTGGTCCTTATCGAGTGAGAAACTACTTATTAAATAAACGTGGTCACATTATTCAATTTAAACGGATTATCCATGTAATAGATGTAAATAATGACAAAGAAGAAAACACGTCACATCAAGGAGATGATCCGTCAACTACTCAGTAGTTGACGGATCATCTCCTTGATGTGACGTGTTTTCTTCTTTGTCATTATTTACATCTATTACATGGATAATCCGTTTAAATTGAATAATGTGACCACGTTTATTTAATAAGTAGTTTCTCATTCGATAAGGACCACAACCAAATGGTCGAAACGTTGTGAATTTTATCAAATAAACACTGGCTAGTAACGTCGATTTAAGTCTACCAATTTATATTTACCACTAGCGATAAAGAATTTTCAAAGTAGTTAATTATTAATTCATGTTTCATGTTATCATTACGAGAGAAGTTTGCAGTCTCGCATAATAACATAATAAGCATTCCGAAAATATCGGAGTACTTTCACACTATAATAGTATTATTCTCATTGACGTTCGTTTGCTTTCGATTTAATAAGCGAGCGCTTATTGCTTTTTTTAAGACTTTCTAGCCGTTCTTTTCGCTTGTTATTATTTTTGCTGTACGTTTTATTATATGAAACACATAATGCGTATTTTATTATTTTTTTGCTTGTTTTTTATTAATATGATCAATCCAACTAATCTAATATCAGCAAATTATTAAAAAAAAAAACATTAAATAAAAATGTGTGTTTACTTGATAAAAAAAGTGCAGACGAAAAATTATAATTTATAATACTATACATAAATATCAATCTTTAAATTAGTTTAGTATCCACAGAACACACACGTGATCGTATTGATATTAATTCCGTAATTAATTCCAGCTTTTTATAATGTAGGAGTTAAGATATTCCCTAATCTATTGAAGAATTTGAAGATAAATTTGAATTTTAATAAATGCTTATCGATTTATATTATTTCATTGACCTTATTTCAATGAAAGAGAAAGCCATAAACGTGATCAAAATTTGATGATTCAATTTGATAATTAATTCAAAGTGGGTTTAAATTCCATTTGTAACATTGACACTTTTGTATACAATTATTTTTTTGATACATAGAATTTATATGATACATGAATTGATTTTGATACATGAACTTATTTTTATTTTATGTCCTTAAAAAAAAATTCATGTTTCATTGTATAGAAAGTATCGTTCTTTTTTATTTCACTTTTATTCTAAATTTGAATTTTATTCTTAAGAGAAATTTTAATAAATCGTGAAATTTTCGATAAAAAAATTAAAATTTTTAGTGTTAAAAAAATTTTAATACATTTTTAATTTAACCTTTCACTTTGCAGAAAATTCCAAGGCAGCTTTGTTAACAAAATTTAACAAATTTCACAGATTTTCACAATAATTTTATTAACAACGTCGATGCCTTTTTAAAAATGGCACTATGTACGAAATGTACTGTACGATATCGCAAACTTGACCGAACGTTCCGTCCGTCACGGAAGCTCGGCAAAGACTACATTTGACCTTGTTTAGTAGTGTACTAGATTCATCCGAATCATGGTAATGGGTAGAGGTGGGGATTTATAGATCGGTGGTAGATTCCTTGAGAGTTTAAGAATTGCTTGAGACGTTATGTAAGAAATGTTACTTTGTGTATACGATTCTCAAATAATTTATGAAGAAATAAAATATTATATAAATGCAAATATTCTCTAATATTTTTCTTACACTAAGAAATTGTTTGCTCTCTCTTAAAACGAGTTTTGAGTATACAATTATAAACTCGTTCTAGGAGTATATATCAAATAAAATATTCGGAATATATTATAGATTCATATCTTGAGATGGTTTAAGATTTGTACTCAGCTGAAAAAAGGAAACGATTAGTCACATGAAGTCTAACTCAAGACTCGAGAAGAGATTTTTTTTAAAAACAACTAGGATAAGAATGAATTATATGATTAAGAATTATAAATTAATTTATAAGGTAATTATAATATTCTTTATTATGACATTTTTTGTAGTCTAAATATTAGATGGATCATTTTCTTGTTGTATATTAATTAACACTTGTTATAAATATTAATTCTCTCTTATCTTGTATATTAATTTTATCAGAAAAATTACGGAATATTTTGTATTATTAATTTTGTTTATTCACGGGTATTCGCGGTATTTACGGTATTTGCGGGTTACGAAATATTTTATATTATTTCGAGTTTTCAATTATCACAGTTGATATCGGGGAGTAGATGCATATATGCTAATTACAATAAAAAGAACTCGTTATTAAATGTATATAAGATATCTAAAAACTCTTTGAGATGCATAAAAAGCATATTAAATGCATGTCAAATAACTCAAAAATCGTTGAACTTTATAAGAACAATTTTTAAGAACTACTCGCGCGGTCCAGCGAGCACAGATGGATGCAAAACGCTTAATCATAAATTATTAATAAGACAAATGCGATACTCATCTGTCTTATCTTAATCTATTTTGAAATTAATTTTTTTCAAATTTGATTGTTAGAGCGGTACATATTCGCGGTATATAAGAAGAAAATTTTATTTCTTTTAAAGATAAATTAGTAGAATGTGTGATGATTTCGTTTATCTCGTATCTTATTCCAGCTTTTTTAATATAATATATGCTTAAATCATTTAAAAACTTACAACAACGTGTAGATAAAACGGCAATATTGAGTCATATTAATTGTTTTTATCTTGATTATTGATTCATTTGTCACAACTTTGATCCAATTCACAGATACACCGCAGAGAAATCGGATTAGATCAGATGTTAAAAATAAAGCCTCGTTCAGTTATGCATGAGTTTTTTGGTTTTAAATTTACACTATTCTGTCTTGTCTTGTATTTCATAAAAATTTACGAAACCAATTAGTTTGCGAAAATATAGAAAAAGTTACTTAATTTGAAATAAAAAATACTAATTTTTTCCAACTAGATCCTAAAACTATCTGCGATTAAAACTATGAGAACGAAGATAAAAACGCATAACTGTAATAGATGGAAGGTGTTGGAGACGTTATATATATGTATCGGAAATGACAGTAAGTATATAAAACAAAATGCAATAAAATTGTGAAATGTATGTATGCAATATACATGCAGTACATTATGAAAGCAATACTCTTTATATATTGCTCTTTATATTATGCTCGTTATTTTGATTATTTATATAATTTAGAAATCAAGAGATTAATCGTTCTAAAAACAAGAAAAATTTCTTCTAAAGTATATATAAAAAATCATAGAGAGATTGAAAGAAGAGTATTGTAAACGTTCGAAAGGATCCAAGCACCGCGTCTGTGTACAGCTTGTATCAAAATCGTCCACAAGGATGAATAATTTAGAATAATTTATAAGTACACTTAAGAACGTAACACAGATCTTTTTTAACTGTCTTGCGAATCACTGATCATTTTTATTAAAAAATATACTTATAATATTTAAACGCGTAACATTATTTCTTTTCATGAATTATTCCCAAACCACACACTCGAGCGATATGCGAACTTTTCCCGACTCAACTAATATAAGATCCAAGGACGATAAGTATATATACGTATACATACTTATCATGCTTACGGACTTTCAGTTTTATGGGAGAACAACCTCAATCTATAAAGTGGGGATAAAGGGAAGGAGTCGTAGAACGCTTGATTCAACGTTACTATTTATTTGCCAGCAGGTGCTATCTGGAAAGATGCAAATTTTTCGAGGACTATTCTCTCATAAGATATAAGATTATATTATATATGTATATACACCGGATATCATGGGATATACGTGCAAACTCTTTTCGAGAATCGTTTATTGAATTGAGAAACAGAGGGTCTAGCTACGTCTTAAGACATCTGAATTTTTCAAGTCGATATGAAATATAATCGCGTGTATAATATCACGAAAATATTAAATTATAAATGAATCTCACGATTTATCCATTGAATCATATCATACCCCAAGACTAAAATCTCAGCTTTTTTACTCGGTAAAAGCGCGATTAATTAACTATTTGAAATCCATTCTAAACTATTTGTGAAATCTAATTCAACTTAATTACTATTTTATATACATACACAGGAGATACAAGCTATGGAATATTTTTACGAGAAAAAAAGAATAAATAAAATGTTACATATTGTGACTGCGCGTCAAATCAATCAATATTAAAACTCGTTCCTAACAAATAAAATTAATCGTGTAATTATCAATTTTTAGCACTTGTTCAAATTGTCAAAATACACAATTTCTCCGATGATGATTGCTTACTGTACAAAATAACACATGTCAGCACAAACTATATCAAGATGAGCGTGTTATAATTTCTTTGTCATTCTTTAAAGAAACATATTGCTATTAAACGCTTCGTAAGAATCAAACTCACTTGCACAGCAATTAATCCAATTGACTTTTAAACTGTCAAAATACACGATCTCTCTCTCTCTCTCTCTTTCTTTCTCTATAATACCAGCTGTTCTCGATTACCAAACGAATCAAACTGGCTGCGCATGTGCGATACAAGAAACGTGGTGTCAAGCTACTGCACGTTTAAACTATATCCAGATCATAATGAAGCAAAATATACATATGTATATATAATATAACGCTTTATTAGATTATTGGAATATGAAATGTTTCATTATTATCTGGGTATTGGATGCAAATCGGCGCAGTATCCATGCGTCTTTTTTTCGCTCCTGTGCAGCCGGTCTTACACTTATCATAATTTTTTCTTTTAAAAAGAGAAAAAGAGAAAAAACGGTAAGTCGTTTTTTAAACAAATTCTGGTGGAAACAATTTTAAATTACAGATGTTCATAATTTTCTCGTACTTTTTATTATTAAACAAATTAATTTCTCACACAATTTTAGTTAATTATTATTTCAGAGTGAAGATATATGAAGAGGCGTTTTATAAAAATGTTTGTATTTACACATAAACATACACACATCTCCCTTAATATTATTTATTTCATCAAAATTACTTTGTTTTTAATTTGTAGATTTTATTAATAAGAATTGCGAGATATTTTAAAAAGCTTTTATGATGCAATATATTACGAGATAGTCGTTTATTTACATTACTTCTGAATTCTATAGCTAGAACAGTGTAACAGCAAAAGAACGAATCAAGATATCGTGCAACAATAAAGTTTGATAATTTCAGGTTTCGATTTTACGTAATTCTTTCTTAAAAATAAACACAGTTAATGTTATATATATACAAAACATTTATACAGACTTTTTTTTGTTTCAGAAATATTGTCTGCAGATTTGTTTCTGTACTATCAAAAAGAGAGCTGATGGTAATTATTATTTCAAAATAATGTAATAATACAGTCTGTTATTAACATTTTTGTACATTTAATGCTTCAGCAACTTTTATTATTAATATTCGGCATTATATGGAGAAATAAAGTTTGAAAATATAATGATAAAAGATGCGAGATTTTGATTGTTCCAATATATTAATAACACACAGTCTTCGCGACTGAAATATAAGTATCCTGAAATAAAATCATGTGGATCATCTGACCATCTTTATCATCGGAGTATTATCAGAAAGGCTTCTCTCTGATATTATCTACGAGTGCACCTATTACTGAGCAACCAGATATACCTTCCTGTTCTAAATGATGCAGAAGCAGATGCAACAAGGTCAGTCAACAGGTTCTGAGAATTTAATTATTTAATAATTAAATAATATTTTAATTGTAATATTTATAATGTATTATATTTATAAAGTCGTTATTCCGCAAAGTAGACTTCTCTAAGTTCTTTCTAATTCATCTGAGATTTCTAAGATGATACTCAGAAAAAATAAACTTCCTCGCCGTTGAAAAATATCAGATGGCTCGAAACGAAAACTGGTTTGCGCAGCACCTGGTCGACCTTGTCTCTGTTTGGAAACAGGAGCAGCGACTTCGTTTTCAAACAGAAAACTCGCGACTTACGTTGCAAATGATCATTTTACATATAATCATCAGTTGCATGACTTTTAACGCGCGTCACTTTATAAGATAAAAACTATTCTCTTGCGTGAATCAATAAGAAAACAGTTAAAAAACAATTATGTAACTACTTGATGGTATGAGACCAATCTTATAGCACAGTTGTCACTGATTGTGAGAGAAAACGAAAGTGTGATCGGTATGTTTCAAGATGATTTTAGCTTCTTGAGCATTCTCTTTGTTTGCCATTTCCGCCATACGAAAGAAAGTCATAACTATCGAGTTGCATAACGATCACTAAGAGAAATGCAAATTATATATTTTTGACGGTGATTTTGATGTGGAATAATATCAGAAGTTTGTTTGCCCATTTTTTCCGATTCTATTTTTAAATCTCAACAGATATTGAAAGATTCAACTTCATGGAACATTTAAAACTGTTATATAATTTTAATTCAAAATATAAACTTAAGATGTTAGAAATTAATTTATTTAATAATAAAATGTTGGAGAAAATTATTTATATAAGCAGCTTGAAATTATTTTTTCATATTTTTTTGAAAAAAGTAGATTAACATTTTTTCTCTTTTTTTCTTTAAAAAAATAGTAAAAGTAAGATTACATACAAGTGGAAGAAAAATTCATGGATGCTGTGCTAATTTGATATATTCAGTATCCAGATGAATTTTTTATGTTGTAATTTAGCGTTATCTCATAGAATTATTAAAATATACAGTTTTATAATACACTTAATAATTAAATAATTAAATATTACATTAAAGTAATTTCTTTACGAAAATATGTTTCGATTTTTGAGGAATATTTGCGATTTTTCGAGCCACAATAAGTCTTTTAACATGTCAAAAATTGGAAAAACTTTATCTGATAAATGTTATAATTTGGAAATCAAATCCTCTTCTCTTACAACATGTAAAATCGGGGTAATATGAATTTTACATACTTAGAAAAAGATCGTATTAAAACAAAAAAAAAATAAATAAATAGTAAAAAAACAAAATTTATTATCCGCTATATAAAGCTAGAAACAATGTTTTTTTATTTTCAACCTTTTCTTTATTTTTAGACTTTTTATATTTAATTAAAATAAGATTGCGTGTGTGAAGTTTGTTTTAGAAAAGGTAAAAAATATTATTAAATATTCTTAATTATATATATTTTATTTTCTCGAAAATTAAAAAATCTAAATGTGAAATGTTTCATATTTAATGACGCAATACATAAACGCATTTTAATATTTATTTAGGTCTCGGTACTAGCTGTTTTAGCAATTAAGTCTTAAATTATAGTTTTCTTGACGTAATTGTTTGCGTTTATATTGTTACGATAATTATTTATTACTGATAACTTTTATTACTTTTTTTGCTGTACAAGATCACAAACTGCATCTTCAGGGGATCATCAAGCATTCTCAGTAATATGTGTCATGTTGTCACATGTCTGTAATTAGTGTGAATATAATTATTCACAAATAGCTGGTGCAATTTATAGAAACATAAGTAATTCAATAAGATAAATATTTTTATAATTCGATCTAACTAAGCAATGGCTTAAACGAGTTAAGTTAGAAGAATACTTATAAGTAATTCAATTACAAAGAAAGAAAAAAGAATAAAATCTAAGTAATGATTTTATTTAAAATCCTTTTTCTTTCTTGTGCTTTCTTTATTTAAATTGTTTTAATTACACAGTTTGTGATTCAAACATTGTGTGTGTAAGATTTTATTTTTTATATTTTACTATTAATTATAAACAGCAACAGTATTTTATAGGATACAATAAAACTTCCTACCGAAAATTAGATAAATAAAAATTAATTTTTTTATGCTATTTTATATCATAGTTTCAAATTTAATACTTATTATAATCATATGTTAAGAATCTTGTCTTGCATATTGTCATTTATATAAATATCGAAAACGCGATTCGTGAGCTAATACACTGTGTATTTATACCATATGCCCTGTGTATATTTCGCGCATCTATCGTCATGTATATAGACATATTATCAAATATTGAACGAAGCTATGTCGCGTGTACTTGAAATATCGATGCGTTATTCGTTCTGCCATTCGTACTTCTTGTTTTATGGAGCACTTTGCATGCAGTCTGATTTAACTTTCAAATATTACAGAGACGGAACATCACAATGAATAATTAAATTACAAATCATGAACACTATATGGTAATATATATGGTAATATATTAAAATTACTTCTCGTTATAAATTTTTCCATTTTAATGAAATGATATCGCAGATATTCCACACAACATGAAAAACTTAACAAAGTTTATTGTAGCTGCAAATAATAAGTATAGAAGAAGATTTTTCTAATTGCTGTTATATAATATAATTATTTAATTCTTGTATAAATTAATTCTTGTAATTTTTATTTTAGTGAGATGTCTATTATATGTGAATATTTTATATATACATTTTTCAAATAGAGACAATGTTATCTAAAACTTATGCAATAACTATAGCAATCTTTATATTGTTTGATATTAAATATATTCATTATTTCTATAATCTCATAACTATGTTATCGGGAAAAGATCCATTTTATATTTCTCTTAAATAATAGTTTTCATAAATTAGTATTATTATGTCCGGATTATCTATATGTAATTCTGTACATGATACAGTTTTTATATGTTCTTTCATAAGTTATTTTTCAAATTTCAAATCGGAATTAAACAAGTTGTAAAAAACATAATCATTAAATTATCTCAATGCTATCCGATGTTACCATTCCCATTATTATTCGAGAAAAAATGGCTAATAAGAGAGCTCTAAAAAGAGGATTGCCTTGACGTATTCAATGTTTATGGCATAACTATTCTCATTATCGGCAAACAGAAGAAAATTATTGAAATACTGTCTCTTTCTGTGAATGTAATTTGTATTTTTTCTATTTTTGTATATATTGTTATAGATTTTATACTTTTTGTACACTTTTATGACGTTATATTATATTTTATTTCGTTTTATAACACCTTTGCACTGAAAATAGGTGCAGCTTTGTAAATGCGCACCAAAATATACGTATATTGCTTATCATGTTGACTATACCATGCGTAAACATTGCAATAAAGGTTGTCAGAGCGTAATTCCGGTTTCTAGTCGAATTTCACTCGCATTTGGCAATATTACAAAAAATGACTTTTTTGTTTCAGTTAATTAATCACAACAATTGTTATTGTTATATTTCAAATTTAAGATTAGATATATTTAAAAATGTTTTTATTTATTGTTATTCATAATATAAATGATATAAATATTAATATTAATATTATTATTAATATTAATATTATATATATATATGTATAATTAAATATTATATATATATATATATAATATAATTTTAATATGTCATTTAATATCTCATTTGTATGCTTGATAATTAATGTTCTTGTACTTATTTGTTTTTTTTTATATTTGAAAAAACATTATTTATATAATTAATTATTTATATAATTAATATATTAATAGCCTGTAAGACAAAATTAATAATTTTTTGCTTCTTGATTTACTCGTAAATATTGACTATAAAAATAGAAAAATCTGCACTCGACCTAAAAAACTTATTTACTCGACCTATTATAAGGAATGTTTCATAAATGATTCCTGTCAAACCAACTAATTCAAAATAAAAAGTTTATTTTTAAATTGCTTCCAATTCATTTAATTATTTTTTCCAAAAATGAGAGTTATATATTACAAAGCTTTCCACAAATTTTTTAATTCCTTTGAAAATTTGTTATTGAATCTTTCAGTCGCAAATTATAGACATTCTATATCGAGCATTTACAATTTTGAAGCAAGCTATTACTGTCTCGTAATTTATCTTAATAAATAGCATGTCATATTTTATTTATGTAATAAATCATGTAATGTCAAATTATATAATACTGTTACTGTACTTTATATTCTAGATATTGAGGTAGAAAATTGTCATATGCAATTATAAAATATTTGTTACAGATATATAATTTTTTTTAGAATTTTTCAAGACAAATACAAAGTGCATAGAAAACTTGAGGAAAAGATTGACATTTTTAACACATGACGTAATCAGTTTTTTTCCGTCTTTCTCAGTTTTATGGTCTGAATCAGTAGGAAGTTGTTTAATATCTTAAGGTATATAATATATTCAATTTAATATTTCTTAATATTTTTATTCTCTACAAATATTATTATTTATTTTTTCTATTGCACCGTTGCGTATATAAAATGTACAATAATTTCAGTTTTACGTAACGTTCTTATAAAATAGAAATCTTCTCACATTCGAATTCATATAATCCTCATATATAAATCATTCTCCACTACATTTTTAATTTTATTTAATTTTATTGTAAGAACTGTACAAAATCAGTTTAATCATTCGATTCATCTTTCTTTGAAGTGCGTCATCTCATCCGCGAGTCATCCTTCTTTTATTTAAAAAAAGAGTAACTTTTAATAAGAACAAGAAACCTTTTGAAAGTTTCCTCTGTCTAGACAGACCGGTTTCGAATCATTTTGAAATAACACAGAAGAATTACCTTGAATAATATTACCTTGAATATAGAACAACAATTCAGCATAACTTCGCTATACACTATAATTGTGGCAAATTTTCTAATTGCCGCCCAAGAAGAATTTTTTAACATCTTGTGATATTTTGCTTAATTTTTTTATAAAAAAATTATCGCGATTCGACGATCGTCTCAATCTGGCAATATCTCTCTCTAAATGAATTTTTTATCAGTCGATAATTTAAAGTTATGTTGGCTTGGACACGTATTGTTTGGATGTTTCCTCAGAATAATCCAAGATCTGTTTAAATAGCATTGAAGCAGCGTTAAAGCTTACCCCCTCTAAGAGAAACTGTTTTGCTCAAAAAGAAGATTGCACAAACAGCATTTGAGTGTCCGCGAAGTCTGACTGGGCCAAGCAGAGTCAGTTCTCACTGAGTCTCGTCGCGTGGTCAGGCGACCACTTCTACTCTCGTACGGCCTCTGGGTTTTCTGGTCGCACTTGCGAGTTCGATCTTCCGTCAGTCAGTTTCTGGATGAGATAAGTACGCGATACACACTGAATCTCGTGATCGTGATCGAGTACACAGTGTTTTCACATCGTTCTGAAGTGTCTCGTAGGATTAGGAGTTCCTTTACAATTTGATTTTGTGAGTAAAGCTTTAAGTTTCCCAAAAGTGTTTTTATAAAAATCTTTTAGTTTTAAATTTGAAAATTGAATTTCTGATATTTATGGTATTATTTGATAATCGATATTCGTATTTTTATATTGGAATGTATTACATCGCTTAAGATAATTAATAACAAATTGTGATTTTAAATAGAGAAATAGATCTTTATTAATTTAATGTATTGGAACTTATATATATAGTGAAATTTTGTGTAACAATTATTTTTCTTTACTGTAATATACTACTTTAAATCAAGATTTGCTAATGCGAAAGCGTTTCTCGGAGAATTTTTCAAAGTAAAAAGCTTTTAAATCGAATCTTGATTTTTGCAAGCTAGTGATGAAGAATTTTTTGATATTTGATATAATTTTGATTTTGTGATAGAGAATTAAAATTTGAAATGTAATATTTTTGATCTTTGAATGATAAAATCTTTGAAACTTTTCGTCTCTTAATTATTTCTGGTAATTATTTCGAATAGAGATCTAGAAGAGCCTGACATTTAAAAAATTTAATTAATTCCACATATGAAATAATGTAGGAACTGAAATTTTTGCTCTTTCAGAATATTTCTATAAACTGAGAATTGGAATTTGACCTTTGAATGATAACTTTTGTAATTTACACATTTATTTTTTAACATCAAGACTGTTATAAGATTTATAAAATATTGTGCAAGATTATTACTCATCATATCTCTGAAATAAAGTGCTACTGAGGAATTGTTTTACATTCTTCGCAATATACTAGCTTAAGTAAAGAATCGATTTTCTCGCAATGTAATCTTCAAAAATAGATTCTTTAAAATCTCGTGCTTTTAAATTTAGTTATTGATCATTTGTTTTCGTCCTAATTAATAGAAATTTATAAGAATTTAATTGTGATTTTACCGGTACTTTAGAAATAAGTTCTTCTCAATTACAATACTAAACTTTGGGACTTTATGAAAAAGTCAATCAAAATCTCAAAGAATCTCAATGTCAACTGGCAGATAAGAAGTAGTAATAATTTAATCTGTAAAACTTTTTACTTTGGATCCTTTAAAGTTAAAAAATCCCCCATCCAATTTCTTCATCTGTAAATATTCTAAATTTTTATTGCATTTTATCTATGAATTAAAATACTAATTATGATAAAATATGTTACACTAGGAACAAAATATGCATTTTTTAAAAAGAGGCAAAAGCTGAAGATTTATCATATGTAATTGTTATTAAAAAACGTATCATCAGCGATCATCCATAATTATGGCTCGAAAACTAGTTCCACGGAATAATAGAGCAAGTAAAAGGATTACTAAAAAATAGACTACACACAAAATAAATTGCTCAAGATATACTATTGAAAACAGAAAGAATAAAGATCGATTATATAAAAATAATTCCTAAAATATTTGAATAATCTGGAAAGATATCAATTAAGAAGATAT
Source organism: Lasius fuliginosus (assembly GCA_949152495.1). Classification (NCBI taxonomy): domain Eukaryota; kingdom Metazoa; phylum Arthropoda; class Insecta; order Hymenoptera; family Formicidae; genus Lasius; species Lasius fuliginosus. The sequence continues at coordinate 15,273,250 of OX424444.1, forward strand.
GTTCTAAAAAAACAAACAAACAGAATAATTAAAAAATAAGCTGCTCAAAAATACATCTCTGAAGAATCTCTATAGATACTTATTAAGAAGATGTGCTCGAGAACAATCAAGCGAGCGGAGTACGAATAAACAAAAGAATGATTTAGCAAGAAAAAAATTATTCAAAGGTGCTTGGTAGTTGATCTCGCACCGATCTTATTTCTCGAAGAGACTTTGTTCAAGGAAGTTGGAGGCATCATAATTCTTGTCATTAAAATCGTGCAGGTGAGTATAGCCATCAATTGCAAATCTTACTGAGTCATTACACATGGAATGTCATTCATATATTAATAATTCCTTTTTCTGAGAGAAGAGATAAATTACATTTTACGATATATATATATATATATATATATATACATGTATATATTAATTTAATTACGTTATATTATATATTTTTAATTATATTATATACTATTAGAATTAATTAATTTTATTATATATATATGTATACATATATATATGTATATATATATATATATGTATGTATATATATACGAGTCATAAAATGTAATTTATCTCATATATATAAGGTCAGTGCAGGTAATTACGCCATAGCAGCTAATTACGCCACCTATCTAATTCTTCATTAATACATATGTACGTATGGCTTTAAATGACCAATGCTAATTGTGAAGGCATAGATACTTTGTTGTTATCAACAAACATTTTGCCGTTTTGTACTTTCAGTTTGTAGTAACAATTAGAACAAATGTTATCAAAAAATTTGCCACTATAAACTTGGCACTATACTCGCCGCTAATTTGCCGGCAGTAATTATTACATTTTAAATATTTACTAGCATTACTTTCGACGCTTTTTCCGAAAGTGTAGTTGTATTTGTCACTCCATTTCATGTAAGTACAAAAAAAGTAATTTATTTACAAAATTTCAGGCTGCTGGTAATTACGCCACTTTAAGAACTCCTAGAATTACTAACGAATTTGGTCTCTATGTTTTGTATTTAGATCCGTTTTGATTGTGGCAGTTTTTTCGATATAAAAAATGAAACTTATACTTGATGATAAAAAATAAAACTTATTTTTGCTTATTTAAAAGAAATGAAATTTATAATCACAAAACACGTTTGTCTCTCCGTTCCTTTTTATGTGCTTTGGAATTGCGAATAAAATTCACAACATGTTTGTTGCAAAGCCCTGTGTTGGTTTCTCACGTAATGCCACGCCTAAAAATCATTTTATATAAATTTTTTATTAGGTGGCATAATTACCTGCACGTGTCGGTAAATACGCCACTTTGACGCACTTTTTTGAAACGATTGGTGGAAAAAGAAAAAGAGGAGATAAAGTGTTGAAATATTTTTTTTGAGGCAGCCAAAAGATCACTTTTAATTATGGTACACGTAATTTTTTCACTCGATTCTCAGCAAAGTGTTCAAAAAATCCAAAAGCTTAAGGTGGCGTAATTACCTGCACTGACCTTACATAAGAATTATATGTCATATATATATATATATATATATATATATATATAATATATGTATATAATATATATAAAAGAAAAAACCGTACAAATAAATAAAATATTTATCGTATAATATTATATTAAAAAATCAAGACTATTGTGATTTTTTGAATCGACATTGACATTATCCTTGCAATAACGATCATTGACGATTGCGCCAGCATCATTGACTGGTAGTTATTTTTTCGTTCTGTAATGACATAAATCAGTCAAAGGAAAATTGTCGACGCAATACAAAAACTCTACTACATAATTGCGCTCGACATGTCAACAAATCTATTTTATTCATTTTACATATAACGTCATAAAGTCACTGATAAAAAAAAAATATAGCGCAAATCTGAGTTAACTATTCATTAAAAATTTATTTAAAATTATTACAGCTCTTAGTATCAAATTTAAAAATAACACGATTAAAGATTATAATTATTTATTATAATTATTTGAAGGTTTTAATACACGTTTAGTTTTATTTAAGAAGTTACCAACCTAAAAAATTTCTAATTGAATTTTTAATAATGTAAAAAATTTTAATTTTTTAAAATTTAATTCCAAAACTAATTTTCGGAAATGAGCGAGCTCTAATTTTATTATATATCGATCATTATCATGTTCTACTATATGATTATCGAATTCAATTTAATTTGAGACAAGGTATCTCCCGTAATACTGACGTACTTGTTCGATAAGTGGTTGCGTTTGACTGCAACGTAAGCAAGTTCATCGGAAAGAAACGACACGGAGAGTTGAAAGAAAGGAAAGCGATCAGACGTAACCTTAGGCGGTCTCTCTTCGTTGGTCTGCTCTTTCGTAATGCATATATCTCTCTTGCACGCGCAAAAAGAAATGAACAAATTACGTGAAAGCAGCTGCGTTGCGTAGCATGTAGCTTACTCATCGCTTACATTTTTCGGTTACCGTTTGATGTAATAACACATTAATGCCGGTTTCGTAAGATAAATTGTTCATATTCCTTGGTTATATACTTATTGTTGCAATACGCGAGTTTTGCGACGTATCTTAATCTTCAGCACAGGTACTATGAAATCTCTCGGAGTCTATTGAGTTCTATTGTCCGTATCTTTTTAAATTGTCACTCCGATATTTAGTGACTCCGATTATATCCACTTTCGAAAAATAAGGATTTTAAATATTATCTCGTATTGCTGAATGTTAAAAAAAAATATTAACTTGTTTAATGAGCAGATACAACAGGATATTTTAAACATTACATTGTTGCAATGTTAATAATAAGATATATATCAAAAGTAAAATCTCTCTCTCTCTTTCTCTGTCTCTCTCTTATACGTAAAAATAAGTAAAATTAAAAAAATAGATTAATAGAAATGTATACATTTAAAGTAAAGATGTAAAAATCTTTACTTTATATATATGCTTTATATACATCCTTTATATACATATATATACATATATATATACATATATATATATATACATTTATTTATTTATTTATTATTAATATATATATTTTTTTAATAAACATTATCACGTCACATACAGTACATTGCAAATATAATAAAGATAATTGCCATAAAGAAAACAAAATTCTTTGCAATATGGCACAATTAATTGCCAACAATGATAAACGTGACACAACATATCGATTTCTTAACAGATTAAGAATTTGATCGAGTCATCAAATCGCAATTTCTAAAAAATAAAAAAAATATCAGCTTTTTTAAAACGCGAAAAAATCCCGACGTTGTCTCTTAAATATTTGTCTTTTAATAAAATAAGAAAATGGAACGGATTTTTAAACATCTTGTCCTTTGCGTCTAATGATGTCACTTAAGACTATTGGTATCACTTAAGACTATTTGATCACTGTAATATGTCAAATATTGATATGATTATATTTTGGAAGATAATTGACTGAACAAAGGTAGATATTTGAACAACGTTGAAACTAATCTCAATCGTTTCGAACATAAGCGAGTCCAATAGTAAATTAACGAAATAATGAATGGTGTGTTAATCGTATGTTCAGTTTATTAATAACGAAATTAATTTTTCAATTATTCGACAATGCTATACTGTATTCGAGCAGTGGTAACTCATAATTTGTCAATGATGTAACATCGTAACAGATACTCTCACTTATGTGACTGGTCCAGTCGAAGAAAAAGAGAGAAAAAGGGAGAGAGAGATTTCGGACTCTCATGGACAGGCTTTAAGTCGATCGTGTCATGCATAATTTATCATTTTTAATTCAAAAAATGCAAAAGACTGTCATATGATCATCAACGTGACATCAGAGGAAAAAAGTAAAGGCTATCAATTCAGGATTTTAAAAAACAAACCAAATGTTTTTTAATTAATCTGGATAAGTAATTAAGTGAAGTGGAAAAATACTTGTGATCTCTTACCTTTTCTTTAAATTTTAAATGCAGAGATGGAAAGTGCGACCGTACCGAGCACGCTGATGGAGTTGAAAATACGAAGACAGGCACAATTCCAATCTCAACCGTCGACCTTGGATACGAGAAGAAGGCAAGCGGTTTGCGTGAGAAGGGCTTTCAAGAAATATGGATCCAAAAATAATCCCAATATCATTCTGGACGGGCTCAACATGACCGTACCAAAAGGCTCGATGTAAGTAACTCTCCTGCAACATTAATACAAAAGCGATAAAATTTTGGTAAAATTTTCGTTTTAGTGGTAATTAGTTAAATATTAATAAATATATTTTGTACATTTTTCATAAAAATGATTTATAAAAAATCAGTAAATAATACAAAATTAGATTAAACAGTTTTAATATTAAACAGTAAAAAATTTTAAATGATAAAACTGCAATTGTTTTTGTTTTTGTTAAAAATTTCAACTTAATTTATGCTGATTGCATTTGCATTTTTAAAATATTTGAAATAAAATGTTTGAAATTAGTATGCTTAAAATTACTAAAAGTAAAAGAAGAAATAGAATATGTAGTATTTGTTCATCTTCTGCTACGTCTTTCAAGAGCATAAAAATCTTGGACATTTATAAATGTTTTTCAAATTTAGATAACGAAAGAATAGAATAAAAAATGTTAATTTTGTAGGAATGAAATTAAAAGAGTCATGAATATTTGCTAAATTATGAAAAAGTCACTCGATATTAAAAATCTCTCTTTTCTACCATTCAATCATATAACTTTTTAAATATGTAATAATATATATAATAATATATAATTATATATATAACAATATAATTTCTACAGTAATATTTATAATAATAATTTTTTTATGAGAGAGAAAAATATAAAAAGATAAATGGAAGAGCTAACTCCATTTACATGATGTACAATGTATCTTATGATGTCACAAATAGGCATTCAATAAACATTTTTCAATTTCAATGCCGCGACAAAAAGAATATATTAGTATAAGAATTTGTCTTTGTCTTTCTTTGCTGAAAAGTACATGTACATAATCCTTCAAGAGAAATTCTATTAATGTGTCAGCAACTATATTTTTTTCGTTACATTATTATCATATTTATAATACGTCGCTAAATTTAAAATTTTATGTCACAGAAAAAAGTCAACTAACAAATTGATATAATAACAAGCTGAATAATACAAGTTTATAATAAGTTTATTCATCGTGTTATTATGCTATTTTATCAGTTAACATTTTTTCTGTGACATTTACGTAAAATTTTAAATTTGCCGATATATTATATTATAAATATGATAATGATATATAAAATGAATAATTGACATATACATTGTCGATGTTATATATATATATATATATATATATATATACTAGTATATTATATAATTATTATTAAATATAATATTATATGTATGTAATTATTACGTTATATCGATATTTATATATATGATATGTAGTAAAATTTCACGCAATAATTATTGCTTTATTATAATATTTCCTTGTTACAATTGTAATAAACATTCTATTATTCAGTTATGGATTACTTGGTGCAAGCGGTTGCGGAAAGACCACTTTATTGTCATGCATCGTCGGCCGAAGACGCTTGAATTCCGGCGAAATCTGGGTGCTGGGAGGTCGACCAGGCTCTAAAGGATCCGGCGTGCCTGGTCCTCGGGTCGGCTACATGCCACAGGAGATCGCACTCTATGGTGAATTCTCCATTCGAGAAACGTTTATCTATTTTGGCTGGTGCGCCGGCATGACGACAGATCAAGTGGACAATAAGCTGGAATTTCTAATCAAGGTGCAATATTTAAGTCACGAAAGACCGAAATCTTAAAGAGATTCAATTTGAGGAAAAAATTTTTTAAATATGTAATTACTCCAAATTTTTCTCCACCAATAAAATCCTCCTAAAAATGTATAGTACTTTCTTACACACAAAGAAATTTTTTTAACTTTCTTTCTTATTTTATCATAAATATTATCATTACATAAAATATTGTGACTCTCAATAATATTTATATTTTGATCGTAGTTTTTGCAATTACCGTCAGCGAATCGTTTCGTCAAAAATCTGTCTGGTGGCCAGCAAAGAAGAGTATCCTTCGCGGCTGCCCTTTTAGCCGATCCAGAACTCTTGATCTTGGATGAACCGACGGTTGGAGTGGATCCTGTTCTCCGGCAGAATATCTGGGACCACCTGGTGCATATAACCAAAGACGGTAACAAGACCATTATTATCACCACGCACTACATCGAGGAGACCAGGTAAGTTATAAAATAATCACTTATATTTTTACTATATTTTACGATACTAGTATTCCCTCCCCTGCTTTGTGCTTTGTTTGACTGCTAACTGTACAGCAAGTACTATGCTTGAATTAAAGTAAGAAAAAATGTTTTATTTATTTAACTCTCTCTTTCAAGATTGAAATAAAAAAAAATTTAATTAAAATCAGTTTGTGATTAATATAATTAATATTAGCTATTAAGTGTTTGAATATATTAAAGTTACTCGCTGTACATTTTGTATTATCATCAAAATTGCATAATACATGTTTTCTTCTATTATGTAATTATGAAAATTACTGAAATGATTGTCCTCCAGGCAAGCTAGTATAATTGGTTTGATGAGAAGCGGCAAATTTTTGGCGGAGGAATCGCCAAGGAAACTAATGGAGATGCATGGAATGGATACTTTGGAAGATGTTTTCCTGAAACTGAGTAAAAGACAGAATTTAGGATTAAGGAGAAGAAGCAGTATTCTGAGCAATTTAACAGGCGTCCCACCGGAAGATGTGAGTATAAATGTGAAGAAATTTTGGCACGCTTTGGTTGTAATCATTTGGCATTCGAATATTTTTTACGATATATTTATTGTATGTATTTTATTAATAAAATAGACATTACTCAATTTCTCATCTCTTTTGTAGGACGTGGATGACGAGATGAGTGGCGAATTTGGCGACAACGTGAGCATATCTAGTCGGAGGAAAAGCGTAGTCATTGCGAGTGATGACAATGTAATTATTTCTAGAAACAGGGAGAGAATACACACTCTCTCTATTTTTAGATTATTTAAAATCATTTATAAAATAATTATTTCTAAGAATTATAATACAGTAGCAATTTTTATATAATATTATTTTATTTTCTGGAAAAATTTATTCTTTCTAAATGACGGAAAACTTTTTTCCGCTTTTTTTTTCTGTGCAAAACAATATTTCATTTATTTCCACCTTATTTCTCCTCTAATAGGTGGGAGGATTACCGCCGGAAGAAGAAGGTTCCTCCAAGTTTACTATGCTCAATCCGATGCATATGAAGGCCCTTATTTGGAAGAACTTCTTATGGATGTGGCGAAATGTCGGGTAATCCGATATTACATTTTTACACCGAATGCATTTTTATTTCCGCGTTTTATCATTCTTCAACTGCAATGTTGTTATTTCCACTCTCATTTACGCTCTCTTTTCGCAGAATAATGTTGTTCATCATTGCCCTGCCGGTCGCCCAGATAATCCTCTTCTGCCTTTCCATCGGTAAGGATCCCGTAGGTCTAAAACTAGCCATCGTTAACAACGAACTCAACAGCAGCATGCAACCTTGTATTCCCACAATCGGATGCGATTGGTCAATGCTGAGTTGTCGTTATCTTCAGCATCTGCAGAAAAAGACCATAAATTTGTTACCCCATGATAATGACGAAGAAGCTAGAAATGCAGTGAAAAAGGGCTGGGCATGGGGCGCCATAACATTTCCGTCGAATTATTCCGACGCTCTCAAGGCGAGGATAGATTACGGCAGAAATGCCGAGGAATGGGACGTCGAATTTTCAGAGATGATAGTCGTTCTGGATATGTCCAGTAAGCCTTTGAACATTATACATGCATAGAGTAAAATAAAGATAAATGTTAAATCTTCGTGTATAATATTTCGCATTTTAAGGTCTCGATTTTGTGAAACGTTGTTATAAAATAAATCTTCCGATAATCAAGTATCGAGACACACATATATACATTTTAACGCGATATATCTTTACATAGATCAACAGATAGGACAATTGCTGCAAAGAGATCTGTATTATGCGTTTCAAGACTTTACGAGGGAGCTTACTGTGGCTTGCAACTACAGCGAGAAGCTGACGGACATACCTATGCATGTAAGAGAATAATCACGTAGCTAATACGATAAGCTTATAGTATTATAATATATTGGTCTTATCTTTTTTCGTGTTCTGTAATATTGTACATTATTATTGACAACAATTTATCTCTGTCGCTAATTGTTACATCAGTTCAACACACCAATCTATGGACCTATGGATCCTAACTTTACGGATTTCGCAGCTCCTGGAATAATTTTAACGTAAGTATTTGCATTAATGTCAATGTAATAGTAACACACATGCGTTAAAATTAATTTTCTTTCTTCCAGACATTTTTTTAGTAATTCAAAGGTAATTAAATAAATTTGTAATCTTTCAGAATCATCTTCTTTCTTTCGGTTGCATTGACATCGGGTTCCATGTTACTGGAAAGAAATGAAGGTCTGTTGGAAAGAACTCTCGTATCAGGTGCGTTATAAAAATATTAAAAATATTAATAAACCATAATAAACGCACGTATAAACGAAATGTTCGAATAAATAAATAATTTATAAAACATATAAAATAAAAAAGAATTGGATTCACACATAAATCTTGTAATTGATAAATAATTAATTGTAATTCTATATAATTTATTTAGGTCTCACTGGCACGGAGATTCTCTTCGGTCAAGTAATCACGCAGTTCATGGTGGTGTTCGGACAGAGTGTGATGGTTCTTATAGTCTCATTCGCCATCTTCAAGATCACTTGCGTAGGCGATATGGGCTGGATCACTACCTTGACTGTTCTCACGGGCCTCTGCGGCATGTGCTTCGGTAATTTATTAATTATTTTAATATTAGATTGTAAAGAGAGTATATAAAATATTACACACATAAAATATTTATAAAAATTTTATAAATCGTTCTTATATAGAATAAACGTTTTATGATGATCAAATTATTATGTATAATATAATGATTATGCATCATAATTAAGCAATACGAATTTTTTGCAAAAATATGTTTCGATTTTTGCGAAATATTTGCGATTTTTTAAATAACTTGTTTAAAATAAATTGTGAAAACGTATGAAAAATTGGAAAATTTCGCTTTTTTTGATTATATATATATTTTATATTTTTTGAAAATTTTTTATCTGAAAAATATATAAATATTTTCCAAAAACACAATCCAATTTTTAGGATTTGTCATCGCCTGTTTCTGCGATAACGAAAGAAGCGCTACGTATGTGGCTATGGGCTCTTTTCTTCCAATTGTGATGTTGTGCGGTATCATCTGGCCTATAGAAGGCATACATCCTTTGTTAAAATACATTAGTTTTCTGTTACCTCTGACAAAAAGCACAGACTCGATGAGATCAATGCTAAGCAGAGGCTGGTCAATATCGGAACCTACAATATATTATGGCTTTATCGCCACCCTCATTTGGATTAGTATTTTTATGAGCTTGTCTATATTACTACTTAAGTTCAAAAAGGGTTAATATAGAATAAGGGAAGAATAGTTTTACAAATATAGAAAGGAATCAACCAAATATATTTTTCTGTAAATTGTAATATAAAATTAAATAGAAATAAAGAGAGAAGAAGAATTGTTTTATATATATATATAAAATATCAATATGATAAAATTATTATAAATGAATAAAAACTTAGAAGTTTTAATTCCATTTTATAATTTGATATTGTTATAAATTAACATCATATTTTATATAAATTCGAGAATATCAATCTAATTTATATTTAAAAGCTAAATTTCAATTTGTTTAAATAAAAATTGTCCAAAAACGCACAAAAATATTACATTGTTACATAATACACATCTTATATATCAAAATAATATGATGATGTAATAATTTAATATAAAAAAATAGCAAGTTCTACATAATTCGTCGTGTTTGCCGATGAAAAAGACAAAAGACTTGCAACCAGTTATACAAAGTAAATATCGCTTGCAATATTTCGTTGCGTTTTATGTGCAAACCGTCCAGAAAGAATCTCACGAAAAAGACGATGATCTCTACGATGATGACGCAGAGTTGCATCAATAACCAGGGCGTATGTAGCATAGGGTATTCCTGTTAAAATAAAGCTGTATATTTATAGGAGAAATGGAGTTGTTTAATTAAGTCCTTGAATTAATTGATTAATCATATTATTTTTAATCCTTTATACTCACCGTGATGGCGCCTAACATAATTAAAGTATAATGCTCGATTCCCAGTATCGACGTCATCAGCTTCAAGTCTCTCTCGACGGTAAAAGGCACTGCAATTATCATTTAATGTCTAATTAATTATTTGTAACAATTTAGAACCGTTTATTAAAATGTAAGACGTGAAGTAGATTATTACCTTCTTCATTATGTCTGTGACGCGACGACGTTCTGGGAATCTTATAATTTATTGTGCGTATTATATCAACAGCCGTGATTACCTGACAAAATTTTTAATAGTGCATTTAAATGTTACTTTGTTCTTTATCTGACTCAGATAAATCATTTAATTAACATGATGAGAGTATTACGATGGACTAACGGTCCCAATGAGGCCCAAAACGATCACATACAACGAACTGCCCATGACATAATGATCGCACAAAGAACAAGCCATTCGACCGATTCTCTGCAAAATAAAAAAGAGTATATACAAATATACTTAAGAAAGTATATACTTTTTTTATTAATGTTTTTAAAAACTATATTAATTCGTTAATAACTAGAATAATACATTTAAGATAGCATAATATATATATAAATTCAAAGTCCTTGAATTATTCAATTAATTATTATTTTTTTGTAAAAATAAATATTTTTTTATTTTACATATATATTTAAGTTAATTAATTAATTGCAGTAAGTATTTAATTACAAATTGTCCACTATGGATTTTAATGTTTCGTCGATCACGAAAAGCCATAATTCGCTTCATATCCCAATTCTTCGTCTGGAAAAATCGCATTCCTTTTTCAAATACAAATTATTAAGCGATTCGATTAATGAATTTTTCATTCCAAATACAAATGTATTAAGCAATTCAATTAATGGATTTTTTCATTGTATCCGCAATATGTCTCCGCAAATTTTCGAGGTTTGTTTATTGCCCATCTTTCGATTGATCGCAATTTGGCTAACGTCAATCGATTGTAAATCAACCCAATTTTATGAGACATATTTATAATATATATAATTTATACAAAAGAATAAAATTTTTGAACGACACGTTTCTTTTATTAACTGTATGATTAAATAAACTCTAATGCGTTAATTTGTAAAATAAAATAAAATAATTACAGTTCTTTAAACAAACCATTAATCATAAATGTATTAATTATTATTTTCCAACTTCATGAAGTTTGTGTGTGAGTGTAGCCTAATAAATATGAATATTAATACATGCCTTCCAATATCGAGTTGCGTGAAATCATAGTCAATAATATGAAGTGAGCAAATTTTGCTGTTATTACAAAATAGTTGTGTAATTGTAGTTTTCCGTTTTATTTTAATTACATTTACGTTCTCATTATTTGGTTTCTTTTTCTATTTTATATTTTTCTGTATCTACAATCTTTTTTTCGCCGTATTGCTTTTGTAAATTTATCAGTCACATATGTTTAAAAAAGTACTTGTTTTCCCTTCTATGTATTTATATATTATTTATATTACTTATATAAAAATAATATATACAATTATAATTAACATATATATATATATATATATATATTTATATATAAATTTTTATGTCAAAGTTATAGTTCTTCCGTTCTAAAAAATTTATTACCATCTATCAATCACGATGGATCGTGTGTCAAGTCGTAACAATCACGAAGGTTATCCAGAAAGAATGAAAATTTGCGATCGTCAAGGAAAAACGGTATATTGCAATATTTGCAAATTAAATTTAATATATTAATATATCTATTGCTTAATATAAGATTTGTTCTTTTTTCTTAAATTATTATGTTATGTATGTTCTCAAAAAATATGAGAATATAATGCATGCTAAAATTAAAAATAAAATGAACAAAAATACATATATATATGCAAAATTCACAAACTTATAAATAAAATAAAATTTTATCTATTTACACAGCAATATATAAATAATAAAATTTACATATAAATATTTAGATAGATGTATATACACAAAATATACATTTTTATAAATAAGAATATATTACCTTATTTATTAAAAAATATAAATTCATATTTTATCTTTATGTATACAATGTTCTTCAATTTTCACGCAATTTTTTTCTTTTCACAGATGATCGAGCCTAAAATATCACCGCATATGTTTAAGAATCATTCTGACAGTTCTCAAATGATCGGAAAGATTGATAAATCGCTGGAAAAGAAAATGTTTTTTGACAATGAAATTTTCAAGATAATCAGAGGAATGTTGTTGGCCTTGCCAATATTGTTCTTATGCTATCACGGACCAATGCAATACAGTGTCTTGGAAAATGGACAGATTCTTCGTGGTTTTTCTTCGAGAAAAACGATCATGACCTTTAGTTTGGGCTATTCTGTCTCGCACTCCATAATATCCGCTATTGCAACTGGGATGCTCATCTATTCCATTATCTTGGTAAATAATATTGTTCTTGGGTGATGTATATTTTATATTTCTTCTCAAGCTTTGATCTTTTATATATTTATTTTACATGTTCATACATTTTGTATATTTACTTTTATATATTTACTTTACTTTGATTATCACGTGTTTTAGAAACAGCCGCAATTTAGTTGGCCTCTTATGGGTCTCTTTATGGCCGAACTTGTCTATGATTCCTGCGATGCGATTGAAATGGTTTGGTATCTTTTCGGCTATCTTCGGCTACAAACCGCGCTGCTTTATGCCGCAGGAATCCTTCTATTGATTTGTAAATTTCTCTTTTTATTCTCCTTTCCTTTCATTGTACAAAAAAGAACGTAGCGCAAAAGTAGAAAGAATATGTATATACTTTAGTTAATGTAAGCAAGCTATCGTACTGACTAAAATTTACAAATCATTAATTTTTATTAGAATATTGTCTCTGTTCTTTCTAAAGAAATTGTCTATTGTATTAGAAGTCTTTTTTTATGCAAGAGCCTTTTTTACAACATATATAACATATTAGAGCTATCTTAAAACTAGACTAAATTTAAAAAATTATGTTACAATAAAAAAGAGACAATGCATTTTGACAAATAATATTAAATATGGAAATTTATCATTTTGATAAATATGCAAAAATATCATATTTTTACAAAGAATTTTTTATAGCTCTGTTTTTATTATATTTAATTTATTTGATTTATTTACTATTTATTTTATTTATTTTTTTTTTCATTTTGAATTGCCTTTTTGCGTAGTGAACGCTTTTATGTTACATACGTTGAATCTTTTATATTGTATTTAGTGACAGAAATATGGACGTGGCTGGGTGTTTTGCGACTCTACGAGTATCGAAATTTTCAATTATGACAGATACTAAATGACAGACATCAGTACGAAAATTTGTATGTTATATATTTTGTATTCTGTATATATTATACACATTTTTTTCACAAATTGCAGCGGTATTTCTTAATATGTTTCTTCTTCTAATTGTATTATTTTTTAATTTTATAAAATCTTATCATAAAAATCTAAATATCGCAGTTTTTTCTAACTTTCTTTTCTTAAATGCAAATTTTCAGGTCAGGTTACATTAAATTCTTCTATGGCTTTACAAAAGCAAGTTCTTTAGTTATATGTAAGTAAGTTTCTAAAAATTTCCAGTCGTATAGACGGTAGGACAATTGAGAATGTTGACAGAGCATCGTGATTTTAAATCAAGTATTTGTACTTCAGGACACTTATCAATCCTGAAAAAATAAAAGTTTATAATAAATGTTATAATATCCTATGTGTGTTATGTTTATATTATTACATTATTATTATATTATATTACATATATATTATTTTTTATTTATTATTACTATATATATGTATTATTATCTCTATTAAAATATTTATAGAAAATAAAAAGGGAGATAATTTTTAATTGAAAATACCTCGGACAAAATTTATGCAAAGCGTCCTTCAAATTATAAATTTGAGTTGCATTTTTTGATATTTCCTGTAATAAAAATCCTAAAAATGCTTGACATTGTATTTCTGTTGCTTGTAAATCGATTGTCGGATCAATCGTGATGAAATTGTTGGGCGCGTAATCTCGTTTTTCTTCCTTACTTCAGGAATAAAATAGAATCATTTAGGATTATCAATTATTTATTATTATTTATTTATAATCGTCGCACTTACTTCCACCGAAATTTATTGATACTCGACAGGTTGCAATATGCACTAGGATGCATAGTAACTCCGGGAGAATTCCAGAGTAAATATGCTCTTGCTGCCATCAGCAACAATCCATTGCTCAAATTTTTTGCAATGTTCGATAATTTCGATCTTATAATTGCAAAATATAATTGAAAATTATACAAAGAAATGTGTTTCTTCGTTATGTACTAATTTTTTGTCAATACTTTGATGGCCGTACTTTTTGCATAAAAGCTTTTGTCTCTCGCCGATATTTTTTGCGGAATCGTGTTTAACGTATCTACAAAAGCTTATGTACTCGTTGCTTAAAAATCATTAAAACTACCATTATTTAAATTGTATAATATAATATTTATGCACACGCAAAAATGCTAAATTTAAACTCTGAAAACTTGGATTGAAACTGACTGAATGATTTGATGCAAAGGGAATGAAATATTTTCTTAGACTGACAAAAGCAAGTCAAGCTAGAAGGAATAATGTATTACAAAAATATATAAATATATTAAATAATATCCTGTAAATCTCATAACAAATAGCATAAATCTAAATAAACATGAAATAACTATGCTGAACAAGGAGATAAGAGACTGTACAAGGATAGTCACGAATACGTGACACCAGCTGATAATCGCTGGCAGAACTAAGTCACACATATATGTGACCATAGCAGCCGTCAAAGTGTTGAGCAATTTTTCACACACACAATAATTAAATATAGTATATAGATTCTGAGTGTGCATGTTCAGAATTATATTATATTGTACATATTAATTAGTGTTATATAATAATTACTTGCTGAAAAATTCGTCGATCGATAAGTCGGCTATGTGAATATTGGTATTTTGTGTGGCTAGTGCCATTTTTAAATGAGCTTCCGGGATATTCAATGCATCGGAAGTGCGCATCAAATTAATCAAGTGTATCTACAAAAATATATACTTTATTAAATTGATGCGCAAAGATAACATTTTTATTATGATAAAGGAGAAGATTCAAGTAGCAAACACACGTTATTTTGACATCAAACAACGTGCACTTGGAAAACTCATAAGAATATGATCGACTAGATGTTTTTCCTAAAAGATAGATCAGTATTTTCATAGAGTCTGTAACATTTCCACATTTCTCGCAGAAAATGTTCGCTCTATATAAGTTTGCGTATTGAAAATAATATTCTATTACAAAAATAAATTAATTACTTACTTTTAAATAAATCTGAATAAAATTTAAAAAATGTTGACATACATTCACATCGGGTTGTTCCCTCGCCGCAGCCTCGATATAGCAGAATTCTTTTCTAGACCAGATTTGCCCAGCTTCCTTCACGAAATAGACATTGAATGAACGCTCGTCTTCGATGATCTTGTATTCACTAAAATGTTGATAGACTATGTCATTATTTGAACATTTACATATTTGTCGATTCATAAAGAATGTGAAATATTTCTTTTATTACGTGTGCAATGTTTTGATGTAAATTATCTAAATTAATTAATTTTTACTTTTTTTAAAGTATTAAAAAGATCCTTGATGATGATTACGTACCAGCAATTATCATCGCTTGTTGCGGGTGAGCAAAGTATTGCCGTGACGAAGGCAAAAAGGACCAAACCGCTAATAATGAGACACGCTGCCATGAACGAGGAGAATAGATCGTTCGGCCATCTCCTTAATTGATGCGCGACACCCTTAAGCATGGGCGAGTTGTATTGAGCACCTTGAATTTGGCCTTTGATGTACATGTACGGAAGATCAACAATCTTGACCTCGCTTTCGTCCAGAAAGAAAGGAAGTCTGTCCTCGTCAAAGTCTGAAATATTCAAATTCTCTTTTAACTTATATAAATATTCATATTTCGCACACAGAGAAAAACCGATAAGATTTTTTATAAAGAAGTCACAACTTTTATAAAGAAGCCGCTCTTCAACGCGATACACACGTAATATTTGCGATTATAGAAGTTTTGTAAAATTGAGACTTTCGAATTTTGACACTTTCGGATACTTACACTTGGCTTTCTGCATTCTACCAAACTTTATTACACTGTATTACTTCGGACTTTCGTCAATGACGCTTTATAATCCCAACGCGATTTGCCGAGTCGACACTTCATAATAAAGTCGAGCGGACTTGAATCGAGCCGCAGCGACGTTGAGAAATCGACGAGGTGTCCGGATTGTGTAATTCAAGCGTGTCACACTTTTGCAAGTCAGGCGCGAACTTGCCCGATAGAGACGAGTGCACACACACTTGTTTGTTAATTTTACTCTCTTTAGAGCAAAACTCACTTGTTTTCAATCAAATACTATTAGATTGCGATACAATAAACTACATCGATATTTTTTTATGCGCGAGAGCCACTTTTATGCAATAATAATAATGAGATTCGTGATAAAAAATACAGAGCGACTCGCGAACGTGAACTCGTAGCAACGAATTTGAAGTCTGACGCAATTCGAAATCTATCGAAGAACTGAGATGCTCGAGATATCGAATATCGAGATATCGAGATATCGAAACGATCAAGACATCCCGAAGTGGTCACCAACAAGATGCGGCGCGTAATTCAATAGGAATAAAATTCGAAATACGTATTAAAAATAATTGGAATTAATGAATTATATAATTGTGTACAATTCGTTCAACGGCGGTAATTATTTTCTTAAATGAATTTCTCTTATATATGCTATTGCCATGCGCACGTCAAGACGTTTTGACATTTTAGGTTATCTCTGCTAAGTCAGCAGCAGCAGCAGACTTGACAAAAAGATTAGAAGGTTCAGCGGGCTTGAAGGAGAAAATAATGTCGGCCGCAAAGCCGGAGTTAAAGAATTGGAAGGAATACAATCGCAAACGGAAGGAGCTTCGGAAGCAGTGGAGGGAAGAGAAACTGATAAAGAAGACGAAGAAGGAGGAACTCGAGAGGGAGTCGAGGAACGAGTCGAAGGAGCACGTGGAAGGAGCGAAGTGCGAGCGTAAGGATGTCTGCACCGTCAGCATCGCGGTACCCGGATCCATCCTTGATAACGCGCAGTCCCCGGAGCTGCGAACGTATCTGGCGGGACAGATCGCGCGCGCGGCGTGTATCTACAAAGTGGACGAGATCATAGTGTTCGACGACAAGGGTGACGTTACGGAGAGCGAGAGAAAGAAGATTAGGAAGGATGACGCGCTGGGGGAGGGTAGGCCCGGATGCCTGCAATTGGCCAGGATACTGCAGTATTTGGAATGCCCGCAGTATCTGAGGAAGTACTTCTTTCCGATTCACAAGGATCTGCAGTACGCGGGTGTGCTGAATCCCTTGGACGCGCCGCATCATCTGAGACAAATGGACGAGTCTCCGTATCGAGAGGGAATAGTCACCAACAAACCCATAAAGGTCGGCAAAGGATCCCAGGTAAATGTAGGACTTCTGAACGAGATTCACGTAGATAAGGTGCTGATGCCTGGTTTAAGGGTGACGGTAAAGATACCGGAGGAGCAGCCAAATCCGAAGAAATTAAAGGGTATCATTGTACCACCTAACGTACCACGCGCAGAAACTGGAATCTACTGGGGATACACTGTCAAACTAGTCAAGCATCTGACAGAAGTGCTGACGAATTGTCAATATAAGGGAGGATATGACTTGACAATTGGAACATCCGACAAGGGAACATTGATCGATGAAGTAGAAGCGAGGAGTTTAAAATATCGTCACTGTCTCATAGTATTTGGAGGTGTCGTCGGATTAGAAGCCGCCGTGGACGTGGACCCGAATTTAGACGTCGATGATCCATCTTTGATGTTTCATAAATATGTGAACACTTGTCCTCAGCAAGGATCACGAACAATCAGAACAGAAGAAGCTATTCTTCTGACTCTAGCTGAATTAAGAACTAAACTAGTGCCTAAAGAAATTACTTCTTAAAATAATAGGAAATAATAGAAACAGATAAGTACATCATATCTTGTCTTTAAAATCATATTAAATCTTGTCACAAATTAACTGTTTTTATATCAAGAATATAGATCTTTGTACATATATTTTTATAAAAACGTTAAATGTTTTCTCAAAAATGCTTTGCATATTTATAATATTTTAAATTGTCCTTGCTATTTTGAATGATTGTGGTCCAAGTAACAATTTACTGTATCTCTAAGAGTTGTAATTACTTTAGCTTGATCAGTGGAACCTATGACAGCTGTGCCAGACACAATCATATTAGCACCAGCCTAAAAACATAATGTAATCGATATATAATTAGTTAACAATTTAGTTTCAGACAAGCTTTTTTCCTAATATTGATATTCCTAATATGATATTATTTACATATTGAAATAATCTTTGATTATACCTTTGCGCAGGCTTCAATTGTAGTTGGTCCAACTCCACCATCGACCTCAATGTCCAATCCAGGATAATTCTCCCTTAACCATGCGACTTTCCGTAACATTGGTTCCATAAATTTCTGCCCACCGAAGCCAGGCTCCACGGTCATTATTAAGATCATATCAGCTAGATCCACATAATCTGTTATTACATCTACAGATGTCCCTGGTTTAAGCGCCACACCAACCTAATTTAAAAGTAACTTATAATCCATTAATATTCCACTTACAATATATAAATTTTTAGATAATATTACCTTCATTCCTGCTTCCTTTACTTTTCTACAGATTAGAGGAACATCTTCTACTGGCTCGACATGGAATGTATATTGATCCACACTAGCATCAGCCATGGGCTCGATCCACTGTAATTATTCATTTACTTTTCTTTGATATAGATTTATTTATTTCATGTGAAAATCTATATGTGTAAGTAATTTTTGAAAAAAAAAATACTTATGCTAAAATCGTTAAAGTTGCTCGAATTCCACATACTTGCTCTGGATTAGATACCATCATGTGTGTCTCGAAGAAGGCATCTTTTATTTTACCGCGAAGACACTTTACAATCGGATGACCGAACGTAAGATTAGGAACAAAGTGACCGTCCATCACATCCAAATGCAAGTAATCCGCGCCATTGTCAAGCAACTTTTGCGATTCTTCGTAAAGTTTTGCCAAGTCAGCGTTTAAAATCGACGGACCGATTTTTGCGCTCAAACACTTCGCCATATCACTTTCTTCAAAAAATGAATGAATATTTAGAAATTGCTTGTACAATTACTACACTGACAATGAGATAGATTGGAATGTGAAAATATGTTTAATGGAATAGTATATTGCGCAAGTGAGAGATTCGCGATTCGCGGCGAGTGATAACCTAACTTAACCTGCAATGCTAACGTAATCCCACCAGAGATCAGCTGATCGCAATCTAACACCGGCTTAGATTAGCTCTAATTTTTGCCTAGCACGTGGATTTCATCTGCAGGGACGAATTATGCAGGCGATTGTGTGATATGCGAAATTTAGAACATCATTGTAAAATGACAGCTTCAAATTCTATTCATACATTGTTTGATATTTAAAACAATCAGTGCCTGAATTTTCATTTCACACTCCACAGAAAAAAGTTATGTTAAATCGCAGGACATATTATCGTCATGGAATATTTCTCTGTCAAAAAAGATGATGTTGGTGCATCACAAAAATCATCAAAGATTGGCTTATTTTTAATTGCAGTTACAGGTTTGTTATTTTATGTTAATATATGATTTTGTGCTATTTTCATACACAATATTATTTTTACATTTATCTGTGCATTATTAGGTGGAATTGCAATGGCGATTAGTGTCGTGTGCTTCCCATTTATAAGCCCTGCGTTTCGTAAGATATGTTTACCATATGTACCAGCCACGCATCAACAAATAAAAAATGTTATTCAAGCGTTAAACGGTCGCTCTGGTTCCTTAATTGATCTTGGTAGTGGAGATGGACGTATTGTAAGTATAATTATATTTTGTAATCATGATTTGTGACAATAAAACATTTAACGTTATAAATATAATAAAATAAAACATACAGAATATAAACTTTCCATTCTTAACATAGTAAAAAAGATAATTTAAAAATAGGTTCTTGCAGCAGCAAAGCATGGTTTTAAGGCTCATGGTATTGAATTAAACACCTGGCTAGTATGGTATTCAAAGTTTAAAGCATTGATTAACGGTTTATCAAATGATACTGCATTTTTCCAGCAGGATTTATGGAAATATAATTTGAGAAAATATGATAATATTGTTATATTTGGCGTAGATCAAATGGTAAGATTCTTTAATATTTGTTATGGCTATCTAGATGCTATAAAAATATATCATACAGTTATAATATCTTTTACAGATGGAAGATATCGAAAAGAAACTTAATAGCGAATTGTACAAAGATTCCCTTGTAATTGCATGTAGATATCCTCTTCCTAATACACATCCTATTACGACGATTGGACATGGAATTGACACTGTTTGGGTTTACAAGATACGTTAAAGTTGAATTGAGGGATCACAAAGGTATTATTTTTAGATATTCTTGAATAAATTACAATAGAAAATGTAGAGATAATTGTTGCACATTTAATGTTACACATTTACATACAAGACATGCATTAGCAATTTTAATCATAAAAAAATAAATTTACATCTTCATCAAGTTGACATGTATGTCTCTCTTTCTTGAATATTGAATAAATTATATTATATTATATTATATTATATTATATTAATATAATATAAATTATATTATCTACTATGATAAAGTGACTAACTTATACATGTAATCTTAGGCATGTTTTCTTATATCTAATACAGTTTTCAATTTTAACGAGATTTTTTGCAAATAATAAATTATTCAATATATGAATTGCATTTTGCATTTAATGCTTTTTTTATCTGTTATGTTTTTTCTTGATGTAATTTTAAAGCACTATAGGATTTTATATCTTTTAAAGTATATATAACAATGTGTGTGTATATATATATATATATATATATATATATATATATACACACAATTACTTACATATCTAATTAATTTTAAGTATCATATAAACGCTATCACACAGATTATGAGATTTTAATTATGCGATCAATGATCTGTAACGAAAAATTGAGCAATGAGATTGATAATTCCAATAACAGGTATACTTAAGTGGATTAACAAAGAACACATAGTTAACTTTTCCTCTTTCTTTAAAATCGACAAATGCAGTAAACTCGGTAAAGTGAAAACGTAGATGAATCCGCTTAAAGCGCCGGTATATCTAATGATAGTTCCGACATAAGGCATAAAGATCGCGAACAAAATACATATAAAAACCAATATAAGATTAATGACGAGCACTAAGCTCCTATTAGATACTGTTTTGCATATCGATGAAAGCAACTGCACACGCAGCATATATGCGAGTAAAGGATAGACGGTTACTAATTGGAAAAGTAATACTATTCGAGCACCTATTGTAAAGCCATCCCACTTTTGAAAATTATTCAATAGATTCTGTAGAATAAAGAATGAGTTTCAGTTTAGAAAGTACGTCAACATAATTTTTGTATTATATTAAATATCATTGTTTTTTTATAATATTGCACATACTTACATCTTCTATGCATGACTTTGGCAGAGGAAAGCATATGAAAAACGCTACTCCAACGATGATGTAAGTTAATGTAACGAGGATATACGCTATAGTTAAATCTCTTCCCTAAAAATAAAATCATTTCTATCTGATATGCATAAATGTTCAACGAGAGAATTTGAAGTAACTTACATTCTTCTTTTGATTACGATTATTTTTCATTACACTGATTATAATATTGTGGATAAAGAATGACATTGCCAGCATTCCAGTGAGGGCTGGAAATGTGGGTTGTATTACGCAACTTGTTGCCCATTCGGTTTGGTCCATATTAATGCCCCACGATGTAGATTTTATCAGAATGAAGATAACCAAATATATAATTGACACCGTTCCTGTGGAAGATTTAAAATTCTATAATAATATTAATGAAGATTTTAATCCAACAAATCAGAACTATATTTGCAACATGTAACTTATTACTATTGAGTGGAAATATTAAAATATATTAAGTATAAAAGTGTCACTAATGCCACATATACTCACCGAGGGAGTTAAATTTTGTAAAAAATGTCGTACTGTTAAAATTCAGTAATGGAAATATCAATAAAGCTAAAAACACAGGAACTGTGTTGCGTAAGTCCCATGCTGGTCCCAATGCATCAAATGTCTTCTCGTATATTATAATAGTGTTGTTATCCTGAGCTTCTCTCTTCGGACATAAGACTATAGTAATTAAAGCAATAAGATCAATCAGTAATGTGTGAAAACGTTTGTTATTTTTGAATAATAAATTAAACTTTTTATTTATATTTTACATTTACCTTCTGTATGCGAAATGTTTTCAGGTAGAGGACGTGTCGACCAACCAGCTATATTATCTGCAAAACGGACATACTTCATTACAGAACGATCCGAAGGACTTCCATAAGAATTTGCATTCTCGCGCGTGTATGTTTAAAACGAGGGTCCTTACCATAAATAAAATTCACGCTATTGTACAAGAAATTAGCCATCAATATCCAATAAGCAATAGTTGCACCCATCAGCACGGCGATACTAAAGATTCTGGCAATATATTCCGCCCATTTGCCGAGATATATTCGACTCAAGTCTAGGACCTCTATATTTTCTCCTCCACCTTCGAAAATGCATTGATTCATAATATTACATCGGTAAGTTATGACTTGTTGTTTCATGGAGAAAGATCATCTCTCTTACCGTGATATGCGTGTGCAACTATGAGACGATGAGCTGTGTATAGGCATAAACCGCTCATCAGCAGATTGAGGATAATCCCAGGAAAGAATCCGGCCATCGCGATTCCCCATGGCATAGTCAATAACGACGATCCCAATATCGTATTCCATATTGAAAATCTAAGAGAAAAAGGACATAAAAATATTAAATAATATCTAAATTGTCATGATATTTTCACAATGCTGAATATTATTAGATACACTTGTCATTGCATAGAATTCGTTTTCGAATAAATTTATTTTCTTATAATTTTAATTTATTAATGACGTAAGAGAATGTTTAATATCGCGAATATCAGAGAAGAAAAAGGTCACAATTTCTCGTCATAGAATCTCTAGTCCGATGATAAAAGCGTTAATGATTGAGACATCCCGTTTATCGCTTATCAGTTATTTCCTCTTTGATATATCTAATATGCATATTACGTTACTTTCGCGTATACGCAAACATTTCTCCCGATAATTGATTATATTTTGTACTCGAACGTACTTCGAGCTCGTAAAGATATTCGTATCTATTTCTTCGCAAGATTCGCGTTGCGCATCAGAATGCGCATTATCATCATATCTTTATCTATTTTTTGGGGAGTATTATCTCTTTTATAATACACGAATTCCATGACTTGAATCATAGCAGTAGTCTCATCGCGAATATATGGACCAAGGACAGCGGGTATCTTTATATTGATTGAACTTCGTCATCTTGTCCAGAACAATTTCGCAAATGCGATTTTTTTTTTTTTTATGACAGAGATAATCACCTATTTTCAGAATATTTGCTAAAACAAACTTTGAGATGCGACAACATCCGATTTCACAAACGTCATATCTTTCCTTCGTTCTAATTTCATATTTATTCCATATGTGGATGAGTCAATCTCGTCATTCGTAAAAATAGATACTTATTTTTTCATGTATTGTAAAAACAAATACGTCGCGAGTAATAATTAATACGAATAATTCCGACTGCGCAGATTCGATTTTATACCTCCGAAATTTCGCGCTGTACAAACATTTTAATCTTTTTTAATTAATGATTTTAATCTTTATTTTTTTTTTTTTAGGATAAATATACTACAAGATCTCTCTCTCTCTGTGATATTTTAAAATTAAGGAGAAAAATCCAGTCTATAATTTTTCGACGAGAGTCTCATCTTCGCCGCTTCTCATCTACAAACGTAAGGATCATTTGCGCGCGATACCGAAATCTAAGCTCTCTCTCTCTCTCTCTCTCTCTCTCTCTCTCTGCCCCCCCCCCCCCCCCCGAAATTCTGCCGCTCTTGTTGCGCCTGCACAATGTGCCCGGCGAAACGGGAGCTCGGCATGGCGGGTCGTGGGCTAAGGGCATTCACCTACGGCGGGGCAGTCGTCTGTTGCCCGGGCAACAGACAGAGCAGTAACCCCTTTGGGCGTCCTGTCGCGCCGCGTTCTAGACGTTCCGGGACGTCGCGCGGCGCGAGGCGCGCATCGCGCCGATTGTGAGAAGAGGCACCTTCGACCTTAGTTCCCGCGTCTCGAAAACGAGCGCCGTCCCCTCTCCCCCCCCCCCCCCCCCCCTGGTTCCGTGAAGTCGATCGAAACGGAGCCCCCGAAAATCCCGCACGATGCGCGAACGGACAATGTGCGAGAAGGAAATCGAGAGCGACACGTCTCCGACGCTCGTTTTCCGGACGTGGGAACGTAAGGGACAAGCGAGTGAGAGATCAGTTCGCGAAGTATCGAGCCTCCCGCGAGGCCTCTCTCACGAGACTCGATATTAGAGGAAGGATTGCGGGACGATCTTGAGATGGGAGATTTTTCGCAAGCGGGGACTACGTTAACGTTATAAGCGGTGAGTTCTCTGGAAGACGAGTCTATGAAAGTCGACGAAAGTATTCGCAACTGTCACAAAAACCGTTATCGTTCATTCGGCGTCTAGCGTGCGCACGATCACGTATTTAGGTTATAGGTCTGTTCTTTATAGCTGAACTAGGCTGAACTGACTGCACTAGTTCAGAGTTTATCTTTTTTCTTCCAACGTGGAGTAAAAAAGATAAACCTGAACTAGTGCAGCCAGTTCAGCTATAAAGAACAGACCTTATATCAGTCACATGTAGCGGTTATATGTGTATATATATATGTATATATATGCATGTGTTGGATGTCGATTATCATCTCTCTCATACATGCCTCGTGCCGCTCGTATTTATCGCACTTTGATTGATTCGACGAGAGATATTCGATTTAATGAAAGCTCACAAATTTGTTTATATTAACTGATACACTCACGCGAAATAAAAAAAATTATTACGACACATCAATTAGCTTCCCCTTATCTTTGAGTATAAAAGTATAACGAATGTAGTAGTGTGGGATGTGTGTGTGTATGTGAGAGATTGTATATCTCTTTTTTTTACTTTCGTCTATTTCATATACCTATATATATATATATATATATATATATATATATATATATATATATATATTTATATATTGTATAGCATTTTCTGTGACACAATGGACCGTTTCGTAAAAAAAATTTGTTATCTTCGTATTCTATGCGTTGTTTTCCAGCACAGATATAATTAGCTATCAATTAATTGTCGTTTTATGCAACTATTCGTACGTTATCTTAACGACACTCTCCTTTTGGAACACAAGATTACTTGAACACGATAATGTTTGAAATATAGCGCTATTATATATAATTTCGCTCCTTTATGTACGGTATCGGTGGCGATGAAGAAGAAATCAATTTCCAAGATGCGCTGATGCAAGTTACGGGCCCATTGCCATCAGCCATCTATGGGAGATAAACGAGTGCGTCATAATACGTAAAAAAGAAAAAAAAATCGCGATACACGCTGTATCGCAGAAATACGATAAACAATACGTGATAAACATTATAATTTATTTTAACCATTGATAAAATACCTCGTATCGATCTCTATTTCTATTTCTTTCCTTTCTTCGCGTGTACAGTATATTGTAAAATCAGATGATTTTATGACGAGGAAAAATGACTTTTAAATCGTTGGACGTAGGGGAATCGAAGTCATTGCACGTGTGAAATTTACATAAAAAATTCAAGAATTGATCAATGTTAAAATACTTATTACTGAGAAAAAAATTGCTATATTACGAGCTCGAATATTACGAATCTAATATTAATTCAGAAATATATTGAAACGGGTGTTTTATCGATAATAAAAATAAAGGAATAATTAAATAGTAATAATTAAGTAATATCCTATATTAAGTAATTCGATGTTTGACGCGTTTCGAAATACTTATTTACGCGGATGATAGATCAATCATGTAATCTCCCCTAATCTTGAATTTGAGACCTCGGAACTTGTGTAACGAAAGCATATCATTCGGTGGTTCAATTGATTTTAAGAAACAGTCGATTATCACACAGTGCAACCATCGTGTTGCATAAATAGTGATGAAATATAGAAATATCTCCGATACCTCGTGCGCGTCGAGACATTCCGTATCTCAAAATACTCACATGGTGACCAATGAACTTTGCTTCGGTTTGAGGTCTTTGCAGGAGACATGCACCATGTCGGGTTGAAATTGCAGCGATCCAGGTGTAAAGTTTATCTCGTACGCTTTTTCGGATCGACATTTTCGTTCGTTAATATCTGTAAAAAAGAACGTAATGCACATATGTAAAAGATCGAGGATGCTGTG